>OW964560.2:12900941-15801882 GCA_943138885.2 Tholera decimalis
AAGTAAATAAACAATTAATAATAATATAATAATAATAATAATATTCCACAACTTTTCACACAACGCCATCTAGTCCCAAACTAAGCAGAGCTTGTGGTATGGGTACTAGACAACTGATAAACATACATATATATTTCTAAATACATACATATTATAGATAAATTACACCCAGACAAAGAACAAATGACCGTGCTCATCACACAAACATTTGTCCTAGGTGGGAATCGAACCCACGACCTTGCGCATAGCAGTCAGGGCCACTGACCACTTTACCAACGGGCCTGTCAAAAAAATTCATTCATACCATAATAAACATTACATTAATATCATTCTTTGAGGTTATTGTAACCTCAAAGACTGATATATGTAATACTAACTGTAATATCTGTATATTAACGATGATATTAAAATAACTGTGTACTGTCCTGTCTCAGTGTTTATCTAAAATTTGTGGAAATCCAAACCTAATAAAGTACGGAACCCTGGTTGCCCAGCACGGTTGTTCTTAGCTGTATCATTTCGGTGGATTTATTTCATTCCGATGGTATTTTTTATCATTTCGGTTGACACTGTTCATTTCAGTGGACTCTTAAAAATTCATCCTTAAATATTTATGTAAGTTTTGATGAAATGTGATGTCCACTCATGCACAATGTTATAAAATAGGCTAACGTTTTATTTGTCAGTAAAAATATGTAGATAGCATTGAAATAAAAAAAAAAACCACCGAAATGACACATAAAAATATCTTGTTGAAATTCACCCATACTTGGTATGGTAGGGTATTATAAACTAGAAACAAGGCGGGAAGTGGCTTTAGCCAGATATATGTTTAAAATATTACGTGGCAAGATTCATAACCATAGTATCTTGTGCGAAATACATATTAGTGTTCAGGATGGCTATGTGAAGCGCCGGCGGCGGCCACCGGTGCTGGCGGTGCCTAGCGCGCGTACCAACTTGCTGCAGCATGCGCCGATTACGCGAGCCTTGCAGGCACTCAACACTGTAGCCTCACGTATCGATTTATTTTCCTGTTCGATGAGTGAGTCCACAAAATCCATATATTTTGTGTTATGTTACCATGATTTGTAAATATTGTAAAGAAATGTAGAGAGATCTTAATTGTGTTTATATAATGTATTTAGTTTAACTTATCTATCGTATTGGGTGCAACCTGTAATGGTAGATTTAAGTAAGTAATAAATAAATAAATAAATATTTGCCCATCCGCGGATCGACCTTGGCAAGTGTTGCTTAACCTGAAAGACCGACCAGAGTAGGTGTTATTATTTAGCCACAAGTTCCACCTAACTAGACATCTATAATACCTATGGGGTGTTAAAAGGCATAATAATTATGCAAATGATTACGTTTATAAAAATGTTAATTTAACTTTTGGAGAACGAAAATGAATGAAGTATATTCAAATTGCATTGGTTGAACGTAAACGAAATAAAAAGTTTCTTAACTTCCTGCCACCAATTTGAACTCATTTTTGTACGTCTATACGACTTTTTCTATTTTTATTCTCGGCACAAATGTGGGTGAAGTCAATATGAACTCTGGGGCGTGATTTTTCCTTTATTAAAGTTTATTGGACTGTTTTCGCACAAAAAATGGTCACTTATGTTATACTTTCATGACATTATATTCTCAATTAGGTTTAATATCCGATTTCTGAATTAAGAATTTCAAGGTTTTTGTCAAATTCTTATACAGCCCTGTCGAGTTTGCTATTATATATATGTTTAATCGAGATTTTTATTTTGTTAATTATTTATATAGTACTTATTGTTTATTTGCTAAAGTGATTAATTTTGTGAGCTAGTTAGTAGTAAGAACTTAATTAAATGACTAACTGAACTTCTGTTTCAATGAATACCTTCGGCAGTCCGCAGAATTCACTGATTAAATAACTGATATTTTTATTTTTTGTTACATTTACTATCATTAGATGAAACCGGGTCAAACGCTTAATATAAAAAAGTAGGTTAAAAAAAATAACTTTTACAAGCCATAATTTTTTAAACTGAAATTAAACTAGACGAATATGTTTGACTATCTGAAAAAAAAACACCTAAACAAACTCATAGGTTAATGTTTCTATAAAGTTGTTGTACATCAGTACTTTTTAAATCACAATGAGAACTCTTATGTTGGTTAATGTCTTTTTTTCTGGGTGGGAAAATCATCAAATGACTCCTCCAGCTGTGAGTGGAGAGTCAGGGAGTGTCAGACTTCTACTGACTAAAAACTCACCCTGTTCTTTCAGTTGCTCTTGTGGTCCGGGACTGCGATATATCGTTAGAACATTTTCGCGGCTCCAGCATATTAGTTATTCTCTGAGGTGTGCTTTTGAGAGCAACTGTTTAAATAGTGCAAGCATATGTCAGTTAAATTGTAAAAAAAATCTCAGTAATATGTCGGAGTTTGGACGTTTGTGGTGTGAGACATCCGTGCCTTTGAAAGCAGGTGTAGCTCTCTCTGGTCGTGTCGGATCGGACTATGAGAGTGAACGAACATAGATGTACCTGTGCACCTACTTGTGCAGGTGCATAAGTAATACCTCCTGCTCTGCTGAGAATAGCCGCCGTGGCGTAAATCGTTCAAGAGAACTATTATTATTAGAAGACATAATATATAAATTTTTATCTTTTATTGAAATGCTTATAGGCACACTAAAATACACATTATGGTGTGACAAACGAGGTAAATAAAAGTAGGTAGGAATGGAACATTCTATACCTACATAGCAGTGGCGAAGGGTGAATTTTGATAAAAGGGAAGCAGGACCAAAAAATGCTTACCTTGCTCAAGTGTGATGCGTGAATTCCAGTAACTGTGACCCTGTGGCTGACTTCGAAATCTTGTAACTTTGTAAATAATTATTTGTTTAATTGAAAATAATAGATTACTATTTATATATTCATATATAAAATAATAAATTAATATTTGTCATATTTCAAAAGGGAAGCCGGTAGAAATCGAGTTGTATGGAGCCTTCGCCACTGCTACATAGTTACTTGAATATAATCAAATTACTCTCTAACTTACGATGCACACACACATACAAATTAATTCTAATTATGCTTCCTTCTTTTTTTTCTGGGTGGTAAACTCATAAAATGACTGCACCCGCTGTGAGTGAAGCGGATGGAAGTGCCAGACTTTAGCCAGACTACTGACTAAAAACTCACCCGGCTCCTTAAGTTACCATTGTATTCCGGGGCCGCTGTATTTCGTTAGCATATTCCCGCAACCCCGGCAAGTAGCGGCCCTCGGCCCATGCTTCCTTCTGTTGTGTAAATACAAATATTTTCACAAAAAATAAATAAACAAAATCAAAGTTAAAATAACACACTCAAACGACCCTTTCCTTGCTAAGTAAATATCCGAGCACGTGGTAAAATAAACATTACTAAACCTAAGAAATCTGTGAAAATAAATTGAACACAAGAATTGGGCCGCTCCCTCAGGAGGTTGCGCTGAAGATGGGACACCGACATAAAGTGCCGACACTAGAAGTGACACTTTTAATCTCAGTGGAATAGCTCGGCTATTATTAGCTGTACTTACTTACTGCTTATTTATTTCAGTAAGGTTTTGTTGATGAATAGGAATAAAACTTTGGATTATGCCGTTTTTTTATTTTATTAATTTTAATGAAACATGTACAACATTAGTATAGTAATAAACAATTTGTAAACAAAGGCCAATTACAAACACGCACTACTGAGACAAGATGATGTTATTATTATGGTAATTTCAGAGGTTTACGTCCGAATGCAAAATAGCGCCGCTCAAGCACTTGTTGTTTTCCGTCTGTCACAAAACTGTGAAGAATGTAGAGTAGTCCAACATGTAAAACATGTTTTGATGGAGTGTATCCGGAATGAGACTGCGATTCCATTTACTTAGTTTTAATAAATATAACGTTGGAGAGTGTAATATGGCCAGTCTAGCCTGTCCTTTATCGGATCAGACAGAATACAGTCTAGAATACAGTTCATGTCAATTTTATGTTAGACCTAAGATTCTGGCGATATTACAGGGTGACGTTATCGCTCAGCGATAAAGCTCTTAAAATAAAGAGAAAAAAATCTTAAAATCTATGGACTGATTCAGTATTAGACTTCAAATTATTTATTGTCAGAAATTTTAATAAAAATGTCTAATTTTGAGTGTTATTATTTCAAAATATATACGTTTTAACGAAGAAAAGTGACCATTCTACACGTGCCCTTACTTAAAGACAATTTTCTACACCATTGTTTTGACCCGTTGAAAAAGAGCAGTTATATTCATAATACCGGTATAAATTTCGTTTTAGATGACTTTAAATTGATCTCGTGTAAAGTTATTTAAGTTAATTCAAAAACCCCCACAACATAAGTGAAAATGAGTCTCCTATTCCTAGTGCACACCCACACGTTTAAACTAAGCGACCGAATACAATCTTCTCCCACGTCTTGTTAAATAAAATTTTGCAGCATGGTTCTATTTTTGTAGCAATACAGTACTCTGCAGCGCTCCTAAAATGCCATAAAAACATCTTAATTGGCGTCTTGTAAAAGCTGTGACTATTGGCAAGGGATATAACAGCGATGGAGACCCACCCAGTACAACATGAATATGGCGTTCATAAGAGAGGTCTATGTTTGTAGCCACCTCGTTCTATTTATTAATCTTAACCTTACGATATACTAGAATGACGTGACTGAGTTTGACCCGATTAATGACACGGTTAGAACAGAGCATGATATGATTTATTTATTTATATTTATTTATTTTATATGATGAAGTCCTCTTATCTACCACACCTTATGTTTAACTTCCAAACTATTGAAACTCATCATCATCGTCTCTGCATCAGTTTCCAATCATAAAAAATGCTGATGAAAACCAGAAATTCACCAGTTATTCTATAAAAATTCTATTACTTTTCGAAGTCACGCCCGAACTGACGCTCATCTCGAAAAAAAAAGAAACTAAGAACTTCTTTAAAAAACCATTGAAAACATACTCAAATCACAATGTTGACCTTTCCAGGTCGATGTCGTCTCCAGTAGCTCTCGCTCCATGACTCCGCCTACTTCCCAACTGCAGTATGAAACATGCATGGCTGCGCTGCGCATGTGTTGTGTGAGATGGAAACTGTGTGACCTACACTAACACCTCTGTGTGTGGTAACGGTAAGTGTGTGTGTAGTAATAGGCACGCTTTACGGGTTGTGAAAAGAAGAGTAATCTAATTGTTTGTTTTGGAAGTCCTCAGTAAGCTTGGACTGATTAAATTTATATAAGTCTGTAATTGTCATTTCGCCTTAAGTAAGCACGGTGACTTAAAACTCAAAAATGTTGTAAATGTAATGTACTGCCTTTGCCCATACTAGTTAAGATGTTCTTGTCCAGCTCGTGCTGACTTAAACATTTCGTACGTTCAAATGAAAAACATAACGTTTATAGGATCATTAGTTAACTGGCTGTCGGTCTGTATGTCTGTCTGTCATAGTAATTTTTTTCTGTACCGTTTAAATATATATTTGAAATACTAAGAATAATTATTTTATTTTATTAAACTTTAATATATATTTTTTAACTACTTATATATGTCAATAAAGAAGTAGTATGTTCTACTTCTGGGGGTTAAATTTACGTCGTCATTCTCAGTATTAGTCCTCAAGATCACAAGTCATAGGACTATCTTTAAGTCACTTGTATCGTGATCATTCATTTTTGCAGCATGAATCATCACTTGATTTATTATTCGAGTTCTTACGAAAATAATTAGAGTTGATTATTCGTTTCTAATAAAAACAACTGTCACTTTTATCTCGGAAACTCGTTTTCCCCCACAATTTTACCTCATAAAAAGCGTAATGTTTTCCAATTTTTACTGCATGCTACGTCATTAGACAACACGTAAATTATTGTTAAAACTTTAAATCTCATACAACTGAACTTTACAATGTTCTTTTTGAAAAATAAAGATATATTAAACCTATATTGTGATAAGACTGAGTGTACTTGCTTAGAACTAACCTGTTCACATTTTACTTAAAGACCTCCTGGTAGTCACTATCACAAAATACAGACTCCAACAGTGATTTCCACTTCTTAGCTGCACGCACAATGAAAGTATTACGAAAACATTTGTGATCAGGAGTTGCTACATATAAACAACGTAATTTTCATAGCTTTTGACACAAACCCATGTCGTACAAACATAGACCGGTATTTTCACTTAAATAGAATGTTGGCTTTTTATTATAAATTTATTTTTATATAGTTTTATGTTAGTTAAGTGTAGTATATAAATTCAACTTATTTTCATTGTATAATAATTCAATTGGTTATTTTTTTCACCCATAAAAAACATAAGAACAAAGTATACATGATGTATATATATGGAAAAAAATATCTTCAACAAAAACTTACATTGGTCACTTCATCATCAAACACTATCATTATTTTTATCACTAATCAAATTCATTCATCACATCACAAATTGCCTGCACTTGTAACACCCTGTTTTTAAGATTTGTGAAAACACACGTATATTTTTCACATTAAGTAACTAAACGATACCGTATTTAAATCCGTTGTGTAGTTTAGAAGACTCGAGAAATCACAGAAATATACCAAAAGCGAATTTAATTTATTCATTTGTATAGCAAAAATACACCACGTCCGATAAACAGCAAAGCTGAAAAACTAGTAACACAAGTACAGTAATTCCTATCGTGTAGCAATAGTATATTTGTAGCACATCTGCTACGGCGTAGCTCTCGTAGCAGTGACGTCATCGCTGGCTACGTCGTAGCAACAACAATGTAATAAAATAATGCGTAGGTCGAATGGTTACGATTTCCAACGTATTCATAATATCAAGAACACTTATGTATATAATACGTTCTATCCAAAACTATTTCTTTTTGGTTTTCAATCAGCTTAGGCTTTTGCCAACTATATTCGGGTCGGCTACCTCTCAAAACAAATACAAATATGCCTGTATTTTACATAAAGTGTATGCCCATCTGACCTTTCAACCTACCTGTATTTTACATGGAGCAAATACCTATTTGACCACTTAATCCATCCAACAAGACTGGTGTCAGATTTTAAGTTGTCACGAATGTAACGAAATCAAATGACAATGAAACCAACGGTTTAACATGTTTTCTTTTTTTATTGATGATGATGATGATGATGGTAAGTGATGATGTGGTCGAAGATGAAACACGCTTACCTAAAGTAACCTATTCACTCTTGACTTAAAGACCCCTAGGTTATAGCTATCGGGAAACACAGACTCCAGCAGGGAATTCCACTCATTAGCCGTACGCACAATGAAAGTGTTCCCAAAACGTTTAGTGCGTATGGGTGAGACGTCCGCTATATAGATATATAGAGATATAGATAGTTGACATCCTGAAATAAAACATAGGGTTTTTATCTCGGAATTCCCACGGCATCGAGATTTACGCAGGAAATTCCTCCCACGCAAACGATATCGCGGGTAAAAGCTAGTTTATCTATAAATAAGGAAAAAACAATACTCTTAACGTAAATTTGAATAGAAACCAAACGACAAACTAAAACACATGATCAAATAAGTCATTCTCAACGATCGTGATCCCCTATGTCGGCTGAAATAACAGACATACTGTTTCAAATGTTACCACAAATAAGTTGAAACAATAGAAAATTAGTGTGTTAAAATTAGGTCCGAACTAAATCAAAGGTGAAACCAAAACATATGAATCTAAACGAAACTTTTGACGAGAAATGGGATACCTTTGGCTTGTAAATACACATGAAACATGGAACAAAAGATGAACAATGCTAAAACAGACAATGGCAGACCTGAATCGGACTTTCTGTTCACAAAAACTAATTGTAAATAATGTGGGATGGTTTATTTTTGGTAGATACATGTTTTTATTGCCATTTTAATGTATTGAGGCCATCTGGATTAGATAGAGGAGCTTTAACGTGTCTAATATTAGCAATCTAGTGTACTGATGTAACTTAGGTATGTATGTTTATAGATCGATTACTTCATATTATATAGTGAATCGTGTAACGTGTCCGAATAACGTGTCTGAATGCGATAAATTAAAGAAACTACTACATTTTTTCTTCTTCTTACAAACTCTCGTGCACTTTAATATCTCCAGTCGAAAATCTCGATTTCAGGTGCCAGATTAAAAGTAAAGTAAGTTTATGTTGCTCTATAACGTCGTCTATCTTCCAGTGAAAGTTCCATCAAATTCGGTTTAGCCTTTTCAGATTTTACCTCGGACAAACAAACAGAAAGACATCAGTTTTTTTTCTTTTCTCTATCTTCGCCTACATTATCGCTTACCATCAAGTGAGATAATAGTGCAACGGGAGCCTATAACCAATAAAAAGATTCTTTTTGTTTTAGTTTCGCTTGTGAAAACACAATTACTTATTGATCACAGACAGACACTTCAATTTTATTTATATGTATGTACGATTCTAGTTTTTAGTGTTTATTAGTTCACCAAGTATCAGCCAATAAAAGGAGATGGCGGGAGATCGTGCGGAGAGCTATGTCCACCCCTACGCGGACGCCTCTACGTGGCCACGACCGCGCTGCCAAGAGAAACGAAGATGAAGAAGAAGTTCACCAAATACAGTCTATATTTTACATCAAAATAAAACTCCAAAGTACTTTTAACCTGGTATTTAATTTTAATCATAATCTTCAGCGTTTAACCTTTTCAAACTGTCAAGTTCTATTAATAATAAGAAAGTTAAATCCCCACTTCCACAGTCTTAATTAATCCAAATGAGTTTTAACAGCTAGAAAAATGTTCTCACTAACAAAAAAAGTTATTTTAATTCATCTAGGTGGCGCTGGCGTGCACTGACAAATTGGCGCCCGACCTGGGACCACTACCCGTTCTGGTGAAATATTACTGAAACTCCTAGTTACTACAACGGGCGAGCATTCCTTTTTCTTATTTTTCGGCGGCAAGGTCAATGGGGTAACATTTATTATTAACTAGTACTCACGCGGGGCTTCTCTCCCGTGGATTCTATCACGGTAAAAACATAACTCTCCTTTTTTGCAGTCGCGTAAAAAGTAACCTAAAACCTTCCTCAAGCTTCAAGCTATTTCCATACCAAATTTCAGGCAAATCCACCGAGAACTTTCGAAGATTAGCGCGTTCAAGCAAACAAACAAACAAACAAACTTTTCCGCTTTATAATATTAGTATAGATTATGTTTGTAATATTTAATTTGGATTATGCCAATTATAAATGAACTAGGAAGCTTTGAAAACTAATACTATAGAAAAATACCTAAGTAATGTTAAGTCCAACCAAACCAGTTGTTAAATCTTGCATGCTGTTCTCGGTGAGTCAATGACGTAGCTATATATTAACAAAGCATGCCGTGCCTAAGAAAGTCTTTGGCTTCACGGGCTTTCTGACGCTTTCGGATTTCCCGGCTGTCATTACAACATCTTTGATAGTCGTTACAGGTAGTCAGAAGCCAAAAATTCCAGTACACTGACCTTGCCAAGTTAATGGGTTGTGGAGGTCAAATAGATAGTCGCTTAGACTGGAAGCCGACCTCAAATACCTGGGAAAAGGCTAAACAGATGACGATAAACGCCTCATTCCGTTCCTTTTATCTAAAAATGTATTTATAAAACTAACCTACAAACACAGTTAAAACACAACAAAACCTCAAAATAAAAGATTCACCATCTTTTTTCGAATTACCTAATTAGCATATTCTTTTTTTATTTTTTATTGATAATAGGCTTGCGTTTGACCACCATCTCACCTGATGGTAAGCGATGATGTGGTCGAAGATGGAGCACGCTTGCCTAGGAGTAACCTATTCACTCTTGACTTAAAGACTCCCACTCCGGCAGGGAATTCCACTCCTTAGCAGTACGCACAATGAAGGTATTCCCAAAATGTTTCGTGCGTATGGGTGGGATGTCCACCATGTACCGATGGCGTATTCGACGGTAAACAAGCCATTTTACGGTCTTAACATTTTCTTTTTATCTGACACTCCATTAGGTAGCGACTTACGAGCAGCGAAGTCACAAAGTAAACAATCGCAGTACGTAATACGAGCAAGTAGTTGGTTTTCGAAATCGAGAATGAATCACAGGCCAGTAACGATTGAAGCAATTGAGGGTAGTTAAAAAAGCGCACGAAAAAGCTTCGCTCAGTGTATACGTGGCAGTCACGCGAGGTGGACGTGCTGGACAGTAAAAATGATTGAAGCTATGCTGTTAAGTGCAGCTGTTGTTGTGCTTTAATAAATGTTTGTTTGATTGTGTTAATGATTTTAAATTATTTCAGGTACTTTACAAGGTGGAAACAGTTTTGTTTGCCATATTATCATCGAAACACTCATTTGAAGTTGGTATAAACCCTCCAAAAATCAAGTAATTGAAACTCTTACAAATTAATCACTTCAATATTCTACTCATTTAAAGCTGAAAATACATAACCTATCGATCCACCTTCTAAATAAATCTACTGTGATCCCAGATATAATCTAAATGGTTACGAAAAAAATACCGTTTCGGCTGAATGAATAGAGGGTGAAAAGGAAAAATCTGCTCTGTATCTATCTCCAAATCTTTCCGAGCATTAATAATCTGTGATTCAACTTTATGCTTCGAGGAATCTGTTGGAATAATTAGGAAGATATTTTTCTTTTTGGGGATATTTTTTTAATCTCCTATTTTCTTTGTTTGTCTGATAGGCGGCAATGTCTTGTGACGTTTTGCTGTTCAGGGACTAAATACCTGGAAAGATAAGATTGGAGACTGGTTAGATAGTAAGTAATCTTATTTTGCATTATAGACATTAAGGAATTAAACATTAAATACCATAAATATCTTGACTTCTATTTTCCTATACTTTCTAACTACACATCGATGCCAAGAACAGGCATAGATGGCGGAACACCATAAGGGAAAAGCTATTTCCACGGGGGCTTCACGACCCTCAGCATTGAGGAATTCGACGCTCGACGTTGAAAACGCATAGGCCGTTACCGATTTTATTGCGATGATTAAACCGTAATGGTATGAAACTTCTTCGAATTGTGATAACAATATTATTAGGTATGTTATTTTTATGTGTATTTTCATTGTTTTTTTTTTTTATTAAATTTGTCGTTACATGAAAATATAATTGGCTAACAACCGGTCAGAGATATTGTTTACGTTATCTTTGGCTCTTGCCAGAGCTAAACGTGATGAATTAGTTACCTGTTTTCCTCATTTTAGGAAAATCATCCTCCTTGCGTCGAGTTTAAAATAAGATTATTTAATTAATGTCACGGACAACAGTAGGCGTTTCGAACCGACATACAATCGAACTAATAAATTACCGAAAAAATGACCAGTCGCTGTAGGGTGTCTTGCAACAGGATTTTTCGCACAAGCGTTACATCACACCAATAAAGCATCGAGATGGAATAAAACATCGTACAACTGAATTATCGGCGCACCGTGTTTGATATAATAAAAATCGAATTATCAACTTTCGAAATCAAGTGGGGAACCCATTCTAGATACCTGTGTCAACTGGACTGCTAAATAAAAATAAGTTATTTAAGTAGTTTATATGTGTGTTTATCTCCTCTGTGTAAAAAGATTTTAGAGCCATCGTATCTACGAAATAGCGCTACTTATGTTGAAAACTCTTTATCGGGACTTTTGAAGAGGCTTAGATTTTTAAAATATTATGAATGAACACACATAGAGCGGAAAGGCAACCTATGAAATAGACTAAGATATAATCAAAGAAAAACTATAACGACATCACATCCATTAACAACATTTAATAGTCCCCAGTTCAAAATATGTAATATACAAAAAAAAAGAAATAATTTGCATGCGACTAAAATGTGTATACGAAGGCGATGTGTCACGTTGTCACCGACACTCCGACACTCGTGACATCCGCGACACTGCGGACATCGGCGACACTCGCTGAATTGCCGCGGAGACACAATTTATTTAACGCTCGACATTTAATTGAGGTTTACCGATTGTTTGTTTATTTCGCAATAATATTTTAATTTGGTTCGAAATGTTTTATGGTGCCCACTCAGGGGAGAAGGTTGATTGATTTGAACGTTATCTACCGTTGATTTGGTCATTATTTTTGAGACGGATCGTCGGGCGGTTGCTAGTCTTAATATTTTCTTATAAGTTCAGTGCCTGTGATTACGGGCTTAACTTGTTAAGGTGCACAAGTCGTGGGTTCGAACTCAGTTAGCTACAGGCAATGTAATTTATATTATCACTACTACTCCCAACTTGATGAATAAAACAACGAAACATAATGCAAAATCCATTTTTAGGGTTCCGTAGCCGAATGGCAAAAAACGGAACCCTTATAGTTTCGATATGTCTGTCCGTCTGTCTGTCTGTCCGATTTTAAGAAAAAAAATAAAAATTATTTAAAATAAAGGGGGGTCCCCATACATGGAACTAGAACTAAAAATATTTTTTTTTCATGAAACCTATGCGTGTGTAGTATCTATAGACAGGTCTTTAAAAATGATATAAGGGTTTCTAACACCACTTTTTCATGAAGTCAATCGTTTGAAAGATATAAGCTTCGAAAGTGGTAAAATGTGTCCCCCTCTAACTTCTATAATAATGAAGTGAAAAATCTAAAAAAATATGTGTCCGTAGATCTTAATGTAAACTTTTAACCAAAATTGATTTGAACGAAATCGGGTCAGCAGTTTTTGAGATACATCATATTTTCTAAAACCGCAAATATAACTTTGTAATTCATACAAACACTATGAAAAACAAAGTTATTTGGCGTAGTTGTAAATAAATGTAAATAAGCTAGTTTTACGAACTTTGTAAGATATTTTTTTATCAAATAAATATACATATTATATTATATTATTATAGTTACTTCGGAACCCTTCATGGGCGAGTCTGACTCGCACTTGGCCAATTTTTAGAAATATTATTTTGATTTGTATTTAATATACAATACTATGGATTCAGAACGCAAGGATTACTGAATGAACAGATAGAGGTTTTAGTCAGTAGGAGTCTGACAGTCTCTTTGTCATTTAATGACTTTCACCCTAAAAAATAATTAATTCTGGAAAGGTCACGTCTGGTTATACAAGGTGTAACAGATTACGCGCAATACCTCAGATACCCAAATTAGAATATTTAATTATAAGTCTAAAACAACATCCGTAACTAAATAAACTGAAACCAAACCTAGACATTTTTTTATAAAATAGTTATCCTTACTAAACGCAAAACGTATGTGCGTCATACAATATCTTTACGCAGACGCATACACTCATGCAATGTTAGTGGCCGACACGGACACGAGCGCATTTCCTAGAATTAAGGATTGTATTAATTGGACATGATACTATGTTTCCATGTTAAGTTAAATGAAAGATTTTTGCGTCAATATTTAACACCTATTTTTTATGACGGAAATCGATTCAGAAGCCGATTTTGAATCAACTACTTTCAGGATTGCGTTTATTCTGTTACACGTTGTATAAAGGTGCTATATTGAATCGAGTACCAAATCCTGATAAATTTTATCTAACAAAAAACATAAAAGCATTTCGATAAACTGAATCATAGATAACGATCAAAAGCAGAAACCTTTTAAGCATAATGTACCGTAGGTACTCCTACCAAACCAAACAGCTAGTCCATTTTTAAAGTCAACCATAAACCCTTTCTAATCCTGCACTCTTGGTACTTCGACCGCCCGACTCCTGTACTATTTCACTTATAGTGGCTATCGCTACAAAGCCAAAGTAATGATAGCTTTGCTAACTTATTATCTATTAAGTAACGAGTCTATTAAGAAAAAGATTTCTTTTTGTATTGATTATAGGCTTGCGTTTGAACACTATCCTACCTGATGGTAAACTATCATATGGTCGAAGTTAAAGCACGCTTACCTATAAGTAGCCTTATTACTTTTGACTAAAAGAACACCACCAGGTTATAGCTATCAGGAAACAAACTCCAGCATAAAATTTTACTCCCTAGCTGTAATATTGTATGTATTGACAATTTATCAATCTACGATATCGAAAATTTCATAATTGATAAGTTGTATATATTATCATTTATTTCATTCCTTTATTTGACTTTTTTCTCAAAAAATACATTTTTAAATATTTTTCTATAAAAAAAACAAACAATAAAAATATATTTAAAAATATAAAAAAAGCAGTCCACTGGTATCGGGAGCAGGGTCTAAGTTAACGGTGGTTAGGTCTCCAGAGAAAGGAACCTCAAAGAATACTCTAAGTGTGCTTAGAGTGCCTGCCGGGGTCGTGGGACTCATCCCATTACCGTGACCCCGGTACGTAAAGGGTTATTGAAGGAGCACCGTGGATTTTAGTCAGTAAAAGTCTGACAGTCCCTCCCACCCTGCCCGGGGTGGGAGGACTTATTTGATAATTTTACCACGATTTAAAAAAAAAAAAAAAAGTGTGCTTACAGTATTCAGGGCCAAGCAAAACCAAAGAGGACTCAAATTCTCGCCCATCTGATCCATACAGGCTCATAATTCACTCGAATCGGTCGATATCCTGGATAGCGAAGGACCTCCTTCCATTACCTCATACATGACTCAAGGAACATACGTAGAGTTGGACCTATTTTGTAAAGCTCCAGCACCTTCATGAGCCAGGTATGAGGAACAGAGTCATAGGCTTTCTTGTAGTCTATCCAGCATGTCGATAGATCTTTGCGGGATTGAAGAATGTTGGCTAACGGCCATGTCAATGAGGAGTAGCTCTTTAGTGCCACGGGACCCTTTCCTACATCCATTCTGAGAAGCGGACATAATTGAGTTGCACTCAATGTGCATATGCATTTTCACTCTCAGAATGGACGTAAGAACTTCATAGACCGTAGACAGAAAGTAATCGGTCTATAGTTTTTGGGTTCCATGAGACTACCTCTCTTATGAAGCAGGTAGGTATAGCCAGTTGTTAAAAACTCTGGTAGAGACCCAATTCCTAAGGATGCCTGGAATTGAGAAGCCAAAAACGCGTGCGAGCTGTTATACCAGCCAGAAGTTGTGCAGTCCATCCGGTCCTGGAGGCTACCAGGTCGGTAACGGACGAACTGCTTTGACTACATCAGAAGTATTCATTATTATTTATATATTATTATTATCAATTGCACCTTACCAATAACACCTAAATTCTATAGAAAGAAAAATTAAATCCCATATATTGTAACTGTTTCAACACATTAACATCATATTAAAAACATCCTTATGTAGTGGCGAAGGGTGAATTTTCATAAAAGGGAAGCCGGACCAAAAAATGCTTACCTTGCTCAAGTGTGATGCGTTAATTCCAGTAACTGTGGCCATGTGGCTGACTTCGAAATCTTGTAACTTCGTAAATAATTATTTGTTTAATTGAAAATAATAGATTACTATTTATATATTCATATATAAAATAATAGACTAATATTTGCCATATTTCAAAAGGGAAGCCGGTAGGAATCGAGTTGTATGGAGCCTTCGCCACTGTATGTACACATTCCTATTACCTTCGTACTTGTATCGTCAGTCGCTCAATTATTTAATCGAGCTACGGTTTCAAAATGCCCTAACAAATGTTAGCATTGTATTAACATAACACATTATCCAATAAGTCCCGGGCCTATTACAAAAACATTTAGAAAAAATTCGAATTTATTCATTTGCTCTGTCTTCTTCATTGATTCGAGTGCTTTTTTAAGAATTCAATGGCTCTTTTGTATAATATATCTCAACCTACTATTTACTCGTAGTTAAAAAGCACTCCGTATTTTGGGCTTTTACTTTGTACTCGTGTATTCTTCTTGGGCCCTTCTTTCATTACATAAAACCTAGTTCTATCTAAAAAAAACTACTAAAACAAATAACAACGAAAACTTTATAAAATTCTGTACTGTAATGCTCTTATAACAATAAAGATTTTATTTATTTATTTTATATAGTCTAACAGTCCTAGTGATTATTATTATACAGTTATTATTTCTTCAACACGCCTTAGGCTTTTGTGATTATGACTCAAATTCAACAATCATCGTCAAGCTTGCATTAAAAAAATCACCGTACCTGGGTTCTTTTATCACCTCTTGTTTGTCCGCCACTCTCCTGGAGTGTCCAGTTCCAAGTGTACCTGTTGTGTGTTTCTGTTACATTTTTTATACAGTATGTTAACTAACAGAGGGCGTTCCCGTTAACCCGCAATAGTATAGCATCCATACATGCTAAAAAAATATTACCATTCGAAAACAAAATGTTTTTATATTTTTTTATATTAAAATATTCACTATAAATGTTAAATTGATACGTAAAATAAACACTCTGTATACGCGTACTTGAAGGACGGCAACGTCACAATTTATTTATGAATAACGGGCCGCGTGAGTGGCGATCTAATTGATATGCTTATACTATCGCGGGTTAACGGGAACGTCCTCTGTTAGTTAACATACTGTATGTGTTTACTTCAGTCAAATGCTAATATAACTAGCACAATAAACATGCCTTGAAAACTCCATAAACCTTTTCTAATCCTGTAGGCCTAGTACTTCTAACGATAACATAGCTGTTTCAATTACCCCGGCTATAGTTTCAACAAGCCCGTATTAAACAAAGGTACTCTTTGTTAACTGGGTATATTAAGTTCAGCTGATAAGCCGGGCCGGATACTGACTGACGGTAGATACTATCTTTCGCACCAACGCTTTCCTTCGATGTTGGGATCTACATTATAGTGTTAAAGTACGGTTGGACTGGACTTTATTAGAGAGTATTTTTAAGTTTGTTGGGCAATACGTATGCCAAAAAGGCAGCATATTTTGGAAATGGACAGCTGATAAAGATTTTCCCAAAAGGGAATTTTGTTCTGAAAGCCAGGAAACCTCACATCTCATCTGCTCATTGTTTACCTACTGATTTGAAGATTAACAAATTTTAAAGAACGTTGTATTTGTATTTTTTAAAGGTCTAAATAGCCCAAACCTCGTAGGTATATAGGGTTCCAAGCTTGGGTCGGCGACGCGTCGCGTCGTGTTTCTCGTTCGCCTCAAAGAGCAGCCAGCAGCATTGACGGGGTCCCTCAGGTGAGGTCACCTGCCGGGGATGCGGGAATGTTGTAACGAGATACCGCGGCCCCGGAATGCAAAGGCAGGAACAGGATAAGTTTTTAGTGAGTAGACGCCTGACACTCCTTTCTACTCTACCCAGGGTGCGAGGATTCATTTTATTATTTTACGACAAAAAGGTCCCTAAGGTTTTGATTTTCAAGAAGACCTAGTAAGTGTTATATTTAAATGATGACCGTAATACATATTTTGTCATTGAATCTCATTTGAAGTACAATCCATCGACTGCATTAAATTGTTTTATTTGTTGAAAAAAAGAAACCTGGAAATTCTTAATGATGAAAAAATCTCTTGATGATGAAATCCTAAAGAAGCATTGAAAGACATTTAATACATTATATTCAAAGATACTAAATACTTATCCTACGTATATTGTGCTGTATTCAGTGTAATAGTATTAATTGTGTTGGATCGATTTAATCCTCATGCAATTAACCTAATCTTTATCACTTCCATCTGTTCAATCTGTCTGGCTGAGTAATTCAATTGCTTATTACATTGAAAGTTTTTTTTACTACCAATTAAGACGCAAGCAGTACTTTCGCTGTTTAGTAACTGCTAATCTATAAAACAGGGAAAAAACAAACACACTAATTTTGAGTTCTAATATACAACCAATGAATAAAAATCTTAAAAATACCTACATGAATATATTATACTAATAAATAAAAACTACAAAGAGAGAAAATTTGATCCAATATTAGCATGAACTGCCAAAGTAAATTTTTGCAGCGCTAATATCGTTTCGGGATCGACCAACTATTAATAAATACTACGACTATCTACGACTACGTACCGAAATATACATAATTATACATTATTTATTCGCTATTGATATTAAAAATATACGATAGCATCTAGACGAAAAGCCTGATGACTTAAAAGTATGTGAGTATGAGTCTAACTTATGTTATAGAGCTTACTAGCCCTAGGTCTAGTAAGGACGCTACATGGCTGCACTATAGATACAAACACCGATTCATCACAGAAAAATGTATTCAAACTATAGGCCGTGACGATGATTAGTGAACTACCGGTACCTCGCATCAGCAGTCGAGGGCTGCGGCGATTGTTGCATTTTACCTTAAACTGGAAGACGAGGGCATCATTAAAATTTAGAAACAGCAATCAATTAATTCACAATTCATCTTATCCTTAAGTAAAAACTAACTAAGAACTCAATCATGAAAACGTCCCACACTTTTTCCAACTTATGGAGCATATTTACTGGCTTATTAAAGTGTCTTCAGAGGTATCTGGGTCGCGGAACGAAGATGAATGGGGTATCTGTTTAATATTCCACAGTGTTCCCTTTGCCACGGAATGAATTAAAGCTGGAACAAGATCCCGCAACCTTCCAGGTTGGCGCGCAACGCTTTTGTTTTAATATTACTTTCCGTACCACCAGAAACAATGCTTGCATTACGAACGCGGAACTTGCAAATGGAATTATAGAAATATCGGGGAACGTGATGTGAATGTAATTTTGCGAAAAAAAGATAAATGGATTCAATTAACTTAATTTACATTCTCGTAATTGATGAGACATGTTGTTACTTGTCATTAATTTAATGAAACAGAAGTCGGAATTCAAGGACTGGAAACGAGATATCCATGACCCTTTATGCAAAAAATCCCATGAAGTTCGTCGCAAATGAATGATATTTTAAATGATTTTTTTTATAGAGAACTAGCAATGTGGAAATAATTCACATTACTAGCAATCTTTAAAACCCCATCCAACTAAGCTAAATTTGATTGTGTCTGGAGTGGGTTCACGGCAATTGTGTAATGGGCGGGGTTCGAACACGCAACCTCTCGTTTACAAGTCTAATACCTTAGCCATTAGGCTATTGACGCTTAAAAACAAAACGAACCTATTTACAATAAAAAAAAAATGATATTAAATACAAAAATAATATTGACAGTAAAAGATACAAATACAATCAATTTAGTAACTACATATCACTGTGTGTCTGTTTAGATAAAGATAGGATCTTATTTATCTACTTAGCCTTTCGCAAGTTCTATGTTGTTGACTTTCTATACAACGTGTAACGGAAACCCCATATCTATCCAAAAGGGCTGAAGACAACATCTGGTATGGTATGGTATGGCACAGTTTCAGCACAAAATAACTGACTCAAAGAATTGATTTCATATATTTCTTGAATACCAATCATAACAAACGTGTCACAGCACTACTACCACGTCACTTGCCAATAAAACGATAATTCTCTTCGTTCTTCTTAATTTGAAAAATCGGTCTCTGGTATTGTGTATTGGAATTTGTAATAAGTTCTACACATGTAGACTCAGGATTACAAAACCCTTGTCATATCGTTTGTTATCATCCAAAGAAGCCATGCACTTGGTATGTATATACCCTTTAAATTACACGTTGTATAACCTGCAAAACCTGTACCTAGAAAATGCAAAGGTATCAGATTTTTTGGCTTCTGTCTACCCGCCCATCAAAGACGTACTAATGACAGCCAGGACTGTTCTGTACTGTGTACTTAACCTTAAAATTTGACCCATTTGGCAGTTATTAGTCCAATTTAGCCACGAGGAACTTTTTGAACTGAATGTGGATAAAATTCACATTACTAGCAATCTTGTTACCCCCTCCAACTGAGCTAAATAAGCTTGTCTGGAGTGGGTTCACAACAATAGTGTATTAATATGGGTGGGATTCAAAACCACGACCCCTCAATCATAAGTCCTACACCAGATAGATACGCTATTGACGTATCTTAAAGAAAATCTTATGTCATATAATTAATAAATCCTGGTGCCTACCTGATATTTTACTCTCTGACTCCACTTTAAAATACATTTTACGACAACGTCGAACGGATCGCTGAAGCAAATAAATCCACGACACGACAGCAAGCCGGGACATTATTTAGTCTACTACTAAATAGCTAGCTATAGTCAGGCTGTATAGTTTATTATCCCTCTGCTTCAAATTTTATAGGCTGTGGCTCTATACAGTTTCGGCTGTTATGTGTCCTGTCAAAGCGTATTACTTTTTATTTAACGCTTAATATTTTTTGAGCCTTTGTGGTCGTTGTTGTACTGTCGTCGTGCCCTCAGCTAGACTGTCGAGCTCAACAAAACGTAATCATTATTTATTGTGAAATTTTGTTGTTTTGAGTTTTCATTAAGAAAGATTGTGTTTAATATTACTTTCACATGAATGTACGCTAACTAACAGTGGCTGAAATCGAAAACTATTCTATACGGTTCAAATATCAGCGCTAAAATTATTATACAATACCAATTATCATATTGCAATTGATTGCGGTACAGTCCGTTTATACATTCGTTAGAAAAACGACTAACAAAAATGAAAAGATACGGGATGCAGGATTCATACTTTCATATTTAGCACACAAAAAAGGACTGTTATTTCTATTATAAACTAGCGTCCTGGCCCGACTTCGCATCGTCTTATCATACTTATCCACACAAAACCTTAAGAAATTATACACTAAAATCTTCCTCATGTAACACTGAATGTATTTATGAAAACCGCATATCAATTTGTCCAGTTGTTTCTAAGTTTTTCGCAAACATACAGACAGACAGATGCAGCGGTTAACTTTGTTTTATAATTTGTTTTTTTTTTATTCATCATGACACACTAAAGAAGCCAGAAGTCTTACATTTTGACGCATGCAGCCTCAAATTCTCCCAGTAATAATGAAACATAAAATCTGTGCCGTCCACAGAGGATATTCGCCAACAGAACCAAGTGTCGTGTAAAACATGTTGCAGATTGTATCCCCAGTGAGAGGGAATAAAACTAAAAAATCTCGCTAAAAGGAGCGTCGGCTGGATAACACAATACCAAGTCTTATTGAAATGGAATAAGGAACTTCGACAAAGTAAGATTCCAAGTAAAAAGTAGATATTCCTATGTCTATTTTACACTCGGAATCGAAAGCCGCTAGTATATTTTATTTATTTTAAAACCGGGACTTGAAAGTAGATATACATATTTAGGTACTTTGAAAACCGAATAAAATCGAGTCTTGAAAATGAGGCTATAAAAATTGTTTGAATCTCATATTTAAGTTGCTATAATACCACTGGACTCAAAAAATGAATTATTCTAGTAAAAGAAACAGAATGTAGGTTTATGGTTACATACTATTTTGTAATTCTGCGAATAATAAAAAAGTACAGAAGCAAGACTTTGAGATCTTTTCTTTATGCTACAATAATGTTTTAATACGAAAAAGGTAGGTTAAAGTCGTAATAAAGTGGGCTAACTTTGTATTGCCCTCCTTCTACATTTAAATGTGTGGGCTATCTCGTTATGTCACATTATATGTCGTAATAAACCTTCTGCACTCATTATTTTAGTGTCCGCGTTCAGTACAAGGCGGCATAAGGAGTTTCTGTATGTGACAGTTCCCACAAATTGCGTCGAATGTCTACGTATATTTTAGTTGGCAACACCTACCGATACGGAGTGAATGACGCTCTATGGTCGAGTTAATGATGTGTTTTATTCAGAAATATGTTGTTGTGTGGCTAAGGAATTTCTTGGTTAGAGTTTATGCAAGATATATATAGATAGTTTTATCTGTAAAAAGGACGAGTAAAGAGTTTCTACATTATTTGCGTGAATGTTGTAGCGGTATACAGTGACCCCGGAATGCAAGGACACTTGAAGGAATAGAGTGGATTTTTAGTCAGTAATAATCTGACCGCTCCATGCAAAGCGAGTCATTTGGTGATGTACTCCAAAAAAGTCTTTAGAATCAAAACCTCCTTTTTTGCAAAAAGATACGTGAACGGAGAATTATAAAACTTGGCACAATTAAAGTTAATATAGAGAAGGAGTGCAGAAAGTATTTTTATGATAACTTTCAAACTTGAAAGTAAAGTCGAATTTCGAGTACCTTCTGGGTGGCATCGAGTTATATATTAAATCGTGATACAGTTATAGAATCTTGCGTACAGTGCCGTAGATAAGTAGGTGCATGTGTTTGTACAGTAGAAAGAGTTGACAGTATCATACGTATTTTTTATAAATCCGTGGTTATTCCAACAGTCTAAGTCTAGTTAAGAAAGTACCTTTTTGAACGCAAAAATCAAACACCCAAGTACAATTTTAGCTTTACAACTTACACGTAACAGAAAACGGAGAAATTCCCGCACATCTGAACATAAATCTAACCAACAGTGCCGGGAGAACGTACCTAATAGATTTCCTCCATTTCTCAGTAAATGGTAGTAAAGTTTAGGTAACACTTGATAAAAAGTAGATCTCCTATACTTTATATCGAAACGGTTTTTATTTTTAGTTTCAGAGCACTTTGATTGGGAACTTTCACAGCCCTAATCTCTTTTTAAAGTGTTCTATAGAGTACGAGCGATGAATAAAAAGATAATGTTTAACCGTTTCAATGTTTTTTTACTGGCCGAGCCGCATGTTTGTAGGCAGATGAAATGGAGGCGTGAAAATATTGGCGTAAAATGCAGCTCGGGCAAAAGCGGGTTAAGCGCTTAACCTATTGATAACTAAGCTTTTATCGTGAAATTGCCAACATTTATGTGGAATACACTTACGAGTAGCCAGCCTTTGACTATGTTAATCGGCGATCGTAAAATCTCGTGAATTGTAGTCTGTTCTGAACCTCGAGGTAATAAAACGCAGGTTTCCAAAAATTACTTATGTTTAATGGGAACAAGCAACCGTCAAATGGGCGAATTTGAGATGAGCATTTAATTAGGAGCACATTAAACCAAGCATATTAAACTGTGCAAACTGTCAGTGTACACTTTGGAAAGTCCCGACAGACCTTGCCTCCTTATCTTGGTAAGGTCTTTGTTTAATTAAGATAAAAGTTGCCAATTTCAAAAACAAAACAAAGGCATACAATCGCAGTGTAGGAAGCAATTCAGAGGAAACACTTTACGTGACACAATGACAGTTTTATAGACTCTTAAAAGGTTTATAGTAGGATCCAACCGGAGAATTCAAATATCCGCGTCCCGGACTACTCTGTACTACTCTGTCCTAATTGCGGGCTTATATCCGCCACCAGAGATCGTTGGGTACAACCCTAAATACTGGGGTTGCAAGCCTGAATAATTTGCAGCCCAAGATCGCCGAAGTTTTAGAAAAATATATATTCACCCAAGTCTTTTTACCTTTTTACTTTATGCCAAAAGATCGTAGTTTCGCTGACACAAAATATGTTAGAACTGTTATCTTCCATCTACAAATAATATTGAGAGGTGCTGCAAAATGTTTTCCATTTTATATTTTTAGAGTGAAATGTCTGTAAGGGAATATTTATACTATACAGTTTAAAAGCGAGTTTATTGTCCTTTCACAGTTCTTATAAGTTCTGAAGGTACGAAATGGTGACTTTACTCTTTTACTGGTTATTCTTTAAGTTTTATTTTTATTCTTACTTATTTTACTCATGTTGTTTAAATATTTTTTTTACACTTTTTGCTGAAAATATTTTTTTAAATAGTAGTAGGAGGCATCGCTATGATTTTCTATGCCTTCTTGTTGTTACTTATAAATATTAAATTCTTTATCTTTTTATAAGTTGTTTAGATATATAAAGACATTCCCTAAATCTGCAACTACTCGTTTAAAACAGAAGCCAGTAAATACCTTCAGTATAAATACCGACTTAATCATAGCATCTATTGATTAGAAATATATAATACAAGCAGCCTGTAAAATTCTTACTGCTATGATACAGGGTTCCTTTCTATGAGAGCAAATGGGGCGTTATGCTTAAGACTTTTCGGTTCTTTGATACTGTGTCCAAAGTAAACATGTAAAAAATGGTTACTTTGGCGTAACTTATTCACTCTTGACTTAAAGACCTCCAGGTTATATTAGTTAGGAAACACGGACTCCTGCAGAAAGTTCCACTCTTTAGCTATGTGTTTGCTCGGTGAAAGTATTCCCAAAACGTTTTGTGTGGGTGGGATGTCCACCATGTAATGACGGCGCATCGCGGTTCGTTTTGTAACTGATGTGTAAACAATTCGTATCAGTGAACCATTTAAAAAGGCCGAGAGACATCAATTAAAACGGAGTTAAAGAATCTTATGACCTGTTTCTACGATGAAGTCTGGCGTGAATTATGTACTGATTTTTTTTTATTTAAAATAGGTTCGCGTTTGACTACTACCTCACCTGATGGTAAGTGATGATGTGATCGAAGATGGAGCACGCTTACCTAAAAGTAACCTATTCACTCTGGACTTAAAGACCCCTAGGTTATAGCTATCGGGAAACACAGAATTCAGAATTCCACTCCTTAGCCGTACGCACAATGAAGGCATTCCCAAAACGTTACATTTGTTGATTGAGTGTTTAGTTAATAAAGGGCTAACACAGATGTTATAAGCCTAGTTTTTGAGTCATAATCTGCTTAACCCTTTCCCAACTGGTGTGGGGTTGGCTTCGAGTCTTACCGGAGTACTTAACAGTATTTTGTAAGGTTTGGTAAGATTGGTGTCAGATTTCCTGGCTCCTGACTATCCGTGACAACTACCAAACACGTAAAAATGCTTTACGTGCTTTCTAAAGCACGGAGGAATCTCGATATGTTACGATGGACATCCATCCATCGACTGTCCTCGGTAAGTGTCACTTAACTTTGAAGATAAGCCTGTGACTAGAAGACATTATTAATCTTTCTTACACAATTTTTTATTTTATTTAATTGCAATTTTATTTTCTATATTTATAATCTTTGTTAATTTTATTTTCGTTTTATCGTTTTATTTGACTATTTTTTATTGTATTATTAATTATTTTAAATTTAATGAGGATTATTATCGTTTTGAATTTGTTATTTTACAATTTTTGACATTTGATTTTTTTTTATCTCTCTTCATTTGATATATTTTATTTAATATTTAGTACTGTTTTGTTTTACACAATTTCTACACAATATATATTGTTCTGAAATAACTGACTTATGACTAAATATTGTTATATTGTTATAGCCGCACGGATTAAAATTTCTACTTCTTTAAATGTAGAATGTTCACACAATTATTATTCTGGGTGTCGTTTTATCAAAACGGCCAGAAACTTCTACTGCCATCAATATCGGCTTATTAATAAATATGAAATTAAATTAAACTCCTCATTATCATTTCAGACGAAAGACCTGCACAATTAAACATAAGCCCTCTCGAACTGTACTGCTATATTATGGGTGCGAAACATGGAGGACATCATCACGCGTCGGATCCAGATATTCGTCAACCGCTGTCTCCGACAGATTCTCGGTATCTTGTTGCTAGAAAAGATAACCAACGATCACCTACTGAATTTTGTCATGAGATACCAAATGGACAGCAGATCGCTCGTCTTAAGTGGTCTTGGATTGGCCTCACTCTCACGGGACCCGAGCCACATCCCTAGACAAGGTCTAGCCCCACAGTTGAAGCGGAAACGTGGCCGTCCAAAGCTTACTTGGAAGCGTTCGATAGCGGCGGAGTTGAAGAATATCAGGTTAACGTGGCCCGCACGAGATAGACTGACAGACCGTGATGGCGGAGAGCACTGTAGACGCCCACTCCTTAATCCCCACCTAGGGGATTGAGGACATTAAGTAAGTCAGTATCTCAAGTATTGCACCATAAATCGGTCCTGTGCGGCTCATATCCAGCTAATTCCCGCATCCTTCACCAGGTCATGGGTCCCTCACACTATGTCTACTGGAATGCGGTTGCCAATGCAGAATCCCTCGGATCATCGACTATCTGCTCGGCCCGTTGTCACAATGGACATGAAATGAAAAATACCTGCCAAGAAATAGACTCGTTAGACGAGGGTTTTCTACAAACTTATCTCCGTTCGATAATACTGAACTAACTACATGATTAAATTTTTCAGTTTTTTTCCGCTTTAAGACATTGCTTTTAATTCCCTCGGTCTTTCGATTGGGCTGACAAGTTAGACTTTATTACAGTTGAATGATACCCAAATATCTGATTTATATATTTATTGGCAAAACTCTTATATAATAAGAGCTAGCAGATCATATAATGCACTGTGTCAGAGTGTTAATTATCTTGACTTCTTCTCCACCAGCGAGACTACACTAAAAAAAAATATAACCAGTTTTTCAAAGAATAATGAAACTAATTATTTCTTGTATACGCTTCTCTATTCGTAGCTCTCTCAGAGTGCTTTTTGCTTTCTTTTAACTGTCTGCTGTCTCTTGTTCTATTCTGTCTGTGAAAACTTGTGCAAATTATCCGTATCCAAGCTGTAAGTTTTCCAAAAATAATAATAATAAAAAAATATATACGCGTCGAATTGATAACCTCCTCTTTTGGTCGTCGGTTGAAAATAAAATAAATTCAGTTCGATATATTTACAACTTTTTGATAAAATGGGTCTTGACAGACAAACAAATGCACGGACGGACAACAAAGTGACCCTATAAGGTTTTCTTTTTTAGGTGTACGGAACGCTAACAACGGATAATAATTACTTATTAGTTCCACATTCATGACTCCTAGTAATACCATTAAATGTGACTAACATAAATGGTCACATAAATTCAAGAATGGGTTTTGCTGGTAACTTTGGCGTCATTCCAAAGTGTTATTCGGTTCATTTGGCCAGTGAAAGTTTATTTGCACTCAATAGTTTGGTTATTGTTTTTCCTATAACGTCACCATGGAAAATATACTTCCCATTTTTTAATGTTGAACAATTCGCAATGCTGATACATTTGTGCATTGCGTTTTTTTAACGGCCTGATATGTATACTTCTGATTCCTTTTGTTTATGGCTATGACTCTATCGTTAGTAGATAATTATTCGACGATTAAAGTCCGATTTCTGAGTAAAGAATTTGGTTATTCAATGTGTCATACCTTTAATACAATTTTTTTACAGGTTCTCATATTGATTTAGTTGAATAGTTAGCGTTAGCTTTTTATTATTATTTTTAAAATAGAATCAGGTGTCAATTTACATCAATCCATGAAATTATTATTATAATTATAATTATAGAAATAGGGTATATTTCTGAAGTAATTTATTTAATTCTTCGCTTATTCTTTTTTTTCTTTGCTTCGCTCTTGATGGAGCGTGTGGTGAGACAGACCCTGCTTTCCGCACGATCTCCCTCCATCGCTCCCTATTGGCAGAGTGCCTGACAAAGTCTGATACGTGGTTATCTACTGCGGGTTTCACTTGGTCATTTCAGCGCATACGTGACCTGTGGTGCGATCTGATCCGTCACTTATCAAAAAATATTGGACAATGAGTTGAAATTTCACATGAGGTCTGACTTTTATATACTTTTAACTACAAGTTATGTTGGCAACACCGAGTGAAGCTATCGCGAGTGGAGTTGTGGCGGGAAACGAAGAGGTTACGCCAGTCGACATGGCGCGATCACCGTCTCTCTTTGGCGTGCGCTATTGAAGTGTACGGTTGTATAGTGCTCAGTTTTGCGTGATTAAAGTCTGTATTGTCTTTATTTGTGATTAAACCAGTTATACCTCACTTTTCTCTTGTTTATAAATCCCTAATCTTCGTATTTTTTTATTAATTAGTATAGTACCTTTATTTTGTGCTATTGAAATAGATAGTATTATTTCAAAATAGCACAAAATTAAGGTTTCTTTTTGCTTTGCTATGAAAGAGGGGGGCTTTATAACACAGCCGTACTTACTGAAAGGGAAGCTCCAAACACTAATTATTAATCCAAAAGATAAACAGCAATCAATTATTTTGCATTTGTATTTTCAAAATCTTAGTGCTGGACTAAATAGAATAATTATTTTTCAATACAGTCGACTACTCAATTAAGGTTTAATTCTATTAAGTATAGGATAATAGAACTATTGTTGATTGTATGGGTGGCATACTCAATTAATTATACACTAAATGATGGGTTCAATTCTATTTGAGTTGCGGTGGATCGACCAAACGGCTTTATTGAACAACAAAGTAATTCATAGCCTTATTTTATTTTTTTATTTTTTATATTCCTATACAAAATTAATTCCCTGTTACTTTTTATCTACAGCGATGTTTGTAGAAAGCGCACTAAATTTCCCAAGAGAAAAAAAGGTAGTGTAATAAATACATTTGATACACACTAGTTTTATAACAATTTTTTTTCTGCCACACACGATTACGAAAACAATATCAAAAAGACAATAAAACCGTTATGACAAACAATAAAAAACCAAGTTTAGAAAAAACGTACGGGAAAAGAAACTTTATTTACTGGTAACATTTCTGATTGCAATTTGTTTAGTGGCAACACTAGCGATCTTAAGTCACTTGAGTCGGAACAACAGGCTATTGAGCGACACCCGACTTCCCGGAATAAATTAAGCGCTGTCAATTGCGACTTTTCCGCCGACAAGCCGGCGATTTTACTTTTACGATAGTTGGCCGATTTACTAAGGGAGTTATTTTTTTATTTATGGCCCAAAGACACGGCACTTGGAATAATAAAAGAGGAATTATTAGGGGCGGCCGCGCTGTCACGGATACAATGTATCATTCATAGGGATTTTTTCGGCATATATGATAAATAAACCTTGTTAGTTTTATCTTTTCATACGTTGCGTAAGTTCCGCCAGTTTATAAAATGATGTAAGCAAATGATTATATATACATCCATGTCTATTCCAACAATCCAACTATATTTAGGACATTGAAAGCAAGTCGACCATTCAACTATCTCTTATTATAATTTTCCATGTGCTTAACTGACTGACACAGCGTGATTGAGACACAAAGTCGCTTCCTGCTGTTTTCACTTTTTATGCGGTTTTCATTAATAGATAGAGTGATTTTACACATGTTTATTAAATCTGAGAAAAGCTGAGAGTTTCAAAGATTTATACCTATTCCATGTCGTGAAAACCTTTTTTGTGCACTTATGTATATAAATGCTAACTTAACCTTATGAGACAGATCAAACTAATGCACTTTGGAATTGTGAAATGCAAATATGGCCTATTTCTTTTAAAATATCTTCGAATTCGTTTCATGAATATTTATTGTATAAAAGTGGGCCACTTCTACTCAACATCATTATGCAAAAAACTGACTAAGCAATAAACGCAACAGCTAAATCGTTGCTAAATCTCGATATCACTATTGGTTGAAGCCCGTTGAAGCCGTCAAGTGTATATATATATAATACCAGCTCCGTGGAAGCCTAAAGAGCCACTCAAGGGTATCCGAAAGACTCTCAACCCTGGACTGGCCACTTGTACTAAGAGCACTACGAAAATGGATGGAGGAGGGAAAACGAAAACGCGAGCGCTTTCTAATTCGTGGGAGACTTTTATGTTACTAGGAGATAGACTGCATTTTCGGCTTTGCAAGATGACGTTTAGGAATTGAAAACAAAGATATTAATTACTAGCTGTGCCCGCGACATCGTCCGCGAGGAGTAGTGACTTTCGGCAGCATTTTTAATTTTTTAGGCTAATTAGTTATATTTAATTAGTTAATAAAATAATGTGTGGCTAATTAATTAATTAGTTATATTTTCAAAATAATTATTTTGAAAATATAACTCGTACATAATTTGAATATCGTATTTATTAATAGCTAATAAAAAGTCTAAAAAATAAGTTTCAAGCTTCCAGCTTTAAAAATGACGTAAGTTCCATACAAACTTTCATCCCCTATTTCAACCCCTTACAGCTCTTTTTTGACATTAAAAAGCAGTCTATGTTCTTTCTCAGGCTCTGGACTACGTCCGTACCAAATTTCATTAAAATCGGTTCAGTAGTTTAGGCGTGATTGCGTAACACACAGACAGACAGAGTTACTTTCGCATTTATAATATTAGTAAGGATTATTTCCTTAAAGAGAACTAGCAATTTGGGTAGAATTCACATTACTAGCAATCTGGATAACCCCTCCAACTAAGTTAAATATTATGCTTGTGTCTGGAGTGGGTTCACGACTATAGTATAATGGGTGGGGTTTGAACCCATAACCTCACGATCACAAGCCCGACACTTTAGCCATTAGGCTTTTGGCAAAATTAAATGTTGTTAAATAATACTCTTTTTATTCACTTGTCATCTATACTAATTATTAACCAATACGTATTACAAGCTTGTGCTTTATAAGAAAAGCACAAGCTTCCTTTATGAGCCGAATACATGATTCTGACAATGGAATATTAAGAGCCATGTACGAGGTAAATTACTTCTTCTCATATGGCAATTAATATTCCAAATACAATTTTAATAATGAGTAAATTAACGAATTTTGATATATATTTCTTATTATTATTTTATCTTTGTTTTATGTAATTTTAATAATATTTTGATTTTGTAATGATTCTGTAATGATTGATTTTTATGTAATTTATTTATTTTTATATGGGATGTTTTCCTGAATTAAATGATTCTATTCTTTCAAATGCGAAAGATATATTTATTTTAAGATGGCCACGTATCTGCAGACGTTTGTCGAAATCAGTCCGTGCATGGACCATTTTATCAACCGAGATTTTTTTATACCTCGGAAACTATGTTACGCCGTAATTAGTTCCTTTAGCAGTCGTTATGGGTAGTCAGACGTCCGTCGTGCCTCGAGATATTGTATTACTGGTTTGTGGAGGTCAGATAGCACTGGCTATCTAACCTAACCAGCTCCATGTACAACATTATGTAATGTATAAGTTTTTAAAAGCTAACATGGTCACTGACAGTATAGAAATTAAAACGGAATATTTACCGTGCACGGATGAGTTCATCCGTTTTAAGTTGTATATGTAATGTATTCTATTTTTGTTTATTTGTAGTTCAGAAATAGCTATGCACATGATGATGACCTATTATTAAATGAGTAAGTTTAGATGTATGCATGGATGAAAGTTCGTTACCCAGTCACATCAAAATGGAGAGAGGTTAAAGTATATGAGGAAAGTGTGCGAAATTTTCACGCAAATAAAGTCACAGGCAACTGCTATTGTGTAACGAAGCTGAATGCAATTTGCTATCAACTAATTGTTTTTTGTTCCAGATTGCTCGAAACGGCTACTTACAAAGTAATACCTTGATAGAAGAGTGACTGAAACATTTACTTGTATACAGTTTGTATTTCTTGAAAGCTTTGTCCTAGGTGTCTTTAATAGTGAATAGGTTACTTCTAGTTTAGCGTGCTTCATCTTCGACCATATCATCACTTACCAAGAGATTAGAGTGGTCAACGCGAGCCTAATAATTATCAACAAAATATAAAAATAATCTTTACAACAAATTGTCAGCTAAACGAATGCATTGTGATATGAATAGCATAGTGGGTAGGAGTAGTACATGAGCCAATTTCCCCATATAGGTGATAAGGATTTTCAGATATGGTTTTTAGGGTTCAGTACTCAAAGGGTGAAAACGAGGCCCAGTTACTAAAGCTCCAGTGTCATCCGTCTGTCTGTCATCAGGCTGTATCTCAAGAATCATTATAGCTAGACAGTTGAAATTTTCACAGATCATGTATTTCTATTGCCGCTATAACAACAAATACTAAAAACAGAATAAAATAAATATTTAAGGGGGCTCCTATACGTGATTATTTTGCTTTAGCATCTTTAAAAGCACTTACTATGGAAAAAATAAATTCATATAGTAAACTCATAGGTTTTTTTTTTTTTTTTTTTTTTTTTTTTTTTTTTTTTTTTTTTTTTTAGGTAGGGCCACTTGTAGATCAGCACACTAAGGCTGTGAGTCTACTTAACCGGACTTTCCTGTGGTGACCTCTAATAATTAAATTAAAGGCCCCCAGCCAGGGCTTACAAACTAAAATTTTACTTACTACTAATGACCGCACGCTAAGGGCACTCCCTGCGGAGTACGGGCCTCGGCATAGCGGGGTCATTTTGGGAGGGCAGCAAAGGGACAGGCTGGGTCGTGTTTAGGGGAGTATTTATTGCTACTGGCTCAGCATCGCGGGCTGGCTCGTTTGGCAAAGGTCGGGGAGGATTTCTATTACAAGTACGCGGACGTCGCGATGGGCCTCGTCGGCGAGGCCGGAATACAGAACGCGTTTTGTGTTTGTGTTTTCTAAGAGTGCTAGTTTCCCTACTGCTCTCTTGTCGGATGGTGATGGGGTCGTCGGGCTCGTCTAGGACATGGCGCGGGCGACGAACCCGAGAAATTTGGGAGGGTCTGTATCGGGCGGCCGATACGATCAGGGGGTTGGTGTGGGTATCAGCAGAGGTGAAGTAACGCACTGACATGCGTTTCAACACTTGCTTTATGGTAGGGAGTTTGAGGTCTACGTGGAGATCCTCATTCCTCAAGTACCAGGGCGCGCCCGTGGCCTTTCGGAGAAAACGGTTCTGAAGGACCTGCATCCTATGGATCTGAGCCGGACTGGCATGGGCAAACACCGGACAGGCGTACGTCATGATAGGACGTATGCATGTCGTGTAAATTCGGATTTTACACCTAAGGGAGAGCTTACTGTGCTTATTCAGCAAGGAGTGAAGCCTACCGAGAGCGAAAGCGGCTCGCGAGCGAACCTTCTTTATGTGCTCAGTGAATTTGAGGAACTGGTCTAAGATTACACCTAGGTATTTGGCTCGCTTCTCCCAGGGGATCGGCTTGCCAAACATAGTGATCGGGCTGGGGAGGGTGGGTTGTCTATAGCGAGCCCTGCGAAACAGGACTGCTTGACTTTTGTCAGGGTTTACCTCAATCCTCCATTTCCTAAACCAATCGCCTAGTGCGTTGGCTGAGGTCTGGAGGGTATGAGCGATGCTATCGGGACTTTTTCCCGAGTAGTAGATGGCCGTGTCATCGGCAAATAGGGCTAACTCTACTGGAGGGCTTTTTGGGATGTCGCTAGAGAATAGCGTGAAGAGTGGGGGAGAGAGCACGGCGCCCTGAGGGACGCCGGCTCTGATAGGGCGGGGAGTGGAAAGCGCTCCTTCGATACGATATCTGAAGGAGCGGTTCGACAGAAAGTCTCGAATGATGAGCACGAGACGATCCGGCACACCTAGTTGGTATAGCTTATAAATTAAGCCATTGTGCCAGACTTTGTCGAAGGCCTTCGCTATGTCGAAGAATAGGGCCCCCGTCATCAGACCGCGTTGAAAGCGGCCGCTAATGTGCTCTACGATGCGGTGGGCTTGGTGGACACTGGAATGATGGGCTCTAAAGCCAAACTGCTCGTTAGGGATTAGGCTCTTTGCCTCGACAAAGTCCTTGAGCCGATTAAGAATAATCCGCTCGTAGATCTTGCTGAGGGCGCTGAGCAGACTTATGGGTCTATAACTAGTCGGGAGGGACTTGGGCTTTCCGGGTTTTGGGATACCTATCACTATAGCCTCTTTCCAAGCTTGCGGAAACAAGTTGTTGGACATGGCGCCATTGAAGATGGCAACCAGTAGGACTATGATCGTACGTGGGAGGAGTTTAAGTGCCCTAGTGGTCAGTCTGTCAGTCCCGGGAGCTTTCCTAGGTTTGAGTTTCCTGATGATCTCCTCCACCTCGTCTTCCGTGACGGGGGGGAGGGGAGCATCAGGGTCCTCGACAGGGGGTAGGGCAGATCTACGTTCTACCTCAGCATCCACGTGGGCAAGGTGGGCTGGGTCGACTGGTTGGGAGCTGGGAGAGCACTGGGCCTCTAGGCTGTCGGCTAGGCATTCAGCTTTGTCTTCGTCGTCGAAGGCAATGCTTTGATCCGGGCGGATAAGGGGAGGCATTGTGGTAACCTCAGTGGCGCGCATTCTCCTCTGAAGTTGCCAGAAGGCAAGGTGGGTGGGTTCCAGTTCGCTCAGGGTCTTATCCCAGCCGGCTTCACGCCACTCTCTGATGCTGTTACTTACTTTGCGCTGTAAGTACCGCATGAAAGTTTTGTTATTCTGGCAGGGGAAGGCTCTGTAGGCACGGACTGCTGCGTTCTTCTCAGTCAGCAGGGCCCGTACATCGTCCGGGAGCTTCCGGCGCCAGTGCTCTGACACCGGAATCTCCCTTGAACAGTCGTTCAGGACAGATTGTACGTGCTCTGTGAGTGAGTCGATCGCAGTCGTCGTGTCGGCGGCGGACTGGATGTGGTCGGGGATCTTGTCCAGGTGAGGAGACGTGTTGGATTTCAGCAATTCGCCTACTTTCCTCCAGTCAGTGATCACCTGTGTGGGAGGGGGGCGGTTAGGGTCATAGGGACCCGATCTTGGAGTTAACTCCATGATCACCGGTCTATGGTCAGAGTCAAGTTCGTCTACCGTCTCTAAAGAGTGCAAACGTAAGTTCACATTCTTCAGGAGGGCAATGTCGAGTACGTCGGGCAAATGGGATGGCTCGAACGGGTAATGAGTAGGCCGCATAGGACCTATGATATCTATGTGGAGAGGTGTGCAAAGGTCGTATAGTACCTTCCCACGGGGGTTGGTAATACGACTACACCATGCGGGATGTTTGGCATTGAGATCCCCCGCCATAAGGACGGAGTCACTCATGTCTAGAAGGGCTGTAAGGTCGCTTCGAAGTGAGGCGTTTATCGAGGAATTTGAATCTGCGTCGTTGTACGGTGGGAGATACGCGGATACTATTGTGATAGAGGGATGGCCCGTCATGCCTAGCCGGCAAACGGATACCTCTAAGTGGGCAAGGGGCGGCGGATCCATAGGGATGCAGTGCAGGGAGTTCCTATAATATATTAGAGTGCCACCTCTGTGGCATCTAGTCCTATCGTTCCTAACTAGCCGGTAGTTGGCTACCTTGGGATCCCTAAGGTGGGGTTTGAGGAAGGTCTCTTGGACCAGAAGGATGTCAAGACTATGATCACGAAGGAAAGTCGCGATCTCGTCCCGTTGATTGATGATGCCATTGGCATTGAAGTAACCTAGCTTTAGGGATCGGGGCTTTAATCTCTTACTAGCCGTGTTATACATTATGGCTGTTTAAAAAGGTTGTTAAAATGGCTTTTTACATCAGGATACTTATAGTATACCTGAATCAGGGATTCAACACTTCTGCAGGCCACGACCTCCTTTGCCATTTGGATGGCGCGGGGGGACTGAAAGAAACTGAAAGTATTCCCAAGGATGAGGAACGCATCGAGTTCCGGCTCATCCGAGCGAGGGAGTGACTGGGGAGGGGGTGGGGGCTGAGAAGCCACAACAACCGGGGCGGAGGGCATGATGGGTTGATCCATCAGCCCAGGGACTTTCGGCCTTAGTGCCGGGAAGTTTTGGGCGTGATTCGCCGCCGTCCAAGGAGTTGGACGCTGGGGACTGAGGGTCTGGGGGAGCTCAGACGAGAGTGTAGGACACTCTCGTCCCTGGCGTGCGCTAGCGCGCGTTGCCAGTTTAGGGGCGGAGGTTTTCGGGGCTTTCGGACAGCCTCGGTAGTTGGCGGGGTGGCCGGATTGCCCGCACAGCACGCAGCTGGGCGGGTCTGGGCACTGGGACCTATCTTTTGGGCGACTGCACTCCGCGGTGCCGTGATCGCCCAGGCACTTTACGCACCGGGGTTTGCCGAAGCAATTCCGTTGCGCGTGGCCGTATAACTGGCAACGGTGGCATTGGCCTACCGTGCCACTTTTGTGTGGCTTCTCAATTAAAATTCCTGAAAGACTGCATACAGTCTTCAGCGCAAAGATGGGGTGGGGACCTTCGGAGATGGGGTGGCAAATGACGAGGACGTTGTTAGACGCCCTGCCACCTCTGCCGTGCATACGGTGCACCTCAATCACCGGGATGTTCTGTGACTCTAGGTCGCAGACGATCTCGGTGGTGGGGATCTCACTGGGGATCCGGCAGAGGACCACCCGAACGGGCTTGCTCTCATGGAGCGTATAAGTGTGGTGGGGGATATTTCGAGCCTTGAGTAGCTTCGAAAGCGCGCGGTGGTCGTTAGCTGTCGCTAACCCTACTTTTATGCCGTTCTGAACGGCGCGGGCATTCGTGTAGGCGATGCGTTGCTCGCCACACGCTTTGGACACGTTTGTCCAAGCCCCCTTATCATGTATGAAGATGGGTGGGGGAGGGATGGTCTTGCGCACTGAGGCGCTGACGACTGGGGTTTGAGTAGGGCTGGGCCTAGTGGCCGAGGAAGTGGAGGGCTGGCTCTGCACTAAGCGTGCTGGCTCGGGAGGGGAGGGTTTCTTGGCCTTAGGGGCCTGGGTGGAGGACGAGGCCTGCGACCTCTTCTTCCTCTTTCCCTCGACGAGGATAAACTCGTCGGAGGAAGAGGTTTGATCGGAGGAGGAGTGCTCGGACTCCGCTCGCTCCGAGCGCTCAGAGTGTATGCTCTCTGCGCGCTCCGAGCGCTCGCCTTCCGAGCCCTCTTTTTCTTGTTCCTCCTCCTCAGAGTCCATTTCGACGTCTGGGGGGGAGGGGGACCTATCTGCGCTGGGCGCGGGGGTGGGACCTAAATCTGGCTGTGGGGCGGGAAACACCGCGGGGGGTAATTTTACTATCTCATCTTTATACTCCCTTTGTAGGGCGGGGTTTTCAAATAGGATCTTTCCTAATAAATCGGTAGTTAGATTTAATCGAGCCGATAGGGATTCGACTTTGGACACGAGATCCTCAATCCTGTCCTCCATATTGGAGGCGACAGAGGTGGGCATCCTAATCTCCTAACCCTAACATAAGCGCCTCGAGGAGACACGTCAAACGTGAGCTCCCCGAGCAGACGGTCCCCAAAGAGCCCTGCCCCGGAGTTTCTCCTAACACTTCGCTACCGAGAAGAGAAACCCAGACAAACTCGGTAGCTGTGTTACCGTCTGATGTGGCCTGAGGGGCCCTATTTGCCTAACCCTCCGGGTGGGAATGACCCGGAGGTGAGTTCGCTCCCTGCGGGGATAGCAGGGAGGTGTGTGCCTAATGGTGTGCCCTAAGCTTGTAATCCGGTCGCCAATCTCAATGTGCGTACCGGGCCCTATTGGGTCTAGTGCGAAGGGGTAGATACACCCAACCGACACTAGGTGTGTATGCTGTGAAGAGAACTCAGTGACTAGGTTTGACTAGGAGATCCCCCAAGGCCAAAACCTAGCACTCGACTCCAATTGACTGCTTCACCCTGAAGGGGATCAGCGGGTGCGTCGGGTCAGCACCCCCTTGGTATTGTTGACACCGTGAGGTTTCCAACCAAGGACCACGAAACTGTGGTTTTACCCTGAAGGGGCCAAACCAAATTGTTTTGACAATCTCTGTTAGAGAAGCACGATATCCTTCACCGCCTCGAAAAAGGCGGATCCGGACCAGGCGTCGTAGTCGGCGACTACGAGTGACGTCACGGCGGGCGTGACGAACGGAGCGATGACTCAGGCACGGAACGATCGAGAGCGCGGAGCGGCACGACTGTCGCGGGCGAGCGTCGGAGCAGAAATCGAAAAAAGACTCATAGGTTTTTGTTTCAGGGAAAATATATTAAAATCTACCCTGTTCCTTCCGTACTCTTTGCATTCCGGGCTGCTGTATCTTGTTAGAATATTCGCATAATCCCGGCCACTTGGTGGGTGAACCAGGATTTAAAGTACTTAGTTCCCATGGCGAAGGACATTTGCAATATCATTCATAGAATAAAAGACACATCAATTTCAAATAAATCCTATTTGAGCATTTTTGAGTTGTATATGATGGTTAATTAAACGTGCCTAGTTCTTGCTGCTTCGATGGTTTTTATTCGAGTAAACGACATCTATACTTTATATTATAAATGTGAAAGTCTGTTTGTCTGTTACGCTTTCACGACTAAACCCCAGCACCGATGTGAATAAAATTTGGATTGAAAGTAGTTGAAGACTCAGGGTCAAACATAAGCTACTTTTTTCAATAGGAAACTTTATACGTCTAAATCAGAGAAAAGTCGAGTGTTTCAATTTATTGTATTTGATGTCAGAAATATTATTGTGCACTTACTTTTACTTGTTGTAAATGCTGGCTTAACCGAATGTTATAGATCAAAATAATGCACTACAGAATTATAGAATAGTCAAGAGTGAATAGGATTTTTATTTTTTATTATTGAATATAGGTTCGCGTTTGACCACTATCTCACCTGATGGTAAGTGATGATGTGTTACCTACCTAGAACCTTCTTCTTACCTAGAAGTAACCTATTCACTCTGGACTTAAAGAGGTTACTTCTTAGACTTAGACAGATAGGGAATGGTATGTTTAAAAAAAAAACCGATTTTAATGAAATTTGAGTAGGAGATAGACAAAATTAGGGTCAAACATAGGCTATAAGATCACATTGTGAATTTAGAACAATATGTCATTTTTTTTTTTTTTTTTTAAATAGGTTTGCGTTTGACCACCATCTCACCTGATGGTAAGTGATGATGTGGTCGAAGATGTAGCACGCTTACCTAAAAGTAACCTGTTCACTCTTGACTTAAACACAGACTCCGGATAGGGAATTCCACTCCTTAGCTGTGCGACAATGAAAGTATTCCCAAAACGTTTTGTACGTAAAATAATGTCTATAAATGGTATGCCGCTAAAACCTTAGAAAATAAAGCGTTACTTCTTTCTAACTTAGTAATTTTTAAAGTGACACAAAACATTCAAAGTGCCTTAACTTGTTTACATAATGCAACAAGTAGGACCGAGTGATCTGATAAGCTCGTGGGGCAGCCACGATAAGTCGCCACCTCCAAGCTCGTGAGCGAGTGCTAACATCACCAAGTATATGTAAGATGTCTTAAGTTTAACTTAAGTTAAGCTTAAGTGGAAAAGTGCATGCAAGCTTTGTGTTAGAGTATTTTAGATTATGTTAGGAGAACGTAAAGTGCTTTGATTTTAAATTAAATTCAGTATTTCTCAGACATTTTATAAACATCTAACTCGCGGTTGCCCGGTTTCTACAGAAATAAGTTTCGCCTTTCTTAATATTACTTGATTATTTAAGTAGGTAAGTACGTATTGGACCAGGCACTGGTCAACTGTGCGTTGTATTCCACGCGCGCCTTAAAGAGGAGTCAGCACCATCGACGAGGCCCGACAGGGCCATTGCCTGCAGGATTGCGAGAATGCTCTAAGGAGATACCTACGTACGGGGAGTCGAAGGAATATGGTGGGTTTTTAGTCAGTAGAAGTCTGACACTCCCTTCCGCTCCACCCAGTGCGTATTCAAAATACTTTATACTTAGGGGTGCGTAAATTTCGTTTTTACGAAATAGATGCGATAAAAGCGAAATCTGTATTTTATTTGCGATAAAAGCGAAATTTGAAAATTAAATACTTTCGCACCTTTTTACGTTACGTGCTTTCAAATGTTGATCAGACGCGCTAACAATTATTACAACTCTGTTCAAAACAGACAGAGACGGCACGAGTTGTTGCGTAGATGAGGAGCGAGCGAGTGATTATCGGCGCGTGGGTTGGCGTCCGTCCGTCTCTTGTCATTCAATCAGTCACGTTTTCCAAAGTGTACCACAAGAAGAACTAATTGACGGGTACTCTCATTTTCACAGACAATTACTTCGATTGGTCCGTCAAGAAGCTCCTGTGGATGTAATGCAAGTTTTAGTTGCATCAAAATCTTGCTTCCCTGGATTTGCAAAAGCAGCTATTCAATGTCTCAATTGCCCTGTCAATAGTGTTGATGCCGAGAGGTACTTTAGTATCTACAACATTGTCGTAGCTGATCGCAGGCAAACAATGAAAGATGAAAATGTATAAATTACAACAATGCTAGCCTTTGAGTTTTTAACACTGTATTTTTTTGCGAAATAAATTTTCTATTTTGAGTTTTTTTTAATGCGAAAACTCGATTTTTTATTTGCGAAATTTACGTACCCCTATTTATACTGTATACTTAGTAACATTACCTTCTCCATTGGCAAGACTGTTGTCTGATTTTCTGCCTTCAGACTACCCGTAACGGCTGTCGTAAGGTGTGTAAAGAATATATCTATCTATCTATCTACAAATGGCAGCCGGGACCAATAGGTTAATGTCCTGGCCGAGGCATGGAGGGATCTTGATCACCCATCCGATTAGAGGTAATCGGATTAGAGGTAAGCTCAGCAAGCGTATTTTAACCTTGACGATCGAAATTAATATTTTTCATATTGCCCAAAAACTATTATAATTCAAAACACATTTCACTATAAATCAAATCAATAAAATACAATAGAATATTCCATTCCAAATCCGAAACGAGGGATTAAAGGAACATCACAGCAGCAACACGTCCGGTCGTTAAGTCATTATTTTTTATGATCCGCCGTCCGAACACCACTTGTTAAGAGAGAACCTATCAAACGGTCAATTGCCAGTCTAAAATGACCTCTACGTGCTTCAAAACCTTTATAGGGGACTGAACCTGTAATGGGTCAAAGTAATGTAGCTGCCAACCGCAGCGAGATGTTAGTACCCCCCTGTGAATGTTATAGTCATCTTAAAAGACATTATTCTGGGTAAATGGTGGTAAATACAAGGTAATACGTTGATCTTGTTTCTGGATGAGGGTGACGAAAATTGGTTGAACATTAATGAGCTTCATTTGTCATGGTGTAGGGGAAATGTTTCAGAGTTACTTTGTTTCGTCATTAGGGCCGTTTTTGTTTTGTTTGTTTCTTTTTCAGATTTGTTATTTCATCATGTAAAAGCTACTGAGTGTAAATGTTATTCTTTTTGAAGGGACTTGTATCTAGTGTGTCTACTAGTAGCAGTAGTCAAAGACCAATGAAAGTTTGAAATGAAAACATTTGCGAATAATACCAGCAGTCATTAAAACCTGATATTACTTATAAGAAGAAGTATTGATCGCACGATACCATCTATTAAATTGACTATAACAAACACATTGATATTTTCCGAAAGATTCCCTTTATTCTTAAAATGTAAGTGAAAACGTGACGTCATGTGACGTGACGCGCTTGTATGAAGAGGTATACAACGTTATGAGATGGAAAGGGCGACTTCACTTGCCCGTATTACCGGTAGCAAAATGCAGACTTCCCAAAGATATGCAGAATTTAAACGAAATCGCGACTGAAACTGTGCCATTTGCAAACTATTTCCATAAAGAGGAAACGTACAAAGACTTTTATGATTACTAGCAACTTTTGAGTTATTATGCGTCAAGAGAATTGACAGCAAAATGGAACAACTGCAGTGGGGCATTACTATATATTTTAAATTTTACTCTGTGGAGTCACATTGTAACAGAAAGTAATGAAACAGGATAGAAAAGCGGATTAAAGGGTTGAACACTCACCTCATCGTAAATGAAGTTGTCGATCTCCTCGAGCGGTCGTCCGTATAGCTTGGGGGGGAAGGGCTCGTACTTCCGAGGCAGGCGCGCGCCATCCTCGACGCTGAGGCGGCGGCGTGGCATGAAGCCGAACTCACGCACCAGCTGCGCCCCGCGGGAGCCCGCGCGCCTCGCAGACTCTCGCGTGAACGGCGTGACGGCGGCGCGCGGCCCATCCCGCTCCGCAGCGCCCACGCAACTCTCATGCGCGAACGTGACGCCCTCCAGCGGGATCCGCAACTCATCCCTGCGCGGCTTTTCGCTCTCCACCTGCAGCGCATCTCGCGACTGCGACGCCACAAGCGGGGCCGCCGCCTCCGAGTTGGTGGCCTCAAGCGTGCGCACGATCTCGCCCAGCAGCCGCGAGCCGTCGATCTCCTCGCCCGGCGAGTTGAGCGGCGCCGGCGGCGGGAACGAGAGCCTCCTCTCGTCCTCCTCCATGCCGCGCGAGGCTACGCGCGCGCCCGCCACATCGCCCGCACCCACTCGCACTCACACTCACTATTTGCGCACCGATGACGCCATTCTCTAATGTTACTGCCACCTGAAACAAAAACAAACAGTCTATAATACTGCATCAGCTGGCTACTCACTAACGTTATTATTTGCACGTGGCGTAACGCTCTTTGATATAAATCAGTTTATTTGCGAAGATTATTTTAAGTAAACAACATTTTCTTGACGATTAATAAGCAAACTACTTCCGTTTGATAAAAACGTTGAGAATTATAGTTTGTGTTTACGAATGTGAATATAGCGAACATTACAGTGCATTCTATTAACAAAACAGCTGACTTTGTGCATAGTTTGAACTTTCGTAAAGTAAACAACATCGTTCTATGTATTTAAGTTTGGCGTCTCTGTGATTAATCCACATTGCATCTGGACTACAATAAAACGGCGCTGACGCACGGAGATTCATTGAGCATTGCGCTGCCACAGCTTAGGCAAATAAAAGTGTAACATGTTGAACAAAGGCGGGAACTACACCGGATAAATTGAAGTTATGAAAGTGTTTTTAAGAGTTACTTTTATCTTCTCCCCGCGGCTTAAAGCGGATGAATATTGTACGAGCTCCGGCTGTTTTGCTACGAAATCCTGTAGGTATGTATGTACCTAGGTACTCGTCGCAATTCCATTAGTGGAACCGTAGCGGGGAAGGTTCTTGTACCTATACTTTTCATACATATATTTTACCAGAGGGCTAAGATATATTTGGCGGAATATAAATATGTGTCATTAGCAAAGTAAAGACTTGCTTTATTTTTGTTCTGAATAACGTAGTAGGTACTTGGAGCTATGAAACATGCTTTTAAATTTGGATTTCATGTGTAGTAAAAGAATTGGTTTAAAAATATGAAATCCTGCACTTGGCAATGCACTGTACAATTTTTTTCCCATCTCGATGCGGTGGGCGAAGGGGTCTGCTAGACCTTGACTAAAACCATCGCGTTTCCTCGCATACTTACGCCGAGGGCTGCGGAAGCACTTACTCTTTAACACGGTCCCCGACAACTAATCAATCTACGTGCCAACAAATCAAAATAAATTACTCTTTCTAGATCCATACGGTTTCTGATGCTTCAAGAAGAAACCAACGAAACAACAAGTAATACACTAGGACCTCATAGACTCGTAGTAACAGCAAAATATCTAGCACAAATCATACGTCCGCGCTATGATATCGCACACATATAAAGGCACAGTTATTGAGAGCGTTCTGCGAATCATCATTGTGCCATTTTGTGCCATTCTGTGCCATTGTGTGGCTGCCACTGTACCAAGTATTTTCACAGAGAGAAAAGTTCGTCTTTCTCAGTGCATTTGCTTATGAAAATGATGTTTTTAATTTAGAAAAATTTTCTTTGTTGAATGGTCTGTTCGTTACAGTAAGTTTTGAGGGTGATTGCTAAAGTTTGTCGGTAGAAAAACTTGTCGTAAGCTGTACGAATGAAGTGCAAGTAACTAATGAAAGAGAACTGGTTGAACTATGTATAATTTTGGCTAAGTCCGATTGGTGTTAGTTTGGTTTTAAATGGAATCAGGCGTTACTTGACAGAAACCCATGAAAAATAAAAGTTAAAAATAACAATATTTAGTGAAAATAAGGCGTAATTTAGGCCTAAATTGATGACGTGTCAAGATCTCCTCCATGGAGGAGCTAAAGACCATACAGAGGAGCGAAATAGGTTTGTATTGCATGTTGCATCACCGCACTTTATTCATTTACGTATTTTAATGTAGTGCTGCATACTGCATTGAAGCATGAACAACTTATTTTGGCGGATTGTAATTGATTATTTTTGGTAGCTACATTATTGATAAGAGGGTCACGATAAAGTGACATATCTGAGAAAGCGTTTTCGTACACTTTGGGACTTTATGACAACCGCTAACAGAACGTAAGTGTTCTAGCGACAAAGTAATGTATTTCATCGCGCCTAGGGTATTTTCCCGGACCAAAAATAGTCAACCAGTAAAGTCACATGAAATCTGAGAAAGTCTTGACTAAATAATAAAAGCCGCACGGGTTGATCTTTATGGTTTCTTTCTCTTTCTTTCTTCTTAAAAGATGACTAGCAATGTGTGTAGAATTAACATTACTAGCAATCTTGTTAACCCCTCCAACTAAGATAAATATGCTTGTGTCTGGAGTGGGTTCACGGCAATAGTGTAATGGGTGGGGTTCGAACTCGGGACCTCTGACAAATCTGTTGGGTGTCGTTTGTACTATCGACCAATCTTCTGCATGATCACCTTTAAGGCTATAATCGCATAGCACGGCTCACAACTCGATCGCCTAATGCATGTATTTTGACCAATAGGATGCACGAAGCGTATTTTAGTAGTGTTCGTAATAGTAAGTATTAATATAAAGTTGCACTGCCCTGCCCTATAATGCCCTGTACTCCCAAAATGTATATTGTATCTAATTGGTCGAAACCAGGAAGGGATGTGGTTTGTCACTAGCTGCGCTTCCACAGAAATATTTTCTTAAGTGAGCGTCGTATCTTTGGCTGATAGTACATCTTTGAAAGTTGTTACGGGTAGAGAGAAGCCAGAAAAGCTGACTCCAATCTTGTCAAGGGACATCGATCGTGTTCCCCAAAGACAGGGTTGTGCATGACAGATGCAGTCACTCCATTTTTTTATCGCTTATTATTTAAAACATGCGAGTACATTTGTTACAAATATAAACATACCATATGTTTATATTTTAAACCATCGAGGGCTTATCTGTGGTAAGCTAGCCGCGGCAACTCGATGCCACACTTACACACTATCATCAAAAGTGACACTTATTATGAATCTAAATAATTTGTAGATCGTAGTACGATCTAGGAAGTGTTTCTTTAGCACTTTACAGCAGTTCTTTAGAGTTATTTTTTTATATTTACAGGTATGCCATTTAAGAAAGATGGTATCATGCATTCCCACGTCCTTGCGCCATACACATTATTATGATTTTGTATTTTATACGTGGGTAAGTAGGACAAACAACGTAACGACTGCAACCTTTCGTATTTCTGAATATTACTAATACTGTGGAAGTTATCGCTAATGACGCGTAAACGTATCTTGACGAAGACATTTACAACTTGAGAGTACTTAAATATAAACCCTTTTCGTTATTTAAAACACTAGTCCGCAGCTGCAAGCCGACTGGAGGCCGACTCCAAAATATTTGGGAAAAGTAGCCTTTTCCTTTAGCAGTGAAGATGAAGTCGCATGAAGTCGATAGAAGTTACTGAATTGCAACTAGTAAAACACCTTCTTACTACTAGTAACTCAATATATAACGTGTAATTTAAAGGATATATATACGTACCAAGTATATGGCTTCTTTGGATGATAACAAACGATATGGCAAGGGTTTTGTAATCCTAAGTCTACGTGTGTAGAACTTATTACAAATTCCAATACACTGATACCAGAGACCGAATTTTTAAATTAAGAAGAACGAAAAGTATTATCGTGTTATTGGCAAGTGACGTGGAATGTTATTGACCCTTGTAGTGCTGTGACATGTGTGTTATGATTGTTATTCAAGAAATATATGAAACCAATAATTTGGTATCAATTCTTTGAATCAGTTATGTTGTTTTCAGCCCTTTTGGATAGATATGGGGTTTCGTTACACGTTGTATACTTACGGTTGTACCAAAATGTAAGGTCAGAAAAGTACGTTGAGCAACATAAGCTTAAAGGCTATCCAGCTATTGAAAAATGGTTGCCGGAAAATGCCAACCGAAGGCCTTGGTTCCGTTCTACTGCATTTTGAAAGTCTCTGTTTATTTATTATATTTTATGGAGCCTTACAGCACATACAATTGTGTAGTTATTAACAATATGTTGAAGAAAACTAATTAAAGCTTACGCTAATAAACAGGCATATACAACGTGTAACATGTTTGAGGGTGTGCGTTAATTAAGATACATGTGGCATGTAAGTACTAATTTCTAGAAAATACATGAATCTATAATATGAGAAAAGAAAGAAGTACCTTGTCCAAAAAGGCTACATAAACATACATATCTTCAATTCTTGAATACTGGTTCTGAACAAATCCAGATCAGTATCTCGGCACACAATTAAAAGTTCGACAAGCTCTTAGCATAATGTAATGTAGGATGATGTGTATATTATCTGACCGTCACTATTTCATCGATGGGAATATACGAGTAAGGTTGCATTAGTAATAGATATATTTAAAAACCATCAATACTCAGCTTTCCTAAATTTTAAATTCATCTATATATAATTTTATAATGAGGTATTTGTTTGTAAGTTTGGATGTCGGGGGTAATCTCCGGAATCTAAATCTAATTAATTTTTATTTTCATTGGTAGTAAGGTGTATTATATGTGAGTGCAATAGACTATATATTATTTCGAAATCCACGTGGGGGAAGTGCTAGTTATACTTTACATATACTTCAAGTATACTTTAAAGATGACGACGAGAAGAACCACTTCATCGTCTAAAAAATAATGAGTCACGCAAAGCTTCTAAAAGAGATAGTTCTTTAGTTACTTATACCGACTTAAATATAAAAATATAGGGAAACAATTAATGCGTGCGTAGAGCAGAGGAGATTACGGATAATTGGAACCGCTATTAATCCATGATCACGAGCATATTAATTAGGTAGCTCATTTGTATTTTGTTCACATAAATACACGCAAAAGGAAAAAAATATTAATATTTCATTGATTATCGTTACGGGTAGGAAATGTAACACCAGTTTTGCTAAAGCGTGTCGTGTTACCCAGCTTCTGGGTTGTGGAGTCAGTCGTTCCATTCGTCCGGGTTTTCCCGGATTTGTCCTAGTTTGAAAAGCTTTCGGGGGCGTCCGGGGGTATTTCCCAATAAGCGTCGAGGTAAAACCCGACCACACATTGGTCTTACGGGTACCAGAAAGCACGATCTCTATTATTATTTTCCTATGGTATTTCAGCAAGAGTTATTTTAAGGAAGATACTGTTATTAAAAAAGTTCTAAAGCTCTACAATGTTATCACTTTATCAGTAAATAAAAACCATAATTAAAAATCGTTGTTTTTAGTTTCAAGTTCAAAAATTTATTTTGCTACGGTGTCCAGGGAAAAACTGTGATTTTACTAAAATGTCCAGGGTTTATAAGTCTTTGTCTGGGGCCAGCAAATTTGGTGGTGGCAGCCCTACTGAAAGCTGACACCAACATAGTTGGAACAAAGCTTGGCAGATGATGCTAGATGAGCTTATTTTTCTTTCGTTGTACGTTCCGGGGCCGTGGAAACTTATTAGACCATTTCCGCAATCTCGGCAGAGTACCAAGAGCTTTAAGAGCATAAAATGTGGCAAGCCAAAAACCGGATTAAATTGCCAAAAACAAAGTGGGAGAATCTCTTCAACAATACAAACCAAATTACATCAATACCTCACTAATATCCATTAACAAACAAAAAACCGCCATCGCAATCCAAATCGGTAGTAATTTTTCACTCGAACGATGCCTTTTATCCCCCGCTTCCCCACCGGTCGTAGAATGTATCAAGATGTCTAAATACAATCCATTTCGCGTCTTCCTTTATGAATCACGAAATTAGGTGCGTTTTACGTGCGTAAACCTTGTTGGTATAATATGTGGAATTTACGAGACTGTTCATGTCAGATTCAGAGTCCAATTGTGAGCTAGCCCGTAAAAGTAATGAGGTTTTATTTTGTAGTATTGTGAGGTTTGGGAAGCTGGATTGTTGATGACTTTTGTGGTGCGCTGTGTGGAGCGTATGGTGGAGATAAAGCTTTGTCATCATCGTTTTAACAGCTGGGAATGAAATATTATAGGTAGGTAGTACAATGTAGATTAGGTCTCCTTTTCTTTCCGCCATGCTTTCAGATTCTCCACATTGCTCACCCTATATTATTTCCCAATAGTAGATAAGGAATTTTAAATGTATTGCTTTAGATATATGATTAGTAAATCATCTCGGAAATAAAATCGTACCATTTAAATGTGTTTATTACGAAATTAATTTTTGAGTGTTTTTAGTTTTTTATTAACCGACTTCAAAAAAAAGGAGGTTCTCAATATTCGTCTTGAACTTTTTTTTAATGTATCATACTTCATAACTCGGAGACGGCTGGACCGATTTGAAAAATTCTTTTTGCGTTTGAATGGGTATACTTTCTATTTGGTTCTATTGTTACAAAATCAGGATCTGATGACGGGATCCTGGAGAAATCGAGGGCACTCTTCAAATATTATAGGCACACCTATAGCGTTTTGGGTATTTCTTATAGTACCTTGAGCAGTTGCTACCGAAAAGTACCATTTGGGGAAGTTGAACTGATGATGAAGACCACAGATGGCCACTGAAATTCCTCAATAATAAGTATTTCGTGGATTGCGATTCGATTACTTGAGTACGGATGTTAAACACTTTATACTCGTCACAATACATATGGTGATGTAGAGCTGATGGTCATGTACCAGGAGAATTCCTCAAAAATGAACGGCTTGCATCGGGAAAAGCAATATTTTGTAAAAGGTGATAATTTGTTGACATTATGGCTTTTGTAACTAGATAAATTACAAACCGACCCACTAAAAAGAGTGAAAAAAAATTTTTTTGCAAAAAATAGAACCGATTTCCATATCAAAACACTACAAAGCCAAAAATAACTTTAATTTCGGAAGGCGGTGTGAAAAAAAAGAAAATCCAAAACCAATAACACCGACCGACAATTTTTTTTTTAATTTTATATAGCTTCGTCCGCACGTACTAGTGACTTTCGGCAGCATTTTTAATTTTTTAGACTAATTATTTTGAAAATAGGTATTCAAGTACATTTTTCTAATCAAAAGTCTAAAAATTAAGTTAGCTTCTGGCTTTAAAAATGACGTAATTTCCATACTAACTTTCATCCCCTATTTCAACTCATTAGAGCCCCTTTTCGTATTAAAAAGCAGCCTATGTCCTTTCTCAGGCTTTAGACTATATTCGTGCCATATTTCATTTAAATCGATTCAGTAGTTTAGGCGTAATTGCGTAACACACACACAGACAGAGTTACTTTCGCATTTATAATATTAGTAAGGATTATGACTAGCATTCGCGCGGGGTGTCGCTCCTGTGGACCTTTTCACGATATAAAGATAACCCTTCTTCTTTTTCAGTCGGGTAAAATATAGCCTAAAGCCTTCCTCAAGTTTTAAGCTATTTCCATACTAAATTTATTAGATTGTTTTATTGCTTCACGTTTGTCCAGTAACGTTGTTTTGAAAAGTCAGAAAATACTTTTACAATATTTTTAATACTTACAGTAAAAATCCCCAATGTAAAACATGTTGCGTAGAACTCAAATCTTAGGTAGAGATATTTACCGTCGGAGGTGCGGGATCGTTATTAAGAGATACCGTGGCTCCAGAACGCAAAGGCAACTGCAGGAACAGGGTGAATTTTTTGTCAAAAAACATCTGACTCTCTTCCCTTCAGAGTTGGGCATTATTCGAATAAATTTTTATCTGAATAATTATTCTAATAAAAATTTATTCGCGTTAAAATTATTCGCGAATAATTCATTCATGAATAATTTATTCGTAACTAAATTAGTTACGAATAATTTATTCGTGATTTTATTCGTTATTTTAAATAACTTTTACTACTTATTTATATCACATTACCAATATTTGGAGACTTGTTTTGCGGATCTCAAATATATGAAAGAAAAGGGGATAAGGCGATTTGGTACAATTAGTATAATCTGCCTGATTCCTGGAATTTGAAAAAAGGTAGCGGGTAGCGGCAAACTAGAAAAATATTGTTATTAATATGTCATGTATGGCGTTTCTATGCACAGTTTCAGCTCATAATAAGCAACTCAAAGAATTGATACCAAATTATCGGTTTCGTATGTTTCTTGAATACAAATCATATCAAACGTGTTACAGTACTTTTTTTACGTGTGGGAAAATCATCGAATTACTTCTCCCACTCTGGGTGCAGCGGAAGGGAGTGTCAGACTTCTACTGCCTAAAAACCCACCGTGTTCCTTTAGCTGCCTTTAAGTTCCGGGGCCGCGGTATCTCGTTAGAATATTCCCGCAACCCCGGCAAGCAATAGCCCTATGGGGCTCCGTCACTAGTGCCGATTCTTTGAGGCGCGCATGGAACACGACACGCCGCCGACCCGGGCCTGATCCATACCGGACGATGAGCTACCCCTGCTATTTATTCTTTGTTTTATTTTTATTCATTAATCGAATAACGAGTAAAAAAAATTATTCGTCATTCGAATAATTTTCCTTTGAATAAATTAAATTATTTATTATTCGCGAATAACTATAGAAATAATTTATTTATTCGTTATTCGTCATTCGAATATTCCTAGATATAACCTACGACGAAAAAATAACAACACTAACTCCCCTCATCCAGCTACGAAAAGCCACTAAACTCAATATCAACAGGACCACCCGATAAACCGTATATTATGAAGCAGAAATAATCGCATCTCCTATATAGGAGCAATCAAAAATATCTTTATTGTAGCTCTATTGTATCAGGCAATCAATTTGCCGTATAATGCCCGGGCATGGGCAATGTTTACCGAGCTTGCCCCGGAAGGGGTTGAGAGAAGTTTTCCCGCTATGCCCGCATGCCCCTGTTGCACGCTGTTGTGCCAGCGTTAGCTAAATTGGATTAATAGGAATATGTTTTGACGGTAATTTGTATTAGTAGTAGCGGCTAACTTATTCCATATCTATGGTATATACCATATATACCATAGATATCTAGGAATATAATATATAATCTAGGAACACCGTTATACCATATAACGGTGTTCCTAGATTTGAAAAAAGCGTTTGACACCGTTTCCTTCTCTATCCTTCTGCGCAGGCTTGAGGACATAGGCGTAAGAGGTAAAAGTCTGGCCTTGTTTGAAAGCTATCTCAAAAACAGGAAACAAAGTGTAAAAATAAATTGCACAAATAGTGACGAAGTAAACTTCAATTATGGAGTTCCGTAAGGGTGTGTTCTGGGCCCGAAAATCTTCTTAATCGACATAAATAGCTTATGTAATATGCCTAACAGTGGAGGGCGGGAACAGTGGAGGGCATCCTCATGGGAAGAGGTGAAATTAAACGCCGAAATAGGCCTAGTTTCTATTTCTAAGTGTCTGAATACTAATCTCCTAACTCTCAATACTTCAAAGACCAACTTCATCTGTTTTTCTCCCACTCAAAGGTCTCAGCCCTGTGAAGATTTTCATGTCAAAATACATGTCTGTGATAGTCTTCTGCCTCAAGTTTGTGACTGCCAAACACTGCAGAAAGTAAGGTCAACAAAATATCTGGGCATATTTATTGACCAGACATTATCATGGCATTCACATATTGAGGTAATCATGAAACGAGTGAGGAAGTTCATTTGGATATTTAAAACTCTACGCTACCTGATGTCTTCACACCTCAAGATTTATGTGGCTTTGGTACAGTCAGTAGTAGCCATTTGTATACCAGTCTGGGAAGGAGCTACTAAAACAAAGTTTCTGGACCTTGAAAGAGCTCAGCGATCACTTATTAAAGTGATGTACTTTAAACCGTTCAGGTTCTCAACGTGCGACCTTTATCAAATTAGTGACTTGCTATTGATTAGGCAACTATATCTCCTACATATTACTCTAAAACTTCACAAGGCCCTTCCAATAGATTCAACTATCCTTAATAGAAGAAGAAAAGATATTATGGCTCACTCCCCAAGGTTCCGAACTGCCTTTGCTCCGACACACTGCCTTTACAATATCCGACACAATCTGCTTTTATTTATAACAAAATCAATTTTAAACTGAACATATATCCCCTCCTATTATACAAATGCAAGAATGCACTAGTTAAATGGTTAAAATCCCTAACATACGAGGAAACCGAAATGATCTTAGCCAGAGCTAGATAACTTTCCTCAAATTCGTACGTAGCGTACATCCACAGTTATTACTCGCTTAAACATTGACCTTAACAAACTCGACCACAATACCACACACAAACTGCCTCACACACAAAATTACGCACACCCAAACGTACGCACACACACACACACACACACACACACACACATACACTACACAGTCACATAAAAGTCCTCCTGAGCTACTTATTTATATTCCATCTATTATTTTATGTCTTTTCTTTTGTTTAATTTTGTTTAAAATTCTTTACTAGCATACTTATAGTGGTCTCACCATTGTTAACCTAGATATACTATTACGGGAAGATGCGAGACAGTCCTAACACAAGTACTCTCGTAACTTACTGGGACCGCCTCAATTATTATATGAAAACAATGTATGAAATGTGAATAAAGATTTATTTATTTATTTATCTATAGGAACTTATATTATAAACTAGATGTGCCCGCAACTTCATCCGTGTGGGAGGATTTTCCCACGTAAATCAAGGTCGCATGGGGATTCCGAGATAAAAAGTAGCCAAATGTAATAAGCACTTGAGAAAACTCTGTTATTTTTAAATCACACACAGACACTTCAATTGTATTTATATGTATAGATCCAATAGTCTGTCTGTCTATTAGGCTTTCACGGCTTAACTGCTGAACCGATTTTGATGAAATTTAGCGTAGAGGTATATAAAAATTCGGGATCAATCTTTTCAAAAACTGTGAGAACAAAGTTCCTAGCAACAGAGTTATTAATTAGAAAGTGGTTTGATCGAGTATGAATACTAAATAATTACTCGCCGGTACCAACTGTCTGGAAGCCAGGACATACCGTTAATCAGTAGCACCATTGACTATAATTCATATACAATTAATTCATATTACCGAATTCAGAAACCAACTTCATTAATTTTATCGAATTGGATTGGTTAATTTACTTTTTGCATACGTGCGATAAACCGTATGGCTCACCATCAATGTGAACAACAAATTCATTTTCCAAACATAAATTAACAACTAATGGACTCATAAAATATTCTTACAGCTTTTTAATACCCGAATTTCCGATCCACTCAATATTAAACTTAAATACGTAGGAAAAAACGTCGAAAATGAACATAATAAAGGTAAACATTATCGTAAACGACAGTCCCTTGCTGTCTACACGTTCCGATCAATTTGCAGATAGCGAAAGATGCGGCTCTACGTGACTATACTTCGGGTTTGCCGAAAATTGCCGATGTTTACCGAATTATTAAGTATGGCGGGACTGCGGAAATTGTTTGTATGAAAGATTAAGATAGCATGGTAATTAACTAAATTAAAAGAAAACTGATTATTTTACTGTCTGCTAAACACACTAAGAAGTATATTTTATTCTTCACAAACCATACCACACGTTACAAATACAATACCTATGTTTTAAACATAAAATATTATATACAATAAAAAACAAAGATATCCTACCTATATCGGAATCTGTACTAGTCTTCACATCCCAGTAAAATAAATTGGAGCTTTATTATATTTTTGGATCAGTCCTAATTCGCTTTTCATTCATTTCTATAGACAATGTTTATCTATACTGTACAGTTGATTTTGATACGACTTTATTTCAGAAGGTACAAAATAATAGATTAATCTCGCTGTTTTGTTTAATCGTGAAAGCGTCGGGGTCGCTCGCTAGCACAAGATAAGGCTGAAAGTAAACAAAACCAGCCAAACGAGATTTCACGCGTTGAAGTTGAAACTGTAAACTAATTTGACAGCTCAACCCTACCTCTCCTTCTCTCATAGCCTAAAAGAGAAAGACAGCAATATTCTAATTTGTGCTGAGTCAGCGGACAACAAAATGGGAGCCGTGTTACCATCTTTAGGGTGCTTTACCAGAAGAGATATACGATGCAGCGGAATAGCAAAGCTAAAATACTTTACATAGCTTGTAGTTTCGATTATCTAGCACCTACCTTGTTTGCATGTCTCTCATTTTTTTACGATTCCAGCCAGCTTTGCTAGCCCTGTTAAATTTTGCAATAAGCTAACTTAGCTAGCTAGCATCGGCTAGGCTAAAATAATTTTATTTAATGTTTATTATTCCATGCGAGCGTCTCTTAGAAGTAACGGAGTCTAACACCAAACTATCTCCGCTTGACCAGACTGGACCCGCAGAGGCGGGCCGGCACCAATCAGGGACCGCGTTGTACAACTAGATACTTAAGTGCTCCCACAGCCACTGGCGTAAGAGTGCGAGGGAAGACAAAGTAGTTTTAGTCAATTGGAGTCTAACAGTCCCCATCTCCCAACCCAGGGTGGAGTGGGAATTTACACCTTCAGGAAAAAAAAGGAAATAAAATGATCCTTTTGACCTGGACCTCTGAGTTTGTTTCGATGTTTCTTCTCAGTTAGGAAATACCGGCCTAGATAGTTTAAATTTATGGAATAAAATAACGTGTAAAAATGTTATTTAATAACCAATTTCCAACATATTAAGATCATTTAAATTATGTTTGTCTCGCACATCGTTTAGCTAGCTCGCACATCTTCGATGGAAAAGCATCCTTAGAGATGACTAACCATTATCAAAGTTTTGTTATTATACCGTTTAATGTACAACAAATAAGGCGTGGTTTTAGCAACGAAACAACTGTTTTGCGGTGTCGAAGCTTGGCTTAAAATTGAACCAGGGACCACAAAATTACTAACATTGTATACAAAATTATTTAGGAAAACTGTAGCGTATTCAAATGAGACGGTGGTGTGTGCTTGGATTTTAATTTACTTTAAATAAGAAAGTAGTATTTGGCGGGGTTGGTTAAGAAAATTGGTCCATGAATATTGCGAATTATATAAAGCAACTTTTTAACAAAACTTTTTTATATGTTCTTTGTTCGGATATGGTTAAAGTTGTATATTATATTTAACACTTTACGCCCATAAATACACAAAGAAATGAATACATAAATTCTGTAGACTTTCTTTACCATTCACTTTAATAATTAAAATGCGATTGATAAGAACCTATTGTACTTAGAAAACATTAGGACTCGTATGATGCGATGCACACAGCATCACGTAGGTAAGTTCAACTGTAGGTACTGTGGAGGTCTGCTATGAGAGCGGTCAGCCTACCGCACCGCCTGGCATAGTTTGAAATGTTTGAATTTAGATCGCAATGTTGGACATGCGAAGAAACTGTTTTTTAACAAGAGGAAGAACGGCTTGGGATGCCGCCGCCCGCATAAGCAGACTCAATATTAAAGTAACGTGAAAATGTAATTAGAATAATCTTCCATAAAAATGTAAACATAATATTATACAAAGTATAAAATCTACCGCGTTTATATTGAAAATCCCGAGTACACACACGACCCCGTTACAGTACATATATTAAAAGAAAGAAAGAAAAAATATTTGACACAGGGCACACCAAAAATACAAGAAATAAAAATGAAACTTAAGAAATAGCAAAGTGTGTGCCTCTCGGCTGTGCCGAATAAGCCCAATACCTACAGCAAAACGCCCGACACCTGCAAGTGCGTGACGCTGGTTTCCACCTGGACCTTATGTAGAGAAGGCGTGCTACAGATGTAAAGTAGCTTTTTAGTGTTTATGAGCGTGTATTGTGCTTATGCGCGCATATCATCCATTAAAAATAGATAACTAGTTTATTTTGTTTCATCTTTGCCCGAAAGAAAGAAAAAAATTGACCATGTGCGAGTCAGACTCGCCCATGAAGGGTTCCGTATTAACTATAATAATATAATATAATATGTATATTTTATGCCATATAAAAAAAAATCCTTAAAAATTTCTTAAAACTAGCTTATTTACATTTTTACAACTACGCTAAATAACTTTGTTTTTCATAGTGTTTGTATGAATTACAAAGTTATATTTGCGGTTTTAGAAAATATGTTGCATCTCAAAAACTGCTGACCCGATTTCGTTCAAACCAATTTTGGTTGAAAGTTTACATTAAGATACATATTTCTTTTAGATTTTTCACTCCATTATTATATAAGTTAGAGGGGGGGGCACATTTTACCACTTTGGAAGCTTATATCTTTTAAACGATTGACTTTATGAAAAAGTAGTTTTAAAAACCCTTATATCATTTTTAAAGACCTGTCTATAGATACCACACACGCATAGGTTTCATGAAAAAAAATATTTTCAGTTCTAGTTCCATGTATGGGGACCCCCCTTTATTTTAAATATTTTTAATTTTTTTTCTTAAAATCGGAAAGCGGTTCAAAGAATACATCTACCTACTAAGTTTCACATGTATAGTCTTAATAGTTTCGGAATAAAATGGCTGTGACATACGGACGGACGGACAGACAGACAGACAGATAGACAGATGGACAGACATATCGAAACTATAAGGGTTCCGTTTTTTGCCATTCGGCTACGGAACCCTAAAAAACTGCCATGTGCCTAGTTTTCTTTTGTTACCAATCAAATATTATTCAACTAACTAAAAATTACGAGTGAATTAGTAAAAGTAAAAAATAATAAAAAGCTTATTCAGGAACAATAAACACAAGACTAGATAAAACATGCTACACGTGGTTAGCTGCAAAAATATAAACTACTAGCTTCCGCCCGCGACTTCGTCCGCGTGGAAAAAAATTCCCCCGATTTTGCAACATTCTTCATTAGTGCTCCGCTCCTATTGGTGTTAGCGTGATGATATATAGCCTATAACCTTCCTCGATAAATGGGCTATCTAACATGAAAGAATTTTTCAAATCAGAACCGTAGTTCCTGAGATTAGCGCGTTCAAGCAAACAAACAAACAAACAAACAAACAAACAAACTCTTCAGCTTTATAATATTAGTATAGATTAGTAAGTGTTGTTTAATAACTTATTTCCAAATTAAACTTATCATTTATTCTTAAAGTTCGTTAAAAACTATATTTACCTACTCTTGAATTGGAATCTGTATGCTTTTACACTCGGTCCAAAAACAACACGAAATGACAACCACTTTAACTTCAAAAAAATCTTTAGAACCACTGATCATTTTCGGGCCAAATGAAACAATGAAACCGGAGATGTTTTGATTCTTGTTTTAAAGGTTGTTACTTTAGAGTTCATTCGTCTTGATTATTGTTTTCTTCGCTAGGAACAAATAATTAAATGATTTTGAAATCAGGATAGGATAGATGTTAACAAGAGGACAATAATTTTTGAATTTGCTGTGTTTGAAGGGGTGTATTATTTGGTTTTTGATCAAGGTGCTCTCAAAACAGGTAAAAAAACATCGCAAGGAATCGTCAAACATATTTTATTACACATAGGTCAACATGAACGCTTATACATATTTGACTTGTAGACTTAAAGTTGACTGGTAGAGTACCACTATTTTACATATATATCTACATAGTTTAAATATATAAATAAAGATCACAAACTAGGTTCAAATTGGTCCGATTTGACCTATCCAAACAGTGTAAAGAATTGTCTGCTTTCGCCAAGACAACTTAGATCTTTAAGAAGCTCGAACGATTTTGGAAAGTAAGGGGATTTGTACTAAACTGCCAGGCAATACGTATGGAATTGACAAACGCTGTCAGTTATTCACGTCACGTGATCAATACCTATTTTTCTGAGGGAAAATCATGACATGGCTCCTACCGCTTTAAATGGGACGGAAGGAAGTGGAAAGAGTGGGGTTGAGGGAGGGACTAAAACCCCACCCTGTTCCTTCTGTTGCCTCGATCCGGCCACGATATCTTGTTAGAACAATCCTACAACTCCAACAGGCTGATTAGCAGCTGAAGGCCCTTAGACTTTGGCATTTCGACATTCGCAATTGTTGAACGAAAACTACTTTGTCTAGGGACTCAGACCATTCATTAAAAGCTACCTGTTTGTTGCTAGATCTATTTATATCTAAACCCCGGCTATTTAGTCCGTAATACCGAGCCTTTGATTAATGAGTACGCCCGAGTATCATTGATTCGGGAAAATGGGATATACCCAGTGATTTCTTGGAGGGTTTGTGAGGAGTTGAATATGTTATTCATTCCGTCTAAAGGGTTTGGTAATGTAAATGAAAAGATTTTATTATGGATTGTGCAAGATTTATTTTTGTATGTTTTGTAAAAACTTGGTGAATGTGCGTAAAGTAAGTATCTGTTGAGTCAGTAGGTAAAATACACACAATAGTGCAAAAATCTTTAAACTTCAGATTAAAATAGTCAAATTGATCCAAAATATTTGGGTTTGTGATTATTTTGCCAACACACACGTCAATCGTATAGTTTGCTCTCTTTATAGCTTCAAGCTTAGAGAAGCCGCCGCTTAGGTGATAGTTGTATTGGAATGTATTGAGAACGCAATCTTATGTCACGTGCTGCAGTCTGTAATGATACTTACCTACTAAAAAAAATATTTACGGTTTTAGAAAATATGCTGTATATCAAAACCTGTTGACTTGATCTCGTTCAAACCAATTTTGGTTGAAAGTTTACATTAAGATCTACAGACATATATTTTTTTTAGATTTTTTACTCCATTATTATAGAAGTTAGAGGGGGTGGACACATTTTACCACTTTGGAAGCGTATATCTTTTAAACGATTAACCTTATGAAAAAGTGGCTTTAGAAACCTCAATGTCATTTTAAATACCTGTCTAGAAATACCACACACGCATAGATTCCATGAAAAAAATATTTTCAGTTTCAGTTCCATGTATGGGGAGCCCCCCTTTATTTTAAACATTTTTAAATTTTGTCCTTAAAATCGAAAAGCAGTTTACGGAATACATCTATCTACCAAGTTTCACATGTATAGTCCTAATAGTTTCGGAATAAAGTAGCTGTGACATACGGACGGACAGACAGACAGACAGACATGACGAAACTGTAAGGGTTCCCTTTTTTGCCTTTCGGCTACGGAACCCTAACAAAGAGAACCAGTGTTTGGTATAAATATTCGTACATATATATTTATTTAACCATAAAAACATAATTATTAGGGGCATATGTGCAGTGAAAATTAAAATTAATGAATATTTATGATAAATCGACGCGACAAGCTTCGTCACTGCGTATGAACATTATCTGTGGCAGCGCGCTATAAAATAAAGATGGCGGCACATCATCAACAGCTAATCCCTTAAGTGCAACGTCATGAAAAGTGACGGATTTTGGCTCCATTTTTATGAAATTCGTAAATTTGATGAGTAGGTATTGATAGGATTAAATAAAGTATTGTATGAAATTGCACATAATAGTAGTAGTGATTTGCCGGTTCTGGCGCACCAATCCCGTGGCTCACCGGTTCTGGCGCACCACCGCTTCTGGCGCAATCGCGGTCCAGGGCGTTTCAAAACTAAAAAAAAAAAAAAAAAAAAAAAAAAAAAGGTTTTGGGGTCCGCTGATCACGTTTCTGCAATCCGTTTTCGCGTAAGATGCATGGTTCCGGAGATACAGAAATCAATTAACAACAATCTGTTTCATTTCCGGTGACCCGAAACCCTCATTATCGACTTTCATTGTTCGCCTTTTCTTATCTATTGTCCGTGCGTCCGGCCGCTCACCCTCATTAGGATTGCATTGACGTATGCATGTATTACTCATTGTTACTGCTACTGCTATTGTATACTTTTATTGTTCATAAACCATTGCTTACTTTGCTATTCGGGGTCATCAAAACGGAATCAATAAAACACATGCGTCATTAACAAATTTTATTTTTATCTACAAAATATGAGCGGAACATCTCATCCACTAAAATATCGTTGTACAGTGTGTTCCCTGTAAATATGTTTGTAAAACTATGCATTGAACATCCCTGAAACTTATATAGCAAATACATTAAGCAATATTCACCACAAACTGAAGTCCAATCATTCTGAATCCTATCAATACTCCAGCCCCATCTTTTACAATTCCTTTTCAAAAACTCGAGATGATATCGCGCAGGTGTTCGCCCATAAGAATCAAAATATTGACCGATGCCATTCGTATCGATATGTACAGCTACCCAGTGTGAACCTGGCTTATCATCCGCATCCAAATTGCATATTATATACGTTGGTGCATGGGTATACATAGGGAGTCTATTAGCAGCATAAACATTATTTTCTAGACTGGGATGAATCTTTTTCAGATGTTTTTGTACTTCTAGTGTATCCATGATATAGCATATTATTACACTACCAATCTATTCAATGGTTGTCATAGGAATGTTCAATTATAGTGATTTGTAAATATTAAATCGCATTATTTTGTAGCACTCACAAAACAGGTTGATGCCAGCAATGTGAGATAAGTTTGTTGACTCATAGAGTTACTATCAGTTTCCGGAGGAACGTGAGATAATTTTGGTGATTCATAGAGTTACAATCAGTTTCGTTGTATTTAGGAATTTGTTTTAGATAAGAATGGTGCTATATAAGATCGTACCATTGCCGTCATGCAGTCAGTCTATGGTCGTTTGACCGCAGTGGATTGTATACGTCTACCAATACTACGTTTGTGTTACTTCAACGCATCAATGGCCATGGAGGTAAGTGTTTATTCTATTGACAAACTTACTTGTATTCTTGTTGTTGTTTCCTAACGTGTGTGATTAAGTGTAAACAAATTGATATTAACATGATAACTGTCTTGTTGCAGAAATCATTCAACTTCGATGAAAATACCTATAAACAGTATTACTACTCACCGCTCTCCCCTCAACATGAAGAAGAGAACGATGACATCGTTATTAATAACACATGTGATGGTGGAAAAAGGAAATCACAACCGATTGATCATTTTTTTGAAGTCGCACCAAAAATAAAAAAGAAGAAACTGTTATCGTCAACCGTGGCACGAGCCGCTAGAGATGGTGTATCATACATTTCTAGTAATTCTGACGACGGAGACCAAGCGACGCATCTCATAAAAATTGAAATGTACGATATGAAGAAGCTATGTAAGATTCCAACTACTGATCATTGGAAACACGCTACCACGAGGATTAAATATTATGTAAAGAATAATAAGGATAGCATCTACGACAGCACAAACGGGCTCGTATACAACATTACAAAGACAATAGAAGAAAGTGAAAAAGTTAAAAAATACTTTTTTAACAATGACACCCATTAGTTGATTAGTGAATGTGATTCTGTTTACTTAAATTACTTCTGTGTACTCATTAGATTCTACCTGACTCGTCATTAATAACACATGCGATGGTGGAAAAAGGAAATCACAACCGATTGATCATTTTTTTTTGAAGTGACACCAAAAAAATAAAAAAGAAGAAACTGTTATCGTCAACCTTGGCACAAGCCGCTAGAGATGGTGTATCATACATTTCTACTAATTCTGACTATGGAGACCAAGCGATGCATCTCATAAAAATTGAAATGTACGATATGAAGAAGCTATGTAAGATTCCAACTACTGATAATTGGAAACACACTACCACGAGGATTAAATATTATGTAAAGAATAATAAGGATAGCATCTATGACAGCACAAACGGCCTCGTATACAATATTACAAAGACAATAGCAGAAAGTTAAAAAATACTTTTTTAACAATGACATTAGTCGATTAGTGAATGTGATTCTGTTTACTTAAATTACTTCTGTGTATTCATTAGATCCAAGGAGGTGTCGTCTTGTGGTGCTGAGAGAAAAACAAGATTAGAAGGAAGAGATGAGTGTGGCATACGTGAACAGATCACTTCATTGAAAAGCAAAACTACAAAACTGATTGGAGAAGAAAAAGTGAAGAATATGCAGTACCCAAGAGCTGAATATCCATTTTTCAGTTCAAAATCTAGACGGTTGTTCAGTTTCGGAGACTGGCCACTCGTTATGAAACAGAAGCCTGAAGATCTTGCAGAAGCCGGTTTCTTTTATACTGGTCATGAAGACAGGACCAAGTGTTTCCATTGTGGTGGCGGTTTGAAAGATTGGGAAGATGATGATGATCCTTGGCAGCAGCATGTTCAGTGGTTTAGTCAGTGTGCTTATGTAAAGTTTAAACTCGATCAGTGTTCTGTATAAGATTGAATAGGGTGTTTATAAAGAAATAAAAAAATAGTATATTGCATATAATTTGTTTTATTAAATTTTATAATTTTTCCTTTAGTTACATACACATAACCTTAACTACTATAGTCTACAGTAACATTTCTATTTTTATCTATTTCAATAATATTATCAAACTCAGCATAAACAATACAGTTAATTGTTTGTATTAGTGAGGATTCAAATCGTACTTCTAATCTTACACTACCATGCTTTATGAGATTCCAATGAGCTGATGAGTTAGCTGATAAATCAGGAGTTAAATCAAATGCTAAAAGACAGTAACCTTTAGCATACTGTTCACGAGAGATTGCATTTCCTTCATTTAGAAAGTGAATACCAGTCCCCGAGAATAGAGTATGATATGCTGATGTAAATATATTATTATTAAAAGATGGTTGCAAAGCTTTTGAAGGTATTTGTTGACCATCAATATATAAGCTGAAAGAGTTAATACCATAGTTTTCAAAGTTAAATGGATTTTTAGTAAGCGAACCATTAAATGCAGAATTGTTTACAAATCCAATAATACATCTTTTGGGTACCTGTCCTAAGAATATATTATCAAGAGTTTTTCCTTGAACACCTGATGGAATTGTTAAAACTTTAACTTCAGCACGAGTAATAGGATATTTAGCAGTGGTAGAAGCTAAAACTTTCTGATGTGCGAGTAATACACTTGGATTAATTCGTGCTCTTCGAACAATAAGAGTTGCGTCTGTAATGCAAACTTTAAACTTTACATCATTTGACCCAGCAATTAAATTAAAACTCTCTCTTGATCGAACTAATTTTACACTCATTTCAACGCCATTCATTAAAAATTTATCTTGATTGAAAATGTCACCATGAAGATGACCAATCATTTCTATTTCCCTACTTTCATTAACTAATTCCTGTCTTTTAACAAATCCTATGTTTTTACCATCTGTGGAATCCATTTTTCCTGCTGTATCCTCATACCAAAGGCTACAAGTAAGATGAGATTGTTTAGCAGCAGGAGCATAGTTTAAAAGAGTTTCCATGTATGCTCGATAGGCATAGGTATTATTAGGTGGTGATACAAGTTTTTGGTTTAAATAAACATCAAGTTGACTAAAAAGTGAATGCAGCCAATTATTTACAGGTGCTACTGCTGTAGCTGATATCAAGTTTGATGAATCTTGATTTAATACTTTTGCCTTTATCTGGAGTAATGTATGAGACAAATCTATGTAGTCATCGCCTGTTCCAGGAACTTGAAACTCGATAGGTCCATCATCAGCAAGAGATGAAATTGGTTTATAGTGAATCCACAATCCATTTTCAATGCTTGTTTGTGTAGACGGTAATGCAAATAAATCTAATTCTGACTTAACGCACTCACAAGAATGATTATGAAGGAAAGACATATTTAATTTGAAAATATATCTTCGATGTTTTTTGGTTTTAGACCAAGTTTTTTCGTAGCTTTCACTTTAGCAGTTAGTGGTGGAATGAATGATGCCAATCGTTTTCTTTTAGTTATATATCCAGATCCTGTCATGTTAAATCGATCAATTTTGTTATCAGCCTTTCGTTTTAAGTTCGTACTAACTTGTTTAAGACGATCTTTTATTGAGGCTTCCACAGGACGCGCTTGAACCATATCCGATAAAAGTCCTACTCCAGCGTTTAATGCCTCCTTACCAACCACTCGAACACCACTTGAAAGTAAAGGTAAAACTGATCTAAATAACCCTCCTAAGAAGCTCCCAATACCATGACCGCGTTGGTATGGTGAACCCTTATAAATTACACCAACTCCTGATCCAGCTTGATGTGAATAATAATTTTCATATGGACATTTATGATGATCATGAGGAGAATACATTATTATAATTTGTGGAAATGTAGTTTGATACACACGGTTCCGAACTGGAATGGTATTTTTTGTCCTGTGCTCGATCTTATATCTATTTCCAGCGTATCGAACTCTCTTCGCATAACAGGTAAGTAGTGAGGTGGAGAGAAAACGTGCATTTTATTCGCACCATAAATGTATTTTGAAGGATCTAATGAAATGACTCTTAATAGCGGAGTCATAACATCACCCACAATCTGAGGATCGATAATGTCACAATATAGAAATAGTTGAGATGGTAACCCTAAGTGTAAATTAGCAGGACACTTCCCAAAATTTCTGTCTAGAAGATTTGTATTTGGTTCATAACCTAGTTGTAAACTTAATTTGGGTGATAATGTTACGGATGTTATATTTTTATCCAAAACAGAAATAGACACAAATTTTGTTATTTCATCATAACGAAATTTTAAGTTCTCTCTGATACCATTTAACGCTCTTAAAATATGTTCAACGTTATCATAGTTGGTAGCCGGAATATGTTTTTTGTAGTACACTGTTGATGGTTTATCTTCATTAGGCATTAACATGGTTTTTGTAATGTACACAACATTTTCATGATCTTGAACAGTAAACATGGTGCATGGATATTGAAACTCGACAACTCCAACCGACCATTCGCCTTCTAATTTCATAGCTTTTGGTAATTTTGTTGAAAAATTTGTGGTCTTGTTATCAGGAAAGTATTCCATTGAACTATTGCTGAGCAAAGTTAAATAAAAACTTTCTTTATTCATATTTCTTTTAAACTAGAAGCTAAAATCCAACTGTTAAATTTATCTGGATAACCTTTCCACTTCACTAATACTTCTTTTCTGTTACCCGAATAACGAGTACCAATTATTTTATCTATTTTATATTGTGAGGTGGGGTTGTAAGTGACCTTCTGTAATTCTTTTTCATAAAAAGTACCAACTATTGCTTCATCTTGTAAATCTGTTATTGTATAAACAACCCATGGAGATCTATCAATTATTGAAGATATAATAAATATTTCATCACTCCAATTTGATTCATATCCTTTTTGGAAAACATGTTTATATTTAGTTATTCGAACATAATCACCCACATTGAAATTTGGTTTTGGATTTTCTAAAGAAAGTTTGTTTGATCCTCTATTATAAAGATTAGTCCAAACTGTCATAATATTGGCAGAACTTACATCACATGGGCACATCTTAATACTAGAGTGAATGCTGTGATTATAAGAGTATATTAAATCCTGTAAAACATCTATGTATCTATAAGTATTGTTATGAGTGAAATAACGCCACATTTTCATTTTTAGAGTTCTTTGAAATCGTTCAACAATACTAGCCTTAATATCAGGATTGTTAGTGGTATAGTAATTTATCTTTTTGGATTTAAAGTATTTTTGTACATCTTTTGAAACAAATTCTGTACCTTTATCAGATTGTATGTGAGTAGGTGTGGAATTACTTTCAGTAAATATACTTTCAAAACATTCTTTAGTAGTTTCTGAGTTTTTCTTTTTCATTGGTCTTGCAAAAGCATATTTACTAAATACATCAATAACACAAAGTATATAGTTGAAACCATCATTATATTGAGAATAAGTTCGCATATCACTTAAATCAGCTTGCCACAGTTCATTAATATTTGATAGAATGTACCTATTACGTGGAAATTTTTTCTGAGTGGGTTTATGTAATGTATATGTTTCTTGTGATTGTAAACATTCCTTTACTTGCTTTTTATCCATTTTACCCTTCATGGCTTTTGATAATTTATCAATACTACCAAAACCAGCGGGGTTAGATGGATCATAATAAATCCTGTTAATTTCTTCTAGTACGGGGTCCATTTTTCCCAATCGAGCTTTTTACGTATTTTAGTTATAGATCTTTTATCTCCACTGCTCGGTGTAGAAAACTCTTGAACTTCAATCTCAGAGGTTTTGTTCAGATCTTTTGCTTGAAGTTGGTTAATAAACTCACATCTCTTTGGATTTCCAATATAAGTAAGTGGTACTTTAATATCTTTTAATGCTTTAGCAAATCTATCCCACCCTATCGGATCACCTCTTTTTAAGGGTCTTAGTGAATCATTTATTAAATCAACAATATTACTTCCAGGAATTTTTTCATTATCAATTATGACTGTGCCTTCATTATCCCAATGTATTTTACTTTTACTTGTTCCAATTAAGTTTAATAATGACTCACCTTTTTTATTATAAGTTTTTGGTATTAAACTGAGTATTTGAGTTGGTGTGTAAAGTGGATTTGTGTCATTTTCTTTACTTTTAATGGATCCTTTCTCATCCAACAAAGATTCAGCATCAACTGAACTTTTTAGATCTCTATCTTTATTTTTAAAACCAATTTTAGATTCATTTGAATCTTCATTAGATGTATCAGAATAAATTGGTAATCTGAGTGGTTGACGATCCTCTTCGGTAAAGTGAAGGTATCTTTGTAGTGTTTGTAAATATAACATCCACTTCTTGCGGTCTTCCGTCTTACTATTCATAATATTTTGCATTTCAATATCTAATCGAGACAAATTACTATTAACCTTATTTTCTTGTTTTAATTTTTCAATCAATCCAGGTTCAATAAGTATCATTTTCTTTGCATTTTCCATGTTAACTGGCTAGTCCACTTACTAATCCACTCAATATTGCACCTAATATTATTGGTAAGAAAGCCCCTCCTTTTTGTATGATTATATTTTTTCTTAGTTTATGTTTACACTTATGCACCAGTTTACGGAGTATATTTTTGTGTTTATTCAATTTTTGTTTATCTTGATCTTTAAGAGGTACCTTTCCTTGTAAAACGTTATGAATACATTCACAAATACAGTTTATTTCTTCTTCATCACATGTTTTAAGTAACGCTCTTTGATATTTTGGTTTAAGCGTATGCAAAGCGCTTAGCAAATGTTTATGCGTTGTGAGTCGACGATGCATCATTTAGAAATGATTTGAATTGTTTGATTCTTGGTGTATTTAAACTCTTTTGTGGGGACGTAGACTGTACAGTGTCCATTAAATGGGAAGACATTTGTCTTGATACGACAAAAATCATTGGTATTCTGTTTTAAATCAACCATTAAATATCCATGCGCTTCTAAAGTTGCATCCCTATAGGCATCTTCAATGAATTTTGGGTTGTCTGGTGACACTTGTCGTGCTAAATATCTTATTTGAGTTTTATCTCGAGGGTTTTTAAAATATATTATATAACTTGAGTTTAAAGAAATGTCTCTTTGACCTTTACCCTGATGAAATAAATTTTGTGTTAAATAAAATACACTCAGATTCCTGTGATGACTACCTTTTGTAAATATATCCACAATTCTTCCATCAGACTCTCTCATTAGATCATCAATAATAACAAGATGTGGGTTTTCACCATCAAACATATTAAGATTTGGAATTCCTTGATGATAGTTAACATTTGGTAAATTATATAAAGGTTGCATTTCATCAAAGCACCATGTGATCTGATTAAAATCACAATTACATATTTCTTTAACTGATTTTATGAAATTTGTTACAAAATTTGACTTCCCACATCCACTTGGCCCTGCCACAATAGCAGTAAACGGATGGATAAAGTGAAACATTTCACACGTCTAGAGTTCAAAGGGATGAAATAAAAAATGAAAATTATGTTGTAAAAATTAAATATATATATTGCTAAAATTACAAAAAACATGTAACTGATGAAAAACAGATTGATCTGTATACTATTTCTAACACAATTATTACTTATCAGAACTTTACAATCTTCTCAAATGTATGTTCACCGTTTTATTATTACTTAGATATCATTATTTACAATCGAATAATTAAAACTAACACAATTAGTACATCAGAATTTTACAATCTCAAATTTAAACCTACAAATAAAAACCACAATTATCTTACATTATTTACAATCAAACATTAAATTTTAAGTATGTAATAAACTATTATATAACATTATAGTAATAACATAATTTTACAATCAATATAAATTTTGTATAGTACAGAAGTAAAAGTAAAAAGTGTCAACACTTAACGTAATTTATAATGTCCCCAAGCCAATGTATCAATGTTGTTGTCCATAATACATCGTTTGCTATCATTATATGATAAAGATGCTTTATTTATTTTTTGTGTAAAAATAGTGTGCTTGATTGACTTAAACCGAAGCATACTACAATATTGTACATTTTTATTAAACAAACACGATTTGTAATTTTCCATATTCATTTTTTTGGTAACACTTTTGTTAACCCCTTTTGCCTTTGCTATAAATTTATCTTCTACTTCCAAGGCATACATTTTTGATCGCAACCCTACAAATTCCTTCAACACTTTACCATTATTCTCGTCTTTAAAAAAACCTAACTTCTTTTTATTTATTTTTGGATAATCGTAAATATTATTTTCTGGATAGTCTGATGTATCAAAATAGTGAAGTAGGTCAGGTTTTATATCCTCATACAAATTATCTGTAAAAATTTGATATATCAAACTATCGGTATCGGTGTACAATAACTTAATTTTGTTATTAAACTTTTTAACCATGTAGTTATAATGAAATTCGTACATAAGGGTCTTAGATATATCTAAAATACAAAATCCTAAATAAATTGGCTTATCATAAATTAATTTTGTTTTTCGTAATTGTATTGCGACTAAATGTTCTGAAAATATTGATAAACTATGGAATTCTGGTTTTGCAATCAATTCCTGAGCACCTAAAACTTTACCACGATTATCCCAGTGAGTTAGTAGTTTAACGTTTACTCTTTTTTCAATATTTTCCATTGTCTTACCGAAGACAGAATTGTTCATTAATTTAAAAAAGTCTTTTTCAAAGTTTGATTTAGCTAACGTTCTCAAACTAGTATTTAAGTCTATGTATTTCTTTAGCCAAGAACTCTGTTTAAATTTTAAAATTCTATGTACTTTAATTAATTTAATTCCCATTTCAATGCATTGTTTTAAATTCCTGTAGTGAATGATGTATTTATTTTTATTATTTAAATTAGGAACTAATTTAGTTTCTTTAGTATTACCCACACATATGTTTTCAGGACATAATGGAAAGTCAGAATGCAAATTATGAAGTTCATCAGGATATTCCAAATCAACTTCTAAAACATAACCAAAATCAGACGTATCCAACACATTATAATCAGTATTACAATTTATCCATTCGAAACCACCAACAGGAAGGGATTGGGACATTGCCCAACCATATAAATTATTCGCATCAAAATATGTTAGATATGAATTAGGTTTTTCACCATCATAATCCTCCATGAATTTATTATTTGCTCTAGCAAAACGATTGCTACATTGAGATACACCCCCTCTAATACCAGCTTTAAAAAAAAGCAATTTTGTCATAGTCCGTTAATAATTCTAATTCTATTTTCGTAAATTTTAACATTGCATCCCAACTTAAACCTGGAGCAGTATAGTAATGGGCAGGATCTAATCCATAAGTTTTAATACATAGCTTTCTGAAGTTTTCGAATACATCGGTCAAAAGTAAAACATCAGTTTTTAAATACAAATCGGAATAATCAGACATACTACTACACTTAAAATGTTGCCAAATATCTTTTGCATGATTATAATCATCATTTGAAATATTTGAATCTGTGAGTGAACTATAAAACTGGTGTTGATCAGGAAGTAACGGATGTTTCAAGCAATCACTATTACGCATAAATTCATAAGGATAAATACCTTTCCGTCTTAAACGTAAAAAATCTTCATTATTAGGATAGTTTCTTTTTAGTTCTTTAAACTGATCGTCATTAAGATTTTTAGCTAGCTGATCTAAACTACATGATAAAAATTTCAATGAATCTACGAATCTTAAGCTTACAGGTTGATTATTTATTGTTAACTGTTTTGAAAATGATATGTATCGTTCTTTATTTTGTGGAATAACTTCAACTTTGCCATCATCGAGGTTTAATGCATGGACAATAAAATGAGCATCGTAGTGACCGAGGTTATGTAAAAATATTGGAACATAACGAGGGGTTCTGTACTTAGAACTACACACTTGATGTGCAACACCCCTAAAACTGCCAGTGTACCAATCAAAATCGTAAAAAGGATCTTCATTTAATTGAGTTTCACAAATATGACAAATGTTTGAATTTGAAATTTTAATTTTATCTTCATCTGATAATGGAACGGGACATTTTTGGAAACAATTTTTTTTAACTATTGTTTTCACATCTTCACAAAGGCGATTCATAAACACTTGTGCACAGTTTGGCCCACTATACGTCTCATATTTTGATAATCTGTCATCATATGAACATTTAATGTAATATCCGAAACTATACACTTCATGTTTTTGAATACTAATTGTACTAGGCTTGGATGGATCGTTACTACATGATTCTATCGGGTTCAAAAATGCTTCAAAGTCTGCATAAACCACAAAAGGCATTTCCAACTTTTTCACGAATTTATCAAATTTTATTTTATTATTTGATGTTGCTTTACCGAACCAATCCTTTTTGGAATCCTTACCGTTTGGTAATTCCGTACAAATATGAGCGCAATCATATTGTTGATGGTTATTAAGTCTTTCCTCTGATGGGAAATGAAGTAAACATGAATCGCATATATAAACTGCGTGATGATTACTCGAGATTTGTGAGCTAACTAACCGCGATAACTTTTTAATATAACAGTAATGATTGTTAGTACCATTCGATAAATATAGTAGGTTGATATGATTAGGTGTACGACATTTTGTTAAATATAAAGGACCTACAACTGAATTACACTTTTTTTCTTTATTATACTCTAAACCAAAAACATTTATACTAATATTGTTTAATTTCTCTACTTTTGATATATCTACAATTTTAACCGGAAAAGAAATACCAGTAAATTTTAGTTTATTTTCATGAATTGCGTATGATGTTACGCGATCTACACTTTTACATACAGGATATAAACCGGAGAGTAATGCCCATTTGAAACACATATTATCATTATTTTTAACATTGATTACAGCTTTTTTTAATTTAATATCCTGAGGAAGATCGATATATGAACTACCACGTAAGGGGTTGAATTTGTTAACATTCATATCTATGTATTTAATTTGATTAAGACTCCAACCACTATCTTTTTTTTCAAATTGACAAATTTTACCAACAATAGTGTCTATTAATGATGAAAAAAAAATATTTAAGTCATCACCCTGACAAATTATATAATTAAACGTTTGAAAATCAAATGTATTTTTAATATCTTTAGTTTGTTGTATGAAATCAGCATGCAATATGAAGTTTATTTTAAAAATTGTATGTTGTTGAATACATTCATTGATTAAAAATAAGATATCAATTTTTAATGAATTTAAAAACGATTCCGGTGTTTCAAAATATTGTCCCGATTGAATTGTTTTACTATTAATTCTATATGTTAAAATTCGGTTGCCAAAAGCGGTTTCAACAACTGTAACATTTGCTAGTGAATTATGTGATTTTAAAAGATTATTTTTGTGAACATTGCTTTTTAAATGGTTATTTAGATACCTTTTATTAATAAAAACATGACATGTGTCACATTCCACCTTATTGTTCTCCACGTTATTTGTTTCAGTCGATGATGTAGAAGCTCCTTCATCAAATTTTACTTTCTTGGGAACCTTATTTTCGTCAGTAGTGATACCTCGTTTGATACCTCTTCCAACTTGTGGTTGACTGTAACAAAACAGCAAGAAAATTATAAGACAAATCTTAAAATAAAGCAATACAACAATAATCTTTCTTATTGAGTTTGTACTTCTAATACTTACATCAACGCTGTTTCAACCATCTCACAGTGATTATACAACTCATCATCATACGATGAATCAAACAGTTCACACTTCTCCATTTCATCACAAACTTTAGGCAGCTCCTGATCGAATTCGTTGATGAATAGTTCCATATTCTCTTCCATGGGTGCGGAAAAGAAAGCACTGGTACACACTTCACTGAAGTTTTCCATCTTTATAGAAGAAGAATCTATCTATATAAGAAGAAATTAGGTAGCACAGTAAGTAACAGTTAAGTGTTAGTAGACCAACTGATACCCAATTTCAAATAATAATCAAGATTTCAAATAATGTTCATTATATAGAGTCTAACAAAGGATTAAAAAGTCAGGTAGAATCTAATGAGTACACAGAAGTAATTTAAGTAAACAGAATCACATTCACTAATCAACTAATGGGTGTCATTGTTAAAAAAGTATTTTTTAACTTTTTCACTTTCTGCTATTGTCTTTGTAATGTTGTATACGAGCCCGTTTGTGCTGTCGTAGATGCTATCCTTATTATTCTTTACATAATATTTAATCCTCGTGGTAGCGTGTTTCCAATGATCAGTAGTTGGAATCTTACATAGCTTCTTCATATCGTACATTTCAATTTTTATGAGATGCGTCGCTTGGTCTCCGTCGTCAGAATTACTAGAAATGTATGATACACCATCTCTAGCGGCTCGTGCCACGGTTGACGATAACAGTTTCTTCTTTTTTATTTTTGGTGCGACTTCAAAAAAATGATCAATCGGTTGTGATTTCCTTTTTCCACCATCACATGTGTTATTAATAACGATGTCATCGTTCTCTTCTTCATGTTGAGGGGAGAGCGGTGAGTAGTAATACTGTTTATAGGTATTTTCATCGAAGTTGAATGATTTCTGCAACAAGACAGTTATCATGTTAATATCAATTTGTTTACACTTAATCACACACGTTAGGAAACAACAACAAGAATACAAGTAAGTTTGTCAATAGAATAAACACTTACCTCCATGGCCATTGATGCGTTGAAGTAACACAAACGTAGTATTGGTAGACGTATACAATCCACTGCGGTCAAACGACCATAGACTGACTGCATGACGGCAATGGTACGATCTTATATAGCACTATTCTTATCTAAAACAAATTCCTAAATACAACGAAACTGATTGTAACTCTATGAATCACCAAAATTATCTCACGTTCCTCCGGAAACTGATAGTAACTCTATGAGTCAACAAACTTATCTCACATTGCTGGCATCAACCTGTTTTGTGAGTGCTACAAAATAATGCGATTTAATATTTACAAATCACTATAATTGAACATTCCTATGACAACCATTGAATAGATTGGTAGTGTAATAATATGCTATATCATGGATACACTAGAAGTACAAAAACATCTGAAAAAGATTCATCCCAGTCTAGAAAATAATGTTTATGCTGCTAATAGACTCCCTATGTATACCCATGCACCAACGTATATAATATGCAATTTGGATGTGGATGATAAGCCAGGTTCACACTGGGTAGCTGTACATATCGATACGAATGGCATCGGTCAATATTTTGATTCGTATGGGCGAACACCTGCGCGATATCATCAGATTCAGAATGATTGGACTTCAGTTTGTGGTGAATATTGCTTAATGTATTTGCTATATAAGTTTCAGGGATGTTCAATGCATAGTTTTACAAACATATTTACAGGGAACACACTGTACAACGATATTTTAGTGGATGAGATGTTCCGCTCATATTTTGTAGATAAAAATAAAATTTGTTAATGACGCATGTGTTTTATTGATTCCGTTTTGATGATTCCGAATAGCAAAGTAAGCAATGGTCTATGAACAATAAAAGTATACAATAGCAGTAGCAGTAACAATGAGTAATACATAGAAACGTCAATGCAATCCTAATGAGGGTGAGCGGCCGGACGCACGGACAATAGATAAGAAAAGGCGAACAATGAAAGTCGATAATGAGGTTCGGGTCACCGGAAATGAAACAGATTGTTGTTAATTGATTTCTGTATCTCCGGAACCATGCATCCTACGCAAAAAAGGATTGCAGAAACGTGATCAGCGGACCCCAAAACCTTTTTTTTTTTTTTTTTTTTTTTTTTTTTTAGGTTTGAAACGCCCTGGACCGCGATTGCGCCAGAAGCGGTGGTGCGCCAGAACCGGTGAGCCACGGGATTGGTGCGCCAGAACCGGCAAATCACTACTACTCATAATTAAAGATTAAAAGATTTGTCTAATACATTGTACTATTTGTATGAGAGCTGTAGCGGGACAGTCGTTAGAATCATGACTTAAGGGTTCTAGGTCGTAGATTCAGACCCAGGCAAGTAAATCACTTGACGGGACCCCATAGGGTCATTGCCTCCCGGGGTTGCAGGAATGTTCTAACGAGACACCGCGGCCCCGGAACTTAAGGGCAGCTGAAGGAACAGGGTGGGTTTTTAGTCAGTAGAAGTCTGACACTCCCTTCCGCTCCACTCTAAACGGGAGAAGTCATTCGATGATTTTCCCACCCGGAAACAAAGGCAAGTAAATTACTGTGTGTAATTTTCTTAAAACGTGAAACAAAAAATGTCCAAAACAAAATCCGAAACTATGTAAATCCACCAACCCGGACTGAGCGCGCCCGCTGATTATGTTATAGACAATGTCATGTAAACAACAATTAGCTCTGTACTAAATGAAAATTTAAAAAAAGAACTTATATTCTTTAACAATATTAACGCAGCTTGAAAACCAGTGGTGCCAACTGCAGAACACGGTGATTATTCTTTATAAAGCGTATTATTTGAGTTGTCACTGTTTTCGACTTGAATGCGGTTTCATTACTCCGGTGTCTGCATCCGAATATGCTGGAATTAAAACCGCTATGTTATGCTATGCTATGTTATGCTGCACTATGTTGCTGTACTGTGTTACGAGTACACGGAATGTTTTGGAGACGAGGCGTTTATTTTGTGTAATAGTTAATAAATTTTTAACAACGTATGCATAAAGCTAGTAGTTATTTATTATTTTAAAGACACCTTAGGGGTTTGTTTAAAACAAATTGCTAGGTGGTAATGTTTTGGAGATGAGACGTTTATTTTGTGTGATAGTTGATAAATTTTTAACAACGTATGCATAAAGCTAGTAGATTTTTTATTATTTAAAAGACACCTTAGGGTTTTTTTTAAAACACATTGCTAGGCGGTCTTGGTATGTCAAACAGTACGAAAAATAATGGTAATTTTGACAGATACGTATTCGAACGTTTCATAATAAGTATGGAAATTAAGTACCACAAAGACAATCAAGTGTTAATTTGTCAGTGATCGATTGGTGAAGGCTTCTGAGGTGAAGGCAATTGTAGAAATGTCAAAAATATATTAGGCAATGTAATCCTTGCGTATGGTTTGGCATTCCGACTATGGCGCTTCGTGTGGTTAAATGAATTACTCTAAGAAATGTGATTAAAACATAATTAATCCGTGTTCTTAATAGCCTAGAAATCGTCAATACTAGAAATAAATAATTACTTTCTTCTTGTCATGGATACTCCATCTTCGACCCCATGATTGCTTACGGACCTATCTTAGGTTCCATCCAATCCTGTTAAAACACATTTATGAGGACTAAATTATGATTGTGATAGTAATATTACAATTAAATTCATAATTAACTGAAGTATATGCTCAAAGCAGTAAAACAATAGCCAGAGTTAAAACTAACAACTTTGCTCATTCCACTATGACATCATATATATTTCTCAAAGCCCCATTCTTAATTAATTGAAAAGCCAATTAATGTTAATGCTACTAACCCGACTTCACTAATCTAAACCCTTACAAAGTCAGTTTCATTAAATACCCTGAATTAGCGACTAACTGACTCTGAATAAAATTAACATATTTTGTGCGTGAATGTTAGTTATCGGTTTTCTATAATCACTATATCCTTCCAGTTAATGAATGAGGAACTCTTGGCTAAATAAGCCAATAATAATATTTATACTATACCTGCTCGGAAAGTGCCTTATTACTTTTTAAAAAGTTTGATAGAAAGGACGTCATTACTGTAGTACAAATGTGCGGGTCGCAAAAGTGTATGAGAATTCATTACTAACGAGCTGTAGACACTGGAGAGGGAGGGAAAAGTGTATGAAAGTCCATTAATTAAGCGTTGTTTTTTTTTTAATTTATGCCAATTCAGTAGCTAACTTAAGTACTTATAACGCAAAAAGACAAAAAGTTTTTATCACCAAGAGAAAATGATACTGGCCACCATGCGCGTGCACAGGATTATGACAGGGTATGCGGCGGAGTAATCGGTCACAAAAACTTTTTCTTTTATAGATTTTTAGCATAGCCACAGCCACGCATCGCCACCATGCTACGATGCGTGGCTGTGGCTATGCTAAAAATCTATAAAAGGCAAAGTTTTTGTGACCGATTACTCCGCCGCATACCCTGTCATAATCCTGTGAACGCCCCTGCTGGCCACATAGTATTCCTCAACATTGATTTAAAATGACTCCAACACGCTGATGAACAAATTCAGGATTTCACATTAACTTTCAGCATTCGAACATAGCAAGAATAACAATTTGGCGCGAAAAATAAATGAGGTACCTATTGTCTATGGCCATAGGTCCTATCTTATAACTCGGTTTCAATTATTAATGTACAAAAAGCTATTAAAATTACATTAGAAATGTATAAATTATTAACAAAAACACTGCTTATTGTATTTAATGCTTAAAAATAATTTTATTTTCCTCGTATGTCTATATATATATAACTCAAAGGTGACTGACTGACTGACTGACATAGTGATCTATCAACGCACAGCCTAAATCACTGGACGGATCGGGCTAAAATTTGGCATGCAGGTAGATGTTATGACGTAGGCATCCGCTAAGAAAGGATTTTGCGAAATTCCTACGGGATCGGGATTTACACGGGAAAAACTTCCCACGCGGGCGAAGCCGTTGGCACAAGCTAGTATAGTATAAAGAACTATGTATCTCTCGGAAGAAAGTGCGATTCCCAACTCGTGTGTATTAAAGGGCCTATACTACCTCAGCGCTTCTCACTCTTTATCTCGCTCGCACACTACTGGCCGCGGTCAATCGAGCAAGCGAGACAGGGTGGCAGAGGAAAGACTCCAAGACACCGATAATTTAGTTTATTTCTTTTTACGGTGAAAATAATGGTAATTAAAAAAAAGTAAATAACATAAGACCCGCTTTATAGTTGGTTCAATTAATATGCAAAGTTTCATTATCTAATTTGAAGTTATTTTTGAATACCAGCGGTTTATTGTTAGGTTTGGAGGTAATTTTGGATTTTTTTTCTATCAAGAAAATTTTATGGAATCGTGTTTTCATCAAACATAGTACCTAACATTAATCCTCAACTTTACCATATATTTATTTCAAAATTATTGCTGCTGTATTTTAGACATAACGGAGGATCATGCTAAGCCATTTGAGGTAGTATAGACCCTTAAGGCCCTCAGCTGCGCTTCGCTTCTCAAACTACACCCTCGTTGGTAATCGGTCACTTTCTCCCCTCGATGAATAATGTACTATTACGGTTAAGTAACGATTGCCGAGTCGATACGTGGGCAGTGACCATCTAAACGTATTGAGATTCCTGCGTGCCTCGAGCACGTTATCTAAGCCTTTGGCCCCAGTTGTCATTAGTACGCTTTGACATTCGTTAAGGCTAGTCAGTAGATAGAAAATATTATAGCTTTTTTTAAAGAGTACTAGCATAGTGGGTAGTATTCATATTACTAGCAAGCCTGATAACCCCATCCACTAAATATGCATGGATCTAGAGTGGGTTCACGGCCGTAGTATAATGAGTGGGGTTCGAACCTGCGGCCTCTCAATCACAAGTCCTACACCGTAGCCATGATTAGGCTATTGTCGCTTCTATAATTACAAAATAACAGTAGTCTTATGAAGGGATATTGTGTTACTCAGCTATTGTGATGTGGAGGTCAGAAAGGCACTTCTGACCTTAACAACGATCTCAACACTAGCACTCAGTTGCATCTGATTAGTCTGGAAGCCGTCTCCAGCATTGTCTAAGGACTATAAGGCAATGGAGATGACGATTATGTCGTCCAGGTAGATTATAAAAATTCTTGACCTTTTATTGAAAAGCCGGTCTATTAAATAAATATCTAACTGTGAAAACAGCCTTAATTAAAGTTAGCCTGGAATTAACTGCCATCCCATCTATTCCATTATTTTTTCAGACAAGTTACATTGTTCATATCTGTACTTGGGTAACGTCAAGGCGAAGAAAAATAAAAAGAAATGGAAAGTTGTGTAGTCGGATATTATTTTTCTGTATGACGTTAGTGGTCTCTTTCGCCACGTGGGTGTTGTAAAAGATAACTCAGATATTATTCAAATCTAGTGGTCTTTTTTTAATCTTATAATTATTATTGTCGTTGCCCGCAGCGTTGCTTTGCGAGGATCGTCTTTTTTATGGAAAATTTTGTCCCCTACAGCCTAATAGGGGGTGTTTGTTTGAAGTGTTTTTCATGCCGTGTTTCAATTTTTTTGAAATAGTCAAGCGGCTAAACAGCCGTGACCTTGTCAACCAACCAAAAGAGTAGATAGGTATATTAAATACATAATTAAGATAGGTTAGCAATTCACTGCAGACTAAATTCCAAATATAACAAATTACTGCCTTAAAATGGGTGTAACATTTGACAGGTAACTTTCAATAGATTTGAGGAAAGAAGCCCAATTATTCTGCCACTTCATATTAACATATATACAGTAAGTAAATAATATTATACGTTCTTAAAACATGCATAATGAATTAAATCTAATTTTACTAAGCCCTGTCCATTATTTGACTATAAGAAAAACATTGATGCGCCATCGTTACACGGTAGACATCCTACCAACACGCACAAAACGTTTTGGGAATAGTTTCATTGTGCGTACAGCTAGGGATAGCTATACGCACAATGGGTTAACTGAGGTTTTTTTAAGTCGAGAATGAATAGGTTACTATTAGGTAAGTGTGTTTTATTTTTGGCCGCACTATGTCATCTATAATAGTTTATTATCAGATAAGATAGTGGTCAAACATGAGCTATAATCGAAAAAAAATTAAAGCAGAAATATATGCTTATGGCATTCAAGGAGAAAAGCAAGTACCTACCAACTCATTAAAGAAACATCTCAACCAAGTTCTGCTTCAAATATAAGCGCCCTTCTTAAATACACACACATTGTAATTATTAATTCACTCTTTATAATAATTGTTATTTAACCAACGTACGTCGAACAGGTACCGCAAAAACCTTCAATAGGTACAAAAGTCAGATTTTTTTTCACCATATATCAAACAAAGGAAATTCACGTGTATTTGTCGGCGCCCGAGTGTTGACCCTTGAGGCGGCTGGAGAGCCCTACACAGTGGCGTGGTGTCAAGGGGCGACGGCCTACGTGCTGACGAGACACCCGCTTGTAGGGATTACGGAACGTGACCTCAATTGTAGGATGTGGGTAATGGGACACAGTTTTAGGATTCAGGTTTTTTGGATTATTTTGATACATACAACATAACGTAAGTACATGTTAAAAATGTAGGAACTGCTAAAAATACTAGCATTGCCATGTTTAATGATTGGCCAGCTCTGTAGTTATCTGAATCGACGACCTTAGGCAGCTAGATTCGAACCCAAATGAAGCACGCTTACCCGGGAACTACCCTATACACCAGACTTAAAGACCTTAAGACTTAAAGGTTATAGCTGTCAGGAAACACCTGCGACTCCGGCGGGGAATTCCACTCTTTAGTCTTACGCACAATGATAGTATTCCCAACATGTTTTGTGCGTATGGGCGGGATGTCCACCATGTGATGGATGGTTAATTATAATTTGATCAGCTGATGATATCTTTATACCTATAACTTTCTTCATGGTTCTCGTCATCATTGAAATATTGTCAAAATAACAATAAAATTTCCTAATATTAATATCTTTTTAATAAAATTATGTAATCTTTTACTGTTATATAAATACTGCTTTCACACATGTGCAGTAGCTGTTTTAAAATACGTACAACATTTAAATTTTACCTATTTAAAATAATTAAACTTATAAAGATAGAAACTTGTTAGTGATTGATTTTACCAGTAACGAAACAGGTAAGTTGAGGCGCCCAATTCTCGTGGGTGTTCTAAAGAAAACTAAGGGATTCTGGGTAAAATGTAGGTAATAACATCCCTCTGTTATGCTAATAACAGTTTTCAATATCCGGGAAAGCGTATTTTCTTGATGTTTAACATTATTAATTTAGCATTTCTAACCGAGTTTTGAATGACTGAACTAAATTAGAAAAAAAAACATAAGGAGTCGGTAAGTCGGTCAAGATTCAACATCAAATTTTTATTAATTACGTTTCTGAATATAATGAGAGATTCGCTTTTTGTTCCAGAAAATTTTAAATACGAAACAGTGGAGGCACTAGCGAGTGCTTTCCTAAATTAGTAAGGTTCCAATAAGGCACGTTGGCTGCGAGGTATTTAAGATGCGAGATATGTTTCAATGTCTGATTCGTCGGTCAATCAACATCTTATGAAGATGCTCCTTGGAGGGGGGATACATGTGTTGAGAGGTGTATTACACTGCAGTTTGGAGAGCGGCGCTGCATGCACGAGACAGTGGTCAATCACCAGCCAATATAAAAGAAATACAACAATAAACAAATATGTACCTACCTAGGCTTGTGTATGTTATACCTTCGGTGAGAATACAGGAGCTAGTTAGATCAGATGATTACCTAAGCTAGAAAATACATACAATAAGAAATATCTGTCTACTTCAATCAGCCATAAAATTCAACGACGCAATATCTATAAGCGAACCAGGTGAAACAGATCTCCTTATTGAAATAATAAAACGAGCTCAAATTAATATTCCTCTAGCAAATGTAACTTGATTCCCTTCTATATTTGAATTTTTCGAGACAAAATGAGAGTATTCTACGTTGTATGAATTTTAATACTTTAACGTCAGTTTTCTTGATTTTCTAAGTCTGAATCTCGTCGCGGCAATAAATTTTTGTGTGGCTGTTTGATCAGAATGCAATAAATTTGAAAATGAATATTTTATTTCTTTGCTGTGATTTCGAGACACGTCTCTAGAGTCTCGTTAGAGGGAAATAATAAGAACGCTGTTGCGAGGGGATGCCCAAATCAGGCATTGTGTTTATTTGATGTAAAAATCTCGGCGAAATCACTGCAGATAAATATTAAAACCAGTTAAAAAATCTCACTTAAGTGTCCAATTCAATAAATAATTTTGTTGATCGACTTCTCAGGTTTCTTCAAACCATGCCTTTTTTTCCTTTCAAAATTGAAATTCATCTAATGACTCCTCCCGGATGGGTACTGACTGATTTTAGAATTCTACTGACTATAAACCCACCAAGTTTCCTCAACCGCTCTGACGTTCCGGGACCAGGGTAAGAAACGATGCCTGGAAACGCGATCTCCAGTTTTCTTTTCTCTCATCGGACTATAAGAGGGAAATTTCTGGAGTACTATTTTTATGTAAAGGGTGAGAGGAGCGGGATTTCCGCTGCCTACCCCAGATTTCTAGGTAAAAAAAGGCCGCAAATCTCCGTCTAACCGATCTGTATATTAGTTTGCTACAATAAAGTATATTCTATCTATTTATAACATTAAAAAATAGACCGTACCGAATCCCTTTTTTCTAACACGTTGTATTTATTTGTTTACAAAAATTTTCGACACAGACTCGGTGCTGCAAACAAAATTTTTATTTATATTTTATCCAATACACTTCACACAACATACATATTACACGATGTTTTGCCATACACGAAAGCCTCTTAGGGCTTATCTTTGTAAAAATATTAATACTTTGGCCTATTGTACATTGCTTTTCAAATCTTATTACAACTTAAAGGGCATCCCCTCCTTACCCCCATCAGTGACAACAAGAGTCCCATTGAATTTTGTTGTGAAATAACACTCACACAAAAACACTCCTGGGTGTCATAAAACGTATATCGTGACGTTCAACGCTGTTATAATGCAAGCCAGTGTAAGCCAGTGAATACGAAGTGTGACTCGCGCCCAAATGTCATGTGATTGTGTCAATTGACTTTTGCTTCCAGTGTAAACGGTGTTCAGGCAGATAAACACACAAAATGAATTTCATTTGATTTATGTTCTGAATGCTTTTGTATTTTCAGCTCATGTTTTAAATATATTTGGTTTATCATACGATATTCTTTGTTGACGATTTTTTAGTTTATCATTTTTTTATTGATGATAGACACGCGTTTGACCTATCTCACCAGATGGTAAGCGATAATGTGGTCGAAGATATAGCATGCTTACCTAGAAGCAACCTATTCACTCTTGATTTAAAGACCCATAGGTTATAGTTATGTGGTAATACAGACTCCGAAATTTCGAACAGTTTATTTTCTGACCTCTTGCTTTTTATTCGAATATAACACCTTGTATCTGTTTAAAATACATGAGGAACTAGTAGCTAAACAATGACACCCACGGGACTTTCCACAAGTTTAAGCAACTTTTGCCAAGGTCGGAATGGATACCATCCATCATGTATTCAGCAGAATCCGGGTAGGCTGGAAACTGACCCCGACATATTTGGGAAATCTTTACTGTTTAAAGAAAACTTTTCAACGGTTTAAAGACCTGTCTATATAAATACACATATACATATGTAGTTTTGGTGAAAATTACTTTTTTGTTTTTGTTCCATAAATAGATAGTGATATTTAAAAAAAAGTCGGTTAATTTTCTTTTAAAGCGTGAAGCGGTTGATAGAATACATCTCTCTACCAAGTTTCAAGTGTGTATAGCCTTAATAGTTTCAGAATAAAGCGGGTGAAAAAAGCCGGCAGACAGAACTACATGACGAATCTATAAAGGCTCCGTTTTATGCCATTCAGTTACGGAACCCTAAAAAGGTATTTAAATAGTGCCGGTTAACTTATCAAATCAAAAGGCATATTGTAGGAACCACATTTTTTACTAAACCATTTTAAAGCTATTTCAAACACATACCTAATTATGTTTATTTAAAATTTACCCTCATAGGTTATTTTATAGGCTAGCCGTGCCCACGACTTCGATCGCAAGGAAATTGATAGATACCTACACAGATTTTCCCGCGTAAAACCCAATCCCGTGGGAATTTCGGTATAAAAACCGGACAAACAGAGATAGACAGACGAACAATAATAATAAAAAAAAACAGAAAATTTATGAGAGGAAATACATTGCATCATTTTTTTAATTAGGTGAGTATTGTTGTGACTATTTAATGAATTGTCAATCTACCCCCTCAAAATATCCACAGAAATCCACCCCGTATACACATCGTACTCCACAGTAAGGTAAATGACAATGACCTACAACGTGTTATCGAGCGACGACGGATGTCAAGGCTCTATGAATAGGCTGGTTATTTGCTTATACACTGTACAGTGTACGTACCTTACATAAGTAAGTTTATTACATGGTAATGTGTCAATTTGTGTGTGTTCTCAGTATGCCTGGTAATCGTTACGATATGGTTGTGCGAATACGTTGCTCGCTGTAAAGGATGTCGTAGACAGGTGTGCTGCGATAATGATGCGACAATGCAATATCAATGTTTTTTTTTTAAATAGGCTAATCTAATATCAAAAGTGAACGATACTCACGATACCTATTTTACTTTTTTTACAAAAACCTTTGTAGTGAAACTCAATCAAATATTCATTGTCATTCAGCAATTTTTTTATTTATCTGAAGCGCCTTTAAATCGCTTCTGTCTTCTGGGGCTTTTAATAGTGCGATTTCCCTGTCTCTAATTATGTGGTAGTACCTTTTTCTAAGAAATAATAGAATAGAATAATCAAAAAACGAATTTAATATTTTGAATACAATCATATACGAAGCATTTAGCTTAGTTCCCTCCAATCCAACTAACAAGATTGCTACTAATGTGAATTCTACCCACTTTGCTAGTTATCTTTTTTTAAATAAGAATACCATATTCGAAGATAGGATATTAAATTTATTGTATTTAAATTCATGTAAAACCTATAACTACATGAAGACTATTTAGTAACAATTATTGTTACTACCTATTGAATATGAAAGTAACGTAAAGCTAACAGTTTCTTTTAAAAATAGAGATCGTATTTTATATTCATAGTACGCGTCTCTGTTTAAATAGTTTTTTTTAGGAAATACCAACTAAAATCAGAAAAGAAAACCGTGAGAAAAACTGGCAGCTCGCCATGTAAGCTCAATTTGATCAACTTTTTACCAACATGTATGCCAAACAATCGTTCAAATTCTACTTTGGCACTGGCTACTCTACTGAGTCGGTTAAGGTTAGTGAGCGTAATATTATGTATGTTAACAAGCCCACAGCAGTTTCAAGGCCAATGTCAGCTCAAGGTCACATTAATCTTCTAGCTCGTTTTATGAAGTAGTTTCATAGTTTACTATTCCGGTTTTAGGTTTATTTATTCATTTATATTATCTTGTTTTGGATGCCAAGTTTTGGATAGAAACTAATTCTATGAATTGGCTGAAATCACATTAGCACAGTATAGATATGGACAGTACAGAAACTATTTGAGGACATAATTACCTACGCTCCATTGAAGTAACAGGGTTGTACTTTTAATGATTTTGGTATTTTTTTTCTTTTTCACATTTTTGTTCTGGAGTGATCAATGCATCGAATTAAAATAACTACCTAGCTTACAAATACAATTTAAATAGGTAATCTCATGGCGTCGGTTAATCTCAGCAAAAGACGATAGTTTAAACACGAAAAACAATTTAATATTAACACACAAAAACTTGTAGAACTATAGATCTGTAACTTTGTCATTACGGCGGCGTAACCTTTGCAAGATTAAAACGACACCCATGATGAAAAACTTGATACCTGTTGCAGCCGTCATCTTAGATTCACGTTTTGTTACAACTATTGCACTATCGGCTTTAAATATCCTCATAACCGTCGCATTCTGGATTTATAAGTAAGTAAGTATAACAATAACAACAAATAAATCATTTTTATCTTTCAAAATCAGCAGGAAGTTTTAAATACGATAGCTCCGGTTTTGTTGAAGCCGAGTTCAAATAGCCGTACACAACGCAACACGCTCATGGCATTTTTGGAGATAAATAAAATTTAAACGAGACCACTCGTCTTGACACGGCACGCACTACTGAGAGCACCGCGGCCTGCGCTTAGGAGTCTCGTCGGTGCGCAAGTTTGTGTGAGTGTGCCGTTTGGAGCGAATGTAGATAGTTTCCGTACTGTCATTTATACTGTGGCATTAGTCTGCCGGCAATAAATAAGGTTTTGGTATTGGTCATTTTTTTACTATTATCTGAAACTGAAGGTTTTTTTGGTACGATTATTTGATTGACTCAGTGGATAAATGGTTGGCTACTACGCTGTGTGTTGCAGGTTGATTCCTGCTCCAGAACAAATGTTTGTATGACCTTCAGGCAGTTTAAATATTTTAAGCGCATTTACGATATAGGAAAATATCCCGTCAGTACAAAAAAGAAACACCATTTAATGTACGAAACTTAATAAAAATCCATTCCGTAATGTATACAACATATACAGGGCTACTGGTAACTCGACGTAAGGAATACGTCAAGTTACCAGTAGCCTTGTATATATCGACCCTCCCAAGCAATAACTCGGTAATGTGCTATTATGGGTTTTATGCTGTTATGTCAAATTCGGCATCTATGGACTAGAATACACCTTAGCAATTTTTTTAATTTTTTTCCTAATGATATTTACAAACATATTATGACACACGTGTTTATTGTTGGAAATTTAGACAGAAATATACATATATTGGCAAATAACCTGTTATAGAACTACACGAAAAAAAAATTATATTTTATTTTGGTAAGATGAGTTTACCGGGTTATTGGCGTAAATAATTTTCATGAAGTTTTTGGTAAACCTGAGTACGTAGTTTTTGTTGAATTCATTTTAATATATGTATTCCGTAATACACAATAACAATGTTATTTAAGATTGGTATTGGCTCATTAATGTACGTAATATTTCAATGATTATGTTATTTATCAATACCGTCTCTAAAATTATTGGATATTACCACAATAACTCCGGAAAAGCACGTTATGTATCAGCCCTACGATAAAAAGTTAACACCTTAAAAGTCCATAATATAATGTTACGAGATATTTTAGTCATAAAATTACTGCAATAACCCCGTAAGTACTATTACTGTAATATTTTATGTATTTTTTTTCAAGTATTATTTATTTTCATAAATTACCAGGTTTTTAATAAAAGGAATTTCATTTTAACGTCATAGTCATATTCCGCGTAAAAATAGCTTCAATAGTCTTACTCGTTGAAAAGATATTTGATAAAATCAGTAAATCTTTTCTCCTGTAAAATATTGATTTTTCGATTACCGAGTTATTGCTTGGGAGGGTCGATATGTAGTTATGTAAATACTTCAAATGAAACCCTCAGACAGTTGACCCTAATATGCGATATCGATGCAACGAACTATTTTATAGAACTTTATAGAAGTAGTTCTACGGTCTAAAACGTCGTATTTGTGTCGTATTTTCGCGTTGCGTCTGTCGCTGGTAGCCTTTATAATTACTTCAGGAATGAGGAGGATTCAAAACACAAAAGGGGTCATTACGAACTTTTAAATACTGTCACAATAGAATACAAAAGTCACGTTTCGATAACTCAACAACAATTGTATATAAAAAATAAGTCTTCGCTACAACGTATTAATAATGGTCTTTTGATTAGTTTGGCCATTCCTAATTTCAGGGTTATACAGCATAAACATGACAACATTAAACGCTGAACTCGTTAAAAAATGTACTCTAACTCTCAGTCTTTAAAGTCGAAATTTTTATGAGGGTAAGTGGCAATAAAATCACTTTTGAGGTATGACTGTAGTCACGCACTGTTATAAATCAGATAAATACCTACGTGGCCATGATGATTAGCTGGTGTAGGTTTCAAAGACATTTCACCCCGGTAAACTATTGAATAATGGAAAATAGAACTCCTATAGAAATGGAACGAGTGAAGGAACCATTTGAACCTACATAAGAACCTAGACTATACTCGTATTATTTTATAGACAAGTATGTAGGTACCTATAGCGGCTCTGACAGGAGCAGCATTTGCAATATTTCCCAAACAAACGAAGCAGGTCAGTTTGTGTACAGCCTTTGCGAATAGAAACTGACACTTCTTTTCTGGATTAAAATCATCGAATGACTCCACGCACTCTGGGAGCTGAAGGTAGTGTCAAATTCCTACTGAAAAGATACTCATTCTTTTCCCTATTCACTCTTGACTTAAATACCCCAGGTAATATAGCTATTAGGAAACACAGCAGGGAATTCCACTCCTTAGCAGGCTGTCCAACTAATTTCCTTTTCATAGACTACTTTCTAAGGAACTGTATAAATATCCAGTATGTTAACGTCACCACTAAAGTAGCCCCCCTCAAGTCATGCGGAAAGATAAGATCCATTATGTTGGCTCAACAGACACTAAGCCGAATCTCGATAGCAATCAATGCCACGAGAGGCTACTCGATACCAACTCAATGGAGGCCCAATCGATTTCAAAGGGGATTTCAAATAATCCTGTAGGTTCAAAGGTCCTCCCTACAACTTTAATTGCCGACAATTAGCCAAAAATTGAAAGGAGTTAGTTAAGCCGGATGAAGCCTTGTGAGATAAATTTTACCCTTTGCCATGGTCGAATCTTTTGTTGGCAGTTTGCCGAAGCCTTAATTACGTTTTTAATAAATTATTAGTCGAAACTTGGTGGGGATTTGGGGATTTAAAATGTATCTGTTTGTAGATTACAATTGAGAGAGACGTTTCGTTCATTTGTTAATTGCGTTTAGGAGCTTAACGTTTCGGAGTGATGATAGACAGTGACGTTGTTGATTGAGACTTCGTTGCTGATGAGACTGCTAAAATATTAATTTTGCATGACTACAGATGTATCTGGAAAGTTTTAGCTTCAGTTTTCTGGTTTGATGCATGTTAACGAAATTAAAGTGTAGGTACGTATTGTAATGGTATAGTAAGTAATAAAGTGTTTGATTTTTTCAACCAACAAATACAAAAGTGTTTAGAAACCATCTCGTACGTCCACAGAGCACTCTATCAACGTTTCATTTACAATCTCATTGATAGTTTAAGAACACGGGCAAACGTACCAACATTGTATCTTTTATTATTTGATCAGACTGTAAGAATGACGAAATTCCTAGTTTAAAAACTGGTAAGGAGGTTCATCATGATTAAAATTTGAATTTGACATTTGCTATCAGTTTTTTTATGTCATAAAAATATAGGAATAAACAGGGTTGATTATGTCCGACATCAACTGACGTTGATTGCTTCTCAAACACTAAATTAAGATTTTCTTAATTGCAGTTACTGTTGGAATCTGTACAACACATGTTTCTCGTTTTATTTTTAATCAATTTGATTATTGTGATGTTAAGAAGAATATTTTATCAATCACATCGAATGCTGTTGTTAGTGACTAACACAGTCGCAAGATGATCCTCCCTATTTTGGACGAAATCCTTTCTGTCATTTGTCATATTCTTAATTATTCTGTATCCTCTGGTGTCTTTCCATCTTTATAGAAAGAAGCTCAAATAACACCTCTTCCAAAAAAGGTAATCCTGTTTCTTTTTCTGATTTCCGTCCTATCTCCATTTTACCGTTCCTATCCAAAGTCCAAGTATCAGCTTAGTGCTTTCCTCTGTAGAAACAGGCTCCTTAATTTTTACCAATCCGGATTTTGTCCAGGCCATAGCACTACCACAGCTCTTGTTAACATTACGGACTATATGGACTGTGACTGTCGATTTTGATGTACTGCTGGGATTACTCTGCTCTCTTAACATATCTCCAACGGCAATTGATTGGTTTCGTAGTTACACAGGTAACTACGAAACCAATCAATTGCCTTTGGAGATGGAGTGTGGTATGGTGACCGCCGGCAACGGATTTGCATTGAAGGTTCATCATCTTCATGGTGCAATACTACTGCTGGCGTACCGTAGGGGGGCGTTCTCTCTCCTCTTCTTTTCGCCATATTTATAAATTCCAACTAACTTTTTTCTAACTAACTTCTTTCATCCCATCACCGTTATGCTGACGTATTGTCTGAGGCGGTGAAGATAGTGAATAAAGACTCAGCACGTATTTCTGATTAGAGTTTGGATCATGGTTTGAGGGTTAATCCTGCGAAGACTCAAGTCATTATTGTTGGCAGCCCAAGGGTACGTTCCAAAATTGACTGGGCGACTCTTCCCCAAATCCTTTTTGATGGAGTTGCTATACCTTACTGTGACTCCGTAAAGAACCTTGGTATTTATATTGATAGGGATTTGTCTCGGGGTCCCCAGCTACAGGAAGTGAGCCGCAAACTGTTTGCCTCTGCGGGGTCTTTACGCAGATTGCGCAATGGTTTGCGCAAATATGATCATGTTTCTGAGTTTCGCATTAACCTCAAGTGGCTGCCTATCCGCCTTCGCCGAAATGCACATATTTTATCATTACTCTACAGTATTCTCTTCAATCCAACAACTCCTTTTTATCTCAAAGAACGTTTTAAGTTCCTTCGAGATTTGAGATCATCGGAGAATTTGAGACTTTCAATGCCTGCACATTCCACTAAGTTTTTTTGGCTCTTCGTTTACGGTGCAAGCTGTTCGTTTGTGGAATGCATTGCCAGTGTCAGTAAGACAAGCACAGTCACTCGCTACTTTTAAGATCTCGATTGCTAATCATTTTCTTTCAAATTTATGATTATTCCTTTGTTTTTCTCTCAACATAATGTTAAAGAACACATTATATTTATATAATGTTACTTATATATATTACTTATATATTGTATTATATTTATATATTTGTACATGTATTTATAAATATATATAAATATATATATATATATATATATATATATATTATTATGTTTTATGAGTATATTTATGTGGTACACTATTTTAGCCCTCCCCACTTTAATTAAAGTTTTGAAAGTCCTTCCAAAGGTTGTCTGAAAGATATCGCTTTTAGCGACCAGACCGCCATTGCAACCTTGTAATTAAGAAATTATGTTAAATAGGTGTGTTTAAATTTTGGTGTACAATAAAGTACAGTCAATATGCTATTATATTCCCCTCTACCCATATTTGACCAACCTATCAAAGGGAATGGTGGTAAACTGTAGCCAAGTATCCGTCAAATACTTGGGAAGCACCTCACAGATGCCTGCGGTCGCCCCATCCGCTCACATATTTGTGCAAATCTAAGTAAGTGCGCAAGTTGGACAACTTAAGGCGTTAAGGAAATAACTTCACTCGCTTCAGGCCAAAGCGAGCTCTTTAGAGACTGTTAAGTATAATATCTAAAACGTGGTTTGAGGAAGACGAAATTCAAATAATAGTTAATTAAAATGTTTGAAGTTATACTTGTCTTAACGCCGCTCTTTTCAAATGAGAGAGAGAGTAGCTTTAAATGAAATTATATAGTTTTCACTGGGAGAATAACTGTACGGTTGCCATGGTACCACTTATCCCTCTTTCATTGGTAGAGAGTACTGAAGGCATTTATTCCCCCTGTGTAATATCAGATGTATTATCAAAGAGTGACATTATTGTTGGGCCGAAGGAAACCAAAGCACTCCTTTGAAACCCTCACTGACCAAATATTTAAGGAGATTATTTTATGTTAGGAGTTTATCTGCACCAATTTTAATTCCAATAAAATTGTTTTATGGTTAATATTTGTAAGTATGAAGATTAAATTAAAAAAGGACACTAGTTGAGGAAGAAGTGAAAAAAAAATGGAAGATCAAAACATTTAAAATTACCCAAAGACAATGGAACTATGCTCTAATTTACTTAGCGTGATCGACTCAGAAACTAAGAAATTAGCCAGAGAACAAAAGTTACCAACGTACATAGAGCAAAGTATCACCGAACTTAAGTGTTAGTGGGCCGGACTAATTACTCACAAAAAAGCTGTTAAGTGATTAACTGCTGGGTCTTGTCGGTTCAATTCCCGCATAGAACAAATATGTGTATGGCTTACAGACAGTTTTACCGAGTCTATGTGTTTTTGAAACCACAATGTCAAGACCTGTCTATATATACCACACACATATAGGTAAATCTGTCACAAAGAAGATATCTCTTCTATTTTGACAGCCTTCTTTTTAAAGTTGTCTTACTTGAAAAATTGAAAAGTCACGTAAGTGTGTAGTGTCTACGATAAGGTTTGATAGCCATCAAGGTCAAAATAATCAACTTAATATTTATTTATTTCTTTAAACTTTATATACAATAGTGTTACATAAACATAAATACTTTACCTGCGATCTTCAATTTTACTTTTCCGCCTAGGTCTCAAACAGTAACGGCGTCGGACGTCGGCCGACGATCTCCGGCCACCGTAGGCGCGGGCATGCGGACAGCGAGTAAAGGGCAACTCGCTGTCCGACCATGGACCATGCCCGGGTCGACGGCGCGTTGTGTTCCACGCGCGCCTCAAAGAGCGTCAGCATGATGACGAGGCCCCCCCTGTAGAGGGCCGAAGCCTGCCGGGGTCGTGGGACTTATCTCATTACCGTGACCCCGGTACGTACGGGCTATTGAAGGAATACCGTGGATTTTAGTCAGTACAATTCAGACAGTCCCTCCGGCCCTGCGCAGGGTGGGAGGACTCATCTGATGATTTTACCACGAAAAAAAAAAGGTCTCAAACAGTTGCAATATAAAAGTATACAATAACCGAGTAAGTTGCACCCAGCCAACGTCTAGCTGCTGTTATCTACTCGTTATTTATGCGACTCCCGGCCACACTCACTTTATCTAGATATCCAGTAGAATACCGATACAGTTTTGTGGACAAGTCTATATGGAGAATACTTGGACATTGTTGGGACGATTTTATTTTTACAAAGATTCCTTTTACAAAGGCTGGAATGAAAGAAATTTAAATAACAAAAACAATTCTGTTACAAGCATCTTAATGATTTACAGAGTTTGTATCTGTCTTGTCTTATTTTAACTACGACTATTTCCAAAGAGGAGTCAAGCAGAGGGATCGAATACATCCACATAATACAATTATAAATTATGTTTGAAATTCCATGGGAACAAGCCTAATGACATCTACCAGGCTGAATCCCGACTTTAGTTATGTTAGAGAGATATTCTAGATAGAAATCCAGCACCTGAATAACACTTTGACCAACCCGGAAATCGAAGCCGAAATAGTATCGCATGTCTAAAGTACTGGAATTTAATAATCTTTCGTATTTCACAGGAATTATACAAACATATGTGCAGCAATGAATAAAAAGGTTGAAATTGTATTATTAGTCGACTAGAAGAATTGTTTTTGCAATCAAAGGACAAAATAACCCAAAATCATGACCAAAATTGGATGAGGCGTTAGTCAGAGCCTTAAAACAAAACTTGATAGAGAAAATAGAAGGTTCACTTCTGAATGCAGCAAAATGGCTAAGAAGCTTACAGTCTAAGTGTGAAATTTGACAGTTTGCACTATTTACTTGATATATTTTTCTTTTGTAAGTTCGTCTACAAAAAAATACTTTGTTTTGTTACCAGTACAAAACTATTTAATTTTATACTTCTAAAATCATTTATTTTTGTAAAATTCCATTCTAATCGCTCTCGTTATAATCTAACTAAAATACCACTATCGCAATGCCTCTAAACGAACTAACTATATATATATATATATATATATATATATATAATATAATATATAATATATATATTTTATTTTTTCATCCAAAATTTACAATTAATATACATTGGTCAATAAATCAAAAGATTACATAAATGTTAAAACTAATGCTTAGGTATATATAATTGATTTACAACTATTATTTATTTACTTTTAAATTAAATCACCTGTACTTAAAATACCTCTTAACGACTTGCCTGAGCTAGGTTAAACCTGTGTTTCAGGCTGTCGCTAATAATGTTTTTTATTGCAGGATCAATTATTATTTGTAAAACTGGTCTAAACAAGAACAATTATACAATAAATGTTTAATAACTAAAGGAATATGGATACATTATATAAAAATCAAAATAGAAACTAATCACATAAAATTATTTAAAAATTATTTTAAAATTTGTAACAAGTTCTCAGTGTCTGCATAATTAAGCTTAGCTAAATATTCCGATAACATGATACTGCATTTTTTGTAATTTATGCTATGTATGTCTATTATCTTATTAATTTTATTATATAAAAAAGGTCCTAAAAATATGTAAAATCTATAAACAAATGCATGTCTAGTTTGTGGCCGAGTACAGACCAGGTCTTTCCTTCTCTTGACTGATGGTGCTGGGTTAAAAGGTAGATCAGTATGCTGTTTTAATAAGGTGTGGAGTATAAATAATTGACGAACTGTTAATACTTTGCATGCCACGTAAAGCTGATGTGTTGGAAATAAAAAAGGACGAAAGGTGGCTACCTTTAGAATAGCTCTTTGAGCACGTTCTAGAGGAAGTAAGATGGTTTTTGCGGCACCACCCCAAGCAATTATGCAGTAGGTAAGTATGGATTGAACTAAAGCTAAATATACCTGTTTTATTAAGTTATAGTCTGTAATGTAACGTAAGTTTTTAAATATATATATTAATTTACGTACTCTATTGCATAATAAGTCGATGTGTTTACGAAAATTTAGGTTAGGGTCAAGAGTGATACCTAAATATTTCATATTGTCTGTTTTCTCTAAAGTGGGACAAGTACATGCAAAGTCAGCGTTATAGGTTGTGCAGCTATGTGCGTAAATGTTTTGATTAGTAATTAGTTTGTTGTTATTCTTCATTGAAAATATGATATATTTAGTTTTATCTCTATTTAAGGTTAGAATATTATTATAAAGCCAATTTGATACGATATTAAATCCCGACTGAGCGTGTTCATAGACCTCTTCTCTTGTTTTTGCTGAGAATACCAGAGCCGTATCATCCGCATATGAAATAATGGTACCGTTTTGGAGATTCAGGTTGCAGAGGTCATTTATATAAATTAGAAATAGTGTCGGACCCAAAATTGACCCTTGTGGTATACCAAAGGAACTGTTTTTCAGGTCAGAACTTACATAATGACCAATTTTCACACATTGATGTCGGTCTCTAAGATAATCAGCAAAAAGTTCTAGTTGAATTCCTCTTATTCCCAGAGCTTCAAGCTTGTGTAATAATATAGAACAAGAAATAGTGTCGAACGCCTTGGCAAGGTCTAAAAAGATCCCTATGGAATGCATACCACTATCTAAACTGCTAGTTATATAGTCTGTCAGTTGGGATACTGCCTGGCTAGTTGACTTTTTTGGTCTAAAACCAAATTGCCGATCTGAGAGTAAATTTTTAACTTCTAAATATTTCATTAGTCTGCTGTTTATAATCTTTTCTAGAATCTTTGACAGACCTGTTAAAATTGATATGGGTCTATATTTTATATCTTAAGCTCTTAAATATAAAGTTCAAATTGCAATAGCAAATACGACCTCCACGGGACATTGCTCTTGATTACTAACCCCCATATGACTTTCAACTTAGAGAAAATAAGCATCTAATGCACTTTGTTTCAGTACGACCCAAGATCAGGAGACGGTATTTTAAAAAGCTATTTAAACGAACAAATACGCAAATAAGTGGAACCTTTATATATTTAAAAACTTATTTTAAAAGGTTCTGGATTCGATTCGGCTTCCTTCTGTGAATGTTTTTGGAGTTCCGGGAATTTGTATACCGATCGTATGAGTTTTCTTTCTCTATAGCTATTCTCGAGCTTGGTTACCCTATACGTTCAATTAAAATGTTTCGTATAAAAAACACATTATACTCGGCAGTATAAGTTGGTCACAGGGTTAGCAATATTGAAATATTAGGCTTTACATAATATATTATTGCCTAACATCTATTTTCAATTACAAAAATGCATAAAATGCAGACACTGGGGCATCATAAGCGAGAGGGGATGTCCAATAGAATTTGAATTTAGTTTATCCAAATAAGATGTACTTGTGCTGTATTTTGCAAGAACTACTACTAGTCATCGAGCCTACGTACTACCACAAAGAAACACCCTAGCGAAATCATGAATCTACGCCTCATAAGATGTGACCCAAATATCTTCAGAAATCCATTCAAGTCGTAAATAAGAATAACACCTATTCCATTTCCATGTCAGACAGCAAGGATACTTACGAAGAGAAACATAATTTATGTTACTAAAACATGATGACGGCAGATTCATATTATTGTGTGCGTCGAAGTACCAGGGATACAGAAGTGAATAGGGATTAGAGAGTGGCGTCGCTTTTACGAGCAGCGAAGCATACCTAGGATGTGTCTACTGAAAATTCGTAAGAATGTACAAAATGATTGCGTCATTTGATGTCTGTGGAGGTTATTTTTGTTGAAAATTGTGCATAGTGGGGCAACATTTACAGTTTGTTCAGGCCTTTTCGTGATACAGTAGGCTGAACATCAGTGGTGAGATTATGAACTTGAGCTGACCCAGCGAAGTAATTTCACTAAAGTCCAGGGTAGTGTGGCTTATTAGTATAATGATTAATCCGTATTTTAAGTACCTAACATCTAAAACATTTATTTTGTTTCTTTCTGCCCACTGCCGTAGAGAGGAACACTGACTCCCATAACACAGAGTACTCCAGCTTGGGAGTCAGCAGACTTACATAATTGCATATTTTACGCTGTCAAAAATGTATGTATTTTCTTTAGAATGTTGTTTTGAATCTTGGTTGTCAATAAAGTTGGATGTCAAGGATTTTATTTATTTTTGGCGCAATCAAAACACAGTACCTAAGTATCCCCATTAAATATCAAATTCCTCATTTACTTCTGAAATCCCCTAATAAAGCTTAAAATAATGACTGTTTACTGTAATCCTACACAGTAATATGCTCAAAATTACGTTAAACACATCCACGTGAAACATTATTACGGCGGCTAACATTTACGTACGCGTTAACGTTAAGGTGCCTCCGGACAGTAATGTGATGGTAATGGAATTAATGCTTCTCTTCTTACCTTTACAATAGGGTGGATTATGGAATTATGTAATGACATAGTTTACTCAGGTTATATACAAATGACATCCTTTTAGACGTAACGTGGCGAAGGAAAAATATGTATTGGATCGAGAAATGCTGTCAAAATGATCGATGCCATTTTGACAGTTAATGCAGCTGCCAAAATGGTATTGATCTTTCTGACAGCTGCTTATCTTTTGAAATTTCGAAAATTGTGCTAATGCTTTTACATTATGGAATAGTGCAGCTTAAAAGTAGTTTCGTTGAAATATGTTATTGTTGTGTTTATTATATTGTACATGATTTAATACACCACCGTGCACATTCTCTAAACAACGCTACGCTACGCTGCCGTCGCGTAAACGCAGCTTAGCAACAAAGTTTAGCTGCCTGAAACGCTCGCTAAACCACGATCACTGTCACTAAAGCCACAAAGCGAGCCACTACTATTGCGGTGTGATCATATTATTGTTTGCACTCCGCATTCTCTTGTTTTCCTGGTAAACATTATTAATTTCATATCTCTTTGCGTGGCACCCACATCAAACATTGTGTTGATATATTTGTCTAATTGCATCGAATTAGACTTAAAGCCAACACTACCATCATCGACACTGTTATAAAATCGGCAGATTGATTTTATTTTTGAATTTAAAAACTTTAAGCTCTATTTTATTGCCGTTTTAATTTTAACTCAATTGATTTTGTATCAATTTGTGTGTTTTCCTTATTTATACTGAATTAAAAGCCAAAAAGGAAGCTAAATAAGAAGCCATCTCGAAAATAAGATTAATCTTATCGAGGCGAATCTTACTCATTATTTATGTTTAAAATTGAAGTGTTAAATTGCAAGCCTGTGATAAAGACTAATCGAAATTTGCAGAAAAGCTAGTAAAAATAATTAACGAATTCCAAGATCAAATAAGTCGCTTGAAGCGAAGCAGTCGAATCAGATGAGATGTAAACAAACACTGTGGGAAATAGAAATTGTAGAATACAAACTGTTTCAAACAATGTAAACGTTTGAAAGACAAGACGAATCTAAATATGTCAAAATAAAACACGAAACATAGCTGAAGAAAATAAAAAGCTGAAATCGATTTTAATTAGTTCAATCACAACACGATACCGTATCTAATTATAGATGAGATCGATTTAGGAATGGATCGGAATGGCATCGTGGATTAGTAGTGGGCATTATTATACGGGGTATACAGCTATATGACAGTGGCGAAGGGTGAATTTTCATAAAAGGGAACCCGGACCAAAAAATGCTTACCTTGCTCAAGTGTGATGCGTGAATTCCAGTAACTGTGGCCCTGTGGCTGACTTCGAAATCTTGTAATTTCGTAAATAATTATTTGTTTAATTGAAAATAATAGATTACTATTTATATATTCATATATAAAATAATCGACTAATATTTGCCATATTTCAAAAGGGAAGCCGGTAGGAATCGAGTTGTATGGAGCATTCGCCACTGCTATATGACAACCCTGCCGGGGTGCGGGTATGTTCTAACGAGATACCACGTTCCCGGAACTTAAGGGCAGCTGAAAGAATAGGGTGGGTTTTTGGTCAATAGAAGTCTGACACTCCCTTCCGCTCCATACACAACGGGAGGAGTCATTTGATAATTTTCCCAACTAGAAACAAAAATGGACTGATCTACTCAGATCTGTGCGTTTTTTCTTTAATAGGACACTATAGATACCCATATGGTTCTCATTATGATTTGACCAGTACGGGTTGTATGGATGACAGAGTCGTTGTTCTGAGTTTAGTGTACCTGAAAGTTAATAATTTTATGAAGTTAATTTTATCGTTTATTGAACCAAGACATATACATATTTTACTTTATTTATCTGTTTGAAACGTAATATTAATAAACAGGAATAACAAAAGCAAAAACCACATTTTGCCAAATGTTCCCGAATAAAATTTATAATAACCACACAGCACGAATAATTACATAATTTCATCATGCAAATAGATTATGCAAGTACCTACATTCCACCAAAAATCTACAAGCGGTGTAGAGACCACTATTTATGATAAACAATGCAAATACACGCATTCCAGTATTCGATACGCAGTCAGACCGCAAATTGCAACTGTGAATAGCTCATACCCTCTCGCATTCCAGAGAGGGTAGTTTGAATTAGATCCGAGTTTACAAATGTATGACTCCGCAATTGTGTTGCGGTTCCAGTCTTTTAAAGTGAAAAGGGACACTTACTTGACTACTGTCGTTGTCTATCCGTTATCGCTTGAGAAGAAAAGAACATTAATTTGGCATCAGTTTGTCAGGTACACACACATACAAATACAAGTAATTAAAAATAAATCGTCCGTGCCTTGGTGCGCCAAAAAGGTGAATTTCAGCATTATTGCCGTTTCAGCCACAACAAAGGTTCGTGTGTCACATCCTTACAAATTATAAAATAAAGTCTGCCGATGCGCTTGTCTGTCTGCGATAATTTAAAAAACTACTGAGCATATTTTTGTGTGGTTTAGGCGGGTATAATAATTCACGGAAAAAGTTTTAGCGTATCATTTCTAAGATTTTGCGTGAATCGCGGGACGCTAGTGGCCGATAAGTTAGTTATGATAAGATAGTTATGCTTATCCTAATATATTTTACTGTGTGTACATAAATAATAAAATAAATAAATAATTTATACGATACCAAATAATAAAAACGGAATAAACTTTAAATCATTGTTGTACAGTGGTACAGTTTTTTGCTATCGGTATTCGGGGGAAACCTTTAAAAGGCATCTGGACTTATGGGGAAAGACCAGGGAGTCTGGGATTTCTACTTCTCTAAATCCACCCCGGTGATTACCATCAGCACATAAATAGGGTCCCGGTAATTATTGTGGTACCTACAGAAACATTTCTATTATCGTTCAGAAACCTTCAAAAGGAGCCTGGACTTTAATGAGCAGCAGAGTCCCTACTCTGAGAGCGAGGGACCCTGGAAATCCTTGCCTTAAAATATTCAGGCAGCGATTTCATCGTGTTAAGTGTCGTCGAGTCAGTTGCTTTTACCACCTCTTTGACTCTGAGCGAGATTGGCCCTCTTTTTTTTCGGAGAGAAAATCATCAGAAGACTCCTTCCGAGCGGAAAAGTTTTTCGGACTCCTAGTGACAATAAACCCACCTTTCCTTCTGTTTCCCTCGCGTTCCGAGGCCTTGTTAGATCATTTCGAAACCCAGGAAGACAATGACCCTATCTGGCCTCGTCATTACTGCTATTATTACTGTTATTACGTCGCGTGTAGAATATGACGCGCCAGCCATTCGGGAGATCAGCCCTCTCACTACCCTTAAGTAAAAAAGTAAAATTCATTACTGGTTATATCGCTTTCTGCTTCTACAACAGTTCAATAAATTCCATTAGAATTTAACCTCTATACAAGTTCAGAGAATATAACTCGTCAGGATAAAATATTGTTCTGATTTCATTGAGCTATTGGAATTGATAATAAAATTCATATTGAATGTCAATATTATTGGAAAAAAGACAAAGGAACATGAATTAATGAATCGGAATGAGCAACCATGCAACATCAACATCGTTAAAAGTTGTGTGAAGTTTTCACACAACTTTTAACGATGTGTAAAGGAGATGTTTCATTTTGGGCTATGTATACCAGAAAAAACAATAGTGATTATCATAAAAACACCCAAAAAATTGCGTCTTTCTGTGAGTCGTAGGGATGGGCAAGTGGAAAAAATATATTGATAAATATATGTAGAATCGATATTTTTAAGCTATATCGATTATTATCCATAATTAAAAATAACGATAAATCGATATATAGATATTTTTCGCAAAGATAACGCACGTAAGTAACAATAAGTGCATTACATTACGTGGTTTTTGGCACTACGCAATCTAGTGGCCACAATGAAACGAAACTAACCTGAAGGTATATGCATAAATTCTTATGGCGCAAACGTGCCGACAATCTGGTGATCAACATTTGAACTACTCCCCGGATATGACAAGGTTAGTATACGTTAGACTAATTATTCTAAAACGAATAAAAAATATCGATTTATTGAGATTAGAATATCGGCGATATTATCGATTATTTTATGAAAAATATGTATATTTTTATACATCGATTCGTACATAACATACCGAGATACATACCGAGATTTCTAGATCTCTCGGAAAGCACGTTTAGACGTTGGTCTCGGCTGTAGTACATCTTTGACGTACATTTATCATTACGGGTACTCAGAAACCAGAAAATCTAACACCATTCTTGTAAACGGTTATCGTGTTACACAGTTAATGAGTTTTGGATGTAAAATTCTGCATGTATGTATGTTTAATCTGGTTAGATACAAAGCTGACCCCAATGTCTTTGAGAAAAAACTCAGCAGGCTAGGCTAAGGAACTTTCGTTTCAGTTTTTAATTATTTCCCTGCATCTATTTACTTTTTTCTTTTACTGCCCTACTAAGCGTAGTCTATTCAGAAACTCGATGTACCAGATACATGAATATAGGAACTATAGATTGTAAATACATACATAGGTACCTATATTAGATTTACGACCTAGATCTACAATTTATCACGTCACTAACCCATAGGTGCAACTATTGCTATTCCGTAAATAGATTATATTGGCAGATAGGTGTGTATGTACGTTGTCGATAGCTTGTAAATGCTAAACAGGATTCCGACACGCCGCTATACGATCATTCTGATTAGATTAGCCAATAGGAGGTTAGTAGTACATACCTGCACATCCTGCATACTCATGATGCATACCTATGCATGAATTTTTATATCGCCGTTTCCAATCGAACTGCCTGTTATATTTAAAACTTGTACTTTGTCGCTTCAGAACCTTGAATATCGGCTACGTGTTGCAAGTCTATCGGTTCCATCTAGAGATCTTATTCCACCAAGCCCGTTCTATCATCAGACTACAAGATAAATGGCGAAACGTCATCGTTACATAGTGAACATTCAACCCATATGTACAATACTTTTTGGGAATACTTTCATTCTACGTACAGGTAAGGAGTGGAATTCTCTGCTGGTATCTGTACCTCCTGATAGCTATAATCTGGGGGTCTTTAAGTCAAGAGTGGTTAGTTAACTTCTAGATAAGTGAGCGTTATCATCGACCTTCAGGTGAGATAGAAGTGACACGCGAGCCTATTGTCAATAAAAAAATACAGGAATTTCGATGTGTTTGTTTTCAATAAATCAATTATAATTTTTTTTTGACGTGTAGTTATCAACATTTCGTGAGCGAGGCAACGCTGAAATGCCGTTTAAAGTGTCAGCTGATCCCACAGTCGAGTTATGCAAATACTTAGGCTGAATAATAACAGGCATACGGATCGATCATCAAAGTTAAGGCAACGCTTACCGAGGTTTGTCTGTAGATGGGTGTTCGTGATATATCGAGATTTACGGGTAGTCAGACTGATCTTGCCAAGAAGATTGTTGAAGATTGTTACGCCAGTCACCTAGCTAAGTACGTCGAGAAACTTCGACCGACATCTAGAAAGTTTGAGATACTAACGCCACCTGGCGGCGAGTAGCAGTACTGAGTATGTCGAGAAGCTTCTGGAACATTCTTGCCAGTATTGGCAGTGAGTCGGTTGTGCATGAATTTTCTGAAACTCATACATCGCGGTATAAATAGCTCGCAAAGGAACGCGGAGAGTGAGTCTTATTACGACGATACGACGCGATATAATCAAAGCTTTTAAAGTGAATTTCAGTGCGATTTAAGTAAACTGTGTTAATTTTTGTTTTGTGTTTATTAACCGACTTCAAAAAAAGGAGGTTCTCAATTCGTCTTGAACCTTTTTTTTATGTATGTTACCTCATAACTCGGAGACAGCTGGACCGATTTGAAAAATTATTTTTGCGTTTGAATGGGTATACTTTCTAGTTGGTCCCATTGTTACAAAATCAGGATCTGATGATGGGATCCTGGAGAAATCGAGGGCACTCTTCAAATATTATAGGCACACCTATAACGTTTTGGGTATTTCTTATAGTACCTTGAGCAGTTGCTACCGAAAAGTACCATTTGGGGAAGTTGAACTGATGATGAAGACCACAGATGGCCACTGAAATTCCTCAATAATAAGTATTTCGTGGATTGCGATTCGATTACTTGAGTACGGATGTAAAACACTTTATGCTCGTCACAATACATATGGTGATGTAGAGCTGATGATCAAGTACCAGGAGAACTCCTCAAAAATTAATGGCTATGCATCGGGAAAAGCAATATTTTGTAAAAGGTGATAAGTTGTTGACATTATGGCTTTTGTAACTAGATAAATTACAAACCAACCCACTAAAAAGCGTGAAAAAAAAATTTTTTGCAAAAAATGGAACCGACTTTCCATATCAAAACACTACAAAGCCAAAAATAACTTTAATTTCGGAAGGCGGTGTGAAAAAAAAAAAGAAAATCCAAAACCAATAACACCGACTTCCGAAATTAAAGTTATTTTTGGCTTTGTAGTGTAATTAAAGTGTTAATTTTGGTTTTATTGGCGTCATTATTCCTACCTCGAACCCCAGCTCGTTACAGTATTACCCAGTTACTGGGTTGTAGAGGTCAGATAGGCAGATTCCACGCATCCGGTTGAATTGGAACTCGACCCTAATATAATTGTAAAAAGGATGAGGATGATACATAATTATGTACTAAATAGATGTATTTTTCATAATATTATGTATAAGACTATGTTTGTAATTTTAAGGTTATCACAAGAATGGAAGAGCAAATTAGTTCAATTACTTTGCTTAAACTGCAATCGCTGGCGATTACAAACTAAACTGGAACCGTCTAAATACTTACGTATTCAATTAACGACTACACTATGATGCTAAATCTCTCCTAATGGTACGAATTGATTACTACACTACTGCAGAAATTACTCCGTGTTTTGGAGAACGAGAACAGAATCGCTAACTTGTCAATAAGGAAAGTAAACAACTTTGTTTCGAACACGCCGAAGGTCTTTGGGACAGCCTGGGGTTGCGGAAATATTCTAACGAGATACCGCCCCGGAACACAAGTGGGTTTGTAATTAGTAGAAGTCTAACACTCCCTGGCCTTCCACCCAGAACATGAGAAGTCATTTGATGATTTTCCCACCGGTAAGAAAAGTTTTTTCGGACTAGTGAAGACTAGATTCATCTCATTTTATTACCCGACTGCGCCAGAAGGAGGGTTATGTTTTTCGAGAGTATGTGTGTATATTTGTATAATTGTTTGGCACGCTCTGTGGCCTGAACTGCTCGACGGATTTTAGCTTGAGAGGTATCGTTAGACTCGTATTGACTGTGAGAGTGACACTGGGTAACGTAAAAGCACCTATTACCGCCAGTTTAAGCCAAGTTCACATTTATGTGAAAAAAATAAGCACATGCTTAATAACTGGTGTCATTTTTTATTTTTATTCAAGTACTGAAACTAACGATCTTGTCAGTCAGATATAGAAACAATTCGAAAAAATTAAATAAATATTTAAAAAAAATATAAATTGATGAAAAGGGCTATGTTCCTATTACCGACTCAAACCATGGGTGTGTTCCTATTACCGTTTTTGTGGCACCTATTACCGACCGCTAAATGAACAGAACAAATTCAGTCAAATAAAAATGCTCGTGTGGGTTTAATTCTTTAGAATACAGAATGTTATAATTATAACCAGCCTTTAATCAGTCTTAAGAGATATGCTTCATAATATGAATTACATATTGAAATATAACAGTGAATCCAGTCTATTAAATGGCGTTCTTCGTGCTTGGTGAAGACAAGTTGAACCCCACAATTTTCATTAGAGTACTTGTGATTTCTCTTGTCACGAAGTGTTGTTCTAGGAATCCCAAATCTCTTTGAGGTTTCATAGATACTTGCTCCATTATCGATAGCCATCAATTCAGAGTTAAATTGATTAGCTGTATATTACATACGTTTTAATCGTTCCATGTTTCTGAATTAAAATTTACCTAGTCGAATATACTAAACTACTAAACCTTTGCTTAGCAGTGGGTTAAGAATTATAGTAAGTGGAAGTCAATAGGTGATTTTTAATAATAGTTTTTAATGAAAAATGAATTACAGTTTTATATTTTTTCTAAATATTTTAAATTGTTATTAATGTTAATTACATTATATTTACCTACTAGGCAAAAAATAATAAAAATAATTACTAACACACTATCCATAAAAACTAAAAAAACATACAGACGAATTGAGAACCTCATTCTTTTTGAAGTCGGTTAAAAAGTACAGGTACATCGGTAATAGGTTCTATTGAAGAAATTCTGTATAACCTATTACCGACCCAATGAAATGAATATGTATTGAGTAAATGTATTGTTTTTTAGAATATTTGTATGATTATGCAGGTGCCAGTAGCTATGCTAATTTTATTTTAATCGTATTTTAACTATAAAAATACAATATTAGAGAATTGTACATCCTACATTCATCAAAACATTTACATAAGAATAAAGTTGATTTTCACAGTATCGATACTCTTATTATGTATGGCGCTAATTGGTCAAATACAACTTGACACACTAACTAATCAAATTAGTATAGCCGACTACTTATTAATTGATGCATTATAACATAAATAGTAGAAATTAAAATATTTGTCAAAAACCTAACAACGACCTAGGTCGGTAATAGGAATAAAATTGAGATTATTGTTCCTATCACCGCCACATCTTAATATTGAATTTGAAGCAAAATAAAGCTGTATCTCATTAAAATTAGTTATTATTTGTGTTTATGAAAGTATTAAGAAGGTATCAAAATAATTAAAAGGTTCATTAGATTGCTTTACAACTATATATTATGCTAAAAAAGAAATAGGTGTACTTACGTAATCGGGAGCGGGACACTACTAAATATGCGCTATATCCGGAGTCCGACGACAAACTGTGCAATTATTCTTTAAATCGTTGGTTTACGCGCACAAGCAAGTGATGAATATTTGCATTACAAATACATCTATATTTTCTCTAAAGCAACGACTTGTCTAACTTTAATGCAACTCTTTAAAATGATAGTTTTATGAAACGGACGGTAATGGGAGCCGATTTTGAGGGGTCGTTATTAGGCGCCTTTACGTTATATCAAAATAAAACAAAAACCGAAATGGCAGATTTTTGGCGCCATATTATGCCTTCAAAAATGTTTTTTTTTTTTCTCAAAACCTATCGAGTGGGGTATCAAAATAAAGGGTTTTAAAAGGTGATTACAAAAATATATATACAACTTATATGGTTAAAAGTAATTCAAAGTAACAAATCGTAAAAACAGGTATAAAGAACTAAATCGTCTGCGAAATCTTTCACATCTGTAAACTAAAAAGCTGGAAATAAAAAAATAGTAATTAAAAAAATTAAAAACCCGACTGCAACCTTATACTAAAACTAACTAAAAAGCTTATGAAAACAAGCCCATTTTAAATTAAATAAAAGTTGGAAGCAGGCGGGACCCATTTGAGTTTGAAACTATAATAATGATATTGGCCCCGCCTGCTTCCAACTTTTATTTAATTTAAAATGGGCTTGTTTTTATAAGCTTTTCAGTTAGTTTTAGTATAAGGTTGCAGTCGGGTTTTTTAGTTATTTAATTACTTTTTTTAAGGACGAAATCTCGAGCGAAGTGCTAGTAGTGAATATTTTTAGAGCCGTTATTACAAAGATTAAAATAATCTGGTCACAATTAATGTTATAGCAATCGGTGATATGTATGTGTCTAGTCGTTTGTAATCTAATCGGTTTTAAGTCCATAAATTATAGAAACAAATCTATAACAAATCTGATCATAATTCTATCACCCAATGCGATTGTTGAAATGGCAAAATATTAAAAAGAACTAGCTGATGCTTGGAAAACATCAAAATCGGTTCAGCGATTTATCCATAAAAGAGTAACAGACAGATGTGCTTTCGCGTTTATAATATTAGTATAGATTCATCCAGATCCTTTTGACTGCGTTTGTCAAACGCATTCATTTTGATCGTTTTTAATAATAAATAAAATTATTTATTGGCAAAAATAGCGTAACATTAACTAAGGTTGATGAAGTTCGGGATCTCGGAGTGATCATGGATAAAAAATTAACATTCAAGCAACATGTGGACAGTTGCGTTAAAAAAGCTGCGCAATTGTTAGGGTTTCTTAAACGTAATACGCAAGAATTTAGGTCTATTGAAACTAAAATTACCCTATACAATGCCTTAGTACGTAGCAGACTAGAATATGCTAGTGTTGCCTGGGACCCTTTTTACGCAATACATTCCCAGCGACTAGAGAGCATACAACGGGCTTTCACCAGACACCTTGCATTTATATCCCCTGGCTTATCTCATAGATGTCCCTATCAACAGCGTTTGAGTTTCCTTAAGATGACCCCCCTACGGCAAAGGAGAATTATGCATAGCCTTATGTTCCTTCACAAACTAGTGAACGGTCGTATAGATTGTAGTGAACTGCTATCGCGCATTCTATTGAAGGTTCCGCCTAGGATTCCACGCTTTCCCATAGCCACAATTCTTCAGCGCCCTACTACCTCTACAAACACAGGTCTAAACTCACCACTCGTTAAGATGTGTGACAACCTTAATTCATTTAATAAGTCCGTACCCGAAGCAGATATATATAATGACCGTAAGTTGAAGTTTAAATCAAAAATCTTGGCCTCCCTCCACACCAATTAAATGTAGTCTATCTCTGTACAGTTTATGAATGAGTTGCTCGTTTCCATTTCTTTCTTCGTAAAAAATAAAACATATTACATTGTATTAATCAATTGTACACCTAGATTTAAATTAGCGATTAAGCGGTAATCTGACGTCTTTGCTGTCAATGTTGTGTTTACCTGTAATTGGCATATATATTAGAATATTACCGTATGATTAAGTATATGTATGTGCTGTGGGTGAACCTTAAGTAAATAAAAAAAAAAAAATAGTTTTCATACAACATTACATAGTGATGGAGCCTCCTTTTAGAGTAATAATGCTTGCATTAGGAGACTCCGCTATTCCACGGAAAAATATAGTTTTTATTGCTTCTTATTACATTGTTATGCAACACGAAAATTGAGACAGCCCTGTTAACTTCCGCCAAGTCCGTTCCATCATCGGACTACAAGACAAACGCCGATGCGCCATCGTTACATGGTGGACATCCCACCCATACGTACAAAACGATTTGGGAATACTTTCATTGTGCATACGGCTAAGGAGTGGAATTCCCTGCCGGAGTCTGTGTTTCCCAATAGCTATAACCTGGGGGTTTTTAAGTCAGGAGTGAATAGATTAGTTCTAGGTAAGCGGGCTCCTTCTTCGACCACATCATCACTTACCATCAGGTGAGATGGTGGTTAAACGCGAGCCTATTATCTTAACATAGTATAAAGCAAAGTCGCTTCCCTGTGTCTGTCCCTATGTATGCTTAAATCTTTAAAACTACGCAACGGATTTTGATTCAGTTTCTTTCAGTAGAAAGAGTGATTCAGTAGAAAGGTTTTTAAGTATATAACATGCATAATATAGTAGAGGAACTGATAATTTTTGAGGTTTCTAATGTGATGTCGCAAATAAACACATATTTTTGCGCTTGCTTTGCAAACGCTGGCTGAACCCTACGAGATAGATCAAAATAATGTACCACAGTATTATACACCTTAAAAAGGTCAACAAAAAAGTCCTCGATGGCATCTGTCTGTCTCTTATAGATAACCCACAACAACCATTTTTTATCCTTTACTTTTTACGAGAAATACGAGCATATTTTACGAAGTGATTTTAAGCAATACAGCATTAATCCTTATCCAATTAAAAACCATAAATACATTAGGCATTTAATATAAATCAATATTGCCCTTTACAGAATATAATTTAAATAAATACTTTCGAAGATATTTACAATGCAAGGACATAGCGGTTGCAGCGCGGTGCCGGCGGAGGCACGGCGCGCGTGCCTATGTTGCTTAGATTTGAGCGTTGAATGTTTTTCCCATGGTAAATTATGTGTCACACTTTCAAAAGTAATTACTAAAGAGAACATGTATGTCGAATGACAAAAAGGCTGTCAACGATGTATATAAAGACATTCTATAGTATATTTAATATAAACATTGTACCCGTGCGAAGCCGGGGCGGGTCGCTAGTAAATAATAAAAAAACTTATTAAATACTTATAAAAAAAACTGAAGCTTGATAGTGAATGTGTCTGCGTATGATTGTGTGTATTTTGATTGTTTTAACAAACGCCTTCCCCACGCTACCGTCGCACAGTGATCAATTATTAAAAGTTAGCGTCCCATAATTATTTTTGGTCAATGAGTCGGTAGTTCGAAAAATCATTTTATTAAGACTTGAAGGTAAGTTGTTTACATTATACTAAAATATCACCGTTATACAGACAGTAGTTTAATAGATATGCCATTTCAAAGTTATCTTGAAAGCGAAATTATTATAACAAGACTGATTTATCGTTGTTTTGCGCTCCTATTGAAGTTAAGTTGGCTAAGTTATCAGTGTAAATTATAAATTAAAAAAAATGGTGCACATTAAGGAAGGTCTGTACTTTTTATTGGTATATAAACAAAAAATAAAATATATCAATTTATATTATAAAAATATATATTTAATAATGTACTGATATTTACTAACTTTTCTAAGTTTGAACTGTGTTACATTTAAAAGTACAAATTAGTACATTATCATTTTGACTTCATTATATAGCAGGGACTATTGGCTATACAAAAATATTTTTTTTTTACCGGTGATTACCGGTTTCTAAAGTAAAAAGTGCTTTTTCAGGTAATGGTGCCTCAATAAAAAATATTGATTTATTCAATATTTTGTCTTTACATCGACCAGTGAAGCCACTATCAATGGACAATACAAATTAACTACTTGGCTATATTTTGGAGACATTAGCACTTGTTTCCTCCTTACTACAAGATTATTGAAGAAAAAACGAAGTGTTATCCAAAGAACATTACTGTTACAGAAAAGTCAGCGGAAGATCCACTACAAGATCTTATCGATCACACGGTTTCGCGTACTTTAACTCATCAATTGGAAGTTTTGAGGATGATTCTTACTTATTTATGAGTTCATTAGTTCCAATTCAATTAAGGTCGAAAAATAATCGTGAAAAAATATATTGGCAAAATCCACGTCCAAATTCCGTGCGATATTGCAGACCAATTAGAATGCCATTTGTTAAAGAGACAGATACGGTAATTAATGACGAGTTTGACTTTATTGACAGACAGATTGATAATTTATTGCCGTCAAGAGTAGAAATTAATGGCATTTATTTTACAGTTCACCATAGTCTAGTTAAAACAATGGTAGACGGAAAAGTGTGTAACACTCTATCTTTGAACAGATCTACCCAAAAGTGTTATATATGTAAGGCTTCTTCATCTCAGTTCAATGACATCGAAGCAGTACAATCAAGACCATATAATCCTGAGAGTTTAAAGTACGGGTTGTCATCATTACATGCATATATTCGCTTTTACGAGTGTCTGTTACATGTGTCGTATAAAATGCCAATACAAAATAAGCAAGCACGTGGTGAAGAAAATAAAAAAAAATATAGCAGACAGAAAAAACGCATACAAATAGAATTTCGAGACCAACTAGTAGTTATTGGTTGATATCCCTAAACCTGATTTGATTTGGAAATACCAATGACGGCAATACGGCCAGACGCTTCTTTGCAAACCCCGAGATTACATCAAATATTACAGGCATAGATAAAACTTTAATAGAAAGATTTAGTGTCATTTTAAAAACATTGAATTGTCCGTACAAAATTAACAGTGACAAATTTGCAGAATATGCGAAAGACACTGCCACGCTTTATATTGAATTGTACAGGTGGTATCCTATGACACCAATTGTCCATAAGGTTCTCATACACGGCAAGGATATCATCGACAACTTTTTGTTGCCAATTGGTATGCTTGGAGAAGACGCACAGGAAAGTCGCAACAAAGATATTACACAGAGCATAACACCAGGAAGATGACCAGGAATCAAACTAATGAAGATCTAATGAAAATTTTGCTCATTTCTTCAGATCCTGTAATATCTAACATCAGAATATTACCTGTAAAACAAAAACATATAATGCCAATTGAGGTACTTACTCAATCTTTTACAAGAACCAGAAGTTGTGTTAGATGAGGAGTGATGTAACAAAGTAATAATATTAATACGTACAAAATATTAATTACTAAGTTAAATTATGTGAAAACGATTTTTCGATACTATTTAATGTTATAAATATACCTTTATTTCACGATTTCAGCATTTAATAATTTCGTCCCCCTAAATTATTAAAATTGATCACTGTGCGTCGTCAAAATGCTACTCGTGTAAGATCTCGAACCTTATTACCGTCATCTGTCAGCTCAGCTGCATTGTTAAATGTACAAATTAACTACAAGTTCCAAGTGTATTGTGAAGCATTAGTAGAGTCGTCGCTCACTTGTCAATACGGAATGAAAAGTAATAAGGAAAAACAAGTTGTCTCGACGCCGCAGTTCTTCCGGACGGGTTTCTGTAATAGTATCTAGTAGTCATTAAACTTTTCGTTTCATTTAATTATATCATATAAACGGTTGATTGGTAGAAAGATATTGGTTTCTGTAGTAGGTAAGCATATTTTATGGCTAGTCAAGTCATTCATCTTCTTTCTTAACATAGTTTAAAGCAAAGTCGCTTCCCTGTGTCTGTCCCTATGTATGCTTAAAAAATCTTTAAAACTATGCAACGGATTTTGATGCAGTTTCTTTCAATAGAAAGAGTGATTCAATAGGAAGGTTTTTAAGTACCTATATAACATGCATAATATAGTAGAGGAACACTGATAATTTTTGAGATTTCTAATGTGATGTCGCAAATAAACACATTTTTTGCGCTTGCTTTGCAAACGCTGGCTGAACCCTATGAGATAGATCAAAATAATGTACTACAGTATTGTACGCCTTAAAAAGGTGAACAAAAAAGTCCTCGATGGCATCTGTCTATCTCTTAAAGATAACCCACAACAACCATTATTTATCCTTTACTTTTTACGAGAAATACGAGCATATTTTACGAAGCGATTTTAAGCAATACAGCATTAATCCTTATCCAATTAAGTACCATAAATACATTGTGCATTTTAATATAAATCAATATTGCCCTTTACAGAATATAATTTAAATAAATAGTTTCGAAGATATTACAGATATTAAAATGCAAGGACATAGCGGTTGCGGCGCAGTGCCGGCGGAGGCACGGCGCGCGTGCCATGTTGCTTAGATTTGAGCGTTGAATGTTTTTCCACTGGTAAATTATGTGTCGCACTTTCAAGAGTAATTACTAAAGAGAACATGTATGTCGAATGACAAAAAGGCTGTCAACGATGTATATAAAGACATTCTATAGTATATTTAACCCTTAATTCACCACCTGAGTCCCAGGGACTCACATTCAAATTTCAAAACTACATATTTCGTTCATTTTCGCGTCTTCATTGCTGCCCGCCACAGTACCTTCCTGCAGTGCCGCGGGTGACGCGGGGTGGAGTGGACGTGCGCGTACGGCTCTTATATGGTGAGTTATTACGCCAAGTGAGTCCCTGGGACTCATGGTGGTATTTTATGTTATAATTTTTCCGTTTAATTTATGTTTTCACTGCCTCTATTTCTTGCCGTTATTACTTGATTTTATTTATTATTGATAATTTATTAATTACGTAATGTTTTTTATTGTTGTAGAATCACAAAATGGCACACAAACAAAGAAAACTTCATCAGTGTATGTAAATGCGGAAAATAATGCGGCTAATTCAGTTTTGGATTCTTGGCTTCAACAACAACTCGACGATGAAATTGGGAGTGACAAGGAAGAAGATGATAGTCAACTAAGTAGCAGTCATCAACAAAACCTGCAGCAGGATATTATTTTGCCATCAACTGATCACCAGAACTCTGCTCTTGGGTATTGGTTGAAACCCGTTGCACAATTTTTATTTTTATATAGAAGCATATTTTTTTGTTATTTTTATTTTATTTTGTAATCTATTATGAAAATATAAAAGATAGTTACTACCGTTTTTCAGAAGTTTTTGACAGTTTTAAGAGACTTAAAAATAACAATTTTCTTTTAGGCTGTTAAATTTAATTCCTATAATTTCTAAGATGATCTCAAGAGTTTTGTTAAGTTTATTGTGTTCATTTTAGTACTAAATAAATGGTAAAGAAGTTAATAAAAAAAGCATTTGAAATAATAGTTATTTTATTTATAGAAAAATTAAAATAATACATGTGAGTCCCTGGGACTCATAGTGGGAGTTTACGATAGTTTCTTTCACCTGGTGAATTAAGGGTTAATAAAAACATTGCACCCGTGCGAAGCCGGGGCGGGTCGCTAGTAAATAATAAAAAAAAAGGATTGAAGACATGCTTTACCGGAAAGTCTATTATGATTTGAACCTTTGCAATTGTTATCACTAAAACATTAATATTTTAGTGCCCTAGGTTACTTTAGTTTTAGATTGCTTTTGCATGTAACTGCATCATTTGTACTTCTACTACTTACGAGGTATCTTCTTAACGTTGGGCATGTTTTATTCAGGTATATTAATAAAACGTATAGGTATATACTCGTAAATTCGAATGTCACTCAGTTTGTTTCACATTACACCACGCTTGTACTAAATAAATACTAAATAAATTGTGTAAAAATAAAACTAGATTCTTACCAGTTAAGAAACTGGTAAGAATCTACAGTTTTATTTTTGAATTGAATAAACAAAATTCCTAAGCAACTATATTTTTATATGTTACTCTACTTAACAAAGATACAAATTCAAACTGCGACCCATCACTTCTCGCCTGGGCAGGCAATAAAAGAAATCCTAATAGCCCCATTGCCAACACCCTGACGATTCAACGGCTATCAACATCATATCTTCATAAATATCCTACGGTTATTCCACTTTTTGTCACGAGAACCTTTATTATCAAGATGGCTCTTGTCATAAGATTGTGGTGTGACAAATGTGTCTTCAACTTTTTTGGTTAATCATGGAATTTTGGTCAGCCGTTTAAGGTTTTCAATATTCTTTAAAATCTGGTAAAATTTTAAAAGGTTAAAATCAATTAATCCAAGAGTTTGCATAACTTTGGTACACTGAAAAAAATGCAAGCCAATCAAGTGACTTGATTGACGATATCTTGTTTAGATTAATGAAAATCTTAGTTAAGTTGATCATCACGACATGATTGCAGCAATACTAGTTCAAATGATTGAATGCTCAAACAAGTTTCTCGATTATCCTTAACATGACGTCATTGTAGAAAAAGACAAGTTAAAAAAATTATAACTATAACAAAGTAAGTTAGTTGTGTCAATCAAGCATTTTGTTTACTTCAACAAAGATCATTGATACTTTATTAAGTTGATTTAACTTGATAGCATCTATCATTGCAATAAATTGTATTAATCATACAACTTGATCAAATCTTGCGCTAAATGTTTGCGCTAAATAAGTTCCTTGATTGTGTTTATCAAATACATAATAATCTTGGTTGGAGCAACTATGTTTTGACTTGATTGCTGCAAATAGGTTTTGTTATAACTGCAATCAAGATCCCTCAATCAAATAAAATTGGTAGCTGTGATCATTGTGCTTGATAGGCTCAGATGCAAACAAGTTCCATCATCGGACTACGAGACAAACGGCGAAGCGCCATCGTTACATAGTGGACATCCCACCCATACGCACAAAACGTTTTGGGAATACCTTCATTGTGCGTACGGCTAAGGAGTGGAATTCCCTGCCAGAGTCTGTGTTTCCCGACAGCTATAACCTAGGAGACTTTAAGTCAAGAGTGAATAGGTTACTTTTAGGTAAGCGTGCTCCATCTTCGATCACATCATCACTTACCATCAGGTGACATAGTGTTCAAACGCGAACCTTTTTTCTATAAAAAAATCTAAACAAAATCTTGATTGTGGTAAGTAACTGTTTCTTTTGTCAGTGTATGGTTGATTTCCAGTTGAACTGTCTAGCGACTGAGTACCTACTATACCCGAAGCGATCTATAATCCATTAAATGGGGCTCTTTAGTAAGACTGGTATCAGTTTTCCGTGCTCCTGACTGCCTGTTACATACAATACAATACAACAATACAATAATTTTTTTTTTTTTTATCCAAAGTAAAGTACAGATTATGCACATCTGTTTACAGTGAAGGATTTACAGGTGCATATTATATTTGATCAATGACCCCTATGCTAGGTGGTACCTGTGTTATAGGGGTCATCCATCCGTCCGTTATGTGTACAATCCGTGTTAATCAGTAGTAGAGCATTTATAAAAAAAATATACTTAAAAAAACTTATTTAAAAAATCTAAAAAACCCGACTGCTCAACTGAAGTGTAAGAAACAAGCACATTTTTATTTTTAAAAGTGACAAGCAGGCGGGACCCAATTGAACATATTTTTTTAAAATGGGATGGGTCCGCCTGCTTGTCACTTTTAAAAATAAAAATGTGCTTGTTTCTTACACTTCAGTTGAGCAGTCGGGTTTTTTAGATTTTTTAAATAAGTTTTTTTTTTCAACTTTTTAGTTAAAATATTAATTAACAATTTTTTAGTTTTCCCGGTCGTGTCACATTGGCACTCCACCGGATTCAGTGAGTCCATATTTTTAAACTTTCTCATTGTGTTATTTTGCTATTATTACACTAATGATAAACATGATATACTTTTTTGAAATCCTTATGTTAAGCCCTTTAATTTGATACCCATATTGTAGTATTTGAAAAAAAAAATATTTTTTTCACCATGTATCATGGCTTCGCACAGCCGCCATGTTTAATTTTTTTAAATGTCACCTATCTAAGAACACTGGGGCTGTTAAGACAAATTTAACGATACCTCAATTGTGCGAATCCGTTCAGCGGTTCTGGAGATATGAGGTAATAAAGAATATTACAAACATACATACATACATACAAGATACGCGCAAAAAACATAACCCTTCCTTTGCAGTCGGGTAAAAATAACGTGCAGAGATTAGTAAAAAAGGGTGTGGTGAGTGAATGTGTGTGTAGTGTTTATGTGTGTCTATTTGTATAGAGGTTTAAGTAGATCTTCTGTTTGGTGGTAATTTAGTGTAAGGAGATATTCTTTTAATTTGGTTTTGCAATGGAAGTTATTGAGGTAGTGTATATTAAGAATCTGATTAAGTTTATTATAAATAAGGGCACTCAAAAATGGGTAATGTCGCTTAGCGAAGGTTGTGTGTGTATTTTTCGTTGGACATGCTTGTTCTGGTCGTCTCTTAGCTGTAGGAGGGTTAATAACTTTTAGCGGTACATTTGAGTGTTTGTGAATTAGTGCACGGTATATAAATAGTTGTCGGACTGTAAGAACTTTATATTCTGTATAAAGTTGTTGCGTGGGAAATTTAAAAGGTCTGCTAAGAAGTACCTTAATAACAGCTCTCTGGGCACGCTCAACCTGAAGTAGAGCATACACGGAAGTATGTCATTCTAATAAGATAGTTAACGATCCACGGACCCATCATATCTGTATGTATCGAAGCGGAGTCTCCTCTCTATTTACTATTATTAAAAATATCCCTCTCAAAGCAAGGAAGCCTGTGGGTCAGCTTAAATTCTACCAAATACGTTTTATCTATTCATCTATCAGAAGTGGGTATGTTTGAGGTTGATTATGTATGAATGATATGTGTTACTAAAGTGTTGTTTAACCTTAAAATATTCCAGTGCTGCAGTTATTATTTTAGAGCAACCTGTAACGCATCTTATGATTCTGTAACTTGGCAATCCCCAGTTATAGTGTACCACCAGCCGGGGTTGCGGAAATATTATAAAAAAGTTACTGCAGCTTCAGATGCAAGAACAACTTACTGAAAGAACAGGTTGCGTTGATAGTCAGTAAAAGTCTGACACTCCTTCTATTCCACCTATAGCTAGAGGAGTCAATTATCTCTCAAAAAACGGTCATCGTCATAAAATTTAGATTTTGTTCAGATCTCAGTTGAAATATTTCGGTGTCGCATGTCAGCCACGTCACGTGTCAGTTATTCACCTAACTTTCATTGAACCGATCGAGGCATTGTCGAAACTGTTTTTCTTTTGTTATTTTCATTCAGCAGCTTGCACAGTTATAAAAATGTTTCTGTCGTAATGCAAGGCCCTAGCTGTCTCCTGTAATACAGTTTTCTTTTTTAATTTTATTTTTGTTTGTGCGTCCTTAATTACTAGTGGAAGAAATCGTATCATGTATATCATTTTGGAACAATAAATTATTATCTTGTTATCTTAGCACTATTAAATAAATAAATAAACTATTTTACTTGTTTTGAATCCATCGATCAAATCTTGATGGATTTAAGAGTATTTATTTTCATAAATTTTAACTAGATGGCGCTGGTATTTATAACTGATATTTTCTGGCTTACAGCAAATATAAGGTACAGCGGAGTTTCAATAATCCTTTGCTGTACTCACAATTTTGCCGGTTAATAGTTAATTAACAACACACAACCTTGGACTGAAAGGTGACCCCAAGATAATTAAGTAAAGAGTAGGCAGATGAGTAGAACGCACAAAAAATAACTTATACGTCATAAAATAAAATCAACATAATTAAACAAAAACCACCTGTGACTCATCATCTTAGCATTTTCCTAATAATGTTGGAGTCGGCGTTCAGTCTGAACAGATTCAGCTGAGTTCAATCTGACCACAATCCAGTAGTAGGTAGCACGACGGTAAGACTAGCGTCAGATTTTCTGGCTTTTGACTACCCGTAATGACTGCCAAAGATGTCCAAATGACAGCCGGGACCAACGGCTTAACGTGTTTTGTCTATTTTCTTCACATCAACCTACCTCAAACTGTCAAATTTCTTTAATAGATTTTCAACCTTATCACAATAGTGGAAGGTTGATGTTCAATTGGTAAAATTTGACAGATTGGGGTAGATTGACGTGCTGGCTGGCTTAAGTTTATGTTCTTTTTTTTTCTGTTGTTGCTTTCCTTTTGTATTCTGTCGTGTGCTTTGTGGCGTGTGCCCAATAAACTTTTTTTTTTTTCAGAGGCAGGAGGATATCACACCGTCAACTTTCAAACTCCGGGCTACTACTTAGAAAATTCTTATAGAAAAACCCAATAGCCGTTTTGCTAGATCCGGAAATCGAAAACGAGACCTTTTGCACCCCAGTCGCGACCACTAGACCACCGAGACCACTCAGTAATTAAATTGTGACTAATCTAATTGTGAACAGAATAAAAAAGATTTTTTCTCACGGCTAATATTCGTAGCATACTGTATCCGGAACATTATATCATCCTTTGTACTCGTAGCAACATTACGACCCGTTAGACGTGAGTTGAATACAACAGTGACTAAGCCAAATATTCTCACCATGATACCACTTATTTTATTCAGCGTCACGAATATCGTTTTCATGAATGGACTTTTATTTATAACCTGTCTGATATATTCAATCAATCTGTTTCGCCTTCTACTACCTCGTTAATAAGTGGTGGCAAGCATGTGGCCCCGGGTTTGATTCCCGGTCGCTTAAAAGTGCTACTGGGTTTTTCTGTTAGCAATTTCTCAGTAGTAGCACTAAAAGCTCGGTCAAAAGTTGGAGGTTAATATTTTTATCATGATAAAGTTCACGGAAGCGAAGTCCCGCACGAATTCTTGTCGTCAATAAAAAAATAATTTATCTACAGCAGAGTATATGACAAGAAGTTAAATGAAAAGTCAATAACTTAAATACCGCCATTATAACCAGATATTTAAGATATAATGTCAAATAGGTGTGTTTAAATTTTGGTGTACAATAAAGTATATTCTATTTATCTATCTATCTAAGCGTCAATAGCCTAATGGCTAAGGTGTCGGACTTGTGATCGACAGGTCCCGGGTTCGAACCCCACCCATTACACTATTGCCGTTAACCCACTCCAGACTCAAACATATTTAGCTTAGTTGGAGGGCTGAACAAGATTGCTGGGAAATGTGAATTCTAACCACATTGCCAGTAACCTTTAAAAAAATCTAGGCTGAAATTCAGTCTATTTCAACGTCAAAAATTTATATGACGACAGTCCCCGAAAAAATTATATCTGGGAATAAAAACCGATGCAACATATCCCATCAACACATCATTATGTCTATTGTACGTAATCCAACTTTACCTCAGAACCGGGCTATATACAACATCTATCTATACTTATAATAAATCTGTAGAGAGGTTAATTCTGTACATGAAATATATTTACAAAATAACTATCAGGGGGTGATTAGGGATCGATACTGATGCCAAAAATGCAATCAGTAAAATTTTTGTCTGTCTGTCTGTCTGTCTGTCGGTCTGTCTGTCTGTCTGTCTGTATAACCGTTATAGAAACAAAAACCACTCGACGGATTTTAACGAAACTTGGTACAATTATTTTTCATACTCCTGAGCTGGTTATAGTATACTTTTCATCACGCTACAATCAATAGGAGCAGAGCAGTGAAGGGAAATGTTGGGAAAACGGGAGAAGTTACTCCATTTTTTAAGCTTCCGTCGCGAATGCAACCTTAATGGTTAAAGCTACACAGAAATCATTTATGACGGAAATGTTCTCCTTAAAATTATATAAAAAATATCCCACGACAGCATACATCTATATTTTATGGTTGACTCACAATAACACGTGTAACTCCCGATAGCTTAGCAGTTCGAAGCTTTCTGATTATTATTCTGCTCCGAAATTTAAAACCACCACAACTTTGCAATGGAACTCGGCTAAAAGTAACCCAGTTGCAACAAAATATAATCGTGGCTCAAATTTTAACAGGTTGCGGTGCAGGAGAAACCGTCTTTATTCCCAGAATTCCCATAATACCAAATAATTTTCCATTCAAATTTAAAAGAACGCAATTCCCAGTATCGGTGTGTTATGCAATGACAATAAGTATAATAAGGCTCAAGGGCAGACTTTTCGTGTTGCTGGAGTAGATCTCGGTGTCAGTTGTTTCTCGCATGGTCAGTTGTACGTCGCTCTTTCCCGGGTTAGCATTTCTAGAAATCTTTATGTTCACGTGCCGGATGGGTCAACTTTCAACATAGTTTACCCGGAAGCTTTGCGCTGAAGTATTTTCGTTCTATAGGTACTTAAGCCTCATGTGAACGTGATCTAAACAATATTACCAATACAAGGAGTTACACGCTGACGGAGTCGCGGGCACAGCTATTAACAATAATATTGTGCGGTTCGGTATTGCGATATTTTTCAACAGTATTATAGATTGACATATTATATTTCCCTACTAAATTACGATAGTAAATCTGTCTGTTACATGAAAATCACTGAACCGTGAGGAAGGACATAGGCTACTTTTTTTTACGAAAAACGACGGTAACGCGGACGAAGTCACGGGCAACAGCTATCTATACTAATAATATAAGGCTGAAGAGTTTGTCTGTTTGTTTGAACCCGATAATCTCAGGAACTACTGGTTCGAATTGAAAAATTATTTTTTAATTAAGTAGTCAATTTATAGAGAAAGGCTATAGGACATATATATCATTACGCTAAGGCCAATAGGTGCGGAGCGCCAATGAAGAATGCTTCAAAATCGGGGTTAAATTTAACGTTAGCCCAAAGTAACTATTCCACGCGAACGAAGTCGCGGGCAAAAGCTAGTATTACATAAATAATGCATATTCTGAAATTAGTTTGTTCAGAATCGTTTACTGAATTGATTTTTATCCTTTTTTTACCAATGTCTCTTGTCCCCGATACATCTGATGGTAAGAGGAGGTCTACGATCGAACGAGCGAGCCCAGAAGATGCCTGTTCACTCTTACTTTAAATGCTGACGGGTCAACCTTTTTAATATTAAAAAGGATAGGTCTTTTTTTAATCCAAAAATAATCTACGTAAATTACAATTACACTATTACTGTATAGTCAAAACACCAAAATGATCCTAAAAAACTGTTTATATACAAGTGAAACTTAAAATTAAGTGCATGAATTATAACATCATTTTATATTTGGGGTGTTTGTGGATGCGCGTTAATTAAGGTACAGGTTGTATATACGAGTCCCTTGGCAAAACTGCTGTTAGATTATCAGATTTTTGATTATTTGTTACTAGTGTCGAAAAAATTCTTATGTTTGTTCCGTAAATTGGTTATTAAATAACACTTTTACACGTCATTTTTACCTTTAAATTTAGACTAGATGAGGCTCGTTTTTCCTAATTGACCTGAACCTTGAGAAGAAATACCGAAAAAAAAATCACAGAATATATTCAATATTGTATTGTTTTTTTACTCCGCGGTATAAAAGTATCTCTCATAGTCATATCAATCACGCTATCTCCGTTCAATCGGACTGAAACTTTCACCATTAAGACCCTCGAACCCAATTATGAAATTTATAATTAACAACTGCAATGTCACCGACAAACATAAATTACTTTTCCAACCCAACGCGAATACACCCAAAATTTTAACATTAAAATAACTTCGGAGGTTAATTGAACTGGTAGCAGGTAAATCATTTCAAAAGCTTTGACCATTTTGGCTTAATTATTAAAATATTAAACCTTTCCTATCGATAATTGAATTCCGAGCCACGTGTTTTGGACAGGCAACATTTCACATCGATAAGGAAACTAATATTTCAAGTCTCTTATAAGAAGGGCACGATATAAGAAGAAAATATCTTAACCTAGCAAATGCGGAAAATCATAGCAAAAAGCGCTATGATTACTAGTTGTACAAATGCGGGTGATAAAAACTTTTTAACAAAAAATTAAACCGACTCCCAAAAAACACTGCAAAGTGAAAAATAACTTTAATTTCGGTAGTCGGTGTCTTTAGTTTTGTTTTTTCGTTTTTGGCACCGACTTCCGAAATTGAAGTTATTTTTCACTTTGCAGTGTTTTTTGGGAGTCGGTTTAATTTTTTGTTAAAAAGTTTTTTTTTCACTCTTTTTAGTTGGATGATTTTTAATTTACCTAGTTACAGTTAAATGTCAACTACTTATAACCTTTTACAAAATTTTGCTTTTCCCAATGCTGGGCCGTTAATTGTTGAGGAGTTCTCCTGGTACTTCACCATCAGCTCTACATCACCATATGCATTGTGACGAGCATAAAGTGCTTAACATCCATATTCAAGTAATCGAATCGCAATCCACTTAATACTTATTATTGAGTAGTTTCGGCGGCCATCTGTGGTCTTCATCATCAGTTCCACTTCCCCAAATGGTACTTTTTGAGAGCAACTGCACAAGTTACTATAAGAAATACCCAAAACGCCATAGGTGTGCCTATAATATTTGAAGAGTTCCCTCGATTTCTCCAGGATCCCATCATCAGATCCTGACTTTGGTGATAGTGGTACCAATTTCGAAGTATACCCATTCGACCAAAAAAAGAATTTTCCAAATCGGTTCAGCCGTCTTCGAGTACTCGATGATCATACATAAAAAATAAAAAAATAAAAATATACTCGTCGAATTGATAACCTCCTCTTTTTGTCGTCGGTTGAAAAGCTAGGATCCATACCTATACAGCTTTAGTAAAATTGACATATCTGCCAAACCTCGCTATAAACTAAAGAAAATATTGTAACAAAATAACAACCACTTACTACTTAACAAAATATGGATTGCAAGCTGAGGAAATGTACTTTAATTTGGATATTGATACCTATCTATTTAGATGTAGGTAAGACACAGTGAACCATTGTTCGTATCCCAAATAAAAAAAGAACGTCCAGGTTTATTTACTGGCCTCATAGACTCGTTTCATTTTTCACCGGACACCTTACAAAGGCTGCAAAGGGCTAATTGTGAAGTTTTAGACACGCCACGTCGAGCCCCGGCGGGGCACGAAAACTGCGGACTCGAAACAAAAGAACGATTACCGATACAAAGCCGGGGATAGCACGCAGTCATCACGCCCCCTCGCGCTGAAAAACAACCTGCTTTTAATGACTCACTTAATTATAGGAGTTTTAATCAAGTTCTGCGGAACCATAAAAATTGGGTTACGGTTTTGTAAAAAATAAGGATTTTAATTTTGAGATTTTAGGGTGTACTCTTAATTTCTTACGAGCTTCATTAATTTTGTTCTTGACTTGAATTAGAGTTTATTAATGTAGTATGTTAAAGGTAGATATGAGTTACTTTACACACCCCAAGGAACATACATGCCAAATTTCAGCTTCTTGCACCTATTAGTTTTGACTGTGCGTTGTCTGTCAGTCAGTCAGTAACGGAAGCGTTTTATATTTATATTGATTCTGTTGATTTTCATACATATTTGGCACGTCTTATTTAGATTACTATTTCAATCTCTCTACAGTCTACATGTTATTTTCAACCGACGACCAAAAGAGGAGGTTATCAATTCGACGCGTATATTTTTTTTTTCTCTTTTTTTTTTTTTTTTTATGTATGATCACCGATTACTCGAAGACGGCTGAACCGATTTGGAAAATTCTTTTTTTGTTTGAAAGGGTATACTTCGATATTGGTCCCATTTTCATAAACGTCAGGATCTGATGATGGGATCTTGGAGAAATTGAGGGAACTCTTCAAATATTATAGGCACACCTATGGCGTTTTGGGTATTTCTTATAGTAACTTGTGCAGTTGCTCTCAAAAAATACCATTTGGGGAAGTGGAACTGATGATGAAGACAACAGATGGCCGCCGAACCTACTCAATAATAAGTATTTCGTGGATTGCGATTCGAATACTTGAATATGGATGTGAAGCACTTTATGTTTGTCATAATGCATATGGTGATGTAGAGCTGATGGTGAAGTACCAGGAGAACTCCTCAAAAATTAACGGCCCAGCATTGGGAAAAGCAATATTTTGTAAAAGGTTATAAGTAGTTGACATTTAGGTAAATTAAAAACCGACCAACTAAAAAGAGTGAAATAAAAACTTTTTACCAAAAAATTAAACCGACTCCCAAAAACACTGCAAAGTGAAAAATAACTTTAATTTCGGAAGTCGGTGCCAAAAACGAAAATACAAAACTAAAGACACCGACTACCGAAATTAAAGTTATTTTTCACTTTGCAGTGTTTTTGGGAGTCGGTTTAATTTTTTGGTAAAAAGTTTTTATTAAAATACAAGATTGTATTTCATTGCGAAGTATCTGGGTAACAACAAGATTATTTCAAGATACTTAAAGAAACAAGACCAACATTGCAGCTAATGATCTATATTCCCAAAGACCCACTAACAGATTCCATGAAGCCAAACTAGCTAAATATTCTCACTGACTCGCTGACAGGTAATATCTAACTCCATTCAAACATAGACAATGGAATTGGGTCTTACTTTATCTGCGTCTAAGTTCTATCTTATGTCAAATCGCTATTATGTTGTATCAAAAGGTGAAACTAATTGAACACAACTTCCGGAGACGGACTTTGAAATGTAGAACTACTAGCAAGTAGGTAGCCTTGTTTTGTGCACACCTCAATAAAAACAGCCGTTTTTTTTTTATTGAAAATAGGTTCGCGTTTGACCACTATCTCACCTGATGGTAAGTGATGATGTGGTCGAAGATGAAGCACGCTAACCTAAAAGTAACCTATTCACTCTTGACTTAAAGACTCCTAGGTTGTAGCTGTCGGGAAACACAGACTCCAGCAGAGAATTCCACTCCTTAGCCGTACGCTCAATGAAGGTATTCCCAAAACGTTTTGTGCGTATGGGTGGGATGTCCACCATGTAACGATGGCGCTTCGCCGTTTGTCTCGTAGTCCGATGATGGAACGGGCTTGGCGGAATTAGATTGTGTCATTCCATCGCACACTCCCCGAAATGTAACCGATAGAAAACCGATAGACTTGCAACTCGTTGATTTCTGAGATTAAGCGATACTTCCTGAGTCGTCGCGCGTTGACACGTTTTTGTTCGCCTCAGAGTCCTCAGCACTAGTGACGGGACCCCATAGAGCCATTGCCTGCTACGGTTGCAGGAATGTTCTTACGAGATACCGCGATCCCGAAACTTAAAGGCAACTGAAAAAACAGGGTGGGCTTTTAGTCAATAGGAGTCTGAAACTTCCTTCCGCCCAGAGCAAGGAGTCATTTGATGACTATAGCCACGAAAAGAAAGGCATCTTCTTCAAAATATTTTTCTCGTCACAATAATAAGTAGTATTACAGTATTAGGCTTAATAATGACAGTCAGGGTCAATATTTGTGACGAAGCGATGCTTGCCAAGATTAATCGGAGGATAGTTGACCATCCACTATAAACCAAGAGTCATTCATGACTCGGAAAGCACAAGAAACCGTTGACAGTTTTTACAGAAGCCAAAAAAGGCTCGCATTAGTCTTGCAATGTCATCCTGTGTTCTAGTTACTGAGTTGCACCAGTCAGGTAGACAGTCGCTTCACGTAAAATACTGGTACACAATTGTGTTCGTTTCTACTTCTGAAATGTATTTGAAGAAATGCTAGGCAGATTGATATCCTACTAATATTATAAATGCAAAAGTTTGTGAGGATGTATGTATGTTTGTTGCTCTTTTACGCAAAAACTACTGAACAGATCTCAATGTTATAATGGTAGTTGAGATCCTGGAATAACACATAGGCTACTTTTTATCCCGCAATTCCTACGGGATCGAGATTTACGCGGGAAAAACCTCTCACGCGAACTGTAGTTTACTGGCTACATACATTGTGGTGATTGCTTGTAATGTAAACAATACTATGATTGCGCTGCAATGTATTTAGTGAAAATGAAAATAACAAAGCGTTCTAATTTTATTTACTTTACGCACATATACAGTTATTTACTCAATGAAAACCATATTTACTTCAAATCACAATGTTACAAACCAGGTACTAAAACGCAATGAGGTATTTACATACAGTATGTTAACTAACAAAGGGCGTTCCCGTTAACCCGCAATAGTATAGCATCCTGGATACATGCTAAAAAAATATTACCATTCGAAAATAAAGTATTCACTAAAAATGTTAAATTGATACGTAAAAGAAACACTCTGTACACGCGTACTTGAAGGACGGCAACGTCGCAATTTATTTATGAATGACGGGCCGCGTGTGCGGCGATCTAATTGATGTGCTTATACTATTGCGGGTTAACGGCAACGCCCTCTGTTAGTTAACATACTGTATATTAATTCTTACCCTGTCTTGGTGTAGGCTGATAGTTTACATAGATAAGAGAGGAAGAGCACCACAGACTAGGGCGTCCAATCCCGGAATACCGAGATCTCGGTATTGCGGGATCCCGCGTCATTTTCCAATCCCGCGTGATGCGGGATTACGGGCGTGGGATCCGCGGGATTTGCGGGACTGAAAAAAAGCATGCCTACGACCTCTCGCGAGCGCGATCGCTCGGTGACTGGCGGCCGGCAGTGTTGCAAACAACGCGGGGGCCGATGTCGCCCGTTTTTCACAGCTTATGTAGCCTAATATAGCAGAATTTCAGTCAGTGCTAGCCTAAGTATGTAGCCTAAAATATCAGTCAAATTTTTAATCTTTATTTGTTACTGTTTTTTGTGAAGAAAAAACGGTGTAATTTGATTGATCTCATACTAATAGTAATACGTAAATAAACCTGGAGTTAGTTGATTAATTCATTGTTTTATTTGCCTTATATAAATGTGAATATTTTCAATATGCGGGATCCCGCAAATACCGAGATCCCGCGGGATTGAACATTCGTAGTCCCGCAAATACCGAGATTGAATTCAGGCTGCGGGATTGGACGCCCTACCACAGACACACTGTCCCATCGACACCTTCCCAGTTCTTTTATGATATAGCAGTAAAGATAAAACGTAGCCTACGTGTAATTCTAGGATGTCATGTATCTTCTTTCCATATTTAATTTAAATCCGTTCAGTAGTTTTTGCGTGAAAGAGAAACAAACATAATTATATACAACCATCCTCACAAAGTTTCGCATTTATAATATTTGTAAGACAATCTATACTAATATTATAAAGCGGAAAAGTTTGTTAGTTTGTTTGTTTGTTTGCTTGAACGCGCTAATCTTCGAAAGTACTGGGTGGATTTGAATGCAATTTGGTATGGAAGTAGCTTGAAGCTTGAGGAAGGTTTTACGCGACTGCAAAAAAGGAGAGTTATGTTTTTACCGTGATAGAATCCACGGAAGCGAAGCCCCACGTGAATACTAGTGTAAGATAAAATCGGACAAACAATACGGTATGTTACAGAGCATTAGTTTGTCGTTGCCTAAGCATGGGTTTGTGCAGCGCTGTAGTTGAACCTGTTTGCACTGCCGTGTGGTCGAACCAAACTAATGGCAAATGTCCCACTATCGCGCACCCTAAACCAGGTTGCTCATGAAATATGTTATCTTGTTCGCTGAGCAAGTTTGTAAAAGCCATATTACACATTTTTTGCAACAAAGTTTTGTGATGACGAATTGATTTATTATGATTATTTTTTTATTGATAATTTTTGTTGATTATTTTATGGACTAATTTATGGACTGCCTCATCGGTCGAGTGGTTTAAAGCACGGCTGCTGAGCACGAGGTCTGGCGTTCGATTTCCAGGTCAACAAAATATGCTATTAGATTTTTCTTCATGCAACTTTTTTATAATTGATAGGCTTGCATTTGACCATAATCTCACCTGATGTTAAGCGATGATGTGGTCGAAGATGAAGCACACTTGCCTAGAAGTAACCTATTCACTCTTGATTTAAAGACTCCGGCAGGGAATTCCACTCATTAGCCGTACGCACAATGAAAGTATTCCCAAAACGTTTAGTGCGTATGGGTGGGATGTCCACCATGTAACGATGGCGTATCGCCGTTTGCCTTGTAGTCCGATGATGGAACGGGCTTGGTGGAATAAAACTGTGCAATTCCATCGCACACTCCCCGAAATGTAACCGTTACAAAACTGATAGGCTTGCAACACGTCGTCGATGTTCTAGCCCGGAGTTTGGAAGTTAGTGGTGTGTGTTGATCCCGGCTGCAATTTGTTCATCTTTGACAATCGTTACGGGTAGTCAGAAGCCAGAAAATCTGACCCTGGTCTTGCTCAGGAGTATCGTGTTACCCAGCTACTGGGTTATAGAGATAAGATCGGTAAGATAGGCAGTTGCTACATGACACGAGTACTCAGGTAGATCTAACCGATCTATCTGTGTACTAGTGTCATGGAGCAACTGAGTACGATTGGAAGCCGAGTCTAACGTAGTTAGGAAGAGACTTAGCAAATGATAGTGACGTGCCAGTACCAATTCCATTCTAGATAAGTCTTACAATCTGAGTATCTAAAGACATTGTATGACAAAAATCGCATAAAAGTCTAAAGTGATTTTGCGCGTCAGACTAAGCATGAAAGAAAATACAATTTCCATTTTATCAGCGGAAGAACGTGTTATGAAAGCAAATTCAGTCTATTTTACCTCTCCGGGAGAATATAATACCAATTAATATTATTTGTATGGGGTTTCTTTACTTTGCTGGTTAATTTTTCCAAGATTCTGTATTAAATATTTGTTGATAAATGTAGGTAAGTCATTATTTATTTATTATCTAACTGTAAATTTGTGATAAATGAACACGTGCCTTTTTCGTAAATTTGAGCGACTTTGATGAGGCCGGTGATTGCTGCTGAACCTGAGAAGAGACAGAAGTCCGAAACAAATGCAGAGGTATCTTTTGAAATCCATTAATCCCAGAATTCCCACGGAATCGGGATTTACGCGGAAAGGGATTTACGCGGAAAGGGTTTTTCCGCGTTAATCCACGATCGCGGAAATCCACGCGAACGAAATCGCGTGCAGAAACTAGTTATGCACAATGAAAATTAGTTTTTTTATAATAATGGCGCGTTCTAAGGGAGGTTTTTCAATAAATAAGGAAAGAAATAAAACTGACAAAAGTAATGGCAAATGATTTTTTTATCGATGAGGCTTGCGTTTGGCCGCCATCTCACCTGATGGTAAACATTGATATAGTCGAAGATGAAGTACACTTATATAAAATTTACCTACGAGTATTTACTCTTTTGTCTTAAAACTGATACCAAACCCTCCAGGTCAGACCCCGGCAGGGAATTCCACTTCTAAGCTGTACAAAATGAAATTGTTCTTAAAACAGTATTTAGATAGATAGATAGATAGATAGAATATACTTTATTGTACACCAATAATTGAATCACACACACTATATTGTATTGTATTGTATTTACGCATGAGTGTCCAATAATAGAAATTAGAAGTAAGGTTATACAAGCTCACTCCCCACTGTAACCTTTGAATTCTGTCCAGAATTCATAATATTTCGTAGCTACATATATCAGAAAATATTCCTAAAAATAACACAATATCAAAGATTCGGGTTAAAATGCGAGGTGGCTCGGAGAAATAGTTCGCAATGACGCTCACAGATGAAACGCGAAGAATTCTGACAAAATTGACGTCACTCATGTGAAAAATGTGTAGCTTTTACGTTACAGCGTCGAGCAAGCGAATGTGGCGCTCTGCTAAAGAGGAATTTGGTGACTATTTTTACGAATAGCGATTGCTGTTGTGGACATAGACTATTTAACAATCGTCAAAATAAATATGTATACGGAAAGGAAGACAGAAAAAGTTTGTTTGTGCTAAATGAAATGAAATATTTATTTTATAAATTGGTTATAAATAACACTTTTACACGTCATCACGTTTTTTTGCGTGTTAAGTTTAGTTTGGCTAGATGAGGCTGGTATTTCCTAACTGACTACTCTGAGAAGAAAAACCGAAACAAACTCAGAGGTGATAGTCTCTTTTAAAGTCCATACAATTTATATTTGTACATGAGAAGCATGTAGGTTGATGTCTGTGGTGTTCTTTTGAGGAAAAAACCACGCAAATTTGTGCGGACCTGTCCAACAATTTGACGAACAATACCAAAGTAAGGACATTTGGGTAGGCCACACAAGTACTCAAACTGCTAAATGGTATCATCATCATCATGTTGGGTTCGGCTTTCAGTCTAACCGAATGTACCTGAGACTAAGCAACTGCCTATATATATATATATATATATATATATATATATCCTGCAACCAATTAGCCGTCCTCTGAAGAAAAAAGTACATTTAAACTGACGTCCACCGGCATATGGCGTCCGCATACCGGACGCCACTTTTTTGGTCGGTGGCACTTAGGTCCTATTGGTCCTGGTTAGCCGTAGGACAAAATTCGATAGAAGTCAAAAAAATTGATAAATGGCTGCAAAAATATAATAAAAAGTTCCCGAAGAAATCTCAGCGCAGGTGAGGCGCTGTTGTAGCGCGTATATTCACAGCCGTATATCTCGGGGACTTCCTGACTGCGAATCTGCATATTTGGCGTCCGCACTTGCAACGTTGCCAGCTCGCTCACCTCATGCTTGACAGAGTTTCTGATTTGTATTTTAATATATTGGATTTATGTGTGACACATTTTCAATTTGCAATATTAAAAGAAGGTACATAAAATCAACTTTTAATTATAAATAAACATTATTGCAGCTTCATTTAATGACCACTAACTCTAACTCTGAAAAGCAGTTAAAATGTTTGATATTATTATTAACACATAGTTACTCAGACTTACTTCCCCACTTTCCAAACCACAGATATCCAAACCTTATTTTATTTTATTAATAGCTATATACGGACGTCTTATAGCTTTATACGGACGTTTTTAAGACGTATTTAAGGTAAGCTAATTGGCTGCAAATTACTGTAAGATGGAAGCACTGTATCCAGTCCGGCTGCGCCAGATTTGAATGAAAAATCACACAGTGCTCACGCATTTGTCTTCAGGGAAGTCCAGTTTGCGATTCGACAAGTTTTACTATCTTCACATGTTCCCACCATGTACTCGCCGAGCCACCGACCTTCCTCCGATGGAGAGACTAGGCCTTCATAACGATGGATGGATGACTAGAAGAACTTGACTACTAACTCTATAGAGAAAAGAACTAGAAAAATATGTTTTGTGTGAAAGAGAAACATACGTTTACCATTCAATACATTTTCAACCGACGACAAAAAGAGGAGGTTATCAATTCGACGCGTATATATATATTTTTTTTTTTTTTTTTAATGTATGATCATCGATTACTCGAAGACGGCTGAACCGATTTGGAAAATTCTTTTTTTGATTGAAAGGGTATACTTTGATACTGGTCCCATTTTTATAAACGTCAGGATCTGATGATGGGATCCTGGAGAAATCGAGGGAACTCTTCAAATATTATAGGCACACCTATGTCGTTTTGGGTATTTATTATAGTAACGTGTGCAGTTGCTCTCAAAAAGTACCATTTGAGGAAGTAGAACTGATGATGAAGACCACAGATGGCCGCCGAAACTACTCAATAATAAGTATTGAGTGGATTGCGATTCGATTACTTGAATATGGATGTTACGCACTTTATGCTCGTCACAGTGCATATGGTGATGTAGAGCTGATGGTGAAGTACCAGGAGAACTCCTCAACAATTAACGGCCCAGCATTGGGAAAAGCAATATTTTGTAAAAGGTTATAAGTAGTTGATAATTAGGCTCTTGTTACTAGGTAAATTAAAAATAGACCAACTAAAAAGAGTGAAATAAAAATTTTTTACCAAAAAATTAAACCGACTCCCAAAAAACACTGCAAAGTGAAAAATAACTTTAATTTCGGAAGTCGGTGCCAAAAACGAAAATACAAAACTAAAGACACCGACTACCGAAATTAAAGTTATTTTTCACTTTGCAGTGTTTTTTGGGAGTCGGTTTAATTTTTTGGTAAAAAATTTTTTTCTATGACCTTTCTGACACAAAAATACACACTTCCCAAACCATCTATAGCGTATCTGAAGTCTTCCTAGGTTTCGGACATTTTAAGTCAACCATTTGCGAGAATAGAGCTATGTCTATGGGCTCACTTTTCCCCACGGTAAAGCGCCATCAGCATGTGCGCAAGAGCCAAACCTCCCAAATGGGTATTGTATTGCCAAACTATATAGTATGTTTGGATAGGGCACTGTGTCTTTGAGCTTCTTGTCTTTATTTTACCTCAATACATGATCAACCACATGAGCATCAATGTAAGAACCGGCCGCAGTAAAACATTGTCATAAGAAGGAAAGTCGCATGCGCGCTTGAAAAATATAAGCAAGAAATCGATTTCCGTCATCTTCTTTACGAAAATTTAACAATATCAGATAGACTCAAGTGCGGGATATATTTGTTTCGCTGCACTTGGTCCATCCGAGATGAACCTCCACATGAAAGAAAAGTGTTTGCTTCCGCGTCTGCCTAATATCGTTATCGTATTATCGTATCTGTTCGTCGCGGCTAAGACTCAACTGGTTGCCAGTAATTGGGAATCCTAGCAAAGGAGACAGTATTTCACATCGTAATATCTTGATGCACTTGACTCATTCGAGAAACGACCAAACGTCTCATTAGCAACGAGGGACTGGTCGAGTCAAAAATTTAGAGCCTTGAACATCGGCGACACGATGCAATTCTATCGGTTAAATTTTAGGGAGTGTGCCATGGACTCGCAGAATCTAATTCCATCAAACCCGTGCCATTATCAGACTACAAGACGAACAGCGATGAGCCATCGTTACATGGTGGACATCCCACCCATACGCGCAAAACGTTTTGAGAATAATTTCATTTTATAGCTATGGAGTGGAACTGTATTAAATATCTATTATAGCTATACTAGGGCTCTTTAAGTTAAGAGTCAATAGGTTTCTTCTAGGTAAGCGTACTTAGTCTTCAACTACATCATCGCTTCACCATCAGGTGAGATGGTGGTTAAATGTGAGCATATTATTAATAAAGATGAGGTCTAAGAAGGAATGAGCGAGCCCAGAAGTGTCTGTTCACTCTTACTTTGAAGGCAGACGGGTTATATATGGTAGGGAATACAGGAGCCGGCAGACAGTTCCAAACCTTGGCCGTGCACACAATAAATGAAGCTTACCAACAGGTGAGATAGTAGTCAGAATCGAGCCTATCATCAATAACCACAATATATACGGACGTGCAATAGGTATATACGGACGTCAATAGCTATATACGGACGTTCAATAGCCTGGTGACCTTAATTGCAGGAATGCTATTTGGCTGCAAACTACTGTAAGATGGAGGTACTATATAACCGATCGGGCTGCACCAGATTTGAAAGAGAAAGCCCATAGTGCTTTCGGTTGCACTATCGTGTTTAGGGAAGCGCAGTTTGTAACTTAACCAGTTTTTACTAACTTCATAAGATCCCACCATGTACTTGCCTTTACCCGGCGACGGAGACTCTAGGCCTTCATCACCTATGTGACCCATTATCTAAGGATCTGATAACCAGAAGTACTTAACTCTCTCTCTCTCTCTTTGTAAGCAGACCCCACGAGGAACAGAGAGACATGCCAACGTCTTCGTGATGTTTTGCATAGACATACTAAGCTTAGCTAAGCTAGTTCTATCATACTAAATCTTAACTTGACTCACCAATGAACTTACTGCGCACATTGTTTAAATTTGTAAAAAAATACACAAATATTTACAATAGTATGTCATTCTAGATATGTCCCGTGACTTCTCACGTAAAAATCTCACTGGAACGTCAATAATTGTTCATCTTATTATTAACTAGGTATTTCAGTCCCTAATGTCATTAAAATCCGTTCGTTAAGTTTTGTATGAAAGAGAAGCCATACGTTTACTATTCAATCTTTTTATTTACGCTTCTAACAATACAACAAACTTTTTAATAATATTAATAGCCTAATATGCGATATTCATAGATATCAATATCGGGCATCCGTATATTAGCACATCTTACGAATATTGTGATAAGTGTAATGTTCAAACTGTGGACTACTGTCAAGCGATAATAAAAGAAAGAGATGAGTAGATAAATCGAAAGCTGGCAACGTCGCACTCCCAAATACCTGCGGGGACGTTAAGTAGTCAGTGCCATAGGTAAATCGCAATCAATATATCCAGGACGCCTAGAATGTATTACCATAATTCGGGGTTCAAAAATGTTGGGGCATGACTGCAAGAGGAATATCGCGAAAAATAAAATTATCGGAAAATGACGTACCCCACGTTGCTGGAAATCAACAAACTAAGCAATATTCATTGAGACTTGTTAAAAAATATAAGGGGAACTGGGGGACGTCGTAAGGTTGCACAACGTGCATGACGCCAAAAAGATTCTAGGATGTATATATATATATATATATATATATATATACAACGTGTAACGGAAACCCCATATCTATCCAAAAGGACTGAAGACAACATCTGGTATGGAGTCTCTATGCAAAGTTTCAGCTCAAAATAACAGACTCACAGAATTGACCCCAAATTGTTGATTTCATATGTTTCTTGAATACCAATAATAACAAACGTGGCACATCACTATGAGGGTCATCACTTTCCACGTCACTTGCAAATAAAACGACAATTCTCTTCGTTCTTCTTAATTTGAAAAATTCGGTCTCTGGTATCAATGTATTGAAATTTCGAATAAGTTCCACACATCTACACATAGGATTAGAAAACCCTTGCCATATCGTTTATTATCATCCAAAGAAGCCGTGCACTTGGTATGTATATACCCTTTAAATTACACGTTGTATATTTATTTATTTGCATTCCACAATGTTGTTTTAGATGTTACAATAATTGCTTAAAGCTAGAATACAATCATGGACCCCGAAGGGTACAGCAAATCATAAAATTAATTCAGTTTACAATAATAATTAAAGATGTCAATATATAATTATATTCCCAAACTTATCAAAAGAATACTAAAAATGTCAATAGATTATTAAAAAACTCGATAGATCAAAAAAAAAAACAATAGTGTCACAAAAAAAATCATAATATAAACCAGTCAAAATGTTAAATGTTAATATGTCTAAGATTTATATTGAGATCAATGTCCATACTAATTAATGTAATTATCCTATGTCAATTTATATGGTTGCCATTCAAATATTTGTTAAAAATCATTCATTTCGCCAGAGACATGGTCTAATTGGAGATACTATAAAATAGTGCTTTACACATCTCAACTATAAGAGACATGTGAAAATGTACTATTAACTATGCGGTTACAATCAAAATAATATATAACCTTTACAACTCAGTAGTTAGGTAACACGAAACTATTTCGCAACACTAGTGCGGTAGTGCCACATTTTTTGGCTTCAGAAGTTCAGACTAGTGGTAACGACTGTCTAAGTTTTTAGCAAATGACCTCTGGGACCAGCGGCGTAACCTGCTTTCAAAGCACGGAGAAATCTCGATATTTTGAGATGGTCACGCATCCGCCATCCTTAGCAACTGGTGCTTAACCTCCTTCAAACACAGACACATTCCTTTATTTTGGGCGAAAATCATCAAATGACATCTACTGAATAAAAACCCACCCTTTTCCTTAAGATGGCTTGCGTTTCAGGACTGCGGTATCACGTTAGAGTGCAACCCAGGTAGAGATAGAAAATAAATATAAATAGACAAACCATTTATTTCAGTTTACAAAACCCATAGATAAATTACCTTAACCTGACGTATACATAATATAATAACAGTTGTGTTAGTACATAAAACTTAAAACTATGTTAGTAGCACTAGGTAAAAAATGCCTACAGCCTGACTTTTGTACGTATATAAGCACAGTATAAAAATATAGACAGTACGGAAACTACCTACAAACGCTCGAAACGGCATACTCACACAAACATGCGCACCGACGAGACTCCTAAGCGCGGGTCGCGGTACTCTCAGTAGTACGTGCCGCGTGAATACGAGTGATCACGTTTAAATTTTGTTTATCCCCGAAAATGCCACGAGCGTATTGCATTGTATACGGCTGTTTGAACTCGGCTTTAACAAAACTGGAGCTATCGTATTTCAAACTTTCTGGTGATTTTGAAAGGTAAGAATGATTTACTTATTGTTATCGTTATACTTATAATCGTTATCGAAATATAAGTCTGCGATAGGGCTTCCAATCCCGCAGCCTGAATTCAACCTTGGTATTTGCGGGACTACGAATTTTCAATCCCGTGGGATCTCGGTATTTGCGGGATCCCGCATATTGAAAATATTCACATATTTTATATGTGGCAAATAAAACAATGAATGAATCAACTAACTCCACATTTATTTACGTATTACTATTAGTATGAGATCAATCAAATTACACAAATTTTTCTTCACCAAAGACAGTAACAAATACTGAATAAAAAACTTTACTGATATTTTAGGCTACATACTTAGGCTACCACTGACTGTAATTCGGCTATATTAGGCTACTTAAGCTTTGATAAACGGGCGACATCGGCCCCCACGTTGTTTGCAACACTGCCGGCCGCCAGTCACCGAGCGATCGCTCTCGCGAGAAGTCGCATGCATGCTTTTGTTCAGTCCCGCAAATCTCGCGCCCGTAATCCCGCATCACTCGGGTTTGTAAAATGATGCGGGATCCCGCAATACCGAGATCTCGGTATTCCAGGATTGGTAGCCCTAGTCTGCGATCATAATGAATTCGTGATCTTATGACTTATAAGATCACGCTAGCATACGCTCCTCCCGCCAAAACTTGCAAAGGTTACGCCGCCGTAATGACAAAGTTACAGATTTCTACAAGTTGTTGTATGTTAATATTAAATTGTTTTTCGTGTTTAAACTATCGTCTTTTGCTGAGATTAGCCGAGGCCATGAGAATACCTATTTAAATTGTATTTGTAAGCAAAGTAGTTATTTAAATTCGATGGATTGATCACTACAGAACAAAAATGTAAAAAAAACACAATACCAAAATCATTAAAAGTTACAACCCTATTGCTTCAATGGAGCGTAGGTAATTATGTCCTCAACTAGGCTTAGTTTCTATACTGTCCATATCTATACTGTGATATAAGTGAATGAAGTGTAAATACATAAATAGGTATCAGTAGTCCTTCGCTAAAAAATAAAAAAAATGCTTAGTTGATTATTTTATAAACGATACTTTTTTAAATTTCTGGCCATAATTTTCGTGTGTGTTTACAAAATGTTCGACGCTTGAATGATCTTCTTTAATAAACGTATCGAAACGATGATGAAAAGAATGTGAAGGGACTGGAAAGATAAATACCTATACAATGAGTTTTAAAATCATCTTTTGCTTGCATCTTTTCATACAGCTCAAGAAAACATTTACAGTGTTTTCACGTAAAAAAGGCTCAAGTCGTCCTTTTCATAGTGCCAGTGGCGTGAAAGGGTTGATACCACAAAATTGACACAATTCGTTTGTAGGCAAAATCATATCTACATGATAGAAACAGTCACTGTGATGAGAACTGTATCTTTTTGTTTTTTTTTTTACGATTGTTAGAGATGTTTCCTGTTCGTTGGTTTTCTTTTGTGGGTCAAAAGAATAGTGGGTAGTTTATAAAAGTGATTTTGGGCTAGTTTTTGTGTTAGTGGTTTACTATTCTCTTATTTCTGAATTGGCGAATAACCATTTCTTTACAGGGATAGAAAACTAGAATATACCTCTTGGTATTTTCCTCCATAAGCCTTTTGTTTAGCTTACGTTCGTTCATGTATGACTTTTTTGAATTGGTATTCCATATTTTTAACACACTTTTATTAGGTCGACCTGTATGTAACTAACTATGTAATGGAATCTAAGGTAACTAATTTAACCATCTTCCAAGGGTCGTAGTGTAATGAAAATTGGCAGCTGTATGTAGTTCTGATGACAATACAATAATATGGTACTGTCGAACTGATCTGATGATGGAGCCGGAAGATATGAACTGGAACTTCATGATGGAATATCGTATCATAGCTGCTTTGGATTTCTTAGAAAAGTCTTGTAATGAACTTTGACCACGATGAGATTTCAAGGTCTGATGATGAAGCCGGAAGATAGGCATTGGCATTCCATGATGGAATATCGTATCATAGTCGTGTTTGCACTTGTGAGAAAGGCCACGTAATGGACTTTGAATACGATCAGGTTTCAAGATTATAACAAACCTAAAGATTTTTTTTGTTTTACGTGCATTTATAAAAGCGTGTTTTTCTAGTGTTTTTTAAACTATTAATTTATTCTTTTAAAAAGCTTTTCAAATTCAAAACACTTTTACATAACAAGCTTTTAGGGTTGTTGTATTAAAACCAACAAGATATTTACTTTGGATTACGGGACTGTTGTAACGAGATACCGCGGCCCCGGAATGTAAAGGCAGTGAAGGAACAAAGTGGGTTTTTCCCTTCGCTCAACCAACAGCGGGAAAAGTCATTAGATGATTTTCTCACCAGAAAAAGAAAAGAAAAAGGAGTTGAACTTTGCAGTTTAAAAATCGTATTTCTAGTATTCCTACGATAATTAGGTAAATGGTTTTGCAACTCAATACAGTAATCATATTGGACACTATTTAACAGTGAACTGAACTGTTATGAATATTCCTGTAATACTAGATTATTGAGAAATGAATTGTATAGAGAGCATTATCTCTCATATTCCAGCCGAGATAAAGGAATTACAGACTTTGATAGGTATCTTAAATGCTGATCACAAAGTTGAAGGTAGGAATTATAAATACGCAGACTCCTTATTCAAGCTACATATAGATCGGTAGCTCTATTACTTAAGTCAAGGATTTAGAGCATAATATCAATTTAAAGCTTTCGCCTGAGCTCAAGTATGACAGATTATTTGCTGTCAGAGCGTTACCTTCAAGCTCACTCCTCACATTTTCCACTCCATTAACTTGAGTTAAAATGAAACCTCGTTGGGATATTTTTGTAAAGTTTTCAGCAGAATTTAACTTAGAGATTTCACACATTCTTCGAAAACTTAAAATTTTCACAAATTGTGCCCAGGTAAACTTAGGCACTATAATATTATATCCTGCAAAGATTATCTTCACTGAGATTGGCCGCCCGTTGTGTCACGGTTTACTTACCTACCTACTTAATTTATAAATATTTAAAACTATTAAAAGATCAAACTATCTATGATGAAAATAAAAATTTGTCGCAGAATCACTAAAGAGTCACAATTATTAGAATCGCTATTGATTAACGTTAATTTAGAACAACGCCATCTATTATCGTTTGTGGGAAACGTCAAGCAGTGTGCTCGGGTGAGGTCGGTACGGAGCGTGGCATGTTTGACGGCTGTCAGCTGTCATTCCTTTTGACATTGGACGCATTGGATTGGAGAGACGCCACTTTTGAGTTGGACACGAAGGCGAGAGGTCGTTCTGCCAGCTCGTACCGAACTTACCGCGTTTCCGTAGTTTAATCCATTTCCATCGCCTTGATCATTTGAGATTTTGTTGATTTGTTATCGAGAGTGAATTAATAGACGATTGTAATTAGTGTTGAGACTATTATTTCATACCTACACCATGTCGCATTTGGATTCTGTTGACGAAGTATTCCAAATGGGTGAACTACCTTCGTTAAATTAATTAATGAACAAACGGACACAGCAACTTCCTGCGACGCGCGGTTTTATATGTATATATTTTTAAAATCCCTACCTCGCACCTACATGATGCGCGAGCGCGTTTCATTCCACGGCAGCAGCCGCCCCAGTGGCACTCAACCGGCTATCGAGGAATCCCGCGTACAAAATTTTCTAAACAGTACCTATCTCTGCGCCCTCGTACTCGATATAAGTATACCCAGAACCAACCAAAACCAGACAACCAACCAACCAACCAAAATCCCTGAAAAATTATTTGAATCGGAGAGATACTTGGTTATTCAAGGAATTAATAAGTGTGTAGTGTTCTTCCCGTACTGGGTAAGTTATACAATCTAAATAACTGTATGTTTCAAAAAACTTGTTAAAAATGCCTATAGCCGCTACTGCTTTCAGTGCTTTGTGTTTAAGGATGTTTGTTTTAAACTTGTTACTTTCCTTCTAATCTTTCTTTATCTGGGCCGTTTATAACAGCTAATTAAAACGTTATTGTTAAGAACCTACATCTGTAAAAATAATTGATGAAGATGTACACTATAGCTAACACCAATTCATTTTACTTTCTTTCTATCGTTGCCTACTATCACTAGTAATTAGTAGCTCAACTCGTATTTTCTATCTCATTGCCTACCAGACCTAGACTCATCTTCTATCAGATGCCAACCTCTTTCTGTAAGGTGAGGGCATGCAGCTGAGGCTTAACGCTATAAGGTGCTAATGCCATTTTGGAACGGGTTCCAGGAATTCATACACGGCTGAAGATCAGCGTAGCTGGACCCTTGGCGGCACCCTGCGCCGAAGATCAATATCCTGTTAGGCGGACTACGAAGCCATCACCGACGCCACCGACGCCGGCACCAAGCAGGAGAGTGCGGTATCAACGGCCACCTACGTGGTCCGACCTTTAACCGGGCCTTACCTTACCTCTCGTTTTTTCTTATTTCTAAACTTTTAAAATATAGTTGCCTTTCTGTTATTTAATCGTTTTATTTCAAAAATCAAATTTATGAATGAAAAAGGATCGTGATAGTTGCCGAAATTGGACAGAACTATATATTTGTATATACCTCTATGCTGCGAGGTGTGACATATTCTCCCACGAAATCGTCGATACACGACATCCTTTGGCCAAAACTCTTCCTTGCTTACTTTATGCACTTAGATATTTTTGCTCTTAAGAAGATATATGCGTGAAGCCACGTATTTGGAAAGCTTGTTTAAAAAAAAGAGAACTAGGAATGTGGGTAGGATTCACTAGCAATCTTGTTAACCCTGCAACTATACTAAATATAGTTCTGTCTGGAGTGGATTTACGACAATAGTGTAATGGGTGGTTCTGAACCCACGACCTCTCGATCACAAGACCAACACCTTCGCCATTAGGCTGCGTTTCCACCAGAGATGTGCGATGGAAATGTGTCGTGCGAGGATGTCTAGTTGTGCTGTGAAAATGTGTGGGCGTTTCCACCAAAGCTGTGCGATGAAAAAGTGCCTACGAGGATGTGTAGCGGAGCTGTGAAAATGCGCATTCCTCGCACACATTCCTCGCTTATTTTGTATGCGCAAAAATCTAGCTCCGCTGAGCCGTTTCCACCAGAGCTGTGCTGACCGAGGCGAGGTAAATGAAGCGATTCTATTGGTTCTTTACAAACACATCCCTCGCTACGCATCCTCGCACATCTCTGGTGGAAACGCAGCCTTAGGCTATTGACACTTCCTTGAAACATTAACATTTAAAAACCTGACGACAATTAAACAGGATAACGATTCCCTGCCATTTGCCAATCTGCCAGGTCATGTCGTCGGCAAACGACTCGAAGATGTGTATGAGGAATGGGGAAACGAGGAACACATCATAATGGCTAATTTCCGTACACCATTTATTTGCCTGTTCTTTGAGTAATGGTTGCAGGAGATGGCCTCATAGCAGCAGGCAGAGTGAGAATAAAATGAACATTTGTAATAGAGGCTATGCAATGTTCTATCTATACTAATATTAAAGAAAATTCTTAAGCATCCGGTTTATAAATGACCCAATATTCTTATTAAATGAAAATACATGGATAAAAGTTGAAAGCTGTTGTAGAATTAATAACACTTATATAGATTACACATGTTAACGTAAAACCCCGGAACACGGTAAATCCTAAGATTTTCCGGTAAAACTTAAGATTTACCAACTCTTAATGGTAAAAGTCCGAATAGTTATGCGATCGTCGTTCATTTCGAACTTTTACCACCACCATTCACTTGGCAAATCTTAGGATTTACCTCGAGGCATGGTATAATATATGTTGACAAAAACAAGTTACAACAGCACTCCATGTTGCAACAAAAAGTTTTTTGTTTATTTTTTTTATTATAAATAGGTTCGCGTTTGACCACCATCTCACCTGATGGTAAGTGATGATGTGGTCGAAAATGGAGCACAAAACAATAATAACAACTGACTGCCTTTTTATATTTTTTTGTAAAATAATAATATAAAAAAAGATTCAGTTAGAGCAGCCAATGTACCTAAGCGTTACGTCTGTGTAAACTATTCAATCTTGACTTAAACCCCTAGATTGTACTTAGCTATCTGGAAACACAGACTCCGGCAGGGACTTACACTCCTTAGCTGTACGCACAATGAATATATTCCCAAAACGTTATGTGCATATGGGTGGGATGTCCACCATGTAACTTTTTTGTAAATCTTTACATTTGCCAACTGAGTTTATTTACCGGGTAAACTTAAGATTAATCAACAAACGGGCTTTTACAGTAACATATATATGTAATAAAATGCTTAGATTATATTATTACTATGTAGTTGGCTATATAGAATTTTTAGTCTTGTTTTCATATGAGCTAAAACACTTCTATGCTTCCGAAGGAGGAGGCGGGCCGCGAGAGGGAGAGGATGGCGTCCTCCCTCCAGCCCAGCCGCAGTGGTAGACGCCCACGGCGTCGGACGTCGGCCGACGATCTCCGGCCACCGTAGGCGCGGGCATGCGGACAGCGAGTAAAGGGCAACTCGCTGTCCGACCATGGACCATGCCCGGGTCGACGGCGCGTCGTGTTCCACGCGCGCCTCAGAGAGCGTCAGCAACATGACGAGGCCCCCTCTGCAGAGGGCCGAAGCCTGCCGGGGTCGTGGGACTCATCCCGTTACCGTGGCCCCGGTATGTAAAGGGTTATTGAAGGAACACCGTGGATTTTAGTCAGTAAAAGTCTGACAGTCCCTCCCACCCTGCCCGGAGTGGGAGGACTTATTTGATAATTTTACCACGTTAAAAAAAAAAAAAAAAAAAAAAAAAAAAACAGCAACAATTATTTTGATTTTTTATGGTAATCCATGTCTAAAAATCTAATCTGAGTTCTTTCGAATTTCTGACGAGTAACCCACGGCCGTGCACATAATATAACACTATGTACATTAAATGCTATCGTATGTATTTATGTATATTACAATATTTAAACATAATATTATAAATATTATTGTACTGAAACTAAAGTCAAGTTAGAAAGTGATAGTTAATTGTAATACAACCCGAACGTGACATATTAGGTAGACTAAGGTCTGCCTCGTGTATCATTAGTATTCTAAACAAACGAATAAATAATTGTCTACGTTTGTATCTAAATTAAGGAGCTTCGTGGCTAGATAATAACAGTCACGCGGGCTGATCTTTAAGAACTGACGAGGGTGATTCGTAGAGGGGCTACCTTAGGTTTCCTATCATATCATTATCCTGAGGTTTCCTAGTGCCCTGAGAAAGCCCCGCAAAATTGACACTAGCCTTGCCAAAATTTAAGTCTGAAACTCTTTTGCAAGGCCAGGCTTTGAACTTGTGGAAGTCAAGTAGCTGCTTAGTTGATCTCTACAACCAGTTATAGAAATAATTATAATTATTAATTATAATAGTTCCTATGTAAATGAATAAATATATCTACTTGGCAAAACGATCATCAGTTTGTCAGTCAATTTACCAACTCTTTATTAAGCAGAGGCGGTTGGATCCAAACCCGATTTATTTATCGAAGAACCAAACTTTTCTTTTACCCTGATAAACTGCATTTTATTTTCAAGTCTCGGCGGTCTCGGCGGAGAACAGCGGCGCCGTTCAAACACATCAATTAACTTCAGAAACCTCCGCTTTGACAGTTAGACGACTAAAAAAAGATATATCACTCCATTTTGCATAATAAATTGAATTAAATTTTGTTGAAAAGCGCCTCTAGAGGGCGCCACTTCGTAGGGTTACCCGTTTGTGGAAAACTGTAAGACTGATTGGCTTGACTCTCAGGAGCCCAGTAGATTAGGGTAACGGATCTCCGATAGCGGAGGGTAGATTCTCAGGGGCCCAGGTAACATATCGGGCTTAATTATTAGACATTGAAAATTAGTTTTCAGACGACTAATATTATTTAACTTCCAAGAACTACTTGAAAGAACCAGTAAAAGTAAGTCAGTCATTGAAAAAACCAGACGTATGAATTTTTTTGCGTTAACTTAGAAATTTGATTTTTTGACAGCTTCAAAGGACTGTAGATCTCGAGTTGATATGAATTAAACTCAAGTCGAGTTTAATTCATATCAACTTGATATCTCTATGCGTTCCCGACATAAAGGGTCTTGACAGACAGACGGATAACAAAGTGATTCTATAAAGATTCCAGATAGATATTAAAATAAAATGAAAAATAATAAAAATCTTTATTTATCTCCACAAATTACATATCAACGTGAGTATAAATTACAGTCAGACACAGAAAGTTTGGCAAAGTGTGTAATTTGTGGGATATCAAAATATCGTCATTTGAAATGCAAAAAAAAAGCATAGAAAACGTTTGCCAATCACTTCGCCACGTATTCATATTTATGATGCACTCGTATGTCACAACGCGAAATCGAAGCTCGTTTTTTTTTAACATTGCACTACAGTCGGTATCTCTCCAGTATCATGAATGCGTACAAACACCCAAACCCGTAAAAACGATTTCTAGGACATAGAAACAATTGATGCAGGCAATCACTCAACTACTGCCCAATTTATATCGTAAAGTTATACATTCATCATTTCACACACACAAAATAAAATCACTGAAACATTTCCCGGCGTTTGAACGTTCATAAAAAGTACAGTTACATTGATGGCTCAGTGTTGCTGACAAAAAATACGAGTTGAACGAAGCCAGCAGTGAAACCGATCACGGTGCAAATCCTCCTAATGTCTTGCCGGATTTTATCGATGCTCGTTAGCGACACGTTTTTGACGTTCGGTCGGATTGTCGAAATCAACTTTTTCAATTCCGATTCAATTGCTCCTGAGAACTTTGATTGACGACACAGCAACACTGTAAGGATAATATGCTGTAAGCTTGTATAAACTACAATAATCACCAGCCTCATATCATTATATCAATTATTGTAAAACTTTAATTATTTAAGCCGTAAAAAACAATATGTACTTTTTACAAAATATAACATTTGATCGGACGACGATGAAAGACGAATTATTTGCAATATGCAAATAAAATTATAGCTACTGTACGTATTTTGAACTATTATTGTCTATTACTAGCTTTTGCCCGCAACTTCGTTCGCGTGGGAGGTTATTCCCGCGTGAATCCCGATCCCGTAGGAATTTCGGGATAAAAAGTATTCTATGTACGTCTACTGGTTGTAAGCTACCCCCCTACCAATTTTCAGCCAAATCGGTTCAGCTGTTCTTGAGTTATAAATAGTGTAACTAACGACTTTCTTTTATATATACATATAGATATAGATTTAGTTTTATACTTATTTCATGGATTATGTATGTACACTACAGATATAATAGCTTGTACTTCATCGCCTGAAGCACAGGTATTTAACCTAGTAGGTACAGGCAAAATGTAAACATTTCTTCATTTAATTAATTGTTATGACTTTTATTGTAAGTTTACTAAGCACAATTTCTGAAAAAAAAAAGCAATTTATTTGTACATTCTCTCTGGTTCTCTGATAGCAATCATGTGTGCCATAGAGTTTTGTTCCATAATAAGTTCTTAAAAAAAAATTAAATGAACTATTCCACCGAAAAAAATAAAGTTAGTTCATAATAAAATGTATATAAACAATTTTGAAAGTTTTTTACTAAATAATTCCGGCATCAAAACTTTCCCCGAACGAATGTTTATAACCGTATACTCTCCATAAAATAAATTCTAAGAAGTTGTAACATAAATCAAGTGCACGTGCACTGAATGGCAGTAAAAGTACATATTTATGTAAATGTCCATAATTTCTACATACGTGAACTTTTGTAAATAGTTATGGGAACATTTACACGCAATATTATAGCATATTAGACATAACCCACGGTTTTACCTGTCCCAACTCTCACTTTCGTTTTCGCTCATTGAATTTTCTTACTATATTAATGTAATTAGTCTCCGAAATTTCATAGCGAGTCATTAAATAGCGTATAAGGTTGCTCTAAATTTAGGCTATATAATGCAAAAACAAATCAACACATTAGAAAACTTCCTTCTACCGCTCTTAGACATTATCGAAGCGTGATACTTAAAATCCAACTTAGGTACAGTTCTACAGGCACGTGCTTTCAAACAAAAACAAAATACCCTTACGTTCATACCCTATCGTTAGGGTTCCATACCCAAAGGGTCTGTCTGTCTGTCACCAAACTGTCTGTCTCATGAACCGTGATAGATAGACAGTTGATATTCTCACAGATTATGACGTATTTCAGTTGCCGCTATAACAACAAATACTAAAAACAGAATAAAATAAATAATTAAAACCACTATTTTATTAATAATTAATTAATAAAATAGTGGTCAAAAGCGAACCTATTTTCAATAAAAAAAATTAAGGGGGGTTCCCATACAACAAAAGTTATTTTTTTTTTTCATTTTTATGCATAATGGTACGGAATCCTTCGAGCGCGAGTCCGACTTGGCCGGTTTTTTTATTTCATTTTTGATCATACGTTGTGTGATAAATAATGATTAAGTACCATGGTGTGATATTCCTTCGACTGAACATTACTTACTACACAAATTAAAATGTGAAATGTTTTATTATGGTTGATTATCATAACCTGGATAAAACAAGGAAGAAGCAGCGGAAAGGTATGCTGATTTTATTTCACAAAAATAGTTTTGCTGAAATCTAGGCAATATTTTACTTTCCATTGACTTAAGCATAACTACCTATTTCCAATTCAAACTTCGAAACGAACACACGAAAAGACTTTTTAATAAAAATCTGCATTTAAAAAACGAACGCCCAAATTGTAACAAAATAGGTTTTGGTAAGAAGCCAGCTTGGAGGCAACACCTGTGGGCCACTGAGGGCCACGATCGATACATGGCCACCTTTAGCCGCATGTACGGGAATTTGCATTTTTTCGCCCAAACACACATAGAACGTAGTCGGCGGTCTCTCTAGGGATTAAGAAGGTTTTAAACAAGAAGGTTTATTTTATTTTATTCCCAGATAATCCAGTCTGTACGCTTCCTCCTGTTTTTACCGCTGTGGATTCTACGAGATACGTAAATGGCATAGATCCATTTACGTATCTCGTTTAGCACTCACAAATAACGTACCTTACTACCCACAAAACCCCCTTTTATAGGGTGGAAAATCATCGAATGGCTTCTCCCGCTCTGGGTGGAGCGGAAGAGAGTGTCAGACTTCTACTGACTAAAAACCCACCCAGTTTCTTCAGCTGCCCTTGCATCCCGGGGCTGCGGTATCTCGTTAGAACATGCCCGCAACCCCGACAGGTAAGATTACCCCATACATAAAAACTTACAAACTTTCACCATTTTATAAAGTACAGATAGACTAAACCTGACAAACACAAACAAAAAAAAAACAAAAAACAAACACATCACAAACTCATTATAAATACCGCAACCAATAAAAATGCCTGCTAAAATCAGAACTCTTGAGCTAAGCTCCGACGACAATAAATCAGAAGCAGTGACCGTTCAATAATGCAGTAATGCACCGTCAGCGTTCAATATGACACAAACAACAATACCTTATCGAAAGCCGTCTTAAGATCTGAAACTCGAGGTCCCACTACAGACGAACGGTTGGACGTTAAAAATGTTAAATGAAATAGCTTTTATTTCGCGGAAGTGCTTTTATGAAACATAGGTTAGCTAGATTTAGATCCCATGGCTTATTTTATATTGACTTGTTTTAGAAAACATATTTATTAGTACATTTTTGATTTCCACATTGTAAGTAGTTTGGGTTTAAGATGACTGTTAGGCAGGTGATTAACCAGATTAATCACAAAACTGAAACTAGAAGAAAGATGAACGATTAGGTAAAGTTACTTATAAACTCTCCATCTTCTAACGAGAGGGGATCATAGTGAACTTTATATGCTTTTTTCTTTCTTGGTGGTTCCTCACGATCCAACTCATCGAATACATCAAAATAACGTAAATAATCCATTTATGGTACAATAACAACACGAAAATAGTCAAAATCGATCGTTATTTACACGCTATACAAGGTTCACAGACTACAACTGTTGTTTAAGATGGCGTACTATTTACACAACCGGTATAATAACCCGTATAACACAGAAATGTCAAAATGACGTTTATTAGTAGTGAATCTGCTATACCTCTGTTATACGTCGTGTATAAATGTTTATTAGTAAGGCTGAAAGACTATAAAGTGATATACTCTCTGGGTAAAGTCCTCAGAAATCCGTGGACCGTGTAAACCTTACATCTACTAATATTATAAGGCAGAAACGTTTGTTTGTTTAAACGCGCTAATCTAAGATTTTAATTTGGCTATGGACGTAGCTAATTTGACTGCAAAGGAAGGGAATATCATGTTACTGTTTACTGTGATAAAGTTCATGGGAGCGAAACCCCGTATTTTTCTGTGTGTGGCATCTCGCAGGTCAAGAGGTTGTCGGCTGCTTAACCAGGCTTGCCTGTGGTTGCCTTAATTATTCAATTAATTACAGCCTCCAGCCAGGGCTTAAGCGAAGCTCCGTGCGACTGGGTGCATTAATATGGCGTTCGCGGGGAGGTTTAAGCCCACAGGAGTGGACGACTAGTGGTGTTGATGAAATCGGTTGATATCGTGACTTTGGATCGTGTTGAGATAATGATAAGTTCTGGTCGAGTACGAGTCCCAGTACTTTCAGAAGACTAATAATCATCGCTTAGCCTTTTCTAATTATGTTAGGGTCAGCTTCCAGCTAATGTACTTCCGAATGAGTACTTTAATAGAGGTCTGCCTATCTGACCTCTACATTCCAGTATCTGGGTTACACGATATACCTCGGCAAACCAATGTCAAGTTTTCTGGCTTCTGACTACCCGCAACGACTGTCAAAGATGTAAGCTTGCACAGACAGGACGGGTCTACTCAAATCTGTGTGGTCTTTCCTCAAAAAGCCATTTCAGACTAATCTACATAATCCTCATAAATGATTGTGAATATGTGAACTATGTAGGTTATTTTATTCGAGTTAAACATAATTGTCTGGCAGTTTGAGTGCTTTTGCGGCCTACCCAAACGTCCTTACCTTGGCGTTGTTCGTCAAATCATTAAGCTCCTTGTTCTAAGTTGAGCTATACGTCATTTGACAAATGCTTGCACTGTATGGACTGGCCCACTCAAATCTGTGAGTATCTTGCTTCAAAAGACCGCCTCAGACTGTATGTAATTAAACCAGTGTAGATTGTATAGACTTTAAAAGAGACGGACCCCTGAGTTTGTTTCGGTGTTTGTTCTCAGGGTAGTCAGTTAGGAAACACCGGCCTCATCTAGTTAATATTTACGAAAAAAATTACGTGTAAAAGTGTTATTTAATAACCAATTTGCAAAATAAAGATCATTTATCATTTACAAGTGAGAGCCGGGATCAACGGCATAAGGCAGTTGTCCCACTGCTGGCGATGAACGAGTAGCGAGTAGAGCTATCATTTGAAAACGAGTTGGCGAGCAGCGAGTGTGTAGTATACAAATAACAGCCAGGACCAAGGATTTACCGTAGAGCACACGGTGCAAGACTGCCCCGCCTGGGCAGAGCACCGACGTATCCTCACGGCGGCGATAGGCGGAGACCTCTCACGCCCGGCATTGGTCGAGGCCATGCTGCGAGGCGAGAGGGAGTGGGAAGCGGTCGCCTCCTTCTGCGAAGCAGTCATGCTTTCGAAGGAGGAGGCGGGCCGCGTGAGGGAGAGGATGGCGTCCTCCCTCCAGCCCAGACGCAGTGGTAGACGCCCACGGCGTCGGACGTCGGCCGACGATCTCCGGCCACCGTAGGCGCGGGCATGCGGACAGCGAGTAAAGGGCAACTCGCTGTCCGACCATGGACCATGCCCGGGTCGACGGCGCGTTGTGTTCCACGCGCGCCTCAAAGAGCGTCAGCAACATGACGAGGCCCCCTCTGTAGAGGGCCAAAGCCTGCCGGGGTGATTATCGGAGTTATTCGATAATTTTACCACGTTAAAAAAAAAAAGGACCAAGGATTTAACGTGCTTTCCGAAACACGTAGGAAATCGGTATGTTAAGCTGGTCACCCATCCACAGACCGTCCTCGGCAATCGTTGCTTAACCATGAAGGTCGACTGTATCTTACTAACATTATAAATGCGAAAGTGTGTATGTTTGTTGCTCTTTCACGCAGAAACTGCTGAACGGATCTCAATGAAATTTGGTAAGTAGATAGTTGACATCCTGGATTAACACAGAGGTTACCTACTTTTTATCCCGCAATTCGCGCACGAAAGCTAGTCGTTTATATAACAAGAAGAAGGCTAATAATCTTACATAATAAAAACTACTAGCTAAGAGTTTACTAAGCTATTGTTTGACTTTCAACGGTAAATGAATTTCGTAGAATGTTTTCAACTTGCCGTCGAGAATGGACTTTGAAATGAAAACTACGAAAAGCTTCATAGTTTTACTTCTACTGAAATTTAAAATGTTACAAGTGTTTATAATATCACGAACTTCAATTTCAAATCCAGAAAATGGATGGTAGTAAATATTTAAAGGCGCAACACATGGAAGTTGTTGTCTACGTCGGAATAGATGTCGTTAAACATGCCTCAAGAGTGCAATCAGTAAATATTTATAATAGACTGCCTGTACAATTTAAAAACATTATGAATCCAAATGAATTCAAAAGAAAATTAAAGTTGTTGTTATTGAAGAAATGTTATTACAGCATAGAAGAGTTTTTCAAAGATAATATTAGTTCAAACTAATATGTGGTTATATGTATTTTATTGACATTATTGTAATATCCGACATTATAATCATGACATTACATCTTAATGAATTTTATTGACATTTACATCATTTTTTTTTTTTAATTTATTAATTGAATTTATATTGTATAATTGTTTTGAATTATGTTATGTTAGATTATTATAATTATTGATATTAAGACTAATAATGTTGGGACCAATGTATTGTGTAGCTAGTGTTTGCTTTATGACAACTATTTAATTTTTATATTGTAACATTTGTAACCACTGTTCGACACAAATGTAAAGTTGAGAAGAATAAATAAATTAGAAAGGCAGCATGACAGATGTGAGTAATGTCATTCTAGCGAAACCTGAGGTCACACCGGCGCGGTGGAAGCATGGCGGCTATCTGGGTCACTTTTCGAATCGAGAGCCACCAACGGACCACGCTCTCGACGGATCGCTAATTACCAACACTATCTTCAGTTATTTTTAAGTCGATTTGTTAGAACATAATTATCAGGGTCTTATTACAGTACGATTTTCTTTTATTTCTTTAATTACATTAAATGATTAGAAGATTAATTTGAGAGTAAAAGGAGGATTCCGATATAGGTCATCCTGAGTCATACTTTCATTCATATCTGGAGTGAGGTCATTAAGAGGCACGGGGAAGCACTTACTTTTTCCCTTAATATCTCCGAGGCCTTTGACAGGGTCTGGCACGATAGCCTTATTGCTAAGCTTCCTTCTTTCGGTTTACCCACTCAACTTTGCGTTTGGATTGAGGTTTGCGGTCCATTCGAGTGGTTATGATGGCTGCTCGTCTGGCCAATTGGCAATTAATGCCGGGATCCCTCAGGGGTCAGTTTTCTCAGCAACTTTATTCTTGCTGCACATTAATGATCTGGTTATGCCCGGTACCTTTCGGCATGCAGACGACAGCACAGTCGCTGAAAGATATGTATCCAGCGTGCATGCTGATGGGTCTCAGATCCAGTCTCTCCGTGAGGACATGTTTGGGCGCTTGAACTTGTCCTTGAAAGCTATCTCTGAATGGGGCGATGCCAACTTGGTCAAGTTTAATGCAGCTAAGACCCAGGCGTGTCTCTTCTCCGCAAAAAGGAGCCAATTCTAACCAGCTCCTACTTTCCGTGGTGTAACCGTGCCGATAACCGATCGGATTGAGGTTATTGGGGGTACACTTATTTCCACCCTAAATTTTGGTCCATTCATCGAGGCTAAGGCTCAAATAGCAGCAAAAAGGTTGGAAATCCTAGCACAAGTGAGACAGTACTTCACACCGGAACAGCTGCTTAATCTATATCAAGCCCAGGTTCAATCGTGTATGGAGTACTGCTCTCATCTTTGGGATGAACCTCCGAACATTCATTCAATAATCCGAAAGCCATGTCTCATCTTTAAGCTTCTTAGGAACTATGCATTTGCTGGTAGCAAATGCATAGTTCCTGTGGGAGATATCATTAAATTAATCTGTAAATTTAATCGTATACCTAATCTTAGTTTTACGATCCTACTAGGATAAATAAAGATGGATGTTACCATTTTCCAACGTACATTTATCAATCAATACATATTAAAATTAGATCATAAGACACAGATGGATTGTGCAACCTATCCTGGCTATTATTTTTCTTGTCGAAGAAAAATATGGACGTGTATGTTTTTTCGCTTAATTTTAGGTCACGCAGGTGTGAAGCACGGGTCCGTTTTACTCGCACGAGGTCGCAGGCAGTTGCTGTTGGCGCCTAAAATAGCATGTATCATTAATAGTAAAGGTTTATAAACAAGCAAACGTTCTTCCTTTGCTTTTTTAATCTAAGCCATTTACCACAACCTAGCAAATTACATTAAAAAGTTATCACCTTGACCGGCGACGACATAAAACGCAGACTATACGCTAGTGCTAAATAATAAACCAATTCACACCAACAAAACTTTATACTCTTTGGCAACAAAGCCAAATTCATTAAATATTTAAGCGAATGCTCCGTAGACCACAATTTAAGACAAAATTCGTCGACTTTGTTCTTAAGTTTGTAAAACATAAGCGTAAATATACAAAAAAACATAAGAAATGTTTAAACGATATATAATGTTTCTTTTTTGGGAAAAGCCCACCCTGTTCCTCCAGATTCCCTCGTGTTCCGGGGCCGTGATAACTTCTTAGAAAATTCCCGCAACCCATGGCCCTACTGGCCCTACGACTACTCTTAGAGACGTGCGTGGAATACTACGCACCACAGATATTATGCTTGTACTTATGTATCGAATATACAACGTGTAACGGAAACCCCATATCTATCCAAAAGGGCTTTTTTTTTTTTTTTTTTAGCGTGGTAAAATTATCAAATAAGTCCTCCCACTCCGGGCAGGGTGGGAGGGACTGTCAGACTTTTACTGACTAAAATCCACGGTGTTCCTTCAATAACCCTTTACATACCGGGGCCACGGTAACGGGATGAGTCCCACGACCCCGGCGGGCTTCGGCCCTCTGCAGAGGGGGCCTCGTCATGTTGCTGACGCTCTTTGAGGCGCGCGTGGAACAGGACTCGCCGTCGACCTGGGCATGGTCCATGGTCGGACAGCGAGTTGCCCTTTACTCGCTGTCCGCATGCCCGCGCCTACGGTGGCCGGAGATCGTCGGCCGACGTCCGACGCCGTGGGCGTCTACCACTGCGGCTGGGCTGGAGGGAGGACGCCATCCTCTCCCTCACGCGGCCCGCCTCCTCCTTCGGAAGCATGACTGCTTCGCAGAAGGAGGCGACCGCTTCCCACTCCCTCTCGCCCCGCAGCATGGCCTCGACCAAGGCCGGGCGCGAGAGGTCTCCGCCTATTGTCGCCGTGAGGACACGTCGGTGCTCTGCCCAAGCTGGGCAGTCCTGCACCGTGTGCTCGACTGTGTCCTCAGGGCGACCCTCGCAGTGGTGACACCCAGGCGTCTCTTCCTTACCCATCAGACACAGGTACCTCCCGAAACTTCCGTGTCCGGTGAGGACCTGCGTCATGCGGTAGGTCAGGACGCCGTGACGCCGATCTAGCCACTCCTCAAAGAGGGGTCTTACCGCCGCAATTGCGGCGTGCCCGATCCAAAAGGGCTGAAGACAACATCTGGTAAGGAGTCTCTATGCACAGTTTCAGCACAAAATAACTGACTCAAAGAATTGATACCAAATTATTGGTTTCATATATTTCTTGAATACCAATCATAACAAACGTGTCACAGCACTACGAGGGTCAATAACTTTCCACGTCACTTGCCAATAACACGATAATTCTTTTCGTTCTTCTTAATTTGAAAGATCTGGTCTCTGGTATCAGTGTATTGGAATTTGTAATAAGTTCTACACACGTAGACTTAGGATTAAAAAACCCTTGCCATATTGTTTATTATCATCCAAAGAAGCCGTGCACTCGGTATGTATATACCCTTTAAATTACACGTTGTTTATATTATATTTCTAGCAGTTCGCTCCCGTGGACTTTATCACGATAAAACATAACCCCACTTCTATTTCAGTCGGGTAAAAAGTAACCTTCCTCAAGTTTAAATCCACCAAGTACTTTCAAAAAATTAGCACGTCTAAACAAACAAACATTTCCGTTTTTATTTTGTATTTGTATCTATAGATAATTATTACAAGTGATTGATGGGCTCTCGTTTGGAGCTAAAGTTTGAAGAATGAAATATAAGCTGTTTATTTGGAATCTGCCACAAAGCACACAACAGGATAAAAACAAAAGGACGTACTTATAAACACAAAATTACATAATTACGAGTGCCTCACGGCTGCGCCAAAAAGGTCCGGTTCAGTAAAATTCCAGACAACTATGGTCCCTCATGCTGGTTTTCAACCGAACCTAAAACGCGTAGGTAAGTATTTGTGTTCCAGCCAAACCCTTTACGAAAAGGTGTGAGTTTGTGTATAAATTCGTGGCTACACACACAAGTAGTGCCTTAATTACAATAATGACGTCATCATGCTCATTATAGCCGGTGGATGTCGTGGGAAATATCGACCGGGTGGCTACACTGCGCGCCCATGCGGAAAAATTATATAGGACTAGTACTCACGCGGGGCTTCGCTCCCGTGGATTCTATCACGGTAAAAACATAACTCTCCTTTTTTGCAGTCACATAAAAAGTAGCCTATAACTTTCCTCAAGCTTCAAGCTACTTCCATACCAAATTGCATCCAAATCCACCTAGTACTTTCGAAGATTAGCGCGTTCAAGCAAACAAACAAACTTTTCCGCTTTATAATATTAAGTATAGATTATACATTGAGCATGATTTTCGGGTTGAAAATGTAAAATAAACTATAGTGATTTCAAAAAAAGATATGGGATAACCTAACATCGGAATATTGGCAGGTTTCGGTTGGCGCAGTGATTGGTTGTTGCGCTGTGTGTCGCGGGTTTGAGTACCACAACACAACAAAGAATTGTATGGCCTACAAATAGATGTCGGGTCTGGTTGTTTGTTAAGTGTACTCACGATACATGATAAATTCTGAATAGGAGCAACGCTTTTGAAACAAAAATACTATAGGTAATTTAGTTCAGAATACCTATGTTGAATTAACAATAAAACAAAACTTTTATACTATAAATTTAACAGTTTTTATAATATAAGTTAGTGTCAATTACTACATAGTCAGTTGTTTATTTGAATAAACATTCTTTATCACTTAGGAAAAGGACTGCGTTTGCATTGAACAGGCTCTAGTGCCAATACTACAATCAGAACGCTGGACAACAAGATAGACTGCTCTTTCATCTAACACTGGGTGGTACATCTGCATAATAATGGTCGCCGCTGTAAGTAGATTTAGAAGTTTAGGAGTTATAAGATTCTTAGAATGAAAATACTAACGAACTACTAATACTAACACGAACCTTTATTTCTTTTACATTCTACTTTTTGCGTCCTGTTAAAGTTTCTATTTTATTATTAAGATGTTTGAAAAGTACTTGAACCGTCTGATTTTTTTTAATAATAATATAGCGGTGTAACATTTTTTGTGAAATGTATGTAAAATTTATGCTTTTATTAAGTTATCAGATCGAGAAAGAAATATTGATAATATTTTACTCCGTAGTACTAAAATATGTTTGTAATATAAGGGATGTCAATATATTACATAAAGTTACATAGTAACTATTAACAAAGTTTTCAAAACCTAACTTCTCAGAATATAAAGAAATACCAACCGTTAATTAACCGTACAATAGCCGTCACCGAAAACATTTGTTAAAAACTTCAGCCTTCTTTTATATTTCTTTATTGTCATTAAATGGTTCTTGGTTATTTTATTTTAAATTCTACCCTCGTCCTGCCTCAGGAAATTATATTTTCATTTAATTAGCGAAAGAAAATTATCATTAAAAAAGTTTGTCTAAGAAATATTACTTTAAGATTTTCACGTGAAAAATTTCCGTCCATTTGCCTATCGTCTGTCACTACGGCCATGACAGCGTTTATCTATACTAATATTATAAAGAGGTGAAGTTTGTAAGTTTGTGAGTATGTAGGACGTAATCTCCGAAACTACTATACCGATTTTGAAGATTATTTCGCCAAGAGAAAGCTACATTATTCCTGAGTGACATAGGCTATGTCATCATCTGCTTAGCTCTTTTTGGGCTAAGCTTCAGCTTCCAGTCTAACCGGATGCAGCTGGGTATTAGTGTTTTTACATGGAGCGACTGCCTATCTGACCTCCACAACCCAGTAACTGGGTAAGACTTACCCTTTGGCTAGACCAGTTTCTGATTTACTGCCTTCCGACTACCCGTAACGACTGACAAAGATGTTCAAATGACGCGAGTGACGCGATTCACGCGAGCGACGCGATTCACGCGAGCGACGCGATTCACGCGAGCGACGCGATTCACGCGAGCGACGCGATTCACGCGAGCGAATCGATTCACGCGAGCGAAGCTACGAGCATAAGCCAGTTTAAAATATTTATAAATAAATGTTTCATTTCACATTCGCTTTTTAAATAGTTTTCATAATATTACAGAGTTGGAGAATGCTTTAGGTACGACAGCAATTTTTCATTTATGAACTAGTGTCTAACTTTTGTAACGAAATTGTGAAAACTGTAAAGCCGCGGACAATTTAGACGCGTTTGAAGTGTAATGTAAAACATTCGTGGAACTACAATATAATTTTATTTTATTTTATAAAATGGTAGTAACATTTTGTATCCTTTTTCGGGGGAAAAAATCATATCGGGGGGAAAGTGTTCAAATGTCTCCTCAGGCTCTGGGTGGAGCGCAAGCGGGTGTCAGACTTTAACTGACTAAAAACCCACCCTGTTCCTTCAGGGCTTCCGGGGTTCCGGGGCTGCGCCCGGTACGCAAGGGTATCTCGTTAGAACAACAACCCCGGCAGGGAGTGTTTTGTTGACTCTGCGTTTTTTTTTTGTTTTCATTCTTAAAGTAATTTATATTGAGTTTAGAAAACATCAAAAAGATGTATTGCAACGCTATTAAATAGATAGATAGATATACTCTTTATTGTAACTACATAACATAATTAAATAAGGACTCAAAAACTACAAATGTTACAATGGGCGATCTTATCGCTAAAAGCAATCTTTTCAAGACTATTCCACATGATTATTACATTTTACGATATTTTACAGCTATTTATATTAGCTAAACTTCCAGTAAAATTGTAGGCACAACTCTATTGAATACGTTTCGCATGACGTTTGCAATGCATTGACACAATTACGTGACCTCGTGCGGACGTGACCTTCGAGATTATTGTAATATTGCAATGGGTTTAGCTTACATAACAACAAAACTTTCATACTGGTTGAAGGGTGCTGTACATACAATAATAACTATTGTGCATTTACTAGCTAAATTTAGATTCAGCTTTTAGTTTAAGAGAAATATGTGCAACAAATTTTTTTTGGACGCCAATATAGTTTAAAATAATTAAGTACATTTTAAATAAAACGGTCTCGTTGTTATAATTTTTTAATAAGAATTTTTATTTATTTTTATTCTTTATTTGGCCAAGAAAATCATAGTGTTTGTAATAAATAGAATATATATATATTTATTTCGGCTTGCTAACAGGGTGAACGATTTTACATGCTACATTTAGAAGAACGGAACTGTAGATTTAAAACTATTCATTTATTATATAATTATATAAAAAAATATTATTATTACGCGTATTTTGCTTGCATTAAACACCGGGTCGACACATATGCAAGTTTACACGGTGCTTCACAAATGTATTATCCATTTTATCAATTAATTTTTTTCGGATACCGTTATTGCTCCCTCACACACTGCTTTTGATACAGCTCTGCGTGGATATAAACACCAACATAGGCTACGAATATTTCTGCAAGCACTACAGAAGCGCAAAATCAGCATCCTAAAACAATAATTATACTGAATACTCAAATACGCATACCTATGCTGTATAGATTTGATGTAATGTGTTTGTTGTATGTCTGCGCCTTAATAGCATGGATATGGGCCTCATAAATTTCGAATACGGTTGCCTTCTTTACGTAAGACTAAACGTAACCACAGGCAAAGTGGACGGATAACCCTGCGATGACGCGATGCGAGAAACACAGTATCGGTACTGTAGCGACACACTAAGGTGGAGTATGAACAGTAGTGGACCTCTTACTGTTATTCTTAGGGTTCGGTACCCAAAGGGTAAAACGGGACCCTATCACTTAGACTCTGCTGTCAGTCCGTCTGTCTGTCTGTCCGTCTGTCACCAGTCTGTATCTCATGAACCGTGATAGTTAGACCGTTGAAATTTATCACAGATGATGTATTTCTGTTGCCGCTATAACAACAAATACTAAAAAACAGAATAAAATAAATATTTAAGCAAAAAAATCACGTTTGTTGTAAGGGCTCCTTTACAACAAACGTGGCTTTTTTTGCTCGATATTGATAACGGCAACAGATAGATGCTTGAAATATTAACAGAATGTTTAGTTATATATTTACTTTAAAAACGAACAATTATATTAAAATAAAACAAATATTAAAGCGGGGCACCCATACAACAGACACGATTTTTTGCCGTTTTTATAGCTAGTGGTACGGAACCCTTCGTGCGCGAATCTGACTCGCACTTGGCTGGTTTTTTATTAAACTAGCTGTGCACGCAACCTCACTTGCGTGGGAGTCGATATTATCTACACGGGTTTTCCCGCGTTAATCACAAACAAATATCCTACGTCTTATTATCAGATTTCAGCTATCTACAAACGGAATTTCATTCAGATCCACTCAGAAGTTTAAGCATAATTCATCCACCCTTTCATCCTCACAAACTTTTGCATTTATAATATTAAAATTAGTTAATAAGAGTCTTAGCTAGCGTAAAAAAATATCCAGGAAAAAATGTATCCTGTTCAAAGAAATAGACTACATTTGTTTATAGAAGCCGGGCGGCGACAATTTAGTTTAACCCACGTCTTGGAGCAACTGACGTTTTAATAAAAGGCGGAATATTGCCCTGCCCAATAGTGATCCTGCCCTTCAACTACTCTCACACCAAAAATCACATCGATGCGTTGCTTCTTTTTGGCACGAAAGAAGGACAAACAACTGATAGAGCTTCTTGTTTCTTATAAATATTTTTTTTATAATAAAAAAAATTAACAATATGGGTAGAGTTCATATTACTAGCAATCTCCAACTAAGCTAAATATGCTTGTACCTAAGCCACTAAGCAATTGCCGCTAGAATATTAGAATGAAAGTATGGATAGAGGCGTCATGCATCAAACCACAGCTCAGCTTTAAACAAAAGCGTAGGAAAGCACTATGGGAAAGCAGATAAGTAACACGATATTCGTAGCTACGTATGTACACCCACGCGAGGTAGGTATAGGATTGTGATAGTTACCTTCATCTTATTTTGCCATTCAAAGGTGGCGGTTCGCGTCACGACAGAGACAAGCGACCGGACAAGAGACTAAAACGGGAGACTGCGACAAGTGTCGTGGTCTCTTCTGCATGTACTGTGGGTCGAGACCGAGACCACAACCAAAACTACAAATTCAGTATCAGCAAGTCTGTCGATGGAGTCAGTTGTGTTGTATAATGGAAAGCCAAGTAGAACTTCTATTGGAGGAAGAAAAAGACGATGATTTGCTGTTATATTATTATTACATATACAAATTTACAAAAAGATTACCTATTAACGAATTATATTAACTAGAGGCCAAGAAGGTATAGTCTTTACAGTGTTCGTCAGAAAAAGTAGTAATTTTTTACAATATATACATGAGATACAACGTGTAATTTAAAAGGGTATATACAAATACATACCGAGTGCACGGATTCTTTGGATGATAACAAACGATATGGCCAGGGTTTTCTAATCGTACGTCTACATGTGTGGAACTTATTAGAAATTTCAATACATTGATACCAGAGACCGAATTTTTCAAATTAAGAAGAACGAAGAGAATTATCGTTTTATTGGCAAGTGACGTGGAAAGTGATGACCCTCATAGTGATGTGACACGTTTGTTATTATTGGTATTCAAGAAACATACGAAATCAACAATTTGGGGTCAATTCTGTGAGTCACTTATTTTGAGCTGAAACTTTGCATATAGAGACTCCGTACCAGATGTTGTCTTCAGTCTTTTTGGATAGATATGGGGTTTCCGTAACACATTATATAATATTAGTAAGATAAGATGTAAGATATGTAGAGCGTAGATCATAATACTTGCCTACTGATATATTCTGCTTACCTTTTCAAAGACAAAAAACATGATCCCATGCTAATGTTACGTTCAAACAGGAAAAATGTGCTCGACAGTAATTATGATACTCAGAGAGTAGCTTGTCATTTAACGCCACATTAGGTATCCAGGACGTGGCCTTATTCATCAGCGTTTAGCTACACCATGTTGTTTTTTTGCTCGGGCTAATAATCCCTTTTACAAAGTTATTGATTTTCCTGCTTTCATTCATACAGCAGGTTAATCAATTACTGGGTTGCGGGAATGTCGCAGGTCATTTGATGATTTTCCCACCCAGAAAAAAAAGGTTAATCAAGCACTTTGTTAAATGATGAATATCAGAGAGAATGGGACATAATTCACCATGGGAGCTCAGTGCGGTTTGGTAGATGTCACATGCTCCATAGCCGAATGGCAAAAAAATGAACCCTTATAGTTTCGTCATGTCTGTCTGTCTGTCTGTCCGTCCGTATGTCTCAGCCATTTTATTCTGACACTATTAGGACTATACGTACGTACATGTGAAACTTGGTAGGTATGTATTCTGTGAACCGCTTTCCGATATTAAGAAAAAAATATTTAAAATACATGGATCTAAGACTGAAATTTTTTTTTTTCATGATACCTTTTCGTGTGTGGTATTTATAGACAGGTCTTTAAAAATGACATTGAGATTTCTAAAACCACTTTTTCATAAAGTTAATCGTTTAAAAGATATACGCTTCGAAAGTGGTAAAATGTGTGTGTGCCCTCTAACTTCTATAATAATGGAGTGCAAAATCTAAAAAATGTATGCTGTAGATCTTAAAGTAAATTTTCAATGAAAATTAGTTTGAACGAGATCGGGTCAGCAGTTTTTGAGACACAACATATTTTCTTAAACCGCAAATATAACTTTGTAATTCATACAAACACTATGAAAAACAAAGTTAATTGGCGTAGTTACTACGGAACTCTTCATGAGCGACTCTGACTCGCACTTGGCCATTTTTTCTAAGAGATGCTGGTTTCCTGAAGATGATTTCTGTCGCCGTTTTGAGAGCATGATGTAAATTACACAAATTAATGTGCCTATATGGGTCCGTGGTCGAGTGGTTTAGGTGTTTGCCTTGTGACTTGGTGGTCGTGGGTTCGATTCCCGCTGGAAGCATACTGTGTAAAGTTGTTTCCAGTTTGGCTAGGATATTGTAGACCTGAATCCCCTAATTGTCTGATAAAAAGATGGTTCCGTGCTTCGGAAGGCACGTATAAGCCGGTGGTCCCGGTCGCCAAATGGCGGTCGTCAAATTAGACCACATGCCAGCCTTGAGGCGGTCTAAAAACTCTGACACTAGGGTGTATGGGGTCGTTAGACCTTACTACCCACACGAAAAGAAGAAGACCACTTTGGCTGCAGCAATCTTTTTGAACCTTAATATTCTCGTAAATATTACAACTGCATCTTTGGTAGTGGTCGTAAGCTAACACGTTCGCTGACAGTACGTCGTTAGGTGGGATATTAAAATAGTGCGTTATGACAGTACGTCGAGGGACGGGCCACTTATTTTTAAGAGTACGTCGCGCGTCGTCTCACGATAATTTTTCATATAAGTATTATGAAGAGCAGTATCCACTGTCATATTATGAGCAATTTCATATTTCTTACTGCCGTAATACGAGTAATTTGTGGGCAGTTTCATATTGCTTGGTTGTGCACGAGTACTACGTTGATTTGTCATTTAGTGTGGAAAATTCTACTGTCGTAATGTGGTGTCGCTCACGTGTCAGCGAACGTGTTAAGAAATGTCTCAGTCGTAGCCCGGAGTTTGGAAGAACTGGTGGTGTGAAACCTCATACCTCGGAAAGCACGTAAAGCTATTAGTCTCAGCTGCCATATCTGATAGTCGTTACGGTCAATCGGAAGCTAGAAAATCTGAGACTGGTCTGGCAAAGAGGTATTGTGTTACCCAGTTACCGGGTTATGGAGGTACTAATACTCAGCTGCATCCATTTAAACTGAAAGCCAACCCCAATATACAACGTGTAATTTAAAGGGTATATACATACCAAGTGCACGGCTTCTTTGGATGATAACAAACGATATGGGTTTTCTAATTCTATGTCTACATGTGTGGAACTTATTAGAAATTTCAATACATACCAGAGACCGAATTTTTCAAATTAAGAAGAACGAAGAGAATTATCGTGTTATTGGCTAGTGACGTGGAAAGTGATGACCCTCATAGTGATGTAACACGTTTGTTATTATTGGTATTCAAGAAACATATGAAACCGATAATTTGGAGTCAATTCTGTGAGTCACTTATTTTGAGCTGAAGCTTTGCATAGAGACTCCATACCAGATGTTGTCTTCAGTCCTTTTGGATAAATATGGGGCTTCCATTACACGTTGTAGTTGGAAAAAAATTATACCGCCACAATAGATGCTCAAGCGAAAATCCCAACTTCTCACCTGTGTCATCCCTTTCGCCCCAAAACCAACGGGTATCTATCCTCCCAAAATTTTCCCCAACATAAACATAACATGGCAGGGTCCATTGAGCAAGCACTTAGTAACTTATGGTCTATATTGAACGCGAAGTTTTAAATTATTTATGGTGATAATAAACTTTCACGCAATATGGGGAACGATGACTTTTAACCTGTTCCGGTTGGTTTCTTTTTCAATTATACTTACAGGGTTATTTAAGCTTATACGTGCGTTCCGTGCTTCGGAAGGCACGTATAAGCCGGTGGTCCCGGTCGCCAACATAGACCACGTCAGAGGCCCTTGAGGCGGTCTATGAAAAACTCTGACACTAGGGTGTATGGGGTCGTTAGACCTTACTTAAAAAATAAACATTCTTCTTCTTATCGTGTGGAGGTGCCACACGATAAGAAGAAGAATGGTTATTTTTGTATTATAGGTTTTTTTTGTTGGTATAAATATCGTTTAAATTCTATTGGTATTCTACTACCTACCCACCAAACCTATTTGCCAACCCGGTATTTCCCTCTCATAGAGAGGAAGCCTGCATTTAAGCAGTGGGAGAGATAGATAGAATATACTTTTTTGTACACCAAAATTTAAACACACCTATTTAAGGTTATTTATAGGCATATGTTATAGGCTGGTTATGTTATCAATCAATTCAATGTCACAATAGGTATAATTTTCAATGTGTTAAAAATCTTAATATGTTTTACAAATACCACTGCATTCTGCCCATACGGTTTACAAATTATTACATTAGAATGTTAATAGTATTTTTTATTGAGTAAAGATTCGCGTATATGGTCGAAGATGAAGCACGTTTACCTAGAAGTAACCTATTCACTCTTGATTTAAATACCCCTAGGTTGTAGCTAACGGGAAACAGTATAAAATGTTACCATCTAAAAATTATATAAAATATCATGACAAATTCAAATTATTATACCCTACGTTCGTATAACAAGTCTGGGCAGTTTTACTCGTTATCAAAAATCAGCTGCTTGGCTTTACTCCATTTTTTTCGGTGGTAAAATCATCTAATGGCTCCTATCACTCTGGGTGAAACATAAGGGAGTATCTGACTTCCATTGACTAAAAAAACATCCTGTTCTATTTATTGCACTTACAAGACCGAGATACCGCGTTAGAAGATTCCCACAACCTGGCTCATAATTCCATGACAAAGGGTTACAAACAAGGACTCCATCAAACAACAAAGCAGTTATCAAAGCTGTCGTTTAACTAGGTATAGAAAGTTGAGAAATAGCTTATTGATTCAACTGACACCGTTTAGAACACATTGAACTTCAAGAGTCAATCTTCTGATCGATATTTTCCAACTTAGACGCTGTAACGTGGTTACTTGTATTAGATATACTTGCTTTGTGTATGCTTTTATATGTCGAAGAATTGTTGAAGAGCTCGTGGCTAAATAGTTCGAGTTGATTTTGCAAAGTTAACACGTTCACTGACAGTACGTCGTTAGGCGGGAAATTAAAATAGTGCGTTATGACAGTACGTCGAGGGACGGGCTACTTATTTTTAAGAGTACGTTGTGGAAAATTCTACTGTCATAATGTGGTGTCAGGGTAAGTGCTCACTGTCAGCGAACGTGTTAATCAACGCTTGACGAAGTTGGTCCGTGGATGGGAGCGTCTTAACATATCGAGATTTATCCGTGTTTCGGAAAACACGTTAAGCCGTTGATCCCATAGATGTTCATTTGGACTCGTTTGGTCGGTTCCGATCTGAAATATTCAAACATCTACTGACTAATCCGTTATGAATTAAAACTACGGTAATATTCCCCCCAACGCAGTGGTAGACGCCCACGGCGTCCGACGTTGGCCGACGATCTCCGGCCACCGTAGGCGCGGGCATGCGGACAGCGAGTAAAGGGCAACTCGCTGTCCGACCATGGACCATGCCCGGGTCGACGGCGCGTCGTGTTCCACGCGCGCCTCAAAGAGCGTCAGCAACATGACGAGAGCCCCTCTGCAGAGGGCCAAAGCCTGCCGGGGTCGTGGGACTCATCCCGTTACCGTGGCCCCGGTACGTAAAGGATTATTGAAGGAACACCGTGGATTTTAGTCAGTAAAAGTCTGACAGTCCTTCCCACCCTGCCCGGAGTGGGAGGACTTATTTGATAATTTTACCACATTAAAAAAAAAAAAAAAAAAATCCCCCCAATAACACTTTTTGTCTGGCTTTTGATATTCTTTAAAGTTAATTAAAGTATTTATAAGATAGCAATAAATTTAACTAACTGTATTTAACTATATTATGTATAAGTTAGTGTTGTAGTTACCTATAATTGTTTGTTACATTTATGTTCCATTCCCTTTTCCTTGTTATTTTTATATAATTGTATGAGTATTTAATCAAATGTAGTAACTCTAAAAAATAAATAAATAAATCCCGGCTGTCATTTGTATGTCTTTCAGTCATTACGTGTAGAAGTGTGCTACGTTTAGTTTAGTAATAATATTATTGATTTATACTTGCTTAGTTTATGTATGTATATTTTTCTATGGGCCTTTAGTAGCCTGAAATAAACAAAAAGAAGTCAGAAAATCGACACTAAACTTGCCAAGTACTAGTAGTGTCGTGTTACCCAGTTACTGGGTTGTGGAGATTAAATAGGCAGGCGCTCCTTATAAAACACTAGTACACAGCTGCATCTATTTACTGGAAGCTGAACCCAACAAACATCCAACGTAAGGTATAAGCAGAAGATGTGGATGTCCAAGAAATATTACTGCTGTCAATTTTTTAGACAAACCGACAATCAACCAATCAGCTCTGCCTATAGCAGTCGATGGCTGCCCCAGAACACCCTGCATGAATCCGGCTTGTACCATCTTCGATCTTGGATAACTTGATCGTTCTTATCTATACACCAAGTTGTGAATATCCTCCGACTATCATTATTTGACTAACAAGGCTAGCTCATTGTCACTTGTAACAAGGCTAGCTTGATAACCCTGCAAACTATATCGATAGAAATTTGGTTCACAGTTTGTGGAGAAATCAGTGAATATATATAAAAATACACACACCTGATCGTAGTTCCTCCTCCTTTTTTGAAGTCACTAAGACGGCTTAGAGTTTCTATGTTAGTAAATCACTCACATGCAAAAAAGGTTTTCACTTTCATTATGCGTACAGCTAAGGAGTGGAATTCCCTGCCGGGGTCTGTTTCCTGAAAGCCTGGGCGTGTTTAATTCAAGAGTGAATAGGTAACTTTTAGATAAACGTGCTTCATCTTCGACCACACGCGTCGCGTCGGTGAGACAGTGGTCAAAAGCGACCACCATTCATAAAAATCAATTTAAAAAATTTGCATCCTCGTACAGAAGTAAATCCTAGAGTGGGGTCATGTTTATAAAAAATGAATCTAGGGCCTATGCTGAAGACATAAAAATAAAAGCTTTTCAATCAGTACAAAAATACATAGTCGATATGACATTCATATATGTATACTAGCTTTTGCCCACGACTTCGTCCGCGTGGAATAGTTACTTTGGGCTAACGTTAAATTTAACCCCGATTTTGAAGCATTCTTCATTGGCGCTCCGCTCCTATTCTCTATAAATTGACTATTTCATTAAAAAATATTTTTTCAATTCGAACCAGTAGTTCCTGAGATTATCGCGTTCAAACAAATAAACAAACTCTTCAGCCTTATATTATTAGTATAGATAGCTGTTGCCCGCGACTTCGTCCACGTTTCCGTCGTTTTTCGTAAAAAAAGTAACCTATGTCCTTCCTCACGGTTCAGTGATTTGGATGTAGCAGACAGATTAACTTTCATAATTTAGTAGGGAAATATAATATGTCAATCTTTAATACTGTTGAAAAATATCGCAATACCGAACCGCACAATATTATTGTTAATAGCTGTGCCCGCGACTCCGTCAGCGTGTAACTCCTTGTGTTATATATCTGTTATTAAGTTAATGTATTGGTAATATTGTTTAGATCACGTTCACATGAGGCTTAAGTACCTATAGAACGAAAATACTTCAGCACAAAGCTTCCGGGTAAACTATGTTGAAAGTTGACCCGTCCGGCACGTGAACATAAAGATTTCTAGAACTGCTAACCCGGGAAAGAGCGACGTACAACTGACCATGCGAGAAACAACTGACACCGCGATCTACTCCAGCAACACGAAAAGTCTGCCCTTGAGCCTTATTAATTGTCATTGCATATCACACCGATACTGGGAATTGGGTCCTTTTACATTGGAATGGAAAATTATTTGGTATTATGGGAATTCTGGGAATAAAGACGGTTTCTCCTGCACCGCAACCTGTTAAAATTTGAGCCTCGATTATATTTTGTTGCAACTGGGTTACTTATAGCCGAGTTCCATTGCAAAGTTGTGGTGGTTTTAAATTTCGGAGCAGAATAATAATCAGAAAGCTTCAAACTGCTAAGCTATCGGGAGTTACACCTGTTATTGTGAGTCAACCATAATAGATAGATATATGCTGTCCTGGGATATTTTTTATATAATTTTAAGGAGAACATTTCCGTCATAAATGATTTCTGTGTAGCTTTAACCATTAAGGTTGCACTCGCGACGGAAGCTTAAAAAATGGAGTAACTTCTCCCGTTTTCCCAACATTTCCCTTCACTGCTCTGCTCCTATTGATTGTAGCGTGATAAAATGTATACTATAACCAGCTCAGGAGTATGAAAAATAATTGTACCAAGTTTCGTTAAAATCCGTCGAGTAGTTTTTGTTTCTATAACGGTTATACAGACAGACAGACAGACAGACAGACAGACAGACAAAAATTTTACTGATTGCATTTTTGGCATCAGCATCGATCCCTAATCACCCCCTGATAGTTATTTTGTAAATATATTTCATGTACAGAATTGACCTCTCTACAGATTTATTATAAGTATAGAAGAAGATAAATATCTATTTACTATCGTGTACTAGTGCTTTGAATCGAAAATTAATTGTTCAGTAATTAATTCTAGCTCTGAGCTAACAATGATTTTCGTCTGGACCGATCTCCCTCACTCTCTCTATCCGTCACCCTGTCTGGGTGATTTGCTCCAAATCTACTGGATTAAGTTATTTAGGTACACATATGAACTTCAATGACCCAAACACGTTCGAAGAACGTAAATAAGTAATGAGTATAGGGTTTAATAGATTACTAAAATAAACTTTTTCATACTGCGACACATCAGTGTTTCATTCGATAACGATGTACCACAATCCAGAAACTGGGTATCACAGTAACTCTCGGCAAGACTGTTATGAGATTTTCTAATAACGCTACCAGTTGGTAACTGTGAATCTCAGCATGTTAACACGTTCGCTGACAGTACGTCGTTAGGCGGGAAATTAAAATAGTGCGTTATGACAGTACGTCGAGGGACGGGCCACTTATTTTTAAGAGTACGTTGTGGAAAATTCTACTGTCGTAATGTGCTGTCAGGGTATGTGCTCACTGTCAGCGAACGTGTTAAGATAGTCACCCATCCACTTCTTAACCCATTCAATCCCATTGCTTAACCTCGAAGATTTAATCAAGCAGCTTTTATTATTAAACAAGCTCTGCCGCGCTCATTTTTTATTTGAACCTACTAATATTATGAGTACGAAATTCTGTCGTATGGATGTTTGTAACTCAATCACTTCATAAGTGCATAACGAATCTTGACGAAATATGGCACAGAGATAGATCGGGGAACAACTAGTAATTATTATTAATAGATGTTACTTAATAAATCATTGACATTTGCCAATAACCAAAATGAAATTAGGTACACATTAATTATGACATTTAACCTGCGATATACAGGGTTAAATGTAAAACACCATTAATCTCTCATGACTATGTTACTAACATCATAATCAACAACTTTTGTTCTATGACTTTTAAAAATTCGTCATTCGTAACATTTAGGGCGTTCAGTTTAAATATTTTTATTTTTGTATTAAAATCTGATGAACAAAAATATGATGAATTTTTAAAAGTCATAGAACAAAAGTTCTTGATTATGTATGATGTTAGTAACATAGTCCTGAGAGGTTAATGGTGTTTTACAATTAACCCTGTATAATATATGTTTACTACTGACCCTAGAGAGCGTTAAATGACATTTTCGAGTATTCGTAACAAACAGTCATATTCATTACAGAATCCAATAACTTGTAGATATGACCGTTCTATGTCCTATCTGAGACACGCTTGTTTATACCGAACTATCTAGTTAGGTAACTGGCAAGACCTTTTAATTTGCTTGTTCTTATCTTTCTATGTTTTTTATTGAAACCATGAAGCTCTTCATTCAGTTTAGTCTATTCTATATTTTCTTTATTATTGACTAGTACTCACGCGGGGCTTCGCTCCCGTGGATTCTATCACGGTAAAAACATAACTCTCCTTTTTTGCAGTCGGGTAAAAAGTAGCCTATAACCTTCCTCAAGCTTCAAGCTACTTCCATACCAAATTTCATCCAAATCCACCCAGTACTTTCGAAGATTAGCGCGTTCAAGCAAACAAACAAACAAACAAACTAACAAACTTTTCCGCTTTATAATATTAGTATAGATACTTGCGCGTGATCGAAGATGAAGCACGCTTGCGTAGAGGTAACCTTTTCACTCTTATCTGTCCCCTTACAATTTAATTAATATGTGAGAATAAGATTCATGACTAAAAACTTTGCACTTTGTATAAAACTTTGTACCCCTTTTTATGAATATTACGCGATCGTGGGAGTATCGCATGTTTGGCATAGTTAAAGATTATATGGAGAAGGAGTGCAGAAAGCTAATAGTTTTTAAATAATCTTCTTCGTCGATTTCTTAATTGCTGAAGTTAGTGTCTCTTATATAATAATGTATTCGAAATAAATAATTTATATTATGGTGGCAAATGGACCACTAGGTGACCAATAGTTGTTGATTACAAAAATAACTGGTATTTTTATCTCCCATATCTTTTGTCCCATATGTTTTAAAGAACAGTGTAAATTCCATTTTATTTCATAATTCTTATAAAATCTGCTCATTATTATTATTACTCTAACCATTCCCGTCATACCTCACTAAATATTAATACTTAGTTTCTCTATGAATAAACAGCAAATTTATCAAAGAAACCAATTAGCAGTTATAATTATTTATTTACAATAGCAACACGGATTACTGAGAGACGTTGAGAGATGAAAATGAGCTCGTAATCCTCTCTGGGGATCCCACCCATTTATAAATAATAACAGCATTGCAATCCATTGCTTTTACACGCAATAATTAATGTGAATTCATTAATTACGAATGAATAATTAAGGAGATCAAGTTATTGTGAATTTTAGCTGTCTACAGATTTAGTTTTTCACAACAGTTGTATTCTTGGAATAAATAAAAGACGTCAAATTGGGAATAGCTTTGTCTACAGAGTAGACACTGAAAATAAACCCATTATATTTAAGTTGTTTTGTTTTTGACTATGTAATTGTGACGTATTATATTACTTTTAATTTTATTTAAATTTTGTAGTGTCTATTTTTAAGGTATTAATGTATATGGTTTTTATTGGTGCAAAGCTCGAAATAAATGGTTTTATTATTATTATTTATTAAATGCCTACCATACATTTTCATTACTATGTTGGGGTCGCCATTTAGTATTACGGAATGCAGATACAGATATTTAATATAGAGCGAGAGCCTATCCGAACTACCCTTAATGGGAGAGATATTAATAACAAAAATTAATAAAAATATCTTTGATTTTGTATCCTAGTAACCGGGGTAGGTAGATAGACAGACAGATACAATATACTTTATTGTACACCAAAATTTAAACACACCTATTTAACAATATTGCTTCATCACTTACCATCAGGTGAGATGGTGGTCAAATGCGAGCCTATTATCAATAAAAAAAAATAATGTGGCGCTTGGGGACTGCCGCGGTAAAGCTATTGCATAGCATTTTTTATCAACTTATGCAATTTCACTCGTGAACTCAGTTATGAGCAGTTAGCAACTAGTCTACACGCATACGTCTAGTCGCACGCACACAAACACCGTGCCGAAGTCTGCCGAACTGAAACGACGTTAGACGATGCACGGCTTTCAACGCCGCACCGCTGTGCTGGTTGGAGTGGGGGGTGTTAGGTTTATTTTCGTTACGGAATTTCTTGATTCGGTCGCCGCGCTCAAAGCCCGCGATAAAAGCTATGCAGTAGCTTAAAAACGATACCACTTGACAAGTCTGCTGTCTGATTTTCTTGCTTCGGAGTAGCGACTGTCAAAGTGCACACTGTCACCGGCAGTCGGGATGAACGGCTTAACGTGCGTTCCGAAGAAATCTCAACATGTTAAAATGATACACGGTCCAATCTCGGGAAAGTCTTCCCGAAGTCGCCTTATCTTGATAATCAACACATGCAACATTTTTTATTGAGCCAAAAGTAAAAGACGTCTCGGGTTCTAACCCCACCCACTACATTATTGCCGTGAACCCACTCCAGACAAGCTTATTTAGCTTAGTTGGAGGGATTACCAGGATTGCTAGTAATGTGAATTCCACCCACATTGCCAGAAAGCTTAAAAAGAAAACAAAATACTAATCTAATCTACCAACTTCCAACATTTCCTTTCTCTAAGAATGTTGAACCGACTATTCTAGACTCAATAACTATAATAAAGAAATCGTTATGAAAATAGGAGCCAACGACCTCTGAATAACCTTAAACAATTTCAAACTACACTGTAACCAAAGAAAATTTACATTTAACACCGCGGTATTAGGTTGTAAATTCAACAGCAAGCTGTCAAGAATTATTAGCTACAATTTTTGGTTGTAATTGAATAAGCTAATTGACAAAGGCGATTTGCATAATTAGTGAGACTGCGTCTTCCGCTAAGCCGAAAAAATTCCTACTTTATGATTGCCTACTTTGAAGATGACGGCAATTCCGTTTCTCTATAGGATTAAATCGTCGGCGCTTAATTAAACCCAGCTTGTGGTTAAAAATTTACAGTTTTAAACTGCAGTGCTTAAGCCGATCGGAATTGTGGAAAAATATTGGTATAGCTTTTCATTGCGTCTATATTACCCAAAGACCACGAAAATAATTCTAGTAGCTATTATTGATTTGATTGCAGGACAAAACACAATGAAGTACATTCAAAAACATTTTTCGCCAGATGATCGACACAATCAGTCATCAGTCGATTAATATCAAAACGCGTTTTCTAGAAGAAGTTATATTATAACATCCATAGAAATACACAGTATGCAAATCAAATGAAAACTATGAGTAAACTTATCCATCTTAGACGGACCTGCGCGACAAACGGCGCGGCGATGCGCCATCGTTACATGGTGAACATCTCACCCATACGCACGAAACGTTTTGGGAATAGGTACTTTCATTGTGCGTACGGCTAAGGAATGGAATTCCCTGCCGGAGTCAGTGTTTCCTGATAGTTATAACCTGGGAGTCTTTAAGTCAAGAGTGAATAGGTTACCTCTAGGCAAGCGTGCTTCATCTTCGACCACATCATCACTTACCATCAGGTGAGGTGGTGGTCAAACGCAAGCCTATTATCAATAAAAAAAAAATTACAAATCAATGTTCAAATAACTAAAAAGTCAAAAAGGTCAAACGCAAGCCTATCAACTAAAAAACTTTTTTGCAAAAAATAAAACCGACTTCCATATCAAAACACTACAAAGCCAAAAATAATTTTAATTTCGGTAGTCGGTGTTATTGGTTTTGTATTTTCTTTTTTTTTCACACCGCCTTCCGAAATTAAAATTATTTTTGGCTTTGTAGTGTTTTGATATGGAAGTCGGTTTTATTTTTTGCAAAAAAGTTTTTATTTTCGCGCTTTTTAGTGCGTCAGTGAATTTTCCAAATCGATTCGTAAATGACGGAGTTATGCGCGAACAAAAAACGCAATGCAGAGTAAACGAAAAGATCATCAAGGTAAATTATTTTTTTCGACTTTTTTTGAATTTTCAGAAACGGCTCGTCCGATTTCGATAAAATTTTTATGGGACCATTTGGGAAGTATACCCTTTCCAACAAAAAAAGAATTTTTCAGATCGGTTGGCAAGCGACGGAGTTATGCGTGGACCAACATAAAAAAAAAAAAAAAAAAAAAAAAAATACAAACATCCGAATTGAGAACCTCCTCCTTTTTTAGAAGTCGGTTAATAAAAAAAGAACCTTATTTACTTTTGCTGCTGCAGGTTTTAAAAAAGTATCAAAATCATTGGTTCTCGCTCCTTTTACACGAACGGATGTATCTATCTTAATACTTATCGAAATATTGAAAGTCTGTAGAAAGAAGAGGAAATGCTCATCAAGGGCTCCTGAAGGGACAATTGAATTTGGGACCCCATGGGGAACAAATGAAAGCCGAGAGAGATGAACACTTGGTTTTGTTCTGTTTAAGTCAACGAGGTATTCAAGTGATGCCTGCAAACCAAAGGAGAATTTTTATAGGGCTGTCACTCCTGGAAATCGAAAGAAAGCTTATATTGAATTAAATATTTATTCATTTAAAGACAACACAGATTCGTATTTATCACACAACACCATATAAGGTAATATAAATTAATTAATAAACTAAATTTATTTCAGATTTTAATTTGTTCATATAGCGCTAGTTGCAAAAGTGTTAAAACTGTTAGTACCTATGTGTTATATATAAGACTCAATTAATTATTAATCCACTATTGTTGTGTCCATGTTTTATAACGCCAAACTATAATCGTTTAAGTCGAGTCATAACCATCTCATTTATATATAGAGCCAATCAAACAACTGAAACATTCCAAATTCCTGATCCCTCACAAGAGGACAACTTCTAAGAATATTACTTAAGACCCGGGCACTCTAAAATATCATTAACAGTTGTTGGTAGTTTGTCTTAACTTCTAAATAAAAAAGTTTAGCATGCCAACCCTGTTCAAAGACAAACCCACAGACATGCTGAGTAAAATTGTTAAAATATTTAATGAAATAAAATGTTCTATGTACAGTACAACGAATACACAAAAAAATGATTTTTTAATATACGTTAAGGTGACGATATAATTATCGTAACAACCCCGGAATATTACATTCAGTTTTTATGTAATTTTCCGGGGTTGCGGGGACGTTCTATATGATACCGCGGTCCTGTAACGGAAGGGCAACTAAAGGAACAGGGCAGGTTTTTTGTAAGCAGAAGTCTGAAACTCCGATCAAATGACTCGTCCCAAGACGAGAGCAGTCATTTGATCATTTTCCCGCCGAAAAAAAAAAGTTGAACGTAAATGTAATTCACGATATCTTGACGATTGACAAAACCGGATTTCACAGGTATTGACCGGATTTTGATCGGCTCGTCATATTGAAATGAGTTTCTTGATCGGAAAACTTCGTGATCCATTCGGCAAACAATTTGGAGATACTTGCAGATGGTTGGTTATTGGAATTTGATCTTATTTACGTTGATATAATGAATATATTTTTAGGACTACTATGTAATCCGGTTGGACAATGGATGGGTAATCTTAATGTTAGCATACATAATAATCGACTATCTAACTTCTGTTAAAAACCATTTTTAACCGACTTCTAAAAAAGGAGGAGGTTCTCAATTCGGATGTTTGTATTTTTTTTTATGTTTGTCCGCGCAGAACTCCGTCACTTGCCAACCGATTTGAAAAATTCTTATCTTGTTAGAAAGGGTATACTTCCCAAATGGTCCCATGAAAATTTTATCGAAATTGGACAAGCCGTTTCTGAAAAATCAACAAAAGTCTAAAAAAATATTTACGTTGATGATCTTTTCGTTTACTCTGCATTGCGTTATATGTTCGCGCATAACTCCGTCATTCACGAACCGATTTGGAAAATTCACTGACCCACTAAAAGGCACGAAAATAAAAACTTTTTTGCAAAAAATAAAACCGACTTCCAAATCAAATCACTACAAAGCCAAAAATAATTTTAATTTCGGAAGGCGGTGTGAAAAAAAAAAAAGAAAATACAAAACCAATAACACCGACTACCGAAATTAAAATTATTTTTGGCTTTGTAGTGTTTTGATTTGGAAGTCGGTTTTTAATCGTGGCAGCTCTCAGAGAACTCTTGAAATAATACGGTGCGTTGCTTTGATATTCAATATTTAATAGTCATTGGTTTCAGTACAGACGATTTCCTTGGTCTTCTTTTAGCGTGTTGATGGCAAAAATATTTTATTTAAGTCTGGCCCCAAAACTCATCTACGCTAACTCCGCTCACTGATGCAGACGTAAGATCATCAAGAGTGCAAGTGACAGGGCATGCGGAGTAAGATAGAAGGTGGCCGATTGTCTAGGGGGTCACGCCGCATGTACATTTTTTTTTATTACTGTTGACCTCACTCTAGACCTCGATCTCGCCTGATGGTAAACGATAGATGAGGTCTAAGATGGGATGAGCGAGCCCAGAAGATGCCTTTACTCGTGCTTTAAAGGCTGAAAGATCATAAGTGGCAGGGAACACAGAAGCCGGCAGAGAATTCCACAGCTTAGCTGTGCGCACAATAAATGTGGAGGAGAAGCGCTTGGTACGACAAGACGGTATATCAACCAAGTAAGTCAACACGTGAGATCTGAACCATCTGTAAAACCCCATCTATAGAGATTATCTTTGCTACTGCCGATTTCCTTGGTAAAAGTAATAAAGTGATTATTAAGTGGTATTCCAGTCTTTAATTTCTTACATTAACAAATTCTTTCGTGTCTCAAACTGCACGTTGAGCTTTTGGTCCCAGCTATCATTGATACATCGTTGACAATGATAACGGACAGTCAATACTATAAAATCTGGCACTAGTCTTGGAAAAGGGTCGTGTTACCCAGTTATTGGGTCGTGAAGGCCAAATAAGCAGTCGGCGTATTTAAAATGCTTAAACTCAGGTAAATTCGATTACACTGCGATTCAACCCCAAAAAAGTTGAGAAAAGGCCTTGCCACTGCTTTTCATCATCGGACTACAAGACAAACGGCGATGCGCCATCGTTACATAGTGGACATCCCACTTATACGCACTAAACGTGGGAATACCTTCATTGTGCGTACGGCTAAGGAGTGGAATTCCCTGCCGGAGTCTGTTTCCCGATAGTTATAACCTAGGGGTCTTTAAGTCAAGAGTGAATAGGTTACTTTTGGGTAAGCGTGCTCCATCTTCGACCACATCATCACTTACCATCAGGTGAGGTGGTGATCAAACGCAAGCCTATTATCAATAAAAAAAAATTTATTACAAATCAATGTTCAAATAACTAATTAAATATAGATATTCAAAAACACGTAATGTTCCTACGTCATTAGTAGGTAGTATGTTCTAGGTAAAACATACACTGTCAGTTAATAACACACTACAAAGCTTTGATTACTTTAAGGGTAACTTGCAACTCACTGACCGACAAAGTTTTTGTATAGTCATTTTGAAGCTAGCCAATCGCAATTTACTTAATTGCTGTTTAACCTATGTAGGTTTCCTGGTTTAGCCATTGAATGAGCGTTAAATACGTCATAGATGACGTCGTTCTTTTGTAGTTGTGATTTGTAAGGAAAGGGTTAAACGTGTGTCGTTGAAAGCATATTTTAATATTTTGAATGTAGTATTGCGTTAAGAAAATTGGTTGAACCAGTTGGTAAGTAATTATTAGTTAAGACAGTTGGTTTTCCAGAAGTAAGGTAAGATCTATGAAGCGTTGGTAGCCTAATGGCTAAGATGTCGGACTTGTGAACGAGAAGTCGCGGGTTCAAATCCCACTCATTACCGTATTGCTGTGAACACACTCCAGACTAGTGTTGCCCAAACGAGAGTCTCGCATTGTTCTGAGATCTCAACTACCGTTTAATAAATAGCAATAGGATAATCGCTAATTGCAAGACTCTTGCGAGACTCTCGTTTGGGCAACACTACTCCAGACAAGCATATTTAGCTTAGTTGGAGAGGTTAACAAGATTGCTATTAATGTGAATCGACATAGCTAGTACTCTTAAAAAATGAGGTCTAATTACAGGCACGTTTATATACCAATGTAGGTAATACCAGAAAATCGATTAAATACATACTGATAATTATGCGTATAAAGGGGACCTACCGATCTTCCGTCCGGCCCGTTCGCCAACCGCCCAGGCAGCCTCCGGCAATAAAGTGACCATTCAACCAGATAATCCGGCAACTGACAACTTTACATCGGTCGGTGTCACACAGGATTATATTAGAATTAAGCACTCAAATACGACACAATCCAAACAAGAATTGGCTTCGTATCCTGCGTTACGCGTGGATTAAACACCTTTATCCTTTTGATATCACAAACACAAAGTTTGTGATATTTCACGTGGTGACATCAAACGATCTTTTCTAACTCTGTACAGACATATCAGGGCTTTATTCTTGGTAGAGGTAGGCGGTCACATTAGAAAGGTGGGCAAGCTAATTCTGATCCTGTTTCTAATTGTTTACGGTTGGAAATTGGTTGTGGACTTCAAAGCAAAGAGTTAAGGAAAGTAGAAATAAAGTATAGATATAAGAAGTCCCCAAAACTGCCTACATAACATCGGCCTAGAACGTTCCCGCTGCTGAGTGTCACTTCATAGGCCTCTTCTCTATGAGATGGGTCCTAACACACAGGGCCAATGCGGTTTTTCTTATTTTGTTGGTAGGCTCGTAAGTGATGGTGTGGTCTAGCTGTACGTCCAATGAACGTACTGGGTGGGATGTCCTATGTAAGGATGGCGCATCACAGTTTGTCTTGTAGTTCGATGATGGAACGGGCTCAGTGGAATTAGATAGTGCAATTCCATCGAACACTACTTGAAATGAAACCGGTTTATGAAGGATGTCTCCGGTTGGTGGATGTCGCAATTCTTCCGATTCATTGCATGTCTTCCAATTTCTAAGACATGTCGATTTCCGAAAAAAAAATACCCTTCAACACGTCCGTTCTCAAAACTCTATTAATACTATGCCAATCCAGTAACCCTACAATATTATATCTCATAGACATTTGACAGCTACTTTACACCACAAGATATTCCTCGGCACGAGTCCGTGACACGTCCCGAAGCTAAATATTCCGAGTTGGGTCGAGTTGGGTGTCGGGCACCGATCCAAGTATGCAGCTATATTGACAATAACTGTCATAACCCAACGAGCCGTATCGTGTGAACGGACCTTTTTGAATTTGTAGTACATAAGTTTTGATAATGTTTGACACGACAGGTCTGGAATATGCTTATGACAACGTATTGATTTATCAATTTATAAAAATATTGTATATACTTACAACACACAGACAACTAGATGAAAAAAGCATAAGACTGATCTCTATTCTTAAAAAAATGTTATTTAAAAAATCTCAGTTGAGCGGAGTCGGGTTTTTTAGATTTTTTAATAACATTTTTTTCAATTTTTTTGTAAAGATATTAAGTAACTATTTTTTAGTTTTCCCGGTCGTGTCACATTGGCACCTCACCGCATTCAGAAAATGAAAGAGCTAAGTCCATATTTTTAAACTTTCTCTATGCATTATTTTTGCTACTATTACACTAATGATGAACATGATATTATATTTTAGTTAATCTTTTGATTATTTGTAATCCCTCATCATCTATATGAAATATTTGTACGCCGATACTGACGGCTAAACATCTCAGTTTCAACAAAATAATATCTTGCATGCTCTTGTATGTATACCATATTTAAACAAATAAAGTTATCTCTCTCTCTCTATTTGCCTTGACATCAACAGTTTAGTTGAAATAGATATTTACAAAGTACATAAATAATTATTGAAATAAATTTTATACTAACATGCTACATAAAATTAAAATATCAATAAATATGCAACTATTACCTACTACTCTTTAAAAAGCGGAAGTTTTTGATAGTCCAGTCAGTCAGTATATCAATGAGAATTAAAGATACCTTTACTGCAAACGAACCCGTTCCCCTCTTCCCTTTTATTGTTGAACATTTTCGCTGCTGTGAATGGGTCACGTACAACAAGTCTTCCTTGTTCGCAGCTGAGATAGTACAATGAGTAAGCGTGAAACTACATTATGAAAAGTCACTACTTACAAAGAACTATGTTTCGACAAAACCCGTAAGTCTTGTACGTGATCCGTCTGCGCACGGTTCTTAGGATAATCTTTCCCTAGCTCCAACAATACTTAGGTAGGGTCTGGCAGCTTTTTGTACGATGCGCTACGCTGCCGACCGTACATTCCATTACCAATGACTTAGTTTGGGCCATTTCTTTCGAAATGCTCGAGAAATTGCTTGAATGGAAAAGGCTTTTGGACACTACGGGGTGATAAATGGGTTGGAGTCAGCAGTCACTATGTAGAACGTTAGTTTGCAGCTGTATACAAGTGGGCTGTGATACGCAATTCTTCGTAAATTAATCTTATCCAGTTATGGTTATAAATTAACAGGCTTTAAGCTTAAAGCCTGCGGGTTGCGTATTATTTATTGTTACATTTACAAGGTGTCTCACAAACAGTTTCACTAAATTCTTCAAATCTCCGCTTAAATAATAATTCACCCCAAAAAAATATGCTGAGACTTTTTATCCGAAATATAAACAAATCAGACGCACAATGCCATAGTATCCCAGATACACGAGTGACATTTTTACTCTAAGAATTTAACGAATTCTGACAGATAGACCACGGGAGAAGCCGCGAGAAAATTCTTGCACAAAAGCTGATAAAAATACACCTAGAAATAAATATACATACATAAGTATATATCTATACTAGCCGAATAATAATTGTTAGTCATATACAGAGAGCAGACAGATGATCTCATATGAGATCCTTGCCTCCTTAGGTAGGTAATTTATTTATTTATTTATTTATTTATTTATTTATTTATAACAAAATCCACAGCTCTTAAAACAATGTTTTATAGTAACTTAAATCTAATCTTACAGCCAATTACGGATTTACAATTTATTCACTAGTAACAAACATGTAGGAAATATTTTTTTTATAAGATTAACATTATTATACAGTATTAAGAAGTGTGCATGGGGAGTATTAAATGACTGTGTCTTGGTGCGTGTGCGTGTGTGATCCTTATGAGGTCCTTGCCTTGCCTCCTACCTTTATCCTGTCATTAATAAAGCAAATAAATTTAATTCACTCGCACAATTTTTATTATTTTTTATAATTCAAACTTGCCTAATACCTAACTTTAGAACATCGTCCAACATTCGCTCACTCATTCCACTTTGAGAATTTCAAAGAGCTTCGTTTCACCCACGCCCTGTATACAGCCCAGCCATTGAAAGCAGCAATGATTACTTTCCGAAACACCCTGTATGTGCTTAATGACGGCTGTTTGTTTTACCCTAATGCTTTTCTGATTCAACTTTAGGGCCAGTTTACACTGAGACGTAACACTGAGTGATCTTTTTAAAATAACTGTGTAATCGAGAACTTTATTTATAGCAATGCTTCGTCTGTCACGCATCTTGCGTTTCTATACGTAAGGCAACTATGTATGTTCCACACAACATTACGGTACCACAATACTTTTCCACACATACTTGATCTACCATGACACGAGCGAGCCCAGAAGATGCCTGTTTAATCTTGCCTTAGAGGCTGACGGTTCTTATGTGGAAGGGAACATGGAAGCCGACAGATGCCACCAGACGGACGTTATCCAGTTTCAATACGCAATAGTAAACCGGTACTTATAAAAACTTACATTATGGACACCGCCCTCTTCAAGCCTAGTAGGTACAGCCCTACTCTTCGAATTAATTTCTTTCCTTCCTTGGAGCGTATTTTATAAACTTTAATTCCCTCTTACAGTCATAGTATAATAATGGGTGACTTTAATACGTGCCTCCTTAAAAAAGACACTCGTTCCAATTCTCTCTTTCATATCGTAGAATCAACCAATCTCTCCATTCTCGATCTTGGTGATAAATATTGTAAGGTGTAAAATAAAGTATATAATAAATAAATAGATAGATAGACATAATATTCTTTATTTTACACGAATAATTTAAACACACTTGTTACACAATATTGCTTAGCCTGTAGTTACAGTGGCGGTAGTGTTTTGTCACGCCTCAGTGTGCGCTGACCCTTAGCATTTAGTAGATAGACGAGACGGTAGCATTTATGTCATGACGTCATTGCAGTTTGTTTGACCTATGGCTTTCTATTTTATCGTTATGTCTCTTTTATTTGTGTTTTATTCAAGTCTGTGCATTAAGGAATTGAAACGTATTAGCTCTTTTCCATTTGCTGTGACGTAAACCTAAACAAAAGGTTTATTAAAGTATATACCGTTATCTAACAGATCACTCCGAATACATAATTCAGATGTGAAAAAGAGACGGCGCTATTTGTGAAGTATATATAGCCTGTCTCTCTCCAACGGCTTTACAAGATGTCAAATATGTTACCTATGTAGCTATTTACATCACAACTGTAAATTGTTACTTTATTTAGTTTCAAGAATGATAATTGTCGCTGTCCCAAAGTGTATTTATTTATTTAAACTGATCGGACCCTGATCGATCAAACTTTTAACAATCGTTATCACTAGTAATATTCTATTTAGAAATTAATTCGTGTGCAGCATAACGTACAATTTTGTAAAAGTAGGTACTAGAAGCCGGGCACGCCGCAATCGCGGCGATAAGTCCCCTCTTTGAGGAGTGGCTGGAGAGACGCCACGGCGTCCTCACCTTCCGCCTGACGCAGGTGCTGACCGGACATGGCTGTTTCGGGAGGTACCTGTTTCGGATACAGCAGGAAGAAACGCCCGGTTGTCGTCATTGTGTGGACCGCCTGGAGGACACGGTGGAGCATACGGTCGAGGTGTGCCCTGCTTAGGCGGAGCACCGTCGTGTCCTCATAGAGCTGTCAACACCAGTGACGGGGCCTCATAGAGCCAATGCCTGCCGGGGTTTGCGGGAAAGTTCTATCGAGAAACCGCGGCCCCGGAACTTTAGGGTAGCCGAAGGAATAGGGTGGGTTTTTAGTCAGTAGAAGTCTGACACACCCTTCCGCTTAACCCAGAGCGGAAGAAGTCATACGATGATTTTCCCACCCAGAAAAAAAAAGTACTAGAAGTCGCTCTGGGTTTTGCTCCTAAGGTCACTGTTTCAACCAACGCAAAGCTAAGGGAAACGAGAGTGAAAAAAATTTCCCACATCGACATCAAACTGTATCATCGCACACGTGCAGTAATATCAATATCACCACCATCTCACCTGATGGTAAGCGATCATGAGATCGAAGATGGAACACGCTTACCTAGAAGTAACCTATTCAGACTTATCTTAAAGACACTTGCACGACTAGTTCTATAGTGCTACTAAATATGCGTGTGGCAACATTATGCGTATAGTAAACCGCGATCGATGATTTGATCGCAACTTAAGAAAACGACCGATTCAAGTGGCATGTGTACCTACTGTAGCACGTCATCGATTTTCGCTTATAATGTATTGTAATACCATGTTTCATTTCGTTTCGCTCTTCCAGTCGTATCGAAAATCGCTACCTACTGTAGCCACAGCCTAAGTTGTAGGTACGCACAATGAAATGAAAGTATTCCCAAAACTTTTTGTGCGTCTGAGTGGTATGTCCACCATGTAACGATGTGATATATATAATAATGAATAAGCCCTAGTAAACCAACAAACCGTTTATGATGAATTCAGTAAAGCAGTAATATTCACCACTGTCCCAAAACCGTCCCCGGTTACTGAAGCGTCACAATCACATTATGTCTCCGGTACGAACGTCTACGGATATAACTAATTTAGAATATTCCTGTATCCTAATCGTGGATCAGACAGTTACTTGAATTTGTGAGGTTATGAGGTACTAAAGCTTATCTAGTTGAAGATTAGAACTTTTATTTCAACTAATATAATGCAATGAAGTCTAATGTTGTCACCTGTCAAGTTTATTTTAATATAATATAAAGCTTTTTGTGAATGGGAGAACACTGTGGACTCTTAGATTCGTTTTGTAAATACATTGTGCTGTGTTAACTGGTCTATACTGTCCTCTCATACCTATTGAACCTATATTATGGATACATTATAAAAATTAATGATATTTTGAAAAAAAGTGAATTTATGGAGTTTCTTGCCGGTTCTTCTCCATGGAAAATTACCAATTTCGAACGTGCACTGATTTTTGACGTTTAATAAGTGGCCTTGTAGGCCTATGTGAAATTAAATATTTTGAGTTTGAATGGGCTGCAATATTGTTTACACACTGGATCTTTTAATTCTTGTGCACTTACTTTATACTGAAGTTGTTTATTGTCCCTCAAATGGAGGGGAGGAACGGATATGAGATTATATCTTTTTAATCCATTAGAGTAACTAATACTATTATTATTTTCATATCCGAATAGGAGTAATTTACCAACGTGAAAAGAAAAAGACACCTTTTTACGTTAATTTCGTCGTTAATTATAGCCACTATAATTCGAAGACTTGACCATTGGCCGCTGCGCTTCGAGTAGTGGGTTTGATTCCCGCAAGGGTCAATATTGTATAACACTCGAATCACTGTTTTGAGTCTTTCTGTTTCTACTCAAGTTTATGAACACACCCACGAAATAGAAGTAGGTAATGCAAGTATAGTGTGGTACAACAACAAAAATAAAAAAAGGTTTAAAAAGGTTAAGTATATCTGATTCCATTTTAAATACCTTCAAAAAAGGAACTTTATTATTTAAATTAGATAAAAATTCAAAGGGTTCTAAATGTATTTGTTCTACCAAACAGACTGATCTTATACTCAAAAACTGAAGCATGAAAATGAAAGACTTATAACATTAATTAAGTACGGTCGGCCAAGAAAGTGGTGTACCAGTTTTGATTTAGTTTCCCGGTCATCGAAAATTACAACAAGGTTCGTTATAAAAAGATATTACTGAAAGAGACAACATTATCATGACGTAAACCTATGTATTTAGTATTCATACGTCATATGTCACATATAAGTACATGACATTTTAACCTTTAGTATAAATGAAAAGGACATTAGTTTCTACAAAGCAATTGAAATGTTTCCAAACAAAAGTAATAAAAACTATTTAGACAACCGAATTCCATTTGAAAAAGAAAACTGACAATTGACATTTTGTCAAATATATGCAAAAAATCGATATATTTTCCGTGTTATTTTTCAATCAACTGCATATAAAATCATCTCAATGCCTGCCAACTTGACCATTGCCGAAAGAGCACAAATAATTGCCCAATTTAATGAGGGAAGCAGTATCAGTGCGATATCCCGGAATTTGAATATATCGAGGCGTTCTGTCCGCTTTTGGATTCGTCGTGAAGGAGAGGAGGGAAGTTTGTTGGATCACAGAAGAAGTGGTCGCCGGCCTGCACTCTCCAATAACGATAGAGAATTCATGAGACGGGAATATGAAATCAATGGTTTTAAGCCCACAAAACATTTTGCGGAGATGTTCGATGTGAGTGCCCAAACAATAAGGAATCATCTACATTACATGGGGTTGCACCACAGGCATTACGCCAAGAAAATATATTTGACGGATGCTCACAGACTTGCTCGTCTGAACTTCGCCAGAGAGCACTTAGAGTTTGATTGGTCTAATACAGTGTTTTGTGATGAAAAAACGTTTAAATCCAGTCAGCATGGACGTCTTCACCTTTGGCGATATAATTCAACACGGTATAAAGATGATCATGTAATCCCAAATAGAGAATCAGGTCGAATTTCCGTAAATATTTGGGGCTGGATGAGTACGGATGGTGTAGGAGAATTGTGTTCTCTACCTCCTCGAGCGACGGCTGTAAATTATATCGACGTGCTTCAGAATGCAATGCTACCGACAGTCCGTAATGTTTACCCGGAGAACGAAGTGCCACAATTTGATTTTGTTCAAGATAATTGTTCAATTCATAATGCGAGGATCGTAAGAGCCTGGTTTCGTTCACACACTGACGTAAGGGTAATTCAGTGGCCCTCAAGATCGCCGGACCTCAACCTGATAGAAAATCTTTGGGGCCTTATGGTCCAACGATGGTCGCATCAAAATGAAAGAACCAAACAAGCTCTTATTAGTCACTGTAATTATATCTGGGAGGAAATGCGGGGAACCGATATTTGCTCACGGCTTGTTGGTTCAATGAGGTCTCGTCTTTTAGAGGTTATAGAGGCCAACGGCGGTTACACTCGTTTCTAATTTTTAAAAATTTTCAATATCTTCTAAATATTACTATATATGCTATGTTTTTGTTTGTTATAAGTATTTTAAAATTGATTGTAGAAATTTAATAAAAGGATAAATCTATTTTTAGCTTGTTTTTTATTGATATTGTAATTACAAGTTTACAGAAATTGTAGGTTTGTGGACTCGCCTTGTGCCTTTACAATTTTATGTAACTTGTTGATTACAATTCTGAATTTGTAGATACAATTTTGTCATCAAAATCTACAGCCCCCCGCCGTTGATTTTACGACGTCATTGGTTCCATCAAGTTCAAACTAAGAACAGCTGTCACGTTACAAACAGTAATAGTCGTTATCAATAATCAGATAAAGACAGCAATAGAAGTTGTCAGATCGATCTGCAAGCGAAACTAATCTCTATCACCTATGAATCTGCAAGCGATATTCAACCTTAGGGTGGTACACCACTTTCTTGGCCGACCGTACAAACACTTTCCATTGTTACGCAAATTTCTCTGTTCGTTCGCTTTCAGATTTATTCAAATCCATTGGTGACGAAGAACGAGATTAAGAAACTCAACCACGTAAAGACAACTTTTGATTTGAAAAAGGAAAACGTAGCCAACGAGTTTTTATGCAAGGTAAAAATGAAAATAAATAAAAAGGACCGCCCTTTGTTCCTATAATTTCTTTCAACATAACTGGTCTGTGACGAAATTTTAGATCAGTTATCGCTTTAAAAGGTTGGTTGCAAACATTGGTTTTATTTATTTATCAATAAATATACAGAAATATAATTAAAAAAACGGGAAGAAATAAAAACAAATTGATAAAAAGTTATGCTTACCTGATTTTAATGAAATCTCTTCCAGCATACCAATAAAAGGAGATTCGAAAAAGATATGACGAAAGCTAAGAAATAATTAAACAAGAGGCTGAATAAGTATTAAATCTATTTCGCTCTTTTACAATATAACATCTCACATAATGTTAAAAAACGCTGTCTACAACTTTATATTTTAAAAGGCGCTTGAAACATCTCGAATTGGTAGTTACATAAATCGTGCTTACAATCATTCGTGCTTTTAAGACAATAGTCATTTATAGTACGAGTTCCGATTCATCATAACAACTAATATACATTTTTAAAAATGTACGTGAAGTAGCAGATGTTAAATTAATTAAACAGGTTTACTTAGCTTTGTGTCAATCTATTATTACATACTGTATTACGTCCTGGGGAGGCACCGGGAAATCTATTTTACTGCAACTTGAACGAGCTCAAAGAGCGGTTTTAAAGGTTGCTACTTTTCGACCATTCAGATTTCCCACACAAGAGCTCTACATGTCTTGTAAAGTGCTAACCGTTCGACAGTTATTTGTTCTAAATATAGTTTTACTCCAACACACTGAACTTGATTTTAATCCAGTTCCGTCAGATAGAAGGCGAAAAGATCTAGTTTGTCCTAACTCTCAGAGTAAACATGATTTTGCTAAACGATTTTATTTATTTTTAGGACTCTATTTGTATAACAAGATTAACAGAGTGCTAACAGTGTATAGTTTAAGTTATAACAGGTGTAATTTAATAGTTTCGGAATATTTGTCAAAACTCAATTATACAGACACGGAAAAACTACTAGAAATCCTGAAATAATTTAGTATTAGTTCCTAATCCATTAGTCACTGTAATTATTGTATCTTCTTTTAAATTAGTGATTAATTAATTTATTGTTTTTGTATATTATAGATGGCCTGAAACACAGGTTTTTTATAAACCTACATCAGGCAGGTCGCTACATTATAGTAAGCAGTATATTTGACCTCTATTGAAAATAAGATAATTCACCTTCCTAAGGAAGAATTTTGGCCGAAATACGTCATGTATCGGCGATGCCGTGGAAGACTACACGACACCGCACTGTGTCGGCGACACAAGTTTTACAAACATTTTAAGTTTTATTTACTGACACAAATGTACACTTCAGTAATGTAAATATTTATCTACGGGTCTCTGTAACCTAAATATATACATATTTTTTAATAATTTGTAGGCTTACGTTTGACCAACATCTCACCTGATGTTAAGCGAGGATGTGGTCAAAGATGAAGCACGCTTGCCTTGAAGTAACCTATTCACTCTTGACTTAACGATTCCCAGATTATAGGAAACACAGAATTCCACTCCTTAGCTGTACGCACGATGAAAGTTATATTCCCAAATGGTTGAATATATAAGTTTTTTAGCCAATATGGTCACTAACGGCAACTAATGCGTGTTAAATATACTTTTTTATCTGGGGGAATTCTTCAAATGGCGCTCGAGTTGTGCTGCAAAGCGGAGTTGTGGAGGAAAGATAGGCATAATACTCGTACATCAACAAATCTATACCTAGATAAGTTATTTGTCCCCACACATATAAGCACATAACTCGTCCACAAATAAACATACCTCTGCTAATAACATACGAGACATCAGAAATAGTCATGTGACCACAATAAATCAAATACAAAATGATAAATGGGTCCCTGCGTTCAAACGAGTTTCGTGAAACAAAGAGCGAAGACGCGGAACGATTCACTCAGTCGTGATGACAATATGTGGCTCATTAATCACTACTAGAATGTAGACTGGGTCTTAAGACCTTAAAGTATTAATAATACAATCTTATGGTTAACGATTCATAGGTACAATTGACCAGTACGAATTCTATGGACTATAAAAGAGACGTTGAGTATGTTTCGGTGTTTCTTCTCAGGGTAGTCAGTTAGGAATCACTGACCTCATCTTAACTGTGTTTAATTGGACCTCATAAAATCATTTTTTTAAGTTATAAAAACTAGAGCGACATATAATACGGTGTGCTGTATTTTATAAACTAAAAGAAAAGCAACAGTTAATAAAGTGGGTGCAGGATATGTAAAATATAAAATATTACAATATGGCATGTGTGATCTTATAATTTCATAAAGTTTTTCATAGAATTTAGAAACAGATTCATTCGGTGATATGTTATCAAGTACGAAATTCCATTCAACATTTCCTATATCGGTATTTATTTTGTGATAATTAGCTTTATGATAATTAAGTTTGTTATTAACACTTCTTTTGGAGATAGGTAGATAGATAGATATATTCTTTATTGTACACCATAACAGTAAAACAAAATGAGGGACTTAACAATTAAAAATTGGCCAAGTGCGAGTCAGACTCGCCCATGAAGGGTTCCGTAGTAACTATAATAATATAATATAATATGTATATTTATTTGACGAATAAAACAAACCTTAAAAATTTCTTAAAACTAGCTTATTTACATTTTTACAACTACGATAAATAACTTTGTTTTTCATAGTGTTTGTATGAATTACAAAGTTATATTTGCGGTTTTAGAAAATATGCTGTATCTCAAAAACTGCTGATCCGATTTCGTTCAAACTAATTTTGATTGAAAGTTTACATTAAGATCTACAGACATATTTTTTTGTTTAGATTTTTCACTCCATTATTATAGAAGTTAGAGGGGGGGACACATTTTACCACTTTGGAAGCTTATATCTTTTAAACGATTGACTTTATGAATAAGTGGTTTTAGAAACCCTTATATCATTTTTAAAGACCTGTCTATAAATACCACACACGCATAGGTTTCATGAAAAATAATATTTTCAGTTCTAGTTCCATGTATGGGGACCCCCCTTTATTTTAAATTCTTTTTAATTTTTTCTTAAAATCGGTAAGCGGTTCATAGAATACATCTACCTACTAAGTTTCACATGTATAGTCTTAATAGTTTCGGAATAAAATGGCTGTGAAATATGGACGGACGGACAGACAGACAGACAGACAGACAGACGGACAGACATGTCGAAACTATAAGGGTTCCATTTTTTGCCATTCGGTTACGGAACCCTAAAAAGGGTGATACAATGGGCGGTCTTATCGCTAAAAGCGATGTTTTACAGACAACCTTTGCATGGATTTGACACGGAAGGAGAAAATAAATACGCGAGTAGTCCGTGGTTGTACTATTTATCTATATAAAAAACAGAACAATAAGTAACATTCTCAAAACATACATACACATAAATAAATAAAAAAAAGAAATAAATAAAGACATACATAATAACAACAGTTTAAGGAGAGAGATAAAGATCTTTTACTAAGTTTTTGAAAGAAGATAGTGTTTGTGCTTGTCTTACTGACACAGGTAGAGCATTTCACAGCCTTACTGCTTGAGCTGCGAACGACTTACCATAGAAATTGGTGGCGTGACTCGGTACCGCAAGCCTTAAGTTTTCTGATAATATGTGTAGGATAATATGTTTATAATTTTTATTAATGAATATTTAGTGACCATATTATTAACATTAAATTTTATTAGTATTAGGATATAATCATGATATTACTTTTTATCTTTAATTTTTTTACAATAATCTTTTATTTTTTATAAGTTTATAATAATGTTAAGATCGATGTCTCCAAGGCTTTCGATATGGTGTGGCACGATAGCCTTATTGCTAAACTTCCTTCTTTCGGTATACCCACTGAACTTTGCATTTGGATAGAAGACTTCCTGAGAGATCGGTCTATTCGAGCGGTTATTGATGGTTGCTCGTCTGGCCAATTGGCTATTAATGCCGGGGTCCCTCAGGGGTCAGATCTCTCAGCAACTTTATACTTGCTGCATATTAACGATCTGCTAATGCCCGGTACCTTTGGATATGCAGAGGACAGCACTGTTGCGAGAGATATATCCAGCGCGCGTGCTAGTGGGTCACAAATCCAGTCTCTCCGAGAGGCAATGGTGGGGCGCTTGAACTTGACTTTGAAGGCTGTCTCTGAGTGGTGCGACGCCAACTTAGTCAAGTTTAATGCTGCCAAGACCCAGGCGTGTCTTTTCTCCGCAAAAAGGAGCAAATTTCAACCGGCTCCTTCATTCCGTGTTGTAACCGTGCCGATAACTGATCGCATCGAGCTTCTTGGGGTTACGTTGATATCTACCCTTAATTTTGATCCGTTTATTGAGGCTAAGGCTCAATTGGCTGCCAAAAAGTTGGGAATCCTAGCAAAGGTGAGACGGTACTTCACACCGGAACAGCTGCTCAACCTCTATCAAGCGCAAGTTCGGTCGTGTATGGAGTACTGCTCTCATCTCTGGGACGGATCTGCCAAATACCAGCTTGATGCACTTGAGTCTATAGAGAAACGGGCCAAAAGGCTCATCGGCAACGAAAAACTGGTCGAGACAAGGCTCCAGAGCCTAGAACATCGGCGACATGTTGCAAGCCTGTCAGTTTTCTATCGGTTACATTTCGGGGAGTGTGCGATGGAATTGCACAGTCTTATTCCGCCAAGCCCGTTCCATCATCGGACTACAAGACAAAGAGCGATGCGCCATCGTTACATGGTGGACATCCCACCCATACGCACGAAACGTTTTGGGAATACTTTCATTGTGCGTACGGCTAAGGAGTGGAATTCCCTGCCGGAGTTTGTGTTTCCTGATAGTTATAACCTGGGAGTCTTTAAGTCGAGAGTGAATAGGTTACTTCTAGGCAAGCGTGCTTCATCTTCGACCACATCATCGCTTAAGATCAGGTGAGATTATGGTCAAACGCAAGCCTATCAACTATAAAAAAAAAACAATCACAAAATTACGCGTCTTAGTTTTAACCAATTCCCTAAATAAAATATAATTTTATAATTGGGCACATAGCCGTCAACATCTCTTAAGCAAATGTTCATAAGTTGGTATTTGGCACACGACACCAACTTTGAAGTTAGTTTGTTCATTATCGTCAGCGTCACATATTTTCTTATGTGATTAACAAAGTAGTTACTTTGGGAACATCAAGTGTCTTTTGTTATGACAGACGTGTTGGTTAGGTACATATACTTAGTTTATACGTTGTAATGTTCGATATTGAATTGTTTAGACAAAATTTTGACCTTGATTTTTGAACCGAGAGCGTTTTGGAAATTTCTAATAGTTTACTGCAGTTTTTTTTAAAGATCTAAAGAAAACTTGTACGTCAATTCAAGCTCAATGAAAATCACTTATTGAACAGTATTGTTTTGTAGAGAAAGGGTAGCTCAGAAGCTACAGGCACGAATTATATTGTAGGACCCACCCTGTTCCCTCTGCTGTCTCTCCAGCCACTCCTCAAAGAGGGGACTTATCGCCGCGATTGCGGCGTGCCCATGAAAGTTTAACCAGCATGTCCTAGGACTTAAAAATCCAAAGCCATGGGGCGTCAACCCGCTTTAGGCCCGCGTGGATTACGGATCATTATCTCTAAAAGAAAGGACCTGGGCCTGTGCCCTAATAAAAACAAAACTGGCAAATGCGAGTTGGACTCGCTCACGGAGGGTTCCGTTCAAAGTAGTTAGTACAAATAGTTCTGAAATCGAGTCTCGAAGTTTTCTTGAAATTCTGCTTCCAAAACCTTCCAATCTTACTAATTATAAATTATAAACGTGATCAGTCAGACTGACAGGTGGACAACAAAGTGATTCTATAAGAGTTCCGTTTTTTTTTATTGAAAATGGGTTCGCGTTTGACTACCATCTCATCCGATGGTAAGTGATGATGTAGTCGAAGATGGAGCACGCTTACCTAAAAGTAACCTATTCACTGTTTTTCCAGAAAGTTGATGTTTTATACACACAAACAAATTCTATAACAGCGCTCTACATCTCCTTGACACTCTAACGCCTCAAACTGTCTCTGTCACTAACACACAGATGACTTTGCTAGCTGATCCACTAAACTCGTCTAAACACCCCTCTTATAACTAAACCAGGGAACATCGACTAAGTTAGTTCCAAGTCAAATAAGCTGGTTGAACCGATTGCCCGATCCTTTGTTCAATGTTCCCGGTAAACTTCAAAGTTTATCCTACCAGGATGATAATTATCATTAACTTTGAAAAGTACCCAGAAAATATTACTTACAGATTAATGAAAAATAATAGATGAAAAAACAAACGGTCTACCCGTTTGTTCTGAGAGAGCCCAATATCTACCAATTGATATACGTAATATGTCAGCAATATTCAATAGTTCATCTGATATAAATAATAAATAGAGCTTTACAGTCTGTTTATTCCAAAAAAAAATACAGTATATACAGTAAAATACAGTAGTTAGCCAAAATATAAAATAGTAGAAAAAATAATCAATTCTGTTAACGATTACGAAAAATAACTGTTTTCAGGTCTCATGATATAAATGTATAATATTATTTTTGATATGAAGGTTTTATATCCTATTTCCGAAAGGTAGGCAGACTCATAACGTAAGCATACAGTATTTTAAACAAGACACTCGCCAACTATGTATCTCACGCATTACATAAAAATATATTTTTCTATAACTAACACAAACACAAACTAATCAGAGAAAGTAGTGCTTTCCTACTTTCTAAGAAAGAAAGTGTTAGAGATCTCTTTAAGCTTTGTTTTCCTAGGATAGCGGTGCCGTCATATAGCGGCCGTAATACAGCGGTGAATGACGTCACTAGAACGTTGTTTATGTAAACAAAATGGCGCGGTTTCCTAGAGAGCGGTAACTGACACCGTAACGTCAAAAAGCGGTGCCGCCATTTGCATGACGGCCGTCTTGGCGGTGACAGATGGTTTCGTGAACGTTTCATTGATAGCGATGAAGCAGACTGTGTTAAAACGGCCGTGGAACTTTCCACATGTCGTCACCGTAAAGACGGCCGCTTTTTTGCGTCCGTAATATTACGGCCGCTATATGACGGCACCGCTTTCCTAGGAAACCAAAGCTTTAGCAGTACAGAAAATACGACAAACTTTCTTCTTAGATACTGAGAATAAAACAGCCACAGAGGTTCTACTGTAAAACAAAGATGGCGTCATTATCACGTCACATCTCTGCAATAGAAACACGTTCCGTGGGAGTTGCTGGCCTCCCATCGGACGCGTCCCCAGGTGGTGGATAGGGGAATGCCCCACAGATATGTGAGGTACTAGGGAAATCAAATACCTAGCGCGAACCAAACCAGCAGGCATGGGCGTGCCTTTAGTCTTGTAAGACGCGGCCTAAGGGATATCACCCTGACAGAAAAATTAAAGCTGTATATCAGCAAACCTTATGAATGGCGGAATTAAAGAGAACACTACCCCAGGAGGGTACCGCGATAAGCGGAGAGTCCCTCCCTGATCCTAGTTCACAAGAAGGATCAGGCTGCCCCTCGTATTCTGGGGGGGGCAAATCCCGCTCTAATTTAACGAACTCTACGCAAGAAGCAAACAAACCGAAAACCATCTTAAGCCAACAGGTCTTCCACAAAGCATTATTCACTAGTAGACCTAGATCTCACTCCTTGGGCGAACCACGACCTAATTTAACGGACAAAGTCATCCAGACACCTGCAACAAATAACAACGAGCATGACTCTGACTGGACCGAGGTGTCTAACCGCAAAAGACAGAGAAGCAGCCCCGACGCAATACTAAACTACTGGCTTGCAGCTCCTACTCCAACATGTAATAGTTTTTCTGAACTTGATAACGCTACTACAGTTATTGAAACCACCATGCCGAAACCAAGCAAACCGCCTCCAATATTTGTTGACAAAGTCAGTAATATACAACCATTAACCAGGATGTTGGAAGAAACTACACAAGGAGAATTTGAAATAAAGATATTACAATCAGAAAGAGTCAAAATCCAAGTAAAATCTGCAGAATTATATTCTGCTGTATATAAGGAATTGAAGGAAAGGAACACCGAATTCTTTACGTACCAACCTAAAGAGGAAAGGAGTTTCAGAGTTGTATTAAAACACATTCATCCCTCAACTGACTTGCAAGAAATAAAGTTGGCACTTGCAGACTTACAACACGAAGTTAGAAATGTCTGGAACATTAAACACAGACAGACAAAACAGCCTCTAAACATGTTCTATATAGACCTAAAACCTCAATCTAACAATAAAGAAATCTATAACATAAGGAGCATACTTAATTGCAGGGTCACCTTTGAAGCGCCAAGACCGATACGGGAAATACCCCAATGTACTAACTGCCAACAGTATGGGCACACTATGAAATTCTGCCACCGACAATCAAAGTGCGTAAAATGTGCAGGGGCCCATCATACTCGTGACTGTCCCAGAAAAGAACGCTCTGACAAAGTAAGATGCATCCTTTGCGACGGTAATCATCCGGCAAATTATAAAGGTTGTACTGTCTATAAGGAGTTACAAAAGATTCACTACCCAGCTCCGCAACAAAAAAAGCTATGGAAACCAAAGAAACCATCTACATTAGTAAATAATGGAAAAACTTATGCTGAAACACTCCAGGAAAACTTACCACCAAAAGATTTTACCGACACGCAAAACAAAGATACCACAGAAGCAGTCTTGCTGAAGCTAAATGAAACAATGCAAACTATTATGAGTCAAATGCTAACTCTTACAAAGCTATTAACAGAACTCACGTCCAAACTGGCATCACATTCCAACCATTAAAAATCTGTGTATGGAATGCCAATGGTCTGTCAAACCACCCTGAGGAGTTAAAACTATTTCTGAAGACGCAAAAAATTGATGTAATGCTCATCTCAGAAAGCAGATTCACGAGCAAGAGCTATTTCAAAATTCCTGACTACATGCTATATCACACACTTCACCCTAGTGGAAAAGCTCATGGTGGGTCTGCAATACTTGTCAATCGCAGGATCAAACATCATCAGTCTACACCTTTCTCTGAAGAATATCTTCAAGCGACAAGTATAACTATGATGGACTGGACAGGTGAACTTACTATCTCAGCTCTTTATTGCCCACCCAGGCATAATGTCAAACAAGCAAACTTTGAGGCTTACTTTAAAACACTTGGTAGGAGATTCATAGCAGGTGGTGACTATAACGCAAAACACACGTTTTGGGGGTCAAGGCTTACCTTACCGCGAGGCCGTGAACTATTTAAATGCATACAAGTCAACAATTTTCACACTGTCTCAACTGGGCAGCCCACATACTGGCCCACAGATACAAATAAGATACCGGACTTAGTCGACTTTTGTGTAATCAAGGGCATTCCTGGAAAGTACTTTTCTTGCAGCAGTTGTTTGGATCTAACGTCTGATCACTCGGCCATTATCGTGAGCCTATCAACGAACGTAATAGAAAAAGAACAAAAGTGCAAATTATACAACTCCAGAACTAACTGGACATGGTTTCGATACATCACTGACAAGGCTTTTACGAAACCATTAAGACTGAAATCTGAACACGACGTATCTGAAGCAGTCGAATACTTCACTAAGACGGTACAAAATGCAGCTTGGGACTCTACTCCACCAATTAAAAACACTGCTAGTAATCACCATGTAGCTAGGCATATACTAGACTTAGTTTCCCAAAAAAGAAAGCTACGAAAAGAATGGCAAATTTTAAAATGTCCGCTTATAAAAACAAAATTAAACCATACAACTAGAGAACTCAAGAAGACTCTTGCAGAAGACAGGGACAACAAGTTTAAATACTACCTTAGTGAACTTGACGCAACCCCATCTTCAGGATACTCCCTGTGGAAGGCCACTAAAGAACTTAAGCAGCCAACTATCACCTTACCCCCACTACGTATGCCTGATGGGAAATGGGCTCGCTCAGATACTGAAAAAGCGGAAACTTTTGCTTCGCACCTGCGGTCAGTTTTTAAACCCCACCCCAATGAATGCCCACCTGATCACCAAAAAGAAGTACATGACTTTCTAGCAGAGGACACTCCTGAGACTGAACTAGAATCTGACATACCCATCTTTACCAAGGAACAAGTTTTAAGAGCAATAAAAAAAATCGACCCAAAGAAAGCGCCCGGATACGATCTCATTACGAGCAAAGTCCTTACAGAATTACCCAACTCAGGATTGGTATTACTCACATCCATCTACAATGCAATGACTAGATTAAAAGTCTTCCCAATGCAATGGAAAGTAGCACAGATAATAATGATCCCAAAACCAGATAAAAATCCCGAGGATCCAAAATCTTACAGGCCCATAAGCTTACTGCCCATCGCTTCTAAAGTTTACGAGAGGCTACTACTGTGTTGCATGTTACCAGTTATCAAGGAAAAGGACTTAATACCTAACCATCAGTTTGGGTTTCGTCATAAACATGCGACTATTGATCAGGTCCACCGACTTACAGATGAAATTGTAAATTGTTTTGAAGCCAAAAATTACTGTGCAGCCGCATTCTTGGATATATCCCAAGCCTTCGACCGTGTATGGCACGAGGGATTGCTGTACAAAATAAAGGCTACTATGCCGCATTATTTATAGGCCATTATAAAGGCCTTCTTAACAAGTCGCCACTTTATGGTTCAGAGTGGAAGTGCTATATCGATCCTTAGTCCCATATCAGCAGGTGTTCCCCAAGGAAGCGTAATCGGGCCAATCCTATACCTTCTGTTTACTTCGGATTTGCCAACATGCACGACTGTTACCACCGGAACGTTCGCAGACGACACGGCCATCTTAGCTGTCCATAGCCAGCCAGAGATTGCATCTAAAATGCTACAAAACGGCTTAAATAACGTAGCCATTTGGCTTAAAAAGTGGCGAATTAAGGCAAACGAAAGCAAATCGGTCAATGTCACATTCACACTAAGAAGACAAACTTGCCCACCTGTCGTTCTAAATAATGTTGAAGTACCCCAAGCAGACCACGTACGTTATTTGGGACTGTACCTAGATAAACGGCTGACCTGGCAGAAGCACATTTTCACCAAGCGAAAACAGCTTGGGCTCCAACTCAGAAAGCTCTACTGGCTCATCGGCAAAAAGTCCCAGCTATCACTTGAAAATAAAATTCTTCTCTATAAGGCTACTCTCAAACCAGTGTGGACGTACGGCATCCAGCTGTGGGGAACAGCTTGTCATTCTAACATAGAAATAATCCAAAGGTTCCAAAACAAAATGCTGAGGATAATAACGGATGCCCCATGGTTTGTGACAAACGAACAACTACATAATGACCTAAAAATGCCCACAGTCACAGAAGAAATTCATAAATGCACCAAGTCTTACAAAGATAGAATCACCAACCACCCAAACGTACTGGCTCAACAATTAATGAACAAAAAACATAGCAAGCGTCGTCGGCTCAAACGAAAAATTCCCCAAGATGTGCTACAGTAGACGCACATAATTACTGAACAGGATGCGACACAGGTCGCTACCCTGAGCACGCCCTTATCGAAACAAGACCCACCTATTGCTCATTGTCCCATAATGGCGACAGATCGCAATATTACAAAAAAAAAAAAAAAAAAAAAAAATATCACGTCACATCTCTGCAATAGAAACACACCATTAGTTAATTAGAACAAAGGATTCTGACGCGCATTGAGATCAAATTTGATTGAAAGTCAGGACGGTTTGAAGGCTGGTTTTACTCGACGGCGCGACATCAAATGGTTATGTGTAATGGGTATGTGTGTGTGGTGGTGGTGGTGTGTGTATGGTATGTGGTAATGGGTTATGTGTCTTTATAACAAGTAAATTGATTGAGACGAATTCGCATTTATTTCGTTTTATATGTATTTAAGAATGCAATTAGTTTTGCGAGTAATAGACAAACTATACATGATGTATAAGTTCCATCAGAGCACAAGCATATACCTACCAAGATCATGACTAACATAATATCCAGCATTCAAATGAGCTCTTTCTTATAAGTCTAAACATATCTTTGTACGAATTTTTATATAAAAATGAATCGCTAAATATAAATGATAATGATAAATTATCTTTATTTTGCGAATTGGTTATTAATAACACTTTTACACGTCATTTTTTTCGTAAGTTTAAACTAGATGATCCTTTCCAGTCCTTTCCAGTCTTTATGTGAACAAAGCCGGTGGGCCGGACGGAGTACCAGCTCGAGTCTTAAAAAACTGTGCCCTGGAGTTGTCTCCTGTACTGATTCGCCTGTATCGCCTTTCTCTTAAAACCCGAGTGGTGCCGGTGTCATGGAAGCAACCCTGCAAACTATAGACCAATTGCCTTGACCTCCATACTCTGTAAAGTTATGGAGAGGGTACTCAACAGTAAGTTGCTGGCATACCTTGAAGCTCTTAGAAAGGCCGGATTTAAGGTCAAACAAAAGGATTTAACAGTTTAACAGCATAAAACGGAATTTTAAAGTCGAATTAATTTAAAAATGATTTTAACCCGGTGCAGCAAACTATAATTTTATAATTTAAGCTTTAAGCCTATAAGCTGAATATTTCGAGAAGACACAAATCAACTAACGTAAAAACCTTACCTTTAAACCGTTCTACAAAAAGCTGCTATATTTACTAAGCTACGAATACCTACGTACATATACTCACACTTATAAAACCTCACTTCTAAGTACTTATAAAATATAGGGCTGCGCTTAACGAGCCGACTTAATGAGCTAGAGCTGTACTGCGCATGTCGACGTTTTAACTTCTAACCATCCATCCGCTCCATCGCGCCGGTAGCCGAAATCGGTGTAGACTTTATCCGACTTTTTATTTACTTTTACTCTGTAATCTGTTTAGTCCAGAACCGTTCGTTTTGTGCCAAAATCGGTTCGTCTCGTGAAGTGCCCTTGATCTAGTTGGCTCGATATTGCACGGTTTTGTTGCGTCCTGGATCACTGACCAGCATAGAAATACAACCTAGTATTCAGTTATTCCAAGAGCAAATATCTTTCTGATATTTGTTTTGAAATAACTTACTCCCTTGCCAAAATAGATATGAATAAAACGGTACAATAGCTGAGCAATCAGATTGTTAAGCTTATCACTAAACTGCGTTTTCAACTCTACAGTTGAGTGTTTATCAAGTTAGTTTTATTTATTTACTTAGGGACAAAATACAGCTACAGTTTACATAAGTGCCCAAGAACGACAACAATTCACAGGTGTTAACAATATTGCGTAAATCTGCATATTGTTATCGAAGTTGGATAAGCAATTAAAGTAAGCATCATGATAATAATTATTACATTAAAATCCAATCAATTGAATTAGGGACTTTACAGCAAAATAATAACAAATTTATATAGACCAAACTAATTCAATATCCCCTTTCTATAGGTGACAAAAAGCCCTCTATAACGTACCCATAAACCATAACAATTTAAAATATAGGTCAACCAGTAAACCAACCCGTGTCATCCCAAATACTATTTGCACGGAACCCCGAACTCATCCCTATCGATCCAACATAGTTTGTCATTGAAAACCCGCCGTTGAGCCGCGCTAAAGAATTTAGTAAGTAATATAATGTGAGCCGGTAATTAGGGCCGGGCCATAATCTATATTAATAGTTGAACAATGCTCTGGGTAGCACTAAAGAGACTAGATAATATGCCGCTATTTTCTAGCTTAGAAATTTGTAGATTAAAATTGTTTAGAATCCATAACTATCTCTTTTAAATACAAATTACTTTAATATTTATTTTAGAGTTCCACCGCTGCGACAAAAATTGTGAGCTGTCTACCAGTTTGTATCAGCAAATATGACTGAAAAGGAATCACATGGTCCGTTTTTAGGGTTCCGTAGCCGAATGGCAAAAAACGGAACCCTTATAGTTTCGACATGTCTGTCCGTCTGTCTGTCTGTCCGTCCGTCCGTATGTCACAGCCATTTTATTCCGAAACTGTTAAGACTATACGTGTGAAACTTGGTAGGTAGATGTATTCTGTGAACCGCTTTCCGATTTTATGAAAAAAAAAATAAAAAAAATAAAGGGGGGTCCCCTTACATGGAACTGAAACTGAAAATTATTTTTTTTCATGAAACCTATTCGTGTGTGGTATCTATAGACAGGTCTTTAAAAATGACATAGAGGTTTCTAAAACCACTTTTTCATAACATGAATCGTTTAAAAAATATATGCTTCTAAAGTGGTAAAATGTGTGTCCCCCCCCCCTCTAACTTCTATAATTATGAAGTGAAAAATCTAAAAAAATATATGCTGTAGATCTTAATATAATCTTTCAACCAAAATTGGTTTGAACGAGATCGAGTCAGCAGTTTTTGTGATACAGCATATTTTCTAAAACCGCAAATATAACTTTGTAATTCATACAAACACTATGAAAAACAAAGTTATTTGGCGTAGTTGTAAAAATTGTAAATAAGCTTGTTTTAAGAAATTTTGAAGCTTCTTAATTATTTAAATAATTTAAAAAAAAAATATTATATTTATTATAGTTACTACGGAACCCTTCATGGGCGAGTCTGACTCGCACTTGGCCAATTTTTTTATTGTTTTTGTCACACATGGACCTGTGTGATGGAAACACGGAAAAAAATATATACTAAAAATATTTTTCGTACACAGTCGTAAAAGATACCAAATAATAGGACTATTGTTTTTACAAATATAATTTTGTATTTCTTTCTGATCATATTATCGTAAATTTTGAAAATAAAATCCTTCGTTTGTACTTAGATTAAACATTAATTCATTACATGATTAGAGGAATACCTATCAGAAGGCTTGGTTTTAAATTGCGTGTAAAAAAATAATGATTCGTTCGGAACACTTTGTATGTCAGACCGGCTTGCAATTTTCTTTTTATTTATTATTGAGTTCATAGATATAAAGAAAATTGCAAGCTGGTGACAGTGGTAGCGATGTCAATCACGAAAAACGAACAAGAAAGAGGGTAGACCGATGCGTCTGCTCAGAAACGTCCACCCGCAATTACTTCAGTTCATCCGTGATCATGGCGCTTGGAACAGTGCCGAACTATCGGAAACTCGAAACAAATGGTAAATATCCAGTCTTAAGTTCTAATGATACTGTCAGTGACCATGTTAGCTTAAAAACTTCCCACGCAAACGAAGTCGCGGGCAGAAGCTAGTACTCTATAAGGTAAAAAAAGAAGGTCTTGCTATCAGGAGACTAGTACCTATAGAAGGTACAAAAATACCGTAATGAAAAAAAATAAACTTCGATCCCAGCTTTATACATTTCTTAGCACGTAGACGTTTCGGGCACGCCGCAATTGCGGCGGTAAGACCCCTCTTTGAGGAGTGGCTAGATCGGCGTCACGGCGTCCTGACCTACCGCATGACGCAGGTCCTCACCGGACACGGAAGTTTCGGGAGGTACCTGTGTCTAATGGGAAAGGAGGAAACGCCTGGGTGTCACCACTGCGAGGGTCGCCCTGAGAACACAGTCGAGCACACGGTGCAGGACTGCCCCGCTTGGGCAGAGCACCGACGTGTCCTCACGGCGGCAATAGGCGGAGACCTCTCGCGCCCGGCATTGGTCGAGGCCATGCTGCGGGGCGAGAGGGAGTGGGAAGCGGTCGCCTCCTTCTGCGAAGCAGTCATGCTTCCGAAGGAGGAGGCGGGCCGCGAGAGGGAGAGGATGGCGTCCTCCCTCCAGCCCAGCCGCAGTGGTAGACGCCCACGGCGCCGGACGTCGGCCGACGATCTCCGGCCACCGTAGGCGCGGGCATGCGGACAGCGAGTAAAGGGCAACTCGCTGTCCGACCATGGACCATGCCCGGGTCGACGGCGCGTCGTGTTCCACGCGCGCCTCAAAGAGCGTCAGCAATATGACGAGGCCCCCCCGTAGAGGGCTGAAGCCTGCCGGGGTCGTGGGACTCATCCCGTTACCGTGACCCCGGTATGTAAAGGGTTATTGAAGGAACACCGTGGATTTTAGTCAGTAAAAGTCTGACAGTCCCTCCCACCCTGCCCGGGGTGGGAGGACTTAAAAAAAAAAAAAAAAGCACGTAGACGTTTACACAAAAAATATCGAAGTTTCCTCGAGAAGGCGTCGTGCGTAAACAATATAAATCAACGTATCTGCTTACCCATTCACCGGGTTATGTGAATATAATAATGCGTAGTGACGTCATCGATACTCACACGCGATGAACAGACAGGTGATTGGTGAATCTAGTTTAGAAGTACATTTTGTACGTAGTAGCTATTTTGGACAAGTTGTTAATTGTGGAAAAGACAGATGGAAAGCGTCGACGGGGTCGTTGACCTACCCGGTGTTAGGTGAACGGTCATAGCGTATCGACAGCCCTACGTAAAGCCGAAGACAGAGTGGTGTGGAGGAATGTCGTTGCATCAGCTATATCGACGCATCACTCATAAGAGACCTTCAGGAATGAAGAAAACGAAGAAGAAGAAGAAGCGATTTTGGAAAGGCCCACGCAGTCTTATTGCTGTGTGTCTCGGAGAGGGTAAAAAAACATTTGTGTGGTAAAATACTTATAAGGGTTTCTTATTTCAAAAGTAATGTTACCGAAAGGAGATGACGGAAGCTTCGCCCGCTCACTTCCTAAGCTCGCGTCATCTCCTTCGGTTAGGTTATATATATAGTAGTTACTTTGGAAACCAAATCTATTCACGAACGGACAACGCAGCCATATTGCCGTATCTCTTACTCTTAGGAAGGGCAGGAAAAACACGTGTGTGGAAAATACTAACAAGAGTTCCTTATGATAGAAAACTGAACACAACGAAATATGTTTTTCTAATTTACTCATAAAGGGGAAACTAAAGTTCTTGGCTTTTTGTAGGTTTTGCAGTTATAAAATAAATATTACTTAAACTTAAGCCTCGTTGGTCGAGTGGTTGCAAGCACGACTGCTGAGCACGAGGTCTTAGGTTCGATTCCCGGGTCAAGCTAAAAGTGCTATTGGGTTTTTCTGTAAGGATTTTATTTCATTATTATATATGTCGGCGCACCTATGAATGTTATTGTTAAGACAGGTGATCAACGTCACTCTAGCGGATCGTCGAGTCTATGTTAGCGGGGAGGCTATGTCAGGATTCACTTCTTTCACAGCGGTTGCCGGTAGGGGTAGTGTAGGGGTAGGGTATGGGGTAGGGTAGGGTACGGGTAGGGTAGGGGTAGGGTAGGGGTAGGGTAGGGGTAGGGTAGGGGTAGGGTAGGGGTAGGGTAGGGGTAGGGTAGGGGTAGGGTAGGGGTAGGGTAGGGGTAGGGTAGGGGTAGGGTAGGGGTAGGGTAGGGGTAGGGTAGGGGTAGGGTAGGGGTAGGGTAGGGGTAGGGTAGGGGTAGGGTAGGGGTAGGGTAGGGGTAGGGTAGGGGTAGGGTAGGGGTAGGGTAGGGGTAGGGTAGGGGTAGGGTAGGGGTAGGGTAGGGGTAGGGTAGGGGTAGGGTAGGGGTAGGGTAGGGGTAGGGTAGGGGTAGGGTAGGGGTAGGGTAGGGGTAGGGTAGGGGTAGGGTAGGGGTAGGGTAGGGGTAGGGTAGGGGTAGGGTAGGGGTAGGGTAGGGGTAGGGTAGGGGTAGGGTAGGGGTAGGGTAGGGGTAGGGTAGGGGTAGGGTAGGGGTAGGGTAGGGGTAGGGTAGGGGTAGGGTAGGGGTAGGGTAGGGGTAGGGTAGGGGTAGGGTAGGGGTAGGGTAGGGGTAGGGTAGGGGTAGGGTAGGGGTAGGGTAGGGGTAGGGTAGGGGTAGGGTAGGGTTTGGGTAGGGTAGGGGTAGAGTAAGGTATGGGTAGGGTATCGGTAGGATAGGGGTAGTGGTATCGGTTGGGTAGGGGTAGGATACCACGCGAACGAAGTCGTGGCGGGTCAGCTAGTAAATAAATAAATAGACTGACAGCCGACCTTAACATAGTTGGGAAAAGGCAAATGATGAAACTTCCTATCTTATATTTTAAGTCTTCCTCTCATATATTTTTGCATCTCTCATATATTTTTTTAGGGTAGGGGTAGGGTAGGGGTAGGGTAGGGGTAGGGTAGGGGTAGGGTAGGGGTAGGGTAGGGGTAGGGTAGGGGTAGGGTAGGGGTAGGGTAGGGGTAGGGTAGGGGTAGGGTAGGGGTAGGGTAGGGGTAGGGTAGGGGTAGGGTAGGGGTAGGGTAGGGGTAGGGTAGGGGTAGGGTAGGGGTAGGGTAGGGGTAGGGTAGGGGTAGGGTAGGGTTTGGGTAGGGTAGGGGTAGAGTAAGGTATGGGTAGGGTATCGGTAGGATAGGGGTAGTGGTATCGGTTGGGTAGGGGTAGGATACCACGCGAACGAAGTCGTGGCGGGTCAGCTAGTAAATAAATAAATAGACTGACAGCCGACCTTAACATAGTTGGGAAAAGGCAAATGATGAAACTTCCTATCTTATATTTTAAGTCTTCCTCTCATATATTTTTGCTGACCTTTCAAAAACACTACAAGCTACGATATTGTCTTAGTTAATAAACGAGTACCGAGGAATGAATGACTTTCACGATTGATTGTAACATAATTAATGCACATCCTGAAATTAGTTTGTTCAGAATCGTTTATTGAATCAGTATTTTCGTTTTAAAAAAAAAAACTATCGATTATTTTTATCCCAAAGCAATTAAATCTACGTAAATTACAAATTACACTTTCGCTGTATAGTAAAAACAAACTAACTATGGACCGTAAATTAAAGTAGTAACTTTTTAAATGTAGATTTATATAAATATAAAAATATATATAAATTCCATCATTCAGTACACATTACAGAAAAATTAAAGGAAATTAATGTCTTAAAAAAACTGTTTTAACAAATAAAACTAAAAATTCAGAGTATGTATTATGATAATAACATAATTTTCAAATTGGGGTGTTTGAGGGTGTGCGTTAATTACGATACATGTTGTATACATACATAGTTGTTGCGGGTCTAGGTGATAGTAAAAATGCAGTCTCATACAGGAGAAATATCTAGAAATATCTAGTGAAGGGCATATTTTCAAGAAGATCCATAGTATCCAATCCATACCTAGTTATTTTTAAACTATCCACTACATTATACATATGTATATTACAAAACAAAGATAAGTTTTGAGTACCTATGCAATGATGAATGCATTAAATGATACCAAATATTATTTTGTACCGACTACTTTTTAGGGTTCCGTAGCCGAATGGCAAAAAACGGAACCCTTATAGTTTCGATATGTCTGTCCGTCTGTCTGTCTGTCTGTCTGTCCGTGCGCCCGTATGTCACAGCCATTTTATTCCGAAACTATTAAGACTATACGTGTGAAACTTAGTAGGTAGATGTATTCTGTGAACCGCTTTCCAATTTTAAGAAAAAATTAAAAAAATATTTAAAATAAAGGGGGGTCCCTATACATGGAACTAGAACTGATTTTTTTTTTTCATGAAACCTATGCGTGTGTGGTATCTATAGACAGGTCTTTAAAAATGATATAAGGGTTTCTAAAACCACTTTTTCATAAAGTAAATCGTTTAAAAGATATAAGCTTCCAAAGTAGTAAAATGTGTGTCCTCCCCCTCTAACTTCTATATTAATGGAGTGAAATATCTAAAAAAAAATATGTGTCTGTAGATCTTAATGTAAACTTTCAACCAAAATTAGTTTGAACGAAATCGGGTCAGCAGTTTTTGAGATACAGCATATTTTCTAAAACCGCAATAAAACTTTGTAATTCATACAAATACTATGAAAAACAAAGTTATTTAGCGTAGTTGTGAAAATGTAAAAAAGCTAGTTTTAAGAAATTTTTAAGGCTTTTTTTATTCGTCAAATAAATAATAAATTATTATAATATAATAATATATTATTATAGTTACTACGGAACCCTTCATGGGTGAAGTGCGAGTGCACTAGGCCAATTTTTATTTCTTTTTTCTTTCTGAGTGGGAAAATCATCGAATGACTTCTTCCGCTCTGGGTTAAGCGGAACGGGGTGTCAGACTTCTACTGACTAAAAATCCACCTTGTTCTTTCAGCTGCTCTTAAGTTCCGGGGCCGCGGTATCTTGTTAGAACATTTCCGCAACCCTGGCGGGCATTGGCCTTATGAGGCCCCGTCACTGTTGCTGACAGCTCTTTGAGGTACCGCACTACTTAGGATGTAGATGTCTTTGAAAATAAATATTACGTTGCTACAAAATATTGTGTAACAAATGTAACTTATTGTTTGTATACGTCAAAATCTATCTCAAAAAATGTACTTAGCCGTATATTTCTTTTTCAATATACTGATAAGCGTATGTAGTCTTCATTATCTGTAAACCTCGACTTCATTTGTATGATTTTCATACGCACTTTCATCCCATATTTGCTGAAATAAATAACTTGTTAAAAATCAACCTGTAAGGAGCTCCTTATGGGTTGATTTATTGGAAAAAAGAAAACCCTATATTTCACGCCGAATCTTCAGCTATATCCATTCAATATTGATATAGGATCTATATCACCACATCAATACTTGTATACTAAACAATATTATTTTAACTTCTTGTACTATTGGTACTATTTATTTAAATATTATGTTGAACTGAGTAGGTAGCCACGTTAGTCGCGTTCTCAGTGGCGTTTATAAAGTCGATAAAGGTACACGTAGATGGGTACTGCAACAGATATTTAAACTAAGTTTAAAGCTTTTAAACTGTAACAACGGTTCACACACTCAGCAGCATATAAGTACAGTAAAATACGTGTTTATCATTTAATTTTCACTTGTCCTTTCAAATTGTCCACCGTGCACGTTCCTAAAATTCACCAAGCAACATTTAAATCGCTCAAAGCTTTTTATAACGACAACAAAATTTATGTGTGTAAATTTAAGCTTTATTTCAGGACCGGTCAAATGAAATAACATGGAGGGATAACTGGCCATTAATGCCCGATCACGCGGCTACATGATGTATTGAAAATCCGATTACAGCATCGCAGGCTTTATAAATATGGAGTCGGCACACGGACCCCGTCAATAACTCTTTTATAGACCAGCACTTGGGCTTTTTTAAACATTCGAAAAAAACATAATACATAATTGATAAGGGTGCTGCATAAATTACTCAGAAAAAGACGTATCTAATTATAATTTTGAAAATATTAATATAAAATTAAGGTAGAGGACCAGGCTCGAGTCGACGATGCGTCGTGTTCAACGTGTATTTGTGACCAATGATGGGGACTTATGGGGGTTAATTAGCGACAACATAGTTTGTAACTAATGTAGCTATTATCGTTAGTATAATTATGTAACATGTGTTTTTGTTTAATTTGTAATTTAATTGCCTGCTGGAGCCTTTGCCAATGATACTGCAGCGCCTGAACGCAAAGGCCACTGAAGGAAAGTGTGTTTTTAGTCAGTAGAAGTCTGATACTCATACTCTGATCTCACCCCGCCCAGAACGGGAGATAAAATTTGATGATTTTCCCCTCAAATAAAAAACTCTTTGCTCCACGAATACGTATTCAAATAATGACTTGTTTTTTTTGTCACTCGTATGTCATTTTTGTAGCTCAGAATAATATGTTTCACTGTACTGAAGTTCTTTTTTAGGGTTCCGTAGCCGAATGGCAAAAAACGGAACCCTTATAGTTTCATCATGTCTGTCTGTCTGTCTGTCTGTCCGTCCGTCCGTATGTCACAGTCATTTTATTTCGAAACTTAGTAGGTAGATGTACTCTGTGAACCGCTTTCCGATTTTAAGGAAAAAAAAAAAATTTAATATAAAGGGGGGCTCCCCATACATGGAACGAAAACTGAAAATTTTTTTTTTCATGAAACCTATACGTGTGTGGTTTTTACAGACAGGTCTTTAAAAATAACATTGAGGTTTCTAAGACCACCTTTTCATAAAGTTAAACGTTTAAAAGATATACGCTTCCAAAGTGGTTAAATATGTGTCCGCCCCCCCCCCCCCTCTAATTTCTATAATAGTGGAGTGAAAAATCTAAATATATATATATATATATATATATATATCTGTAGATCTTAATGTAAACAGCATATTTTCTAAAACCGCAAATATAACTTTGTAATTCATACAAACGCTATGAAAAACAAACTTATCGGGCGTAGTTGTAAAAAAATGTAAATAAGCTAGTTTTAAGAAATTTGTAAGGATTTTTTTTGTCAAATAAATATACATATTATATTATTATACATAGATACTGCGGAACCCTACATGGGCGAGTTTGACTCGCACTAGGCCAAAAATTTTTATTCAGAGTAGGCTCGCGTTTGACCACTATCTCAACTGATACTGAGTATGCGATGATGTGGTCGAAGATGGAGCACGCTTACCTAGAGGTAACCTATTTACTCTTGATTTAAAGACCCCTAGGTTGTTTTCGTACTTATGAAATCATCTACCTCAAAGCCCAGATTTGCAAATTGGTCTCTTCTGACCCTGTGACTACTGGAGCATCAGTACTTATCTTTCCTAACTTAACTAGGTTAACTTAAGCTTAACTAGGATTTACCTACGTGGAGAGTTTTAACATGGGTGCTTGATTTCAAGTTCATAATACCTACGTGACCCCTTGTTAATTAGTTTAAACTGAAATGTTCGCAAATTGTGTATAAAAACTGCAAGACTTACTTATACGATTATTAAAACTAGTTTTTTTTATTGATAATAGGCTCACGTTTGACCACCATCTCATCTGATAGTAATTGGTAAGTGATGATGTGGCGTGATGAAGCACGCTTACCCAGAAGTAACCTATTCACTCTTGACTAAAAGACTCACGGGTTATAGCTATCAGGACGGCGAGCAGGGGTAGCTCACCGTCGGTAAGGACCAGACACGGGTCGGCGGCGGCGCGTCGTGTTCCGCGCGCGCCTCAAAGAGCAGTCAGCGGCATTGACGGGGCTCGATAGGTCCATTGCCTTACGGGCTTTTTAGTCAGTAAAAGTCTGACACTCCCTTCTGCTCCATCCACAGCGGGAGGAGTCATTTGATGATTTTCCCACCCGGAAAAAAAGGCTATCAAGGAACACAGACTCCGGTAGGGAATTCCAGTATAACATTAGGGTTACCTAAGTAACACATTTTGACAACTTCTAATCGATGATAGATTTTAAACTGCAACATGCAAATATTTTTTTTTATTTAGAAGGATTTATAGATATATACACCGTGTTATTTTAGTCGTCTTACAACAGCAGCCCACTTCATGTATCCAATGACTAGTAAACATTCATTAAAACAAAAACATATTTATGAACATTTTGAATAATTTAAAATTGAAAGTAATATTTATTATTATGACGTTGTTGTGCGCTAGGTTGAGTAAACTCTGATAAAGATGTCACCGATCTTCCATGCCGGCCTTGGAAATCAAGGCTCGGTCCCCGCCCGCAACACGATGTTTCAAACTACGTCATAATAATTAATAATATTTTCAATTTTAAATAATTCAAATGTTCATAAATATGTTCTTTTTTTAAATGAATGTTTACTAGTCATTGGATACATGAAGTGGGCTGCCGATGTAAGACGACTAAAATAACACGGTGTATAAATTTTCTTCACAATTATATGGCAACACATTAGAGTAGTTTCGCGCTATTACACATGCATGAGTATTCCCTCCCTTAAGTAATCACAGCTGAGACGCACGCGTAGTCCGGGTATGTATCTATTGAAACATTTATAATCAAATAAAATATGTTTAAGCTTGGGCATGCGTAGCCTTGTTTTCTCTGAGAAAATATACAGAAACAACAAGGTGAGACGGTGATTGTAAAGTGGAATGAATTTAGACTCTATTTTATTTCAACTAAAATTCATAATGAAATGTATTGGCACAATGAGCTTTACTAGCTTGTACTGTCCAGTACTGCAGATACCGATGAGGCTCTCCATCAAGCTGATGACCGTAGTAGTTGGAGGAGCCTGTTGTAATGATTCCGTCGTAGCCACGATCCACAGCACTGAGGAGGAAATGTATTGACATCGATGGTATGACGTCATTGAAAGTTACGCTTATGTCCTTCTTTTTAATAAGGATGAAGCCATTCTAGAACTCGACGAGCGAACGTCTATGATGGAACAAGCGAGCCCAGAAGATGCCTGTTCATTCTTGCTTTAATAATAAAGGCTGATATATTATATTTATAGCTTTATGGCTCCTGTGACACTAAACTTCATCGGGTGACTACCTTTTTTGTGTAATTTATTCTACGAATTATTTACCCGTGGTCTAGGTAACACATTCTGCCTTGTCGCGTTGCGCCTTTCTGCGGCAACTTTTACATTAACATTCATAGGTTTGAAATTATTGTTTTTTGGGTCTATTATTTTATTAGAACCAAACATAATTTAATAAATTATTAAAACTATACAACAGTATAAACTAAAATGAAGCATTAAAAATTTCCTCCTTAATTCTGTCGCCCCATAATGTACCTAAGAGACTGGCGGCATTGCCACGTTGTATGTCAATTCAATTCAATTTCAAGTTACCATGACTTATTAGTGAGTAGCACTTATATTGAAAATATTTTTTCTATATCCAAAAAATACTTCACTGCCTTTGGCCTTTTTGGGTACCTATACTTAAGTAATAGTGTTCAGACATCGCCTTAACAGACAGTCATCGCCTTAAGGACTAGGTCTGCCATCTACGATACAGCGATTGGTCGTCGACGGATACCGCCGACCAATCACCACCGAGCTACGCATCAACGTCGATTTTTAAATCTTTTCTTCTTGTTGGTTCAGATCATTACTATCACATACTTTGTTCTAAACCATACATATTGTAATATTCGCAATACACTGAAATTTCAAAGTAATTCCTGGTGTCGACTACCTTATTTAAAGAACCTTCAGTCTCCACACACGAGACCTTTGAGCCGAATTCTGGATTTGCTGGAAGACCTGAAAACGCGCAGAACAGGCACGGCCAGCCATCCTGTCTAGCCCTATTCATCTCCATCTAATTGTGTAACACCGTGCTATTGCTTAATTTCAGTGAAATTCTAGTCGTGAAATTGTGCGTTGCCAACGAAGAATCTCGACGTAACCGTCACATTCAAATGTGAGTACTCCTTTCTTTCCAATTTCCACCAAAATGAGTCAGTCAGAGGTCTCAGCCGCTCAGAAGTCTCGTGATAAATCTCCATATAGGCTTAATCCATGTGATGATTGTACACTTGTAAGAGATCTTATTAAAAAATGAGGCATATTGAAAGGTAGATTAACCAAATTCTCAAACTACTTATCTTGTATTGTTAATGAAACTTTGTCTAGTCAAACACGCATAGATCTTAAATTACGGATTCAGGGAACCACTAGATTGTTCGATGAGTTCAATGACATTCAGAGTCAACTCGAGGAATCATTCTCCGATGTAGATGAGCAATTAACGCAAAGGGAATTGTTTGAAAATATCTACTACACCTTATTATCTCAAGCTGAATGTGTTTTAAATCCAAGTGAGGTCACTGACAGTTCTAGCAAATGTAGTAGTCACCACAAACCGACCGTTAAATTACCCGCAATTTCTATGCCTACACTTTTCTATCTTTAGTGCACAATTCTAATGATCTTAGTAATATAGAAAAGTTTCACTACCTAAAATCATCATTGAAAGGAAGTTCGGAGCTAGTTATCAATGCTGTAGAATTTTCTAGTACCACCTGCCCAGTCGCATGGGATTTACTTCTCAATCGATACAATAATAGCGAACTATTAGTGCATAATAACGTCATGTCGTTGTTCACTATGCAGAACGTAAACAAGGAATCGCCAGTTCTAATTCGACAGCTAATGGATACCGTGTTAAAGAATTTACGCGCTTTAAAAATACTCAGCGAGCCAACTGACACTTGGGATACATTGTTTATCTATTTAGTTTTATTTAGGTTGAATCCAGCTAATGAGGAAGAGTGGGAACAATATAAACGCGCACAAGGATTATCTAGGAATGGCGATTCTAAGTCTAAGCGAAAGCTCAAACTGGAAGATTTGATAAACTTTCTTAAAGACTGAGCTGACGTGCTGGAAAATATTACAGGTGTCTCATAGTAAACGTAATTATGATAAAAGAAAACAAAACACTCAAACTAATCACTCTAAAATTCACTGCAATGTTTCCACCAATGAGTCACAGCGTCAACAGTCACACAAATCAACTAGGAGTAAGAAGCTTTGTCTACTGTGCAATTCAGATCACGCACTTTACGCTTGTCAAAGATTTCTTGATTTTAATCTTGATTCTAAACACAAATTCGTTCACGAAAAGAAACCTTGTATTAATTGTTTACGTTTGGATCACACTTTAGACTATTGTAAGTTCGGACCGTGTAGATTCTGCAACAAAAAACACAACTCGCTACTGCATTCCGATAATCATACGAATCAATCTGTAGCACTTCATGTGTCGCGCGCTAATGAGACTGAGACACTGGCTACCGTGACCGTGACCGCCAGGGCACCCCTTGCCGCACGCACCGCACCGGTGTCTTCACCGGCAGTAGAATTTACCGTGATCCATGCGAACAAAGCGCACGTAAACACGACCAGCTGTAATGAAACCGGTTCTACTATCGACTGCATTAGTTGAGATAGTTGACGAATGTAAAGCCTGCAATACATGTTGGCCGAGCGCAGGCCAACGCGAGCGTTGGCAAATAGGTACAAGGCAAGAAATAATGTCCACACGCTCGACAAGTTAGTCGAATGCCAATGCAGACGACCAATGTAGAAGAGGGTCTGTAGAGCTCAGAGAGAGCCACAGAGCCCACACGTTGGCTGAGCGCAGGCGAGTGCCTTTGATTTGTGACCAAAAACCGACACCAATACGAAGTGAGGCAAGTGATCACGAGCAACGGCGAGCGAAGACAAGTTGCACCAAATGAGCTCTATACACGTTGGCGCTGGCCTTCACTTGGCCAACTAGGCAAGTGACACCGAGCGATAGCAAGACAAGGCAAATATACTGTCTACATGTTGGTATAGGCCTTCACTCGACAACGCTCGGCCAACATGTATTGCAGGCTTAAGAGTTATCACCTAGCACGCGCACTCCTTGACAGCAGTGTAGTGAACGCTGCTTCATTAGTTTCATTACACAAAGTATATGCAATTTAATTCAAGCGCCAGTAATACAGTCCACTCAAGAAATACGAGGTGTAGGTAACTCGGTCACAAAATCTACGCAAATATGTATGTAACATCGAGTTAAAATCGCGCATTCACCCGTACATTACGCATTTACAATGTTTTGTCTTGCCTAACATTACGTCGGCGTTGCCTGCTTTGTCACAACAAAGCAGACAGCTTAAAATCCCTGAACATATTGTGCTGGCAGACCCACATTTTAATGAATCTCAAAATATACATATCCTAATCGGTGCAGATAAGTTTTGGGACTTAATTAACTCTAATAAAATAAGACTATTCACAGTATTTCGATATGCTACAAGACTTGGCTAATGACTCTACTTGTGACTCATATTTCTTTCGAATGGTCAGACCAAGGTGGCCATGCTCATGTATCAAGCTCGGCTGGGCGTAGCTTGTTAAATTTTATGGAATTTGTTAATGGCACTCAATATAACACCACCAAAAACAAATTAGGACGAATACTGGATTTAGTTATTTCTAACGTGGATTGCCAGACAATATCTTGTAATATTCTTCTAGAACCTGACATGCACCATCCTCCGTTCTCCATATTAACTACTCTGGGTATGCAATTTGCTTCCATGAAACCTCGCTCGGTCCAAAGACATAATTTTCATAAAGCTAATTTCGATGAAATAAAACTTGAACTAGGTAAAGTTAACTGGGATAAGGCTCTCTCTCACCTCTCTTCAGAGGAAGCTGTCAATACTTTCTATGAAAAATTATACGGCATTATTAGATTGCACGTTCCGTTATCTCGCATTAAAAATGGAAAGTATCCAGTATGGTTTTCCCCATTCTTGATACGTATTTTAAAGAATAAAGAACGTGCATGGATCAAATGGAAGAATTATAATAATATCTCCGACTACTTAACCTTTTCCAAATATCGCAATCTGTTTCATCATGAATCTGCTAGATGTTATCGAAACTACATGGAATCTGTTGAGAATAACATCCCCAAAAACATTAAGTACTTCTGGTCTTATATATCAGCTCGAAAATGCAAGGCTAAACTACCTGCCAGCATGTATTTCAAGGATATTACCTCCGATGACCCCAAAAATATCTGCAACTTATTCTCAACTTACTTCTGTTCCGTCTACGAACCTTCTTCTTTTAATCCAAATACATGGCAACCACCTACTACCTGCAGTGAAAATTTAATATGTATATCAGACATTTACTTGACTGAAGATGTTATAAGTACGTCATTAAAGTTGCTTGATCCTTCTAAAGGAGCTGGACCGGATGGATTGCCACCTAGTTTCTTCACAAGATTGTATGAAATCCTCTGTACTCCCCTGCAAACAATATTTAATAAATGCCTACGAGAAGGTGTTTTTCCCGCAGTTTGGAAAAATGCCTTTATTACTCCAGTCTATAAAAGTGGAGACAAAAACAATGTAGAGAATTACCGCCCCATCTCAATACTTTCCACCTTGTCCAAGGTCTTCGAGAGACTGGTACATGAATCAATATATTCTCGTCTTCACCGCCATATTATCCCGGAACAACATGGATTTGTAAAACGTCGTTCCACCACAACAAATCTTATGGTTTTCACTAACTATTTATTCGAAAATATGGATCAACGATTACAAGTAGACGCTGTATACACAGACTTTCAGAAGGCTTTCGACAAGGTGGATCATAAATTACTCATGGATAAAATAGCCTATAACGGTATACGCGGAAACTTATTGCGTTGGTTTATGTCATATATTTTTAACAGAACCCAGAAAGTCGTTGTTAATGGTTATGAATCTGACACTGTAATTGTTACGTCTGGAGTTCCACAAGGTTCCATCTTAGGTCCTCTTCTCTATGTCATATTCATAAACGATATTAAACAATGTTTCGTTAACTCTCGGTTTCTAATGTACGCAGATGACATCAAAATCTATAAACCTTGCAAAACGATAGAGGATTGTCAACTTCTTCAAGATGATCTAGACAGGTTACATACTTACTGCATTGTTAATAAGCTCTTTCTTAGCCTTCCAAAATGCCACACTATTTCTTTTACTAAGAACAAAAAGAAACACATATATACCTATTCCATTGACAACGTTCCCCTAAATACTGTTCGTTCAGTACGTGATTTGGGAGTAATACTTGATTCCTGTCTACACTTTGACTTACACTGTGATACAGTAGTAAATAAAGCTTTTCAAATGTTCGGTTTCGTCATGAGATCGTCCCGTGACTTTGTGCGTCCCTCTACCTTCTTAATGCTATACAAAACATTGATTAGATCACAATTAGAATATGCTTCACCTATCTGGAATCCTTTGTACAAAAAGTACGGTGCTGGCTTAGAAATGGTACAGAAAAAGTTTTTGCGTTCTATGAACTACAGGTGTTATCACTCTAAAGTTCCCTACACACATTTATTAAATAAATGTCATGTTTTAAGTCTAGAGTACAGACGATTGCTTCTGTCAGTAATGATGTTGCATGGTTTGTGCAACAACAGATTTGACTGCACAGATTTAACAAATAAATTATGTTATACAGTACCCAGAACTGTTATCCAGCGCGGAGTGCGCGTGCCTCGTCTGTTTCATACAGAGTCCTGTAAAACTAATGCCGGAGTGCGCGTGCCTCTGCGTCGTATTGTGGACATATATAACTCGCACTTCACACGGCTTGATATATTTTGTCTATCTAATAAGCAATTTAAAGTAGAAGCTTGTAAACTCTTGTCTGAGATTTAATTTAATAATATGTTAATCAGTTACGGATTTATTAGATAATGTTATTTTAACTATTTCGTTTTTAGCTATAATGTGTCATTGTAACTTTCATTTCTTTTGTTAACCTGTGGACAATGGTGTGGGTTGCATAATTGTTTAATTAGTTATACGAATTTTAGTTAATATGTTTTTATTATGTAACTGTTATTTGTCCCTAAATAAATAAATAAAGATTACCTAATGGGCCTTTCTTATTAAACACAAAATTGGGATGGGTTATTTCCGTCTACATTCAGTGTAACTTTTCTCAGTCCATCGAATCCCAGTTACGCAAATGCTGGGAATTGGAGGACATGTCTACGTATCGGGATACGCGCACAGATGAGGGGCGTTCTTGTGAACAACATTTCGTTCATACTAAAACGCGCAATAGTGACGGAAAGTTCAAAGTTCGCATTCCTTTTAAAAAATCACCCGATACTTTAGACGAAGCTTACTCACAGGCACAACGAAGGTTTCTTACCCTCGAAAAACAATTATTACGCAATCCTGACTCTAAAAAACCTTATGCCTATTTCATTCACGGGTACATTCGCTTGTGTCACATGAATCGTGTTGATCGCATCGGGACGCCTATTTCCCATCGCATCATGGAGTATTTTGTGATCGCAGCACCACCAAGCTACGTGTGGTGTTTGATGTCAGTGCCGCAGCTAGCAATGACATCTTGCTCAACGACGTGCTAATGGTTGGCCCACCGATACAAAGTGATCTATGTCTTTTATGCTACGATTTAGGCAACATAAATACACGGTTTCTGTAGACATTGAGAAAATGTATAGGCAATATCTGATTAGAGATACTTCACTTTTTCCATTTGTGTAGAAGTTTGTGGGTGTAGATTTGAAAAACTTACCAACGAACTCCCGTCCACTGCCTCGCGCACCTCATGGGCTCGGCGTCGTGTCCAGTCGCCCTAAATCCAGCTAAAACTTCACTGCACATGTATTTCCACAGGTGTTGGTTTATATTTCTCGTATATTGTGGGGGTTGTAGCACGAAAATCACAGAAGGACCATTTCTTATTAGCAAAAAGTTTTTAGCGCGCGGAGCACGTTGTTTTACGAGTTGAGCCGCATAGTTCAAGTGTAAAAGCACGCGGAAGAGCGGCGCCACTGTCGCCCATCGTACACCAATCGGATTGCTCAGCGAATAGGCGATAAGCAAGCCGACAAGTTAATCAAACCAGACCTTTATTACTACACACAAAGGCTTGAGTACTAGTTGTGGGGTGAAAAACTATTCAAATTCCTAAAACTAAATGCCTAATACCTATCTTATAGAGAACGGTACGTAACACCATTTAAGAGGATTTCTCGATTTAAATGTATGCAACTCCCATGTGCGTACATGATACGTTTTATTTTTAATATTCTATTTTTAATATTTTTTTATTTCTAATATTCGCTATAGTAATAACATTAGCCGCGGCGCTCTCACTGTTAATGAGTCAAGGAATGCACGCATAACTTTAGTAAAGTTGTCACAACGCTAATCTTTTCTTAATGTATGCAAATTATTATCTAGTAATCAATTTCTTAAAAATAAACATTATTTAAGTAAATTAAATATTTTCGCAGATACTGATGACATTTTACGAGTCCGTGGATGGATAAAACTGTCATCAGATTTTAAGTTCGATAAAATACTTACTTACTTCTTACCTACTTAATACTATGTGATTCTGTTCCACAAACCATGGCACACTTAATTTCCAGTCCTGCGTGCCCTGTCAACTGCTCACTGCGGGACTTGATGGAAGCTACCGAAGATGCCAAACTTGTTGCCCAGTTCTGGGCTGACTCCATCTAGCTATTTGCCATCGACACGCTAAGAAGAAGACTACCACTGGGAGCACAAGCGGCTGCAGCACGCTGCGCTGCAGGCGTTGCTGTACAACTTACGCGAGTCCCACTGGCCGGTGGAGGGTAGGAACTTGGTCAAGCGCACTGACCATGAGCGCTTTACGTGTACACGGTTGAGAGGTAAATCTTTATCTCCTATTATGGGCAACTTACTGGAAGAGAGAATTAGCTCTCCGTTTTTACGTACTGGTGTAGACCACGTCGGACTAGTGCTCGCACTGAATCGGAAAGGTAGGGGCTCTAAATTAATTAAAGTTTATATTTGCCTATTTATTTGTTTAGGTACACGCACAATACACTTAGAGCTTGTCAGTGACCTTTCTTCTGATGTTTATCTGCTTGCGTTAAATACATTTATTTCCTGGCGTGGCAAACCTGAAGAAATAATTTCAGATAACAAACGAATAGGTCTAGCAAACGAATTTTATAAATTCATATCAACATATTCTGGTAATTTAATTGAATACGCAACTAGCTAGGACATTATGTTTAGTTTTATCCCGCCTTATGCACCTCATTTTGGTGGATTGTGGGAGGCTGGAGTAAAGTCGTGCAACCACCACTACGACGTATGAGGAATATAGCACTGTATTGTCACAAATTGAAGCTGTCCTCAACTCCTGCCCCATGAGTCCTTTGTCCGCAGATCCTAACGACTTCCTTCCTTTGTGTCCCTCTCACGACGCCACAGCTGACTGATGTTCCTGCTCACCGGTTGACACACTACCAGAGGCTCGAACAGCTCACACAACATTTCTGGATTCGAGGGTCCAAGGAATACATCTCAGAAATGCAAACTAGGGGAGACAACATGGGCAAGATCTGCAGCCAAACACTCTGGTCGTCATCAAAGAGGACAACACACCGCCACTGAAATGGAGCTTGAGGCAAGTCATCTCTACAAGGCCAGAAAAATATAGGATTTGTCGAGTCGCTGACATCCAGACGACGTCAGGAGTCATCAGATGCGCATTTGCTCGAATCTGTCCCCTGCTCGATGATGGAGATGAAGACAAGGTGTTGGACGTCGGTACCTACTTCCAAGGCCAGGGACATGTTCAGACATCGCCTTAACAGACAGGCATCGCCTTAAGGACTGGGTCTGCCATCTACGACACAGCGATTGGTCGTCCACGGATGCCGCCGACCAATCACCGCCTAGCTACGCATCAACGTCAATTTTTAAATCTTTTGTTCTTGTTGGTTCAGATCATTATTATCACATCGCACCCATCGCACGCATCTTTGTTCTAAACCATACATATTGTAATATTCGCAATACACTGAAATTTCAAAGTAATTCCTGGTGTCGACTACCTTATTTAAAGAAGTCTCCACACACGCAGCAGAGCTGAAATCTCAACAAATAGTAAACCATTTTAAAATCTAAATTTCTATCTATGTTACTAACTCTCGTACATGTATATATCACTTTACAACGGTCTTGGCCATCGGCTGGTGTTGCTATAAATAACTAATCGCTATAAGACAGTATATAACGTAAATAATTTAGTGCGTTTGATATCGACTGGGATTTCCGTACAATGAACTGGGATTTGGAATGGATATGTCTATACCAACTTACAGTTATACGTTTTATCACAGACATACTTATGTAGGTATGTTTATATTCACCGCTAAATGTTCTTGGATGCATCTAATTCATTGCTTGCGTCAACGGGATTGGAATTCCCTGCCGGAGTCTGTGTTTCTTGGTCGCTATAACCTGGGAGTCTTTAAGTCAAGAGTGAATAGGTTACTTCTAGGCAAGCGTGCTTCATCTTCGACCACATCATCACTTACCATCAGTTGAGATGGTGGCCAAACGCGAGCCTATTATCAATAAAAAAAACGTGAAGAAATATCCCTACAGCAAATTCACGAAAAATAATTTTTTTAAGCCGATATTGATTTTTGGTTCATTCCGCCAAAACATTCTGCATAGGTGATAAACACAATCACATCAGCTGTTACACAAAAATAATATATATCAGTAAAACCTTCAGATGTATTTTACACATATTGATATCGGAGGAAACATACAAAACCAAAAAAAAAATTTGAAACCAAACTACGCCCATACTCAGAAACTAGCACAGCACAAAGAGCTAAATTTAAAATGGCGACTAAACTCAAAATGGCCGCTTCGGTAATTTAGTAAAGGATCGCTAGGCGAAAAACTGAATGGAACGCGTCATACCGATCCGAGTTAAATACGTTATTTTTTTCGTTTCTTTTCTATCAGTACCCGTTACTGTGCTTACTTCCGGTTTGCTGGAGCGACGGACAAAGTTTTATAACTATTCAACGACCATTTATGTATGTAAGTCCCTATACACGTCATTCCTTTGGTTAAACTATGATATCAAATACGGTTACACAGTAAACTATTTACACTGAACAAATGGAAAGGTCGAGAACCTCAATATGTGTATATATATAATATTTATATAACAAAACAGTAAAAAAGTGTGTCTGTATATTTAATTTTTTTACAAAAATAATAATAGAGGGGGGTTAAGAAATAGTATTAGAGGAAGAATTAAAAAAAAGTCTGTCTGTTTGCCTGTTTATACTCACTAATCTCCGGACTTACTGGACGGATATTAATGAAATTTAGTAAGTAGATAGTTGACATATTGGAATAACACAAAGACTACTTTTTATTCTGGAATTCCCACGAGATCGGGATTTACGCGGGAAACCCTCCCACGCGTACGAAGTTGCGGGTAGCAGCTAGTATTTTATAAAATACTAGGTACAACCCGTTGCCCTGAGGAGCTGTTGGTTAAGTACTAAAAGCCGCCCGAGATAATCCTCAAGGCCGATCCGTGGAATGCTTCCCAAGGCCGGTCCGTGGAACAGTGGCCATCTTTTTTTTTTGTTGATAATAGGCTCGCGTTTGACCACCATCTCACCTGATGGTAAGTGATGATGTAGTCGAAGATGGAGCACGCTTACCTAGAAGTAATCTATTCACTCTTGACTTAAAGACTACCGGGTTATAGCGATCAGTAAACTATTTTGCAAAAATTTTGCGCGTATGGGTGGGATGTCCACCATGTAACGATGGCGCATTGCCGTTTGTCTTGTAGTCCGATGATGGAACGGGCTTGGCGGAATTAGATTGTGTAATTCCATCGCACACTCCCCGAAATGTAAGCGATAGACTTGCAACTCGTCGATGTTCAAGTCTCTGGAGCTTTGATTCGACCAGTGAATCCTTCAGTCCTCCAATGAGTCTCTTGGCCCGTCTCTCAATAGATAACATATCAAGATACCTCTGTGCCTCGAAGAATACTTCAACGCCTAGGTTTTTTATTTAAAAAACTCTCTTCCTCACGCCCCAGCCGCCGCGGGATTTAGATACAAATCTAAGTTTCTGATGTACATAATACAGTTTTTATGTTAGATTTAATGAATACCTAAAACCACACGACGATATCCAACAAAATTTCATTCGAGGTAAACAAAACGCAAAGTGTAGGTTTCACCGACAAAAACTTAATTACAAATACTAAGGGCGAAGTTACACCGGCGGGTCGATTCGCGTTATTTCCGGACTCACCAACGTACACGCAGACTAAATGTTATCACAGGAAAACCGTTTTGGCACATTCTTATACACCGTTATGCGGTATCGGGAAAACGATTAGCCTGTATTTATATCCATACTTAAGTCTTTTTAACGTATTATGTTGTTTTTGTACCAGCAGCCTTTTTCGGCTTATGCATTTACTTTTAAAGGTAAGGTTTTGATGTCGTTGATATAAATGGTATGTTTTCAGTTCTTGAAAAAAAACGGGCTTGTACCTATAGGTGTTTTTCGTGGTGGACTAGCTTTTACCCCCCGGCTGCGCTTGCGTGCAAAATTTTATTAAAAAAAACGTAGAGAACTTGCAGTGTGGGTTGAATTCACATTACTAGCAATCTTGTTAACCCCTCCAACTAAGTTAAATATGCTTGTGTATGGGAGTGAGTTCACGGCTATATGTTAATGGGTGGGGTTCGAACCCGAAACCTCTCGATCACAAGGCGGATCTTAGCCATTAGGCTATTGACACTTAATAACTTCTAGTGAAAGAAAAATAGCTTAAGATCTATTGTCAGACCTACCAAATATACACAAAAATATCATAACAGTCTGTCAAATTGTTTCAGAGGAGTTCGATAACTAACACCGTGACATAAGATTTTTGTACATATCTATACTAATATTATAAAGCGGAAAGGTTTGTTTGTTTGTTTGCTTGAACGCGCTAATCTTCGAAAGTACATGGTGGATTTGGATGAAATTTGGTATGGAAGTAGCTTGAAGCTTGAGGAAGGTTATAGGCTACTTTTTACCCGACTGCAAAAAAGGAGAGTTATGTTTTTATCGTGATAGAATCTACGGGAGCGAAGCCCCGCGTGAGTACTAGTATAATATACTAGTACTCCGCGTTTTAGCGTGTTCAAGCAAACAAACAAACAAACTTTTCCGCTTTATAATATTAGTATAGATTAGATATAGGTATATACAGCATGGCGATTAGGTTCTCACATTAATTGAAACCACGTACTCTATATTAAGTATTTTATTTATTTATTTAAAGTTTATGTACAATAGTAGTACATTGGCGGACTTAATGCAACAAGGCATTCTCTACCAGTCAACCTTTGGGTTATTTCATCATATACAATTAAAATAATTTAATAATAAACATGGGACCTTTTTTCCATTTTAATATTTCACAACTAATATTACAAAGGATTATTTATTTTTTACCAATAACGGCATTTGTTTGCATTTACTTAATTTTAGTAAAATTAGGTATTTATTTTATTATTTTAACGGACTGATAACAACTTGTAATACCTGCTGCTAATAACATCGCCACCCTGTATATATAATAAGAAGTATAATAGACTAGTACCAATTATTTTGAATTAATACTGTAGCGTGGTATGGAGGCCTCACTACGCAACTCACTCGCTGTGAATAGAACGAGTCCAAAAAAGGTTTAACCGATACTTAGGGTACACAAAGGGAAGGCAATTTAAATATCTCTCCTACCCTGATAAACTGGCCTGCTACAAAATGAATACCCTGGAATCCCGAAGGGAGCTCTTGGATTTGAGATTCGCTTATAAGCTGCTCAATAATAACATTGACTGCCCACAATTGTTATATAAATTCAACTTTAGAGTACCCCGTAGACCACCTCGCAAACCTATAACACCCTTAGCTCCACCTCTTCGCCGTACAGTGTTTGGTGCTAATTCACCTGTACCCCGCATGTGCAAACTCATAAATGAACGCAGCAACCTGGCTGACGTCCACTCAGATTCAATATCCAAATTTGTCAAACTAATTAGGAGTTAATTAAGATATTTTATTTAGATGTAGGACTTTGCCCTATCTTTTCTGATTTTAAAATTATTTTATAGCCTGTAGCACTCGCAAACTGTGTAACCTTTCAACCAGTAAAAACATTTTTAGAATGGGATAACTACTTCTAAAGGATACGCCCTATATACAAAATTGCAACCAAATTTGTCTGTTTATAATATTAGTATAGATTTAAGTACTTACAATTTTTTTTTTAATTATATTACCAAGAGCATATTGTTTGTGGTGTTTGCCTGTAATTGGTTGTGCAGTTAGATTTAAGACACTAATACATATATTGTCCTATCTGTGTTATATCTCTAACAACTGTTGGTGAACCTTAATTAAATAAATAAATAAATGACGGCTAGTATCCGATCAACTACTACCTAATAAGATTTCGTATACTTAATTGAAAAAACTCCATTAAAATTTAGAGAAATTAAAACAAAAGCAGTTTTCAGCATCTATGAAATACCAGGTTGTAAAAATCCAAAATAATTATCTGATCCGTTAAATTATTCTTCCATTCTCATGACACATTAATAAGCCATTCCCAAAACTGTTCAACTTCCATTCCCCCCAAAAAAGGAAAAAAGTACAGTCGACAAAAAAACCTAAAAGTATTCCGTTTAAACGAGCTACCATTTATCTTCTCATTAATGCTTAATTGCACTTCGCTTGTCTTTTCATTTCCGCAGTTGATCATGCCTTCATTCTTGACGTTTTAATACTCGCTAACTGCCCTAAAGCCTTAAAGTATAACTTTAAACGCGACTGTACATTGGTTAGTCGTCAACAAACTTTTCAAAGCCGAGCCTTGGGACAAATTGTCGACGATGGTAAATGAAACTGAGTCTACTTGAGGTTTAAGTTTTGATTTGTTGTACTCTTTAGTGTTTCTCGTTCAATATACGAGTTCGCGGCAAACCGGATCTGCGAGGCGACTTCGGCATGATTATAACGAGGAGAGTTGGGAAAATCCTGAATTGTTCACTGGAGAATGGAAATGGAACAAATAGAAATAATATTAATTAATTTATGTACCTACATATACAATTTAGTAGCAGAATTGCCTCTTGGACGGCCAAGAGCGCAGAGCGTTGGCGGCAATATGCTTGCACGCAGGTTTGCAAGGTGTACTAAAGATGTAAAACTGACTATTCCAAGCCTATTCCAATCATTTTACTCATGGAACCCGGGGGTTCGGTATATGCGAGAAGCTTACAGCGCTCTGCACATTCAGTATAATAATACGCTGAGGGTTTTGTTAGGGCTACCTTTGTTTTGCTGCGCGTCAGGAATGTTTGCTAAAGCGAGAGTAGATGACTTTTATGTTTTTATACGCAAGCGATGTGTAACTGCGCAAAAGTGATTCAGGTGTAGTCCTAACAGCATTCTGGTTACACTGGTGGATGAAATCGATGGGTCAGTTATCAGGCACTGGGTTGGTAGTCATGTGTTCACAGGCGTTCATTTCGGCAATTACATTTTACTAATATTTTAGGAATAAATAGTCCGATATAAGTACATAAATGAAATAAACTCCTGGTTTAATAATACTGTTCGGTCCGACGTGAAACAGAACGCACCTTTTGGCCGGCAACATTAATTATCTGTGGACTTGACATAACCTCTCTGACTTGACAGATTGACTTTGCTTGCTTGGAAAAAATGCCGGTCATGGGAACCGCTGTTGAGTTAATTAATTGGTAAAATATTGTTGGATTCGCCTGTCGAGACCGATAATTGGGTCGCGAATTATCTAATTGTTGAAGTGTATTCCCCATTTGTTGAAAACCCCGGGATATTGTTGAATTATACGCCGCCTTGTCGTCGGTCGGCCGGCACGCGGAATTTGTTGTAAATCGAATTGGATCTCGCGAGATATGAACAGATTAATTGTGTTCAGTGATTGATTGAACTTTGTAATCTCGGATTAACAAGAATCCAGTGATATTTCTCGGAACACATCGCCTTATTGTCTACCACGCGTAGCGCGCGCTTGCTGGAAACGAGTTGGGTGTGATGCTGGTCGGGACTGCGCCATCTGAAGATCGACGCCTTGGGACCGTCCTAGAACCCGTAACTTACATCACACGTTACAATTACTCACCTCATATCACATACAAACCACACTTAGGGCGTGACCTTTGAAGGTCGAACTTGGCGTCCCCAGCACTCAGGTTAGTGGTACATTTTGTTCTTATTATTAAGTAACCTTGTTTATTGAAAACAACGGTAGTCTCCACGTATCGTGGAAAAGTTCCGGACACGTCCAGTTACCGTTGGCTGGCCTATTGCAGTCTTGAACAAAAGTGGTAGCAGAAGCGTGGTCTTATAAGATCCACTGGTTTAATTGGAAGTTTTGAAAGTAACTTTGGTTTGATTACTTAACACAACTTATAACTTGATAAGTTTTGAATATATTACCATGTCATCCGGGCTATCTAATTGAAGTTGAATCAATTGAAGTTGTATTTGTAATTTGTACTGTAGCCTCTTTCATTGCATTGACAGGTAGGATTTATTTGTGAAATTAGGAATTATTGGTATAATTTGGTACATAATTTGGTACATAAGTTGGTATATTGTTGTAAAAGTTGTTTGGTATTTGTTGCAATTAATAATTGAATGTCATTGATCTGAATTTGAAAGGTTATCTAAATAATAATTACACATAGTCTAACATAATAGGATTTGAATTGTGTGTATTGGTTATTGCATTTATAGTAATTATTGGATTGTTGTTAGAGATTCTCCGGCTCAATATTATACAGTCAATTGTTGTGCTTCTTGATATTTATTTGAGGTTGATCCAGCATTGTATTATACATTGAATTGTTATTTATTTGTAACTAGCCATCTGTACCAAGCTAGATTCATACTTGGAATAAGTACAGGGTCGCATTTGGACTTGAAATAATTGAATTTGAATTTTTATTTTGTTGAATATATTTGGCCGGCTAACAAGTCATTGCTGTTTGTTTAATATTTGATTGTTGGTTGTTGATTGTTGTTTTGTATTAATATTTGATTGTTGCAATGGCCTCATTAAGGGCAGTCAGGGAGGCTGCTGCGGGATTGACCTCACAGTTGAGATGGTTCACATCGGCAGCTGCAACTGTTGAGCGTGTGGAATTGGAAGAGCTCACCCTTGCTCGGTATGGGCAAGTGATTGAGAGGATCAAGTCAGCTGATGCTGCGCTCACGCGCTTCAACGAGTACATCATGGACGTGGATTTGGGGGTGATGGATCAGACGGCCCGCGATAGGATTTTGGGTGACTATGACCAGATTATCCACCTGGGGGATGTCATATGTCTGCGAGCGCGGGAAATTTTGAAGAGCCGGGTGCCTGATGCGGCCAAGCCGCAGACCCCTGTTGTTGCAGGCCCTGGACTATTGAGTAGGCTGCCCACCCTGGAGCTGCCACGTTTTGACGGTCGCTTGGACCACTGGCTGGGCTTCCTAGATCTCTTTGAGAGTCTTGTCGATGCACGCTCGGACCTCGGACCTGCCCAGAAGCTGGCCTATTTATTGTCTGTCCTGGAGGGCGAAGCCAGAGCCTTGGTGCAGCACTTGCCGGTGACGGATTCCTCTTACCCGACCGCTCTGGAGCTTCTCTCCCGACGGTATCAGAACAAGCGCTGCCTGGTTGATGTGCACATCGACCAGATTTTGGGGCTACCGGCCATTGTCAGCGCGTCGACGTTGCGCACTGACTTGCTGAATCCGTTGGTCTCAGCGACCAACGCTTTGAGACGCTTGGAGTTACCGGTAGAACATTGGTCCTACTTGTTGGTGCACGTGGTGCTGCAGTTGCTCCCCGCGGAGCTGAGGTCACGTTTTGAGCAGAAGTATGGTGGGGATAGTGCCACCCATCTTCCCCCCTTTGACGACCTCCTCAAATTTTTGGAAGACGAGTGTCGGTTTGCGGATAACACTCGTGGCGCCACGGGGTCACCCCCACTACCTTCTCAGCCCAGAGACCAGGGACGGACTAGGGCTCGGGGGCCTGTTGATGTTCCCTCCGCCCCCCGTTTTGCTGGCGCCCAGAGTCCTCGGGCTAGGGGGCCTGTTGATGATCGCCCCGCCCCCCGTTTTGCTGGCGCCCGGAGTCCTCGGGCTAGGGGGCCTGTTGATGATCGCCCCGCCCCCCGTTTGGCTGGCGCCCGGAGTCCTCGGGCTAGGGGGCCTGTTGATGTTCGCCCCGCCCCCCGTTTTGATGGTGCCCGGAGTCCTCATCATTGTGACTTTTGTAAGGCAACGGGGCATGTCATGGCGCGTTGCCCGGATTTTTTGAATTTGCACGAAAGTACCCGCCGCCGTATTGTCAACGCACGCCGTTTGTGCTTTTCGTGCTTGGGGGCCCACTTCCATCGGGACTGCCCCGACCCCCGCCCGTGTAAAATTTGTGAAGGGTCCCACCTTGAGATTTTGTGCGCCAACGCGAACCGCTCCAGCAGACCAGCCTCTGAGGGGGGTTCGCGCAGGGGGGGGTACCCCGGAGACGAGCACCGGGCTGAGACCCGCGATTCTGTATGCCGCACTCCACCCCCCGCGCAAGTTGAACGGGAGCCCCACGAGCGCCATTTGGTCTTCCCTCGTCAGGGAGAACGCGCATTGGCTGCTAGGCAGCAGTGGCCGGGTCGGCGCCGCTGCCTTTCCCCTCCGTTGGCGGAACGTCCCCGGCTGGAGTCGCGCCCTCCGCCATTCGGGCATTCGGTGGGATATGCCCCTCCAGTGATGGCGAGCGGCTTGGGACACCGCGCGGACGAATGGTTTGATTGTTGGCCTCGTCGTGAACGAAGGCAGCCTGGAAGCGGCGATCGGTCGCCGCCCAGACATCACTAAGAGATTGACGCCTGCCCCGCTAAAGGAACCCCCCGATCAAGACGGTTTTGTTGCCAACGGCCTCGGTCACGGTCTGAGGACCCTTGGGTGACTCGATTGTGGTCTGTGCCATTTTGGAAACGGGAGTCCGGGGTTGCCTTTTGTCTTCTTGGTTAGCGGGACAGGTTGGCCTGAAGATGAACGACCTTTCAGGCAAGATTTGGGGAATTGGCGAACCGGCTGACACCACTGTTGAGGGAAGGACCTGGTTTGAGGTCACCCTTGTGAGTTGTCCTTACCCTAAAATTGGTGCTCCTGCCCTTGTTGTAACTGAACTTGGTACAATTGTTGGTGACTGATCGTCACACTAAGAACTCGCATGCCGGTTGCAATGCGCTGTTGGCCATTCTGCAGCGAGAATTTTGGATTTTGTCGGCTGATCGCGTCAATGAGGCGAGGCCCTTTGCTGGCGTCGTAACGGATTTTGTTGGTCCCCCTTTGTTGAAGACGTCCACCCTTCGTAATAGCAAGATTGTTGGGGCCTATTTGTGTGTTTGTCTGCCTGTCAACCAAGGCAGTACATTTGGAGCTGGTAACCTCCCTCTCGACAGAGGCCTTTGAGGCGACTTGGGAAAGATTTGTGTCTCGCCGTGGGTTACCTTCGTTGATTAGGTCTGATTGCGGTACGAATTACAAGGGTACAAGTAACTATTTGAAGGAGCTATACGCCTTCCTTAATGAGAGCCAGGTTGATATTGGTAATAGTTTGGCCCGCCGAGGGGTCACTTGGTTGTTTGACCCGCCAGCCTGCCCCCCATTGGGGGGGTATTTTTGGGGCCGCGGTGAAAGCGGCAAAGGGACGCTGGCGGAGATTGTTGGGAGACACCGTTCTCACCTTAGAGGAACTAGCTACGGTATTTGGCCGCATTGAAGCTGTGTTGAATTTGCAACCTTGTCAAGACTTCCAATTGATTAGCGGACGGGTAGGCCCGTCCGGGGGGGGTAGATGTTCGGTCCGACGTGAAACAGAACGCACCTTTTGGCCGGCAACATTAATTATCTGTGGACTTGACATAACCTCTCTGACTTGACAGATTGACTTTGCTTGCTTGGAAAAAATGCCGGTCATGGGAACCGCTGTTGAGTTAATTAATTGGTAAAATATTGTTGGATTCGCCTGTCGAGACCGATAATTGGGTCGCGAATTATCTAATTGTTGAAGTGTATTCCCCATTTGTTGAAAACCCCGGGATATTGTTGAATTATACGCCGCCTTGTCGTCGGTCGGCCGGCACGCGGAATTTGTTGTAAATCGAATTGGATCTCGCGAGATATGAACAGATTAATTGTGTTCAGTGATTGATTGAACTTTGTAATCTCGGATTAACAAGAATCCAGTGATATTTCTCGGAACACATCGCCTTATTGTCTACCACGCGTAGCGCGCGCTTGCTGGAAACGAGTTGGGTGTGATGCTGGTCGGGACTGCGCCATCTGAAGATCGACGCCTTGGGACCGTCCTAGAACCCGTAACTTACATCACACGTTACAATTACTCACCTCATATCACATACAAACCACACTTAGGGCGTGACCTTTGAAGGTCGAACTTGGCGTCCCCAGCACTCAGGTTAGTGGTACATTTTGTTCTTATTATTAAGTAACCTTGTTTATTGAAAACAACGGTAGTCTCCACGTATCGTGGAAAAGTTCCGGACACGTCCAGTTACCGTTGGCTGGCCTATTGCAGTCTTGAACAAATACCTACCAGTCACACGGAGTCTACGCAGTTCTTGTAGAGATCGGCCCATGTATAGGCGAACATCCGAGCAAGAAAGAGCAAGTATACGAGCCGTTCGTTGATCCCGAGTCCCGAGTTTCATTACTACATCTTTGACAGTTTTTAAAGGTCTTCAATAACCTGACAATACTGCACAAGTGGTAATTTCATACCGTTATATTTGCACCTCAGTTACGAGATTATATGTAGAGGTCAGATAGCAATCGATCTTGTTTGAATTAAGAAGAACGAAAAGAATTATCGTGTTACTGGCAAGTGACGTGGAAAGTTATTGACCCTCGTAGTGCTGTGACACGTTTGTTATGATTGGTATTCAAGAAATATATGAAACCAATAATTTCGTATCAATTATTTGAGTTAGTTATTTTGAGCTGAAACTGTGCATAGAGACTCCATACCAGATGTTGTCTTCAGCCCATTTGGATAGATATGGAGTTTCCGTTACACATTGTATATGTAAAATACTTGAACTCAGCTGCATCCATTTAGACTAAAAGCCGACCTCTTCATAGGCCTCATAGTTTGGAAAAGGTTAGGCATTTGACTGTTTAATTTGAACTAAAAACTCGGTTTTATTTCTACATGGGAATGAATACCTTCCGAAGCTAATAAAAGACAAATTCTCATCAGGACAGTTGTAAAAGTCGAGGAGTCCCATTGACTTTTACAGGTACTATAATACTGTAATGGGACAGTCAGCTGTCACCTGCATTATTGCGATCTTTATTATATGGTACACATTACTTCCATCAGCGTAGACCATAAAGTAGCAGGGCTCCATACATTGGTAGGAGAAACATTCGTTCATAACTCCTTAAGCCTCGCATACCGCAACATATGAACATATTTTCAAATTACGTCTTCAGCCTTGCGAAAATACATCTACGGGGAATAAACTCAAGCAGGATTGTGTATGGTAATTTTGATCTTATTATGTAACAGATGTTAGATTCAAGCTACTTAAAATTACTCGAATTTTTGACACAGATGTTACAGATGATGCTTTTGTCTACATAAACAAGCGGATCGTTTTTTCAATTCATTTCATAAGAAATGGTATAATAATAGCCAGGCTCTAATCATGCTATGTTCATAAAATGCAATCTGATGTGATGCGTTAGTTCGGTTTTAACTTTATATTAATTTTAAATAATTTACGAATAGCAAAATAGTCCGCTCTCATAGAGAGGAAGCCGTGTCCGAATAGCGGGAACTTAATAAGCTGAATTGTTATTATAATTACATTAAAATATTTCAGTCGGAGCACTTCAAAATGCCACCACATGAAGCCTACAACAGCTGACCTTGCAACTAAGGTTTTGATACAACGGCAGTCGATTCATAGATCAACCGTCAACACTTAGCCGCGCATACTTTTAAGTCCGGTTCTTTTAAAAGCAGACTTTACAAATAAATTCTTAATAATATAATATATTATTAATATAATATATTTTTGAAATTTGTTTATTTGTGTGGAGGCATAGGGAATTGTTTGCGAAAGCAAGCGATGTGTATTCTCGCAGCAGGCGCGACCCCTACAGGCTCGTGTTAGATGTCCTTCCAAGGCTTGCGAAATATAATAAAAGCTGTATGTTTATGTGTGTCCAGGTTTACAATAGAATACCAAATGAATTAAAAACATTAAATACAAGAATGTTCAAAAATAAATTATACAAATGGCTCTCTGCTAATAGTTTTTACAGTGTTAAGGAGTTCCTGGAACATAAAATCGCATGATGACTGATAGTTTCATTTTGCATGTATTTGCACGCTTATATCTATTAAGCAAAACATGTTTGTTCACATTATTAACATTACCATCTTTTATACCATGTTTTTAGCAAATTCCGTCATAACAGATTTTCTTGTTTAAATCGCATTACGTAATTTGATGCATGGATGGACGTTCATCAAATTTTCAGGAGAGATGCTGATTTTTGAATTTTCTTGTCACGGGTTGACGAGAACAACAGAAAAGATGTGACATGCTACATCTTTCAAAAGAATATATATGTATATATTATTAACAAATTGGTATGAGATCATCTTCAAAATTAACTTTTGGTTTTGTTCGTATCTATGTATTTTATATATTCAAATACATATTGAAAAGGCTGCCTCACGCTGCCCTTAACTCAAGAGTTGGCTATTGCTCTGGCCAAAAGCTAAAAAAAGCATTACCATACAACCGGGTATTACTTTATTTTGTTGCTTAGTTTAAATTCAAAGTAATACATATTAATGTTGTGTCATAATATTTATTAGCGATCTCCTCCGAAACGGCTTGACCGATTTTTACGTTCTTTTTTTGTACATTTGGCAGGTCTGAGAATAGCTCGTAGACTATTTTCTTGCAGTAGAAATTATTTATAATATGGAAAAACAACGTATGCCGGTCGATAGTAGTTTAAAAAAAATTACATTGACTATCTTGAGATACTGGGTCCGCATGGTGGTTTATGGTCCATTCCAGCTCATAGATAATAAAGAGATTAATAATAATTAATAAGAATAATAATAGATAGGAAGCGTGTGAACCAGCTGTGGAAACATAGCAGACCAAATTTTAATTATTTGTTTATTCTCTTGTGATAGTGTTTGTTATCGTTACTACATCTGGCAATATGTGTATTGTGGCTGCCATATTTACTTATTGTTTATTCACACTGGATGCCCTAGACTTATAACATTCTATGAAAGATCATGTAGTAATTGTAAATACGTTAAAAATATCTGGCATTGAACGACGCTGTTCAAATGTCTTCTATACAATCTTTCCAACTGATTCGACCTGCCAGGCTCGCTTGTTCCATCGTAGACCTCGTCAATCGCTCATTAGCCGTGATCGAGATTAAGAGAGTCTTTAGTAAAAAGATAATAAAAAATGAATCAGTTTTTTTAGAAATGTAGTTAAAGGCATAGTGCAAGTAAGTACGTAATCTTCTTGGTCTGAAAGCCTACATGATCGGTCCCCCAGGTTTGACTGAGCAGCAAAGTATTAGTTGAGGGCACAGAACTTTTAATAGTGGCTTACTGGTTGGAGTTTGAAGTACACGATATGTTGATCGAGTAATTTTTAAATGCTTCCTAGTAAATGTATACGAGGCATGCCTTTTAAGTTCTGTCGTTTCCATATTTACCGGCAATTTTGAATTTGGAACTGTTCTATATTCGAATGTGTTTAAAGGTTTAAACAGATTAAGTATTAAGAATGTGCCGCCAGAGCCAAATGTAATGAATATCATATTGTTATGTACATTACTCATTTACATTACTATTTATTTAGTATTTGACTGCCGATCTCTTACTGTCATTGCGTGACCTTGAAATATGACCTGATAGCAGCAAATTTTTTAAACTTTTCGTTCTCTAAAACTAATAGAGCTAGGAATGTGATTCCTAAGCCAAACTATATACAATATTATAACAAATATTACATATATTTTTCTTAATTATTTTGATAATAATAAATAATTTTTTAATAGTAATCTTTTTTCTTGACTATAATTAGTAAGTTCTACCAGAGTGACCACTTTCTAAAATTTCTGAAAAATAGCACTTAATATGTAGATTTTATTGTTATAAGTTTCATCGAAATCGGATACCGACAACATCTTCAAAAAAAAATTTTTATTACTCAAATCCCTATTTGTGACTCTACATATTAAACTTTTGAATGATATGTTTAATAATAATAATACATAATGGGAAAAAGTTACGCTCCATCCACTCTGCTAACCCCGTAAGAGTCTGGCAAGCAGTTAAGTACACAAATCAAATTCAAAGTGACACAAATGAAAATCTGAGTGTATTTTATTAATATATACAATATTATATTCATTACATTTGGCTCTGGGGGCACATTCTTAATGCTTAAACCTGCTATACCCTTTTGAATCTCAAAACAGTTGAAAGTATTAGGATTAATGCTATTATCATTAGTTATTATTATTATCATTAGTCACAGCGTCGATTGGAATCTGTCAGGTTACGAACGAAAATGAATCTTTCTAAGGAAAATGTCCGTGCAATAATTTTCACCAACTTTAGAAGAGGCCTGACACGGCTTCAGTGTTTTGAAGAGTTGAAACCCCATGTCTGCGGACTGTCGAACGCTGGTATTTAGAATTCCAGCGTGGATATACTAGTGTTAGTGACAAATCTCGCGAAGGACGCCCAAAATCCGCCTTCACTGAAGATAACATAATTGCTGTGAGACAACTAATTCTCGAATATCGTCATGTGACGTATCGAGAGATGGAGGCTTTATTAGGCATCTCAGGGAAGATCTTGCATGAAGGGCTTGGTGTGAGAAAGCTAGTTTGCCGTTGGATACCATCATAGCATCTGCTTTCCGACGATCACAAGGCGGCCTGCGTCAAATGGTGTAAGAAAACTCTGCAAAGGTTCAACCGAGGAGAGTCAAATCACGTCTACGACATCATCAGTGGTGACGAATTTTGGGTCTATGCCTACGATCCTGATTCCTAACAACAATCTACAATCTGGATCTTTCAAGACGAGCCAAAGCCAACTAAAGTTGTTCGTTCTCGAAGCACTTTCCACGTGGCCACGTTCGTTGGAAAAACCGGCCATGTTGCGACTATTGCACTTGAAGATCGTAGAACGGTTAACGCAGAGTGGTATAGGAGGTACCACAGTTTGTTTACCACAAGTCATCGCCGAACTTCGAAAATCTAACTCAAAGCGACGCATCATCCTGCACCACGAAAACGCAAGCTCACACAGCGCTCGTCAAACGATTGAGTAAAAAGTAGAAATTCTTGACCTTCCTCCATACAGTCCTGACCTAAACCCTAACGATTTCTTTACATTTCCTAAAATTAAGAAAAGTCTTCGTAGTCAAAGGTTCCAGTCCGGTGAAGAAGCAGTCGACACATTCAAGTCAGCCATTTTGAACACCCCCACTTTAGAGTGGAATAAATGTTAAAATAACTGGTTTGAGCGAATGGAAAAGTGTATTAAGTTACGTGGTGAATACTTTGAAAAACAGTAAAAAGTACTATATGGTTCTGGTTGTGTTTTTTTCTTCAAACGACAAAACTTAAAAGGCATGCCTCGTACAAGATATTTCCACAAATATTATTTACGAGCTGTGTCCGCAATATCGTTCCCGTGAGAATTTTTTATCCATCCCGGATCAAAATTAATTAGTACTTCCTGTAACTTTTGCTCAAAAACCATTAAAATCGATTAATCTATTCCACGAATTAGCCCGGACAAATAGAAAGACCGAAAGCTATAAAAATTAAAAAAAATAATGTGTTTTAGCGTCGTGTAAATAATGATAAGGACTTGAGAAATCACAGACTTAAGATGTAAATGTTTGTGTTCCAATTACTCCAAACGGAGCTAAATGAAATTTTGTACAGGTTTAGATTAAATTCTGGAATTACACATAGGTTAATTTTAATCCCGGCAAAATGTCAGAAATGCACGCAAATGAAGACGCGTGTTACAGCTAGTATTCTTCTAAATTCATAACAAAATAAGAAATGTGAGTAAGATACTTCCGCTTTTAGTATGAGCATAATCTTCACAAGTCTGAAAACTGTTTCTTGGGGTCACCGATTCTAATAGTCATAGATTTTTTAAATTATTAATTATAGAACATACCTATGTATGTAAGTGCATGTGCCAGTTTAGTGAATGGACAGTATTTGAAACCATAAAGAAAAACAGTATTAAGGTGCGTTTCCACAAGAGATGTGCGATCGAAATGTGTCGTGCGAGGATGTCTAGCTGTGCTGTGAAAATGTGTGGGTGTTTCCACCAAAGCTGTGCGATGAAAATGTGCCTACGAGGATGTGTAGCAGAGCTGTGAAAATGCGCATTAATGTGTGGTGCGAGGATGCGCAAACCTCGCAACACATCCTTCTCAACACACATTCCTCGCAACACATTCCTCGCAACACATTCCTCGCAACACATCTCTCGCACACATCCCTCGCACACATCCCTCGCTTGTTTTGTATGCGCAAAAATATAGCTCCGCTGAGCCGTTTCCACCAGAGCTGTGCTGACCGAGGCGAGGTAAATGAAGCGATTCTATTGGTTCTTTAGAAACACATCCTCGCACATCTCTGGTGGAAACGCAGCCTTATTCTGTAAATTGTGTTTCCCGGCTATGTTATGGATAACAGATAGGCAGTCGCACTGGTACTCCGCTGCATTTAGTTAAACTGGAAGCCTACTTCAACATAGCCAGAAAAAGGCTAAGCAGATAATAATAATAATAATAATAATATATTCGACAACTTTTCACACAACGCCATCTAGTCCCAAACTAAGCAGAGCTTGTGATATGGATACTAGACAACTGATAAACATACATATATATTTCTAAATACATACATATTATAGATAAATTACACCCAGACAAAGAACAAATGACCGTGCTCATCACACAAACATTTGTCCTAGGTGGGAATCGAACCCACGACCTTGCGCATAGCATAACATAATGTTTATAAAACAAGTAGTCTATATACACTTAAATAAAAATCCTAAACTATATAAGGTGTATCTATTCATACACGAAATATTTTAAGGAATATACGTATAGCTGGTAAAGAAACCATAGCAACAAAAAAAATTATCTAGGTATATTATTTAAAAAACTAAATAATTTAATATTACTTTACACACATAATAAATACTGGTTCCTTCTTTTTTTTTTTGACATCCAATACGTCAGTTTACGTGGACGGCAGCGGTATTTGAGAAGGTGCGCGGCTTTTATGATGATCAAAGAGAGTTTTTCGCTTTGATCATATGAAATTTATAATATTTACGTAAAATAAAAAAAGGGATTAATTTTTGTTTTCGTATTCATAGTTTCTTTACCAGCTATAGGTATGTCTATTAAAATATTTCGTATAGGAATAGATACACCTTATATATATCTAAAATAACTTAAAATATAGCGTCCAGAAATTCGTGAGCATCACTGTCCACTGGTAATGTGTCCAAAAGACTGGCTGCATTGCCACATTGTATGACAATGCTTATCCTCTGTCCAAAGTAAAAGCTAGCCCTTGGGTCACGTGAAGTGTTGACTAGGCGTCTGGAAAGGTCTTTAAATAATTTGTGAGCACTCAGACCCCACGATCCCAGGGTTCAACCAGCTAAAGGTATATTCCTTTTCAACCCCAAACGGCTCAAAATATACCTATCAACGAGGTTATTAAAGAGCAATGCTGAGTGTCCATAGTAACTTTGGCTCAATATAAAATTCTCACGGCCAGTGATGAAAATAATTTTATTGTGTGTAGTTCAATACTAAGAACTGTTTCTTAGCATTTAATATTGTATAAAACTGCTAACAAAAAAATATTGCATAAATACAAATATGGAATTTTGAGGTTATTACAATTTGACTATACATGTTTGTACACGCTAACATTTAGCACTAAAGTAATTACTTCTGTCTAATTAAATAAAAGTACTTTACTTCGAGAATAGAGGTCCACTGCTGTAACAATGAACGAAGTTCTTCGCATTCTACTAAATACCTCCGCATTCGGAAAACATTCAATCCACAATTAGTGCAACGTTGTTGGTTAGACATGGTCACAATAATGGATGTACTTCAACACTTCGAAAAGCAAAAGAGTCTCAAAAAACAGAGAAGGAAACGTAAACGCATGCACTTCGCAATATCACCGACCAACCAACTCAAAGAGAATGTAATACACTATGTTTTATTGTTTTACAACAACTGTTTGTGTTTGTAATGTCAATCAATTCCCTTTGTGTCACTTTTGACACTTGTTCGAGTTTTTATTTCGCAGAATAGTCAACATCGCCTTTGCTTGCCATGTATAAAAATAGAATAGAGTTTTTATTCACAATAATTAAAATATTATTTCAGATTTTTTATATAATTAAATGCGATTATTGTTCACCACATATTGTTACTATTTTTAATATAGAAAAGAATACATAAAACAATAAAGAATTTGAAATAAAAACTGATTAATAAGTTTAATTGCAGCATATTGACAACTCAACCTTTTTTCGACAATTTCCGGTCAGCTATTTGTTTATTAATAAATCAATTCTAATGAAGAAGTTCTCGAAAGAAATTAAATACAAACTTATAGTTTAGATTTTATTGTATAGATTCTTATACATTAAAGATAAATGGCCGAGCCATTTTAAATTTAAAAGTTGTGTAGGCCAGGATCCTCTGATCTTTGTTCTTTCCGCCGCTTGAGGTTCTCTATAGCCGTAGCGGCAGCGCCAGTAGTCTATATTGTGTAGCAGTGCAATTTCTTCCAAAGTTCCCCATCGCCTCGTTTCGGCACCTCATTGGAATGCATAACTCCTTCAACCATTCCTCCCACGTCATCGCTATGACGTCGTTTGTAATATCCCTGCGCAGTGCACGTCAGCGTGCAATATGACGTCACCAATGAGATGCTAGCTATCTCGATGGTATCTAGTAGTTATTATTTTTTAGCTGTACGTTTCTACCATACTTCATCATTGGACGTCAATTATAATTAATCTTCATATTATAAAACGTCAAGCAAAATCTTTGTACCCGTTTTTAAGAAAATTATGCATCTGCAGGAATATAAAATTTTGCAGAATTAAAGTGCAAAAAGGTATTATTTTCTATAATGCATTCTAAGTTATATTAATTATGGATTGATTTGACCACTAGTAATAACAATACAGCTTATAACATTACTGCTGCTGGGATGTGCCTCCTCTCAATGACAGGAAATGGCCGAAATCCGTGAAAACTAGTGATGACATAAATGTGCCAAATTAATACACCAGACTTCGAATTCACGACTTACAAGTCACCACCACTGCTCATATTCTAAAATTAAAATGTTATACCTACAAGTCGACTGTATAATGTTCTTGAGTAAAATATTAATATTTTCAACCTTAAAAAAGGTAAAATATGTACAATTTATGTATGTAGGTAATTTTAATTATGAATTATTTTCACTGTATTTTAATGTAATTGTTTTTAATTGTGACTAATGTGTATTTTATAGTTGTTATAAGTTGATATAAGTTGATATAAATAATTTGAATTGAATGTCCTTACTGCTGTGCTAGCATGAAGAGTGGACTCATCCGAAATAATAAAAAAAAGGTTTTTCAGCGAAAAATGTTACCTATGTCACTTAGGCAGTTGTCCGACTGCCGGCAAGTAAACGACTAACTATCGGCGATTTACTCGCTCAAGAAACGCACAATGAAATATACATTCCGTGTAAACGAAAAAGATGCATATATTAATAGTTGCTCTCTGACTGTTCACACTGCCGGCGACTACTCGCTTCACTGGTTCCGACGCTGAGCGACAAGAGCTGTCAAAGATAATACTCGCTCAGCGATCACTTGGCGGTCAGAACTCACGCTGAGAGACCACCCAGATGATAGCTCAGCGACTAAACTATCAGAACAACGCACTCGCTGCTCGCTGCTCACCAACTCGTTTACAGATGCTAGCTATACTCGCTACATAGCTTTCTATTGGTGAAATAATTTTCTAAATCGGTTCAGTTATTTTTGAGTTTATTCGTTAGCAGGACTTCACCCGTGACTTCTGCTAGGATTTCGAAATTATTTACCATACAATTATTTACCATACCATAGAAAGAATTTTTAGAATTGGATAACTAGTTCCGAAGATTACCTCCTACATACAAACTTACAAACAAATTTTACCTCTTAATAATATTAGCATAGACAAACATTTTAACATATATACAAATCTTTCCTCTTCACTAAATTCGTGTAGAAAAAAAAAGAGAAGTTAATCGAGCCATACAAAAACGCTAAAACGGGTTGAGTCCGGCCAGTTTAGGTCAATATTCACGAAAGAGTTTCAAGTGCACTCTTGTGCAAACTTCAGAAAGTAGCAAGGGTAGCAACAGGTCGGGAAATATATTCTGGGATAACCTGACGTGAAATAGAGATAGCTTAAAAATATGGCCCAATTTTTGTATCGTTTTATGTTAAACTAAGTAGCAGTCACGCGGGACTTCGCTTCCGTGAAGTTTATCACGATAAAAAAAGTCTCCTTCTTTTGAAGAAAGTGGGACAAAAAGTCTATCCTATAAACTTCCTCAAGCTTCAAGCTACTTGCATATCAAATATTATCCAAATCCATCCATTACTTTCGAAGATTAGCGCGTTTAATCAAACATACAAACTTTTCCACTTTATAATATGAGTACAGATTCTGTCGAACGCTCAGTTTTTGACGCGTATCTATTTAGTTTTTAACTACACAATTTAGATTAAATAGCACGACGACCAAGTTTTGTAAGGTTCGTCAGGCAAAGCTCCAGAGCCTTGAACATCGGCGACGTGTTGCAGGCCTATCGGTATTCTATTGGTATCGCGTTGCAATAGCACAATCTATTTCGACCAACCCCATTCCATCAGCGGACTACAAGACATAATTATGTTACATGGTGGACATCCCACCGACACGCATAAAACGTTTTGGGAATACTTTCATTGTGCTTACAACTAAGGAGTGGAATTCCCTGCCGGAGACCTTAAGTAAAGAGTAAATAGATTAATTCTAGGTAAGCGTGATCCATCTTCAACCACATCATCCTCCATCAGGTGAGATGGATGTTAAACTTAAAAGAAAATAGTATAAAAAGTAATTAAAACATAAATAATTCTATTAATTCAACTATGAGAGGGAATGGGCCTTAATCCACCAGGCGGGTTGGTGGTTATCGCATGTCTTCGAATCTTTGATCCTAGGACATACCGCTTTCTTCACGAGGTATTCCTTTACTGATGTTAGAGCAATGGTGATGATACAAATTACTCAAAGTAAATGTGCCTGACAGGGTTCAAACCCACTACCATTGCTCTGTAGTAATAATAAATACACATTTTTATTTTTTATATCAATAAACACTGACAAAAATAAAAGACAAAAGATTTCCAATCATCCCTGCCTATTGTTAAACGAAAAAGGTTAATTGGAGAAACAAACAAGAACGCAATCATGTAATAGATCCCGAGATAATAAAACAATTCCCAAATAAAACAGACCCAAAAGATCAATTTAAAGCAACTCGACATATAATAACTTATTGGACCCGTAATTCGACAGGGACCTTTTGAAACTGATCTGACCGCCAACTAATAACAAATCTAAGAATAAGAATAAATTTATTTTTCAATGTTACAGTGATATAAGTACTTAATTCTATATGTACTACAATTATTTAATTTGTAACTGTGTGACAATTTCTTATTTTTATCGGCGGTCCCCAAACTAGGTCATACCTGTATTTTGAGAACCTGAATTGCGGTATTCATAATACATTATTTATCAATAGTGTGGAGATATTAAATTATGATGTAACTTGTTCTAAACCATGGAAAATTAACAATAATAAAATAAAAATAGAAGCTAAAAATAAGAACATTAAAATAAAATAATAACTCTTCCTTTGCAGTCGGGTAAAAAGTACACAAAAGGTTTACAGTATTTGTATGATGTGAGAGTCGTCTGTAACAAATCTGTTAGCCCATTTACTTGAATAAAATTGCAATAAACAATAATGCCAAGGGATTTTATGAAAAAGAAAAACATGTGTTTTACATGACCACAGGGGTTTGTTATCATAGAGCCGCTTTTTTATCGAGAAGCCAGCTTATGGGGGTTAGGGCAGGGTCTCGTATAATTAATTATACGATACAAAGATACATTTACATGAACACAAGAAGTATTATTATTTTGCACAACTGCCATGGTAGGATATTATAAGAACTTTAATAAAAATGTCACATTAAACTGTAGTTTTTTATTTTTTTTTATTGAACTAGCAATGTGGGTTTGGGTTTGGGTAGGTAGTGGGTCTTATTACCACCAATTTTGTTAACCCCTCTAACTAAGCTAAATATGCTTGTGTCCGGAGCGGGGTCACGGCAATAGTTTAAGTTAGTTTGTGTGGTGGTATTTTTATTTAATTATTTATTTTTCTCACCACAATACAGTGTTTTATAATACATTAGGTACATTAAACCTAAATGTTAAACAAATTTGATAAAGCACTGTGGGAGACTGTATTAAACAACAGTGTGTTTGTATTAAACAATAACTAATGTTAAGAGTGGTGGCCTAGTGATTACAGGTTCGACTTATAAGATGTAGGTAATTGGTCCAAATCCAGAAAGACATATTACTTTGTGTAATTTCCACAATTGCGACTGCTCTGAAAACATAAAAAAATAAAACAGCAAATGCATAAAAAGGCGTCATCAACGCTGTCAGTTGATAAATTTGTCCAAGAGAATGGAGGCATTGCTATGTTGTATAGCAATATGGCAATGGCAAAGCAAAAGCCAGCTCCTAAGTCATTGGGAACTGTCAATCAGCCATTCCAAAATTTCTCTAGAAAGGCTCCACGATCCGAGAATTCCGGACCCGAAACTGCTCAAAAATACAGTATTCAGTGAGGTTTGCCACCACAGCCGCAATGGCAACGCCATAGAACAAGATGATGAACTGGAAGGATGTGAAGATGTATGCGTATCGATAGAAGTTGCACCCACACTAGAGGCCTATCGAAATGATATAATTATTTGTTACTTTTCGATAGAAAGAAGAGAGAAAGCATTTATGTAGCACAAGCTAACCCGGCGAACTACGGCGAACAACAATCATTTTTTTTTCCATATTTTGTCACCTTATAAACTTTCCCTGAACTTCCACAAATATGTTAAGACAATTAGAAGTCGATTAAAAATCATCCAAATCGGTTTAGCCGTTCTCGAACAGCATTTGATTTTTAAATATATAATTATATAGAATACCATAGTAAATATCACAAAAATCGAGACAAGAATCGCAATAAAGTTTTGTTTTTTATATTGTGAGCCGTAAATTCGGGTCAAATCAATTTAATTTTCTTTCTTTCTTTGAATAAAAATGAAAAGAAATGAAACCACATAAATAGACTATTTTGTAAAACTAAATTTGTAAGTCAGAGTCTACCTTTTTTCTTGCTGGAGGAAATGAAGGAACGTGCAAATAAAAAATTATGAATTTTAATGTTGCACACGTTCTTTATAACATTTTTACGTTTATAGTGTCATTTCGTGGGTTTCTTTTAATTCCGCTGGATGCATTAAGGTTTTTATTAGTGTAGGTACCATTTCTTGTTTTAATAAAAAGCACTTTCTGGATAAAATATGCTCACGTGCATAAAACATCACGAATCCGTCAGGACTAAAACCGCTACCGCACCGCAAAGGTTGCGACCGCACCCCAAACGTTCCGTACCTAACATAATCAGACAAAATCACTAATTTTGCTTACCTCCTCTTTTTATATTGTTTGTTATTATGCTAGCAAAAGGCATATCACTCAGTGAAAATATCATCGGTCTACTTAATTCAGTTGATGAGAAACAACACGCAGACAGAGACACACGAACAACAAAGGCTCAGTAAAACTCAATACTCAATCATTTATTGCATTCCATATGTGTTACATGAGTGGTTTCATACAATTTAGATCAATATGGACCCTGTCGGGCACAGCAAAAATCAGAAGAGAGGAAGAGCGCTAATTATATTATTATCAATTTTTTAAGTTTTCAACTTTAACATAAATTATATTACTATTACAATATTTATGAATTTCAATTATTATTAACTAAATATGTATAAGTATATATTATTTTATTGGTCTTTAAACAATTATAAATAAACAAAAATAAAATTCATTTCATTCAGGTCTGAGACCCATATAAAATAGAAAAGTTACACATGAGCCATTGATCAGCTTACACTATATATATATACTACTATACGTATAAAAATACATGCAAAAAAAAAAGAAGAAAACAATAATTGTGAAATTGGAATTAAATTTAGTATTATACAAAATAAATATACAAAAATGTCAATACTTAAAATAAAATGGAAAATGTCAGAAACTAAATAAAAACTAATTAAAAAACAATGTCAGATTACAAATGTCACAAAACAAAAATATGTATATATATATTTTGATTTCAAATTCCTAATTACGCAATAATATATGTACATAAAAATTGCAAAAATAGACCAAATTTGTATATTTTGTAGTTGTATATTTGTAATATATGTTATTGAAAATTTTAATTTGCAAACTATTTATCATCTACAAATTCTTTAACTGTGTAATATGATTTGGTTTCTAGAAATCGCTTCAATTTATTAATAATATATAAGAGATATAAGCAAAACCAATATTTATAAATATATTGGTTTTGCTTATATCTCTTATATCATTGGCAAATTATTGTACATTTTTATGGACATAATTAAAGGGCTGGTTGAGTGCATTTTGAGTCGGGATTGAGGTTTGTGTAATTTGTTTTTGTTGTGTCGTGTACTGTATCTTTCTTGTGTTTCTTGGCAAGTGGTATAAAAATCTAGGTGTATTCTGACAAATTTACATAATTCATAGATATATAAGCAGGCAAGTGTGAGTATTTTGTGTTTTTGAAAGTGTGGTTTGCAGCTGTCTATCGGTTCGATATTTGCTATTATTCGAATTAATTTCTTTTGTAAAGTGAATATAGATGTTGATTCTGTGCTGTCACCCCATAGCATGACCCCATAACTGAGCCATGCTTGGGCATATGCGTAGTAAGTGACAAGTGCAGTTTGCAAGTTGGTAGTTTTTTTTAATTTCTCGTAGGGCATATGCGAATTTTGATAATTTTGCTCTTATTTTCTGAATGTGGGATTTCCAATTTATGTGCGTATCTATAGACAGACCGAGGAGAGTAAATTCATTAACTTGTTCCAGTTTTGTGCCATTAAACATGAAGTTAAGTTTTAACGGGGATTTTTGGTGGGAGTGAAAAGTTTGGTTTTGGTAAAATTAATTTCTAGATTATGATTTTCCGTCCAATTAACGGCTGAAGAAAGAAGGGAGTTTAATTTGGTGTTTATATTATTATCGTTTTGGCATGTGGTGAGTAGAGAGATATCATCTGCAAATAAAACACATGGTTCGTTTATAACTTTATATAGGTCATTAATATATATAAGAAACAAAAGGCAGCCTATTACACTACCTTGGGGAATTGACGCGTTTACTGCTTTACTATCGGATCTTATTTTTCATTGCTGTTAATATCGAAAAATTCAATCTCTACCATTTGTTCTCTATCCTTTAGGTACGAAGCAAACCATTCATGAGCTCTACCCCTTATTCCTATCCCGTGTAACTTGTCTAGAAGTATCTTAAATATTACCTTATCATAAGCTTTGGTCATATCGAGTAGCATACCTATGGCGTAGTTTTTGTTGTTAATTATGGTTAGAGCCTCTTGTATGTATTTGTAGACTGCTAATATTGTAGACCTGTTTTTACGGAAGCCATTTTGGCAATCATGTAGTATTTTATATTTTTCACAAAAAGAGTATACACGGTCACACATAGCCTTCTCAACGATTTTAGAAGCAGTTGGTAATAGCGCTATAGGCCGGTAGTTGTTTGGATCGGTTTTAGAAATTTTCTTATGTATCGGTTTTATCAAAGCTTTTTTAAGATGGTGTGGAAAAGTTCCTTCTTCGAAAGATTGGTTCATTAATTTAAAGAATGGTAGGGTTAGCTCAATATGGTTCCGCTGTTTGACCTCATGTCACCATCATCCGCTTAACCTTTTTCCAACTACATATTATGGAGTCGGCTTCGATTCTAACTGGATACAGCTAAGTAATACTGCTTTTTAATTATTTTTTGATAAATGTTTGGATGTTTAAGGTAATTTATAATGTAATGTATCTGTCTTTAATGTATGTGTCTATATGGGACTTCTGAATCCTGAATTAAATGTATTTTATTTTATTATTTTTATTTACATGAAGCGACTGCCTATTTGACCTCCACAGCCCATTAGCTGGGTAACACGATACGCCTTAGCAAGACCAGTGTCAAATTTTCTGGCTACTGACTGCCCGTGACAACTGTCAAAGATGTACAAATGACAGCTGGATCCGAAAGGCCTAACGTGCTTTCCGAGGCACGAAGGAACTCGATATATTGGTTACCCATTCACATACCGAACTCGGCATGCATTGCTTAACCACGCGCGCCCTTCTCAGAAGTCACAGGGGGAGCCAAACACCTCACTCTCCCTACTTAAAAAAAAAAGATGGGGCCCGCAGAGGCGGCACTAGTCGGGTGCCGCGATGTTGAATACTTATGTGTTCCTGCAGCCCCCGGCACACACATGTGCACGAAGGAACACGGGGTGGTTTTAGTCGAGTCTGACAGACCCCTTCGACCGCCCCAGGGCGGAGGACATCCATGAGGATTTACACCTCGAGAAAAAAAAAAGACGATCAACCCATGCGGTTGTTATTATTTAGCCACGAGCTTTCATAAAAAGAACCTTAAAAAAATAGTAAAATAATTTACAATATAGACCCTTTTCTTCTGGGTGGAAATATCATCGAATGACTCCTGCCGCTGTGGGTGGAGCGGAAGGGAGTGTCAGACTACTACTGACTAAAAACCCACCCTGCTCCTTCAGTTGTTTTTGCGTTTTGGGACTGCAGTATCTCGTTAGAATATTCCCGCAACGGAGGCAATAGCCCTATGCTGACTGCTCTTCAAGGCGCGTGCGGAACACGACGCGCCGTCGACTCCGGCTTGGTCCTTACCGGACGATGAGCTACTCCTGCTCACCGTCCGCAAGCCCACGTCTATGGTGACCGGAGATCGGCACAATATAGTCCCTAAAAAGCAATTAAAAGCCATACAATAAAACAATAACAGAATTCATCTAAGTTTCAACGAATACACAACTTCCCAGATACGAGACAAAGCAAACCCCACAGCACCCGAGCAAACTAAACTTAACCAATAAATCTAACCCACACAACATTAACATAATTATAAACGTGAATACAAAACAACCAGTAGGACAATACAAAACTTAGATTGGACGAAGAAGAGCGTTTTCAGAGCTCGTTTTTGCATATTTAAGCACCAAGAAACACCTCGCGAACCAGGAAGGCTTCCAGAAAGATTTTGTTGCAGCATAGAATCAATATAAGTTATAACAGTCTATGAAATCGCTCACACGCATAGATACCTATGCTTCATATACAGTGACTGTGAGCGAACTAACGACTGGCATTTGTTTTAGATCACCGTACCTACGCATGCGCTCATGACGGTGCCAGAGCGCTCTAAAGCTCCTTGGAAATCAGTGGCAGAGATGCCATTAAAAAGATTTTTATATTATGTACCTATACAACGTGTAATTTAAAGGGTATATACATGACAAGTGCATGACTTCTCTGGATGATAACAAACGATATGGCAAGGGTTTTGTAATCCTAAGTCTACGTGTGTAGAACTTATTACAAATTCCAATACTCTGATACCAGAGACCGAATTTTTCAAATTAAGAAGAATGAAAAGAATTATCGTGTTATTGGCAAGTGACGTGGAATATTATTGACCCTCGTGGTACTGTGACACGTTTGTTATGATTCAAGAAATATATGAAACCAATAATTTGGTATCAATTCTTTGAGTCAGTTATTTTGTGCTGATACTGTGCATAGAGACTCCATACCAGATGTTGTCTTCAGCCCTTTTGGATAGATATGGGGTTTCCGTTACACGTTGTATAATTATAGGACCGTGTACATATCCATCACACGCAACCCACAATACCAGATAAGCAATCATTTGTATATGCTTTTACTTATATATTTTTTTATTACCATATTTTTTTTCATTTCAAGTTGATAGCATAACTTAACTGTCTTCTGAGATGGCTAACTACCTAGTTCAGGAAGCAGAGCGTTTATATAACTGTGTAACTAATGTTTGCGAATGAACAAATTTTTTATTTATATATTATTTATATGTATTAATTTTGCCCGCGACTTCATACGCGTGGAATGTTTTTTCCGCGTAAATCTCGATCCCATTTAGCTATCAATATACCAAATTTCATTCAGATCTGCTCAGTCGTTTTTGCGGGAAAGAGTAACAATCATCCATCCTTACAAACTTTTACATTTATATTATTAGTAGGAAGTAGGATTTATGACCATGATATACATAATTATATGACATCTGAAACATGCTCTGTCGCGGCATCTATCTATTCTGTGGTCGTAGTAATGTACGCATATTCGGATAGATATCGTAATGTGTATCGAAAACTTCGATGAAGCTTCAGTATTGATGTTACGTTGCGATGACGTCGGCGTTTGAGCGGTTTTAAACGAGATTTGGATGATTTTCAAACGGGTGTTTATTATTTAAAATTCCTTTTTAGAGCATCAAGTTTTGATATTATCAGTTAAATCGCATAAGAAGAAGAATAATATGTACTAGTGGTTCACCATTGGTCAAATCGAATTATCAACCGTAAGTAATTTAAATTTTGACGTTATTATGAAAATATTATGTATCTGTAAGGGTTTTCCATATAAACTTTAACTGTGGCAAGTATCATAATCCTAAGTCCGCATAATTTTCGTAAAAAAGGGGACAGAGATTTTGCTTATAAAGATAATATTGTTAACAGCAATGAGTATTAACGTTTAAAAAACTAATTACTTTATCTTTACTATGCAATGTTCGGTATAGTGCATACCAAATAAACCTATCACGTTAATTGGCAGACATTGTATTACAATGGCTATTAATTACACTGAAGGAATTACCTGTCCTGAGAAGTGAACTGAGGTATCACAAGGAATCTCGGAAACTTACAGACCATAGATTTCTGGGAATAGCTCAAAGTGCACTACAATTTCCGACGTAGCTTGCTGATGCATACTTGACCAAAACCACTCCTCTCACAACATAATATACTGCAATACTAAATAAACAACACCTTATACAGGGTCTTTCATTAAGCGTGTCCTATCTTTAAATTTAAATAAAACAAAGTGTGTGTGAGATATTATCGAAATTATTTATTTATTTGAAAGATGTAGTGATGCCATTATGTGTGGAATATGACAAGTGTCCGCCACGGCTTCTCTGGGTGGAGCGCATGCGAGATATCCAATTTTCCATGACTTGCGCATAAATCCGGCTGAATTCGACCTATGGCATAGGTTATGTTGGCTTTGAGGGCCGCTGTGGTTTGTGGTTTATTCGCATAGACTTGCGACTTAAGAAAACCCCACAAGAAAAAGTCTCGCGGGGTTAAGTCACAAGATCTCGGTGGCGATAATTTTTCTGTGAAAATTAAGGTCAGTTGCTAACTGCTCCAGTGCCCATTCAGCGAACACACGTCGTTGTCTATGGTCGTTTACCTTCAATTCCTGGGTGAGTTGAATTTTATACGGGTGCAGGACCAAGTCACGATGCAAAATTCGCCAAGTTGTGAAAGGCCGAGTTCTTGTGAGCGACGCAAAATCGACTGCTTCGGATTCTCCTGCACATTCTCACGGACAGCGGCGATGTTTTCGGCAGACCTTGTGTTTCGTTGACGTACGGGTATTCGTTGATCATTTACGAAACCAGTGGACTCAAATTTATCCACCACACGACGAATAGTCCTTTCGGTAGGACGATTATGGCTACCGTAAAATGGGCGAAGCGCGCGGTGCGTTGCCCGAACAGAACACTCATTTTGATAAAACAATTTTATCATTTGCACGTGTTGTTGAATGCTATAGCTATCCATGATGATCTGGCAAAACAGAATGAATAAATGACAACCAATTTGACAGATGTAGCTTCAACAAGATGGCCGCTACTAACTGTCAAAGTTCGTACGTGCCTATTGGAAGACCCGTTATTATTAATGCCAAGGTTCAGATGTATGAATACCTATCCAAACAGCTATAAACTTTCGCATTTTTATATTCGTTTTTTACAACCATATGTAGGTATCGATATTAGTAACACAATCACGCTAGAATGGCTGAATAAATCTGAATAACACGTAGTAATTTTTATCCCAAGCAAAAGTATGATTTTGTTATTTTTTTCGGTGGGAAAATTATCAAATGTTTCGTCCCACTCTGTGTTGAGCGGAAGGGAGTGTCAGACTTCTACTTACTAAAATCCCTCCCTGTTCTTTCAACTGCCCTTACGGTCCAGGGCCATGGTATCTTGCTTGAACATTTCCGCAACCCCAGCAGGCGATGCCCTGTCGGGTCCTGTCAATGCTACTGACTGCTCTTTAGGGTGCGCCGTCGATCCGTGTCTGGTCCTTACCCGACAGTGAGCTACCCCTGCTTGCCGCCCGCAAGCCCGCACCTACGGTGGCCGGAGATCGACTCGCGATCCCTGACGCCAGGGACGTCTCCCGCAGCTGCTGGTCGCGAGGAAGAAAGTAGTCTCTCAAGTATGATTCCCTTGGGATAGATTCATCAAAATAAATAATAGCACAGGCAGCTACATAGTTAAAAATAAAGTAACGCTGTACTGATATTCTAACAAGGCATGTGATGCATTCCAGCCACAAAACACAAACTAAACGAGTTAAATGGGAATACCGGTTTTAGATTGAAAACGATATCAACTGTCTGAGAAGAGTCTTCTATGATACAGCACGGTTTATTGCAAAAAGGACCTTGTACAGCTAAGGAGTCGAATTCCCAGCCAGAATCTGTGTTTTCTGATAGCTATAACCTGGGGTTATTTAAATCAAGAGTAAATAAGTCAATTCTCGGTATGAATGCTTCGTCGTCGCTCATCATCAGGTGAGATGGTTCTTAAACACGATCCTATCAACACTTAAAAGGTATCCGAAAGAAGTGTCATTATACCAAACGGTACTTTGAATCCTCAGAATATACACAAAAACACGAAACTTGCCGACTCAGCGATTACTTACGGACCCCTTAAAGATCGATTCAAAGGTAGCTTCCCTAATCGTACTAATATGTTCCGTTAACCCACTACCAGGATAATACGGAGATGGTGAACCAATGACATGACAAAATATTGTCACAAACAGATATATTAAGTACTTTAAAAATTAAAGACATAACCTGAAATAACTAAAATACGACTTAAAACTATATAAAGAAACTCGAATTTTTCGTCCTTGATGTACCCACTTACAATTAAATAAAATCTACTGAATATAGGAACCTAATAATCAACGTCAATTCTTTTGCACGCACAAAAAAGCGACATTGCGACGTAGTATATTGTAACAATTCCTAACCTCTCTCAAGGGAAGTGTATCGATGTGAAGTAAAAAAAACTAACCTACACTTTAAACCCACGTGACCCAAAGTTTTGCCCTACAAAAACAACTTTTGCATAATTTTCTAACTTCGAAATAAAAACCTTATACTATATAGACTTAAATAAAACATAACACCAAACGGAACTCTGAATCCTCAGCATATACACAAAAACACGAAAAATATGATGAGAGATACTCAAATTGTCTTTCAAATGGTGAATAAATTATGAAAGTGCACCCAACAGTTATAGCGGGATTTTTGTTTCCAATCCGTGATATACGAAATTCAGTGTGAACGGTTGTGTTAAATTTGAAGTGAATATATGTGAACATACGAACGAACTGTCTGTTCGTTAAGAACATACTATCAACACCTTTTTATCTACAACAATGCTAAGATTGCATGTAATAAGCGCGTAACAAATCGATTAAAATACTTCGTCCCTGTAAGGCCTTCTGTTTCCACGGTTCTCACTGATAAAAAATTTATTTAAAAATCAATAAACATAAAAATATTAACAATAAAAATATTTAAAAAGTGACAAGCAGGCGGACCCGGTAAATTTAAAAAAAATACGTTCAATTGGGTCCCGCCTGCTTGTCACTTTTTAAAATAAAAATGTGCTTGTTTCTTGCATTTCAGTTGAGCAGTCGGGTTTTTTTGATTTTTTAAATATTTTTTTTTTCAACTTTTCAGTTTATATTATTAATTAACATTTTTTTAATTTTCCCGGTCATGTCACATTGGCACCCCACCGGATTAAGAAAGTGAAAGAGCTCTAAGTCCATTTTTCAACCGACGACAAAAAGAGGAGGTTATCAATTCGACGCGTATATTTTTTTTTTTTTTTTTTTTTAATGTATGATCATCGATTACTCGAAGACGGCTGAACCGATTTGGAAAATTCTTTTTTTGATTGAAAGGGTATACTTCGATATTGGTCCCATTTTCATAAACGTCAGGATCTGATGATGGGATCCTGGAGAAATCGAGGGAACTCTTCAAATATTATAGGCACACCTATGTCGTTTTGGGTATTTATTATAGTAACTTGTGCAGTTGCTCTCAAAAAGTACCATTTGAGGAAGTGGAACTGATGATGAAGACCACAGATGGCCGCCGAAACTACTCAATAATAAGTATTGAGTGGATTGCGATTCGATTACTTGAATATGGATGTTACGCACTTTATGCTCGTCACAATGCATATGGTGATGTAGAGCTGATGGTGAAGTACCAGGAGAACTCCTCAACAATTAACGGCCCAGCATTGGGTAAAGCAATATTTTGTAAAAGGTTATAAGTAGTTGATAATTAGGCTCTTGTAACTAGGTAAATTAAAAATAGACCAACTAAAAAGAGTGAAATAAAAACTTTTTACCAAAAAATTAAACCGACTCCCAAAAAACACTGCAAAGTGAAAAATAACTTTAATTTCGGAAGTCGGTGCCAAAAACGAAAATACAAAACTAAAGACACCGACTACCGAAATTAAAGTTATTTTTCACTTTGCAGTGTTTTTTGGGAGTCGGTTTAATTTTTTGGTAAAAAGTTTTTTTAAACTTTCTCTTTGTATTATTTTTAATAGTATTACACTAATGATAAATATGACATACATTTTTGAAATCCTTGCGATAAGCCCTTTAATTTGATACCCATATTGTGGTTTTCGAAAAAAAACAATTTTTTTCACTATGTATAATGGCTTCGCACAGCCGCGATGTTTAATTTTTCATATGTCACCTATCTAAGAACACTTGGGCTGCTAAGACAAATCTAACGATTTCAATTTCAACTTCAATTATTTATTTGCATCAAAAAGGATTACAATATTACTTAAAAACTAGCACATAGAAAAAAGTATCAGTAAAAATAATATAGGATCATCTGCAGCCGAACTAGGTAAACACCTGTATCTCGGCATACAGCGCCAATCCTCTCAGTCTATGACATTGAAATTTTATTAAATCAGCAAGTACAGTCTTTCTTTAAACTTAAAAAGAACAATTAAGAGTAATACTTTATAAAAATAATTATAAAATTAGAATTAGGAATTAATTTACTTAAAATCTAAGTGAGTTATATGTTTATTTCGTGTGTGTATGAGTATGGATGTAAGGGTGAGTGTATGTGTGTGAGTCAGTGTACGTGTGAGGGTGTATGTGCATGTGTAGTGTGTATGAGAGTGTTTGTATTCTTACATTGTGCCAAAGAGTATCAATCTTTCGAGTTAACTATAGAAAAAAAGAAATAATAAAAAAATTAGGACTCCTGATTATTCAGTAACTTCCATAAGCTTTTCTGTCTCATCATAGGTTAGTGTTAGTAAGTAATTTTTTACCCTAGTTTTGCATTGGGTCTTATTCAGAGAGTAGATATTAATTGAAGTATTGATTTTGTTATATATATAAGGGCCTAAAAAGGCAAAATATTTACGAATAAAGGACGTATGAGGGTGGTGATTGCGAGTACACACTGTCCTGTTCCTTCGCTTATATTTTAGATTAGGGTCATATTCTAAAACTGTATGTTGCTTTAAAACAATACCTTGTAAAAACAGCTGTCGTACACTAAGTACTTCGCAATATTGGTACAACAGGGTGGTAGGAAAAAGACGCGGTTTAAAAATGCAGATCTTAAGAATAGCACGTTGTGCAATCTCAATCGGTTTGATTATTGTTTTTGGAGCTCATCCCCATGATGTGATGCAGTATGATATTACAGATTGGCACAAGGCAAAGTAGATTTGTTTCAATAATACAGCATCCACAACGTGTCTCAGCTTTTTGAAGACGAACATGAGTTTTCTGACCCGGGTACTGAGTAATTTTATATGTTCTCTAAAGCTAAGGTTACTGTCTATAATGACCTCCAAATATTTTATGTTGTCTACATGTTCAATTGGTTTACAGCTACAGTTAATTGTTAATATTTATTGGTAATAGGGGTAATGTAAAAAAAGGTGAAATATTAAATTTTCATAGGTCTTTGAGCAGCCTTAGCTTAGGAAAAATTGTAATGTTTACACTTCCTTATAGCAACAGTTTGCCACAGGAAGAAAATTACCTTAGATATAATATTAATAATACATTGCATAATTTGACTTATAATAGTGATAAATTTCAATTAATTGATATTAATAATTACCTTGGTAATCGTTTTTATTTGACAAAAGATAGATACTATCTTTCCAATTATTGTAGAAGACGGATAGCTGTGTCGCTATCATATTATTTTAGTATTACAGCCAAGAATTTGGCTAAACAAGTTGCTTCTATTGAGCAATGCATTGACATTCATAATAATTCAACCAATTGCTTGGTTTTAAGCAATGATATTAGTGATCATTTAAATTAGAAATCATGACAACAGAGGCAATCTCTAGCAATAATGCAGAGAATAATATTATTACATTAAATTCAAATAAAATTCATAAATTAGTAAATGGGATCAACCTGGTGCACCAAAACATTCAAGGATTATTGAACAAAGATTTAGAAGTGGAATTATTTATAAATTGTAACAAGGTTGATATTCTTTGCATAACCGAACATTGGTTAAAAAGTCATGAAATGTTGTTTAATTTTAGTAATCACCAGGTTGGTAGTTCATTCAGCAGAAGTAATGCCATTCGTGGTGGCTCCTTAATTTTAGTACATAATGACCTTAAATTTAAAGAACGTAAGGATATAGTGAGCCTGTCTGTTGAGCGAACTATTGAAATAGCCTGTATAGAATTGGAGCAGTTTATTGTATTAAGTGTGTACAGACCCCCCTCAGGATTGTATGACTTTTTTGAAAAGGTAATGGATGAAGTGTTACACAAGATTAGTAATTCAAACAAGTACATTATCACTTGTGGGGATTTTAATGTCAATTTGTTAGAAAACTCTGGTTTAACTACCAAAATTATAAATCTGTTTCGGTCCTACAATCTTGATAATTTATTCACAGAGCCAACAAGAATCACCCCTACCAGTGCTACATGCCTTGATAATGTTTATACAGATGTATCAGTTAAACACAAAGAGATAATTAATTTACTAGAATCAGATCATAGCGGGCAATTAATTACTTTCGAATCTAAAAATAATAAAGCGGCTAAAAAACATATCACTGTTAACCCAAAAACTGTAAGTCGTTTAGAAACTTTCAAAGATAAACTTAGACATAGTTTACCAGTTTTGACGACCCTACATGATCCTAATCATTTATATAAGGACTTTTTTAATATGTACTGTAAGCAATTCAATTCCACTTTTTTACCTAAAACCATTTCAATTAACAATACTGTATCTTTCGGTGATTGGGCTACCATTGGTATTCACAAAAGTAGAACTCGTCTTTATGAATTGTACAATGAAAGAGCACATATAAACACTGTTGAATTTAATTTGTATGTTAAGAAATATTCAAAATTATTTAAAAAGGTTTGTTGTATGGCAAAGACGCGCCATTTGAGTTCTAAGATCAAAAATAGTAATAATATTATTAAAACAACTTGGGATATTATTAACAGTGAAACAGGCAGGTCTAAAAAACGGTGTAGTGACTACTGTTGGCAACACCAACAAAGCATAACATGCATTAGTCATAGCAATGATTACTTTTTGTGTTTGGTAACATTTTGACTTAATAGTTTTAAGTAGTTCATTCATTCTGTTTCGCTCTCTATAGAAAAACTCTCTCGAATTGGTTTGCCTGCAAAGCAGACGTGCTTTTTCTTGTGTGTGCCAATAAACTCTTAAGTGGTGAAAAGTAGTTTGAATTCTGCCATCAAGCCTCCGCCCACTATCCGCAGCACCGAAAAATTCATATACATATACAGTCCGCTATTCCTACATTTTGGTCCAATCGAGCCGGATAGTGTGGCGTGGCTACGAGTGTGGCTGCAACGTGTCGACGACGAAAACTACAAGCAAGCGAGGAAGCAGCCGTCTGTGGCATCCACGAGGTTCGAGGAGCATATAGATAGAACATTTTATAAGCTGCAACGAAAAGGAAAATATATCCATTTGCAGTAATATCAGAAGATACAAACAATACAAGGCGGTGGAAGCGGCTACAAATCTGGATTTGACTATTTCCGGTCTGCGGTTCACGTTCACGTCATGCGTCGAGTTCGCCCGGTCACCAATCAGCGGTCGCCGTGACGTGCATCGGTTCTATCTTCAAACGTCATTTCGCCCGGCCCGCCAATCAGCAGTCTTCGCGGCGTTCGACGGTTCAATTCGTTCGTTCACGTTACTTCCCTCTATTGCGCAAGCGATTTCTGGTGTCGTCCGCCATTTGCACAGTAAAATAAAAGTTAACGTGAAGTTTCAAGTTGCAAGATCAAAGTTTTACATATTGACTTTAGTGTTTATTAGTATTACTTTTAGTTTCGTAATTCAAAATATAGATAATATTGCCTCATTATGGCCGAGCTAAAGAAGCATATTGCTTCAAGGGGATATGTAAAGGGCAGTATCTCAAGACTGGCCCTTCAATGTTTTACTAACGACACATACGAAAGTTTAGTTGCCAAGAGGGAGCGTTTAATTAATACATTTGCCGAGTATGATGAGCATAATAAGTTAATTTTAGCATTAGATCCTAGTGATGCAGAGAATTACACTGAAATTGAGGAAAAGTATTTCAACATCATCTCTGTTTTAAATGTTGAAATTGATAAAAAACAACGCAATGTTCAGGCTATACAGGGTAATGTGTCCAACAATAATACTAAGATACGTCTACCTGCAATACAAATTACACCTTTTACCGGTAAGTACAGTGAATACACACCATTTATAAACCTTTTCAAATCTGTGATAAGCAAGGATGTTAACTTAGATAATGTCGCTAAACTTTATTATTTAAGGTCATTTCTTAAAAATGAACCACTTGATTTAATAAAAAACCTTCCACTTAGTAGTGATAGTTATCTAGAAGCCTTAAGATTACTAGATGAAAGGTATAACAATAGGTATATAATAGTCAATGAACACATTTATTCTCTATTGGATATCAGGGGTTTGTCAAGGTCTTCCCCACAAAACATTCGGGATTTTGTATCACAAATAAAACAAGTACTTACTGCGTTAAAAAATTTAGGCTGTAAAGTTGATTCATGGGATGACATTGTGTTATGTGTTTTATTACGTAAACTAGATACCTACACTTCGCGGGCCTATCAGTTGGAGCGAGATGATGGGACAGATCCTTCAGTCCAGCAGTTTTTGGAGTTCCTCGAGAAAAGGGCGTTGGCTCTAGAGAATTCTGAACCTGTGGCCCCATCTAAGAAGGCAGTAGTCAACATAGCATCCACCTCATCTGGTAACAAACCATGTCTTTATTGTAATGCTAGTGATCACAAACTTTTTAATTGTTAAACTTTCAAATGCTTACCTGCTAAAGAGCGATTGGAATTCGTTCAAGATAAAAAGTTATGTCAGGTATGTTTAAATCAACATGAAAAGAAATGTAGGTTTCATTTCAAGTGCGGTGAGTGCAAGAAATCCCACAACTCACTTGTACATTATGAACCTGCATCGCCATCACCTGTTGCATTAATGTCAGGTCACACTTTTAACAATGTTTTACTTCCCACAGCTATTGTCAAGCTTGTAGGCAAGGATAACCTTGAAGTTCATGTGAAGGCTATCCTAGATTCAGCGTCTCAAACTTCAATGATATCAAGTAGGGTTGTGGAGAAGTTAAAATTGGCTCCTATTCAAAATAGGTTAGATATAATAGGAGTCACAAATTCAAAACATACTTCCATGTTTTCTGTGCATGTGGACTTGTGTTCATTAACCTCAAATTATAAAACTTCTTTAAATTGTCAGGTGGTTAAGAAAATAACGTGTAAACTTCCCCAAAGCAGGATAGATACTTCAAAAATAAAAATTCCTGCCAATATTGTTTTGGCAGATGTGAATTACCACATAGATTTGTTGATCGGTGCGGATGTGTTTTTCCAGGTCCTGTTGCCACCCGAGGATGCAAATACAACACAACCACAATTGTTAAACACAAGGTTTGGGCATGTAATAGGAGGGTCGCATGCACAGCAGGCCTCTAAAACTAAGGTAACCTCTTTGCTTTGCTTAACATGCGAATCTGATGTTAATGAAACTGTATCACGCTTTTGGAAGGCTGAACAAGTCCCAGAAACATTTAATGAAAATTTAACTGAACATGAGCTCGCTGAGAGTATTTTTCAAGATTCAGTTCAACTTGTAAACAAAACATTTTATGTTGATCTGCCTTTAAAGGTGCCAATAGAAGATGTAAATAATACACTTGGTAACTCATTTGATTCTGCATATCATAGATTTCTTAACTTGGAAAAAAAGTTACAAAAAAATTCAATTTTACAAACTGAATATAACAAATTTATTAATGAGTTTATAACATTAGGTCATGCTGAATATGTGGAAATTAGCTCTTACAATTTAAATAAGGATTCTGTATATTTTTTACCTCATCATGCTGTCATTAATGAAACCAGTAAAACAACTAAAGTTAGGGCAGTATTTGATGCCTCCATGCAAACAAAAAACAAAGTTTCACTTAATGATTTAATGTTGAATGGGCCTCCAGTTCAAAAGGAGCTTTTTGATATTGTACTCTTATTTCGCTTTGGAGATTATACTTTTTCAACCGACATTCAAAAAATGTACAGATGTGTGATGCTTAATCCTCAATTTACACCACTACAAAATATTCTTTTTCGCTATAACACTGAAGACGAAATTAAATGCTTACGCCTAAAAACTGTTACTTATGGTTTAAAAAGTTCGGCTTATCTAGCTACACGTTGTCTAAAAGAGCTTGCAATAAGGTTTGGAAATGATTACCCATTAGGAGCTACTATGTTACTCAATAACTGTTATGTTGATGATGTGCTTTATGCGGACTCTAATCTAAATACTATGTTAGATTCAAGGAAACAGTTACAAGAATTGCTTAGCTTGGGGAACTTTAACACTCATAAATGGGCTTCAAACTCACCCTCAATACTAGATGATATCCCAATTTCTCAAAGGCAATTTGATGAGCTTGAATTACAAAAACAAGAGTGTAGCATGAAGGCTTTAGGCTTAACAATTAACATGAAACAAGATTGCTTTAAAATTGGTTGTCCTACATCACAAAGTACTGATAGACCTACAAAAAGGGATATTTTAAGCTACATTGCACGTTTCTATGATCCCATGGGTTTTATTAGTCCTGTAGTTATTAAAGCCAAGGCAATAATGCAACGACTTTGGTCAGAAAATATAGGCTGGAATGACACTGCACCTAAAGGCATTAGAATGGATTGGCTTCATTTTCTTGAAAGTTTAGCTAAAGTGCAAACCTTTGAGTTACCTACAAATATTTCAGTTCCTGAGTCAGCGGTCTCAGTGCAGTTGATTGGTTTCGCTGATGCTTCCAGTACTGTTGGCTATGGATGTTGCGTGTACCTACGTGTAGTCAATGTGTCAGGGAAGGTTACGGTATCGTTACTCTGTTCGAAGTCGCGAGTCAATCCTATAAGTAAAAAGTTAACTGTACCGAGATTAGAATTAAATGCTGCTCATTTGCTTTCTATATTAAGTGACAGAGTCTATAATACACTAAAGGTAAAAGTCAAAATTGACAGCGTTATATTATATTCAGATTCCAAGGTTGTTTTAGCTTGGCTAAAATTAGAAATAACAAGATTATTACCTTATGTTGCAAATAGAGTAAAAATAATTAAAGAAAAAACATCAGCTTGGAGTTGGCATTATGTAAGGTCACAGGACAACCCTGCTGATTTAGTTAGTAAAGGAGTAGATCCCTGTGAACTGTCCTCATGCGCCCTTTGGTGGCACGGGCCCTCATTTTTGCACTCTCCTACTTATTCATTTGAAGAAGTTAGTGTGGATGTAGCATTGCCTGTTGACTTACCCGAGCTGAAGGTGGTACCTGATTCAGCGGTTTCTTTGATTGCTCAAAGTGATCATGACTGTTTCCAATTTTCAACCAAATTTTCAAATCTTAATAAGGTTATTAGGATAATGGCGTACGTAATAAGATTCATACACAATCTCAGACCAAGCAACAATAAGAATTTAGATTCATTTCTTCATAGTTCTGAATTACAACAAGCATTAACTCTAATTATTAAAAATGAACAACATATTTATTTTAAGGATGAGATAAAGGCTTTAAAATATAATGAAAATGTCAAGGGTCCCTTAAAACCATTACATCCCTTTTTGGATAATCAGGGTTTAGTTAGAGTGGGGGGTCGCCTTCAAAATACAGATTTTTCATATGCACAAAAGCATCCAATTATATTACCAAAGGGTTCATTTATAACTGACCTTATCATTGGCCATGAGCATTTAAGATTGTTCCATGCCGCACCTAAACTGATGCTGGCTCATCTAAACCAAAAATATTGGATTATAAATGGTGTACGAGAGATAAAAAAGAAAACACATAAATGCATCACGTGTTTCAGATTAAAGGCTAGCACTGCAAAGCAGCTGATGGGTTCTTTGCCTCAGCAGCGTATCACTGCCGCCCGACCGTTTGAGAAGGTTGGGATAGACTTCGCTGGCCCCGTAGATGTCAGAAATTCTCGATTAAGACGCGCCATAATTTCTAAAGGTTACGTTTGTGTAATAGTTTGCTTTGTTACTAAGGCTGTTCATCTCGAACTTGCTTCAGATTTGTCCACTGACTCATTTTTAGCCTGTTTTAAACGATTTATTTCTCGTCGCGGGTTGCCCGGTGAAGTCTTTTGCGACAACGGCGGGTGTTTTAGAGGGGCAAGCAACCAGTTGGCTGAATTGTACAAGCTGCATGCTTCTGCCAGTCATCAAATATTGGTACAAGAATATGCTTCTCAGCAAGGCATAAAATTCCATTTTACACCAAGTTATTCACCAGTTTTTGCTGGGCTTGCAGAAGCAGCTGTAAAAAGCATGAAATTTCATTTAAAACGAATTGTATTAAAATCGTTATTAACCTATGAACAATTAAACACTGTCCTGGCTCAAATTGAGGCAGTATTAAATTCTAGGCCGTTGTTACCTATGTCATCAGATAGTGCTGATTTTAGTTACCTCACGCCTGGACATTTTTTAATAGGAACCTCTATGGTTGCCTATCCTGAAACCAATGTTGCTGATAAACCTTTGAATAAACTTAAGTATTGGCAATTGTGTAATAAATTAACACAACAATTTTGGAATGTATGGCACAAATATTATTTAAATACTTTGCAAAATAGGCCTAAGTGGCGTGATGATTTACCCATTGTAACTGAAGGTATGTTAGTAATTTTAAAAGACCCTAATGCGCCGCCACTGTTTTGGCCAATGGCAAGAGTAGTAAAGGTTTTTCCTGGTAAAGATGGCAAAGTTAGAGCATTAAATTTACAAATTCCGAATGGAAAAATCTATAATCGATCCTTATCAAGTATCTGTATTTTGCCCTTTAACTATAATAGTAGCGAGTAAGTTAACATAGTTATTGTTAGAGTTTGGTTAACATCTATTATTATCTAGGCTGACTAAACTTGTATTATGTAATTAGCTTGTATGTTTCTAGTAAAATGTTTGTACCTATATAAGGTTCTAACTTCTTTATTGCGTTACTCTAATCTTATAGTTTATTCACTTTAATAAAGAAAACTTGTGTTTGTTAAACATTTTCTTATTACTAATGTTTCTATTAATTATCAACTTAGTTGACTTTGTTTGTGAGTTAAACTTGTGTACGATAGTACTGTAGGGTAGGGTGTAAGTGAATAAGAAGCTGTTTCATTTTCAATATTTTATTTTGTGTAAGTAAACCAATGTAATAGTTGTTTGCCGTGCAGGTGGGCAGCATGTTGGCAACACCAACAAAGCATAACATGCATTAGTCATAGCAATGATTACTTTTTGTGTTTGGTAACATTTTGACTTAATAGTTTTAAGTAGTTCATTCATTCTGTTTCGCTCTCTATAGAAAAACTCTCTCGAATTGGTTTTGCCTGCAAAGCAGACGTGCTTTTTCTTGTGTGTGCCAATAAACTCTTAAGTGGTGAAAAGTAGTTTGAATTCTGCCATCAAGCCTCCGCCCACTATCCGCAGCACCGAAAAATTCATATACATATACAGTCCGCTATTCCTACAACTACAACCTTGTAATCAATGATGAAATAATTAAATCTGACGCCCAGGTTGCCGCGGCTTTTGAAAACTTTTTTGCAGAGATCCCGGTATCAACAACAAAATCTTTGGATTCCTCAACCACCGCTGCAGAGTCTCTGCTAAAAGAAAATGTTAAAATTTGCGATTCAGTATTTAATTTTCAACATGTTTCTTGTAAGGATATAATTAAAACTTTTAACACATTGAATGTAAAAAAGACAAAAGATTTGTGGGGTAATTCTGTAGACATCGTCAAGTCCATTATTAATATTGTAGCTCCTAGTTTAGTATTTATTTTTAATAATTGTATTGATTGTGGCGAGTTTCCTGACTTAATGAAGTATAGCAAAACTATACCATTGTTTAAAGCAGGTAGTACATCAGACCCTACTAATTATAGACCAATTTCAGTACTACCCACTTTTAGTAAAATATTTGAAAAATTAATTTTAGAGCAGTTACAAAGGTTTTTTAGTAGACACAAATTATTTCATTCCAAACAGTTCGGTTTCACAAGGGGTCGTTCAACAACCGATGCTGGTGTTGAACTTTTAGGACACATATATAATGCATGGGAAGACAAATGTGATGCCCTGGGCATCTTTTGCGACTTGTCCAAGGCATTTGACTGTGTTCATCATGAAACATTGGTCAGAAAACTACACCACTACGGAATTCGGAACTCCTCTTTGAATCTTCTTACTTCATATTTAAGTGACAGGATTCAGAGAGTCAATGTAAATGGAAAAATATCCCCAGGATCTGTGGTGACTATGGGTGTGCCACAGGGCTCAATTCTTGGACCATTTTTGTTTCTTATATATATAAATGACCTGCCTTACCTCATAAAGGATAACAATAAAATTGTGTTGTTTGCAGATGACACTTCACTTTTGTTTAAAATTAAACGTCAGCAACCTGATTCTGACGACATTAATAACGCCCTTTCAGAAATAGTACATTGGTTTAATGTTAATAATCTTCTTTTGAATGAAAAAAAAACGAAATGTATAAAGTTTACGATGCCTCACGTTAGACAAGTGCCAACTACTGTTTTGATAAAGGGTAAAGAGTTGAGCCCTGAGAATGCAACAGTGTTCTTGGGCATTACTCTAGATGCTAAGCTTCAGTGGGGTCCACATATAGATAAAATATCCAAAAAACTGAGTTCTGCCGCATATGCAGTTAGGAAAATCCGAAATTTAACTGATCTAGAGACGGCTCGATTAGTTTACTTTAGCTATTTTCATAGTGTAATGTCGTACGGTATTCTTTTGTGGGGAAATGCCGCCGATATTCAGACAGTCTTTGTTTTACAAAAAAGGGCTATTCGTTCAATTTATAAATTAAGTCCTAGATGCTCCCTCAGAGATAAGTTTAAAGATATTAATATAATGACTGTGCCCTGTCAATATATTTATGAAAATATTTTGTACGCTCATAAAAATAAAAAACTTGTTTAAAAAGTACAGTGATATCCATAACATAAATACTAGAGATAAACACACATTTATTGTTCCTTCAACTAGGCTCAAGAAAATTGCGGGCTCATTTAAATGTCAATGTATACGCTTTTACAATAAACTTCCCAGTCATGTGCAAGAACTAAGCCTCAATAAATTTAAATCATTTGTGAAGCAGAAACTTTGTCAGAAAGCTTTTTATTCTGTTAAAGACTATCTTGCGGACAAAAATGCCTGGGATTAAGCTGCTCCAATTACATCTGTTGAAATTCTGTTTTGTTTGATTTTTCTTATTACTCTTTTTTTTTTTGGTTTTTATTGTGATGATTATTTTATATACATTTTGATATGACAATATTATTTACTTTTTTAAGTAATAGAATATACTTTTATTTTTATTTTTTTTTTATTCTTTAACATTTTTAATTTTGTTTGTACAAGATGACAATATTATTTTCTTTTCAAGTAATATTTTTTTTGTGTAAAAGCAAAAGCTATGTTGTGAATATGAGAGTAATGTGGGATAACAACGAATATTATTAATAGATTACCACACTGTCTGGCAGTTTGAGTGCTTTATACGGCCCACCCAAATGTCCTTACTTTGGTATTGTTCGTCAAATCATTCCAGCTCCTTAAGGTTCTAAGTTGAGCTACGTGATATTTGACAAATGCTTGCACTGCTTGGACGGGCCTGCTCAAATCTGTTTGATTCTGTCCTCTAAAGGGCGCCACAGACATTAACCTACATGGCTCTCATATGATTTGATCACTATAGATTGTCTGGACTTTAAAAGAGACGTTGACCTCTGAGTTTGTTTCAGTGTTTCTTCTCAGAGTAGTCAGTTAGGAAACACTGGCCTCATCTAGTTTACATTTACGAAAAAAAAAAAGACGTGTAAAAGTGTTATTTATAACCTATTTGCAAAATAAACATCATTATTTCATTATTTCAGTTTATATCTAAGCAACATACATGCGGGACTATTTTGTAGTTGCTCCTAATTAATTTTGACTGGCGAATACTAAAAGTTAGATATTTGGTTTTATCAGTGTTGAGTGTTAAAAGGTGGAGTCGAAGCCAGTTGTTTACGATGTTAAATCCCGTTTGCGCTGCATTAAAGACCTCATCCCATGTGTCAGCAGAGAATAGGAGAGCTGTGTCGTCAGCAAACGATATTATATCTCCTTTTTGGGATGTTTATGGATGTGAGATCATTAATATAAATGAGAAAGAGGCTAGGGCCTAAAATACTGCCCTGAGGAATGCCGTAGGAGACTACGCCGTCAGTGCTCACATGACAACCAATTCGGACACATTGATTCCGTCCGCTAAGATAGCTTTCAAAGAGACGGAGTTGCGTTCCTCTAATACCAAGTTTGAAAAGCTTCGTAATCAAGATGGGAATTGAAATAGTATCAAATGCTTTTTTTAAATCTATGAATATAGACAAACATTTCTGCCCCATGTCAAGATTAGTACTAATGTATTTGGTTAGTGTATTAACTGCATCATCTGTAGATTTACCTACTCTAAAACCAAACTGATTTTTTGCCAGGTATTTCTTTTTTTCCGTATAGCTTATAAGTCTGTTATTAATGAGCTTTTCTAATAATTTAGACATGGCGGGTAAAATTGAAATTGGACGATAATTTGATACTTCATTTTTATCACCACCTTTAAAAATTGGACGGACTTCCGAGCTTTTTAGTTGCGATGGAAAAATGCCTGTGTCGAGACATAAATTAAAAATGTGCGCAAGTGCCGGTGCTAGATGATTGACATGCTGTTTCAATAATTTGTTGGATATGTTATCCCTACCCACTGAGCATTCGGATTTCAAGCCCATCACAAGGCAAGTAATCTCGTCTACACTAGTCTCTTCCATCACAAACGAGTTCAGTTCTTGACAAGAGTTATTATTTGACAACAAAGCTGAGTCAGAGCTGTCGTACGGTTTCCTTTTTTGGCAATCTTCAGCTAAGTTTTTACCTACATCAATAAAATAATTATTGATTTCATTTAATGATTCTTCTGGCGAGTCTTTAATGGTTAGGAGTTGATTGGAGTTACTGGGAGTTTTATTTAGATTCGAAATTTCTTTAAGTACTTTCCAGAGCTTTTTTGGATCATTTTTTGCTTTCTCAACCTCATTTTTTTCATAGGCACATTTAACCTTTTTTAAAATAACACTGCAGAAATTCCTGTATCGATTATATGTTATTTTCAGAACTTCATTATCAGGTGACGATTTTAATTTTTGGTGTAGTCGGTCTCTATTTTTAATACATCTCAATAATCCATTTGTTATCCAGGGTTTAATTATTTTTTTACGCCTAGATGTAGTTATAATTTCAGTATTTTTATTGATTACACTCTGAATCGTATTTATTAGGTTATTAATAGAGTGCTCAGGATCTTTCGACTGGTATATTGGGGTTAGGTCGATATTAAGCAAATCTTGAGTAAGACCTTCCTTATTAGTTATTGTTTGAGATTCATTTTTAAATGTTCGTTGTATTTTAAGATTCATGCATGCTAGCACAGGATAATGGTCGGTTAAAGTCGTTAGAGGAATTAGAGTATGAGTATTGTATGAACTCTTCAGCAATATATGATCCAGACATGTACCACTCGCACTACGCGTAATTTCAGTATGTGCAGGTAGTAATCCATGAGAAGCTGTTAAAGTTAAGTATTTCTCCCCTGTTTGGTCAATTTTCGTATGATTTATCGGGATATTTATGTCACCTATCAACATCACATTATTCGTGCTCTCTACTGTAAATAGTGTTTCGTGTAATGAGTCAAGGAAGGGTTCCGCATTTTTATATGAAGGAGAGCGGTATATACACACAATTGCCATATTATACTTACTTAGCCGAGCCACAAGGCAGTTTCCTTCCTGAAAAGACGGTTCCTCAAACATAAGTTCCAAATAATCTCTATAGTAAACAACAACGCCGTCATTTTGTATTAAATTTCTTTCAGAAGAGAACGATAGGAAGCCTGGTAAACTTGGAATTACGCTAGTTTTTAATAGCCAGCACTCCGTGAGAACTATTATGTCACAATCAATTTTTAATGCTTTCAGTAGTAATTCCAGTCCCGGTAGATTACAGTTTAAGCTACGAATATTTTGCGTGATTACAGTCAAACGTTTGTAGGGCGGAAAGGAGATTAATTTATGACATTTTTCGAGATCACATACTGAGGTTTTAGAGACAGCACTATTATCTATTTCATTTGAAAGTGATATTATTTCACCAAAGATGAATATATAAGAAATCTTGGTCAAGGTCAAAATGACAGCCGTAATAGAAAATAAAGGTGAGTTTACTGAAAATATTGTTAAGAGGGTATTTATAGTGTGGAATTACGCTAGTTTTTAATAGCCAGCACTCCGTGAGAACTATTATGTCACAATCAATTTTTAATGCTTTCAGTAGTAATTCCAGTCCCGGTAGATTACAGTTTAAGCTACGAATATTTTGCGTGATTACAGTCAAACGTTTGTAGGGCGGAAAGGAGATTAATTTATGACATTTTTCGAGATCACATACTGAGGTTTTAGAGACAGCACTATTATCTATTTCATTTGAAAGTGATATTATTTCACCAAAGATGAATATATAAGAAATCTTGGTCAAGGTCAAAATGACAGCCGTAATAGAAAATAAAGGTGAGTTTACTGAAAATATTGTTAAGAGGGTATTTAGAGATGTGTAATATGAATTAAAGTGAGTATAGTGTTTTGTGTTTGTGTATGTTGTAGGAGATTTACAGTTATAAAAAAATAAAATATTTAAGGCATGCAAAACATAGAAACTAAAGTTACTTTGAAATGGTGGGCTTTTAGAGACTAGTCATTCAGTAGCTTTTAGTTTTTCAATATCAGATTCCGAAATTATTCTGACTAGAGGATCGTTAATCTTTTTCCGAAGATACACTGTGCCATATGCGGTCCAGCAGAATTGATAATTGTAGCTTCGTTGAAACGATCTCGCCTGATAGTACAATTTTTGTGCCCTATGTGTGAGACACTCGGAGACATACACAGGTTTTACTGGAGTTTGCAATTTGAAATGCGAAGTGTTGAGTTTATCGGCTTTCGGTTTTAATCTATTGAAAGTTTTGACTTCCCTGATGAATTTGTCTTTTGTGAGAACTGTTGTGAAATCGACAATGATCGGGTAAGAGTTTTCTTTTGATTTTAATCGGTATATATCTTTTATCTCGGAGCTTCCAATATCCATACTTAATGTGGTCGCTAAATTATTAATTTAAACGATACTTCAATTATGTGAATCCGTTCAGCGGTTCTGGAGATATGAGGAAATAAAGAATATTACAAACATACATACATGCATACAAGATACGCGCGAAAAACATAACCCTTCCTTTGCAGTCGGGTAAAAATAGAATCCTTCTATTTCGTGAAAATAAGAATAGTTTTCCATTGCAAAGCTGACTACTCTATTGGAAAATTGGATTTGCATGGCGTATACGTTAGAGCGAGCATTGCTTGCGTATCTGTGGTCGCTCTGACGTCACACCTGCGCCATTCTTCTAGGCGCGAACTACGTGTAGTATTGTAGAGTACATAATGTTGATTTCGGGGCAGAATTATCGACTAACACTGTAGGAGGACTAAAAACTGAAAACCCACCCTATGCCAGCAGTTGCTCTTGCAAACGGAGCTGCGGTAACTTGTTAGTACACTACCTCACCTCCAGCAGATATCAAATCAGTCTTAAAGGTTTTTAATGGTAGTGTTTTTATTTATGACTAGCTGACCCGCCACGACTTAGTTCGCGTGGTATCCTACCCCTACCCAACCGATACCACTACCCCTATCCTACCCCTACCCTACCCAAACCCTACACTACCCCTACCCTACCTATTGGTATAGGTAGGATATTCCCTACCCCTACCCTACCACTACCCTATCCCTAACCTACCCCTACACTACCCCTACCCTACACCAACCCTACCCTACTCTTCATTTTTTTTCTCAATTTTCAAACCTTCCCTCAATTGCGGCGGTAAGACCCCTCTTTGAGGAGTGGCTAGATCGGCGTCACGGCGTCCTGACCTACCGCATGACGCAGGTCCTCACCGGACACGGAAGTTTCGGGAGGTACCTGTGTCTGATGGGTAAGGAAGAGACGCCTGGGTGTCACCACTGCGAGGGTCGCCCTGAGGACACAGTCGAGCACACGGTGCAGGACTGCCCAGCTTGGGCAGAGCACCGACGTGTCCTCACGGCGACAATAGGCGGAGACCTCTCGCGCCCGGCCTTGGTCGAGGCCATGCTGCGGGGCGAGAGGGAGTGGGAAGCGGTCGCCTCCTTCTGCGAAGCAGTCATGCTTTCGAAGGAGGAGGCGGGCCGCGTGAGGGAGAGGATGGCGTCCTCCCTCCAGCCCAGCCGCAGTGGTAGACGCCCACGGCGTCGGACGTCGGCCGACGATCTCCGGCCACCGTAGGCGCGGGCATGCGGACAGCGAGTAAAGGGCAACTCGCTGTCCGACCATGGACCATGCCCGGGTCGACGGCGCGTCGTGTTCCACGCGCGCCTCAAAGAGCGTCAGCAACATGACGAGGCCCCCTCTGCAGAGGGCCGAAGCCTGCCGGGGTCGTGGGACTCATCCCGTTACCGTGGCCCCGGTATGTAAAGGGTTATTGAAGGAACACCGTGGATTTTAGTCAGTAAAAGTCTGACAGTCCCTCCCACCCTGCCCGGGGTGGGAGGACTTATTTGATAATTTTACCACGTTAAAAAAAAAAAAAAAAAGACCTCCACGAACATTTCAAAACCAAGATAAGATAAATCCGTTCAGCCGTTCTCGAGTTTTAGCGAGACTAACGAACAGCAATTAATTTTTAAATATATCGATTTAATCTGCTATTGAAACGGCTGATCGTATTTAATTGATAGTTACCGTTCGGGTAGGTGATCTCAGAACATTGGACATAAGATTCTGCATTGAAGGTAAAGTCCTCGAGAGAATATATCGAAGAATATTCAAACAGCTCTAAAAATCTATAGTACAGTACTAACATTGCGGCGGTAGTGTTAAAAATTAACTACCTAAGGAGTTGACCTGATAAAAGGAGGTTGACATAGATGTTTCAATTAGGTCCATGTCGGACTGTCTGACAGATATAGTCCGCAGCAGCTAAAAATAGAAACACGTAGAAAAGATTACGTACACGTAGATTTACCAAAACTTATAAAAGGAGAACAATTTCTGTAATTGAATGTTTGCATGCAGCGTTCAGAAATGTTATGTATAGAAAATGAAACATGAATTGCCTGAAAGGCTGTCCTTAGAGGGTGTAGAATACTAAAGATGCGAGCATTTATAGCTCTTATATACCACCTACAACTATACTTTTTTAAATGTCTAGTAACTAGAAATACAATATTAAAAATACTCATTTATTAAGATATATGCCTCGGTGGCTCAGTCGTCGCAAGCGCGTCTGCTGAGCAAGAGGTCTCAGGTTCGATTCCTGGGTCGTGCAAAAAAGTGCTATTGCATTTTTCTGTTTGAAATTTCTCGGCAGTAGCCTGGAGTTTGGAATCGCTCTCCGGTCATGTCGGATTGTCGTCCCATCGGACAATGAGCTTAAAGGAACAGAGGGTGAAACCCGTACATGCGCACATACTTGCGCACTATAATATCTTCTGCGCAGATGGCTAATCAATTATAAAATTGGCCGTGGCCGATATTGGTTAGAAGGACTATTATTATTAAGATAAATTGAAAAAACATTTTTTTTTTAAATCTCATTTTATTTATTTCACCTAATAACAGTCTTCCTAAAACGCTTTCCCGTCACTACTTCCTATTTTTATTTTTTTATTTTATTTATTTAATTTGGATCTCCAACAAATATTACGGAGCTGATATCGCCGATGTGACAGTTGACAGTTGATGACTATTATTTTAGCTGAAAAGAAGAAGTGGTGCAAAATGCAGCGATGTAGTTTTGCAATGTGCTGCTGCTCTACACATATTATTACGGCTTAAAAGGTTTTTCCTATGTTAATAATGTTAAATTTCCACTCCGGGTGTAGCAATAGAGGGTGTCGGACTTTTACTGACTAAAAACCCATCTTTCCCGCTTGCATTCCGGGGCCATGATGTCTAGTAAGATCAACCAGGTAATTATTATAACATATGGCCACCCATTTCTTACCTAACATGATTCTAATGCTGAATTTACCTCTGGTCTAGACGTCATATAAATAGTTTATAGCCGATTCTCATTGATTTTTATTCACTTTATTGCTTATAAAGCATCGAGTTGGGTGCCCAATAAATAAAGTTTGATGGTCGATAGTTTTCTTTGTATTTGACTCCGGCTTTTCAAATTTATTGGTTGTTAGTTTAAACTAGCTCTTAAATATAAGTGTGCTATAGTATAGATTACTGTGAGATACAAGAATGAAAATCGTTACTATAGTATCAATGTCGGTAATTTATTTCGGAGTTGCATTATTGAAATTGATTTTAAATGGAGCTGATATATAGGACTTTTTAGTGCAAAACATTTAGATAATTGGGATAAATGTATTCGCACAAGGATGAAGATAGAAAGATAAATAGTTTTACTATTTTTTATTATTGATGAGCCCACTTTTGACCTCGATCTCGCCTGATGGTAAGCGATAGATGAGGTCTACGATGGGACGAGCGAGCCCAGAAGATGCCTATTTACTCGTACTTTAAAGGCTGAAAGGTCATAAGTGGCAGGGAACACAGAAGCCGGCAGAGAATTCCACAGCTTGGCTGTGCGCACAATAAATGTGGAGGAGAAGCGCTTGGTACGACAAGACGGTATATCAACCAAGTATGGGTGGTACCCAGCCGTGCGTCTGGTAGACCGGTAGTGAAAGGGAGATGGAGGAATCAGGTCATGGAGCTCCTGCGCACACTCCCCGAAGTACAATCTGTAGTACTTATAATTATCGAGATTCCTACGGGGCTCGGAAAACAAGGATGTCATTTGTACATTTTGACAGTTTTTACGGGTAGTCAGACGCCCGCAAAATTGATAACAGCCTTACCCCCTTGGCAACGACTCCCTCTGATCTCTAAAACCCAGATCAAATAGACAGTCGCTCTATGTAAAACACTTACTAAACTGTATTCGGTTGGACTACAAGCCGACTCCAACATAGTTGGAAAAAGACTTATCAGATGACGATGATTATAAATATATCATTCATATAACCAGGCGTATCAGCTATTTCTACAATACCATTTATAACAAGCCATCACGTCCCATTAAGTAAGGCGCCCATTTCGATAAAATCCTCTCTCCATTCGCCTATACAGATTACAAGTATATAAAGAAAGAGGTGGTACTTCGGGAGAATAGTAATCCCTGATAAGCTGACATTGTAACCTAGAGACACGTCGGTGTACCCACTACTATAGAGGTCACCAGAAGGTCCACTCCACACAAAGTTATTATAGCCAGCCTTTTCACAGAAATGTTGTGGAGAGTTGCCAGTCTAAATAAATGCAGTTGGAAACTAGTATTACACTTACACAATTTATTACTGAGCAAAACTTTAAATTTCCTTATTTCGTGTCGGCTCGGCTACCCTTTGGTATGTAATGGACGGTCACTGTTCCGTAAGCTGACCTACGCAAAATCTTCAAGATCAATCCGTTCGGTAGTCATTACTTAGCCAAGAGTTTTATGGCAATGAAAGTCGGCTTCATAAAAGGCACAAACCACTCACGCACACATATCAAATTCGCTTCACGTACTTCGAAATTTTATTTCGATTTAGATTTAGATTTCGCCTGCTAGGCGTGGAGCGAAAGAGAGAGTCAGACTTCAACTGAAGAAAAACCGTCCCTGCTTTTTCAGCTTGTCTTGCATTTTGTGGCCGCTCTATCTCATTAGAATATTTCTGCATCCCCAACAGGCCGTACCTCGATGGGGACCGCCATTGCTGCATGGAACACGACTTGTTGTTGACCCAGCCTAGTCCTTACCGGACGATGACCTCGCCCTGCAAAAACACTTCTAGTGCAAGCCCAATCGCGATCGGCATTTATTTGACGACGCTGTACATACTTGTATGTGTCTTTGTGTGCGTGCCCCTGTTTTCGTCCATTGTATGTAACTGACCTTCTGTATACGCTATTCTGTTTCACGTACCATGAATGCCGCCCGTCTTACGTCACAGTTACCTTACACAATGGGACCTTTTACTGAAAAAAGGTAAAAGTGGCTACATAGGCACTGAATTCATTTGAAAATAGAGTGTTTTAATGACATGGATAAAGAGATTGTTCGTGAAAGGAAACATCGTAATTTTAAATTTACTAGTGGCGCACATTGGGTCGATACGACCCCAATAATTTAAATGCTTTCAAAGCACTGTTTCTCCGTATAAACTCTAACTATGCATTAAATTACAAATTTATTCATTGCGATTAAAAGTAAAACATAAATTGGAAAGAAAAAAACTATTTCAACGTATTTCTGAATCCAGCACTAAATCAACAAAGTAACAATAGTTTATTAGTTAGATAAAAGTCAATGAAAAATACATACTTACAATGTATTTCAGTATTACATCACATAGTAAAATATTTATATAGCAACGTAAAAGTAAGTATGCACAGCCTAACAATTTCAGTGTAATCAATCGGCGGGTCCCGAGAGAAGCGTAAAATTTACTGCTCATTGATACTAGTCTATGGCGCGTGAGTTCGGTACCGAGGTACCTCGTAAGTCATGTGGAATAGACGATTTTGTAAGAGGTATACAGGAAATTATACTTTCACGCCACATTTTGCTGGTGTAGGCAGAGCTTGAGTTTATATTTCACTTCTAAAATTGTAACATAAAGCCAGAATGTATGTTCATTAGCTTGTTTAAATCTAATGCTGGGTATTTTCGGAACATAATACGTGTTATATGTCATATTGAAAACAAAAATTAATAACATAATTAATCTAATTATTATTATTAATTATTATTATTTAATCTACACAAATATGTAATAACATGCATAACAGTCGGACGCGTACGTTAAAGATTCCGGACAGGTAATGTTTCTTTTTTAATATATGACTTTCTAAACATTCACTTCTTATAAGTTTTTTTGTATAGGCACTGTATGTAGGGGAACCTATTATTTGAATTTATCATTCTACGATCAGTAGTTACGACCATTCTATTTAATAAATTCAAAACTTTTTATTTAATTAAAAATAACAAAAAATAGTCTAACGTTGCCCTTACAATATAACCCGTTGATACGTTGTATTACACAGCACAAATTAAACATGTATTTATAATTATCTATTTTGTTTCTCATTTTTTCGTCACGCATCTACGTATTTAGATCACAGAAAAAAATGGCATGATCCAAATTTCAACTGCATCGGTTCTGTAGATTTGAAGAAAGTTTGAACGGACAGACAGACAAAGATATACATGAAGACGACTATACGGAGCCATAAAAATACGGTAAAATTCTCATACGGTATCATTCTCATTACATTAGAACCTACCCTATGCGAATTTAGTTATAGAGTAAGATTACCTACATCACTTAATCAATATTCCGACAAGCACATAAGCGGCAATTAACTAAACATGAACTACTACTAAAATCATTGAAGTGTAATTAATTCCATCAACTCAGTGACAGCGTATCAAATTCTCTCGCGAATTGGCCTGTCTCGGTTCCTAAAAGCTATGTACTCCGAGACTCAAGGATTTACCGGAGGGATAAGGGAGTATCCAGGGGTAATACCGGCTCCAACTGGGTGGACCTGCCGAGATCTGAGATCAATTAGATTAGTTGACACGTGTGTCCTCAAATTTTTTGTCTTTGTTTTTACAAGCGTCAAATATAACGGCGTTGTCATACTGGGTGAAAAATTCATTATAAAGCGGAAAAGTTTCTGTGTTTAAACGCGCTATAAAAAAAAAAAAAAAATTGGTATGGAAGTAGATTAGTTTTTTACCTGATTGCAAAAGAAGGAGGGTTATGTTTTTATCGAGATAAATTCCACGGGAGTAAAGCCTCACGTGGCTGCTAGTATATAATATATAAGGTTCCTAAATACACATAAATTAAGTCCCTAAATGCGAAAAAGACTAACAACATTCGAGACTGAAGATAATAATATACCAATTTAATTTTACTACCATTGTATTAGGTATAATATCATATTAGTTTGCAAGGTATAAACGTTAAACCTTGCAACCTATGATATTATCTCTTTTTTATCTTAAAGACTGCTTTCGGTTTCTCTGTGACACACATTCAAAGTCCTTGAGATCATCGGAAAATTTAGAGTTAAGTATCCGTATGCATTCACTTCACTTCATTCTTCGATAAATTTTTCACTATCCAAGCGGTCCGTTTATGGAATGCATTGCCCATAGATGTGAGACGTGCTCAAACATTACCTACGTTCAAAAAAATGGTGAAAGAGCATTACTTCTCACTATAATTTTTTTAATTTTATATATGTTATATAAATATATATATATATGGTATGTATTTTATATTATTATGTTTGATTAGTATTATGTAAGACGTTGTACACTGACAGCCCTAAATCTATCTTCTTTAATTTCTGTCCATTCAAAGGTTGTCTGTAAGAGATTGCCCTGTGCCATAAGACCGCCCATTGTACACTAATTTTATTATTTGTATCCTTAAGTGCAATAAAGTATATAATAAATAAATATTATTATGTAGATTGCAATATATGAGCGTAGAGGAGCTTGTGGCTAAAAAATAACAACCGCACGGGCAGATCTTCAAGACTAAGGTTCTTGTCAAGGTTGGTCAGTGGATGGGTGGGAACATCTTAACATGTTGAAATTCCTCCATGCCTGCGGAAGCATGTTCAGCTTTAGCCGTTAAAGCAAACCCTCGGGTCATTGAATTCCCTTACAGACATCCTGAATAGACCGAGAGACCTGGGCCTCAAGTCTGCTATTACAATAGTGTCAAAATAGTCTATCATTGATTTCAAAATTGTTGATTTTGACAAGTTTGGTAATCTACTAATATAATGGCTTTCCAATGGTCAACCTCTGACACTTCATTGAACGAAATAATATGTAAGATTAAATAGAAATAAAATCTGGCATGAATAAATGTTCAAATTTAGGGGTATTTTTTCGAAAATCATTACTTCTAACGGGTTTTATAATAATGGCAATACGGTAATGTCATTCTAATAGGAGACTACTGACCAACCATTATGAATTTAGTAGATTACGAACTATTAGCAAAATGACAATGGGATCGTGATGGAATGACAAATTTATAAAAATAGCAGACTTGGGGCCCAGATCTGCTTCTGGAGGGACTGGACTGCTGACACGGCTCACGCACAATGGTCTCCTGCAGAGACCACGCGCGGAAACCTGACCAAAGAAGAAGAAACACGTTCAGCCGTTGATCGGCTGCCATTTGAACATCTTTGACAGTCGTTCTAGGTTGTCAGAAGCCAGAAAGTCTGACACTGGTCGAGGCAAGGGGTATCGTGTTACAACTACTTAGATGTGGAAGTCAGATGGGCAGTCGCACCATTTAAATCACTAATACTTGACTGCCGGTTAGACTGTACGCCGACTCCAACATACATAGTTCAGGAAATGGCTGAGCAAACGATGACTTTCAGTCTAAACGTAAAGGTAATTTCCAAACATATTTTAGCTTCAACGTGACTGGACGGCAATACATTCTCGCGTCTTAAGTTGATTTAAAGTTTATAATCCCCCAAACTTCTAGTCAATTTTACCAAGATTATTAATCTTAAAAATAATGTCATAAAGGCGTTCCAGCGGATACGACGCCAGAGTATAAGGCAAGGAGGGCACGTACCGCTTCCAATTTATCGTTCTAAAATGAAGTATGGCGATTTTTCTCATAAAGTGTTTTTAACATGGAAGTTGGAAGAATAAAGAGAAATCACTTTGGCTTTAGAGGGAAACCATTTTTCTACTTCCTGATTTATCGAAAAAACTTATTAAACAACGGTTTTTAGACTGATTACACCCCTTACTCTTGTAAATTAAATTTCAATTGTCCCTGTAAATGTATAGAATATAAACGAACAAGTTGTTGCCCGTGACTTTGTTTTCGTGGAATTTATGCACATTTTCTGGCATATAAGATAAATATTCGAAATTAGGCCAGTCTTGGTTTCATACCTGTTGGATAGCCAGAGACTCACATGTTTATGACAGGGAAGTCATATATACCTGGCAATGTGGGAGTACAATAGGAATCCCTCTTCCAACCCTTAGATACGAAACATCTTTTTTTTTTCAAGTTGGTAAAATCATGTAATGACTTCTCCCGCTGTGGCTGGAGTAGAAGGGAATGTCAGGCTTCTACGGACTAAAAAACCCGCCTTGCTCCTTAAGTTACCCTTAAATTCCAGGTCAGCGGTATCGCATTAGAATATTCCTGCAGAGACTACAAACCTATGGTTTCGTTATAATGAGTGAGGCTTATATTTTTGTTCAATAAGTCAATGACTCACTAAAAGTTTTATCAAACCCACTATTTGAAAAGTAATTTAAGTCTAAACCAATAAATTATTGCTTTTTCCAAACTTCCTAAGCTTGTTCGGATAAATCGGATCGCAGAGGTTTTGTTTTTCTTGATAAACTTCTAATTAAATCCTTGAGGGAATTTCTTCAAGGAGCTTTCTTTCGATAAAGTTATTAGGTATATTAGGAGATTTGGTAAAAAAAAAATAGTGAGTGATATGTAAAGTGGTGCTGCAATTTAGTGACTTAGGTGACCATTATATTTAGGTGACTTGATTGAAAATCTAATTAAAGGAAGAGTATAATTTCAACCATATATGTACCTACGTATAACTCAGAATTGTCCAGTGGTTGGACGACCTGAGTGTAAATTTTCTTGCTAGCGTGAAGTGTTTGGTATTTATCATAATATTTACTAGTAAATTATTTTTTATAAACATGGATTTAATTAAAACAAGTAACTTACTTTAAATATAATTGATTCATGTAACGGATCCCTCCCCTCTGAATGAAGTGGATGGGAATGTCTTACTTCTACTGACTAAAACCCACCCTATCCCTTCAATTGCGTTCCGGGGTTGTGGTACCTCGGTAGAACAACCCCGCAACCGCGGCGGGCAATAGCCCTATCGGTCCCCGTCATTGCATTTTCTTGAAACTCTTTTGTCGTCTTAGATGTATTCTTACTTTATTATTCATTTTATACCGTATTCTTGATATACATAATGTATTAACTTACTGTACTGCAAGTATTCTTGATACATTTAGCTTTTATATACTGATCAATTTAACAGACTATCCTCGACCCCTGTCATACAGATTGTCCTAGTTGAGGGGTCGGGACCACATTGACGTAATTTATGTAGTTTTAATAATAACAATAAATTCTCACCTCCAAATTTACTGGTAGAGAATGCTTTGTGACATAATGGGCGCTTAGGTAACACCATTTTAAATTAAGCATCAATAAATAAAAACGAAATAAGAGTCTTAATACAATATTGTTAATCAAAAGAAAAATAAAGAACGGGTTATTGTTAATCTCCAAATGGTTAAAATAATTTACATTTACTTAAACATTCATTAGGAATAAAAAGTATTTTTGTTGAATAATGGTTTTGTTTTCTTTTTTATGCTGTAATTTTAATTTTGTAATAGCTTAGTAGTAGTAAGTAGTTGTTTGGCTTAGTAAACAGTTGTCTAAATGTTTAAACAATAAAAAAAAAAATGTGAAATAGTAGGCAGTCAGTCTTTAGCTGATCAGTAACTAGTCTGCTTTAAGAATAAGCTAAGCTAAGCATCTTGACGAAGACTAAAAATAATTGTTTCATGATGATGATGAGTGAACATGTGACCGAATACTGAGGGATGGTAGTAGCAATAAATGGAAGAAACAGCTTTAATTACGGTTATTATACTTAGTAAGCACGCTAAGTCTTTGATCGCGACTTTTACTTGTAAATCTTAGGATCGTTAAGATTAATCGGAAGCCAGAAACAGATTAAACAGATTTATCCAGACCTGTAGAAAGTTACTGTTCTATTTTTTGTTTACTCATTTAACTCCTGTTTCCTTCCCTGGTAACACATTATAAAAGCTGTCTCTTTGTCAATTTGCTTCAACACTTCACTGTCCAAATTAGATTTCACCGAACAAGCTACTCCGTGTCATGATATATCATAAACATATCATCCCCTTAATAGAGGTGTATCACAGGAGAGACGAGAACTGTGGAGGCATAAACACCCCATCCACACTTCATTAACCCGTAAGAACACCTACCGCCCTGACACAAACAGCAATGGCCAATCTGGAAATCACTTAACCGATTGCGGGCCCAAGTTGGTTGTGTGTAAAATCTAGCCAAATAGGGTTGCCTTGGCCCATCACAGACGCAATACCAGTGCAGCCCCTATACAAGATATGGCTCACCTCTTGTCATGTCCACAGTGCACAGCCACTTGCTTTTTGCAGGATCTGAACGAAGCCAATGAAAGAGCTTTGCAGGTAGTTCCTTATTGGTTCAAAGATATCTGAGCATCGACTCGAAAAGAAGAAGATGTTATATCATTGTACAATGTATAATGTTGTCAGTAACATGTATGTGTTACTGACAACATTATATAGTGGCTTTTTTTTATAAAAGCCACTTATTAAGAGTTGAAGTTAAAGATATACTCAGAGGTTTTGTACAGAATCGTATGGATTCGCGGCGCAGCAGTCGACAAGTAAAATCCCCTAAGGATACTCCGTGGAAGGGCGAAACACGTGTGGTTTGCTTGCACGTGGTATGTTTTTACTGCATCCCTTCTGCATGGTAGATTGAAAATCTAGTTCTCATCAAAATTAACACTTATAATTAACATTGTTACCTAGGTTGTAGAGGAAAGATATATAGTCGCATCATGTAAAAGCTTAGCACTCATCTGAATTCAGTTATACTGGAAGCCGATTCCAATATATGTATGTAGAAAGAGTAAGGCTTGCAAATTGTGATACTATACTAACAACAACGTTTCTCAAAACAAGAATACCTAAATAAAATGTTCAACAAAAACTAGCCTCTATCAACAGGCTAGAAAAATACAACAATGATATAGCAACAGATTATATAGTAATCTCTTTGTTATTCACCTCAGTGGGCCTTTGAGAAGTCTATTTCCAAACATAGAGTTGTTTGCTTCTGTGCCCAATCTCGGCGAACAAATAAAACTATTGGAAATCACATTTTGAAAAATGAAAGAATATTCTCTCCGTTTATTGGTCGACCGCGCGCTGCTCTCGAAAACAAGGAAATTTAAAGAATGCTCTGTATTCTGGACTATACATGAACAGTGTATGTATGTGTCTGTGTATAGAGTTTGTATTAAGGTATAAGAGAAAGAGTAAAGAATTCCTTTGACCGAACAGCACGGTGAGCTTAATACGACGCAACTATGTCGTGTTCAAATAAGTTTGCACGTTGTAAGGTTCTTGAATGTATGTGGAAAGTCCCTATTTGGATATGAATGAAAATTAAGGTCAACATAAAAAAAAGTGCGAAAGTTTTTTATTGAAGGATATCGTATTTTTAGCGCAGTTATTTTCGTAATGTGTTCTAGGTTTTAATAAAGATAATGAAATAATTAATTGCTTAAACATCTGCAGTACCGGGACGTAACGAAGTTAGTTTCGACTTGTTGACCTTTTACCTTTAACGTAACGCGTAGCCACGCCACTTATTGTATTATTAGAAGCAGTGCTGTGCCTACTCAGTACCAGATTCACGTTGAGTGATCCCATCGATCTGCACGTTTGAAGTGGGTCAGGATACCAGCATGGGATACATCACGCACTACCCACGCGCTCTACATAAACTTTCACTAAAGAATTTTTTAATACAACCATACAATAAAAATACACGGCGTGCCGTCCAAAATCTATAATTAGGGGGTAACACTAAATTAAAAGTCCTTTAATAAATAATATATCAGTAACACAACTCACCAACAAATATCGATCTCGTCGACGTAAAGTTCAATCGATTTCACGTTAAAAACTCTGAAGTTTCACTAGTACAATGCTCACCTGTGCCCGGTATCACAACACTCGCAACATGTTGGGCGAGCGGGGTAGAGCGGGTCGCGAGCTAGCCGGCTCGGCGCGGCGCGGCGCGGCTCGGCCGGGGGCGACACGGGCGGCCGGCGCGGGGCGCGGCGCGGACTGGCCGGGGGCGTGAGCACGCCTCTGGCACTCGCCTCGCCCGCTCACCTCTCCCACTCGCCTTGCCGCTCGCCGCCGCCGCGCCGCCGCGCCGATGCCCTAAATTCACGTCCGCGCCGCCGACACAATAATTGTCGTACCGTTGCCTGCAGCCACGCCGGCCGCACGCCCTATCGATTCAAACCGCGTACGTTTCGTGAAAGTAAAAAGTTAACTCGATCGAATACGATGCGGTCAATTTTCTGTAAACGCGATCAAGCCGTTTTCTAGGTCACAAACTCATAAAGTCGATTTAAAAGTTACTATTGATCCTTTGACTTGTATGTACCACTGTTATATGAATCAACTCGGACAGTATCCAAACTAACGACGGCAAGTACTACGATTGCTTTAATAAAAAATAAGCTAACATTTAACGTAGCCCTGGAAGTCTGTAGCAACAGGAAAATGATTTTAAACAAACGAGTAGACGCGGGTTTTTACTATGGATAATAAAAAAACACATTTCCCTGAATTAATAAATAATTTATAACATCGAAACATTTTTATTCTAATCGAGTTTTGTACCAAAATTTGGTTTTATAAATAGCAGTAGGCGTATTCAGAAATAGTACGTAAATAAAGCTTGGCTTTGTCCTTTAGCGCGCGGGTCTCGTAAGCCCGTAAGCGAGTGCTACGCGGCTACGACGTCAGCGCTACGAAGTGCTACGACGTGCTACAATGAATATCACGATTCTCGTGATAGTGGCGGTCGGCAGGCGCTTTTGGTAACAAATATATTTCTCAGAGCTAAATAAAGTAAAGATATTTTTAATGGTACTTATAGTATTTAGTTTGTTAATAATAATTTTATTTTAATAATTTTAATTAGTGTTCAAAAAGTTATTATGTATGTGTTACGTCAATTAAAGACAATTAATAACATAATGAACCAAAAATGAGAATATTTTCCTTTATTAAATAATGTTGTTTTTCAAAAACAGAATATTATAAATGTGATCATTGAATATACGTCTATATGGAGAGTATACTAAGGAGATACTTTCAAGTTCAAGCGAGCAACCATGTCCGAATATGAGGTACTGATTAGGAAAAATCTCAATAATTTATCAATATTAAAAAAAAAAACATAGCATCTTCCTAAGTATTTCAGGATAATAATATCAAATAGTAATATCAAAAACTGTTCAATTTTGTGGACAAAATCTGACGCATCTGTGACGCAGATATTGTTGTCTTTTATTTTCCGGTAACTTAAATTTATGTTTTTATGTATGTAAGGAAAGAATATTGATTTACTTTACCTTGCAAGTATTTCACGAAAATTAATATAATAACATGTTCAGAGTTACAGGTTCGGGACCCGGGCACTGCGGGTAATCGACCGGCGTGCAAGTCGCAAGTCAGCGTGGCGTGCCGCCGTCGCGTGACCCCGTGCGTGACACTCTCTACTTTATTTGTGACTCTTAAAAAACATATTAAAACCTACCGCTGACCGACGGCCAACTGACTGTATGTAACTCAGTTTAATCCACCAATACGGGTACCGTTTAACTAAACTAAGTATAGACCATACTCATTAGAAGCGTCAATATCCTATTGGCTAAGTTGTCGGTCTTGTGAACGAGGGGACGCGGGTTCAAACCCCACCACCCACTATGGCCGTGAAACCATTTCCAACACAAGCATATTTATGCTGTAGGGGTTAACAAAATTGCTAGTAATGTGAATTCTACCCACATTGCCAATTCTCTTTAAAATAAAGTAAAACAAACACCTTCGATGACCAGTGTAAACAGCACGATTATGACCCTGTTACAACTAGTGTAGTCGCAGCCAGAAGATGTCTGAGCCTTAATTTTTTCGAAGACTTTAACTGTCGCTTGATATATATCTATTTAATAATGTTTAATATTGTATGTTTTTTTAGAACAAACTTTCCACTCTAAGGTATACAGGGTTATTGGAAATACGTCCCGATCCTGTTAAGGGCGTGTAGATGAGGTCATTAACTAACAAATCAACCCTAAGTTTCTACGCTTAAAGTATACCATTATCGAGTTTTTTTTAAATATTAAAATAACATAGGACTTTATCTCTTTTAAAAATTTATAAAAAAGAAACAAAAACACGTTTTAGCATTCTTATTTATTAAATAGCTAAAGAATTAAGTTGCGCATAATAAAAAAACATAAAACAATTAAAAACCTCCGTACTTTTGAAAAAAGAGATCCAATAGTTATTTTATTTTGATGATTTTTGCAACGTCTTATGAAATAAATAATTTTTTTTTTCTCCTAAAAATCACTAATCTATTTTGACGGCGGAACATTTTATTTGTTGGTTAATGACCTCATCTACACGCCCTTAACAGGATCGGGACATATTTCCAATAACCCTGTATATTTATTTATTATTTATAGGCTTGCGTTTGACCGCCATCTCATTTGACGGTAAGCGATGATGTAATCGAAGGTAAAGCACGCTTACCTACAAGTTACCTATTCACTCTTGACTTTAAGACCCCAGGTTATGGCTATCAGGAAACAGACTCTGGCAAGGAATCCCACTCTTTAGCAGTACACACAATGAAAGTATGTATTCCCAAAACGTTTTATATCACCTAATATAAAAATCTCGTGTCAAACTCCGCCAAAACGGCTCAACCAACTTTTATGAATTTGTTTGTACATATTTGGTAGGTCTAAGATGAAGTCGTTAGCAGTTTTTATTTTTTCACTGGTAATAATTTATATGTCAAAACAATCTTTGCAAAGTCAGCTTGAATTCTATAATATTTTATTCAGGTTTTTTTTTGTCCACAAACGTGGGGTGTTTTGATTGGGTCACTATTCACTACACTATCATTATCCTATTTCAGTATAGCTGTTAGTCCTCCATTCATTTTAAATAAATAAATATTTAATCAAACCAACTTTAGTTGAGTTGGTTATGACAGTTACAGTTCCTATAGTTCCATACCATCATCATCACCATTTCAGCTGAAAGATGTCTTTTGGCATACATACAGGATATTTTTTCTCGAGATTGAAATTCTCACGGATGTCCAGAAGGAGTCTGTCAGATTCTAACTGAATCCATGTTCCCTCACACACTTTGTACTGGAGGCTGTGGGAGTGTTTAAATACTCTTTGGCTCCGCCGCCTAACAAACATAAGCTTCACCAAAGGGTCAGCACATTGACCGATCCATTGCGTCGGTTGGTTCGGACCACAGAAATCCTAATTATTATTAAGATTTCTGTGGTTCGGACCACAGAAATCTTAATAATAAGGCAATAGAAGTCGCAAAGACGCGTGACTTTGTCGCCGCGCATGTGTCTCATAGAACACAAGAGCGCGTGGAGCGTTTGTTGCGGTTACTTGTGTTGTTTGAGACGTGGAGAGGTAAACATGGTGTTTTGCAGCATATCCAACTGCGGAAACTCTTCCAAAATTTGTACCTTTACAAATAAAGGAATAACATATCATATGTAATTACTTACTTTTTGAAATAGTGTCGTTTTTAATAAATACAATCAAATCAAATATTTTCGCCACCATTTCTACGATTATCACGGAAAACTATTATTTCTCAATTCAATAACCATTAATACTTAAGCTTGTTCATGTCTACTATTACAACTGCTAAAAGCAGCAATGAAATTATAGTCATGCGCACTAAACAATATCGTTTTACGTAAATTCCAGGAACACGCCGCATGAGTTCGCCGCGAATTAGTGACGTGCACTACTATTTTGTATCGGTAATTTATTACCTTTAGCTTAATAGTTAATACGTAGTTTAGCCGAAATTCGAATGAAATATAATTTTTCGTTAAATATTTCAATACGTATTTTCATTAAGCATGTTTTTTCCTGTTTAAATCTATACTAATATTATAAAGCGGAAAAGTTTGTTTGTTTGTTTGCTTGAACGCACTAATCTTAGAAAGTACTGGGTGGATTTGGATGCAATTTGGTATGGAAGTAGCTTGAAGCTTGAGGAAGGTTAAGGTGAAAAAAGGAGAGTTATGTTTTTACCGTGATAGAATCCACGGGAGCGAAGCCCCGCGTGAGTACTAGTAGTATATAAAAAATCGTTTTTCAACGATTGTATTATATCTGTTAATTCGTTCTTTTTTACTACTTTTTCATTCAGAAAATTAATAGGAGGTAGGCTTATTATTGTTATGTACGTGGGTAAGTTAAATAATAGTCTGCGTTGGGTATCCTTGTATCATTTATGTGTTCAGTATTTATCTTTTTTATGACAAAATAATTAAGAACACATATTATTATGTATATTGTAAGTATAATGACATAATGATGTTTATTTTGCAAATAGGTTATAAATAACACTTTTACACGTCTTTTTTTTCGTAAATGTAAACTAGATGAGGCCAGTGTTTCCTAACTGACTACTCTGAGAAGAAACACTGAAACAAACTCAGAGGTCAACGTCTCTTTTAAAGTCCAGACAATCTATAGTGATCAAATCATATGAGAGCCATGTAGGTTAATGTCTGTGGCGCCCTTTAGAGGATAGAATAAAACAGATTTGAGCAGGCCCGTCCAAGCAGTGCAAGCATTTGTCAAATATCGCGTAGCTCAACTTAGAACCTTAAGGAGCTGGAATGATTTGACGAACAATACCAAAGTAAGGACATTTGGGTGGGCCGTATAAAGCACTCAAACTGCCAGACAGTGTGGTAATCTATTAATAATATTCGTTGTTATCCCACATTACTCTCATATTCACAACATAGCTTTTGATTTACACAAAAAAAAAATATTACTTGAAAAGAAAATAATATTGTCATCTTGTACAAACAAAATTAAAAATGTTAAAGAAAAAAAATTAAAAATAAAGTATATTCTATTACTTAAAAAAGTAAATAATATTGTCATATCAAAATGTATATGAAATAATCATCACAATAAAAAACAAAAAAAAATGAGTAATAAGAAAAATCAAACAAAACAGAATTTCAACAGATGTAATTGGAGCAGCTTAATCCCAGGCATTTTTGTCCACAAGATAGTCGTTAACAGAATAAAAATATAAATTAAAAAAAAATTTACAGAATAAAGTATAATGGATTAAGTTGGATCGGATCGATACGTTTTCATATTATTTATGCATCTGGTTTACTTTATTCAATGCTATTATTACAGGTTTCCGAAAGATCCGGATATCTTCAATCGATTATAAGATTGCCTAGAAGATATCGCTACTTGTGATAAGACCGCCATCGTAACCATAGAATTTACGTAAAACAGTTGTGTAACAATTTATTTTGGTGAACATAAAGTATATTCTTCATTGTTAGAGCAATAATGGCACAACTTAATAAAGTTGTGCCATTATTGCTCTATTTGATTTGGTCATTGTTTTTTTTTTCTATAAGGTGAAGTATTGGAGAGCCTTTAAGATTTGTATAACTAAATAATAAAAAATATACTTACACTTAACGTTTTATTGTATTCCCCATAGATAAAATAAATAACTAGATGTGGTCAACAGAAGAAATTATATCGGAACCGTGTGTCTCCAGTTAGGCGCTGGGCGGGGCAACAACTACACATGCAGTTTAATAAAATCAATAGATACGCACTCGCGCACACACCCGCATTTCCTAAATCAGAACGTACTATACAATCAATAATAAACCTTATTCCGTCAAACACAGCGTGTATTTACCATGCACCTTAGAATTTACCCACACAAAAACATCGGTCGCTATCGTTGTGCTGTGCAAAAGCAATTTATTTTACATATACGCTTTTTTTTTTTTTTTTTTAACGTGGTAAAATTATCAAATAAGTCCTCCCACCCCGGGCAGGGTGGGAGGGACTGTCAGACTTTTACTGACTAAAATCCACGGTGTTCCTTCAATAACCCTTTACATACCGGGGCCACGGTAACGGGATGAGTCCCACGACCCCGGCAGGCTTCGGCCCTCTGCAGAGGGGGCCTCGTCATGTTGCTGACGCTCTTTGAGGCGCGCGTGGAACACGACGCGCCGTCGACCCGGGCATGGTCCATGGTCGGACAGCGAGTTGCCCTTTACTCGCTGTCCGCATGCCCGCGCCTACGGTGGCCGGAGATCGTCGGCCGACGTCCGACGCCGTGGGCGTCTACCACTGCGGCTGGGCTGGAGGGAGGACGCCATCCTCTCCCTCACGCGGCCCGCCTCCTCCTTCGAAAGCATGACTGCTTCGCAGAAGGAGGCGACCGCTTCCCACTCCCTCTCGCCCCGCAGCATGGCCTCGACCAAGGCCGGGCGCGAGAGGTCTCCGCCTATTGTCGCCGTGAGGACACGTCGGTGCTCTGCCCAAGCTGGGCAGTCCTGCACCGTGTGCTCGACTGTGTCCTCAGGGCGACCCTCGCAGTGGTGACACCCAGGCGTCTCTTCCTTACCCATCAGACACAGGTACCTCCCGAAACTTCCGTGTCCGGTGAGGACCTGCGTCATGCGGTAGGTCAGGACGCCGTGACGCCGATCTAGCCACTCCTCAAAGAGGGGTCTTACCGCCGCAATTGCGGCGTGCCCGGCCGTCGGTTGCGACAGTCGCTCCCTCCATACTGCCCTGAGATCGCGCCGGAGCTCTTCCCGCCGCGTCTCGACTTCTCGAGGCAGCGGGGATACGCCCCGGCGCTGCACCTCCACGCGCCATTCATAGACGCGCTGGAGGGCAGTCGCCTCCAGATCCCAGGGCAGCAATCCGGCAAGGAGGTTGGCCGATTCGCCGGCGATCGTGCGGTATCTCCGGATCATTCGGATAGCCATGACCCTCTGGCATGCGACCAACTTTAGTGGTCGCGTCCGGATGCACAGGGCCCACACTGGGGACCCGTAGAGGGCCATGGACCGCACGACGCCGGCGTACAGCCTTCGGCAGGAGGCGTTTGGCCCGCTGAGATTAGGCAGGAGTCGCCTGAAGGCGGCTGCTGCCCGGTTCAGCTTTGGGGCCAAACTCAGGAAGTGCTCCCTGAAGTTCCACCGGCTGTCGAGGACGAGTCCCAGGTACTTCATCGTCCTCCCAACGCCGATGCGAACCCCTTCCACCGTTATGTGGGACTCGGACCGTGGCGCGTTCCGACCGCCATGAAAGCACATGGCCTCGGTCTTGTGCAGCGCCACGTCGAGTCCCAACTGCCGGATCCTATGAACGACTGTCGCAACCGCTTGCGTCGCCAGGTCGGCCGCCGCCTGGTGCGACTCTCCCTGCGCCAGGACGAGCGTGTCGTCAGCGTAACATACTACGCTGACGCCGTCAGGGAGGTCGCCGCGCAGCACCCAGTCGTATCCGATGTTCCACAGGGGCGGCCCCAAGACCGATCCCTGTGGGACACCGCACGACATCTCTCGCCGGTTCCACTCTCCCCGGTGACCGGGGTAGATGACGGCTCTGTCCGTCAGGTAGTCCTCGACTATGCGACGGAGGTAGGTCGGCACCCGGTGATACCGTAGTGCCTCCCTGATGCTACTCCAGGGCAGGGTGTTAAAGGCGTTGGTGATGTCCAAAGACACCGCCAAGACGACCCTGCCCCGGGATACCGCGTCCCCCGTCGTGAGGGCTCTCACGCGCATGATGGCATCCACCGTCGAGCGCCCCCTGCGGAAGCCAAACTGGCACTCCGCAAGATCCGGGCCCACCTGATTCAGGTGCCCGAAGAGGCGGTCTGCAATTACTCTTTCCAAGAGCTTACCCGCCTCGTCGAGCAGCACGATGGGCCGGAATGCGGACGGAGAGTCCGCAGGGCGCCCGGCTTTCTGGATCAGGACCAGCTTTCCCGTCTTCCAGCGAAGCGGAAACTGGCCCCTCTCCAGGCATGCGCTAAAGAGCTAAATAAAAAATGGCATGTCCAGAAAATATTATAATAACAATAAACATATTATTAAGAACATAACATTACATAATTATTATTAAGTACTACCTACTAAGTATTAAGGGCTACCCTGGCGCTTTCGACTTAAATCTTAATATTTAATTATCATAGTGATAGGTCAAATAGAAGTTGATGTTAACTTACATTACGCTCTTGATCGGAACATACCAGCCGTATAGGTTGTATAGAATCCTGAAAAGTTGAATGACTGATTTTATGAATGCCCTAAAACATGAGAATAGCTTTCAGTAATAAAATAAAATTTAACCCACTTCTGCAAAAATCAGTTGTACTCTTAATTTTGGAATTGTCCATTCAGGCTGGAACATTTCTGCGCTGAAGTGAACCGAGCATTTATGGTGCTATTTTTTGTAGGGTACCAGTTAAGTGGCATGCCTGTGGCATCAATCCATTCCTTTTTTATATTACCATCTTTTGGGAAGCTGAAAAGTACGAAAACCACTTATTTATCATTTACATACATCCTAAGCTACTTCTAAACGTCACCATATAATAAGCATCGCAATAATTACGTAACACACTATAAATCAAGATCTGAATGATTTTGACGTATATTGCTAATCCATTGCTACATATGTTCGAAATATTGGTCTGCTCAACAACGTAAATACCACAGTGAGTGTTGTTGATTTAGCATAATGAAACCGATTCCTACTGTAAATGTGTTACGCAATTATCCCGCAGGTAATAGTTTAGTAGGTTATAATAGGTTTTTGTTATAAGAAAAATCCTAGTTAGTTGAGAAATTGTTAAATATATGAAAACAAACACACATCCATGCCTAACAAATAAATAGCATGAATATATTGACTTATTTTAAGCTAAATTCACAAATATATTATCTGAACCATGCCGATTATTATAACGCATTCGAAGCTTCAACGGAAGTTAAATACAAAAACCATAAAAAAATAAAGAAACAGCAACATAGGATAAGGCATAACATGCGATAATTCTAAACCGAAAAACACCACCGATTATTAACCTAAAATTAAAGTAACTTACTTTACGAATATTGGTTACGCTTTTACGCACTCTGTAAAAAAATCAAAATAAGTAAAAAAACATTATTTACACCGGGCTAAAACGGTTGACAGATTGAAAAATAAACTATTGTAGCGACAGCGACGTCGAAACTCCTTACGCATGCTGCGGGTGTAAAATAAATTGTTTATTTTTTTTTACTTTTTTGTACACTTGACATTTCAACGTATTTTTATTTCTGTCATCTCATGTAAAATAAAAGTTAAACATATTTTCTTAGAGGTTTCCGTATGTTATAAAAAACTAATACCAAAAAATTAAACAGACTCGGTAGTCGGTGTCTTTAGTTTTGTATTTTCGTTTTTGGCACCGACTTCCGAAATTATAGTTATTTTTCACTTTGCAGTGTTTTTTGGGAGTCGGTTTAATTTTTTGGTAAAAATTTTTTATTTCACTCTTTTTAGTTGGTCGAAATATTGCTTTTCCCAATGTTGGGCTGTTATTTGTTGAGGAGTTCTCCTGGTAGTTCAACATCAGCTTCACTTCACCATATGCATTATGACGAGCATATTGTGCTTAATAACCACATTCAAGTAATCGAAGCGGAACACATGAACTACTTATTATTCCTACTTATATATTGAGTAGTTCCAGTGGCCATCGGTGGTCTTCATCATCAGGTCTACTTCACAAATGGTGCTTTTCGAATGCAACTACACAAGTTACTATAAAAATACTCAAATCACTATAGGTGTGCCTATAATATTCGAAGAGTTCCCTCGATTTCTCCAGGATCCCATCATCAGATCCTGACTTGGTGACAATGGGACCAATTTCAAAATATACCCTTTCAAACAAAAAAAGAATTTTCCAAATCGGTTCAGCCGTCTCCGAGTAATCGGTGATCATACATAAAAAAATAATAATAATATACGCGTCGAATTGATAACCTCCTCCTTTTTTTGTCGTCGGTTGAAAAACCCCTAAACTATAATAGCAATATTTCATTCGTCAATCGACATTGCTGTCGATAGCCTACGTTAGTGGATCTGCACAAGCACATCACTAATTCGTCGCAAGAAGTGGCGGCCTCACTACGCGATGAATCCGCGTAATACAGTTTCGTATGTTATTTTTACATTGCTTGTCCAGTTACTTAGTGACGAACTCAGGTAGTGGTTAAGGAGCAATGTATTTATAGCAAAAGTAGTACAGTCGTTCTGATATTTGAAAACAAAAATAACATAGTAAAACCGAGAAATATTTTACGATTTATTGTTTTTCATGATTTTAAAGACAAATATTGTAAAATACTTGTACTTACATATGGTAAGTGATTCCATGATTCACATAGATTTGATTTTGGCTTCGGTTTTTACAAGATACCACAGAACAACTCGGCATTCATATATGTTATCACGATCACCGTCGAAAGCGCACTAGTTCGCGGAGACGGCCACTTGCCTGTGACATGAGCCCTGTGGCCATGTCGCGCGGACACCGATACGCCCCCTTACCACTTCTCCTATATTTTTGATTTCTGTGGTATTCCCTTTTCTCCTAAATAAATCATCTAAAAGCGCGTCGAGGTATGAAAAACTTTCAATAAATTAGTTATCTATTGTTACGAGACTTCTTGGCTATTAACGCTCAACGGAAAATTATCGATAATAATATTACGAACTTTACACTGCACTATTCCTAAGTGAGAGTGAGCGCGTGATATCTTTCTCTGCTTTTTACACACGTTACGCCGTCTGAGACTATGCGTTTTTAGAAAATATTGCGTAATGTCATCGCTAAAAGTTTAATTTTGTTGTAATAATGCAAAATGCATATGTAGGCGACAGTGTGTATCTATTGTTTGTTTATGTGGTGGTAGCTGCGAATCGGCGACACGCGTCCCAGTATAAGGCTGCGTTTCCACCAGAGATGTGCGAGGATGCGTAGCGAGGGATGTGTTTGTAAAGAACCAATAGAATCGCTTCATTTACCTCGTATCGGTCAGCACAGCTCTCGTGGAAACGGCTCAGCGGAGCTAGATTTTTGCGCATACAAAACAAGCGAGGGATGTGTGCGAGGGATGTGTTGCGAGGGATGTGTTGCGAGGGATGTGTTGCGAGGAATGTGTGTTGAGAAGGATGTGTTGCGAGGTTTGCGCATCCTCGCACCACACATTAATGCGCATTTTCACAGCTCCGCTACACATCCTCGTAGGCACATTTTCATCGCACAGCTTTGGTGGAAACCCCCACACATTTTCACAGCACAGCTAGACATCCTCGCACGACATATTTCCATCGCACATCTCTGGTGGAAACGCAGCCTAAAAGATAGTAGATAGCATATCTTTTGCCTTATTATTAAGATTTCTGTGGTTCGGACGTAATCTCGTAGCTAGCACCAACTCATCCGTCCACCTTATGAAAGGCAGTATCGTATGATATTTTTTATTGTTATTCATAAAACTGGCGTACAATTCCAAATACTTACAAAAAACAAAGGACATAAAATAATATACCAGATTGACACCTACTAGATATGTGAATCTAACGTGCACATAATTATAATAAGTGTAGTAAGTAAATATGTACTACTTTTTATTCCAGTTTTCCCACGGGATCAGAATTTACGAGGGAAAACCATTAGTTTCAATTGTGTAGTTTCAAAAATAATAGTTTCAATTGCTTCGAGAATACATCTGATATGATTGTCAGAGCTGTTTACTTCTCTGCCGGCTTCTGTGTACTCTACCACATATGACTCGTCAACCTTTAAAGCAAAAGTGAACAGGCATCTTCTGGGCTCGCTCATTCCATCGTAGATCTCATCTATCGCTTACCATCAGGCGAGATCGAGGTCAAGAACAAGCTCATCCGTAATACAAAAACTGACTTTAAAATCTGTTGTATCTTTTGTCCTGTAAGTGAATTGATTATATTACCTTACGAGATGATGGAGTCCCTTTTCGAAATTGTGTGGGAAGCTATTTGAGTAGTATTCACATTACTAGCACATTTGTTCACCCCCCCCCCCCTCCTTCCTCTATCTAAGCTAAATAAGCTTGTGTCTAGAGGAGGCTCACTGCTATAGTGTAATGGGTGGGGTACGTACGATCCCGCGAGCTGTCGTACAAAAGTCCCACACCTTAGTAGTAGGAATGTCGTAAACATTGCTACTACTTTCTGCCGATTTTCTATTCATAGAAAGAAGATCTGAGGCCTTCTAAAAAAACGTCATGTAAAACACGGAACGTAATGATTTGAATTATTATTATAAAATTTTGATATTTTTCAGTTTGAATAAAATACCAAACTCTGGTTATGGCCACGCTCTTCTGAAATACTCTGTATAGGTTTGTTATCAATTTGTTTTCCTCAGATGAAAGCCACAATACAATACTTATTATTTTGTGATTCTTATAAAAACAATATTATTGATTATAGGCTCGCGTTTAGCCACCATCTCACCTGATGGTAAGTGACGATGTGGTTGAAGATTGCTTACCTAGAAGTAACCTATTCTATTTATATATATAAAAAAATAAAATAATTTAAATTGAACGCCCTAAATGTTACGAAGCCTATGCGAAGCAAAAGAAAGCGATTTACACCATCGTTTTCTATTGCTTCGCATAGACTTGCTCGCTTTTTATTTTTGGATGAAAATCTGGTGAAATAAAATATGACGAATTCTTAAAAGTCATAGAACAAAAGTTGTTGATTATGATGTTAGTAACATAGTCCTGAGAGGTTAACGGTGTTTTACAATTAAGCCTGTATATATATATAATTATATATTCCACAAATTTTACACAACGCCATGTAGTCCCAAAATAAGCAGAGCTTATGCTATGTTTACTAAACAACTGATAAACATACATATATATTTCTAAATACATACATATTATAGATAAATTAAACCCAGACAAATTCACTCTTGATTTAAAGACAGGTTAAATAGCTATCAGGAAACATAGACTCCGGCAGGAAAATCCACTCGTTAGCTGTACACACAATGATAGTATTCACAATGGTACTCAAGTTAAGGGTGGATGTCAACGTAACCAGTTTACAAGGTATATGTTAGGATTAAAAATCTTCTGCCGGGTTGTGGGAATTTTCTAACGAGTTACCGCACCCTAGCACGTAAGAGCAACTGAATGAACAGGGTTGATTTTTAGTCATTAGAAGTCTGACGCTCCGAGTCGCTTCACCCAGAGCGAGAAATGTCTTTTGATGATTTCTCCCCAAAAACAAATGTTTGAAGGAGTTTTATTTCTCACCAGCTTCTGCTCGCGGCTTTGCTCGCATGATAAGTTTTTCCAGATAAATAAAGTAGCCTGTGTTAGTCGGTGATAAAGTAGCTTTCTAATGGTGAAAGAATTTTGAAAATCAGCCCAGTAGTTTTTGTGTGTATCCATTACAAACAAACAAAAAAACAAATAAAAATGTATAATATTAGTATATTTCAAAAAAGGACATTGTACAGTTCACTTGAATGAGACTTTATATTTAACAACTAGCTTCTGCCCGCGACTTCGTACGCGTGGGAGGGGATTTCAGCTTAAATTTTGATTCCATAGGAATTTTGGAATAAAAACTATCCTATGTCCTTCCCAGGGTCCTAAACTATTTCCATGCCAAATTTCATCTAAATCGGTTCAGCGGTTTAGGCGTGAAAAGGTAACACACAGACAGACAGAGTTACTTTCACATTTATAATATTACTAGCTTTTGCCCGCGGCTTCGCCCGCGTTAATTTACACTTTGTCAATAATTCTTGTTGCCAATCGGTACACATTGGGTGGGTAAAAAATGCATGTAATATAAAAAAACAGACAGACAGTATTTAAAATTTATCTTTTTTAAACCAATAACATAGTTTACAATACGTTTTTGTAAACTACGTTTCTGGTTTTTCAGTCCTTGGCGTGTAGATTCTGTGGGCTTGTTAGCATGCCACAAACAGTTGCCCATGGGAAAAGCAGTGTTTTTTTAAATGTACACCTGCGACTTTCAGTGTCTGTCCTTGAGCTTTGTTTTGGGGAAATTGGCGTCTTTTAAAATGGGATGGCAAATCGTCGGGATTATGGAAACGTCATAATTATTGCCTGCACAATATTGCGTCCAAAGTGCGTATTTGTAGTCGCGTGCCATTACAGAGTCTGCATTAACAGGACTGGGATACCCTATCAATTCCAGAGAGTTAAGAAACTCTACAGGGTACGACGTCACTTGCTCAATATCCATGACATTGTTGACGGACAAATACTTGACAACATCACTATCCACAGAGACATAATTTTTTTGTTGATCTGCACTACAATTTCGTTAGTCGGTGCCAAAATTGCTCTTTCATGCAGTAATTCTCCATCCCTTTTTTTGTTGGAATATCATCAAATGATTCCTTCCGCTGTGGGTGGAACGGAAGGAAGTGTCAGACTTCTACTGACTAAAAACCCACCCTGATCCTTCAGTTGCCCTTACATTCCGAGGCCGCGGTATCTCGTTAGAACATTTCCGCAAACCTGAGGCAATAACCCTATCGGGCCTCGTCAATGCTACTGACTGCTCTTTGAGGCCGGCCGGTGAGCTACTCCTGCTCTCTGACCGCAGATTCGCGCCTACGGTGGCCGGAGATTGGCTCACGATCTTAGACGCCCGGGGCGTCTCCCGCTGGGGCTAGGGCGCGAGGAAGAGAGTTGCCCTTTTCCCTCTCGCGTTCAGCCTCCTCCTTCGCTAGCATAACTGCTTCGTAGAAGGAGGCGACTGCATCCCATTCCCTCACGCCCCACACCGTGATCTGAACCAGAGCAGTGCACAAGAGCCATTCTCCATCCCTCATATTTGTTTTCAAATCCAAATAAACGTGGTTTATTAAATTATCTGTATCAAATAAATCATCCCGTTGATATCTGACGTAACATCACGGTGCAGCTATAATCGCATGTTGGTAGATAGTTTTAAAAAAATGTTTCGAGTGGTTCTTGAATACGCGATTTGAATGAATTGAGAGGGGGGAAAATAAAGTTCCAACAACCTTTTTACATCCTTTAGGGATGATTTCCGAGATAAAAATCATCCTATGCCTTTCCCAGGGTCCGAAACTATTCCCATACCCAATTTAAAAATCAAAGGAGATCGGGCGGGTGTGGCCCAAGTGGCGTCGGAGCATGACGTTTATTTTATTTGAAAGTTACTTAACTAAGCTTACTTTTTTTGTACGGGGACAAAAAAAACTATCCTAGTAGAAAAAAGTTATAGTGTATATAAAAAAACACGCATTCATAGAGCTATTTTCAACTATTTATTCAATTAATTCTAGTTATTTTAACTTAATATGTTGTGTTTGCTATTATCTAACATTTATGATGACTCATACACGTGGTATCTACTACGTCATCGTTAGAAATATATAATTACTCCATTGTTGTATGTACTCTGGTTCAAGTGGCGTTTGAAAACGACGCTAAGTTATTTTGGGGGTATGCGGAACAGGGTGTAAAGTCCCGCATTCCCATTGAAAAGGGAGGATCCTCCAACCAGACAGGTGTTTTTGTCTGGTGGGCAACTGCCCGATGCTTGTGATCGAGTGATTTGTATGTATGCTAGTTGTGCGATAAACTGTGCTTGCGCGATACAGGATAGTTTGTATGTTGCGAGATAGATGTCGCTACATCACTCCCCTCCGAGACCGGAGGTCGTAACAGGATGAGTCGTCCATACATCTTGTGATGCTTGCCGGGTCAGTGGAAGGTAGGTTCCAGTGAGTCGGAACCGGAAGTCGCATAGTTCGCGGTGAGTCGGAACTGTCTGCGGTGCTGCCCCCTTTGAGTCGGGGTGATATCCCAGTGAGTCGGGATGATACTCCAGTGGGTCGGAGTAGTCGGGGTGATACTCCAGTGGGTCGGAGTGATGCTGCATGATCTCCAGTGGGTCGGAGTGGTGCAGTGCTGCGTAGTGGCTGGCTGCTGCGTCGACCAGGAGAGAAGTGCGTCTCTGCTTGCTGACCGGCCGAAGTGCAGGGTGCTGTGCCAAGGTTGCTGAAGAAGCTGAGGGTGATGACCAGGTATGCGCGTCCGCTGCATGCTGGTGGTCAGGATACCCGTAAAAGCCGAGGGTACTGGCTGGCTGTATGACTCGCTGCTCGAAAGCTTGAAGGAAGTGATGACGTTGAACTAGCTCTGCACGAAGGCTGCGCTGATGTTCATGCCCGGGGTCACCAGTTTGGGAATATGCGGTACAGGGTGTAAAGTCCCGCATTCCCATTGAAAAGGGAGGATCCTCCGACCAGACAGATGTTTTGTCTGGTGGGCAACTGCCCGATGTTTGAGATCGGGTGATTTGTATGAATGCTAGTTGTGCGGTAAACTCTGCTTGCGCGATACAGGATAGTTTGTATGTTGCGAGATAGATGTCGCTACATAATGATGTTTGAATATTTTTTTTTTTTTTTGATAAATTAAACTATTGCATAGTGTGTCGAAATAAATAAATAAAAACAAACCAGAAATCATATTTTATTTTTACCGAAAACATTACAATAAGAACATGCGAGAAATGGTATTTACCATATTGAAGTCTTCAGAGACGGACAACCACCTGCAGAACTTGAGCTTTTTGGAATACAGCAAAATGGCTTGATATTATTGCGAAATCTTATTCAGTCACGTCACGTGAGGTCAAGGAAATATTATACTTATATAATGTATAAGGAGGAGGAAGGACTAGAGGGCATTAAACATTATTACTGTAGTTGGATCATACAGAAAAGAACAGTCGGATGTTGCGCGCACTTCATGAGTGTAGTGTGGTATTTCGGGTGGACTCGTTACGAGGACATTGAATATCCTGCAGCGTTTCTGGACAATATAATTATTGTGATTGAACTTATAGTCTTATTGTTATGTTTTCGGTGAAAATAAAATATGATTTCTGGTTTATTTTTATTTTTTATTTTGACACACTATGCCTTAGTTTAGTTCAGTTTTTAGTTAAAGTACTTACGATGACATATATTATAAAGTTGGTTAAACACTTTTAAATCATTTCTCAAAAACAGAATTTTATTCAAACATCATAACTTAACCTCGTTTTCAAACGCCACTTGAACCAGAGTCCATACAACAATGAAGTAATTATATATTTCTAACGTTGATGTAGTAGATACCACGCGTATGAGTCATCATAAATGTTAGATAATAGCAAACATAACATATTAAGTTAAAATAACTAGAAATAATTGAATAAATAGTTGAAAATAGCTCTATAAATGCGGTATTTTTATATACACTATAACTTTTTTCTCCCAGGATAGATTTTTTGTACCCGTACAAAAAAGTAAGCTTAGTTAAGTAACTTAGAAATAAAATAAATGTCATGCTCCGACGCCACTTGGGCCAGAGCCCATACAAAAATGTCCGATCTCCTTTAATTAATTTAATTTAGCTTTTGCCAGCGGCTGCGTCCGCGTGCAATTCGAAAACTATCCCATGGGAACCTTATATTTACTATATCGAGTTACTTTCGCATTTATAATATTAGTACGGATAATATGGAAATGGGAGTATGGATTTATAATATTAGTATTAAAGTATGAATAGCTTTTACCCGCGACTTCATTGGCGTGGACGCCCACGCGAATGAAGTCGCGATCCCGTGGTAATTCCGAAAAAAGTAGCTTATGTATTTTTCCAGGATGTCAACTGTCTCCTTACCAAATTTTATTGAGATCTGTTCAGTAGGTTTTGCGTGAAAGAGCAACAAAGATACAATTCTAAAACTATCCCACGGGAAACTTATATCGGGATAAAAACTATCCTATGTGCTTCCCAGGGTCCTAAACTATTCCCATGCCAAATTTCATGTAAATCGGTTCAGCGGTTTAGGCGTGAAAAGCTAACAGACAGACAGAGTTACTTTCGCATTTATAATATTAGTATGGAATGGATATGGATATCGATAATTAGTTGTCTCATAACGAAGTATGCATAAAAAATAAATAAAACATAAACAGCAGCATAACAACTGGTCAGCTAGATACGAAAGTACCATCATAATTATGTACTCACTATTCATTTTTTTCGGTGGAAAAATAATCTAATGACAACTCCCTCTCTGGGTGAAGTGGAAGAGAGTGTCAGACTTCTACTGACTAAAAACTCGCCCTGTTCCATAAACTGCCCCTATGTTCAGGGGCCGCGATATCTCCTTACAACATTTTCACAACCCCAGCAGAGTGTACTCACTATTCATATTGTAAGGTGTAGCCAGATGTGTGATATCAGACACTTGAAAATGATTTCCTGAAACCGTATATTTAATTTAATTATGGATGAAGCCACTCGACTTGACCTAGATTACGCTTGTTCTTAAGCAATTGATAAAAATGATGATCTACGGTGGAACGAGTGAGCAAGGGCGGATCCAGCTTTGGTGCCGGTCACATAATCGTGGTCAAGTCACAAGAAGATATAATTTGTATTTCCCAATGACGTATTATAATATTATAATAAAAGTTTATTATATATCTTTGGTATTTCCTGACTCCGCTGCCACTTGGCCATCCACTGCCGATATTCGTTTACAACGACAGAAACTGGAGTATTATCTAGTAACAATGTTTAAAAATTGTAATTAGTGGTCCACCTAGGTCCTGGACCCAGCCTGATCCCTGATGACCCCTGGATCCGCCCTTGCGAGCGAGTCCAGCAAGATGTTAACTTTCGCTTTAAAGGCAGGCGGGTCATATGTGAAAGGGAACACAGAAGCTGGCAGAGAGTTCCACATTTTGGCTCTACGCACTGTAAATGTGGAGCACTTAATATAAAGAACGTAGAAGAAGCGCTTAATATAAAGAACGTATACCAACCTAGTGCAGTGCGTCTGGTAAGCCGGCAGCGAAAAGGAGATACAAGGATCAGGTTCGTGGAGTCTGTGGACGGGTGACTACCTCAACATATCGAGATCTCCCCGTGCCTCGAAAAGCATGTTACATCGTTGGTCCCAGCTGTTATTTATACATCTTTGACAGTCGTTACGAGTACTCAGAAGCAAAAAATCTGACACCACACTCGCCAAGGGGTATCCTAGGTTACCCAGCTGCTGGGATATGTAGGTCAGATAAGCAGTAGCTACATGTAAGGGACTAGTACTCAGCTGCACCCAGTTACACTCAAATATAGTTCAAAATAGTTCTGAAAAGGCTAAACAAATGATAATAGTTGGGTACGATAGCTGCGTCAAACATTTGAAAAGCCTTGACTATGGTTCTGTGCTGAATTGGATGGTACAGAAAGTCAATTTAGTATCTAAATTGACTTTATCGATTCTTTGTTTAGAAACATATTTTAAACTAGCTTCCGCCCGCGACTTCGTTCGCGTGGAAGGGGTTTCCCGCTTAAATCCCGATCCCATAAGAATTTCGGGATAAAAACTATTCTATGTCCGTCCCAGGGTTTTAAACTATTCCCACGCCAAATTTCATCTAAATCGGTTCAGCGGTTAAGGCGTGATAAGGTAACACACAGACAGACAGAGTTACTTTCACATTTATAATATTAGTATGGATAACTATTGTTTTCTTATACGTTTCATCGTAAACGTATAATTGATTATTATCAGTCAGACGTTTTATTGACTTTTGTGACTTAATTTATCTACAACTGTGATACGCGAGCCATTTATTTATTATGTGCAATAAGCATAATAAAAGTTGTAAAGTACGTAGCATTATCAATACTATGTATTAACACTTCGCCTGCCTATGGATTTCGGTATAATTTTATAGCCAATAATGCACCTTACTACCATGAAAAATAATAAAGAATTGGATCATTAGCTCTGGAGATTACCTCGTTCATAGAAACTAAAAACCGGTCAAGTGCGTGTCGGGCCACGCGCAGTGTAGGGTTCCGTAGTTTTTATAACAGCCAAGTGCGTGTCGTATTCGCTGACTGATCATTTCGAACCATTTTTTTTTTTTTTTATTTTACGGGGGTAATCCTCATGGACTACCTCCGCCTGGGGAATGGCGGAGGGGTGTGCCGGATTCTTACCGGCTAAAACCACCCCGGTGTCTCCTCACACGTGCGTGGGGGGCCGCGGGAAACCTAATTCTTCCGCAGCCCCGCACTAGTGCTGGTCGGGTCTGTCCCGGCCTCGCCTCCTGCACGGGGTAGTGAGGTGTTGAACTACCCCGTGCATCGCCTCAGAGTCGCGCGCCGACACCCGCGCGCGCCTGCGACTCGGGTCCATCAAATAGGGGGCGGGGGACTTCCCCAAGTCCCTCGCCCCTGGACCCATTCATGGGGGCTGGAAAAGGGCGTTGTCCGCCCTTCCCCTGCGCCCGGTGCGCCTTCTGCGGCCAGGGAAGGGAGTGGAGATCTCCCTCTCCCTTTCCGCAGTTTCCTTCTGCGACATCACGTCCTCGCAGAAGGACACCACCGCGTCCCACGACTCTGCGCTGCCGACCATACTCTGCACTACGGCCGGCAGCGACAGATCGCCTCCTACTTCATTTGTGAGGACACGGCGCTGCTCCTCCCAAGCTACACACTCGGCGAGCGTGTGTTGCGCCGTGTCCTCCCCGCAATGGACGCAGTGGTGGCACCGAGCGTCCGGCTCTCTGTCTATGCGGCACAGGTACTTGCCGAAGCAGCCGTGCCCCGACAGCACCTGTGTCACTCTAAAAGACAGGGAGCCGTGCCTTCTCCCGAGCCAGTCGTCGAGTACTGGCCGGATCGCCTCGACGGTAGCGAGGCCGGCGGTAGGACGCAGAAGCCTCTGCCGCCATTCCGCCACCAAGACCTGACGGAGCTCCTCTCGGCGCAGCGCGATCTGCCGCTGCACCGGCCTCGAGCCCCGTGCCCGCTCTTCCTCGCGCCATCGATACAACGACGCGAGTACTTTCGCCTCTAGGTCCCAGGGCGGGGATCCAGCCAGGACGCAAGCCGCCTCGTAGGAAATCGTGCGGTACCCGCGGACGACTCTGACGGCCATCACCCTCTGCGGTTTGCGCAGAATGGCGAGAGTGCCGGCCGTCATGTCCAGCGCCCACACAGGGGCCGCATACAGGGCCATGGACCGCACGATTCCCACGTACAACCGCCTACAGGCGACGCTCGGGCCCCCCAAGTTGGGAAGCAACGTTGAAAGCGCGCCCGCTGCGCCCATCAACTTGGGCACCAGCCGCCGGAAGTGGGGCCCGAATTCCTTTCGGCTGTCGAGCACCAATCCCAGATACTTCATGGTGGACTCGACAGCTATCCGGGTCCCGCTGACCACGATGTGTGATCCCGGCGGCGGCGCCCGTCGAGGGCCATGAAACACCATGGCCTCCGACTTGTTCAGGGCCACCTCCAGGCCCAGGCGCCGGATGCGGGTCACCACCTGTGACACCGCAGCCGTGGCTAACAACGTCGCTTCCCTGTGCGAGCTCCCCCGGGCAGTCACGAGCGTGTCATCCGCATAACACGTCACGTCGGCGCCCGGCGGGAGTTCGCCTCTCAGCACCCAGTCGTAGCCGATGTTCCACAGGGGCGGTCCCAAGACCGATCCCTGTGGAACACCGCACGACGTGAGGTGCCGACCAGCACCGTCACGTCCCCGATAGGTGACGCATCTACCCTCCAGGTAAGCCCCTACTGTACGGCGGAGGTAGGGAGGCACGCGATGGTATTTCAGGGCCTCCCAAATACAACTCCAGGGTAGGGTGTTGAATGCGTTGGAGATGTCTAAAGACACCGCCACCACCACCCCACCCCGGGACACCGTCTCCTCCGCCAGGGCCCTCACGCGCATGATGGCGTCTATGGTGGAGCGCCCCCGACGAAAACCGAATTGGTTGTCGTCCAGGTTCGGCCCCTCCCTGCACAAGTGGCTGACGAGGCGATCTGCGATGATACGCTCAAAAAGTTTGCCCGCCTCGTCAAGCAGCACTATGGACCGATACGCGGACGGCGAGTCCGCGGGGCGCCCCTCCTTCCTGAGGAGGACCAGCCTCCCCTCCTTCCACACACTGGGAAACTGACCCTGCTCGAGGCATGCCGTGAGAAGCCTCCTCAGCTGGGGCTCTAGCTCCTTCAGAGCCAGGACGAGAGCTCGACCAGGCACTCCGTTGGGTCCGGGCGCTGTGTTCTTAGCCCGGAGTCGCGACACGGCCGCTCCCATCTCTGCTTGCGTCACCTCGGGGACATCGGTGCTCTCCTCTTCTTCTGGAGAGTCTGTGGCTGAGGGCGAAGCCATCGCCGGGGGAACGTGTTCCGGTCGCCCTGGGAAGAGGGCCGACACCACCGCCTCTAGCAACTGTGGTTCCATGCTTCGCGTCAGTGGAGGCGCCCAGGGACGCAACTTGCTCCATACCCAACGGTAGGGGCGCCCCCACGGATCCCGATCCAGGGACCCCAGCAGCTCCTCCCTGGCGCGCGACTTTGAGTCGCCGATGGCCAGCCACAGAGTCTCCTTGGACGCGCGGTACACCTCATACAGCGCGTCCTCCTCGGCGGAATCCCGTCGACGTCGTCTCCGGTATCGGGTGTACCGGCGGTGAGCCGCAACGCACGCTACGCGCAATTGCGCGATCTCGGCGGTCCACCAGTACACCTGGCGCCTTGCGGACTGTTGGCGGACACGGGGCATGGACGCGTCGCAGATCTGCGTCATCACCCCCCGAAACCACAGCGCCACCGCCTCAACGTCGACGGGGCCGTCCGTCATCGACTCCCAGGTCCAGGACTGGACTAATGCAACTTCCTCGAGTAGTTCCCTGTCGATGCGCTTAAGCGCCCAACGCGGGCCGTCGTTAATCGGGGTTGTTGGATGGCGGCCGCTCGCGGTCTGGGCAGAGACGTCGAACCGGATATACCGATGGTCCGACAGCGTCTCCACCTCCACGGCGACACGCCAGTCGCGGACTCGGCCGGCGACAGAGGGGCTAGCGAACGAGACGTCCACTATCGACCCGCCCCGCTGCCGCACGCACGTGTATTCCGAACCCTGATTCAGGACGACCAGACCGGTCGTCACCGCCCACTCTTCTAGCACCTCGCCCCGAGGGTCAGTGACCGGAGATCCCCACGCCGATGACTTGGCGTTGAGATCCCCGAGCACCAGAACGGGACGAGGGTGATGGCGGCCTACGACGGCGCCCAACTCGACAAGGAAACCCTCAAAGTCGGCGAGACTCTTGTTGGGAGTGAAATACGCCCCCACAATGACGATGCCACCCGAGACCGCAGCAACCCAGCCGCGGCCTCGAGACGGGTCGGTCAGAGTCTCGCCAATAATGGCCACTGAACCGTTAGCGCATCCCAGCCAGTTGTGACGGGCGGGGATGAAGTACGGTTCGGCGACCACAGCCACGTGAATCGACCACTGTGCCATGCTCTGGAGTAGGAGATCCTGAGCTCTGGCACAGTATCGTTTCGTACCATGCTCTAACTAAAAGCCAAACATGACTACCTAACTAATTTGACTTCCTATACAAATCCACACCTGATCCGACAATTTTGCACGGAAAGTTTTAATTTTCTTAGAGATTGTATAAAACTTGTCATAGTCGGTGTTTTGAATTTAAATACAGGACACAGAACTACACTACTCATTCGTCACAAAAAAATAAAATTGAGGAAGTAGTTTGCTGGGGGAGCTTTGTGTTTGATATTATATAGCAAAATAATAAATAAATAAAAACATATTAATTTGAATTCACTCCAAAAATGGGCCCACATAGGGCGTTGGTAACTGAAGAAAGAATTATAAAATCCAACTTCACAAGGGAAGTTTGAAAAAATATGATCTATTTAAGTACCACCGCGTGTAGAGGGAAGTGGTTGTAATAGACTGGTAACCAGCGTCACGTATTAATTTGAAAACTGCAGTGTTGTCGTTACGGAGATAGTCTTCATTAAAATCTCCGAATATTATGCAAGGACTGTTATGCGATAGTAAATTTCTTACAAAAACTAGCGCGATACAACTGACGCTTAGCGCCATCTATCGACATTTCTATGGAGTTGTTCGAAATTTTCGAGTCAAATACTATTGGTCGACTATTACTCGTAAACTTATAAAGCCCTCTTATGTGTGATAGTTTTCCTTTAAACTTCGTTATATAAAGGTACTACTGCCGTGACATTTGAATTTCTAACCACAACCGTTTAGTTGTTAGAGGGGGAGGGACACTTGACTCTAACGAAAATTGGTACTTTAAAGCTTGTTAAGTCACGAACGGTTTACTTAATCAAAAAACGGTCTTCCCAAACCCCTAATATTTTTAAAAGACCTATCCAACGATATCCCACACTATTGGAAGGACGAAAAAAATAAATTATCATCCCACTTTACATGTAGGGGAGGTACCCTAAATAATTGCTTTTTTCAAAATTTTATTTCACCACTTTTTTGGCGTCATTAACGTGTATACTCATGCCAAATTACAACTTTCTAGTACCAATAGTTTTTGAGCTAAACCGCGGACAGACGGACAGACAGACGGACATGGCGAAACTATAAGGGTTCCTTGTTGACTACGGAACCCTAAAAAAAAATGCCTCTTCCTAATGGTTGCGCTGATATACGATTCTTTTCGTTTATATTTTTAATTATTGGCAACACGCATAATCGCTAATTGGTTGGACATTCCCCTTCCGCATATTATCCTTTCTCCCTTGCACTAGACCTTCGTCTATTCGAGAGTGAGGGAGAGAGACTATACCGCTCTAGAAAAATCGATCGCGTCTGGATCTTCCGATGGACGATCGGACCTTCAATGGCTGTCGAGTCGCGTTAGAGCACAAACGCATCGAATCGCATTCGAACGGTCGCGTCGTTTTGTGCGACCAATTCGTAGCAGAAGAACGGTTATACTGTGGTGGTGAACTGTGATCAGAGTGCTGACAGTCCTGAATATCCTGGATTATCAAGGTTAGTGCTGCCTTTCCTATACGACGCTGGACTCTTGTCTTTTGTTCCAACCAGCGCCGGTTCCCGTCAATTGTGTAACCGAAAACTTCTAAGTCGCATACGTTGCATTACCGCCCATCCATTTAATGGTCCTTCCCGAGTCGGATAATAATCAGCACAGCCATTCCCTAGAATTCGCTAGGTATATCGTAGTTTCGTATTCGTATTTCGTAGTCAACCCCGCATAGATACTTATTTGCCAACGCGTGGCAAGTAAGTACATCGTAATTCATTACGTCGTTTTCGTGTCTTCCTAGCTAATAATCGATTAGTAAGGAATTTCGCAACCCCGCTTAGTAGTTAATTATCGTTACTTGTAAAGTAAATACCAATCGGTCGAGTCAAGGTTACTCGAGACCGCGTCGCGCACCCGGCCGTTATTTCGCAAAACGGTGGGTAGTTACTAAATATCTTATAATAATTAGTTTGATATTCATAGCTCATAAATATGGCACCGACCGATATTACTCTTAAAAGATTGATAGCAAAAAGAGATCGTATCTTTGCTCGCATGCAGAGTATTGCAGATAAAATAAAACACATTCATTCGGATGAAAGCATTAAGGAATCATTTTTGTGCGACATCTCGTTAGTACAATCACTACGTGTGGATTTTGAAAGTGCTTTGGATGAAATTGTTATTCATGAGCTAAAATTAAACCCTGAATATGTTGTAGATTATCAGTCGCTTTCTGCGTTCGAAGACCTTTTAGGGCGCATTTTACGGGCTGAGAAGAACCTGACGGCTCACTCTCATAGTGAGGTCCAAAGGTCACCTCGATTGCCGCCAATTGAAATACCCGAATTCAACGGAGATATTAAGAATTGGCCATTATTCGTCGCTAGTTATCGTAATGTCGTGCATAATAATGTTTCTCTAACAGACTGTGAGAAATTATATTATTTATTAGGTAAATTAACACATAAAGCTCGTACAATTTTCGCTGGTATTAACCCGTCTGCGGATAATTACCCACTCATTTTCGATTTGCTTTGTAAAAAATATGAAGATAGTCGACAATCGGCAACTTCATACTTAACTCAAATATTTGAATTTAAATCTATTACATCAGGTACCCCTAGTAGTTTAGAATTATTTATTGATAAGTTCGCTTCGTCGGTAGTTGCTTTAAAACATACAAAAGTCAGTGACCTGGCTGATTTTATATTATTGCATGTCGCGCTTAAAAAACTGGACCCAGACACCGTTCGTACGTTCGAATCCAATTATCAATTAAAGTCGAATGGATCCGAAATCCCATTGTTTTCCGATTTAGTTAATTTCGTTAGTGATCATATAAAGGTTTTAGAACGAACTTCGATACCTGTTGCTCGAGTCAATACTAATAAAAGGCCTTTAGATCGTAAATCAACTAACGCATATGTGTCCAGTTCTCAACCAGTCGCTTGTAGTTTGTGTAAGGAAAACCATGACTACATTTATAAGTGTACGGTTTTTAAGAGTTATAACCCCGATCAACGTTTTAAATTCGTTAAGTCAAACAACTTGTGTATAAATTGCTTAAGTAGTGGTCATCGCGTGTCTGCGTGTGAGTCGACGTCTACATGTAAAAAATGTAGGTACAAACATCATACATTGCTATGTTTTGGAAATAGGCCTGCGTCAAATATGTCGCCGTCACGCTCAGTCGAAGAGCCGAGCGCGGGTTCGATTCCCGCGAACTCGGATGTAGCATTATGCTCAAGTGCAGTCGGCCCTTATAAAGGCTCTAGAACTGTGTTGTTGGGTACCGCACGTATCGTTATTCTAGATTCTCGTGGTCACGAACATTGCGTTCGTGCATTGTTGGACAGCGCGTCTCAGAGTAGCTTTATTACTCGCGATTGCTGTCAACGTTTAGGATTAAACATAAATAATAGACCTACTTGTTCCACTGTTAGGGGTATAGGAGGTTCGAGTAAACCCATTCAAGGTTCCGTACAATTTAAAATTCATTCTCGTTTCGATCATAATATAACTTATGATATTGAGTCGTTGGTAATAGATAGGATTACCGAACGTCTGCCAACCGCGACAGTCGACACTTCGCGACTGTCTAACTTCGAAGACTTACCGTTGGCAGACGATACATATTATTCATCAGGCCCGATTCACGTATTGATCGGCGCTTCGATTTTTCCGCACCTGCTTTTGTCGAACAGAGTTCAAGGATCGACTTCGAATTTATCGCCGCTCGCATTAGAAACGGTCCTTGGCTATGTGATCGTAGGTGACGCACCAGCATGTACTGACGGTAATTCGACCGTATCGCATTGCTGTATCGCGGACACATTAGACTCTGCTGTCCGGAAATTCTGGGAATTAGAGGAAGTGAGTGTTCCCCCGGTATTCAGCCCGGACGACCAATTGTGTGAGGAATTTTACACCCGCACTACCACTCGGGATAGTGAGGGACGTTACGTAGTAGCTTTGCCTTTCAAGGCTGATGTCGAATCCCTTGGCAATTCGCGCCAAGCAAGTGAACGGCAGTTTTACTGCTTGGAAAGGAAGATGCAAGCTTCTCCACAATTAAGGGTCGCGTATGACAGTGTCATCCGGGAATATTTAGAAAAGGGCTACATTTCATCTACGAATCCTGATTCGGCGGGAAGTTCGTATTTTATTCCGCATCATGGTGTGATCCGAGATGATAAGGTCACAACCAAACTTCGTGTCGTTCTCGATGGTAGTTGTAAAACTACTACCCGCATCTCGCTTAATGATCTCTTGTATGGTGGACAGAACCTACAAGGGAACTTGTTCAATATTATTATTGGTTTTCGTTTGTTTTCGATAGCGCTTTCCGCAGACATTCGTCAGATGTTTCTCAGCATTGGAGTCCGAGAATCTGATCGGCGTTTCCAACGCATTTTGTATCGCTTTTCCCCGCAAGAACCTTTACAGGTTTATGAATTTAATCGTGTCGTTTTTGGGCTTAAGTCTAGCCCCTTTCATGCACTTCGAACTATTAAGCAGTTGGCTGAGGATGAGGGTGACTCCTACCCTCAGGCCAAAGATATTGTCGCTGCGGGGTTGTATATGGACGACTACGTCCATTCCGTTCGCACGGAAGACGAGGGCATTTCCACCGCTTCGGAAATGATAGGTCTCATGAAGGCTGGTCAATTTGAGCTAGTTAAGTGGACCAGTAATTCCCAAGTCGTATTAGATTCGATCCCACCCTCGCACCGCCTGCCAGTTGTCAAGGAATTCGATGAGTCCGACCAACATAAAGTACTGGGCTTGTGTTGGTCACCTACGTCGGACAACTTCGGCATGAAAATTAATACTCCCGCTCAGATTTGTACTAAGCGTACAATATTGTCGTGTGTCGCTAAAATATGGGACGTCATGGGATTTGTCGCACCTGTTGTCCTGTACGCTAAACTTCTAATCAAGCAGCTTTGGCTGTCTGATTGTGACTGGGATGATACTCCACCTGAAGATATAGTCAGGCTGTGGATTCGCTTCAAAGAAGAGCTTCCCTTGCTCTGTAATATAAGGATCCCACGTCACGTTGGTATCGTCGGCGATAGTGTGGTTACTATATTGGCTTTCGCGGACGCCAGTGAGAAAGCATACGGGGGGGTTATTTACTTCCACGTTCAAAATAGTGATGGCAATATCGTTAGGTTGTTGACCGCTAAGTCGAAGGTCTCCCCTAAAAAGGTCGTTTCTCTTGCTCGTCTGGAGCTGTGCGCTATTCTTGTGCTAGCTCAACTCATAAAAAATGTCGTAGTCGCTTGTCAAAACCGCATTATATTTCGCAACATATTCGCATTTTCGGATTCAACAGTCGCTCTCTGTTGGGTACATTCGTCGCCCCATCGGTGGAACACCTTCGTGGCCAACAGAGTCTCGAAAATACAGGACGACTTATCGCCACAAAACCTGTATCACGTGTCCGGTACGGACAATCCCGCAGATTGTCTGTCACGTGGGCTCACACCTTCCCAAATCATTGATCATCCGCTTTGGTTCAGTGGTCCTCCGTGGGCCAGCTTAGACGTTTCGAAGTGGCCTGTCGTCCCCTTCAATCCCTCTTCGGTATGCGAAGTGCCCGAAGAGAAGAAACATTCGTTGCTCTCCGCTACACCAACCGAAAGATCTACTATTCTTTCTTTGGTCGATCGTATCTCGTCTTGGAGTAAATTACTTCGAGTAGTAATTTACATTTGTCGTTTCGCTAAACTGTTGCCTATTGGTTACCGCATGGCGGCAGCGGATTACAACTTCGCTGAATTGCTCATACTTCGCGAGCTTCAACGCTTTTATTTCTCCACTGAGTTGGTTAAACTCAGGAAAGGCAAACATTGTAGTCCTGCTTTTCGACACTTAAAACCGTTTCTCGAAGACGGACTCATTAGAGTCGGAGGCCGTTTAAGAAACTCGGATTTAAGTTATGATGGGAAACATCCCATTCTGCTTCCAAGCAAGGACCTCGTTTTGAATTTGTTAGTCGATTATCATCATAAATTGAACTGTCACGCAGGTCCCGACCTGCTAATGTCGCTCTTGCGTCAGAAGTATTGGATCCTTTCTGCGCGCAATTTAATTAGGAATAGGATCCATAAGTGCCTTCCCTGCTTTCGGCTGCGCCCTAAGCAGAGCTTTCCTGAGATGGCCGATCATCGCTCTTGTCGTATCGTTCAAACCGCTAAGCCATTCGTCCACACGGGCACGGACTACGCCGGTCCGTTTAAGGTTACGATGTCTCGCGGTCGAGGTGTTCGCTCCACCAAGGCCTACGTGTGTCTGTTCGTCTGCATGACTACACGCGCGGTGCACATAGAGCTCGCTGGGGATCTTAGCACAGCTAGTTTTATGGGCGCCTTTAAACGGTTCCTGTCAAGGCGTGGCCCGGTTAGTAGAATTTATTCCGATAACGGGACTAATTACATAGGCGCTAAACGGAAACTCTCGGAACTTCACGCATTTCTTTGTTCGAAGTACCATAATTCGGAATATGGTCATACATTAGCTATAAATCGAATAGATTGGTCACTCAATGTCCCGACGGCTAGTCACTTTGGCGGCAATTGGGAAGCTAATATTAAAAGTTTAAAGTCACACCTATATCGGGTCATAGGCGATACTATTCTGTCGTTTGAAGAATTAAGTACCGTTCTTATTCAAATAGAATCGGTAATGAACACTAGACCTCTTTGTAGGACACTCTCTAGTGATCCTTCAGAGCCGCTCGCATTGACTCCAGCGCACTTTTTGAATCTCACGCCTCTGAAATACTTGCCTGCCGAGGAAATAGACGAGAGAACTCTTACTGCTAGACACGAGCTACTAGATAAGTTAGTACAGTCGTTTTGGAAGCGCTGGAGAACTGGATATCTCCATACTTTGCAATCTCGCCGCAAATGGAACACGCCGGTCGATCCGGTCTCTGTCGGCACGGTCGTGATTCTTATATCCGACAACTCGCCCCCACTACACTGGCCTTTGGGTGTCGTGGAGGAAATTTTCCCTGACTCAACCGGAGTCACTCGTATCGTTCGGGTTAAGACAACCACTGGATCCTACTTGCGTCCCGTGGTGCGTCTTTGCCCATTGCCTAACCAGTAGTTTATTTAATTCGTCTTTAAGGTTAGGTTAATATTAGTTATTAGGTATTTAGTTTCGTAGTTATAGGATAGTAATTATCGAATAGATTCGTTTTCTTGTGGTTTGCCTCACTCTTGAAGGCATCCCTTCAAGCCCGGGGGAATGGTTGCGCTGATATACGATTCTTTTCGTTTATATTTTTAATTATTGGCAACACGCATAATCGCTAATTGGTTGGACATTCCCCTTCCGCATATTATCCTTTCTCCCTTGCACTAGACCTTCGTCTATTCGAGAGTGAGGGAGAGAGACTATACCGCTCTAGAAAAATCGATCGCGTCTGGATCTTCCGATGGACGATCGGACCTTCAATGGCTGTCGAGTCGCGTTAGAGCACAAACGCATCGAATCGCATTCGAACGGTCGCGTCGTTTTGTGCGACCAATTCGTAGCAGAAGAACGGTTATACTGTGGTGGTGAACTGTGATCAGAGTGCTGACAGTCCTGAATATCCTGGATTATCAAGGTTAGTGCTGCCTTTCCTATACGACGCTGGACTCTTGTCTTTTGTTCCAACCAGCGCCGGTTCCCGTCAATTGTGTAACCGAAAACTTCTAAGTCGCATACGTTGCATTACCGCCCATCCACCTAATATTATACTAGTTGACCCGGCAAACGTTGTTTGCCATATAAAAACAACGTTAACATCTATTGAAAATAAATTAATAGCTTAAAAAACTAAAAACACGATTTTATTTACTGCAATAAAAAGCTATTGTCGCCCAATGCCCTGAGGTGACGCGATATGAAATTTTTAACCACACTCATACCATTCATCCCTCGGCACGTTTCTCATCTTGGCTCTCATCTGTTTTTATTATAAGACGAATGTAATGAGCAAAAACTCGATATGTTTACTAGTAGGGAGGTTCCATCAACCATCTTCCAGTCCCATCATCAGACCAGCTCAATGGTACCATAATAATCATAATTATGTCCTTGTCATCAAGAGAAATGGACAGAATATGTTAAGACGATCTAATGAACCCAAACTCGATAAGTTTACTAGTAGGCAGTCCAAGGTTCCATCAGCTACCTTCCAATTCCATCATCACACCAGCTCGATGGTACCATAATATTGTATTGTCATCTAATCCACATATAATTACCAAGTTTCATGATGATACAACAATTAGAAGTGCGTGTAATTCCGATTCATAGAGGTTATTACATAGTTTGTTACAACTCGACCTAATATATAAAAGCGTGTTAAAAAACCAGCCATGTGCGAGTCAGACTCGCGCACAAAGGGTTCCGTACCATTTTCTATAAAAACGGTAAAAAATCATGTCTGTTGTATGGGAGCCCCCCTTAAATATTTGTTTTCTTTTGTTTTTTGTATTTGTTGTTATAGCGGCAACAGAAATATGTACATAATTTGTGAAAATTTCAACTGTCTAGCTATCGCGGTTCTGGAGATACAGCCTGGTGACAGACAGACGGACGGACGGACAGCGAAGTCTTAGTAATAGGGTCCAGTTTCTACCCTTTGGGTACGGAACCCTAAAATGGAATTGTCCTATTATTAGACCTACAAAATATTCATATCTACACAAAAAAAGAACAATAATTGGCAACGATGCACTCGTCAAGTCAAAGCTCCAGAGCCTTGAACATCGACGACGAGTTGCTAGTCTCGGTTTTCTATCGGTTACATTTCGGGGAATGTGCGATGGAAATACACAATCTTATTCCGCCAAGCCTGTTCCATCATCGGATTACAAGACAAACGGCAACGCGCCATTATGGTGGACATCCCACCCATACGCACAACACGTTTTGGGAACCTTCATTGTGCGTACGGCTAAGGAGTGGAATTTCCTGCCGGAGTCTGTGTTTCCAGATAGCTACAACCTAGGGGTCTTTAAATCAAGAGTAAATAGGTCACATCATCGCTTACCATCAGGTGAGACGGTGGTCAAACGCGAGCCTAATCTGAATAAAAAATAAACATCGGTCAAGCCCTTTCGGAAAAGTTCAATAACAATCACTGTTACACGGAAATTTTATACAATATGTATCGTAATTACCGAACAAGCAAAGTAATCCTATAAAGAAAGATTATAAGTCTATCACTACTAATAACGTTCTTGTAAAAGTAACAAGAACGTTATAATTAGTGATAGACTTATAATCTTTCTTTATAGGTTTACTTTGCTTGTTGGGTAACGCACACCCTCAAACACCCCAATTATAAAAAAAATATGTTATTATCATAATACATACTCTACATTTTTAGTTTTACTTGTTTAAAGAGTTTTTTTTTTAAGACTTTAACTTCCTTTAAATGAGTTTCATTTTTCTGTAATGTGTACTGAATGACGGAATTTATATAAATCTGCATTTAAAATGTTACTACTTTAATTTACGGTCCATAGTTAGTTTGTGTTTACTAAACAGTCAAAGTGTAATTTGTAATTTACGTAGATTTAATTGTTTTGGGATAAAAATTTCGATAATTTATCTTTAAAAACGTTAAAAATCGATTCAGTAAACGAAGTAATTTCGGGACGTGCATTAATTATGTGACATGTAGTTCGAGTATACGTTTATGTTAATTTTACTTTTCCAATGCAACACTGTGTCATATTCCACGACTAAACACTGTTTTAAGAGACTTAAAAAAGCGAGGGGGTTCTCAATTCGACTGTATTATTTTCTAATATACAAGCTAAATAGCCTTCTGTATAACTAAAATGAAAAATATTTAATTTCACATAGGCCTATATTCACATTTTGAAACGGAGAAGAATCGGCAAGAAACTGCATCCTGTAATCAATCTCACTCCTGGCAAATGTATATTTGTGACAATAAAAACTTTATTTTTATTATTATGCTGCTTTGTTGCCCTTGAGACATTTGCCCAAGATAATGCCACCATCACCATTTCAGCCTTGATCCCCTACCTGCATAGTTGCCGACATCCTAGTGATACGCGGAACTTTAAAAGATGTCACACTTAAGCGTTATTTGACAGCACTGATTCTTTTTGGTTCCAATTGATCTAAGAGGAATAATCATTAGCTACTATGGGACATATTAGGAACCTTCATTATACCTAAAAGGCATTACAGTTCCGATAAATACTTACATCAGTGACTGTATTTGTGCGGCCTACCCAAATGTCCTTACTTTGGTACTGTTCTTCAAATCGTTGATCTCCTTAAGTCATAAATTGAGCAACACGATAACTGACAAATGCACTGTCTGGACAGATTCGCTCAAATCTGTGTGATTCTTTCCTCAAAACAGCACCACAGACATAGGTACGATTCAGACCAACCGGCTCGCATCGCGCCGCATCGGAACGGAGGCGTACGCGTGCCGCGGCAGCCGAACGCGTCCGTCGGAGCCGTACCGCTACCGCGGCATGCGTACGGCTGCCGCGGTAGCCGTACGCGTGCTGCGGCAGCCGACAGCGTCCGCTGGAATCCGTACGCACTCCAACAAGCGCCCAGAAGTGCTGCTCACATTGCGCCGCGTAGAATAAAGTGAAGTTTTTAAAACCAACTAAAAAAGAATTACGTTATAAAGACAATCATATGTCTGAACTAAAGAAATTAGTTTTTCTTCCGTATCCATTTTTGACTTTAATATGTTAACTGTCGCTTGAAGAACACAACTTGAATGATTCGCTAGTTGCTGCACTGTAATATCCGTTCGTATTCCACGACGCACGGCCGACCGGCTCCGAACGGACCCGACGGCAGGCGATTGGATGCCGACGGCGCCGGTCGGAGCCGGTCGGAGCCGGTCGGCCGTCGCGACAGCCGAACGTATTCTGCGACACGTCGCCACGCGTCGCGGGATGCCGACGGAGGTAACTATGCGTAAGTTGCATGCAAATATGAACTGTAATTACTGTTGATACATTTTAATGTTCTTTACCGCATTGTAAAATGCCGCCCGGCCCGGCCCGATGCAAGCCGGTTGGTCTGAATCGTACCATAAACGTACATGTTTTTCATATTATGATTTCAACAATACGAATTTATTTATTATATACTTTATTGTACACCTTACAATATTTCTATGGATACAAAAAAATTAAACTAGTGTACAATGGGCGGTCTTATCGCACAGGGCGATCTCTTACAGACAACCTTTGGATGGACAAACTTAAAGGAGACAGATTAAGGGCTGTCAGTGTACAAACATCATAATATTAATTGAACATAATAATATAAAATACATACAATAACAAAATCATATACTAATAAATATTACTTGTATAATTGAGAAAGAAGGGGAAAAGTTATAGGGAGAGGTAATGCTCCTTCACCATTCTTTTGAACGCTGGTAGCGTTTGAGCACGCCTCACTTCTATGGGTAATGCATTCCACAAACGAGCTGCCTGTATAGTAAGAGATTTGTCAAAGAAAGAAGTGGAATGCATACGAATACTCAACTCTAGATTTTCCGATGATCTCAAGGATCTAGAATGTGTGTCACAGAGGAACTGAAAGCGTTCCTTAAGATAAAAAGGAGTAAAAGGATTAAATAGCACATTATAAAGTAGAGAAAGTAAGTGAAGATTCCGGCGAAACCTAATAGGAAGCCATTTGAGCTGAGCACAGAAAACAGAAACGTGGTCATATTTGCGCAAGCCAAATATAAACCTGATACAGAGATTTTGAAATCGCTCTAGCTTGTCCAATTGGTTTTGGGTCAAGTCGAGATAGCTGGCATCAGCATAGTCCAGAATAGGGAGAAGGAGAGTTTGTGCAATTGCAATTTTAGTGGAGATGGGAAGAAAAGTACGAAGGCGTCTCAAGGAGCCTGCAGACGCAAATACTTTACGACGTCAATGTGTATTCCCAGGTTCTTCACAGTGTGACTGAAAGGTATGACGGTGTTATTGAAAGAAACCTGGGGAAGTGCCGTCCAATCAATCCTGGAGATAGACGAGAACTACCAACAACAATAACCTGAGTCTTAGCAGGGTTGATTTTCAGCCCAAACTCAGCGCTCCAGTCACCAATTCGAGCAAGGTCCATGTTAATAGTTTTAATGGCATCAGCTAACTCTACGAGTGGAGCTTGGGTGTAAATTTTAAGATCATCAGCATACAAGTGGTAGAAAGAAGATAGTCGTTGAGTGATAGCATTTAAAAAAGTACTCAATACTCAATACATTTATTTGCATTCCACAATGTGAACTTAGATGGTAGGTACATACAAGATATACATTGTTTTAGATCATTGTGGACCCTGTCGGGCACAGCAAATTAAAAAAGAAGAAAGAGGCCTATTACAATTATTATAATTATATAGAATGTGTATTAGATAAGATAAGATAATTTATTGGAGCAAAACAAATTTTACTAAAAAAAATATTGTTTACGAAAGTATTACTATTAAATATTACTTTAACTACTTACTATTTTATACATTTATTACAATACTATATTTTATTTATTTAATTTATCATTAAAATATTCATAAAACGCCACCCTGTGGCACACCGGCAGAGATATCACACCAAGAAGATAAGGAGTCCTCAATGGAAATACGCTGCCGACGACCAAACAGGTAACTACGAAACCAGTCAATTACCGATGGAGATATGTTAAATAAACTGAATTTGAATTCGAATTTTGACCTCTGAAACTATTTACGAAATTGTTCTAGGCAAAATGCTGCACTAGTCCCAGTCTAGTGCAGCATTTTGTTTAAAAAATCAATTGAGAAAATAAATACCAATTATCCAAGTAAATTCAACGAGTAAAAGTATCCTTTCAAACAGGACCAAAGACATTTCAAAGCTGCACCTCTAAGATATGCTCACACAAACTATCCACAGGTTGCAGCGTTGCATACTAAACTATTAAATATAATAGTAGCGATCATTTTGTAGCAGGACTGCCAAACTTGGTTCTAACGAGCTTAGTAAGTGAAGTTTGGTCAAGTTAGTCGAAAACGTGCCAAGCCCCTAAGCCAGTTCACACAATACTTGAATAGTTTATCACAACGCATGCCGCTTTGGTACGGTCATTATCATGAGCTCGAACCTAAATTAAGAGTCTTTAACATTTTTTTTTATTTCGCTCGCATTTGACCACCATCTCACATAATGGTAAATGGTGATGTGGTCGAAGATGGAGCACGCTTACCTAGAAGTAACCTATTCACTCTTGATTGAAGTAACTTTATAGATGCGACTTTTATCTTTAAATAACTTCAATGGAAGTATTAATAATCAATACATGTAATAAAACAGTAAAAACTATGTTTAACATTGGTACATAATATGTATTATTGATAGATACATTAATGTAAATTTGTGAGTTTTTTTTTTCAATCTCTTTCTGTTTGTACACGTTTACTGGAATTACTTGACGAATTTGAGGGAAATTTACTTGTTATATAGCTATTATAAGTTTAGGCAACGTATAGGCTAAAATTTAGTTTCGACACTGGAACACCAAATGAAGAAATCGAAAAAAATAATGCTTATTCCAACGACACATCACAATCTAATTAATAGAACACCGGTCTTCATAAAATTGCGCGCTAAACGGATTATCCAAAGCCATGGTACTTTCAGCTAACTAATCCTGAAACTTATCGGACACAGTGTAAATTCTTCCGACCATTTTCTTCATTTTCTTCTATAGAAACATCCTAGGGTTGTGCTTGCGGAAAAACGCTTTCATTTTTCTGTGTCGTAACGCCATTTTTCGCCGGATCGGGTGTGGTCTGATGAATACAGACTTCTTCTTTTTAGGAAAAATACATCTTCTCCTCTTCCCCATGGTTGAGATTACCCGCGGTTATCTATTCACAATATTTTCCATGAGTCTTATGTTTTTCTTGGTTCCTGGCGTTTCCACGCGTACAAGGATGATAAAAAATCAAAAAATATGTTCATTCGTAGCAAGGTGCATTATTTGTGAGTGCTATAAATTATTTTGAAATCCACACAAAGTAATTCGCAGGCGAAGTGCTAGTTTTTATATAAAAGTAAATATTAGCTCATTAGTTTCGCTAAAACTCGAGAAAGGACCGGTTTCATTAACCCTTTTGGTATTATATTCCCTCTCATACAAGGAAGGTTTGAAAGGTCAAAAAGACCACGTATATTGGATCAGCTAGTGATAAATTATAAGGTTTTTGTGAGGAATATCGATACAAGAATGTTTATAAGTAGGTATGCCAAATGTGTTATTATTTTAAATATGTTTGCTTTATACTATATTTGTACACCAATAATCGCAAAACGTAGCGGTACCCAAATAATAATTTAAGATCTTTTTGAGAGAGAACGTGATGAATTACTAACTGATAAGTATTAGATCACTCACGCATTCACACTTCAAGGTAAGAATATTCAAAAATCGTATTAGTTCTCGCCTTTGATCAAATGATTTACTTAATGTAAGAAGGGATTAAGGATATGTACCTACTCGTATTCTCACCAATATCTAATAATTCACAGGAAATAAATTATCAAGACTCAGAGCAGGCAAATGATATCAAAACTCAGTTTAAAAACCAAGAGTATATTCCAACTTTCCTCCTTAAAATTCAACACACTATACACTGACAAAACCGTAGTTTACATAGCAAAACGTAACAAAGAACGTCGATGAAAATGTTGGAAGGAATTCATCATTTGGGTTTCTAATGTCTGGGCTGGAGAGCGGAGGGGGAAGGAGCAGCGGGGCTGCCAGCAGGACTGAAGTAGTTGATAACCAGGTTGAACCAGTCCTGAAGAGTGGACAGCATACCAGGTTCCTCTGGGCCGTTGTACTGAACCTGAACGAGTCCGTCATTGTACAGTAGACCGTTATTCTGAGGAGCAGCTACCGGCAGTGGTTCTGACTGAGAGAGATCCTCAAGTTTTACGACAGGCATGGGTTTGAGGGAACGTTCCATGTCAGCGACTGATACTTCGTTTGTAGCAGCATCGGCGGCGGCAGCAGCGGCGGCGACAGCCGCTTCAGCGATACCAACGGCAGTGTACGGATGCAGGAGGTCGCTGGAAACCACTGCTCCATCAATATGCTCCTTCAGCTTAATATCCAACAGGTTACCAACTTCTAAAGCCGCCCCATCAGGTACTCCATTCACCACCATCTCCACCGCATCACTGTCCTTTGGCACAGGGGCGGCACTGACCGCCACGACGAACAGAGTCAAAAATAGCGCTTTCATTTTTAACAACCTAAAACAAGTACAAAAATAACATTTAGGAATAATTTTGTAATTATTTGCACTGCAATGGTTAGCGTACCGTGCCAAATATTCTGTCAAACTTGTCAAAGTTATGATCAAAGACTTACTTGTGTTCACCACAAAGGCTGTACTCCATATGCCGACTCGGTTTGGCCAGAACAATTTAATATTACCGATTGGTCTGTAAAATATAATCACCCACAATATGATTAAATCCGTTGTAAATATACGTACATTGGGATCATCAAGAGGTATTAAAGATGCAAGTAATTTATTGATTTATATAATGTTCATAAGATATTAATATCTTATCAACATAATAAATCAATAAACAAGTCAATAATACTAGTAAACCTTATATTTTAGGTTTAGAAACGGACTAATCAAAGAAGACCAGTGTCGCCATCTATCTCACTCTTCATGTACTATCAATTTGGTTCAGTTGATTTCCACACTTGCCGTTGTTCTTATTTTGTTCTTATTTTAAAAGTTATTCGCTACACTATTTATTACGATTTGTTTTTGTAGATTTTTGAAAGTCTTTCATGTGTATTTAGTAGCTTAACGCCATCTGTGTATAGCTAGCGTTATAGAGGCATTGCCTTAAGGCCTCAAACAAAGTTAGAGACTAGAGCAGTGGTGACTTAGGGCTAGGGTTGCCAACTTTTATTAGAAGAAATAGAATATATCTGATTTCAAAGGAGATAAATAAAGGGTACGGATTTATAACAAAGAGAACCATTTACTAAAAAAGGCATTTTGGTATTTTTTGCAGCACATAACAAATTTTCATTAATTTAAAAGAATTGTACGACTCCAAACATTCCAAATCTAAGTTTACATAGATCAGGAGCTAATTTTTAATAAATTTTGTTTTAATTTAAGTATAATATGCGTGACGGGCACTAGTATAGTAAACATTGTGTAAACGAGTATTTTAGCGTCCTCTATTAGTGTTATAGATTATAGAGTACACCTACATGATATAGAGTACAATACTCTATTTTAGAGTACGGTTGGCAACCCTACTTAGGGCACGAAATATCAATCTGAAGGACCAGCATGCAGTCAAAATGGCGGGTGCCGTTGTACCTACACTGAAGTAGGAGCTCGTCGCTAACGTATATCAGTCACACGGGGTGGTTTTCCAAGTTAAGCAACGCTTGCCGAGGTCAGTCTGTGGGTGACCATCATAACATATCGAGATCCCTTCGTGCTTCTTAAAGCACGTTAATCAAGCCGTTGGTCCCGGCTGTATCTTTGACAGTCGTTACGGGTAGTCAGAAGCCAAGGGCTAGGCTACTGAGTCTAGTGGAGGGGATAATCAACCTAAAAAATATTTATTGCATATATGAAATAATATTTAATGACTTTTAAGCATGTTTTATTGGAACGAAGTTCCTTATCGCGCGTTGCGACAGGGAGACGGAACGCTAGACGGAAAAAATTAAGACGAAAAGTTGTAACGACACTTTTTGCTATAGTAAGCCGTGCGGCGTGCGCATGTTTCTCTGTCTGTCTCTCTCACTCTCTCTCTATTACAGAAAGCAAGTCAGATATTTTCGTTTCGTCCATTTTTTTTTATTTTCTTTCTTTCTTTCGTCTTCGTTAATAATAAAAAAATATTATTATAACTTTAAAAAAAAAATATTACAATTCGTTCACTAATTAATCGAAAGGAACTTCGTTCCATCGGGGTGTCCCTTGACACCTTTCAAGTTTTGTTTTTTATTAAATTTTTGGATGGATAATGTCACAAAGAAAAAAAATGCAACAAAGATTTTAACTAAGTATACCTACGGAGTTTTGTAAAAAAGGGATGATTGATGCACGAATCTTAATAAAAAAACCGTCGAATTGTGAACCTTCTCCTTATTTAAAGTAGTTGCTACATGCCCCGACGCAATTTTCGAGGGAACGGGAGGCCGCCCGCCCCAGGGAGGAGGACATGTTTTTTTTTTAACTCTTTCGAACAATTCCGCTGCCCCGGAGGAGGACATACCCCAGCATGTCCGGAATATTCTAATGAGATACCACGGCCCCAGAACGCAAGTGCAACTAAATGAGCAGGGTGGGTTTTTAGTCAGTAGAAGTCTGACACTCCCTTGCTCTTCGCCCACAGCTGGCGGAGTCACTTAATGATTTTTCCACCAAGAAAAAAAAACAAGGCATCGTAAACTTAAGGGCAGTGCTATTTCAGTCAAATACTTACGCGTACTTAGGTACTTAACTTTTTTAATGACGTCGGCGTATATAGTAGGTCTATATCATTAAAATGATGGTCGGATAGTTTGGTCATGATGAGAGGGGTGAATGTGTCGGAGGTGATATAAATAGATATTTACGAGGCAGATGTGACCAAAATGCTGGACTGTGGCACCACGATGAACTAAGAAAGAGAAATTACCCTATATTGGGACCCTAATGTACCTTAGCTAGTTTAGTAACAAGAAGTGTTGAATTCAAAAACCTTGCTTTTAATAACCTTTGTCTATGATACTTGACATTGTTGGTTAATACTGGGGTGCAATAGAAAAAGAGAACCTCCACGAGAGACGTACCATAATATCTTCTGTTAAGTCCGGCACACCCTGGGCAATCGACAACTGTTGATTGGCTAATCCTTTCACCACGCTAGCAAACTTAAGTTCTATCTGATTATTGGGCCAAATTCATATAAAATATGCTTGCCTTTGACACGCTAAGAAGAAGAACGCTCAATTAGTTCAAAACATGAGGCTTATAATATTTTAAATAATAATTTTGCTTATGTATTTACTGTTAATGACAGTCACTACTTTTAATAAACATTATTTCTTGTCGTAATAAGTGTGATACAGCAGCGACTGGACCGGGCTATCTCCTTCATCCAGCTGTACCAGTGAATTGGCTGCATTACTCTACAAAGGCCGAGGAAATTGTAGAGTACACCAAGATCAAGACTGATTTCTCGCTAAGAGTCGAACGGTTGTGTTCTCATCACAATGCAAACATTAATTCTTGTGTTGAGGGTTCCTACTGAACATCTATCGGCCTACATGAAGAAAGAATTTTGGCCGAAAAGTGTTGTATTCCGGCAATTCCGTGGACAGATACCCGATACTACGCGACACATGACGCCAAACAGATCATTCGTTTTAAACAGGAATTATGTATGAGTTTATAGTTACTTATTTTAAATATTGTATGTATATTTTTCTATGAGCCTTAGTACCCTGAAATAAAAGAATAAATAAATAATAACATAGTAGCTAACGTCATTATTGATTATATCTAACACTACTGAAAGCGTGTTGATTTTATTGAATACAACCTGATGTGTATACAACGGCACGGTCATTTGTACATCGAGTCATTTGTAAGTTCTCTCATTTTTTTGTTTTAATTGACCAGTATCTCAATTTCTTTTTAAACAAAAGTTGTATGAAAATGTTGTATAATTTATCAAATAGTCTTTACATACACGCATATTTAACAAATATGACTCGCACACTTACTTAAAATACCGGCCAAGTGCGAGTTGGACTCGCGCAAGACGGGTTCCGTACCATTATCTATAAAAAACGGCAAAAAAATCACGTGCGTTGTATAAGAGCCCCCTAAAATATGTCTTCTATTTTTCAACGTTTTTTATGCTGTTATTCAATTATAAATTAAATTAAAGGATTAATTAATAGATGTTATTGAATTGTATTTAATCAAATGATTAATATTATTTTTTTAACTTTTATATGGGCCTACGTGCCTGCAATAAATCATTTTATTTATTTATTTGGTATTTATTGTTATAGCGGCAACAGAAATACATAATCTATCAAAATTTTAACTGTCTTACTATCACGGTTTATGAGATACAGCCTGGTGACAGACAGACAGCGGAGCCATAGTAATAGGGTTTAAGTCCACGGACAAGTTTTTACCCTTTGGATACGGAACCCTAAAAAGAAAACAAAACACTGACCTACGTGCAATATGTTTCTCTACAGACCTCACTGGTAATTCAAAGTTTAAGATAATTAGATAATTTATTGGAACAAAAGATAATTTATTGGAACAAAAATAAATTTTACAAAATTATTGTGTACGAAAATAGCCACATTAGTTAATAACTGTGTCACAGCTATTAAAGCCCACCTCCAAGAGGGAGACGACAGCGTTCCAGTTAATTATTATTCGAGGGAAACAATTTAACTAAAACTAAAAACAAATTTAACATAATAATAAGAATGAATAAAACTAGGTGAGTGTAATATTGTTGTGCATGTGAGTGTGACATGTGTATGTGTAGTGCGTGTCCGTCAGGTGTTAGTATAGAGTGCGTTTATATGGCACCACCACACAAGCGCACTCTACGCCACATGTATTTGGTATGCATGTCTACGGAAGGAAGATTATTAGGGCTTTACTAAATTCTCTAATTCTTCATACGAGATCGTGTGGAGCCATTCGTCTATCAATCTTTTGCAGTCCCTGGAGGTGCATGGATAAATATTGAGAACATCGTTAACTCTATTATAAAGCACGGGACTGCAGAAGGGGAACTGCCGGCGTACAACTTCAAGTTTACCTCTAGCTGTAGAGCAGACTCTATCAGGTCTACGCTTTCGTTCACTCAACTCAGAGTTATAGAACAAATTCGAGTGCTTCCGCAACACTGTTCTTAGGACAAAAGAGTGCCTCACTGTTGGTAGTTTCCATAGCGTATAAAGCTCGCTAGTAGGGAAACGAATGGGCTTATGAGCCATGACCTTAAGGACAGCCCTCTGTGCTCTCTCCAAGCGCAACATAAGACATTTACCGGCGCCGCCCCAGGCCAAAATGCAATACGTTAGAATAGAATGTCCAAGAACAAAGTAAACTGTTCTCAGGGTAGAAAAATGTGCGGAAGACCTAAGGTTTTTGAAAACAAAAATTAACTTTCTTACCCTAGAAGCCAGTGAATTGATTTGCACACTCCAAGTCAACGTACTGTCAACCCAAACTCCGAGATATTTTATTGAATCTGTGCGCATAACCTCGGTACAACCACAAGTGGAAGTCCTCATTGTATGGCACGTATGAGCTGTCAAACGGAAGGGTGGCGCTGGCTGTGATGCTTTCCTTGGACTAAATGTGATGAATTTGGTTTTATCCAGGTTGAGGGTGAGTAAATTCTGAGTGAGCCATCTCATAGTAACCTGTAGGGCTGACTCTGCCTGAAGACGAACTTGGTTCCAATCACTGCCACGAACCAAAATAACAATGTCATCAGCGTAAGAAATTACTTTGGAGTTTGTAAGATCAAGTTTACAGAGCTCATTTATGTAAACTAGGAAAAGTGTAGGTCCTAAGACACTGCCTTGAGGAACTCCATAGGTGAGAAATGTTTCCTTACTGGTCTGGTTATCTATTTTAGTGATTTGTGAACGGCGACTAAGGTAACTTTTAAACAAGTTGAGCGGTAGGCCTCTTATACCAATTTTTTCTAGTTTAGCGAGGAGGAGCGGGATAGAGACAGTGTCAAAAGCTTTTGAAAGATCAAGAAAGATTGCCATAGACTTATATTTATTGTTTAGATTTTGAGCTACTGAGTCAAGGAATTCTAATAAGGCATCTTCTGTGCTTTTACCAGATCTAAACCCATATTGGTTCTTGGCGAGTATATTTTGTGAGCTAAGGTAATCCAGCAACCGCCTGTTCATTATTTTTTCAAGGAATTTAGAAAAAATAGATAACACAGATATAGGTCTGTAGTTGTTGACACTGTCTCTATCTCCACTCTTGAAAATAGGATGCACAACGGCCTTTTTGAAAACTGCTGGAAATATTCCAGATGCTAGAGCAAGGTTAAAAACGTGGCAAATAACAGGTACAACGATGGCTCTAGCTCGGTAGATCAGCGTAGCGGGAATGTCATCCCAACCCGTTGCACTATCTAGTCGTAGTCCACGAATAAGACAATCTATCTCATCGTTGTCCGTGCCAAAAAGAGCCATCGAGTTAGGCTGTGCATCTAAGGCACCAGGGTCAGAAGTATTAGTAGAGATATAGTTTTGGGAGTTCAGGATTTTTATGCCATTTTTGGCCCCACGTTTGCAAAGAAGTCGTTCACAGAATCAAGCGATTTAGTTGGATCTGGAGTTATGGACAGCAACTCGCGTGCAAAAGCCTTACTCTTCTGAAGATTTGAGATGATTTTAATGAGATTCCAGGTGGCTTTCGGATTCTTGCGATATTTTACAAATTCACTATGTTCATAATCTCGTTTTAATTTCTTCAGTAAGTTGTTGCAAAAACTTTTATAACGATTGTAGGTGATTTTCAGAGTTTCATTAGCAGCATCTGTCCTCATTTTGCGATAAATTTTGTCTCGGTTTCGAATACACCTAATGAGCCCGGGAGTGATCCACGGCTTTAGGATACGTCTTCTGCTCGCGACAGCAGAATTACGACAATTTTTTTTAACGATTGTTGATACAAGATGGACCATGATGGAAGCAGCACTTTCAGCTTCTTGACAACTCATAACAGTAGAAAAGTTAACATTTTGAATAGCCACTACGCAGGCTGTAATGTCCACATGATGTCGATAAGATGGCGATTTAGGGACGTGTATATTCAGATCACAAAATAACACAAGAGGGGCATGGTCAGTTATTAACGAGTTAAGAACTAGGGTTATAGCTGGTTTGTGAGACTTCAAAATAACGTGGTCAATGCAGCTATCATTGCGTGTCGGAAAAAGATGAGCGGGCAACATGGCATGTGACGCAACAGTGTTGAGATAGGTGTCAGAATTCGGGTCAACACAACTCGGGGCAATATTAATATTGATGTCTCCAACCATAATGATAGTTTTGCAAGTAGAAAGTGAATTTAAAATTACATCTAGACTGTTTATAAAATTCGTTTATAAGTTTCGTAATAAGCGATACTTCATTTTTAAATTTCAGTACAAGGCAATTAGCGTCGGTGAGTACTGGCTTCTCCAGAACGAACTGTAGCTCCACCTTGGTATAAACCACCACTCCATCATTTTGGTTTGAGTGATCAGAGTGATTGCAAACGTAACCCGGAATGGAAGGAAGGTGAGGGCACTTACGTAACCAGCATTCTGATAAGACCACGATATCAAATTGTATTTTTATGCGATGCAACAGTAACAAAAGATTGTTGAAGTTTGCAACGCTACCGATGCTTCTAATGTTAACGTGAAAAATCTTTAAGCTGTGGTAAACGTTTTGTACGTAAGAATCAACTTGTTCCGGGAAGCACTGATGTGACGCTGAAGCTGAAAGGTGTTCTATCTCATCTATTATTCTAGCATTATCATTCATAATAATTTCTGAGAACTAACAAGTGATTTGAATTCATGTACAATGTGTAAGAAAAATCCACAATATTTACAGAGTTTACATGAAATACCAATGAAAATATTTGCAAAAGAATTCGTAGGGAGTATATCTTCCGTTGTGTGTGTAAGAGTGAAATAGAGTAGTTGTGTCTGTATATAGTAATATTACAAGGATGAAGATAAGAAAAAGAATACAATATTTGTGAGGTGTTGATTAATTTAGGATCAATGAAAACAATATTAAATAGAAGAAAACTATGTCGATGCACACTAAAAAGTTAAGTTAGACGAAAGACATACATACATACATACCCTTCTTCTTATCCTATCAGACGGCGTTCTACAGTTACCGCCAACACTGAGCAAATGGCCTTTTTCCAGTATCTCCCATCATCCAATATTGAGTGACATAACTTGTCTTTCGCGTAAAAACAGGAAAATCGGATCACCTATTGAATTATATTATCAAAGTCCGTCCATTATGGTACCTTTGTTACATGAGTTGACATTGAGTGTTTCTGTCATGACTTGGTTTTACGGAAAATAGAGGTCGTTGAAATCATTCACTTTTTATATAATACTAGTACTCTCGCGGGGCTTCGCTCCCGTGGATTCTATCACGATAAAACATAACTCTCCTTTTTTGCAGTCGGGTAAAAAGTAGCCTATAACCTTCCTCAAGCTTCAAGCTCCTTCCATACCAAATTTCATCCAAATCCACCCAGTACTTTCGAAGATTAGCGCGTTCAAGCAAACAAACAAACAAACAAACAAACAAACAAACTAACAAACTTTTCCGCTTTATAATATGAGTATAGATTAAATATGACGACGTTTCTTTATAGATCTTAAAATATCGAGATTTTTCCGTGCCTCGTTTAGCTGTCATTTGTGCATATTTGACAGTCTTTACGGGTAGTCAAAAGTCAAAAAAATCTGACACTGGGATCGCCAAGGGGTATGATGTTCGCTGTTACTGGGTTGTGGACAGAGAGTATATAACCACTTGAGAGCGTATGGGCCGATTTCTTTGAAGAACACGACTCACTACTCCTTGCCGGGGGGGACAGAGAAATGCAGAGCTGCAATTGATCAGTTCAAGGTCAAGTTGCGTAGATATGCCTGGTTAGGGATTGGTCTACTTGATTAAGGGAAAGTAGTCGATATCGATAAAATTAATTTTTACATTGAAAAAATGCTGAGTAAAAATTCCATAATAAATATATTTTCATTAAAATCAGTTGTGTCAACAACTGTAGCTTCAGCAAGCACTCTGAAATAATTATTTTTTGGTGGTGAGTCATTAGATGATTTATCTAATGACTCCTCCCTCCTACATACACTTAACCCGTGGACTCGACATTGAAACTAGGGCTTTCATCCCGGGAATCTCGGTCTCGAAAATTTCGAGAGTCTCGACGATTTTTTAGTATTTTCGAGACTCGAGACTAACATCTTCGGTCACGGGAATAACGAGACTTTTGAGACTAGTAACATAAAAACTGTATTAAATAATTTATTAAACCAACAGTCAATTTTTATTATTGTTATTATGGATATGGCAATGGCAGCACGGTCGAGCATAGAGTAAAGCTTAGTATTATCTGTGAAGGCTGTATAACCTTATTGACAAATAACACAGATTTGTCTACATATTATAAATGTAAATTGCTGTGACCATGTAAGCTACTACTTATATTAAGATCTTGTTAACACATAATTATGATTGCAATAAAGATTGAATTATGGAACTATGCTGATTAAATTGAAAGGGGTTTGACTTTTTTGTATGAAGACTGGCATGTCGACCCACCGCCATTTTGTTTTTATTTTAGAAATCGTGCCGCATACTGAAAGTGGCATGTATGTAACAAAATATATCAGTAACATGCTACACCAAAATGTCACATTACCGAGATATTTGAAAGAAAACATCGACATATGATTACAACGACAAAACTGTTTGTTAAGTTTTGTGGGACATTGTTGTAAATTATAAAAATACCTTGTAGTTTGTAAACAATAATATAAGAAATAGAAAAAAAGTAGACTTATTACGTGTCTATAAGCATCAGATTGTCTCTAAATAATTGTTCCCAGGTTGATTATGATTACCAATGTTTATTGAAAGAGAGTAGGTACATTACACGCTACTAGGAGCACGAGAATACTACTACAAATAATTATTTATCCACTAAATCGCATCGCAATGAAACGCAGTCGACATGTTACTATCGCGTGGCGGATCATGTGACATGTTACTCAGCTTGAAAACGTTTTTAAGCAGTAGTTAAACAAAAGGCAAAAGGTATGTCATTTACGTTAACATTTATTTATAACTGTAAGTATGATATTAAACATAAGTGAATATTAATACTAAGATGTGACATTTTAAAAGATTTATAATATATCTAACACGTATCATAAATACTACTATACTACATAATCCATAAATTCAGCAGGAGGTCGGATAGGGGTTCTTGATACCAAGCCTACTCCATGTACCAAAGAAAGACATGTACTAACACGCGCGTGTGGAATTCTTTGACATGCGTTTTATTGCGATGGGATGCGATTTAGTAGGCAAATAATTAATTACAGTAGCGATTTTGTCATACTGCTAGACTAATAAGCTAAATACTAATAAGCGTATGGACGCGTAATTAGTCTATTTCTAAAGATTTTCGTTGAAGTTATATGTCAATGTTTACCTTCAAACGTTTACGTGACACTTTGGGGTACCGTGTTACTGGAAATTGTTTGTTCCTCTAGCCATGCATACCACACTTTCATCATGCACCGAGATTAAAAAAAAAACATAATGGTGACGTCGAACCGTCAGATAGGTTCTATCCCCTTTCATTATGAAAGCGCGAAGTGGTACTAAGTAGTATCCCTCTAGCGTACAAGCAGAAAGAGCTTTTTCTAATGCGGGTTACTTCTGTAACAAAATTAGGGTTAAATGCCCTTTGTTTTTTACGTGCCCACTACAAAAATGAAAAAAAAAACTGTAACAAATGTTTTTTTTTTAATTTACGTTTGTTTATAAAAGTAACTACTTGATTAAAATATCTTGATTTGACTCTCTAATTGCATAGCTTATAAATAAGAAACCTAGTTTTGAAATAGTCTCGAAAGTTTCGATTTCCCCGGGAATTTCGAGACCACACTTAGTCTCATTTTTTTTTTCCCGGGACTCAGTAATGCATCGAGACTGAAAGCCCTAATTGAAACAAAGTAACCTGTTTTTTTTTCATGGGTGGGAAAATCATCGAATGACTTCTCCCGCTCTGTGTAAAGTGGAAGGGAGTGTCAGACTTCTACTGACTAAAAACTCACCCTGTTCCTTCAGCTGCCCTTATGTTCCAGGGCCGCGGTATCTCATTAGAAAATTACCGCAACCCGAAACCAAAGTAACTTACGAGGGCGATATTGTAATGCAAAGGCCCAAGTTAATTAGTATTAGAGTCCGTCATACTATTTGAAGTATTTTTTTTTTCTAGGCGGGAAGATCATCGAATGACTTCTCCCGCTTTGGGCAAAACGGAAGGGAGTGTGAGACTTCTACCGACTAAAAATCCACCGTGTTCTTTCAGCTGGCCTTAAGTTCCAGGGCCGCGGTATCTCATCAGAACATTACCGCAACCCCGGAAACAAAGTAACTTACGAGGGCGATATTTTAATGCATAGGCTCAAGTTAATTAGTATTAGACTCCGTCATACTATTTGAAGCCTAGAAAGATTAGATATAGGTATCTTATATTATTTTGACTTTTCACAACATTATATCAATAAAAACAAAACTAGAAACCAATATTCCCTAGTAACCTTATCCATCAACGTTTCTTTTTAATCTGGAATCTTGGGAAATCTAAAATGAAAACATGCATGTCACACAGAAGAAAAAATATTAGAACTTTCTCCTTTTTTAAAGTCAGTTAATGTAGATAGGTATTTTATGACAACTATCTGAATTGATTTTAAAAAATATAAGTTTAATTTTATAATTATCGATATCGTATTCAGCCGTTAAACGATACAATACGTTTACGATAAAAATACAAAGGGAAAGAAAGGGATAAAAGAATTAGAATTTCTTCATGAAAGAAAGAGACTTTTCCAAAAGACTTCAACGCGCGAATCAATTTTGTCCTTGATCACTCAAACCACCACTTTAAATAGATTCTGCGGTGGCTTATAATCTGTTTAAATGATAAATAATTTTCGTATTATTTAATTACTGATGAATAGTAGTGTCATCCTTTTGGTATCTAGATGTCTGGGAATGTTTTTCATACCATTTCAACGCGCATGAAAGCATTATTATGCGTTATAAATTGGATACAAAAATTTAAAATTTGTAATTGTTTAGCATGCACACAGGCCTAATACTTGGTCACAACTAAAATGGTTCGTGTATCGTAGCCAATATACAGGGTTAAATGTAAAACACTGAAAACCTCTCAGGGCTATGTTACTAACATCATAATCAACAACTTTTGTTCTATGACTTTTAAGAATTCGTCATATTTTAGTTCACCAGATTTTCATACAAAAATAAAAATATTTAAATTGAACGCCCTAAATGTTACGAACTCTATGCGAAGCAAAAGAAAACAATTTATACTATCGCTTTCTTTTGCATTGCATAGCAGCTACATGCGTTTAGGGTTGGTTGGTTGGTTGGTTCTTATAAAAACACAAATTAGAAGAGCACTTTCCAAGATTCCGGACAACTTTCGGCTTCGGTTTTCCTAAAAACCATCTAAACTTTAAATAAAAACATAATTTGACTAGCCAGTTTCCACAGAAACAGTTTCCACAGTTGTACACAGAAACAAATTTACATAACCTACAATCATAGAATACTCTAAATATTAAATATAGATTAACGAACGACTAGATACGATTTTAATAGCATAGGTTTTGAGAAGTGACATGGAAGTGACACATATTTTGATACAATTCACTGATTCTTTTGATGAATCACGATGTTCTGTTATACTTAATTCAAATTAATAGATACTCGTAGATAGAAAGGCTCTTTATTGTACATCATACCAGAAAACAAGTATAAGGACTTAACAAGTATAAAGTGTAATACAATGGGTGGTCTTATCGCTAAAACCGATCTTTTACAGACAACCTTTGGATGGATTTGACACAGCAGGAGAACATAAATACGCGGGTAATCCATGGTGTACTATTTACTCAGGGTCGGCTTCTGACCGGATGCAGCTCGGTATAAGTGCGACGGAGCGACTGCCAATATAACCTACAGAACTCATTAGCTGGGAAACACAATACCCTTTGACAAAAACAGTTTCAGATTTTCTGACTTCTGACTACCCGTAACGACTGTGGAAGATACAACATTGTCATTTGTTAAGATAAGATATGATCTTATCTTATCTTATCTTAACAAATGACAGCCGAGACCAACGGCTTAGCGTGCTTTCCGAGGCACGGGGAAATCTCAATATGTTAACACGTTTGATGACAGTACGTCGTTAGGCGGGAAATTTGAATAGTGCGTTATGACAGTACGTCGAGGGACGGGCCACTTATTTTTAAGAGTACGTCGTGGAAAATTCTACTGTCGTAATGCGGTGTCAGGGTAAGTGCTCACTGTCAGCGAATGTGTTAAGATCTCGTATCTATACTCGTCATTTGGCATTTTCCTGAACCGGGACTATTTGGCGCAGCTATGAGGCACATGACACCCATGCACGACACTATCTTTTTTTGTGTCACGAAGTAAGTTAATTTTTCTATCCGGTTGTGTGTTTGTAACACATACTAAATAAACTATTTTCTTTCTAACGAGAGAACACTGTGGAAGTATTAGTCAGTACGAGTATAATGATCTCCTCTGCTGAACCCAAGGCAAAGGATATCAATGAGTTGTTACTTTATTGAGAAACAAAAAACAGTGCTGATTGAAGTCTCCTTAGAATGGTCATTTATGTTATAGGACCTAAGAAGGACCGTTGGTCATGGCTCTGATAAGAGCTGTATTGGTTTACCATCGTGGCGGAAGGATTGGTTAGCGAAACTCTGCGTTATCGAGTGCTAGCTGTCCAAGGTGCACCGAGCGTTTGCACTCTCGTTTTAGCTCACACAATGTATTGAAAAAACTTGGCTGTCCATACAATCAGACTTGTTGATCTTTGTTTGTTGTTTCTACGGGAAAGCTTTTCTGCCGTGGCACTAGATAAATATTCTGTGCGTGCACCGATTTGTTTAGGCTTTTGCCAATAGATTTCGTGTTTTGACTGCAAGTTGAACTGGGTGGATTTCTTGCTGTTTTTATGCCGCTGGAAAACAAAAATCCCTTTTAAAAACCGCCTATTCTATTCAAATGGTTTTCTTTAAGACAACGTTTTGTTACTAAATGATAAATTTAAGATATTTACTTTTTAAGTTAACTAAACTACAAAATCAATAAGGTATAAAAAATCTTCCTCAACGATATCGCTATGATATATGATATGACTAGTAATTTACCCAATATACTGAGTGACGATACTGTGGGCACTACCATTCTGGCTAAAGTAAACGCCAGCCCTTTGATGACGGAAGTCTCAAATATTATTCCAAATTTTCATAAGTCGGTTAAAAATAAAACTCTTTTTAGGTTAGTTTCATTTTTCAATCTTGCCAAGGTACATTAAAATACAAGCAATTCTTCCACATCATTACATTTAATTTTAACAAGTAATAGAATATCATATTTATTGAATACAATTAAACTACATTACATAGTTTATGAGACAACATTTTTGAACGAATATATTATGTAAACTAGACTAGTTGAACACTGGCACCCTAAATAAAATTTAACTTGTATATTAGGTACCAGAGCTCTCGGATGCTGTTGGCATGTTTAAGATTTCATATAAAAACTTTTTTAATCACTAGCTCACTGGTTCCTGGAACTGGGTCCAAGATACCAGCGCTCAGGACTACAGAAAAGGGAACACCTCATCATTCGGGCCGCATCGAGAAGTACCGCTTTCTGCACCAAGCTCTGGATTCAGCTGCCCAATGAGAGCCTCCTATCTATGGTGTGGGACAACGCTCGTTTGGCTTGGCGGACACGATTATAGATACAACATTACCGAGTCGACATCCCATGTTTCGTCAATCCCGCGAACCTAGTCAAGATACTTGATTAGCTAATCTGCCGCTTTCACTAGGTTCTCCACGTAACAAACATTAATTTATCGCAGAATTCCCACGGGATTGGAATTCGCGCGGGAAAATTATCCCTCACGAACGAAATCGCGGGCAGGAGCTGCTAAAATATAAAAAAATGTGTGTGTGTGTCTATTTGTTATATTATAACATAATGATAAATAACAAGAAGAGCAGACTCAATAATTGCTTAAGAAAAGACAAGACATCTACGACCATTTCATTACTTTAAAACTTTAATCATTAATCAAAATACAATAAAAATAACATAAAAAATAAATAGTAAAACAGATTCTGGACTTAATCTAAGGGTTAGGGGTGATAAGGACTAAAACGGGGGTAAACTTGGGATCCCAAGTGCCGTCATTTTTCGAGAGAGGGGTGAGATCCCCACTCTTGGCAGTTTTCTCGATCTGCACGAAGATGTCGTGGTACTTCTTCGGAGCGCTTTCATCTGCAGCTGCCTTCTCGACGTCTTCAAGTTCTGCACCCGACGGTACTACTTGCTTTCCAGTAGTGTACGGTGTCTCCTTACCGTATTGCAGGTCCATGTAGTCGTTGAGCAAGCCTTCTACTACCTTCTTGGTGCTCGGACACAGTGTTTTGTCCTGAGTCGCGTCGGAAATTTCGCGAACAGTCACGGTTGGGAGAGCCATTATGGTTTGTTGTCTGTTGGAAAAAACATTGGTTTGATTAACATTTTATACGAATATCTAGACACAAAATAAAAGGGTGTTGCCATAAACATTTTTATCGCTAAAACAATCAATATAATTCAGTCATAGGTACTGTTGGAATTTTTGGTATTTCTTTAACAATGTGCATCGTTATTTTCTTATAGGGAGGCAAATCAAGAAACTTGTTAGTTTTTGGTATTTTTTAAAGGCTATCATTTATCTACGTATATGGGAATAGTTAATATAGTTATGTATCTAGGTATATCGGTTGTTACTGTAAACAAAAGATGCGATCAAGAGGGAAAAAAGCGTTGATTTATGCCGGGCATAATGCATACGGTGCCATATAAAACAGAATTACGAACCAATAGTTTATTACAATTTAAGAAAACTTCTTCCAAACAATTATCACGAGTTGATTAATTAACACGTTCGCTGACAGTACGTCGTTAGGCGGGAAATTAAAATAGTGCGTTATGATAGTACGTCGAGGGACGGGCCACTTATTTTTAAGAGTACGTCGTGGAAAATTCTACTGTCGTAATGTGGTGTCAGGGTAAGTGCTCACTGTCAGCGAACGTGTTAAGAAATCAGTTGTTTTGAGCCCAAAATGTGCACTGAAGGTTTTACGATATTGTAGAATTATATCTGTTTATCCTCGCTAACCATGTTGAGGTCGTCTTTCTTCCAGTCTAACCAAATGCAGTTGAGTACTAGTGTTTCACTAGTTGGTCTAACTTTCTGAACTCGGTAACTATGCGAATCGACTGTCTGTCAAAGATGTACAAACGACAGCTGAGACCAACAGCTTAACGTGAATTCCGAGGCACGGGAGAATCTCGGTATGTTCAGATGGTGACCCATCCAGGTAGTAGCCTCGGCAAACGAACCTTAACACGTTGAACGCCAAGAAAAAAATGCATCTTTCCGTTCAGTCTGCGTTGGTCAGTGATGGCCGACAACTAGACTTGCCGTTCGGGCCGCGTCGGTCAGTGCTGCCCGGCGTTTAATATCTCCATGATTAATTCATTAATTACTAAAGTTGACTTTTGTTAATGAAAACATACATTTGGATATTAGATATAAGTATCTTTTTTTTTTTTGATGTTGGCTTCCCGTCAAACCAACAATTAAAAGAACATTTAGTCTAAATTAAAAAAAAAAAAGAACTGTGATTTTTGCTTGACCTAAAGGGAAAGCTCACTGTCGGTCAGCACTGAGCGCGTTGGCGTTCAACGTGTTAAAGATTGAGCCCTGTGGCGAGGTTATTTAACCACGAGTTCCTCAACATTATTGAAATATACGAGTAAATAAAAAAATTAAAGTTATTTTTTATTCATGTGTTATATTAATTTTTATACATTTTTTTGTTATAGACCTCTGACGTGAAATTCTCAAATAATATTTGTTTTATCATGTTTGTGTTTAACTTTAGGTACAACGTGTTTCAATCAATACAAACTATCTTATTTCACGCAATCGAGATTTGTCGGATAAAACTACATGGCTAACAACATTCAAGATTAAGTTTAGATTGTCAGTACATGTAACAATTTATCACCAAACATGTTTATTTACTTTAGTTAGATAAGAGAGACTTAAAGTCTTTGTCAAAACTGTTGACACAATTGTTGAATGATTGAGAGAATGCTGAAAACTGCACCGTGTGGATTTTGTCAGTCAGAGTCTGACAGACCCTTGCGTCTACCTACAAGGAGGCAACTTCTGTACATCTTTGAAAATTGTTACGGGTAGTCAGAAGCCAGACAATTTGACACCAATCTTGCCTAAGGAGTATCGTGTTACTGGGTAATGTTGTGAATATTAAATGTTAAATGGAAACCAACCCCAAAATAGTAAAGAAAGGCAAAATAGATAACAATGAATCGTAAACGACATTGAAAAGCAAATTCGAACTTAAATTCGCGCCAATACACTCGCGAATGTTCGCAATATTTTCCATGTTACATTTTAAAGGTTGTTCGTTTCTTTTTTCGTTTATAATATTTTTGATTTCTGTTCTTTTTTTTCTGTAATTTATGTGTTATATGTTAATGTGCTTTTGTGTGTTGTGTCTTCTGTTGACCAATAAAAGTTTTATCTATCTATATATCTATCAATATCTAAACATTGTTAATCAAATAAAATATTTAGTGGATTACGGATAAGATCATTTATCAGTTATAAAACGAAACTAAATCGCCTATAAATATAATAAACCTTAAAGAAATAAATTATTTTATTTATTTCGATAATTTCAAAAACTGGCCGAAATGAACTGTAAATGAATAACGTTTGTGTTGACTTTAGCCTTCCAATAAAACCAACCTAAGAATTCGAAGGAAGAAAAAGAAAGAATTGCTTGTCTAAGATTACTCACTTGTTTTTTTTTCTGCTTCAACTCAGTCCTCAGAACTATAATAGTGTACTGACGTCGACAGTTGGGGTTCCGATATATAAATCACATCCAATCGGTGAGTGTCGAGATATGGGCGTGGGACGTGTCAACTTGTCACTGGTGTGCTGTGAGAGTAGCGATATTTCCTTGAGGTTCCGTAGCAATTGTTGAAGGTTTAATTGTTTAGTGATGTTTATTTATCACTTTAACAGGCATAAATGTATTTAATTAAGTGTAATTTGAGATCGTTGGCGCAGTGGCTCAACACTGATTGGCTAAATAGCTACTACACTGCATGACCCCCACTGAAACAAATTGTTTTATAGTCTACAAATAGTTGTTCCGGGTTTGTAAAATTGCACTAAATATACAAAAAATACTGATTTGCATGCGTAGTTACGCTCAATATAAATTTCAGTTGAAAACAAGCGTCAGGCGTCTTTTAATTATTTTTATATTTAGCTGAATTAAATCTGTTTAGCGAAACCGCGAGGCACACTGCACTTCATTGCTCTAAATTAAGTCTCCTTAATATTTTTTCTTTAATTATGTGTATCTCTGTTTGTAAAATAAACACAAAAAGTAATAGATTTTGTTGTCGCTGTGCGCTATATTCATACTGCGTTACCTATATTACACAACAAGAACAAGAAACTACTGAGCGGCAATTAAATTATTCGCAATTTCAATTGTTACGGAGGTACCCGTCCATTATTATTCCGCAAAGTAATGAAGTGGTTTTATTTTTGGAGACGATTAGTTATTATCGTCTCCAAAGTAGTAAAAGGTTGATATTATATGTAAACCATTGATTAGATTGTGATGAAACTTTTGTAGGATTTTCTGAGGTGGCGCAAGAGTTTTCTCTAAAACTCCAGTAAAAATAAAACCACTTCATTACTTTGCGTGGCATTGCATCTTTTTTTAAACTTACACTTGAACAACATAAAAATACACTTGAATAAATAACTTTTTAACGAATAATTTCATGGACTTCAATATAAACAAAAACACTTCTGTATTAAACAGAAAATAATCTTAGAAGCTGACTTTATTGGATGTCTTATTCCGTTTATAATAGGGCTAGGTACTTTCTCATCTGGTTGCAGTCAATACTTAAAGTCGAGGGTTTCTCTTGATTTTCCTGGGATTCCATGATCAAATTCCATCTTATACCTTCCATCATTAGCTCAGTAATATAAGATGTTGATTGCCCGGTAATCATACCAAATCTGAATTGCGTTAGAAAGTATACGAAAAACTATGTATGTGCCTATAAATTTTTAGGGTTTCCCTCGATTTTCGTGGGATCCCACCATCAGATTTTGACTTGGTGACAATGGACCATCCTAAGAGAATAGGTTTTTGAACAGAAAAATAATTTTGAAAATTGGTCTACAATTGGCGATGGAATCGATGAACATACATAAAAAACACATACAGCCGAACATAGGTAGTAGGGCCAGTGACCGTTTTAGTTTATCACACGATACCCTAAAAAAACGCAGAACACTATCAGTCAACTGATAAGCATTTCGCAAGCCGTGGACAAAAATTCACACATGATTGAAAGGCTGATAAGGAATATTTTGCTGAAATACTGATGATGCACATTGCGAAAGTGCATGTCAATATTGATAACATTTTGTGAGAGAACACTAGAATGGTGTCATACCTTTGAAATATACGCTGTTTCGCCTGTGACTCTGGTCACTTGATCTACTTAGGTACCTGAAGTACCTATGGACTAGTTTACAGCATCCCACATAAGCGTGTTGAGAAAACTTTATACTATACCTGCTCGGAAAGTGCCTTATTACTTTTTAAAAGTTTGACAGAAAGGACGTCATTACTGTAGTACAAATGTGCGGGTCGCAAAAGTGTATGAGAATTCATTACTGACGTGCTGGAGACACTGGTGAGGGAGGGAAAAGTGTATGAAAATCCATTACTAACGCGCTGTTTTTTTTTTTAATTTAGACCAATTCAGTAGCTAACTTAAAAGTACTTATAATGCCAAAAGACAAGAGACAGATTATTATTATTATTATTCTCTCTTGTTTTCCTCGTAGGTATAGTATAAAGCACTATGTGTCACTCGGAAGAAAGTGCGATTCCCAACTCGTGTGTATTAAGCTCAAACTACACCCTCGTTGGTAATCGGTCACTTTCACCCCTCGATGAACAATGTACTATTGTCGATATTCAGGCGACAGGCAAGTCGGACAGTTATCAACATCTGCTTAACCTATTTCCAACAATGTCGGGGTCGGCTTCTAGTTTAACTGGACGCATTTACTAGGTATCTTGTAACCCAGCTGTTTGTAGGCAGTGAGTCTGTGTCATTTTGGGTTGAAACTCAATTGGTCGCAAGTCTTACTAATATTATAAATGCGAAAGTTTGTGAGGATGGATGTATGTTTTTTACTCTTTCACGCAAAACTTCTGTACGGGTCGTAATGAAATTTCCTAAAGAGATAGCTGACTTCCTCGAATAATATATAGGCTACTTTTTATCCCGGAATTCCTATGGGATCAGAATTAACGCGGGAACACCCTCCAACGCGAACGAAGTCGCGGGCTTCTGGTCGCGATTTTGGCGAGTTTGAGTGTAGGAGGCTATAAGTAAGTAATATACAACGTATAACGGAAAGGGTATATACATACCAAGGGCACGGCTTCTTTGGATGATATCAAACGATATAGGAAGGGTTTCAACTCAAAATAAAATACTCTAAAAATTGATACCAAATTTTCGATTTCGTAAGTTTCTTAAATTTAAATCATAACAAACGTGTCACCGCACTACGTAGGTCAATAACTTTCCACGTTATATGTAAATATCACGATAAATCTCTTCCGTAATTCTGTGCGCCTAGTACTGTAGTAGCCTACCGTACAGGCGGTGTTCTTTTGTCGGTCTCATTACTTCCGAACATGTAGAGATAGGATTAAAAAACCCTTCCAATATCGTTTGATATTACCCAAAGAAGCCGTGCCCTTGGTATGTGCCGTACCCTTTCCGTTACACGTTGTATAATTATGTCAATGCTACCGGTATTTTCTTTTCATTATGTTTTCTTCTATTAAACTAGAAATCACACCTGTAGATACACAATTCTTAATTAATACAAAGACTTAGAAAGTAAATACATAGTTACAAAATAAATTATGATAAGATTGTTTACATGCTAGCGGATAATTTATATTTCTATCCTTTAGTAAGATAAAAAGTAAAATGGTTTAAGATTATTTACCTATACAATATTATAAAGAAAATAAAGATTAATATAGGTATTTTTTGTTTTTGGATGTTTTGTGAGTAATTTGCAGAAAATCTTTTATTTTTGAAAAACCTTAAATATAACTCTGCCATAAATATCATGAAAAACGACATCATTTAAGCTAATCTGGGCTTTCTTACGGAACCCGTATGGGCGAGTCCGACTCGCACTTGACTACTTTTTTATATACATTCTCCTGCCACTAAGTAAACAATAGTGAGCAAATATTTTTGAAAAATTGGTATCGTATTATAATTATTCTAATATTAGAATAATTATAATACGATACCAATTTTTCAATAGATATCTATATATTAACATCTTTTACTTTTCTGTTAATGTTATAATTAATATTAATCAAACTTAATGATATTGTAATAATTTAGTGTTATTTATTGTATTCTGACTCACTGAAAATCCAATGTTATCTTTGCTTCGTTTCAAAGCTCAAGATTTTAATGTTATCTTCATTTTTAATTTAATTTAATTTACTGTTTATACAAGCGCTGTGCACACCTATAAGTGACAAATTCACCACAAACTATTTCATTCGTGTCTTTTTTTATTTGTTAAATAACTTGTGAATAAGTCGTTGGTGTGTCAATAAATAAATAAATAAATAATTATTTCAATTCGTTCCATGTAAAATATCTAAAACACAATGTATGTGTGTGTATGTATGATAACTTAAGTGTAACAAATCCCAGTCGTTATGTGCACCTCAATCACATCCAATCATGTGGAAGACGGTGAAACTTTAAATGAGTAAAGTTTCGTCATAAAATACTTCGATACCCGATACGATACCGTTAGGCATACCAATTAATGTGTCCCTACATCATTTTAACTTGAACTTAATGATTCATATTGATTTACAAGCAATTGATAGGTTGATATCTGTAAATATGGTTGTTTTAATTATTTACAGATGGTATGTCGTTCATTTAACGCTAATTTCAAAAGATTGTTATTAAAAATGGCGTTCTCCCGAATCTATAAATATTATAAATACGTATGAACGTTTGTTACTCAATCACGCATAAAAGACAAAACAGTTCCAGTAGTAGTAAACAGTTCCACAAGTAGATTACAATCTGGAAAAGCTACTTTGTATTACGGAAAAATTTATGATTTCCATGGAATAGATTTGATCAAAACTTTTACGTGAACGAATTCGAGGGCAACAGCTAGTCATACCTTTAAAATACAATCTGATTGCGCATATTCATATGATTACATTCACCGATTAGCCTATTCTAAACTTAAGTTCTCGATAAAAAGAGATAATAAGGAATTTGCTAATCAGTAATCAAACTAAATATAATTATGTTCAAAAAAGATTTTATAATATAGTTGTTGATGTTACATTCCATTCCGTTTTAAATTTGGTATAATCAAATACTTTTTAACAAAAAATTAAACCGACTTCAAAAAACACAGCAAAGTGAAAAATAACTTTAATTTCGGTAGTCGGTGTATTTGGTTTTTTATTTTCGTTTTAGCTGTAAGTCTGTTTAATTTTTTGTTAAAAGTTTTTATTTCTCTCTTTTTAGTTGAACAGTTTGTAATTTACCTAGTTATAAAAACCTAAATGCCAACCTTTTACAAAATATTGTGTTTCCCAATGCAGGACCGTTAATTATTGAGGAGTTCTCCAGGTACTTCACCATCAGCTTCACTTCACCATATGCATTGTGACGAGCATATTGTGCTAAGTAGCCACATTCAAGTAATCGAATCGGAACACATGAAATGCTTTTTATTTAGTAGTTCCGGTGGCCATCTGTGGTCATCATTATCACTTCCACTTCACCAAATAGTGCTTTTCGAAAGCAACTGCACAGGTTACTATAAAAAATATTCAAATCGCTATAGGTGTGCCTATAACTTGTGAAGAGTTCCCTCGATTTCTCCAGGATCCCATCATCAGATCCTGATTTGATGACAATGGGACTACCTCTGAAGTATACCCTATGAAACAAAAAAATAATTTGAATGATTTTTAATTTGATCGGTTCAGCTGTCTTCGAGTAATCACTGAACATACATATATACCTACTTACAAACATACATTTAAAAAAATACGTGACGAATAGAGAACCTGTTCCTTTTTGGAAGTTGGTTAATAATGGAAAAGCTCCACTGGTCCAGCTAGGCAGAATAGATGAATACCAATCTACTAATATTCTTCTGTTTGCTTTTACAGATTTAAGGCCACAAAAGCAGAGATTATAACACTGGCTTCAATGGAACTGAACACGGATTATGTGACACCATTAATGACGAATAATGAATGAGTCTCTGCAATTCGTCCTCCGCAGTTTTAAATGAGGTCACTCGTGATTCACGGAGAAATGCATCAACCGTAATTTCCATATCTTTAATTGTTGCCATCTGTATAAGGAATCTATGCCTGTCATTAAAAAAATAACTATGTTTTCTCAAATTCATCTAGGTTTTTACACCACTGTTTTCTGTTTGTCCTGGTTAATCTCTGGCAAGGCTAAACCGAATTTAATGGGCAGAAATGCAGGGCCTGTCGATATAGCGAAATAATTTATTATTGCTGAGGTCGGCACGGGGATGTATAACCATCTTAACACGTTCGCTGACAGTGAGCACTTACCCTGACACCACATTACGACAGTAGAATTTTCCATACTAAATGGCAAATCAACGTAATACTCGTACACAAGCAAGCAATATGAAACTACCTACAAAATACTCGTGTTACGGCAGTAAGAAATATGAAATTGCTCATAATATGACAATGGATACTGCTCTTCATAATACTTATATGAAAAATTATCGTGAGACGACGTACTCTTAAAAATAAGTGGCCCATCCCTCGACGTACTGTCATAACGCACTATTTTAATTTCCCGCCTAACGACGTACTGTCAGCGAACGTGTTAATATCGACGTTCCTCCGTACTTCTGAAAGCGTGTGAAGCAGTTGGCCAAAAACATCTTTGGTAGTTGTTACGGATAGTAAGAGACCAGACAATCTGAGATCAGTCGTTACACAGCTACTCGATTGTGGAAAACAGACAGACAGTCGCTCCATGTTTTACTTGTAAAATGCGAGTACTCAGCTGCATCAGATTAGACTCGAAGCTGATTCCAACACATTTGAGAATAGGATAAGTAGATGGTGAATACATTATTCCCCCCGCTTAAAGAGATGGGGCCTGCAGAAGCGGACCGGCACTAGTCGGGGCCTGCAGAAGCTTTTTTTTTTTTTTTTTTTTTTTTTTTTTTTTTTTTTTTTTTTTTTTTCGATAGGGCCACTCGTAGTTTAGCTCGATAAGGCTAATATACTACTTAACCGGGCGATCCTGTGGTGACCTCTAAAATTTAAAGGCCCCCAGCCAGGGCTTACAAACTAGAATTTACATTTAAACAACCGCACGCTAAGGGCACTCCCTGCGGAGTACGAGCCTCGGCTCAGCGGGGTCGTTGATGGTGGACAGCAAAGGGTCAGGCTGGGTCATATTATTTAAGGGAGTATTTATTGCTACTGGCTCAGCATCGCGGGCTGGCTCGTTTGGCAAAGGTCGGGGAGGGTTGACGTTACAAGAGCGCCTGCAGAAGCGGACCGGCACTAGTCGGGGCCTGCAGAAGCGGACCGGCACTAGTCGGGGCCTGCGTTGAAGAATACTTTTGTGTTCCTGCAGCCCGCAGCGCAAGTGTGCGATGGAACACGGTGTGGTTTTAGTCTCCATCTCCATTTCACTACCGGTCTACCAGACGCATGGCCGGGTACCACCCACACTTGGTTGATATACCGTCTTGTCGTACCAAGCGCTTCTCCTCCACATTTATTGTGCGCACAGCCAAGCTGTGGAATTCCCTGCCGGCTTCTGTGTTCCCTGCCACTTATGACGTTTTAGTCTTTAAAGCACGAGTAAATAGGCATCTTCTGGGCTCGCTCGTCCTATCTTAGACCTCATCTATCGCTTACCATCAGACGAGATCGAGGTCAAGAGTGGGCCCATCATTAATAAAAATATAAGATATTACTTTACTCTTTGGTCTGACCGATTGACATAAGTCATTATGTTTACATTTATCAAAGGTGTCAATCAGTGGTCACGCGGTGCAGACACGTCACTTTAGAAATTCCATTGTGACATCTCACAGAGGCATCCACTGCAACTGGAAGATAAAACCCCACACACGATTATCATGGTGATAAATCTTCTTGAGGAATCAATGTGTCAATCTTATCTCTTATCAGTCTTATGTCTTTATTTTGATGAGTAATTGTTTATGTTTTTTTTTCAATAAACCCATGTTAGTCTATAAATACTTAGTCTTAGATGACCTTGTAGTGTGAAGGGTTTATAGTCCATTCTTTTGTTTTGTCATCTCAATTGATATAGATAATTATGACTTATTTTTATTGAAATTCACTTCATCTTACCCGAATTCAAAAAAGGGAACGGTCTATGTTAGACTGTATGTATTTTTTCATTGATAGGTAAAAATAAAAACTTATTTAAATTATGGCCTTCAGAAATGGCAATGCCTCCATCAAAAAGTAGGGATTTCTTTATTTGAAAAAAAAAGCCAAGTTAAAGTACTGGCAATCTTTATATGGTGTAGTTGAGGTTCCAAATTCAAACCCCTGCCGTGCAATACCTCATACCGAATTGTTCTGATGATAGTACTGATTTTTATCACCCAATTGTGACTTACTTATATTATATTTGCATGACTAGAAATGTGTTGCTCTTTTACGTTACGCGTCCGTATTTAAATTACAGAAATTCGTAGTTATTCGTACCAAATATTAATTGAAATGGCTGAAACCTAGACCGACAGACTCACAAGTGGTTCTTCCCAGACTGGCTCGTTGGTCGAGTGGTCGCAAGCGCAACTGCTGAGCACGAGGTCTCAGATTCGATTCCTGGGTCGGGTAAAAAGTGCTTATTGAGTTTTTCTGTAAGGAATTTCTCAGTAGTAACCCCGAGTTTGGAAGTTGGCGGTGTGATGTTCCGGTGCCTTGAAAAGCGCGTTAAGCTGTTGCTCCCTGAGGTCATTTGGAAATCTTTGACAGTAGTTACAGGTAGTCAGAAACCAGAAAATCTGACACCAGAGGTCAGATACGCAGTCGCTCTATGTAAAATACTAATACTCAGCTGCACCTGGTTAAACTGGAAGCCAAGCCCAACATAGTTGAAAAAACCGGTCAAGTGCGTGTCGGGCCACGCGCAGTGTAGGGTTCCGTAGTTTTTATAGGTAATAGCCAAGTGCGTGTCGTATTCAATATGAAACTAGCGCGATACAACTGATGCTTAGCGCCATCTATCGACATTTCTATGGAGTTGTTCGAAATTTTTGAGTCAAATACAATTGGTCGACTATTACTCGTAAACTTGTAAAGCCCACTTATGTGTGATAGTTTTCCTTTAAACTTCGTTATATACAGGTACTACTGCCGTGACATTTGAATTTCTAACAACAACCGTTTAGTTGGTAGAGGGGGCGACACTTGACTCTAACGAAAATTGGTACTTTAATGCTTGATAAGTCACGAACGGTTTGCTTAATCAAAAAACGGTTTTCCCAAACCCCTAATATTTTTGAAAGACCTATCCAACGATATACCAGACTATAGGAATAACGAAAAAATAATTATCATCCCACTTTACATGTAGGGGAGGTACCCTAAATAATTGTTCTATTCAAAATTTTATTTTACCACTTTTTCGGCGTCATTAACGTGTATACTCATGCCAAATTACAACTTTCTAGTACCAATAGTTTTTGAGCTAAACCGTGGACAGACAGACAGACGGACATGGCGAAACTATAAGGGTTCCTTGTTGACTACGGAACCCTAAAAAGATGGTGATGATATTTCTTCCCAGAACATTGATGCCCCTATCGCAACAGGCACAACTTACGACTTGCAGGTCATGGACTATACGCAGGCAGGCATTATCCCAACTACTCTCAGCTGCGAACCGAAGTCAGCCGAAGCAAAGATAATCTCTACAGGTTGGGATTCGCAGACGGCTCAGATCTCAAATGTACTTATATGCGGCGCGACCCCTCAGACAACGTCCTATTTTGCTCCGCATGCCCTGTCACGTGACATATACGTGATGAGGTTATGTCTGCATCAGCGTGCGTAGTTCGCTTAGCTGATTGGACCAAATTTATAAAAAATATTGTTACGCCAGTCGCTTAGCGAAGTAAGACACTAACGCCACCTGGCGGCGAGTAGCAGTACTGAGTATATCAAGAAACTTCGACCGACTTCTAGTACGTTCGAGACACTAACACCATTTGGCGGCGAGTAGCAGTACTGTGTATCTCGAGTAGCTTCTGGAACAGTTTTGGCAGTATAGGCAGTGAGTCGCATAGATCGGGGTATAAATAGATCGATTTAAGTGTTAAGTGACAAGTATTCTAGTGTGAATAACTGTATTAATTTTTATTTTGGGTTTATTTAATTAGTGTTAATTTTGGTTTAATTGGTGTAAATTCTTTCTATCCCGAACCCCAGCTCGTAACAATATGTTTGCCATTGACTTGCTAAGAAGAAGACTCGAAACGGTGAAAACGAACATCGTGAATAAACTGGCATGGCATTGGACTGAAAATTCGAAAACATACGACGTGCACAAGTCCGCACTGGGCTTGCGTAGGATTGCGGCCGATTCCCTCTCTCAGAGAGGAGGCCTGACTCCCAACAGATAGAACGTTATGTAATGTGTATATTTATGTTCTATATTCTCACTTAAATCACCACATGTCTTTTATATCGATAATCCTCAAATGACTCCTCTCGCTGATGTTGAGGGGAAAGGAGTGTCAGACTTCTATTGACAAAAAACCCACCCTGTACCTTCAGTTGCACCTGTCCTGCCAGGGTTGCGGATATGTTGCATTGCCTCTTTTGGACCCCTTCACTAGTGCTGACAGCTCTTTTAATTTAACTGACCACATTTGGATATATTATTCGCATTCAATTAATCCTGTTATCAACTGGTATATTTTGTGGTAATCAATAAGCTGACCGAACGCCAAACCTCAATAGTTTGTGCCAACGTTAACTGCAAACCACACGGGGCTATAACGATCTATCGAACACCGCCATTTAATGATTAGCCTATTGTGATGTGGGTGAGGGACTCTATGAGATATGTCACAAATGGCAAACCCCTGTTACCTAAATTAATGTGAAGTTCATAATTATTATTATTTAAAAATTGTTACTTAGGACATTAATTAACTACTTCACATCTTAGCGTCAGCAACACTATTTTGTAAATAAAACCAAATAATAAAAACCGGCCAAGTGCGAGTTGGAATTGCGAACCGAGGAGTTCCATACAAACTTATCTAAATATATAAATAGCGTTGACATAATATTAACTATTTTTAGATATTTTCCTTCATTCTATTAGACATTGCTTCTTTTCAAATTTCAACTCTGGTTCAACTATCTATCCATATTACAGAACAGATAAAGAGGTTAGAAAGGAAATAGTTCCTGATTTGTATGAGAACGCGTGTCGCCGCTTGTCTCCCACTCTTTAGCTCTACTACAAGCAAGAGGCCCGTTATGTATGCGAATTACGCACACAAATAAATTACACACACTGAAATCGAAAGCAAGCTACTGATTGTAACTCACTTTCGATAAACATGCGCTGTGCAACACGGCCAATCAGAGCAAAGGACGAAACGTCAATGGTTGAAGTGTTGAGGACGCAACGCATGCAGTACATTGTCGCGGACTAGATCATTGCGTTGATTAAGCGAGTACACATCGGGCAATGTATATTTTTTGTAATTTGTTGCAATAATGTTGTTAATGTTTGGAATTTCATAGTGATCAGAATATTTTTATGTTTTTTGCAAATAAAACTGTAATTAAATTTTATTTTAGACTTACCGATAGAAAGGTATAGGTATAAGGCATCCTCGCTTTACACTTGCTGTCTGACTTTTTGTTGTACAGGTTATAATTGCACAACACGGCATTTCAAAGCAGAGCTTTGTGTTCCGAAGTAGTCCCAAGCGCACTAAACACGGTGAATGAATTAATCGGTCGAGCTATGATTTTCGAATCATAAATGTGGCGCGCTCGCCACGCCCACATTACCATTCCAACCTTACTCATCTATTCCGTGATCCATATTATATACAAAGACACTACATACGTTTGATAGCTCTTTCAACTATTGTTGGTTCCGGTTGTCAATTTTAGATTTCTGGTCAGAAGTCACGCACCCAGTAACTGGGTCGTTATGTTAAAGTATGGACAGCTATATTCACAAATATATTAATTATAGCTTTACTTATTGTTTCTATGTTATTATTGTAATTGGTCTTACACCATTTTAAAGAACTATAAATAAATAATTACTTAATTACTTGCGTAACTGTCTTGTGATTTGCTACATTAATTTGTTTTTAAGCAGATGCGAATAAACCTTTACTTCCCCATGGATTATGGAATAGCCATTTGAAGTTAGGACTGGACAGATTAACAAGGTCCAGTTTTCATGGAGAGTAAATCTACTATAGCTAAATTCTGAAAGTAGTACAGTTTTTACAGGATCAATTACCATAATTAAAAAAGACTTTATTAAAAAATAATCCGCATTTAATTGTGTAGGAATAACTTTTTCAAATTACTTCAACAAAATTATGCCTGTTGTTGGACGTTGACGATGATCTGGACCAGGGGGCTGGTGGTAGCGGGGGTCACAACGGGAGCGGGGACCACGTCCTCTACGACGGGTTCGGGCTTGACGGGGGCGAGGCCAGCGGGGGCGACAACGGCGACGGTCTCCTGGATAATAAGAAGAGAAAGAATATTAGATTCGACCTATTAGAAGCCACATCTTTAAGAACGGTTGAGCGATCGACTGCTGCGCTGCGTGTCGCAGGTTTGATTTCCGCACCGAAAAAAATGATTGTATTGCCCACAAATATTTGTTCTGGATCTCGGTGTTTGTAAAAATGCACCCACGATACAGGAGAAATTCCTAGGCTAGGCTATGGCAAGTTCCATGGTTTTTTTGTGAGTTTAAGTGACCTCTTCTATGATTGACTGCTTGCCTTTGTCTTTAATACTGCTTACTGATGATAAAATTACGATGTCCTTACAATCTGGTTTCCAGCGTAGAGAGCATCCATCATCTCGTTGAGGGCGTGTTCCAGGTAGGGAATCAGGGCAGGGTTGGTGGTAGGGTCCTGGAGAGCCTCGGACAGCTCCTGCAGGGTCCAGTAGGAGACCTCCAAGGGCTTGACAGGGACGCCGACGGCCTCCTGTAATGTAAAAAGATTTATTTTTAGAACAATAAAAATGATGGTTCTAGGTTGAGACTATTTAATGTATGGTGATAAAATGATCCAAACATGAAGTCACCGAAATACAGAAGTGAACTATTGGATCAGCAAGTTCTCTTACAGACATCCTGAATAGACCGGGAGATCTAATCTACCTCTGGAGGGAAGTACGTTCGCTGGAATGAGAGCTAACATGCTCAACCTACAAAAGTCCTGCAGGGACTAAGTGCAGAAATCGCAAACCCAACTATTAAAGAAGTAGGATCATCCCACATCAGACATCATTGTTGAGAGATTTTGATCTTCTCATTACTTTGTAGACTATGACAATCCATCTCTTAAAGCTTGTATTAGGATTGTAAACTATCCAAAGACATTCCAGGCAAAATATACATAGGTCGAATTTATTTTCAAGTAAAAGAAGATAGTGTCAACAACTGAATGTTTACATATTATATTATGTAAAACTCCAATACATTACCACAGCTTTTCTTTCAGTGAAGTCTTAAAATCACTTATTTTCCTGACCTTTTAGAGTTTTCTGGAGCTCGTTTAAATAATGACAGCCGCACAGGTCGCTCTTCAAAGTTAAGGATCGCTTGCCGAGGTTGTTGAGTGGATGGGTGACTGTCATAACATATTGACATACCTCTATGCCTCGGAAACCACGTTAAGTCGTTGGACCCGACTGTCATTTCAAATGACAGTCGGGTCCAAAGACTCGTAAAGACTTTCAATTCGATGCACAAATGACTCATTTGTACATCGAATTGAAAGTCTTTACGGCTACTCAGTAGACAGAATATCTGACACTAATTGTTGGACCCGACTGTCATTTCAAATGACAGTCGGGTCCAAAGACTCGTAAAGACTTTCAATTCGATGCACAAATGACTCATTTGTACATCGAATTGAAAGTCTTTACGGCTACTCAGTAGACAGAATATCTGACACTAGTTGTGGAGGTCAGATAGGCAGTCGCTTCAAGTAAGACTCAGCTCAATCCTGAAAGCCTACCCCGACATTATTGGGAAAAGGCAACTGAAAGATGACTCTGACCCTCTAGAGCCCTTCATTTAAAACGAATCTAGAAACTTACAACAGGGACTCCGGCGTGGATGAGATCCATCATTTCGTTGAGGGCAGCCTCCAGGTAGGGAATGAGAGCGGGGTCGGTCTCAGGGTTTTGCAGGGCTTCGGACAAGTCATGCAGGGTCCAACCGGTCAGGTCAACGGGCGCAGTGACATCGACGGGCACCTGAAATGGAACAGGTTTTATTGATTAGAGAACTCCTCCTTTCCTACTGAAAGTTGAATTCTTTACTTCCCCAAGTTGGTTTTTACCTTTTCTTTAAGTCTAAACTCTCGCACTCATGACAGAAGCTATGTCAAAGTTTACTTAATAATTCTTAAGGGAAATAGTCAAGTACTTACATTGCTGGAACCAGGAATCTAGCAAAGCATAGCTGCTTACTTTGTTTTCTTAATTTATCGCTTACTTTATACCCTACTAGCTTTTGCCCGCGACTTCGTTTGCCTAGGTGGTTTTTCCCGCGTAATTTCTGATCCCGTGGGAATTCCTGGATAAAAACTATCCTATGTCCTTCCCAGGGTCTTATACTATTCCCATGCCAAATTTCATCCAAATCGGCTTAGGCGTGAAAAGGTAACATACAGACAGACAGAGTTATAATTCGCATTTATAATATTAGTATGGATTAAAGCAATATACGAGTATTTTTTTACAATTTATATCATCACCACTGCTCTGCTGTACCTACACTTCGTGAGAAAATCGCATGTTCTAGGACCACAAAATTCGAAGACATGTGCTATTTACTAATTGAACTGCATCCTCGTGGCGGATTAGAGGAGCCCTATATCCAAGCAGTGGAAACGTTATACGCTGATCTATACTAATATTATAAAGCGGAAAAGTTTGTTTGTTTGTTTGTTTGTTTGCTTGAACGCGCTAATCTTCGAAAGTACTGGGTGGATTTGGATGAAATTTGGTATGGAAGTAGCTTGAAGCTTGAGGAAGGTTATAGGCTACTTTTTACGAGACTGCAAAAAAGGAGAGTTATGTTTTTACCGTGATAGAATCCACGGGAGCGAAGCCCTGCGTGAGTACTAGTTATTAATAAAACTGCACCGACATTGGAAGCTAAAAATAAGGCTTCATTTGAACGCGATGTTCAGGAATCATGCCTTAATTACCTTACTGGAAAGTAACAATTAAAGTGTTCTCTTTTCCAAGGTTTGTCTTGTAAATCATCATTAACATTAAAATCAGATACAGAACATATGAATTTAGAGAGTCAGTGCTCAATGGTGATGTAAAAAATCCGTATTACTGGTAAGATTAATCATAAAAATTTGGATATCTTTTTTTGATTGCGTTTATCATAATTACTTGTCACCAGTTCAAATAGAAATAACAAAAACTTACCATGTCTACTTCAGCGAAGATAGAGTCCATCAAGTTATTGAGGGCCTGTTCCAAAGCGGGAAGGAGGGCAGGGTCGGTGTTGGGGTTCTGGATGGCTTCAGAGAGCTGGGGCAGGGTCCAGGAGCTGAAGTCAGCGGCGGCCACGGCCACCAAGACGGCGAGAACAGCGAAGAATTTCATCTTTAAAGATTTTTTACTGCTGGAAAAGAATTGTTAATTTAGTGTAAACCTAAACAAGTTTTTCAGAAGGTTAGCTTTTTATGTTGCTTCAACCCTATCATAATATTTATAACATCATCGTCATACTTGAAGGTTTGATTACTTATTTTCCCCAGGGGGTAATAAATAATGCAATAGGACTCCTAAGCATTGACATTTTTATAAGAGAACTAGCAATATACAATCTTGTTTTGACATTTAATGAATGGTTTGGAAGAATCCTGACGCTGGACTACCACTAAGAAGCTCCTTGGAAAAATCAAATAACACTTCCCGACTTAAGAATTAACCCAGGTCTCCTTGCTTCGTGAAAAAGTTTAAATCAATGTGACAACAATAAAGTGAACCAATGTATCTGCCTTATTAATTATTATTATATTTCTCACTTACCTACCGTCGAGTAATTTGACAGAAATTTACGAAGTTTCAATATTTATACAGTTTTTAATCGAAACAATAAACTGTATCTCGAGCAGTTTATTGCATCCGATCACCAATATCTGCACAATAAATCATGATTAAATAATATTATGTGTATGATATAGTCAAATATTGAGTGTCAAGTTGTCATTAATAAAATTGCTAATCCTAAGTCGTTCGATGAACATAACAACACTTAGGTATTATAGATAGTTTTGTTTTTATACTTCCCAGGAAGTCCTAAAGGTCATTCACATTCAATTCAATACAGGCTGTAGCTTATTTCATTTTTAGCTATTAGATTCTGCCGGGGTTGCGAGAATGTTCTAACGAGATACCGCGGCCCCGGAACGCAAGAGCAGCTGAAGTAACAGGGTGAGTTTTAGTCAGTAGACTTTCGATTGCACCCAGAGCGGAAGAAGTCATTCGATGATTCTCCCACCCAAAAAAAGCTATTAGATTCTCGACAATAGGATATAGGTAAAGTCAAACTTAATGGCAGCTTGGAACAATCTGTAAATCGTTGCTGAGTAACAAATTAACTGAACAAAAGATGATGTCAATATTTTCGATCAGTTAAAATTAAATGGCTAATGTCTAGGAGACACTTGCCTCATTTTACTGACTAACCTTAGAAGAAATATCAAAACAAACTCACAGATTATAGTTTCTTCCAAAGACCATACAGTTGGTACAAAAATTTTCTGATGATGCAAAACAGCACTCACAAATAGTATTACGATAAGTTATGTCTGTTCCTTCTAACCACAGTTATCTATAATAGCGAAAAATAGTCACTATCTGTCTCTCTCTCAGCTCCGATAAGGTTTTCACCAAAAGATAATTCGATACATAAAGAACGGCAGTATAATAGGAAATATGCATGTAATTATTTTATTTGGTAAAGTTATTTAATGTTCGTTGACGGACATTATTACCCCACTAACAAGATCGTGCTGTGACATATCAGTATATTTTTTTCCTTAAGATATAACGGTAAAAGTTAAAAATTTCATCTGCCGTAAGTGTAAAATCCTTGTGTTGGTATAGAAAATTAAACGCCATGGGAAGTACTGCTTGTACAGTTGTATACTAATAAAAAGTCTAACGTCGATAGACGTACCGACGTAATGTTTTATACAAAAAAAACGTTATGTCGGTCAACGTATTCATAAATAACTTATTAAATCTAGCAAGCTATTACGAACGTTTTTTTTTTTTGTTTATATCTTCATCACTAACGAAGTTATAAACCTTTAAAGTTAATAATCTAATTATTAACTTTAAGGATTTATACCTTCGTCGGTAACGAGAAGTCCGACATAGACTTTGCTCCAGCTGCTGTAGAAAAAAGCGTAGTCGCGAGAGAGACGGATATATTCATAAAATTAAAATTGTTATAACTGGTCGGTTTTACGATCGATTTCCATTCTGTTTTCAGTGTTGGTTGATATAAATAATAAATAAATAATATTCCACAACTTTTTCACACAACGCCATCTAGTCCCAAACTAAGCATAGCTTGTGATATGGATACTAGACAACTGATAAACATACATATATATTTCTAAATACATACATATTATAGATAAATTACACCCAGACAAAGAACAAATGACCGTGCTCATCACACAAACATTTGTCCTAGGTGGGAATCGAACCCACGACCTTGCGCATAGCAGTCAGGACCACTGACCACTATACCAACGGGTACCAATGGTATGTTTATGTTTGTTTTATGGTAACTCCTCGTTGGACGAGTGATCACAAGCGTGACTGTTGAGCACTCGGTGTTCTATTCCCGAGTCGGCACAAAGTGAGCGGTGTGAACCCCCGTGCCTTGGAAAGTACGTCCCGGCTGTCATTTCGACATCTATGAGTCTTACGGGTCAGATAGCCTATCTGACCTCCAAAACCCAGTAGCTGGGTAACACGATAGGTACCCCTTGGCTAGATCAGTGTCAGATTTACTGGATTCTGACTATTTTTTTATTGATGATAGGTTCGCGTTTGACCACCATCTCACCTGATGGAAAATGATGATGTGGTCGAAGATGGAGCACGCTTACCTAAAAGTAACCTATTCACACTGGACTTAGACACCTAGGTTATAGCTATCGGGAAACACAGACTCAGGGAATTCCACTACTTAGCCGTACGCACAAAACCCAAAACGTTTTGTGCGTATGGGTGGAATGTCCACCATGTAACGATGGTGCATCGCCGTTTGTCTTGTAGTCCGATGATGGAACGGGCTCGGAGGAATTAGATTGTGTAATTCCATCGCACACTCCCCGAAATGTAACCAATAGAAAACCGATAGACTAGCCACTCGTCGTCGATGTTCAAGGATGTGGAGCTTTGACTCGACCAGTGTATCATTGCCAATGAGTCTTTTGGCCTGTTTCTCGATAAAACTCAGATGTCGAAATGTCTGTGTCATGCGATTACACTGGAATCTAACCCTAACATAGTTGGGAAAAGGCTATTGATATGATGTATATTTTATGGTAAACGGGTTGCATAATAAATATTTTTGTCCTCCATTTTAGAATGGACTTGTAGTATTTTCTACCAATCTTCTTTATTTAAAAGTTATAGGGCTTCCTATAAGTTGTCACGGAAGATTTCTTAATACAGCCCCCTTACGTAATATATCATTCACTATTGGTAAAACTGCTGATCATGAGGTACCTATATCTATTATCATTAATGACGTGCAATCATAAGCCTATTAGGAATATATAAATGGGATTACTTTTATGTCTTTTATTATGTTTATGTAACATTTAATCATTTTATGTGTAGGCAAAAATTCTTTTACGAATTTTCTTCGCTGTGTGACTCTAATTTCTTCCGTATCTATTATGACACCGTTCAATATCCCTTAGTCATTATCACCTTCATCATTTAATTGGGTTGTTCAAAATTTCGGTGTACAATCATAACAATGAGAATTTACCAATGCTATGTTTCGTTGTTTCCCATTCAGTCAAAAAAGTGTCGGGAATGGATGATTTGTTTATGGTTCCAATGTTTTTTGTAGTTCTTAGATTGGAACAGCCGTTTTTTATTTTGGCGCGAAGTTCGAGTCGCATGATCTGTTATTGGAGTGCTGTTTTTAGTCAGATCATATCTAGTCTACCTATATTGCGAATTTCATAATGGACAAAAACATCGAACAAAGAATTTGCCAAATAACGCAGACTTTGCCTTAAATTTTGCATCGCCAATGGAATTTCGTGTTTGGAGTCCCTGAAAATGTTACAGAAGGCTTACGGTGAATCGTGAAGCGTTTAAAAAATGTTTCGATGATGTGATTATTTGTTGGCGAAGTGTACCTATCGTTTCTGAAGGAGCATATTTTGAAGGCGATAAAATAACTTTGGATGAATAACTAACATTTTGTGTATTATTGATCGTTTCACAAGTAGGTACTTGCTTGACAGAGTATTAGATATATAAACACTACGGAAGTACCTACATACTAACTTCCTAGCATGTTCAAAAGTAAAAAATTAAATGTATTAAGAATGTATTAACCAGTGTTATTACCTCATCACCCTTTTTTTTCTGGGTGGGAAAATCATCGCATGACTTCTTCCACTCTGGGTTAAGCGGAAGGGTGTGTCAGACTTCTACTGACTAAAAACTCACCCTGTTCCTTCGGCTGCCCTAAAGTTCCGGGGCCGCGGTATCTCGATAGAACTTTCCCGCAAACCCCGGCAGGCAATGGCCCTATGAGGCCCCGTCACTGGTGTTGACAGCTCTTTGAGGCGCGCGTGGAACACGACGCGCCGCTGACCCGGGCCTGGTCCTTACCGGACGGTGAACGACCCCTGCTCGCCGTCCGCAGGCCCGCGCCTATGGTGGCCGGAAATCGGCTCGCGATCCCCGACGCCCGGGGCGACTCCCGCGGCGGCTGGGGCGTGAGGAAGAGTTGTCTCTCCCTCGCGCGTTCGGCCTCCTCCTTCGCTAGCATGACTGCTTTACAGAAGGAGGTGACCGCATCCCATTCCCTCTCGCTCCGCACCATGGTCTGAACCAGAGCAGGGCACGAAAGGTCGCTGCCGCCCAATGCCTCTACGAGGACACGACGGTGCCCCGCCCAAGCAGGGCACACCTCGACCACCGTGTCCTCCAGGTGGTCCTTACAATGACGACACCCGGGCGTGTCCTCCCGCTGTATCCGAAACAGGTACCTCCCGAAACAGCCATGTCCGATCAGCACCTGAAACCTCATCACCCTACAGTGAAATACATATCAATCTCATTAAAATAATATCCGCTGACCTTGTACCGCGTGAAAAAGGGACAAACTTATTCAAGTTTGTCCACTCCACCAGTAGGTAGTTTAGGGTGGTTTAGTTTAAATAAAAACAAGGAATTAAATTCAGAAATTGTTCCACTATAGGTAACACAGCCAGACATGTACATCATTGGAGTAAATTTCGCATTTTCAGGATCTTTCTAGACTCGAGGTGAATAGATCGTGGCTAAGCCAGCTGAGATTGGACATCTTTGACAGTCGTTACAGGTTGGAAGAAACTTACCTGGCCGGAACCGTCAAGCAGTGGCCAACCACCATTCCTAGTGGTTTGCTGTAAATGAATTCCCATTAGTGATGAAGCATCAATAGCCTAATGGCTAAGGTAACGGACTTGTGATCAAAAGATCGCTCGTTCGAACTCCGCCCATTACACTATCGCCCATTATACTCACTCCAGACACAAGCATGTTTAGCTTAGTTGGAGGGGTTAACAAGATTGCTAGTCATGTGAATTCTACCCACATTGCTAATTCTATTTAAAAAAAATAGATATGAGAAAGTAGAAATTCACTTTGAAGATAAAGGGATAAGTCTTGGGCTAGATTTAATCCTTCACTCGCTACATTCAGGATTATATTATAGACTTAGCTTCGTTTGTACGTAGGTAGGTTAGGTACACTCTTAGCTTCCTCAATAAATTGTAGACTTAACATCGATATTAGATTCAATATAATGCCCGTGACATAAGACACTGACATATAAGGCAACGTTGGGTAATAATTACTTACTTTAGAAAAGGTTTTGGGTTCTTACGTCTATCCTTGCATGTGCTTACATACACATTTCTCTCTCTGTGGTCGACCCTTCATGACTGAAGATCGCGATCACCAATCTTCATCCAGCGATTTGTCAGCTTTTCTATTTTTGCGGTCAGAGGCTAATCAGACCATCTGAAACGTATCAGAGCTGCTCTGCTTCAGCTGGTCTGACCATCTCAATAGGGATCTCCTTCTGGGCTTCTTGCCCCGCACGTTGGCACAGATAATCAGCTCTTCCAAGTTTTCATCTTGTACATACACATACAGGGGAGTGATATGAAAATTCGAATGACGTTATTGCGACGCACGCTATTTCGAAAAAAAATAGGAGTGGTACGCCAGTTAGAAAACACATTAAGTCGAAAACCGCTATATCGAATGACGTTGTCACGAACACGATGATTCGAAAATCAGAAAACTTAAGGCTTGCGGTACCGAGTCACAACACCAATTAACTACTATGGTAAGTCGTTCGCAGCTCAAGCAGTACGGCTGTGGAATGATCTATCAGTGTCAGTAACACAAGTCTTTCAAAAACTTGGTAAAGGATCTTTATATCTCTTCTTAAATTGTTGTTATTATGTATGTCTTTGTTTCTTTTTTTTATATTTACATGTGTAGCGTTTGTATCTATGAAGTAGATATTTACACTGTCTCACGAACCACTCTAGAGGGGGCTAGCTGTCAAACGTCAGTCGGGTGACGGACGCGATACGCATGGTAGTAGCGGTACGAATGAGACAGGCCTGTGAGCTAGATGGTTGGAGTGAGCCAGTGACAGTATTACCTGAAGGACTACCAATGGGTCCTACAATATGTATATGTTTTGAGGATGTTATTTATTGTTTTTATATTTTATAAAGATAAATATTACACCGTGGACTACCCGCGTATTTATTTTCTCCTGTGTCAAATCCATCCAAAGGTTGTCTGTAAAAGATCGCTTTTAGCGATAAGACCGCCCATTGACCCTTTTTAGTTGTAAAGTCCTTATTGTTTTACTGTTATGGTGTACAATATATCATATATATATAGATATATTCTTTCTACGAATAACATTAAAGTGTATCTCTATGATTTCAAAATAACTGTGATTATTCCAATACTAAAACAGAAACAGTTTAAAAATTTCGTCTTTCATTTTGTCTGGGCGAATTTATTGAACGGCTGAACCGATTTTAATAGATCTTCACTGAAAGATAGAGAGGGTTATAGGGTTACTTAGAGAGTACTTTTTATCCCGAATTCGTGAGCACAACTTGTAGCATAATTTGATGGGTGTGACCAGAAAGTGTGAAATTAATGCTGAATTCGTGTTATAAAATAATACGGTTGAGAGTTTCCAAAACCGGTATTATCATGTTATTTAGCGAATTAAGTAAAACAAATCTGTTAGCTTTGCATATTTTCATAAAGCATACTTTACTTTCACCTGAGCACACATAATTAATATCCAACATATAGTGAGACCATGGAGACCTGTGGAGACGGAGACCTGTGGACCTGTGGAGGAGATTGTGGTTAAATAATACTCAGATCTATTTTCAATGTTAGTCAACACCTCGGCGAGGTTGGACCGCGAATAGGCGACCGTAATATATCGTGATTCTTCTATGCCGCGGAAAGCACTTTGAGTCGTTGTTCCCGGCTGGCAATTTTTCTATTTAACAGTCATTACAGGTAGTTAGAAGCCAGCAAAACTGACCCCAGTCTTGCCAAGGATTATCGTATTACCCAGCTGTTGGCTTGTGAAGGTCAGACAGGCAGTCGTTCCATGTAAGACACTAGTACTCAGCAGTAATGTTTATATGTTTGTGTGGGGAGAGCTAATAATTAATGTCTTGGATGTGATGTATGCGTATCCTAGTGTCCACAACACAGTAGATAAATAAAAGATGGTAATCCGTTGAAATCATGTGTTGTCTATTCACGACACACAATAGGTTACAGGTAGGGTTGCCATCCGTCCGGGTTTTCCCAGATTTGTCCTAGTTTGGAGAGCGTCCGGGGGCGTCCGGGGGCGTCCGGGGGGATTTTCCTAATAAGCGTCCAGGTAAAACCCGGTCTTACGGGTACCAAAAAGCACGATCTCTATTATTATTTTCTCATGGTATTTCATCTCATTGTTTATGTTACGTTGATTAAATGAAAATCTCTTCAATAAATAAAAACCAGTAAATAAAAACCATAGCTAAACATCGTTGTTTTTAGTTTCATGTTCAAAAATGTATTTTTCTACGGTGTCCGGGGAAAAACTGTGATTTTACCCAAATATCCGGGGTTTATAAGTCTTTGTCTGGGGCCGGCAAATTTGGTGATGGCAGCCCTAGTTACAGCCAATATGGAAAATGGTGTCAACGTTGGGATACTGCGAGCGACTGGCGTCTGCGCCAACCTGTGGTATCACGTCGCATAAAAATGTTGCCATATCAAATACCTGTAAAGCGGACATGAAGCCGTCTAGATTGTTAAATAATTGTGAAAAGGGTAAGCAGATTAGGTCGACAGTCAGAACACCTATGTAAGTATATTGTGAGAAGAAAACGGAAGCATATCTACGAGTATAATTATTATGACGGATTTAATGCCATAACAAATTTATCTTTATGAACGGAAAATAAAAAGCATTTATGTTTATAAATGGCACGATAATGCCTACCTGGTTAGCATAGTCGATCACGTTTAAATCATGTATTGACTGCGCTACGTACGTACAGGTATCTATGAATTACATTGATATGATAGATAGATAATGATAGTTTGTCCATACATACATACCTAACACAATCATCCTATAATCTTAGCCATACTGGAACACAACTCATCTCTATGAAAGGGTATCGGCTATAATCCACATTTCGGGTCTAATGCAGATTGATGTCTGTTACAGAACTTAGTGAGGGAAAATTTAAAACCCACGTCAAACGGGTCCTTATCAAAGAACTTTTTACCAAAAAATTAAACCGACTCCCAAAAAACACTGCAAAGTGAAAAATAACTTTAATTTCGGTAGTCTTTAGTTTTGTTTTTTCGTTTTTGGCACCGACTTCCGAAATTAAAGTTATTTTTCACTTTGCAGTGTTTTTTGGGAGTCGGTTTAATTTTTTGGTAAACATTTTATATTTCACTCTTTTTAGTTGGATGATTTTTAATTTACCTAGTTACAAGAGCCTAAATGTCAACTACTTATAACCTTTTACAAAATATTGCTTTTCCCAATGCTGGGCCGTTAATTGTTGAGGAGTTCTCCTGGTACTTCACCATCAGCTCTACATCACCATATGCATTGTGACGAGCATAAAGTGCTTAACATCCTTATTCAAGTAATCGAATCGCAATCCACTCAATACTTATTATTGAGTAGTTTCGGCGGTCATCTGTGGTCTTCATCATCAGTTCCACTTCCCCAAATGGTACTTTTTGAGAGCATCTGCTCAAGTTACTATAAGAAATACCCAAAACGCCATAGGTGTGCCTATAATATTTGAAGAGTTCCCTCGATTTCTCCAGGATCCCATCATCAGATCCTGACTTTGGTGATAATGGTACCAATTTCGAAGTATTGGGTATACTTCGGTTCGAACAAAAAAAGAATTTTCCAAATCGGTTCAGCCGTCTTCGAGTACTCGATGAACATACATTAAAAAAAAAATATATATATATATATATACATATATACGCGTCGAATTGATAACCTCCTCTTTATCTACGAAAGGATTATTTATAATCGGCTCAAGGATTATGTCGAGGCAAAGAGCCTCATCCCAAATGAACAGTTTGGCTTTAGAGCCCAACACTCTAGTGTCCACCAAGCCCACCGCATCGTAGAGCACGTCAATGGCCGCTTCATACACGGTCATCTGACGGGAGCTCTATTCTTTGACATCGCGAAAGCGTTCGACAAAGTCTGGCACAATGGCTTAATTTATAAGCTATACCTACTAGATGTGCCGGACCGTCTCGTGCTCATCATACGAGACTTTTTGTCGAACCGCTCCTTCAGATATCGTGTCGAAGGAGCACTCTCCACTCCCCGTCCCATCAGAGCTGGCGTTCCACAAGGTGCCGTGCTCTCCCCCCCACTCTTCACGCTATATGCTAGCGACATCCCAAAAAGTCGTCGCGTAGAATTATCCCTGTTTGCCGACGATACGGCTATCCACTCGGGACTCAAACCCGATACAATCGCTCGTACCCTCCAGACCTCAGCCAACGCACTAGGCGATTGGTTTAGGAAATGGAGAATCGAGGTAAACCCCGACAAGAGTCAGGCAGTCCTATTTTATAGAGCTCGCCATAGAAAACCTACCCTTCCCCGTCCAATCACTATGTTTGGCACGCCAATCCCTTGGGAAAAGAAAGCTAAATACCTAGGAGTGATTCTAGATCAAAACCTAAACTTCAGAGAGCATATAAAGTCGGTACGCTCGCGAGCCGCCTTCGCTCTCAGAAGGCTATATTGTATGCTGAATGCACGCAGCAAACTCTCCCTTAAATGTAAACTACGCATTTATACTACGTGCATACGCCCCATATTAACTTACGCCGGTCCGGTGTTTGCTCACTCTAGTCCGGCTCAGATCCATAGGATGCAGGTTATCAAAACCGATTTCTCCGAAATGCCACGGGCGCGCCCTGGTACTTGAGGAACGAGGATCTTCACGTAGACCTCAAAATCCCGACTATAAAGCAAGTGTTGAAACGCCAGTCAGCGCGTTACTTCACCTCTGCTGAAAAACACACAAACCCCCTGATTGTATCGGCCGCCCGGTACACACTCTCAAAAATTTCCCGGGTTCGTCGTCCACGCCTTGTCCTTGACGAACCTGACGATCCCACCACTATCCGTCAAGAGAGCAGTAGGGAAACTAGCACTCTAATAAAACACATAAACAAAACGCGTTCCGTATTCCGGCCTCGCCGTCGAGGCCCATCGCGACGTCCGCGCTCTTGTAACGTCAACCCTCCCCGACCTTTGCCAAACGAGCCAGCCCGCGATGCTGAGCCAGTAGCAATAAATACTCCCTTAAATAATATGACCCAGCCTGACCCTTTGCTGTCCACCATCAACGACCCCGCTGAGCCGAGGCTCGTACTCCACAGGGAGTGCCCTTAGCGCGCGGTTGTTTAAATGTAAATATTAGTTTGTAAGCCCTGGCTGGGGGCCTTTAAATTTTAGAGGTCACCACAGGATCGCCCGGTTAAGTAGTATATTAGCCTTAGCGAGCTAAACTACGAGTGGCCCTATCGAAAAAAAAAAATAACCTCCTCTTTTTGTCGTCGGTTGAAAAGCGTATTATTAAATTCGGGACTACGTTGAAGATATGACTGCTTGGCGACGATTCCTTCCTTCTGCACATGTGGCTTCCTTGGCTTATTGTAATTGCGGTATCGACTAGTGTATTAAAAACTCCACTTTCGTGAGTGTGACTTTTTAGGGTTCCGTAGCCGAATGGCAAAAAACGGAACCCTTATAGTTTCGACATGTCTGTACGTCTGTCTGTCTGTCCGTCCGTCCGTATGTCACAGCCGTTTTATTCCGAAACTATTAGGACTCTACATGTAAAACTTGGTAGATAGATGTATTCTGTGAACCGCTTTCCGATTTTAAGAGAAAATTTAAAAAAACATTTAAAATAAAGGGGGCTCCCCATACATGGAACTGAAACTGAAAATATTTTTTTTTCATGAAACCTATACGTGTGTGGTATCTATAGACAGGTCTTTAAAAATGACATGAAAAATGACAAGGTTTCTAAAATGACTTTTTCAAAAAGTTAATCGTTTAAAAGATATACGCTTCCAAAGTGGTAAAATGTGTGTCCCCCCCTCTAACTTCTATAATAATGAAGTGAAAAATCTAAAAAAATCATATGATCTTAATGTAAACTTTCAACCAAAATTGGTTTGAACGAGATCGGTCAGTAGTTTTTGAGATACAGTATATTTTATAAAACCGCAAATATAACTTTGTAATTCATACAAATACTATGAAAAACAAAGTTATTTGGCGTAGTTGTAAAAATTGTAAATAAGCTAGTTTTAAGAAATTTTTAAGGTTTTCTGTTTTTTTTTTTTTTCAATTAAATATACTAAGTATATTATATTTATTATAGTTACTACGGAACCCTTCATGGGCGAGTCTGACTCGTACTTGGCCAATTTTTATTTTTCCCTACGATAATCCATCCGATTTGACAGATTTTCTTTTTCAACCGACGACCAAAAGAGGAGGTTATCAATTCGACGCGTATATTTTTTTTTTTTTTTTTTTTTTATGTATGATCACCGAGTACTCGTTGACGGCTGAACCGATTTGGAAAATTCTTTTTTTGTTTAATAGGGTATACTTCGAAATTGGTACCATTTGTCACCAAGTCAGGATCTGATGATGGGATCCTGGAGAAATCGAGGGAACTCTTCAAATATTATAGGCACACCTATGGCGTTTTGGGTATTTCTTATAGTAACTTGTGCAAATGCTCTCAAAAAGTACCATTTCGAGAAGTGGAACTGATGATGAAGACCACAGATGGCCGCCGAACCTACTCAATAATAAGTATTTCGTGGATTGCGATTCGAATACTTGAATATAGATGTTAAGCACTTCATGTTCGTCACAACGCTTATGGTGATGTATAGCTGATGGTGAAGTACCAGGAGAACTCCTCAAAAATTAACGGCCCAGCATTGGGAAAAGCAATATTTTGTAAAAGGTTATAAGTAGTTGACATTTAGGCTCTTGTAACTAGGTAAATTAAAAATCAACCAACTAAAAACAGTGAAATAAAAACTTTTTACCAAAAAATTAAACCGACTCCCAAAAAACACTGCAAAGTGAAAAATAACTTTAATTTCGGAAGTCGGTGCCAAAAACGAAAATACAAAACTAAAGACACCGACTACCGAATTAAAGTTATTTTTCACTTTGCAGTGTTTTTTGGGAGTCGGTTTAATTTTTTGGTAAAAAGTTTTTATGTTTCATTTTTATTATTAATCTATGCATCTGGTTCTCAAGTTTAATATAATGTAAAGCTATTTTGTGAATGGGAGAACATTGTAGACTCTTAGATTTGTTAAACAATTTTTCATTTGTAATTCCATTGTGATAATTAATTGGTCTTCACTGTCCTCTCATACCTAATTAACCTGTATTATGGATACATTGTAAGAATGATATTTTGATTTGAAAAGAGTAATTGTGGAGTTTCTTGCCGGTTCTTCTCCATAGAAAACGACCAATTTCGAACCGTGCCCTAACTGCTGACGTTTTGTAAGCGCCCATGTAAGTCTATGTGAAATAAAGCATTTTGAGTTTGAGTTTGATGCATATGCAGGCCTTTGATTTTAGGTCCTAGGACATGACGGCTTTCAGACCAGTTGTGAGAATATAAATTACTAAAGTAATGTTCCTGTCTGAGTTCGAATACACCACCTGCAAGTTGTAAGTCGTACCACCACAGCTCCGTAGTTTGTAGCTCGTTTTAAATTTTAGAAGAACACCAGTCGATGAGCACTTACATCGTTTGAGTCACAAGGTCAAAGAAAATTAAAAAAAGAAATATTTATTTATCAATTTATTACAAAAAAAAAACGGTCATGTTAAAAAGTTAGACACACCAAGGTCTTCCCTATATCACAATTTCTTCACACCCTAGAATTTCTTCACACGTGCTAAATCACACCAATTCCTGAAAATTAAAATAAAACATTAATCATAGAAGATCAGACGAAATGATGAACCTACGTCAAATTGACTAGGTATACAGATTTAATATTGAGAACAGAACCATTTTAAATAATTTACGCAAAAAATCCCACTCGTGATTGATAAGTCAACGTCTACTGAAGATTCTCCGTAAACCGGCGAAACACGTGTCGAGCATAGGGATGGGGTTGCATATTGCATCGCCGAAACTTCTGCATATTCATATATTTGCAAATGGGAGCGCGGTGCTACAACAATACAACTAGTCGAGCACTAACAACTAATATTCTTACTTAATAGTAAGAATATTAGTTGTTAGTGCTCGAAATCATGACGTAATCGTCATGAATTTCCGCGCAAAGTAATGCCTGATTCCGTTCTCGTCAGAATCAAAATATATTTTTCAATACACTTCCTAGAAAACTGGCTCTTATCGCACTACGATTAGGTTCAACATGCAATGTATTTCACACTTGTGGATTTTATTCATTTTTCACACACGAGGGTTTACCATTCCAGATTTTACCACAAATAACATTAAACAACTATTCAATTCCCTATATTCGGCGGTGATTGTTTTTTTTTTTCACAGCAAAGAGGCGCATGTTTTTAAGGCCTTATATTTAATGAAAATTAAAATTGTAAACATTATTATTTATAAAATAATTTTGCTCTTATCAACAAATTAACATTTATTTGAATTCTAAATTTAAAAAAAAATATTTTAATATAAGGCTGTTTTGCGGCTTCATACCTTTGCTTCTCCTTTAACCCGCAACGGTAAAGCGCGGGGAAAAGTAAATTAAATCTTATTAATTTGTGTTTTTTGCGTGAGTATGTCGAATTTAAGTTTCGTTATTTTATTTCTTCGAAAGTGTATTGAAAAAAGTCGCTTGATACACGTGGACATTTGTTACTGCAGTACTCGGCTCCATAACCCGCCTCGGCCGCAATAACAAATTTTCTCCACTTGTATCAAAATGTAGTATATCATCATAATAAACTTATTTCTATCGGTGGCTTTTCCTGTATTTTCGTTCAAATGAGTTGAAAAATATCCTTGACCTAGGATTTCATTGATCCCAGGTCGGTGGCGCGTCGTGTTCCACACGCGCGTCTCAAAGAGTAGTCAACACTAGTCTCGTTAATAGATTCAACTGCGGAAGTGGGGCTCCGTCGAGCCCAGTAGGGCTATTGCTTGCCGGGGTTGCGGGAATGTTCTAAGGAGATATCGCGGCCCCGGAACTTAAGGGCAGCTGAAGGAACAGGGTTTTTAGTCAGTAGAAATCTGACACTCCCTTCCGCTCCACCCACAGCGGGAGAAGTCATTCGATGATTTTCCCACCCGGATGAAAAAAAAAAAGGATTTCACTGAAAATTCCTGCAGTTTATAAGAGTCTGTTCAACATTTTTGGAGTTAGAAGACAACAGACAGAGATACTTTAGCAGTTATAGTATAAATGAGTATATGAATATGAATAAGCTCGACTCCAGGGTCGGGAAAACGGTGTTTTTTCATTAGGAATTTCTCAGTATCTCAGTTTGAAAGCAGGTGATACGTTTCCGCAGTTGCGGGAATCTTCTAAAGAGATTTTACGAGATATACCGGCCCCGGAACGCAAGGGATCCTGAAGGAATAGCAGGAATAGCGGGAGCAATTATTATTTGATGATTTTCCCAGCAGAAAAAAAGGCTTTCGCAAGTACGTGTCTGTGTTGGTCATACGCCCGATCTGATTGGATATGATGGGTTGACGTCCGAGCAGACTATGAGAGTAAAGTAACAGAGAGTGCATCAGTGCACATACTTCACGGACATTGTTAATGTTGGTTAAGATTGGCCACTATGACCGAAAAACCAGCGGAGGAATAAGCAAATAGTTTACACTACGAAGAACAATGTACTTAGCTGAAGTTCCAGGAATTGATGTATATCTGTCGTATCATCTTGCCGTCCTAATCCCAATTTATTTGAGTTCTATACAGCAAATATAACCAAAAATCCTCTGCCAAATAATTCTTCACATATATCCATTGCTTTTAAGATTTTCCTCTTAAACTCTATATATGCACATTGTTAGACGCTGACGGCGAAAAACCATTCACCATTCATCATCCCATCCTAAGGTAGTTTGTAATCGACCTGTAAGATAACTTTGTCTTATCATAAAGGCCGAATAAGGTTGTTTGAGCCTGACAATGTATTATGTAAACAGCATATACTATGCACAGAAGCTGTACATTTTCGGTAAAGCTGCACGAGTCGATATTGAAGATCAAGCAACTTTCGTATCTAAACCAAGAGAAGTTAAGAGCCAGTTTCCGAATAAGTGTATTGAAATATAATAATAAGTAAACAATGGTTATTACCTCTTCATAGTCCTTTCTTCGTCTTCTTGACGAGGTTCTTCGAAATTTTTATTAAGTATTGGTAGTCAGCCTTAGGTGGAATGAGCCCAACGGGAGTCAATATATGGACTGTCTCCTGTAAGTGACCAAGTAATAATATTTTAATTGTGTTATGAGTGAAAAGTTATTTTCCTTCGCAGCAGCAGCCTATTTCACTTTATAGCGTACGTAGTCCCTCAATCTATCTACATCAAATATATCCACATCAAAAATGAAAGTGATCCGCTGCACTGTTTAGACAAGACAGGGGGACAAAGAAACAAACGCAGTTTTGCAAATATCGGAATAAATTATAATCTAAACAAAATATATTTGTAACTTTTGTTTTAATACAGCTAAAATAATATTTTACAGTTCAGTTCAGTATTAGTATATACAGTATTCAGTATTCAGTAGTTCTTTATGAACTATCATAAAGAACTACGCATAGCGTGTATAATCCTCTAAGAAACTATATGTCTTACGGCTCTAGAATTTCAGATAATGTGCAAAAACTACGTAAGTACATTGTTTTATCTACATCAAAAAATGTGACCAGCGGCTATCTTTTATTATCTTTATACAAACATATCTTTAAACAACTCGGGTTAATTAAGTGTCATTTTCCCAACTGGAATTTCTAAGTGTCAACTCGGAGGCAAGGTTTTTTTTTTTGTTTTTATTTTTTTTAAGGTTTCAAGCACGAGCTCAATGTAATAGGAGGCGGATCGACGAAAACTATTTCGGGGAGCTTATACACAATTGGTAAAATGTGAAATGAAACTCTCCCTAACCATTCAGGGATTACATGGCGATGTTATGATGATTATTTTCACAGAGCGATTATTATCATGACTGTACTTATGAAACCGGCAATGAAAGTAATAGAAATTTCTGACAAATAAATTAACAATCCCGAATTTGTCAACGCAAGCTTATAGACCCCAAAGTAAACTTGAAACATCCAAGAAGCATAAATTGATAGGATTTCTTCTTGTCTTGTTTCCAGGAAGAAAGTGTTTACGAAATTCCATTTCAAAATCCCAGAAAAACACATCTGCTCATAGTCCTAGACTGATTGCATGATCCATTCAGAAGAAAAAAAGGAAAATTCTTCGTTTCATTTACCTGTTCTCCCTTCTCAAGAGCCTCCATCATTTTCTTGTGTGCCTTCTCCAAGTAAGGTATGAGAGCCGCCTTCGTGGAAGGACTACTTAGAGCTTTGGTCAGATCGGCCTGAGTCCAGGTTGAGATGTCCACAGCCGGGATTGCAACCTCCACTGCCTCCTATAAACAATAAGATATATATCTTTATTAATAACATAATATGGAGATGTTTGAAAGGTGTAACGGAACGAACAGTTCATGGCGCAGAAATCGCATTTTCTTACCTAAGTTCTTTTGTTTTCTTTTTGTATCCGAATATGAGCCGAGTAAACAGTTTTTCTTTGTTTCTTACTTCTTTAGAAGTGTGGTTTTTTTACCTTACTAAAAACCACCCTGAGAGTCACAATCATCACAAGGAAGGAAGCCCCGAGTCCTCTAAGGAGACTGCTTCGGAGCCCCCTGTTTAACGCCTGTTTATTTCCCTGGGAGAGATTGTAGAAAAGGTATTTCTACAACTTCACTGTGTCCGGTAGCACGTAATCACTGCCACCAACCTCCCAGTTACTTAGTGGGCGGTCAGAGTTCCACTCTAAGGGTCCACGACCCCAAACACCCTATGTTTAAAGCACAGGTGAGTTTCGACGTGTGAGGCACATGCGCCTAGGCGACGCTTTCTTCTCAGAGCAAGATCGGCTCCCTCACGAGCCCACACAGCAGGTGCATAGTTTTAACAATAGGCCTCTGCTGGCTTTCATATTTATGAAGATGTAACTCGCCAGTTTTACTTATGGATTCGGGTAGAAAAGTAAGTAAGTCAATAGACTGATTACCGGTAGATTCCCAGTTTCATTCCTCTCATGGACGAAGCTGTAAGCATGCATCAGCGCTGGCCTGAACTCCTGCTTGGTAGCAGGATCAGCGATGGCCGCCGTCAGCTCTTCCACGGTCCAAGTGGGTTCCCCAGAAGGAGATGGCACTACTGCGTGTATGAATTCCTGTAAATAAAATATGTCCTTATGTTACAGAATGTTAAAACAAACCGAGACGAAATTAACCTAAAATACAAGATTTTATAATGGCTCTTGGACGTAACGCAAAACTGTCTAAGAAATCTGACTGGCCAGGCATGTGAACCAGCTAGCGGAGCAGATTACAATCCCTGAAATCATAATGTCGGTTTATAAACGGCGATACGTCTTTGATTAATGGAGACTAGGTCTAGTCAAAGATAAAGAGTAAGGTTCCAATGGGTACAGGGCTCTAAACAATAAAAAGCACGCATCTCATCTGTTTATAGATTGCAAGATAAGAAATAAAAAATACCCTTACGTTAATGTCGTAAGACGAAGTTCTCGGTACTAAATTCCTAACTTGTTTACAAGACAACAAAACAAAAGAATGCATGCAATCCACCAGATCGTGGATCTTCATTTTGTAAATGGTTAAACTAATTATTTATTCTGCAAATTAGTTCTATATAACAGTTTTCGCACTTTTCCCCATCAATTTTCGTTTTATACCCGAATAAGAAACACCAACACAAGTTGGGTAAAAGTCTCATGTTATGGCTTTGACCATAACATGTTTATCATTGTATGGACTTATACAAAACCCATGTAGGTTTATGATAAAAGATAATTATTTATTCTAAATAACACTTTTACACGTCAAAAATATATTATAATAATTTATGTCTTACGTAGTATTTTAAGGACCACACAGATTTGAGTGTACCTGTCAAGCAAAGCATTTATCAGTTGTAGTGAAGCTCAACGTAGAACAACCTATACATTTCTGGATATTTGGTTAGCCCACATAAGTTCATAAACTGCTAAAGAATCATGTAATCTCGTAATGTAACAACCTAAGTAGTCCTCACATTTACAAGCCATCGTATGCGAAGCATAAAGATTCGCGACTGAAATGGTATTTTAAGGAAAAGACGTACAGAGATTCGGTTGCATTCGGTGCAGGCATTTGTGTATAGTAGTAATAGTGAAGCTCGACACATGAGACTACTGAAGAGCTCATCGATTTGATGAACAACACGAAACAACATCTGTATCTCAGGTATAATTTTCAATCTTTCCTAGGTTTTATTTTGGTGCTTTCGTTTTAGTATAAATGGGCAAAGGTTGTATGTGTTCGCTAATTGTAGTGCCTGCCAAGGAAAAGACGTTTAATAAAAATATCTATTTATATCTCGCCTTTAAATTATTTGTAAAGTTACCTAACTAGTTATGGTAAACTTATCTACCTACTGTTTTAATTATCGGTTACTCAGAATGTTAATTTTATTAAAATGTAGGTATTTATCTTAAGGCGAAAATTCATTGACTTACCTAATTAACTAATATTTAATGTGTGCCGTAACATCCTTGTCTGGTATAATAAATTATATCTTCACGTTAGGTACCTTCATGAATACATATTTGTCACCTTTTTAGAATATGGCAAGAAACGTAAAGTCGTATGACTTTACGGGTTATTTTAATTAAATGCGTTGATTTGGGAAATTATTTTTGAGGTTCCGTTTCTTAGAGACCGTTATTAGCTTGATTGGCGGCATTGATTTTTTTTTAACCATCGCGGGCCTGTCTCTTGGGCATAGGTATCCCACATTTCCTTTCACTACCTTCAGTATTTCGCCTTCTTCGGCTGGCTTCGCAGTATACCTATAGTTACTGGGAAAAAATGAGATGAGCAGACGGCATTATTGATATCCATAAATGAAACGCATACGGATGATGGTCAAGAGCGTGAAGTTTAACTCAAGTTAAGAGAAGTTTAAGTAAGTAATTAGTAGCTTTTGTTTTCGCTGGAAAATCATAAAATCACTTCTCTCGCTCGTTAAAGAGTCTTCTACTGATTGAAAACCCAGGGTGGGTTCTTCTTGCTCCAGTTACTGCGTTCCGTTGCGTTGCGTACACTATTTGCGATCCGGGGCAGTGACATCTCTTTACAATGTTCCCCCAACCCCAACAAGCAATGGCCCTATTGGGAACCGTCATTAACGCTAACTGCTCTTTAAGGCGCTTGACAAAATTTGTTTTTTTTTTCCTAATTTAGTATTCCGCAGTAAGTATTTCTTTCATTTTATAATTATGTTTAACTCGCCAAACTTTAGTGGCTACCTCGGGCTGTGGTTGTCGGTTATGACGTCTCAAGAGCCGGATTAAAACTAAATTCTCGAAAGGGACGTGGTAAACTCAAAGATAAGTAGCGCACAAAAATAAACATACCTAACTCACACTTGACCGGTAATCATGTGTCAAGTTCACGATAACGAGTTTTACTTCATAAAAACAATATTGACAAATAAATTACCTTGACAGAAATACAAATTACCTATACCTTTGTACCATAATTTGCATTTTGTTAAAACTTGCCTAACTACGCACATTAAAAACAAACGCTTATTCATTAAGACACCTTACTTACCTACCAAAGATCATAATAAAGATATTTTTAAACATCGTTCCGTAATAAAGGGCACAATGCGAAATTATGCGTAAATACACTATGAAGCTTTTACAATGCATTTAGTTGTGAGTACACAAATTGCTCTTACGATACATTCAGGCGCGCGCAGTAATATGGCGACTGCAACCGACACTTATAAGTACTCTATACGATGACAAATTGGAAAATATGTAGCGCCAATCGACAGCAAAGTAGGCAAATAAACAGATGAACATTTTTTTTTTTTTTTTTTTCAAAAAATATAACAAGCAATGTGGGTAGAATACACATCACTAGCAATCTTATTAACCCCTCCAATTAAGCTGAATACCTTCTGAATACGCTTGTGTTTGGAGTGGGTTCACGGCATTAATGTAATGGGTGGGGTTCGAACTCGTGACCTCTCGATTACAAGTCCGACACCTTATCCATTAAGCTTACTTCTAATCAAAATATAACCATAATCCACAAAAATACAGTAATCGTAGGTAATGAAATTATGAAACAGACCCTTAATGGAGCTTATTTTACACATTTTGGCAACTACTATCACAAATTAATAACTTATTTGAGAGTTGCTATTCTTTTACCAACATTAGCAAGTAATATAGGCTACTTTTTCGCTTAAAAACAGTTTTACGCGAGCTAAGCTACGGGCCGAATCAATAAAAAAATAAAACACAACAGCATGATAACAGCATCCATCGGGCAATTACGGGTCAGACAGAATAACCCCTGTCTTTTTGGCAAACAGTCCCATGTCAATTAAGGTTTGCGGTTCTTAACACCTTGCTCCGCATAACTCTTTAAAATCACCTTATATCTAGAGTAAGGAGCTAGATTATAGTAAACAATAATGATCACGTACCTCATTTTTGCCAGTAAACAGCGCGTACATGATCTCGTTAAGAGCATCTTTTAGTGACGGCATCATACTAGCGTCCACCAGATTGTTTTCTATGGCATCTGACAACTCTAAAAGAGTCCAGGTCTTCACGACGGGGTAGCTGGTGGCCACTGCTAAGCAGATGGAGAATAACGCTAGCACCTTCATTTTTACTGTGATGAAAGAATCTTAGAAATAGAACAGGTTGTCATTTAAATATGATAAAATAATGAATATAGATACACGTACTATCCTCTAGTATTCCTTAGCAATATCTAATTAGCTTCTGTAACATAAGTCTTAAAAGACTCAATTTTCTAAATCTTTTTTTTTCTTAATCATTAAAACGTGTTCAATAATAAGAGGAACATTAGTAACATTTATAATTATATTAAGTCTTCATGATGTTATCGTTTTCTAGCACTGGCCACTTTAAACGGTGATGGCTGCTATTATATTTTGAATTCTAAATTCAAATAAATTAAGTAATTAACGCGGGAATCCGGTTTTTATTTTGTTCAATTTCGGGTGTAGGTGGCCTTACCCACCTTAACTACTGCTCCCTTCCTACCCCCTTCCTGTTCTTCAAATAGACGGAAACATTAATTAAATATATATATATATATATATTATACAAATGTAGGTAACAGAAATGAACTTAACAAATCTTAGAGACTAGGTACAAATTTTCAAGCCCACTTCAATCGGTGCAAATGACGAATTTTCCATTTGAGTAGGTAGCTTAGCTAGTTTTTAAAGTATTATTATTATTATGTATCATATCAAACATTACAAATTGATCAAGGTTTAACAGCACTGATCATATCATGTAGATCACTTATCATTCTACAAGAGTAGTGCAAAATCGATCATGCAACATTAATGATTTGTAAGTGAAAAGCTGTTTGACATGACTAACTGTTGTGTAGTTATACCTACACAATAATAAACTACTCCAGACTAGTTTCTCTACTACCAGAAATTTCTTTAGATTTTATTATTGACTAGCTTCTGCCCTCGACTTCGTTCGCGTGGGAGGGGTTTCCCGCGTAGATCCCGATCCTATGGGAATTCCGGGATAAAAACTATCCTATGTCCTTCCCAGGGTCCTAAACTATTAATATGCCAAATTTCATCTAAATCGGTTCAGTGGTTTAGGCGTGAAAAGGTAACAGACAGAGTTACTTTCGCGTTAATAATATTAGTATGGATTTATTGAATAAAAAAATCTAAAGAACTTTTTTTGTTTACTTATTTAAAAATCGAACGATAATATAATAAAAAAATATATGATGTGTGGTGTACCATAGACCTTCATTTTTTTTTTCTATTTTAATACTCACAGCTGCCTCTGCAGTACTCTCTTCTTCTCTTTTCTAATCCATCCTAAGATTATATATAAAGGATCACATTTAACACTAAGGCCACCCATTATGTCCCCCTATATAATGTTTTCTTCCACTCTAATATTGTAAAGAGGATAGTTTTATCTATTTTTTGTTTGTAATAATAAACCGAAAAACTACTGCAAGGATTTGAAATAATCTTTTATCGATAACACTAAAATATCAGTAAGTAACATTGGCTAACCAAATTTCGCTGACAAATCAACCTTTTTTACGTGAACGCAGCCGCAAGTTTTTTACATTTTTGTAACTTATATTATAATTATGATGTATCTACAAAATAATTGTGAGAGTTATAAAAATAAAATAGCAAAGAATATTATGACTCACCCTTGATAATTAGTTTCTTTCTTTTATTCTTGAGATTTAATCAACAAATAAAAAGTATATAATTATTTTCTAAGGCAAATATACTTGCATCAACGAACACGGCCAGCACAATACTAAACACATTCTGAGAACCTCACCAATATGAATTTAAAGTCTCCTCCATAAACTTCACATATCTTAACCATTGAACAAATATGAATGCTATTTCGTAAGAGATAACGTTCAAAATTCAGCAAAGCTTGGTTTAACCGTATATTCCCTTAAGGTACATGGCCTATTGAGGAAAATAAACAACTTGAGCATTAGTGTCGCGACCCACTGCCATAATATGGTCTTTTTAAAGACATGTGCGCCAGGGATTAAAACTTAAAACGGCAATTAAGATTTTGATCTGCAAAAAAAAACCTTACAGATTATTACCTACTATTGATAGAAACTTAATTAAGTTATAGTTTTTTAGGCATATGCATAATGATATGCACCAAAAGGGAACACCCTAGGGGTCATAACCGATCTTATTGGCAGGGACATAAAAGGACAGATGCGAAGAACCGAAGTGTAGATAAAAGCAAAAGTGACTTTGGACCAGTGGCTTGATGCACGACTAACGAGTTGTAATTAGACCTTGGGTTTGGATTTTTGGAACCAGGAAAGCAAAATTACTTTATTAATTATTTTCATCGTCACCATTGCTCTCAAAATTGTGAAAGAAGACATGATGAGGAAACTGGCGTATTCTCATTATCATCTTTCACAGCCTGACTTCACTGCTGGATATAGGCCTCAATTTACTTGTGCCAAGCTCCAAGATCCTGCGCCAATTTCATCCAGGATATACGCGTGATGGCAACAATGTCGTCTGCCCATCTCGCTGGCGGACGACCAACGCTGCACTTTCCAGTCCTTGGACGCCACTCGGTCACAGCTTTACTCTACTTGCCTTCCGTATGATAGGTGTCCAGCCCAACTCCACTCGGGTTCCATTGGGTCATGTCCGATATCGAAGATCTTGGTTCAGTTTCGAATTTCATCAATTGGAACCCGATCTAAGAGTTTGGTACATATTCTAGGATCGAAAAATCGAATAACATGCGACATCCACTAACCCGCATTTGGCCCGCGAGGTGCATTACGAGGCATGTGCCCCATCATATATCATAAACATTCTCCATCCCACAGCTTTATTCTACTCATCCCGGATCATAATAAACATGAAGATAAGTCGCTACTTAAACCATGACAGCCACTGCTGCCCGTGTAATAAGCCACTTAAATCTGCGGCCCGTTAAACGACCATAGCTTACCTTTTCTTTCGCGTAATGTTAGGAGACAAGGCACTGCGCGATACTCGAATATAATCCATCCTAGACTTCCATTCATACTGATATTATAAATGCGAAAGTTTTTCTTTCCTTTTAAACTGCTATACTGATTTTAATGAAAAGCGTGGTGATAATTAAAGGCCTGTGGCCGTTTCTTTTGACGTCAAACTATTAAAATAGAGGATGAAAGTCAGTATAATAATCGTGCGAACGAAATCGTGGGTGCGAAAATAATCCCTCCATCCATATGTGTTACTTTTTCCGGTGTTAAAGGCTAAACAGATATGGATAAACTTGACACACGAATTGACCTTGTTATCCTGGTCAGCCCAAGAAAAAATCCACCAGGGAAAAATAGCCAGCTGCAAGTGAACTGATATTCAAACTAGTGTGTATGAAACACTATTCATCTCATGTAAGTATTCACGGTATGATGTTTACAGAATCATAAATCGGGATTAAATCTCAAACATTTTTTTTAACCCTAAAATATGTTCCGTTGGGATATACCGTTTCCAATATTTTATCAGACGAAGCCTCGACTACAAATTTTAAAGACAGAATATAACTGAAGTAGCCTCAAAACTATGCACAGCCTGTATCTTGGTGGCCCGAAAACGAAAAAGGCCGTATTCCAAACTACCTACTTAAAGGACATTTGGACACCAGGGGGCCTTTTGTCCCATAACAAGTTGACGCCAGCCAAAATACAGGTAGGTTCCAGTCAAAAACCGGAACTTTTTTTTAATATTCTAATCAATTAAATCCATTGCTCGAAAACATTTAAAACAAGATTATCTACCTAACACCCTTTTATTTGGTCCCTTCATACATTTTTTTTCTATTTTTCAGTCTTAATCGAGATAAGACAAAACATTCAATAGTACAATCAAACACAGTTGGGTTGGAATTTTAAATGCCGTAGCGAAAATTTGTCATGAAAGGCGAGAATAAATTCCGGGTGGCGCCGGTGCGTAATAAGTAGTTAATTGCAATCCACTGTTCGGGATAATCCTTTTCTACGGGCTTGGATCCGGAACTTTGCAATAAAATGGGTCTTTAATACTTGAATCAATTTGATTGTCGAATTCTAATGAGGTATCCTAATTGGGGACTCATTCCACTTTGTTCTCCAATAAATATCTTGTACGTATCTACTTATTTGGATTATTTACATTACCTGTTTGTACTCAATCGTACCTATTGCTGTATTTGAAAAAAAAAAAATACAGCTCAATCAAGTTTTTTGTTGTTTACATCTGTCTAAAGACGCATTTATCTACAGTTACGTTCTAATGAAGTCTTTAACTGAACATTTATCGCTGTTAAGGTCGTCCACATTCATAATAAATATGAGGTCTTTGAACTTATGGAAACGAGCTAAATCGGAGCTAGAATAATTATTACTAATCCTACAAAAAGTAGTGTATAGTCGATGGCGTCACATTCCAGTATACTGAGTACAATGACCGACAAACTGAATAGATAGACATCGACAAATATGCGCATTGTTTTTTTTTTAAAATAAAAAAAACAATTTTGGTATCCTTATCCTTAAAGAGTATTTTAGGATAACAACCCCAAAAAGGGTTTAAAGAGGAATATCTTTATTTACGTTTTGATTTAGCATATTTAAGGATATACCGGTTGGTATGCAAAAAGGATGAAAACACGTTTGGCCCCAAATAAATTTTAATATAATAACACTTAACTATAAATATTAATTATTATAAGTAGTCAGATATAATTTACGATATTTATAGATTCTTTATCTTCTTCTCGTGTCCCTGAAACAAACAGAAAATACATTCTTGTAGTATAATTGGTACTAATTTTCGAGATACTATAAGCAATTTAAGCGTTACAAGATATTTCCTTTAATTTTTTATCTAACATCAAATTGGACCGATCCGAATATTATTACAGGTCGCGCAGGGCTTCGCTCTATTTTCAAGCTAGGTGGATTACTGGGTGGGATGAAATTTGATATTACCATATCAAATTAATAAATAAATAATAAGTAATTTAGCGCGTTTAAAAAAACAAACTTTTCCGCTTCATAATATTAGTGTGATGATATGATAATGCGAAAGTATGTTTGTTGTCAATCTATTACGGCAAAGCGGAACAACGATTCCATGTGCTTTTTGAAGTGCAGATAGTTGAAGGAGAGAGACAAAACTTTTTACTGACAAAACATTTCACGCCAATGAAGCGGCAGATAGAAGCTAGCATCCTATAATGGATATTATAAGTATGGTCAATCTCGTTAGTAAACAATTTACTTTAGAAATTCTTCAGTTAATAATGTCTTACATAGAAAATTTGCTAGAGCTAGAAGTACAACAAAATACTAACTGTACATATCCATTCTCAAATCCATTGATACTTGTCCAGTCTTGACTCTACGTCTCATTCGCCGACACGGCCAACAGTTTCTTGTAGGAGCCGGCTAGTGACCGAGCCGCTAAGTGGAGCAGTTCCCTCCTCGATACGCCGGTCGATGCCTCTTGCCATTGATTGTGGGGCACCTAGAGAATAAGTAAGGATAGTTCAGGTAACAAATACAAGCATATCAACTTCTGTCGGACAAAAAGTAAGTCTTTCTAGTGATTTCAGGTCCATCCCATCGTAAAAGTTCATCATATTCATGAGTCCTTTCACTTCCTAAAACCTTTAATAGTGACTAGTCTAGCTAAAGCCGTGCATCGATAACAAAAATGAGATCGAAATCAAAAGGTTGAATGGTTGAGATATTGCGAGGTCGTAGACGCCAAAAATGGGATGAATACAGACGTGATAATCCCTAAAGTTTTTAGCTTTCATGTTTGATTTTTTTTTTTTCTTAAAAAGAGACTAGCAATGTGGGTAGAATCGATATTACTGGCAATCTTGCTAACCCCTCCAACTCAGATAAATATGCACGGCAGTAGTGTAATGAAGCGTCAATAGTCTAATGGTTAAGGTTTCGGCCTTGTGATCGTGAGGCCGCGGGTTCGAACCCCACCCATCACAGTATTGCCGTGAACCCATTTCCAGACAAGCTTAGCTTAGAGGGGTTAAAAAGATGGCTAGTAATGTGAATTCTACAAATTGTTAGTTCTCATAAAAAAAAAAATTAAAAGCACGTGATGGCTTACTGCATAATTCTCATAACTGGAGTCTTACTTGTAGATTTACCTGTAAGCTAGCTGCCATAATAGAGCCAATCGTGACACTAAATCCGGTTTGTTCGTGTTCATAGTCTTGCGGTGTAGCTGCGCGAGCGGCGGCGACTGCGGCGGCTGGAACGGGCGTACCCTGTGACTGCAGCTGTAGCTCAATGCCGAGCGACGGTTGTGACAAGATCAGTAACGACATGTCATACCATCTGATGGGAACAACGCATGATCTAATTTTAAAAAAAAGGTAATTTATTAAAAAAATATCTTTAAAGATCTATGAAATGATAGTATCATTAGAACTCAAAACAAGATATTTACCACGTGTATCCGTGATCATGGCGCTTGCAACAGAGCCGAAATATCGGAAACTCAATACAATAAATTAAATACACATGGAAAATACACCGTTTTAAAATCTAATGATACTGTTAGTGACACATGTTTGCTTAAAAACTTAGATGGGACCAGATAAGGTCAATGCCTGCCGGAAGTGCAATGTTCTAACAAGATATGACGGCCCCGGTAAGCTAGGTCAACTGAAGGAAAAAATTAGGTTTTTAGTCAGTAGAAGTCTGACACTACCTTCTGCTCCACCCAGAGCGAGTGGAGAAATGATGTACAACCTCAAGAAAATAGTACATTGTTCACCGAGAGGAGAAAGTGACCGATTACCGTCGAGGGTGTCGTTTGAAGCCCGAGCCGTAGGCGAGGGCTTTAAAACACCCGAGATCGGGAATCGCACTTTCTCTCGAGTGATACATAGTGCTTTATACTACACCTACGAGGAAAATTGAATTTACTTTCTACGAAAACTGAATCCTCAAACAACACACAAATTGAAAATGGCGCCAATGGCGTCTGCAATTTTCACATGTTCTTTTTTCAAATTGTTTATCCTGCCGCCGCAGGGTCGCACTGCCAGCCCGACACCATCCAACACACAGCTAGTGGCCAGTGTCATTTTGCGAACTTGGAGATAAAAACTCACTGTAAAAACTTTTTGGCTTTTGATATTTAGGTTACCGGCGCATAGTCTTACCCAAAATTAAAAAAGAAAAACCACGTAAGAAATGGATTTTCATACACTTTTCTCTCCCGCTCAGATGCGTTTTCTCCCCGCATATTTGTTCGATATGCAATGACGTACTTTCTACCGTAAATTTGATAAAGTATCAAGGTACTTTCCAAGCAGGTGTAGTATACAGTAATTGTATTTTATCTTTATAATTATCAACCAACAATATGCAATATGACGGCACTTCCACACCAACAGCTAATCGATTACGTCGGTCTCACAATTCATTTTTGTTTAGTGGTATTTTTAATGACATTAGATACAGTATTGTTTAAAACTGTACATAATTATGTATTACGGCCTGTGATACTAATTTAAACCTCACATGCGACTCATGTGATCGAAACGTGACCTAATCGTCATTGATACTGTTACAAGCTGGGGTTTGGGATAGAAATAATTTACTCCGATTAAACTAAAGTTATCACTTAAATGAAATAAACACAAAATTAAAAAATAACACAGTTATTCACACTACAATACTTGTCACTTAACATAAGTGTTAAGTGAATTTCAGTGTGATTTAAGAATCACACTGAAATTATTTCTTCTATAATAATTACTTCTACTAAGATTGTCTCTCCGCGTTCCTTTGCGAGCTATTTATACCGCGACGTAAGTATTCTAGAAAGATCAAGTACAATCGACACACTGCCAATACTGGCAAGAATGTTCCAGAAGCTTCTCGACATACTCAGTATTGCTACTCGCCGCCAGGTGGCGTTACTGTCTCGAACTTTCTAGATATCGGTCGAAGTTTCTCGACGTACTTAGCTAAGCGACTGGCGTAACAATACTATATTACGAACCAGCAGCCGAACATGAAGTCCTTCTTTTGCAGTCGGGTAAAAGCCTATGACCTTCCTCAAGCTTCAAGCTACTTCCGTACCTAATTTCATTCAAATCCACCTAGTAATTTAAAAGATTAGCGCGTTTAAACAAACCATTCGTGGCTTCCCTGGCTTATTGTAATTGCGTTATCGACTAGTCTATCAACAACTCCACTTGCGGGAGTGTCTTTTTATTTTTCCCTACGATAAAAATAATCTATCCAATTTGACAGACTTTCTTTTGTTTCATTTTTATTATTATTGACGGTCTTTCACTAACCGTCGATCAGTCATCGTCAGTCGATCTGTCCATCGATCAGTCCTGCGATCTATCAGCCGACCTGTCCGTCTATCTATCCGTCAACCTTTCAGTCAACCAGTCAGTCGATCTGTTCATTATCAGTCCGGCGATCTATCTGTCGAACTGTCAGTCAACCAGTCAGTCGATCTTTCCGATCAGTCAGGCGATTAGTCCGTCGACCTGACAGTCAACCAACCAGTCAGTCGATCTGTCGCGTCTACGCTACTCGACATCCGTATTTCACTGCAGGGACCCAGCAGAATAACAGCGCTAAGTAGATATTTATATCAAAATGTTTGAGGGCTTCGCACTAACACCGATGTTTTTTTATCGTAATATGTTAACTAATTCTTTTGATGTCATTGTTCTCACCGAGACGTGGTTGTTAGATGGTATTTCAAACTCAGAACTTTTTGACGAGTGATACATTGTTTGGCGCCGTGATCGAGACTACGCTGCGACTGGGCAAACTAAAGGAGGTGGCGTGCCTATTGCTACGCGTAGGGAATTATCCGTTGTTTCTCAACCACTTTTTCACTCTACAGCAGAGGACCTTTGGTTAAGTACCTATTCGTTTGAAAAATTTGAACAGTCGATCCTACTTTTCTTTACATCTTTGTGTTATCTATTTGTGTGAGCAAAAGATAGGCCTCTCTTTTTCATTAGATAAAGTGTAATAAGCAATATTTCAGACACGTTTCTAATTGTTGGTGACTTCAACATGAGCGGAATAAACTGGTTGCCCTCGGATGATAATGAATCTCGTGTGTGTAGCCCAACGAATCTCAAGTCTCGAGACGAATATTCGTCTTTACATTTAGATCAATATAATAGTGTGTTCAATAAACAAGGTAGAATCCTTGACTTGGTTCTATGTAACAACTCAGTAAGTGTAGTTGAATGTTTGGATCCATTAGTGCCTATTGACGCCTTTCGCCGGGTATTAGAAATAATTATGGATTTTGCAGAAAGTACTGCGTTGGATTACGCGCCGCGGTTGAAGTATTTATTTGATAAGGGAGATTATGACTCCATCAATGAGAAGATCAGTATGATTGACTGGGAACATGAGTTCTCAGGGCGTTCGGTTGATGAATCCGTTGACTTCTTTAATAGTTATATTTCAAATCTTCAAGCAACATATATTCCGCGTAAGATTGTTCACAAAAAAAAAATCCAGTTTGGTAAAACGCAGCTCTCGTTCGAGTAATTAAGGAAAAATATAGATATCTTAAAAAATTTAAAACCTACGGCAATAAGTCTGATGAATTAACTTTTAAGCTATTACGCAATAGAGTTAAAGTATTAGAATCACAATGTTACTCGCGTTACCTTGAACTTACAGAAGATTCAATCAAAGCTAATCCTATTTTTTGGACATTTGTTAGATCGCGTTACAAATCTAACGTTATAACTTTGACTTATAATAATTAAACTTTGACTTCCGGTGAGTCTATCTGTGAAGCCTTATCTTCATATTATCAGTCAAATGTTCTCGATCACTCCTCAAATAACAATTATATGTGTTCATCTTTTCCGGAGTCTACTAGCTCATCTATACTAATATTATAAAGCGGAAAAGTTTGTTAGTTTGTTTGTTTGTTTGTTTGTTTGTTTGTTTGTTTGTTTGTTTGTTTGCTTGAACGCGCTAATCTTCGAAAGTACTGGGTGGATTTGGATGAAATTTGGTATGGAAGTAGCTTGAAGCTTGAGGAAGGTTATAGGCTACTTTTTACCCGACTGCAAAAAAGGAGAGTTATGTTTTTATCGTGATAGAATCCACGGGAGCGAAGCCCCGCGAGAGTACTAGTTTGATATATCTAGCATATCAGTTAATGTAGATCACGTTAGTACATTGCTTAAAAAATTAGATACGTCTAAAGCAGCGGGTCCAGAGAATATTTCACCAAAATTCCTTACAAGATGCTCCAAAACTATAAGCTCCTTCAGTCTCAATTCTATTCAGAAAATCATGATCTTCTTGTGTTGTACCTAAAATATGGAAATCGGCTTTTATCCATCCACACCCATCCACAAAAAAGGTGACAAAACTGAAATAACCAATTACAGGCCAATTTCTAAACTGTGTATTATAGCTATATATATAGATATTTTCTATAACTATAAATATATTCAAAAATAAATATATATTTTTGAAAGGATCGTTTACGACCAGGTGTATGCCGCTTTTAAAAACTCATTTAGCCCATTTCAGCACGGTTTTCTTAGAGGAAAGTCAACGGTCACGAATCTTGTTTTGCTAAGTGATTTCATCACAGCCGTCATGGATAAAGGTGATCAAGTCAATGTTGTTTACACTGACTATAGCAAAGCATTTGATCGTATTGACCATAACATCCTTCTTCAGAGACATTGCAAACGTGTTCCGATGTCACTTTCAAGTGGAGTCTCCGCTGAAAGGTGAGCAGACTAGGGATGCGGAGGTCGTCGTGTCAGCGGTGCCTGAGCGTGTCACAGCAAAAGAAGTTGCTTTAATAATAAAGGGCATGACTCGAGGGAAGTCACCCGAACACGACGGCCTCAGCATTGAACATTATCAGCTTGCGGGGCCACACCTCCCGAGGCTTTTGGGACTGTTATTCACGCTCTGTATTAGACATTCCTACCTGCCCAATGAGCTGATGAAGACGGTGGTAGTGCCTATAATTAAAAACAAGACTGGAGATAATTCTGATAAGTGCAACTACCGCCCGATATCATTAGCTACAACCACAGCCAAAGTGCTTGATGGCCTGCTTGAGAGACAGCTTAAGAAACACCTAAATTTAAACGATGCACAGTTCGGTTTTAGACCAGGACTTTCGACAGAATGCGCGGTTATGTCTCTCAAGCAAACTGTCAGGTATTAGACAGACAGGAGCACGCCTGTGTATGCAGCCTTTCTTGATCTTTCCAAGGCTTTTGATCTGGTTAGGTATGATATTCTCTGGCGTAAATTGAAGTGTTCAGGTGTGCCGGGTGAGCTGATTAATATGTTTAAATATTGGTATGACAACCAAACTAACCAGGTCAAATGGCTTGGAGAACTTTCTGATGAATACAGGTTGGAGTGTGGAGTGAGACAGGGGGGGTTAACATCTCCTTCACTCTTCAACTTGTACGTGAACGGGCTGATTGTTGAGCTGAGCAACATCGGAGTGGGATGCTCGATTGATGGTCACTGTATCAACAGTATTAGCTTCGCAGATGATATGGTGTTGCTCAGCCCATCAGTGGCCTCGCTCAGGAAGCTGATAGGCGTATGTGAGGAGTATGCGAGAGTACACGGTCTCCTGTACAATGAGCAGAAAAGCGAGCTCATGGTGTTTCAAGCCAGGGGTCGTAAACTGGGGGATGTGGCACCTGTGCTCCTTAACGCTGTCGCTCTTCGAAGAGTGAGTGAGTTTAAATACCTCGGCCATGTGGTTACCGAGGATTTAAAAGATGATAGAGATATAGGAAGGGAGAGGAGGGCGATGGCGGTCCGCTGTAACATGATGGCACGCAGATTTGCTAGGTGTAGTTTAGATGTAAAGATCACTCTGTTTAAAGCATACTGCCAAACTCTCTACACCTGCAATCTGTGGGTCAACTACACGCAGCGGGCCATCAACGCTCTCCGAGTACAATATAATAACGCGTTCAGGGTGCTGGTGGGGCTCCCACGCTGCTGTAGTGCGTCTGCGATGTTTGCGCATGCGCACACAGACGGCTTCCACACTGTGCTGCGGCGCCGCATCGCCTCGCTAATGTTCCGTACGCGTGGGAGCGCCAACACCATCCTGAACGTACTCAGCCACAAGCTGGACAGTCCCCTTCTAGGACACTGGGTTCAAACACAATTGCGCGTGCCCGGTGCCCCAGAAGGAGGCAAATACTTAAATTGAATTAATGTGTATATAAATTAAATTAAATTATTATTTATTTATTCGATGTGACATGTGTGTGGTTACTGAAAATTGATGATTTTGAAATTGTATGGACCCAATATGTCTGAAATAAAAAGATTTTATTTTATTTATTTTTTAACAGTATGGGTATTCGTAGTGACCTGCTGAGATGGTTCTCCTCTTACCTGGAGAATCAAGCTCAAGCAGTAGCATTACATAATTACATCTCTAGTTGGATCTCTGTCCCTAGCGGTTGTCCTCAAGTATCGCTATTGGGTCCTTTATTATTCACAGTCTATGTAAACAACATCGACTCATGTCTGCTGTCATCAAAATTACTATGTTTTGCCGATGATATGAAAATATATGCTGCTATAACATCATTTTTTTTTTTTTTAGCGTGGTAAAATTATCAAATAAGTCCTCCCAACCCGGGCAGGGCGGGAGGGACTGTCAGACTTTTACTGACTAAAATCCACGGTGTTCCTTCAATAACCCTTTACGTACCTGGGTCACGGTAATGGGATAAGTCCCACGACCCCGGCAGGCTTCGGCCCTCTACAGGGGGGGGCCTCGTCATGTTGCTGACGCTCTTTGAGGTGCGCGTGGAACACAACGCGCCGTCGACCCGGGCATGGTCCATGGTCGGACAGCGAGTTGCCCTTTACTCGCTGTCTGCATGCCCGCGCCTACGGTGGCCGGAGATCGTCGGCCGACGTCCGACGCCGTGGGCGTCTGCCACTGTGGCTGGGCTGGAGGGAGGACGCCATCCTCTCCCTCACACGGCCCGCCTCCTCCTTCGGAAGCATGACTGCTTAGCAGAAGGAGGCGACCGCTTCCCACTCCCTCTCGCCCCGCAGCATGGCCTCGACCAATGCCGGGCGCGAGAGGTCTCCGCCTATCGCCGCCGTGAGGACACGTCGGTGATCTGCCCAGGCGGGGTAGTCTTGCACCGTATGCTCTACTGTGTCCTCAGGGCGACCCTCGCAGTGGTGACACCCAGGCGTTTCCTCCTTTCCCATCAGACACAGGTACCTCCCGAAACTTCCGTGTCCGGTGAGGACCTGCGTCATGCGGTAGGTCAGGACGCCGTGACGCCGATCTAGCCACTCCTCAAAGAGGACCCCTCTTTGAGGCCGCCGCGAGTTGACAACTTTGTAAAAATTCTTTGAAACGCTTCGAAACGCTTCACGTGTACTCATAAAATAATATTTTATTCATCACTTAACCTTTCAATTAAAATATAAGTATATTTTTAATTTATTAAAAAACCATGGCCTATATCGTGGCAATGTGGTCAAGTGACTACGTATGACGTCATCGTTCAAAAAACAACTTTCCTGGCATTTGGCACATAAATGTACTTCGGGTATTTTATGATATTTTACTCTATTATGAACGTGACAAATTGTTATCAGTGCTGTACAGTACCTTGTTGTGGGAATCTATACTAATATTATAAAGCGGAAAAGTTTGTTTGTTTGTTTGCTTGAACGCGCTAATCTTCGAAAGTACTGGGTGGATTTGGATGCAATTTGGTATGGAAGTAGCTTGAAGCTTGCGGAAGGTTATAGGCTACTTTTTACGCGACTGCAAAAAGGGAGAGTTATGTTTTTACCGTGACGCCCCGCGTGAGTACTAGTACTACTATAAAAACGCTAACGTACCTATTTATTCATGTCCCTTTAAAAAGAGATATTCGCAAGAAGTGGTTAGAACTTCTGTGTCAAATCCATCCAAAGGTTGTCTGTAAAAGATCGCTTTTTTTTATTGAAAATAGGTTCACGTTTGACCACTACCTCACCTGATGGCAAGTGATGATGTGATCGAAGATGGAGCACGCTTACCTAAAAGTAACCTATTCACTCTGGACTTAAAGACTCCTAGGTTGTAGCTATCGGGAAACACAGACTCCGGCAGGGAATTCCACTCCTTAGCCGTCCGCACAATGAAGGTATTCCCAAAAAGTTTTGTGCGTATGGGTGGGATGTTCACCATGTAACGATGGCGCTTCGCCGTTTGTCTCGTAGTCCGATGATGGAACGGGCTTGGCGGAATTAGATTGTGTAATTCCATTTTAGCGATAAGACTGCCCTTTGTATCACCCTTTTTAGTTGTTAAGTCCATATTTGTTTTACTGTTATGGTGTACAATAAAGAATATATCTACCTATCTACTTTTTTAAAAAGACAAAAAAAGGAACTCATTGAACAACTATATCAGGACCATAAGACAAATGAACCAGAAGAGAGAGAGTTAGTTATGAATTGAAATGAAATATTTATTTGTAAATTGGTTATAAATAATACTTTTACACGTCATGTTTTTTTGCGTGTTTAGTTTAGCTAGATGAGGCTGGTCTTTCCTAACTGACTACTCTGAGAAGAAACACCGAAACAAACTCCCTCTGAGTTTGTCGTCAACGTCTCCTTTAAAGTCCAGACAATTTGTATTTGTATATGAGAAGCATGTAGGTTCATGTCTTTGGTATTCTTTTGAGGAAATAACCACGCAAATTTGAGCGAACCTGTCCAGACAGTGCAAGCAGTTAGTTAGTTATTCTATTCTTATTTTGTCTTATGCACCAACCAAAGATAACTGTTAGCTATGTATTAAAATATTGAACGATGACGTCTCGTTTTCTGATTGGTGTTTCTAATCACGTGACTCACAGATAAAAAATCTCATTTTTCTCAAGGGAAAATAAAATAAATTAATAATAATCCTTTCTTCATTTGTACTATTTTGTGCTTCATATCAATAGATTTACATAATTAAATGGTTATTTTAAATTTTTAAACATACTGTCAACTCGCGGATTGCGGCGTGCCCGGCTATAGCATCATTAGATGATGTTTCTGCACTTCAGGCGGATTTTCGTCGACTGGAAGTATATTGTCAAACAAGTAGGTTAGATCTTAATCCAGCAAAATGCTCGGTCGTAACGTATTCTCGAAAACGGTCGGTCTTAGTTACGTCGTATACTCTGAATGGCCAAGTTTTACCTCGGTGTAATTATATTCGAGATTTAGGGGTTTATCATGATTCTAAACTTATATTTGACTCTCACGTGGATGCTATAGTAGCTAAGGCGTCCAAATCTTTGGGATTCATCATGAGACTGTCAAAATGTTTTACTAAAGCGAAAGCCCTTAAAATCCTGTATTGCACTTTCGTGAGGAAAGGAATATGCTTCTGAAATCTGGAATCCAGGTTACAATAAATACATAGACCGAATTGAGGGTATTCAAAGAAGGTTTATCAAATATTTATGCTTTCATCAGAAGATCCCGTATCATTCCGATAACTACCACAGTCTGTGTAGAAAATTTCATTTACTTCCATTAAGTACTCGCCCTGAGATATCTGACTGCATTCTATCTACTGTTAAAAATTTTAAACAATAATATTGATAGCCCCGACCTCTTATCTAAAGTTAATTTAAACATTTCGACTAAAACCCGGTATAATCCACCTTTACGGGTATTGTTCAGAACTACAATAGGCCAGTGCAACGCTAACTGGGTGTCCGAAACTGTCCACGGTACGTGGAGCTATAAACGTTGCTTACAAACAACAATAAACAAAAGGCCTTACGACAACCTATAGCCTCTGAGGCTTTATGAATACAAATAACAGGTCTAACCACTAACCTTCTGTGCTGGGTTCGCCAACTTCGACCTTCCCAAGGCCACGCCCCAAGTGTGGTATGTATGTAATATGAGGTGAGTAAGTGAAAGTGTGATGTAAATCAAGTGTGTGGACGTTCACAAGGCGCCAGTCTCCAGATGGCGCGGTTCCAACAGCAATCACAGCACAACTCGTTTCCAGCAAAAGCGCGTGCCACGCGATGGCAACCAACCGGCGAGGAATCCCAAAATATCCCGGGTTTTTCATCAAATGGGGATTACACTTCAACCAATAGATAATTCGCGACCCAATTATCGGTTTCAACAGGCGATTCCAAACGATATTTCAATTACAATTTCAATTACAAGAGGGTCCCTACGACCGGCATTTTTTCAACAAGAAACCAAAGTCTATCTGTCAAGTCAGAGTAATGTCAAGATCAAATTTCTTTATGTCAAAAGGGTGCGTTCGGAAACGATCGGTACTAAACAGGTATCTTTCAGCTCAACCAAGTATAGGCAAAATTCATTTATTTTGCGTGCAAGCAGAAGCTTTAATAACCGGTGTAAGCAGCACGATTTTGACCCGTTTATAACAAGTGTGATTGCAGCCAGAAGACGCCTAAGCCTTGATTTTTTCAAAAATAATTAATATCTGTAGTTACTGTATTGTATGTGTTATTTATATCTGCTATCTATTTAGACATTTTAAGTATTGTATTTATGATAAGGGTTATATTAAGACTACCTTTTAAGTGTTCAATTTAAGATTTTCCTGCCTCTAAACGTGAGGACTTTTAATTGGCTCACTGTCTACTATACTATTTATTTTCTGTATTTAATAGCTGTTACTCCTCCATACTTCTTAAATAAATAAATAAATATCTGGCACATGCTGAGCTGAGCACACATTTGGTGCAATCGATCAGTCCATCGATCAATTCGTCGATCAGTCCGGCGATTGGTCCGTCGACCAGTCGGCCAATCAGTCCGGCGATCAGTCCCGTCGACCAGTCTATCAATCAGTCCGTCGATCAGTCCGTCGATTAGTCCGTCGACTAGTCGGTCGATCTGTCCATCGATCTTCCCTTCGAGCAGTCGAGCAATCAATCCGTCGACTAGTCGGTTGATCAGTCCATCGACCAGTCCGGCAATCGGTCCGTCAAACAATCGGCCAATTAGCACGCGACCAGTCGGTGATCTGTCAGCCAACCTGTCCGAAGATCTGTCCGTCAACCAGTCAGTCGACCTATTCGTCGAGATGTCAGTAGATCAGTCCGTCGATTAGTCCGTCGATCTTTCGACCTGTCCGTCGATCAGTCCGTCGAGCAGTCTGTCGAGCAGTCCGTCGACCTGCCCGTCGATCTGTCAGTCGATCAGTCCGTCGATCAGTTTATCGATCTGTCAGTCGACCTGCCCATCGATCTGTCCGTCTTAAAAAAATCTCTCTTAATTCCTAAAATCTAATCTTAATTAAATTAAATTAAATACTCGAAGTACTTCTTCTTGTGCATCGACTAGTTCGCATTGCCAACCGAGCCGTTTCACGGGCTGCCTCACTTGTGACTTATAAAGCCGGGTCCGCTGCGACGTGTTTCCGTGTTTGCAAATACACACATCAAAAGTGTCTAGGGATCAAGCATTTTTATGCGGATTTCTTGAGATTGAGATGTGGCTTTGTAATAAATTTATGATTTTATAAATTTATATGGATCCTTTTTGGTGCATTTCATAATTTGAAACAGGAACTGTTAATCAAATTCGAGTAAAAGATGAAAATCAGCTGTCAATATTTTCCCTATAAAAACATACAACGCATTGAAGACATTATTAGTGCTACTGTTTCCCTACTACTGATTAAAACCAACGTTATTATGGAGCGGCGACGTCATTTAAGCAGGGAAGAAATGCTCAGAGCCGTGGGAATGATAGAAGCTGGTTCCCGGCAACGTACTGTGGCTTTAGCTCTGAATACAAGTCAGTGTTATCAGTCGACTTTGGACACGTTACCGAAGCACTGGTACCGTGGCTGAGCGCCATGGAGGACGGTATCGCTGCACCGCACGGAGACAAGACCGATACATTCAAATCTTAACTCGAAGAGCTCCAACAATAACCGCCATGATGTTAGCCGTGAGGCTTCATCACTCTTCAGGGAACTTAATTAGCGACCAAACAGTCAGAAACCGCTTGCATGAAGTGAACCTTCATTCTCGAAGACCGCTACGGGTACCACCTATAGCAATGCACAATCGTAGGATTCGATATCAATTGGCTCTTGAACACAGAAATTGGGCAGAAGAACAATGGCGTTTCTTGTGCTTTTCTGATGAGTCTCGTTTTGGTATGAGACCGGATACAAGACGTATACGACACTGGAGAACCCCTGGACGCCAACAGCTATTAAAATCCTGCCAGGAAGTCCATCCTTATAGTGGTGGAACCATCATGGTATGGGCGGGTATTTGGATCGGCGGAAGAACTGAGTTGATTTGGATCAGAGGCAACCTCAACGCTCAAATTTATGCTGAGACGATTGTATCTGACGTCATCGTTCCTCTACAAGTGCAAATCGGTCCCTTATTTCAGTTAATGCATGATAATGCACGACCGCACACCGCAAGAGTTGTAAGACAGACTCTCGCCGCAGCTAACATCAATGTCCTGCTCTGGCCTGCTCAGTCGCCAGACTTGAACCCGATTGAGCATGCATGGGTTATGCTACAGAGAAGAGCTCTGCCGAATATGGAGGGTATCCAGTCGCAAGAAGACCTTTTTTTGTTGTTGCAACGAACATGGGCGGCCATTCCACAGCGTGATTTGGATGAACTCATTTTGAGTATGCCAAACCGATGTTCTTGTGTTGTTAGTGTTCGCGGTAGAAACACGGATTATTAATTGTTTAAGTTACCCAATAAAATTTTAAAGAAAACTGTTATTTCAGTCTTTTTTTCGAACTTTAATGTTAGTGGTTCAAATGTCAAAAATCCCTTTATTAGGAAAATGGCAAATTTCTTTATTAATGCAAAGGTGACTTGGTTTATCGTTACTGTGACAAACGAAAACACTTTATTTGATGAATCCTTAAAGAAAATTTTAATTAATATCAATCAGGAGAAAAGTTATTGCAAAAATATATGTTGATCCCTGGACACTTTTGATGTGTGTAGTATAACATTGTTTGCTAACCGAATATAGGCGTGGCCTAATAGTTTTGTTAGCAAAAAAACACAATAACATGTTTGCCGAGACGAATGGATAACAGTGACGCATTTTGTGTTCGCGCTCACTATCCCTATTTTTTAATCTCAATTCTCAGAGACAGAATTGCCACATTCAAATGTCAACTAAATCTACTATTGCTATAACAGCTTTCACGTCTTTTTCGTCGGAACTCATTTTTTAAATTAAACAAAAAAATTATAACAATAGGCGCAGCGGACGGGCGGTTTTACTAACTTGTTTTGCTAACATGTTTTGATAACATGTTTTGTTAGAAAATTGGCGCAGCGGACCCGGCTTAAGACTACTCATTATGAGAACGACGACCACGACTTGTGAGAGCACGAAAGTGGGCCATACTAACGCAGCACTAGCGCTCTTCACGTGCAATTTCTTGGTGCTCTTCGTTGGTTACATTCCCAATGTTTCGAATCCTAATTGCATTACGGCTTCGTCGGGAAAGATTAGATTTCCTTGGTCACGGGATTGTTTATACTAAAGCCGGGTCCGCTGCGACGTGTTTTCGTGTTTGCAAACAGTATAACATTGATTGCTAACCGAATATAGGCGTGGCTTAACAGTTTGGTTAGCAAAAACACAATAACATGTTTGTCGTCTCGAATGGATAACATCCCCCGCGTTCGCCTGCGGGGAGGGAAAGTGACGCATTTTGTGTTCGCGCTCGCTAGAGGAAGACGGAATCGTTCGAAGAGTGTGTTGATTGTGTACGACAATTCTCTTTGGTTTGTGATGGAATGGAATAAAGAAAATACTTTGTCTTTTAATACTTTGTTTTCTTCTCTATATCCGGTAAAATTAATGATAACAGCTCTTGATAATCACTTTTTGAACATCTAAAACTAAACAAATACATTACAACAATTGGCGCAGCGGACGGGCGGTTTTATTAACATGTTTTGTTAGAAAATTGGCGCAGCGGATCCGGCTTAATACCGGCTTAATAAACTGTAAACCAGCGCTGGGTGTCTTTCGCCCAGCAAATGCTGAGTTGGTAACCCTTTCGGTGTAGACTCAGCGAAATTCTTAGTGATATTTCTTTTGTTTTTAATTTTCTGTTGTTTGTTGTTGTGTGTGTTTATCACCGAATAAATAGTTTTCAATTTCAATTTATTATCATAATAAGTAATAACTATAAAGTCACCCGGGGCGAAAGCAACTAAAAAAAATAATTTTGAAACTTTGCTTCCCTCCACCATGAGCTACTTAAATAATAGGGGTATTCTAATAAACGTACTTCATTGCATAGCTTTCGATGAACAGTTTCGACATAAATTAAAATACAAATAGACTTTGGTTTTTCCTTAATTTGCATTATTGTTGAATAAGACCAGTAAAAGTTACATTCGCCCCACTTTAGGGTAAATGTGACTATTCGTTATAACCCTGTTGTAATCTGTTTCTAAATGTTGAGGTCAAGAGTACATGTAGATGCACACAAAATTATCTGTAAAAGCTATATATAGTCGCTGAGATATAGTTCAGTTTCAAGCAAATTTACTTTTATTTTTTATGGGGTGAATGCGACTGTCTTCCATACTGACTAGTGTTGAGATGTAGTACCTACTACTTATCGATAAATAGATCTAAGTGTCAATTAAGAATAAGATCAATAAAGTGTATTATACTAGAGAAGTAGCTAGAGTAATTCTATTTTATTAATGGAATTTAGGATATAAAATAAAAGCAAGAAAAGATTTTTTCTTATATAAAATGCTTTGACAAATATACGATAAGTACGCATTGATGACTAATCTAATCTACTATCATATTTATCGGTAAAATACACTAATAATAATACACTAATACACTTCATACTCATTGCAACTAAACATTTATGCAAATACGTGAAATTCACTTATCGAAATATCGACACGGAACGTCACTAGTAATTTGCAGTTTTCGTACAAAAAGCATGGGGCGATTGTAACTGCAAAAATAGTAGCAATAACCCACGTGCATGAAAAGTTGAGGTTAATGTAACTATATCAATAAAATGTTAATTATAACACCTAGAGTTTAACCAAATATACCAATAACACTTGCGTTTTATCTTATTTTTAGGATGCACTTCTATTTTTCCTTGCAACGACTTGAAATATTTTTTATTTCATAAAACATAACACAGGACGCGGCAACACGTTGGTCCAAAATGACGGCTGACAGAAAATGATATGTCAGTACTACAGTAGGTGAACTAGTAATACCAACAGTACTTTATTTGTAAAAACTATGATTCCTCTTTACTCCAATAGTTAGAGCTATTTACAAAAATGATTAGATTGAGAGAAAATTGAATTAGTTGCTTTAGCCTCATAATTGCTTTCGCCGCGGGTAACCTTACTCGTAACACTCGCACATAACAAACAAATCGACCGGTAAATGTCAAATTCGACGTTTTGCGATATTTTCAAAACTATCCATAAACAACATGACGTGAGCTGTCATTTGCGTTTTGTTACACCATTTAAAACAAATGAACGACGACCTGATGTTGTTTTTACTCATAAATATCATATTTATTACCTATCCTATTCTGGAAAAAGATGACGGGCGTACGAATCCCATTTGAAAGAATAACGAGATTCGTCATTCATGGGAAAAGCAGCCCTATCTATATACCAGCTTTTTTAAATGTCTGGTTTTGGCATTTATTAATCGTCACTGATATAGATAAATAGATGATAGATATTAACTAAGAGTTATGGAGACTAGTAATCTATTAAGATAGAACGGGTAATTTGTAGGAATAATGGGAATTCTGAGAATAAATACTGTTTCGCTTTTGCCACAACCTGTTATAATTACAGACTCAATTTATTTTTTAAATAAAATGTCTACTTGTAATTACGATACAGCATAAAAGATCAGGAGCAGTGATCTCTGAATATTTTCTCTCCCCAATACCAAGAAGTATTTATAATCTCCGGATACTAACTCTCCTATTTTGTTTTAAATTAAGTTACTACGGGTAAAGTATGTCTAAAATATCCTGCAAATAAAATTGTACGCCATCAATTGCTGATTATTGTTTCTTAAATCTCGCAATCTTGACTTTGTTTCAGTACTCCCTTTTTTTTTTTTAACATGGTAAAATTATCAAATAAGTCCTCCCACCCGCTAAGTTTTTTTTTATAATATAAAAAAAGAACTACGATAGAAAACCCCACTTATCAAAAAATACTACTACTAAAACTAAGACAGCATAAAACCAAGTGCGAGTCTGTCTCGCCCATGAAGGGTTCCTTAGTAGTAAGCATAGATAAGCTAAACATAATTATATGAATGATAAAGTTATATTTGCAGTTTTTGAACAAGTGCTATTTCATTTTACCTTTTCGAAAGTGTCTATCTTTCAAACGATGTACTTGGAAAAAAAATGATTAAAAAAAAACCTACTTTCAGGAAACTGAAAGTATTTTTTGTGTTTCATGTATGAGGAGGCCCAATTAACTTTTTATTTCGATTCTGAACAAACTTATTTCAGATATTGCATTTAGAATGTGTGTATAATTCACATTACCAGCAATCACATTAACATCTCCAACTAAGCTAAATATGCTTGTATCTAGAGTGGGTTCACGGCAATAATGTAATGGGTGGGGTTTGGACATTGGACACCTTAGCTATCGTCGCTTATTAAGTAAGTTACATGATGTAAAGATACAAAGATAAACGAATACTAACCTGTCAGTAACAGATTCATGCAGATACCCTTCTACGGCGACCACAGGTATATTGTTGTTTAGTTCTCCGTGCACTGAGCGAATGTGAGCGATCCTTTGTTTGGCAGCTGCGTATGCGGCCGCGTAACCGACCGGCTGTTCGGCTGTGACGTCACTTTGTGCTGCATAGCCACTGGAAATTGGAACTTATTTAATATGGCATGAGATGAGTTATTGTGTGAAAATTACAATAAGAACATAGATAACTAGAATATAAGAAAACACAGTTATTTTGAAATCACAGACAGACACTTCCAGTTTTATTTCTAATCTTACTTATTACCATTGATATATTAAAAGTAGGAAGATATGTTACGCGCTAACATCGCAATCGGTAAACCTGGGCTCGGCGCACGAATACATGCTCGGAAACTCACACATCTGTGTTCAGTGTCCATCATCAGTCCCAAACCTACAGTTACCGATAGACAAGGACAGAGATAGGAGACGGCGCTGTAGTGCGAGCGAAATCGCCTCAGCTGCCGAATGTTTGCGATTATGAATGAAATGAGATTGCATGTATTAGGTAAGTAAGTAGTAAGTGTTCCCATGACCCTTGTCTCTTATTTTTGTTCCTGGTGTAATTAAAACACTGTTTAACTACACAAGAAGTCATTTTGATACGTACTTATTCCAAAAAATCCTTAAAAACACGAAGAGACGAGAATTTCTTGAGTTGTGTGATCAACAACGTTCTGTGCGCGACTGAGCGCCAACTACGGGCAATCACTTAGTTTAGTAGGACCAAACGCTGTGTCTAGTACCGTATCTTCCTCTTTTTAATACATCAATGCTTCTTACTAACATTCTAAATGCAAAAGTTTGTGAGTATGGATCGACAGATGGTGGATGGATGTTTGTTACTCTTTCACGCAAAATCTACTGCAGGGATTTGAATGTGGTATGTAGATAGTTGAAACAGAATAACACACAGGCCAATTTTATCCCGGAATTTCCACAGATGTATAAATAAGAGAAGTTATTTAATATTGTTTGAAAAAGGGGAGGCATTTTTGTGGTGGCATGTGTAGTTAATATAAAAACACACTTATTGGACCGAGCTACAAGCAGGATTAGTAAAAATGTTACAATAAAATACATACACAACATTCGCTTTCCCAAAGGCAGTTTGAAATGCTTCTCTTATAGGTGAGATCTTTACTTCTTTGTCCGATGCTACCACTACCAACAGGTCTCCTCCACTTCCTGAAGCAAAAACACATATATTGAACCTTCAAGATCAAGAATATTATACTAAACATTGGTATAATATTTTGAGCAATACAGATAATTTCGGATACATACAAATAAATACTTTTTACATATCTCGTAGTCTACTTAATATATTTTTATTTAATATCATTTTGTTAAGTTCAAAATATTAGACAACTTTAACAGACTTTATCCAGAGACAGTTTAATGAGATTAGACGAAAGTACTGTATGCGTACATAATTAGGTACCTTTGTGTGATACTATTATAAGCCAAGCTATCACACTCATATTTTAGTAACATTTTTATGTGACATTAATAATTGTAGAAATGAAATCATTAAAATTACGCAATAGCCGTCCATACAGACTGATGACAATTATGAAATATCTTTTTTTTTTAAGAGAACTTTCAATGTGGGTTGAATGATTGAATCACACTACAAGCAATCTTGTTAAGCTCTCCAACTAAGCTAAATATGCCTGTGTCTGGAGTTGGTTCACTGCAATAGCGTAATGGGTGTAGTTCGAAACTTCGACCTCTCAGTCACAAGTCCGACACCTTAAACGACAAAAGTATTTCATACTGTACATAATTATCGTACAATATCGCAAAACAGCTATTAATTGTGGTAATTAAATCATTAAAAACTTTTTTGCAAAAAATAAAACAGACTTCCATATCAAAACTAATTAATTTCGGTAGTCGGTGTTAATGGTTTTGCATTTTCTATATTTTTTCACACCGCCATCCGAAATCAAAATTATTTTTGGCTTTATAGGGTTTTGATATGAAAGTCGGTTTTATTTTTTGCAAAAAAGTTTTTATTTTCGCGCTTTTTAGTGGGTCAGTGAATTTTCCAAATCGGTTCGTAAATGACGGAGTTATGCGCGAACAAAAAACGCAATGCAGAGTAAACGAAAAGATCATCAACGTAAATATTTTTTTAGACTTTTGTTGTTTTTTCAGAAACGGCTTGTCCGATTTCGATAAAATTTTCATGGGACCATTTGGAAAGTACCCTTTTCAACAAAAAGAATTTTTCAATTCGGTTGGCAAGCGACGGAGCTATGCCCGAACAAACATCCGAATTGAGAACTTCCTCCTTTTTTAGAAGTCGGTTAAAAATCACCACGCAACAGCCGTCCATACAGACTGATGATATTAAGGAGTTTTTTTTTAAAGAGAACTACCAATTTCAGTAGAATTCACATTAGTAGCTAGCTATTTTCTAATGATAAAGTAAAGATAACTCACTAAGGTACTCTTTCATTTGAGGATCCAGTGTAGTAATCATAGAGTCGACGGAACTCTTCGCTTTCTCCGCCACTCTCTGCAGTATGCCTCCTGTAGAGACCGCCCCCTTCATCCAGGTAAAGATACCACTGCCCGGCATTATGTCACCTGAAAATAATAATTCGTGAAAATATATTTAGATATAGTATATATATAGTGTTTGCAAATTGCTAACGTTGCTAAAGAGGACGCTAAGTTGTGCCCAATGAGTGACTGTGAGAGTGGGAGCACTGACAAAACTAGAAGACGTCGCGTTAGACCTCGTAGAAGATGGCGGGACGAGCTAGATCAAACTATCAATCAGTAGTTTACTTTGGCCCTAGAGAGAACCATCTGGACATAATGGGGAGAGCCTTTACCCAGTGGAATGACGCAGGCTAACAGTAATATGTATAAGCATTTTTAGAGGAGCGTTGGTTGTCCGCCAGCGAGGTGGGTAGACGACATTGTTACCATCGTGGGTATACTCTGGATGAGACTAGCACATGAACGTGGAGCTTGGCACGAGCGAAGGGAGGCCTATACCCACCAATGGGTGAAGTCAGGCTGTGTCTTACGATGGTGATGAAGCATTTTTTTATTAGTAAAGTAAATGTCCCACTTATAATTAATTGTCTATCATCTCCTCTTGAACCTTCATCACGACAAAACACACGCCACATTATTTGTGCCGCATATATACCACCACGAACACATGAGGCCGCATATTCACAGTATTTCGATATGCTACAAGACTTGGCTAATGACTCTACTTGTGACTCATATTTCTTTCTTGGAGATTTTAATATCCCAGGTATCGAATGGTCAGACCAAGGTGGCCATGCTCATGTATCAAGCTCGGCTGGGCGTAGCTTGTTAAATTTTATGGAATTTGTTAATGGCACTCAATATAATACCACCAAAAACAAATTAGGACGAATACTGGATTTAGTTATTTCTAACGTGGATTGCCAGACAATATCTTGTAATATTCTTCTAGAACCTGACATGCACCATCCTCCGTTCTCCATATTAACTACTCTGGGTATGCAATTTGCTTCCATGAAACCTCGCTCGGTCCAAAGACATAATTTTCATAAAGCTAATTTCGATGAAATAAAACTTGAACTAGGTAAAGTTAACTGGGATAAGGCTCTCTCTCACCTCTCTTCAGAGGAAGCTGTCAATACTTTCTATGAAAAATTATACGGCATTATTAGATTGCACGTTCCGTTATCTCGCATTAAAAATGGAAAGTATCCAGTATGGTTTTCCCCATCCTTGATACGTATTTTAAAGAATAAAGAACGTGCATGGATCAAATGGAAGAATTATAATAATATCTCCGACTACTTAACCTTTTCCAAATATCGCAATCTGTTTCATCATGAATCTGCTAGATGTTATCGAAACTACATGGAATCTGTTGAGAATAACATCCCCAAAAACATTAAGTACTTCTGGTCTTATATATCAGCTCGAAAATGCAAGGCTAAACTACCTGCCAGCATGTATTTCAAGGATATTACCTCCGATGACCCCAAAAATATCTGCAACTTATTCTCAACTTACTTCTGTTCCGTCTACGAACCTTCTTCTTTTAATCCAAATACATGGCAACCACCTACTACCTGCAGTGAAAATTTAATATGTATATCAGACATTTACTTGACTGAAGATGTTATAAGTACGTCATTAAAGTTGCTTGATCCTTCTAAAGGAGCTGGACCGGATGGATTGCCACCTAGTTTCTTCACAAGATTGTATGAAATCCTCTGTACTCCCCTGCAAATAATATTTAATAAATGCCTACGAGAAGGCGTTTTTCCCGCAGTTTGGAAAAATGCCTTTATTACTCCAGTCTATAAAAGTGGTGACAAAAACAATGTAGAGAATTACCGCCCCATCTCAATACTTTCCACCTTGTCCAAGGTCTTCGAGAGACTGGTACATGAATCAATATATTCTCGTCTTCACCGCCATATTATCCCGGAACAACATGGATTTGTAAAACGTCGTTCCACCACAACAAATCTTATGGTTTTCACTAACTATTTATTCGAAAATATGGATCAACGATTACAAGTAGACGCTGTATACACAGACTTTCAGAAGGCTTTCGATAAGGTGGATCATAAATTACTCATGGATAAAATAGCCTATAACGGTATACGCGGAAACTTATTGCGTTGGTTTATGTCATATATTTTTAACAGAACCCAGAAAGTCGTTGTTAATGGTTATGAATCTGACACTGTAATTGTTACGTCTGGAGTTCCACAAGGTTCCATCTTAGGTCCTCTTCTCTATGTCATATTCATAAACGATATTAAACAATGTTTCGTTAACTCTCGGTTTCTAATGTACGCAGATGACATCAAAATCTATAAACCTTGCAAAACGATAGAGGATTGTCAACTTCTTCAAGATGATCTAGACAGGTTACATACTTACTGCATTGTTAATAAGCTCATTCTTAGCCTTCCAAAATGCCACACTATCTCTTTTACTAAGAACAAAAAGAAACACATATATACCTATTCCATTGACAACGTTCCCCTAAATACTGTTCGTTCAGTACGTGATTTGGGAGTAATACTTGATTCCTGTCTACACTTTGACTTACACTATGATACAGTAGTAAATAAAGCTTTTCAAATGTTCGGTTTCGTCATGAGATCGTCCCGTGACTTTGTGCGTCCCTCTACCTTCTTAATGCTATACAAAACATTGATTAGATCACAATTAGAATATGCTTCACCTATCTGGAATCCTTTGTACAAAAAGTACGGTGCTGGCTTAGAAATGGTACAGAAAAAGTTTTTGCGTTCTATGAACTACAGGTGTTATCACTCTAAAGTTCCCTACACACATTTATTAAATAAATATCATGTTTTAAGTCTAGAGTACAGACGATTGCTTCTGTCAGTAATGATGTTGCATGGTTTGTGCAACAACAGATTTGACTGCACAGATTTAACAAATAAATTATGTTATACAGTACCCAGAACTGTTATCCAGCGCGGAGTGCGCGTGCCTCGTCTGTTTCATACAGAGTCCTGTAAAACTAATGCCGGAGTGCGCGTGCCTCTGCGTCGTATTGTGGACATATATAACTCGCACTTCACACGGCTTGATATATTTTGTCTATCTAATAAGCAATTTAAAGTAGAAGCTTGTAAACTCTTGTCTGAGATTTAATTTAATAATATGTTAATCAGTTACGGATTTATTAGATAATGTTATTTTAACTATTTCGTTTTTAGCTTTAATGTGTCATTGTAACTTTCATTTCTTTTGTTAACCTGTGGACAATGGTGTGGGTTGCATAATTGTTTAATTAGTTATACGAATTTTAGTTAATATGTTTTTATTATGTAACTGTTATTTGTCCCTAAATAAATAAATAAATAAATAAATAAACTCTCCTGTCGCAGGTCTGCTGGAAGAAATTTCTTAGGAAATAAGCAGCACCTTTGTGCTCTTTTGTCTGTATTTAATTTTTTTTTGTAAGTGTCATGTGTGTACATAAATAAATAAATAAATCCTATAATTCTTTTCTCATTTTCTAGATTTTATTTGATGACTAGCTTTTGCCCGCAGCTTCGCCCGCGTTAATTTACACTTTATCAATAATTCTTGTTGTCAATCGGTACACCTTTTTGGGTGATTAAAAAACGCATAAAATATTTAAAACACCATCACTTACCATCAGGTGAGATGGTGGTCAAACGCGAGCCTATTATCAATTAAAAAATAAATTATCTTTTTGAACCCAAAAACGTAGTTATAATACATTTTTGTAAACTACGTTTCTGGTTTTCCCGTCCTTGGCTAAAAGGTGTAGATTTTGTAGGCTTGATACTCGTGAGCACGCCACATACAGTTGCCCATGGGAAAAGCAAAGTGTGTCTCTCCTTAAATTATTGTTATTATGTATGTCTTTGTTTCTTTTTTTAATATTAATATGTATAAGTATAGGTATATGTTTTGAGAACGTTATTTATTGTTTTTGTATTTTATATAGATAAATAGTACACCGTGGACTATCCGCGTATTTATTTTCTCCTTCTGTGTCAAATCCATCCAAAGGTTGTCTGTAAAAGATCGCTTTTAGCGATAAGACCGCCCATTGTATCACCCTTTTTAGTTGTTAAGTCCATTATTTTATTTTACTGTTATGGTGTACAATAAAGAATATATCTATCTATCACCTGCGACTTTCAGTGTCTATCCTTGAGCTTTGTTTATGGTCATTGCGAATGCTGCTTTTAAGGGAAATTGGAGTCTTTTGAACTGGAGTGGCAAATCGGTCGGGATTATTGGAATGCGAGGAATAAATACGTTTTCACCGCTTGTTGTTCCTGTCATAATTATTGCTTGCACAATATTGCGTCCAAGGTGTGTAATTTGTAGTCGCGTGCCATTACAGAGCCTTGGTGCGTCCAAATTACACATCAACAGGACTGGGACACCAAGTTTAATCCTCAACTTATGTGATGGTACCCCTGACATTTCCAGAGAGTTGATAAACTCTACTGGGTACGACGTCACTTGCTCTATATCCATGACATTGCCGATGGACAGATACTCGACAACATCACCATCCACATGAAACGTATTCTTTTCGTTGATCTGTCCTATAATTTCGTTAGTTGGTGCCAAAATTGCTCTTTCACGCAGCCATTCTCTATCCCTCATATTTGTTTTCAAATCCGAATAAACGTGGTTTATTAAATTATTTTGAATGTGTGGTACATAGCGGCAGGCGGCTGGCCGCGCTGTGAGTAGGTCCTTTACGTACGTAAAAATTGATAATTTACCTATATATTTATGTCTATGAGATACCTACTTGCATATGTGTGTACTATTAATCTGCAAGTATATTATAGACCTAAATATTATATACAAAAGTAGATAACCTAACTACTTAAAAAAAATAGAAATCATTCGTATATTAACTTGATTGGTTAAAATTTAAACGACACGGTTGGCGTAACGGTTGACTGGTGCATGACATGGGTTCGACCCCAGCCCCAAACAATGATTTGTATAGCCTACATGTAGTTGTGTAGTTTAAAAAAAATGTTTCGAGTGGTTCTTGAATACGCGATTTGAATGAATTGGGAGGGAGGAATACAAAGTTTCAATACCTCTTTTACAACCTTAAGGGAAGATTTCCGGGATAAACGCTATCCTATGTCCTTCCCAGGGTCCTAAACTATTCCCATGCCAAATTTCATCTAAATCGGTCCAGCGGTTTAGGCGTGAAAAGGTAACAGACAGACACGAGTTACTTTCTCATTTATAATATTCGTATGAATAGAAGTAATGCTATGAAGTTAAACCACTTCTAAATGAGAAATAGTCTTTAAAACTTAAGGTGGATAAGATTTACTTTTAATTATAATTATGTGGATTTATGACATATAAGACAAGTATCCAATTGAATTGCAAATTCCTTTTTAATACAACTTGTCACTTAAAAATCAATGTAAATAGCACAACACTAAAATCTATACTCCAGGTGAATTAAAATTGTCTTGATTATATTCAAGTATGGGTTTGGGCATAAATTATGAATGTTGTATCCTCTAACAAACATAAAAGCAGTGAAACAATGGATGCCTTTATTGTAACAAATAAAACGCAATAACAACATACCAAGTTTATCAATATCTGGTGTGGAGTCCGGCAATGATTCTGGAGATGGTGTGGCCTGTGAGTCTTCAGGGGACCTGATGGACATCAGGGGTTCTCCTAAGCTCAGAGGAATTGCCGGGCTGGAACCAAGGAAATAAAAATATACAGAATGGAATCAGGCGGGATTTTCGCAAAGTAATTGCGAAAATCTATACCAAACTGGTAGGTACTTCAGAAAAATATTTAATGTTAATTCCGCTAAATCCAGTAATAATATTATTATTGCTGGCGAGATTGTGGTGCTGCTTACTGCTTGCAAGAGTGAATGAATTTAGCCGAGTTACCACTAGATTATTTTCTGAAATATTACTTAAATATTTTTTGTTTGATTTGAGAAGTAATATTTAGAAATATTATACAATACATCTGTAATAAAGCACTTGTATATTAATTGACAAATCAGGGGATAGCCACTATCTCTCCTTTACACACGCTAACTTTTAGCTGAGCTAGGAGATCAGTACCTCACCCATTTTGTATTGCATTATAGGACCTAAAATAATAGAATTCCAACATAATAATCAGCCTATAACATTAGGACACAGGCCTCCTTTCTATGAGAGCGAATAGATCATAATCCAACACACAGGCCCAGTGTGGGTCGGTGGGTTTTGAGTTTTTGACAACATCAATGTTTTGAGCAATGGTAATGAAAATTATACAAAGGAAATACTAATATACAACACAAATTCAACAATATTAATATAAACAATACAATTATATTATGTACACTTAAGCAGTATAATTCTAATGTAACATGATCATCAAATCTACAAAATTGCAATATTGTACATTACTGAAGAATTATATATATACATAAATATGTCAAAAAAATTGTCGAGGAAAGCGCAACGAAAGCACACAGCAGATTGTGCATAAGAATATCTATAATCACTTTGATTATGTTACACCTATGAGCATCTGTTATTATCATTTTCTAAAGTTCACATTGAATAAAAGCATAATTTGAAATCATTACTTACTCTATACTCGCTTCATGCACATAGGACCAATATTTTAATTTCAATCATAACTTAAGATATTAGTGTAAAAATATAACCCTCCTTTTTTTCAGTCGGGTAAAAAGTAGCTTATAACCTTCCTCAAGCTTCAAGCTACTTTCATACTGAATTTCATCCAAATCCACCCAGAAAATTACTTTTGAGGATTAGTGCATTTATACAAACAAACTTCTCTGCTTTATAATATTAGTAAAGATATTAGTAAAGATTATAACTGAATATTAATTTGCTATACCACAATTAGACATTATTATATGCAAGTATAATATTATGTACAAATATACTCTTACAATGATTCTCTTATAATTTAAGACACATAAATATGCACAATTTAACAGAACATTCCAAGACGTAGTACTGTAAAAAAGGCAATAAGCAAAGCATATTAAAAATGAGAAAAAAGGAAACAATATTACAGTACAAAAGCAATAAGTTTTAGTATGCAAAAAGATACTAGTACCATTTGTCACCATTTAACAAGTAAGTTAAAGTGTCAATTTAACTTACTGCTTAATATTGTACATCTAGTATAAATGTTACTGTGCTGTATTTTAATTATGCATTGATGTAACAATTGTTAGTAAATCAAATAAGTAAACAAAAATTAAGAATCAATGCAATGCAGGACTGCTATCAATGCCCACTGCCCACATATAGGAGCCATAGGAAAATAAATCAAATAAGTCAATAAAATAACAATACAATATTGGAAAAGGATTATTACCTGAATTTCTCAGCGTTTTCTGGCTGTGGTGGTGGTTCATCCCTGCCCTGGACTATGATTGGCTGCACCGGCACTGGCACAGGTACTGATTGGCCAACAGCTGGTTTGGGTATCTGCAACCACAACACAAACGTTTTTATATAAAATATAATAAGCTCAGATGGATGACACAGTTAGCGCAGTGTTTGAGTGATTGGCTGCTGTGCTGCATATTGTGGGTTTGAATACAACAGTGGAACAAACGTTTGGACAATTAAAAGTTGTTCCGGTTCTGGGTGTTTTCAAAAATGCAATCACGATATATAGGAGAAATCCCTAATGTTGGGCAATACATTTTTTTAAAGGAGTGAATAAATCAAGAACCAAAGAAGATAAGAAATTGCTCTATCTTCCTGGTAATTTTACTTCAAAATCCAGGATCTAATCAACATCCAATAATTTGTTTTGGCTCAAAGTATATGTTAAGTTAGTTGTAAACAAATGCGAAACCTGTTACCTCCACAGCTGGGACCACTGGGCTAGCAGTTACGAAGTTAGGCAGCTGTGACGGCGGTGCCACGCTCGACAGCAGGTTGCCGGTACTAGCAGCAGGCGTCGGCGGCTGGGGAATCTTAGGCTTCTTATCCAACCCACTCATTTCTTTATTTATCACCAGTACTGAAAATCACAAACAATTAATTATAAAGCTATATTAAAGATTAATTTTCACGAAATACAGAAAAAAAAACAATAGAATATAATAGTAAATCTGCGTTATTTGAATAAATAAGGACTCAATAAATGCGACAAAACATGTATTTTACCTTCACAACAAAACAAATTCGTGGATATTTACTATTTGACAGCTGTAGTGGTGAACGAGTATATTCGTAATAGGTATACATATTATAATACAAGACCTCATATTCATATTAGGATATGCGAATATCATATATTAGGCTCCCTGGATATTAGGCAAAGTAGCAATATTAGTATATTACCTAATATAGCGAGTATTAGCAATTTCTCACTAATACTCGATATTAGGTAATATAGCCATATTGGTATAATACACTAATATGTCGATATTAGGTAATATAGACATATTAGTATAATACACTAATATGTCGACATTAGATAATATAGCAATATTAGTATATTATACTAATATGGCTAATACGATATCAGAATAGTAAGATGCATAGACGCGGCTTGGTAATACGGTGCCGATACGATCGTATGAGCAAAATGGCGAGATTCTTGGCAGATTATAATATTGCGACTCGTTGCAATAACATGTTATTATGTGTACGCAGAAAAAGGGAAATAGTGAATGTTTTTTGATGTGAATTATGAATGTAATTTTAATTAAAAAAAAATAGTTGTAATTAAGTGATAAACTTTTTAAATACGCCAACGTATTTATCGTTGTGGGCCTGCGGACGATGAGCAGGGGTAGCTCACCATCCGGTAAGGACCAGGACAACGTTGGCGGCGCGCCATGTTCCGCGCACGCCTCAAGGAGTAGTCAGTAGCATTAACGGGGCCCGATAGGGGTTGCGGTAATATTCTAACGAGATACCGTGGTCTCAGAACGCAAGGGCAACTGAAGTAGCACGGTGGGTTTTTGGTTAGTAGAAGTCTGACACTCCCTTCTGCTCCACCCACAGTGGGAGGAGTCATTTGATTATTTTCCCACCCAGAAAAAAAAAGTATTCATCGTTGATAGACCTCAGCTCAATAAGTATAAAGAAAAAAAAAACACTTTTCACTATGTCATTTATAATCACGAGAACACGCTTAATATGAATGAATGCTAATATTGGCTAAACTAATACTCGACTAATATTTTTTTAATTTCTATATTTCTGAAGGGCCCACTCTTGACCTCGATCTCGCCTGATGGTAAGCGATAGATGAGGTCTAAGATGGGACGAGTGAGCCCAGAAGATGCCTATTTACTCGTGCTTTAAAGGCTGAAAGGTCATAAGTGGCCATCCAGTAATAGGTGTGGTACCGATACATATGTACGAGCGAACGTTTAATATGTATGAATACTGATAAGAATATGAATTGGCTAAACTAATATTTGACTAATATTCAGTAATAGGTACAGTATCCTAATATGAGATTACTAATATATTCAATATTATGAATATCAAGATTTGACCCTAATATACATCTCTACAGCTGATAAAGAAAGGTGCAAGATTGCAAGCTGACAGAAAAGTGTTGCATTTCGTAGATGTTTACAAAGTCATTTAAAACTGATTAAATTATTGATTAACCTATAGCTGTTTTTATTTTTACAAGTAATAACCATAGTGCTACAATGTATGAGCATCAGTAGTCTATCATTTATTAAAATAGAACGCTAAGCAATTTATCCAGTAAATTCATTTCATTTTATTTGTTTAACGAAACTGTGTTCGTAGACAAAATTGAATACGTCACTAAAAATTTGACAAGAGTTTTTACGTCTAGTTTAGACGTAAAATCGTTAATATTTTAAACATCACAATTATGTTGTCTCTCTCACATCTCATAGATTTACTATGAATGACATTTTAATCATGTTCAAAATTGTATTTATTTTAAAGGCATAATTACAGACTTTGGGGGTTGTTCATTTCTGTCAAGCGAATCTTGGTATCGGAAAGTTATCTCGCTGTTTTCAGGAAAAATTCATTAGACGCCAAAATTGTTCGTTGTATCATTTGTGGTCGTGTCATCTTTAGTGCAAATTAACCATGTCCGAAGAGCCTGATACGCCGCCCTTTAGCACAGTAGATATTAACAATGATAACAGGGATGACGAAGATCTTTTCGCGTCTGCGGTCCAGGTATCTTATTGGAATCCTATTTTAATAACTTGTTGTGTTCGCGTCCGCCCCCCAGCGGCCGGCAGATCGTTGACGCCCCTGAGCATGATCTCAAACAAACAAATTTAGAACATTTCAACAACTTCTTGTGCTGATGCTGCTTTATTACTGTTAATTACCGCTTATTAACATTTTGCAACAATAATTTGCATGAGAATCGTAAACAAAAATTTCCACATATTACAGAATTTTATAGAACTTGATTTCTCTTTGATATATCCTTGGAAGTTAATTTAATTACTGAATCTATGGCCTAAGTGTAAGAACTAAGGCTATTATCAGTATTAGTCACCTTACTGATAGCCGGTTTTCTCTCAAACTTTTTTTTTTTTATTTATCTGTAATAATAGTTCTTTGTTTTTAGAAGATAGTGAGAGTTCAGTTACTGCAATGACTTTTGAATATAATCATGTGTTTACATTTGTGCAGGTATTTGGGAAAAATATTATTGCACTACATTATTTGAATAGGAAGCCACAAGTGCAATAAAAATCTTGATCCATTGCATTTACAACCTTATTATTCAAAGAATTTATGTTACTCATTACTTATTGAACATTACCTGTATAATATTTCCACCTTTTGCTGCTTGGAATCAATTGTCTGATTGTTGTTTTTTTAAATTTTTAATATGTGTGTCAAGCTTTGTACAAATTATTTACCTAGCAGATGGCAAAAGTCGATTCAATCAACTTTCAAACAAAAAATATCTTCTGTTTAGAGTCAACAGAACATGACATCATCTACTAATCATATTATATTACTATTAGAAACCCACCCGTCTCCATAGCGGTTCCAATTATAGACACAATTCTGCCTCTTTCTTTTAGTGATAAACAACATTTATAATAATACTAGCTTTTGCCCGCGACTTCGTTCGCGCGGGAGGTTTTTCCCGCGTAATTCCCGATCCCGTGGGAATTCCGGGATAAAAACTATTCTATGTCCTTCCCAGGGTCCTAAACTATTCCCATGCCAAATTTCAGCTCAATCGGTTCAGCGGTTTAGGCGTGAAAAGGTAACAGACAGACAGACAGAGTTACTTTCGCATTTATAATATTAGTATGGATATGGATTTTTAGTGTAAAGAGGAAAGCGGAAATACAGACAGACAGCAGAATATAACATTGTATATCTTTTAGCAAGTTAGTAGGTAGGTAAAGAATATAATTTAGCTGTCACATGCAACATGCAAGGAAACACAAAAATAGTTTTAACTAGAGATATGCATCACACACCCAAATCGGTCAATTAAATTAATTATTTTTTAACTATTTAAGCACTAATTGAGAACTGTTTGCAGTGCAGAGTATGGGACAGCTTCTCTCAAAAGACATACAATGTGTCACAGTAAATGCAAATGCAGTAAATGGGGTCACTACAGAGAAACATAATTATAAATATGTGCCATTATTAACAAAGTGTCATTATTTTATTAAAGCTTTTAAATTAAAATTAAAGATTTTAAAATTCTTTTCCATGAAAGGCTTAACAAATTTTCCAGGCTATAGTGTAACTACAAAACTAATTAAATAAATGTTGTGTTACAATAGTGTAAGATTAGATTATATGACTAAAACATATTGTGTGTTTATTAAAACAGATAAGGCACCTAGCCCAACATACTGTGACACTTAGTAACACTACCTAAAGCACTTTGCTTAACTCCGCCCCTAAGATGACCCAATGACCCTTTGCTTGGCTCATCTCTTCTTCTGCTTAGCCTTTTTTTTTTTGTAACTTTGTTGGGGTTGGCTTCCAGTCTAACCGATACAGCTGAGAATCATGTAGGGTTTTACATAGAGTGACTGCCTATTTGACCTTCACAACCCAGTAACTGGGTAACACTACACCTTTGGCAAGACCAGTGCTAGTCACACTCACAATGGTCCTGTGCAGCAAATAAGTGTGGAAACCAAACCATAAAGAAGAAGACCATTGCAAGATTTTCTGTCTTGTTCTACCCTTAACAACTGACAAAGATGTACAAATGACAGCCAGGACCTGTAGGTCCATTTTTTTTTTCGCTGGGCAAAATGCATTACGCATGCCCACTCGTCCGGGGACGGGAGGGGTATGTGGGAATCCCCGGTAAATCCGGTATACCCACTAAACGACCCAGCGGTGTTCCCACTGCGCCGAGATGGGAGGGCCATGGGAATCTAGACATCCACAGCCGTCCCGGCGCATGCCCGCCTAGCTGGCGGGCCCCGCACCCCCCCCCCCCCCCCTTGGGGGGGTACGGGAATGGCCGGGAACACCTGGCCATTCCCGTCCGACACTGGTGGAGGCCTGTGCAATACAGGCAAGGGTGCCCCCGCACCCGTTGGATCTGTTGGTCCCCATCTACAGGCCGACCTCGGCAAGCGTTCCTTAACCTTGATGATTGACTCAGTTATTATTTTACCTCGAGATCCTTTCACTCATCTGTATAATATGTATGATTATATAAAACAATTTCTATTTGTTAGTCTCGCTAAAACTTGACAACTGTTAGAAAGGTTTGGCTTTTTTCGGTTTAAGTCCAGGGAAAGTTTAAAAGGTGAAAAAAATGTGATAAAAGAAATGGCGGTACAAAGTTTGCCGGGTCAGCTAGTGTAAATATAGATTCAATATTGTATAAAACAGCTGCAAATGAAAAGACAGCAACATCAGCAACTATATTGGCGCCAAAATTAATAAATTAACGATTTATGTACCAGTAAACCTTTGGTTTTTTTTTTCTTAGCCCATGTTGTGTCCCACTTCTGAGCAAAGGCTTCCCCTTTTCCCCATCTTGGGCAATTTCGGAACATGTTTTCCCCGCGAACATATTCAGATCGTCGCGTCACCAGCGCCGTGCTCGACCTCGACGGCGTTATCCTCCTTCAGGCATCCAGTGGGTGACGATCTTTGCCCACCTCTCCGGTTGCATTCGAGTGACGTAGCCGGGTGTTTGTTTGTTAAAATATTTTGTTTGTTGATCTTATTCATTTGATTGGAGGAACACAAAAAAATTGACTTGTGTCCTTATCGGCAGTATATCATTTCTTTTCTCTTGGTAAGAATCTTAAACTACCCAAAACCAATTCCGATCCCTCATATTGGCTGTGCATTTTTCTTTTCACTGTGCCTTATTAATCGTTTCGCGTAGTGTTCCGAGCCGATATTAAGTTTAAATCCGTCTTTTCCTTAGCCAATCGGTTCCTCCAAAGAAAATCTCAATCTATGAAATCTCAGCTATAAGACCACCATTGTAACCAAAGTTTTAGCAATATTGTTATTTAAGTGTGTTTAAATTTTTGGTGGTCAATAATAATGCATACGTAGTTGCCAAGTGTATTCACCTGTCAATATTAATAATATTACTAATAACAAAAAGCATCGCCACCTGGCAGGTACTTTCCAAAGCCATTTTGCACCTTATTTCAATTGCTATAAAGATTGTATTTGAAAAATCCACTTCCATTATATGTAGAGAATATAAAAAATCTGCTATTCAGTGCTCCAATTGTCCATATAAGTGTGGGTTTTAGATAAAAAAGTTAGAATTTATTTTATTTCAAACACAGATTCGATGCTGTCAACTACAACAGTCTGCAGCTTGATAAGTAAATTGTATCAGACTGTTTAGCCATTTTATTACTTGATTTTTGCAATAGATTACTTCCTTTATATCATGTACAGAACACCACCCATACTTAAATATAAAATTCTAAAGCAACAGAAAGATTTGTCCAGAACTCCTAACTACATAGTCCTTCAACTGCTTTCTATTGTTACAAATTAAGATCTATTAAGTAGTTAAACAATCTATTGTTGCTTACAGGAAGTGAGTTTGGACCCAGAGGTGAATGGAGTTCGTGAAAGTCTAGAGAAAGTCATCATCAGTGATGCGGCACCCTCTATCACTGCGTCATTGAGCAGCCCAATCATGGAAGAGGTAAATTCAATTCATTTATTAATACAAGTAACAAAACTCAATTGGTTAGTAACAATCTTTCTTAATCCTTTATTAGTACTTAACCTAACTTACAAGGTTAGTACGTGAATAGAAGCTACAAGCTTAACGCTGACGTGAAGAGCTTGCAGCAGCGATTCACGAACACACAGTGGAACCTGCTCGCCACACATCGATGGATTATGTTGGGGCTGGCCCGCACCCGGCGCACCAGGGAAGCGCATCGTTTTCGCATCGTCGCATAAAAACAATCGACGCGAGCTTCAGCAAAAACACATTAATAATTAATTATCATAAACTCGATGATGGAATGGGCCGTCGCTATCGGCCAGAGAAGAGATGGCTAGATGACTACTTGGTTTTTTCGTTCTTTGGCAACTGAGCAGTTGACGACTATACTGCCAAAGTCATGTGGTAACGGGCATGACAAACCTCCATAAATACTACTAATATTGGTATTATATTTATTATTATGTCGACAGTATGCAAACCCCAGTCGATTTCCTCAACCCCAGTCAGATGTTAGAGCTCTCTACAAACTGCCCGAGTTCCGCGAATGTTTTAATTTGATACAGCGGCCCTATAATGCAAGGGTGCTGAAGGAGCAGGGTGTGTTTTTAGTCAGTAGAAGTTCACTCCCTTCCGCTCCAGGAGTTATTTAACGATTTTCACACCGAAAAAAACATGGCACTCCACAAAGATTTATACTGTTGTGTGCAAATAACTTAATGCCAAGTAATCCTAACAAAGTACCGTATTTAACTATACTATGGCTTCAACGTGTCAAATAAATCAGTAGGTATTGTCGATAAACCTCGCCGATGCTCACGTTCAAGGTCAGCGATCGAAGGAATCGCCTAATAAATAGCTGATTTTAAATCTGCGGCGAGACGTGAGTTCGGACGATGGAAAAATGAGCCATGCGCGACGAATAGATTGTCTAGTAATAGCTGCAAAGTCGGTTGCATAGGTACTTAAAAGTAATGGATAGATTATCTAGTAATAGTTACAAAGACGGTTACATACTTAAAAGTAATTACACTGTACAAGTAATGTTAATTACATTGTATAACGTACAGTTGTTTAGTGAAACTTGAAGAACACATATCATCAAGTCCTAATCTCTGAAGGATAGGCAGAGGCAAAGTTAAATTCCGTCACTTACTTTAATTCGAGACGTTTATCAAAATGGAAGGCCCAAAGGCCGAAGTCAAGCCAAAAACAGTTTGAAGTAGTTCAAACTACAAGTTCACAGTAATAAATACGGAAGGTCATATTAATGCCAAAACATTAATTACTATGCATCATCATAATTAAAATCTGTTAGTGACAAAATACGCGTTAAAGCTACGGTGCTTCATTCTGCAATGTTTATTTAAAAACAAAAAGAAAGGTTTTAATGTAACATAGAATTCCTTACGGCCATGTCCCATTTATGTCACTGTTAAACGTTTTCGTGCTAACGACTTTGCGTGCAGCGGGTGGCGAAGGTTGCATTCTAGTAATAGTATCTAGGTAAAGATTACAAATTAGGTACATGGTGACACATTTAATGATAACTAGCAGTCCCGGCGAACTTCGTACCGCCATATTTTATTTTTATTTACCATATTTTCTCACCTTTTAAACCTTCCCTGGACTTCCACAAATATTTTAAAACCAAAATTAGCCGTTCTCGAATTTTAGTGATAGATGAATAGCAATCGATTTTTATAAATAAGAGATACTATCTAAATTCACAATCTAACACTACAAAAAGCCGTCATACATTCCAAATGTTTAAAAAAAATTGTTAATACTATTTTTGCTCCACAAACAAATAACTAGAATTTCGCCTCTATTATAATGTCACTAGCTTCTGCCCATGGATTCATTTCCTTGAAAAGTTATTTTCAACGAAAAAAGTAGCCTGTGTGCTTCTCCAACATCGAATCTATCAAAAACCACTTTCATTACATCGGTTTAGACGTGAAAGTGTAACAGACAGACATAGTTACATTTGCGTTTATAATATATTAGTAGACGTGTTTAACTTGTGTAAATTGAAATGGAATGAAATATTTACTTTGTAAATTGGTTATAAATAACACTTTTACACGACATTTTCTTGTGTTTTAAGTTAAGCTAGATGAGACCGGGGGAGAGCTGTTATAACTTGTTGTTGGTCTTTGTAATGGTGCATATTATAAACACAAACCTCGTAACTGTAATTATGGTTCATTCTATAAATGAAAACTTAATAATCAAAATCTGTTGCGTTATTTAGGAAAAGTAAGCGAAGAAACAGGCAAGCAGACGGTGGCTTTGTTTTATTTTATTTAGATATTTAGGCTCTGGACCGATTGTCACGTTCTGGGTTGCTATAGAGCATGTTTGAAATCGACCCCCCCAACCGAGAACTCGGTAATGTGCTATTATGGGCTTTATGCTGTTATGTCGATTTTTTTTTAGATTTTTCCTAATGATATTTACAAAGATATCATGACACACATGATATTTTATGTAGGTATATAATTTTAGGTATTTTTTTTTTTCTTAAATAACTATGTTTTGAATAAAAGGAATTTCATAACAATGACACAGTGAACATTTCGCAAAAAAAATGATTCCATTTAATACATCAATTACTTCAATAATCCCACTAGTTAAAAGTTAAAATAAAATGGTTTAAAAGGCCTGGTGTATGTATGGTTTCGTAATGCGCTCCGCGACCAAATTCATGCTCGCCGAAACCTTGTACCTGTACAAGACCTTAATTAGATCTCAGCTGGAGTATGCAGTTGCGGTGTGGAACCCTCTCTATAATAAATATACTGATAGTATTTAAAAGGTGCAAAAGAAATTTTTGAGATCAGTAAATTATAGGTGCTCCCGCTCTACGGCCTCTTACGCTGAACTCCTGAAGAAATACAATCTCCTAAGCCTAGCCAGTCGTAGAATTTTTCTAGAGACTATGCTTTTGTACAACTTTTGTAGTAATTCCCTTGATTGTTCTGGCATTTGTAACAAAATTTGTTATTTGGTTCCTAGTAGAGCCCACATCCGTGCTGTGCGTAAACAACCACTGTTCGCTATAAGGTCATGTCGAACAAATGCCGGAGTACGAGCACCACTGCGTCGTCTAACCGACAACTACAATAGGTACTTTCTCGATATTGATATCTTTCATTTAAGTCCAGGAAGATTTAGGAATTCTACTCTCAAATCAATCAAAGGCTCAAATATGCATATAATAATAAATAATTTATAAGAATGTTATAGTCAAGTAACGTATTTATTTATAATTGATTTTTAGAAAACTATAATGATTGATGTCACAGTGAGGGCGGGCTTAGAAAGCCAGTGGTATGTGCCCTTAGGGTGGTCGTTTATGTTATTAGACCCTAAGGAGAGTCGTTGGTTATTGCTCTGTTAAGAGCCGAGACTGCGTTACCGACTGCTAGCTGACCAGGCGTGGCCAGGTGCGACGGGTGTTAGAATCGCAGAAGTTACGCCGCTCGGGAAGGCTCCTTTCATGCACCCCTTTTAAAAAACTGAAACTAATATGTAGAAATTTTCCACAGATAGCAACAGAGCGCGCGAACAACATAATTATCACAATAACGGAACCACAGAAGATTGGAGAAGGCATGAGCTCGTACGTAGCCTACCGGGTCCTCACGAAGACAAATATGCCTATCTTCAGCAAGCACGACTTTGCTGTACTCAGGAGGTTTAGTGACTTCTTGGGTCTGCATGAGAAGCTCACTGAAAAGTATTTGAGGTCGGGCAGAATTATACCGCCGGCTCCAGAGAAGAGTATAGTAGGTGGGTAGATGAAGTTCTTGTGAGAATACTTTTACAGCCTTCGGACTTTTATAATGATTATGTTATTACGGATTAATCAGGATCATACGTCAAACTTTATTGCACGCTATCGCCATCTATAGCATCTTCCGTCAGATATGAACCGACCCTAAATGAGATATTTTTCCGCAAAAAAAGAGTGTATATGAAATTACTACTAAATACAAACCTTGAAGCTAAAGCTAGCTTACTTACCTTAGTAAGTTTCTCATTTGTTATAATATAATAATAAGTTTTATTTCATTGTCACATATCCGTCTTAAGCTAGGATATTCTTTTGTATAAATGAAACACCTGTGAAAGTGAGGAATGTAAGTGATTACCCACTGTAATTCTCATGAAAAATAAACATTTAAACCATAACATTGACTTCTTTTTCTTGTGTCAGGCACAACAAAACTAAAGATGACATCCACACCGTCAACCGAGAGTGCAAACGGCAGCGCAGTAGCTGGAAGCATGCAGTCGCAGTTTGTAGAGCGGCGCCGTGCAGCGCTCGAGCGCTTTCTGAACAGAGTGGCACAGCACCCCGTACTCTGCATCGACCCTGACTTCAGGGAATTTCTTGAGTCAGGTAATTTTATACATACAAACTAAAATAGTCCTGATGCCACAAAAATCGTACATCACACAACCCAAAGTTATCCGACTAGCCCGGCAAATGAGATCAAACGCGAGCCTATTATTAAAAAATACCACTATCCAGTCCAGAAACGTTGTTCTCCGTTAAGCTTACTCCGGCCACAAAAGGTTTCATCTGGTGGAGACATGCCGCTGCAGGGCCGTGAATATAATATGTATATAGGCAACCGGCGATACAGAGTTGCGGCTATTGAATCTTTACTATATTTAGTTAATAAAACACTAAATTATACGGGCACCATTTTAATCAGCAGAGCAACAGCGACAGAGACAACATAGAATAATTACAGTTTTTTTTTTTTTGGAAGAGTAGAGTAACCATAGATAACAAGACGCTTAATAGAAACGCCATAGATAAACAATCCTCAATACAGCCCCTCAATTTACAGAATTTATAATAACATATCTAATTGTATTATTAACATTCTTAAATTGCACTATTAATAACTAAGAACTTAACTGATAACGCTATTACAATTCTATGTCAATGTTCACTCTATACATTAATAATTCAAATTTTGTCTCTTAATTATGTTTTTAACAATTATTTTGCTCCAATACAATAATTCTTTTAAACTAAACAATATTCCAAAAATAATAAAGACACAGCATAGTAACAGTACTTAAATCAAATTCAGCTTAATAGAAAAATAGTTATGTTTTTGAATAGGTAACGATTTGGTAAATATATCTGAAATGTTTTCATTTGTTGGTATATATGAAATAGACACAACTTTCTTGTAATGATATTTTATTTCAATATGTTTAGATGCTTTAGTATTAATTTGGTTCTGAATCAATTTAATAGTGCTCTGATTATCAATTAACAAGTAAGCTGAAACACTTTCATCACCTAAGAAATCAGAGAGTAAGCCTTTAATGTGTATAAGTTCACTTACTGTATGTGCTCCTGCTACATACTCAGCCTCAGCTGTTGACAGGGCGGTACAAGTCTGCTTCCTAGAGAACCATGATATTATATTGTTACCTTGATATATAACACAACCACTTGTACTTTTTCGGTCGGTTGTATCAGCTGCCCAGTCTGCATCTGAGTATGCTGTAAGTTTCATGTAATTACCTGTCTTTGTATATAACAGCCCCTGTCTGGTTGTCCCTTTGAGGTAACGTAGTACTCTCTTACCTGCCAACCATAATTCCTGAGTAGGCTTATCTAAAAATCTGCTCAAATAGGCTACAGCATAAGTGATGTCTGGTCTGCTATTCATTGCAATGTGTACATTGCAATGAATAGCAGACCAGACATTCAACCATTCAAGGAGTTAATAGGTTCTTTATTGTAATAAAGAACCTATTAACTCCTTGAATGGTACTTCAATCACTTCAGATTCTGTGTTTGCATTGTAGTTGACTTCCATTGGAGTTTTACATGCTTTGCAATCTTGCATTTGGAATTTCTCTAAAAGTCTTTTAATCATTTCACTTTGTCTTATTTCCAGTGTGTCCTTTTTCCTTGTAATTTCTAGTCCTAAATATTGATGTACTTCTCCCAAGTTCTTCACTTTAAATTCCTTTTCTAAAGCTTTTATCATCTCAGTGTCATCTCCAAAATGTAGAATATCATCAACATAAAGTAGTATCCATGTATTTCCTTTTCCATATAAACATGAATCATGCTTTGATTGTATGTATCCCTTCTTAGTTATGAAGTCATGAAATCTTTGATTCCAGCATTTGGGTGCTTCTTTTAATCCATATAGGGCCTTTTTTAATTTTAATACCTTTCCTTCACTTATATTCATTCCTTTAGGACATTTTATATATATTTCCTTATTCAAATTACCATTTAAAAATGCTGTTGGCACATCCAATTGTTTAAGTGTTAAGTCTCGTTGGACTGCTAAGCTCATCATCAATCTTATTGTTGATAGTTTTGCTACTGGAGCATAATGATTATCATTACTATGTAGTTGAAAACCTTTAGCTACCAGCCTTGCTTTCTTAGTACCATCTTGCTTTGTTCTGAATATCCACTTTGTATCTATCGCTTTACTTCCTCTAGGTAATGTAGCTTCTTCCCATGTTTGTAATTTTATCTGTGAGCTTAATTCTTTCTGTATCGCATTTTTCCAATCTTTATTCTGAACTGCTTCTTCATATTCTTGAGGATCTCCTGACAATAGACAATATGCTGTATACAACTCATAGTCCTCTTCAATATTCTTTGGCTTGTGCACATTTCTTCCTGACCTTGTTGTATAGTATTTTACTTCTTTTGTATTCTCTCCATTTTCATTTTCTTGATCTATTTGTTCAGATTGCTCATTCTCTTCTTCATTGTCCTGTATTTCTTCCCTTTCTCTTCCTTTTATTTGATCTTTTTGTATACTTTCTTCATTCTGATTATGTTTTTTCCTTTTTAGGTTATCTTCTTGGTCCTTCTTCATATCTTCTTCTTGCTTTAACTCGTCTTCCAGTTGTCCTTTCCATTCTCCATTAACTTTGTTCTTCATCTCTTCTTTGTATTTTATTTGAGTCTCATCAAATCTCACATCTCTAGATATTATTACCTCATTTGTTTCAGAATCCCATAACCGATATCCATTTAAGCTATATCCTACTAATCTCATCTCCTTTGCTCTTTCTAGTAGTTTGTCCTGTTTTGGTAATATATGTACCCAAGCTTTTGATCCAAATACCTTTAGTTTTGTCAAGTCTTTGTTTCCAATCATCTTTTCAGCTGGTGTTAGAAAATTGATAGCAGCAGATGGACATCTGTTAATTTGATAGACAGCACATCTTACTGCTTCACCCCATAGCATTTTTGGTAATTCTGTTTCAATCAATAGTGTTCTCGCTCTGTTGTAGATGTTGCGATTCATTCGTTCTGCAACCCCATTAGATTGTGGACTATATGGTGTAGTGAACTGCTGAATAATTCCTTTGTCTCTGCAAAACTTATAAAGCTTTTCATTTTTGAACTCACCACCATTATCGCTCCTTATTTTCTTAACTTTATTTCCTGTTTGTCGTTCCATTCTATTGACATAATCTATAAGTCTATCAGTTGCTTCGCATTTCCTTTTCAGTAAATAAACCTCACAAAAATGTGTGTAATCGTCTATGATTGTATGATAATATATCTCACCTTTAGATGTAGGAGTGCTCACCGGTCCAGATATGTCAGTATGTATCAACTCCGCAATATATTGGGAACGTGGTTTTGGAGTGTGATAAAATGGTAATCTAGTGGACTTACCTTTCATACATGGCTCGCATGGTTTGTCACTGTATGGAAGATTCATCATTTTTAGCTGTTTCCTGTTGGCATGACCTAGTCTCTGATGCCATATATCCTTTGTAATTAAACATTTTTCATCAATTAATTCTGTGTCTATAACATATAATCTACTTTTATTTTGCCCTATTATGACCTTACATTTTGAATTACAAATAGATACACTGTTATTACAAAATTCTACTTTAAACCCTTTCTCTAGTAATTTTCTGACTGATAATAAGTTATGTGACAATCCAGAAACAATTAGTCCTTCTAGTTCCATTACAATATTTTTATGTTTCAATTTTAAATTTCCTCTTTTATTACTTTTTAAATATTGACCATTTGCCACAAAGATTTTAACTTCCTTTTCTAAATCAGTTATATTAGTCATATATGGTAAGTATTGAGACATTATTAAATGTTCGGTAGCTCCTGAGTCAACAATTAATTGAACACAATCATCTATTTTATTATTCAAGTCACTTACATTGAACGCTGTAAACACCATTACCTTGTCTTCATCTTCAGTCTGCGCTATTCTCACAGTCTGTGATGGCATTCCATTTGACCTTGAGTTGAAGCCTCGACCTCTGCTCCTCATGCCTCTTGAGTAGCCTCGTCCTCTTGTGTTTGAATGTTCTGGTTTCTTACATTGGTAGGCTTTGTGGCCATTTTTACCACATTTAAAGCAGGTTAAAAAACTGTGGGCATCTTCTGATACTGCCGGGTTACTCTGAGTTTTCAACTCCGCATCCAACAATTTACTTTTGACATATTCCGTCGTGAGTTCTATATTGGTTGTTTCCAGAGCAGCAATCGTCGTATTATAGGTTTCAGGCATGGTCAACAATAGATGACAAACCTTATCTTGCTCTCCTATTGTACCTCCAGTTTCTTCTAATTGTCTGATCAATGTGTCAAAGTTGTTGAAGTGGTCACACAATTCCATCTTGCCATCACATTTTAAGGTAAGTAATTTCTTTCTTATGTATAATGCAGATAGTGTACTCTTCCTCTCAAATACCTTCTTTAAGTTTTCTATCATTTCCCTTGCACTTTTTGCATCTCTCACGTATTCCAAGTACTTGTCGCATAGGCTGTATACTATTAGGCTTCTCGCTTTCGCATCTCTTTTTCTGAAATCTTCACTATTTAAGATCTCCGACTTTATATTCTCTTCTATAGTGTCTTTGCACTCTTTCTCTTCCAGAATGCATTTCATTCTAAATATCCATGTGCTAAAATTCGTGCCTGTGAATTGCGGCAGCATTTTTCTCTCATCCGCCATATTTTTTTTTTTCATACAGATTTCTCAACTTTTCTATTACTTTATGTATACATAGTATACTTTCGTAGTAATAATCATCGGCGGCACTTAGCGAACTTTTCGCACTCAGCGCAGTGGAAGCGTATTGAATCTTTACTATATTTAGTTAATAAAACACTAAATTATACGGGCACCATTTTAATCAGCAGAGCAACAGCGACAGAGACAACATAGAATAATTACAGTTTTTTTTTTTTTTTGGAAGAGTAGAGTAACCATAGATAACAAGACGCTTAATAGAAACGCCATAGATAAACAATCCTCAATAGCGGCCGCCTCATACCGCCTATTATTGGCCACACAACACGACGTAGAGTGGCTCCGAGGGAGCGATTGGGTCTAAAGACCAATTTCCGTCAGCCACCTCGCTTTGCTGAGGCAAACCCGTTACATTACTCGGCAACAAGATACAACTCCCGTATGATCAGAGGATCCTTCCTTTTCAAAAGAGACTTTTCAACGTCTTCTGTTGAGCACTTATGGTCACTTATGTCCTTAAAAGCATTGCAAGGGTTACTTGACACTACAACGTTGTTCACAGACACGGAGCTGCCAAAAGCGACGAGTACGTCAGCGCTGAGCGGCGCGGGAGTGCTGCGTCTGTTCAACAAAGTCGGCGAGACCGTCAATAAGATCACCTACAGAATGGATGAGTCTGACCCGGTAAGTTACTTGTTTGGTAAATCAATAAATAAAAATTATATTCATTGATTTCTGGTTCGAAACCCAAATAAAATAAAAATTTCAACAATACTTAGCAAAAGAAATGTCAAAATAAACTAAGAATATAGAGGAAAAGCTCTTAGTAGGACAAGGCGGTATGTCGACCTAGCGTGGATGGTTCCATACTACACTTTCAATCACTCTGCGGTTTTCTCTTTTATTTCATATGCATATGTACTATCTGTACTAATATTATAAAGGAAAACTTCTTCGGAAATTCATTGGAAGTACTGGATGGATTTGGATGAAAGGAGATGTTTCATTTTTACATGGGGCTCCGGCCATAACATGTACATTTCAGCAAAGCTGGGAAACTTACCCCTGAATAGAATAAAGTAACATTTTTTTCATAATATCAAATGGTTTTTATGTACAAAATAAAAATTAAAAATGTTTGAAGTTTGTCCTAACAGTTATGACAGCTATGACAGGTTGTCATAGCTGTCATAACTGTTAGGACAAATGCAAATGACGTTTACTTAACCTTGTTTTGTTTTTGTTCATCAGAACTAACCCACAGAACACTATTACCCTAGCGGGGACCTGACTGACTAGTGACTGATAGAGTTTCAAGACAGCAATTAAATAGTGGTTATTTTGAATTCATTCAGAAACACATTTCAAAAATGGACAGTAAAGATTTTTGTAACAATGAATATATAATCATCACACTTAACAATGTTTACTCAAACATATGTACAAGAGAATAATTGTAATTTATTTTTAACACTACAAGAATACACACATTTTTTAATTATCTTCTACGTAACATTGATATGATGAGACATGTTTTCAGAACGAATGAAGTATGCAAGCAAACGAGACGCCATGTTGAATAAAACATGGCAATAATTGAAAAACTATTATTTTTTGTACACAACAAATCAGGCTCAAATTCACCAGAGAATTTCTTTCCCCAATTTGTAGTAATTTTTCCTCTTTTTCGATAAATGTACATCTGATGGCCGAAAATGAAACATCTCCTTTGGTATGAAAGTATCCTGAAGCTTAAAAAAGGTTATAGGCTACTTTTTACCAGACTGCAAAAGAAGGAGGGTTATGTTTTTATCGTAATTAAGTCCACGGGAGCGGATCCCCGCGTGATTGATAGTACAACATAAAAATACAACTTTAAACTATTGTTTATCAGCTTAGTAAAATTAAATGAAAAAATTCAAATATTAATAAGAACATGTCATGTCATGTCATTATCAAATTAAATGTCAAACTCAGTTCCAAAGAGCTTTGTGGGTTACTAATTATTTGGACATTTTTTCGTGTCTGCAATGAGCCAATGACAAAATATCCCAAGAGGTTTAGAAAATATTAGGTACGTCATGTGTTGCAAAACTTCTGAAAAATTCGGAATAATTCCGGAATACTTCTGGGAAAGTTTCTTTAAATCAGAATTATTCAAAATGAATTTAAATAGGGCCCTATGTGCGCCGGCCGCTGCCGCCGCGCTGGCGCCGCGCTGCGATGGCGGTGCGGGGTGCGGTAAGAGGGGAGATGCTCCCCGGAGAAGTTTTCCCCCCGTGAGAAAGATTCGTACCCCGCAATCGAATGTTTCCGAATATTTCGCCCGAATAATTCAATGGGAATTAACGTGTTTGTTTGTTGTGTGGTGGGTGAGTTAATTATTGTTCAGTGCGAGAGTACGTACGATACGAGAGTAAAATATAAATGTTTATTTTATTATAAATGGGATTGATTAAGTATATGTTGATATTTTTTTAGGTAGATATGTTAGCCTGCGATTAACAGGATTTTTATTCTTTTGTTTCTAGGTAGGTACTATCGGCCAAAGATACGCATGCTCACTTAAGAAAATATTTCTGCGGAAGCGCAGCTAGTGACAAACCACATCCCTTCCTGGTTTCGCCCAATTAGAAATAATATGCATTTTGTGAGTACAGGGCGTGTAACATTATATTAATGCTTACTATTACGAACACTACTAAAATACGCTTCGTGCATCCTATTGGTCAAAATACATGCATTAGGCGATCGAGTTGTAAGCCGTGCTATGCGATTATAGCCTTAAAGCTGAGCATGCGGAACATTGGTCGATAGTACCTACTTATTTCGAAATTGAATGCTATTTTTATAAATGTCAGTTGTGGAATAAAAAACCAGGCCTAGCATATTTTATTTGTTTTTTGAAAAACCTAACGTTACCTATGTTTTTGGTTAGTTTGTATGTAGCTCTGTACAAAGATATATAATAAACTATAGATACGTTGTCCGCGCTCTAAAATGGCAAGTTGAAATCAAGGTAAGTGCCTCGTGTCTGTTTAGTTACGCACGAACCTGTGTCGCGATCGCTACATTAAGAAAAAATGTGTTTTAAAAGAAAATTAGGAAAAAAGCATGCCTTTGTGTGTTTTCAGACGTTGCACTAATTATACTGCTTCCGTGAGAGGTCAAAATGTGTCATTTCATAGGTAAATATCAACAGAAATACATTTTTTATTTTAATTTTTCTACACGGCTAATGGCGGCTAGCGTATGAATGAAGTCAGTCACGTGACGTTAGGGGAGGTTGTTAACTAAAGATGTATATTCATCTCTCTCTAACATCAGGTGTACCTAAAGATGGCATTTATTTTCTGTCCCTTTCTTTACACGTATTAGATAGTAATTCTCTATGTGTGTGTTTCGTGCCGTTTTTAAGAGGTGTTTTGTGGGAATATGACGTGTCTATTATAATACGTCTTTGGCTCTGTACGCATCGCGAGTATTCGCGAGTCGCATAGGTAGGTTATTAATAATTACCTACCTACTTAACGCGTATAATAGCCCAGTCAATAAAAACAAATAAAGGCAAACCTTGCAAGCAAACACGTTTTGATGCGGTTTTCAGAAAAGTATTTGTTATACTTAGGCAGGTTTTGGTATATTAACCGACTTCAAAGGTCGATTTTCCTGGTTTTTTTTTTGACAGTTGAAATATTCCCAAAGTTTTGGAATATTTCGGAATATTTCCGAAGTATTCGACGGGAATGATTCGGAATTTTTCCCGCCAGCATCTAAAGTCATGTGAAGCATAGTCATGTGAAGCAAAATATGTGTGAGCAGTCAGCACTAATGGCATTTGCCCTGTTGGGCCCCATCATTAGTGTTTTGGAAATCGAGGAAAACAGGATAAAAAGTTGCCTTTAACCTTCCTCAATCTCCAAGGTATTACTACCAAATTTCATCCATATCCACCCAGTAAACAAACAAACAAACAAAATGTTTCGCTTTATAATATCAGTATACATGTATTACAAGTTTTCTATCGTTCTAAACATGTTTAATCTTATCCTCAGTGGTTCGAAGAGCGTTCAACCCGTATAGAAGCTCTAGAAGCGTGCTTACGTCGCATGTACGGCGCGTGCGAGGCTCTGGCGGGCGAGCGGAGGGAACTGAGCCTGCGCACACACGACGCCGCGCGCGCATGCGCCGCACTCTCCGGCGCAGACCCACACGCGCCGCTCTCCCGCGCTCTGTCACACACCGCCGACTTACATGAGAAGGTAACACACACATACACACGTGCTTACGCCGCATGTACGGCGCATGCAAGGCTCTGACGGGCGAGCAGAGGGAACTGAGCCTGCGCATACATGACGCCGCGCGCGCATGCGCCGCACTCTCCGGCGCAGACCCACACGCGCCGCTCTCCCGCGCTCTGTCACACACCGCCGACTTACATGAGAAGGTAACACACACATACACACGTGCTTACGCCGCATGTACGGCGCATGCAAGGCTCTGACGGGCGAGCAGAGGGAACTGAGCCTGCGCATACATGACGCCGCGCGCGCATGCGCCGCACTCTCCGGCGCAGACCCACACGCGCCGCTCTCCCGCGCTCTGTCACACACCGCCGACTTACATGAGAAGGTAACACACACATACACACGTGCTTACGCCGCATGTACGGCGCATGCAAGGCTCTGACGGGCGAGCAGAGGGAACTGAGCCTGCGCATACATGACGCCGCGCGCGCATGCGCCGCACTCTCCGGCGCAGATCCACACGCGCCGCTCTCCCGCGCTCTGTCACACACCGCCGACTTACATGAGAAGGTAACACACACATACACACGTGCTTACGTCGCATGTACGGCGCATGCAAGGCTCTGGCGGGCGAGCAGAGGGAACTGAGCCTGCGCATACATGACGCCGCGCGCGCATGCGCCGCACTCTCCGGCGCAGACCCACACGCGCCGCTCTCCCGCGCTCTGTCATACACCGCTGACTTACATGAGAAGGTAACACACACATACACACGTGCTTACGTCGTATGTACGGCGCATGCAAGGCTCTGGCGGGTGAGCAGAGGGAACTGAGCCTGCGCATACATGACGCCGCGCGCGCATGCGCCGCACTCCGGCGCAGACCCACACGCGCCGCTCTCCCGCGCTCTGTCACACACCGCCGACTTACATGAGAAGGTAACACACACATACACACGTGCTTACGTCGCATGTACGGCGCATGCAAGGCTCTGGCGGGCGAGCAGAGGGAACTGAGCCTGCGCATACATGACGCCGCGCCCGCATGCGCCGCACTCTCCGGCGCAGATCCACACGCGCCGCTCTCCCGCGCTCTGTCACACACCGCCGACTTACATGAGAAGGTAACACACACATACACACGTGCTTACGTCGCATGTACGGCGCATGCAAGGCTCTGGCGGGCGAGCAGAGGGAACTGAGCCTGCGCATACATGACGCCGCGCGCGCATGCGCCGCACTCTCCGGCGCAGATCCACACGCGCCGCTCTCCCACGCTCTGTCACACACCGCCGACTTACATGAGAAGGTAACACACACACACACCAGGGGCGTGCATAGGATTATGACAGGGCATGCGGCGGAGTAAAAACACACAAAAACTTCTTCTTTTATAGATTTTTAGCATAGCCACAGCCACGCATCGTAGCATGGTGGCGATGCGTGGCTGTGGCTATGCTAAAAATCTATAAAAGAAGAAGTTTTTGTGTGTTTTTCTCCGCCGCATGCCCTGTCATAATCCTATGCACGCGCCTGACACACACACACACACACTCTCACACACATAAACTCACTCACCCACATAAACACACATGCAGACACACACACGAAATTGTAAAACATACATAATGGTATCAGGCGTTATTTGACGGAACTCTATGACAAAATCATACTTCAGAAAAAATATCTAATGCGCCAAGAGTCAGATGTTCATTATATTTATTCAGATACTACCAGCATATACCAGCGACGCACTAAGTCGAGGTTGGTACCCCTCAGGGGGTCGCTTAGTTAGTTAGTTTATTGTAAAGACTGAAGGTTTTATTTATTAAAAGCCACCACAGGCAAATAAGTCAGCCGACAATCTTATACAGATCATAGACCAGAAAAATACCATTTGTGCTTTGTGCGATCCCAATGGCTACAATAGATTTAATCTTTTAAACATTGATATAATATAAACCCAAGATGCACAGTCAACGTCTCAAAACCGTCCGCATAAAATTAGCGCAATATCCTAAATTATGCGCTCATTTCAAACAGTATCGCGTCACTGGCGTCTAGGTACACACGTCAAAAATGCCGAAGTGTTCTTTGACATATTGTAAAAATATTACATCAAGAAGGCTAAAAAAGGATGGGATATCGTATTTAAGGTAAGTAAAAGAGATTATTGATTAGTTTTGTTGTTTTTATGACTGATTATAGGAATAAATATGTGATTTGGATTTAATTTGTCTTAAAATTTCACTAAACGGTCAAAGTATAATACGGCAAATTTCAATGGCCGCTTTTTCAGTGTCGGAACAATGTGTTACGGCTTCTTTTTTTTCTATTTGAGTTGCATATTAAAATTACCCTATTCACACACAGAACAAGGCATTTTTAGGGTTCCGTAGTCAACAAGGAACCCTTATAGTTTCGCCATGTCCGTCTGTCTGTCCGCGGTTTAGCTCAAAAACTATTGGTACTAGAAAGTTGTACTTTGACATAAGTATACACGTTAATGACGCCAAAAAAGTGGTAAAATAAAATTTAAAAAAAAACAATCATTTATTATGGTACCTCCCATACACGTAAAGTGGGATGATAATTTTTTTTTTTTCGTTCTTCCCATAGTGTGGGATATCGTTGGATAGGTCTTTCAAAAATATTGGGGTTTTGGGAAGACCGTTTTTTGATTAAGTAAACCGTTCGTGATTTATCAAGCTTTAAAGTACCAATTTTCGTTAGAGTCAAGTGTCCACCCCCTCTATCAACTAAACGGTTGTAGTTAGAAATTCAAATGTCACGGCAGTAGTACCTATATATAACGAAATTTAAAGGAAAACTATCACACATAAGTGGGCTTTATAAGTTTACGAGTAATAGTCGACCAATTGTATTTGACTCGAAAATTTCGAACAACTCTATAGAAATGTCGATAGATGGCGCTAAGCGCCAGTTGTATCGTGCTAGTTTCTTGTGATGATTGAGTAGTGTAGCTCTGTGTCCGTATTTAAATTCAAAACACCGGCTATGACAAGTTTTATACAAATCTCTAAAAAAATTAAAACTTTCCGTGCAAAATTGTCGGATCTGGTGAGGATTTGTATAGGAAGTCAAATTAGTTAGGTAGTCATGTTTGGCTTTTAGTTAGAGCATGGTACGAAACGATCAGTCAGCGAATACGACACGCACGTGGCTGTTATAAAAACTACGGAACCCTACACTGCGCGTGGCCCGACACGCACTTGACCGGTTTTTTATCAATGGAGTCGATTTGTTTTATTTTTATTTTTTTATTATTAAGTTTATGTAGTTTCGACCTTTACTGTATTTAGTTTTTGGCAAATATGTATACATTATATAATATAATAAAGGAGAAGAGGTCGTAAATTTTACGGTTTCTTTAATGTTCATAAATATTTTATGTATTACAATAATATTCATTATGGGATAACTTATGGGTTTACGACATGCGGCATGCTAATGATAAAATTGTCTGTGAGTGTTGCTTTGGCGCAACTTCTTATTTTTATACTTTAGTTTTCCTCGTGAATTCAAGCGTCGTTCGGAGCATTTTTTGGACGAAGATATGTATGTCACTGCAAAAGGTATAAAACTTTAAACCAAAAATGTTAATAAACAATTTTGACAGTTAATACTTGTTTCATTGATATACACAGTCATGTTCTACCCAAAAACATATTTACGCTCAGATAAGAGTATAATTACAAGGGTTTCTAAACACGTTAATTATACACAGTTTAACAAAGCTTTCTAATACTATCAAAAATGTCTTATCAAAAAAATAAGTAAGAAGTATATTCGTCTCCACTCAATGCCTTGTCCTACCGACCAACGTCGTAAAATTTTATTGTTTTTCGCACACTGCTTTGTAAAAACAACTAAACAGTTATCGTGTGGGTCTATCTAGCAGGCCCCAACGAGATTTATCAATAGGTGATAGGTTTACATAAGGACATTATTTTGTACCTATAGAAAATAAATAAGATATATTTTGTACCTCAACAGTTTTTGATTAAATGACGTTTTTATTAAGTGTCTAGCTAGCGGGCCCCTTATCATTATTTTTATTGTTATTATACTTTCAGATCGCCCAGTAGTGCTCGGAGTTAGAAACTATTATGTACCTTACAAATCCAAAATTTCGACTTTCTGTGAGCTATACTTTAGAAGATATTCGTTACTTAGACAAACGTCCGGCCAGCGGGCCCCTTTTTAAATACTACTCTTTTATATTATTCAACAGCATTAGGGGCTTGGTACTATTATGTACCTTGCAAATCCAAAATTTCGACTTTCTGTGAACTATACTTTAGAAGATATTCATTACTTGTCAGTACTGTTGTACAGTCCTGTTGATAAATCTCGTTGGGGCCTGCTAGATAGACCCCACACACAATTATCGTACGGTGAAATTTGCAAAATCGTGCTTATTTATTTATTTATTTACTTTATGGCGGACTTACAGCTAATAAAGAATTTATAGCATAACTATTACTACGAAGGTATAATTGGCGACATTTTCAAGCGTTACTTTTATTCGAGACTGAGCATCTTGGGTTTTTTGTATATTAAAGCTTTTAAACCTACCGGAATCGACTAAGTTCTATACTGAAACTTTTTTCTAATGACAACCAGGCAAATAATGGATAAAAGATCAAACAGCCAAACTCGATATCTCAACTATTGAGATTATTTAATACTAGCTTCAACCCGCGACTTCGTACGCGTAGGAAGGTTTCCCGTGCAAATCCCGATCCCGTGGGAATTTCGGGATAAAAAGTAGCCTATGTGTTATTCCAGAATGTCAACTATCTACTTACAAAATTTCATTCAATTCCGTTCAGTAGTTTTTGCGTGAAAGAGTAACAAACATCCATCCATCCTCACAAACTTTCGCATTTATAATATTAGTAAGAAGTAAGATAAGATTCATGCTCATTTATTTTCCGTTTCACAATATGAAGGGGAAATGGTATCAATTTGCTTAAAACTAAGAAACAGTTGTAAACCCTGTAAATGTTCATCATCTGCATAGCCTTTTCTCTACTAAGTTGGGGTCGGGCCAGTCTAACTGGATGCAGCTAAATATTTGTGTTTTATGCGGGGCGACTGCCTGTCTGACCTCCACAACTCAGTAGCTGGTAACACGATAACCCAAAGAGAACGTAATACACTATGTTTGTCGGGCCTTAGTACTAAAAAAATAATAGTACATTATGGTACAAGTGTGTAATGTTGGTGATTACCGCTGAGGCGCCATTGAGACCCGAGCCGTTAGGTGAGGGTCTTAAGAGAGCCGAGGACGGTAATCATCAATACACACGTGTATCATATGACGTTTTTCAACACACTTGTGAAGAAAATAACTATAATTTCAACAGTGAAAACGAGTTGTGAAACATTTTTCGCAATGGCGGGAAAAATTAATCAGCTTTCCTATGCGCGCGCATCTAACAGATCGGTCATAGACTAAAAGAATGAGGTTTCCTTTTTTTTTGCTTTTCTCGGATAGCGTTTTAGCCACGTACAAAATGGGTAATTCAAAGTTTTCTTTATCACAGAAAAAACAAAAGTTATATTTGAGTGAAAGTTGTATTTATTAAAAACGTACAAGTTGAAATTTATCTATTTAAATACGAAGTTGCATGAAACTAGCAAGCAATAGGTAGGTACATTAATTTATTTGTACTATTGAACATGATCTTTTTTGTTTCGAAACATTTTTAAAAACAAAGCAACTCAACCAATTTAAAAAAATAAAACCTATAACTCACTTGTGAATAATAGTAAAGAAAAAGTCACAGTTTGATTACAGGTGTCATTATGTGCCTAATTGCAGTGAAATTAGAGCCATTTTATGAGCAAGTGTGTTGAAAAAACAGTTTACATGTCACTTCAATACCAACTGAACAAACATACACGAGAAACCGAAATTCGAGTGTGATAACTTCCATTACCTGAAAGACTAATGTCAGTGTAAATTATCTTAAACAGGCTCTGTGCACGAAAGCCACTACTTGGGAAAGGTTGATTAAAGCCTTTTATTTCTTATCATATTATTGACAAGACTAGATATTATAATTATAACTATTTCACGACTCCCAATTGCAAACCCATAGTGGTCATAAACATTTCATTCGATGGAGCTTCCGTCGTCAGAACGTTAGTGACCATGTCTTCTTTATTCTTGTATTTGATAATCATTGACTGCGACGTTATTGAAATGAAAATATACCAAATAACTTTATACGACGCACCCTACTTAGGTGCTCGGGAAGATACTTTGTGTTTTAACTAAGAAAAAACTTCAAAAATGTCCTGTGACGAAACTAGTGATCTGATTTTTGGTGTGTAGCCTGAAAATTATACATAAAGTAAATGCGGTTTCATTTAATACTTCTCGCTTTTATCAACGTTGTTTATAAACAATTAAAAACAGACACACCATTTATCGATATTTGATAAGAGCCATTTGCGTTACAGCACATTACTATCACAAAATAAAATTGAAAATTAAAAGATCGATTAAGCCTTTTAGTACTGTTTAGTACCGATCGTTTCCGAACGCACCCTTTTGACATAAAGAAATTTGATCTTGACATTACTTTGACTTGACAGATTGTTTTTGCTCTCTTGGAAAAAATGTCCGCGGCGGACCTGTTGAGTTAATAATAATTGGTGAAATATCTTTTGGAATCGCCTGTTGCAACCGATAATTGGGTCGCGATTATCAATTGTTTGAATTTGTAATCCCCGTGTGACGAAAACCCCGGGATATTTTGGGATTCCTCGCCGGTTGGTGGCCACCTCGTGGCACGCGCATTTGGTGGAAATAAGTAGTGATAATTAACTTCAATCCGGTGTGAGTTGGGTGTGATGCTGAGCTGGACCGCGCCATTTGGAGATGGACGCCTTGTGAACGTCCTAGAACACGTAACTTACATCACACGTTTCAATTACTCACCTCATATTACATACATATCACACCTGGGCGTGACCTAGGAAGGTCGAAGTTGGCGAACCCAGCACAGAAGGTTAGTGGTATTTATAAAGCCTCAGAGGCTATTATGTAACCTTGTTTATTGTATTTGAGAAGCAACGTTTAGGCTCCACGTACCGTGGACAGTTCCGGACACCCCAGTTATCGTTGCACTGGCCTATTGTAGTTCTGAACAAGTACCATGCTTTAATTAAAATATATAATCAAATATCTAATTTAATACTTACCGAGCCTCATCTAATGGAAATTTTGCCATAAACTTCATTTTTACCCGACTGCAAAGGAAAGGTTATGTTTTTCGCACGTATCTTGTATGTATGTATGTTTGTAATATTCTTTGTTACCTCATATCTCCAGAACCGCTGAACGGATTCACATAGTTGAGGTATCGTTAGATTTGTCTTAGCAGCCCAAGTGTTCTTAGATAGATAGGTGAAAAAATCAAACATGGCGGCTGTGCGAAGCCATTACACATAGTAAAAAAAAAAATTTTTCGAATACCACAGTATGTATCAAATTAAAAGGCTTATCACAAGGATTTCAAAAAGGTATATCATATTTATCATTTGTGTAATACTAACAAAAATAATACAAAGAGAAAGTTTAAAAATATGGACTTAGAGCTCTTTCACTTTCTGAATCCGGTGGGGTGCCAATGCAATGTGACACGACCGGGAAAATTAAAAAATTGGTAATTAATATTTTAACTGAAAAGTTGAATAAAAAAGTTATTTAAAAAATTTAAAAAACCCGACTGCTCAACTGAAATGCAAGAAACAGCAACATTTTTATTTTAAAAAGTGACAAGCAGGCAGACACGTCACGGCCAATTTAAAAAAAAATACGTTCAATTGGGTCGCGCCTGCTTGTCACTTTTTCGAACCTGCGACCTATCGGTCACAAGTCCGTTATGTCCAAGACCTTAGCCATTGGGCTATTGACGCTTCAACAATGATTATCTATCAAAATATTACTTAATAGCGAGTTACATTGTATTAAATATGTGCATATAAATAACTGTAACGTATGTTTTTGCAGATAGAACATTTGCGACTAGAGCAGTCAAACACAGACTTCTACGTGCTCGCTGAACATGTTAAAGACTACCTCGGACTCATCGGCGCTATCAAGGACGTTTTTCATGAGAGGGTCAAGGTAACATAGTTATTTTCATATTATTATATTGAACTAACTATATATAACTTTATCATTTTCATAACTGTTTGGGGGTTGGCTACCAGTTGAACCACTACTGAAATATAATATTTTTTTTTTATTAATGCGTGTACTTTTATTAGTGTTCAACGCATCGCATGTTCATTCTATCAATATAAATCAAGATACCTACTAAATGATTTTACAAAAGGTAGAATACAAAAAAAAAACTAATAAATCACATTTTAATTATAATATTTTATAGGTAGTTACAGTAGTGTAAGTATATATAAAGTATTCAGTATATTTATATTTCGATTGAAAGAATATGCGATGCGTTGTACGTCAAACAAACATTCGATATTTTGAACACTCGATGTATTGGGTGTACGATAATTATATTGAATGTTCGATTTATTAACCATTGAATATTATGAACGTTCGGGTATTTAGACGTTCGATTAATAGTGGTCGATCAATTTATATTCGATTTGGCGTAGTACACCCCGCTAACGAATGTCATAGATGTTCAAATTCCAGCCAGCACCAAAGGCTTAATACGCTTTCCGAAGAACGAAAGAATCTTGATATGTATAGAATTTAACCCATCGACAGACCGACCTCGGTAAGCGTTGCTTTACCTCCAAAAACGTCCCGTGCGGCTGTTATTCAAGCTAGTTTTGTTATTACCTAATTTATTTACGCCTACTAATAGTTAATCAATAGTCCTCCTAACCGATTTCGGCGACGGCGGCCAATCTCAGCGGAGATTACCATCTGCGCAGAAGATAAGTATTTGCGCAGGTACAGGTGTACTATCTGTACCTTTACTCCAGGGATGTTAGGGAGCTCCGTAACCGTAACCGAAACTTTCGGATATCCGATATAAAAAATTATCCGTAACCGTAACCGAATCCGAAATAAAAGTTTCGGATGATATCGGATAGGGGCGGAGCCTAATTAAGACACGTTATGACAAGTTGTTTTGATCGGCCTGGCGGCGGTGAAACACACAAGTAGACATGCGCAAAACAGTGCGTTAGAAAGTGATTTTATATGACATTACTTTAGTACCGGGGAATGTTGCATTACACCATGACTCCAAACATGACGCGTAATGAAGCGCCACACGATGATTATTGTAATGAAATTCTCGCGTTATAAAATGTAATACATTATTACATGAGATGAGATAGCGCGTTATGGTATGATGTATCTATTTGTATTTTACTTTTCAAATTCCTTAAAAATCTAATATACGTAACCGAAATTATCCGAAACTAACGGATAATCCGAAATAATTTCAGATCCGTATCCTTATCCGTATCCGGTATAATAATCATTCCTATATCCGTATCCAATCCGTATCCGAAATTTCATATCCATAACATCTCTGCTTTACTCTGATTGTCCGATGGGACAGTAATCCGACACGACCGGAGAGAGATCAGGCGCAGGGCTAAGGGTGAGACTAATTTAGATATTTCTAAATTATATTCCTAGTTATATTCCTAACAATTAAATCAACAGTTTTAAAAATCACATATGTAGTTAAACAAAAACCAATAATAATTTCTCACAATATCTAAATAAGTATAATTTACAAAGTTGTGACGCTGTCCCCAGTGGTGGACAACGAGAATAATGTTTTAAAGTTGTCTCGCTGTCCCCCAGTGGTGGCCAGACAAGTGGTGGACATCGGGAATAATCGAGAAATATCTAACAGAAAAACCCAATAGCACTTGCCCGACCGGGGAATCAAACTTGAAACCTCTTTTAATATTTTTAATATTATATATACTAACATGCTTCACTGTCTACGTCTCCAGGTGTTCCAGAATTGGCAGCACGCTCAGATGCAGCTGACGAAGCGGAGAGAGAACAAAGCGAAGGCCGAACTCGCTAACCGCCCAGAGAAGATTGAACAAGCCGCCAACGAGATCATTGAAGTATGTATGAGAGGGTACCTTGCTTAAAATTCAATCGTAATATAGATCGTAAAAAATATTAAAATTGAGTTTTTGGTTGGAAGATTTGCCATGAAACAGCGCTAACTGTTGATTATAACAGTTAGCGCTGTTTCAATTTATCGCTGTTAAAATTCAAGAATATTTCATTTCACATAGGCCTACATGGGCACTTATAAAATCTCAGAAGCTAGTGCACGAAACGAATTGGTCGTTTCCTATGGAAAAGAACCGGCAAGAAACTCCATGGTTACTCTTTTAAAAATTATTGTTTTTCTCAATCTTTAAAGTTTTACCTTGCTTAAAATTCAATCGTAATATAGATCGTAAAAAAATATTAAAATGGAGTGTTTGGTTGGAAGATTTGCTATGAAACAGCGCCAACTGTTATAATCAAATTCAAGAATATTTCATTTCACATAGGCCTACATGGGCACTTATAAAATCTCAGAAGCTAGTGCACGGAACGAATTGATCGTTTCCTATGGAGAAGAACCGGCAAGAAACTCCACGGTTACTCTTTTAAAAATTATTGTATTTCACATTCTTTAAAGTTTTATTTTTTGACCATTTGACATAATACTATTTAATAATTAATGAGAAATGAATCTCAGTGAATCAAATGAGTCTATAGTGTTCATGAATTCACAATAAATATGAGGTTTACAAATTGACTAAATTAAAGCACAATTTTTTTAAATATGTAGGTATGTAAGTAAAATAATATAAAAATAACAACAAGAACGCACACAAAAAAGTGGAGTTGTTAATAAACCTTTATTAACGCAGCCAGCCAGTATGTGTATGAGAGGGAACCTCGACTAAAACACAATTTGTAATCCACAATATTGACTGGTTCTAAAGTTCCTTATTAGATTTTATAGTCTGATTTTCCTTAAATATAGTTTATTGCTGTAAGCTTCGACACCAGAGTGTTTTTTTTTTTATGATGGGAAGTCATCCGATGACTGCCTCTCGATCTGTGTGTGTGTGTGTGTGTCTGACTTTTACTGACTAAAACCCATCCGTGTTCCATCATTTGCCCTTCGTGTTCCGAGGCCGCGGTAACTCTTTCAAACAATTCCGCAACACCAGAGAGTGCTATCCGTCAATACCAAATTAAAAAATATTTTTATTTTACCTGGTCCACAGTGGGAATCGAAGGTGGAGCGCGGTCAACAGGAGTTCGACACGATATCGCGCGTTATAAAGAAGGAACTAGAGCGATGGGACGAGCTGCGTCTGACGGAACTACGTGCCACACTGTTACGCTACCTCGACGAACACATGAAGCATCAGGCACAGGTAATTTGTCTTCAAGGGAAACATTCAAAAAGCTCACAAAAGGTTTATTTATTTATTTGGTTTACTAACAATTGTTTCATCAATGCTTAATTAAAAAACAGCACATAAAATTACAAACTAACTAACAAACTAGATGTACAATATTAAGCAGTAAACACTACATGCTACACAATAAATACATGAACATATCTAAATAGAAGATTTAGGTACGAAGGAAAACAAAACTGACCAAAAACAAATTTTGTATGGTGGTATTACTTAACTAAAAATATAATTCATAGATGGTGACAAGTGGTGCTAGTGTATCTTTTTATATAATAAGACTTATTGTATACTAAATTAATGCTTACTAATTGTTTGGAACAGCTGGTACTTGAACTGCGTAAGAGAGGAGCTACAAATATCAATCTTACTTAATTTATTATGTACTCGAAGTCTAGGAATTGCTGAGTTACGACCTAAAACAGTTCTACGAAACGGTGCGTATAGGAGATCAATGGGATTTCTATGATAATTATGTTGTCTAAACTAAACTGCCTGATTGTTCTAGTGGTCGCAAATGCGACTGCCGTGTCTAGTTTCGGATTCACCTTGATATCTACAGGCGCTAGGCACAAAGAGAGGGTGCTATAACATTACAAAAGAGCTTGTGGCTAAATAATGACAGACGCACTGGTGACCCACCCAGGTCAAATGTTTGTGTGATGAGCACGATCATTTATTCTTTGTCTGGGTGTAATTTATCTATAATATGTATGTATTTAGAAATATATATGTATGTTTATCAGTTGAGTGATTATATATTGGGGTAACTGTACTGAAACAGAGAGTATTTTTAAAGCCCAAAAACGCTGCCTACGTGCAATATTTGGTTTGAAAGTTACTGACAGCTGTGTTCCAATTTTTAAAAGTCATAATTTATTAACATTTCCGTGCCTTTACATTTTAGAAATTGCTCTCTTTGTTAAATGCAATAGACATTTATTTTTAAATTTATCGGAAAACAGATGCCGAGATGTCACTTTGCGATCTCAATACCTAAACTTGTTACGCACAGGTGGTTTTAGGACAGCTTTGTTGAGAAAAGTGTCTTTGGTATGGCACCGACTATTTTTAACCACATTCCTAACTCCATAAAAGAAGAATCAGTATGTACTTTCAAAAAGAAATTAACTGTATTTCTGTTAAGCAAATGTTACTACTCCGTATCAGATTTTCTGGCTGACAAATGTTTAGTTTAAATCAAGATTTTTGTACTTATGTTTGATGATGAACTGCATCAATGTTTGCATGCCTAAATGGTAGAATGTACAAGGATGCTTATATGTTACTGTAACACCTTATTGTAAATACCTACATTCTGAGCAAATAAATGAGTATTCTATTCTATTCTATTCAGTTGTCTAGTACTCATAGCACAAGCTCTGCTTAGTTTGGGACTAGATGGCGTTGTGTGAAAGTTGTGAAATATTATTATATTATTATTATTACCATGACCATGATAACGTATCGAGATGCCTCCTTACACAGAAATGCACGTTAAACCGTCGATCACGGCTGTCATTTATCCATCTTTGACAATCTTTACGGGCAGTTGGAAGCCAGAAAAGCTGACACTAATGTTGCTGAGGGGTATTGTGTTACTCAGTTACTGGGTTGTGCAGATTGTGATGTCAGATTGACAGTTGCCAGGTAAACACGAGCACTCAGCTGACTCCAGTTAGAGTGGGAACTGATCCCAACATATTATGAGAGGCTTTTTCTTTTTTTTTTAACATGGTAAAATTATCAAAAAGTCCTCCCACCCCGGGCAGGGTGGGAGGGACTGTCAGACTTTTACTGACTAAAATCCACGGTGTTCCTTCAATAACCCTTTACGTACCGGGGTCACGGTAATGGGATAAGACCCACGACCCCGGCAGGCTTCGGCCCTCTGCAGGGGGGGCCCCGTCATGTTGCTGACGCTCTTTGAGGCGCGCGTGGAATACAACGCGCCGTCGACCCGGGCATGGTCCATGGTCGGACAGCGAGTTGCCCTTTACTCGCTGTCCGCATGCCCGCGCCTACGGTGGCCGGAGATCGTCGGCCGACGTCCGACGCCGTGGGCGTCTACCACTGCGGCTGGGATGAGAGACTTAGCAGATAATGCAATTTATCAGATGACATACTCAATACTTGTGAGTTAGCAAACACAGGTTTTTAATAGAGTATTTATCTTCTCCATCAGTGTATAGCAGTATACTGCTTTACGTAATAAGACCTTGCATAAGAGAATACCACTCTTCTTTAGGCCTCTCTAGCACCAAATATTACAGCTCAAAGATAAATCTTTGCGCTACCATTAAGGAGTTCTTTTGTTTTAAGAAGGCTATTCGTAAGATAACATTCGTGTTCTGGACTACCGCTTATGCTTGGGACGAAAAATAAATTCTGGCATATTTCTGATTTCCAAATCTTAGTGCTTGTTATACAGAGTTGATACGACCGAGGGGCTTTCTTTTAAACTGCGTTTACTAGGTACCATTTTCAAGCTTTGTACCAAAAATCAATTAAATAGGAGAAGTAGTTTAGTCGCAAATGATTTTGATGAGATGCACCTTAAAGCGATAAATCTGACCAAGACAAGAGATTACACACGCCGCGCTACGTTGCCACTTTGTTACCTAGGTATTTAAGGTCAGTCACATTTATTTACAAAGGGTGGTTGCGTTTTACTCTGATTTGTAAGCTAATTAGTTTGTTTAAAAAAAAAGTTTTTGCTCTTTATTTTTTAACTGTATCAAATTAACACTAAACACGTATAGTATACGTAGTGTAATTTAATGCCCCTCTGTCGTATCAAATCTGTATAAAGGGTTACCTGTTCATCGTTACCGTTCAAAAAATCACCGCACCACTTTATATCATAGATAAGATAGATATACTTTTGAAATTGTACACCATAATAGAAAACAAATAAAAACTTAACAACTGAAAAGTGCGATAAAATGACCTTATCGCTATAAGCGAACTTTTTCAGACAACCTTTAAATGGATTTGAAGGAAAAAATAAATACGGCGACGGTGCATACATATCAACTGGGAAAGAGATCGTCACCGTATCAACTCGACCTTAAGCCTGAAGGCGTTTCAATTTATGTTATCATTCCGAAGATATCTACTCAAACGGCCATCTTCGGTTTACTCAGCGGGGACTGTGGCTTAATTTTTTCCGTCTAAGAATGCTTGTTTTTTTTATTGATGATATGTCCGCGATTGACCACTATTTCACCTGCTGGTAAGCGATTACGACGCTTACCTATAAGTAATCTATTCGCTCTAAGGCCCCTAGGTTGTAGCTATCAGGAAATACTGACTCTGACAGGAACTTCCACTCGTTAGCTGTGACAAGGAAAGTACTCCCAAAACACACGTATACGCAGAGGGCCTACAACGCTCTTCGAGTTCAGTACAATAATGCTTTTCGGATGTTGTTGTGGCTTCCGCGGTTCTGTAGCGCATCAGGCATGTTTGCTGAGGCAGCCACAGACAGTTTTGAGGCTATCATGCGCAAGAGAACGGCATCCTTGATGCGTAGGATACGTGGAAGCTCCAATAGCATCCTGAAGGTAATTGTTGAGAAACCAGATTGTCCATTCCTGATGCACTGGTCCCGCAGGCATACCTGCGGGCCCAGTGCTGAGGGAAAATATATGAATTAAGAGGGGATGATATTTTAAAGTTAATTTATTTTGTTTAATTCATTTTCTTACTAATATAGTTGTATAAGTATTTCCGTTACTAACACATTATGGATTTTCTATATCCGAAATAATGTATATATTATTACTATTATTATTATTAATCTCTTTATTTCTCCTCACAAAATAACAAAAATAAAACATAAAACTAATTACAATTATAATTAAAAGCTATACATCCTTTAATTTGTGAGGAGCTGGTGTTTGAATTAGGCAAAAAATGCCTGTAACACAAATCACCAGGTCTCCACCCAAGGAAAGAAATCAGCAGCTTTTTCTTATAGAATACTTATTAAATATAAATTATATTAGAAATGTAACACAACACTTGAGATTGTAAAATAAAAAGTAAAAATAATCCTAATTAAACATGATTTATAAAAACATAACTTCCTTTGCAGTCGGGTAAAAATTACGCCATAACTTTGTGCATTTATGTAAAGTGTGTGTGTATGTATGTGTGTGTATGTATGTATGTATGTGTGTGTGTATGTATGTATGTGTGTGTGTTTGTGTGTGTGTGTGTGTATGTGTGCGTGTGTGTGAGTTGTGTTTGCGTCTGTGTGCGCGAGTGAATGTTTATGAGGGTATGCATATTATAATTATTTATATGTATTTTTTATAAGGTCTTCTGTAAGATTATAATCTAAGCCACGCAACCACTTAATGACCAATGATTTGCATTTAGCTTTAGTTACTGCATAAATAGACAAATACCGATTTAATTTATTGTACAAATTAAAACTTTGGTAACAAAAAAAATGTTGAGCAAACTTTGTATTAAAGGGGTTAGTTTTACAAACTGCATACTTTCGGCGTTTGCCTCTGAATTTATGTGGTTCATATTTTAAAAGAGAGTGTTGTTTTATAACTGTGTGCAGAATAAACAGTTGTCGGACTGTTAGAACCTCCCATCTCCGATACAGGTCTATGGTTGAATGATCAAATGGTAGGAACAAAGTAACTTTTAAAACTGCTCTTTGAGATCTCTCCAGTTTCAAAAAGTGAGTTTTTGAAGTGCCTCCCCAAGAGGTTATGCAGTAACTGAGTTGTGATTGGCATAAAGCAAAATAAACTGATTTAATAATATTTTTTTGAGCTACATGTCGTAAAGCCTTAAATATGACTATTAATTAGCGAATTCTTGCTGCGAGTAGATCAATGTGCTGATGAAAATTCAAATTTTTGTCAATCATTACTCCTAAGTACTTTGTTACAGCCACGTTATTAATATTAGGGCATAAACAGTTCACACTGTCAGAGTTAGTACATGAGTGCGAGACAATATGGTGAGAAGAGTCCGGTTTGTCGTTCGTTAAAATAGAGAAACTAATATAATGGGTTTTTGCAACATTCAGCGTTAAAACGTTTTTGCGTAGCCAATTTGTGACAATATTCATCCCCGTCTGTGCCTTTGAAAAAGTCTCATCCCACGAACTACCAGAAAAGAGCAAGGCTGTGTCATCTGCGTAGGTTACGATTTTAGCATTTGGGATATCCATCTGACACAGATCGTTTATGTATACTATAAAGAGGGTAGGGCCCAGGATACTACCTTGGGGGACTCCAAAAGTCACAGGGATCTCCTCACTTATAACATTACCTATTTGCACACATTGCGTCCTATCAGTTAGGTAGTCTTGTAAAAGTTTCAACTGGAGACCCCGGATCCCAAGACATTCTAACTTCCTCAATAGAATTGGAACAGAGACTGTGTCAAATGCCTTTGCTAGATCCAGAAATATGGCTATTGTTTTCTTTTTACTGTCTAGCTTATTAACTATATGATTTGTAAGCTCGGATACTGCATCTGCTGTAGACCTATTTGCCCTAAATCCAAATTGTGCTGGTGATAAAAGATGTTTATTTTCCAGATATTTTACAAGTCTTTTATTAATTATACGTTCTAAAATTTTTGAGAGTGTAGGTAGAATGGAAATCGGCCTATAATTATTGACACAGTCTCTGTCCCCGTTTTTGTAGATTGGATGAATTCTAGACTTCTTGTAGATCTTAGGGAATTCTCCAGTTGAAAGCGATAGGTTACATATATGCGATATCGGCAAACGTAAGACATCCTTATTTCTCTTTAAAATTTCTGCAGATATTAGATCTAAGCCAACCGAGCAATTGCTTTTTAAACCAGCTATAAGTGAACCAACCTCATCTTCGTCTGTTGGTAAAAGAACGAAGGAATGACAACACGAATTTAAGGTGATTGGTTCACTAGGGAGAGCAGTTTTGCTTATATTTTCAGCTAATCTTTTTCCAACATTTGCGAAATTGTGATTTATAATATTTACCGACTTCTGTGGATCATTTGAGCTAATGAGTTCTAGTGGTATTTCTTTTAGTTTATTAGTATACGTAATCTCTTTAACAAGTTTCCAGAGCTTTTTGCTATCAGTGCCTGCATTTTGAAATTGATGTTTCTCGTATTCCCGTTTAAGCTTTTTTAGAAGACAAGTGCAAAAATTCCTGTAGCGTTTGTAAGTAGTCCTTAACGTTTCATTATCAGGTTCCTTTTTACATTTCTTATATAAATTGTCGCGATTTTTTAAACATTTGAGCATACCAGGAGTTATCCACGGTTTTATGATATTCTTACGTTTGGATATTTTTACTACTTTGGAGTTTTTCATTATAGCCGAGTGAAGTAGATTGTGAAAATAAGCCGCGGCATCGTTTACATCTGCGAATGTATATAATGTGCTAAAGTCAATGTTTTTTATTTCGGTATCCAAACTTTCGTAGTTAATATATTTAATTACTTTTGCGGGCTTATGACTAGACGTGGTAGAAATATACAAAGCAACACTGTTATGATCAGTGAGTGTCGTTTGCAAAACAAGACAACGAGCAGTCAATTTTGTCTTCAGTAATACGTGGTCAAGACACGTCTTATTATGCGTCGGAAGCACATGCGCAGGTATCATTCCGTGGAATGCCAGCATTTCTAAGTATGCACAAAGATTGGTGTCCTTACTTTGGTCAGTTATATCGATATTTATATCACCCAGCAATATAACATTTTTCTTATTTGAATATTTCAATAATAGATTATTGAGTGATTGTAGGAAATTGCTAATGTTTCTATTGCTAGGTGGTCTATAAATAGCAACAGCTACCGTTTCTTCATTAAAATTTATCACAAGACAATTAGAGTCGAGAATAACCGGTTCGCTAACTGAAATAAATAAGTCTTTTTTGTAATATACGATTACGCCTTCATTTTGTGTATTATGTCTGGTCCCGCAGGCATACCTGCGGGCCCAGTGCTGAGGGAAAATATATGAATTAAGAGGGGATGATATTTTAAAGTTAATTTATTTTGTTTAATTCATTTTCTTACTAATATAGTTGTATAAGTATTTCCGTTACTAACACATTATGGATTTTCTATATCCGAAATAATGTATATATTATTACTATTAAAACGTTTTGTGCGTACGGGTGGGATGTCCACCATGCAAAAATGGCGCATCGCTGTTCGTCTTGTAGTCCGACATATTCTCGTATTACAATAATGAATGTGTTTCAGGCAATCCGCTACTGGGACGCCTTCCTCCCCGAGGCGCGAGCCATCAAATGAGTCTCGGAGTGACGCCAGCGCCGCGCCACCGAACATCGCTAGCGTTACTCAATGAATTCACTACCTTCCATACTGCGAATTATATTACACTATCCGGCCTTAGGCTGCTATATACACATTTTCTGGTAAGGATCCCATTGTACAGATTGGAATCAGGCGTGCAAATGGATACCAAGAAAATATATCTAGTGTAAATTCTGCCACTAAAACATTGCGGAATGAACACTACATGTATTTTATAAAGTATCAGTAAGGATCCCATTGTCCAGGCAAAACGCGTTCGGATATTTCTGAGCCACACCTGGAGCGACAAGAGTCCCGAAAAGTGCTCTAAACAGTGACGGGACCCTTCTTAAAAACGTGTACATAGCGCCTTGTAAAGCCCTTTATACACTGAAAACAATGTTGCATAACATATTTTATATTGACTGGCAACATTGTTACTGGCCAGTGATTAGATGTTGCTAGCAGCAAAGTTTTTATATAAAATCTCACATTGTCAAATGTTGTCAACGTTGAAAACAAAGTTGCATAACATGCTTTATATTCACTGGCAACATTGTTATTGAGCAGTGATTAGGTGTTGCTAGCAGCAAAGTTTTTATATAAAATCTCACATTATCAAATGTCAACGTTGAAAACAAAGTTGCATAACATGTTTTATATTCACTGGCAACATTGTTACTGACCAGTGATTAGTTGTTGCTAGTAACAGTTTAAAAAAAAATCTCACACTATCAAATGTTGCTCAACATTGTTTTTCACTATTGTGTATGTGAATCACATTGAGTTTTCGAAAAAAAGTGTTCTTTTAATAACTCAACGTGCTATTGTTACGCGGGTATTGTGTCTGATATTTTTGAGCATAGAAACCAGTTGGAAGATAAATGGAGTGTCTATGGCGAGAGTCTTTTTTTTGTATATTTTCAAAAGCATTACTATGCCTTATGACACTCTGCGATGTCTTAGAGCAACTTGGATATAAGGCGAATTGAAATGAATACAATAATTTAAAAGCTTGGTTTTTATTTCCAGAAGGTTAAAATTGTCTTATTTTTTTAATAACTAAGCTAGTAGCTTTTCAATAGTATTACTCTATTGATCGATTTATGGATAAAATTGTTATTGAAGTCAAACGCACAGACAGACATCGCCTGATTGTAGAGTCTCTTTTTCATGAGTACAGTAAAGAATATATAATGTTCTATTTCAATATTACGTTATGTTTTTGTTTTTATGAATCATCCATGTCAACACTGTGCTTCAGACATTTCAAATACTTTTTCTTTTTTATAATTTTATAGTTAAAATAATATAAGAAATATCTACTTATAAAATAATTAATTTTACGTTTAAATTGTATTTTGTATAATGTTATGCTGAATTTGACAAGAATAGTTTTCATAAATATCGAACGTCGATATAAATTAACCTAAATCTAGTGTAAATCATAAATATTGTCATCTGGTATGTAGATAAGTAACTTCTGATAAAAAATACCGGAATTTTAATGCCAAATAAAAATTTAACATTCCAAATTATGGTATATCTTAAAACAAACAAGTATTTTTAATGCGTATCTGCATTTAAATTTCTTTTACTAACGCAATTTTATTTTACATAAACATCTGATACTTAAAAAATTAAGAGATTTCAAATGTTAAAACTACATGTAATCTGTACCGTATATAAACGAAAGTAAGACTTATTATCGATTCATTAAAGTTCAATTTAGATTACACGCCGCAGTCCGCGCTAGACACGACACTACTCAAAGGTTCCAAATAAAGAGGTACGTATTAAAATCTCGAAATTTCATAATAACTGTGACTGAAAACAACGAAATTCAAAATACCGAAAGTTTTAAATGCCGATAGCCATTATATCGAAACATAAAATACCGATGACCAAATGCCCGAAAGGATGAAACCCCAAATGGACGAAATCTCGAATGGATGAAATACCGATGGATGAAATCCCAAAGAGCGACGATGTAGTTCCCGTGATTACTCATAGTTGGCATTACAACACAGTTATAATGGCGGGCATTCTGCTTAACATGTTTTAGTATTTTTTTTTATAGCGGGATCTCGAGTGATATCGAAGTACAGAGTATCGAATGTCCTAGGTTAGTTTAGGTTAGAACAGTGTAAATTAACGCACCTCAACCACATCCCCTCTATTGTTGATGAATCATTTGTTTTAGATGAGGTCAAACTCCACCAAATGGTCGGCGGAGCCCCTATTTCAAGAGTTTAAAGGAACCTAACCAAACCGAACCTCGGGGGTGCCCCTGACGTCGGACGAGTAGGGATATTGATCTTCGGGATTTTAACCTTTCAGGCAAATGAACTTTCGAGATTTAAAACTTTCGGCCAAACAATCAGTCGGCATTTAATTTTTCGGGATTTCTTCCATAGGTATTTTAAAATACAGTCTTTTTTTCGGTATTGTAATACGTACCCAAATAAAGCGTTCATTCATCAGATAGATCTGTACATTTTTATATAAATAATAAAATAAAATGTATCCTCACTTGGGTAGTGGTAACTGAAGCCTGGAATGCGAAAAGATAATAATGTAGAAAATTATGTTCCTGTAGGTTTTAGAGACTAAATTTGCCGTTATTATTTTTGTTCTACTTACATCACTAACTACCCTCTTCTGTGTAAAACTCTTTAGTGTATGGTAATAGAAAATGTATATACTAGGTGGCCAGCACATCAATCTACTATAAAAATAATTTAATAGATTTACAACTTTATTACAACATGCTAAGGTTCAAGCTCAATTGGGTAAATTTGACAGATTCTACAAGAATATGCGATGCGGTGAATTCACGCTGAATTATTTGTGGAGAAATATGATGTAAGTTGAGTATTGAATTTTGCGCTACGTAATTAGTAGATTCAGTCCTTTACGTGTCCGACTTAATTGAAAAGCTATTTCGTAGGTCACGAGTAGAATATCCGTAGATAGACCAATTTTATGATTTTTCATAGTAATTTGTATTTTGGTCATCCTTGTACTCATGAAGTTAAATTCATGTGGCTAATAATATGGCATCAGATTTTAAGTACTTTTAACTATTAAGAGTAAACCTTCTGATAAAAATGGTTATGGTGTCGAATTTAATTAGCGATTTAAGATGGGCAATTGTGCATACTAAAGTCTCACACGTCACTGGTGGGTGTTGTATCATATTGTTTTTCCAATATCTATAGTTTGCTGCTAATTAAATCTCTGATGTTATTAAACTTCATGTTTAGTCTGATTGGTTGTAATGCAATCAAGTATAACCGCTGATTAAATATGGGTTTTATGAAATGATGTACACCTGTCAAAACACAAGTTTCCAGCGAATTAACGTAGATTAATTTCAACGTCATGCTTGTTAGGGTTGATCTTCAATAGTTAAGGTTCGCCGAGATCGGTCCGTCGATATGTAAACATTTTAACATATCATCGTTGTGCCTGCCAAGTTCCATAAGTGATTTTTGTAAGATTTTGGGTCATGTTATGGAATTGAAAATAAAAAACTCGGCAACATTATTGATACCACAGTACAGACGGTTATTTAATATACTATAAAAATACAAAAGTTGCCAAAATTATCAGTAATTTAAAGGGCTAGAATTTTTTTAAGCAAAAAAGTGCACATAGAAATGAAACAATGCACTAATGGAATTTGGCAGGCGCAGCGACGATATAGAGATTCCTCATGCCTGAGAAAGCACGATAAACTGTTGGTCGTGTCTGTAATTTGTACATCTTCAGCCATTGCGGGTAGTCAGCTGTCAGCAGTAACAGCTGATTAGACTAAAAATAACTGCACTAATCTCGATACACAGTACAATAATTGGACGTAGTTACGCAAAAAGGATCCATTCCACACTTTTTCCGAAATTGAGTTATATTGATATCTTTAATATATCACCCTGAAGATGCGTTTGGTATATACAACGTGTAATTTAAAGGGTATATACATACCAAGTGCACGGCTTCTTTGGATGATAATAAACGATATGGCAAGGGTTTTCTGATCCTATGTGTACATGTGTGGAGCATATTAGGAATTTGAATACATTGATACCAGAGACCGAATTTTTCAAATTAAGAAGAACGAAGAGAATTATCGTTTTATTGGCAAGTGACGTGGAAAGTGATGACCCTCATAGTGCTGCGACACGTTTGTTATTACTGGTATTCAAGAAACATATGAATTCAATAATTTGGGGTCAATTCTGTGAGTCACTTATTTTGAGCTGAAACTGTGCATAGAGACTCCATACCAGATGTTGTCTTCAGTCCTTTTGGATAGATATGGGGTTTCCGTTACACGTTGTATAACTCAATTTCGGAAAAGACAGATAGATAGATATACTCTTTAGTGTACACCATAACAGAATTAAATAAGGACTTAAAAAACTACAAACTACAATGGGCGGTAAAAGTGTGGATTGGATACTTTTTGCATAACTACGTCCAATTATCCCATATTACTATAATCATAATAATTTCTATTTAACACATAAACAATCTGATATGTTTATTTCGCGTTCGCTCAATCGGGCTTCAATTTATTTATATTACGATATAGCTGAAAATGTGATGTATTTCTTACTGTTTTTATCGACATTACCTTTAAGGAAACGTTCGTTTGTGCACTAAAATTATAATTTACATATTTGCTTTTTAAACTTGCGATGAACCTGTATTACATAAAACATATAAAGTACTATAAATTTGGGAAATTTTCGAACATATGTTTTTGTCACACTGTATATGGCACTTTTCAATTACCTCTCTGTTCTGGTATTTTATTGTAATGGTTAATGATAAATAATGTTAAGAATATTAAGATAATCTTTTTGTATTTTTCTTCATTTAGTATCTCAAGTCCACACACAACAACCTTTATTGTGCGACAGTTAAGATATTAAGGTGGTTTCCTAATACAGTTGCAATTCTATTTTTACCCGACTGCGCAACGCAAAAATGGGTTATGTGTTTTATGATAAAAGTACATTTTCACCGCAAGCACGCTCATTCATTTAATTTTAATTTCGAGTAAAACTATTCCTAAGAATCTGTTATTGTATATTTTTATATAGTCATTTGTTTTTTATCTTAAATTTAAGACTAGATATTGCATATTAGAATTGTATTCCAAAAGAATGGTTATGCGTATGTTACAGTCAAAGTATTAAAATTGGAGATTTTTATGTTAGTTGATAGTACCATTAGACATTTTCTAAAATGTTTTGTTATGTAATATCGACTTCTGTTGGTATTATTATTACGATATAGCTATGTTGTAGAATAATAAACTTAACGTGTAAATTTCCATCTATCCGAATTCATTACTCTGACCGTAACACAAAATTTACCTTAGATATGAATATTAGGTAGTATGATTGAAAAAAATCGAGTCTAATGTATTCCTTATTTTTTATATTGCCAAATATATTTTAGTGGTAATTTGGTGTAATGGAAGAGATGAATAATTATGAATAAAGTATATAATGTTGGTTTCCATTTCAATGCAGTTGTATTATTTTTATCCCCACTCACTTATGTTCACTGCTATTCTAAAAGATAGCATAGCCGAAATGTATCTACCTGAATGCTCAATGTCTATTGGATACTTGTATTCCATGTTAAGATCCTTTTTCTAAGTTGAGCTATACGTGATCTGACAAATGCTTGCACTGTATGGATAGGCCCACTCAAATCCGTGAGCATCTTTCCTCAAAAGATCGCCTCAGACTGAAACCTACAAGATTCCCATATAATTTAACCAGTATAGATTGTATGGACTCCAAAAGAGATGGACTCCTGAGTTTGTTTCGGTGTTCCTTCTCCGGGTAGTCAAGAAACACCGGCCTATCTAGTTTAAATTTACGAAAAATAAATTACATGTAAAGTGTTTGTTGTTTATGTGGGGATGAGCTAAAAAAATATAATGGCATGTGACCACGGCCTTTTTGCCTATAGCATTTTTCTATCTATGTCTTGATGTCTTTCTTAAATATTTATAGATTACTTTTATGTAGTAGAGAGCAGAGTGGTGACCCGGAAGTTACGGGCCTGACTTGTGACTTGGTCGTAGCTTCGCCCAGTCAGGCACTTATGTAATTTACATGATCACCACTGCTCTCAAATCGGTGAAGGAAACATCCAGAGCCGGATTAACCCTGTCAGGGGCCCCTAGGCAATGGAATTCTCGGGCCCCCTTTCTTTGACTAACCAAATCGGTGTCACTTCGTGGTCCTGGGTACGATTCTTGACATAGGCTGTTGTCTTAAGTCTGGATGATTTTAGCCAACTTAGTTCGCCGAAAACTTTTTTAAAGTATGTTCCCCGATTACTGAAAGACGGCTGAACCGAGTATTTTTTTGAAAAAGTATACCTACTTTCCAACTGCTCATGGGACCAGTTGGAAAGTCATCATCAGATCCTGACTTGATGACAATGGTGTCATCAAGTCAGGATCTGATGATGGAATCCTGGAGAAAGTGAGGGAACTCTTCACATGTTATTGGCACACCTATAGCGATTTGGGTATTTTTATAGTAACTTGTGCAGTTGCTCTCGAAAAGCATAATTTGGCGAACTGGAACTGATGATGAAGACCACAGATAGCCACCGATTTCTCAATATCAATACTTATTGTATTTCATTCATAGTTTGCGATTCGATTACTTGAATATGGTTGTTGCACTTTATGCTCGTTATAATCCATATGGTAAAGTGGATCTGATAGCGAAGTACCAGGAGAACTCTTCAACAATTGACGGCCTTGCATCGGGACAGTAAATATTTTGTAAAAGGTGATAAGTAGTTGACATTGAGGCTTTTGTAACTAGATAAACTATAAACCGACCCACTAAAAAGCGAGAAAAAACTTTTTAATGAAAAATAAAACCGACTTCCAAAACAATATTTTCTATCGGTTTCTATGGGGACATTTTGGGGAGTGTGATATGGAATACAATCTAATTCCGCCAAGCCCGTTCCACCATCGGACTACAAGACAAACGGTGTCGCGCCATCGTTACATGGTGGACATCCCACCCATACGTACCAAAATGTTTTGGGAATACCTACACTGTGCGTACGGCTAAAGAGTGGAATTTCCTGCCCGTGTCTGTGTTTCCAGATAGCTTGTAGCCTAGGGGTCTTTAAATCAAGAGTGAATAGGTTACTTCTAGGTAAGCGTGCTCCATCTTCGACCACATCATAACTTAACATCAGGTGAGATGCTGGTCAAGCGCGAGCCTATTCTGAATAAAGAAAATAATCATAATAAATTGTGCATATGTGAAAAATAACTTTAATTTCGAGGGGCGGTGTCAGATAACAAAAATACATAACCAAAGACTACCGAAATTAAACTTATTTTTAACCGAATTCATTCTTGACAACTCCTTGAGGCGCGCGAGAACATAACGCGCCGCTGACCCGGGCCTGGTCATTACCGGGCGGCGAGCTACCCCTGCTCGCCTTTCACAAGCCCGCGCCTGCAGTGGCCGGAGATCTACTCGCGATCCCCGACGCCCATTTATTCAATAATTTACCCACCCCAAAAAAAAAAAGGTATTATAATTGTAGATCTACAATTCTCTAATATATTACTTTAATTTATCTCTGCTGGTTTACGCGGCGTGCGCGATTGAATGTCTCAGGAGGCAAGATATGTTGCGACCTCTTGAACAATAATCGTTATATTACAATCAATTTACATAAAATATTAATGAATTATACTTAAACCTTGCTCAGGAATCACACTATATATTCGTGAAAACTATATAGGTACAAAAATCCGCTAAGTAGGTAAACTAACAACTCGAAAACAATCATTAAACTTGCCTCGTTCTCTCACCGATTTTTTGAAGGCAGTGTTTATAAAAACAATCTAGTATTTTACTCCAAGTTTGTAAATTTTTAAACACAAAGCACAACGTTTTTGGTAACATTTACGATCTTAAATCTCAAAAATCGCAATTACAGAAACTTATTTAACATTCAATAAAACTATGATGCGTTTCAACTAAGAATAGGATCGACTTACCGACATATTGTGTGATCATAGCTGTTAAATCGAACTAGTTGGGTAGAGTGAACAAAACAAGCATTTTTTTAAATATTTATTCACAAATATTGAGCGCAACAAAATCAAATCAAATGCGAGCCTATCATAAAAAAATAAAGCGAGATTACATGGGTACGTAATAATTGTAAACCATAGCACTTAAGTACGGTCCCGGTAACCTTAGGGACCGCACATTAAGGGCTGTAGTTTTTAATATATTGTTTACAAATTCCCAGAATTGTTATTTTTTTGAATTCTACTACTAAATACAAATATTTAGAATCACACGCACTTAAAATTGTAATTCTTGTCGCTTGCACTGGGCCCCTAGTGGATGCGGGGCCCCTAGGCAGTTGCCTACAATGCCTAATGGTTAATCCGGCCCTGGAAACATCGTGAGGAAATCAGGCTCACGTGGTCGATTACGGCCCATTACCACTCATAGAGTGGAGGCCTATGTCCTATCAGTGGAAACGCAGGGCTGGGTACCACCCACACTTGGTTGATATACCGTCTTGTCGTACCAAGCGCTTCTCCTCCACATTTATTGTACGCTCAGCCAAGCTGTGGAATTATCTGCCGGCTTCTGTGTTCCCTGTCACTTATGACCTTTCATCCTTTAAAGCAAGAGTAAATAGGCATCTTCTGGGCTCGCTCGTCCTATCGATCGTAGACCTCATCTATCGCTCACCATCAGGCGAGATCGAGGTCAAGAGTGGGCTCATCCGTAATAATAATTTAAAAAAAGAATAATAGGCTGAATTATTATTATGTAGTCTGTTGTTGATTACAGTATTTTTAACTTTATTATTGTCCATATAAGGCTCCTCCAGCCTTTCCATCAAGCTGAAGACCGTAGTAGATGGAGAATCCTGTTGCAACGTTTCTGTCGTAGCCCCGATGCTCAGCAGTCAGCACTGAGGGACTGAATTAACTTGACATACCTGTACTGTTAAAGATTTAATTATTGATCTGTGGTTGACAAACTTTTTGATGGTTTACGTACATAGATAGAATACTCTTTATTTTACAACAATAATTTAAACACACACTTGATTTACAATACTGCAAAATATGGTTACAATGGCGGTCTTATCGCTGATAGCGATATCTTCCAGACAACCTTTGGATGGACTTTAAGAACATAAAACAAAGAGGGGAAGGGAAAGTCAGTGTACCTACTTCAAGTATATACTACGCCATTAGCAGTTCATCTTCATATTTAGCTTGTAGGTAGGGAAATCGCTTCTACTTAAAATAAATAGCAATATTGTTACTTGTAAAGTGTTTGTGACAAATTATAGATAATTTGCTTGTGATGGTCATAATGATTAATGATTGGTTAGTTTACGTAGGTATCGGTTATGGAAATACAAAAAGTTTCAAATTCTTTCGCATAACGAATGACTCTGAAACTTTTTGTATTTCCATTACCTATTATATTTGATATTAGTCATCACTTCATCAGACATGGGTGACAATATTAAATCCACTGTTTAAAAAGAGAAGAACCTTGTATTGACTCGAGCAGTGCTCCAGTTCCGCCCTTTAAATTCAATTAGAGTAAATTATTTTAATATTTTACGGTCTTATGATTGATAATTCTCTTCAAAACAAACTTCTCATAACTTTAAACACAAATTTACACGTTACTGAGTCACTGACTTTAATCTATAAGCGCCTAATCAGTGCTCTAAGCATTTTGTGCAAAATCATGGTTTTTCCAGATTATAAATTGAATTCTTATTATAATCTTAATAAGATTTTATTGGTTGATTCTTATCTTATCGATAAAGTAGTTCTTATTTCCATTTTTCGAATGGTAAACAAGTTAATTAAATGTTTGTAATGATAAATAATCCCGTTGTAAAGATAATTCCAGCCGGTAGCTGCCCAATGGGACTTTTAGCGCTAGGTCGTAGCACTACTTTAGTGCTATGTTTGAGCACTATTTTAAGAGATTATTTATAAGGTAGCGGAGATTTACTTTAGACAGCACTTTGGAGAATAAGTTAGGGAGAGCAATGACAAGGCGTGAAGTCGCAGTAATGAATGTGGAATGAATGTTCTTTATTAAAATAGAATTGTGTATATATAATTATTGTGTTTACATTAGTTAAACAGTGGTCACTGTGTGGGAGCACGGCCCTCCGCCCGCGTCTCATATAACTGTTGATATTATATTTAATTTATAGCACTTAGAATAATATTCCTTTGTGTATTGTATGAGCGATTGGTTATCAAAGTGAAGGGTGTGCTGGTATGCTACAGGACTCCCCTTCAAGCGAAGCGTACCGGCAGTTTGATGATACGTCCTGAACGTGTCTGCTTGTTTTCAGCGGGATTCTGTTTTCTTGGTATCGCTGTCTGTAACTGGTGTGGTAGATGGTAAAGTTTCTTCCGAGATAACATATGCAGGTTTCAATCGATCTATCGAAATGTTTGCTTGCCGATCGGGTAACTGTACTATGTAAACTTTTTCTGTGCGGCTTATCACTCGGTAGGGTCCTTCGTATGGTGTTTGAAGTAGTTTCTTGACTGCGTCGGTTCTGATAAACACGTGGGTGCACTTCAAAAGGTCTTGATGAATGAATACGGTTTTTTTGTTGCTGTGGTGTATGGTAACGGCTTGCGGCTTGTTTACTTGAATTATGTCACGTAGTTTATCGACGTAAGTATAATTCATAGTAGGTGTGCAGGTATTTTCTGTGAAAAATTCGCCAGGTAATCGTAAATTGTAACCGTAGGTAAGTTCGGCTGCGCTTACTCCGGAGTCGGTGTTTAAAGAGGCTCGTAGACCCATTAAAATTGTTGGGAGCTCATCTATCCAGGAACTTGCGTTTGTGAGTTTCGCGCGTAATGCTGTCTTGAGGGTGCGATGCCATCTCTCGATTATGCCGTTGCTCTGTGGGTGATAAGCTGTTGTGCGAGTTTTCTTTATTCCCAATAGCTTCATCAGGTTTTGGAAAAGTTGACTTTCTAATTGGCGGCCTTGGTCGCTTGTTAGTATAGTCGGACATCCAAATCTTGTGATCCAGTGTTGGTAAACGATTTGGGCTATGCGATCAGCTGATATTTCGTCGGTAGGAATTGCTTCGGGCCACTTAGTTAATCGGTCGATCATTGTGACTAAGTACCGATGTCCTTGAGATGTTGTAGGTAGAGGTCCTACGATGTCAACTTGTAAATGTTGAAAACGTTCGGTTGGCGGGAAAGATGCGCTGTTCGAGAATGTGTGTCGTTGAACTTTGCTTTTCTGACAAGGTATGCACGTACGAGTCCAACAGCTGATGTCTGCGTTCATAGATGGCCAGAAATATTTTTGAGTGATAAGCTTGCGAGTCGTGCGCGTACCAGGGTGACTGACGTTGTGCACGTTGTTAAATACTTGTCTTCTATATGGCTCTGGTATGTACGGTCGTACATAAGCAGTTGAGTTTTCGCAGAATAACTTGAGGTCGCTGTTGGGTATAACTATTTTCTTGAGACTGATGTTGTCTTGTGATAATAATGGTTCGATGTTAGTATCCTTTTCTTGCGCTCTGGCTATGTCAGTATAATTGATTGTTGGTGGGCATGAGATTGCTTCTATGCGGCTAAGTGTATCGGCGACGACGTTTTGTTTACCGCTTACGTGTCGAATGTCGGTCGTAAATTCGCTGATAAACAAAAGTTGCCTTGTTCGCCTGTTTGTTTCTGAGTTTGAAGGAGTCTTTGACATTACGTATGTCAGCGGTTTGTGATCCGTAAATATGATGAGATTTCGTCCTTCAAATATCTTGCGGAAGTGTTTGACTGCCATGTAGATTGCAAGTAGTTCGCGATCGAATGTAGAGTACTTCTTTTGCGCGTCGGTGAATTTTTTGGAAAAATAACCGAGCGGTTGCCATGTTTCGTGTATGTTCTGTTGAAGTACGGCTCCAGCTGATGTGTCGGATGCGTCGCAGAATAAAGCGATTGTTGCGTGGTGAGATGGATGAGCGAGTAAAGCTGCCTTTATTATGCTGGCTTTACACTGCTCGAAAGCTTGCGTTGCTTCATCGGTCCACGTGATTTGCGTTTTATCTTTCTTCTTGACGTTGTGTAGGTATGCGTTCAATGGTGCTTGTTGAGATGAGGCGTTTGGTATATGATCGCGATAGAAATTGATCATACCGAGAAATCTTCTAAGCTCTTCAATGGTAGACGGCTTGGGATAGTTAGTGATAGCTTCGACTTTATGTTTTGGAGGTTTGATACTTGTGCTGATACTGTGTAACCAAGGAACTGAACTTCTGATTGGCCTAAGTTGCATTTGGCAGGGTTGATAGTTATTCCGTTTTGTTCGAGTCTCTTGAGTACAATATGCAGGTGTTCTCGGTGTTGGGTTTCGTTTTCTGATGCCAAAAGTAGATCGTCGATAAAAGGGAAAACAAAATCTAATCCTCGTAGTACTTCATGGATATACCGTTGAAATGTTTGTCCCGCGTTCTTTAAACCAGGGCACATACGTGGGAATTCAAATAATCCCATCGGTGTGATGATTGTGGCTTTTTCTATGTCTTCTTCTCGGACATTCAGTTGTTGGTAAGCACGGTTGAGATCTATCGTAGGGAAGGTAGTCTTACCAGATAGATGATGCGTAAAATCTTTGATGCGTGGCACGGGATATCTGTCTGGTACGGTGATAGAGTTGAGTCGGCGATAGTCACCACAAACTCTGATATCGCCATTCTTTTTAGGCACGATATGAAGAGGTGATGCCCATGGACTCTTGCTAGGTCTGCATAATCCTTGTTCTATCATGTTTTCGAATTCTTTCTTGACTATCTCGAAGCGATGCGGTGGAGTAGGACGGGCGCGGCAGTGTACCGGTGGTCCGCGAGTTTCAATACAATGTTGCACATTGATGTTGCAGTTCAATTGCATTGGTGTTAGTCGCGTTATTTCGGGATACTGAGCTAGGATGTCGTGGTAGGTATGACTGCGACATGTCAATACTGCGTACGGTAGGAACATCTGATACACGTACCGGGACATTGACCTTTAAGCTCGTGACGCCGTCGATAAGTCTGCGGTTTTTCAAGTCGACGATAAGTTGATGGTACTTGAGAAAATCGGCTCCGAGTGTGGGTTCGAAACATCTGCTATTATGAACTTCCATTTGTATGGGCGACGTAGGTTGAAGTTGAGAGTTAATGTTTTTTCGCCATACGTAGCTATTTTTGTGTTGTTTGCAGCGTAAAGTTGAAATGGTAGCGGCGTTGCGACTTGACCCTTTCTTCTCGGTAGCACGGATATGTTTGCTCCGGTGTCGACCAAGAAAGATAATTTAGAGTTTTTGTCGGTGATGTATAGGCGGTGTGGTTGTGATCATTGCGATCATAAGATGGTCTAGCTTTGAGATCGGCTATTTCTAACGAGAGTTTTCTTACTTCACTGATGAGATACTGCGTATCGGACTGCGGTGCTGATGTAGGTGCTGCGAATGAGTGTACGGGTGCGACTTCTGTTGATGTTGTCTGCTCCATCATTTTGTCGGCGAGTAGTGCGGGTTCTTCGAGTGTCTTAGTGCTGATTGATTTACTGACCTTACTTACTTTAGACAGCACTTTGGAGAATAAGTTAGGGAGAGCAATGACAAGGCGTGAAGTCGCAGTAATGAATGTGGAATGAATGTTCTTTATTAAAATAGAATTGTGTATATATAATTGTAGTGTTTACATTAGTTAAACAGTGGTCACTGTGTGGGAGCACGGCCCTCCGCCCGCGTCTCATATAACTGTTGATATTATATTTAATTTATAGCTCTTAGAATAATATTCCTTTGTGTATTGTATGAGCGATTGGTTATCAAAGTGAAGGGTGTGCTGGTAGGCTACAGACTTGTTGGGAGATAATTGAACCGGATGACCTGACCGGACTAAGGGTAACGAGAAATGGTTTATAAAACGCTCGCACTCAGTCCTTGGCGTCGTCCGAATGGCGGAGGCCGGCTGAGCTTGACCGCTTCACCGTTCCATGGTTTGCCTGTCGCATGACCCTCTTCCCCGCGTCCTTATTCACTTTCGACCTTGCGGGGAGCCTTGGGCGGAATACCAGACTACAAGCGCTTGACCAGACCGACAGCCACTTAGAAGACTAAAAACACCGGGGGGTTTTAGTCAGGACGAGAGAGTAGAGAGTACAATCCATTAGAATTTCCCACTACATAATAAAAACAAGTTGCTCCTGGTCCGGCAGCTGATTCACTACTGAAATTTTCAAAATTTCTAACTTTCACTTTTCACTCACAGAAACCAGGTGATAAGGGAAAATAAATAACCAGTACGATAGGTATTGTTTCATATTTTTATTGTAGTTCTGGTAAATTATAAGTTCAATTTATGTTTAAACATTTATTTGTGAGATTGTTTATGTACAGAGAAAAAATTGTGATATTCAATTTTGAATTGAAGGGCATTAACTTTATTTTTCTAAGTTACGCAACATGGGGTTATCGTAGATCTTGCCGGGGTATCCGGGAAAGTCGTTGTCAGCGACATCGACAACCTTCACTACTGACCCCTGCTCGATATCACCAGCAGCGGTTTCAATGTTTTCAGCGTTTTCGACGAAGTTTACAGGCTCTGGAATAATCTCCTCTGCATTGACTTCCTCTACGACGTCACTGTATTCCAAGTTCTCGGCGACATCAACGAAGTGGACTGCGTCAGCGGGAATCTCCTCAACTGCAGGGACAGCTACTTCCTCATCTGCGACTTCGTTGTCAATGTTTTCAGCGACATCTACGAAGTGGACAGCATCAGCGATAATCTCCTCAACAGCGGGGACAGCCACCTCCTCATCTGCGACTTCGTTGTCAATGTTTTCAGCGACATCCACGAAATTGACAGCGTCTGCGGGTATCTCCTCAACTGCGGGAACAGCTACCTCCTCATTTGCTATTTCGTTGTCAATGTTTTCAGCGACATCCACGAAATTGACAGCGTCTGCGGGTATCTCCTCAACTGCGGGAACAGCTACCACCTCATTTGCTATTTCGTTGTCAATGTTTTCAGCGACATCTACGACGTGGACAGCATCAGCGGGGGCAACGTCTTCATCGATTTGATGACCATCAATTTCGTACACAGCGTATTCAACAACGTGAACGGCGTCAGCTTCACCGGCCTGCTCCATGGCCTCAAAAACTGCTTCGGCATCTGAAGGGACCTGCTCTTCCGCTAAGTCGAGGGCATCAATAACTTCCTGGGGGATGAACAGAGGCAGCATGGAAGCTGGCTCGAACATAGGCACGTACGGCCATTTTTCATATTCAGGCAGAGGAGCGTCCGGCATGACGACTGGCGGGATCAATGGGGAAGCCAAAGCCACGGAGGCGAGCGCTAATACGATGAAGAGCTTCATATTTGCTGAAATAGACAATAAAAAATCAAAATACAACGTTTTTATGAATTATTAATGATGGATTTCGTGATCTAATGTTTAGATTATGAAACGGCTTAACGTATCGTACGTTCTCGAAACTAAAAAGTGTTATCTGTTGCCAAATAGGGCTAAGTGTTTTATAATTAATTGAATAAGACAGCCAAGGTGACTAGATTTTAGAAACACTTAATGATAACTCCATAAAAATTACGGCATAAAGTTTAATAAATTATAATAAGGACAAAAATATTTAGAATATAGGCAGCAGAAGAAAGAAAATGCGTACGTAATTACTAAGATCATTCATCAAAACAATGGGCTGTTTCCAATCAAATTGCAAAATAAAATTCGCTTGCTTATAGTAAATCGGAACACAATAAGCAACCAAATAAATATTTTTTAATGAATCCATATCAATATGTTGAAGCCGTGCACTCACCTGTGTTTTATTGTCCAACAAATAAACTGTTTTTAATTACGTGTACTTTTTAATATATAGGTAACTTGTCGCACTTACACTAATCTTACGATAAGTGTATCGGCTGATCTGATTTGTCCACGTATTTTGATTTTACAATTAATACCTTATTACCTAGTGACTAAACCTAAGCTTCTATTAATCAGTCAGGTAGTTGAAACAGTGTCGTTATCGAGCTATCATCTTTAGAGACTTGTCCTCAAAGGTAGCAGTGGCGATAGACGAATTTTATTATCACTTTGCTGGTTATCTAGATTAGGTTTAGGTTTATACAAGGCACAATACAGGGAAAACAAAATCAATGAGGCTGATAGGGTTCTGGAGTAGAGACCGTGTGCTTGCCTGTAACCTGTGGTAATGCATCGTTAAAAGTCTCCACTAGATGCACCGATGATCTGGTGGAACCCGTAGTAACCAACAATAGATCTGTCCTGACTGGCCTATCGACGTAGGGGCACTGGTAGCGGTGGCAGCATAGGGCAGGCATACGGCGGCATATAGACCCGGAGGTGGTGACGGGTGACGTTCGACGATTTTGTCGGGCATGCCTTTTTAAGGCTTGATAACTAACCCTAAAATATCAATGATAGTCGGGGTTTTAGCCCCCCCGCGCGTCTTCTTCATAAGGAAAAGCGCTTTTCTTTGTGTAGCGGATTTTCGTGTTTTTCCGTGATAGCATACTGCATGCCATTGTAATATACGGAAGTTTAAACAAATTAAAGCTGTAATAATAGATGGCATGCACTCCGCAGCGGCCCAAGATGATCATAGGATTCTGAAAACCAATAAAATTAAAGGGCAATTCCGTGTTTTGAAATTGCATGCCGATATAAAGAATGGAAGTTTTTGTAATAAACACACTGGAAAAATTGGCATGCACCCCTCGTATGACCTACGGTAGTAAATTTCCGGATAACTCTGTAAAATTTGAACACAGATTTTCCGTGATTCCAAATTACTCCTAATAAAGATGAATATTAATTTTATAACAAAATAATTATCTAATTCAAATTGCATGCGTGTTGAATAAGCTCATCGTGTTATAAATAATAATAAAAGTTGCAAAAAACACTGTACAAAATTTAGGTGACTTATTTTTGCATGCCGTTTTGTATTTCATTAATTTACATTATTTCAAGTCATGAATGTAAATGGCATGCATGTAGCTATAGCCCAACATACAAAAATTGTGACAAAATTGAATAAACATAATTTCTCAATTGAAAAAAAAAATCTGAAAAATGCCGTGACTTCTTCCTGCATGCCGCTTTGTATTTTGTTAGTAGATACTATTTTAAGCTGAAATACGAAATGGCATGCATGTAGCTTCATGAAAATTGTTTAAATAAACAAAAAAGATACTCACGGTTTATATTTATTTTCTCAATTCTTTGATGAAAAATTGTAAAAAAAAAATTCAGATCAAACGATTCGAATATATAATAATAATATTTTTATTTCATCAAAGTAGGTACAATTTTCTTAATATTATGACAAATTAAATCTAAGTTTACAGGTTGTACGCTGTCACATAATTATGGAGTTTCCTAACTCCTAAACTAAGTAAAACTTGTATTATAGGAGTTAGTGAGCTATTGACTCAGACCCAACCTTGAACTTATGTATCTTAATAACATAAACAAAATTATTAAAGCTTAATATAAAAACAAAACATAAACCTACAGTAAAGTCATACAAAATGATATAATTTAACATTTACAACTATTATACCATACAAACAATTCTTGACACCTATTATACCTATTATATAATTACTTTTTAACTATTAACAGTAATTCTGTCTGATCATAAGTCAAAGTTAACAACCAATTGTTCAACTTATGCTTTACCTCACGTGTGGTTAAATTGTATATTGCCAGTCTTTTATTAATCTCATTATACATTCTTGAGCTAGCGACCTCATATTGGCGGCTTGCAAAAGCTGTTCTGCAGCTAACACCGTACTTGTTTTTTGATTGATGAATCTCCCGGTCTCTAGTCTAAACGTGGCCTATTATACGTCGACTAGCATGAGGGGTCGCTACTACCCTCCGGTAGACGTTACACCACTGCCTATATATTTTTCGTCTCAGTGTACATGTCCAAACGTAAGTGACTACATCTACATGCGAGGTCATTATTCTACTAGAAATTTCATTACTGTACAATCAGTTCTTTTCTCCTTATGTTTAACATATACGTAAAATCAGAATGATAACTTAAAAATATGTTTTTCTGTCATTTTCATAGCCCCAAAATAAAGCAACGCTAATGACGAGGAAGTCGTCATTAGCGTCACTCGGAATTCGTAAAAAAAAGTCGTCGGAATTTCGTACTTTCATTTTTCATAAAAAAAAAAATTAAAAAACATTGAATATAAAATCGGGCCTTCTTTTTTTGTTAATTTAAACAATTTTCATGAAGCTACATGCATGCCATTTCGCATTTCAGCTTAAAATAGTATCTACTAACAAAATACAAAGCAGCATGCAGGAAGAAGTCACGGCACTTTTCAGATTTTTTTCAATTGAGAAATTGATGTTTATTCAATTTTTTCACAATTTTTGTATGTTGGGCTATAGTTACATGCATGCCATTTACATCCATGACTTAAAATAATGTAAATTCACGAAATACAAAACGGCATGCAAAAACAAGTCACCTAAATTTGCACAGTGTTTTTTGCAACTTTCATCATGCATGCCTTTATTTTGCAACATCCTGGTGTGCATACCAATTTTCCTACTATTAATTAATGATACAAATTAACTATCCACAAATTAAGTATCCTTTTAATGGTGTTTTATGTTTGGGGAATATACTTAAAAATTAAACAAACTGTCTTGTGTTAAATTTCACATCTTAATATTTTTTGTTGAACAGTCTGGCACATTGCTACTACAGACTATATTAAAAACCATAGAGTAATAACAGAACCATAGAACACCTCCCCTTTTAGAATTAATACAATTGAGTTTAAAACCAATTAACAATTACAAATTAAAATTCTTAATATTAAAGATCTAATCTTGACCTGGGTTTGACATTACGACCACTACGGGTTCTATAGTATACATTATCAGGGATGCTATCAGGAATGTTACCAATATTCTCTTGAGACATATCCTGAGTGTGAGAATTTGTGGGTAACACTTCTGGTACACCATTGTTATCTAAACAAGGCAAAAAATCACTTCTTATAATTTGTTGACTATTAGTAAAAGACTTTCTAAGGTGATGGCTATTACGTCTAAATATTTTTGAGTTGCTATCATCTACTATCAAATAGGATCTTGGTTCTTTACATTTTTTTAAAACTTTTCCCTTTTTCCAATATTTATCTTTATCCGTTCTGTATACAATGTTATCCCCCGGTTTAAACACAGTTTCCTTATTTTTTGAGCGTTTGTCATGTTGATACTTAGTAATCTTCTGTTTTACAGTTAATAATTTATGAATATTTGGTATAATTTTAGGCTCTAAATATGAAGATACTGGAATATTAGATCTCAAATTTCTGCTATTTAAAATTTGTGAAGGAGTCACAGATAAACCAGACAAATTGCTATTATTGTAATTAAAAAGATAGTCACGGTAATCCTTGCCATCCTCTAAAGCTTTTTTTACTACATTTTTACTTATATTGACAGCTTTCTCAGCCAAACCATTGCTTCTAGGATAATGAGGACTACTTGCTACAATAGTTATATCTTTATTTTTATAATAGTTAAGACACTCTTGTGATTTAAAGGGGTTATTATCAGCTATAATTAAACATGGAAAACCCAAATGAGTAAAAACATCTTGACATGCGTTTATAACAGATTTTGAAGTCTTATCCTTTAAAGGTCTTATCTCTAACCAATGGGACAAATAATCAATAAGTACAAGATAAGCCTTGCCTGCATATTCCATAATATCCATTCCTACTTTATAATATCTGTATTTAGGTATTGAATGTGGCATTAAAGGTTCATGTACATTAGCAGGTCTAAACTTTTCACAAGTACGACATTTCAATATAAAATTCTGTATATCCAAGGATAAATTTGGCCAATAAAACAATTGACGTGCTTTAGCAATACACTTGTTCATTCCCAGATGTCCTTCATGCACTAATTCTATGACATACATACATAGTGAACTAGGCACTACAATCCTATTGCCAAGAAATAACAATCCATCCTGTACAAATAGCTGATCTTTAAATTTGGAAAAATGTTGTAATGTTTTACATAATTTCTGAGGCCATCCATGATAGTAATAATTACATATTTTGGAGAGGATTGAATCATTACTTGTCTCTTTACGGAAAATAGTTTTTCTTTCATCAGACATAGGCAAATGTTTTGAAACAGTGTGTACCATCTGCAGCATTTCTTTGTCTTGCTCAGTGACAGCTAAGCTATTTCTAGATAACATGTCTGCAAAGTGCACATATTTACCTGGCACATAGTATACATTTAATTTATACATTAACAATTTTAACCTTAACCTTTTCAGTCTAGGAGAACCAATCTTACTTATCTGTTTACCCATGATAGATACAATGGGTTTATGATCTGTTTGTACATCAACATCTGAACCATAAATGTATTTGTGATATTTTTTTACACCGAAACAAACAGCAAGTAACTCTTTTTCGGTTTGTCCATAGTTTAATTCGGAATTATTCATGGTTCTTGAAACACAAGCTACTAATTTTAACTTACCAGAATCATCTGGCTGAAATAAACAACAACCTAAACCTTTGCTTGATGCATCACATTGCAAAATTATTTTTCTTTTCAAATCAAAGGGACACAGTGCCGGAGTTTGACAAATTTTCTCTTTCAATTCAGCAAAAACTTTATCATGTATAGGTAACCACAAAAACTCTACCTCTTTCTTTAACAATTTACACAAAGGAGACATCAGCTCTGCCATCTCTGGCACATAACGTCTGACATAATTAAATGAACCAATGATTCTCATTAACTCATCCTTATTAGTTGGTGTTTTTAGCTTTATCAATGACTCAACTCTAGATTTATCAATAGACATACCATTTTCATTAAAAATTTGACCTACATATTTGACTTCCCGTTGCCTAAATTGAAACTTTTTCTCATTAAATACAATTCCTATTTCTTTAGCCTTACTCATCACACTTAGTATTGCTTTGTCATGTTCCTCTATAGTATTTCCCATAATTAATATATCGTCTGCCCAAACAACTACATTTTTTAAATGATTAAAATGAGTCTCAAGTACATCTTGGAATAACTCAGGAGCATTCATCAAGCCATAAGGTAAAACTAGATACCTATATACACCAAAGGGTGTAGCAAAACAACACTTCCATGAAGAGTTTTCATCTAAACTTAAATGATGAAATCCTTCTGAGAGATCCAAAACTGAAAAATATTTTTTCCCATTTAACTTCAAAGCAAGCTCTTCTAAAGTGGGCAAAGACTTGGGTTTCTTTATAATATATTTATTTAAATCAGACGGATCTAAGCAAAGCCTTATCTTTTTGTTAGGCTTTTCAACCAAAACAATACGGTTGATGCATGCATTTTCATTGAGATTATCAACCTTTACAATAGAATTTCTACCTTCTAATCTATCCAATTCAGACTTTAATGGATCCAGTAGACAATTAGGTATCCTTGAAGGCGGATGACATATTGGTTCAGTAATATTCCTCGTTGTAATACTATAGGTGCCTGGCAACTTACCGATGCCCTTAAAAACATTTTTGTGCTCTGCTATAAATTTAGCTTTAAATGAGTCAGAAGTACTTTCCGTACTATGCACCCTCTTAACTAGATTTAAAGAAATACAACCTGGTAACCCCAAGAGCATGGAGTGACAATTAATAACAACAAAATTTTCATAACACTTAACATTTTTGTACTCACACAATAAATTGACCATGCCCAAAGGTGAAACTTTACTGCCTTCAAATGATAGTAAATGTATATTAGTCTTTACAATTTTTAAATTTACTTTATCATTTATCTGATTGAATATTTTTAATGGCATTATGCTGATATCCGCACAAGTGTCCAATTTACATTTTACTGGAAAACTCTCAATATGTATGGTTTCAAACCACTCAGACTCTGCTTTACACTGAGACACTACCATATTACAGTATACATTTTGACTCTCACTATCTGATGAATTTTCACTTTCACACTGAACTTCTTTAATAGCTTTACTACGCACCTTACAGCTGACCGCAAAATGATTTTTCAACCCACACTTCTTGCATGATTTCCCAAAAGCAGGGCACTGTCGACGTCCATGAAGAGTTTGGCAGCGTCGGCATTTAAATTTATCTTTAGAGTCAGGATTCTTCTTATATTTGTTTGCGTCAACCTCACATGTTGGATTCATTTCTCAAACCTGTAGCTTACTTTGCTCTGAAGTCCTACAGAAGTTTGCAGCTTTCTCCAGGGTTAGTCCATCCAGCCCCAGCAGTTGTTCCTGAACATGCTTGTCAGAGATTCCTTGAACAATTTTGTCTCTCAACAACTGATCTTCAATGGATTCTTTAGTTGTGTCACCATAATTGCAATTTAACAACAACTGTTTCACGTCAGTGAGAAAATTGTCAAAACTTTCACCTTCCTTTTGTTTCCGATCATTAAATTTGAACCTTTCAAAAACTTCGTTGGTTCTCGGGCTTACATACTTTTCGATGACCTGTAAGACAGCGTTGAAGTCTCCAGCCTTTCCCTCAGGTATAGGCAATGATTGTAGTACACGTGCTGACTCCATACCCAACATATTTCGTAGGAGAGCTAATCGAATTTTGTCGCTCGCCTCGTCTTGACCTGTCGATACCAAATAGTCATCGAAACATGTCCGCCATATTTTCCATTCCGCAGCAGCACCACTCGCCCGCAAATCAAAATTCGGAAGTAATTTAACATTTTTATCCATCTTGATACAAATTTTATACTTTCACAGTAAACATTTAACTTTTTATTTTTATTTTTACGGCTGCGCCATGTTTTATGTTTGGGGAATATACTTAAAAATTAAACAAACTGTCTTGTGTTAAAGGAGATGTTCCAGAAATGTATGGAGCCTGGGCTACCATTAGTACACCACATGTAAATATTGCTGTATAATGTAGTAACCGTTTTTTAATATTAATTTTCTATGATTTCGCTTTATTTTAGTGTGATATTCAAATTAACTCGGTCGAGGAGAGCAACACAATAAATATGGATCAGCCATGTTGCTATTAAACAATGATGCGAATGTCATTTTGACATGTCAGTTTGACGGATCGTGTTTTTGACGTCTCGGAGGTCAATGTATATTTTTGTAACTACAATAAAATATCAACATACGAATTCCGAAAATACTTAGGATTCCTTATAGTTATACTTATAAAATAAGACCACAGGATAATTATATTACTGCTTTACGGCGGCACATCTTTTACCTAATACATATTTCAGTAGCTAAAGATTGGTTATATTGGAAACATAAAACGAAGGCTTGAATGTTACTTTGTGTAGCAAAATGTGCTATTTCATTCTTTAGTGCTTGTCAATAATCTCTGGACTTCGATAATGCATAGAAGAGCAGTGAGCTGTTCTGTGAGTTGTAGATAACTATTACTCCTATAAAACTCCAAATAAGTTCTGTAATTGGTGACATTAAGAGGATGGAAAACCAGCCATAAGAAGTATATAAATAAAACAACTTGTAGAGACTTAAATATATATATTTATTCCGCATTATCCCTTATCAATACTCCATCCAGGAAAAAAGCCGGTGCTTCTATGCTGTCCAAAATATAGTTCATTTTCATCTATAACAGAGGTACACTGCAGGCACGCTATTGTACATAAACTAGAATAAATATGAGTTAAAATCTATTAGAATATGGAAAGTGGGAAGATAACATCATATAGTAATAGCATGTTAAGAAAATAATAAGTAAATGCACGGGTTAATGCATATGTCTGCATTAACCCGTGTATTTACTTATTATTTTAACTTGTCATTGTAGAATAAACAACGATGAAACCGTAAACAACGATATCTAAATCACAGGCGAATCAAAAACCATATAACAAAGCTGGGATCAATAGAGAAGCAATCAATCAATGTCTTTAGAAATAATCTGAAACAAAATAATCATTAAAAACTCCGAAATCATTCAATCCAACACAGCGAAAACACATAACGACTCACTAGGCTTGGGTAAAAATATCGATACTTTTCATAAAATAATCGATAAATATAGACAATATTTTAAATCTCAATAAATCGATATTTTTAATTCACTTTAGTATACTATTGGTCTCAGTTACACTAATCTTGTCAGATTTGGGAAGTAGTCCAAATGTCGCACCAGATCGTCAGCATGTTTGCACCATCAAAATATGCATATATCTTCAGATTAATTTTCTTTTCCTGGCCTCGCGAAGCGTAAGGGCGTGTCAAAATTCTACTGAATAAAAACCCACCCTGTTCCCTTCCAGCTGCCCTTAAGTTCCGGGGCCACGGTATCTCGTTAGAACATTCCCGCAACCCCGGCAGGCAATGGTCCTATGAGGCCCCGTCACTGCTGCTGACAGCTCTTAGAGGCGCGCGTGGAACATAACGCGCCGCCGACCCGGACCTGGTCCTTACCGGACAGTGAACTACCCCTGCTCGCAGTCTGCAAGCCTGCGTCTACGGTGGCCGGAGATCAGCTCGCGATCCCGATGCCCGGTGTGTCTCCTGCGGTGGCTCGAGTCCATGTTACCTACGTGCATTACCTTTACGGAAAATATCTATTTTTGACTTGATAATAATTCATATACATTAAAAATATCGATTCGATATTAATCGATATATTTTTTTCACTTGCCCATCTCTACGACTCACAGAAAGACACCAAACGTCATGAAACTTAAATCTGTCAAACACTTAGAGTATAGAAATAATATAGAGACGCTGTAATTGTCTATATCTTACTTGCTTATACAAATATCTATTGAATCGATACAGAAATATGAAACTACACTTTGTCTCTTTTTAACCAATGAGTAATCTCATTTGAAGAAAGAGACGTCATGCTATTTGTTTATTCTCTGCCTGGCAACATTTTAACATTTCCGTCAAAGTACCTACCTCGCGTGCCATCCGCCATCTTTTGGTCGCGTGGTTTTGTGGTACATCAGCTGTCATATGAACAACAACATTGGATTTGGATTGCGATTTTTAGGAATAAAAACGCTCCCAACTAAATTGTTTTGTGCTGTGAGTGTCTAGTGGTGCAAATTGAATATGCCTACTTGTTCAATAATTCGGTGTGGTGCAAGGAAAAACCACAATCAACCTCATTTGACCATGCACAGGTTAGTAGCCGTATTTTAAGAAAAACTTTATCATGCTGTTATTTTTTTTGTATAAGTATCCTTGTTTTATTCATAGAATAAAAGCTCCCAAATGTACATACCAATTATATCTGATATTTAACTCTATTTGCTAAATTTATATCATGTTTTGTTTACAATACAAATGACAATTCAAAATAGTGATGTCTTTTATTTAATAAGCTATCGATAAAAACTAACATTTTTTTTAGTTTGTACATTGTAGAGATCAGTAGAGTAGGGTTTCAAAATGAAGAGCTTGAAGAGATGGTTTTGAAAATAAAACTAACAATAGAAATAAAAATAGCGATAGTACTAAAACACAACAATGTCACTTCGTCATGCAGTAGTTGGTGGTTATTTAGTTCAGTCTCTGATGTGTTCCACGAACTGCATCAAACTGAAATCATGTTGTATGTTTTTTATTTGCACAGGTTCCCTAAAAATGAAGTGCTGCGCCAGAAGTGGCTTGAAGTCATTGGGATGGAAAATATCAAACCTGGACTTAAAGTACCACGTGTCTGTTCATTACACTGCAGAATCAACCTTCAATAAAACCCTTGATGTAATAAGGCTGCGTGACAGCGTGATGATGCAGTACCGTCAATCCACCCTGTAGTAAGTTAAAACAAATAATTAACTTCATATAGTTTAAATTTCCCTACGAACCTGTCGGTTCATCCAATACTTTAGTATTAATGTTTCTCAATTTTAATATTATTAAATACCTGTTCATACTGTTATGTTTAGTGCTAGTGATAAAAAACATGAGATTATTCAAGATATAAAAAATACTTTCAGTGTTAAAAAAAACACACGGGCTGGTTCTGCGTGAAATCATAAATGTAGAACAGGCGTTCTCCATGATGACCCTTACCAGTGAAACACCTAGATCAGATATATAAAAAGTAAATAAAATAAACTTTAATTTGTCGTTCGAAAAGTGTTGTTACATACAACTAACATTTGCATATATGTTTAACTTTAACTTCTCTTTTAATTTGCTGTTTCAGATTTAACCCGAATCGTTTACTTCTGAGAATGCGTTACCGAGCACACCTGGGTCATAAATAAATTTCAAGGCCACTTTTAGTTTCTATAAAATTAAGCTCAATTTTAATGGGCAGTTTACAATGATTAGTAACGGTTTTGACTTTCAAAAGTGCCTAATAATTATCTAAATAAAATTGAGCATTTTACTTTGACGTGGTGATTTATTATGGTGAATAAAGGTACATTTTTCAAAATACTTTGTTGTTTTATTTCTTGTAATAACCTCAGATTTAGTATATTTCTACAATATTTATTATTGTTGTAAACAAATATCTCTATGGGCCGAAACTACGTAAAGCGATCGCCCACGCGGTCCCATACAAAAGTGCTCCGTTGCGGGAACCCGCACGTCGCGGCGAATCAGACCCCGCGCCCCCTTTTTGCTACGTAATAAATATTAAGTTTTCGTTCGACTCGACGACATGTACACTGTTAAAGTTGAACTAGTGACACTTTGCAGGTAATAATCCGGTTTCCGAAACACATGACACACGCTCTTTACGCAGTTTCGGCCCTATAATATCATTATTTGCCTAACCTTTTTCAAACTATATATTAGGGTAAGATTCCAGTCTATCAACTGATGCAGCTGAATACCAGTATTTTAAATGCCTGAGACTGCCTATCTGACCTCCATAGTACTGGGTAATACGATACCCTTGGTAAGGCAACCAGTTACCAAGGGTATCGTATTAATCAGACTCGGGCCACTGACTAAAAACGACTGTCAAAGATTTACAAATGACAGTTAGTTCGATACTAAGCCAAAAGCGGGTCAGAGTGATCTTTATGAACAACTTTAAATGTGGAACAAACCCTGAAATCGCAAAAAACCTCAGTAGTCCTCATTGATTTATGTAATAGTACGCAGTAATATATATGCAATGGTTGTCCTTCAAGAAAGTCACTCACAAGAAAAAACAAAGTCAGTCAGTCACTCATAAAATGTACACCCAACCAACAGTGCTTCTAACCCCTTGTATGTTAATATGAATGTAATGCACTATAATTTTAAAAATTCAGGAAAAGAACTAAAGGACTTGTTACAGTTATTCCAAAAGTATAATCTAATTATCCAAAGTTTAAAAGTATTGTTATATAAGTAACCAACGAACCCGAAGAAATGTTAGAAACTCTGGTATCGATATCGATACTTTCTGGTTTTGATTACTTATGTGCTTCCCTAGCAATGGCTGCCATCTTTTGGCCGCAGTTGACAGTAGGTATGCACGCGTATTTTGTAGGTATTTCTCGTCCATATTATAGAAGGTCATTGGTCAAACACGACTGTCATGGCTGCCCTAAAACAAGGGTTGTCATAATAAAAATCTTCCCAAATAATAATTTATCACAGCTCTACCCGTCTCCAAATAATTTTTTGAGTATTTTTATGGTAATCTCTATTATTTTTTCTATTTATCTATGTGGTGTACTAATGGTAGCCCAAAATGAAACATCTCCTTTCACATCTTAATATTTTTTGTTGAACAGTCTGGCACATTGCTACTACAGACTATATTAAAAACCATAGAGTAATAACAGAACCATAGAACAAATGGCATGCAGTTTGGAATCACGGAAAATCTGTGTTCAAATTTTACAGAGTTGGTCATACGAGGTGTGCCTGTGCATGCCAATTTTTCCAAAACTTCCATTCTTTATATACCTATCGGCATGCAATTTCACAACACGGAATTTCCCTTTAATTTTGTTCAGGGATTCAGAATCCTATGATCATCTTGGGCCGCTGCGGAGTGCATGCCATCAATTATTACAGCTTTAATTTGTTTAAACTTCCGTATATTACAATGGCATGCAGTATACTATCACGGAAAAACAGGAAAATCCGCTACACAAAGAAAAGCGCTTTTCCTTATGAAGAGGACGCGCGGGGGGACTAAAACCCCGACTATCATTGATATTATAGGGTTAGTTATCAAGCCTTAAAAAGGCATGCACGACAAAATCGTGGAATATCACCTGTCACCAGCTCCCGGTCTAATATAAGAATGCTTTCAGGGTGTTGGTGGAGTTGCCGCGGTACCTACAGCAGTGCCTCTGAGACGTTTGCTGAGGCGTTAAACTTTAAGCCGTTGGTCCTGCGGAGCTGCGCCTGATCTCTCTCCTGTCGTGCCCGATTGCCGTCCCATCGGACAATGAGAGTAAAGGAACAGAGAGTGCATCTGTACCTGCGCACTTACTTGCCAGGGCGGATCCACTGTTTTGGGCATAATGGGCATGGCCACAACCCTAATAGACTTGTGACGTCACACTTCCACAGTCTATTGAGATCGATGGCCTGATTATAAGACTTAAATAAAAATCGACCATGTGCGTTTCGGCTCACGCGTAGTGTACGATTCCGTGGTTTACTACAACGCCAAGTGCGAGTCTTAGCGAATTAAGTCTCTCTCTCTCGTTTCGTATTTTATCGTGTCTTGGTACACCTCCGGCCCACCTAAGCATTTTTATTTCGTTGGTATGTACTTTTTGTTCATGTGTCTTTTTGACTGTCCAGCACTCGGTACTGTAGAGTAACCGCGCCGGGCGCACTGCCGTTATGTATACTTTTCTTTAGGTTTTTATTGGGATACTGAGTCAGCGCCACTTCAGCCATGTGGCGCTGACTCTGTGAGTGACATCAGCGTCCATGTATGCATCTCTCGTAAACATAGAGCCTAGATATTTAAATTGGTTAACTGTGAGTATGGGCGTCATACCAGTATGAATAGTCTCTAAAGTAGTGTTTCCGCTGAAAGGACATTTTATATACCTACTTCGTTTTACTCCTGCTAATTTTCAAGCTGTTCTTTTCCAGGGCTGGGTCCATATTTTTAGTCTTTCCTGCAGATGTAGGTCTTTGTTGTTAATTCTATATTTTCTTCTCTTTTTTGTATAGCATCCGGGTCGACTTGGATGCTGTGAAGCCATACTGGTTTGAGGATATTTCACAGATTTTGTTGAGACGGTTGTTGATGATTCGTTCCCATATTTTGAGTGTGTGAGCGGTCAATTTTTTACCTCTATAGTTTTCACACTGCGCAGCATCGCTCTTGCTTTTGTAGAACGGCAGTAGATAGCGCTGGCAATTCGTACAATTACATTTCATGATGATATTGCATAGCTTTGCTAACCAAGCTTTAGTTACTGGGTAACTGGGCCTAGTCCTTTCCACAGATCTACGGTGACTTCGTCTGGACCTACCCAAGTAGCACACGAGGCTGCTTATCAGCCGAATAACGGATTCCCATCATGCTTGAAGCTGAATAAAAAAGCTGAATAAGGGCTGTATAGGGCCTTACACAGCTCTTATAACTCTTAAATGGGCGCAAATTTTTCAGCCTTAAGTTCACGTAGCTGCTTAGGAGCTGTGTAGTAGCAATTTAACAGTGTTATAAAGGGTAAAGACAGTACTATGCGCTGAATATCGACTGACTAAGAGATCACAAGTTACTCTTTATTCAGTAAATATGTCACATCTACGCTCTTAATAGATGTTTTAAAACGGGAAAGGCTGCTTGCGGCCAGTGTAAAAGTGAACATATTTGATGTAGCAAACATATAGAAGCAAATATAATAACCCGTAGCTGCCAATTGAACACTTGTTTCGTGGAGTGAATTATACGTGGATAATATTCATATTCCCTGGTATTAATAAAAGAAAAATGATTGGGAATGTAATTTCACTGACATTATTAAAATATTCTGTTTTTAATTAGTTTTCTGATATAAATAAGCCGTGATGAAAACTTGAATAAACAATTTTTTGTGCTTTGAAAAGAATTATAAGATAAAAAGTTATTATTATGTTATCAGGAAGTAAAAACTAATGCAATACATTCCTAATTCATACACAAAACATCTTAAAAGTTGAAAAATGAATCAGTATATTTATAGTTTGTACGTCAGTATAATCGCCATCAACGTTACAAGTTACACTGACTGATTACAGTACCACATGTTACTTCTATTCAGATAAATTCTGAATAAAGGTACTTATGTGAACCACTATAAAGTAAAAGCCGTTAATTCGATACACTAGTGAGTCTCTAAGCAGCTGCGAGGCATCTACTGAATGTTTAAACTGCCGCTATGCAGACACTATCACTGGCAGTATAAAGGCTGATTAGCGGTAGATATATTCAGCAATAAGCTGTAATGTGGGCCACAAATCATCCATTATACAGCTATTAACGTTATAATAGTTCACACGTGCCCCTTTAATTAGTCAGTGTAATAGGATTTCACAAATACCTTCTTATACAGCATTTGGCGTAATTTCATCCACTAAACAGCCCTTACTACTGCTAAGGCATTAAAAAGGTTAAAAGCTAAATAGCGTCGTTGAAAATATACCTTTATAGCACTCTAAGCACATTAATGGTAGTTTTGTCGGTCTTAATCAGCCTTAATGCAGCTCTTAATCAGCCTAAGCTGTTTAAATATCACTGAACGCTATTATGCAGCTGTAGAATCACCAATGTCTTCTTAAAAGAGTCTTAATACGCATAGAGTTTCAAATAGGTCTAAAAGTGAGTAGTTATACAGCTACCTGTGCTACTTGGGTAGCACAGGTAGCTGTATAACTACTCACTTGGGTGGGTTGCGGCTTTTCATTTTACCTAATGCAATTCTCACCTCGCCCTCATTTGTAGTTGGACCATGTATGGGTGCATATGGTGGTGGATCTTCGTTTAGAAATTCTTCCTTCAGTAGCTGAACCATCTCTCGTTAATTTCTGATTGTTTGTTATTAATTTCTATTGATCCTTACATTTGATTTATTTATTTACTTTTGTTGATGATGATCAAACGCGAGCCTATTATCAATTTAAAAAAATGTTCATGGATGCTCTATGTTTGCGTTTTGCTAATTTACTACTTACTCCGCACTCCGTACTTCGTCCGCATTTTAAGCACTCTCCAGACTTTCATAGAACATTTGGTTGCTTTTGGTGACTTCTTGTGCTATACATCTTTTAGCATCCTGCTTCGTCACTTTATATCGGTCCTTATCTTCCTCTTAGAACTCCGTTTAGAACTACGCCATTTCTTAAAAAGATCTTTTTTATTCGCTAGGGTCTCTTTGATTCTGACATTCTACCAGTTAGGATCGTTGCCAGTTTGCCACACTTATGATGTCCTTTGGAAACTCCTAGGATCCCTGTCATTTTTGTCCTATACATTGCGTACTTCCAAATCGGTCTCCAGATAATCTTTTATCACGCTCATCAGTGTCTCGCCTTTAGGACCATCCAGCTCACTCCACTTAGATCTCGGTGTTCTTTCTATTATATTTTTACACGTTTTGGCAGCTCGTACATAGACACGAGTATGTGATGCTGTGATGTAAGATCATCACCAGGTATTACTTTACAGCCCTTAAACTTTTGTTAACGGTCTTGTCTGACATGATGAAGCCTATCTGTGATGCTCTACCCGCACAATTATAAGTGACTAGTACTCACGCGGGGCTTCGCTCCCGTGGATTCTATCACGGTAAAAACATAACTCTCCTTTTTTGCAGTCGCGTATAAAGTCTATAACCTTCCTCAAGCTTCAAGCTACTTCCATACCAAATTGCATCCAAATCCACCCAGTACTTTCGAAGATTAGCGCGTTCAAGCAAACAAACAAACAAACAAACTTTTCCGCTTTATAATATTAGTATAGATTAAGTGTTCTGGTTTCTTTTGAAATTCGTGTTTATTAGTATAAGTGCATTTCTTTCTACAAATTCTAGTATTTCTTCTAATTGTTTGTTCAACTCGTCTATCCCAATCCCACATTATCTCCTGTGATATCCCTGGTACCCACGTATCCATTCAGTCCCTATTATCTTGTACTAGTACTCACGCGGGGCTTCGCTCCCGTGGATTCTATCACGGTAAAACCATAACTCTCCTTTTTTGCAGTCGCGTAAAAAGTAGCCTATAACCTTCCTCAAGCTTCAAGCTACTTTCATACCAAATTGCATCCAAATCCACCCAGTTCTTTCGAAGATTAGCGCGTTCAAGCAAACAAACAAATAAACAAACTTTTCCGCTTTATAATATTATATATTAGTATAGATTCGTTTGCTGAAATGCTCTTGATGGGGTCGTCCATGTTTTCCCAGAATTGTGCCTTTTGTGTTTCTGTGCATCCTGTTTGAGATGTATCTCATCATCATCTCATGTATTGATCATCCAGAGCATGTTTAACGGAGTTTAAACGGTCGCTTTTCCGTGTGATATTTATGATCCGAGACTTAAAGTTGGTGTCTAAGACTTTCACACAACGCCATCTAGTCCCAAACTAAGCAGAGCTTGTGCTATGAGTACTAGACAACTGATAAACATACATATATATTTCTAAATACATACATATTATAGATAAATTACACCCAGACAAATAACAAATGATCGTGCTCATCACACAAACATTTGTCCTGAGTGGGAATCGAACCCACGACCTTGAACATAGCAGTCAGGGCCACTGACCACTAGACCAACAGGCCTGTATTGCCACCCCGTTTCTTTTATTGTATGTGCCGTAGTAGATAACCAGGTAATAATTCCCTATATCTTTCGACTATTCGCTTCCATTTCGTTAAGAAGAAAAAATAATTCGATATCGAACAAACTTTAATTTTTTTATTAAAATTGGTTCGAAATTGAAACTGTTTCACTATTTAATTGAACTATATCGAGTCTGACTTCCTCCAATTAGTATTTCGATTCCTAAGGCCAAACTCCATGAAGTATTAAAACGTGAGTCGTTCGAACGAGAAACAGGGATGAAGCTTTGCACGCAATAGGTATAGCTCCAACTCTCCTTCTCGCTCGAACGACTCACGTCATGGTATGGCCCCTGATGCGCGTAAAAAAGGAAATAAACAAATTCAAATGTAGAGTCCAGCGAGTTTGTACACCGACTCACACTTGGCCGACTTTCGGGTGGTCATGTCCACAACCATTTTTGAGGGCTGGATTCGCCCCTGCTTACTTGTGCGTTATAATATCTCCTACACAGAAGGCAAATCAATTATGAGATTAGGTAGGCGCCGTGGCCGAAATCGGTTATCAGTCCTCCTACTATTATTACTCGCTAAATACTACAGTGAACTGCTGATCAGTGAATTATCTTTGGTCACCTACATATCTACATTATTTTTAGGTGGCAATCCTTATGGATATCCTTCACACTGGGGCACGCGAGAGGGTCTATCAGATTCAGACTAAAACCACCTCGTTTTGCTTCGCATACTTACATACTTACGCCGGGGGCTGCGGGGGCACTTAAGTAAATACTCTTGAACACTGCCCCCGACACAAATATACACCGTGAAATTTTAATGGTTGTTTTCCCATGGCAGAACAACTTGCCATAAGGAGGACTTTCGAGGCATAGAGCAAAAGTAAAAAAAATAAAGATGTCTTGGTTTTAAAATAATTTAAAAAATATTCATCAACTCGAAAAACGTGAGAATCCATGGTAACACTAGAGGTAACTTGTAGGTACTACTCAAATCGCACGCGGCGCCAACAAAGAACAGCTGTGCATAAAAATGTTCTAAGCAAAATAAATTCTCGCACGTGGTACGCCATAAACTAGTTTGCACGCAACAACACAACATACAAAATCGGAGCCAACAAAGAAAATACCGATATAAATGTTCAAAAAATTTTCAAAGAAAAATAAGCTCTCGTGTTTAATATATCATTAAACGGACAAGACTTAAATTACAAACTAACAACAATTACAAACGATGCCGCGTGCCGACTTCCTATTGCTTTTGTGCGGCGTCGAAATTAGTCTTCCCGCAAATGTCGTACGCGCAGCGCGCCTTATCAGTGCAAAGGATCGTCATTACAATTATTGCAATTTGGAGTACGTCGCTATGGTGCAACTGTATATATGTGAGCTAATTATGCTTCCCATGCTGCCCGGCGACTTTACGCGGAGCCGCAACACTTGGAGTCGCTCCGTCTTCGCGGGGTTCTGAACCCCCAAGTCCCATCGGCCCGGATGATCGCAGCGGCGACACAGCGGCTACTAAATCATGGGCAGTTCCAGACACCAGCACTTGCGCAGGACAGAGGTCGATCGGTCGTTATTTCGCCAGCTCGACAGCTCGAGCTCGACGAAGATATCATCGTGTACTTTGAATGGGATGTAAACTGGGATCTAGCCCGGACCTAACTCCGTTAGACTTTTACTTGTGGTCTGAGCTCAAGCGCCTGGTGTATCGTGACCAACACGAAACTCGCGAAGCGTTAATAACAGCGATAGTGGACGTTTTCAATATCCTAAAAAGTGACAGACACCTTAATAAAATTGAAAGATTTATTACCAATAGACTAGTTACCGAATTAAAATATGCTTGATTGTGTATTCAACGCAGTGGCTTGCACTTTGAACAATTACTCCGTTACCGGGAAGTGTAGGTAAGTACTTACTCGTACTTTTGTAAATAATGAACATTTTAAAGTAGTTAAGTTAGTTAAAATTATCTATACTTATAACAAATCTGTAGAGAGGTCAATTCTGTACATGAAATATATTTACAAAATAACTATCAGGAGGTGATTAGGGATCGATACTGATGCCAAAAATGCAATCAGTTAAATTTTTGTCTGTCTGTCTGTCTGTCTGTATAACCGTTATAGAAACAAAAACTACTCGACGGATTTTAACGAAACTTGGTACAATTATTTTTCATACTCCTGAGCGGGTTATAGTATACTTTTCATCACGCTACAATCAATAGGAGCAGAGCAGTGAAGGGAAATGTTGGGAAAACGGGAGAAGTTACTCCATTTTTTAAGCTTCCGTCGCGTGTGCAACCTTAATGGTTAAAGCTACACAGAAATCATTTATGACGGAAATGTTTTACATAAAATTATATAAAAAATATCCCACGACAGCATGTATCTATCTTTTATGGTTGACTCACAATAACACGTGTAACTCCCGATAGCTTAGCAGTTCGAAGCTTTCTGATTATTATTCTGCTCCGAAATTTAAAACCACCACAACTTTGCAATGGAACTCGGCTAAAAGTAACCCAGTTGCAACAAAATATAATCGAGGCTCAAATTTTAACAGGTTGCGGTGCAGGAGAAACCGTCTTTATTCCAAGAATTCCCATAATACCAAATAATTTTCAATTTAAAAGAACGCGATTCCCAGTATCGGTGTGTTATGCAATGACAATTAATAAGGCTCAAGGGCAGACTTTTCGTGTTGCTGGAGTAGATCTCGGTGTCAGTTGTTTCTCGCATGGTCAGTTGTACGTCGCTCTTTCCCGGGTTAGCAGTTCTAGAAATCTTTATGTTCACGTGCCGGACGGGTCAACTTTCAACATAGTTTACCCGGAAGCTTTGCGCTGAAGTATTGTCGTTCTATAGGTACTTAAGCCTCATGTGAACGTGATCTAAACAATATTACCAATACATTAACTTAATAACACACAAGGAGTTACACGCTGACGGAGTCGCGGGCACAGCTATTAACAATAATATTGTGCGGTTCGGTATTGCGATATTTTTCAACAGTATTATAGATTGACATATTATATTTCCCTACTAAATTACGAAAGTTAATCTGTGTGTTACATCAAAATCACTGAACCATGAGGAAGGACAAGGGCTACTTTTTTTACGAAAAACGACGGAAACGTGGACGAAGTCGCGGGCAACAGCTATCTATGCTAATATATAAGGCTGAAGAGTTTGTTTGTTTGTTTCAACGCGATAATCTCAGGAACTACTGGTTCGAATTGAAAAAATATTTTTAATTAAATAGTCAATTTTTAGAGAAAGGCTATAGGCTATATATCATTACGCTAAGGCCAATAGGAGCGGAGCACCAATGAAGAATGCTTCAAAATCGGGGTTAAATTTAACGTTAGCTCAAAGTAACTATTCCACGCGGACGAAGTCGCGGGCAAAAGCTAGTTGTAAATAAGTTAAGATTCAAATTTATGAAATACGCCTCAAATACTTTGTTAGGTCTCTAATTCAGAAAATTATTTTTCTTAGATGATAAACTTGTTTTTATTTAATTTCTTATTCAGTAAATTGCAGCTAAAAAAGTATTTATGACGGTCGTAAGCCCGTAAAATTATGAAGGAAAAATTTGAATAACTTTTTGGGTAAAGCTTATCAGCTGATTGAAAAACACGTGGGTCAACGACCGAGCGGCCGTTTGGTGCACGGCGTAGGTATCGGGGAGGATTACCATGGATTCGTGGTCGCTTTCGAGTTTTGTTTTTCGCAATGGTAAATCTGCCATTTTTGTTTCTAATATTTTATTTGTTTATAAAACGATTATATAGTAGTATTCAAATAACTTGGCAAGAGTTGTTCAATGCGCAGAAGTCGATTTTTAGGTTTTTGTTACGAGTTGTTGTTTTAAATTTAGTTTTTGTTACGTTGATTACAATGCCAGGACCAAATACCGTTTTACGCAAACTATTAAAACGTCAGAAAGAACAGTTAGACACTATAGCTAAGGAAGGTTGAAATTCCGAATTCGTCACTGTCTTTAGAACACCGGCAAAAAAGAAGAATAAAAGGAGTAGCAGTTTTATTAACTAATTGTGACGACGAGAACATATTATTTTTAATGTTTTTTTAAATACTTTTTTTTTACTTTAAAATGTATTTATGAATTATATCTATTTTATTTATAACACCGAATTAACGAATGAATTCCTCTTCTTTCTTTAACATTCTTCTGAACAGACATGACTAAAAATAAATGATGGCAATAACCATACAATAATGGCAAGCAGTAAAAGTGACCACTTTTTTCTTCCACTAAGTGCACGATGCGCGAACTTACCCCCACTAGGCCAAAACCTTGCCAACTTACGTGACGAGGACTATATTACCCATGACTATAAAGCCATTTCGCTATGGGAAATCAACCATTAAAATTTCACGATGTATAGGTATATTGGCGTTTACCTCCATTTTACTGGCCTCATCATCATCTATGTAGTTGTAGGTAGGTACACTAAACATCGGTGTGTGTGGCCACAGTCCTACATATTATACTAATACGAACCATCCCATAAACTTTACCTCGTTCATAAATTAAAACAAATATCTATATTTAAAAGCTCATCTATAGCCTGATTATCTTTGTCCTAGAGATTAAAATATAATATTGAAGTCGTATTTCACCAGCGTGACCGATGCAAATGTGGTTAATGTGTTTACCTATAGTTATACCAAACTGGAGGGACGAATTTGATGAACCTTATATCCATTTTTCTCACTTTTGCTGAAGTCAAGACCGTATATTATTTAATTACCTACTAGTTAAAAAAAATGTGGCTGATTTCAGTTTACGGAGTTTTGCGAAAGGTCAGTTCAGTCAGCACGGACAGCACATGTAGCCTTTTTTTTCCTGGTGGGAAAATAATTAAAATTATGAAATTCTAGGAATTTGTAAACATTTAGAGCTGTGAAACATATGGTTTCCTACAGAATTTTACATGATATGCATAGTTGTTTGCGAATTAACTATAATCATTGCTTCAAATCTACTAAAAGTATCCAGATCCAGCTATTTAGTAACATTCATTTTATAATCGTGTAATTGTACTATCAGTAATCAATAATTGATAATCTTTAATTATTCTATAATTAAAGATTGTGTGAGTGACTGTGACTTTTCTGGTACCGAGGTGTTTATGTTTAAACACCTAGGTACCAGAAAAGTTACTATTTTACTACCAAAATATTCGAAATTCTTAACCTAACCTAACCTAATATTTTGTTTTAGTAAAATTGGTGAGCATTTATCCATTTTGGTAAGCATTAAAATTTAAGCCTTATAGAATTGTCTATGAAAATAAATTAACTCCATAACTTTAGAGAGTGATACCCAAGTTTGTGAAATGAGGCATAAGGTCTTGCACTAGGTACACTTCTTCTAGACCACAAGCTGTCTAATTCTGTCCCTGTTACCATTTGCAGGCTCTTTCTGACCAGTTGATAGAACCCTGGTATAAATTTGTGTTTTTCCAATAGAGAGTTTTCACCAAAAACTAGGCAATTCACTTAGCATGTCATCAGAAAAGAAAAATGTTTTGAAGAAAGAGCAATAAAATAAGATTAATTTAACCTCATTAATTTATTATCAATCTAATCTTATCTATTTATATTAACATAACACTAAACGGATTATTTTAGTACATAATCTTCAGGATAATCCATAACTTTAGGATAGGTTTTAGTAACTTCTTCAGGTATGTGATCAAGCCTGGTTGGTACTAGGCGTATCTGTCGGATCTGATTAGTCACATTTTGTAATACATCTTCGGGTACTGTTTCTCCAGGGTAAATGAAGAGACGTTGCATGGTGTGACGTCTTTGGAGATTGCCTTTCATTGCTCTGTATACTGCTTTTTTAACAATCTATGAAAGAAATGTTTAAAAATATCACCAATAAAATTCTTAGGGTTTCTATTTTAAACTATTATTAGGTTAACACATCCAAATATTGTTGGGGTCTGTGTTTCCTGGTAGCTACAACCTGGAAGTCTTTAAGTCAAGGGTAAATAGGTTACTTCAAGGTAAATGAGCTTCATCATCTATCAAATCATCACTAACAATCAAGTGTGATGGTGGAGGAAGGTGAGCCTATTATCAATAAATAAATAAATCCACTCACATTTTTGTGAAAAAAAAAGTATTCTTCTTAGCATGTTGATGGCAATCTAAATAGAGTTGGCACTAAACTGGGCCACAAGAACCATTAAGCACCATTGAGTGTCCATCAATTTAAGTATTGATGTTTTGTAAATCTCAAAATAAATTTATTTTGCAGTTGTAGTGAGATGTAGTCTACCAGGTCGTTATTAAGTTTTTTTTGGAAATATAGTTATTTAACTAACCATAGTGGGATCTTTATTATGAAGTTCCCATGCTAATGTCCATGAAGCTCCGCCAGGATATCCAGTGTGGTGGAAATATGCTCTTTTACGCCACTCGTCGCCTCTCAGCGCGATGTCTCGGCTATTAATGCACACCACAACATCCCCACAATCGTTCATGGGATGGTAAATGGGTTTATGTAAGCCCATCAGATACTTCTTTATAATGGTAGCTGACTCGTAAGGGTCTTGCCACTTACAGTCAAATACGTGCCAAGTACGAGCAAAAGTGGCCCATTGCTGAAAATAGTAATGTTTTTGTTAGGTTAGGTTGTTTTCATCGGATGTTTTCGTTTAACACAAAAATTTCACAAATGTTGACTTAAATAAATTCTAATTATCTATACCTGTACTCTTTTAGCAGCAGACATAGTATTAACACTCTAATTCTACTGCTAATAGGATGGTAAATTTTATTTTTATTTGCTGAATTCTGCTAAATCTAAAATTTATTTATAGGTTATATTTTAATGTCACTGTTAGTGGTGTAACGAATATATTCATAATAGGTATACATATTATCATATAGGTATACTCATAAGTACTCCGAAATATTATTAAAAATGTCTATGGACTGTCGAGCTTGTGGTGATTTAGTGCCAGATGGATTATTTATGAAGTGCTCCAAAAAACAATGCATGAAAGTGTACGATATTAAGTGTCTGGGTATTGCAGAAGAGGAGTTCCATTCTTTCTCCAAGGAACGAAAGCTTGAATGGATATGTCCTGAGTGCGTTTGTTCAAAACCCAAACGAAATGACCCCGATACACCCGTCCGGAGCTCCTTCCAGATGGAAACAGACGAGACAAGCGCCTACGTCAACACCCAAAGAGGGAGTCGTTTGAAAACAACTGCTGATGTATCGATCGTCGAGTGCGATCACGATAGCGTTTTGCTGTCGGAGTTTAGACAGTTTAGACTGGAAGTGCTTCAACGTTTAGACATGCAGGCCAAGTTATTTAAACACCTTCAAGAAGTATGTTATTCCACGAAAACAGAATTGGAAGAATTAAAAGAAAATATGAAGGTATTTCAAGAAAATATTCCTCAACAGAACTTGTTTAATAGCAACCAGCCAGGTAGGAGCATGAAGGGTACATCAAACTGCTCCAAATCTGGTGCTGAGGCGACTAACCAAACCCCTATTCCAACTTCATTTGCTGTTGTAGCCCGTAGTGATTATAAAGTAAAGAAGCAAAATACTACTTCTACCCGCGTCACATCTCAAACTACTGAGGCCCCAAAAACAGCGTCGGTGACCGTATCCGCTGCAGAATCTCCAACTATTTCTCAACCAGTTAAATCAACTCAAACGTTTCTGCACAGTGAGTTTAATAGTTGGGAAGACAAAAACGAAGAAAATGGATGGACAATGGTGCGTAGAAATAAAGGAAACCTTAAATCAAAAAATGTTCAGCGAGGAAGAAATTCTGACTTAGTAGAAATACAGGCTACAGAAAAAAAAAGAAGCATCTTCACGTTTGGCGATTGGCTGTAGACACTACTGTGGAAAAGCTGACATCGCATGTGAAAGGGGTATGCGGTTCAGAAGTAAATGTCAAGGTTGACAAAATCAAACATAAAACCGAGAGAGATTATTCGTCTTTTATCATCACTGTACCAGAGTCAGTATATGAAAAGTTGTGTCAACCAGAGATGTGGCCAGTCAATGCTGAATTTTGTGAATGGATTTGGTTTCGCAAATCAACCAGCAAGCCAATCCAAGAGTAACACAATCAACTTCGTTTTTTATTACCAAAATGCAAGGGGTCTTCGAACAAAGTTGAGCACTTTTTGTAACAATATAGAATCGTTCCATGCCGACATATTTGCAGTAACGGAAACAGGATGTAACGATTCAATAAAGGATGCGGAGATCGTGCCACCGGGCTACCAAATTGTAAGATGTGACAGGGCGGACGGGCGCAAGCAAGGCGGCGCGTTTCTCGTGGCCACACACGGTCTCGAGCTACGACGAGTGAATACACCCGGTGACGTCAACATAGATAACTGCTCATTTGAACTCGTTAGTGCGACCGTGTATGTTAATTGTAGGTTATTATTTTTGTGTTGCGTTGTTTACATACCACCCAAAACAAATGACTATGAGTACATGATAGTTTTTAGAATAATCGAACAATTGAGTGTTAAATATAAGAATGTAATTGTATTGGGTGATTTTAATTTAAACTCAAGTCACGATAACACTAAAAATTATTTTGAATTTTTTATGTCTTTTTGCGAATTCTCCCAGATGAACAAAGTACCAAACTGCAGCGGGAGACAATTGGATTTAGTGTTGTGCTCGTTACGTTTGTGTGAGAACGTGCAAGTGGGCGAGGCGGACGAAGCCCTAGTGCCCGTGGACGCGTACCACCCGCCGCTCGCGATAACCTTGCAACTCAACGCGTGCGAGAGGCGCGCTTCACCACTAGCCTTCGAGGCCATATCTCCGGATTGTCAGGTACCCATTAGGCAAAGTGAACCGCAATGGAATTTTTATAATGCAAACTATTGTTTACTATACTCCTCCTTAGCATCCGCCGATTGGAGTCCGATGTATTCTATACAGGAACCGGATAAAGCCTTAGAGTCTTTTTACAATATTTTTAATAGTATATTAGATAGTTGTGTACCTAAGAAACGGCCTAAAAGCACGTACATGCGTAGATATTCCTATCCAGAGTGGTATACTAAAGAAATAATTTCTAATATACAATTAAAGGCGAAACTCCACAAGCGGTATAAATCATCTAGATCAAGCGTTGATTATGATGTTTTTTCCAAATGTAGGGCCCTGATTAAAGAAAGCATTGCCCGGGAATACGTTAACCATCTGGATAGAGTACAAACAAATTTAGCAAAGGATCCTAAGTCGTTTTGGGATTACATTAGGTCTAAAAACAAAACTACTACTCAAACTAAGATTACAAAAAAAGGGTCAGTGTTATCAAACTCAGAATGCGCGACGGAATTTGCCCGATACTTTTTTTCGGTATATAGGAGGGAACCAGCGCGGCTTGATGTGAACGAAGCGGTCGAGTCTGGCGGCGCAAGCAGCGCGCGCGTGCACGTCCCTCAGCTGACACTCCAGCAAGTGCGGGTGGCGCTGGCTCGTCTCAAGCCCAAACGCTCAGCAGGCCCGGATGGGATCCCGGCATTTCTAATGCGAGATTGCCGATCGGTATTAGCAGAGCCACTCGTACACATTTTTAACCGATGCCTGGACTCTTCCTATTTTCCGGAACGTTGGAAGGTCACCCGCGTGATCCCAATTCCGAAAGGGGGTGAAGGAACAACAGTTGAGTCTTTTAGACCAGTAGCGATTCTGTCGACACCTGCGAAGGTCTTTGAATCAGCTATTCAGCGTGATGTCCAGGAGCAGGTGGCGTCGCAACTGTCAGACGCACAACATGGCTTTCGACCTGCGCGTAGTACAACCAGCAACCTCTTGAACGCCATGACGTACCTGGTTCCTCATATCGACGCGGGAGTGCAGGTGGACGCCGCCTACTTTGATTTTAAGAAAGCATTTGACCTAGTGGATAATGATATCTTACTATCGAAGTTGGCGAGGGTTGGTTGCACTCCAAAATTGCTCCAATTCTTTGCGAGCTATATGAGGGACAGGAAACAATACGTGGAGTACTGTGGTTGTCGGTCTGAGCCTTATTTCACGAGGTCGGGGGTGAGTCAAGGCAGCAATGTAGGGCCATTACAATTTATCATAATGATAAATGACCTGCCTGACGTAGTGCGAGACGCCAAGTGTTTGCTGTTTGCGGACGACCTCAAGTTGCTCCTGGCCATCGAAAACGAGGAAGACTGTCACCGCCTACAGCTGGACATTGATCGCGTAGTTGAGTGGAGTAGGAACAATATGCTGGAATTTAATGCTGCAAAATGTTCCATTTTGACATTCAGTCGTGCAAGAACACCGATTCACTACACCTACAGGCTGGACGACGGGCCTTTGAAGAGAGAGGAAGCAGTACGAGACCTTGGCGTCCGTATGGATACGCAGCTGAGATTTCGGGAGCATATAGTTAATATTTGTAAAAAGGCATACAAACGGCTGGGATTCGTGCTTCGTAGGGCAGCGACTTTTACAAATGTCAAGGCCATTTCGGCATTGTATAACTCACTAATTCGGAGCCAGTTAGAAGGAAATGCAGCGGTATGGGCTCCACATGAGGCGAAATATACTCTCATGTTGGAGCGCATACAAAATAAATACACAAGGTACCTGTACCTCAGACTATATGGGGTATACCCCCTCTATCCCTTGATGTATCCAACCTTGTTTGTTTTAGGCATGGTGGGATACAACAGGTTGGAAACAAGAAGGGGTCTAGCGTTGGCGTCGTATGTCCTTTCAGTGTTCAGGGGTAAGACAAACAATCCGGGTGTGTTACAGAGCATTGGTTTGTTCGTGCCCGATGGGTACGTGCAGCGCCGTAGACGGCCTGACTTGTTTGCACTGCCGCGTGGTCGAACCAAACTAATGGCCAACGTCCCACTATCGCGGACTATGCGCACCCTGAACCAGGTTGCTCACGAAATTGACTTGTTCTCTTGTTCGTTGGGCGAGTTCGCTAAAGTCACATTATACATGTTGTGTTATAGAGGTGTGTGATGACGAATTGTTTTTTTTTTAATGATTATTTTTATTAATTATGTTTTATTGATTATGTTTTTATTGAATGTGTTGTATTGATTATTTTTTATGGATTATTTTTAGTGACTATTGTACTGAATTGTTTTATGATTATTTTTGTATTGACTATTTTATATTGATTATGTTTTTATTAATTATTATTTTTCATTAAATGTGTTGTATTGATTATATTTATGGATTATTTTAGTGACTATTGTACTGAATTGTTTTTTTTTGTGATTATTTTTGTATTGATTATGTTTTATTGATTATTTTTAGTAACTATTTAACTCATATTTTTTTATATTTATTGTGTTTTACTGATTATGTTACATTGGTTTTTTTTGTTGATTTTTTTCCATTAATAATTTCTTAATTCTGATTAATTATTTCCATGATTATATTTTTGTAGACTTTATCATGATGAAATTGAATTGTACGAAAATATGTTCTTCTTTCCTACACTATCAAATTGGGAATTCCTGTAAAGATAGTTGTATGTATGTAATAATAAATAAATAAATAAATAAATAAATATTCATATTAGGATTTGCGAATATATTATAATTATAATAATATATATTAGGGATGGTACGTATTTACGCGACCAGGTATTTACACCAGGTATTTACTTCCAAGTACGTACACCAGGTACCGATCCGAAATACTTGCAAGACTTCAAAGTATTTTATACGGCTACTCGGAGTCGGACTCGCTCCGGTGGGGGCTTGACGATCGCCCGACTATGCGATTATGCTCCTTATCTGTAAGAGACTACGTAACAATTTCGTATGCAAGTCTATTCTAGTATATGGATTGTCTTTGCAAGTATTTATATGTAAACGCGATTGTGCTTCTTATTTATAAGAACTCACGGGTCAATTTCCTATGCAAGTATTTTTTCATTCAACAGGGCTTGGATTGAGTAAAAGTAGAAACGTTCGTCTCTATGCAGGTATTTATTTGTAAACGCGATTGTGCTCCTTATTCTTAGGAAGTCACGGTTCAATTTCCTATACAGATAGAAAATACTTTTAATTTCGTATGCAAGTCTATTCTAGTATACGGTTTTTCTTTGCAAGTATTTATATGTAAACGCGATTGTGCTTCTTATTTATAAGAAATCACGGGTCAATTTCCTATGCAAGTATTTTTTCTACCAACAGGGCTTGGATTGATGTGAAAATACTTGCATAGGAAATTGATTCGTTTTGCTTCAGCAAAAATGAGCATAATCGTATCAGAAAAAAAAATACTTGCAAGGTTCAAAGTATTTTTCATTTGCAAATGCGATTGTGTAGTATTTCTCTAAATATTCCAAAGTTGTCTGAGTACATAAACCGAAATCTGTGTAGGTGTGTGCATCAGGGAACTTTTTCTTTTCTTTTGAGTAGTTTGCGGCGCCATTCACCCTAATGACTATTAATAAAAGACACATTATTGCGTGAACGAAAGTATTTTAGAAAATATTTTGTTATGTTTACGTTTTTTATTTTTCTTTCGTCAGTTGTCGTTTGAGTGAGTGCATAGATGATACATATAAATACTGAGAAGTGAGTGCGAGCTTGTTATGCAATTTACCAACTGACCGTGACTTTCTTATTTCGCGAGTTTATTGAATTTAAACTATTAACAGTTAGTGTGTAAATAAACAAAACTGCTTTTTTATGTGTACGTGACTTTGTTTATTAGTTAGGAATGTAAATATTTAAATAGGTAAAAGACGATTTTTGAACGTAGTTGAATGTAGTTAAGTGTTTTCTTTTAAAATTGATAAGACTTACTAATTGTAAATAAAAATACAGTTACAAACCATGGCTCCTAAGAAAAGTTTGGCTAAAATAAAGCTGAATGTAAAATGTGCAAAGCATTAATATCATACAAATCGGGAGTGTCAAACCTTATGCCTTATGTTTGCATGTGCAAAGAAAACATATTTCCGTGAATTTTAAGTGAGTGAATTATCAACCGACGACCAAAAGAGGAGGTTATCAATTCGACGCGTATATTTTTTTTTTTTTTTTTTTTTTATGTATGATCATCGAGTACTCGAAGACGGCTGAACCGATTTGGAAAATTCTTTTTTTGTTCGAATGGGTATACTTCGAAATTGGTACCATTATCACCAAAGTCAGGATCTGATGATGGGATCTTGGAGAAATCGAGGGAACTCTTCAAATATTATAGGCACACCTATGGCGTTTTGGGTATTTCTTATAGTAACTTGTGCAGTTGCTCTCAAAAAGTACCATTTGGGGAAGTGGAACTGATGATGAAGACCACAGATGGCCGCCGAAACTACTCAATAATAAGTATTGAGTGGATTGCGATTCGATTACTTGAATAAGGATGTTAAGCACTTTATGCTCGTCACAATCCATATGGTGATGTAGAGCTGATGGTGAAGTACCAGGAGAACTCCTCAACAATTAACGGCCCAGCATTGGGAAAAGCAATATTTTGTAAAAGGTTATAAGTAGTTGACATTTAGGCTCTTGTAACTAGGTAAATTAAAAATCATCCAACTAAAAAGAGTGAAATAAAAACTTTTTACCAAAAAATTAAACCGACTCCCAAAAAACACTGCAAAGTGAAAAATAACTTTAATTTCGGAAGTCGGTGCCAAAAACGAAAAAACAAAACTAAAGACACCGACTACCGAAATTAAAGTTATTTTTCACTTTGCAGTGTTTTTTGGGAGTCGGTTTAATTTTTTGGTAAAAAGTTTTTTTAATTTCTGTAAATTAAGTAGGAAGGAAAGATTTCATCTACAAAAGCCGTACTAGATTGTGGCATGGTACGACCGGACTAGTAGACTGAAATCCGAAGTGGCTCAAAATACTTTCTAGTATTTTAATACCTGGCTTCCAACCCTGGTATTTTTACAGACTCGTACTTGCAAGCCCTGGTATTGATATTTGCAAGTATATCTCATCTCTAATATATATTGTGAATATATATATTAGGCTCCCTGGATATTAGGCAAATAATAGGTACCCCGTTATTCTCGTCACGTAGCAATATTAGTATATTACTTAATAGCGAGTATTAGCAATCACTCACTAATACTCGATATTAGGTAATATAGCTAATAGGAAAAATATAGAATAGTTAGATGCACGGACGTGACTTGGTAATACGGTGCCGATATGAGTGTATGAGCGAGATGGCGCGAAAATGGCGAGATTTTTGGCAGATTATGATATTATGATGAAGTGCTCGTTGCAATAACATGTTATTATGTGTGTCTGACATACGCAGCAAAAGTAAAACAGTTAATGTTTCTTAATGTGAATTAGAAATATAATTTAAATAAAAAAACAAAAAGAAATAGTAATCGTTGTAATTGATTAACCTTTTAAATACGCCAACGTATTCATCGTTGCGGGCCTGCGGAGGATGAGCAGAAGTAGCTCACCGTCCGGTAAGGACCATGCACAAGTCAGCGGCGCGCCATGTTCCGCGCGCGCCTCAAGGAGCAGTCGGTAGCATTCACGAGGCCCGATAGGGCTACTGCATTATGGTGGTGCGTTAATGTTCTAACGAGATACCGCGGCCCCCGAACGCAAGAGCAACTGAAGGAGCAGGGTGAGTTTTTAGTCAGTGGAAGTCTGACACTCCCTTCCGCCCCATCCACAGCGGGAGGAGTCTTTTGATTATTTTCCCACCAAGAAAAAAAAAACGTATTCATCATTGACAGTCCTTTTCACTATGTCATTTATATTCACGAGAATACGCTTAATATGAATGAATGCCAATATTGGCTAAACTAATACTTGACTAATATCCAGTAATAGGTATGGTGCCGATTCGAATGTACGAACGAACGTTTAATAATTATGTATGAATATTGATAAAAATATGAATATTGGCTAAACTAATATTTGACTAATATCCAGTAGTAGGTATGGTATCCTAATATGAGATTACTAATATATTCTATATTATGAATATCAAGATTTGACCCTAATACACATCTCTAACTCACTGTCAACTGTTAGCACTTTTAGTGGTGTGCCAACTCGGAAAAAACACAACTCGAGTTAAATCGAGTTGAGTTAACTGGGTGAAATGAAACTGAGTAAATGATTTGTTTTTGTAACAATATTTAAATAAAATTGAACAGATTCAGAATAAATATGTATGGGGACCATTATAATTAAAGTAGGTAGAATTTAAATAAAAAAAGAAATGTATTTATATATCATTTATATATGTTTTATGTATTTTTTTTGTTTTATCGTGGTAAAATTATCAAATAAGTCCTCCCACCCCGGGCAGGGCGGGAGGGACTGTTAGACTTTTACCGACTAAAATCCACGGTGTTCCTTCAATAACCCTTTACGTTCCGGGGTCACGGTAATGGGATAAGTCCCACGACCCCGGCAGGCTTCGGCCCTCTACAGGGGGGGCCTCGTAATATTGCTGACGCTCTTTGAGGCGCGCGTGGAACACAACGCGCCGTCGACCCGGCCATGGTCCATGGTCGGACAGCGAGTTGCCCTTTACTCGCTGTCCGCATGCCCATGTTTTATGTATTTAGGATTAAATTTTCGTAACATAAATAAAGTATTTCTATTAATTAACAACAAAATTATATTTGTATGAACCTGAACACTGTTTGCACTATGCATGTCCATTTACTGGAGATTCAAATACATCTCAAACAACAGATTTCCTTTTAGGTCCCGGCATTTTTCAATTTGGTGATATAAAGCATCAATAGCCAACGGCTAAGGTGTCGGACTTATGATCGAGAGGTCACAGGTACGATCCCCACCCATTACACTATTGCCTTGAACCCACTCCAGATACAAGCAAATTGAGCTTAGTTGGAGGGGTTAAGATTGTTAGTAATGTGAATTCTACCCACATTGCTAGTTTTCTTTTTAAAAGAAAGAAAAAAGCCGTGGTAAAAAGGTATGGGGCAGAAGTGTGGGGGAAGGGAACCGAATTTGTGGGCTTCTGTACTCTGTCTTCACCGGGACTTTTGTCGTAGTGATAATCGTTAGGCCGTGCGCGCACTGCCTTGCGGTGGCCGCAATTCCGGTAGTTCTACCGCACCGGTAAACTGACCGCAGTGCGCGCACTTCTATGACACTCCATACTTCACAAATTTTGCGTTTCCAAAACGCAACGCAGTGCGCGCACGGCCTTAAAACCTTTTTTACTTTATACCTACCCTGATATTAATTGGATAGTTTCGGTGTCGAAACAACTTAATATTGTTTCGTGATTTTTTTATGAATCTAAATAAAAATTTTTGTAATAAACTGTACAAATTTTAGATATTATGTTGGTACTATTAGTGTCTTGCAGGAAAGGATCTATAAGTTCCGTGTGCGTTACCTCAGCGGAATGTTGTCGCTTTTCAGGATTTCGGCTTGACAGATAATTAGTACCCCATCACGTTTAAATAGTAAATAGTTTATTCAGGAACAAAAACACAAGACTAGATACAACAAGTCAAACGATGTTAGTTGCAAAAGTATAAACTGTAGCGCAGTTAACAACGCCCTTCTCCGGATAAGAAAACATGATGTAATGCTCCATGCAAAAACTTAATTAAGAAATAATTTAAACAGAAAAAAGCAATAATTTAAAAGATAAAAATAAACAACAAAAGACATAATGAAATTGGGATGTGTTTAGTAGTAGTAATGTAATTGTGACTGATGTGTATAGTAGCGCCTTCTGTTGTCGCAAAGCGAGAATATGGTATCTTTCTGTTTGCGCCACTGGCTGGCTAAAAGATGGCAACAGCTTCTATGAGACATTTGCTAGTTATTAATGAAATTTCGAGTTAATGATTCCGCTTTGCGACGCCAGGGGGTGGATTTATGAATGGAGGTTGTATAAATTATGAATGAATATTGAAGATATCGCCTCTCGACACCAGAGGAAGCACTGTAGTACAACCTAGAATAATCTCGAAATTTCTGGAAGCCGGAAGTTAGAATGTATGTAAGCTTTTTCCGCCCACATTTTGTTTCTCAGTTCAGTAGTCCTTAAGTTCGCTTCCATGACAGTAGTGTAAACTAGTCTCGTAATGTTTTAATCGCGTACATATCAAACCGAAGCCATGCTTGCCTTAAGACGCAATATAATCCCGTTGACCTTGCTCAAACGGGCGCTATCACAGAGAATGCCCCGCGCACCCCCTCATTAAAATTACGCGTAGTGTCATATCGTGCGCGGCGCGACACACACATAAAAGTAGTCAGTAAGACATTTCAGAGCAGTGTTTCAGAATATTGTTAGGTACGCCTGCCGGGGTTTGCGGGAAAGTTCTACCGAGTTACCGCGGCCCCGGAAATTTAGGGCAGCCGAAGGAACAGGGTGGGTTTTTAGTCAGTAGAAATCTGACACACCCTTCCTTTTTTTTTTTAGGTACCTACCTACCCACTTATTTGTTTGTAAATTATTGATCCACTTTTTGTTGTAGAATTACTAAAACAGAAAATATTATAATTATCAATGTAACCGGATGGCGATGTGTAGACAGTTATTATTAGATTTTTCTCGCATCTTCGCTTACAAATAAAAGTAAATAAATTAGTACTTACCTACTTACATAAAACATAAATAAATAGAGCTAGTGGAAAACCTACGCGTAAATAGCTATGCATATATATAAAATTTTTGATAATAATAGGATTATTATCAAAAATTTGACAAGCAAAAACATACCTTCTGTACACATATCGAGAACTGAGGACGCTTTGTCCATCGCGCAATCTTCATATGGCTACGGCCAGCATTTGCCGAACGTGTTAGGGTTGTACAAAGATGATAAAAAATAAATAAAACATTAGATAAAAAATAATTATTTATTTGATGATCACAAATGTAGGAACATTATGTGTGAGTGTTAGTTATATATGTGTTCCTTTGTTGTGCTCTAGAAAAACTAGAATAAAGAATCATCAAAATCATTTTCTTTTTGATAATCCTTTCGTAAATTGATTTTAGTTCAATAATCTAGACTTACTATACGGGTTGGTTAATTTGCATTTTTGTTGTATAGGTACTTTGTGAATCTAGAGTGTGAGAGTGAGAGAGAAAGTGTTTGCTTATAAAGAATAAACTTTTCTCAAAAATATCAATATTCTTCTTTCAACACAGGAAAACCGTTGAGCATCTGGCATTAGTCTATTTTAGGTAGAAGTCCAAGAGGATAAATACGTTAATTTGAATTGAACAGAATAAAGATAAGATAAGATTTATTTGTACATAAGAAAAGACACGCAATACATAAGAGAAAAGAAAAACAGTAGGTTTTACAGCAAATCTAAAAATTTGTGTCAGATTTCCGGCACCTAAACTAGGTACGTAGACCTGTATCTTAGGAGTCGGAGATATTTCGGCATTGGCTATAAATAATACGACCGTGACATTTCGGTTACAATATTTCTGTTGTGAACAGCAAAAGAAGGTTCTGTGTGTGTTTATGAGTGTCTGGAAGGTTTGTGTGTGTATGTGTTTGTCTGAGTGGGTGTGTGTACATGCGTGCGCGACGGTGTGCTCATATGTGTGAATGAGAGATAGTATGATTCCATAGGAGTATAAATAAATTTAAGTTTCGATACACCATATTTTTTCTGCTTCGTCATAAGATAAAAGAAGTAGCCAGTTCTTAAGTTTTTTTTTTTAAATCGTGAGTGGTGAGTCTATAAATGGAAATAATTTTGTTATAAATACGTGAACTTTGTGCTAAAAATTGACGACTTGCAAATGCATATCGACAAGGGATTGCTTTGCATACTGGAAAACCTTTGCGCCTTTGAAGTAGGTTTTTGTCTAGAGGAAGAGTACGGTGTCTTCGCTGGATAGAACGGAGGATATATAGCTGTCTGACTGTGAGGATTTGTGCGTCAGAATATAGCACAGAGCATTGCGGTTTTGTAAGTGCCACCCCACACCGGAATGCAGTACATAATGATAGATTGACATAGGCTGAGGTACACCAGGGTCAAAGTCTCGGTATCAGCAGAATGTCTCAGTTCTTTAAAAATATATATCAATCTTCTAACTCTAGAACACAGGGCGTCGATATGTGCGTACCAGTCCAATTTTTCATCTATAATCACTCCTAGGTATTTTATATTGGGTACAACGTTAAGCGTCAGACATTTACAAGATAGATGATTAGGGCAAGTGTGGGCTTTAATTATGGTAGATGTGAGAGGAGGTGCGGGTGATTGGGGTCCGGAGAATCTAAGTATTTTCGTCTTTTCGAGATTCAGAGTTAATAAGTTTGCAGACAGCCATTCTTTGATCATGCGTATCGTTTTTTTCTGATCTGATCCTAGTTTGGGGATATGCGGAACAGGGTGTAAAGTCCCGCATTCCCATTGAAAAGGGAGGATCCTCCGACCAGACAGGTGTTTTGTCTGGTGGGCAACTGCCCCATGTTTGTGATCGGGTGATTTGTATGTATGCTAGTTGTGCGGTAAACTCTGCTTGCGCGATACAGGATAGTTTGTACGTTGAGGGATAGATGTCGCTACATCACTCCCCTCCGAGACCGGAGGTCGTAGCAGGATGAGTCGTCCATACATCTTGTGATGCTTGCCGGGCCAGTAGAAGGTAGGTTCCAGTGAGTCGGAACCGGAAGTCGCATAGTTCGCGGTGAGTCGGAACTGTCTGCGGTGCTGCCCCCTTTGAGTCGGGGTGATATCCCAGTGAGTCGGGATGATACTCCAGTGGGTCGGAGTAGTCGGGGTGATGCTGCATGATCTCCAGTGGGTCGGAGTGGTGCAGTGCTGCGTAGTGGCTGGCTGCTGCGTCGACCAGGAGAGAAGTGCGTCTCTGCTTGCTGACCGGCCGAAGTGCAGGGTGCTGTGCCAAGGTTGCTGAAGAGGCTGGGGGTGATGACCAGGTATGCGCGTCCGCTGCATGCTGGTGGTCAGGATACCCGTAGAAGCCGAGGGTACTGGCTGGCTGTATGACTCGCTGCTCGAAAGCTTGAAGGAAGTGATGATGACGTCACGCTGAACTAGCTCTGCACGAAGGCTGCGCTGATGTTCATGCTCGGGGTCACCAGTTTGGGGATATGCGGAACAGGGTGTAAAGTCCCGCATTCCCATTGAAAAGGGAGGATCCTCCGATCAGACAGGTGTTTTGTCTGGTGGGCAACTGCCCCATGTTTGTGATCGGGTGATTTGTATGTATGCTAGTTGTGCGGTAAACTCTGCTTGCGCGATACAGGATAGTTTGTACGTTGAGGGATAGATGTCGCTACACTAGCTTGCTCCCAGCTTTTATCGTACATAAGAAGTGAAGTATCGTCTGCATACGAGAAAATTTCGCAGTTCGTGATGGATTGCTTACATAGGTCGTTAATGTATATTTGGAAAAGTGTGGGACCCAAAATACTACCTTGCGGAATGCCAAAACTGAGTTCCCCATATTCACTTGCAACGGAATCGATCCGAACACACTGGCTTCTGTGACTAAGGTAGTCTTTAAACAGTTTTAGAGGATGACCTCGTACTCCTAAGCTTTCTAATTTTGATATAAGTCGGGGGACAGAGACGGTGTCAAAAGCTTTGGTTACATCCAAGAAGATGCCGTAACAGTTGAGATTGCTGTCGAGCTTGTTTACGAGACTGTTGGTAAAAGCAATAATGGCATCCTCTGTGGAAATTCCCGATCTAAATCCGTATTGGTTCGGAGCTATTAGTTTATATTTAGTTAAGAAGTTCGTTAAACTATTATTCAGAATTCTTTCCAGAATTTTCGAGAGTGAATTCAATACAGATATTGGACGATAGTTTGTGACCTGATCTCTAACCCCACTCTTATAAATAGGGCGTACTACAGCTCTCTTAAAAGCCTCAGGGAATATTCCAGTCTTAATGGACAAATTGCAAATATGAGTGATGACAGAGGCTAAGGAGTTACAGGAGTTTTTGAGAACCCTAACTGGGATTTTGTCCCACCCAGTAGCGCAGTCACTACGTAGGTCATGAATACTTCTAGCTACTTGTTCCTCATCCACTGGAAGAATTATAAGGGAATATAGATATTTTACCACAAAATTAAACCGACTTCCAAAAAAACACTGCAAAGTGAAAAATAACTTTAATTTCGGTAGTCGGTGTCTTTAGTTTTGTATATTCGTTTTTGGCACCGACTTCCGAAATTAAAGTTATTTTTCACTTTGCAGTGTTTTTTTGGAAGTCGGTTTAATTTTTTGGTAAAAAGATTTTATTTTACTCTTTTTAGTTGGTCGATTTATAATTTACCTAGTTACAAAAGCCTAAATCTCAACTACTTATAACCTTTTACAAAATATAGCTTTTCCCAATGCTGGGCCGTTACTTGTTGAGGAGTTCTCCTGGTACTTCACCATCAGCTTCACTTCACCATATGCATTGTGACGAGCATATTGTGCTTAATAACCATATTCAAGTAATCGAAGCGGAACCCATGAAATACTTATTATTCGTACTTATATATTGAGTAGTTCCAGTGGCCATCTGTGGTCTTCATCATCAGGTCCACTTCACAAATGGTGCTTTTCGAATGCAACTACACAAGTTATTACAAAAAAATACTCAAATCACTATAGGTGTGCCTATAACATTTGAAGAGTGCCCTCGATTTCTCCAGGATCCCATCATCAGATCCTGACTTGGTGGCAATGGGACCAATTTCAAAGTATACCCTTTCAAACAAAAAAGAATTTTCCAAATCGGTTCAGCCGTCTTCGAGTAATCGGTGATAAACTCCTTTAATTGATAACCTCCTCCTTTTTTTTGTTGTCGGTTGAAAATCATATTGCATAAACAATATTTCAGTTTCGATTTCGTCATTAAACGTGTCAATCGTTCAGATACGATTTTAATTGATTTTAAACCGCAGTCCAGAGGTCCTTGGCTTGATATATCCTCTACCAATCGATATTTCTTCGGTTTCCCTAAAACAAAGCAAAATAAAATTCTGTTGTAATACTGACGGGCTGAAGAAATATTTTTATGTTCAATTCAAACAGACAAGTTTTGATCAAAGAAAATATACAATGTTGAAATTACCTCTCTGCTTCATAATGTTTTGTTTGATTTAGTTACATCGAATTCAATGAGTGATGATGGATTTTCAGTAGGTACTAGGTCTGCAAAAAATATAATAATTATAATATGTAGAAAATAATACATTGATTTTTGTATACTTATCACAAAAATCAATGTATTATTTATTTAATTTAGTGATTAATTATTTCAGAATACATTTATATTTATTTACTTATCTATACTTATAATAAACTAGCTTTTGCCCGCGACTTCGTCCACGTGGAATAGTTACTTTGGGCTAACGTTAAATTTAACCCCGATTTTGAAGCATTCTTCATTGGCGCTCCGCTCCTATTGGCCTTAGCGTAATCTATACTAATATTATAAAGCTGAAGAGTTTGTTTGTTTGTTTGTTTGTTTGTTTGTTTGCTTGAACGCGCTAATCTCAGGAAATACCGTTCTGATTTGAAAAATTCTTTCAGTGTTAGATAGCCCATTTATCGAGGAAGGCTATAGGCTATATATCATCACGCTAACACCAATAGGAGCGGAGCAGTAATGAAGAATGTTTCAAAATCGGGGGATTTTTTTTTCCACGGGGACGAAGTCGCGGGCGGAAGCTAGTGATACAATATAGCTGTGCCCGCGACTCCGTCAGCGTAAGTTAATGTATTGGTAATATTGTTTAGATCACGTTCACATGAGGCTTAAGTACCTAGAGAACGTCGAGCGCGGCGACCGATTCTCAAAAATAATCCTTATAGCATGATTCAGTATTCACGCGCGATGGCTTATTATTATAAGCGTATTTCATGTATAACTTTGGTGTTTCTATACCGATTTATATGATTCTTTTTACGGTTTCGTAGCCGAATGGCAAAAAACGGAATCTTTATAGTTTCGACATGTCTGTCCGTCTGTCTGTCTGTCTGTCTGTCCGTCCGTCCGTCTGTCACAGCAATTTTATTCCGAAACTATTAAGACTATACATGTGAAACTTGATAGGTAGATGTATTCTGTGAACCGCTTTCCGATTTTGAGAAAAAAAATTAAAAAATATTTAAAATAAAGTGGGGCTCCCCATACATGGAACTAAACCTGAAAATATTTTTTTTTCATGAAATCGATGCATGTGTGGTATCTATAGACAGTTCTTTAAAAACGACATCGGGGTTTCTAAAACCACTTTTCCATAAAGTCAATCGTTTAAAAGATATAAGCTTCCAAAGTGGTAAAATGTGTGTGTGGCGGACACAACCTCTAACTTCTATAATAATGGAGTGAAATATCTAAAAAAAATATATGTCTGTAGATCTTAATATAAACTTTCAACCAAAACTAGTTTGAATGAAATCAGTTCAGCAGTTTTTGAGATACAGCATATTTTCTAAAACCGCAAATATAACTTTGTAATTCATACAAACACTATGAAAAACAAATTTATTCGGCGCAGTTGTAAAAAATGTAAAAAAGCCAGTTTTAAGAAATTTGTAAGGTTTTTTTTTTCAAAACAAATTTATTTGGCGCAGTTGTAAAAAATGTAAATAAGCTAGTTTTAAGAAATTTGTAAGGTTTTTTTTTCGTCAAATAAATTTGCATATTATATTATAGTTACTACGGAACCCTTCATGGGCGAGTCTGACTCGCACTTGGCCATTTTTTTTATGGAATAGTTAATAATGTTAACTTTTTCAAGTAGGGGTGACTGAGAGTGTTATAAACGTAAGAGTAGACAAATATTATAATCAGAAAGCTTCGAACTGCTAAGCTATCGGGAGTTACACGTGTTATTGTGAGTCAACCATAAAAGTTAGACATATGCTGTCGTGGGATATTTTTTATATAATTTTAAGGAGAACATTTCCGTCATGAAATGATTTGTGTAGCTTTAACCATTAAGGTTGCACACGCGACGGAAGCTTAAAAAATGGAGTAACTTCTCCTGTTTTCCCAACATTTCCCTTCACTGCTCTGCTCCTATTGATTGTAGCGTGATGAAAAGTATACTATAACCCGCTCAGGAGTATGAAAAATAATTGTACCAAGTTTCGTTAAAATCCGTCGAGTAGTTTTTGTTTCTATAACGGTTATACAGACAGACAGACAGACATAAAAGAAAGTCGTGTTAGTTATACTATTTATAACTCAAGAACGGCTGAACCGATTTAGCTGAAAATTGGTAGGGAGGTAGCTTAGAACCAGGAGACGGACATAGGATTTTTATCCCGGAATTCCCATGGGATTGGGATTTACGTGGGAAAAACCTCCCACGCGAACGAAGTTGCGGGCAAAAGCTGGTGTAATAATATAATAATTATCTTATCATTTGCTGTCTGATGTTGTTCTTTTGCTAAGTTTAGATTTTGTTCAATAGATTGATTACTATTTTATTGAAATTGATTGGGTTTCCTCCACCTTGTTGTTTTCTATATGGTTATTTATGTATATATCACAACCATATATATATACTAGCTTTTGCCCGCGACTTCGTCCGCGTGGAATAGTTACCTTGGGCTTTTTTTTTTTATCGTGGTAAAATTATCAAATAAGTCCTCCCACCCCGGGCAGGGTGGGAGGGACTGTCAGACTTTTACTGACTAAAATCCACGGTGTTCCTTCAATAACCCTTTACGTACCGGGGTCACGGTAACGGGATGAGTCCCACGACCCCGGCAGGCTTCGGCCCTCTACGGGGGGGCCTCGTCATATTGCTGACGCTCTTTGAGGCGCGCGTGGAACACGACGCGCCGTCGACCCGGGCATGGTCCATGGTCGGACAGCGAGTTGCCCTTTACTCGCTGTCCGCATGCCCGCGCCTACGGTGGCCGGAGATCGTCGGCCGACGTCCGGCGCCGTGGGCATCTACCACTGCGGCTGGGCTGGAGGGAGGACGCCATCCTCTCCCTCTCGCGGCCCGCCTCCTCCTTCGGAAGCATGACTGCTTCGCAGAAGGAGGCGACCGCTTCCCACTCCCTCTCGCCCCGCAGCATGACCTCGACCAATGCCGGGCGCGAGAGGTCTCCGCCTATTGCCGCCGTGAGGACACGTCGGTGCTCTGCCCAAGCGGGGCAGTCCTGCACCGTGTGCTCAACTGTGTCCTCAGGGCGACCCTCGCAGTGGTGACACCCAGGCGTTTCCTCCTTTCCCATTAGACACAGGTACCTCCCGAAACTTCCGTGCCCGGTGAGGACCTGCGTCATGCGGTAGGTCAGGACGCCGTGACGCCGATCTAGCCACTCCTCAAAGAGGGGTCTTACCGCCGCAATTGCTTTACTTTGGGCTAACGTTAAATTTAACCCCGATTTTGAAGCATTCTTCATTGGCGCTCCGCTCCTATTGGCCTTAGCGTAATGATATATAGCCTATAGCCTTTCTCTATGAATTGACTATATAATTAAAAATTAAATATTTTTTCAATTCGAACCAGTAGTTCCTGAGATTATCGCGTTCAACCAAACAAACAAACTGTTCAGCCTGTCGCGGGCAACAGCTATCTATACTAATAATATATTATTAGTATAGATAGCTGTTGCCCGCGACTTCGTCCGCGTTTCCGTCGTTTTTCGTAAAAAGTAGCCTATGTCCTTCCTCACGGTTCAGTGATTTTGATGTAACAGACAGATTAACTTTCGTAATTTAGTAGGGAAATATAAAATGTCAGTCTATAATACTGTTGAAAAATATCGCAATGCGGAACCGCACAATATTATTGTTAATAGCTGTGCCCGCGACTCCGTCAGCGTGTAACTCCTTATGTGTTATTAAGTTAATGTATTGGTAACATTATTTAAATCACGTTCACATGAGGCTTAAGTACCTATAGAACGAAAATACTTCAGCGCAAAGCTTCCGGGTAAACTATGTTGAAAGTTGACCCGTCCGGCACGTGAACATAAAGATTTCTAGAACTGCTAACCCGGGAAAGAGCTACGTACAACTGACCATGTGAGAAACAACTGACACCGAGATCTACTCCAGCAACACGAAAAGTCTGCCCTTGAACCTTATTAATTGTCATTGCATAACACACCGATACTGGGAATTGCGTTCTTTTAAATTCGAATGGAAAATTATTTGGTATTATGGGAATTCTGGGAATAAAGACGGTTTCTCCTGCACCGCAACCTGTTAAAATTTGAGCCTCGATTATATTTTGTTGCAACTGGGTGAAAATAAAACTAATATAAAAAAGTGAACGTAAAATTTTATAAAATAACAACAAAAGGAATCTAAAAATAAATTATCAACGACTAAAAGTCGCGCTGATAAGCACGGTTTGTTAATATCTGTCTTATAAGTATTGTCCAATATATGAAAGCACTCTGTGGTATTGTCTGTCAATAAGGTCGAACGCTCTGAATGTCTATTCGGATCAACCATACTTTTCCTATCTCAATGGGATCAACAGGCAAAAATTGTGCTTTTTTTTGGGATTTTATGACCTGGTAACTGGACCTTTAGGTCAAATCTTATTTTAAAAAATTGTATGAAGCCCGCACTTTTTTTTTTAGATAGGGCCTCTCGTAGTTCAGCACACTAAGGCTGGTCACTACTCAACCGCGAACCTCGCGCTCGGACACCCCGCCTTTTTAGGGTTCCGTAGCCGAATGGCAAAACACGGAACCCTTATAGTTTCGATATGTCTGTCCGTCTGTCTGTCTGACTGTCTGTCTGTCCGTACGTCCGTCCGTATGTCACAGCCATTTTATTCCGAAACTACTAAGACTATACATGTGAAACTTAGTAGGTAGATGTATTCTATGAACAGCTTTCCGATTTTAAGGCAAAAATTAAAAAATATTTAAAATAAAGGGGGATCCCCATACATGGAACTAAAACTGAAAATATTTTTTTTCATGAAACCTATGCGTGTGTGGTACTTATAGACAGGTGTTTAAAAATGATATAAGGGTTTCTAAAGCCACTTTTTCATAAAGTCAATCGTTTAAAAGATATAAGCTTCCAAAGTGGTAAAATGTCCCCCCCTCCCTCTAACTTCTATAATAATGGAGTGAAAAATCTAAAAAAAATATATATGTCTGTAGATCCTAATGTAAACTTTCAACCAAAATTGGTTTGAACGAAATCGGGTAAGCAGTTTTGAGACACAGAATATTTTCTAAAACCGCAAATATAACTTTGTAATTCATACAAACACTATGAACAACAAAGTTATCTAGCGTAGTTGTAAAAATGCAAATAAGCTGGTTTCTAGAAATTTTAAAGGTTTTTAGGAACCCTTCATGGGCGAGTCTGGCTCGCACTTGGCCAATCGAGACGCGTCGAGCGCGGCGACCGATTCTCAAAGATAATCCTTATAGCATGATACAGTATTCACGCGCGATGGCTTATTATTAGCGTATTTCATGCATAACTTTGGTGTTTCTATACCGATTTATATGATTCTGTTTTATGGAATAGTTAATAATGTTAACTTTTTCAATTAGGGGTGACTGAGAGTGTTATAAACGTAAGAGTAGACAAATATTATAATCAGAAAGCTTCGAACTGCTAAGCTATCGGGAGTTACACGTGTTATTGTGAGCCAACCATAAAAGATAGACATATGCTGTCGTGGGATATTTTTTATATAATTTTAAGGAGAACATTTCCGTCATAAATGATTTCTGTGTAGCTTTAACCATTAAGGTTGCACACGCGACGGAAGCTTAAAAAATGGAGTAACTTCTCCCGTTTTTCCAACATTTCCCTTCACTGCTCTGCTCCTATTGATTGTAGCGTGATGAAAAGTATACTATAACCTGCTCAGGAGTATGAATATTAATTGTACCAAGTTTAGTTAAAATCCGTCGAGTAGTTTTTGTTTCTATAACGGTTATACAGACAGACAGACAGACAGACAGACAGACAGACAAAAATTTTACTGATTGCATTTTTGGCATCAGTATCGATCCCTAATCACCCCCTGATAGTTATTTTGTAAATATATTTAATGTACAGAATTGACCTCTCTACAGATTTATTATAAGTATAGATATATGGTTGTTTATGTGTTATGTTTTGTTTATGTGTCTGTTGATTTGAAATAGTTTTAGCTATTTAGTTGAATAACTAGTTTTTTTTTAATTTTTTCTCTATGTACAACCCTAGCATGTACGCTTGATAATGTGTTTTTATTTTGTTTTAGTCAATGTTCACCTAGGTATCTAAACAAAAATAATTTCGACTTCAATCAAAAATGGTTTTGATTGATGGTAATGGTACTGATGATCACATTACCCTCTTTTGTGTCTCACAGTCGGGTAAAAAGTTCCAGGCTCACTAACAGGGCTCCTTTATCGAAGTGATTGTCAAATAAATAATTATTTTATCTCGTCTTTTGTTTATTTTATCATTATTTGTACAACCCTGACACCAAGAGAAGTCCACAGTTTTCTTAATTCTTGGTACGCGTACAGAAAGTAGGTATGTTTCTGCTTGTACTTCTACTAGGAGGCCTAGGTATTTTCGTGGTTGTATAGGAGTGATGTATCTGTTTGGTGATTACTATTTTCTAATCTGTGCCATGGAGGCAGTCGATTTTGATGGGTAGGTAGGTACTTACTCGACATTCAATCGAGAAGCAGTATCATCCGGTTGTTGAGTAGCAAATTGCTTGTTCGCCAATCTAAAATAAAAAATAAAATAAAAAATTGATATAATATATCAATTTTTTATTTAAAAAAAAGGGCCAGCTGTGCTGCCAATTCTACATATTATGTAGAATTGGCAGCACAGCTGGCCCTTTTTTTTTCTGGGTGGGAAAATCATCAAATGACCCCTCCCGCTGTGGGTAGAGCGGAAGGGAGTGTCAGACTTCTACTGACTAAAAACCCACCCTGCTTGATGAAGCAGTAGAAGTGAGTCGATCACGATTGATAGAATCATTTTGACTCGATCACTACCCGAACGTGAGTGATCGAGTCTTTAAGCATCAAAAGATTCGATCATTTGGGTACTCGAAATCGAAAAGAAAATTGAACTATACGCAGTAAGATTTAGAACACACTTTTGTCTGCTTACAAAATGACCCAAACAACAAATATGTTTATCACTTTCTATCAAATACTACCGCGCATGTGTTTGTCACTTTCTAACGGAGACCCAAAAACGAGATGGCGCGCTATAAATGTATTACTTTCTCACTCTACTATGGGTCGTGACCCACATCCGCGCCGCCGTCGGGCGCGGATCGCGATCGAAATGATTCGATCAATACTTAGCGTACTTTTGAACCGCTATGTTTTGTTTTGGTTTATGTACGTATTTGAGTTTGGTTTGGTTACCTGCTTAATGTAACATACACATTTCACAAAACACTCAATCTTTGTTTTAAGACATAAAGCGTATATTGTACATTTTTGGCGGCATTTAGTTCTTTCTTCTGCCAACTTATACTTGACAAGGCAAGACATACTCACAATTGATGAAATACTTCATCCAAAAACTATCACAGGTAGGTACCTATGTCATTTAAACTTTAAATACTTCTTGTTTTTTGTGCCATTTATTAGGTACTTAGTTTTATATATATATTGGAAAGATATAAGATATGTCATGATAGTAATCTGGATACTTAAAAAAGGTAATGAAATTTATGTGGATTTTTTTCAGTGTTCCCAGTTAAACACGATCGACTCGCTATGTATTTTATAAATGAACTTTAATAAACCTTATCTATTATTTTTGAGTACCTATTTTTAATCTTACGGTAGCTATTATAAGTAAACAACTACTTAAAGACGTTTTTCTTATAAAAAGGGCGGGCGTGATAATGCGCGGCTCGCGGTTTCAATTCTTCAAATTCCCACTGATCGTGAGCCTGTAAGATGGGTCACGAGTCGAAGTTTGAAGCTCGATCATTCGATCGAATATGATTGCATGACCGAGATTCGGGCTGCGACCCAAACGATCGATATGATTGAATCATTTTGACTCGATCACCTACCGTATGGGTCGCGATCGACCCGGGTCACGAAGAACGAATGATCGACACACCTCTATGAAGCAGGGTGGGTTTTAGTAGCAACTGATGAGTTGCCTTTTCGGTTCGAGGCCGCGGTATCTCGTTAGAACATTCCCGCAACCCCGTAAGGCAATAGCCCTATCGGGCCCCGTCAGTTCTGCTGACAGCTCTTTGAAGAGCGCGCGGAACGTGGCGCGCTGCCAATTCGGGCCTGATCCTTACCGGACAGGAAGCTACTCCTGCTCGGCGTCCGCAGGCCTACGGTGGCCGGAGGTCGGCTCGCGATCCCCGACGCCCGGTGCGTCTCCCGCGGCGCGGCCGCTTTTATAGTCATTCGAATTTATTAATTCGTGAAATTTCTTTTCCTATGGTTTTCTTCTTATATATATGTAGTTACAAGGATTTTTCAGCTGAAGCTTTAAGGATGAGCAATTGAATAAAGGTATTAATTATTTGTCGAATCATACCGTCACTTAATAATAACTCATACATTTTAGCGTAGCCAGATTTTAATTAAAATGGAGTAGCTCTCTGAGGAGTTGGAATATAAACATCTAATTTCGTATGATGCTTTGAGTTCATAAAAGGCACAAACCACCATAATTAGTAAGTTTTAGGGTTTCTTATTGAAGTGGAAGGATCGATTTTAGGGTTTTTGAAAATCAATTTCTTATTTTCCAACGGTGTCGATTATAGAAAAAATAAAATTGCACAGCATACGCACAAATTAAGACCCACTGCAGTAAAAAAATCGTAGTTGTATATCATGCCGTTTGAGAGGTAAAGCAATTTGCTAAACGTTACTCCAGCGGCTTCTTGAATAACTCTGAAACCTCAAGACGCACAAATTCCATTTTTTTGGGCACAATTGTGATCTATCTAAGTAGCTAGTTTCTACTCAGCTACGACAACCGGTTAAAAAACATGCCGCTGGGGTAACGTTATTCCAGCGGAATCTGTTTTTCGTGAATATATTTGGATCGGCTGGACGCACAGTCTAAATTTCGGTACATTTACACGTGATGGGGTACTCATTATCTGTCAAGCCGAAATCCTGAAAAGCGACAACATTCCGCTGAGGTAACGCACACATAAGTTCCTAGCTTGCTATCAACTATTTGCCTTTATATGTATATACCTACCTTGTTCAGCAAATCGTAAATACTTATTTTTTTCTAGTGCTATTTTTACTTTATGCGTGTTTAAATTCCTGATGTTGCGTCTAATACTGCGTTTGACTTTGTTTCCTTGATAGTTGAATTAAATAATTGTGAGTTTTGTAGGTCTACCTATATCAAAACAAGGAAATATGCCCTTTAAAATACTAATCAGAAGTCGTAAAATGAAACTACCATTAACCATCATAAAATAATAATTTTATTCAAATTGTATATCAGTATGGCATAAAATTAGTTACACTATCTTACAATATAAACGTGTAAACATATTATTCTGTAGTTGTTTCAGCAAGATGGAGGTCCTTTCGCAGGGTGTATGCTGAAACATGCATCATGTATTTCTCATTCTTAAGGAAATTGTCAATGGCTTGTTCTCTGACGTCTTCCCAGGCATAGAGGTCTCTGTAAAGAGGACGGACGTACTTCATACGGCCCTGGCTGTTCACAAAATTGAATACTTCGCTGATCTTGCTTTGGTCTCTGCTTCTGACGCACAATCTTAGCCATCTGAGGAAGGACAAAAAGGTTCCGTCAATTGTTATGATATTAAATCATTGTTTGTTTTTATGTACATAGTTAGGTTTAGTAGTGTATATAATTAGTTTTTTTATATGTAATAAATAAATCATGTGCGTGTGAACTGAGGGACCACACTGGGAATTCGCGAAATGAAAATTCTAGGATTTAGTAGTACACTTAAAACAATTGTAGAATGAATCTGTGAATTTGTAAGCAAATATATTAAAAACTACGACCCATAAAGTGTGGTCCCTCAGTTCTCACAGACGATCAGCCAGATCTCGGAAAGTATCTTAAAAAAGAAGGTTTTGTGAATACAGACATTTAGTAAAGAATTTGTAAAGATATTTACTAAATAACAGACCACAATGCATTAAAGATAACAAAAATATATAACGACAAGAAGACAACAAAAGTAACTTAGCAAAAGAGAGATATAGATTAGCGTCAGATTATTTCATTTCGCCTTTTCATAATACGAAGGGATCTTGATATATTTTTCAAAATGCTGCAATACTCGTCGCCAGATATACGCTACGACAAGCAAACGACGGTCCAGTAGCATTGCCATTTGCCCACAATCGTGAATATGGTATGGTATGGTAGTATACCATTGATTGATAAACATTGATTGAAAGATTGATGGAACAAATGTTCATCAAGTCTATGGGCGTAACATCTATACAATTAAATAAAAGTGAAGTGTCTGTCAGTGTTTCAAAATAAATGATTTTCCTCAAGTGCTTTAGTTATTTACACGATACAAAAACAAAAATTATTTAAGACCATATTTAAAAAAAATTGTGCCTTCCCCTCATAGAGAGGCGGAGATGAGGCCTGTGTGCCCAACAGTGGGGATGTTTAAGGTTTTCAACGTAAGGTTAACGACTGTTCAAAATCAAAATCAAAATTGTTTTATTTTACATAGGCCTAAATGGGCACTCATAAAACGTCAGAAGTTAGTGGACGGTTCGAAATTGGTCGTTTCCTATGGAGAAGAACCGGCAAGAAACTCCACGGTTACTCTTTTTGTTTGTCTATCTGTCTAGTTCTTCGGGCTACTCTCTGGAACGGCTATACAGATTTAAAAGTGATTTTCACAGGTAGATAGGTCAAGTTATGAATCTCAACAGGACCCAGATTTACACGGGTAGCACCGCATAATATTATGATTAATATAATAATAATGATTCCGATGCGAACGAAGTCGCAGACACGGCTAGTTTAAAAAAAACATTAAAACATCGTAGCCGTCATCTATTGCTATTATATGTCATCTATACAGTCGCTTAGTGAAATACGTCGAGAAACTTCGACAGAAATCTAGAATGTTCGAGACACTAACGCCATCTAGCGGCGAGTAGCAGTACTGAATATCTCGAGTAGCTTCTGGAATATTCTTGGCAGTATAGGCGGTGAGTCGATTTTACAAGAATTTTCTAGAACTCATAGACCGGAGTATAAATAGATCGTAAAGGAACGCGGAGTCAGTCTTATTACGAGGCGAATACGCGATATAATCGAAGCTCTACAAGTGAATTTCAGTGCGATTTAAGTGTTTAGTGACAAGTATCGTATTGTGAATAATTAATTAAAAATAAAATAAAATAATAATTAATAAAATTGTGTTAATTTTTATTTTTGTGTTTATTTAATTAAAGTGTTAATTTTGGTTTAATTGGTGTAAATTATTTCTATCCCGAACCCCAGCTCGTAACAATACTATATATTACCATCAGGCTTGATCAAGGTGAAAGCGGGCTTATCCAAAAATTAAATCAAACTACCCACCTGTACAGAATTTCGCTATTCTTATTCCCGTTGACTTTATACTCGGCGCCCAAGGTCGTGAGCCTGTCGAGTGGCAAGGCAGGCTGGTCGATGAGCCGCTGCAGCAAATGTATCATTTGGTGCGGAGTGAAGGTTTTCACGTCTTCATGAGATATCGGCGCACTCGGGTCGTTAATTTTGTCGATGAGCGCTGAGATGGCTTTTGTCATTGTTGTGTCGTAACTGTGAACATAAGGATATAGGACAAATAATATTAAATTGCATAATATAAACACATAATCATCACCTATTTTACCATTTCATACCATTCTGAGGTCGGCTTCCAGTCAATACTCAGATGTAACTGAGTATTAGTGTTGGAGATAGAAAAACCCAACAGCACTAATTGCACGACACGGGAATCGAACCCTCATACTCGGCAGTCGCGCTTGCAACAACTTGACCAATGAGGCAGTTACAGGAAAATCTCTAAGGTTTTAAAAGTGTCGAGCTCCTTTTTCTTGTCTGTTTCAGGGATATCAATCAATCAATTTAAATATTTCAATCCATACTTAATATTATAAATACGAAAGTAACTCTGTCTGTCTGTATGTTACCTTTTCACGCCTAAACCGCTAAACCGATTTAGATGAAAGGAGATGTTTCATTTTGGGCTTCCTCTATGTACACCACATAGATAAATCGAAAAAAATAATAGGGATTATCATAAAAATATCCAAAAAATATTTGGATACGGGTATAGCTGTGATAAATTATTACTTGGGAAGATTTTTATTATGATAACCCTTGTTTTAGAGCAGCCATGACAGTCGTGTTTGAGTTTCGTAACGTCTTTCTGTAAGTCGTAGGGATGGGCATTTGGGCAAGTGGAAAAAACATATTGATAAATATAGAATCGATATTTTTAAGCTATATCGATTATTATCCATATATATAACAAATAACGATAAATCCATGTATCCATATTTTTCGTAAAGGTAACGCACGTAAAAACAATAAGTGCATTACATTACATGGTTTTTGGCACTACGCAATCTCGTGGCCACAAAAAAAAACGAAACTAACCTGAAGGTATATGCGTAAATTCTTATCGCGCAAACGTTCTGACGATCTGGTGATCAACATTTGAACTACTCCCCGGATAAGACAAGATTAGTATACGTTAGACTGATTATTCTAAAATTAATAAAAAGATATCGATTTATTGAGATTTAAAATATCGCCGATATTTATCCATTACTTTGTGAAAAATATCTATATTTTTATATATCGATTCGTCAAGCTGACATGTCAAAATGACATTCGCATCACTGTTCAACAGCAAGATGGCCGATCGACCATATTTTTTGTGTTGCTCTCCTTGACCGAGTTAATTTGAATATCACACTAAAATTAAGTGAAATATTTAATTACAACAAATATACCAAATTATGTACTAAAATACAAACTACAATAAAGCATCAAAAAATTCGTCCTCAACGCTGTCGGCTGGCAACGTACCTAAGATACTGGCGGCATTGCCTCGTTGTATGGCAATGCTTAGCCGTTGACCAAAGAAATAGCCAGCCCTTGGGTCGCGGGAAGCGTCAACGAGCCTTTTCGATATTTCTTTAAAAAGGCTGTGAGCACACGGGCCCCATGGTCCGAGAGTTTCGACCCCAAACGGCTCGAAAATATAGTTATCACCGAGATGACTATATTTACGCCGCTTGAGGTTTTCCGCAGCCGCAGCGGGAGCGCCAGCACAACATGATGAACTGGGAAGATGGGATGGCGCGACAGTATCGACACAAGTTGCGTCCCACACTAAAGGCCTACCCATCTTCCAAGGAAACAATGACATGCCGTCCGGTCTCTTGCCATCGTCACGCGCCAGTCCAATGGGTTCCAATACGGCTGGAACGCCGACGGTGACAAGGGCTCGTCGGATAATGTCATTTAAGTTGGTATGTCGTGCAAAACGACCCGCACTACGGCTGCAAGAGAGACCATGGTGCCCGAGGCTGTTGACCGCTTCCCCACAATTACAGCGATGAGGGGAACAACAAGGGGCTCCTAGGCGTAGTGAAGCAGCGATGCGGAAAGTGGTGTCGTCGAACAAAGTGCCAAGATTTGAGGACGGTAGAGCATGTAACCAAAGACCTGATTCCCACTTTCCCACAGCCAGCAGACGAGCACACTCAGCAGAAGTAGCAGACGTGGTTAGTAAATTATTCAGAACTACTCTGCAGAGCGGCTCGTCCCACCGCCTCTGGGAAATATTAGAAAATTAACATTAAAAGGCGGTTACTTCATTATACAGCTATATTTACATGTGGTGTATATAGTGCTAGCCCAGGCTCCATACATTTCTGGAATATCTCCTTTGGCATGAGAATTGTTTAGGACCCTGGGAAGGACATAAGATAGTTTTTATCCCGGAATTCCCACGGAATCGGGAATTACGCGGGAAAAACCTCCCATGCGAAAGAAGTCGCGGGCAAAAGCTAGTATATTATAATTTTAAAATGCTATGATATGCCCTAATAGGCGTTACAAAGAGGAGTTTCGGGAGTGGTCTTTTAGGAGGTAACAGGACCCATTCTGTTTGCTGATGGTGATCACTGGGTTGGATGTGACGTAAGAATAGAATATATAGACGTAATATATACCACACACCCTGTTCTTTTCTACATAAATCGAGGTTTCTTTTGAAGCTTTAACCTCAGTAGCTTTTACCAATTATTAAATAAAATTCATACTTACTCAGGAATAATCGGCGGCATACCGCTCTTGTACAGCCACGTGTCCCAATCAACCTCCTTCAACGCCGCGTTATCTTTGAAGTAATCTAGTAGGAACCTCTTAAACTGCTCTGTGTCCAAAGACTTCTTCCTATACTTTGTCAGGTATGCTCGGAGAAAGTCGTCAAATACTTCTGTGGAGTGATAAAAACGGTATGTATTAGTTTATTGAAGAAAATCAGGTGGATGTTTCATAAGTTAGCTTTTGTTTGATGACAAAATTGTATTGTCTAGTTTAGTTATAGCTAATATTCAGATTTACTATCAAATTACTTGGTTCTGTTGGCACAATGTAAAGCTTGGTAAAGTGTCCAAAAATGGCAATATTTTTAAATTTATAACTTTACAGTTGTAACATTTATAAAATTAGATTACAGAAAAACAATACTCTGTAATTGTGCCATCTACAGATGCGATGATAAACTACTGTCTCGTCTGCGATATGTAGTTAGATCATTGTTCTCAATGATAGACTATCGCTGGAGACGAGATAGTAATTCTTACAAAATATCATAGATGGCGTGGTATATATATATCTAGTGTTACAATTTATGTTCAAGTCTAGGTAAATAATAATGATTAAATACAATAGTAAAGAAAAGTTAAAATAAGGTATACTCCTTATGCATAGAATATGTGCAAACAATTTAATAAAATTCTATGCTGAGGGAATCCAATTAGTAATTGTCTTTTGCCATGGATAATTATAGATAGTAAGCTGTCAAGTGGCGCCGGACTTTCTTTTTGATCTATGATAACGAAGAGATCGGAAGCGTTTAAGACTAGAATTGGAAATTTAGGAATAATAACTAACTGATGACGAGAGAAAGGATAGGTACTAGGGTGAAATATAAAACCCATGTTGAAACGGAGATAATACCGTGAGTAAAAAAAGATTTCTCGCTATTGAAAATAGGCCAAGTGATAGATTTTACCGGCATCCATTTTGTGCTAACGCGACAATTCTGTCTTGTTTTAGGGTCGCATATTAGAATTAATTATTAATTAAAAAAATAAAGAAGAAATGGTCATATTATGAAGATATACTAAAGGAATAATGTACTAGCGATTCGGTTCCGGGAAAGGAAGCGCCACGCGGGTTTGATTATGCACACCACTTAGATGCGATACTGCTGGCGGAACCCGTACCATGGTTCAATGAACTGAAACTAATATTCAGGATAATTAATAAACCCGGTAATGTACGTATATTTTATTATTTAGTTTAAAGAATGTAAAAGACGGAACTAAAGAAGTAACCAACACATGTTTGAAGAAAACTAAATAACAAAACCTGTCGTAAGTTTTATTTCTACTGTATCCTCATCATGCGATAGAACTCAGCCCATAAGTCTCATCTCCAAGTATCTACCCTTGGTAAGCTGGTGTGTAGGGAAACCAAGCCTTACACAGTCTACTAAAAAAGCGGAATGAAAACTTTTGCAATACTAGTAGGTGCAATATTTAACAACTAGTAGATGAGAATCAGGGAATGCACCGTTTTTCTGAGATACAGGCTATGACTATCACAACAGTACACAAAATATTTTAAATTTCAACTTTATTTACTAATAAAGATTAATGATATATTACAGGACATAATAATAGTACATTGTTCATCGAGGGGAGAAAGTGACCGATTACCAACGAGGGTGTAGTTTGAGGCCCGAAGCACAGCTGAGGGCCTTAATACACACGAGTTGGGAATCGCACTTTCTTCCGAGTGATACATAGTGCTTTATACTATACCTACGAGGAAAATAGCTTTTTGTACATTAATAAATGAAACCGAGTTAAAAGATAGGGCCTATGGCCATAGACAGTAGGTACCTCATTTATTTTTCGCGCCAAATTGTTATTCTTATTATGTTCGAATACTGAAAGTTAATGTGAGAATTTGTTCAGCAGCGTGTTTGGAGTAATTTTAAATCAATGTTGAGCAATACTATGTGGCCAGTATCATTTTCTCTTGGTGATAAAAACTTTTTTTGTCTTTTGGCATTATAAGTATTTTTAGTTAGCTACTGAATTGGTCTAAATTAAAAAAAAAAAACAGCGTTAGTAATGGATTTTCATACACTTTTCCCTCCCTCGCCAGTGTCTCCAGCACGTTAGTAATGAATTCTCATACACTTTTGCGACCCGCACATTTGTACTACAGTAATGACGTCCTTTCTGTTAAACTTTTTAAAAAGTAATAAGTCACTTTCCGAGCAGGTATAGTATAAAGATTATTGTTATTACAAGGGAATTAGCAATGTAACTAGAATTCACATTACTAGCAATCTTGTTAACCCCTCCGACTATGCTAAATATGCTTGTGTCTGGAGTGGGTTCACGGCAATAGTGTAATGGGTGGGGTTCGAACCCACCACCTCTCTATCGCAAGTCTGAAACCTTAGCTATTAGACTATTGATGCTCGATTTTAAAGAACTGAATAACTGCCTCATTAGTCAAGTAGTCGCAAGCGAGACTGCTAAGGCAGCTGCAGCTCTCGGGATTCCGCGTCTTCGGGCAAAAAGCGCTATTGGGATTTTCTGTAAGAAATTTTTCAGTAGTAGCCCGGAGTTTGGAAGTTGGTTGTGTGATTCCCCCTGCCTCGGAAATCACGTTAAATTGTTGATCCCGGCTGACATTTGAACGTCTTTGATAGTCGTTACTGGTAGTCAAAAGCCAGTAAATCTGACACTAGGTCTAGCCAAGAAGTGTCGTGTTACCCAGATACTGGGTTGTGCACGTCAGGCAGGCAGTCGCTTCTTGTAAAACACTCATACTCTTGTACTCAGCTGCATCCGGAAAGTCAAACAATATAGCTGGAAAAAGGCGAAGCAGATGACGAATGAACTGGATTAATGACACCTTTCACTAAGACATTAAATCAGTTACTCATCACAATAGACAGGTCTTTACAAACTCACCAGGTCCGCCGAACAAATCCTCCAAATACCTCAAGAACAATGAACCTTTCTCATAAGGGACAGTCGAGAACGCATCATCCGGGTGAACTCCATCCAAATCTACCACCAGCTTTGTTAGTGGGTTCGTTGGTCCCAAAACATCGTTGATCTAAAAACAGAGGGCATTTGGGAACATAGGACTTACCGGGACCTCCGACTAGATCTTCAAGATAGCGAAGGAAGAGAGATCCTTTCTCGTAAGGCACCCGCGAAAAGGCATCGTCTGGGTGGATCCCGTCTAAGTCTACAACGAGATTCGTTAGAGGACTAGACTTGCCGAAGACTTCGATCTGCAATTTATTGCTTTCAGTTACTTTCTAAGCTGTTAGCACATCGATGCAGCGAGTAGCAATGTTGACTGATGACATTTTGGTTTTTTTTTTTGCTTTTGCATCACATTGCAGTTTGATGCACCATGCTAAGATGCGTCGGTGTGCTAATCACGTTTAGATATTGCAAAATAAACGAATAGTAAACAATAAACATGCATATTTAGAAAGTTACAACTAAGTTAGAAGAGAGATCCACCCAGACAACACAAAAATAGATAATAAACAAATAACTAGCAATGTGGGTAGAATTCACATTACTAGCAATCTTGTTAACCCCTCCAACTAAGCTAAATAAGACACAAGCATGTCTAGTTTAGTTGAAGGGTATAACAAGATTGCTTTTAATGTGAATTGTACCCACATTGCTAGATCTCTTTATATAAAAAAGTAAAGTAAGTCGGAAAGTAAAGAAAGAAAACCTAATAAACTACATAATTTCAGAATAGTGTGTATTCTTGAAATATGACATATCATATTATTATCATTACGAAATACGATTTTCAGTTGAATGATAACAATTCGCTTCTTCATTAGTATTATTGAGGGTTCGTCCTATACAAAAAGTTGTTAATTATGATGAGTATTGCCAGTGTTTTGAAGTATTACACACCAGCTAACCCGGCAGACGCTGTCTTATTGTACCACCATATTTTTCTCCATATTTTCTTTTTAATTTTTAAGCCTTGCTTGGACTTCTATTAATATTTTTTAAACGAACAGCAATTGATTTTTATATATAAGATTATAAAGAGGGTAAGTTTGTAGGAAATAATCTCTAGATTGATTTTGAAAATCCTTTGACCAGATGAATGTAATGTTATCACCAAGTGACATCAGCTTACATTTATCGCTAAAAAACTTAACACGCGAGCAAAGCCGGGGACAGAAACTAGTTTTATATACAGGCTGCAATTTCAATAGTCCTTTTTTATTCCGGAAGCGATACATGAGGTCTACGATGGAACAAGCGAGTCCAGAAGATGGAATCTTTTCCGCAGGGAAATAAATTATTATTGGCTGTACAATGGATTTATAAATATTAGAATCAAGAAATTGCGGATTAGCACATGTGATAAATAAACTTCGAAAGCGACGTCGAACAGATAGAAATCCGCGACATTTAATGTAACAGATGCGCGGCAATGCACACGGTTTAAGGTAAATACTTATATTACTTCTGGTTCTGATTCTTTCGAGTTAATAAATATTTTTAAATTATTATAATACAAAAATCATTTTTATTTGTTCACTTTACGCTACTGATGGTATATCGTTCTGCCGCGGCGAAATAACCATTAAAATTGCAGCAAATATGTCGTATCCATCTTTCTAATACTTATTATAAATGCGAAAGTTAGTGAAGATGGATGGATGAAGGATTGTTACTCTTTCACGCAAAAACTACTGGACAGATCTGAATTAAATTTGGTAAGTGGATAGTTCACATCCTGGAACAACACGCGGGAAAACCTTCCCACGCAAACGAAGTCGCCAGCAACAGTTAGTTTAACCTTAAAAATATAGTAATTTATAGCACAAACTTAAAGGCTAGAGTTAACTATACGGGAGCATCTGTAGCCGAACTAGGATATGTCCCGCATCTTGGCGTATTGCGCCAAACGCATAGACAACACGTAATCATAAATTAGCCCTGGTAAGGTTTAGCGGCAGAACCTAGTACAGGCGCCAGCACATCAAGCTACGACAATCTGTCAAATTACTTTAATAGATTTTCAACTTTATTGTTAAAGAAATTAGGTTCAAGGTTGATTGAGAAAATTTGACAGTTTCGGGTAGCTTCATGTGCTGGTGTCTGTACATCCGTACATCTATACATCCATCCTCACATACTTTGGCTTTTTTTTTAAAGGATTACTGGCAATGTGAGTAGAATTCACATTACTAGCAGTCCTGTTAACCCCTCCAACGAAGCTAAATATGCTTGTGTCTGGACAATTCCCGACAATAGTGTAATAAGTGGGGTTCGAACCCGCGAACTCTCGATCACAAGTCCGACACCTTTGCCATTAGGCTATTGACGCTTAAATTTATAATATTGATGAGAAGAAGTAAGATTGTATAACATTGAAACTCACCGCCTCATTCAGTTCTTGCAGTCCCAACAAGCTATGGAAGTCGCGGCTCTTCTTAGCTTCCACGGAGTCATTAATAAGGGAAGCCCCGACTTTCCTCTCAAGAAACACGGTGAAGCCTTCGTTCAACCAGAAGTGCTCGAAGTTTCTATTGGTCACCAGATTTCCGGTCCAACTGTGCATGATTTCGTGGACTATCACATCAGCTTGGCTGCGGTCGCCTGCCTGTTGATTAATATTCCATTCATTATTGACTAGCGACCTGCCCCGGCTTTGCACGGATGCAATCTACTACTAACTACTAATATGCATGTATTATACACAAGAAAGAAAGAAGAAAAAGTATTTATTGCCAACAGACAAACGACATGCTAACAATATTAAAAACTTATTATAGTTCCTTAAGAATAGAGTAAGTGATTGATACTTATAATTTATGTTAGTAGATACGGACAAAAATTTTGATATTAACCTCTCAAAGACCGCCATTATTTACGTCAACCATACGTCAAGCACCGCGGGCGGGCTCTTATCGTAAGCGTAATCCCGGTCCCATTCGATTTTAAGACTTATCTTTACTACAAATACAGTTTTAAATCGGTCGGGGTTTGGTGGCACAAATTTGTGCCAGCGGGGCTCAACTAACACTTGTTTACTGGCACGTTTTTGTGCCGCTGGGGCTCTAGAGGTTAACAATTTACAAAGGAAAAGGAAGCAACATTTAACCTTCCTCTTGAATTACTCTATCTATTGCTGAAAACTGCATTAAAATCCGTTGCAGTGTTTAAAAGATCTAAGCGTACAGACGGCGGGAGTGACTTTCTTTTCAACAGACGACGAAAAAAGGAGGAGGTTATCAATTCGACGCGTATATATATATATATATATTATATACTATGTAAAGATTGCTATTTTGAACTGCCTCTTTCTTTGGTTTAGTGGACGGAAGCGCGTCTGCTGAGCATGTCTCGGGATCAATTCCCGGATTGGGTAAAAAGTGCTATTTGCTTTTTCTATACGAAATTTCTCTTCTTTTCTCCTTTCCCGGAGTTTGGAGGTTGGCGGTGTGATATCTTAGACAGGTCTAGTGGTCAGTGACCCTGACTGCTATGCGCAAGGTCGTGGTTTCGATTCCCACCCAGGACAAATGTTTGTGTGATGAGCACGATCATTTGTTCTTTGTCTGGGTGTAATTTATCTATAATATGTTTTTAGAAATATATATGTACGTTTATCATTTGTTTAGTACTCATAGCACAAGCTCTGCTTAGTTTGGGACTAGATGGCGTTGGGTGAATGTTGTGGAATATTATTATTATGTTTTATTGATGGCACGAGCCAAAGCCAAGTGTTCATTAATGGGGTCAAGAGTGGATACAGTAGGGTGAATGATCACTGGCGGTGTGTTAGTGTGGATGTTTTGGTGCAGGTTATCATGTTCACATTGCAGGAACTTTCTGACTAGCCTGCATGTGTTTAATATCACTGCTTTCTTATTATAGAAAAGACGTAAAGCCTCTAGTCCCAGCTGTCATTTGAACATCTTTGACAGTCGTTACGGGTAGTCAGAAGCCAGTAAATTTGACACTGGTCTGGCCAAGGGGCATAGTTTTACACAGTTACTGGGTTGTGGAGTTCAGATAGGAAGTCGTTCCATGTAAAATACTAACACAGATGCATGTGGTTAGACTGGAAGCCGACCACAACATAGGCTAAGGCTAAGCAGGTGATTTTGAATTGCTTTCTGTTCATAAAATACTACACTGTAATTTAAATGGCTAACTGGCGTAGTCTACTCGAATCAGGTTATTGCTGTATATAATTATATTGTAAGCCGCTACCACAGATTACTAAATAGTTACTTCGTAACAGATACATCACTCTCATACAAAAGCGAAAATAGCTACGCTATAATAGCCTACAAAATATTAATAATAATATCAGCTGTTTGCAGCGAGAAGAAATTTTAATGTACCATAAGTACGCACACAGAGAGTTGAGATTGTTTTGCCCGCCGCGCGACGCACGTCATCGAGCGAATGTCCTAGGGTTGTATATGATGATATTGGTAATAAAACGAATATAGAAAAACAATTATTTTTTATTTGTTGATCAAATATGTTTCAGTTTAATGAAATGATAGATGCATTTTTTCCTTCCCTGAATTCCCGCTTATTAAATTTTAGTGCCGAAAATATCCGAAACCACGTAAATAATTTTAATTTAAATAAAATTCCTCGCAAATAAACAATTAAAAGGGAAATAGGAGCAAAGCGGAGGAAAATCAATTGTTTTTAGGTCGATCCATTATGAAGTTGTATTAATTATTTAAAAAGGCTCAGGCAGGCGTGCGGCAGCCCAGTGTCGGATGTACCGACGGCGATACGCGAAGCAGTAGGCATATAACGCATGGCCTTGAGCGAGTGACGGACGCCTGCCGCTACTACCTCTTAAAATACAAGATAGCTCCTAGTTTAAGTTACCATTAATTGTAAATGTTAATGTTCTGTGTAAATAAACGCCTTAATATTATTATTATTATTAACTAGATAGCGTCAAGTATTGCCGTGTAAGCTTTCGCTACGAGATAAAAGGTGGAGAAAAAGATGTTTTGGTTTATTATACAGGTTAATATCATAAATGACTACATTTCAACGACTTATCCGCTACATCAATTATATGAATAAAAATGTAATACTGTTTTGGACATTGTGAATAAGTTAATTACAGAAGTGCATGCACATCATTGACAGAAAAGAACAGATATGAAAATAGGTAAAAAGATAAATACACAGTATCTGATCAACCTGAAATCGCTAAATTAAACTATAACAAAATAGAACAAAATTAAAGTTAGTCTATTATTAAATTAATCAATAAAAAATATGCAAGTATTGAAACAAAAAATGCAACACACTGTGTCTATCATCTCTTATATAACTCTCCTATCGAAAGTCTATTGGAAGAAATTTCTTATGAAATTAGCAGCATCTTTGTAGTATATTATCTGTATGTGTTCTTTTCTGTATTAAGTGTCATAATAAATAAATTATTAAAACAAATGAAAAAAAAAACACTTAAAACTGAAGCCAGAAACAGCTGCAGTTAAAATCCCTAATGGAAACGAAACTCCCTATTGAATTAATTAATCAAAGACGAGAAGCATTAACACACATTATCGGGCCTACTATTAATTTCTTGATAAGGAGATTAAGACAATTCATGATGCATCAAGGAAAAACGCATTACAATCATGTATTTTTTCTTATCAAGTCCGTATCTAATGAGATCATAAAACATTGATTGATGATTATCTCTGTGTTAATTAGTAATTAAATCAGTGAGATTGAGTTAAAGATTTGATCCAAGACACATGCTTTTGTGGAATGGAATTATCGATCGATTTAAACCAGAAATCACTGTTTAAGCTGTTCCGGTCGACGTTATAATGATAATCAATGTATTGCAGGTAACTTGGCTGGTAATATTAAATACATCCTATTGCAATAACTGTAAATAAACTAATTCATATCACTGAACCAAAACAATTGCTATGGACATGCGTCGTGTGTCGCGCGGTGTCCGTTAACCGGCCTGAAAAGCGATCAGCCAAAATTCCTACTTACGTTCGGTAGGCGCTCTCACAAAAAAAACTAAGGAGACTGCAACCGTTCCGTTCCTCATGAAGAAATTGTATTCCACTAATCCAAATTGGATTTCGTAATTCAGTCAACGACATTTCAGCATTGACATTCAGTCAAGCAAGCATATTTTTATTTAAAAAATAAAAGACATTAAAAAAATTAAAAAACCCGACTGGAACCTTATACTAAAACTAACTGAAAAGCTAATAAAAACAAGCCCATTTTAAATTAAATAAAAGTTGGAAGCAGGCGGGGCCCATACCATTATTATAGTTTCAAACTCAAATGGGTCCCGCCTGCTTCCAACTTTTATTTAATTTATAAAATGGGCTTGTTTTTATTAGCTTTTCAGTTAGTTTTAGTATAAGGTTGCAGTCGGGTTTTTTAATTTTTTTAATTAGTCTTATTTTTATTTCCAGCTTTTTAGTTAACAGATGTGAAAGATTTCGCAGACGATTTAGTTCTTTATATGTGTTTTTTACGATTTGTCACTTTGAATTACTTTTAACCATATAAGTTGTATAATTATATATTTTTGTAATCACCTTTTAAAACCCTTTATTTTGATACCCAACTCGATAGGTTTTGAGAAAAACAAACTTTTTTGAAGGCATAGTATGGCGCCAAAAATCCGCCATTTTGTTTTTTTTTTATTTTGATATACCCAGTGTCACTTTCACAGTCAATACGAATCTAACGATACCTCTCAAGCTAAAATCCGTCGAGCCGTTCAGGCCACAGAGCGTGCCAAACAATTATACAAACATACATACATACATACTCTCGAAAAACATAACCCTCCTTTTGGCGCAGTCGGGTAAAAAGTGACAAGCATGCGGGACCGAACCCATTTTTGTAATTATAAGTTCAATTTATTGATAACCTACTTGATAATGTCGATTTTTATTTGGCGTCTGGTTGTCTTGGTGGTGAATTTTATGAAAATATCTTTAGTAACACTCGCAAGGTTAAGACGAATCGAATGCCGTAAGAATTATTCACATAGGTACAAACATACATACATAGACTGTTAAACACCTTGGATGGTAATGTTTTTAACAGTCTATGTATGAATGTGCAGTCGGGTAAAAAAGACTTACCAAAAGCGTAGGTGTAACGAAGGTAAGGCAGGGGTTCTCCATCCCCCCATAGGGGAAGGAGGGAGGTAACACGAGCAGGTCGTACTGCGTCCACTCGTACGGGCCGCACAGCTTCTCGGCCGCTTGCAGGTACTTCTCAGTCTCAGCAAACTCCCACGCACTACGTTCTATCTCCTCCTTTTCGGACCATACCTTTGACCTGGAACAGATATACTGGGTGGTGACCTCAAACTCAAAATGTTTTATTTCACATAGGCCTGTATGGGCACTTACAAAACGTAAGAAGTTAGTAGACGGTTCGAAATTGGTCGTTTTCTATGGAGAAGAAACATCAACGCACGAATGGATACCATTGATGCAGAACATGATTCTGGACTCCACAGAGGTGGATTTACTGTCGGCTGTTTTCTATTTTTTTCATGATGTTATATATGACTTTCATTTATTTTGTGCTACTACATTAATTTCACATATATATCTAAGCAGATAGATAGATAATACGCTTTAATGTACACACACCATAACAGAATTAAATGAGGACTTAAAATCTACAAAGGGTGTTACAATGGACGGTCTTATCGCTAAAAGCGATCTTTTATAGACAACCTTTGGATGGATTTGACACAGCAGGAGAAAATAAATACGCGGGTAGTCCATGGTGTACTATTCACTTATATTATACAATACATAAGTAATAACCTACATACTCAATACATAATATGTATTAGCTTAGCTATAGCTTTGTTTTTTTTTTAATATAATATATTTAAAAAAAAACAAAGCTGAGATATATAAAAATAGTAACAAATTAAAGAGAGAGAGATAGAGATCTTTTACCATGTTTTTTAAACAAGGAAGAGTTTGTGCTTGTCTTACTCACACGGGAAGAGTATTCCACAGTCGTATTGCTTCAGCTGCGAACGACTTACCAAAGAAATTGGTGAAGCGACTCAGTACCTCAGCCTCAAATTTTCCGATGACCTCAGAAATTTGGCATGTGTGTCATGGAGGAACTTAAAACATTCTTTAAGATAAGAGGGGGTTTTAGGATTGAACAGAATACTGTAAAGCAGAGACAAGATGTGTAAGTTCCGGCGAAGACGTATAGGAAGCCTCTTGAGTTTCGTATGAAATTTGGATACGCGATCATATTTGCACAAGCCAAATATAAATCTTATGCAAAAAAATTTGAAGTCGTTCAAATTTATCAAGTTGTGCCTCTGTGAGATCAAGATACCTGACATCAGCGTAGTCTAGGATGGGATGTAAAAGAGACTGTGCTAGCGCAATTTTAGTGGCAGTTGGCAGAAAGTTACGCAACCGTCTAAGGGAACTGGCAGAAGCAAAAAATTTGCGACCTGTAATTGGGGACCCCACGAAAGATAAGAAACTGAAACGCGATCTACATGAACAGTACACGTTAAATCTTCAACCTCTTCAATGGTATTTTATTTTCTCAACGCTTTAATAAGAACTAACCTTAGAGTTTACAGTGGACGGGTTACCAGAATTTTCTAGGGGTTGCGAGAAATTTTAAACGATACACCGCGAACCCAGAACACGGGGGCAACTAAGGAACAGGGTGAGTTTTATTCAGTGGGAGTCATTTGAAGACTTTGCCCCTCCAAAAAAAATGTGTGTGGGTGTCCAATAGACATGCAAGTACTCACCTAGGTCCAAGCGTCCTCGACTCCAGAACCCCAACAGCGATGGCCACCAGGTACGAAGGCAGAGGCATGGGCTGTCCGAATGTGGTCTTGTTGCTCTTAGCCTCGCCTCTGAGCGCACTCATGAGGACTGTGAACTCCTCAGGAGCCGTCACTTCTGCGTCGTAAGTGAACTTAACTGCAGGTGTGTCTTGGCAAGGTAGGATGGAGCGAGCGTGGATTGGCTGAAGGAAAAAATAGGATATTAAATATGTATTTTTATAAATTAGTTATGATGGTGAGACATAGTGGTGAAACGTAAACCGTGTTTGACCACCATCTCACCTGATAGGCGATGAGTAGGTATGTTACCCCGGGCGTTGGGGATCGCGAGCCGATCTCCGGCCACCGGAGGCTCGGGCTTGTGGATGGCGAGCAGGGGTAGCTCACCGTCCGGTAAGGACCAGGCCCGGGTCGGCGGCGCGTCCTGTTCCTTGCGCGCCTCAGCGAGTTGTTAGCACTAGTAGGCCTCATAGGGCCATTACTTTCCGAGGTTGCGGGAATGTTCTAACGAGATACCACGGCCTCGGATCATAAGGGCAGCTGAAGGAACAGGGTGGGTTTTTAGTCAGTAGAAGTCTGACACTCTCTCCTCCACCCAGAGCGGGAGAAGTCATTTCATGATTTTCACACCAAGAAAAAAAAAGGCGATGAGTACGTGGAATAGACTCTATTTCTATCTACTTATAGGTACTATCCATACATATAATAAAACAAAGTCTCTCGTCGCGTCTATCTGTCTGTATGTTTGCGATAAACTCAAAAACTATATACGTTGATGCTGTTTTTACCAATGGACAGAGTGATTCATGAGGAAGATTTTAGTGTAAAATTTATTAAGGTTTGGTGTATTAGCTGGATGAGGCGGCACGTAGCCGGATCAGATCGCTAATCGCTAGTAAAATTGCTTAGGAGGGTTTTCCAGGATAAAACCTGATCCCGTGGAAATGTCGGGACAAAAAGATGTCTACGTGTTATTCCACTACATATCTACAAAACAAATTTAATTCAGGTCCTTTCAGTAGTTTTTGCGTGAAATAGTCACATAAACATCCATCAATCCATCCTCACAATCTTCCGCATTTATAATATTTGTAAGAAAGATAAGGGAGGAATCGTGTCTAAATAATAATGGTCCCGCGAGTCGGTCTTCAAAGTTAAGCAACGCTGGCCGAGGTCAGTCTGCGGATGGGTCACCATATTACATATCGAAATTCCTGCATGCCTCTGAAAGCACGTTAAGCCGTTGGTGCCCGCCACGGAATAGATGAATAAGGTTGGAATGGTAATGTGGGCGTGGTGAGCGCGCCACATATATGATACGAAAATCATAGCTCGACCGATTAATTCATTCACCGCGTTTAGTGCGCTTCGGATTACTTCGGAACACAGAGCTCTGCTTTAAAATGCCGTGTTGTGCAATTATAACCTGTAAAACAAAAAGTAAGACCGCTAGTATATAGCGAGGAGGTATATCTTTCCATCAGTAAGCCGAAAATAACATTTAATTACAATTTTATTTGTAAAAAACATAAAAATATTCTGATCACTATGAAATTCCGAACATTAACAACATTATTGCAAGAAGTTACAAAAAATATACATTGCCCGATGTGTACTCGCTTAATCAACGCAATGACCAAGTCCGTTTACAATGTATTGCATCCTCTCACTTCAACCATTGACGTTTCGTCCTTTGCCTTGATTGGCCGTGATGCACGGCGCATGTTAATGTTTATCGACAGTGAGTTACAATCAGTAGCAAGCTCTCGATTTAAGTGTGTGTAATTTATTTGTGTGCGTAATTCGCATACGTAACGGGCCTCTTGCTTGTAGCTGAGCTGTGGGAGTGGGAGACAAACGGCGACACGCGTTCTCATAGAAATCAGGAACTATTTCCTTTCTAACCTCTTTTATCTGTTCTGTGGTGCCCGCTGACATTTCTACATCTTTGACAGTCGTTAATCAGAAGCTAAACAATCTGATACCAGCGTGGCCAAGGGGTATCGTGTTACCCAGCTAATGGGTTGTGGAGGTCTGATAGGCAATCGCTCCAAGTAAAACACTAGTACTATGCGAGCCAACTAAGAATAGGATCGCGCTTTCTGCCAACTTCACACGATAGCAGTACTGCGGGCCTAGACAAAATCCATTTTCTGTAAGCGTTAACGCCAACGGAAAAATTAATTGTATGGAGTTGACATTTACTAACACGTGACAATCACGTGACATGTGGTTAGCAAATGTCAACTCCATACAATTTAATTTTTCCGTTGGCGTTAACGCTTACAGAAAATGGATTTTGTCTAGGCCCCCTGATCTGACAGATAAGTACTGCCAGCAAAAAAAGAAATGCGAATAAGAAATGTTATGTTTTTTATGCATAGATTTAATTATTATATGTTATAAAATATTATTTCTTAAATTCCAAAAATAAATAATTTTGGATAAATTAATAATTTATGAAAACAGTATTCATTAAAAAAAAAACTAATATACATAATGCTACTGGTAACCCTAATATGTCACCATTTTAATTTGGCGTAAAAATGATTAGAAATACCAAAAAGAGAACATTAAATAATTAAACTGAGTATGATTTCTTTATTGATTTTTCTGCACACCGTACGGCTGGTAATGAAGTTCGCGAGTGTTGCTGAACAAAATGGCGTCTTGACAGCGCTATTCTTAGTTGGCTCGCATAGTACTCAGCTGCTCTCGGTTAGACTGGCAGCCCAACATAGTTGGGAAAGGCAGATGATAACTTCTAGTCACAGTCACTACAACTGTACTCAGGGGCGTAGCTACCGCCGTATCAGCCGTATCAATAATACGGGGCCCCCGAGGTACAGGGGCCCCGACATATGCCAAAATTCGTAACATGTTATTCACAATGTCAAATGCTCATGGTGAATGAATAATGACTATATGATACTCTGTAAATACTTTTTAGCACGCTCCTCTCGCTTTAGCATTTTCTTCATACAAGACGACAATAAAAACTCTACCTATTTTTTAGTAATTTTCATTTTCGCGGCCTTTCAAGGTACTATTTCTATGCTAGTAGAAGCTATTTCGAAACTTTCAGAAACATTTGATAAGGGGCCCCATTAGCTACGCCACTGACTCTACTTATGAAAAATGTTTTATCCAGCACAGTATCTACTTCTTACTCTTGACTGCATACGCATTTTATTACCTTTTTACTGTGAAAAAATCAATCGTTTTCTTGTATTATTGCTACCATTTATTGTTTGTGACTGATAGGCTCATTGTTTGTAATATGAGAATATGTGGTAATATGTGATATTAACTTTACACGGAATGTATGAACGGCTATATAATTGAAGATGATTCGATTTTATCGCTACCAAGTGAAATCAGAAATATCAACTTTATGCACCAATAATTAAGAAATATTTTGGTATTGGAATGTTCTAACGAGATATCGCAGCCCTGGAAAGCAAGGGCAACTGAAGGAGCAGGGTAGGTTTTTAGTCAGTTGAAGTCTGACACTCCTTTCCGCTCTATCCCGAGTGGGAGAAGTCATTTTATGATTTTTTCACTGGAAATAGGCTATAATCTATCGCTGTGCCATGTCAGACTGATTCATTCAACCATTAAACATGAGGTGATTGAGTAAAAAACATCCCCATACCTACATATTATAAATTTTCGCATATACAATTTATATTAGTATAGATTAGGAGCCAGATGCCTCATCATGCCTGTTCATCTGTGTATTTATCTAGTCATGGCACGGTTAGTCATCAAAACGGTTATCAAAACTATACTAATATTATAAAGCGGAAGTTAGGATAGCTCCTTAAATACTGGTGTGATTTAAATTAATTTGGTATCAATGTAAAGTTAACAGTTTAACCTTTAAAATGGTATCATTTTTATTATTCTTAACTAGTTATTAAGTACTTAAGATCGCGCGGAATCAATTCCAAGTAAGTGATTACATACTTTTGCTCGCGAGTGTAGTTACTAATAGGCCTCGTCTGGATACAATGCGATCAGAGAGACGTCTTCTGTAGGCGCGACTATACCTTGGGATGATGCGTTTTGCATCGATAGCTTATGCGCCAATGAACACTTACTATTAGGACCGCGCAACATACAAATGAATAACCGTTTAATACCCCGGATTCTGGATACAAGCTACTAGCTATACATATAAATACACGGTGGCATTGGACACAAGAAATTATCCTCCATTGAAATAAGTTTTTAATGACCTAATCCAGACCTTATTCATTTTAAATTTCATCTGAACCCATTCAGCTATTATTGCATGATGGTTTAAAAAACATCCATACATACTTTTAACAAAGATACATGATAATGATGATATCATGATACTGCCTGTTTATATGCGCTCTTAGCACATAATATAGGGTACTTTCAACATTTTTTTAAAGAGAACTTGTAATGTCGGTTGATTTCAGATTACTAGCAATGTTGTTAACACTTCCAACTAAGCTAAATATGCTTGTGTTGGTAGTGGGTTCACGGCAATAGTGTAATGGGTGGGGTTCGAACCCACGACACCTTAGCAATAAGGTTACTGAAGCTTATTAAGCTTACTTATAAATGTGCATTTACCTGACATTGACTGAACATGTAAGGATGCTTCTTTCCCGAAGTCTGCTCCGGGTCCAGCCATTGCAAGGCAGAAGCCTGGGGATTCGTGCTGTATTTTATCTTAACAGTAAACCTAGAAAGACAAAACAGACGGCTAATACACATTCCTAACTTCATAACCAAATTGAAGCTAATATTGCAGATTTTGCTATCGTTCTAAACCAAACAACAATTTATACAGAAATTTTAAGACTACAAAATGTTACAGCCTCTTTAGTTACTCTTTTATTGAATACGTACTAAATCTACAAAAGAGGATATACCTAAAATACATTGCTGAACCACTATGACCTAAAGCGTAAAAGAATCCCAAACTACGCGAAAGACAACCTCGTCCACAAAAGGATTTTATTTTACTTTTTGAGAGTCCTAAAAATTTAGAAATTTCGTTAAGAGCTTGTGACAAATAGATTATAATATCACAATCTTACGGAAATATACAAAACTAGTTATATACGAAGAGAGTGTGCATAAGTTTGGTGTTCCATTATTAATCAGAAACGAGAGCAACTTAGGCAGACGAGGCCTGTAAGGACCTTTACAGACTCCTTGCTAAATTAATACTTCAGAAAAATAGCTAGTGTTAATTCCGCCAAGAACTAGATGATTAACCTTGCATGCAGTATGCAGCACCCGCCCACAAATATTGCTTAGATTGCCGAATATATTGCTTACATGCAGAAGGGATCCAATAAAACGCCTACCACATGCAAGCAAACCTAGTGTAGTTTGCTGACATGTGTTTCGCCCCTCCATGAAGCATCGCCGCGAATATTGTATTGCATGCCTTCTGGATGTGCATTTGCGAGCGGGAGGGCGGTGCTGCATACGGCATGCACGATTAATCATCCAGTTATTTGCGGAATTAACATTAGATATTTTTCAGAAGTATTAGTTTGGTATGGATTTCCACACTACTTGCTGCTAACCTATTTCCTTCATAGTCGTCGGGAGAGGAGACTCTTGCTCCACTATTACAACACTCGTCAGCAGAAGTTGAAAAGCTCACTCTTGACATTGTAACCCCACCTTCAAAACTACCCACTGTCGGTTTGTACATATACCCGTTGAACGCTAAGGGCATCTCGTCGTGGGATGATTGAAACTCGTCGCTAGCGACTTTGCTATCGTTTGGGCAAGGCGTGGTTGGGAAATCTTCCTCACTGGTCTTGCTGGCCGTCATGCATTTTCTTTCCAAAGGAAGAGGTCAAGTTACTAAAGGTTTTTTTGAGCAGTAAAGCCAGCCAATTATCCTTAACATGAAAAATATATATGAAATGTGTAGGATAAGTGCTTGCACCGTCTGGACAGGTCTACTCAAATCTATGTGCTTCTTTCCTCAAAAGAGATAAGCCTGCATGGTCCTCATTCACTAAGAATTATATGGAGTTTAAAAGAGACGTTGAGTGCAATTTGTTTCGGTGTTTCTTCTCAGAGTAGTCAGTTAGGAAACACCGACCTCGTCTAGTTTAACTAAAAACGACGTGTAAGTGTTCTTTATAATCAATTTGCAGAAATAAATAGCATTTTATCGTTAGAGAATATTCTAATTACAAGAATTTACTTAAATGAACAAGCAAACAATGCAAGTGTTAAGTGCCAGAAGGTATGTGAAAGGCGGGCGTTTTGGGAGTCTGTCTTCATGTAAATTTTTGTCATTCAAAAATTGCCTATTTTCAGCCTAATTTTATTATATAACTTTTGATTTATATATTATTAACGTATACCGCTGGAACACAGGCCTTCTATTTATGAAATGGACGGTAATCCACCACGCGGCCCCAATGCGGGATGGTTGGATATTATTTAAAAACGCTTCAAAAATGTCATCATCTATCATCATTTATTATCTCGATTTTCTTCATTAAAATATGAAGAAAATCGAGATATGTGTGAATTACGTTGTAGAGTATGGGGATCGCCATGCTGCTTAAATTTTTAGATTCTCGCTTCGATTCTGCATTAATGTGCCTTGACTATAAACTACTCTGAATAAGTCTGAATCTGGGTGAACCTTTTCATAACAAATAACAGGCCACTTTTTGCTTAATTGATCAATTTCGTCTAACTTTACGTAAAGCCTTCTCGTCTGGGCGAAAAGAGTAGCATTTATATATGAATAGAATATGATGGCCGTGTGATATACAGTAATGAATGAATGTATAATTAATTTTCAATCATTTCTATCCATTCGGATTTATGAAGCGGCGACAAGCGATGTAGTAGCCACTTGTTAAAAAAAATTAAAGCACCAAACAGCGCTACACTGTATCTACATACATCCAACTACGAATTTGTTGTCTCGTGAATAGAATTGACATAATTATTGCATCAAAGTACGACCTTCATTCTTAGAGCAACGAATACAATACGTGCCACACATTAGAAAATATAGCCAATCTTTTTATATCGATTATATTGCGTAACAAAAAATGGCTCATTTTCCATCTATGTCAAGGCTTTTATTGAGATTTACCAAAATAAATAATGACGAATAGTATGTACTATCAACGACTTTAAATAAGTAATAATTTAGCTTATAATGTTCCCGCTGCTGTGAATCTGTGATACAGGCCTCCTCTCATGAAAAGTAACACAGAAGCCGGGAGAGTTCCACACCTCGTCTGTGGGCACAATAAATGTGGAGAAGAAGCGCCTTAGCACGACAAGACGCTATATCAACCAAGTGTGAATGGTACCCTGCTTTTGGTAGACCAGTAGACATGTCCTAAAATACACTAACCTACTTCTTGGGAAAGAAAAATTGCAGTCAATATTCGAACTTACTTTTCGCCAGCAGTAAGCTGCTTCGGCAGTAATATGGTCAGCTTAGAGCCCATGTTGGGCATATGTTCGCCCATTTTGTACTGAAGTTGGGAGCCATCTTCTGCTTCAATAGACTTGATGTCAAGCGCGCTAGCGTCTAGTACCTGAAAAAGTATTTACTTGGATTAGTTTTTCCGACTTCAAAAATGGAGGTAAACAGGATCACCACGCGCGTGCCCCGAAATACGGCGTACGTAGCTTATTTAAACTATTAATTTTGCTTAATTTGGCTTGGCGCCGACTTCAACCAGACGAGTTGGTACCTAGTCGTTATTATTTAATAAACGAAATGAGGCGAAGAAATCGGAGAACATCCAACAAAACAGTGTTTAATTTTTTTATTATTTATGCGTGTTTTTAAGTCGGTAATTTTTGTCGGCATCTACAACACATGAATGTGATGGTTGCCGACTATAGAGGTGTTATAGAGTAGGGATTCAATACGGTTGCCTGTAAGCGAAAACGTCAGACAGAAAAAGAGGGCAGATCGCGGTACATACCCTATCTCTTTTTCTCTACTGACGCATACGCAGTAATAATTTCATCACAAGGGTGAAGATGAAAAAAATGTTCACTGTTATTTACTTTTCTATTACACAATTAGTTTTTGTAGTAATGAACCGTCCAAAACACATTTTTGACTAAGGTGTAGAGTTTGGCTGTAGAGTTAGGGCATGTAGTTTTAGAAGCTGGGCTCTAAATAAGATTTGATATCTTCTTGACAGTGCGAGCGATATGGTCTCGTCTTAGCAAAATTTTACATGAAAATATTTTAGAGTATGTGGGATTTATAGTAAGTACCCCTATAAATGGTTGCCGACATCCAATTAATTTAAAAACGGGACATATTAGTTTGTGTTCTTATTTTAAACAAGATTATCAACCTCTCAAATGTGTTACGTTAAAAACTTATAGTGCTCAACGACTTGTTAATAAGAGGAAGCTTATCATAGAGGATCGTCCTCTTAAGAAGTGATTGACATATCGATACTTATGGCTGTTAACCAGTATCTTTACTGATATTACTTAGAGATTATCAGCGTAGAGAGTAGAATAACTATCGGCGCGATTATTGACATAATATTGTAAGTTTGGAAGTTTTATTTACAAATGAGCTGACACGGCGAACTCCGTCCCGCCGACATACATACGGCCAAATGTCACTTATGCTGGGTTGAACGCAACCTGTTTGACAGGTACGAATAATTTATATTTACACTAATATTACAAAGAGGAAAGACTGATTTTTTTTATTTTTGTTATGGATAAACTCTAAAACTAAAATAATCAATATAAAGCTATATTATAATCGAGGCTATAATTAGAATATCACGGTAGGTACTATCATTACAATAGTAGCGAAGCATCTATTGAATAATGTCGCAAACATGGGAAAAAAATATTACTTTCGTAAGCTTAGATTGCGAACGCTGTGTAAATGATAATAGTTACGCAAAAAGAATCACCAAAATCGATACCAGTAAGAATTTATGAGGTATCACAAATAAAAAATAAAACAGTCGTATTGAGAACCTCAACCTTTTTTTGAAGGCCTTTAAAAATCATGTAAAGTAATACAGTGGATCGGTAGCGAGCCCGGCTGGTGGCTTTACGAGATATTCGAATGAACTTCAAAAGAATACAATTTCACGATTTGGTATCGTTTGCCGTTACAATCATTAAAGCACAGGAGCCGACAGCATTGACGGGCCCGACAAGGCCATTGCTTGCCGGGGTTGTGGGAATATCCTAACGAGAATGCAAGGGCAACTGAAATAACAAGGTGGACTTATAATTGATAGAAGTCGTAACACTCCTGCATTACTCAGAGTCATTTGACGGTTCTTCCTCCGAAAAAAAAGGTCTGTTATTCCTTTTTAGGTAAGTACTATGTTCGATTGCATATAATTATATATTTATTTATGTATGTTCACTGATTTTTACGCCAATTGTGGATCGATTTTCTAAATTATTTTTTTTTGTTCGAAAGACACTCCTGATGAAGTCCCATTGTCACCAAGTCAAAATCTGATGAAAGGATCCTACATAAACCCTAATATTATACATATACTTAGGTACCTACATTATTTTACATATATCCAAAGTCAAACTGTCTAAAGCAATTGAGTTATTTGTGTCTGATTTCATGGTTCTGAGCTGATGATGGAAGTTTCTAAAAGAGCCATCTCAAAAAGTACTGATCCGATTTATACGGGGTATGGCAAATTAGGTATGTGTTATTCCAGGATGTCAACTACCTACATACTAAATTTCATTCAGATCTCTTCAGTAGTGTTTGCGTAATTGAGTAACAAACATCCGTTGGACCATACATACATCCTCACAAACTTTCGCATATATATTATTAGTAAGACTTACCAAATCGTTAATGTCATGTAAGACGTCAAAGTCTATCGTAGCCTGTCCACTTAGAACGTGCGTCGCAAAATCGACGTTCAAGTTCAAAGAAATGTGTTTTATTATCGCCAGTTCTGTAACAAGAAACATTAATGAAAAAACTAGGTTTTTCGAACTATAAAGGAAAACTCATTCTGTGCACAGTTAATGTACCTACAGCAATCTTAATAAACACAGCAAACTCAATAGACCGCCAAAGAGTGAATTGTTTACTTTACTGGGGATTAAAAAAAAAAGAGGTTATCTCATTAATGCGAGACCTTTATTCAATCATAACATGATAATAGCTGTATTAATGCCAATATCACCCATTTTCATAACAAACACTCCAAACACAACTCCCCAAGCGACAGGAATCAATCAATCAATTTACTGCAGGCAAGTAGGCCCATACAAATAAATACATTCTACTATACAATAAACTATATGCTAATACATATTTTTATTTAAACAATATCACTACCACTATTAGTGTTGACAGCGTTAGCAGCTAGACAACTTTTTGGCAGAGTTTAATAAAAACTTAAACGTAAGGTTTCAAAAACTTACCAGGCCGCGAATACGAGGACGGGTCGAGAGGACTCAAGGGGCCCATGGCTCTGATTTGACTAGAAAAGAGAACAATAACGAAACATGATAGTAAAATATGTATTTTGTCAGCCATTGTGAGACACGTCCATACAGCACCGTGTCCCTAACGCGATTGGTACACAGAATGATCAATAGTCTCCTTAGCGATAACTAGATTGAAAAGATTAGAAAGTTAGGCTTCGTACATAGCCAGAGAAACGTGGAGTGGGTTTTTTAAGGAAATTTTACACAAGCTTCAATATTCTATAATATATTTATATACCTACATCTATGAATGAAATTGGGGAATAATAAGTCCAGCCACAGATTTCTTTATTGGCTACGTGATCAAACTTCCCATTTTATAACTAAGCAACGGGAAAATGAGATATCCCCTAATAAACTAATTAGTCTTTTTTACAACGCCAACTAAATATTCTACAAAAAGCCACAGTTAAAGACCAACAATTATCTTAACTCGTCCTTCTTATTTAAATATTGCCACCTAATTTACTAATTCAGCCACGCATTTTACATCTCATCACCGTTTTAGGGTTTACAGCATCAACACTAGGTCCTCATAGGTTAGGTTAGGTGTCTTTTTTAATTCACTAGCTCCTCCATCGGTCGAAGGAGACCTTATCTATCTAAATCTCGTACATTCCGGTTCTTGTAGTTATTCCTCTCGCACTTTTATCTATACTTATAATAAATCTGTAGAGAGGTCAATTCTGTACATGAAATATATTTACAAAATAACTATCAGGGGGTGATTAGGGATCGATACTGATGCCAAAAATGCAATCAGTAAATTTTTTGTCTGTCTGTCTGTATAACCGTTATAGAAACAAAAACTACTCGACGGATTTTAACGAAACTTGGTACAATTATTTTTCATACTCCTGAGCGGGTTATAGTATACTTTTCATCACGCTACAATCAATAGGAGCAGAGCAGTGAAGGGAAATGTTGGGAAAACGGGAGAAGTTACTCCATTTTTTAAGCTTCCGTCGCGTGTGCAACCTTAATGGTTAAAGCTACACAGAAATCATTTATGACGGAAATGTTTTACATAAAATTATATAAAAAATATCCCACGACAGCATGTATCTATCTTTTATGGTTGACTCACAATAACACGTGTAACTCCCGATAGCTTAGCAGTTCGAAGCTTTCTGATTATTATTCTGCTCCGAAATTTAAAACCACCACAACTTTGCAATGGAACTCGGCTAAAAGTAACCCAGTTGCAACAAAATATAATCGAGGCTCAAATTTTAATAGGTTGCGGTGCAGGAGAAACCGTCTTTATTCCCAGAATTCCCATAATACCAAATAATTTTCCATTCCAATTTAAAAGAACGCAATTCCCAGTATCGGTGTGTTATGCAATGACAATTAATAAGGCTCAAGGGCAGACTTTTCGTGTTGCTGGAGTAGATCTCGGTGTCAGTTGTTTCTCGCATGGTCAGTTGTACGTCGCTCTTTCCCGGGTTAGCAGTTCTAGAAATCTTTATGTTCACGTGCCGGACGGGTCAACTTTCAACATAGTTTACCCGGAAGCTTTGCGCTGAAGTATTTTCGTTCTATAGGTACTTAAGCCTCATGTGAACGTGATCTAAACAATATTACCGATACATTAACTTAATAACACACAAGGAGTTACACGCTGACGGAGTCGCGGGCACAGCTATTAACAATAATATTGTGCGGTTCGGTATTGCGATATTTTTCAACAGTATTATAGATTGACATATTATATTTCCCTACTAAATTCCGAAAGTTAATCTGTCTGTTACATCAAAATCACTGAACCGTGAGGAAGGACATAGGCTACTTTTTTTTACGAAAAACGACGGAAACGTGGACGAAGACGCGGGCAACAGCTATCTACATTAATAATATAAGGCTGAAGAGTTTGTTTGTTTGTTTGAACGCGATAATCTCAGGAACTACTGGTTCGAATTGAAAAAATATTTTTTAATTAAATAGTCAATTTATAGAGAAAGGCTATAGACTATATATCATTACGCTAAGGCCAATAGGAGCGGAGCACCAATGAAGAATGCTTCAAAATCGGGGTTAAATTTAACGTTAGCCCAAAGTAACTATTCCACGCGGACGAAGTCGCGGGCAAAAGCTAGTACTTCATAAAAGCATAAAGTGTCGTGGAACCGATTTTAATGGGACTTGCACTGGAAGACAAAGAAGATTAGGTATAGGACAACATCTAGGCTTCTTTTTATGCCGGATTTCTCACGGGATCGGGAATTACGCGGAAAAAACCTCCCACGTGGGATACTTCGCGGGCACAGCTAGTCTCATAATAAATCTTATAATTTAGTTGGTTATAGGCACACAGCCCTAAAAAGGCAGGTAAACTTCAAAGCCAGGTTGGCTTACTTCCTTGTCAAAATAGGTGGAATATGGCAATATTTTCTCGAACAGGGAGTTAATGTTTCTATGGTTTGCCGATGGGTAATCCTATAGGGTTCACGGTTTGTGTTATTCCCTCCAAATATTATAAATGCGAATGTAATTCTGTCTGTCTGTCTTACACTTTCACGTCAAAACGATTTATCCGATATTGCTAAAATTTGGCACAGAGATAGATTAGACCTAGAACAAGGGGACCTACTTATTTATTTGCTGAAAATAATCTTTTCACACGAGCGAAGCTAGTGAATATAATAAAAAAACGAACGAACGAACTATAATAAAAAATCCAAAACCACCCAAACATTTAAGATCTACTCGATCATCCCGTTAACATTTATGAGGATTTTTTTCTCTCGAATTGACATTTAAAATGCTCATTACATAACTAGATAACAGATTTAAAAATGTGTATAACTGAACAGCAACACCAATTTAATATTAATTAGGAAATCATCTGTTATTTAGTCCTCACTCGCAACCGCGCTTTGTCTCGAATAAGGAGTTCCGTACACGAATACACTTCCAGCACGTAATACCAATTAGTTACTTATATTTGCGACAATGTACAATGACATAGAAGAATGAAATACATACGATTTTGGACTAATTGTACCCGATTCTTTTCCATCTGAGGCAAGCTCTCCGCAACACAACTTTTGTAAAATCTCAGTGGATATATTTTTGAAAATCGTTTCGCAACAACTGCTTCGTGAATGGATATCCTCATTGGACGACAATTTTGTGGCACGCTCTACACAGGCAATGCATGTTTCGCAAATATGTGATTGGCTCCCATCAGACAATGCTTTAATGGGACGCACTTCGTTACTGCTTTGAGATAATAATTGGAACTGCTCATTAGTTGCAGCTTGAAGCTCTTGGCATTCACAGTCTTTGCAGTTAAAGCTTGGAGATAGGACCCCCTTATTAGTCGATATTTTCGGGGAAAGCGTTTTGGAACTCAAGCACAGAGATACGGATTTGAACCCCTCGGTAGTCGACATTTTTGGAGGAAATATTTTGGAATTCTAGCTCAGTGTGGCTAATTGGTGTTCCTTATCAATAGGCTTTATTGTAGGAAGATCTTTTCTTTCGCAGTCTTCACAGCTCAAGCCTGGAGAATGGATCTCGTTATTAATCGTCATTTTTTTTTACTTTAGTGCATTGTACGCTCTGCAACTCACGTTTAGTAATAAGACCACCTCATGCGCCGATTTTTTTATAATAGGAAAGGATTCCCTTGCACAATTTTTGGATTTTTGCAGTACAAGGCAAAAATATGACCCTTGTTGATCGGAAAGGTTTCTTTACGTTAACTGCAAGCAATTGAAGCTAGGACATCGGTTCTTCTACAATATTTTTGTAGAAAGGACTGCGTGACCCAGCTTTGATGATTGTATCTCTTCATCAATCGACACATGTAAACGTTATTATATTAGTTTTGCCTAAATAACAGTGGACGGGTATACATACGACATTCACATTATTCGACGTTATTGACACTGACAATTTATTTGTCACAAAAAATATTGTTTAGTCTTCATTATTGTTTGCCAGTTTATTCCTCAGTTTACAAAGAGGTAAGAGCAAGCAAATTACATAGTGCACGGGTGCACCGTATATTTGAACGCCCAAGAAACAGCATGGGCTTATTACAGCCGTGTCGAAAACCCTTTAGATGCTGCGCATCCGCGCCGGCTGTATCAGAGTCCTCTCGAACTTTCTTTTGTGTGTCACTCTAAGTCACCCTATGAGGTTGTAAGCTGCTAAGCCAGACTTGCCTGTGGCGGCCTTAATTATAATAATTAAAGCCTCCAGCCAGAGATCATAACAAACTTAAACTACACGCTACGGGCACACCCCATGGGGTACGGACCTCGGTTTGGGGCTTCGCTGGGGGAAGGCAGCAAGGGACAACTTGGATCAGATAAGGAATAAAGGATCAGATAGTGAACTTCTTTGTGTGTGTTGTATCACAAATTAAATTACAAATAATCAATCAAAAAAAAAAAACCAACCAAAAAATTAATATATAATAATTATAATTAATAATTCATTAAATGGGATGTCAATAAAAAAGTAATCGTTCCACAGTTATTCAACAAATGATTTGGTCAAAAAGTTGAGCACTTGCTCTTAGAGTGCACATTTAGCACCAAAATATGGCAATTCTTTCAGACATCCATTTTAAATTGGGAGATCTATTCTGCAAGAGTCGGTGCCAAGCTAGGTAATGAAATGACTGGTAATTTCAGAGTATTTTCCCATTTTAATCCTCGAACTCCTTGCTTTTCTTGCGTTGTTGCATTGTATAAACTGTGTTTGCTCTGATTTTATTGATTAAGTATTAACATTAGTATCGTTTTCTTTGTGTCTAAATATTAGGTATTAGGTAATCTATCTTAAAGTAAAAAATACATCCTCTTTGTAAGAAATAATAAATTAATTATTTTATGTCAATATAATAACTCCGACCGATCTGCGGCATCCAATCATCTATTTTAAACGATATTCAGTTTTTTACATCCTCTTTGACGATATTTGCAGCGCGCATTCTGTCAATGTTATGTCAAACGCCATAATTAAAAAAGTTTAGATTGTCAAAAGCGCTACAGTTACATTATACTCTCATTATAATCTTATTTTTGTATTTTGTTTTCCAATTTGAATTAATATTTAAAAGCTGTAAGATTTATGTTTCTTTTTTTGTCTGGCCTTAGTCTGTAGTTATATTATATTTAGACACAAAGAAAAAGATACTAATGTTAATACTTAATCAATAAAAGCAGAGCAAACACAGTTTACACAATGCAACAATGCAAGAAAAGCAAGGAGTTCGAGGATTAAAATGGGAAAATGCTCTGGAATTACCAGTTGTTTCATTACCTAGCTAGGCACCAACTCCAAAAAATTGTTAAATTTTATTATAGGTTAATCGTAGGTTAGGTTAGGTTTATAAACATAGGTAGGTTATAGTATTATTTTTTACTTTTTAGTGCTTTTATGGTTTTTTGAAGGCGGTTTCTTTTTTGCAAAAAATTTTTATTTGTTCAGTTTTAGTGACATATTATTAATCTTATAAAATATGAGTAGCGCTAGTAAATATGCTTCTCGTATGAGAAAACGGCGTCAAACTGAAACTGAGAATGAAAAACGGATCTTTGTCTTTTTATTATTTGTGGTACACCTGGAGAGTGCATACCGTTACAATTCCAACAAGCCCAAACACAGCTAAGATACATTGTCTTGTTATGGAGTTCCAGTGCCTGTCTCTTGGATTCATCATCAGATCTGATAGTAGAATAGTTCTTATTGAATGCAAATGCTTCACTTGTTTTAGAAAATACTAAAATCGCTTTTTGCTTTCCTATAAAATTTGAAGAGTTCCCTTGATTTCGCCAAGATTCCCTCATCACATCTTGACTGGGTGGCTATAGGGCCAATTGGAAAGCATAGGCTTTAGAACAAAAAAAAATTATTTTCCAAATTGGTTCATAAATGACAGAGTTATGCGCGAACAAAAAATGCAATGCAGAGTAAACAAAAAGATTGTCAATGTAAATTATTTTTTAGAATTTTGTTGATTTTTCAGAAACAGCTTGTTCGATTTGGATAAAATTTTCATGGGACCATTTGGGAAGTATACCCTTTCCAACAAAAATCTTTTTTCAAATCGGTTGGCAAGCGATGGAGTTATGCCTGGACAAACATAAAACAAACATCCAAATTGACAACCTCCTCTTTTTTTAAGAGTCGGATAAAAATAAAATAGGAAGAGACATTTTATGCGGTTGTCAAAATAATGCACTGCAATCGGAACAGTCTTATGTTAAAAAAATGGTGTTTTCTGAAGTATTAGTCTTATGTTCAAAAAATTAAGATGTTTTTTGTTTGAGGTACTGTAATACATAAATAAACATAATATATCTGGTAAACTCTAGAAATATAAACGAGATATGAACAATTAATTAAGTTACAAATGCACATTTTGCAACTCTAATACATGTATACATCTTATGTAATAATAATATAGTACCTTATTGTAATTTTTCTTATCTTTGCTTTATAGAAAGTTTATTGAACTGTATATTCATCTAAGGTTAGGTTTTATCAAATTATAAATAACATACCTTTTAGCTTGTTTTAAAGAGTAAGGATACTTGATGTATGTAACAGACTATTAAATTTTATATTGTGCGCTTATTTTTCTTAATACTGCAATATTTACTTTCAACTTATCACAACCTGCTTGACGCGGCACTTTTGTATTAGCATTGACGTTTATGAACTTCGTTTCAAAACGTAACAAAACAAAAAAAAATTAATAGAATTATTTCTCATAGGCCTAGAAATTTAATTATTTTCTGTACATATATGCATATAATATATGATATTTAACAAGTGGTGTTTTAAGGATATATGAAAAGTTTTACTAACGCGTGTCATTATAATTGTTATTTGGATACAAATAAAGCAAAAACTAAACGCCTCACCGCTCTGCTGTATTTGTTGACATCGTGGTACGTAAAGCGGCACACAAGTACCCCTTGGAATTAAACAGATTCTGCTTAAATAAAGTACAGTACTGATTTTTAGGTTGTTTTAAAATAACTGAACATGTTCTTTGCCTAATATTTGAAACATTATTCCGTAAATTCAATTGAAAAACCCGCGTGACCACTTTTCCAGATAGTGACATTTTTACTTTTTTTTTGACTATTTTTTGGTGCGCAGAAACTAGCCTTTTCATTACATTATTGAAATACTGCTGAGTGTCACTGTCATTATAAATAATGTAGGGGGTAATCTCCGAAACTAATGATCCGTCCTTTCCTGCAGTAGAAGCTCTGGTCGGAAAGCATGGCATGCCAAATAACATCACCAAACTCAAACTCTAAATGTTTTATTTCACATAGGCCTACATGGGCACTTACAAAACGTCAGAAGTTAGTGCGCGGATGTCAAAATTGATCATTTTCTATGGAGAAGAACCGGCAAGAAACTTCACAGTTACTCTTATAAATATATTTCTTTTACAATGTATCCATAATACAGGTTAATTAGATAGATAGATAGATAGATATATTCTTTATTGTACACCATAACAGTAAAACAAAATTATGGACTTAAAAATTAAAAAGGGTGATACAATGGGCGGTCTTATCGCTAAAAGCGATCTTTTTAGAATTAGGTATGAGAGGACAGTATAGACTTTAAAGGAGTGATGTGGTAAATAATTACACGTACATAGTTTCGCTGTCAGAGTGAGAAAATGAATGATTTATTGTGTTTTGTTTTTTATAGGGCCACTCGTAGTTCAGTACACTAAAGCTGGTTGTACTTTTTTTTCTGGGTGGGAATATCATCAAATGACCCCTGCCGCTGTGGGTAAAGCGGAAGGGAGTGTCAGACTTCTAATGACTAAAAACCCACCCTGCTCCTTCAGTTGCCTTTGCATTCCGGGGCCGCGGTATCTCGTTAGAACAATCGCGCAACCCCGTAATGCAATAGCCCTATTGGGCTCCGTCAATGCTGCTGACAGCACTTTGAAGCGCACGCGGAACATGGCGCGCCACCGATTTGGGCCTGGTCCTTACCGGACAGTGAGCTACCCCTGCTCGCCGTCCACAGGCCCTCGTCTACGAAGCCGGAGATCGGCTCGCGATCCCAGACGCCTGGGGCGTCTCCCGCAGCAGCTGGGGCGAGAGGAAGAAAATTGTCTCTCCTTCACGCGTTCAGCCTTTCCTTCGCTAGCATGACTGCTTCGCAGAAAGAGGCGACTGCATCCCATTCCCCCTCGCCCTGCACCATGACCTGAACCAGGGCCGTACGCGAAAGGTCACCGCCGCTGATCGCCTCCACGAGGACACGGCGGTGCTCCGCCCAAGCGGGGCACACCTCCACTGTATGCTCCACCGTGTCCTCCGGGTGGTCCCCACAATGATGAAGTCTCTCTAGCCACTCCTCAAAGAGGGGACCCCCAGCCTTCGGTTGCAACAGCCGGGTTTTCCATGCCGTCGTGAGATCGCACCGGAGCTCTGTCCGCCGAACCGCGATTTGCCGCAGCAGCGGAGTTTCACCACGGCTTAGTACCTCCGCGCGCCAATTGTGCTTATAAAAAGGCTGGTTGTACTTAACCGGACGATACTGTGGTGACCTCTAAATTTAAAGGCCCCCAGCCAGGGCTTACATACTATTATTTACATTTAAACAACCGCACGCTAAGGGCACTCCCTGTGGAGTACGGGCCTCGGCATAACGGCGTCGTTGGTGGACGGCAGCAAAGGGTCAAGCGTATTATTATTAAAGGAGTTACACTCCCCTCCAAAAGTTAGTTGAAATATTCAGGTAAAAAGTTAATCAACCCAATATAATAAATACACTTAATTCTTTATAAACATATGTATTGTATTTAAAAGAACAATATTTAAATTAATATATAACATGAACATTACCATTATAATCAACCTCATTTCTTATATAAAAAAAATAATGTAGTTATTCCTCCAAATTTTTACCGCCAAAACTTAGTTGAAATATGTGTATTTCTAATCTTTGTTCTATGTAAGAAACTTTTTAATTAGTAAACTGTTATTGTTTTAGTATTTCGTGTGTCCACCATTATTCTGGATTACTGCCCTAAGTCTTCGCGGCATCGATTCTACCAGTTTTTGCAAAATTTGTTTAGGTATATTCAACCATACATTTAAGATCTCATTTTCGAGCATAGCAACGTTGCGCCTTGAAGTTGAAGGAATCCTACGTTTTATTTCATCCCACAAATTCTCTATAGGATTAAGATCCGGTGACATAGACGGCCAATCTAACAGTTTGATCTTATTTTTTTTTTTAATATTGCATAGTTACTTTAGCTGAGTGCTTAGGATCATTATCTTGTTGGAATATGAAATCCTGATTTAATCCCATAGCTCTAGCAGAATTTAGTAAATTATTCCTTAAGATATCGCAGTACACAGGAGCAGTCATTATATTATTAATCACATGTAATTGTCCCGTACCGAACCACGAAAAACATCCCCACACTATCACTCGACCACCTCCGTATTTCACAGTTGGTCTCAAATATTTTTTATCATATGGATTATCTGAATTAAATCGCCAAATTGTTTTACGTCGATTATTTCCATACACTTCGAACTTTGATTCGTCACTAAAAATAACTTTTTTCCAAAAATCTAGAGATTTATTTTCATATTTTAACGCAAACTCGAGTCGTCTTTTTTTGTGAACATTGGATAGCAACGGTTTCTTTCGAGCGACATATCCTCTTAATTTTGCATCATGAAGACGTCTTCGTATAGTAGTTTGAGAGACCATAGAACCAGCATTTTGTAATTGTTCTTGAATTTCCTTCACTAGTATTTCAGGATTTTTTTTGCAAAGACGCACAATAAGTCGATTTTCCTTTGTTGTAGTAGGACGTCCAGATCGAGTTCTATCAGCTAATGTCCGGGTTTCTATACTTTTTTTTATTATTTTCCTCACTCTTTCAACACTGATTTGAAATAATTTTGCTACTTGACTATAGTTTTTAAGTCGATCATATTCACAAACCACTTTTTGTCTTTCTTCTATACTGAGTCTACGTCTTGAAGCCATGTAACGATAATTTTTTGGTTTAATAAACAGTAAATATTGAAATAAATATTTGATTATACACTCGTAATATCTTCTAATAAAACCTGCAAAAGCTATTTGTTTTGAGGCAGAAACACGCGTGTAGTTCGCTATGATAACATGTGTCAACCATAGAGTAATATTATATAGATGTCAACTAACTTTTGTAGGGATGGTACGTATTTACGCGACCAGGTATTTACACCAGGTATTTACTTCCAAGTACGTACACCAGGTACCGATCCGAAATACTTGCAAGACTTCAAAGTATTTTATACGGCTACTCGGAGTCGGACTCGCTCCGGTGGGGGCTTGACGATCGCCCGACTATGCGATTATGCTCCTTATCTGTAAGAGACTACGTAACAATTTCGTATGCAAGTCTATTCTAGTATATGGATTGTCTTTGCAAGTATTTATATGTAAACGCGATTGTGCTTCTTATTTATAAGAACTCACGGGTCAATTTCCTATGCAAGTATTTTTTCATTCAACAGGGCTTGGATTGAGTAAAAGTAGAAACGTTCGTCTCTATGCAGGTATTTATTTGTAAACGCGATTGTGCTCCTTATTCTTAGGAAGTCACGGTTCAATTTCCTATACAGATAGAAAATACTTTCAATTTCGTATGCAAGTCTATTCTAGTATACGGTTTGTCTTTGCAAGTATTTATATGTAAACGCGATTGTGCTTCTTATTTATAAGAAGTCACGGGTCAATTTCCTATGCAAGTATTTTTTCATTCAACAGGGCTTGGATTGAGTAAAAGTAGAAACGTTCGTCTCTATGCAGGTATTTATTTGTAAACGCGATTGTGCTCCTTATTCTTAGGAAGTCACGGTTCAATTTCCTATACAGATAGAAAATACTTTCAATTTCGTATGCAAGTCTATTCTAGTATACGGTTTGTCTTTGCAAGTATTTATATGTAAACGCGATTGTGCTTCTTATTTATAAGAAATCACGGGTCAATTTCCTATGCAAGTATTTTTTCTTCCAACAGGGCTTGGATTGATGTGAAAATACTTGCATAGGAAATTGATTCGTTTTGCTTCAGCAAAAAGGAGCATAATCGTATCAGAAAAAAAAATACTTGCAAGGTTCAAAGTATTTTTCATTTGCAAATGCGATTGTGTAGTATTTCTCTAAATATTCCAAAGTTGTCTGAGTACATAAACCGAAATCTGTGTAGGTGTGTGCATCAGGGAACTTTTTCTTTTCTTTTGAGTAGTTTGCGGCGCCATTCACCCTAATGACTAATAATAAAAGACACATTATTGCGTGAACGAAAGTATTTTAGAAAATATTTTGTTATGTTTACGTTTTTTATTTTTCTTTCGTCAGTTGTCGTTTGAGTGAGTGCATAGATGATACATATAAATACTGAGAAGTGAGTGCGAGCTTGTTATGCAATTTACCAACTGACCGTGACTTTCTTATTTCGCGAGTTTATTGAATTTAAACTATTAACAGTTAGTGTGTAAATAAACAAAACTGCTTTTTATGTGTACGTGACTTTGTTTATTAGTTAGGAATGTAAATATTTAAATAGGTAAAAGACGATTTTTGAACGTAGTTGAATGTAGTTAAGTGTTTTCTTTTAAAATTGATAAGACTTACTAGTTGTAAATAAAAATACAGTTACAAACCATGGCTCCTAAGAAAAGTTTGGCTAAAATAAAGCTGAATGTAAAATGTGCAAAGCATTAATATCATACAAATCGGGAGTGTCAAACCTTATGCCTTATGCTTGCATGTGCAAAGAAAACATATTTCCGTGAATTTTAAGTGAGTGAATTATCAACCGACGACCAAAAGAGGAGGTTATCAATTCGACGCGTATATATTTTTTTTTTTTTTTTTTTTATGTATGATCATCGAGTACTCGAAGACGGCTGAACCGATTTGGAAAATTCTTTTTTTGTTCGAATGGGTATACTTCGAAATTGGTACCATTATCACCAAAGTCAGGATCTGATGATGGGATCTTGGAGAAATCGAGGGAACTCTTCAAATATTATAGGCACACCTATGGCGTTTTGGGTATTTCTTATAGTAACTTGTGCAGTTGCTCTCAAAAAGTACCATTTGGGGAAGTGGAACTGATGATGAAGACCACAGATGGCCGCCGAAACTACTCAATAATAAGTATTGAGTGGATTGCGATTCGATTACTTGAATATGGGTGTTAAGCACTTTATGCTCGTCACAATCCATATGGTGATGTAGAGCTGATGGTGAAGTACCAGGAGAACTCCTCAACAATTAACGGCCCAGCATTGGGAAAAGCAATATTTTGTAAAAGGTTATAAGTAGTTGACATTTAGGCTCTTGTAACTAGGTAAATTAAAAATCATCCAACTAAAAAGAGTGAAATAAAAACTTTTTACCAAAAAATTAAACCGACTCCCAAAAAACACTGCAAAGTGAAAAATAACTTTAATTTCGGAAGTCGGTGCCAAAAACGAAAAAACAAAACTAAAGACACCGACTACCGAAATTAAAGTTATTTTTCACTTTGCAGTGTTTTTTGGGAGTCGGTTTAATTTTTTGGTAAAAAGTTTTTTTAATTTCTGTAAATTAAGTAGGAAGGAAAGATTTCATCTACAAAAGCCGTACTAGATTGTGGCATGGTACGACCGGACTAGTAGACTGAAATCCGAAGTGGCTCAAAATACTTTCTAGTATTTTAATACCTGGTTTCCAACCCTGGTATTTTTACAGACTCGTACTTGCAAGCCCTGGTATTGATATTTGCAAGTATATCTCATCTCTAAACTTTTGGCATCGTACTTTAGTATACAAAATCATTGTTTACATTTGGGCAGCATAAGCGATAAGGATCTCTCTTTCTCTCTTATGGGGCATTATAAAGGACAGTAAGTTGAAATAAAAAGAGTGCTTTTTAAGTCAAATGGAGAAATATTTTTGTGGACAGTCTTCTTTAAACTGAATTACAGTTTATTTCAACTAACTTTTGGAGGGCATTGTATTTATTGCAACTGGCTCAGCGTTGCGAGCTGGCTCGTTTGGCAAAGGTCGGGGACAATACGTTACAAGTACGCGGATGTCGCGATGGGCCTCGTCGGCGAGGCCGAAATACAGAACGCGTTTTGTGCATGTGTTTTTTAAGAGTGTTAGTTTCCCTAGTGCTCTCTTGTCGGATTGTGGTGGGATCGTCGGGTTCGTCTAGGACGAGACGCGGATGACGAACCCGGGAAATTTTTGAGGTTGTGTATCGGGTGGCCGATACGATCAGGGGGTTTGTGTGATTTTCAGCAGAGGTGAAGTAACGCACTGAATGGTGTTTCAACACTTGCTTTATAGTCGGGATTTTGAGGTCTACATAGAGATCCTCGTTTCTCAAGTACCAGGGCGCGCCCGTGGCCTTTCGGAGAAATCGGTTCTGAATGACATGCATCCTATGGATCTGAGCCGGACTAGATTGAGCAAACACTGGACAGGCGTATGTCAGAATAGGGCATATGCACGTGGTAAAAATGCGTAGATTACATTTTAGGGAGAGTTTGCTGTGTGCATTCAGCATGCAGTGTAACATACCGAGAGCGAAAGCGGCTCGCGAGCGAACCGACTGTATGTGCTCTCTGAAATTAAGGTTTTGATCTAGGATCACTCCCAGGTATTTAGATCGCTTTTCCCAAGGGATTGACGTGCCAAACATAGTGATCGGGCGGGGGAGGGCAGGCTATTTCTTGCGAGCTCTACGAAACAGGACTGCCTGACTTTTGTCGGGGCTTACCTCGATTCTCCATTTCCTGAACCACTCGCCTAGTGCGTTAGCGGGGGTCTGGAGGATACGAGCAATGTTATCGGGACTTCTTCCCGAGTAATAGATGGCCGTGTCATCGGCAAATAGAGATAAATCTATTCGGGGACTTTTAGGAATATCGCTAGTGTAAAGCGTGAAGAGTGGGGGAGAGAGCACGATACCTTGTGGAACGCCAGCTCTGATAGGACGGGGAGTGGGAAGCGCTCCTTCGATATGATATCTGAAGGAGCGGTCCAACAAAAAGTCTCGAATGATAAGCACGACACGATCTGGCACACCTAGTAGGTATAGCTTATAAATTAAGCCATTTGTGCCAGACTTTATCAAACGCTTTCGCAATGTCAAAGAAAAGAGCCCCCGTCACCTGACCGCGTTGAAAGCGGCCGCTAATGTGCTCTACGATGCGGTGGGCTTGATGGACACTGGAGTGTTGGGCCCTAAAGCCAAACTGTTCGTTAGGGATTGTAAGTAATCCGTTCGTAGATTTTGCTGAGGGCACTGAGCCCACTGATAGGACGATAACTACTAGGGGAGGATTTAGGCTTACCGGGCTTTGGAATGCCTATTACGGTAGCCTTTTTCCACGTTTGTGGAAACATATTGTTTGACATAGCGCCATTGAAGATGGCAGCCAGTAAAACTATGATAGAGCGGGGGAGGAGCTTGAATACCCTACTGCTGGGGCTTTCCTTCGAATGTAAAGTAAAGTAAAATAAAAAGTAAAAAAGTCTTTATTTTGGAAACAGACAGTTGACTACATTACAAAGAAAACGACAGGGGCGGATCCAGTCCTCAAAAAAGGTTGTGGGCACAACCACCCGAAAATCTGCCAAGTGCGAGTCGGAGTACAAACACACTCGACTCGACTTTTAAATTTGTTTCTTTCCTTTTTATGCACATCAGGGTTTTGGCCTTAGGAATGTAAATAATCGTTGGAGGAAGTCAGACTCGATTTAGTCCAATTAAATAGTCAAACAGTTTCGATTTCGACCCAAATTTAATAAATAAATTATTGTTTTTTCTTCTTAAGGCGGTTGTCCGAGTCCTCGCTGGCAGTGTGCACAGTCAGCGATTGACTATTAATATATGCATCTCTTTTGTTTACATGGAGTTTAAATCTATTGAACGTTTTTTGAGCGAGAAAACAGCAGAAGGTTCCTCGCTGGTGGTCGGACAACTGCCTAACGAAATAGAAAGCTCAAAGTCGAAAGATATAGGGAATGAAATTGAAATTGAGAAACATCCGCACCGCACGCGCCGCAGTCTTCGCATTCGAATTCTTTATATGAAGTTCTATGCAACCTCGCACACCTACCCGCGCCGCACTCATCGCAGTCCCTGAAACGACCGAACTCCCCAAGCCGCAGCTGATAACGTCACCCGCACGCAGCGGACGCTGCGGCTAGTGCGGCGCGGATGACGTCATTCGCATCCACGGCGCGCAGTGTTGCCAGATATACAGATTTCGCGGTGTCCATACAGATTTTCAACATGTCATACCGATAAAAAATTGAGAGTAAAATTTATACAGATTTTCAACATTCCAATTTTTTTTTTCATACAGAATTACTTCAAATGGTAGTTTTATAATGTTGACGGAGAATCTCTGTCAACGGTTTATAATAAAATTACTTGTTCTCGTATTAATAATCTGTGGTTCTCGTTTATTTTGTTCGTGTAACTACCGGAATAATTGAGATAGGAAATGTAAGTCAGTGACCAGAACTATCGAGAAGGATACGTTTTGAGTCTGCGATTAGTTTCACCAAAAACACGCAACATAAAATAATGAATTGTAAAAGAAATTATGAACTAGTAAAAAAACTTATTTAAAAAACCCGACTGCTCAACTGAAATGGAACAACCAACACATTTTTATTTTAAAAAGTGACAAGCAGGTGGGACCCAATTGAACCTAATATAAGTAATTTTTAATTAGTACAAATACTTAAAGGGCTTATTAGAAAAGGTCTTGTTATTATATATGTAAAGTCTCACTATATAATATTGATAAATAGCAAAGTTATTAGCGTTTGTTTATATCCCAAAATGTCACTCAATTTACGGACATATTGTACAGGCCATTCATGTATTCATTAATCGTGATGTCGCGGTCACGCGGTCTCGCTCAAACTTGCCCCGCCTCCAACAGCTGTTATCGTAATTGTAGGTAGCTTAGACGCATCTTTAAGCTTTACGAATTAAAAAAAAAGTAAAATAAAAGGTTCACGAAAAATAATAGGCACTTATTAAATTCAAACTTTACCTACATACTTTAATTGGGCCATTTGCTTGTGTTGTTCAGTATCCACCTGCAGAACTCCATCCTTGGTTCATTATCCACAGTAGTCAATTCTTGACCCTTTCTTTAGTGGTATGGGTGAAATCCAGACGAACTAATGATCGTCTATGCACAGTACTGGCTGATATTAAAATGACGAGCTGCGTCATTCGTACTTCGCCGGGGATCTTCAAAGTAGTCCACTACATCGTCGTAAAGGTTTTGGGCCGGTCTTCCATGTCCTTGGCGATGGGCCGTTGCGCGGAATGATCAATGGTCGAGTAAACGTTGGTAAACATTTACCACAGTCCGAACCTTTGGCTAGCGAGCATTTGGGTACTCTTACGAACAGCGGCCACCAGACCAAAAGTACACACGCAACATAGCCACGTACTCCCGAGATGAAAACTGGTAAGCCATCGCGACGGTAAAAACGTAACAACTTATGTTTAAAACGCACGCGCACACTTCCGCTAACAAATTGGCACTGTTTGTTCGTTCACTCGTTGTAAAAAGGACCGCTGGCCAGAGGGGGCGTGGCTTGAGCTTAGACGCGAGTTTGCCGGGATTTATGAATGACGATCTAACTGGACTAGCACTGCGCGTAGTATTTTCTAGTAGCAATTGTTATGAATGATTGATTCAATTATGAGTTTACCAGTTATGACAAATTTTCGTAGACAATTTTGGGGTTTCGTTTTTTTTACTTTTGACTACATAAATATGATCAGTAAAGGGTACGGATAGAGCCCCATTTTTTTTTGTACTAATTAAAAATTAGTAGTGTATATCCTAAACGGTTGCTAAAAATGAAAAATAGTTAAAGAAACCTCAAAATCATTTTTAAAGATCTATTTAATGATACCCCACTTGACATATTGTCGATTTTTTTTTTTAACAATATGGCGCCTGGTTGTCGTTGTGGTGATTTGTTTTTATTTTAATCTATCTTATAACACTCACGCCATCAAGACAAATCCAATGACGTATCATTTATCAAAATCCGTTCACGGGTTTAATAGTTACGAGGGAACAAACGAACGGACATACATAAATACATACGCGGTAAAAACATAACCCTCCTCCTTGCTTTGCCACAGTCGGGTAAAAAATTAAACAAGTGCTCCACATATTTTCTATCTATGGTCCAATACAATGCATATTTAAAAATTAAAAAAATTCAATTACACTCCTAAGAACTTATACTACCTACCTACTACTTATACTACTACTTATAATATCTACCAACTTATCTGTGAAGTGGCGAAAATTAGAACTACGGCCGTCATGTTGAAATGTCATTCGATTGTCAGTGTATACTACATTCGGGTTCTCTGGTTGTTTTGTCGTGATATTGCTGAATTTATAAAGTTAAATATGCCGAAAGCGTGATGAAAAAAGTGATGCTCGAAACATTATTCTAAAGGTTAAAATCTTTTTTGAAGAAGAAGCTCGGGCGGGGCCTCCGATTATTCCATTTAATCAAATATACAAACGATTTTCGGCGGCGACAGGTTAGTGTTGTCAACTTTCTTGTTATAAATTACCCGAGACTTAACTAATTATTTAAGTCCACGAAATATTCGTTTCTATTCTTGCTGCAGGTTAGCGTAACGGTAACGTACATCTAATAGGTAGCCTGCTAAGTGAGTGAGCAAACTAACTTGCCAGATTTAAAATTTCTGCTAACATTTAATTTATTATCTTATATTTCAGGTGTGAGTCAAGGACTAATTTCAAAAATATTAAGGAAGGGCACGCAGCACAAGAAACTGGTACAAAAATTCGGACACCAGGCAAGGAGCGAAAACGTAAAAGTGGATTTGTGCATGTTGATGATTTTGACATGGGAGTTATACGGAGGAAAGTACATGAATTTTATTCTGCTAAAAAAGAGGTCCCTACTGTTAAAAAGCTTCTAGAAGTCTTAAAAACAGAAATAAATTATACAGGACAGCGAGAGAGTCTGCGAAAGCTGCTTCACAAGGTGGGATTTCGTTTTCAAAAATCTCAATCCAATCGGAAGGTTCTTATGGAGCGTAATGAAATATCAGCTTGGAGAGCTAAGTACTTGCATGCCGTGGATAAAAATAATAAATCTCCCCAGCCCCGGCGCATAATTTATTTAGATGAGACCTATATTCACTCTTCGCATACATCGGGTAAATGTTGGCAAGGGGAGGGTGAAGACGGAGTATTGGAGCCTGTATCGAAAGGGCAAAGATATATTATTGTTCATGCGGGAGGAGATACTGGATTTGTTACAAATGCACTACTTGTGTTTAAATCAAACACAAAAAGTGGTGATTATCATGACGAGATGAATGGTACCAACTTTAAAAAGTGGGTTATTGAAAAACTTGTGCCTAATTTACGAGAGCCATCCATAATAGTGATGGATAATGCTCCTTATCACCGTATTTGTGTGAATAAAATCCCAAATACGAATTCCTTAAAAAAGATATGCAATTATGGTTGACCCAAAATAAAATTGACTACGGAGAGAATTTGACTAAACCTCAGCTTTTAGAAATAATTAAGAGAAACAAGCCTGAACCTGTATATGAGATTGAAAAAATTTTAGAAGACAATGGACACAAATGCTTATATTTACCACCTTATCACTGTGATCTCAATCCCATTGAACTCATATGGAGCACAATGAAAAGAAAAGTTGCTGATGTAAATATTGAGCACAAAAATGCTGAAATTCCCCGCCTAGTTAGAGAAGCTTTTGACGCTATTACAGTTCTTGAGTGGGCACAGCATTGTAAACACGTTCGCAGGTTAGAAGGAGAATACTTAAAACATGATTTGTATTTAGATAAACCTTTTATTATAGAAGTGGTAAGTGACACTGAAACCGAAAGCGATAGTGATAATGAAATGTGTGGTATTGGTCTTGCCTAACAACCAGGATGAAGTTGTGTATGCAGGTTCATCTAAAGATCACAATTACTGTAAGCCTGGTTTTTAATAAATTGTTTATTTTATTACATTGCACTACCACTAGGTACCACTGCTAATTATAATTAGTCAAATCTGGTGTTAGGTACGATCATAACTAAATGCTAGACATTCGGGTACCTCTTGCAAGATAGGTACCTACTTAACTTCGCATTAAATGAAAGTTGTATCCCCCCCCCCCCCATGGAACATTTCATCTGCTGAATTTCCACTTCATTGGATTACTTTTTAGATAAAGCCATTGTTTATTGCTGAGAGACTAAATTGTTAGCGTATCTACGTAACTGTTAAATATCAAATTCTTTTTATTTTATTATTTTTATATAGGTATCATTGTTTTTAATTTGTAAAAACTGTAATTTTTATTAAACGATTATGTCTAATGTGAAATTTCCTTCTTGAAAACTTACTCAATTTTTGGCACCTTATATTAATTAGCAACACTGAATCGACGGTGCCGTCCTCTTTCAGTTCACAGATAAGTTGGTAGGACTGTACTTGCTTATTCCCTATTATAGCACCTAAAGATAAAATTACACAAAAGATCAAAATACCAATACCAAAAATACAGATTTTTTTACAGATTTTCTTAAATTTACCTAATACAGATTTTTTAAATCTTCGGTACAGATAATGCTTTCAAAAATCTGGCAACACTGCAAGTGCGATGCGTGCGGCGACGGGAACGACACTCGACAGCACTACTGCAGCGACTGCGGCCAACTGCGGCGCGGATAGATGTGCGAGGCCATTAACAAAAAGCGGTGACTGCGGGGACTGCAGAGACTGCGGTGCGGCTAGGTCTGCGTTCACCTTTATTCGGACGAAGACACACACAATAACATACAATACAAAATTACAAACATTATAAAAAATAATCGTTGAGCACGTCCACAACGAAAGGGATACCAACTCAGCATTTACTGGGCGGTAAACACCCAGCGATGGTTTTCAGATGGCACCCTTCAGTAACACATGGAAGAGGGCAAGTAAATTAAATAAATGTTAAAGAGTGTGTAGTGTTTTAAATACACAAATAAAATAATATTGAACAATGAAACATCGTGTGCGCAAAAAAAAACATGTTTGATTGTCCAAAAGGTGCGTTAATTGCCTTGCATCGAGCTGCCCACTAAGTTATCAATTTATCATTATTATGAAATGAATTATTAAGTGAAACATGCAACCTTAACCATAATATAATAATAATACAAGTACAAAGTAATACAAATACAATACCTTATTATATTGTATTTGAATTATATTCGAAAAAAATGCACAGAAGGAGAAAAGGCACAATTCTGGGAAGCACCTCATCCAGAGCATTCCAGCAAACGAATACAAGATAATAGGGGGGAATGAATGGACACGTGGGTACCAGGGATATCACAGGAAGTGAACAGTGTGCTCATGTCTTTGTACGGTCGGCCAAGAAAGTGGTGTACCAGTTTTGATTTAGTTTCCCGGTCATCGAAAATTACAACAAGGTTCGTTATAAAAAGATATTACTGAAAGAGACAACATTATCATGACGTAAACCTATGTATTTAGTATTCATACGTCATATGTCACATATAAGTACATGACATTTTAACCTTTAGTATAAATGAAAAGGACATTAGTTTCTACAAAGCAATTGAAATGTTTCCAAACAAAAGTAATAAAAACTATTTAGACAACCGAATTCCATTTGAAAAAGAAAACTGACAATTGACATTTTGTCAAATATATGCAAAAAATCGATATATTTTCCGTGTTATTTTTCAATCAACTGCATATAAAATCATCTCAATGCCTGCCAACTTGACCATTGCCGAAAGAGCACAAATAATTGCCCAATTTAATGAGGGAAGCAGTATCAGTGCGATATCCCGGAATTTGAATATATCGAGGCGTTCTGTCCGCTTTTGGATTCGTCGTGAAGGAGAGGAGGGAAGTTTGTTGGATCACAGAAGAAGTGGTCGCCGGCCTGCACTCTCCAATAACGATAGAGAATTCATGAGACGGGAATATGAAATCAATGGTTTTAAGCCCACAAAACATTTTGCGGAGATGTTCGATGTGAGTGCCCAAACAATAAGGAATCATCTACATTACATGGGGTTGCACCACAGGCATTACGCCAAGAAAATATATTTGACGGATGCTCACAGACTTGCTCGTCTGAACTTCGCCAGAGAGCACTTAGAGTTTGATTGGTCTAATACAGTGTTTTGTGATGAAAAAACGTTTAAATCCAGTCAGCATGGACGTCTTCACCTTTGGCGATATAATTCAACACGGTATAAAGATGATCATGTAATCCCAAATAGAGAATCAGGTCGAATTTCCGTAAATATTTGGGGCTGGATGAGTACGGATGGTGTAGGAGAATTGTGTTCTCTACCTCCTCGAGCGACGGCTGTAAATTATATCGACGTGCTTCAGAATGCAATGCTACCGACAGTCCGTAATGTTTACCCGGAGAACGAAGTGCCACAATTTGATTTTGTTCAAGATAATTGTTCAATTCATAATGCGAGGATCGTAAGAGCCTGGTTTCGTTCACACACTGACGTAAGGGTAATTCAGTGGCCCTCAAGATCGCCGGACCTCAACCCGATAGAAAATCTTTGGGGCCTTATGGTCCAACGATGGTCGCATCAAAATGAAAGAACCAAACAAGCTCTTATTAGTCACTGTAATTATATCTGGGAGGAAATGCGGGGAACCGATATTTGCTCACGGCTTGTTGGTTCAATGAGGTCTCGTCTTTTAGAGGTTATAGAGGCCAACGGCGGTTACACCCGTTTCTAATTTTTAAAAATTTTCAATATCTTCTAAATATTACTATATATGCTATGTTTTTGTTTGTTATAAGTATTTTAAAATTGATTGTAGAAATTTAATAAAAGGATAAATCTATTTTTAGCTTGTTTTTTATTGATATTGTAATTACAAGTTTACAGAAATTGTAGGTTTGTGGACTCGCCTTGTGCCTTTACAATTTTATGTAACTTGTTGATTACAATTCTGAATTTGTAGATACAATTTTGTCATCAAAATCTACAGCCCCCCGCCGTTGATTTTACGACGTCATTGGTTCCATCAAGTTCAAACTAAGAACAGCTGTCACGTTACAAACAGTAATAGTCGTTATCAATAATCAGATAAAGACAGCAATAGAAGTTGTCAGATCGATCTGCAAGCGAAACTAATCTTTATCACCTATGAATCTGCAAGCGATATTCAACCTTAGGGTGGTACACCACTTTCTTGGCCGACTGTACAAGCTGCCAAAACCTATAAAAATTTTATAATTTTTTTAGATAGAAAACCAAGAACAGAGATCTTGATGATCCATCCTAAAGGGGAGACACTAATGAGCATGATAAAAGATTACTTGGAGACCGATTTGGAAGTAGGCTATGACAACGCAAATGATATCTGGTCTAAGTTTGAAACCTGGTACAGCACAAAAGCGGCAGGGATCCTAGGAGATTCCAAAAGACATCATAATTGTGGCAAAGATCCTAGCAGGTGGAATGTCAGAATCAAAGAGACCCTAGCGAATAAGAAGATCTTTTTAAGAAATGGCAGAGTTCTAAACTAGAGGATGATAAGGACCTAATGAAGTGGCGAAGCAGGATGCTAAAAAATGTATAGCACAAGAGGTCGCCAAAAACAACCAAAAGTTCTAAGAACGTCTGGAGAAAGCTAAAAGTGCAGACGAAGTACTGAAATTAGCAAAACGCAAACATAAAGCATCCATGAACATAATAGTAAATAAATAAATCAAATGTAAGGACCAAAAGAAATTACTAACCAACAATACAGAAATTAACGAGAGATGGTTCGAATACTATAGTGAGCTATTGAAGGAAGAATTTCCATCAAAGATGCACCGCCATGTGCATGGTCCAATAAAAACTATAAATGAGGACGAGGTGAGAAATGAATTAGGTAAAATGAAAATCCGCAAAGCCATAGGTCCAGACGAAGTAACCGCAGATATGTGGAAAAACTAAGCCCAGTAAATGGTGGTTAGCAAAGCTATGCAATAACATCATAATCGTATTCCAGAATCTTGGCACCCAAGCTATCTACTGCCGTTCTACAAAAACAAGGGCGATGCTGCGCAGTGTGAACACTATAGAGGTATAAAATTGACCGCTCGCACAAACTCAAAATATGGGAATTAATCATCAACAACCGTCTTAACAAAATCTGTGAAATATCCTCAAACCAGTTTGGTTTCACAGCATCAAGTCAATCACGGATACTTTACAGGTAGTTAGAATCATGACGGAATATATAGAATTAACAACAAAGACCTACATCTGCAGGAAACACTAATGGACGCAAGCCCTAGAAAAGTACAGCCTCAGAATTAGCAGGAGTAAAACGGAGTATCTAAAATGTCATTTCAGCGGAAACACTACTCCAGAGACTATTCACATTGGTATGACGCCCATACCCACAGTAAACCAATATAAATATCTAGGCTCTATGTTAACGAGAGATGCAAACGTGGACGCTGACGTCACTCACATTGTCAGCGCCGCATGGCTGAACTGGCGCGCTTTGTGATCCCTGTATCCCAATAAAAACTAAGGGGACAGTATACATAACGGCAGTGCGCCCGGCGTTACTCTACTGTACCGAGTACTGGACAGTCAAAAAGAAATATGAACAAAAAATACATACCAACGAAATGAAGATGCTTAGGTGGGCGGGAGGCGTGAAAAGACACGATAAAGTATGAAACGAGTATGTACGAGGCAGTTTCAAAGTCGCACCAACCGCTGACAAAATTATCGAGAATCGCCTTCACTGGTATGGTCACATACTCACATCAAAAGACTCCAAGAGGACCACGTTGTAAATATTGCCCTAAAACTTCCGAAACAAAAACGTGGCAGGGGCCGGTCACAGATAAAGAGAAACCTCGAGAAAACCCAATTGCCTGAAACGACAACCCAAGACAAACTGGCCTGGCGCAGAAAAGTGAGAAGACCCGACTCCAAATGAGCTAGACTTAGGGACAAATATAAATATTGTTAATTCTTCTTTTCTAGCAATCACTGTAAGCCAATATAGGGACACTAGACTGGGTAAATGAATACCATCTTGACGCTGTCTCAGGAGTCGTAAGTATGACCAGCAAGTGAGCAGCACCAGGCGAGACTTAATTCGCTAATAGACTCGCACTTGGATTTGTAGTAAACTACGGAACCTTGCATTGCGCGTGAGCCGATACGCACTCGAATTTTGTTAAGGCTTATCATCAGCTTATCGATCTCAATAGACCGTGAAAGTGAAACGTCACAAGTCTATTAGGGTTGTGGGCATGCCCATCATGCCCACTGGTATGGTACTTATGTTATGCTCTAGTATTGTACTGGTAATGTGTGACTGGTATGGTGTCACTACATACGCCAGGAGGTATAAGGTTATGCGGTAGGTTTTGATAATAGTGTAGTCATGTCAATGGTAGTGTCACTATAAGACCAATTAATACAGCACAATGAAATTACAAATAAAAGATTGTAAAACAAATCTAAGAGTCTTCAGTGTTTTCCCATTCACACGAAAGCTTAAGAATATATTAAATTGAACTGGACATTAGACTTCAAAAATGAAGGAAAAATTAATAATAAAAATGAAACAAGAAAGTCTGTCAAATTGGATAGAATATCGTAGGGAAAAATAAAAAGACACACTCCCGCAAGTGGAGTTGTTAATACACTAGTCAATAACGCAATCAGCCAGGGAAGCCACATGTGCAGAAGGAAGGAATCATCGCCAAGCAGTCATGTCTTCAACGTAGTTCCGAATCTTATAATAGGTACGCTTTTTTGATAGACACGTTTGACGTGGGTTTTAAACCCTCGCTAAGTTCTGCATGGGTCGATTTCAAATTTGGGGCCAAAAAAGTGTGAATTGCATGATATTTAAAAAATATTTAAAATTTAAATCTTTAAATATCTAGGTGCGTTCATTAGTTAAAAAAAACACATGTTAATCAAACAAACCTTTAATTTCGTCCAATAACAGGCAAATTACAACTTTTTGAGTGAGAATGAGCCACATAATTTCTCTAATGATATTTTATGATTTACTAATGAGATCTCTGGTTACACTAATGAAAGTATTTTTTTTTATTTCTACGTTACTAAATAATCAACATAACATAAAATATTATTAATTAACACTATTAGTAGCAGGTGCAGTGGCCAGCGCATCAACTTACCCTCAACCTACTGTCAAATTTCTTTGAAAGATTTTCAATTTACTGCAACAGTGTAAAAAGTGTCAAGTTCTATTAGGAAACTGACAGATTGGGGTAGGTAGATATGCTGGCCACCGTACTACAGATATTAATTATTTTAAACTTAATTCCAAAACAATAACTTAGTCAACTAAGCTAATCAATGGTTATACATTTCTGATTTCAGTCTTCAAGATTCGTTAACGCTAATCATTGCGAATACAATAACAATATCCATATTATAAATATCTATTTAATTAATCACTCTGATAAGGAATCATCATCATCATCTTCACATTTCTTTAAAAATTCAAGGAATTCTTTTTCATGCCCTGTTGCTTTTGTATGATTATTTATAAAAGATTTGTTGGTCCAGGAATGTCGAACACTACGGAGACTTGAAGTTGATGGCACGCTGTCATATATTATTGGATCAGTATTGGCATAGCGAATGGTAACATCACTAAGTACCTTAATTATTTTGTTTTCTGGGATGACCTTTACATTTTCCATTATAGATTCAATGGGAGTATAATGGTGAACGCAGACCTAGCCGCACCGCAGTCTCTACAGTCCCCGCAGTCATCGCTTTTTGTTAATGGCCTCGCACATCTATCCGCGCCGCAGTCGCTGCAGTCGTTCCCGTCAGTGTTGCCAGATTTTTGAAAGCATTATCTATCCGAAGATTTAAAAAATCTGTATAAAATCTGTATTTGGTATTGGTATTTTGCTCTTTTGTGTAATTTTATCTGTAGGTGCTATAATAGGGAATAAGCAAGTAATTATTTATACGAGAATAAGTAATTTTATTATAAACCGTTGACAGAGATTCTCTGTCTACTTTATAACTCTGGCAACACTGCGCGCCGTGGATGCGAATGACGTCATCCGCGCTGCGTGCGGGTGACGTCATCAGCTGCGGCTAGGGGAGTTCGGTCGTTTTAGGGACTGCAGCGACTGCGGCGCGGGTAGGTGTGCGAGGTTGCATAGAACTTCATATAAAGAATTCGAATGCAAAGACTGCGGCGCGTGCGGCGCGGCTAGGTCTGCGTTCACCATTATACATTTAAAAAAATCTCATATGTTTGCCATGTTTACAAGCGCCATTTAAACATTCGAAACAGCTCTGTTTTCTAAATTCTAGATAAGCTGAATCGGAAGCCCAAACGACCTGAAAGAAAAAAATAACTATTATTATTATATTTTGTATGGATAACATCGTTTTTTTTTTATTATTTGTTTTGTACAAAATATACCTGATGAACTGTCATAGTCCCCTTGAAAGTAGCAATATCTTTAGGCAACATTAATTCCTTTAATTTGATTTCGTGTTCCTTAATAATACCCATTTCTACGTTTTTTTTTATATTTCGTCGAATGATGTTAACAAAGGCATCAAAGTCTCCGACATCCTGATGACACCTTAATTCATAATCCGCAGTCCTTTTGATCACTGCTCCAATGCCATCAGGAGCACCCTTGCAATGCCCAGCTTCTGGGTAATTCCATGTGACAAGATTTAATTCTGGGAAGTCATTCCTTAATTGGGTTATAATATAAAATATATATTTATTTCTATACTGGCTAAAGGGACTATCTGTTAAAATGTGAATGCGATTAATTTGTGATGATCAGTTAAACACAAATTTAACTAAATAATTTAGATGAGCCCACACTGCCGCTGCATCGTGACGGGTGCATTCACTGGCTGTACAGATAGAGTAGCATTGGAATCATTTTTTAAATAAACCACCGCTGTATGAAGTGATACTTGACCACGGCTGCCACCAAAGTGCATGCTTTGTACTTCTTCCGCATATTTATAAGAATAATTTTCAGAAAAATCCATATGGATCAAGGCTTCATTGATAGTTAGAGCTTCTTTCAAACATTTAATAGTAATATACTGGTTGACAATGTTACTCGTGTGTGATAAAAGTTTTGGCAGCATATTTTCCAGTTCAATTATCAGGCTACGTGGATCAGATCTCTTTGCTTTCTTCTTGATTATTTTTATTTCTTTAGTATCTATTTTCTTTGTATCTCTTTCCCATACCATGTACTGTATTTCTTTATAATTTTGGAATTCTTTATATGGTACTGTTTTATCTTTACATGTAGCGCATTTGCGATTAAGACAATCTAGAAAGGAACGGGGTATATCCTAAAGGTGGTGCTAGGACGAAAACGCCAGTAAAATTATAGTGGACTGTATTCTAACGGTTATAACAAGCAAATATCAAATAATGAAATTAGATGGCGAAATATTAACAAGTGTGCGCTTAGTAAGGCGGACGATGGCGCAGTGGTTGTGCCGGCCGGCGCTCGCACGTCGTAGCTACGCCCCGCGCGCCCGCAGACCCGCCGCGGTCGCCGCGAGCGTAGTGATGTTCTCAACATGCTCCCGGCGTTGAAGACTCGTCTTCAAGGATTATACTGGAAGAGGATAGATGGTGTTGTAAGCGCGTCGGACTATGCTTTTCTTCTTCCTTACGTATGCGACCCTGCTTATGCCGTCTCTCCCAGCATGAGACGTACGATACGGCGGAGTGGTCATATCAGTGACGGAGTCAGTCGCTCCTCGAGTACCACCATGGCTCCACTTCGTTCTCTGTTGGAGGTAAAAGATGTACTCGTTAGAGAATCTATTCCAGAATTGTTGCTTCAAGTGCACTATACGCTGGAAACGTTTCAGGCTGGAGATGTTCTGATTGATGACTTATGGGTGTGAAGAGCAGTGAGAGATCTTCCAATCAGGAAATGAGCAGGAGTTAAGGGGTATAAGTCGGAAGGATCGGTGGACAGAGGAGTAAAAGGAAGAGAGTTTAATATTGCCTCAACCTGAATCAGACACTGAGGCCCGTATTAATAGATAGGTCACAATCGTGATCCCAAGACCGGCATCAGTTGATAAGTTCTCAAGATGGGATCAGCATCTTAATGTCGACGCTAATAAATAAACGCATATCAACAGCATCTCAAATGATACCGAGTATAAGACCACGATCTTGAATTCGTTATTCGACACCCAATGAAATCCTGATCTTAAGACTTGCTACGTCACAGTGAACGAACTATTTCATCTTTTGTTTATATTACGCTTAGTACTTGCTTTGTAGAAGTATAATGTTCAACTCTGTGTGTGCAGGAATACAATTTATTTTTCAGTTTATATTGATTAATTTTTTTGAATATTTAATCACATGTTTATAATTCATACGTTCAATCTTCATACACTATAAAAAAAAAATTGGCTAATTGTAACTACGCCAAATAACTTTATTTCTCATAGTGTTTGTATGAATTACAAAGTTAAATTTGCGGTTTTAGAAAATATGCTGTATCTCACTGCTGACCCGACCTCGTTCAAACCAATTTTCTTTGAAAGTTTATATTAAGATCTACAGCATATATGTTTTTAGATTTTTCACTTCATTATTATAGAAGTTAGAGGGGAGATGGGGAGATGTATTCTATAAACCGCTTTCTGATTTTAAGAAAAAAAAAATAAAAATAAAGAGGAGCTCCCCATACATGGAACTGAAACTGAAAATATTTTTTTTTTTCATGAAACCTATGCGTGTATGGTATCGATAGACAGGTTTTTAAAAATGACATTAAGGTTTCTAAATCTACATTTTCATAAAGTTAAGCGTTTAAAAGATATACGCTTCGAAAGTGGTAAAATATATGTCCGTCCGTCGCCCTCTAACTTCTATAATAATCAAGTGAAAATATATGCTGTAGATCTTAACGTAAACTTTCAACGAAAATTGGTTTGAGCGAGATCGGGTCAGCAGTTTTTGGGATACAGCATATTTTCTAAAACCGCAAATATATCTTTGTAATTCATACAAAAACTATGAAAAACTAAGTTATTTGGCGTAGTTACTACGGAATGCTTCATGGACGAGTCTGACTCGCACTTGGCCAGTTTTTTAAAGTTTTGCGGAGGTAATTCGAAGGGATTTGTCGCGTCTCTTATATAAACTTTAGGTAATCGAATTTGAAAAGGCCATAAAATATCATCATAATAGTCTTGTCCATCGTAATAATTGATTTCAGAAATATTTTCGACGTCCATAGTTCCCGCCACTACAAATTCACGATCTTAAGTCCCGGATCGACTGGACTCAACTATTATGATCTTGATAAGCATCTTAATACCACTGTTGAAACTCGAGATTTGTTTATTAAACAATACGATCTCAGGTGATGACAGAGTCTTAAACCGCATCTTAACATTTGTTTATTAATATGCCGGGATCTCAAACCAGCTCTTAAGATCTTACTCTTACGCTGATATCGGTTTATTAATACGGGCCGTAGACATCTCTTCATAATTGAGATGTGCTAAGCCCAGTATGCGCCTTAAGTGACGTTTTATAGATAAGCCACCGAAGTGTGGGGTGTATGCATGAAATGAAGTGAATGAAAGAAAAGTTGATACCTGTATATGCCATTTCTGAAGAAAATATTGTTTTAATATGTCAGCTAGCTCGTTACAAGTACCAATAAATGTTGTACCAGTATCAGAATAAATGGTGTTTGGTTTACCACGACGAGCAATAAACCTTTTCAGTGCTGCAATGAAAGTATGTTACGTCAGATCTGAGAGAAGCTCCAGATGAACCGCTCTTGTGGCTGGATAAACAAAACACATATTTAAAATTTAACAAGTCTAAATTTCTCCTCTATCTTTGCGGTCAGCTATGAGAATAAGTCCTGCATAGTCAGTGCCTGTCTGTAAGTAAGAAAACTCTAACTGAACTCGCTTCACTCCTTAGGTAAGTTAAGTTACCCATGATGGGTTTAAGTATTCTACCGTTGAATCGTTGACACTTGAAATAACTGAAGTGATAAGAATTAAATATAAGTTAAGAGAACATATGTTTACTACAAATAATGATCGGGTGCCTGACATTGTAATCGTAGTACGAGTTATCCAATCTTCCCCCGACTCGAATAATACCAGACTCCATAAAGGGTGACAACCCTTTCATGCGATTTTTCGTTGGAGGCTTGTCCTGATAAAAGCAGCTCATACTCTACGGGAAACATATCCCTTTGAACTGTTTTTATAATGAAATCAGCGCTGTTAGATAACTCTGAACTAGTAAGAGAAAGGCTACGATTGTGTATTTTTCTGCAACGATTTATGTATCGAAACACGTATGCTAAAAGACGTTGTAAATGAGAGTAATTAGATGAATTATTGATTAAGTTTTGGAATAGGTTATTTTCCGTATTTTGATTATGATTAGGGATATGTAGTGATTGGTTATTATTTATTGTATCTGATTTTAATATTTCTGGTAGGATTATGTTTACATCTGAGTTAGGCATCGAAGGCCAAAGAGCCGGGTCAGTTAATAAATATGAAGGTCCTGACCACCACATGGAAGTTTGACCTATATGAGGTCAGCGCTCAGACCACGGGATATACGATCAGGTGGGTTGGTCTTAGAAAGCACATAGCGCCGGGCATAGTCACCAAAACCTTCCCGTGCCTCAGATACTTGATGCCTGGCAAATGGGTTATGTGTGACTTGACGGAAGAACTTTTCGGTATCTGAAGAAGACACGTATTTATGCTGACGAAATTTCAATAATATGGATATGAAGTCATGGTGAATCCTAGGGCCTATGACTTGAATGTTGTTAAACGATTTGCTGGACGTTGTGACGGCTGACGCGTCAAAGACAACACTAAGCTTAGTCGTTTTGCTAGACTCTCTGATAACACTATGGTGTGGAAGATAATAAGATGTAGATGACGATGATGAAGTAGGAGTAGAGACTTCGCTCTTATGCCCTAATGCTTCGGATGTGAAATTAAATTTGGGAGAGATGGACTCAAGTTCCCCAAATTTAGTAAGATCTGTATGAGATTCGTATGTGGTGTGTGCGTTTTGCATGAACATACACACTGATTGAGTCATGTTAGGTTGAGGTATGGCGCCTGATATGAGCCATCCGAGCTTAGTCTCGAATAGCGTTGGCATATGTTTACCTAACTGTATGCGATTACGACCGATCACATTCCAAAAAATGTCGGCTCCAACAAGTATGTCGATGGAGGAAGGGACATTAAAGGACGGATCGGCTAGACTTATTCCTGCCGGTAGCTGCAAGTCAGATAAGTCGATGTATGTATGAGGTATATGTGAGGTTATGTTGGGCAAGACAAAACAATCAATGTCGATGTTATAAGACCCATCATAAGATTGTAAGTGTAGAGCACAAGATTGCGTAATGGTAGACAGTTGATTGTTTATACCTGCAACATGTGAACTAACACTACAAATAGGTAAATGTAGCTTACCACAAAGATCCTTGGTAATGAAATTTGCAGTGCTTCCATTGTCAAGTAAGACTCTGGCAGTGTGCGGCGTCCCGGAATGGTCCGTGACTTTTACCAATGCTGTGGAAAGCAGTACATGACGAGATGAAAAACAAGTACCAGACAAAGTTATATGTTCTTTTTGATGGCTAGAATCATCATCATGGGAATGTAACAACGTATTATGCCTTATTTTACAATACTTGCAGTGGCCAAGCGGGCATGTTGACTCCAAATGCCCGGGCCGTAAACAATTTATACAAAGGTTGAATTCTTTAGCCTTAGATAAGCGTTCGGCTACTGATAATGCTCTAAATTGTTCACAATTAAATATGAAATGATTGTTTTTACACAAAGGGCATGCATTATTAAATTTACTTTTACCTGTAGATACAGAGTAACTTTTTGGCTTACTGTGTGATGATTCTGGTTTTAATTTTGATACCTTTGCCTCTTCAAGTGTTTCTAGAAGATTACAACGGTTAGAAATGAATCTAGTAAATAAGTCTAAAGATGGAGGTTCAGTTAAAGAGTTTCTATGTTCTTCCCACTCTCTACTGGTAATAGGGTCTAATTTTGATGCCATTAAGTGAATAACTATGGCATCCCAATGTTGTACGGGCTGCCCTAGCGTTGCTAGTGAACGTAAGTTTTTGTTCGTAACGTCGATTACTTGGCGTAAGCTCTGACTACTCTCCCTTTGAATAGATTCAACATTAAATAAAGCCTGAATGTGATTATTCACTAACAACTGTTTATTGTCAAACCGTTCACACAATAGCTGCCATGCATTATTATAATTGTCCCCGCTAAAATCTAAACTCTTGATCACTAAAGCTGCACTGCCGTGAAGAGATGAACGTAGGTAGTGAAATTTATTAATGTTGTCTATAGTTTTTTCTTCATGAATAAGTGAAACATAAATATCTTTAAATTCTAACCAATTCTGATAACCGCCGCTAAAGTGAGGTAAATTAATCTTTGGAAGTCTAACGTTATTTTGTCTCGAAACCACTGGAAGGAGTTCATTGGAGCTTACCTTAGACGCTAGTTGAGCGCGGTGCTGTGACAGAAGAGCTCGAGCAGATGCAAGCTGCCTGTAGTAGTTGCTCTCGAATTGCTCACGTTCAGAAAATTGCTCGTCGGGCTTGGTAGACAAATACTCCAATTGACCCTGTAATTGATCATAGGTGACATATAAGGAAACTATTTTTTCAATTCTTATCTCGAGTTCGACTAATTGTTCCTCGCTAAGCTGTTCGCAAGACTTAGTTGTAGTTAAGAAGGAAGTAAACTGAGTAAGCTGTGATTTTATTGATGCCCGCTTTTTAATGAGTTCTTTCATTTTTATTTCTTCAGCCATGGCTAAACAGTAAGCTAATTATAAAGCGTGAAAGAAAAAATGTACGAAGATAGGCTAAAATCATGCGTACCGTAACGGCTGTTGTATAAAAAAAAAACAACCAGCTGACTGCAGAGGCGTCGCTATTCGAAAGCGGTGGGCGGTTAAGAATATTCTAGTTCAAACTAAAGATCAATCAAAACATGTAGGTACTTTGCTGCAGTACTGAATACTTTTACGGGCTAAATTATTATAATTGTATCTAGAATAACGATAAGATTGCATAGACTATTAAAAATTAGTGAAATTCATATGTACGGAGTTAAAACCAAAAAATAAATCGAATAGAGGGTGGAAGAAAAAGTTTTAAGATTCAATTCGGAATAAGTACGTAACGAATGTTATCCGTAACTAATTAGTAAAATGAATACTATGTATGATTCTACGGTTTAATGCGATATTTAACACTCGAATGTAATGGGATGATAAGTTAGTATGTGTAAATAAATGTTAGTAAGAAATGGAAAGATCTCACGAAGATAAGATGACTGCGAGTCCTGATGAAACGTCTTCTTGTTTAAAATGCTTGTAATGGATGGCGATGTCCTTGGGCTCTGCTTGGGTTGCTGTTCAGCAAAGACCCAGCAATGATGACCACTGAAGAACAATGATCGCTCCAACAAATACTTCTTGTCTTCAACAAAAGCTGGAACCGGGCACGTACGCTTGATGCGAAGTCCTCTTGGTATCCAGATGTTCAACGGCCGTTTTCAAAATTTGAAAAACCGCTTGTCACTCCCGTTAACTGGTCAGATTCACGTTGAAGCTTGAAGGACCATAGAAAGGAACGGGGTATATCCTAAAGGTGGTGCTAGGACGAAAACGCCAGTAAAATTATAGTGGACTGTATTCTAACGGTTATAACAAGCAAATATCAAATAATGAAATTAGATGGCGAAATATTAACAAGTGTGCGCTTAGTAAGGCGGACGATGGCGCAGTGGTTGTGCCGGCCGGCGCTCGCACGTCGTAGCTACGCCCCGCGCGCCCGCAGCCCCGCCGCGGTCGCCGCGAGCGTAGTGATGTTCTCAACACAATCTAAGCTATATTTATCACAACAGATTTCCTTTATCAAATTCCGACTATCTTTTACATGAAGAATATATCAATAAGTTTAAATTTGTGTGCAACAAGCAGGCACATGTATCACGGTCGTCAGTTGGAAGACAGACCCAAAATGGTCTGAGTCTTGTAAAAGTCGTGTAACTAATTTTATTCTTAGTATTTTCAGCCAAAAATTTCTTGTGTAAGTTTTTCATAGAATCTAAAAGATATCTGACTTGTTTGACGGTTCCATGTTTTTTTTTTATATTGATTCTTGCCTGGAGTAATGCGACTGTTAATGTCGTCTTCGTAAAACTTTTCTACTAATAGTTGAACGTTGATGTTATTTCGTGCATTTTTCTTAAATCGTTCTCGGAGATGAACTTTGCGAAGGTCAGTAGCAACCTTAAATTTTTTAAACTGCTTTTTATTGATTAAGTTAGTGATAACACGTTTGTCTTTCCTGTTTCCAGTTGTTGCAAATTTCCGTGTTATTTCAGCACTTATAAGTCTATCAAATAATTGTTTCTTGTCTTCATTTTTAGTATTTTCTGATTCATTACTTATTTGACTTGTTAGTGTAGATATTTTTCTTTTTAAATAATTTACCCTGAACCTGTATCTGTCTAATAATAATCTATAATTTCGTAGCTCTTTTACGTGCTGCATTTTCATTGTTTTGATTTTTTTAATTAGTTTTAGTTCACGCATACTTTGGTTTTTATTTCTTGTTTTTCTATGTTTAAGGGATCTGTATTCAAGTTAACGTTTTCAATATCACAACTTTCTTCAGTTACTGCAACGTTTTCTATTATTCTTTGACTTACTTTCTTTCTGTAAAACTTTTTGGCACTCTCTTTCCATTTTCGTCTTTGAATTCTTTGCTCGCGTGGACTCATTTCGTTAATACTTTTAATTTTTTTTATTTTCCTTCGCTTTTAAGTAATCTTGTCTTTTTTTTTCTTGCTCAGCAGCATATAACTCAGGATTTTTTTTAATAGTTTGCTATTTTTGTCTTCTAGCTATTCTACGTCTCTCTAATTCTTCCTCACTTTTTTGTTTTTTTGGTTTCGCCATTATATAAATACTTAATCTAAAAGGTAAAAAAAATATCATTAGTGTGACTTTCAATATAATTCGTGTGACTCGTGAATCGACACAAATGAGAGTAACACGAATGAGACTTTTGGTAGTAATTCGAATTTATTTCGTAAATGGAACTTTCTAGAATATACCGTACATTAGAAACGAAATATGTTCTGAATGGTTTGTTAGGCAGCCAAATCAAAAACAAAATACATATTTAACTAAGCATGATATGTGACAAAACACTAATGATATAAATTTGTTACAAAAGTCAAAATCATACCTGATATTTGGAATTTCTTTTAAAATAACGACGCATACAACTGACGACTACGCGCGTTCGGTCACGACTGAGCACACGGGATGCGCGCGGGGTAAAGGGCAGGGTATATCAGGGACAAATTCTGTTTACCGGTGCATTTGGATACGGTCACACAAATGATAGTTTAAAAACAAACACTCTTAGAAAGCTAAAAAAACCTGTTTTTTTTTTATATCCAGCATTGGTTTTAATATCAAATTATTCATCTTTAAAGTATATACAAAATAGTGTCATGATAAAATTTGATTTTCCTCGACGCGTTTTCGTTTTATAAAGACATGAAGAAAAAAATAAGACTTTGGAGCATTAACACTAATGAGAAATAGGTACTACTTTTAGATCTATCTTTTTAATTTACAATCATAAAAGATTCGTTGTAATTGGCGTTTGGGCGTCTCATAAGACTACATGATTTAAAATAATATTAGTTACGATAAATTCTACGCCATGAGAAATAAATGAAAATATATGCTTTTGGCCCCAAATTTGAAATCGACCCGCTGCATCCCAAAGAGTATGTAATACACTATGCTGCATCCTTCGGGCTCCATACCAAAAACAACATTTTTTTTTAATTATTGATGAACATAAATATTTCTCATCAAATACAAGAACAGGGTAGGTTTCTATTCGGTAAGAGAACTCCTACCGAATTTCACTCCCGCTCTTCCTATAGCGGGAGGAGTCCTTTGATGATGTTCTCGCCGAAAATGTTTAGTTTACTTATTTAATATTTAATTATGTATAAAAAGATGAGTATTAATTTTAAAACCTATAAATGATCTTTATTTTGCAAATTGGTTATTAAATAACACTTTTACACGATGTACTAGATACGAGTACCTATACGATAAATGTTATCAATATAAATAAAGGGCTGCGGCCGTACTATGTATCCCATGATAAACATAAATGTGAAATGAGAGCCAAGTTCAATATTATCATAAATGCCTTGGTTGTTGACTTCAACGACAAAAGAAGTAAAATCTAAATGGGTGCTAATGCCAAGTTCAATGGTCAGTCCTGAAATTTATTTCTAACAACATAAAATATCATTTATTCTTATAACTTAGAAGAATATATCGTAGCCTAAGGTTTGACCTGGCTAGTTCTTATATACGAATTATTATGTTCGATGGTTTCTAGCAAGCCAAATTTTCGGAATAATAAAATAAGAACCGACAAGTAACAGGTTTAGAACTTGCAAAGGCTATAATATAATTCGTATATGAAAACTAGCCAAGTCAGACCTTAGGCTACAATATATTCTCCTAAGTTATAAGAATAAATGATATTTTATGTTGTTATAAATAAATTTCAGGACTGACCATTGAACTTGGTTCCCATTTAGATTTCACTTCTTTTGTCGTTGAAGTCAACAACCAAGGCATTTATGATAATATTGAACTTGGCTCTCATTTCACATTTATGTTTTTCATCCCAGATATCATTACTTTTTGTACATAAATTAGTAGTAGGTACTTACTTATAACAAAATTAATACTAAATGGTTTTTTGTTAAACTACTGTATTTTCCTACGTTTACGGGGTATAATTGTCCTTTTTGTGTTATTTTCTATATTTTTTTGTACCTTTGAAATGATCGAATGAATTGCCCATTCAGTATCCGGAATTCTTTTTACGCGTTTTGCCTCCATGGTGTAGTGACCCTCTAAGATAATAGGTGGCGCTAATGGTTGTAGAATACGGTTAGTTACGCGTAATAAATACGAAAATTTACTATATTCTTATTTATAAGTACAAAAACGGATATATTTGGATTAAAAAAAATTAACGTTGGTATTTAACTCGTTATATATTCACTTAAAGATCTTAAAATTCACATATAGAGATTTACAGGCACTAATTATAAGTTAAGTGAAAATTATAATAAAATGATAAAAAATTACCAGTTTCTGATTTTTTCCTTTGTATTCACCTAATTACCTATCTTCATGCCAAATTTGAACTTTCTAGATCATCTGGAACTGGGTTATAGTTTTGATCTATAGGTCAGTCATAAAAATGACGATTTTTGGACGTTAATATCTAAATAACCGTTTGAGATATGTTTATAAAATTTGGAACACATATGTATCTCGCCAGTCTCAATATATGAGCCAAATTTGACAAGTTTAGGTGAAATAGTTTTTGAGTTATGAGGGGCTCAAAAGTGGCTCCAAATGGTTCGTGTAATATTGGTATTCACACGGTGAGCTGCGCGCCAGTTCTTGGCTTGACACGCTCCCGCGTGTCTAGATACACGTCATACACTAGCTGTGCCCCGCGGTTTCACCCGCATATAATCCTAGTACTACTATACACGCGAAATTTCTGAGTATGGATGAATCTATGACTAAGATGGTAAAATTTAAGTAGGTATACGGTATACCTATTTAATTCGCAATGGATAGAGAATCACAAAGTAAAGATAGATGTTAATTATATTGTTAATTTTAGAGTATTTCGGTATAAACAATATTTTTAACAGTTGGTCAGTGCGAGTGGGACTCGTCACTCGTTCATGACGGGTTCCGTAGTAACTTTGCAAAATATACGCTAATCTCCGCAACTAAGAGACGGATTTGAATTAAACTTTTTTGTTGTATAGCTATGGTATGAGCTGAATATATCGTCACATCCACGGCAAACTTACGAATCTGCAGTTTTAGTAAAGTCGATATTTAGATGAAAAACTTGTAATGCGGTATATACACCGTGGCAAAAAACCCTGAACGTCCGGAGGACGGTTCGAACCAAAATACGTTTTTTTTTGCCACGGTGTGTAGTACCACATTACAAGTTTTTCATCTAAATATCGACTTTCAGTGATGCCAATTTAGCATAATTTATGCTAGATTTAGCATACTTTTATATTGTTTAGCATTTTTATTTGTTGATTAGCATATAGCATATTTTTTGGCATAAAAAATAGTTATTTAATAAAAATTAAACCATGACACAAACTACCGTTTTACTATCTTGCGTACGCATAGATGTAGAATATTTCCGTAGATTGGTAATGTCAACAATCAAACGTGACCAAAAACCATTGATCTAGGTGTGTGTAAAATGTGAGTGTGTGCATAGACAGTGTTGTGACTTGTCCATTCCTTGGTTAGTCTCTATCGATAATTTATGTAACGTCATGAGTCATTCTATTAAATGTCTTATAGGTCTGATGCAAATGCTGTCGGCATGCGACTAGCCTCATTTAGCGGTAAAACGTGAGATGGACGAACAGCAAAGTATATACAAAAGTTAAAAATACAAATTATAATTATGCTTAACCTAATGTATTTTACTGTGTACATAAATAATAAAATAAATAGATAAATACTAGGTGCGTTTTCTAAGAACAATACTGATGCCGTAAGTATGTTTCATTACAATGTTTATTTGTCAGAGTATCACGCAATTTCTATTAGAAAGATTAAAAAAATATATACTTACTCAATGGCAAAAAACATCTTCACAATTAACGCAGTATGTCCCGGTAACTCTCGGTATAACAGGGGATCCTAAGTTAACCAGAAGGATTCTCGAGCGTCCCTAGACATTTCTATTAATTAATGCTTTGCCATGTAATCCCACGCTGTGCCACTAACTGAGCGGCCATAAAGCTAACATTTTAAGGAAAATAGTAAAACAAAAAGATTTATTTATAAATAATGATTTATTAATGAAATGCAGTTTGCATTTTTAAGAGCCATTGTACAAAATTTGAAAACTCGAGTTTAGGTAAAAATTGGTATGCTCGCGTGGCGATACACACATATACAACACAAATAGTGTAGAGCGAATGTCGAGTTGGACTAAACAGTCTTGAGCTGTTATAATCGTCTTTATGAGAAAAAGTGATTTGATTAATTAAATGTCTTAAGCTAAAAAAAGATTAAACACATGTATTAGTTGTATAAAGTATATATTTAAAAGAAAAATACAAGTTATGTGATAACCGACTTCAACAAAATTAAACTCAAAAGTATAAATTTTGGTGTTATTTAACTAAGAAAGATTACACTTTTTGTGTCGATGATATTTATTTCTATAAATAGGTTACAAGTAAGAAAAAATGTTGCTGTGTCTATACAAAAATACAAATAAAAAATACGTTACACTTTTACGCATAAGTTATGACCACATTTAGTTAAGAATAGTTGACCTCGGTATTTCCTAGCTGATTACTTTGAGAGAAACACTGAAACAAGATCAAATGTTACAGTATCTTTTTAAGCCCAGACACTTGTCAAATCATATGAAAACCAGGAAGTTTAAATATTATGTTAAATATACGAGTATATAATATCGCCGTGTGCAAGAGCACTGCTTTAATTTCTTGTTTATCAGCATTTAACATTGTAACAAGAGTTCATTTGGGCAAGATTCTATAATAGTCGTCATATCATTTTTCAATGATGGACGGCACTTTAAGTCCTGAATAACTTGGCTAAGTTGAATGATTTTAAATTCCTTACGTTTCTTTTGAGCCCGCAATTTTCTTAGCTTTTTTTCTTTCTCCATTATTTTTCTTCTTAATTTAGTTATAGTCTTCACCATTTTCTTTTTTTTAGGAGTCAATTCAATACCACTAGCTGATAGTATACTAGTAGAAGTAGATGTACTAGGTACAGGTTCAATATCTCTGTACTGATATGTAGTTGCTCGGCGTGGACATTGAAGTTCAACCTGGAATTTAAATAATTTAAATGGGTAAAGAAGATTTATTTTAAAAGGTATTTACATTTTATGCCAATTGTCCTTAAGTGCATAACAAATTATATTCAAAAATAATTAATTGCGCACTTAAACATAATTATTTAGTTGTTTTTATAATTTTAAACAACAAAAAATATAATTTTGTTATACATATTATTTATTTATTTATTATATACTTTATATAATAAATAAACATATTGTGTATTTAGCATTTTTATAATATTATAAGAAGCATCTTATTGTCAGCATAATCCCACGATTTTATTTAATATCTAAATAAATGAACACAACATTGTCGCACTATACATACCTAATTTGAGAAGGATATGTAATTAAAAAATTATTGTTGAATTTACCAAATATATAGTCTGAGTGATATCTAAATAAATATTGTGACATTGTTTTTTTCTTACTATATTATAGTTATATTATAGTTGGAACAGAACCACTCCGCAACTTTCTTCTTTTTTGACCCAAAGTGACTGAAAAGCAGTGTGCATGAAAATGTTTGCTACATATTGTTGAGTATTTGCACGGAGTCCAATTTAGTCTACGTAGCATTTGCAACCACTTTTCTTTTATCACCGGATTTGTAGGAAATCTGCAAACAATATGTGTCTTGTTAAGTGATCTCAAATCTCAATGGAAAAATGTTTCATAATTTTTCTAATCTGTTATCTAGTCTATCAATATTATTTAACTAGCTGTCCCCCACGGCTTCACCCATATCTGTTTTGTTTACTGCTAAGTGAGGTTATAACTCCTTCGTATTTCGTTATTTCTCAAATACGTCGGTTTTAGGCATGCTAACTCGTCTAAATCGTAAATAAAATACTGTTCTCATCATATTTTGCTTAAAGCCGGCTTATTAGTGCATTGTTATTGCAGAAATAACGATGTAAACAACTTATAAACTTACTGGTGAAACGAGTAATCCTGGGGATTTTTCTTTTTGGCAGATTCACATCCTGGTACTGCACAAGACACCATTGTATTATAATTGTTTCAACGCAGGTTATCACTGTAGTTCACTGAAATAAATGACGAAACGCTCGCGTAAACAGTCACCGGGGCCGGTATGGGCCGGTAGCATATGCGTGTTTTGGTAAAGCTAACATTTTAAGGAAAATAGTAAAACAAAAAGATTTACTTATAAAAATGATTTATTAGTGAAATGCAGTTTGCATTTTTAAGAGCCATTGTACAAAATTTGAAAACTCGAGTTTAGGTAAAAATTGGTATGTCCGCGTGGCGATACACACATATACAACACAAATAGTGTAGAGCGAATGTCGAGTCGGACTAAACAGTCTTGAGCTGTTATAATCGTCTTTATGAGAAAAAGTGATTTGATTAATTAAATGTTAAGATAAAAAAAAGATTAAACACATGTATTAGTTGTATAAAGTATATATTTAAAAGAAAAATATAAGTTATGTGATAACCGACTTCAACAAAATTAAACTCAAAAGTGTAAATTTTGGTGTTACTTAACTAAGAAAGATTACACTTTTTGTGTCGATGATATTTATTTCTATAAATAGGTTACAAGTAAGAAAAAGTGTTGCTGTGTTTATACAAAAATACAAAAAGAATACGTTACACTTTTACGCATAAGTTATGACCACATTTAGTTAAGATTAGTTGACCTCGGTATTTCCTAGCTGATTACTTTGAGAGAAACACTGAAACAAGATCAAATGTTACATTATCTTTTTAAGCCCAGACACTTGTCAAATCATATGAAAACCAGGTAGTTTAAATATTATGTTAATTATACGAGTATATAATATCGCCGTGAGCAAGAGCACTGCTTTAATTTCTTGTTTATCAGCATTAATTAACATTGTAACAAGAGTTCATTTGGGCAAGATTTTATAATAGTCGTCATATCATTTTTCAATGATGGACGGGACTTTAAGTCCTGAATAACTTGGCTAAGTTGAATGATTTTAAATTCCTTACGTTTCTTTTGAGCCCGAAATTTTCTTAGCTTTTTTCTTTCTCCATTATTTTTCTTCTCAATTTAGTTATAGTCTTCACCATTTTCTTTTTTTAGGAGTCAATTCAATACTACTAGCTGATAGTACACTAGTAGAAGTAGATGTACTAGGTACAGGTTCAATATCTCTGTACTGATATGTAGTTGCTCGGCGTGGACATTGAAGTTCAACCTGGAATTTAAATAATTTAAATGGGTAAAGAAGATTTATTTTAAAAGGTATTTACATTCTTAATAAATATTGTGACATTGTTTTTTTCTTACCGGCATAGAAATAGTTGGAACAGAACCACTCCGCTACTTTCTTCTTTTTTGACCCAAAGTGACTGAAAAGCAGTGTGCATGAAAATGTTTGCTACATATTGTTGAATATTTGCACGGAGTCCAATTTGGTCTATGTAGCATACGCAACCACTTTTCTTTTATCACCGGATTTGTAGGAAATCTGCAAACAATATGTGTCTTGTTAAGTGATCTCAAATCTCAATGGAAAAATGTTTCATAATTTTCAAATCTGTTATCTAGTATATTAATATTATTTAACTAGCTGTCCCCCACGGCTTCACCCATATCTGTTTTGGTTACTGCTCCACTCCCGTTGGTCGATATATATTATTATATAGCCTATAATCTTACTCGATAAATGGATACCTACTAAATTGAATGGACACTAAAATAATTTTTCTATTCGAACTATCAGGTAGTTACTAGTTCCAGAGTTTAGCGTGTTATAATTCAAACAAACAAACTCATCAGCTTTATAATATTAGTATAGATACGATTTTAATATATCTATATTTAATTTTGTTTATTACAATAAGTACCTATATATAATCTATTTTTCTAAGATTATGCATTTGTATGAAGCTATCGTAGCTGTCGATATCAACAAAAATTAGGCCATCGCATCACTAAAAAGTGAGGTTATAACTCCTTCGTATTTCTCTATTTTTTATTTCTCAAATACGTCGGTTTTAGGCATGCTAACTCGTCTAAATCGTAAATAAAATACTGTTCTCATCATATTTTGCTTAAAACCGGCTTTTTAGTGCATTGTTATTGCAGAAATAACGATGTAAACAACTTATAAACTTACTGGTGAAACGAGTAATCCTGGGGATTTTTCTTTTTGGCAGATTCACATCCTGGTACTGCACAAGATATCATTGTATTATAGTTGTTTCAACGCAGGTTATCACTGTAGTTCACTGAAATAAATGACGAAACGCTCGCGTAAACAGTCACCGGGGCCGGTATGGGCCGGTAGCATATGCGTGTTTTGGTTCTGTTAACAGAGTCATTTCCTCTCTCTTTCTAACACAGCAAGGTTCCGTTAAGAGCGGGAGCTCTCATTCACTCTCAAGTCCGATCTATGGAAATATTCTACATCTATGTGCGTACGACATTTTATGAGACATAAGGTGGCAACACTGGTTGCCAACATAACGACAAAGGATTCATTACCTTTGTCGTTATATTGGCAACCTGTGTGGGCCCGCCTTTACATCAAACGCTCTCTACCGTAATTTGGGGATGAAAAGGGCGGGAAACTGTGTATGAAGTGGACGCGGTTTTTTACCTTTAAATTTAATTTTTTTTAAATCTTATAAAAGGATTGGTTTTTTCTATTATAGTTGTGTATATTTCTACTCTTATTTGTTTATTTATTATTGTTAGTGTGTAATTTGCTGTATATACTTACTGGTAAGTCTTAAATATATATTTTTAAAATGGGCGACCCGCCTGATGACCCAGGGGGTGGAACTTCGCTTGTAGTGTCGCAAAATGGTCAGAGAAATAATAATTCAGTTCAAACACCAATAGAAGTGCTGATTAATGTCCTAGAGTCTTCCATGGATACGGATTGTTCGCTTACAGAAGCAAATAGCAAATTAAAGCGTAAACGTATTTCCCGCGCTGTTTGTACCGACTGTAACAAAAAGAAGCGACGTAATGGTTCCAAAAGACAAAATATTTCCGATTGTCAATGTTTATTAAATAAAGATGATGAAATTCTTACAACAAATAAACCTATTAACACAAAAAACACTCCAATGACTCCAACTCATGACAGTAATTCTGAGGTCAATCGTACATCTGTTGGTCGATTAAACTATCAGGCAACTGATGTTGCACCTTTTATAGTACATGTTCAAAGGGAAACCCAGATGGCCAACAGTGACACTACTCTTCACCCAGTAAATTTTGGTCGTTTTCTTAAGAGAAGGTGTATTCAAGGTATTGTCAATGGCAGTCTTAAGCGTATCGGTCGTAATCGCATAACATTATCTTTTATAAGTTACCTAGAAGCTTTTAAGCTTTTAAGCTTTTAAGCCTTTTTAAGCAATAAATATCTAGAGGATGAACGATACAAGGCTTTCATACCCACATTCAGTGTCACACGAATGGGGGTGGTAAGAGGAGTACCATTGGACTGGATAGATGAAGAGATAATGTCAAATATCAATTTACCTTTAGGTTGTGGGCCAATATTAAAAGTTAGACGTATTAAACGCAAAAGTAATAATAATGGTACAAGAGAATATGTTAATACTGGAACTATTGTAATTATTTTTGATGGTCAGGTACTGCCAACTCGTGTATATATGTGTTATACTGCTCTGCCTGTGGATCTATACATTTATCCTACTGTGCAATGCTATAATTGCTGTAGGTTTGGGCATGTTAAGAATCAATGTCGTTCTACACCTAGGTGTTATAAATGTGGTCAAGATCACTCAGGTGAAAGCTGTGATGTTGATGAAGAGAACAATTGGTGCTGTCTTTGTAAGGGTCAGCATCAAGCCATTAACAAGAAATGTCTTGAATACAATAGACAAAAAGCAATTAAAGAATCCATGAGTAAAAATTGTATATCATATATGGAAGCTGTTAAACTACATCCCCCTATTACTAAAATGTCATATGCAGATACTCTACTTAAAACCCCACCTCGCTCTCTCAACATTACAACATCAAGTCATGCACCTGCTAGTCCTACCTCATCTAATAATTTAACCCATTCTTATAAAAAAACCGTAACTGTATTCAAGAAACCTTGGATGATCCCTAGTACTTCTAAAAGTTATGACCGCAAAAGTCATGCGGAAATTATAAAAGAACCTTCTTTAGCTACATCTAAACCTATCATAAATAATAATAACAATAACATAAGTATATCTGACATTATAATTGCATTAACACAGTTGTTATCACAATCAAACATGGTATCACCGTCCAACGTTGCAGCAGTCATAAATGCTTTATGTCAATTAACTAATTCAAATCAAAATGGATCACAGAGCCACAGTGATTCAGTGGAATTGTCGCAGCCTTAAAAATAAGAAATATGAATTAACTAATTTAATTAACAAATACAACCCTTTTATTGTTTCTCTTCAAGAGACTTGGTTAAAACAGGAATATAACTTAAGAATTCCTGGTTTTAATTGTTTGAGGTCTGACAGGCCTGATGGATATGGTGGAGTGGCCTTATTGATTAATGATTCTTATTCTATTAGTCCTCTCTCTCTCCCTCCACTTGATAGTAATTGTTGCGGCGCAGCGCCTCACCCTTATCTAATACTAAATTTACACGTCGATAGATCTACGCACTATTGTGTTTTTAGTAGGCGTTTGTCTTAGCTACTTCCTATAACGTTATAATGTACCAGTCTACCTGTCACCCTAATACTGTACGCACGATATTTTTATTAAACCTTGAAATTGTAATTGGACTTTAATTAGCCCCAGTGTATAGTCAAAATATACATAATGGTGGCTCATGAGGGGAACTAAACTGCAAGAAAAATCAAAATAAGAAGAAAAGACAAGAAAAAGGCTGATGAAAATCTCGTCCATGTGGAGTCGACCGCTTGGTGAGCGAAGTTCATCGGCGTGATTGAAGATTGAAGAAAGGCGTTCAAGAACTGAGGTGCAGCCAGAATCATCTACGAGTTCAGGCTGGAGCGAGCAGTGATTCAGCGAAAGTTTCACATCGCGCATTGATGTTCTACGAAATCAGATAAGTGCCCTTTCCTTCCAAATTATTCCCAATCTTCCAAAATACCTATTCATCCAAATCCGTATCGTATTCCTTATTCCTAAAACTATTGGGAATTAAATTAATTTGCGCAAATCATAGATTTTAATGCAAAAGTCGAGAAAAGTTGCATCATCATTTTACTTTTTGTCAACCTACCTACAGGTTGAAAAAATATTTTTCTTTGTTCCAAATCCTTTCAAATCTAGCTCAATTAGTAATAACTAATACTTGAATATATTATTCGTACGAAAGTTTGTACTGTAGAATAATTAATTGTCGCCTAGTTCGTTCAAATTGCAGTCAATTGTGAATCGTAATTAAGGTGCAAAGAATTATTAATTTGAAATCCAAAGCAGAGGCTTCCTCTGTTGCTAACGCAGTTCCTCGTTTGGTTATAAAACATACTTAGACGTTACCGCCGATAATTTCAGGTTGATAATTCGCCGAGTGCATTCTCACCGGCCGCAATCAGCTGATCGGGCGCAACCGGTTTCGTGTTCGCCAGGTGTCGTCGAATCGAGGAGCGTGAGCCATTCTTTGTTTACATAAGTGATTAGTCATTCTATTGTTGGTGTTAATATTTCGTTTTTTGAACTTAATACTTTTGTTTGCTCACAATGCCTAACGAATCGTTAAATAAAAATCTTTTAAAAGATTTAATAACTAAAAGAGCGTCTGCTAAAGGACAGATAACAAAATTTAAGAATTATTTAAATAGCATTAGTAGTGTAACAGAGTTAAATAACATACAATTAACCGAGTTAAGTTTGAAACTTGCAAAATTCGAGGCATTGTCAGTAAAGGTTGATGACCTGCAAAATGAGATTGAGGTTTTAAACCCAGGTAACTTATCAGCCGAAATTGAAGAACGGGATAGCATTGAGCGTGATATAATTGTCAATATAGCCACTGCAAAAACTTTATTAGATAAATTTTCGAAAGTGGAATGTGAACATAGGCGTGCTTCTGTTCATGATAGTTCGTGTTGTTCGGATCATCAGGCGTTAGGTTTAAAGCTTCCTCAAATTCAAATATCCAAATTTGACGGTGCTTATTTTCGGTGGTTTGAATTCCGGGACACGTTTGAGAGCTTGATACACAAAAATGAACGTATAACGCCAATCCACAAGTTTCATTACCTTACGTCCTATCTGGAAGGCGACGCTGCGAGAATTATTTCAAATCTTGAGGTTTCTTCCGCAAATTACTCTGAGGCATGGAACTTGCTTTGTAGTCGTTATAACAACAAACGAATTTTAATTAATCACCATTTAAATTCACTGTTTAACATAAAGCAGCTTTCACGTGAATCAGAGAGGTCATTAAGAGTATTGGTAGATCATGTCACAAAAAACTTGCGTGCACTGGCCAGCCTGGGACAACCCACGGACAAATGGGATGTTCTCATAATTTTTATGTTATCTGCAAAGTTAGATAGCAATACTATAACTAAGTGGGAGGAATACAGGAACAATATTAATGGCGACACGCCAACATTAGAGCAATTCTATAAATTCATGATAGATCGTGCGGATGTGCTGGAGGCATTGAACCGTAATAAACATGATAGCAGTCCGCCTAAGAGTCAGGTAGCTAGTTCACGTAGTAGCTTTGCCACAAATAATCATAAAAACAATTCAAATCATTCTACAAAATCGTTTGCTGCTTCTAACTCCAAAGTTAACAAACCTAACAATTCTAATGTTTTTTTATGCATTATTTGTAATGAAAATCATAGGATTTTTGAGTGTCCCTCTTTCAAAGCAAAGGGGATAGAGGATAGGTTGAAGGATGTCAATAAATACAAGCTGTGTGTCAACTGCCTTAGGCAGGGACACCATTTAAGTGGATGTCGCATGGGACCGTGTCGAGAGTGCAATGAAAGGCACCACACGTTGTTACATGTCCCTGCTGCATTATCTAATAGCATTAATCTGGTAATGGTAAACGAGCTGTGTGATAACGGTCGCGAAACCATTGCTAGTTTTTCAAAGCGAAATTCAAATCAAATTCTTTTGTCAACGGCTATAATAGAAGTCTTGAATCCATTGACCCAACAAAAGGCGAAGGTTCGAGCACTGCTAGACTGCGGTAGCCAGTCTTCTTTTATTTCTAAAGCATTACAGAATAATATTTCATTAAAAACATGCCCAATTGACTCGCTAAAGGTCATAGGCATTGGTAATACAGTTTCTTCTCATATTGCCGAAAGTTGCAATATTAAAATTATTTCGCTTAATAATAAGTACAGTGCAAATTGCTCATGTCTTGTTTTAAACGAATTAACCGGTTTAATACCAAAATACCCGGTTAATATTAATACATTAAATTTACCTAAAGACATTGTGTTAGCTGATCCTACATTCAATCAGCCAGCACCCGTAACGTCTTAATAGGCGCTGATTTATTCTGGGACATATTGGGAAACGAGCAGCGTTCCCTTGGCCCACAAAATACAAGTTTAAGAAATACGCATCTAGGCTGGATAATATCGGGTCCTGTATATTCAACCGTTGCCAATGAAACTACTCATTACAATCAAGCAACTGTAGATGCCGTATCAAACCAAATTGATATTGAAAATTCAATTGCTAAATTCTGGGAATTAGAAGAGGTTCCCACAAAACGCATAATGAGTGAAAGTGAAATGGCTTGCGAATCCCACTTCATCGCTCACACACGTAGAGAAATAACTGGTAGGTTTTGTGTAAGACTGCCACTTAAGGATACTCCAGACTGCCTGGGCGACACTTATAAAATTGCTAAAAAACGATTGTGTTGTTTAGAAAAGCGGTTTAGGAAAAATCCATTGTTAAAAATCGAATATTCAAAATTTATAAGCGAATACGCTGAATTAGGGCATTGCTCGTTAGTTAAAGACGAGCGAAGCATAATTTATTATTTATGTCATCATGCGGTACTAAAGCAAGAAAGTGAATCAACTAAATTGCGTGTTGTTTTTGATGGGTCTGCTGTTTCTACGTCAGGTTATGCATTAAATGACATCGTAATGGTAGGTCCGACCCTTCAAGATACTCTTTTTGCTATATTAATACGTGCCAGGCAATATAAGTTTCTGCTAACTGGGGACATTGAAAAAATGTACCGTCAGGTCCTAGTGAACGAAGAAGATCGTAGTTTGCAGCGTATTCTATGGCGAGAAGACGACTCACAACCCACAAAACTTACGAGTTAAATACACTCACTTATGGTACCGCAAGTGTCAGTTTTCTTGGCACACGTTGCCTTTGGCAGCTTGGTGAGGAACAAAATAACGAAGATATTAAAAATATTATCCAAAAGGATTTCTACGTCGATGATCTCATTACTGGCGCGAATGATGAGCAGGAATTGCGTTCTATACAAGAAGGAGTTTCTGCAGCTTTAAAAAATGGTTGTTTTAATTTAAGGAAATATAAAAGTAACAATCCTTCAATTTTTGAAAATTTGAATATAAATAATGAGGACAATTTAACAATCAGTGAGTCCTCAAACACTCTTGGGCTTGGATGGATTCCGTCTAGTGACACGTTATATTTTCCCATTAAAAATGTTAAGCTTGACTAGGATGCAGTCATCACGAAGCGATTTGTTATGTCTAATTCATTTAAAATATTTGACCCGTTAGGTATTCTGAGTCCTGTGATAATTCAGCCTAAAATTATGATACAGAAAATGTGGCAACAAAAATTAGATTGGGACGAACCAGTTACTAAAGATTTGAGTGGCGATTGGATAAAATTTGCAGATAATCTAATGTGGTTAAATAAATTCCAAATTCCTAGATTAGTTCTATGTGAAGAACCTAAATTAATAGAATTACACTCATTTAGTGATGCATCTCAAAGTGCATATGGTGCATGTATTTATTTAAAATCAGTAAATTGTGATGGTGAAAGTACTGTAAAGCTATTATGTGCCAAGTCAAGGGTGTCGCCTTTAAAACCCACCACAATACCGCGACTCGAATTATGCGCTGCACTATTATCCGCTAAGCTTTGTAAATCTGTTACAGATGCTCTCCGATATAGGCCGGTGAATATCGTACACTGGAGCGATTCCAGTGTTGTTCTAAGTTGGATAAATAGTGATCCTACTAAATTAAAAATGTTTGTAGCCAATCGTGTCTGTGAAATACTTGAGTTAACTAAAGCAAGTTCTTGGCGTTACGTTCCTACTACCAAGAACCCAGCAGATTTAATTTCTAGGGGAGTAGATGCAAAAAACTTATTGTCAATGGACTTGTGGTGGTCAGGCCCTAGCTTTTTGCTTAAAAATGAACGCTATTGGCCTGTGCTAAATAATTCAAAGTTAGACGAATTACCTGAGATGAAAGCACACACCTCAATAATAAGTCGTGATCAGGATAATTTTATAAGTTTTGAAAATTTTTCATCATATCAAAAGGTTCAGAAGGTTGTTGCATATGTTCGAAGGTTTATATTTAATATGAAGCACCTTTATCATAAACGGGCAGGTATGCTTTCACCAGATGAGTTATTGGAGTCATTTCATTTACTGTGTTTAATTGCACAGCGTGAGTCATTTTCTACCGAATACGAGTTGCTTAAAAAAAGTAATCAATTACCGGCTAGGAGTAAAATTTTATCATTGTTTATAGATAACAATAACTTGATTCGCGTCGGTGGCCGCATAGATGCGTCCACATGTAACTATGAAATAAGACATCCAATACTCCTGCACGCCTCCCATAGATTAACAAAGCTTTATTTTACAAATGAGCACGTTGTGAACCTACATACAGATCCGACTTTGTTGCTCGCAACAATTAGGCAAGCAGTCTGGCCTGTAAATGGCAGGCATCTAGCTAGACGCACAGTCAGTAACTGCGTGCGATGCCAACGAGTAAGTGGCAAAACGTTATGCCCAAAAATGGGCAACTTACCATCTCAGCGTGCGAACCCGGATTTCCCATTTTTGTCCGTCGGCTTAGACTTCGCTGGTCCATTTTTTATTTTAAATCGCAAAGGACGTGGAAGTCGTGTTATAAAATGTTATATGTGTATTTTTGTGTGTTTGCGTTACAAATGCATTCATCTAGAGGCAGTTAGTGATTTGACTAAGGATGCATTTGTGATGACTCTCAGGCGTTTTATTGCACGTAGAGGAAAACCAATTGAAATATTTAGTGACAATGGCCGTAATTTTGTCGCCGCCGCTAATGAGATAGGTAGCTTTCTGAAACAAGGTGATGAACTTGTAGCTGATTTTGCTGGTCAACAAGGTATTCAGTTTAAATTCATACCAACTTACGCTCCTCACTTCGGCGGCATTTGGGAAGCCGGCGTCAAATCGGCTAAATATCATATCAAACGAGTTATTGGCAACAGTCATTTAACATTTGAGGAAATTACAACTTTGTTTGCGCAAGTGGAGGCGATACTCAATAGCCGTCCATTGTGCCCCTTATCATCATGTCCTAGTGACCTACTCTCCTTATCCCCAGGGCACTTCATCATTGGTCGACCTTTAACTGCACTACCGTCACCAGCCCTGGAAGATAATGATACCAACCAAAGAAACAAATATAAACCCCTGGAGCAACTAAGGCGTCACTTCTGGCAAAGATGGCAGAAGGAGTACTTGTCAGAGCTTCAACAACGGACAAAATGGCGTAAAGGCAACGCTCAGCTCAACATAGGAGACATGGTGCTTCTAGCTGACGATAACGTTCCTCCACTAAACTGGCGTCTGGGACGAGTTCTTCACCTATTTCCTGGACCTGATGGAGTTGCAAGAGTTGCAGAGATCAAGACTTCACGTGGCTGCGTGCGGCGCCCTTTTACCCGTCTCTGCCCGCTACCAACTGCTGCAGAACTGACCGGTTGAAAAACAAGTTTTCAACGGCCGGGAATATGTTGCGGCGCAGCGCCTCACCCTTATCTAATACTAAATTTACACGTCGATAGATCTACGCACTATTGTGTTTTTAGTAGGCGTTTGTCTTAGCTACTTCCTATAACGTTATAATGTACCAGTCTACCTGTCACCCTAATACTGTACGCACGATATTTTTATTAAACCTTGAAATTGTAATTGGACTTTAATTAGCCCCAGTGTATAGTCAAAATATACAGTAATATTTCAGCAATTGCTGTAGTTGTAAATAATATTTGTTATATATCTATTTATTTCTCCCGACCCAATGATGCTATTTTTGATGATCTAAATTTGTTGTTTAATTTTCTACCAAAACCATTCTTATGTATGGGAGATTTCAATTCTCACCATACTGCTTGGGGATGCTCTTCTTCAAATTTTTATGGTGAACATTTATTGGAGTTACTTGACTCTCACAACTTATGTATATTGAACAATGGTTCACCTACACGTCTCAATGGTCCTAGAGAAGTTTTAAGTGCCCCTGATTTATCTATATGTACATCTGATCTTGCTATAGACTTATCCTGGTTTACCACTGATTCAACTTGTGGCAGTGACCATTATCCTCTGCTAATAGTCTTTCCATTTCCAAAACCTGTTAAGGAATCAAAGCAACCACGCATGAAATATAAATTAATTAATGCTGATTGGGATGCTTACAAAAGAAATGTAGAAGAGAAAGTAGGAAACTTGCCAGACATATCTAATACAAATACTGCAATGAGTTCCGATATTCTAGCTAAAATTCTAGTTGAAGCTGCAAGTGAGACTTTTCCTTTAAAGTGTTGTGGCTCTAATAAGCTCCCATCTCCTCCATGGTGGGATGATGAATGTACTAGAGCAATAAAAGAGCGGAAAAATGCAGAAAAACAGTACAACAAATTAATGTCTGAGGAGAATTTTACTAAATTTATATTAGTATCCAATGCCACCAAAAATCTTCTCAAAAAAAAGAAATTTGATGGATGGCGTAAATTTTGTGCCTCGTTAACACCCAATGTTAATTCTTCCATTGTTTGGCAAAATATCAGAAGATTCAGATCTGCATTCAATACCCCTCAAAAAGGTAATATTCGTCCTATACTTGCAGAACAAATTATGGACCGCTTAGCTCCTCCTTCTGTTCCTGAATACCATATCTTCTCTTCACTTCCAATTATATCACCAGATAACAGTAAGACTACAATTAATGAAATAGATCTTAATTCTCCCTTTACTATCAACGAATTAAGGGGTGTTCTCTCAGTTGTTAAAGATTCGGCGCCAGGTGAAGATGGCATTCCATATTCTTTTATCTGTAATCTAGACAATGCTGGTTTGCTTTATTATCTCTCTTTGATTAATGCTGTAATGATTACAGGCACAGTTCCTCAATCTTGGAGAACACAGTCGTTAGTCTTTATACAGAAACCAAATAAACAGGCTTCAGATCCATCGTCGTATCGACCTATAGCTTTAACTTCAGTTTTAGCAAAAATAGCGGAACATTTGGTGAAAAACCGGCTCGAATGGTTTCTCGAACATAAAAATTTGTTGTCAAATAAGCAATTTGGGTTTAGAAAAGGTAAAAGTACGTTTGACAGTTTATCAACCCTTACCACAGATATCAGATTAGCTTTTTCTAGAAATGACTCGCTTATTGCTGGTTTTTTAGACATAAGCGCTGCATATGATAACGTGAACATTAATATATTGATAAATAAATTAAAGCAATTGAAAGTTCCAATTCTTCTCGTCAATTTTATTTATAACATGTTGGTAGAGAGATTTTTACATTATCACTATGATGCTGCACATAACCACAACAGCACCATTAAGAGAACAGTCTGGAAAGGTTTGCCTCAAGGCTCTGTTCTGAGTCCGATTTTGTATAATGTTTATTGCAATGATTTAGATTATACTCTTAGTAAAAAATGTAATATTCTCCAGTATGCCGATGATTTACTTTTATATGCTGCTGGACCCTCTATTGAGGAGATAAGTAAATCTTTATCCGAAGCACTAACAGATTTAAAGAAATGGCTTGACAATAATGGGCTTCAGTTATCTCCATCTAAAAGTAACGTTGTTCTCTTTACGAGAAAAAGGATACCCCCTATAGTAAATGTTACATATCATGATACATCACTTCCATTGAGAAATCAAGCAAAATTTTTAGGATTAATATTAGACTCAAAGCTTTCAGGTATTATACATATGTATTATCACATATCAAAATGTGAACGTAATCTTAATGTCTTAAGATGTCTTTCTGGTGTGTGGTGGGGTGCACACCCCGTCACTATGAGACTTCTTTATAATGCCCTTATTAGAAGTGTTCTGGATTATGGAACTTTTCTTTTTCACCCTGGCAGTGTTGCTGCTTTTAAAAAACTAGATAATATACAATCAAAGGCCTTAAGATTAGTCATAGGTGCAAGAAAATCTAGTCCAATCAACTGCTTACAGGTGGAATGCAGTGACCCACCCCTATCGTTAAGAAGACAGTATCTTAGCGATAGATTCTTTTTCCGCTCTCTTCAACTGAAAAAAACACACAATTTGTTACTTACTAAAGTAGACCAGCTTGACTTAGAAACTAATACCTCTAAATTTTGGACTCATAAAGATATTCCTTGCCTAGTAAAGAGCCACCGTATTATTAAAAACATCAAAGCATTTACTCACCAAAGTTCCCGGCTTCCTCTTTATGAATATAGTTATAGTTCTCTTCATGTCAATTTAAAAGTAGAATTCAATTTAGGTATACAGAAAAATAAAAAGAATCAAAACTCGGAATTTAATTTTATTCTTGATAGTAAATGGGCAGATTGGCATCACATATATACAGACGCTTCCAAGCACTCTACTTATGATTGTGTAGGTGTAGGGGTATACCATCAGCAATATAAAGTAGTACAAAAAATTAAATTACCTCCTGAAGCCACCGTCTATACGGGAGAATGCTATGGCCTTTTTAAGGCGATAGATTACATTATTCTCGCAAAACTTAAAAAGACAGTAATTTTTTGTGATTCCATAAGTTCAATAGAGGCATTATCTCGGTTTCCCTTTAAATGTCACAAACAATCACCAATAATATTTAATATAAGAGAGCTTTTATTTCAATGCTCTAGAAAAGGGTATGACGTGACCATTGCTTGAATTCCCAGTCATGTGGGTATTTATGGTAATGAAAAGGCAGACGAACTTGCAAAATCCGCTGCTGTCGATGGTGATGTCTATCCTTATATAAATTACTGTCATGACCTGGTAACATTGCCTAGACCTCACCTTTATGATGCATGGAATAAAAAGTGGGTTAATGAATCAAAAGGAAAACACTATCGAATGATCCAAGACAGCATCCTCCCCAAGCCATGGTTCAGCAAACTAAATTTGACTAAAAGAAGTACAGTCTTAATATGTCGTCTTCGACTTGGCCATGCTAATTCCCCCGAGCAACTATTTAAATTTAATTTGATTTCTGATCCTTTGTGTCCTTGTGGAGAGTATGGAGATTTAAACCATATTTTTTTCTCCTGCCCTCTCCACGACCGTTCTGAATTCATGTCACAACTTTTATCAATCCCCATCCCTTTACCTACCTCTTTAATTTGTTTATTATATGATTTTAATTACAAAATTTACAATATATTAGCTGATTATATAGAAAAGAATGATATTAAACTGTAATTGATATTTTTGCATTTACATAACATTAAGTATATTATTTATTTATAAAAACAATCCTTTTCTATCCTTTTTCAAAATTTCCTTTCCATTTATTTTTTAAATCCTCGTTTCCCAAACTTTGATTTTGGCTGAATGCTAATGCTAAGCCATTAATAAAAAAAAAATAAAAAAAATAATTTGGGGATTTCCATACAAATTTAATTTAATATATCATAGACAATCATTATTCGTTGTCTTCCTTTTTCTTGTAAGAAAAGTGAAATTACTACTTTACTTTATAAATAAAATATCTTACAGTTTATGCAGTGCAGTTGTCAGTTTTACGTGCATTATCAATTAATTGGTAATTAATATGCAGCCTAAATACAGTCAGCATTACCGGGCAGAGTGGGAGCAAATGCTGGATTTCAAGGATTGTATATAGAACAAGTGAAAAGTAAAAAAAAAAACCCAAAGTAAAACAAAATTTGAATACACGGACAGCAGCTCTATGTGTGTCTGCTCACATTGTTCGGTTATGGCTGTCGATCACAAAGAGTATAGTAATTGGTCGATCACCCAAGATATTAATATTTTATTTGATAGCATACTGTAACTCGATTAAAACATAACATATATATATTTGTTGATGTTGATTAAATAATATTTGAATTTACAATGACGTTTTATTTGATATCGAAGATTTTTAGCATAATTTTTAGCTATAATTTAGCTATTTTACTGCCTTTAGCATAATTTTAACAGCCGTTTAGCAAGTTTTATGTAAGTCTTGTTGGCAACACTGTCGACTTTACTAAAACTGCAGATTCGTAAGTTTGCCGTGGATGTGACGATATGATAATAAATAAAACAGGTATATACTAAAATTTAACAATGTGAAAAATGTATGCAAGTACATACAAAAGAACTCCATGCTATATTCAATGACGTATTATATATATTCTTTGGCTATATTCTGTTGGTTTACTGTCGTCTGTCATTGTCATGATTGCTGGGTTCTGTCATGCATGTCGTGAAGTGTCAAGTTGTCAACAAATTCCACCTCTATCGACGGATTGAATTGAAGTCGAATGATTTGTTAGATTATTGTTTGTATAATATTTACCGTTCTGATGTTCTATTCAGCAACGGTGAAACGCACTAAAGTGTCTAATAATTACTAGTGACAAGTTTTGTTGTCATTCTCCTGAAAAGTGCAAATGTGTTTGTGAATATGTTGTCGAGATTTCACCATTATCACGGTTCAAATATTATTTTATTCGAAGAAAACACTGTTGCGTACAGAAAAGCGAGTTTTGCCCATGGCTTAACGTTTAGCGAGAAGCCCCTGCTGCCCGGGGAGATATTTTTGGTGGAAATTGAGAAAACTGAACGAGGTTGGAGTGGTCATATGCGACTAGGGCTGACATTACTCGATCCGCAGACGGCTGCACTGGGTGATAAAGGATTGCCTCAGTATGCGCTGCCTGATCTTGCGAACACTGGCATGTCATGGATATTTCCTATTTCAAAATCACAGAACAATGTTCTTGTAGAACTTGTGAATCAAGTAGCTAGTGGGCGGAGAGAGAACGAGCCGCGTGTATCCGTACTGGGTGACGGGCACGTCGTGAAGACGCCGCGCGGCTTTGTGTCCAAAATGGTCCTCAGACCACAAACACTATCACAGAATGGCACCCCACAAGGCATATTACCAATGGATGCTGGCAGTCGCATAGGTGTTATGTTTGTCCCATGTGCCAAAGTGAGTAAAGATGAACAGGATTTGGCAGAGATGCATTTTATAATAAACGGTGAGGATCAGGGGCCATGCACAAAGGCTATTCCATATACCAGAGGGCCTTTACATGCAGTTGTTGATGTCTATGGAACTACCAAACAAGTGAAGATAGTCCAACTGTATGGAGGTTAGCTATACATTGTTTTTAAAACTAATTGCATGAAACTAAAATTACAAAATAATTGCATGTAAAAGAAAAAAATATCTCAATTGTTTTTGTACTAATAATGTCTACATATTTTTCTTATCACTTAGTGAAAGTAGCATCAAAATAAACACATTTTCTGTTTTTTATTTCAGTGAAAACATTACAAAATGTGTGCCGAGATGCAATTCTTCAATATGTGAATAATGGCTCGATAAAGGCATTACCACTGCCAAAGTGTTTAAAAGACTTTTTACTTTCATAGAGTTGGGCTTAAAGCATTGTGTGAAATGTTTGACAATAAGGCTGTTAAACAACTATTTTATTTAAAACAATGACTGGGTGATATTTTAACTATTAAATTTTTATATATCTTTTAAATTCATATTAGAGTTGTTTGAAAATTTACATGAAATAAACACTTCGCTGAGTAGAATTTCCAAAAATTGTGGCAGTTATGTATTCACTGCTTTATTAAATTCTTCTAGAATTATAGAATCCACATACAAGTAGATAAGACTATCTGATGTTTCCTGAAGTTTAAATCCTATGTATTTATATCCTATAAATTCATTCATTGATTAATGTGAATATAAATGACATAAAACTTGGCATGAAAAGACTGAGGTCAGCGCATTCAGGGAATTGTTTTTTTTTAATGATTGAGTACTATTTATTTTGTAAATATTTATTATCATTTAAATCCAGAGAATCAGATCAAACCTAAATAATAAATAATAACAGTGCAGGTACATTGTTTAATGATGGCTCTTGAAGGTGTTTTATATAATAGAGTGAAACAACACCATCTGACTATTAAATGTCAAAAATAGGTGGAATGGTTAATATGTAACTATTAAACTAAATAGTAGATGATTATTATTTTATTGTATTTGTACATGTCACCCAAGAAATTGTATATCTACGGTTCAAGGTTAGCTTATTTGTGAGAAATTAGTATGTTGATGATTGAATGAGAATATTGTTTGCAATATTTGGATGAATGTGCAAGTCATGGCCATATTGTAAAGTCAGTCTTTCATTAATTTTTTCACTCCTTTGATAGAGTCCTGAGTGCTAGGCTGGTATTTCTGTCTGCAAAGTTTAAAGGTATCAATTGATCCTAATATATCCAAGTCAGAGTGCCTTTTCCCTGCCGGGGTTGCGGAATTGTTCGAAAGAGTTCCTGCGGACTGGGAACACGAAGGACAAATGACGGAACTTGCATGGGTTTTAGTCAGTAAAAGACTGACACACCCTCCCGTCATAGGATGAGGCCGTCATAGGATGATTTCCCATCCTTAAAAAAAGTGAGAGTGCCCTTTCCTTCGAAACTTCCAAATCGTGAAATGGTATCTACAATATGGCCCTGACACATTATGACCTTAGAATTTATAAAATAAATATATATGTACCAGTGATTTGTAAGTTGTGCAAATGAAATTTGTACAGTTCGAGCAAGTCATCATTATTTATTTAAATATAATTTAGTCTAAATTATTATGATAGAATGTTTTCTGATTAAAAAAAAGTTATGAATATTAAAATGACAGCAAATCACTGGTTCAAATACCTAATATTCATCTGCATTACTCTACATAAGAAAATCACTGTTTAACTGAATTAGGCTAAATATTGTTACATTTTGTTAAATACTCCACGATGGACGCAAGTCTGTTTTAAGAAACTAACAATATTACCTCGGCATGCAATAAAAAACATACTTTTTGTAGTTACTGTCTTATTTTAAAGCCAAAGGCATAAGTATCTTATTATTATAATATTTTTTGTTGTTAGCATTATGTAACGTAATAAAAAGAAAACAACTAAAAGACATCAATTTTTTTTATAATATACAAGACCTCAAAAACTGTTAGTCAGTTACAGAATTAATTGCAATATTTTTTTCACCAATCTTAAAAGTGAAAAAAAAAAAACAAATTTGGGACATCAATTACATTGCATCCCCTGGCGCAACCAGAACATATTTTGAAGCGTCTATAGCCTAATGGCTAAGGATTCGGGCTTGTGATCGAAAGGGGTTCGAACCCGCGTTCGAACCCCACTCATTACACTATTGCCGTGTACCCACTCCAGACAAGTGATTTGAATACACGCACATTGCTAGATCTTTTTTTTTAAACTACCCACTCTGTAGTCAAGAAACTCTATACAGAGACATCACAAGAAGCATATAACTTTGTAGATAGCATATTTAAATGAAAATATTTGACACTTTATTTTTGGTTTTTGTATGTATTAAAAATAATCTAGAATATTTTCTCATAAATACTATTGAGATACTGATGAAGATTCTTTATTATTAAACGATAATGCTTGTTTTCAAATCGTTACTAAAATTATGAAAAATCATATTAAAATGAAGTTTGAAAATATTCAAGAAAAAATGCCTAGTTTTAAAATAAGACATCAATCATTTTTTTCTCCAATAAATTTTTATTTCTAAAGAATTAATGGATTGAAATGACCCGGAATTAACCAATCCGTTGAGTCGAGACAACCTATGTGGAGTTCTACCAATGTTCACCAACGATTCTTCTTCCTATGCTCCGCTCTAAACTGCCACTAGAATGGAATTGTACAGTCTAATTCCACTAAGCCCGTTCCATCATCGGACTACTAGACAAACGGCGATGCGCCATTGTTACATGGCGGACATCCCACATATACGCGCACAACGTTTTGGGAATACTTTCATTGTGCGTACGGCTAAGGAGTGGAACTCTGCCGGAGTCTGTGTTTCCTGATAGCTATAACCTGGGGATCTGTAAGTCGAGAGTGAATAAGTTACTTCTAGATAAGCGAACCAAAAAAAAATGTTTTTGAATGAACGGAAATATGGCTAATAGATATTTCACATCAGCTAATATAAATATAAACACAGTAAGAAAGGTTCTTTGCCCCCTAAGAATATTATCCTAATCTTATATGCTAAAAGCTGTTATCTAGTCCCTAACAAGTACCTTGGTGTTTCCTGGTTAGGTTGATCAAAATCTTATCTTACTAATTTTATAAATGCGAAAATTTGTGAGGATGGATGTATAGATGTATGGATGTTTGTTACTCTCACGCAAAAACTACTAAATAGATCTGAATGAAATTTGGTAAGTACCTAGATAGTTGACATAGGCTACTTTTTATCCCAGATTTCCCACGGGATCGGTATCTATGCGGGAAAGCCCTCCCATCCCACGCAAACAGTCGGGGGCAGAAGCTCAGAGCAGTGCTCTATAAACTAATTTAACTAAAAATCGGGTTTGGTCAACAGTAATTGTATCCACGACGTTTCCCTAATAATTTTCCTGCTGAATTGTATATTATACTAGCAGTTGCTCGCGATTTCGTTCGCGTGGGAAGTTTTTCCCGTGTAAATTCCGATCCCGTGGGAATTTCGCAAAATCCCGTCTTAGCGAGTATCTACGTACTAAAAGGAATCCGCATGCAAAATTTGAGAGCCCTACTACTTGTAGTTTGAGATTTCGTGATTAATCAGTGAGTGGTATTTCGCTTTTATATATATATAGATTATTGTGATACCTTTGTATATTTTTAATTTCATTCCATTGTAAATTATTAGAAAGTAAAGTTGGTTCGTGTTATAGTAATTTCATTAATATTTTTTATTAATCTGGCTGTATGATGATTATTTTTGCAAGCTGGATTTGAAGAAAGAGCCGGTGTAGATTTGGTAAAAAATTGTTCAAAAGGCGGGCATGCACAAGTGGGCGTACTTTAATTTTGTAGTAATTACAACTTCTTTTTTGAACAGGATGGAAGATTTACGGCACGGTTATAATATTTAGGTGATGCACTCGAAAAGATATCCAGATTACGGCAACACTACGCCCACTATGTATTAAATTTTTCAGTTAACGGCATAGCAACCCTTGCCTTTACTTCCTTTGTAATAAGGCTTACTCGTAAAGTCGGGACTGCTGCCCTACGTCCATCAACCACGTATCGAAATATTTTTAGACGTACCTAACCCACTATGACTAGAATAATTTAAATGCATTAATTATAATGCAGATATCGATGCAGCTCCTTCCCGTATTGTAAAACTATGTCTGTTTATAGTAAAACTAGATATTAAGTAATAAGTGTTACTAACGCTATAAGACTCTGAAATAAAAGTTATTAATAATACAAAAACAAAAAAAAAATGTCTTTCAAGACCTCGTTTGCATCGGCTCTGCCTAACTGGTAGCTATCAAGTTTTATTATTCAATAAAAAATATTTTGCCTATCACATATTGGATTTTATTAATTAAAACTCACACGACCTCTTTTTAATGTATTTATTCCATAAGACTTAATTAAATTAAAACATATCCTTCTATAAAACTAAATTACAGTTGTATCTTCTTAAATTCTAAATTCAAATGAAATGGAGTGTCTATTGTTACACATCACGAAGTTCAAAATCCGTTGCAACCCGTACATATGGTATTTAAAAAAAAGGTTCACTTAAAAATCGAACTTAAAATATAAACTCAGGTACCAATAGAAATACACATAAAAATGCTGACTGCTAAAAACATCTATTTTTCTAAATCTGTTGGTAGCGGCAAAGTGTAGGGTACTATTGTTCCACTCTCGGAGTCAAACTCTCTGTAGTCTAACAAATTGTTCAGTTCAACGTGTTCACACCAGTAATCTACGTACTTGGGGTGCAGAGTCCCTTTCCAGTGCTGAAAGCATAATGTCAGTCGGCTGTCGGATATATTGTTGGTAGAATCGATTAAGGGGAACGAGAATCCATGTTTGTAACTTCGTCTATTCAAAACATCCCGGGATATCTCATTTATATTATATGTGTTTCGCTACATTAATATGTAGCTTGAAAATCAGAACTGAATGCTGCTGGTGCTGGGTGCAAGTATATAAATGAGATATCCCGGGACGTTTATTAAATAATTTCTAAGTAATCTTAGAAATTTCATATCTAAAATCAAGGAACTAAATCTAAGTACCTTGAGTAACTCTAGATGACCTACTAATAAAAGAAAAATCAGTAGTGTTCACAACTGTGTTGTGACAGTATACTGTCACTTCTGGGCAAAGGTCTCTCAAATGATTCCAAAAATTCCTCTGCATTTAGGACTCAGCACAGGACCAAAGAACAATTTCTGTAGGATCTAACTGATATTAAGGTGACTAATAACGGCGTCTTTGAACTATAATTTGAAATGATCAAGTCGGATTCTGCGACCTCTGCATCAGTCCAAATTGAATAAATTGCTCCAACCTAATTTGCCGCGACACGAACACAATCAGGTCTCTAATTTGGCAGTAGGTACATACGTGAATCACGTTTGTACCGGTGCAAATGACGAAGATACCCATCTATCTACTTTTAGTTCAATTGTCAAGGCTCTCGAAACAATGGGTAAGTTTTCCATATAAGAAAGCTAATTGTTTGTCTTTGCAACGTTGTGTCAACAATAAAGTCATAAGATTTCTTTCGTAACTAAAAATAATTAAATGTTTTAGCCCATCTCTCACTATCTTGTTCCGCATGCCCCGTCACCTGTACTCTTGACGATCTTTTGTTTGTATCAGCGAGCGGAGTTTGCGTAGCTGAGTTTTGGGTAAAACTTTATAAAATATTGCCATCGACACGCTAAGAAGAAGAAGCCCATCACAAACACGCAATGCGATATAATGCAAAAAAGATGCAGAGTAACTTTAAATTTCGAACGTATATTTCCAATAATTATGAATAAAGAAAAAGAAACAATTGAAGAATGCCAGTTATAAACTTACATCGCGTGTATGCTCAACCCAGAACACGAGGACCAGATGCGAGTACTCCTTGGCATGCTCTCGAGCTTTGTTCAGGTAACTATATGCCTTATGCTGCTTTCCGTTGATGTACTTGTAATATGCGTACATAAGAAAATATCTGAAAATGGTAAAAGTTGTAGGACCTGTTTCACATCCTCGGAAACACCGTTTTCTATCATCTGGTTAGCCGTTTTCCAACTACGCTGGGGTTAGGTTTCAGTCTAACCGGATCCAGCTGAGTAGGTACTAGTGTTTCACATGGAGTAACCGCCTATCTGACCTCCACAACTCAATAGTCGGGTAACACGATACTTCTTGGCAAGACTGGTTTCGTATTTCTGACTACCGTAACGACTGTGATTGAATTGGAGACACGGAAGAATCTCGATGTCACCCATCCACAGACAGACCGGCCTCGGCAAGCGCTTAACCTTGAAGATCGACCCTTGCGGCTGTTATTATTTAGCCACGAGCTCCTCCACTATACTACCAGACACACTTGACACTATCTGCCAGATTTTAAAAGTGCAATATTATATATACATAACGTTTTTTTTTTCGTGGTAACATCATCAGATGATTCCTTCCACCCCGGGCAGGACCGGAGGGACTGTCAGACTTGTACTGACTAAAATCCACGGTATTCCTTAAATAGCCCTTTACGTTCCGGGGTCACGGTAATGAGATAAGTCCCACGACCCTGGCAGGCTTCGGCCCTCTACAGGGGGGGCCTCGTCATCTTGCTGACGCTCTTTGAGGCGCGCGTGGAACACAACGCGCCGTCGACCCGGGCATGGTCCATGGTCGGACAGCGAGTTGCCCTTTACTCGCTGTCCGCATGCCCGCGCCTACGGTGGCCGGAGATCGTCGGCCGACGTCCGACGCCGTGGGCGACTACCACTGCGGCTGGGTTGGAGGGAGGACGCTATCCTCTCCCTCACGCGGCCCGCCTCCTCCTTCGATAGCATGACTGCTTCGCAGAAGGAGGCGACCGCTTCCCACTCCGTCTCGCCCCGCAGCATGGCCTCGACCAATGCCGGGCGCGAGAGGTCTCCGCCTATCGCCGCCGTGAGGACACGTCGGTGCTCTGCCCAAGCGGGGCAGTCTTGCACCGTATGCTCTACTGTGTCCTCAGGGCGAACCTCGCAGTGGTGACACCCAGGCGATACATAACGTTTAAAGTTAATCGTAACTGATTCGAAAGGATGCAATAGGACATTAGGCAGCCTAGTCAAGCTTAGCCGTTTATAGAGTACCTCACAATGTACCTACTTACCTTGATCGATATATCGGTGTGCTGTCACAAGCCTTTGCCATATCTTTGAACAGTGGTTTGAGATGTTTCTCTAACACAAGAATTTTTTTTATATTCCGGTTGTCTATCTGCCAGAAGAAATTAATGATAAGCAGAAGAAAATATGTGATGACGAACGCAAATAAACTGTTACAACAGAAAATTGCCGAAAGAGATTATGAAAGAAAGCTTGTGATTCAAAATAAAAATTTAAAATGCGACCTTTTCATGAATCCAGACGGAAGTTTATAACGGAAATAATTAAAACTGTATGGATCGTAATAAAAATCGGTTGAATTTCCTGCTCGCAAAAATGCTAGGTAATTAACTAAAGTCAAGGCCGTGATTGATTGCCAAAAAGAAAGGAAGCAGCGAGGTTGCACTAGTCTTCGCGGTCAGCCGTGGGGCATTAGATACAAAGGTCGCTGTATAAGTTTCCAACCAGACAAAATTAAGGCCTCATTTTCAAAGACCATTTGTGTTCCTTTACCTCTCTTACAAGTGTTATAAGAAGACCTTCAACTAGTCTTATCACTATCATCATATTAAACTCATGTCGCTCCATCTTTATCGACATCAGCTGCTTGATCTTTTCCTCCCATAAAATGGACCTCTCCCAGGCACCTACTCTGATGGTTCTGAAAAACAAGTTTAAAGAGATATATTTTATACAATGTTAACCTTAATACTACTTTAAAGATAAATTTTGTGAGAACAGGAAATATAATCTACCAAAAATACTTGAGGGCCGTAAAATAGATTGGAACACTTGGAGATTATTTTACAAAATTTCATTTCACCTATTTTGATCTGAAGCTTCAAGCTTAATTATCCATAGTTACATTTAAACGCCTGCCCAATTGAAATAGGACTTGGCAGGAAATTTCTGGCACTGACAAACTAAGCAAAATACAGGATTGATGTCTGGAGATCACAACTAGGGATCACGGTTGATAAAATTGGAAGGAAGGTACGCAGAAATGAGACCGTTGTAAGGAATGGAGAGAGGTTTTGTATCCAGCAGTATATAGTCCTCCTACCTAACCGATTACGGACACAGCGACTAATCTCATAGCCCGATGGAACAGAAATCCGACGTGACCGGAGAGATTTGGCGCAGGACCAACGGCTTAACGTGCTTTATGAGGTCCAAGGATATCACACCGTCAACTTTCAATTTCCGGGCCACTTCTACAACGTGTAATTTAAAGGTTATATACATACCGAGTGCATGGCTTCTTTGGATGATAACAAACGATATGGCAAGCGTTTTCTAATCCTATGTCTACATGTGTGCAGCATATTAGAAATTTCAATACATTGATACCAGAGGCCGAATTTTTCAAATTAAAAAGAACGAAGAGAATTATCGTTTTATTGGCAAGTGACGTGGAAAGTGATGACCCTCATAGTGCTGTGACACGTTTGTTATTACTGGTATTCAAGAAACATATGAAACCAATAATTTGGGTTCAATTCTGTGAGTCAATTATTTTGAGCTGAAACTTTGCATAGAGACTCCATACCAGATGTTGTCTTCAGTCCTTTTGGATAGATATGGGATTTCCGTTACACGTTGTATAAGATAGAAAAATTTCTATCAGAAAAACCTATTAACACTTTTTGCCCGACCCGGGAATCGAACCCGAGACATCTTGTTCAGCAGTCGCGCTTGGGACCACATGACCACCGAGGACAGCAGTAGGACAGTATGGATAAGTAGTTATGTACATATGAATATTGAAACGACTGGAAAATTATGAGTCTACGAAACTGTTACTTACACGAGCCACATGCAAACGAAGAAATTCCAAGCGGCATCCGGAGTTTTCGACCTTACTAGGGCATCCCCCTTCTTAATGTAAAATGTTTCACAAGCAGAATAGGACTCCACGCAGTATCCAGTATCAAGGAGTATCACTATAGCATAGTAGTAGTACCAGGTTTCGGCTGAAAAACGTGAACAAGATTGTCGAGCAATTGTATAATACCTTAAATATTTCTCTTATTAAAAGAAAAACAAACAAATTACAATATGACAACAGACAGGTTCATGACGCTTGGTCAAAAAAGAAAAAGAAAGTAGATATTATTTCATCTAGTTGTAACATCTTGATGAACTATGTATGTGGGCATATGTTTCAGGATGGTCTTTGAAGCAGTAGTCTGTCTTACTGAGGGAGTTCTTGAAAAGGCGCCAGGACTTAAGGTTACAAGGCCAGGCTACCGAGATGGAGACAATTAGCATCTCTTAGCCAGCATTGAAGAGTAAATTAACAACATTTAAACTATTTCTTCTGTCTTTGAAACCGTGCCTTACTGGGCAGGGTTACAAAATTTCAAAAATTTGGTACCGTTGCGTTTAGTACCTACTGTTAAGTTCGTGTAGGTTAGAAAAATAGAACAAAAACAGTTTTTGAGACTGACAACTAATGACGAGTCTTCACAAATGGCAACATTTGGTATTTTTATTAGCTGACCCGCCGAACTTCATAGCCCACACATTTTTACCCGACTGCAAAGGAAGGGTTATGTTTTTCGCGCGTATCTTGATGTATGTAATATTCTTTCTATTACCTCATATCTCCAGAACAGGTGAACGGATTCACATAATTGAGGTATTGTTAGATTCTTCTTAGCAGCCCAAGTGTTCTTAGGTGACATTTGAAAAAATCAAACTTGGCGGCTGTGCGAAGCCAATATACACAGTGAAATAAAAATATTTTTTCGAATACTACAATATGGGTATCAAATTAAAGGGCTTACCACAAGGATATCATGTTTATCATAAGTGTAATACTAGCAAAAATAATACGAAGACAAAGTTTAAAAATATGGACTTATCTCTTTCACTTTCTGAATCCGGTGGGGTGCCAATGTGACACGACCGGGAAAACGAACAAATTGTTAATATTTTAACTAAAACGCATAAAAAAAGTGTTCTTTAAGATTTTTTAAATAACTTTTTTTTAATATTTGCTCACCTTCTAGTTAAACTTTCCTTGGACTTCAACAAATATTTTAAACAGGAATTAGCCATCCGTTCTCGAGTTTAAGCGAGACTAACGAACAATAATTGATTTATATAGATATACAATAGAGTTGTCAAATAAAGCGATTTATAATAAGTTAAAATGAGAGTAATGATGATGTTTCGCAGTGCTCAGATTTGCTGAGCCAGCTCCTTTTGTCACACTGGTTGATTTTTATTGTATTATAAAATACCTATGATTTTCTTTCTTTATTTTTTACTAGCTGTGCCCCGCGGTTTCACCCGCTTATAATCCTACTACTATTATTACCTAGAAAAACTCTGAATATCGATGAAAATATAAGTACCTATCTAAAGCCATGCAGCCAGCATGTTGGCCGAGCGTTGTCGAGTGAGGCCAATACCAACATGTACACGGTATATTTGCCTTGTCTTGCTATCGCATAAATCATATTTTATAATATAAGAAATTTCTTATGAAATAAGCAGCACTTTTATGTGTATTTGTTTTTCTCTTATACCTAAGTGTCATGTGTGCATAAATAAATATATTTGCGGTTTCTGAAAATGTGGTACCTATATCTCAAAAACAACTAACTGTATCTAATTCAAACCAATTTTAATTAAAAGTTTTCAGTAAAATCTACAGCATATATATATATTTTTGATTTTACACTTTATTATTTTAAAATTTAGAGAGAACACATATTACTACTTTGGAAGTGTATATCTTCCAAATGATTGACTTTGAGAAAAAATGATTTTAGGAATCATCGTCAACAATGTTATTTTTAAAGATCTATCTATATACGCCAACACCCGCACGTACAGAATAGATGAATTTTTTTTTTCAATTTCCGTTTCCTTTATAATTATTATCGTTTAAAAATCGGAAAGCGGTTTGCAGAATACATCTATATACCAAGTTTCAACTCTGTAGTTTTAATACCTACATAGTTTCGGAAATAAATGACTGTGATATACGAAAGGACAGACAGATTGACAGACATGACGAATCTATAAGGGTTCCGTGTTTTGCCATTCGGCTATGGAACCCTAACAACATGGCTTTAAATCCATGCCGACGTGTTTGAGTCTCTGACCCTTTTTTCGGGTGGGAAAATCATCGAATGACTTCTACTGATTAAAAGCCCACCCTGTTCCTTCATGTGCCCTTGCGTTCCGGGGCCGCGGTATCTCGTTAGAACATTCCCACAACTACGGCGTTTTATTTATTGTGACTGCGAAAGATACCTTTGCAGGACATTGTATCCTTTTAAAACTAAAAAGTAAATCTGTAAGTACAATGGTGCATGGGTATTCGAGGTTAGTGTCGTTTGTCTCGCCACTGGACTGGTCCTGTGAAAACTATGGCAACTATGACATTGCTTCAAAGATATTTTAATAAAAGTAACGACTTAGTTAGACCCTATATACTATCTACGATAAAATAAAAATTTTAGGTAACCTTCGACAACCTTAAAACACCTGAACAGAACTTGATAAATTGTAGCTAAGAACCATCTCATCACATGAGCTTTCTAACAAAAAAACCTCATCATAATCGGTCCTACGATGCCACAGATAGATACGTCAAACTTATAACACCTCTCTTTTTGCGTCGGGAGGGTTAAAAAAGGAATTGAATCCCCTACACAAAATTACGAATCGTAAAAATATAGACAGTAAAACGTATTTTTATAACTGTATAGATCAAATGGAACTAAAATAAAACAAAATCAATAAACTAACTACTTATAAACTTTAAACTAAACGATGCTTAATGTTCTCCTTTTAAGTCGTTTAAAAAAATTTGCATAAACAAAACAACACCCTATCAAAATTACTTATTCAAGTAAAATAAAAATATTGAAATGTAAGACAAAAACATACATCTGACGTAAAAAAAGCTGAAACAATTTTCACTTACATAGGAAGTTTCGTAGCAAAGAAATCGAAATGAAACCAAGTTTAGATACGAGTATGTTACTATGTATCGGAGATTGTAAGTGATACGGTTTTACGTTGTTGAATAATTTTCAATTTACATTTTCTCCTAAACCATAAGTCCAAATTAATACTGTAAAAGGCAAAGTTTATCTTCATGAAATTGTCATGATGATGAGAACTTTGGAACGTAAGTATTAATATGGCCGCATAATAATAATACTACAAAATCATGCCTTATTGTTTTAATATTTTCTTCACATAATTTGTCTTATTTTATATTAAAGTTAGATTAAAGTTAGATATGTGGTAATATATTAAAGTTAGATATGTGGTACCACAGACTTCTTTTTAGATCGACATAAACCCTACATTTTTGTAGTACATGATCTTTACGTATATCTCAGTATTTCGCCAGCGCACGCGGTTATAGCAATTTAGCGGTGTATTTTATTCTGACTTACTTCACTAATACCCTTATTTTAGGAAAACCGAGAGCAGTAGCGTATTACTATATAGCCTATAACCTTCCTCATGAAATTGCCTATCATAATCAAAAAGAATTTTTCAAATCCACCCAGTACTTTCGAAGATTAGAGAGAAGAGCTTTCAAACAAACAAACAAACTTTCCGCTCTGTAATATTAGTATAGATGTATTACAACTTACAGCACAAGTCGTAATGATCGGTCAAATAGAAGAACTCCCGCATGATAGTGACCATTTCATGTATCTTGAGGTCGTCCAGCAGAAGCTTCAGCATGCATAGGACTAAGGATTCCCGCGTGTTCATCTCGGTACGGCTTGTTACCATGTGCATTACTGACAGCCCGAACTCTAGGCTTTCGATTTTTTTTCCTTGCTCCACGCTGTAACACAAAGTTTAATCTGTAAACAATAATCACATAGCAAGATAGAGGCTTCTTCTTACTCATTAGAAACAAACAGAAATCGCTTGCTAGTTTTCAAGTATGAATATAGTGTATTTTGCATCTTCTTACTCCAGTCTTTAAATATTAAAAAGATATAAGTACTTGCGGTTACCTTCGTGTGGAAACCGCAAGATCACCAACGGACACAATACATTTATAAGTATATGCGTTGATGGCCGCTTTGTGATACAAACCACAACTACTAAATTGTCACTGCCATTATTAGTCACGGTCCCTTATTAAACACCTCTATGTAAATAGTAGGAGTCACTGATAGCCAAAGACTATAAAACCACCCACTCTCTGCTGAGCCTGTGTGGAGGGGGATGACAAAGTGGCACATCTGAAACTAAGCTGTCCTGTGGTCATTGATCTTAGGGCAAAATACCTCAGGAACCTAGGTTCCTTCCATGGAATTTTAAGTTACTCACACCAGGGCAGTATTCTGCTTTCTGGAGAAGCTATCGAATAATGTAATTTGTCTTAACAGTATGCAAAATACGCGCTTGGTCTTACAGTTGCGGAAATACATATATACTTACATAAGTATAAGCGTTGCACTTGCACCCAGATAAGTATGAAGGTGTCATCGCAACACAGTTTACCTACCTACCTACTCATCTTTGTCTAACTATCTATACTAATATTATAAAGCTGAAGAGTTTGTTTGTTTGTTTGTTTGTTTGTTTGTTTGTTTGTTTGCTTGAACGCGCTAATCTCAGGAACTACCGTTCTGATTTGAAAAATTCTTTCAGTGTTAGATAGCCCATTTATCGAGGAAGGCTATAGGCTATATATCATCACGCTAACACCAATAGGAGCGGAGCAGTAATGAAGAATGTTTCAAAATCGGGGGATTTTTTTTTCCACGGGGACGAAGTCGCGGGCGGAAGCTAGTAGGTAAATAAATGTACTAACTAGAAAAGGAATATACTGGTGTATAGGTAACAAACAGCTGGGACCTCGGTGACGTCTAACTGTCCACATTTACGACGACACACTTCCATCGCACGGGTCTCCAGCTTATGGCATTTCGAGAACTGTACGGAATAAAGACAGGCAGAGCATATATTCTATTAAGGTACTGCGTAGAATTTGATTATTTTATAATAAAAGGGTAATGTTTGCGAGTAAGTATATAATATATGTAGAAGATCATCTTCGAAACTCCTCATTCGCTTTTAAAAGTTCTCTGACCCACTGGTCAGAGACTACATTGCTATGCTACACACTACATTATCACTGAGTGACATAAGCTATATTTTTCGCTGAAAAATACTTTTCATGCGATCAAAGCTGGGGACAGAAGCTAGTACCTAATCATAGTACCTGAGTAGTTAAAAGTACCTCATCAAAAATAGCTCAACAGCGTTTTGGAGTCTCTCAACAGTAGGTACGCACTTTAGGTTGTCCCAAAGGATATGTGCAAAGGCATAAATAAAAATGTCATTGGTTTTGTGCCAACCAGTGCCAGCTGGCAATCTGAAAAAACTAGGATGCCACATCGAAAAACGCATACAGAGAGCTTATTGTTACTTTTTCAGCATCAAATCAAAACCTGGTCGACTAAAAAAAAAAGTTGCAAATGCACTTCGGCTTATAAGCAGCAATATCTACTCAACAGATTCTGACAGCAAAGTCACACCATAAAGGTAGTCTTTCTAAACTAAACAGGTAAGATTTTACCTGTTGTCTTCCCGCAAAATCTGATATCATATTCCCATAGCTGATGCACAGGAGCCGAAAGTTCGAGTTGGTACGCAGAGCATAGTGCAAACACCATTTAGCTGCTAAAGTTGCGTTTGCTGCCTCCTTTTCTTCCTAGGGCGTACAATATAAAGCAATTTCAATAAGAATGTGCTACCTAGAGTGAACGAATTAGTATTGGAGACCTTGCTCCAAATGAAGCGTAGGTAGACGACTTAGTGGCGGTCAGAGGACATTGTTTTTCAGTTTTAGTAGATACGTATCAAAGATGCAACAAAGCCCGATGGCTAAGGTGTCGGACTTGTGATCGAGGGGTCCCGGATTCCATTACAATACCCACCGTGAACCCACTCCAGACACAAGCATTATAATCTTGTGCCTGGCTGGAGTGGGCAAAGGCACAAGCAATTTCAATAAGAATGTGGGTGATTCTTTGAAACCGAGTGTATTTGACTCATTGATATGGCTCAATTTTTTTTTACCATTTTCTTGAAATTGATATGACATCTTTTCATTGTCATTACATGTTATAATATATATCAAAGGCACAGATTTTTACCCAGTAGCTTAGGATTTGGGCTGTGCTCATTAATTGGCCAACCAGATTAATGATGACCAATGCAGATGAATGAGACTTGGTACCATATTAATTGGAACCATGCAGATAAATGAGAATAAAATATTTTCTTCAATAAACTTTATTATTCATGAATCAACGGACAAATATGAAAATAATTACAGTCACATGTAATTTTTGTCTAAAACAAGAAAATCATAAATTAAATCTTAATGTAACTAAATACTGACACACATTGACAATTTAAAAACTTAATGTAGGTAAATCAGGATTTCTTCCAAGTTTCAAACAAATACGGGTATACAGGCGGAAGGTACGGCTGGGGTTTTTAATTTCACCAAATGAATTTAATACATATCCAATTCCAATAGGTATATATTTCAATGCTCGGTGATCGACCTTGGATCATCGAGAATTCAAGTATATACCTTATGTGATTTGTTAAGTTCGATTGGTTAAGTAGTAAATTCAATTGATAAATTTTAAATACTCTGCCATACCATCCACCAGTATACGCAGGTCCTTACTAACTATTACAAACAAAAAATACAAGAACAATAAAAATCTTATTAAAAATAAAATAAAACGTAATCACTATGAGTATCAAATTCAGACTATTAAATCAAATTAGTAATAGGAATATGCAGAGAGATCCGACAAATGTAGCCTGCAAAACTGAGGTATTTTTAATTGCAATTTTTGGTCACATTAATGGAACTAAACATGATATCGTTGAAAACTAAATGAATGACTACAAAAAAATATCTATAATTATTTAAAAAAATACTGAGGTCTTCATCACTAGAATCTAACAAGTATGGATTAAAATTTTCTAAATCGATGCTAAATTTATTATTACCATCTTTTGAAAACGTTATCTCTGAGATATTATCCAAGTCAAAATTTTCGATATATGCCACACTTTCTTCTGCACTTGCCTTAATTTCACCTTTTTCTTCAGTTTCTTTAATCATAACAACTTCTTTATCTATTCTATTGCTTATACCTATTGAATTGCGTGCATGTTTTGTATTTATTGCAGGGTTATTTGATATATTAAAAACTTTTCGTGTGTTTCTTTTTTTATTTTTATTTGTAGAAATGTTACCTCGACCTTCATGTGTTGTCCAAAAAGATTCGCCAATTTCTCTTAATTGTCTTTTTGAATTAGCTAGCGGTGTGACTGGTGAGTTTTGCTTTTCCACGTCTTCCAGGTTATAAAAACCAAGATGTTTCATGCCATGATTGCAAATGACGGCTTGATACTGGCAAACGCTATCTGTACAGCTCAGTTTACGAACAGCCAATGAGGTGGATTGGACGTTCCATACTATCTGGTGCATTTTCATTGAACCAGGAAAACCTTTTACGTTTTGGGGGAATAGAAAGTCCTTTTCACTGACATCATATTCTGAAACAGTTTTCAATTTCACTTTATTTAAATTTTGCTCCATAATATTTAAAAAATCATCCAGATCTTTTATATCTTGTCCTTGGGAAACAGCACGATCCGCAGTCCTCTTTATAACAGCACCTACTCCATCAGGGGCAGCTTTTCCATGACCAGATTCGCTGTAGTTCCACGTAATGGTTTTGATAGAGCTCAGATATATGTGCAAAGAAGAAATTACATGGAATATTTTTTTATTCCGATACTGACTCCATCTAGTCAGAAATAAAATGTATAGTGTGAATACTCGTATTCGTTTCACCTAGATATTCGAGGATTGGTATAATATGAGCCCATACAGCTGAAATGTCATGACGAAGGCATTCACTCACCGTACAAAAAGATTGTACTTGCTGTATCTTCTTGTCGTCCAGAAAATATATTACCGAAGTATGTAACGTTAATTGTTTACGGCTACTACCAAAATGATAGGACTGAATTTCCTCGTGTGTAACGAGGAAATTCAGTCCTATCATTTTAACTGCATAATTTTCACTAAAATCTACATGCACAATACATTCACCCTCTTGAAGATGATCTTTTAAATGTTTAAAAGCCTTTTGTTGAGCAACGATGTTACCACAATGCATGAAATACTCATTCAATGTAAATTCAAATTTTTCAATACATTTCTTTGGTGCTTCTCTTTTTTTCATTTTTTCAGTAACTCTTATTTTTCTCTCTGTACCTTGAATCATGTTTTGTTTAGTCTCCCACTGCCAGTACATTATATCAATAGAATTATCAAATTCTTGATAGCAAACTGCTTTATTCTTGCGCGTTGAACACGTACGATGCAAGCAATCAACATCATATATGTCGCAACAGAGCAAAGAGAGAAGATCTTGGGAGGTCTTAGATGATATTATCTTCCTCTGGTACAATCCTTGGACGATTAAATCCATGTTAGTGTGCAATTTGCACAAACAAGTGTCTCTTGATCTAATGTCAGGTAGCAGCACCCAAAATGGTCTTAGCTTGCAGAATGCTGAATAGCTGAGAGTGAAATTTGAGTTTTTTAGAAACTTTTGATGCAGATTGATAAGACTGTCACTTAGATACCGCTTTTGTTTACGTATCTTGTTTCTTGTTATGAATTCTTTTTTTCCAGAGCACAGTCTGCTATTTTCATCGCCTTCGTAAAATATTTCTGCTTCTTTTTTCAGAAGTTCAGGCAAAGAATTTAAACTATGAGTCAGGGTTCTATTTGACTTTGTACTGATACGTTTTATTACAGGGAGTATTCTACTTTGATTGGATGTTATAGCTGACGGTACGTTTTTTATTTGTTCCGACATTAATCTTTGCAGTTTTTTCTTGTAACGTTCATTTTTTTGCTTCATGTTAATAATTATTTGTTTAAGATTATTTGTCTCCTTTTGTGATTTGTAACGGATACGCCTTATAGCAGAAGTTGCAGGTGAAGAATAGGAAATAGATTTTGCATTAAGTGTATTTAGTCCTAAATCAGTGGAGACTTCATTGCTCTGTTGAGAAATGCTGCGCAAAATTCTAGATGGTCCTGGTACGGGTGACTGCAGTTCTCTGTTTGGAAACTGGAAACGTAAATGTTGGTCATTATTTCTGTCTTGGAAAACTATCGGTTCAGTATCCGATAGAATGCTTGGACTTTGAGGTGGAGTGTTTTCTTCAAGCATGGCCGCTATTCTGTTTTCTTGTTTCTTTCTAAGGTAATAGGCCTTATAATTCTTTCTCCATCTCTTTCTTTGCAATCTTTGTTGTCTAGGATTCATTTCATTTATTGATAGTTGCTTTTTTTCTTTTTTCCTACGTATGTAGGTTTGTCGATTTTTTTCTTGTTTTTCTTTCCACAACTCTTCGTTATTTTTAATTCTTTCATATCTCCTTTTCTCTGCAAGTCTTTTTTTCTTAGTCTTTCTTCTCTTGTTTGCTTCTTTGGTTTTGCCATTTCGAAAATATATATCTGAAAAAATAAATAGGCTTAAAGCGACAGCTAGAGTAAAACAATATAGTTTAGACCTACAAAAAAACGTAATATACAGCTGCTTCACCAGGGGCCGTGACATTGAAATAAAAATAAAACAAAAATAGGCCAAATGCGAGTCAAACTTGCCCATGAAGGGTTCCGTAGTAAGTACGCAAAATAAGTTGTTCATAGTGTTTTTATGAAATATAATGTTTTAGAAAATGTGATATATCGCAAAAACGCTATCACGATTCATTTCAAACCAATTTTTGTTGAAAGTTTCCATTAAGATCTGTATATATTTTTTTTTTCAGATTTTTCACTCTATTATTACAAAAGGGTGGGACACAAAAGTTCTATCCCCTATAATAAAACAAATCAAGTACTAACTTCTTCATTAAAACTAGTTTATCTGATAAAGAAAAATGAATCTGGTGTTATGTGATCAATGTGATCATCCTTATTTATATCAAATCAAATTCATATGCCCCGTTCAAATTCATCTGGACATAAGAGTCAGATGAAACCAGACTAATGGGAGCCAGATAAATTAGGAATTGCAAGATAACCGAATCCTACTCTTTTATTTATGACCGGATGATATCATAGATATAAATAACATGAATAAACAACCTTATCAAAGACTTTAATTTAGTTGCAAAACGTAACTACATACACACAATTCATAAAAAAAGACGGATTAATTATGCGACTTACCTGACAAATGCCAGATCACAACTTTCAATTAAACTTTTTTACAAAATTGCACCCGTGCACGTACTTTCGATGTGACAGGACGGCACTGACTGACGCGGCCAATCACGAGTCGATATTATTCTATCAAATATATTGTGTTTACGTTGAAAGCAGGTTTGAACAAATTGCGCCAGTTAAATTATTATTTTGGTCGGGGACATTTTTTGAAGTTATATAATTACGAATATACGCAATTATTTGAAAATCTAATCATACAATATCAAGAAACAAATATTTAAATATCGGTGAAACGCACTCATTTTAATATATTGCTTCATTAAGATCGCAAAAAATTGATTAGTTAAATAAAAACCGGCATGGGGACATACCAGATTAATTAGTTTTGACCGTTTTCTGGTGACTTAATTACTGCTTGTTTTAAGTAATCTCAATTAACTACGTTAGGCCTCGATAGAAGTTTACATTTACTATAAAACCTGTAATTGCAGTTGAGATTGAATATTATTTAAACGTGTTCTTCAGTCAAAAACATGTCAAAACTGTGTTTCAAAGAATCACCCATGTGCTACCTAGAGTGAACGAATTAGTATTGGAGACCTCGCTCCAAATGAAGCGTAGGTAGACGACTTAGTGGCGGTCAGAGGACATTGTTTTTCAGTTTTAGTAGAAACGTATCAAAGATGCAACAAAGCCCGATGGCTAAGGTGTCGGACTTGTGATCGAGGGGTCCCGGATTCCATTACAATACCCACCGTGAACCCACTCCAGACACAAGCATTATAATCTTGTGCCTGGCTGGAGTGGGCAAAGGCACAAGCAATTTCAATAAGAATGTGCTACCTAGAGTGAACGAATTAGTATTGGAGACCTCGCTCCAAATGAAGCGTAGGTAGACGACTTAGTGGCGGTCAGAGGACATTGTTTTTCAGTTTTAGTAGATACGTATCAAAGATGCAACAAAGCCCGATGGCTAAGGTGTCGGACTTGTGATCGAGGGGTCCCGGATTCCATTACAATACCCACCGTGAACCCACTCCAGACACAAGCATTATAATCTTGTGCCTGGCTGGAGTGGGCAAAGGCACAAGTATACAACGTGTAACAGAAACCCCATATCTATCCACAAGGGCTGAAGACAGCATCTGGTATAGTGTCTCTATGTATAGTTTCAGCTCAAAATAAGTGACTCCAAGAATTGATACCAAATTATCAAATTATCATATGTTTCTTGAATATCAATCATAACAAACGTGTCACACCACTACGAGGGTCAATAACTTTGCACGTCACTTGCCAATAACACGATATTTCTCTTCGTTCTTCTTAATTTGAAAAATTCTGTCTCTGGTATCAATGTGTTGAAATTTTTAATAAGTTCCACACATGTAGACTCAGGATTACAAAACCCTTGCCATATCATTTGTTATCATCCAAAGAAGCCATGCACTTGGCATGTACCTATATACCCTTTAAATTACACGTTGTATTTACTTTAGTTGGAGGAGTTAATAAAATTGCTAGTACTTTAAAAAATGTGAAACTCGATTCATTTAATTACCTTTCTCTTTTGGAGTCTTGTTAAGATATATCTATACTCTTAAAAAAAAAAAACATTCAAATCTGTAATGGTCGTACACTATTACAGATTTTACTAAGGGTAAAAAGTGTTATAACAGACGGTCTAAGTTAAGTGATCAGTTAGTGGTCAAAATCAACTTAAAATAAACAAATATAAAGTCGATATTTAAGTGGTAGATAGATTGAAAGTATCTCGCATTACCTACTTAGTACCTTACCGTAAATAGTCTGTACAATCTGAATAGTGTTGTAGCTATATCTTCGTAGTAGTTGCCAATAATGCCACTATCCCTCTCTATGTACAGGTTAGGGGCAATGTAAAGAGCCATCGTTTGGTGGAATGATGCCCCCAGGTTACAGAATCTTCTCATGTGCCTGAAAACATTTTTAAAATTTTCTAGAAAGGACGGGAATACAGGTCGCGATGCCAAAAAAAAAATGCTTTAGCCAAGAAATAGACGGGGATCTATAAGTTCATTGCCTGTCAGGGTTGCGGGAATGTTCTAACGTGATACCACGGCCATTGAACGCAACGGCAGATGAAGAAACAGGGTGGGTTGTTTAGTCAGTAAAAGTCTGTCACTCCCTTCCACTCCATCGGGAAGAGTAGATGATTTTCCCCAAAACAAAAGCCAATTAGTTATCTATCAATATTTTGAGGAAGATAGAGCTATTAGTTTAGTAATAACCTTTTGACCGTGACAAGTAAATGCCAAATACACTTCTAAGGTCAGAGCCAGCGTCAGAGACTGTCTGGCATTAATTCTGAAATGGACCGTCTTGGCGCAGCCAGCACGTGTTGTCTTTATTGTTTTACCCTTTCTATTTTCTTTCTGATGAATTAATGCCAAATAAATGTTTCTTTCTTTCTTTTCTTTACTTACTTGGAAGACGGGAAAGGATGATTATACAGCTGCATGGCATGAAGCAATTGTTTCCTAGCTTCGCTATGGTCTCCCGACTCCAGCATACATATCCCTCTCAAGGAATAAACGCTCGCCATACTGAAGTCTTTCACCCATTTCTTGTTCATGTTGTTTGGGTAGAAATTTTCATTCTATAAACAAAACATTGATAACACACATAATTGTGTTGTGGGTAAAGTTACGTGTAAGGTTTGAAATTTGTATGTACGGTGGCCGGCACATCAACCTACTCCAATCTGTCAAAATAATTTAATAGATTCACAACTTTATTACAACACGATAAGGTTCAAACTCAATTGGGTAAATTTGATATAGCTTGATGTGCTGGCGACTGTACATAATATCATAATATATTAATAAGATAAACTGTGTAAACGTTTCTTATTCCCAAAAATAGGCAAACACATGTATTCCCAGAACGGTTTATAGGCAATGGTTGACAGTACACACAAAGTTCCATATTTAAATATCAATCGAGTCTTGCCAATAACCGGGCAGAAATTTTTTTTTAAATGTTGCCCCATACTTATATTTTTTTCACACGAATTTCTCTTGTATCGTGGGTACATTTTAAGAATCACCCTAACACTGATGAGGCCCCCCGTAGAGGGCCGAAGCCTGCCGGGGTCGTGGGACTTACCCCATTACCGTGACCCCGGTACGTAAAGGGTTATTGAAGGAACACCGTGGATTTTAGTCAATAAAAGTCTGACAGTCCCTCCCACCCTGCCCGGGGTGGGAGGACTTATTTGATAATTTTACCACGCTAAAAAAAAAAAACCCGTAACACTTAGGTGTTTGAGGCCTTACAAACATTTGTTCCAGTACCGGAATCGAAACCACGATACGCAGCGCAGCTCCGATCGCTAAATCACTGCACCTACTGTGTCATCCAACGAGCGCCGAGGCTGCTACGGTTAAATTCCTCATAAAGGTTTCTGGATTTTTTTTTTCTCTTTTTGTCAGAATCCATTACACGTCCAACTCATCAATAAAGCCGCCACCACAATACGAGGCAGTTCCACCATTATCTAAGAAGGTTCTAGTAGTTGTACCTGAACAAAGTCCTCAACTTCTATCAGCAGTCGAATAGCCTGTGGTATGTTACTGTTGATGTTGATACATAGATCTGTGTATTCCAAATAAGCCTCGTACAGTTTTTGAAATTCACCTGCAAAAATTAGAATATCGATAGATTTTGTAAGGGATAAGCGAAAACGTTCCCAGACGTGATGGATGTGATGAGGCCTATCCATTATCCAATACCTATTGCTTTGAATTGAATAGAATGCATTTATTCGTGAGACAAAGTAATATTCTACCGTTTAAAGCAAGAGTAAAATTACATCTTGGTTCGCTCGTCCCATCATAGACCTCATCTATCGCTTACCATCAGGCGAGATCTCTTGACCTCTTCAAGAGTGGGCTCATCCATAATAAAAATAGTATGTAAAATAATGGTTCAAGTTATAATAAAATAAGAATTGAGTTTACAAATACATATAAAAACTTTATACCAAAAAATAAAGTTATTTTTCACTTTGCAGTGTTTTTTGGGAGTCGGTTTAATTTTTTGGTAAAAAGTTTTTATTTCACTCTTTTTAGTTGGTCAATTTTTAATTTACCTAGTTACAAGAGCCTAAATGTCAACTACTACCTTTTACAAAATATTGCTTTTCCCAATGCTGGGCCGTTAATTATTGAGGAGTTCTCCTGGTACTTCACCATCAGCTCTACATCACCATATGCATTGTGACGAGCATAAAGTGCTTAACATCCATATTCAAGTAATCGAATCGCAACCCACTCAATACTTATTACTGAGTATTTTCGGCGGCCATCTGTGGTCTTCATCATCAGTTCCACTTCCTCAAATGGTACTTTTTGAGAGCAACTGCACAAGTTACTATAAGAAATACCCAAAACGCCATAGGTGTGCCTATAATATTTGAAGAGTTCCTTCAATTTCTCCAGGATCCCATCATCAGCTCATCAACTCTTTTAAGATCACTTCGTTGTCCATCCATCAATCAAGAATTCAAGACTCTTTTTCTCATCTTCCTCACGCCTCAGCCGCCGCGGGAGACGCCCCGGGCGTCGGGGATCACGAGCTGATCTCCGGCCACCGTAGACGCGGGTCTGCGGACGGCCTCAAAGAGCAGTCAGCAGCATTGACGGGGCCCGATAGGGCCATTGCCTTACGGGATTGCCTGAATAGTTCTGACGAGACACCGCGGCCCCGGAATGCAAGCTCAACAGAGGGTGCAGGGTGGGTTTTTAATCAGTAGAAGTCTGACACTCCCTTCCGCTTCACCCACAGCGGGAGGAGTCATATGATGATTTTCCACCCAGAAAAAAAGACTCTTTTTCTCAGGAACGGGTACAGATATCAAATCAGGAGGAGCTCGTGGCTAAATAATTAATAATACCAGCCACACGAGTTGATGATTGATCATTTTAACATATTGAAATAGCTCCGTGTCTTGGAAAGCACGTTAAGCCAATGGGTCCGGCTGTCATTTATATATCTTTGACAGTCGCTACGGTAATCTCTAGATTACCTTACACGATACCCCTTGGCAAGACCAGTGTAGCTTTTCTAGCTCTAGCCAGAAAAGCTACACTGGTCTTGCCAAGGGTTATCCACCCAAGTAACACAGTCATGGAGGCTTAAAACAAATCTGTCTATAGACAGTATTCATGGTAAATCTTTAGATAGGGGCTTTCTAAAGATGGTTTCAATAAAGAATATGTATTCTTACAGAGTTTTTTTTCTCAAGCTCGATTATTTTTAGGGCATTTGTTCTATAGCACACTTATTTTAAGTACGTTTATAGGTATATTGAATGTTTTAAGATACAATGCTCTACAAATAGTCAATAAAGCCTAAAGGTACCTAACTTGATATAACTTTATAGATAATATGATATATTTTAAGATAAAACATTCCATTTTATCTATTGGTACTCTTGTCTTTGCTTATAGACAGACTTAAGTCTAGATAAAATACTTTAATAGATATTTTTCAGTTTGTCTTAAAAAAGTATAGTGAAAACGTGTTTCTAGTAGTTTTTTTTTCCTAAAAAGGGCTTAATACACTTATATTTTACATTAAAAATTTGAATTGGATGATTTTATGCAATGGAGACAGTAAAAAAAACAACACTTCGAAACGGCGACGGAGCGGCCGCGCGGACGCATAGTAGGTACATGCGCGGTCCGAAGGGGGGGTCACAGGGGACATGACCCCCCCCCCCCCCAAATCGTACACGTCAAATTGGACAATCTTCTACAAAATAAAAGAAAGCTATTTAAGCGGAGAGTAGAGTCCGTTCCCATTGCCCACGTCCGTTCACATTATATCCGATCAGTCTGTTTTGCCGGAAGGTCGGTGGTTTGACTCGCCGCCAGTTTACGTTTGTATTTCGTACGCGATGGACGGTGACGATGATGTTCTTATATTGTGGTGGTATTTGAGACGAAAAGGTAGTAGAAAACGAAGACAACATTGAGTGCATCCTATACTTCGAGACCGATTTTCAACACATTTGAAACATTGATGGGTGAATTATTCACTAAACAGGTGTTGTAGTACAATCGGGAAAAATACAATAAACTTATGTCCTATTGATCATTTTAGATTTTCACTTTCAATTTTCACATTTATACAGGTGTCATACTGCTTTCCTAGCTAGGCTTGTTAAAAGCCTGTGGTAAGGATAAACATTAAGGAATGATGAGGCGAAGTTCTTTAACTACTTTCGAATGTCCGTAAGGATTGAGGAGCCACATCAGATTTTTTAAATATGATCTCACCATTATTTAGCATCAATGTAAATTATTTTGCAGGCTGAATTCTAGATTTAGCAGCAAAATATATCACTAGTTATTTAAATGCAAAAGTGGCTCCTCAATCTAAATGTCTGAATTGAGGAGCCACCTGGAACTCGTTAAGTAATAGATGAATATTTATGAACATTTTGTATCATTTAGTAGTAATTTTGCATATTACCGTCTAAAAATTTAGCTTCTGTAGCGCTAAAATGAAAGAAATTACAATACTTTTAATATGGCTCCTCAATCTAAACTCAAGAGGTGAATTTCTATTGGATGTGAGCGATCAATTAATATATTCGACTTAATGATCATTTAGCAGGTGTTGTGTTTGTTTTTGCAGTATAGGAATAAAATAGTAAAACAGAGTAAATTTTGTATATGAACGCATTTTCTTTGGCTCCTCAATCCTGACGTTCTAATTATATATGTTTGACTGTAGCCACCTGAGATCTCAACGGAATATAAAGCCAGAGATACTAACATTTAGCAGAAATGTCTGCTAAATATATCTGCACAGTTCTGGATTATTATTATTTTGGATTCTGAAAAAACAATACTTAACTATTTTCTTGTAAATTCAGTGTGTAGGGTGACCATATTGTACTCGTATTAATGAAACCAAGATAAGTAATTTATTAAATTTATATTTTCATAACAGATTATATGTGTGCGTGTGGATTGAGCGCTCCTTTTTAAAAGTTAATTATATTTTTTCGAAATCAAGAAAGAATTTAAGAAATAATTGTGAAAACTTCATGGTGAAGATAAAAAAATTGTGAAACCTATGGTGAGAAAGTCATGGTCAATTATCTAGAACACTCAATCTGCTAGTTTGAGAAAATACTGTAACTCATGTTTCAACATATATCTATACTAATATTATAAAGCGGAAAAGTTTGTTTGTTTGTTTGCTTGAACGCGCTAATCTTCGAAAGTACTGGGTGGATTTCAAAAATACTTTCTGATTATGATAGGCAGTTTCATGAGGAAGGCTATAGGCTATCTAGCATTACGCTACTCCTCTCGGTTTTCCTACAATAAAGGTATTGGTGAAGTAAGTCGAAAGGAAATATGCCGCTAAATTACTATAATCGCGTGAGCTGGCGAAATGCTGAGTTATACGTAAAGATCATGTACTACAAAAATGTAGGATTTATGTAGATCTAAAAAAAAGACCGCGGTACTGCCTATCTAACTTTTATAAATAATCCACAATATGGCAAATTATGTTAAGAAAATATTTAAAAAATAAGGAATGTTTTTGTAGTATTATTATTATGCGGCCATATTAATATTTGCGTTTGAAAGTAATTTCATCATCAAGACAATTTTATGAAGATTATCTTTGCCTTTTACAGTATATAATTTGGACTTATAGTTTAGGAGAAAATGTAAAATTAAAATTATTCAACAACGCTATTCACCGAAACGGCCGCGGCGGCCCGGGGATGTACGACGCGACGCGTTGAGCATGACTCACGTACTCTACCACTCCGTTATAGATACCGCACTGATAGTGAACCTTATCTTGGTTTCATTTCGACTTCTTGGCTAAGAGACTTCCTATGTAAAATTGTTTCAGCTTCTTTTACGTCAGATGTGTATTTTTGTATCTATACATTTGAATATTTATATTTTACTTTCTCTTTAGTTGAATAAGTAATTTTGGTGTTGGTTAAAATAGGGTGTTTTATTCATCCCACTTTTTTATATAATAATATAATATTCCACAATATTATTCCACAACTTTCACACAACGCCATCTAGTCCCAAAGTAAGCAGAGCTTGTGGTATGAGTACTAGACTACTGATAAACATACATATATATTTCTAAATACATGCATATTATAGATAAATTACACCCAGACAAAGAACAAATGATCGTGCTCATCACACAAACATTTGTCCTAGGTGGGAATCGAACCCACGACCTTGTGCATAGCAGTCAGGGCCACTGACCACTATACCAACGTGCCTGTCAAAATTTTTGTCATCGTTCAGTTTAAAGGTATGTTGTAATGAGATACCGCGGCCCCGGAAGGCAAGGGCAGCTGAAGTAACTGGGTGGGCTTATAGTCAGTAGAAGTCTGACACTCCTTCTCGCTCCACTTAGAGCGAGAGAAGTCATTCGATGATTTTCCCACCCGAAAAAACGGGTCAGACATTCAACGTTGGCATAGTTTAAAAGCGATGTTGTTAGGATTCCTTAGCCGAATAGCAAAAAAACGGAACCCTTATACTATTCGTCATGTCTATCTGGCCGTCTTTCCGTATGCCACAGTCATTTTATTCCGAAACTATTAAGACTACAGAGTTCAAACTTGATATATAGATGTATTCTGCAAACCGCTTTCCGATTTTTATGCGAAAATAATGTAAAAAAAAAACATTAAGGGAGGCTCCCCATACATGGAACTAGAACTAAAATTTTTTTTACTTCAAGCCTGTACGCCTATGCGGGTGTCGGCGTCTATAAATAGACCTTTAAAAATGATACTGAGGTTTATGTAATCATTTTTGTCAAAGTCAATCGTTTGAAAGATATATTTGGGGACACATTTTACTACTTTGGAAGTGCCAAAGTAGTAAAATGTGTCTCTAACTTTTAAAATAATAAAGTGTAAAATATAAAAAAATATGCTGTAGATTCTAATGAAAACTTTTAACTAATTGATTCGAACGAGATACAGTTTTTGAGATTTCATTTTCACATTTGCAAAATCCGCAAATAAAACTTTGTCATATAAACATTATGATAACAGCATTTTTTACGTTAATCTATGCTAGCAAGCATAGCTACGGAATTCTTCGCGAGTCAGTCGAAAGATATACGCTTCCAAAGTGGTAAAATGTGTTTCACCCCCCACCCCCTCCTACTTTTATAATAATGGAGTCAAAAACCAAAACAAAATATATGCTGTAGATCTTAATAAAAATTTCAATTAGAATTGGTTTGAACGAGATCGGGTCAGCAGTTTAAAAATACTCTAAATGTATTCTTGACAATATTATTAAATTAAACTATATTTACTTCGCGATTCTCTATCCATTGCGAATTAGATTGACGCATAAAATTACACATTAATAATAGTAGTAGGATTATACGCGGGTGAAACCGCGGGGCACAGCTAGTACTAGATATATGGTTAACATTTTTATGTGGAATAATTGTATTGAATTTTTGAAAACTATTCACTAATATTCAATTTATTTTGATTTTATGTAGGTTTATTTAGAACACTCAATCCTTCTATGGTGCAGACGGAGTGTTCCAAAACTCTCCAACTTTGGCTTAAAAAATGATTAGGATTCTTACTCTGTTTAACGATTATAATTCAGACTCAGTTTGTGCAACAAAAACCTTGACGTAAAACATAATAGTTCGCATAGCACAACCATTCAGTTTATATGAAACTATGTTTGATAGACTATAAAGTCTGGCTAACGAAAGCGTGACCTGAGAAAGCGCGGCAAATTCAAAAAATCTTTATGTGGCATTACTGACTATAGTAGGAGAAAAATGTTTTGATACTTGGAAATTTTATGTATTTACGACAATCAATTTATATAATAGTTGTTTACGAACTAATTTCTAATTTAGGGATAATACCACATAATGTTTTTAAAGACTCTGTTTGGTGTCTCGGAGCCTTGCCTGTCATGGATTGATTAAAAAAACGAATGTGTAAATTTATTTATTAGTATATACATAATATTAACCTACTTAACATGTAGTTTATTAAATTTCTCTAACATTTTTTTTTATCAACTACAGGCGTTTTGAGTATGATAATTATTTAATCATCGTACTCAAAATCCGAGTCCAAAAATTCAACCTCTAAGGATTCTTCTGTATCAGTGGAGTCGTCATCACCTACACTTATTATGATTTTTTCCATTACTTTTTCTGTTATGTGATCTCTTTGTTTGTATTATTTTATTTTCCACATTTATTACATGATTTGTCATTTTCTTTCAATCTTCTGCAGCTATTCAGCCAAATGAGGTTTTTATCAGTGTTTTATTTTGTTTTAGGGGCACCACTCGTTGTTAGATCTTGCCATGATATTTTAGGCTTATAATTTTTGGGTACATATGGTTCATCTAAATAGATGATTCGTTTTCCTTCCGTTCGTTTAGCAGCAATTTCTTGTAGATAAAGATGTCTCCAAGTAGCAATATCAAAACGTTCGACAAGAACCGTTCGTTCATTTTTATTTTTCTTGAACTCATACCCATTAGCAATTAATATTTCACGCAGAGTTTCTCTACATCCACTAAAGCCAATGCTAGAATGTAATTTTTCTAGCAATGTTCGCAATGTTGGGACCGCCTTTCTTACAATATAAAATTCATTGATTTTATTTCTTATTGCATCAATATTAAAAGTGTCTAAATCCAACACTGAGCTTTTGTGTGGGCGTTTTTTTCCTGGAGTGCTCCACATCCATTCATTCACAGATCCTTCCTTTTTTAGTGTTGTGACACCAACCTCTGCAAAACGAAGTATAAAATGCATAATAAAAAATTAAGGTACCCAAACAATTTGATAATGTCAAATAACCACAACTCATCAACAAATCATTCTTAACCGTAACATACGTACCAGTTAATGAAGATATTTCTTCTAAGAACTTCTATTAAAGATTTTTTCTCCAAATTTTTTAATGTTTCAACAAGTCGCAGATTCTTTCAATATCTCCAATATTATCTATAAAGATAAGAAAAAGTATAATAATATCGTAAATAGGTATATCTAATAATCAGCCACCAAGGATCAACATTACAAAGTCGTACTAACCTTAAAAATCCGAGATCGCATCTAAACATTGTTGTTTTTCTTGAAAAACTATTTCTTTCCCTTCTTGTTTTTGTTTAAACTTACTGATCATAGTATGTAGCAGCTTTCGCACGTTACTTTTTATTGTTTTACCCATATTATAGCGATTATTGTTGAATATTAATTGTGTTTACAAATTACTGACAATTGTAATCACAGACTTTGACAGCTTAATAATGTTGCCATATTAAACTTTTAAGAAAACTCCAGGTCACGCTTTCGTTAGCCAGACTCTATTAACACACAGTTTGGTTGTTTTGTTGTTGTTAATTTTATTTTTCAGTTAATTATTTATTTCGTACATGAACATTATTCATGTACAAACGAGAATACTTCACCGCTGATGAATGTTTTGTTACTAAATAAATATTATTGTGGGTACGTAAGTGAAATATTAATTTGTTGGTACCCCCAAAATGTGGTCACCCTACACACTGAATTTACAAGAAAATAGTTAAGTATTGTTTTTTCAGAATCCAAAATATATACATTGCTGAACTGTGCAGATATATTTAGCAGACATTTCTGCTAAATGTTAGTATCTCTTGCTTTAGATTCCGTTGAGATCTCAGGTGGCTACAGTCAAACATATATAATTAGAATGTCAGGATTGAGGAGCCAAAGAAAATGCGTTCATATACAAAATTTACTCTGTTTTACTATTTTATTCCTATACTGCAAAAACAAACACAACACCTGCTAAATGATCATTATGTCGAATATATTAATTGGTCGCTCACATCCAATAGAAATTCACCTCTTGAGTTTAGATTGAGGAGCCATATTAAAAGTATTGTAATTTCTTTCATTTTAACGCTACAGAAGCTAAATTTTTAGACGGTAATATGCAAAATTACTACTAAATGATACAAAATTTTCATAAATATTCATCTATTACTTAATGAGTTCCAGGTGGCTCCTCAATTCAGACGTTTAGATTGAGGAGCCACTTTTGCATTAAAATAACTAGTGATATATTTTGCTGCTAAATCTAGAATTCGGCCTGCAAAATAAGCTTTATTGCTGCTAAATAATGGTGAGATCATATTTAAAAAATCTGATGTGGCTCCTCAATCCTTACGGACATTACTTTCGAATGTCTTTTTCCTCTTTCGACGATATCTTGGGAAGAATTTCAATGGACATAAAATTTACCAGACCTACACAAGATTTAGAGAGTGCATTTGTCCACAACAAAGGCTGTCCAGGATATGTTTAAGGTACGTCCTTTTTTTCTCTTCAAATATTTATATAGGAAATGCTCTTCCAAGGTGGCTAGTTGGATTGGAATATATTTTTAGGAGTTTAATAAAATACAGATATGCAATTATTGAAATATTTTTATTGGAAACAGTCACATGAGAGCTTTTGTTTTTGTCGTCTTGATTAAGTCATAGTGACTAAATTGCTTCAAAATCATAATCTAATACACTCGATGCTGCAGAAGATGAAGAAGAATAATTCGATGACTGAGAGGTTGGTGATGGTGAATGTACGAACGCTGCCGTTTGCTGAAGAGATTGTAATGCACTTGTCGCTGCAGGAGATGGTTGAGAATGATACGATGACTGAGAGGTTGGTGATGGTGAATGTACGAACACTGCCGGCTGCTGAAGAGGTTGTGTATGGTATCCACGATACTGATCTTGCCATTCAGTTTGATAATCATATCTTTGGAAACCAACACTATTCCTTTGATTGTTTGTATAAGAGCTAAAACTCCTGCTTGAAACTCTAAAGTTTCATCCATTGTGAAAGAATCAACGGCGGGTAGTACACCCTTGAAAAATAATAAATTTGCGTTTTCTTTTTCTTGTGTCATCCTAAAGTCCAGGAATTTAAACATCTTTTCATCGACGTCTATTGTGCTCTTCGTTCTTTTGGGAATCGAAGGTTTATGAAACTCAGTTTCATTACTAGGACCACTTTGTACATTTCCTTCATCGCAGTTTTGAATTGACTCTTCGGTTGATCTCGGCTCATAAACCTTCTTTAAAAACATCATCTGATCATCGTGTACATAACGTTGAGACTTTTTGGCAGCAGAACCAGATTTTTTTTTCATCTTTCTTATTTTTCATCGATTTTCGTCATGTGTCTCGAATGTTGTTCCATTTATCCGATACAGATTTTCCTGCAAACAAATAATAATAAGAATTATAAAGTTTTGTTGTTTAAGTGTTTTCATCTATTTTATTTGTTTTCAGATATTTTGCTTCTGGGTTTTCGTTCAAGGAACTCCACTACTCATAATTATAGGGTAGGAATATTGACTAGTAGATTAGTAAAATAATACAAGAAACCAGCGTCATTATTTGGAAGAGATTATGCACAGATTTCATGAAGTTGCCTGATACAGAGAGAGAATGGGAAGCCATTGCAAATGAATTTGAAACAAAAGCTAACTTTCCTCATTGTCTTGGAGCTGTACACGGAAAGCACATCAGAATTATAAAACGTTTTCGTTTACGTTTTATTTTTTGTTCGTCTCCACTGTTCCGATCTACGAATGATCGTAAATAATTCAATTTACTTTAATACCAAATTTTTAAGAATAAAAAATATGTATTGCACGGTTTTACCATAGAAATCATTTTTTAAGAATTTGTAAAAGCAAATTCTTGAAGGTAAAAGGTGTTAAGGCAATATTTTCTAACATATAAAAATATAGCAAGAGTAACTAGTTCGTGGAACGGAGTGGATCCTAAATAATGTCTGTGACGGTGTTGTTTTGAATTGCTCATTAATCATATAGGTAATAAGTAATATTCAAATAAATAATGGTTTGGGAACAACGATCAATAAAAATATTAAAAAGGAAACAAAGTTATAGTTAAAACAAAACAAAAATGCATATGTTTTACCAAATCTTGGTCACTAAATTATTATTACAAATTGTCAAAAATCTTCATCTTGTGAAAATCTATACCATTTCTTAAAATAATTATTAGCAAAATTGTATGGGCCCTTCACATGGAACGCTGAAGTTCTGTTTTTCTGTTCAAATCATCGGTGAAAAAATCATTGTTATAATCTGTTTAAGTTGGAAAACACGGGATTCATCTAGTAACTTAAAATGGCAAAAAATTACGTTTAAAAGTGTTATTTGTAACCAATTAGCGAAATAAAATGTGATTTCATCATCATTCGCCAAAAATTACCATTTTTATATCAAATAATAAACTGAAAAGCAAATAGTTAACTGACAAGGAAATCTCTGCTCGAGCGTGGTGTCGACCAATTCGACCATACTTGGGTGATGAAACTACAACTGAGTAACGATCTAGAATAAAGCCGTATCCGGCTGAACTATGATCGATGAATCTATACTTGAGGAACATTCTAAAATTAAATCTCGACTCAAAACTAGTTTTAAACAGAGATCAGTGCTCGAGTTTCGTTCTGTAATACGGGCCTAAGTGTTGGTTCATATGGAAAAGAGTGTGATTCTACCATATTAAAGAACAGTACCTTTTGGCAAAAGTTTAATGATGGTTCATTAAATATATCAAACCCCAAGCCTGTACATAAAACCACACATGAAGAAATGCCGTATGTACTCATTGGGGACGAAGGCTTTAGCTTAACACCGAATCTCTTAAGACCATATCGGGGTACACATTTAGATCATGAAAAAAAAAAATCTTCAACTATCGCTTGAGCCGAGCTAGAAGATATGTTGAGTGTGCCTTTGGTATTCTAGCCAATAAATGGAGAATCCTGCATCGGCCGATAGATCTTCAAATAGAAACGGCGATTAACGTCATAAAAGCTTCTATGGTTTTACATAACTTTGTCTGTGATAAAGACGGTATTCATTTACAACAAAACCCAATAAGTATGGAAACAAGTGAAGAAACAGGCCCGTTTCCACATCGTCCACATCCGCGACCGTGTAGGTCCTACTGCAAATATAATTCGACGAGGAAGAGAAGAATACCTTGGCAGGAAGCAGCTATATTAAACTACCTACATAGTATTGAATAAAAAATTAACTTACCAAATTTTTTCTTTCTTTTTCGTCCAGTTTCTCAAACTCAGGATTTAATATTATGCAAATTTCCCGCCACGCTTCTAATCGTCGATTTGTTAATTTGTACTCGTCCAATGTTTTATCCCACAATACGGGTTTATTTTCGACTAGACTATTAACGCGCAAGCGTCCACGTCCATTTTGCACGAGCACTGACGCCAAAGAGAAAGGATTCGGACCGGGTCGGACCCGGAATCTATTTCTGTTTCTTCTTTGGAGAACTAAATCCACTATTGCTATAACAGCTTCCACGTCTTCTTCGTCTGAACTCATTTTTTTAAATTAAACAAAAACATTACAACAATTGGCGCAGCGGACTGGCGGTTTTGCTAACATGTTTTGCTAACTTGTTTTGATAACATGTTTTATTAGAAAATTGGCGCAGTGGACCCGGCTTTACTCGGCCAAATTACGGGCTTTGTACGCAAATCTGCGAATATGCACATAACAAATTAAATACGAATAGGTAGGGGTACGCAGCTACGGAGGGATCCGTCCACTTTTGTATACCAGCCTTATGTTAACACTTTGCGTCTTTGGCACCGCCGCCGCCGCCGCCGGCGTATATCTATACATACCTACCTACTATTATACCTACTATTTTTCACATTGTCTATAAATAAAAAATATTTTTCTTACCCTCTTGAATTGATTAATTAGATTGCTCTGTTACTGCATAAAATGGTCTTCCGTTCACAACACATCTAATGACCTGGATGACAGTTACTAGATAATCTTAAACCACTCATAAATCTGTTTTATTTTGTTCTGTCGTTTTTTTAGTAAATTTTATCTTGACGCCATTTTTAGGGTTCCGTAGTCAACAAGGAACCCTTATAGTTTCGCCATGTCCGTCTGTCCGCGGTTTAGCTCAAAAACTATTGGTACTAGAAATTTGTAATTTGGCATGAGTATACACGTTAATGACGCCGAAAAAGTGGTAAAATAAAATTTTGAAAAAAATACAATTATTTAGGGTACCTCCCCTACATGTAAAGTGAGTAGGTAGATAATTTTTTTTTTTCGTCCTTCCCATAGTGTGGGATATCGTTGGATAGGTCTTTCAAAAATATTAGGGGTTTAGGAAGACCGTTTTCTGATTAAGTAAACCGCTCGTGACTTATCAAGCTTTAAAGTACCAATTATCGTTAGAGTCAAGTGTCCACCCCTCTATCAACTAAACGGTTGTAGTTAGAAATTCATGGCAGTAGTACCTATATATAACGAAGTTTAAAGGAAAACTATCACACATGAGTGGGCTTTACAAGTTTAGGAGTAATAGTCGATCAATTGTATTTGACTCGAAAATTTCGAACAACTCCATAGAAATGTCGATAGATGGCGCTAAGCGTCAGTTGTATCACGCTAGTTTCATATTTAAATAAGTTTTATAAAAACGAAACTTTTTAACAAAAATATACCGACTTCCAAAAAACCACTAGGTACAATGTGAAAAATAACTTTAATTTCAGAAGATGGTGTCTTTGGATCTGTATTTTAGTTCTTTGCTACCGACTTCCAAAATTAAAGTTATTTTTCACATTGTAGTGTTTTTTTGAAAGTCGGTTATTTCTTGTTAAAAAGTTTTTATTTCTCGCTTTTTAGTGGGTCTGTTTATAATTTATCTAAGTTACAATAGCCTAATGTCAACTTGCTCATCTTCTTTTACAAAATATTGCTTTTCCCGATGCAGGGGCGTTAATTGTTGAGGAGTTCTCCTGGTATTTCACCATCAGCTCCATTTCACCATTCACATTGTGACGACCATAAATTGCTTAGCAACCATTTTAAAGTAATCGAACCGCAACTCGTTAAATACTTATTATTGAGTAGTTCCGGTGGCCATCTGTGATCTTCTTCATCAGTTCCGCTTCACCAAATGGTGCTTTCTGAGAGCAAATGCACAAGTTACTATAAAAAATAGCAAAATCGCTATACGATTGCCTTTAAAATTTGAGGATTTCCTTCGATTTCCATGAGATCCCTTCATAAAATTCTAATTTGGTGACAATGGTACTACCTCGAGAGCATACCATTTCAAACGAAAAAATAATTTTCTAAATCGATCCACAATTGATGGAGTAATCGGTGCACATACATAAAAAATATATATTATATATACGTGACGAATTGATAACCTACTCCTTTAGAAGTCGGTTAAATCCAGTTTCTGTCCAGTAAAATTAAAGTTAGTTGTGTTTAAGTAATTAAATTAGTTGAGGATTGTGGCAAACCAGTCTCATTTTTCAGTTTTGTGTAACAATGAGTACTTCTTTTCTAACTAGATGGTGTTGTCGTCGAATTATATCTCACAATGGTTTCGTTACCGCCAAAACTATAAGTAGGTAGTTATGAAAATTATTGAGTTTTTGCCCCGACCATAAAGCAAGTGCTGAAACGCACTTCAGTGCGTTACTTCACCTCTGCTGAAACCACACAAACCCCCTGATCGTATCGGCCGCCCGATACAGACCCTCCAATATTTCTCGGGTTCGTCGCCCGCGTAACGTCCTAGACGAGCCCGACGACCCCACCACCATCCGACAAGAGAGCAGTAGGGAAACTAGCACTCTTAGAAAATACAGAAATAAAACGCGTTCCGTATTCCGGCCTCGCCGACGAAGCCCATCGCGACGTCCGCGTACTTGTAAAGGAAACTCTCCCCGACCTTTGCCAAACGAGCCAGCCCGCGATGCTGAGCCAGTAGCGATAAATAACTCCTTAAATAATATGGACCCAGCCTGTCCCTTTGCTGCCCTCCACCAACGACCCCGCTATGCCGAGGCCCGTACTCCACAGGGAGTGCCCTTAGCGTACGGTTGTTTAAAATGTAATTCTAGTTTGTAAGCCCTGGCTGGGGCCTTTAATTTTAGAGATCACCACAGGATCGCCCGGTTGAGTAGTGACCAGCCTTAGTGTGCTGAACTACGAGTGGCCCTATAAAAAAAAATGTCTTTTTGTTGATCGCCCGGTTAAGTAGTGACCAGCCTTAGTGTGCTGAACTACGAGTGGCCCTACCTAAAAAAAATAAGTTTTTGAGATTGTGTGTAGAAAAATAAATAAGTTCTTGAGATTGTGTGTAGAGGCTAGAGATAAAATTAAAATAGTTGAATTGTGAAATTCATAATCAAGTCACGCTGAGTGTAGGAATTTGGAGATTGAAATAGTAATAATAGAATATATTTAAATTCAAAACACCGGCTATGACAAGTTTTATTTATACAAATCTCTAAAAAAAATTAAAACTTTCCGTGCAATATTGTCGGATCAGGTGAGGATTTATATAGGAAATCAAATTAGTTAGGTAGTCATGTTTGGCTTTTAGTTAGAGCATGGTACGAAACGATCAGTCAGCGAATACGACACGCACTTGGCTATTATAAAAACTACGGAACCCTTCACTGCGCGTGGCCCGACACGCACTTGACCGGTTTTTTTATTGCTTAATTTTGCTTCAAATGATTTTCTTTACATATTTTAATGTTTATTTTTATGTTTTTATAATTAAACTAGCTTCCGCCCGCGACTTCGTCCCCGTGGAAAAAAAAATCCGCCGATTTTGAAACATTCTTCATTACTGCTCCGCTCCTATTGGTGTTAGCGTGATGATATATAGCCTATAGCCTTCCTCGATAAATGGGCTATCTAACACTGAAAGAATTTTTCAAATCAGAACGGTAGTTCCTGAGATTAGCGCGTTCAAGCAAACAAACAAACAAACAAACTCTTCAGCTTTATAATATTAGTATAGATTATGTCTAATTAAACATTCAATATGTTTTAAATTACTCTATTTTAAATAAAATGAGTACTTTAAACATTAAAATGCAATTTAAAAAAATTACTTATATAAATAATTAGGTAAAAAAAAATATTAAATCTTACATTTACAGCGGGCGCTCTTATTTTAAGAGAGTTTTACATAATAATCGACGATAGAATTTCAATCGCATAAAGATTTGCTTGTTAACCCATTAATAACTAGCTAAAATATATATGAAATAAGAAATTTGTTACACCATGATGCAATACAATAATGAGTTTAAATAACTCTTGTAAGTTCTTCGCCATTATGTGTCGTTTTTTTTTTTTTTTTTTTTTTTTTTTCTTGACGAGTAAAGACTTCTTTAAAGGTCTCAACTTTATCTATAAACTATCTACTAGTAAAATTTGTGGTCTATAAACAGTTTAGTGAGACACTAGAAAAATCTCTACAGACAATTAGAAAATTTACAACTCTTATCTCTATCTATTCATGTTTTCTTAAATCATTCTTATGAGAACGGATAAGGTTGTGCCCACTTTTACTGAACTGTGTCTATAAGCGTTCTTGAATATTACTTGGGGGATATTTTACTCTTAAGGTAGACGATAAAATTAAATTCTATTAGATATCTAATAGTCCGTTTTTAGACGCGATTGTGTTACTTGGGCAGCGGTGGTGTAAGCAGTCGCTCTATGAAGAACACTAGTATTCATCGGCATTCGGTTAGACTGGTAGCTGAAAATGGAGATATCAAATGAAATCAGCTATCATGTAATTTGGCAAGAAGCAATATCTTATGTCACATATAAAGTAAAATTCTAACTACATAGTAATGGTTTTTAGAATTTTCGGCACTGTTAATGTTGTTACTTAGATAAGTTTCTACGGAACCTTCGGTGCACGAACCAACTCTGTCCAATTCGCTTTTGGCCGGTATTTTAGACACCCGTTGTGAATTTGTGGCAGGGTTGGGCAGTATTTGAATTACTTGTAATTAAAATACGTAATTGAAATACAAATACGTATTTGGTATTTGTATTTCAATTACTTCTTTAAAATGTAATTTGTAATTCGTATTTCAAATACCTGACGCCGAGGTATTTTGTAATTAGTATTTCAAATACCTGAGGCTTCAAAATACATGTTAACATTAAAATATATTTAACCTTCATTCATTTAGCGATCGTGAGTTCACACGCGATATACGCGAGCAAAGGTCCAGCTCGTAAAGCATCTCTTCTAAAGCAGTTAATACTAACAAAACTAGAAGGCAATGACGTTCGTGAGCATATAAACAAAATGGACACCGTTGATAAACTTGCTGACATGCAGATAAACATCAATGATGATCTACTCACGATAATGATGCTGTACAGCCTTTCACCCGAATACGATAACTTCAGAATCGCAATTGAGAGCAGAGACACACTGCCAAAACCAGATGAGCTCAAAACGAAGATTATTGAGGAAAGCGAGGCTCGACACTCACAAATGGAACCAAGCACGAGTACTCATACTCAACAAGAATCTTTCTACGCTTCATGCAGAATATGCAAAAAAAAAACAGAAGCACACAATTTTAAGAAAAGCCATCACAAAATATGTTCAAACTGCTGGTCGAAGAAAATCAAATCTAAGAAGACGACATCCGAGGGTCAAAATGAAACAACATATAATACCGTCGAATGTCTCTTGACTGTTAACAATGGAAACAGCAAGGACTGGGTATTGGATAGCGGGTGCACATCTCACATGACCTACGCAAGAGAAAGCTTCACCACGTTGAATGCAGATTCATGCAAACTTAACCTAGCTTCGAAGGAACAAACCGCTGAAATTAAAGGACGTGGTACAGTCAGAGTCACAACAAATACAGACCACACAGTAAGTCTACTAGAAACACTGTATGTACCCAACCTCACAGCGAATCTTCTTTCTGTTTCCAAAATGACACAAAACGGTACAACTGTCACCTTTAATGGAAATTAAGCTAAAATAATAAAAAATAACAAAACTCTAATGACTGCAGAGAAGAAAAACAATCTCTACTACGTCAAAACCCAAGTTATTAATGACTGTACTGAAAACCCAGAAACGAGTATGGTGACGACTCCAGACAACTCCATTGGAGAGTGGCATAGAAAAATGGGACATATGAACTACAACGACCTCCTTCTATTTTTGAAAAATGAGACGCTGATTGGGTTAAAGTTCAACAAAGATGAAAAAGCATCTGACTGTGAAGCATGCATTCAAGCAAAAATGACACGAGTGCCAAGCCCCAAACATAGATATACGCCACGAACAACTCAACGATTGGAAATTGTACACAGCGATGTGTGTGGCCCTATAAGAACTCCAAGCACTGCAAACAACAAGTACTTTGTTACGTTTATAGACGACTACAGCAGATATGGCCGCGTATACTTCCTAAAAAACAAATCTGATGTACTCGAGAAGTTCAAGGAATATAAAGAACTAATGGAGAACTCTACTGGAAATAAAATAAATTTCCAACAAACTGACAATGGAACTGAGTACATTAATAAAGAATTTCAAAATTACCTCAAGGCAAACGGGATTGGACAACAACTATCCGCACCCTATACGCCTGAACAAAACGGTATTGCAGAACGGAAAAACCGAACCCTTGTGGAAAAAGGCAGAACGATGGTTATTGATGCCAATGCGCCATTACATCAGTAGGCTGAAGCAATAAACACAGCCAACTACTTAGCAAACAGAAGTATCAACAGTGCTATTGACAATCAAACACCATTTGAAAGATGGGTACTAAGAAAACCCTACGTCAACCACTTACATGCATTCGGATCCAAAGCCTTTGTTCTGAAGAAAGGTCCCAGAGGACATAAATTTGCTCCAAAAGCAACACCTGGTGTATTTGTGGGATATTCAGAAATAAGCAAAGCCTATAAATTTTACATTCCGTCTGAACACAAGACCGTCATTTCGAGAGATGTGAAAATCTTAAAGAGCAACTTCTATGAAAACATTCACACTCAACCAATACCTCTAACACAAACGGAGACGATTGAAATTGAAGCTGTGAATAAGCAAGGAGTAGCGTCTAGGAACAATTCACAATCTATTGAAATTGAACTTCAAAATGACGAAGATACAAACGATAACAATCATCAAAACGATAGCATCTATGAAGACACTGAACAACTGGCTGAGATTGAAAATGATCAAGATCAGGAAAACAACATTCCTCAGGGCACTCTTCCACAAAACGAAGAACAACAACCTGACGAACCTCGAGCTGATAATGATGAACACCAACTTGATGAACCTGAACTTAATGAACCTGTTGAAACACGGACACTTTGAGACAGATCGCTATTACACCCACCACAAAAATTTGACGATTTCTTACTGGCAGCTGCATATGATGTTATCAAAAAAAGAACCAACTTCTTACAAAGAAGCATTTGACTCACCAAACAAAGACAAATGGTTAGAAGCAATGCTAAGCGAGATTTCATCACACCACGAGAATGAAACATGGGAACTAGTAGAATTACCAAAAGGTAGAAAAGCCTTAAAGTGAAAACAAACCGCGACGAAAGTATTGAACGCTTCAAAGCACGACTGGTAATTAAAGGTTTTTCACAACAAGCTGGTATCGATTACGATAAAACATTCAGTCCGGTAGCACGTCTCAGTACTATCAGAGCCCTTCTCGCAACTGCTGTCAAACAAAATTTAAGGCTTCTACAATTTGACGTCACTACAGCGTTCCTAAACGGAACAGTAGAAGAACAAATTTTTATGATCAATCAATCAATTTCAACGATGGCACAAACCGAGCATGTCGCCTGAAAAGAAGCCTGTACGGACTTAAACAAGCTCCACGTTGTTGGAATACCTGTATACATATTTTTTTGTTACAATCAGGTTTTAAACAGTCCGAAGCTGATCCTTGTCTATACACGAGGACAAAAGGGACAAAGAGAGTCCTCATAGCTCTTTGTTGATGACGGGCTTGTAGCAAGCAACTCACAAGAAGCTGAAGCTGAGTTTGTTGATGAACTACAAAAACGATTGAAGATTCGAACGTTGCCTGCTACATATTTCCTAGGCATGGAAATTGTAAGGAAAGACGACAAGATCACACTACGTCAGACATCACATGTAAAGAAGCTTTTAGAAAAATTTACAATGAACAACAGCAAGTCTGTACGTACACCTATTGTTAAAGAAAACATGGGAGGAGATGAAGGAACACAAGCTGAAAAAAGCTTTCCTTACAGACAAGCCGTAGGTGCCTTAACATACTTGGCCGTGGGCACTATACCCGATATCTCCTATGCAGTAGGAATAGCATCGAGAAACCTGGATAAGCGATGGAGAAGATGGAGAAGAGATGTTGCGCTTGTTAAACGGATTTTTCGATACTCAAAAGGAACAAGTGACAAAGGTCTTACCTACTGTAATGATTCGACTGAAAATATCGTCTGCTACTCCGACTCAGACTTTGCTGGCGATCAAACCACCGGCAAATCGACGTCTGGTATTGTGTGCTTACTCGCAGGAGCTGCTATTAGCTGGAGACCTCAACGCCAAAACATTGTTTCGATTTCCTCTACCGAAGCGGAAGTAATTGCAGCCAGCGAGGCTTCACAAGAGCTTATATGGCTAAATTGTCTATTGAAAGATCTGATGAAGTTGAACCAGCCTACACTATATCTAGTAGTAGTATCAGTAATCAAGCTGTCACAGAACCCTAAATACGAGTGCCACAAGCGTACGAAACATATTAAGTTGAAGCATTTCTTCATAAGAGAATGCGTTGCCAACGGGGACCTTGAAGTTAAGCAAGTATCTTCAGAACTGGAGCTAGCAGACATGCTGACGAAACTACTCTATGGGCCCAGACTGCAAGATTTGAGCATGAAGATTGGCTTGAACAGAATCCCTTAACTCTGCAAAAAGTTGTGAGGGTGTGAAGACTGTATAGCCTACTCTATGACTCTATATGGTCATTGATTAACGTGACGTTGCCAAGCAACCTTTCTTGTTTATAATTTTTGCTCATGTCACAATTCTTCGTCTTGCATTTTATGTATTTCTATAATTAATTATTCTACTAAATAATACACAGTTCGGCTCTAATACATTGGTTTATTCTTGACTGAGTGTTATACACGGCAATACAAACTTCCATTGCACACCGCTGTTCACAAGTTTCGAGTCACCACTCTAAAACTTAATACAAAGTTATCTAAAATTTAACACAAAGTTATATTTGAGGTTTTAGAAAATATGCTGTATCTCAAAAACTGCTGACCTGATCTCGTTCCAACCAATTTTTGTTGGAAGTTTAAGATTTAGAGACATATTTTTTTTAGATTTTTCACCGCATTATTATAGAAGTTAGAGAGCCCCCCCCCCCTCTAACTTCTACAATCACATTTTACCACTTTGGAAGCTTATATCTTTTAAACGATTGACTTTATGAAAAAGTGGTTTTAAAACCCTCTATGTCATTTTTAAAGACCTGTCTATAGATACCACAAATGCATAAGTTTCATGAAAAAAAAAAAATATTCGGTTTTAGTTCCATGTATTTTGTTTTTTTTTCTTAGAATCGGAAAGCGGTTCTTAGAATACATCTACCTACCAAGTTTCACATGTATAGTCCTAATAGTTTCGGAATAAAATGACTGTGACATACGGACGAACGGACAGACAGAGAGACAGACAGACAGATGGACAGACATGACGAAACTATAAGGGTTCTGTATTTTGCCATTCGGCTTCGGAACCCTAAAAATCAATGATCCACCATTCCGACACTATTGCAATAGCAGACTCGGCCCCCTCGTGTAAATTACTTATTTTGTATTTTGTAATTTGTATTTCAATTAAAAATAGCTAAAATACTGTATTTTGTATTTTATATTTCAAATACCTTACTTAAAGATATTTTGTATTTCGTATTTTAATTACTTGCGATACAGTATTTTGTAATTTGTATTTCAATTAAAGCAAACCATGTATTTTGCCCAGCCCTGATTTGTGGTATGGTAGGCTGTGCACTATGTACCGATGGCGCATCGCTGTTTGTGAAAATGAAGATGATATGATACTACAAAAACAATCCTATCCTAATACATAGGATATAAAAAAGACTCACCAGCTCCACGACAATGGTCAATGACCTGAGCGTAGAAACACATAAGGATCGCCAGACATTCACAGTTCTCCATTTCCAAAGAAGAGAAGGAACGGACACGCTTGTTTTTCGAATATAGTTCTTTTGAAGGCCGCGTAACGCGATTTGCTGTAAACAGAACAATAAGTTTACAGCTAAAAGTAAAAGAGACAAGTCGATTTTGACAAGATGAGGATAGTAAAGGGTCTAGTCCTAGAGCACATAAGAAGAAGAACCTTTGAAAATATGGTATAGCCGTCAGACATACTGTTTTGTTGGTGTCGGTCTTGTGATCGAGGGGTCGCGGGTTCGAACCCCACCCATTACACTATAGCCGTGAAACCACTCCAGACACATGTATATTTAGTTAAGTTGGAGGATTTAACAAGATTGCTAGTAATGTGAATTCTACCCACATTGAATTGAAAAACTAAACAAAATTGAATTATTTTTTTTAATGTACATATTAATTTTCTTTCCATTTTGTTTTGTTGTTCGGTAAACGATATTGTGTTAAATAAATTTATTTTATATATCTTTGAATCTTTCTAATAACTAACAAAAGGAAATACATTTACCAAGTATACGGTTCATCAAATGCCCTTCGGTTTCCAGCATTTCATACCTAGCTAGATCGGCTGGCATAGTTATCTTAAAAAAACAAAAAAAAAACGTGATCAATAAGCGAATTATTAGACGTAAGGGTTTTAAGCCTTGGGTAGGTTTCACTTAAATTTGTTTAAAATTAAGGCAGTAAGGCGTTTAGGGTTGTGGGCCCTCGAAGTGATGATTCCGACTAAGTGGCCCTTGGAAGTATGATGACACGGTAGTCATGTGCCACCGTGCATAGTGAGGCCCGGGGGAGCAGTCTCCCCAGGAAGGTGCCCTTGAAAAGTAGTGTTGCCCAAAATTAGTCTTGTTCTTGCAGTCTTGGTCTTGTTCTTGCATTTTTGCATTACCAAGACCGCCTGATTTTAGGAAGACCAAGACCAAGACTTACCCTGCAAGATTTAAGCAAGAACAAGACTAAGCCTGCGAGACTCTTGCGTCTTGCAGTTAGTTCAGACTGTCGTTTTCTTAGTGTTATTTGTCCTTTGGACTCTGTGCTTGTCAGACTCAACACGTTTTTCGTCAGCCGTTCCAACAGCGCGCTTATTTAAATAAATCACAGGATGCCAAACGTCAAACGCACGCCGTCGTCACAGAAAGAGAGACTAAAGCAGGCTCAATCGAAATCTGACCCTGACTTAACCGCAGCGGAGGTGGAAGTCATTGATCCAAGTCAAAACATAACGTCTCGCCATAAACGCCCACGCATCTCTGGTTCTCCTACGGATGAAAATGTGTACTCGAAGGCTTTTTTAACCAGTTTTAAAAATCATTTGCTTGCTTTGCTCGAAGAAACAAAAAAAATCTTGTCTCAATTGGTTACAGATGTCGCTCAACTAAAAGTACAATATTCAAATATACAACAATCAAATGCGGAGCTTACCCAGTCGGTTATATCCTTAAACAAGGATTATGAGGTTGTCTTGGCTAAGGTATCTCTGTTAGAAAAAGCGCAACATGAAAACAATGACTTCATCAATAAACTTGAAAAACAAGTTCAGGAACTTCAGCAGAAGTGTCGCCCTTCATCGATTGAAATGAGGACTATACCTGCGATACCAAACGAGAAAATCAATGACCTTCTGGGTATTGCTAGGCGTTTTGGGCAAGTAGCTCAGATGGAAATATCCCTCCAACATTCGCGATATTTACCGCCTGCCTGGGAAACCTGGTCAAACAAGATCCATATTTCTTGAATTTTCTACCGTTTATTATAAGAATAATTTTCTAACAGCTCTGCGTAACTACAATACTACCGTTGAATTTATACGTTATGAAATTCTTTAAAAATGACAGATAACATAAATAATGCTACCAATGCTATTGATATGTTTAATGTTGCTAGCTCCCATATTTGCACACCGGAGCAATGCACAGGGCTTCCACCCATCTTAAAATTATACATATTAATATCAGAATTATAAAAAAAAAATTAGAAAGTTAGTAGACGAACCCGTATTCTGAAACCGTGGATCACTAAAGGATTGCTCCGTTGTATATGGAACCGTGATAAAATGCACCTTAAATTATGGAAAAATGCTGATAATGCAATCCTTTTTACTTCATATAAAAGATACCGAAACTTCTGTGATACCCTTCTCAGAAAGTTTAAAATCGAGAACGAAAAAGAACAGCTTACCAAGGCTCAAAACAGTCTGAAAGCATGTTGTAAATTGAATCTCAGGTAGGAAATGCCAATCACCCAGTCCAGCGACGGAACTATTAAAAATCTCAGCTGATGCTAAATTGACAATAAACTGTGTCAACAAATGCTTTGTCAATATTGGTAAAGACCTGGCATCGAAACTGGTTCTACCGGATGATTCACCAGTACCTCATCACGCCGGGGGAAATCTATCACAGCCCAACTCTCTCGCTATACTGCCAGTGAGCCATGATCAAGTGGCAGCGATCATTGGCTCACTAAGAAATAACTGTGCAACTGGCTGGGATAATATCTCAGCCTTGCTAATTAAATTATCACAAGAAGTGTTGATACCACCTATTACGCACATTTGTAATGTCTCTATTGCCACTGGCGTATTTCCTAACAGCCTGAAAAAGGCTGTAGTGACTCCTGTGTATAAGGGTGGCGATAGAGAGAAATTGACGAACTACAGGCCTATTTCTGTACTGAGTACATTATCGAAGATTTTAGAAAAAATACTCAATAACTGCTTGGCTAAATATCTCAACAAATATAGTTAATAATATCTCAGAAAACCAGTATGGATTTAGGCCGGGTGTATCGACTGAAGATGCTATAACCAATTTCAGTGCCACGGTAGCTGATAAAATGGACAAAAGCTATAAGTGCTACGGTATATTTTTAGATATATCAAAAGCTTTGGATACGGTCTCTATCCCAATCCTTTTATCAAAACTGGAGCGCATTGGAATTCGTGGTATGGCATTAAAAACATTCAAAGATTATTTGTCCCATCGTACCCAGGCAGTGAAAATTGATTCAGTGGTGAGTGAGGATGAAGAAATCAAATATGGGGTCCTACAGGGGAAAATTTTTGGACCCACATTGTTTCTTATATACGTCAATGACTTGTGCAAGATGGAACTGAAAAACTGTGATATTTTTACTTATGCGGATGACACAGCACTCTTAGTGTATGGGAATAATTGGGTAGAAGCTAAGACACATGTCGAGAGTAAATTGAGGGAGGTCATGTCATGGTTATCATCTAATCTACTTGCGTTAAATGTAGATAAGACGAAATATATTCGCTTTTATCTCCCCAACACCTCAACGCCATCAGAAGAAACTCTAACACTTACTGCCCACAATTGTGCCAGATCATCGATTATTTGTTGTTGTCCACCTTTATCGAATGTTGACTGTATAAGGTATCTTGGTGTTATAGTTGATGAACGATTGAACTGGCGTCCACAAGTGGAGACCTTCACCGGACGTGTCAGAAAACTCCTATACGTGTTTAAGAACCTTTGTCACTCCGCCGATCATGCATTATTGAATACAGTCTATCTTGCACTGTGTCAATCAATATTGGGTTATTGTATTCCTGCATGGGGTAGGACTTACAAAACTCTGTTTTTGGTATTAGAAAGAGCACCAAGGTCTATTCTCAAGGTCATACATGGTAAGCCGCGTCACTATTCTACCACAGAATTATACAAGGAATGCAAGGTGTTGACGGTGCGACAGCTATTTATTCTACGCACGATGCTCCGGCGACATTCGCTACTTCCCCTTAATACGGAAGTTTTAGAAAATCGAAGTGGTGCACTTGTTTACTTGTTTGCCCCTCTGTGAGATGTAGAACGGCTTTCGCACTGTGACAATACAACGCATTAAGTTCCAGGCTTTATAATAAACTTAATAAGAAGATCTCACTATATGAACTAAATAAACACCATTTTAAAGAGAAATTAACTAATTGGTTAAAGTTGTTGAGTTATGTTGAGACTGAGAAACTTATTGAAATTGTAAAATGAAAATGAAATGTTACTCTTGGATTTTTTAAATTAAATTATAGAAATATATAGATAGATAGATATACTCTTTACTGTACACAATATGAAAAATACGCAATTTAATTTAAATTAAGTTGCTAATTATGTAAAATAAAATTGTAATATTTTGGCACAAAATAGGACGGTGATATGTATGCGAAAACTGCGCGGTTGACCGCCGACTACCCAAGATACGAGCATAGCTCAGTTTGGGAGTCGTTGTCTCAAATTAAAATGCTTCTGTACATCCACCTCACTCAAGTCAATGTTTGTTTCTTGTTTTGTTTTTACTTTTATACTTATTGAAGAATGAATATTTTATTATTATTATTATATATTATATGTTGTTACTATTAAAATGAGAAAACTTACATTGCAAAAACACAGGGAAAGGGCGGGCGACGCGGGGGAAACTATGAAACTTTAGCAGCTCTTAAAATAACTATTTATGTGTTCTCCTAGTTTGGATCGTTGTCCAGAGCCGGATTATTCGATGAGAACGTTAATGCGCTGGCTCTGACGTAAGTTTTGCTTAAAGTTACTACCACCAATAGTGATACAGGTCCGTCAACATCGCACAAGATTAGCACACACACAATATTCGAGCCATGGTTTTCTAAAATAAGAAATCAGCGGAAAATATTAAGTTGTTGTAGTTAACTTAATATTATTCAAATTAATTTATAATTTTAAAGTGATTTCTATTACCTTATATTCAATGAAGGTCAGGATAGCCGCCGTGCCGGTGGCAGTGCCTTTGGCTAGGAATGGGATTTTTTGTATCGATTCATTTATGCAGCTTTAAAGCATAAGTATCAGTACATCAAAATGTAAAAATGTAATCATACACATAAAACTATCTCGTATTTTGTTTTTCATTAATATAAGTACTTAATTAATTAATGACAATTTATTTTCTCAATAATTAAACTAAATGCAGATACCTACTGATACTTTTATCTCGTCTGCATTGAATAAGTCAGGATTGTTGTTCAACAGTTCACATTGGATTTAATTACAAAATGTTTTTATTTTTTGTCGTGTTGTATTATTGTGAATGTGTAAATATCGTTTAAAAGAAAAAGAGTGCATCCCAAGTTTTGACCATCGCGGCACTTTGACTTTGTTGAACAAAGCCGGGTCGGATACTATAACCTGTCCAAGAAAGTTCGCATCTATTCGGAAGTACCAGGTCAACATACGAGTATACGCGCAGGTGGCTTTTATTGATATCACATACAATCGTCGTCGCCGCGCCGCGCTCCCATATGAGAAATATTGTAAATACTTGTGTGTAAAAATTGTCTACAATACTAATCAAATGAGTGACGTAACTTCGCACATTTTGTGTTTTAAAATCACACATCCAAAAATTAAGATTAGCATTGTCGGTTTATCAACTTCTATCGTACTCTAGTAGTTATTAAGTACCTACATAAATACAGTAGGTAGCGTATACCTAGGCAAATTTTATTTAATTAATATAGATTAATTCCATCAAATGAAGAACATAATACACAGAATATTATTTACATAGTATCTACATTTAATTCCTACGTAAACTATACCTATCTGGTAACGCATCTGTTTTATTAATCTTCCAAAGAATCATTATTTTTATCAAAGAATGCTGTCCTTTATCGGTATTTCGGCGTGTATAAATAGGAGTATTTATTTAAATTTTAGTAATTCCAAATTGATCTTCGTTTCGAGTTTAATGTAATAATTGTTTTTTACTCTAATTCTTGTTGTTCTCGGACTGATAAGTTTACAATTTGATATGAGTGACGAATATTCAAACACAGTCAAGTTAATGTCATTAATTTGTTTTTTTTATGTGTAAAACATATAAAAATCAAATTAATGACATTAACACCGTAAGCTTTTTAAATGTAAACTTTCACTAAGAAACCAACGGATTTTCGTAGGACACGGTAGGTAACTCAGTTGGTTAGAGCATCGGTACGGATCGCCGAAGTCGTGGATTTAGACCATGAGGTCTGAACACACAGCACAGAGATGATGTGTCAGTTGATATTTCGAATTTCTTATTAAATTTATTAATTTGGTTGGTTTTTACTATGCCTATGTCAATTCAAGCTCGCAACGTACCTAGTCTGTTACATTGTTCTAAGATCTAAACTACAATTTATTAAATAGCAATAGAATAATCGTTAATTGCAAGACTCTTGCGAGACTCTTGTGCAAGACCAAGACCAAGACTAGGAGTGCAATACCAAGTCCAAGACTGGCTAAGTCTCGTCTTGGACTTGCGTTTGGGCAACACTATTGACAAGCATTGCATAGGGAATTCCGGAACTCCTAAGAGAACCCGTGGCTTCCCACCATATATGTGTTACTAGCTTCTGCCCACGACTTCGTCCGCGTAGAAGTCGAAAATATTCCTCGGGATCCCGTCCCCGACTTGCTTGACAAATATTATAATAGCTCGGCTAATATGCATTACATACAGATAATTTATAGCCACTCAGGGATAATGCAGCTACATGTAAGCGAAAGAATTTTCAAAATCGGTTCGGTAGTTTCAGAGATTACCCCCTACATACAAACTTACAAATTTTACCTCTTTATAATATTAGTATAGATTAGCGACTACCTGGGTGGTGCTAGTAAGGCTCGCACCCATCGATCTTATTCCCTAAGAGCGCCTTTTGAATGACTCTCGTGACACCAACAAAAATAAGGTTAGGTACATTTATTTCAAAGATTATTATCACATTTTCTATGTAATAATTCTTTTGCTGTAGAAAAATTGACAAATATCGTACTGAATACTTATGTTTTTCTGATGATTTGTTTTGCTCTCTGTGCCTCTCTCTTAGTAAGTAAAGGTATGGCTATAAAACTACGCGACTCAACCTACCATCATCCCGCTTAAAAATACATTCAACAAGTCTTCTGGTTATGTCAATAAAAATATACAATATGTTACCCGAATCAATAAGAAATGAAAAAGCTCCATTTATTTTCAAACAAGTTAAAAAGTTATTATTAAGGCGAAAGGATACGTCAAACTACGAAATAGACCTCTCTTTGAAGGACTACTACTACTAGACGGATGGACCAAAAAGATAAAAAAAAAATACCTAATACGCGTAATATATTTGACTTTAAATTTTAAATTTAATTTTTTTGTTATTGTTCATACTTTTCTCGGAAAAAAATCGAATATATCCTCTTTATTTTTGCAATAATTTGCTTACTGCTTTCAAATAACTGGACCGATTTAAATATTTCTTTCACATTATTATAGAGAATTTATTGCTTTATAAAATTTAAATTCAAAATTTTACAAAATTATTACTTAAGTGCCGTTAAATCAATAATACTATATTATTACATTCGCGCTCGGCGCGCGCGCTCGCTCATACGCAAGGACCAGTCTCACCCTAGCGTTCGCACGGGGAGGCTGTGTCGCATGTTAGCGCGCCCCGCTCTTTAAACTTTGCGTCAAAGAGTAAACAGCGTAGATAGTACGTTTGGTACAGTGGTACGGTTGAGCTATTCTAAAATGGGACATTTAGTTTGCGCTTGGACGTATGTGAATATTTAGTTTTAGTGTTGATTGCGAGTGGACTAAACTAAATGTTAAGTAAATAAAGATAGATAGATTTTATATTTTAGTTTTTATTGTTTCGTAGCCAAATGATACAAACCATTTTTTCTCCAAGTCAATTGTTTGAAATATTATTATTATTTAGCCTGCACTGTCCCACTGCTGGGCAAAGGCCTCCCTTTATTCCTTCCAATGGTCCCGGTTGTGCGGCAATTCTTTCCAATTCTCAAGGAAGACATCAAGTTCGTCCCGCCATCTCCTTCGTGGTCTGCCGCGACCTTGTGTCCCTGTTTCAGGGCACCAATCTTGAGGTTTACGGGCCCACAGCTCGTTCGGCATGCATATCGTTCGTTTGAAATATATTTATTTATTTTATTAACACTATGAAAAACAAAGTTGAAAGCAAAACTGCTTGCTACTATGGAACTCTTCATGGGCGAGTCCGACTCGCACTCGGACAGTTTTTTATTAGGGCTCCGTAGCAGAATGACTTGAATGGCAAAAAACGGAACCCTTATAGTTTCGATATGTCTGTCCGTTTGTCTGTCTGTCTGTCTGTCCGTCCGTCCGTATGTTACAGCCATTTTATTCCGAAACTATTAAGAATATACACGTGAAACTTAGTAGATAGATGTATTCTGTAAACCGCTTTCTTATTTGAAGAAAAAAATTAAAATATATTTAAAATAAAGGGGGGTCCCAACACATGGAACTAGAACTGAAAATATTTTTTTTCATGAAACCTATGCGTGTGTGGTATCCATAGACAGGTCTTTAAAAATGATATAAGGGTTTCTAAAACCACTTTTTCATAAAGTCAATAGTTTAAAAGATATAAGCTTCCAAAGTGGTAAAATGTGTGTGTCTCCCCTCTAACTTCTATAATAATGGAGTGAAAAATCTAAAAAAATATATGTCTGTAGACCTTAATGTAAACTTTCAACCAAAATTAGTTTGAATGAAATCGGGTCAGCAATTTTTGAGATACAGCATATTTTCTAAAACCGCAAATATAACTTTGTAATTCATACAAACACTATGAAAAACCAAGTTATTTAGCGTAGTTGTAAAAATGTAAATAAGCTAGTTTTAAAAAAATTGTAGGTTTTTTTTTATTCGTTAAATAAATATACATAATTATTATATTATTATAGTTACTACTGAACCCTTCATGGGTGAGTCTGACTCGCACTTGCCCAATTTTTCTAGTACATTAAAAAAAAATTACCAAAAATTAAACCGACTCCCAAAAAACACTGCAAAGTGAAAAATAACTAACCACATTCAAGTAATCGAAGCGGAACACATGAAATACTTATTATTTCTACTTATATATTGAGTAGTTCCAGTGGCCATCTGTTGTATTCATCATCAGGTCCACTTCACAAATTGTGCTTTTCGAATGCAACTACACAAGTTACTATAAAAAATACTCAAATCACTATAGCTGTGCCTATAATATTTGAAGAGTTTCCTCGATTTCTCCAGGATTCCATCATCAGATCCTGACTAAGTGACAATGGGACCAATTTCGAAGTATACCCTTTCAAACAAAAAAAGAATTTTCCAAATCGGTTCAGCCGTCTTTGAGTAATCGGTGAAAATACATTACAAAAAATATATACGCGTCAAATTGATAACCTCCTCCTTTTTTGTCGTCGGTTGATAAAAGCGTTATTATTTATTTTCATAAAAACAAATTGATATTTTTTATATTTTGATTCACTCTAACTACAATAACTGTACTCACTAAAGAATATTTTGTTCTCAAAACAAGCATTGCAAATGTTCTGAGTCCGACTATATTCAATCGATTTCATGATGATAAAAGCCACAGAAAAAAAAATTAAGTAGAAGTGCCCCTACACTCTCTCAAAACGAGAACCAGTGTCGCCAAACTCACACATTTGCAAAACCAAAATATTAAATACAAACATAAAAACAGTGATATAATTGGCTACAAAGTTGAAACGCAACTTTAACAAATCATCTTCTTAATGCTGTCAAAAATATTGAGTCTTATTACAACGACCGAAAGTTGTTATTATTTGACATGACATAATCAATAAAGGCGTTTATCGTTTAAAAAACATAAATCGAACAATTTACAACGAGTTCAGCTACTCAACGCTAGATGGCACTGTAACCGTATTCTATTCGGATCGCTAAGTACTTTGAAATAGATGTCATATTTGCATGCACATGTAATGTCTTTTGCTACTCAGATAGAGATGTAGACAAATATCGATATTTTAACATCGATGTTACGTATTTTATTCGTGTGAGCAATGTAATAATTTATCGACATCATACAAATGGTCAGTAATGGAAAACGGTTGATCATCTTCAAAAAAATTTAATCTATTTTAATATTAAAGAGGTAAAATTTGTAAGTTTGTATGTAGGTGTAATCTCTGAAACTACTGAACCGATTCTGAAAATTCTTTCCCTAATATGTAGCTGCATTATTCTTGAATGCTATAGATAGGCTATAAATCATATAACAAAATATTAATTTCATGCGGGCGAAGCCGCTGGCACAAGCTAGTGTTCAATGAAATGTTAACAGATAGTATTAAAAATATTTATTGACCTTGAAATTATACATATTTGTTTAATAATTGCCGTTTTGATAGTTTTATGTTTAATTTTAATAGGTGATGAAAGCGTATATTAATATATTTTGCCGTGATGGCTTTCATTAAGTCGGTAATATGATTAGACGTAAGAAATTCCCCTAACTGATGATAGATTATGTTTTGGAATATTGACGACCCAATAAACATCCATTTTCCTTAATAAAAGGATCTTGGAGAAAACTGAAATATTTAAATTACCTACTTTTTTACTTTTTTGAGGTCAATATCCAGAAATTGATATGTTACGGTCTTACATTATGTGATGTTATATTTATTAACTACTAGCTGCTACCAGCGGCTTCGCCCGCGTGAAAGTAGAAAATTATCCCAAGGGAACATAGTCTAAGGAAAAAATCATATGTTCTATTCCAGGACATGGTACCAAGTTTCATTGAAATCCGTTCAGCCTTTCGAGCGTGAAGAAGTAACAAACACAAACTTTTGACTTATAATATTAGTGTAATTATTATTATATACTTTATTGTACACCTCAATTTAACACAGGACAATCTTACTTCTTACTAATATCTTACTTCTTACTTCTTCTTACTAAAATTATAAATGCGAAAGTTTGTGAGGATGGATGGATGTTTGTTACTCTTTCACACAAAAACTACTGAACGGATCTGAATGAAATTTGGTAAGTAGATAGTTGACATTCTGGAATAACACATAGACTACTTTTTATCCCGAAATTCCCACGGGATCGGGATTTGCGCGGGAAAACCTTCCTACGCGTACGAAGTCGCGGGTAGAAGCTAGTTATTTATAAAAAATAGTGTACAATAGGCGGTGTGATTAGCGACCTGTATCTACTACAGACGGATGCAGGTTACGTGTGGTTAAACATTCATAAATTATACACATAAACCGTCCGAAATAAATTTTCTGAATGATGGTGCCAGCTATGAAATGAATAAATAAAAATTATCGATACAGACCTACTTTACAAATATGTCACATCCCTAATTGAGTAGCGTCGAAGTTACTAGAATTTTTAGTGTTCCTCCGGATAACGACCAAGTAGATTTAAACGTTGTGTTAATGAAAATAAGGTTGTTTATAGTTTGCATTGAAGTCATGAAATGTGGTATTGACATTAAAATCAAATATATTTAAAATTAACAAACTTTAATACTTATCGATGATACGATACGCCTCCACAAGATACATTTTATTTACTGATTTCGTTTTTGCAGGTCCAAACCGCACAACAAGGCATAATTTCTAATATTTCGTGTATTTTAGAGACAACCAATCGCGACATGAATTTGACAGCGAATAAGCTAATGTCGCGCATCTTTGCTTAATGTTGACACGCGTGCGATATCTGAGGGGCACTTCCACTGTATTTTCTATTCCGTGATAAAAGCTAATAGGTAGCGACAAAAATGCTTCGAACGTATCTGCGTCCGGTGATACCTATGACGTTCGGGGGAGCGCGCGGGCGCTCGGGGTGGTCAGCACTGGCCGCTTGTTTCACGTTCAATGCTCAAGGACGTTGGGCATTCCTTTCACCCAGTGTAAACGAATATTTAAATGATAAATCTTTGAAGCTCCAAAAATAATGTTTTTAGTCATGTAAATGTCTATGTTTTTAGAATAAGTTAGATTATAAGAAACTTAAATGAGAAGTCATAGTCCTCTCCACATATCTCACTTTTGCTGTGCCCGACAGGGTCCACGATTGTCTCCAAAAAAAATGTTTACCACCTAAGCCTAAATTTTGGAATGCAATAAAGTATTGAGTATTGAACTAGCGTATCGAAGTACACCTATGTTTGTTTTTGTTTCATAATGGCCAAAAGATAAATTGTACGTACCGAAAAGTCGTCTGCATGAAAATCATTGGAGTAAAAGTTAGGATTTTCTTCGCCAGCCATCCTGGCTTCAGCACTTAGAGCACATATTTGAAGACGCGTTTTCTTCAGTTCCTCAGTTTCTTGGATAAGTCCCTGGAGACAGTAATGAGTCATCAATTTCTTTTTACACATACTAATAACACAAATTAAAAAAAAACTTGGGTGTGTAATAGTAATTTACTCGTTACGCTAGTAACAGTGCTGGATATTTTATAAGAAAATTAAAGTTACGTGTATAAATATCAGAACACGTAGACGGCAGAACAATAAACTACGAGCCTTGTTTCAAAAATCTTTCGGAAGAATGTGGATGAGAATCCTTTAAAGATTTTCTAGATCGAGTCAAACCTACTGCGGCGGTTTATTCTTTTTTTAATACGCAGCGGTTCGTGCCCGCGTCTATTCTGAGCCTCCATTAAGTTTAAATCAATATACACAAAACGCTTCTGTTACTGACTGACTGACTGACAACGTACAGCCGAAACTACTGGGCGCAAGAAGCTAGGCATGTATGTTCCTTGGAGTGTGTAGGGGAGCACTAAGAAAGCATTTTCGGAATTTCCCACGGGATCGGAATTTACACGGGAAAAACCTCCGACGCGAACCTAGTCGCGGGCAACAACTACTTTATTTATAAAACTAAAGGTTGAACAGTTTAGATTTTGTATGGTTTTTTATATGGTTGAACAATTTCATTTCTTGCTAAGTGATGCTAACATTGCGCAATTCAGATCGATCTCATTTCTTTCTTTTTGATGAATGACATTCCAGGTTTAAATAATGATGCAAAACAATTTCAAGAAAAAGTGCAGCTTATAATAGCAGAATGTCATATTATGTCTCATGCACACCAAAGTAACAGTCTCTCTTTAAATGTCCTTGTTCGGGGTTTCGGGAATGTTCTAACGAGATAGGTACCGCGGCCCCAGAACGCAAAAAATAATGAAGGAGTTGGAGATTTTTAGTCAGTAGGAGTTTGATACTCCCTTTCGCTCCACCCGAGTGGCATTTAATGAATGTACCCCGAAAAATAAAATTAAGGGGTTGATGTGGCAACTCTATTAGCTAGGTACATACGTCATCACACCGCAGTCCAAGGAGTTTCACGAAGCAGCCGGCGCCACAACTGCTGCACCGTCTGGTATAGCGCTCTAGGTAAAGTAACGCACGGCCATGCATTTCAAGCTGTTGGGAAATGATTTATTTATAGGTACTACATCTTCTATACATTTAAACGATTTGTTTATAGGTATATATTTATTTAAGTGATTTTTAAATAACTATGTTTTCATATGTGCTTATATTTACACGATTGTGAAACACAAACAAACCTTTTTTATGTTTGTCTGTTGGTCTGTATGTCGGTCTGTCCCTCTGTCTTTCTTTCGTGCTTATATCTCTGGAAGGCCTGAACTGATTTTAATGGCACTTTCATTGGCAGATAGAGGAAGTTATAGGGCCACATATTGGCTACTTTTTTATTCCGAAACTACCATGGAAATGAGATTTACAAACAACCACGCGAACGAAGTCCCAGGCACCTCTAGTTGTCAATAAACTTCATTATTTAGATCTACATATTTCTATGCTTGCCTTCTGGTTGCGATGAATGTAAATAATATTAGGTACCTCTATTTAGTTAACATTTACCTATTCATCTAAGGATTATCATTTTACACAGTTACTGGCCTCAGGTAGGCAGTCGCTTTATGTAAAATCCTGGTACTTAGCCGCCCATAACACAGCTAGGAAAGGGCTAGGCAAATGATCGTTTCCTGGCAATCTACTACTTTCTGCTTTTTTTGCATAGCTTTCAATGTTACGTCATTAGCTTTTTTATGTAGGTACAGTAAAAGACATTTTGTAACTGTATGAAGCTGGTGACTCTTACCTTCTGAGTCTCGGTCAATAGGTCATAAGTTGTAGCTCTGAACAAGGAGTGCCTAAACTTCATGTAGCCACAGAATGCGTACATTGGCAGGTCACGGCAGTTTGCTGCAAATATAAATAGGAAAGGAAAATTAACACGGATCGTCTTAACCTCTAACTCCTTGGAATGATCAGTTTATCATTCGTAAATCCGTGGCTCTATCGGGCCCCGACTTCGCTACTGACTGCTCTTTCGGGCCTGGTCCCTATGGTGAGCTACCCTTGCTCGCTGTCCGCAGGCCCGCGCCTACGGTGGCCGGAGATCAGCTCGCGAACGCCGACGCCGGGACGTCCCCTTCAGTGGCTGGGGCGAGAGTAAGCTTGGGGAGTTCAGTCTCGTCCTTGGATAGCATGTCGTTTCCCATTCCGTTTCTAGTATCACGATGTAATGTTTTAATGAATTTAGTAAGACAGAGACAGAAAACAGTAATATTTTAGTACTTATGTGTGAAATGAGATGCTTCATGCATTTTTCATGTAATTCACAATACAGCTGTTATTTTTGCAAACAATCACTGAACAACGCGGCATTTTGTCAAAAATCATAAGCAGCGACGACGTCGCAAGTTGATATTCGACTAATGGCCGAAACTGGCATCAGGCCGCTTTGCGGCCAAATGCGTTCGCAAGCGCCACGCCCCCTTACCATATCTCTTGTATTTATATGATCTGTGGTATATATAAATAATAACAATTACAAAAATATTTTCCTGACTTTAGAAAATTCATTAATTCAGTAACTTACGAGGTTTTCTAGTCCCCAAGCAGGCGCAGTAAGGCGGCTTGGCATCGGACTGCGAGGGCGCCGGGTGTACTAACACCAGTGAGGTGTCGTGAGTGAAGTCCCCGCCCTCGCACTCCAGCACTCTAATGGAGAACAGCCTTGCTATTGCTGGAATCCAGTGAGACCAATATTATTTACTTGGTTCTACCCGCGACTTTACGTGGATATCAGCAATAAGAATGAAAATAATTTTATTTGAGCCAGGTGGAAAGGCATACAACAAATACAAAAAAAAACTTGATTAAATAAAAAAAAAATTAGCAAAAAATTGAACCGACTTCCATATCAAAACACTACAAAGGCTAAAATAACTTTAGTTTCGGAAGGCGGTGTCTTTAGTTTTGTATATAATTTCGTTTTTGATTTTTTTTTTCACGCTTTTTAGTGGGTCGGTTTGTAATTTATCTAGTTACAAAAGCCATAATGTCAACAACTTATCACCTTTTACAAAATATTGCTTTTCCCGATGAATAGCCGTTAATTTTTGAGGAGTTCTCCTGGTACTTGACCATCAGCTCTACATCACCATATGTATTGTGACGAGCATAAAGTGTTTAACATCCGTACTCAAGTAATCGAATCGCAATCCACGAAATACTTATTATTGAGGAGTTTCAGTGGCCATCTGTGGTCTTCATCATCAGTTCAACTTCCCCAAATGGTACTTTTCGGAAGCAACTGCTCAAGGTACTATAAGAAATACCCAAAACGCTATAGGTGTGCCTATAATATTTGAAGAGTTCCATTCCATTCCATTCCATTTCTCCAGGATCCCATCATCAGATCCTGATTTCGTAACAATGGGACCAACTAGAAAGTATACCCATTCAAACGCAAGAAGAATTTTTCAAATCGGTTCAGCCGTCTCCGAGTTATACCTATACATAAAAAAAGAATAAATAAAAAAAAAGTTCAAGACGAATTGAGAACCTCCTTTTTTTGAAGTCGGTTAAAAACAGCATTGTGTATGCCCACGGGTGTATTAAATAGGCCCCGTTCAGCAAAATATCAGATAACTACATATTGACTGACGCTGGTTTTCAACTGGACTATAGTTTAAAGTTTGTTTTTGTATGTATACTTTCCATAATATTGTAGCCATATTTTATTAAGGCTACACTATTGTATCATGTATATATTGGGGTATGTTTTGTATGTTGTCTTTAAATAAATAAAAATGAAAAGTGTTAAATTCTTACTATTTTCCTCGCAAGTTTTTCCATAAGAACGTTTCCACAACCCAGTGCCTTAACTATATGAAAAAACCGGCCAAGTGCGAGTCGGACTCGCGCACGAAGGGTTCCGTGCCATTATCTATAAAAACGGCAAAAAATCATGTCTGTTGTATGGGAGCCCCCTTAAATATTTGTTTTATTTTAATTTAATTATTTATTTTAAAAGTGAATATATAACTAAATATTCTGTGAATATTTCATCGAGCAAAAACGGGCAAAAAATCACATTCGTTGGATGGGAGCCTCCTTAAATATTTATTTTATTCTATTTTTTAGTATTTGTTGTTATAGTGGCAACAGAAATGCATCATCTGTGAGAATTTCAACTGTCATGGTTCATGAGATACAGCCTGGTGACAGACGGACAGACAGAAGAATAGTAAATAAATATTAAATAGTTTATTCAGGAACAAAAACAAAACTAGATACAACAAGTCAAACGATGTTAGCTGCAAAAGTATAAACTGTAGCGCAGTTAACAACGCCCTTCTCCGGATACAAAAAACATGATATAATGCTCCATTTAAAAAGTTAAGGTGAAAGGATTGCCCAACGTCCTTGAGCATTGAACGTGAAACAAGCGGCCAGTGCTGACCACCCCGAGCGCCCGCGCGCTCCCCCGAATGTCATAGGTATCACCGGACGCAGATACGTTCGAAGGATTTTTGTCGCTACATATTAGCTTTTATCATCATAAATCGATTGAATATAGTCGGACTCAGAACATTTGCAATGCTTGTTTTGAGAACAAAATATTCTTTTGTGAGTAGTTATTGTAGTTAGAGTGAATCAAAATATAAAAAATATCAATTTGTTTTTGTGAAAATAAATAATAACGCTTTTATCAACCGACGACAAAAAAGGAGGAGGTTATCAATTTGACGCGTATATTTTTTTTAATGTATGTTCACCGATTACTCAAAGACGGCTGAACCGATTTGAAAAATTCTTTTTTGTCTGAAAGGGTATACTTCGAAATTGGTTCCATTGTCACTTAGTCAGGATCTGATGATGGGATCCTGGAGAAATCGAGGGAACTCTTCAAATATTATAGGCACACCTATAGCGATTTGAGTATTTTTTATAGTAACTTGTGCAGTTGCATTCGAAAAGCACAATTTGCGAAGTGGACCTGATGATGAATACAACAGATGGCCACTGGAACTACTCAATATATAAGTAGGAATAATAAGTATTTCATGTGTCCCGCTTCGATTACCTACTTGAATGTGGTTAGTTATTTTTCACATTGCAGTGTTTTTTGGGAGTCGGTTTAATTTTTGGTAAAAAGTATTTATAATGTACTTAAAAAATTGGCCAAGTGCGAGTCAGACTCGCCCATGAAGGGTTCCGTAGTAACTATAATAGTATAATATATGTATATTTATTTGACGAATAAAAAAAACCTAAAAATTTCTTAAAACTAGCTTATTTACATTTTTACAACTACGCTAAATAACTTTGTTTTTCATAGTGTTTATATGAATTACAAAGTTATATTTGCGGTTTTAGAAAATATGCTGTATCTCAAAAATTGCTGACCCGATTTCATTCAAACTAATTTTGGTTGAAAGTTTACATTAAAGTCTACAGCCATATATTTTTTTTAGATTTTTCACTCCATTATTATAGAAGTTAGAGGGTGGACACATTTTACCACTTTGGAAGCTTATATCTTTTAAACCATTGACTTTATGAAAAAGTGGTTTTAGAAACCCTTATATCATTTTTAAAGACCTGTCTATGGATACCACACACGCATAGGATTCATGAAAAAAAATATTTTCAGTTCTAGTTCCATGTATGGGGGGGGGTCCCCTATTTTAAATATTATTATTTTTTTTTCTTAAAATCGGAAAGCAGTTTACAGAATACATCTACTTACTAAGTTTCACTTGTATATTCTTAACAGTTTCGGAATAAAATGGCTGTGACATACGGACGGACGGACGGACAGACAGACAGACAGACGGACAGACATACCGAAACTATAAGGGTTCCGTTTTTTGCCATTCGGCTACGGAACCCTAATAAAAAACTTTCCGAGTGCGAGTCAAACTCGCCCATGAAGAGTTCCATAGTAGCAAGCAGTTTTTCTTTCAACTTTGTTTTTCATAGTGTTAATAAAATAAATAAATATATTTCAAACGAACGATATGCATGCCGAACGAGCTGTGGGCCCGTAAACCTCAAGATTGGTGCCCTGAAACAGGGACACAAGGTCGCGGCAGACCACGAAGGAGATGGCGGGACGAACTTGATGTCTTCCTTGAGAATTGGAAAGAATTGCCGCAGAACCGGGACCGTTGGAAGGAATGAAGGGAGGCCTTTGCCCAGCAGTGGGACAGTGCAGGCTAAATAATAATAATATTTCAAACAATTGACTTGGAGAAAAAATGGTTTGTGTCATTTGGCTACGAAACAATAAAAACTAAAATATAAAAATAATATCTTTATTTACTTAACATTTAGTTTAGTCCACTCGCAATCAACACTAAAACTAAATATTCACATACGTCCAAGCGCAAACGAAATGTCCGGTTTTTAAATAGCTCAACCGTACCACTGTACCAAACGTACTATCTACGCTGTTTACTCTTTGACGCAAAGTTTAAAGAGCGGGGCGCGCTAACATGCGACACAGCCTCCCCGTGCGAACGCTAGGGTGAGACTGGCCCTTGCGTATGAGTGAGCGCGCGCGCCGGGCGCTAATGTAATAATATGGTATTATTGATTTATCGGCACTTAAGTAATAATTTTGTAAAATTTTGAATTTAAATTTTATAAAGCAATAAATTCTCTATAATAGTGTGAAAGAAATATTTAAATCGGTTCAGTTATTTCAAAGCAGTAAGCAAATTATTGCAAAAATAAAGAGGATATATTCGATTTTTTTCCAAGAAAAGTATGAACAATAATGAAAAAATTAAATTTAAAATTTAAAGTCAAATATGTTACGCGTATTAGGTATTTTTTTTTTATCTATTTAGTCCATCCGTCTAGTAGTAGTAGTCCTTCAAAAAGAGGTCTATTTTGTAATTTAGCCAATCCTTTCGCCTTAATTAAGAAATAATTTAAACAGAAAAAAGCAATAATTTAAAAGATAAAAATAAACAACAAAAGACAATGAAATTGGGATGTGTTTAGAAGTAGTAATATAATGTAAGGTGAATGTGTGGATGTATGGGTGAGTGTAAATGAGGTGTGTAAGGGGTGTATGTGGAATGTGAGTTGTGAAGTTTTGTTGGGCTGTGTGATGGATGTGTTACACTTCCACGAGCTTCTCAGTCTCCGCATAATTTTGTGATTTTAACCAAGAATCTACTATCTTTTTGCATTTGCATTTGGTTAATGGGTAGATGTGTAAGTTTTTATTTAATTTATTGTATAATTTTGAGCTTGTGTGTTTGAAATGACGACTTGCAGCTACGGTTCGACGAGACTCAGTATTACAAGCCCTATTCATGCGGCGCGCAGTACAGCATTTAGGATCAAATTTAATTTGGCTGTGTTTGCGAAGAATAGTTTGGAGTATAAATAATTGTCTTACGGTGAGGACCTGGCAGAGGGTATATAGAGAGGATGTGGGATATCGGATCGGTTTCCTTGCCAGTACCTTAAGGACAGCTCTTTGCGCACGTTCTACCCGAAGCATCACCGTTTTACCAGCACCACCCCAGACCGTTAAGCAGTACCCTAGAACAGACTGAGCGAGCGCAAAGTAAACGGTTCACATACAGTCAAAGTCAACCGAGCCTCTGAGCTTTTTAAAAATGTATATAAGTTTTCTCACACGGGCTACAGTTGAAGCTATATGTTGTTTCCATTTCAGATTGCTATCGATAATGACTCCAAGATATTTAATAATAGCGGTGTTCTCTAATTGTTGACAGCCACAATTTGGTTGTAAGTTAGGGCAGGTGTGAGCACAAATTTCTAGCGGTGTACGGAGTTGACTTGACTTTATAGTCGAAAATGTTACAAATTTGGTCTTATTGATGTTTAAGGTGAGAAGGTTAATAGTCAGCCACCTCATGACGGCACTCAAGGCAACTCCGAGTTAAGGCGAGTTTCATTCCAGTCCCGCCCATGAACAATTAAGGCTGTGTCATCCGCGTAAGCTATGATTTTGCAGTTGGGTAAAGATAACTGACAAAGTTCGTTCACGTATATGAGAAAAAGTGGGGGTCCCAGGACACTGCCCTGAGGGACTCCAAATGTAATCGTTTCCTCGTTGCTGAGATAATTATCAAGATTTGTGATTTGCTTACGACCTGTAAGATAACTCCTGAAGAGATCGTGAACTGTCCCTCGAATACCTAGATGCTCTAGCTTCGAAAGAAGTATAGGTGAAGAGGACAGCAGAGTCTTAGTAATAGGGTCCCGTTTTACCCTTTGGGCATAGAATCCTAAAAACATTCCATTTTGGGCGTGCCATTCTCGAATTTCATCTAAGCAACACATTTGACGATGCATGTATTGCTTGCGCAAGTTTTATTTAATTTATAATTTTTCTACTGTCACATTTTGGAACGCACCTCTAATGGTATAATTATGTTATTATCATCATATTTCCGAACGCATCTTACATATTAGAATACAGATTCTTATTTGACCGCAGTTTTTGAGCTAGCCATATCTCCTTTCCTCCTATCTTATTCCCATAAATCAGAGAGAGAAGAAATGCTCACCGCACGCGCCAATCAGAGTAGCGCATTCACCGCGACCAATCACAGCATATACGCTGTGATTCGGAGAAAACCGCCATATTGTGTGCTTCTTAAAGAAACCACTGCTTAAGCTACAACTCCGCGCCGCGCCGAAATAAAAATCAACCGCTAATATATCTAGAAATCTAAAAACTATCAATTATCCGATTTGGCCAGCACACGTGTGACAAAATAAAGACCAAGTGAAGTGCTCAGCAAATAAGAGGAAGAGACTCAACACACGTGCAACATCTTCTCATGCTGTCCTACACATCAACGCGCTTCATCCAGAGGATACCCAAGTAAGTCCTCCACCACCTTCTTCCTACCTTGGTCAGCTCATTACTGTGTGTGGTCAATATTTCACTTCGCCTAAAATTACATTCCCGCACTATGGTCCTTCGGAAGCCGCAAATACCAAACCGCTAACCGCATCATAACCATTTATAGATTTGTCGAGGAACATTTGTCATAGATAGCGGTTGATTAAAGTCAAATAAAATGATTAAAATGGTCGATCAAAAGATATAAAACGCGCTGTCATACACCTGCCAGCCTTAGAGTAGTACTGGGTAGTCTTTATTATGGTTCCATCAGAATCTAAGTAGTATCATTACCATTACCTACTCATTGCAAAAGATACTGACTCACACCTGGACACAAGTACATATAAATAGAGAGGAGCTCGAGACTAAATAATAAAAGCTTAACAGGTCGATCTTCAAGGGAAAACAACGCTCGCCAAGGTAACCATCACCATGGATGGATCACCATCTCAATATGTCGAGATTACTCCGTGCTTCGAAAGGCACGTTATTCCTTTGGTCCCAGCTGTCATTTGTACAACTTTGTCAGTCAAGATAAGTAGTCCGAAGCCAGAAATTCCAACACCAGTCTTGCCAAAGGGTATTGTGTAACCTATAATATAATAATATTCCACAACATTTACACAACGCCATCTAGTCCCAAATTAAGCAGAGCTTGTGCTACGAGTACTAGACAACTGATAAACATACATATGTATTTCTAAATACATACATATTATAGATAAATAAATAAGAAACTGGGTTGTGGGAGTCGGATAGGAATCAGTCGCTCCACGTACGTGTTCAAACACTAGTACTCAGCGGCATCTTGTTAGACTGGTTGAGTTATCCTATGATAGCACTGAGCAAGTCCTAGAGAACATCTCGTGAATTTATTTCTCAGCCATAACTTTCGTTCTGCCCATTGCTTCATCTATTCTTCTCTCCAGAAAAGACACGCTTAAACACACTTGCTTAAACTTAACTACCCACCTCCTCAACCACACTCAACCCCAAACACACTACCTTCACGTACACTTCACACTTTCATGTACACCCACCTTCATACACGTCATATATCATTCATACCATATACCTACTCCTTCAACACATCGCACCACACATATCCGCATTATAATCGCTCATTATTGTAGTGTATTAGGTACATAAATTCGCGAGGACTTTGTAAATCGGGGAGGAGACCTGGTGACCTGAAATACAGGCTTTTGGCCTAGCTCAGGCACCACGCTCCCACAATATACGTATGATACCCATTATTGTATTACTATAGGTACATGTAATTTAAAGATATTGTGGTGAGTAAAATAAAGGCATTTATTATTATTATTATATTATTATTACTGGAAGCCGACCCAAAAAAAGTTGGGAAAAGGCAGATGTTATTAAGTGTTTTACCTTCAGCAACTTTCCTATTAGAATCACTCTGCAGTAAGTTCAGAAGCATCCGCCTGGAGAATATATCTCCAAGTACGGAGCCACATTTTAGCAACATCTTCTCAAACGGTGACAATGAGTCGTATGTTTTCAGGATTATTGCTGGAAAAGAAACATCATCATGTATTGAAAGAATACTCGTAGTACTCCCATTGAATTCTGAAGGGATAGAAGGAGGTAAGGATTATAATAAATAGTTTGAAGTGTAGATACTATACCTATATGAATGTCAACAAAAGCAAAAGGAATATAAATATTTCACAGTTCTGGCCAATAGCCGCGGGCCTTTTGTCATGCTTTACCTACCAAAGTTCCAAATGGTTACAAGAGGTTTATATAAACTATAAACTACAAACATGGAAATCGGACCGCTCGAAAGAAATTGTAAACCTTTTATTGCACTTTTCCCACCTACATATAAAATCTAAATAACTAAGAGTCAATATAATTATTAGCAACAGTTTACCATCCATAGCCATATCGACTTTCATATCTTCAAACGTGTAAGACTCCGCCAATATAGCGACTTGAATTTCTTCGGCATCTTGTTCGGCAACCATAAACTCACGCTTGCCTAGTATATTTCCACTCATCATGTCACTGTAGAGACTCTGAAACACATGGTTTAGATACAGTGCCGTAAATAGGGTGAGAGGGGTTGACAAATTGAGTTGGAATGAACCACACGGGGTTTTCCCGATCAGAGCCAGGTGAGATTGAGCATTTTTGAAGGGTAGGGGAGGGGTGGCATGAAAGGAACATTTTTGATTTTGAGGTCCTAGTAAGTGATTGAGAAAATATTTGGAACAGGTTGGAGTCAAATAGAAAGCGTTAATTATTAAACTATTGAAATGAAATGCAATAATTGCCATTAATCGATTCTTAGTTGTTTATTTTAAAAACTAATAACTAACTATGTTAAAAATCGAATATAAAAGTGACTGGAACTATTGTCATGATTAAATCTTGCCGTTTTTATCTTAAAGATTTACTGTTTTTTTTTATAATTAATGTTACTTAAACAGAAATCGACAATATTAAAATGTTTTTATGAACTTAAAAATTATTAATATCTTTTCTTAAGACACATAATCAGTCTCCTTATAATTAACAAGAAATGACTAACTTAACACTTATATAAAACTAGTACTCACGCGGGGCTTCGCTCCCGTGGATTCTATCACGGTAAAAACATAACTCTCCTTTATTGCAGTCGCGTAAAAGGTAACCTATAACCTTCCTCAAGATTCAAGGTACTTCCATACCAAATTGCATCCAAATTCACCCAGTACTTTCGAAGATTAGCGCGTTCAAGCAAACAAACAAACAAACTTTTCCGCTTTATAATATTAGTATAGATTAAAGACAAATCAACAATTCTCTTTTTAGACTTAGACTGCACTTGAAAAATAACTATTGTTTTTCTTAATAGAATTATAATCAACAACCTCCATAAAGTTTGATTTACAGTCTTAAAAATGTAAACTTAAATTTTTAGAATTAGGTAAGAAAGTAAACACAGGTTTGATGGCCCATTTCGTGCAAATTTTACATTGAAACCAATCTTTATTGCTTTATGAATATTTTTTCTCACAAACATTACATTGGTAACTGCCTCTTCAATTTTGTGTGCATAGACACGCGTTCTCTTCTTAGGTGGCATTTTTAATCTGAAAAAGAAGTATAATATGTATTAGAAACCTAGTACAAAATAGCAGCCTTGAAAGAGACAGTTATGAAGGGGACGTCCCATTCATAACCGTTTGTGTCCCTTTCATAAATATCATACAAAAATTGTAAACCTGACCACAAAATCTACAATATTAAATTAAAGTTTACTGACCTTATAATATCATATCTGTTCCCCTAGTGGAACTCACAGCCACAAAAAGCTCCTATTTTCCTGTTTTTGAGGTTATAATATCTAGTTACCTACTTATTCGTTTAGCATCCATTTTTATTAAATGTTTTATAATAGTTACAAAAGCGGCTGTAAAATGGCGAATGGATTGGATGTTCAGCCTATCTTAAACAGTGATTCACACATAAATAATTAAATTGCGGCAGTCGGTAAAACGTTTCACACTTATAACAGAAAAATACTATCAAATCCCATTATCAACACTCGCACGAATCCGCCATGTTTGAAATGACGGGAGTATGAAGTTACCCGCGAACGAACTTCCGTCAAGGTTACTATACGACAAAATCAATGTTGTTTTGAAATTGTTTTTATTTTACCGGTTATTTGAATTGTCCCTTTCAATACGTGTCCCTTTCATGCCACTCCTCCCCTATAATTATAGAACGGAATACCTATTTATTTTTTCGAGTATCACCAAAACCAGTGAAATCCCTGACTCCTGTGTTACAAATCGGCGTTACAGGAGCCAGTGTTATTATTGTACAATCTCTATTTATAGGTAATTATTTCATTACGGCTGCAATGCTACAGGCCATCCAACTTTTTGTGCTCTCCTATAGGTATGTATTAGGGAGAGAGTGAATCGTATCCATCAAGCCATTCCAGGTTGTGTTTGTGATTAATTTGTGATATTATTTTGATTTTTGTAACTTTATTTAGACATGTTGCTAATTATCATTATACCGTTTTATATATTACACTAGCTGTTTTCTGCGACTCTGTTCGCGTGGTAATTCTTTACTGGATATTTTTCTGAAAGGACATTGACAGGGTTTGGACCAAATGCTGCACAGAAATGAAACTATCCCTAGCGTGTTCCTGGAGTAATTAAATTTAGAAAAATAAATTGTTTTAAATCGGTCCCAGGTTTAAGACTAAGAAGTACATAGGTATTGTTTTTTTTGGACTGAGAACAAGTAATAATTATTTTTTAATTTTATATTACATTCTTCAGATGTTTACGATGCAAAATATTTCGGTTCGCATCTAATAAATGCCTTATCGCTTCACCGTAACAGACCGAGTTCGAAAACCATTTCCATTATACTTCGCTTTGTCTTACTTTGTCTTGCCGGGCGTACAAAATTCTCGCTTCACATCTCGTTTGTTCGCATTATGGTATTTATACGTTAATCTCACTTCTATAGCGAGACACTGGCGATATGACTACATGCGCTCGCGCCGCTGGTTTTCCCACTCCAACCCTAACCATGGCCAGCCCGTGACGCTGAGCCAGTAGCCTCAAATACTCCTAAAATAATAAAAATGATATGGTCCAGCCTGTCCCTAGCTGCCCTTCTCCCGCCCCCCGCGACGCCTTAAGTCGAGGTCTGCACCGAGTGTTTATCATCGTGGAACAGGCTGCACCACGAAAAAGCCTACCCTAACATGGCCTCTTCTAAACCCTTGCCAGTGCTGATGAATGGTGGCGGTACCCTAATAAATGATAAGAAGAAACTATACTGCATCCATCTAAGTTCACCCGCGCCCCTCTCTCATCTCGAGTACTCTGCCTTTTGACTGCAACATACGGCACGACTGGTCTTCGTCCGGTAACCATTATCTCTCTCTCTCTCAATTGAATCTTAATAATAATTTGGCAAATTAAGTCGAAGCTAAGAGACTAAACCGAAACAAAGTCGCTTTCGAAAATATTATTCTGGCGCAGAATAATATTACTGCTTTTGCAGTTTTGACAGCAGTAGAGCTAAGTAACTCTGTTCGCTGTAGGCACCTATCAGTTAAAACTCGCACCGAACAGCGGAAAGCGGGCAATACGCGGCAGTGGGTCATTTGCTATCCAACAATATAACAGCCCTTTAATGATATATCGTCATTCAACATGTCCATGAGGGTAGTCAGTTAGGAAACCCCGGCCTCATCTAGTTTAAATTTACAAAAAAAAAACGTGTAAAAGTGTTATTTAATAACCAATTCGCAAAATAAAGATCATTTATCATCTAGTAACGTGCAACTCTTAAAAATGCACGTAAAGAGTAGACACTCATGATCAATAATCTACCATTGCTAATATGATGCGGACATCGTGATCGTGAACTATATAATCGCATAGAATACGATTTCTGCTCATGTCGGAGAACGATAAGATGTTGTGCGCACATTATGTGCATTTTTTTTCTGGGTGGGAAAATCATCTAATGAGGGTTCATTAGATGATTTGTGCTGTGGATAGAGCGGAAGGGGTGTCAGACTTCTACTGACTAAAAACCCACCCTGCTCCTTCAGTTGCCTTTGCGTTCCGGGGCCGCGGTATCTCGTTAGAACAATCCCGTAACCTCGTAAGGCAATAGCTCTATCGCGACCCGTCAATGCTGCTGACAGCTCTTTGAAACGCGCGCGGAACATGGCGCGCCGCCGATTCGGGCCTGGTCCTTACCGGACAGTGAGCGACCCCTGCTCGCCATCCGCAGGCCCGCGTCTACGGTGGCCGGAGATCGGCTCGCGATCCCCGACGCCCGGGGCGTCTCCCACGGCGGCTGGGGCGCGAGGAAGAGAGTTGTCTCTCCCTCACGCGTTCAGCCTCCTCCTTCGCTAGCATGACTGCTTCGCAGAAGGAGGCGACTGCATCCCTTTCTCCCTCGCCCCGCACCATAACCTGAACCAAGGCCGGACGCGAGAGGTCGGCGCCGACGATCGCCTCCACGAGGACACGGGGATGGCACATTATGTGCCAAGTTTAGTATTTAGGCTGGGCTAGGCAACAAGATGTTATCAGGTGTCCTGCTCTGTTCCTGAATATTATTATTATAGAGACGACGACGACGATTAAAAATATATTTTTTATTATAATAAATACATTAATGACTGTGATCATGAAAAATAAAGTCATGAATTATTCAATTATTGAAATAATTACTGTATTTAATTATTTAGCAGTTAATTACTGAGTTTTATTAGTACTGTCGTTAATTAATAAGATAATTTCTCGCCAATAAATATTTCCCAAGGAAAAGCATTTTTCTCATGACTGCTGGGGTAGATTTTGATACGCTTTGGTTTACTGTCTAATGTTAGCCTAAGGAACATTATACACTATATTTCCATTCTGGGCAATACTTGGTCCAATTCCCATACAAAAACTGTCAATCTCCTTTGTTAAAATAGTCTAAGTTCGACCTCGTCTTCAACTATCTTGCTTCTAGCCTGGAAAACGTAACAGATTGACAAACAGTCTTTTGCATTTGTATTATAAGTACCTGGGCACTACGCTTCCGTGGTAATTGTTCTTCAATTTCAACAGTTTTTTGTAACATCGACGATGGAGGCATTACTAATCCTGGCTTCTTCAAGGCCTCGCTGCGAGACAGTGTGACTATGGTCAAGGCTCCCCTCTGGACCAGCGCAATAAGAAAGTTCTGGATCCAACCAGGCATGCCACTACTTGCGCTTTCGATAACCCTGTAAAATTTAGGGGGGAGTCTTATGATGCATCGAATGACTCGAAACAAAGTAGTCCCTCTTTTAAAAACTCTGAAGGAGCCATTTTTTCAGGTGGGAATACTATTGAATGATTTTTCCCGATCTGAGTGGAGCGAAAAGGAATGTAAGAATATTAATATAATATATATAACATGTATAATACCTTTATTTGGAACACAGCCAAAACATACATGTGTCTTAATAGCTAGAATAAGTATATGAATTTGACAGTAATCATAGCCTGCTGTCTCCCAAACTAGGCAAAAACCTGTATCTTGGGAGGCAGTATAAAAATGGTTAGGTAGCTTATATTAGGGGTTGCAGCCTTGCAGGTCCTTATACAGATCTGGACAAATTGCATGTAATATATTTTCGTACCTATTGAAGAAAATAAACTCGCCTTATTGTATGACATATGCAGTGGTGCAAGACCTTCATGACCTATTGATGGAATGTATTCGTTATAAGTCCGTGAATGCGAGAACCAACTCGATTTAGGCCCATTCCATAGACTTCTGTCTCAACGAGAGAGTGATGATGCGATAAGTCTGTTCAAGTTCTTGGCTTAATTGATACGTGCAGCTAAAGTAGTTTATTATGTATTTTATTCAGGGTATGATTGGATTGTCATTAGCAGAGTAGAAAAGAAAATTGGATAGTGAACTAATTATGTATAGGTCTGCGTTATGCTGAAAAGGTGTTCATATTTAATTTAAATATCATTGCTCTGCTGTTACCTATATCTAAGTATCTATCATATCTTTAATTCAAATTAGAAAAGATTAAATAAAAAAATAATTAAATTAGGTGAGATGGTGGTTAAACGTGAGCCTAATTAGCAATAATAAAAAGTACTGTTACATATTCCGGTGCGGGAAACGAACCCACGACATGCAGTGCAGCAGCGAATTTCTAAACCGCAGCGCCAATCGTGTCAACATAATAAATTACTAATTTACTTTTCCAAATCCGTTGGAATAGCTTGCACGTCAAGTAGTTGGCAAGCCAGCGCCGCATGGAAGGCGCGGTCGATGCCTGTCAGTGGAACCTTCAGTATCATGTTGTTCTCCAGACACGTTTTAGCCACATCTGGAATGTTAGACAAGAACTCGTACACTCTAACAAATAATATTTTTTTTACATTGAAATACTTATAACTTACGGGATATTCACCATGTGTATTTATTGTTTCGAGTTTCCGATATTTCGGCACTGTTGCAAGCGCCATGATCACGGATAAACTGAAGTAATTGCGGGTGTAGGTTTATGAGCAGACGAATCGGTCTACCCTCTTACTCGTTCGTTTTTTGTCATCGACAACGCTACCACTGTAACATGTATCACTCAAAACTTGGAAACTCGAAACAAAAATAGCACATGGTAAATATCTCGTTTTAACTTCTAATAAATTTTAAGCTAACATGGTCACTCTCACTAACAGTTTAGTGACCATGTTAATTTAAAAATTTAAATTCAAATTCTTATCTAAAAAATACTAAATACTGGCCCGGCTGTCGAAATTTGACCCTAATTTAAATTATTTTTAATTATTTATATAAAAATATTAGCTTTCTGGACTCCATCTCCATATGAACTCTATCTGAGCAAAATTTCATAATGCTCCATCTGGGCAATTTTCGTGAAAAGGGGTTAAACCTTTGTGCTTCACGTACTTATTAATATAAAGATAACTAAAAAGGACTAATCATGAGCCAACGGATCACAAAATAGGCTAATGTATCTTGGTGACCCAATTTACAAAGTGTTTACAGGTGTGGCCTTCTAGAGCTATGTAGGGCTTGAACAGAGATTTTCTTTAAAGTGAGCTACCGTTCCAGTTCAAATTAAAATACCAGCAATTCTGATCCAGAGGCTAAAATTAACCACTGTTGCATATATGCAGGCCTAGCGTGTCATTTGGGTAGTTGTTATAGCTAATAACCCTTTTATTCTGGGCGAAAATCCTTAAATGACTCCTTCCGCTCTATGGAAGGGAGTGTGAAACTTCTTCTGACTAATAAAACCCACCCATTTGCTTCAGTTAGCCTAACGATCTGGGACTACTTAAAACCAAAAAAATTAGTAGGTATGCTTTTACCAGAGAGACTATCTACATCAGTGACAGGAAGGATGAAGAAAAGCCTCTTCATTTCTAGCAGGATCAGCAAAAGGCGCCATGACTCGTTATCCATGTTTTGAGCATCGTCGACTACCATCACCGAAAGATGATTCAGAACCTTGAAAATCGGTTAATGATTTAAATTAAGAAACAAATAATTTCAGAATACACCTAAACTATTTAATATGCTGTGACGACTTTAGTGTTGTTATTAGTCAATTAAATTATTTCGAGTGCATCACAAACTAACTTGAAAATGCGTAGGCTCTCATTGTTTCCCTTTCCCTCATCAATTTGATGATTTTGAATCAGAATTCGAATTTAATTATCTAATTTTAGAATTGCACTCAATGTCATAAAAGACACAGTTGAAATTCTATTACAGTCACGAAAAAACATATCGGTAAAGTCGATATTTTAGTTGATGGCAAATATTCTTTAATTATACATTAACTAGCTACCCGCCTCGGCTTCGTACTAGTGCAATTATAAATCTTTAAATTTCTCTGTTTTTCTCTAGTATAATATGCATATATTATGCCTACATATAACCTTTCGTCTCTTGAATCACTCTATCTATTGCTGAAAACTGCATTAAAGTCCGTTGCGTAGTTTAAAAGATCTAAGTTAACAGACAGCGGGTGCGACTTTGTTTCATAATAAAAGTAAAGATAAAAAAGAACATGTAAGTAAGCAATAATTTACCGCAAAAGCTACATCTTGGATGATTGTATAACGGGATTATCGGCTGCTTTTAAAAGCCCTGGCCACGTTGTTTTTTTTTTATTAAGATGATAGAGTTCATCAGACAGGCCCGTTGGTATAGTGGTCAGTGGCCCTGACTGCTATGCGCAAGGTCGTGGGTTCGATTCCCACCTAGGACAAATGTTTGTGTGATGAGCACGGTCATTTGTTCTTTGTCTGGGTGTAATTTATCTATAATATGTATGTATTTAGAAATATATTTGTATGTTTATCAGTTGTCTAGTACCCATATCACAAGCTCTGCTTAGTTTGGGACTAGATGGCGTTGTGTGAAAAGTTGTGGAATTATTATTATTATTTCATTTATTCAATCTATATACATATTAATTACATTTTTAAATATTAATAAAAAAATATAAACATTTAAAAATATAAAAAATAGTAGCCCACCGGTATCGGGAACAGGGTCCAAGCTACCGGTGGTCAGGGCTCCATAGAGAGGAACCTCCTCACAATACGCGCCGTTTCCAGAAGTACTGCTCTCTGGATCAAGCCCTTGATCCAGCTGCCCAACGAGAGCCTCCTTAGATGTTGGTCGAGGCTCTTGGCTATTATGCCATTGGCTGTGACGACTATCGGCACAATGATTGCTGTCTCCACATCCCACATGTCGACAACCTCGCGTGCCAGGTCAAGATACTTATTTTTTTTATCTATCTCAGCTTTCACGAGGTTCTCGTCATGGGGGACTGCTATATCAACAATCATTGTGCGACGCTCTAATCGGTCTATCACCACTATGTCAGGCTTATTGGCAACAATAGTCCTGTCAGTAATGATAGACCGATCCCAGTATAGTGTGATATTGCCATTATCGAGAACTGGGTCGGGCACATACCTATAGTATGGTACTTCTGATTCCACAAGATTGTATTTAAGCGCAAGTTGCTGGTGAATAATCCTGGCTACGAGGTTGTGTCTATGCAAATATTCTCCGTTAGCCAGACGAGAACAACCGGAGATAATGTGACGAATGGATTCTCCCGGTTTGTGACATGCCCGACATATGTCTACGGTACCATCCTTCACAATATATTTCCGATAGTTATTCGTCATCATAACTTCGTCCATAATCGCACAGACAAAACCTTCGGTTTCCCCGAAGAAGTCACCAAAACGTAGCCAGGCTACGGACGCTAATAAATCTACTTCAGACCCATGAAGGGCTCGGTAATAGCGTCCGTGAAGCTCCTTGCTCTGCCATAATTCTCTGCGGTCATTAGTCTCTAATATTACAGGTTTGCGCCAATTCTCGTTACCTAAGGAGAGCGGAGTGAGGCCTTTGTCCACCGCTACCACATCCCGATGCATACCCACGTCAGCTTTTAGGAAATATTCCCTAAGGCTGCATACCTCACGGTTATGCAGGGTCTTTGTATTTAAAAAACCACGACCACCGCATTTCCGGGGGATATACAGCCTCATCACCGATGAACGTGGGTGATGCATCCGATCTGCAGTCAGCGTTTTGCGGACCCGCCTGTCCAAGGCGTCAAGTTCAGTCTGAGTCCATTTGAGTATGCCAAAAGAATACATCAATACTGGCATAACCCAACCATTGAAGGCACGCACCTTGTTTCCGCCTGATAGAAGACTATTCAGTACTTTATTCAGACGGCCAAAGAAGCGTTCCTTCAATGACTGTTTAACATAAGCAGTATTGATGCCTAGTGCTTCTGACATACCCAAATACTTGTAAGTTTCAGTTGATCCGAGGGATCTCAGGTGTATGGAATCCGAGAGTTGAGTTCCCACGGATTCCATAATCTCTCCTCGCTTTACATGCATGACCGCACATTTGTCCACCCCAAATTCCATTCCGATGGCGCTACTGAAAGTTTCTGTTACCTTCAGTTTATTATTATTTATTATTATTATTATTATCAATGACCTAGAAATTTACCTTCATACAAATTTCCTTTAAAATCATCTTCACAGTGAATTCTGATAGGACATCACCATTGTATTCGAATTTTTCTGGCAAAGGAAAACGGCAATCGAATATCACGTTGATCCCATGAATCTGCAGTGGAGACAGGTATTCCATAGCGATCCTAACGAGAAAAGAAAGCAGTAAGAAAAAAAAACTTATTCCTGAAACACAAATTCTGTTGCATTTTCTGTAGGTACTAGTGAAAGAGCAATAATGGATCTGTGGTTACCATTCCAACTTTAAGAGTTGTAGGTAATGAGCTCGAACTCAGGAAGAAACATGATTTTTTGTCAGGTGTATCATCACCACTGCTCTTGAAACGGAAGGGGAAATAATCAAATAACACATAATATTTAGTAGGAAATTCATTGCTTAATACTTATTTACCTTGTTAACAAAGATTGTAAGACCACGCTTTATCCAACAACAAACAAGCCATCTAGACACAAAAGTTTCAGCTAGTTTTAGGCAAACAGATAACAACAAAAACATACATTTGTCTGATTTTGTTCTCTTTATTTTCTCTCAGACTTCGTGAGTTTCCTGGCTTGAAGTGCCTCGCCATGATTTTTCGAAACAGATGAAATGGCTTCTAAAAGAATAGGGACAACTTTACAGTGACATTCAGACTCGAGATGCTATAGTAAATTAAAGTCCGTATAATGTATATGCGTTTATTATTTACATCCGTTTGTAAGGGAGTGTTTTGCTATATTTTTTTAATTCACCTCTATCTCACCTGATGGTAGGTGGAGACGGAGACGAGAAGAAGGACGCTTGCAAGTAATCTATTCACTCTTGACTTAAAGACCCCTAGATTCTAGCTATCAGAAAATATAGACTGGCAGGATTTATTGACAGTAATTTTCAAACATTGACGCATCACCCGAATTAATCCCCATAGGTCTTCAGTATGTTTAACATGATGGTTAAGCCAGTAGATTCAACAATAATATAATAATAACGAGAAAAATAAAAACATTTGTCGTCTCTACAGATGTCACTTACCTTATTTTTGCCATCCAGAATAATTTTCTCTTTGCGTATAAAATCAGGAGTGACATATAGAAATTCATCTGCTAAACGCGTCTTCCCAACTGTCTTTGGACCCTAAAGTTAAACAAGATTTTAATTTACGCTGTATAATGGTTTTGGATGGAAGTAGGCTTTCGTGTCGATAATGCCTTTGACCACAACCCAAATTGTAGTTGAGCTCTTTCGAGGAAGTTTACAGTTGCAGTTGCAGATTTGAATGTCCAAATCGATAAATTTCAGTATTCTATCTTGGATGGCAACGCAGCCGCGATAGCGCATGTTTTTAGATTTTTGGTTCTAAGACAGGTGTCCTCACAATGATTTCCTTCACGGCTTGTTGAAGATTAATATATGTAATAATTCGCCTTGAATCGAACCCACGTGGAGGCGAAGTTGGCGCCTGAAGTTCTATTACACTCTCTATCTAAACTCGACAGCTTAAGAATTTTTATGAAACGATTCCTTATAATTTTTTAATTATTAATTTTGTTAAATGTTAAAAAATAAATACATGAAGCCAAACTTCACAGGTGTTTCGATTCCTTTGATAAGAGGTGTATGTTTATAGTGACTACTTACAGTCAAAGCTATTCCGTACACATGGTCGCGGTACCGCGTGAACTTTTTAGCCTGTTCCTCCAGGGCGTTTTGGAAGGCATTCTTGAATTTGCGCAGTTCTTCACTTCGACCTAATAGCGGGTGACGACTACCGGGAAGCCTTTCAGGCCACCTGTTTACAATAAACACAATCGGCAAAACTTGAAAGATCCTAGGTACCTACGTACAATTCGCAAAGGTAGATTTTACGGATCTCGAATAGGTTCATGGATATGATTACAAAAACGGACGAAAAATTCATAGTTTCTCTTTTCACAAACTTATTATAAAAGTTTTATAATTTTATTTCTTCTTCTTAAAAAAGAAAACTAGCAATGTGGGTAGAATTCTTAATAAATTAGAATTGTTAACCCCTCCAACTAAGCTAAATATGCTTGTGTCTGGAGTGGGTAGATATACTGTAATGGGTGGGATTTGAACCCGCGTCTTCTCGATCACGATTCCGACACCTTATACATTAGGCTATTGACACTTAAATTACACTAACAATATTCAGTATACATTATTTATTTATTTTTTATAAAAAAGAATTTACATAATTTGATTTTTATTCAAATTCAAATTCATTTATTTGCATAAATAAGGTACAGAAGGTTGGTAAAGTGTACAATATTGTTCTCTTATTCTGCCTTTAATTTCGGCGTGCAAATATAAAAATACATAAACAAATAATCCAGTCAGAAACGTATTATTGAAAGAAATAAATGTCAATATAATAATGAAAAAGTAATCAGTTAACCCTAATTTTCAATAATAATCACGTCAAAATGGGAGAGATTTGAAACACAATAAAACAAAACTAAAAATACAACACTATACCCTATTCATCTGGGCTTGAGATAAAGTGTAAACAAAGAAAACAAGGTTTCTCAAACTTTTATTTCACTGTTTTTTTTTCTATTTTATTTAATGTAAGGTTTCCCATTTGTGTATCTAGCAGCTAGCTATACTGTTCTTATGTTGTATTGTCTGAAAGCCTGACTCCAAGATCAAAAACTATGCATTTAGTTTCTGTACTTTATCTTACATAGTTCACCCGTACAAATAAATGCACAAGTTTTGTTAGAAGGTACTTAACTATGAGGATAATAAAACCAAAGATCTCTCTTATTTAATTATTTATTCAGAGAATTCTGAAGAACTGTCACCAACATGAATAACGAAACGGTCAACTACAGTACTACTTTCTTTGCTACAAATATCAATTCTCCTCCTTCCAGAAAGCCTGAGTTTGAGCCTGTAAACATATTATGATTGAATTATAAATATCCGGAAACTTGATTTAAGTATGTATCAAAATTTACTCGCCCCCTATTCTATGGGATTTCAACATAAACTGATGAAATATGGGTGTGTACTATACACCACTGCCCACTCCGGGGGAATCCAGGTATGTTGGGTATTGTCAGGAATACTATGTTTGTGTTGTATTAAAATTAAACTTTACCAATGTGAACTACAATGAGTCGTTTTCCTTTTCCACTTAGATTTTTTAAACCAGTGGATAAACCTTGATGATGAGCTTCTTTCATTGACTTTATTGACTCGTCCTGCCAAACTTTGTTCATAGTGTCTCCTGTAACAGATTTGATGTTAATTTAATTAATTGAGTATTAATTACAAAATCAATTCTTTGATTCATAAATATAAAACTTTAAGTACTTTAAAATAATTTTATACTTTTAAATGAACTATTATCCAGGTCTCCAGTAATTAAATACAGGCATATGTAATAATTGAAGTATATGATTGAAGTCTTAAAATATGTTTAAACTAACCTTCATTGAGCCAAGTTTCATCTGTGTAATAAATGTTATGCCTTCAGTCCTTAATTTTGTTATGGTATTTAAATATTTGATACGCCATAAATAACACTATATCATTTCTGTCAATGAGTGCACTCTTGCGGCTACATTTCACATTATTTAAATTGGAGTTTGATTAATAATTTATAAAATGTAGTTCTTTTAAAACTGGGCAATGTTTCATCTGAATTTACAGCCTCCAGCACCTTCTCAATGGTAGGCAGTTCATTGTTAAAGTAAAACATGTGTACTTTACGGCGTATTCCACCCAAATCTATATTGATTAAAGTGTTAATCTTCGATAGTCTCGGTGATGGTGGTGGAGGTGATCTCAGGCAGCCTGTGGTTTTTTTTTTCCTTTATAAACCTGTTTACAGTGGCTCGTGATATTCCCATAATTTCAGCGGCTTTATTGATAATATCGGTTTTGTACGAATACAACGATACGAATCCTTCGGCCACGTTTCTTCTACGTGTTTAAACACATTAATAAAGCCACCGTTTCCGTTGAATGCATTGGAGTTTCCTTTTATCGCTTTTTCTTCGGCGAAGAAAATCTGCAAGCGCTGTTTGGTCCAGGTTCACTCATGTTTTAAGCACGAAAATGTCAATATAACAAATACAAAACGATCAACAAATAACTTTAAACTGAACAAAATAAGAAACTTAATGAAAACAACAAAGTAACAACTGAATAACAAGAATTCAACGAAAATATTTGGAAGCTTATCAACAAGTTGATCGATAGTAAAGATGGCGGATATAACCCGACCGATGACAAAACGTCACATTTTTATGTAAAATGTTCGCAGTACCTGTGGTATATAATTTAGTAGTATTAAAATGCGTTCGAAGTTTGGGAATCAAGTCTGTTTTGGATGTTTTTACATGTAAACGATTTAATAAATAATTAATCAAAATTAAGAAAATAAGTTAAGGCATTTATGATATTCGAATTCAAATAAGTCTGAAAGAATTTCATAAGTTCTACAGACATCATTCTAAAATATCATTTATAGTGTTGTCAGCGTTTTATTCCGTAGTTATTTTTATAAAATATATTCACTTCATCAATCGTGACCTTTAAAGTACCCTTTTTATGGTTTGTTTACCTTTTATCTCACGGCTTCCTGAATACGGTATAGATCATTTACATCTATACTTAATATTATAAAGAGGAAACCTTTGTATTTTTGTATGTTTGTATTGAATAGGCTCAAAAACTACTGGACCGATTTCAAAATTTCTTTTACCATTACTTAGAGGGATTCTTCCGAATCCGTATAGGCTATATTTTATCCCGGAAAATAGATAGGATTTTTCGTGGTAGTGAAAATTGTGGAGTAAGGCGTCGAAAAAACTGCCGTACGTTAACGATTCTCGCGAACGCTGCCTATATTTAACTATCTTCTATACTTATAATAAATCTGTAGAGAGGTCAATTCTGTACATGAAATATATTTACAAAATAACTATCAGGGGGTGATTAGGGATCGATACTGATACCAAAAATGCAAATAGTAAAATTTTTGTCTGTCTGTCTGTCTGTCTGTCTGTCTGTCTGTCTGTATAACCGTTATAGAAATAAAAACTACTCGACGGATTTTAACGAAACTTGGTACAATTAATATTCATACTCCTGAGCAGGTTATAGTATACTTTTCATCACGCTACAATCAATAGGAGCAGAGCAGTGAAGGGAAATGTCGGGAAAACGGGAGAAGTTACTCCATTTTTTAAGCTTCCGTCGCGTGTGCAACCTTAATGATTAAAGCTACACAGAAATCATTTATGACGGAAATGTTCTCCTTAAAATTGTATAAAAAATATCCCACGACAGCATATATCTATCTTTTATGGTTGACTCACAATAACACGTGAAACTCCCGATAGCTTAGCAGTTCGAAGCTTTCTGATTATTATTCTGCTCCGAAATTTAAAACCACCACAACTTTGCAATGGAACTCGGCCAAAAGTAACCCAGTTGCAACAAAATATAATCGAGGCTCAAATTTTAACAGGTTGCGGTGCAGGAGAAACCGTCTTTATTCCCAGAATTCCCATAATACCAAATAATTTTCCATTCCAATTTAAAAGAACGTGATTCCCAGTACCGGTGTGTTATGCAATGACAATTAATAAGGCTCAAGGGCAGACTTTTCGTGTTGCTGGAGTAGATCTCGGTGTCAGTTGTTTCTCGCATGGTCAGTTGTACGTCGCTCTTTCCCGGGTTAGCAGTTCTAGAAATCTTTATGTTCACGTGCCGGACGGGTCAACTTTCAACATAGTTTACCCGGAAGCTTTGCGCTGAAGTATTGTCGTTCTATAGGTACTTAAGCCTCATGTTTAACTGTCAAAAAGTCTGCTATAAGCAAGATCATATTCAAAGTGCTCCTCATAAATAATTACTTTTTGGCATCAATATTGGATTAAAGTGCAAAACTTTTGTGTGACTGTGACATTTGAAGTGATTAGTGAACTTTGGTAATATAGTTTCAGCATCTAAGATACGATTTATTAGTGAAAACGTTAAAAATAAGTTATCTGGTGACAGACAATATTTTTTCTTTTCTGGCGATTACCCTCTATTACTATTACATACATAGAGAAGTAGCAATCTGTCAAAACATATTTTGCTATCAAAGTATAATCAGGCGTTATATGTAAGCTGCAACTAATTGCTATAACTTTTTCGGAAGGTTGCACACTCAACGAGAACTTTGCTGTTATTTTACTCGTAATTAGTTGGAACGCATATCTCCTATGTAAATATGAAATGCAAGAAGTGTAAAGAAATTGTAAATAACTATTGAGTTCAAATGCTGCAGCCACTGTTCTGATAATTATTGGCTTCGCTCGAAGCGGACGCGGGCTGTGTGGAAAGCTGGATTCAAGTCTTCGACTCCACATACTAAGCGGAGCCTCAAGCCCACGCGCCAGCGGGACAACGGAGCGACAAGGTGACATTCATTATTTTATAAAAAAAAAATCACTAAAACAGATATTGATTATCTGTTGGGCATTACACTCGGCTTGGTGACCAGAATAGTTCACGTGCAGGATCACAGATGGCGTCTAAGAGTACTGTCTGTGGTGGTTGTAAACATGTAATTGGTAATAACGACTGTTTAAAATGCATGAAGTGCAATAAATACTATGATCTCGAATGTGCGAATGTACTTGATAAAAAAATATTCACTTCTATGAGCAGGGAAATGAAAACCAAATGGAAATGTTATGAGTGCATGAGTAAATTGCCAAAAACTGGTAACACAAACACGCCTGTGCGCAATATTAAGGAGGATGAGCCTAACTCTCATATGTCCTCCAGCGATGAAAACATCACTGTGAGAAAAAAGCCATCTGACTGTCAACAGTTGTCTCCGCAGAGGCCAGTGTATTCTCATTCCTCACATAACAAGGATGAAGACTTTATATCGGCGATAAGTGAACAAGTACTCAAAGTGATTAAGGCTGAATTGCCAGGGATGATCACAAGTATTTTGAAGTCTGAGTTATCGTCGCTTAAGAATGATATGTTGGATTTTCGTCATTCTGTTGACACCATGAGCACAATGCATGATGAAATGAAGAAAATGGTCGAAACATTAGTCAAGGACAATGCCTCACTATCTAAAAAGTTTGTTTTTATAAATAGTACTGTGACAGAGTTATCTGAACGCCTCAACAATTTGGAGCAACATCTAAGAGAAAATAACCTGGAAATACAGGGTGTTCCTGAATTTCATAGCGAAAATTTACCTGTCCTTTTACAACAATGTTCTAAAGTGGTTGGTCATAAGCTACAGGAGGATGACATTATTAAGTGTACCAGAGTAGCCAAACTAAATAAGGAAAGTAAGTTTCCCCGTGCTATAGTTGTCAAATTTAAAAATGTTAGGACTCGTGATGAATTTTACTCTGCGGTATACAGATACAATAAGTCCAATCCCATGGAGAAGCTGAACACCTCATTGCTGGGTATTGCGGGGGATAAGAGGCCGGTATTTGTGTCAGAGCATCTGTCTCCAGGAAATAAGTCGTTACATGCTGCCGCACGTAAAAAAGCTAAGGAGTTGGGATATAAATTTGTCTGGGTTAAAAATGGTCATATATATGTAAGAAAAACAGATGACTCTAAATTTATTCTAATTAAAAATAACTCTAGTCTTGATCTCATAAGTTAACTTTTTTCCTATTTTTGTTGCGTATAATAGTGTTTGGATAAGTTGTCATGAAAATGTATCTCTCAATATATTATCAAAACATAAGAGGTATGAAGAGTAAAACTATTGATATTTATAACACTGTTCTATGTAATAACTACGATATAATTTGTTTGTGTGAGACATGGCTTGATGATAGTGTATTGTCTTCTGAGGTTTTCGATGATAGATACTGTGTTGTGCGCAGAGATCGAGATTCTGTTTTCCGCTCCCGGTATGGAAAGTGCCACGGTGGAGGGGTACTTATAGCCTACTCAAAGAAACTTCATATTTCAATTAAACAAGACTGGAAATCTGACTTTTTGGAAGATTTATGGGTTCAAATTATAGTTAACCGGTCGCTTACCATAAACTTCTGTGTTGTCTACCTTCCAGAATATCTACCAGTAAATGTTGTCTGTGATTTTTTCAATAAATGCAGTGACAAAATCACTAGTACATCAGATCACATGACTTGTATTCTGGGTGATATAAATCTGGGCGATATCAAGTGGTCAACAGAGACCGGTTGTCCTTTAAATCACAATTGTGAAAAATCTAAATCACTTTTTGAATTGTTCCAGTCAACCACTGTTAGTCAGCTCAATCACATTGTAAACCAAAATGGTAGAATATTAGATTTAGTTATTACTAATTGTCTAGACCTGTTCACTTTAACACCATCTGTGCCTATAAGTCGCCTGGACGTGCATCATCCCCCATTTGAACTCATACTCAATAACAATGCCACATCTTCCATATTACATGGCTATGTCGAAAAACTTTGTTTCCGTAAAACTGACTATGACAGTTGTAAAAGAGATATATCACAAATAAATTGGACGGAACATGCGTTGACTATGAGTTGTGAGTACTTTACACAGTTCTTCTACGATAGCATATACCTGATCATAGAAAAGCATACTCCAAAATATAGAGTTGGAAGTAGTAAATATCCAGTATGGTTTTCAAAAAGTTTAATAAGATTACTTTCGTCTAAATCCAAGGCTCATTCTAATTATAAACGTTTTGGCAATCCCCGAGACGATACCTTCTCAATGCTGAGAGCCAGAGTCAAAATTGTTACGAATCACTGTTTTAAAGAATATATTAAGCGAATCGAAGATGACCTCAAGGTTAATATAAAAGCTTTCTGGCGTTACACCAAGAATAAACGTGTAACAAACAACCTTCCTAGCTGTATGCATTATAATGATAAGGTGGGCAATACGGGTAAAGATATAGTCGATTTATTTGCTAGTTACTTCTCATCAGTATACTGTTCCAGTAATGCTGATAACTATACTCCTGATTTCCAGCCATCCCACTACTCCATTGGTAATCTACGTATATCAAAAAGTGAAGTTCTGAAAAAATTACAAAATATTGATATCTCAAAAAATGGAGGCTTTGACGGTATACCTCCTATCTTTGTCCGGTTATGCGCTACTGCTCTGGTAACTCCCTTGCTCATTATATTTGATAAATCTTTACATGAAGGCACATTTCCGAGTTTGTGGAAGATAGCTAAAGTCACACCTATTTATAAATCTGGTGATAGGAGTGACGTCACCAACTACAGACCAATATGTATATTGAACTTATTTGCTAAAATATTTGAGGGTTTTGTTTATGAACACATGTATACTCACCTTAGACACATATTGAATTCACGACAGCACGGATTTATCACTGGTAGATCAACAAATTCTAATTTATTGTGCTACACAACATATTTATGTGATTCATTTAATTGCAAACGTCAAGTAGACTCCATATACACAGATTTTTCAAAAGCCTTCGATCGGGTTGATCATTTTATATTACTTGCAAAGATTTTTCATGTCGGGATTCACGGAACTCTTTATAGATGGCTCTCGTCCTATCTATTAAATCGTACACAACTCGTAGCACTAAGTGGGTATGACTCTATACCATTTGTGGCAACATCCGGAGTGCCCCAAGGTTCGAATCTAGGTCCGTTGTTATTTTTAATATTCATAAATGATTTGCTTAGTAAAATTAAAAGTGAATGCCTAGCTTATGCTGATGATATAAAAATCTTCAGGCGAATCTCAAATAATCATGACTGCGAGGCTCTTCAATCAGATATTAAAACAATTGTAGATTGGTGTGATGAGAACTCAATGTCACTAAACACTAAAAAATGTCAGGTTATAACATTTTCGAAAAATACTAAAAACATAATTAATTATGACTACAATATCAATGGAGTAGTAGTAGATAGAGTAAAAGTGGTACGTGACCTGGGTGTAATATTTGATTCGGTTTTGTCATTCAGGCCACACTATGATCATATTTGCAACAAGGCTAACCGTCTCCTGTCTTTTATACTACGACATACTAAACCATTTAAACATCCTCAAACTTTGTTAATTCTGTACTATTCCCTGGTAAGATCTATTTTGGAGTATTGCTCGTCTGTATGGTCCCCAATATATAACACTCACATAGATCGCATAGAATCCATACAGAGAAGGTTTGTTAGAGTTTTAAGTGCGAAATATGGACTCAGACGTAAACTACCCAATTACAATCAGCGTCTCACTCACTTTCACATAAAGAGTCTAGAGAGAAGGAGATGGGTTAGTGATTTAAGTATACTGCATAAAATTGTTAATGGCTCTTTTGATATTCAATTGCTTGGTAAGATAAACTTTAAAATACCAACTCGATCTGTGCGCACTCCACAATTGTTCAGTATTCCCTCTAGTAACAATAATGTTTCTGAAAACAATCCGTTGTCCAGAATGTGTAGTCAATATAATGTAATATGCTCTAATTTAGATTTGTTTTTGAACAGTTTTAACGAATTTAGAAATTTGCTCTATAAAATGTAATTACAACCATAATTATCATTTAGTATCATTTAGTAACTTTAAGCTTGATATTAACAGAACCCAACAGTCACTAATGAAGTATATTAAACAATGAATGCTGTGTACAGTAATAATTGGACCTCAGATTTATGTAATGTATGTATATTGTTATAACTGTATTAAATGCCTTAGTCTGTAGTCTGTCTCTGTACTTATTAAAATAAAATAAAATAAAAAAATAAAATAAAATAAAATGTGAACGTGATCTAAACAATATTACCAATACATTAACTTAATAACACACAAGGAGTTACACGCTGACGCAGTCGCGGGCACAGCTATTAACAATAATATTGTGCGGTTCGGTATTGCGATATTTTTCAACAGCATTATAGATTGACATATTATATTTCCCTACTAAATTACGAAAGTTAATCTGTGTGTTACATCAAAATCACTGAACCGTGAGGAAGGACATAGGCTACTTTTTTTTTACGAAAAACGACGGAAACGTGGACGAAGTCGCGGCCAACAGCTATCTATGCTAATAATATAAGGCTGAAGAGTTTGTTTGTTTGTTTGTTTGACCGCGATAATCTCAGGAACTATTGGTTCGAATTGAAAAAATATTTTTAATTAAATAGTAAATTTATAGAGAAAGGCTATAGGCTATATATCATTACGCTAAGGCCAATAGGAGCGGAGCACCAATGAAGAATGCTTCAAAATCGGGGTTAAATTTAACGTTAGCCTAAAGTAACTATTCCACGCGGACGAAGTCGCGGGCAAAAGCTAGTATTTAATATAAACATTGCACCCGTGCGAAGCCGGGGCGGGTCGCTAGTAATAATATAAAAGGATAATTCTTGATCTTACCCACACAGTCATTAAACAAATAATTCAATTTAAATTACAGTATTAAATTATATAAAAATTTCAAAATGTTAGTCAATAATAATCCTGAGTGTTAAAAACAATTATGTCAATAATGGGACGATTTGCCATACAATAATAATTAAAATGACCGTGCAGTTTACAAAAACTTATAATTTATAATCTAAGAATTCATGTACATTATAAAAGCATTTTTCAATTAAAAACCTCCTCTAATTATTTTTAAATCTAGAAAATGGTAGCGTTTTTATGCGATTTGGTATTTAGTTATACAATTTTATGCACATTATATAGCTGTTTTTGCCAGTCAGTGTGAGATTCGTCCTCGGTTAAAGTAACTTATTAGTATACATAGATCGTGGGGCATAGTAGCTAGTCGCTTCCTGGAAAAGTCTCTTGTGTTTGAAAACAAATATACAGGATTCTAATATATAAATAGATTATAGAGTTAGTATTTTATATTTCCTAAAGAATGGACGACATGACTCTATTTGCTTCAACCCAAATATAGCTCTGAGACACTTTTTTGCATTACAAATATTTAGTCAATCTCCACACAACGACCCCACAGGATAATCCCATACCTTATACTTTATTGTGGAGGTTACGTAAGCATGGAAGACCGTTAATGCGGCATTTCTTGATACCTCGTAGCTAATACGTCTCAAAGGGTATATAAAATAATTTAATTTAATGCACATGTAATTTAAATATGATTTTTCCATGAGCAATTTTATCTAAATTTATTCCAAGAAACTTAACAGAGTCAGTTTCTGTCAGGGCGACCCCATTATCCTTATTAATATCCTTACTAATATTATAAATGTGAAAGTAACTTTGTCTGTCTGTGTGTTACGCAATCACGGCTAAACTACTGAACCGATTTAAATACATTTTGGTAAGGACATAGTCTAGAGCCTGAGAAAGGACATAGGCTACTTTTTAATGCGAAAAAAGGGCTGTAAGAGGTTGAAATAGAGGATGAAAGTTTGTATAGAAATTACGTCATTTTTAAAGCTAGAAGCTTGAAACTTATTTTTTAGACTTTTGATCAGATATTAATAAATGCGACATTCAAAGTTTGTAAAAATGTTACCCAGGTAAAAAAGGTGATGAAAGATTTTTGTCATGACGCTGGCAAAAAAGCTTACGGAGAATTATTGAAAAAGTGTAAATTAACGCGGGCGAAGCTGCGGGCAAAAGCTAGTACGATATATTTAGGGCCAGCGGTTTTGAACGACAGGTATGAAATTGCATAAATTTTGTTTTATTAATATTAACTTTTAAATTATTAGCCTCTAGCCACTCTATAGATGTTTGAAGAGCAGTGTTTATTTCTTGTTCGTACGAATTCTTATCTTGTCCCTTAATTATAATTGTGGTATCGTCGGCAAAGAGTACATTTATGATTTATAACTTTTAATTTTTTTTATATAATGACGTGAAAATACTAACCCATAATAGTCAAACTCGTACACTGGCCCAGGCTTAGCTATACCCTTCATAGGTTTTGACTCGAGTTGCCTGAAATACTCCTGCTCAAGTTTACTCCTTAGAAAGGTCTCTTTATCACAAGTTACTTTGTCCTCATAAGTCATCATCAGTCTTGCTGCCTGTAAATAAATGTTTGTGTGTTTGTGTATGCTTTTTTAAACCAACGATTGGATTGTGATTAAACATTGGCAGGATGTTCTAAGGAGGTACGAAAGGGCTTCTGACCTAAAAATCAATTGCCAGAATTCCACGCGAACGAAGTCCCGGGCAAAAACTAATACAGAAATCCCCCCCCCCTCCCCGAAGTGGGTTAGAATGGGGGTCAAAGTTTACATGAAACTTTTTATTTCTTCAATTTCTTTAATATACACACATCAACACTGTCTAGGGATATTTTGGATTTACTTAATTTACTCAAAATTTATTAAAAATAACACAAACATGCACATTTTTTTTTATTCGACCTTGATCTCGCCTGATGGTAAGATATAGATGAGGTTTTCGATGGAACAAGCGAGCCCAGAAGATGCCTGTTTACTCTTGCTTTAAAGGTTGAAAGGTCATAAGTGGCAGGGAAAACAGAAGCCAGCAGAGAATTCCACAGCTTGGAATTGCACACAACGCTTCTCCTCCACATTTAGGAGGAGAAGCGCTTGGTATGACAAGACGGTATATCAACGAAGTGTGGATGGTATCCAGCCGTGCGTCTGGTAGACCGGTAGTGAAAGGGAGATGGAGGGATATTTATAAAGCCCATTTATCATAACAAAACGAAACGAAACAATAAAACAATTTTTTTGCGTAAACAAATTTTTATTCAAATAAAGAAAATACGTGAAATAATGGTAAAACTAACAATGAATGTGTTTCTCAAGAAAAAGTGAAAAATAAGGAAAAATTTATCTGTTTTTAACAGTTATGTGAAAAATCAGTAGTCAGTAAAACCACCCATGACGTTAATAACAGTCCTGCAACGGTTTTTCATGCTTTGGATTAAGTTATCCAAGTCTTGCTGCGGTATATTGTCCTAGGTCCGGCTAATATGCAAAAAAAGTTGCTCTTTTGTCGCAATGTTTGCAGGAAAATTCCTCAAAGCCTCAATTCCTAGAGCATGTCCCACGCGTGTTCTATGGGATTTAGGTCAGGCAATTGAGCGGGCCAGCCTAAGACCGATACGTCGTGCTCCTGCAGCTGCAACCAGCTCGTCACCACTCTCGCTGTGTGCAGACGGGCGTTATCGTGCATGAGCGTGAATTCTTGGCCCATTTGTCGTCGATGGGGGTAGATTATTGGTACTAGCACCTCGTTACGGTATGTACTTTTCTGCCGCCATGGTGATTTTGATCCAAACGAGGTCTGTTTTTCCACCAACACGAATTCCCGCCCCAACCATAATTGTCCCGCCGTTATATGAATGGACTTCCTGAGGATGTTGCAGATGGCACTCACGACCAGGAACTCGCCAAACACGTACTCTATCTATGTGTATCGAGATGTAAACCAAACCGGGACTCATCGGTAAACAGCACTACAGACCACTGGTTATCTTCCCAGAGCAAATGTTCACGAGCACTAGAGACTAGAGACTAGAGAGTCGTCGTCCACGATTTCCTCGGCGTAGCGCAGCCTTTTCCTCACAGTTTGACACTCACAAGCAACTGGTGCTCTGACTGGAGTCTCTGAACCAACCGCATGGCCGTAACATTTGGTTGTCTTCTCGCGGCAACTTGCAAAAATCGCTCTTGTCGTTGAGTGGTTATTCGCTTCAAGCCTGAGTATCTTTCAGCCAATTCACCAGTAGCATGATAACGTGACAAAAACCTGGATATCACATTTTGTCTTGTACCAATCTTCTCAGCTCAATAGTCTCAATCAGTTCCAATACTCCGTTGAGTAGCCCCAGCTTGGAGCATGCCTACTGCCCTTAACATTTCCTCTCTCGTTAAATGGCGCCGCTGCATGATGCACACAATAAAATTAATTCGAAATTAACCGATAACTTGTTATAAAACTTAAATTTGACACAAAAAAATTGCGAAAAACAACTGTAGGTAAATGAAACCTTCGGACTTCGCTTCCATTATGCCGCGTAAATCTTTTGTTTTTAATTTATTTTTTCAAATTCAAATTTAGAATCGTTCAAAAAGGTTTACAAAATAAGCTTTCCTCAAAAGAATTTAAAACTGGCCAGTATGAAAATTAAAATTATACCCTTTCAAACCAAAAAGATTTTTCGTCAAAAAATCGTGAATCTGCAATCTTGCAAATAAGTATAAATAATTGTGAAGTTTGTGAGGGTGGATGAATAGATATTTTTCACACAAAAAAAAATCTGCAGGGTTCTGAATGAAATTTTGTTGCTCAAACTTTGGAATAATATATAAGCTTTTATCCCGAAATTCCCACGGGATCGGAATTTACACGGGAAAAACCTGTCACGCGAACGAATTCTTCGCCATCACACCGTCACACGGAATTAGTGAACGATGCGAGAAATCCTCGATCTTGAAAACGTAACTGACAAAAACATGTCGTTTACGACAACTTATCTAATGTCGGAAAAAATAAACATTTTGGGAGCTGTTTAGCTTTTGGTGCATGTTATTACAGAAAATGTGCATGAAGTACATACATAACTTATCAGCCTGTAAGCGACCGCAAACATAACGGAGATTATGTATGTTGAACACATAATTGGGAGTTATATGGTCTGAAAATAACAACTCTTACATCAACAACGGCACAGTGGAGCGGCAAGTTACATTTATGGTGACAGTATACGCCAGGTGACAAACATCATGCAAACCCTTCATGATGTTTATCACCTTACGGCAAACACGTGGTTATGCGTGTATTTATTTATTTATGTATTTAAAGTTTATGTACAATAGTAGTACATTGGCGGACTTAATGCAACGTGGCATTCTCTACCAGTCAACCTTTGGGTTAAAAAGACCACAATGTGGTAGGTGTACAAGTAAAATAAATGTCATTATCGAAAGAATTATTTATATATTATACAGAGTGGAGACGACAATACGATCATAAATTAAAACACGTATAATACTAGTTTATAGGAATAATTCTACAGTATCAAAAAAATCCCAACATCGAAATTAAAAAAATAAATAATCATACAAACTAGATGGCATAAAACTAGATGCGAAATAGAACACCATTTATGAACATCGCGTCACTGACCTGTTGTAAGTGCGGCAACAGCGCGGTCCTGTAGTCATTTGATCTTTTGGCGCCACTTATGATAATAATAATGGTCAGAAAAAAAATATCTCATAAAAAACAATACTTGTCAAAAACCCAAGTCTCACAACTTAGTTGTTCTACCGTAAAAAGTTGTGAGATCCATGTAATACCAAGTCGGTTATTAATTTATTCAGTCCCTACTTAAGGAACCTTCTGTCTTAAGTTGTTACGTAATTATCTAACCTAACGACATCTTATAGTGACCATATCAATATTAAAAATCTTTACCGTTTTAAATAAATAGACTGACTCGGCCATCGCATGAAAACACAATATATCTCACAATATATAAATTAAATTGTTTATTGCTATAAACAAACGTGTCACAGCACTACGAGGGTCAATAACTTTCCACGTCACTTGCCAATAACACGATAATTCTTTTCGTTCTTCTTAATTTGAAAAATTCGGTCTCTGGTATTGTGTATTGGAATTTGTAATAAGTTCTACACACGTAGACTTAGGATTACAAAACCCTTGCCATATCGTTTGTTATCATCCAAAGAAGCCATGCACTTAGTATGTATATACCCTTTAAATTACACGTTGTATAATAATAGAATGTGTGACTCCGGCGGTCCTCGAAATTAAGGGCAGTTGAAGGAACAGGGTGGTTTTTAGTCGGTAAAACACTCCCTTCCGCTCCACTCAGAGCGGGAGAAGTCAATCGATGGTTTTCCCACCCGGAATAAAAGGTTATGCGTGTATGATACCCATAATGCATATCCTAGCGTGCCTGGCCACCATAGTTACAGTAAAGCTCGAAAAACGCGCCACATAATTTCCATCTCGTAGGTACAACGTATTCAAGGTGAACCAACTTGTACCGTAAGAACTTTGGTATTGGTCTTCAACAGTACTTGTTAATAAGAATAATTTTATTATCAATTAATGGAGCTATTTATTGCATAATTTGTGATAGTTTAAAAGCGCATGATAGTTAGTATGGAAATGCTAATTTTTACCAATGAGAGCTTATTAGATTCATGGCCTTTTAAAATAAACACATGCCTATACAATACAAATGTAACGGCCATGAGTAATCACTTCATGACCCAATCGAAAAAAATTAAAAAATATGATTAGCTACCTTATTAACTGCAGGCCCAATAACGGTGTATTCTCTACGCAGAACGTGCCCAACGACTCCACAATATGTCGTTCCTGATCACAAAAAAACTGATAAACATGGTGTAATTAATTTACTTCATCATTATTGCAGGTATGGTATGCACGTTTGCTATGGTTTCAATAAGGAAATTCGTATTCAACTGCGTAAGATGATGTCTTAACATCATAAACATTTAAGTCAATTAGTTAGGTTGGAGCCAGAAACTGCCGTCAGACTGGGAGTTTGAAGAAAACCTGGATTTGGGTTACTTCCCAAGTGAAACTAAGATTTACGTTCCTCAATAGCATCCCAGAGTCTGGAAGTTATTGGTGTGGCGGTATCTATTATTCGTAGGCCGTATGTGTCTCCGTATGGTTCGATTGCCGTCCTAGTGTTTCTCAAAATCAAAATTATTTTATTTTAAATAGGCCTAAATGGGTACTCATAAAACGTCAGAAGTAAGTGCACGTTTGATATACTTACCTGTGTTTGCGCTCACACTTTTGTTCCTGAGTAGGTAGTTGGAAAGCCTGTATTAGGATTCACCATTATGACCGATAGTAAGCCGGAAAGATGGAGATCTTACCAGAAGTAACGCCAATAGAAACACTTATAATGTTCTCGTCAACGATCTTGTCTTTCAGCGTGAAGGCACAAAGCAATGCGTGTTGGGCCTCATCCTCATGACTGAGTCCTCGGAGCCCGAAGACGATGAGGATCATCATGTCTTTGTCGAACATGGACACTTTGTTCACCAGCCCATCTGCTTCTAATGTCACGCTGTAAAGATGTCGAAGAATTACCCTACGGATTATTCGGCAGATCGGAATCCTCATTTGAAACCACGTTGAATTTTTATAAGAAAGGAATAGTCCTCAAATGTATTTGTATCTCCTTAATATATAAGTATGTATGTATTTTCTATATTATCGAAGTCACTGGCGTTGTTTGGAGCCATGCTAAAGTTATACTTAATTGTTTCGCAAGGGAGCAATGCGACCTTAATATGTCCAACCGTCAAAATTATCTTTTTAAATAAAATAAAAAACTGGCTATTTTTATGGGAACGGCCTCTGGCAGGTCGACTTCTGAAGTTGTAGACTGCTTAAACGAACTTGCCAGTGGCGGCCTTATTTACCTATAATAATTAAATAATCTAGCCAGGTCTTACAATCAACTTACTAACTAAGCGACTACACGCTACGGACATGCCCCGTGGGGTATGAACATAGGCTTAGGGCTTCGCAGGGTGAGCCCAACTAGGGACGGGTTGGATGGTTGGATCGGACCCGTTACCAGATGATGCGCTCATTGTCTTCCGCATTTATACAGGAAAGTTTAAAAGCCTATAACCAAGTGGATATGTATACACACTATCTGTGAGGGATTCTACTGATAACTGATGGACAACTTTATATAAAATAGTTAAATACCTTGAAATAAGTTTATAAACAGCATCAACCAGCTCAATAAGTGCATCAGCTGTGACTGTCTTCGTAATAATATTAAGGAAGACCACGACCACCCGACGGACTTCGGTCAGAAAGTCCATGGGCTCTTCATTGTCCACTGCGCGAAGGACGGGCGTTGCCATGAATCGACGGAGCCCGGGAATCCATGACGTTTGTACTGCAGTGAGCACAGCTGGGCGAACTGGAGATTGAATGCAGTTGAAACCTACCTTTTTGAAGTTTTTACTTAGGTTCTGTCTTACTCATATAGGTACTGATTAAAAAAAGTTGACGATTATTGTGCCTCGAGCATCAGACATTTATTATAAACAAGCTGTGCCCGGGACTTTGTTATGCTATGGACCTTTTCTCGGGTAAATACCGATCCCATGTGTATTCTGCGACAAAAAGTATCTAACCCTACTACCTACTCCATCTTCCAGTGACAGTGTCACTAAAATCGGTTCAGCCAGGACAAACAGAATGACAAACAGATTATTAAACAAAATGTTCTGTTGGTTGTAACGAGTAAATGACTAATATTACTTCAGAAAACAGACACTCAATTTCTTAATCAATCACACCAAAATGACTGAACGGATTTGGATGTAATTTGGCATAGGGATAGATTATAGTCTGGCATCTTCTTCTTGTCTTTAATTACCTAACTTGTTACTTCTTGAAAATATCTTATTAATAATAAGAGAAATTCGTTTTTAGTGACATGGTTTCGCCTGTTACAGAAAACTAAAAATTAAAGTACCTAAGTACACAAAAAATGTACTAACGTGAAAATTCCTTATGCAAAATGTCTATTGAAGGTCTTGTATCTGGATCTGTGCTAGAGCCAGGCTTTGGCGACAATCCTACATCAGAAACTGAAAATAAGATACGACCAGTCTTTATTTTTCTTCTTCTAACTTTCGATTCAAATTAGGCAGATTCATATTATATGGATTAAAAAGTACCTATAACATGCTAAATAATGACTTACTCTTTTTTTCTGCTAAGTATTCTCGAAAATTTTCCACCCTTTTCCAGGAGGCACCAACTCCAAGAACCTAGGGTCATGAAAATAAATACTTTAAAAACTTCATTAATTAAAGTGCAATTACTAATAAGTATCTTCACTTATATTGATGTAAAATTAAGCATTTGTTTCTTATAAAATTAAATATTAGCAATAAAATTATCTCATTTCATTAAGGTATAAGTTCACCACTGTCTTCCCCCACATTTATTTGCTCGCATTTCAATTCAAATTTGAAAAAGGTAAAAAACCTATAATACCAGGTTTGATAAGATAAAAGCCTATTAGGTATTTACGTACACATTTACCCGACTATTGTGAAGCAAATAAGGGGGTTATTTTTTGGACCGGTATGTAACCGTGTAAACGGTTTTGTGGGGCATTGGCATATTTTTAAGATGCTAATGTAACATATTTAACCGACTTCTGAAAAAGGAGGAGGTTCTCAATTTCTCAATGATGTTTGTTCGGGCATAGCTCCGTCGCTCGCCAACCGATTTGAAAAATCCTTTTATTGTTGGAAAGGGTATACTTCCCAAATGGTCCCATGAAAATTTTATCGACATCGAACAAGCCGTTTCTGAAAATCAACAAAAGTCTAAAAAAAATATTTACATTGATGATCTTTTCGGTTACTCTATATTGTGTTTTTTGTTCGCGCGTTTTTAGTTTTTTGTAGTTGACATTTTGGCTTTTATAACTAGATTAATTACAAATTGACCCACTAAAAAGCGCGAAAATAAAAATTTTTTTGCAAAAAAATAAAACCGACTTCCATATCAAAACACTACAAGGCCAAAAATAATTTTAATTTCGGAAGGCGGTGTGAAAAAAAAGAAAATACAAAACCAATAACACCGACTACCGAAATTAAAATTATTTTTGGCTTTGTAGTGTTTTGATATGGAAGTCGGTTTTATTTTTTTGCAAAAAGTTTTTATTTAATAACAATAAAAACAAAAAAACAGCGTGTATTCATTAAGTATTTTCATCTGTTCCCTCATAATATCTACTATATTCACCTTTTGATAGCATTGATCGTCCGCTTGCTTTAGACGTGACTTCACATTAAATTAAAAATGCCGCCTTCTAGAGGACATTAAGCGATAAACTAAATAAAAATATAACTAAATAATTGTATATTTTTCTCACCTACGCATATTTAACCGAGCGCGTATAAAAAAAATCGAACCTGACTGAGCATACGTTACAGTAGACGGCTTGACGCTCGCATTTTGATAAACAAGTTTGGTTTTGCAGGTTTTTAAATTTTTGTATGGATAGGTACCTTAGTATGCCTCCCATCACCACATGGCTGCGTCAAATACTCGGCTTCATTAACATACATCCACGCACTGGCCGCGGTAAGCACGTCTCCAGACTTGGACATGTACTGCGCCATCTTGACATCCCACACTGGCTGACCGATGATGACATAGCTCACGGAACTCGACTTCTCGTCGCCGATAATCGAGAAGTGGCTCATGCCAGCGGAGATCGCCACTTTTACTGTTTGAGGTAAGATAATTGGGAATCATATTTATAACAGCTGGAGACGATAATTGGATTACGTGGATAAAAACGCCTCTTCGAAATAAAGGTAACTATAACTGTATTTTTATATGCCCATACGCTTAACTATTCTGACAGCAGGTTTAAGGTTGTGTAACCATAGGTAATTTTTTATAGTTGATAGGCTTGCGTTTCACCACCTTCTTACCCGATGGTAAGCGAAAACGTCAAAGATGAAGCTCATTTACCTTGAATTAATCTATTTACTCTTGACTTAAATACAAGTTATAGCTATCTGTCTGACATCTTTACTGAACTACGAACTAATCAAGACGTAACCAACCCTTAAGAACCACCCCAACATCGGTGGTAAAAGTACCGTAGTTCTTCTGTATAACGAGGCCGCAGTCGATCGCGTTGTGCACCACATCTTGCATGGTCTGCTTGCCTGTCTTCTTCCACATAGACAAGAAGGCATCTCCAGAAAATTTCAGCACGTCTCCGTTATGGGTCAGTATCTCCTGGACCATGGATCCAATGTAGGAGTTCAATACTTTGGTGAGCCTCGAAGGTCCGCCGCGTCCAAACGTTGTGTATTTTTCGCACAGGTTAGTAAAACCTAATGCAAAGGTATAATTGATTGCCTAGACTTCTAACAACAGACATTACATAACAGCCCCACTGCTGGGAAACAAGCTCCTCTTTTTGACAGGGAGTGGGCTGTAATTCACCAGGCGAGTCCAGTGCGGGTTGGTGGGCCAATTTCCTCAAAATGTTTTCCTTCGCAGTTTTGACAGTAGTGGTGCTGAATGCTGATATAAACCACAAAAAGTAATGTTTCTGCCTGAGTTCGAAAACCACGACCTACAAGTTACAACTACAACTCGTAAGTGATAACTGTTACCACTGGGCCACCTGGTGGACGAGTATTACGCAACGAACGAACGTTGCCTTGTTTTTGGTTAGCAGTGGTGGCCCACCACTGCTAACCAAAAACAAGGCAACGTTCGTTCGTTGCGTAATACTCGTGTATTAGTTATTATTTTACCCGATAGTCGAACACAGAACCCAGTGCACTAGAGTTGCACTTGCGACTACTAGGACTTTGGTACAGACATGAAGTAAAGCAACTTAGCAGTCGGGGTTTGTGCGATACAGCTATAATATACCTAAGTAAGTTAGTGAGCTTAGCTGATTGTTATGAATTACTAGTTAAAAAGGTAAGTAGTGAAGATATTAGGCATGAGTTAGAAATCGGCCTAGATACTAAAATAATGTATCATAACCTGATTAGCATAGAAGGTCTGGTTGCGACGGAGTGCTCAATGACACTTGGGTAAACGTCAGTTGGTGGTCTTTCTTCGGCTAAAATTAAACTATCTCAAGGTAGGTAACTTTCTGTCAGACTTTGAATAAAACCACCCGTTGTTCCCTCGTACCTTTGCGCTGAGAGCTTTTTTATTTTTGAGCATTTTAATGTAACGATCCTACCAGGCCTAAGACCCTAAGAGGAGAGAAATAGGTACTACAACTACATTCTTCTTGAATTACCTACCCACATATTTCGAAAAAAACTGTTTTAGAGAAAGGCACCTATTTCTATAGTTAAATACAACGGTTAAATATGAATAGAATATTTAACTCAGACAAATGTCTCATTCTCTTTTATACTGGATGCACTCCATCAACAAGTTGTGGACATCTTCAACAAACCCACATAGGTACCTTACATTTTGGGCACGACGCAATCGCGGCCAGAGCCGAATTAACCCTGTCAGAGGCCCTAAGGCAATGGCATTCTCGGGGCCCCTTTTCTTACTTTGACTGACCAAATCGTGTGTGAACTGAGGAAACGCACATAAAAGGCTGTGGTTTTTAATATATTTGTTTACTTATTCCCAGATTTGTTCTTAAATTGTTTTAATTCTACTACCAAATCTAACAATTTGTATTTTTTGTGAGATAAAAGTGAAGTCCCCAAGTTCACACGCACATCAAATTCTCGTTCGAAGAAACATGTTTTCTTGGTGCATGCATAGGGCCTGGGCCCCTAGTTAATGCGGGGCCCCTAGGCAGTTGCCTACTACGCCTAATGGTTAATCCGGCCCTGATCGCGGCGATAAGTCCCCTCTTTGAGGAGTGGCTAGAGAGACGCCACGGCATTCTCACCTTCCGCCTGACTCAGGAGTACCTGAGTCAGGCGGAAGGTCCGGTCAGTAGACCGGACATGGCTGTTTCGGGAGGTACCTGTTACGAATACAGCGGGAGGATACGCCCGGATGTCGTCATTGTGAGGACCATCCGGAGGACACGGTGGAGCATACAGTGGAGGTGTGCCCTGCTTGGGCGGAGGACCGCCGTGTCCTCGTCGATGCGATCGGTTGCGGCGACCTCTCGCGCCCGGCCTTGGTTCAGACCATGGTGCGGAGCGAGAGGGAATGGGATGCAGTCGCCTCCTTCTGCGAAGCAGTCATGCTAGCGAAGGAAGAGGTCGAAAGCGCGAGGGAGAGGCAAGTCTCTTCCTCACTCCCCAACCGCCGCAGGAGACGCTCCGGGCGTCGGGGATCACGAGTTGATCTCCGGCCACCGTAGACGCGGGCCAGCGGATGGTGAGCAGGAGTTGCTCACCGTCTGGTAAGGACCAGGCCAGAGTCGGCAGCGCGTCGTGATCCGCGCGCGCCTCAAAGAGCAGTCAGCAGCATTGACGGGGCTCGATAGGGCTACTGCCTTACAGGGTTGTGGGAAAGTTCTAACGAGATACCGCAGCCACGGAACGCAAGGGCAACTGAAGGAGCAGGGTGGGTTTTTAGTCAGTTGAAGTCTGACACCCGCTTCCGCTCCAACCACAGCAGGAGGAGTCATTCGATGATTTTCCCACCCAGAAAAAAATACACTTCTCATCAAAAAAATCGAAACACTTCCGTTTTTATGGTTTCTGTCCTAATTTAACACAAAAGAGTTTTCATATTATGAAAAAAAAAATCACATGATTATAGCTGGCAGTTTGACCATTACAGTGATAAGCAAAAATTCTAAATTAGAATTTCATTTGTTTATCCTATAAATGAAATGATTCACTGTTTTGAGACAAATGTGTGTTTAGAGTTGGAGTACATTTCACCTTTGAAAACTAAAAATTAGCGCTTATCTTAAAGCTTTTTGATCTTTATTTGTTTACTGTGACTTTGGGACGTCTGAAAAAGTTTTTTTTTTTCAAAAACATATGGATACTTCGCCCACGGAAGCCGCCCAAGTGGTGGCATTGCTGGATTCTGCACTTAGCGTGTTGTGACTGAAAGATTGCATCTAAGCCTGTCGTCTGTTCTACTCTACTCTACTCTGAGTCTACAAACGCTATCGGGAGACTAGTTTGTTCACGTGCCGTTCAGGATCTGGCAGGAATCGGATCAATTTTGAGCGTGATGATCGATTTATTGTAATAACTTCTTTACGGAATCGACGCCTTAATGCTTTTCAACTGCAGCAGCAGCTTCATGTTGTACGTAGGGTGGCTGTAAGTGACTCTACAATTAGATGAAGGATGAAAGAACGTAGACTGCTACCGCACAAACCAGCAAATGGGCCGAAATTAACTGCAGACCATCGAAGAGCGCGTCTTAACTTTGCACGTGAGCGCCTAAATTGGTCATATCTCCAGTGGAACAAAGCCCTCTTTTCTGATGAATGTAAAATTATGCTGTATGGTAACGAGGGAAGGAACATGGTCTACAGAAGAGATGGAGAACGCTTTGCACAATGCCGCATTGAAGAAAAGGTCAGCTATGGTGGCGGTTCGTGGACGGTTTGGGGAAGAATCAGCGCCGACGGTAAGATAGAGCTTGTCTTTGTGTCTGGGTCATGTCTGCCTGCACTAAACAGTCATCGGTACATCGAACTGTGTCTTGAGCCTCACGTGATGCCCTATGCATATTTTATTGGCAACGGTTTCATATTCATACACGAAATAGCTAGGGCTCACATCGCGAGCGTCGTACGAGATTATATATGTTACCGAAGCTCGAAGTCGGTATCTCCATTATGGAATGGCCAGTAAGAAGCCCGGACATGAATCCGATTGAACATCTATGGGATGAATTAATGAGACGAATTCGTTGAAGAGATCCTGCCCCAGAAGCACTTAGCCAGCTGCAAAATGAAATCCAAGAGGAATGGAATGGAATGCCACAATATTTGATCGTGACTCTCATCCGATCGATGAAGAACCGTATGGAATCAGTAATAAGATTAGAATTCCCTCGGGGAGGGAATACAAGTTATTAAATAAACGTTTCTTAGCTTTTTTTTTCATTTACGTGTGTTGTTTTGTCAATTTCCTTAATACTCCATACAGGGTAAAAATTACTTAATTACCAAACCTTCCACAATTTCCACAAAATGGTTTTTAAACATCGAAATACTATTGTATTTATGCGACCACCTTGCTTGGTACCAATGGTATTTTCGGTGCATATTTTTGACGCAAAACTGATTCCCTGAAAAAATGTATCGTATCTTTTACAGTTCCGATGCAGTTTCGGATCTCAGGAACATTATTTAAGTCGTTTACTACTAGGTTTAGCTTGTGGCAGTCGCAGTGAAAATATAAACCCTTTATAAAAGTTTATCTCAATATTTTTTGGACACCGCCATCTTTTCCCGCCATCGTAGGACATCCGTCGTAGCCCTGTCTCACGCATTTGTTAACATCAATGTTTAAGGCATTGATGAATCCATTAATTTCAGCATCCATTTTTTGTAACTCGACAAAACCGATAAATTCTTCCTTATTTTTTTTTCTTTTGATCGTAATATCTAAGACCTATTGATAGTTATTCCTTTCCTGCAATATCAGCTGTTTCATCAGCCAAAATGCTGTAGGTACTTCAGTACTTGCAGCCTTAACATCATCGACCAATTTTTCTTTAATTAGAACTCCACATATATTTAAAATATCATTTTGTATTTTTGGGGACGTATATTGTGCATTTCTATGGCCTTTTTCTAAGTGTTTTCGCAAAATTTCATCACCAGAATCAATTTTCAGTTTCAACAAATCTCGAAAAACGCTTTCATCGTTTTCTTTTCCTCTCAATGGCAAATCGTGAGTACCGCAAAATATTATTGTATTAACTATAGGTTGTAACGTATTTCTGTTCTCTTCAATCAGTTTTGCGTGACCTGTTTGCAAAGCAACCTGTACATTTTTTTTGCATTGCCAAAACAATTGGCAGCTACACTTGATTCTCTATGCCATTGACTATCTACATGTGCTTTACAATAATCCGCGAGTTGACAACTATGTAAAAATGGTTTGAAACGCTTCGAAACGCTTCATGTGTACTCGTAAAATAATATTTTATTCATCACTTAACCTTTCAATTAAAATATAAGTAATTTTTTTATTTATTTAAAAACTATGGCCTAAATCGTGGCATTGTGGTCACGTGACTACGTATGACGTCATCGTTCAAAAAACAACTTTTCTGGCATTTGGCACACAAATGTACTTCGGGTATTTTATGATATTTTACTCTATTATGAACGTGAAAAATTATTATTAGTGCTGTGCAGTACCTTGTTGTGGGAATACTACTATAAAAACGCCAGCGAAACTATTTATTCATGTCCCTTTAAAAAGAGATATTCGCAAGAAGTGGTTCGAATTTCTGTGTCAAATCCATCCAAAGGTTGTCTGTAAAAGATCGCTTTTAGCGATAAGTCTGCCCATTGTATTACCCTTTTTAGTTATTAAGTCCATATTTGTTTTACTGTTATGGTGTACAATAAAGAATATATCTATCTATCTGCTTTTTTAAAAAGACAAAAAAAGGAACTCATCGAACAACTATTACAGGACGATAAGACAAATGAACCAGAAGAGAGAGAGTTAGTTATGAAATGAAATATTTATTTGTAAATTGGTTATAAAAAACACTTTTACACGTCATGTTTTTTTGCGTGTTTAATTTAGCTAGATGAGGCCGGTATTTCCTAACTGACTACTCTGAGAAGAAACACCAAAACAAACTGCTTCTGAGTTACTCGTCAACGTCTCTTTTAAAGTCCAGACAATTTGTATTTGTATATGAGAGGCATGTAGGTTCATGTCTTTGGCATAGGCGTAGGATGGGGGGAGCCGGCTGGGCCGTGCTCACCCCAGAATGGTCTGGTGCCCACCCGAGAATTTTGACTAACAAACAATCATGGCTGAAAAATTAAAAAATCTGGCCAAGTGCGAGTCACACTCACTCATGCAAGGCTCCGTTATGCGTTACATGTTAAATTAATCTATGTGAAAATTTTCATTTCTTACGTTAAGAGTTGACGCAACTTTGATAAGCGATCATCGCTTCTACTACTGGGGGCCAGCCCCCCCCCCCCCCCTCCCCTGGGAAATATCTCTACATACGCCAATGGTCTTTGGTATTCTTTTGAGGAAATAACCACGCAAATTTGAGCGGACCTGTCCAGACAGTGCAAGCAGTTAGTTAGTTACACAGATTACTATATTAGTAGCAAGCTATTAGTTATTCTTTTCTTATTTTGTCTTACGCACCAACCAAAGATAACCAGTCAGCTGTCAAAAAATTGAACGATGACGTCTCGTTTTCTGATTGGTGTTTCTAATCACGTGACTCACTGATAAAAAATCTCATTTTTCACAAGGGAAAATAAAATAAATTAATAATAATCTTTTCTTCATTTGTACTATTTTGTGCTTCATATCAATAGATTTACATAATTAAATAGTTATTTTAAATTTTTATACATACTGTCAACTCGCGGATTGTATATATCTTTATATTTAGTGAATGGTCAGACAATTAGAGATCATTGTACACCACGTACAAGTTTTGGCGGAAATAAAACGCAAAACAAACAAAAAGCACCTATCGATTTCTTTGAGTAAACAAGCCAAGGTTTGTACATTTCTAACCAAGCGTAATTAAATTTTCGTTTTAAATGCGCGACATCACCAGCATAATCATAGTTTTCTGGAGGTGCCGATATCATTTTTATGACAATTATCTCCATCTTCCAGAGTGGATGTAGATTCAAATGCTGGTGCTGGATCCCCCTCACTAGATTTACCGATACTGGAATTATCTTCATTGTCATTATTCGTTATTTTCCACTTTTTTGGTTTTGTGGCTGCAAAAATAAAGCAATAAGATGAAAAAAAACATGTTTCTGTAGTCTGGCCAGCGAAAGCTAGCTTAATCAATAATACATTTGTTTTGACATTCTCACTGATCACCGCTTTTAACTGACCTGAAAAAGAGGTTTTTTTTCGATCTATACGATGGTGGCATTCAAATCGATTCGAAATCGAAACGAATTCCACGATTTTCTTAAAAATCAATAAATCGATCATATTTGTTCACCATGTGTTTTTCCATATCTATCTTTATTATTACTCAGCAGAATGTATGTGCGTGTCACAATCACAACACAATATCAATCAGACAGATTTCTATACTTTGATATAAATGAATGAATATCTTTTAATCACATACGTTTGATTTAACCACGTGAAGCTCCTTCAAAACAATAACATGTCGACTTAGTTGTTAGTGTTGCCAATATAAGAGTTTTGATTTTCCCTTCTTTTTATTACATACTGAGGGCTTTTATTCTTTGTAGTATATTAATAACAACTTTAATCAAAAAATATTTTAAACAACTTGAAAAAAGAAAGGTTCTCAGTACGACCCGTATACAACGTATAACAGAATAAACGCAATTCCTGTAAGTAGTTGGTTCAGAAACGAATTCCGTCATAAAAACTAGGTATTAAATTTTGGCGGCAAAATCTTTCATGTAACTTAAAATGGAAACAAAGTATCATGACAAATTAATACAATCCTTAATTCAAGAAAATGCGCTCGTGTGTGTGTCGGCCGCTAATATTGCATGAGTGTATGCGCCTGCGTAAGGATATCTTATGACGCACATACGTTTTGCGTTTAGCAATGATAACTATTTTATAAAAAAAAAAAACTAGGTTTGGTTTCAATATATTTAGTTACGAATGTTGTTTAAGACTTATAATTTAATATTCTAATTGGGGTGTCTGAGGTATTGCGCTTAATCTGGTACACCTTGTATATGTAATTATATATATGATATTGTTAGAATTGCATAACATTCATAATAGGTACTATGTGACTAACATAGTACCTATTAAGATTACGAAACGAATTTACAAAATTTATAGTGTGTGTGTGTGGTGTGTGTGAGAGAGGAAGGGAGGGGTGTATGAAATTATGTTTCTATGTAACATAACTATCTAAAATTTTAGCTTCCCTGCTAAAGAATTTACCCTTAAAACGGACAAATAATGTCTGAGCTAGCAACATTACGCGGGTGGGAAGGGAGGCTAGCGGGAAGGGCTTATCTTGTATTTGGACATAGAGCGCGGCTTGCAATTACAGTTGAACGCGGTTTCTAGTTATTTCTGTATTCTAAGCTCATATTATTCACTATTAAACGGCATTTGACATATTCCATTCCTAAATATAGGTACACATTTTTCTGATAATCCTTACAAAACATAAACTTACAAGGTGTTACGATTTTTCTGATGAGAAGTGTAGGTACCTTACATTTAGGTTTATTTGTTCTTTTTTCATTGGAAAACCAAACTTATTGAGAGCAATAAAACCTTAATCTATGAAATGTACAGGAGCAATTGAATATTGTTCAACATAACCCCTGGCTGAAATTAAACCATGGCTGGACCTGTACATAGAACCAAATAACTCACCAGAAACGTCACAAAACATCAGTGCTGTCTCGTAGCTTCTTATAGAATAATCACAATGCTTGTAAATGATCTCATCGGGAACCATGGATGCTATTATGCCCATGCGAGCCGCATCAGTCATTGAATAATTTTCTTTGCAGTCCCATCTGAGAAACATTAGGTACCTATTTATAATTACCAACATTAAGTTTAATAACTCCAATTGTTGGAACCTGATTAGGGTATACTATCTATTATCTAACTAGCCACCTACACCGGCTCCGCATGGGTGGAAGTAATATAATAGGTACTTAGTACAAAAACACAATTTTTAGATTTTTTCAATTGTGAACACCTAGTTATCAAGAAGTACCTAAGTGGAGAAGCAGTCATTGGCACGGAATTATTAAAGAAGTGTCTACCTCTTTTTTTTTTGTTAGTCTTGCATTCGACCACCATCTCACTTGATAGTAAGCGATGATGTGGTCGAAGATGAAGCACGCTTGCCTAGAAGCAAACTATTCACTCTTGACTTAAAGACCCCCAGGTTATAGCTATCAGGAAACAGACAGCAGCAGGGAATTCCACTCCTTAGCTGTACGCACTTCAAATTTTCATCTGTACCCCTTACGTAAAGGATAGCGGTAGTTCTGAGAGCCGTGGTTGTATTTACCTATGCTGTGGGTTTGTTATTATGTTAGATGGCATACGATCATTACGATCACAGCTATCCTTTTCATAACGACTTCAGATAAGAATATTTTTGTTCAAAACTTTTAGAGCGTGATTTTTCAGTAGTCGTGAATAAGATTTTTTACCTCATTACACTTACCATGACTCAACTTAACGTAGGTACCTAGGTTTACTTATACATAATATATATTTAATTTTCATTAATGACTTTGTTTCAAAGCAAAATTAACAAATAATGTAGGTTGATTAATGCTCATTCAAATTGTTGCATTCAATTTAAACAAGAGGTAAAGTAATTATCATAATAATGTAACACTGTGTTTTAATCTTAAAACCATCATGATATTTCGGAGGTCTTGCTTAATTTAGATCCTGCAAAGTGTAGGACAGAGCTTTCCTAACTGTGCGTCTCGACGCCTTGGGGCTCCGCGGTATTATCCTTATTTTCTAATAAAAAACTTAGATGCTATTTGGAGTCTTTCTGACAAATTGTTATTCCACCAAAAACATCCTGTAAAAAATTTGCCAAGTTTCGCCTAAGCTGCTTATTTCTCTATAAAAAGTAATAAAATCTCTAAGCAATTCGAAGCCAAGTCTAAAGTGATCTTTACTACGATTTCTTTATTAATATAGTTAGATTTTATGTAACCGGCCGTTGAACATACTCTATGCACTTTTACTAGTTAATACATCGAAGTCAACGGCAAAGTCACATAAAATCTAACTATATTAATAAAGAAATCGAAGTAAAGATCCTTAGACTTGGCTTCGCTTTGCTTAGAGATTTCATTACTTTTTATAGAGAAACAAGCAGCTTAGGCGAGACTTGGCTAATTTTTTACAGGATGTTTTTGGTTGGATTTCACTTCTTTTTGCAGAAAGCTATTTTTACTTGATTAGTTTCTTAATTATTCAGACTCCAGTTTTATATTCATTTATAAGAAGAGGCTCGTCACATTGAATAACTTTTGTCAAGGCGCATTTCCATATCTCCCATAGTTCATCTGAGCTCTAAGGGTTCTTCGTCAGATACTTCAGACCTTTAATTTTTTATATACATCAGTAGAAAGGGCTCGTCACACTGAATAACTTTTGTCAAGGCGTATTTCCATATCTCCCATAGTTCAGCTGAGCTCTTAGGGTTCTTTATCAGATACTTCAGACCTTCAATTTTTTAATTTCAAAAGAAATGGCTAACCACGCTAAATAAACTTTGTGAACATAGCATGTCGATAATGTCAATAGTTTGACTGGTCTGTTACGGTTTCTCCTCAGGGTCGTAAGATACTCCAGATCTTCCATGATCCTAATTTTGATAGTTTTCCCTTCATATAGGCACTAAACCCCACCTTTACGCCAAATTTCAGCTCTCTAGGTTTATGGAAAGTACTAGTTCTATTTTGATGATCAGTGAGTCAGTGAGTCTATATATGTCGAAATAGTACAACTTTGCTTTTGCTTAACTTACGAAATAAACAAGCTACAAACATGAAATTTTGTGGTTTAAGTGTATGCTGGTAGCTTACTAGATAACGATAATTTCAGGGTTCTAAATCTATCCAGAGGTCCCCAAATAGGGGCCTGAAAATACGGCGAAATGGTTCCAGAAAAGGGTGGTACGGCAGTGTTTGCTTTGCGCTCGACTTGGCGGGGGCACTACCGTGCCCCCAGATTAAGCTAGAACTACAGCTAGTAGGTAAATGTATAGCAAGAAGGCAAATGAGTCGCAAAAATATGACAACTTCCCAAGGGCGTCACAGTTAACATAAGTTTGGGAAGCCCTGGTGTTGGTGTAGGACATGGAGCCAAATAGGATTCTTCTTCTTTGGTAGGGCAGATATCTAGGTGAAATTCTGTCGTATAACCCTTACAAATCTTCCGTTTGTAATTTCATTCTTACCTAGCTTCCTTACTGGAGCTTTTTTTTCTTCTTCGTGCTCTTGGACTTTCTATCTCGTGCGGTGATATGTTGTAAGCAGAATGTCGGTGCTGAATTCGCTTCATAGCCATAAGGTATTCATCATAATTTGTTTCAGAAATTCTATTTTGAAGACCTACACGACTACTGAACTTTGACTTTCCAGAATTCAAACCTAAAGAGAAAATCAGAGAAATATGAATGTTAGTCGGTAGCTCACAAGAGTATCTAACGCTTTTCTATCCAAAATGAAGGAAAAATAACAAAACAAAACCCAACACATAACAAATTCATGTTTGTGAGAAATGGCACACGTATGTTTTTTTGCGTCTTACATATTCGTTTTTTTTTATGGGGGTAGGTAGCAGCAGTGTATGGTAACTGCCATACCTTTTTGCATGAGTGTAAAGGTACCTGTAGAATAAATTGCAAGCCCAAAAGCGATACGATCGCGAGCTATAAAATACCAATTTAGTTAGGCAATTATTTTTCAAATATTTTGTGAGTAAATGGAAGTAGTTAACTAGTTATCTACGTACTTTCCGAAGATTTTTCTCTTTTCTTCTGTACACCTCTTAGTAATAAATCTTTCTCCTGCATTGTTTAAAAGTCAATGCCTGCTATTTTAGAGAAAATTGTTAGTTCTAAATGACTGGAGTTGAGAAACCGCTGAGCTAAAACAATATGGCAGAAGTGGTATGACAGCTGCTTATAATAGAGTTCGTAAAAAGCCTAGACAGAGGTTTCTCCATTGAGATAGGATAAGTACCTACCTATGGAGATGGCACATTCTACTCATGAAGATATAGATAAATATGGACAAAATATGGAGGCCACACTTGGAACAACAGCTTGAGTCACCTATGTATCTCTATCTCACTCCCTGTTGTCTGACCTCTCTTTGTAGTGTGGACCGTATTGCTCATTATTAAAATCTTCTAATACATTTTTTAAAAGAGTCACCACGCAAACCCAATTAGAAGTTAAATACTGTCAAATAATGTACCAATAAATAAAAAGCTAAACTAATATTACTGAAATTAAATATTCCAAAATTCTATTTCACGAATGCTTATCAAGGTTGGCGAATCAGTGAATTATTATCCCATTTCCTAAGGATTTGGTAATATGGCAACATTGGACCCACATGTCAACATAAATCTGTTTACTTTGCGGTTCACAGCTTCGTTTGAGATATTTGTCTGTAATAAATGTTAACAGGGCCGCGGAGTAGGCAACTGCCTAGGGGCCCCGCATCAACTAGGGCCCAGGCCCAGTGCACGCACCAAGAAAACATGTTTCTTCGAACGAGAATTTGACGTAGGTACGACCTCACTTTTATCTCACAAAATACAAATTGCTAGATTTGGTAGTAGAATTAAAACAATTTAAGAACAAATCTGGGAATAAGTAAACAAATATATCAAAAACCACAGGCCTTAATGTGCGTTTCCTCAGTTCATACACGATTTGGTCAGTCAAGGTAAGAAAATCTGACAGGGTTAATCCGGCTCTGAATGTTATAATTGAAGTAATGGTGCAAACTTGTATAGTGCGTGGTTATGGTAGTACGTGGTGTCCAGGAGGTGATATAAGATTTCACGCGTAAGTGTTTAAATCGTGATTTTTGACACTAAATAATTGTAAACATATTTCTTTGTATTTTCAGTTAATTACTTCATGAAACGCTTAACCAATGATTTTAACATATTAGTTAATGATAACTTAGATAACTATGTAAAGACCTAAGTTTTACATTGAATTTCATGGACTTAGTGCAACTTTGTTTATTTTTCAACCGACGACAAAAAGAGGAGGTTATCAATTCGCCGCGTATATATATATATATATATATATTTTAATATATGATCATCGAGTATTCGAAGACGGCTGAACCGATTTGGAAAATTCTTTTTTTGTTCGAATGGGTATACTTCGAAATTGGTACCATTATCACCAAAGTCAGGATTTGATGATGGGATCCTGGAGAAATCGAGGGAACTCTTCAAATATTATAGGCACACCTATGGCGTTTTGGGTATTTCTTATAGTAACTTGTGCAGTTGCTCTCAAAAAGTACCATTTGGCGAAGTGGAACTGATGATGAAGACCACAGATGGTTGCCGAAACTACTCAATAATAAGTATTGAGTGGATTGTGATTCGATTACTTGAATATGGATGTTAAGCACTTTATGCTCGTCACAATGCATTTATGGTGATGTAGAGCTGATGGTGAAGTACCAGGAGAACTCCTCAACAATTAATGGCCCAGCATTGGGAAAAGCAATATTTTGTAAAAGGTTATAACTAGTTGACATTTAGGCTCTTGTAACTAGGTAAATTAAAAATCATCCAACTAAAAAGAGTGAAATAAAAACTTTCGAGTCGGTTTAATTTTTTTGTTAAAAAGTTTTTATGTTTATTACAAGTCATACCTAAGTAATGTGACCATATTGAGGATATATCTGGGACTTTCCGTGGGACATGGTGTAGAATTTTATAGGTTTTGTGTTGTGGTATTGGGCCTCCTTTGCATAGCTGGCAATTTGAAGTAATGGACGGGTGGGTTGTATGTCAAGGTTTTCAATAAACATAAAATTCAGAGGGGATGTTGGAATATTAGCTGAATAGAATTTTATGTCTATTAAATACTGGCAGGTTTTAAAAATGTTATGTTGTTAGGAACATCTACATATATTGTACTCTTTGCATTTTTTGAACATGTCTTGACAGGTGAAAAAGAAATCTTGTGTGAAAACCAAGGAACTTGTACAGGTAGAAGATCCTTGGTGAAAACAATCATAGTGTATTACATACTCTTTGCTTGTGTGATGGAAAAATATGAGTTCGAAAATGATTCGAAATTAGTATAGTGTAAGTGTATTACATTCTCTTTGGAAATTAGTTTTGTTGGAGTGTGTTGGAAATATGTTTAGATTGAAGCATAGATGGTTTGAAGTGAGCTTGTTGGGAATCAGTTTTGTTAGTAATAGCCATGTGAAATAGTTTTTAGAGGAGTTTTACATATTTGTTACAAGTCTTTTATTTGGAAGAATAAATAAAGTATACAAAAGTTTAAAGACATTTATTTTATAAGGGATCCTGGATCATGGGAAAGATACCACATTAACAGGACACATAATTATACAGCCATTATCATACTCGCAGACTTTTTTCTTTGGTATTTAGTTTTTGTTTCTCATTATTTATAACATTAATCTATACTTATAATAAATCTGTAGAGAGGTTAATTCTGTACATGAAATATATTTACGAAATAACTATCAGGGGTGATTAGGGATCGATACTAATGCCAAAAATGCAATCAGTAAAATTTTTGTCTGTCTGTCTGTCTGTCGGTCTGTCTGTCTGTCTGTCTGTCTGTCTGTCTGTCTGTCTGTCTGTCTGTCTGTCTGTATAACCGTTATAGAAACAAAAACTACTCGACGGATTTTAACGAAACTTGGTACAATTATTTTTCATACTCCTGAGCTGGTTATAGTATACTTTTCATCACGCTACAATCAATAGGAGCAGAGCAGTGAAGGGAAATGTTGGGAAAACGGGAGAAGTTGCTCCATTTTTTAAGCTTCCGTCGCGAGTGCAACCTTAATGGTTAAAGCTACACAGAAATCATATATGACGGAAATGTTCTCCTTAAAATTATATAAAAAATATCCCACGACAGCATATATCTATCTTTTATGGTTGACTCACAATAACACGTGTAACTCCCGATAGCTTAGCAGTTCGAAGCTTTCTGATTATTATTCTGCTCCGAAATTTAAAACCACCACAACTTTGCAATGGAACTCGGCTAAAAGTAACCCAGTTGCAACAAAATATAATTGAGGCTCAAATTTTAACAGATTGCGGTGCAGGAGAAACCGTCTTTATTCCCAGAATTCCCATAATCTATCTATACTTATAATAAATCTGTAGAGAGGTCAATTCTGTACATGAAATTTATTTCCAAAATAACTATCAGGGGGTGATTAGGATACTCATGATTGATTGATGAAGGATTGATTCCGATACTCATGCCAAAAATGCAATCAGTAAAATTTTTGTCTGTCTGTCTGTCTGTCTGTCTGTATAACCGTTATAGAAACAAAAACTACTCGACGGATTTTAACGAAACTTGCTACAATTATTTTTCATACTCCTGAGCTGGTTATAGTATACTTTTCATCACGCTACAATCATTAGGAGCAGAGCAGTAAAGGGAAATGTTGGGAAAACGGGAGAAGTTACTCCATTTTTAGGGCTCCGTAGTCAACAAGGAACCCTTATAGTTTCGCCATGTCCGTCTGTCTGTCCGTCTGTCCGCGGTTTAGCTCAAAAACTATTGGTACTAGAAAATTGTACTTTGGCATGAGTATACACGTTAATGACGCCAAAAATGTGGTAAAATAAAAAATAAAAAAAATACAATTATTTAGGGTACATATACATGTAAAGTGGGATGATAATTATTTTTTTTCGTTCTTCCCAAAGTGTGGAATATCGTTGGATAGGTCTTTAAAAATATAAGGGGTTTGGTAAGACCGTTTTTTGATTAAGTAAACCGTTCGTGACTTATCAAGCTTTAAAGTACCAATTTTCGTTAGAGTCAAGGTTCCCCCCCCCTCTATCAACTAAACGGTTGTAGTTAGAAATTCAAATGTCATGGCAGTAGTACCTATATATAACGAAATTTAAAGGAAAACTATCACACATAAGTGGGCTTTACAAGTTTACGAGTAATAGTCGACCAATTGTATATGACTCGAAAATTTCGAACAACTCTACAGAAATGTCGATAGATGGCGCTAAGCGCCAGTTGTATCGTGCTAGCTTCTTGTAACGATTGAGTAGTGTAGCTCTGTGTCCGTATTTAAATTCAAAACACCGGCTATGACAAGTTTTATACAAATCTCTAAAAAAAAAAAAACTTTTCGTGCAAAATTGTCGGATCAGGTGAGGATTTGTATAGGAAGTCAAATTAGTTAGGTAGTCATGTTTGGCTTTTAGTTAGAGCATGGTACGAAACGATCAGTCAGCGAATACGACACGCACTTGGCTGTTATAAAAACTACGGAACCCTACACTGTGCGTGGCCCGACACGCACTTGACCGGTTTTTAAGCTTCCGTCGCGTGTGCAACCTTAATGGTTAAAGCTACACAGAAATCATTTCATGACGGAAATGTTCTCCTTAAAATTATATAAAAAATATCCCACGACAGCATATGTCTATCTTTTATGGTTGACTCACAATAACACGTGTAACTCCCGATAGCTTAGCAGTTCGAAGCTTTTTGATTATAATATTTGTCTATTCTTACGTTTATAACACTCTCTGTCACCCGTAATTGAAAAAGTTAACATTATTAACTATTCCATAAAAAAGAATCATATAAATCGGTATAGAAACACCAAAGTTATACATGAAATACGCTAATAATAAGCCATCGCGCGTGAATACTGAATCATGCTATAAGGATTATTTTTGAGAATCGGTCGCCGCGCTCGACGCGTCTCGCGGCTTGATGGTATAAAAATTGGCCAAGTGCGAGTCAGACTCGCCCATGAAGGGTTCCGTAGTAACTATAATAATATAATATAAGTAATATGTATATTTATTTGACGAAAAAAAACCTTACAAACTTAAAACTAGCTTATTTACATTTTTTACAACTACGCCAAATAACTTTGTTTTTCATAGTGTTTGTATGAATTACAAAGTTATATTTGCGGTTTTAGAAAATATGCTGCATCTCAAAAACTGCTGAACTGATTTCGTTCAAATCAATTTTGATTGAAAGTTTACATTAATATCTACAGACATATATTTTTTTAGATTTTTTACTCCATTATTAAAGAAGTTAGAGGGGGGACACATTTTATCACTTTGGAAGCGTATATCTTTTAAACGATTAACCTTATGAAAACGTGGCTTTAGAAACCTCAATGTCATTTTTAATTACCTGTCTATAGATATTACATACGCATAGGTTTCATGAAAAAAAATATTTTCAGTTTCAGTTCCATGTATGGGCCCCCCTTTATTTTAAATATTTTTAATTTTTTTCTTAAAATCGGAAAGCGGTTTACAGAATACATCTATCTACCAAGTTTTACATGTATAGTTGTAATAGTTTCGGAATAAGATGGCTGTGACAGACAGACAGACGGACAGAAATGTCGACACTATAAGGGTTCCGTTTTTGCCATTCGGCTACGGAACCCTAAAAAGGCGGGGCGTCATTGACATATTATATTTCCCTACTAAATTACGAAAGTTAATCTGTCTGTTACATCAAAATCACTGAACCGTGAGGATGGACATAGGTTACTTTTTTTTTACGAAAAACGACGGAAACGCGGACGAAGTCGCGGGCAACAGCTATCTATACTATTAATATAAGGCTGAAGAGTTTGTTTGTTTGTTTGAACGCGATAATCTCAGGAACTACTGGTTCGAATTGAAAAAATATTTTTTAATTAAATAGTCAATTTATAGAGAAAGGCTATAGGATATATCATTACGCTAAGGCCAATAGGAGCGGAGCGCCAATGAAGAATGCTTCAAAATCGGGGTTAAATTTAAAGTTAGCCCAAAGTAACTATTCCACGCAGACGAAGTCGCGGGCAAAAGCTAGTGTATAATAATAATATATTTTTTTAGACTTTCGAAAAATAATGCTCAGAGGAAATTGTGGTTATCCATTGTACCACTGAAAATAAAGGTTTATGAAAGTGCAAGGATTTGCAATTTGCATTTTCAAGAATCAGATTTTGATTGAACAAGGCTAGTGTTGCCCAAACGAGAGTATCGCAAGAGTCTTGCAATTACACTTGCACTTGCAAGAACAATGTAACAGACTTCTGTTACATTGTTCTGAGATCTCAACTACCGTTTAATAAATAGCAATAGGATAATCGACAATGTAACTGACTTCTGTTACATTGTTCTGAGATCTCAACTACCGTTTAATAAATAGCAATAGGATAATCGCTAATTGCAAGACTCTTGGTCTGTTACATTGTTCTGAGATCTCAACTACCGTTTAATAAATAGCAATAGGATAATCGCTAATTGCAAGACTCTTGCGAGACTCTCGTTTGGGCAACACTAAACAAGGCGCTTAAAACAAACAGCAGTTCCTACTATAATAATAAATCAAGAAGTAGTATCATCTTGCAAGGTAAAAATTTGATTATCTATATTACATGTTATTATGTTTTTAGAAACTTTTTCAATTTTGTTCAAATCTATACTATAATATTATAAAGCGGAAAAGTTTGTTTGCTTGAACGCGCTAATCTTCGAAAGTACTGGGTGGATTTGGATGCAATTTGGTATGGAAGTAGCTTGAAGCTTGAGGAAGGTTACAGGCTACTTTTTACGCGACTGCAAAAAAGGAGAGTTATGTTTTACCGTGATAGAATCCACGGGAGCGAAGCCCCGCGTGAGTACTAGTATATGATAAAAGGAAATATTTTGTAAAATATATAATAATTTTCAGAGAGCAAGTTCAATGGTACAAATAGGTGCTCTGGCTGTACCAGGTACTAGTTCTGGCACTTATGAAAGTTATTCTTCTCTTAAGGAAACGGGAGTGAAACGTGCTGGTTTCAATGTTGAGGACCAAACCAGTAAAAAACAATGTCGAAAAATTCTTGAAAATATAAGCAATCTTAACAAGTTACGTGTGAGTTTCCCTTTTACTAAAATTAATATACCTTTTTGCATTTTTCTTAGCCCACTTTAAGAAAGCTATATTACATCACGCTACAATCCTTAGGAGTGGAGGAATGTGGGTGAAATCACGGGGCAGAACTAATATAATAACTATTTGAATAATACAGTTAAACGAATTATTAAAATAACATTTTGTTCTGATTTCACACTTTTCTTGTTTTAGGTCAACAGTGAAGCCCACATCTCTACGAAGATTGATAGGGGGGGCGTGCAGGTGAAAACAAAAACAACTAAAGAAAAATTACTGCAGAAGAAATCTAAAGTTGAAAACACTTATTAAAAAAATAGTACATTAATTTTTAACAGAAAATATACTTAGTGATTTACGAGGTAAAAGACAAACTACACAGAGCAATGATACTTAGTCATGTATAATAGAAAAGTTAATAAATGATTTTAACCCTTAATCAAACACGGAACTTTTTGTGAGTTAAACTAAAACTAAGGTCGGTTTTTAAGTAAAATAGGTCCGTAGATTTCAAAACTCTTAGTGGAATTTCGAAAAAGTGGGGGGAAGGGTTTTGCGGTGGGTAATTATTTCCCGTTATTCGTATTCGCAAACACAAAAATCGCCAAGTGGGAAAATAATTCCCGTTATCCGTTACTACTCAGGCTTTTTTTAGACAGATAATAAAAAAAAACAATAATTAATCAGAAATGTTTTATTACTTAATAAACTTTTACAAAGATACAATTAATAATAAGTACTCTTATATGTATATATATTTTTACTATGTTTATAGAAATGTCCGGTAAGTGATTGATTGAAATCGTGGGCGATAAATCTTCACGTAGAATTGATAATAATTCATCAGGCTGTGTTATGGTTTCATTTAGTACGATATAGTCATCAGAAGTTTCTTCAAAGCCAAACATTTCTTCCAGACGTTGTTCTACTAGGCAAGCATCTGGTTGGTCTAGGTGTACAGAAGGAGAATGGATACTATTTTTGTAACAAGGATCGTCTTCGTCATCGCATTCGGACAAATCTGAAAGATCCATTAAATTTTCCATGCTTATTTTATTTTTTTCCATTTTGAAATAGCTGGAAATCACAAAAAAACATATATAATAACAAATTAAAAAAAAAAAAAAACTAAAACCTACAAAGTGGTTCCCATTGGACAGATAAACATTTTATATACCTGTATAGTTTGAATTTTTTCATGTCAGTAACAGACAAGGGGAATAATTCCCACATTTTAAATCGGATCTTTTTCCGTCAAATTATAGTGTTATCAGAGTTCTTTTACAGCCAAAGCCTTGAAAAATTAGTCTAGGTTGACAATAAGTTCATGTACTTACCAGATTTTTTTCTTCACAATTTCCAAAAAAATACCGACGCGCTCCGACAACTTTCGAAAAAACAGGCAATTTTTGACTTTGACATTAGCTCACGGCGCGCGGCGACTCATACTGTCACTAAAATATTGATGTACATCAGAACCAATCGATCAAAATTGTTTTTATTTTACATAGGCCTAAATGGGCACTCATAAAACGTCAGAAGTTAGTGCACGATTCGAAATTGGTCGTTTCCTATGGAGAAGAACTGGCAAGAAACTCCACGGTCACTCTTTTAAAAAAAATTCTTGATTTTCACAATCTTTGCATAACAGATACAATTTTTATTTATTTTTTTGGTATGAGAGGACAGTATAGACTAATTGACATAATAAAATGTAATATAACTAAACAGAAATGAATCTCAGAGTCTATAGTGTTCACACATTTACATTAAAAATTAACTTTACAAAACTGCAAATAAACTAAAGCAAATGACATAAAAATAAAAATTAGGTAAAATAAAATAACAAAAAAAAACAAAATAAAACAAATAATAACAACAACAAAAAAAAAGTGGGGTTGTTAATAGACCTTTATACAATAACGCAGTCACAACGAACAGACAGACAGAACGTTCGGCCAGTCGAGGTAGGGAGCTGGCTGCTACTCCAGTTTTTACAGACGATCATGTGACGCATAAAGATGCCAGCCAAAGAATTTGTGACGGAACAGTTCGAAAGTTAGAAGCATTTATTTATGGCCGAACGACCTGATATCAGAACGTTCGGCCAACCTGAATCTCCATAACTGAGGACCTCAGAGATACTGTTACTGAATAAAAATTTAGCAACGATTTGCTGACAAACAACCACTGCTTTACTTTTACTCGTAATGCCACCGATTAAAAGTAAAATGAACTTTAGTTTCTGAAAAATCTGGACGTTCGGCCAACGTGATCTCCATAACTGAGGACCGGAGAGAAACCGTTAATGAATAAAGATTAAGTGACGAGACCGAAACGAATTTTTATTGCTTTATTTTATTTTGTGACGGCCCCGTTAAGTAGTAAAATGAAAATTTAACTTATAACCTCAAAACATTGGGATTATTGATTCCTCCACAAGGAAGAAGCCCAGAGAAACCGTTAATCAATAAAGATTAAGTGACGACACTGAAACGAACTTTTGTTGCTTCATTTTTTTTGTAACGGCCCTTTTAATTAGTAAATTGAAAATTTAACATATAACCTCAAAACATTGGGATTATCGATTCCTCCGCAACAAAGAAGCCTAGAAAACTCGGAAAACACCTGATGTGTTTTCAGTTTTCAGTCCAACGGTGTCAGTAGTTTTGTTGATTGTGAGTTGAGGGTGGGAGGGACTGTCAGACTTTTACTTTTTACATGGTAAAATCATCAAATAAGTCCTCCCACCCCGGGCAGGGCCGGAGGGACTGTCAGACTTGTACTGACTAAAATCCACGGTGTTCCTTCAATAGCCCTTTACGTTCCGGGGTCACGGTAATGGGATGAGTCCCACGACCCCGGCAGGCTTCGGCCCTCTACGGGGGGGCCTCGTCATATTGCTGACGCTCTTTGAGGCGCGCGTGGAACACAACGCGCCGTCGACCCGGGCATGGTCCATGGTCGGACAGCGAGTTGCCCTTTACTCGCTGTCCGCATGCCCGCGCCTACGGTGACCGGAGATCGTCGGCCGACGTCCGACGCCGTGGGCGTCTACCACTGCGGCTGGGCTGGAGGGAGGACGCCATCCTCTCCCTCACGCGGCCCGCCTCCTCCTTCGGAAGCATGACTGCTTCGCAGAAGGAGGCGACCGCTTCCCACTCCCTCTCGCCCCGCAGCATGGCCTCGACCAAGGCCGGGCGCGAGAGGTCTCCGCCTATTGTCGCCGTGAGGACACGTCGCTGCTCTGCCCAAGCTAGGCAGTCCTGCACCGTGTGCTCGACTGTGTCCTCAGGGCGACCCTCGCAGTGGTGACACCCAGGCGTCTCTTCCTTACCCATCAGACACAGGTACCTCCCGAAACTTCCGTGTCCGGTGAGGACCTGCGTCATGCGGTAGGTCAGGACGCCGTGACGCCAATCTAGCCACTCCTCAAAGAGGGGTCATACCGCCGCAATTGCGGCGTGCCCGGCCGTCGGTTGCGACAGTCGTTCCCTCCATACTGCCCTGAGATCACGCCGGAGCTCTTCCCGCCGCGCCTCGACTTCTCGAGGCAGCGGGGATACGCCCCGGCGCTGCGCCTCCACGCGCCATTCATAGACGCGCTGGAGGGCAGTCGCCTCCAGATCCCAGGGCAGCAATCCGGCAAGGAGGTTGGCCGGTTCGCCGGCGATCGTGCGGTATCCCCGGATCATTCGGATAGCCATGACCCTCTGGCATGCGACCAACTTTAGTGGTCGCGTCCGGATGCACAGGGCCCACACTGGGGACCCGTAGAGGGCCATGGACCGCACGACGCCGGCGTACAGCCTTCGGCAGGAGGCGTTTGGCCCGCTGAGATTAGGCAGGAGTCGCCTGAAGGCGGCTGCTGCCCGGTTCAGCTATGGGGCTACACTACACCAAACTATAAACCACCAATAACTACACCAAATGACCTCTTAAAAATACGTCGACAACATTACGGCTTTCTTTCCAGTAAGGTCAGCCAGAACTTAAGCTACCCATTCTTGATGCACGGTCCTATTATATTACCAAAGGATCTCTGCACCTGACCTCGATGATGTCACACCAATGACATGAGCGAGCGAGAGACAGCAAGGCGCCGCGGAGAAGTTGCGGAGAAAGGATCGCATTCCACGCGGGTGCAGAAATACCTTGGTACTATTGTAGAAATTGATAAGAAATCACATTTAATATGCACGAGAGGAAAACTCACAGATGCCATAAAAATAAAATTAAATTTAGATATCACATTTTTGCATTACTTTTAAAAGGTTAATGACCTTTTAAATAGCGCTGAAAAATACTTAAAAAATCAGTCAGAGAAATATTTTTTTTACACTTTAACCACTCGCTTGCTTTTGGCAACGATTGTTTCCAAAATTGAACACCCCTTGATTGCTTCTGGCAACAATCGTTTCCAACAACCTGTTTTCACTAAACAACTTTAAACTTTATTTTGTAGTCGATAAAGTCCTCGTGAAACGTTTTTAAACTATAGACTGATATATTATCCGACCTTCAAATACAAGTTGACAACATTAAAAATCTAATTCTTATTACACGACACGAAATAAAGTTTGACATCGCCATTTTGTGTTTTCTACGCTAGGATTCCTTTAATGTTTTAAATATTTTATTCCACGTAAAATATATCCACGTGTGATTAAATGTGTCTAGTAATTAATCTAATTTATGAATAAAATAAAAAACAATGCTCTTGCCGATCTTAGTTTTTAGTAAAACGCATTTTTCCATACAAGTAGCTACTATTTTGGGTAGTTAAAGTTTCAAGGTACATTGAAAAATACGTAAATAAGATCTATTAAAAAAACAGACACAATGTTTAAGCTTGTTTTAATGGCTATTCAGAACAGTTTAAACATTTGAAGTGCGCTTCTGGAGCGAGTCACAATCAAATTTTTATTACTGCGCGTCGTACGCTCAGATGCGGTCAAAAATCACTGGCAAGCGAGCCTCTTTTTATTTTTGCGCCGAGCAACCGAGCGGAAGCGCTTAATTCTTATCATCAAAAACTGCTTAAAAATTAAATTGACTTATAATAAGTTAGGTATTAGTTTAAAATTGGTCGTGTTAACAAGTAGGTAGGAACTATAATCCGTTTAAAAATGTCCATCTACTTAGAAGTAAAAAACTTAACAACTATAAAACTTCACAATAGTAATAGTAATTTATTTCTCTAAAAGTTTAGTAGTAGTTTACAGAATTATAGTTTGGCAGTGAGTAACTGTGTAAAATGGATGTAGCTATTGTAACCGAACTAGGCAATTTCTGTGTTTCAGTTATAAATGCCATTTCCATGAGTTTAAAAAAAAAACGCCAACAAAGTGTTTACAACAGCATGGAGTACTTATCAGCTAAGGTGAAAATTTAACACTATTTAAAAAAAATTAAGAGTTAGTAAGAGTGGAAGTGATTATGAGAGTGCGTGCAGTATCTGTGGAGTTTGATTGAAGTATGTATGTGTGAAGTGTATGTAAGTGGTACCTACTTAATATTTGTACGGGTATGTAGTGTTTGAGTGTGTAACTAGGCCTGCAAGACGCGCCGCAGGACGCACCGCAGTTCGCGTCGCCGGTAGCTGTGGCATACTTCATAGGTTGCCTACAATTTGTTTTCGGCACTCACCTCTTGACGCGCCTCAAGACGCGCCGCAATTCGCACCGCGCTTAGCTGTGGTCAGGGGGTTTATGAGGAGGTTCCTGTCTCTGCAGCTCAAACCACAGGTAGCTTGGACCCTGCTCCCAACACGCGGGCCTCTATTTTTTTTTATGAAATATTTAAAAATGTAACTAGATTAGAAAGAAAGTTAATAAACGACATAATAATAATCTTGATTCAGAACCCTCAAGGCACGAGTCCTACTCGCACTTGGCCGGTTTTTTTCATACTTAATGGTTATTAGTCATTTCTTAAAAATTCAAATAAGTACACTTACGGTAAAGGAAACGTTAAAAAGCGTGTCTCTCCTTCTTTTCGACTAGATCCTCGTAATCATTACACCTAGCACCTTCCAGCAGAGGTGGATCGGAGTCTGAAAGTGTAGAAGTCAAATGACTAACTAAATTCATGACCATTTTGTGCATCATTTTTCTTTGATTTTATACACGGTTAATTTTACATCGTTTTGGAGCCGAAACACTAACTCCAGACGAGTAATAGTTACTATTGGCATTGTTATTGTTTTTTTTAAGATATCTAATAAAGAAGTTAGAAATTTTTCACTTTTTTCTGTAATTTTTTGTTTTTTTAGTATCGCTTCCACTATTTTGTTCATAAACGCAAGATCGTACGCGATCCGCTCGGTGATGACATAGTGCGGCATAGATGTGCGTGTGTGAGTCAGTTGATAGCGCGCTCGCAGTGGACTCAAGGGATGGTCAGACGAATAATAGTTACCTACAAGTAGGTATTTTATTTCAGGTACGATTTAGGTTGGTGCAAGTTCATTTACCTCCATCATCTCTCGTTATAGCAGAAGCATGGCACAGTTTCTAGTTCTACCACTACCACATCTCCTTGTAAACGAGAGAAATTAATTGGGATTGAGATATATTTTAGAATATATAATTATATAATTTGTGCGGGACAGTGATATATAGTGAACAGTGATAAATAGTAAACAGATACATAATGAACAGATATAGTGAATAGACAGTGATAGACACTTAACGGAATGATTATAGACTTTGTGTTTAATAGTTTTAGTTCTATTTAATAGTTTTAAATACGAAAAATAATAGTTTTAAGCGATTACTATAAGGATTACATAGTTTCGTGAATGTATGTACATAGAACTAGAGGTAAACATTAATACATAGGAGTTATATCTTTAAATGTTATGTTTTTGTAGATTTTATATTTTTCCTAGATAGATCTTGTGATTTAGAATCGAAATATATATAGTTTTACCCATAAAAATAGCGTAAAAATGGTGAAAATGGCCAAAAATATGCAACGGCTCTCGTTACAGTAAAGTTTCGCAGCAGCTAAGCACAGTGCGCCTTCTCCTGATTGGTTAAAAATACTTTGTTCTGATTGGCTGACCAATCACAGCGCTTAGATTTTTAGTTTTGGTACATAACGTAAGTAAATAAGAGATAGCTGTTCTTGATTCTGATTGGATAAAAATCCTGTATACTTATTGGTCAACCAATCATAGAGCCTACATTTTCTTAGCAAAATTTGTATAAATTAGGAACATTTAGCCCGGTTCGACACACATCTCTCCGCCCGACGCTCGCCCGAGACGGTCGTGCCGCTCTGCGCTCCCGATCGTTCTGTGTCTGTGTCATCGCTTCGTCGCGCTCGCCGTGACGTCATTCGTAGTCGCCGACTACAACTCCCGATCCGGAACCGCCTTTTTCAAGGCAGTGAAGGATATTTTGTTTCTATAACAGAGTGTTGTCAAAAACGTTTTGCCCCTTCAGGGAAAAACCACAGTTTCGTGGTCCTTGGTTGGAAACCTCACGGTGTCAACGAAACCAAGGGGGTGTTGACCCGACACACCCGCTGATCCCCTTCAGGGTGAAGCAGTTAATTGGAGTCGAGTGCTAGGTTTTGGCCTTGGGGGATCTCCTAGTCAAACCTAGTTACTGAGTTTCCCTTTCAGCTACTCACCTAGTGTCGGTTGGGTGTGTCTACCCCTTCGCACTAGACCCAATAGACCGGTTCGCACAATAAGACTGGCGACCGGTTACAAGCTTAGGGCTCACCATTAGGTACTCACCTCCCAGTCTCTACCCGACTGGGAGGGTTACACATCCCCGGACCCATCCATCCGGGGAGTTAGGCCAGTTAGGCTTTAAATAGGCCCCCCGCGGGAGAGCAATCTCCAAAATTTCCCCGTTAAATTTTTGATCCATTCGCCAATCATGGCGAACCCCAATATTTTGGAGATATTATTAGAAATCCTTAGGGAAAACCCTGCTATTTCCGCCAAATATGGCGGAAACATCCAACGTGAAATCGCTAATTGTCCCCCGGCTACCGAAGCCAACGTCGCTGATTTTAGTGACGCGCTTGACAGCCCATTATCTCCCCTGCTTGTCGATCAAGGCTTCCGGTTGGTCAATTCACGGAAGTATTTATTAACTCCGATCCCATTGTTCGTCAAACAACGAACGACTTCCAGGTAGATAGCCCTTTATTGCCCCCGCCCGCCGACAAAATCGTACCGATCTCCCGATTCCCGAAATCACCCATTGTTTCCGGCCCACCTACTAATCCTATTGTTCATAGAACAATGGACGCCGCGCAGGTGTGCGCTGCACCTGAATTCCATGAAATGGACACCACCGAACCTGTGTCCAATAACAACTCCGACAATGATTTGTCATCATGCCCCTCGTCCTCGGAAGACGACTTTAAAGTCGTCACCGGCGGCAAGAGAAAGAAAGGGAAAAATGCCTCCCAGGCCAGCAAGGTCAAAAAGACCACCGCGTTGCCCCCATCCCCAACTCAAACGCCCGTACGACCCGCTAGCCTCGTCCCAACTACCTCTACTCGCGCGCAGGATAGTCGTCCCCCCAGCCCGATAGCCCAAACTTCCTCAGCCCAAAGGAAGCAACGCCCTCCGCCCCCCATTTACATCCAAGACAAGGGGAAATGGACTGATGTGTCCAAGATGTGTGTTGATCGAAAGATCAACTACACAAACACCCTTGCCTGCCAAAATGGCATTAAAGTAACCGTCCCTACGTCGAACGACTATAGGGAACTATATCGCACCCTCCGTGAAAGGAATATTTCCTTTCACACTTTCTCCTTCCCCGAGGACACGCCCACTCGTGTAGTTAATAAACGTGTCCCTAAAGAAATCCTAGTACAGGATATTAAAGACGACCTTGCCGATCAAGGTATACCAGTGATCGCCGTCCATCGCTTACATAAAGCGAGAGGTGGTGAATTGTACGACATGGTTCTTGTCATTTGTGAACCAACCGAAGGTCATCACCCGATTTTCAAGATTAAGTCCATTTGCTCCCTATCCGGTATCTTAATTGAAAAGCCCTATAAAACCGCATCAGTGTGACAATGCCACCGTTGCCAACTGTATGGCCGTGCGCAGAGCAACTGCTATGCGACTCCCAGATGCGTCAAGTGTCTGGGCGAGCACAGCACTGCGGACTGCCCTCGGCCCAAAGACCGAACCCTCTGTTTGGAACCACCCAGCTGCGTTCTCTGCGGCCAGACCGGTCACCCGGCAAACTACCGCGGCTGTCCCAAAGCCCCCAAACTCGCTCCTAAATTAGCGAAGCGCGCCAACGCCCGCCTACAAAGAGAGGCACCTTCCTCTCAAATTCCCCAACGTCTCGCTCCTCAGAGACCATCCCCGTGGACCAGGCTAAACGACGAAAAAGCCTTTCCCTCCTTGGCTCCTGCCAAACCTTTGCAGGCACTGATGGATATACCCATCGCAGCGCAGATCCTGCCTATAGCCGTGGCTCCAGAGGCCACAACCAGTCCCAAACCCGCGCCTCAAACCACTGCTGCTCCTGCAGCCAAACAACCGCCCAAACCCTCACCCGTCGGGAACGGCGAGTCTTGCGCCCAGACTCTACTGCGCCACTATAAAATATTTATGACCCGCCAAGCCAGGTCTCTCCGCGATGCCCTTCTGGCTGCCGAACAGCAGAATAACGGCAAAATTACTACGGAAATGTACAGCCAAATATTCAGCACACACAGTGATGTCGTGCTAGGCCTCGACCAGATGGATGCGATGGACTGATCCAATGGATTCCCAACGCACAAACCACACTAGGCCTCGATCCCTTAAATTAGGTTTTTTCAACGCCAATGGCATTTTCAACCAACGCGCCGAAATAACTAAATTCCTCCGCGACCACCAATTAGACGTCCTCCTTATACAGGAGACCCTTTTGAAACCCCACCGCGCTGACCCCAAAATTGCGAATTACCGTCTAGTTCGCAATGACAGAACACGCTGCCACGGCGGCGGTACCCTTATTTATTATAGGAAGGAGTTATACTGCATCCCTCTCAGCCCACCCGCGCCTCTCTCTCACCTAGAGTACTCTGCCTGTCGACTAGGCATGACTGGTCATCCTCCGATAACCATCATCTCTGCCTACCACCCTCCACCATCGGTCGCGTCTCTTGCTTCAGACGATCCTATCGCGCTCACCAGCGATCTCACGACTCTCTTTGGCCTGAGTGACTCCGTCTTACTAGCGGGCGATCTCAACGCCAAACACCCCGCTTGGAACAGCAACACGACAAATGCCAGAGGCAGAATCGTGTATAACCTAGGCGCGACCCTAAACTATGACGTCATCGCTCCGATGACTCCTACCCACTACCCACACGACCCCAACCATAGGCCCGATGTCCTCGATGTGGCGCTCCTAAAGAATGTAAACCTCCATTTGCACTCCATAGAAGCGCTTCACGAGCTCAACTCGGATCACCGTCCCGTTATCCTACACCTAGGTTCCCGCTCAGGTAACCATGATCCTACCCAATCTCCTCCGACCCAATTGATCACCGACTGGAGGAAAGTAAGTGAAAAACTGAAATCCACCACGTCGCCTCACTTGGACACCATTCCTGACCACATAGTCTCAGTCGCTGACATGACGGCGGCGATCGACTCGCTTACAGATCACGTACAATCCGTCCTGAACGATTGTTCAAGGGAAGTTCCAGTAGCGGAAGACCACCGCTGGTAACTCCCGGACGATGTACGGAATCTGATAACCGAGAAGAACGCAGCCATCCGTGCGTACAGCGCTTTTCCCTGCGCCGCAAACAAAGCTCACAAGCGCAACTTACAGCGTGCTGTAAGGAAACGCATTGCCGAGCAGCGTAATGCGAGCTGGGACAAGATGCTGAGCGAACTTGAGCCCACCCATCTTGCCTTCTGGCAGCTTCAGAGGAAGTTACGATCCACTGAAGAGGCCACAATGCCTCCTCTCATTCGTCCCGATAAGAGTATCGCCTTCGATAACTCTGAAAAAGCAGAATGCCTAGCCGAAAGCCTAGAATCCCAGTGTTCTCCCAGCTCTCAACCAGTAGACCAAGCCCACCTCGATATGGTGAACGCCGAAGTCGAACGTAGAACTTCCCTTCCGCCCGTCGAAGATCCCGATAATCCACTGGCCCCCATCACTCCTGATGAGGTCCAGGATATCATTAAAAGTCTCCAACCGCGAAAAGCCCCTGGCTCCGACGGCATCACCAATAGGGTTTTCAAACTTTTCCCCGCCCAGCTTATAGTGCTAATGACTGCCATCTTCAATGGCGCATTGAGCAATAATATGTTCCCCGCAACCTGGAAACAGGCCACCGTCATAGGTATTCCCAAACCAGGCAAGCCCAAGTCTGACCCGTCTAGCTACCGTCCCATTAGCTTACTCAACGTCCTCGGTAAAATCTATGAAAGGCTTATATATAAGCGGCTCAAAGATTTTGCCGAAGCAAAGAGTCTAATACCCAATGAGCAGTTCGGATTTAGAACCGAACACTCATGTATCCAACAAGTTCACTGCATAGTAGAACACGTCAGCGCCGGCTTCCAACGGGGCGCAATAACGGGAGCCTTATTCTTCGACATAGCGAAAGCGTTCGACAAAGTCTGGCACAATGGCTTAATCTATAAGCTATACCAACTCGGCGTGCCTGACCGTCTCGTGCTCATCCTACGGGACTTTTTATCGAATCGCACCTTTCGTTATCGAATTGAGGGGGAGCTTTCCTCCCCCCATCCCATTCGCGCAGGAGTTCCTCAAGGCTCCGTACTATCCCCCTCGTTTTCACGCTATTCACAAGTGATATTCCCAAGCATAAAAATACCCAACTAGCCCTATTCGCCGACGATACGGCTATCTATTATACCGGTCTTAAACCCGATCCCATCGCTCGCACTCTCCAAACTTCCGCAAACACTCTGGCCAAGTGGTTCCGGAAATGGAGAATCGAAGTCAATCCAGACAAAAGCCAGGCAGTCCTCTTTTCTAAACCGCGGATAAACCCAGCCTCCCCCCGTCCGATTACCATGTACGGGAAGCCGATCCCTTGGGAAAAGCAAGCCAAATACTTAGGCGTGGTCCTCGATAGACACCTCTCCTTCGCTGAGCACATAGAGCAGGCACGTTCACGCGCCGCTTTCGCTCTAGGTAGGCTCCACTTCATTCTTAGCTCTCGCAGCAAGTTATCACTCAGGTGCAAGCTGCGTATTTTCACCGCGGTCATCCGTCCCATCATGACCTACGCCTGCGCTGTTTTCGCACACGCAAAGCCCTACCTCCTCCACAAGATGCAGACCCTCCAAAACCGATTCCTCCGTAGAGTCACGGGAGCCCCCTTTTTTGTTCGAAATGAGCTTCTTCACGTAGACCTCAAGATGCCCACCATCCAGCAGTTCATGAAACGCGTCTCCAAGCGTTTCTTTGAAACTTCAATCCAACATAGGAATCCCCTTATCATATCGGCCGCCCAATACGAACCCTCGCGTATCTCTAAGATTCGCCGACCAAGGCATACCCTACTCACTCCCGATGACGCAATCACCCTGCTCCAAGAGAGCCGTAGGGAAACAAGTACAGTGGCACACAAACACAAAAACGGACCGTCCTTCCGTCCTCGCCGCCGAGGCCCGCCGCGACGTCCCCGTAATAGTCCACCCCGACCCTTGCCAGAGCCAGCCCGCGACGCTGAGCCAGTAGCTTTAAATTCCCTTATTAATAATAATAATGATATGATCCAGCTTGTCCCTAGCTGCCCTCCCCCTGCGACGCCCTAAGCCGAGGTCCGTACCCCACAGGGGGTGCCCTTAGCGTGTAGTCGCATAGTTTGTAAGTTTTTTAATAAGCCCTGGCTGGAGGCTTTATTTAATTTATTAATTAAGGCAACCACAGGCAAGCCCGGTTAAGCAGCCGACAACCTCAGAGGTTGACCTGCGAGATGCCACATAAAAAAATTAAAAAAAAACCGGTTCGACACAGTTTGCGGGCAAAATTGTAACAAGAAGAAACACTCAAGAAAATAAAGGAAGAAAACTTCAAGAATCTTCTAGTGTGGTTTTAATTCTTCACCAACCCAGCACACAAATGCGCCTGTATGGCACATTTAATGGTCCTTCGAGCCGGATTTACTATGAAGAATTAATTGAAGAGTATTATTGGAAGATTTTATTGAAGATTTATTTTGAAGAATTATTCGAAGATTAGTGTCGGAAGATTTATTTGAAGAATTACTTTCGTCGTATATAGTGAAGAATTTTTGAAAAATTGAAGAGTGTTTCAAGATAGTCGAAGAATATCAGCTGAAAACATGCCAGTTATACGCTCCGAGGGGAGGGGCCGCAAACCTTCAGGCGAACAGAAGCCGTCATCGACTGAAAGCACCTCGGCGACCGGCACCAGTGTGGAAGCCAGCACGGAATCAACAGTAACAGGGACGACCGCCACGGAAACTTCAGAACAGACACATAGCTCCGCGGCAACTGATCCAACCACCGTGACGTCCGCCACTGCCGCATCCACTTCGACCGCCGCCACTTCCGCCTCATCTGCAACTGCCCCGCCCGCCTCGCACTCCGCCAGCGTCGCCGCACCGTCTGTGACTCCTTCAAACGACGTAAACTACGGGTGCGAAGGCGAAACAGCTGATGAAGCCGCCCGCAGCTGTCAATACAGAAACTTCTACAGTGAAGAAAGTCAAGAAGACTGTCGCCGGTCCATCGATGCCGACTGGACCACAGATCCTCGCGCCCCCTAGCAAGAGGGGAGGAAAGGGGGGATCCATCCACAGCAGAACTAAAGAAAAGAAGATAGCGAAGGCAAAAGAGGAGTTATTAAGCCTTCGAGTACAGTTAGCCGCAGCACACCTAGCCGCTTTAGAAGCAGAAGATTTCGAAGAAGAAGAGGAAGAAGAAGAAGATGTCTCCCTCTATTCAGAAACAAATGCAAGAGTGGACACCTGGTTGGACAATCAAGTGAACCGCCCAGTGTTAGCGATCGCCAACGAACCTCACCGCGCTCCAGAAGAACCGACGGCCACCCATGCTGAAGAACCGATGCCAAGAAGACAGGAAGAGACACATCGGTCACCGGCGGGAGGTCAATCTGACTTAGCCATTCTAGCTGAAGCAATCACCAAGGCTGTCAGCACCGCCCAGAGACCCAAGTTTGTCGAGTTACCTTTCTTCAGTGGGTCTCATCAGGAATGGCTACACTTCCGCGCCGCATACTACGAGACTGAAATGATGTTCAGCACCGTTGAAAATACAAATCGACTTAGAAGAAATTTGAAAGGGAAGGCCAAAGAAGCGGTTGAAGGTTTACTGATAACCAACGCGCACCCTGCCGAAGTGATGAAGACTCTGGAGTCAAGATTTGGAAGACGAGAATCAATAGCAATGTTGGAAATGGAAACGCTTCGAGGTCTACCGCGCCTCTCCGAGTCACCGAGGGACATCTGCATATTCGCCACTAAGGTCTCCAACGTAGTGGCAACATTGAAGACTTTGGGTTGTTTCAATTATATGTACAACCCTGAACTCGTGAAGACTATTATAGACAAGCTGACGCCGACGCTGCGATACAGATACTACGACTTCTCGGCTACACAATCGCGTGAAGATCCCTGCTTACTCAAAATAGAGAAGTTCTTCAAAATGGAAGCAGAATTGTGCGGACCTTATGCAATGCTTGAACAGATGGCCGCACCTACTACAGTGGCTCCACAGAAGAGGATGCAGAGGATTAACAACGTAACTGAGAAGAAATACACACCAAGGTGCTTCATATGCGAAGATACGAGGCACACCAACGCAACAGAATGTGAACAATTCAAGAAATTGGATGAAAATGCACGATGGGACGTAGCAAAGTCCAAACGCCTCTGCTTCAGATGCCTTCGTTATAGAAACAAGATTCACAACTGCCGACCTAAGCCTTGTGGTATAAACAACTGCAAGTACTCTCATCACAAGATGTTACATTATGACAAGAAGACAGAAATGGCAGAAAATGGAGAAAATAAAGAAGCAGCTGAAGTCATCAATTCGACTTGGACAATCAAGAAACAATCTTATCTGAAGATCATACCGATTCAGGTGGTAGGACCAAAAGGAGCTGTCAACACATTCGCATTGATGGACGACGGATCAACAGTCACGCTTGTCGACGACAGTATAGTGAAAAATATTGGAGCAACAGGACCCATAGATCCATTGAAAATAGAAACCATCAATGATATGAAGACATCAGAATCAGCATCAAGAAGAGTCACCATCAAGCTAAAGGGACTCAACGATCATGAAGAGCAAATACAAGCGCGCACAGTGAAGAACCTGCAAGTCTCATCTCAACGGGTGCCACAAGAACTTTTAGAAGGATGCCAACACTTACTTGACATTCGAAATCATCCCACATATGCAGAGGCGAAACCACGAATACTGATCGGTCAAGATAACTGGCATCTTCTGCTGACATCAGAAGTAAGAAGAGGAAATCAAAGCCATCCGGTGGCCTCTCTCACGTCACTAGGCTGGGTACTCCACGGCAGCCAAACACAAATACTTGGACAGAAGATCGACGTCGTGTCACACGTCACAGAAGATCCAGAAGATAACTTAGAAGACCTTGTAAGAAAATACTTCGAGATGGACACACTCTGCATAAATCCCAAGAGACCGAAGACTGATCCAGAAGAAAAGGCACTACGTATTTTAGAAAAGACCACCACGAAGACAGATGAAGGAAGATTCCAGACCGGTCTTCTCTGGCGCAAAGAAGATATCAAGCTTCCAGACAACTATGAAAACTCACTGAAGAGGCTCTTCAACATAGAGAAGAAGATTGATCGTGACCCTACATTAAAGAAGAAGTACGTCGAACAGATGGACGCTCTCATAGCATAGGGATATGCTGAGCCTGCTCCTAAAGAGAAGACAGTGGACAAGACTTGGTACCTACCACACTTCGCAGTAGTCAACCCAATGAAGCCAGACAAGCTGCGAGTAGTACACGACGCCGCGGCCTAAACAAAAGGTGTGGCCTTAAACGACATGCTGCTGAAAGGCCCTGATCTACTACAGTCACTACCAGGCGTCGTCATGAGATTCAAACAACATACAGTCGCAGTCACAGCAGACATCAAGGAAATGTTCATGCAAGTCAAGCTGCGAACCGAAGATCTGTGGCGCGGCGATCGACGAGACGACCATCCTCCAGAAGAATATAGAATGACGTCGTTAATCTTCGGAGCGTCGAGTTCACCTTCAACAGCGATCTATGTAAAGAACTTGAACGCCAAACAGCACGAGAAAACTCACCCAGAAGCCGCAGCTGCAATAATACAGAAGCATTACGTCGACGACTATTTAGACAGCTTCAGAAGCCTCGAAGAAGCCGAACGTACAACGAAGGGTGTGCGAGAAGTACACATGAAAGCTGGCTTCGAGCTGAAACAGTGGAAATCGAACTCAGCGCCATTACTAAAACTGCTTCGAGAAGACGGCCAGTTAGAAGACATTGAACTTTACAGAAATGAAGAACAGATGGAACAAGTCTTAGGTGTCATATGGAAGATCAACTCAGACGAACTTACCTTCAACCTGAACTTAGCCAGAATACCACCTGCACTTTTAGAAGGAAGACAGCCAACAAAGAGAGAAGCATTGAGAATAGTGAGGTCCCTCTTCGACCCGCTCGGATTCGCCTCCCCTGTCACGATCAAGGCGAAGCAACTCCTCCAGGAAGTCTGGCGCAGAGGAACGCAATGGGATGACAAGATCGACGAAGACCTGGCAGAGCAATGGGAAACATGGATAGCGCAGTTTAAAGGCCTCCACGACGTAGCAATCCCGCGGCAATATCAACACTACAGCGACGCCGCCTCCCTAGAGCTCCATGTCTTCAGCGACGCCAGCGAGTCAGCCTACTCTGCGGTCCTTTTCTGGAGAACAGTAACAGAGAACGGCGAGGTCGGCCTATCCCTCATCGTGGCCAAAGCGAAGGTAGCACCATTAAAACTCACATCGATACCAAGGCTGGAATTGCAGGCAGCAGTAATGGGAACCAGACTCGCAGAAGCAATGATCGAAGAGCACGACAGGAAGCCTGATCGCAAAGTCTTCTGGGCAGATAGCAAAACAGTGCTCACTTGGATAAGGACAGGGTCACGTTCATACAAACCCTACGTGGCTCACCGTCTAGCAGCTATAGAAGAAAGTTCCAAAGTCAACGATTGGCGCTGGGTCCCAACAAAGTTGAACGTGGCAGACGACGCTACGCGTGACGTCCCAACAGGCTTTAACAAGAATCATCGATGGTACAAAGGACCCGACTTCTTATACTTACCAGAAGACTCCTGGCCGATTGAAACCGTAAGAAAGACAGTAGAAGAAGCTTCCGATGAAGAAAAGATACACTATATTGGCAACAAAGGAAGACTGAAGCTTGCAGAGGCTCTGCCTAACCCGACGAAGTTCTCTAGCTGGGACCGACTACGCTATTCTACAGCACGTGTTCTGCAGTTCATTCAACTCTGCAGAGTCACCAAACAGAAAGTGAATTATAGAAGAACGAAAAAGAACAAAGAAACGGATCCCACTTGGAAGAAGAACATAAATAGACAGCAAGCACCTGCAATGAAAAAGAAATCATCGTCGCCAGAACTGACAAAGTTCATACCAGTAACAGCCGAGCTGCTCAAAACAGCGGAAGAACTCCTGATGCGTTCTTCTCAAGAAGAATCTTTCGCGGAAGACATAGATAACTTGAACAGCGGGAAGCCGATCAACAAGGAAAGTCGCCTCCACCAGCTCAACGTCGAGTCCATTAACGGTACAATAAGATTAAGAAGCCGTATTCGAGCAGTCCAAGATATGAAGGAAGAATTTAAGAACCCGCTGGTAATCGACGGTGATCATCCCACGGTCCGACTCTGGGTACAGGCCATACATCGCCAGCTCCATCACGCCGGCGTAGAAGCAACCGTCAACGAGTGCAGACAGCAGTACGGGGTATTGAGATTACGCCCTATCGCACGCACGATATTGAGAAGATGCCTGTTCTGCCGAATGAAGACACAAGTACCACCGCATCCCAGAACCGGGGACTTGCCAGCATGTCGTTTAGCTCATCACAAAAGACCATTTACTTTCACTGGAATCGACTATTTTGGACCTCTCTCAGTGACCGTCGGACGGACTCGACAGAAGAGATATGTCGCTGTCTTCACATGTCTCACGACGCGAGCAATGCTGGCTCGCTTAGCGCTGACTCCGCGGTGTTGGCAATAAGAAGAATGATCGCTCGACGAGGCTGCCCGACTGAGATATGGTCGGACAACGGCACCAATTTAAAGGCCGCCGACAAGGAACTACGACAGGCTATCGACGCGGCGACTGCAGAAGAAGCGGCGAAGAAGACCATCTCCTGGCGCTATATCCCGCCTGGAGCCCCATTTATGGGCGGAGCCTGAGAACGAATGGTCCGCTCAGTCAAGTCAGCTCTGACCGCTACACTGCACGAGCGTCACCCCACAGAAGAAGTCCTTGCAACTCTACTGGCTGAAGTAGAGTACACCGTCAACAGTCGCCCGCTGACGCATGTGTCAGTCAATGCAGAAGATCCAGAAGCGCTAACTTCTAACCACTTCTTATTAGGAGGACCAGGGCACGTGCCACAGCCTGGCACATTCACCGACCAAGACACAGTCTCACGATCCAGCTGGCGGGCTGCACAAAGGTTAGCCGATATATTTTGGTTACGCTGGGTAAAGGAGTACCTCCCCGAGCTCCAACACCGGCGGGAGCCCCATGGAAGAGGTCAGGCAGTACAAGCTAACGACCTGGTACAAATCGTCGACCCGAACCTGTCCCGCAACGTGTGGATCCGAGGAAGAGTCCTCGCTACGTATCCGGGTCCTGACAACATCGTGCGAACAGTGGACGTGCTGACCAAAGGAGGTGTCCTGCGCCTGTAAGAAAACTAGTGATCCTGCCCCTGCCTACGAACGTCGAGCCCGCACCGGAAACTTATGCGACTCAGTCGCACGGCGGGAGTGATGTGCGGGACAGTGATATATAGTGAACAGTGATAAATAGTAAACAGATACATAATGAACAGATATAGTGAATAGACAGTGATAGACACTTAACGGAATGATTATAGACTTTGTGTTTAATAGTTTTAGTTCTATTTAATAGTTTTAAATACGAAAAATAATAGTTTTAAGCGATTACTATAAGGATTAGATAGTTTTGTGAATGTATGTAAATAGAACTAGAGGTAAACATTAATACATAGGAGTTATATCTTTAAATGTTATGTTTTTGTAGATTTTATATTTTTCCTAGATACCCAACTAGCACAAATGGGCTGCATTAGAGCTTTGGAACGTATCCGATTATTACTTATGGTAATAGACGTAAGCGCTAGAGCGTCTACGGCAGACTTAAAGCAGCCGCTTTAGCGCTATTTGGGCGCCATTTTATGCAACCTAAAGTTCCATTTAACCTGAACAACGGTTGCATAAAGGTTCCTTAATAGCTATAACGATTTATTAACGCTATACTAAAGCTCTCGTAGCGCTACTTTTGAATGATTTTGAACTACTTTGATAGTTCTTTAATGTATATCTTCAGTTGACATTGTTTGTAATATTTTGGTAGTGTTTTCGTCGCCATCATGAAATAAAAGATAAAGAAGTAAATGTTTGTATTCTGTATTAGCAAGATATATAAAGATACTTAAAACGCTGTCCAGTTTACTGTAGATATATAAGATAATTTTCGAGTAATTTTAACGCGCTTTTATGATATTTAAAAAATTAACAAAAGATATGTGATATTTTTTATTTGTTATACAGAATAAATTTTATTTCCGTATTTTTACGTGTCGATAACTTACTATTCGCAAGTGGCCGATTGTTTACCGGTACATTTAATGCACATTTAACTGAAAAACCAATGTATATCAACTCAATTTTGCAAGTGAATTATAAGTTTTCTTAAAAAATCATGGCGTCATTGTACTGTAGTCATAACCTGCAGTTTGAGCTCTAATAACTCCCTTTTGAGAATCATAGTGCTAATTTTCACCCTTCTAACGCTTCCAGTGATTTTTGTTCCCCTAGTGCAACTCACAGCCACAAAAAGCTCCTATTTTCCTGTTTTTGAGGTTATAAGATTAATTATTTGTATCCTTAAGTGTATTGTAAGGTGTACAATAAAGTATATAATAAATAAATAAATAAATAAGATCTAGTTACGTACTTATTCGTTTAGCATTCATTTTATTAAATGTTTTATAATAGTTACAAAAGTGGCTGTAAAATGGCGAATGGATTGATCCTGCAAGGAATGACTATTGCTACTAAAGGCCCTACACTGATGATTTTTTTGTAACTATAGTATGCATAAGAGTTTCTATTATTTCTATAATGAAACTTATAGTAGTATAATAGTGGTTACTATAACTATAACCTATACAAGTTACAATGGAAACTACTATGCAGCTGTGAGTGGCAGAATGACCTTCGTAACTCTCATATAAAGGTGTAAGTGGTAAATGAGTTCTACCGTGGACTACTGTGAAGGCTAGGGTAGTATTTGATTCAGCTTATAGCACCTTAAGTAACTTTTATAACTATAGACGTTTACGGATGCAGATATGCAACTCTGAACTGCTTTTTGAACCCTTAAAGCGCTATTTTACAGCCCAAAGTAACAAAATAGGCTGCTATTTCCACTAATGTGCTCGTTGGGTAGATCTTGTGATTTAGAATCGAAATATATATAGTTTTACCCATAAAAATAGCGTAAAAATGGTGAAAATGGCCAAAAATATGCAACGGCTCTCGTTACAGTAAAGTTTCGCAGCAGCTAAGCACAGTGCGCCTTCTCCTGATTGGTTGGATTCGCCAGTAACCACCCAGCGCTCAAGTGTAATAGTGTCTTCGTTACCAAAGTGTTGTGATTTTCGCGTACGGACCGTTTTTCGGTGCTGTCTCTCTGCGAGTGTACGAGTGAACGCCGTTCGCTCGTACAGGCGCAGAGGGCGCCACCCGTCGTAGTTTCTCGACGTTTCGGGAACGTCGTCGGTCGCGCGACGGTTACGTCTACCCTCAACTTCTCAACGATTGTTGAAAAAATAACTAACTGAATCCGAGTGAAAATAACAATAACCTAGTGCGGGATAGTGTTCCGCGATGCCTCTACCCGGCTCCCGCGGCTCTCCGGGCCGCGGTGATGCCGTATCGTTAGGGGAAGAAGAAGCCGCTGAAAAGGCAAGAAGCCACCAGAAGCTGGATCGGGCGTCGTCACTCCCGGATATCGGGATAGCGACGTCAAGCTCAGCACGCACCTCTTCGGCACAGCCGAAGCAAAAACTACAGGGGAAGAAGGTTGCCGCCGACCCACCGCCGCCGCCGGCGCCTGTGCGCGCTGCGCCCGTGACGGCGTCGAGCCGCCCGCAACCACCTAAAGCCCAGGCAAGTCCCGCGATGCAGCGCCCGGTCGTTACCGGGCCCGCCGCTGCCCCGCGCGCCCCCGTTGGCGCTGCCCCGCGCGCCCCCGCTGGCGCTGCCTCCGCGCCCGCCGCCGCTGGCACCTCGCGTGCCCCTGCCGCCGCGCACCCATCTTTCGCGCGTGTATGCGTGACCCCGTCCCGGGACCCGCGCCTGCGTAAGTACACAACCGGACCCGCGTCCCAAACGCCTCCACGCATCGCCGCGTACGATGCGCCCGCGACGTACTCGACCGCGTCGTCGCGAGCAGGGTCGCCCACACCCACGCCAATGTCATCGGACACCGACTCCGACACCGTCCATCTACCTGAGCCGCGCCCTCAGAGGCGCCGTCGCAGCCCAGAAGACTCGGCAGAAGAGGAAAGGAAGAGATACCGCCTCGACCAACAGCGCTCAAGAAGGGAGCGCCCATCACAGGAAAGAGAGGAAGAAGGAGACTCCTACTCATCGGAGGAGGAAGTTGCAGCTACAGAGGAGGTAGGTGAAGTGCCAACACCTGCCCCCGCCACCACTTCTAACGTGGCCCTCGCCACCACTTCCGACGCGGCCCGCGCCACCACTTCTGGTGCGGCCCCCGCCACCCCTTCTAACGCAGCCAACACAAGTGCTCAGCGGCCCAAGAGACCTCGCTACCCTCCGCTGGTAGTGGAAAAGCTACCAAATTGGGCTCGGCATTTCCGAGCCATCGCGGCCAAGCTGGGTCGGCCACCCAATGCCCGTCCATACGGCTCCGACGTACGATTTACTCCGGAGTCTGAGGGAGAGTATAGGCTGATCCAGCACTACCTCACCGAGCTAGAGAGAACCGATGGTATTTCATGGTTCGCATACTCGCTGCCAGCGGAGAAGCTGATGAAAGTGGCCATCCGAGGCCTGCCCGCTGACACGGAACCCTCAGAAATTGAGGAAGAGCTCCGCGCGCAAGGGTATGAGCCGGAGTACGTGCGCCACATAAGGGCGCGCCAAGGAAGACCCGGCTGCGTTTTCTACGCCCTACTCAAGCGGACGCCAGATGTGCGCCGCATATATGACACCTCCGTGTTTCTCATGATGCGGGGGGTCAAGATAGAGACGTGGCGTGGAAAACGCGGGCCCGCACAGTGTCACAGGTGCCAAAAGTTTAGGCACTCGTCGCACCAGTGCCACCGCCCGCTCGCCTGCGTAAGATGTGGAGAGGGGCACGCAGCGAGAGACTGCCCACGCCCTCGGGAGGAGCCGGCCACCTGCGCAAACTGCGGTGGCCCGCACCCGGCGTGCCACGTCAAGTGCCCCGTTTTCCAAAAGGAAATACAGAACAGGCGGGCGGGGACTGTCGCCTTGACAGCCAACTCGCGCCGCCCAACACAGCCGGCTGGAGACAGCGTCAGGCAGGTGGAAGAAGGCCACGGTGGCGCGACCCTGATGGCGGCAGCCAATGGGCCCACAACGCGCGGAGAGGCCACCTCTTCCAGGCGGAGGAGGAATAAGAAACGAGGGGGGAAAGGGAAGGAAAAGGCACAACCCCCCCCCCCTGCACAGAATCCAAACAGAACGACCAAGGCAGAGGTTTCGCAGGCCGCCCCCGCCCAGAGCAAGGCGCAGGTCAAACTAATTGAGAATGCGGCGACTAAAGGTGCCGGTGTAACAAAGAAAAAGAACCCGAAGGAACAAAAAACGACCACCGAGGCGACCGGCGCCTCAGTGTCAGTTAATAAAGAATTTATGACCTGCGCCATAAAGATCATGATGGACCTAATTCAGGCCATCGGACGGGGGCAGGATCCACAACAGGTCATCCTAGATGGCCTAGCCACCTTATTAACGCTTACCCATGGCTAGGCCACTGCGGGTAATCAATTGGAATGCCCGCGGCCTGCGAAATAAGGTCGCCCTCCTCCGTCATCTTCTGAGGGACCAGGATATCGACGTGGCGTTGATAAACGAAACACACCTGGGACCCGAAGACAAGATAAAGTTCCCAGGTTACCACATATACCGTAAAGATGAACGGTCGGCATTCAATATCAGATATCGCGGTCTGGCAGTGCTGGTGAGGCGAAGAGTCGTCCATCAAGAGCTGCCCCCCTCGATGTCGCATAATTCATTGTACACGCTGGGCGTACAGATCCACGTGGCCGGCGAGGACCTGCGCGTATACGCCGCATACAAGCCACCCGCAACACAGTTAGACCTGGCTGAGTTGCGGGCCTTGCTTTTCGCACAACACCCAACGATCCTCGCTGGAGACTTCAACTCGAAGCACCCAGCGTGGAACTCATACCACATGAATACTCAGGGGAGACGACACTTCGCGGACGCGGAAGCCTTTGGCTACACAGTGTCCGGCCCAGAGACGCCTACCCGGTACCCGGACGACCCCAATCACATGCCGGACGTGCTGGACATTGTGATCCACCAAGGGCTAAGCTGCCAGATCGCACAGCACGTGATAGACGACGAGCTGCAGTCGGACCACCAACCTGTACTCGTCGTCATATCTGGAATGCCGACCCGACAGAAGCCACCAACGCCACGTCGACTCCTGGACTGGAAGAAGTTCACAGAAAAGGTTGAGGCCACGACGCCAACTCGGCCCATCACTACCGCCGCTGACGTCGATCAGTTTGCGGAAGAAGTCACTGCTTGCGTCCAACATGCGATAGAAGAGACGGTCATACCACCACCGACGCAGGGGAGAGGGCTATTGCCGCCCCTGCCACCGCGACTGCGTGCTATGATCGCCGAGAAGAGACGCTTACGCAAGCAGTGGCAACAAACAAGATGTCCGACCATGAGGACCCAACTGAATCGACTCGCGGAGAAGGTAAAGGCCGAGTTACAAGCGTCGGCCACCGCGAGCTGGGAGGAACACATTGACGCCACGGCTGACAGCTGGCCGTCAATACACAAACTGTGCCGAACATTTACAAATACCCCAGCCCCGGTGCGCCCACTAAGAGGCAACGACGGGGCTCTTAAGTACGTAGCGGAGGATCGCGCGGAGGTCTTCGCCGAGCACCTGGAGCGTCAGTTCCGACCGAACCCGACTGACCAGCACGCACACGTCGCGGCAGTCGAGCAACACCTTGGGGACTACTTCGCGACGCCGATAGCTCCCGAGGAAGACCCGATATTTTTCTCGCCGGGCGCAGTCAGACGCGCCATCCTAAGAACGAAGCTCAGAAAGGCTCCCGGGGCCGACGGCATCACAAATGCCGCGCTACGCCACCTGCCGCACCGTATGGTGGCGGCGCTGGCGCGCCTGTTTACAGCGGTGCTGCGCACGGGGGCCTTTCCCGCCGCGTGGAAGGAGGGGCGCGTCATAATGCTGCCCAAGGCGGGGTAAAATGTATCGAAACCGGAGAGCCGATAGCCCATCACTCTGCTGCCCACCATCTCCAAGGTGTTCGAATCGCTCCTGCTGCGACACCTTACGCCACACATTACGCCGAGGCCTGAGCAGTTCGGGTTCAGGGCGGAGCACAGCACGACGCTCCAGCTGTCGAGAGTACTCTACCAGCTGTCCACGACAATGAACAAGAAAGAGTACGCGGTAGCAGTACTTCTCGACATGGAGAAGGCCTTCGACCGCGTATGGCATGAGGGCTTAGTTTATAAACTAGCCACCTCCGACACGCCCCGTCGCGTTGTCAAAGTGGTCCAATCTTTTCTGTCCCACAGGAGCTTCAGGGTGCTGGTCGACGGAGCACTCTCCGCACCCCGCCCCATCGAGGCGGGAGTACCACAAGGCAGCTGCGTATCGCCTGCGTGTTACTCACGTTACACCGACGACATCCCAACCACAGCGGACACGACGCTCGCGCTGTACGCCGACGACGCCGCGTACATCTCCACATCACTGAGTCCCAAGTACGCGGCGAAGAAGATGCAGCGCGCGCTGAATATGCTCCCGAAATGGCTCGCCAAATGGCGGCTATCCGTAAACGTGAGTAAAACGCAGGCTATGCTCACTGGCCAAAAACACCCTCCACCACCCCTGAAGCTCATGGGAGCTGAGGTCGCGTGGTCGTCGCAGATCAAGTACCTCGGCGTCACCATCGACCGTCAGCTCTCGATGCGGCCGCACGTCATACAAGTCGTGGCGCGGACAAGGGTCGCCCGTGCACTGCTCTACCCAGTGCTCTCGTCCCGCCTCCCGGCGCGTGTCAAGCTGGGCGTGTACAAGCTGTACATACGCCCGCTTCTGACATACGCCGCCCCCGCCTGGTTCGCCCTCACTAGCGAGTCGTCACGCAAGAAGCTCAGTGCGCAGCAGAACTTGGCGCTGCGCACCATATTCCATGCCCCTCGCTATGTGAGGAACGATGTTATCAGGCGGGACTCCGGGACTGAGAGCCTGGAAGAGTTTGTGCAGCGCCTCGCGAAGGCAATGTTCGCGCGTGCCGACGCCTCTGCTTGGCCCCACGTCAAGCACTTGGCGCCCTGGCATGCGCGCCCGCCTGACGCGAGGCGGCTCCCCAGAGATCTGCTCCCGACAGACGTTGCGGCCCCATCCCCCCCGGACTTGACTCCTGGGTAAGTCGCCCCACGTTACACGCGACTTACTCAAACAGTTATACTACTCATAACTACATTCACCCGGTACGTAACGTGTTCTAAGTTAATATAGGCACGTTACGTACTATAAACACACATTCATGACTCTACATGCACTATATATAACTAGCACCGGATAGCAGCGCACGCTATTCGGTGCAGACGCACTGAGCGGCGACACACAGTACAATGCCGCTCACACATACATACTCGGCTCTGCGGTCCGGAACGTAACCGGCTAGATCTGGAAGCGGGACGGACGAGAGCCCCGCATTCACTATAGGTGCGTCTGAGTCGGCACCCCTGTCGCTGGTCGGCTTCCGCAGGGCTTCCCCCTTAGGGGGGTTTCATCTGGCGGGGCTAGACCGGGTGTCGTGAAGAAACGACGCCGAAAATCGATTCGTTCCGATTCTTCTAGGCTTCTTTGTTGTGGAGGAATCGATAATCCCAATGTTTTGAGGTTACATGTTAAATTTTCAATTTACTAATTAAATGGGCCGTTACAAAAAAAAATGATGCAATAAAAGTTCGTTTCAGTGTCGTCACTTAATCTTTATTGATTAATGGTTTCTCTGGGCTTCTTCCTTGTGGAGGAATCGATAATCCCAATGTTTTGAGGTTATAAGTTAAATTTTCATTTTACTACTTAACGGGGCCGTCACAAAATAAAATAAAGCAATAAAAATTCGTTTCAGTCTCGTCACTTAATCTTTATTCATTAATGGTTTCTCTCAGGTCCTTAGTTATGGAGATCACGTTGGCCGAACGTCCTGATGTTCCAGAAACTAAAGTTCATTTTACTTTTAATCGGTGACATTACGAGTAAAAGTAAAGCAGTGGTTGTTTGTCAGCAAATCGTCGCTAAATCTTGATTCAGTAACAGTTTCTCTGAGGTGCTCAGTTATGGAGATTCAGGTTGGCCGAACGTTCTGATATCAGGTCGTTCGGCCATAAATAAATGCTTCTAACTTTCGAACTGTTCCGTCACAAATTCTTTGGCTGGCATCTTTATGCGTCACAGCTAAAAACTGGAGTAGCAGCCAGCTCCCTACCACGACTGGCCGAACGTTCTGATGTACATAAATATTTTCACACAACAAAAATTAAATATATCAAAGATTTAATTTTGTTATGATTGGTATTGGACAATGCTGCCGTTTATGAAAAAAGTAAGATTTTTCGAGGTGGGAAAATACTTCCCGTTATTTGATTAAGGGTTAATTCAGAAAGTGTTTTTGCTTTTTTTATTATAATAATACCTATTATAGTTAGTTCCTGGTTTGACTGATGTAACCTAGATAATCAATGTTTATCCACAATAAAGTTAGTAGGTATCATTTCATACGAACTTGCGTTTGAATCTAATCCCAACATTATTAAGCGACCCTGCCAGAGCGGACAGCTTCGCGCGTGCGAATTTGATACCATGACTATATGGCTAGTGATTAATAAACTTTCGTACAATATGAAGAAATCTAACGAGACAATATTGTGTACTGTCGTGTTCGTTGGGATGGGACAATATCTTCGTTGCGGTACAGAAAAAGTCAATGATGGGCACCACGCAAAGTAACACGAAAGAAGAGGTAGTGATCGCGCAAACAGCAGCCGGGAATGGCCAGAATTTAGCAAAAACGGAACAACTGCTGTATTATGCAAGTATCACCAACATAATTCTACTAATTATTGCACTGCTCCTGGGTATCGGAGGCATTTTTATGGTGTATAAAATGTATCGGCGATGTCACGAAAAATTGATGGAGAGACACGTGAACGAACTGGTCTTGAGAAGATTTATGCGATATGCGTGGTCAGCGTAAAGAGACGCAGCCGGGAGAAATCGCGTAAACATGCCAACAAAAGTATATAGGTAGTGCAGTGAAAGTGTGTAATCATAATATATTATAAGTGCGTAATCGTAAATCGTAGTAGGTAGGCAGTGAAGTAGGTACTCGTGTTAAATGAACTTCAGACTTTATTTTTAAGTGAAATATTATAGTGACAGTATCGGTGCGTATGGTATGTATTATTAAATAAGTTTTATCTAAGATTAATCGGTAGGAATATTAATTTTATGGCAGACTTTATTAAGGAACTGCATAATGATTTATTGAAAATACGAACATATTTAATTAAAATTGGCCCCAGTAGGAGGCAAGAAAATATATGTAGTAAAAAGCTAAATGAGGCTAATATTTTGTATGAAAAACACAAAAATTATATAGAAGAAATAAAAAGGATAAATTAAAGAGTGTATCAGAAATTGAAGATACCTATTGATAAATGTGAGGCTAAGTTTTATAATTTGTACTTAGAAGTTGCTAATTTGTGTAAAAGCGCGCCAATAATCTTTACCACGATAACTAAATTCGATTTAAAAATAGCGCTGAGCTTATTACCAGTAATGAATGATACTGAATTAGTTACAAAACAATTAATACATGGTATCGAATATTATAATTCTGTTTTAGAGGATGCATCGAAGAATGAGTTAATTGAGTTTGTCCTAAAAAGTCGATTATCGCAATTCGCTAAATTAAGACTTGCTAAAAAATATAGTAACGTTTTCGAATTATTAAAGGATATGAAAATACATTTGTTACCCAAAAAATCATTCACGGCTATATCTAGTAAATTACAGTCCGTTAAGCAAAACGAAAAAACTATAACGGACTACGGGCAAGAACTATCGAGTTTATTTGTGGATCTTACGATTTCGCAGTCCGAGGGACATGAGGAAAGCTATGATTCATTGAAACGCGTAAATGAAAAGCTTGCAATAAAGGGTAATTCTTCCATTTCGTGCAAATTTGGCGAAAATGAGAGATTTTTTTTTATTTCAAAACTAGAACTTTATTTCTAAAATATGCATAATTCTTTATGATTTTACCAATTAATAGCCAATTGCACACATAAACTTAGAAGTTATAAGGGTTTTAATTTTTTTTAGAACTGGTAATGACTTTGATAGTGAAGGTAATGACAACAGGGAAGACGGTAGTGATACGATCGTACTGGTAATGATTACAAAAAGTTTTGTGATTACATTAAAAGACTAGGTACTTAATATTTTATTACATTTTATTAATTAGTGAACACAATTATAAATCAGACTTACAAATGATCTTAAAATAATTTTTACTTTTATTGGTGCTTTACATTAATTACCATAAAAACAATGAAATCTTTTAAAGACAAGTGAAATAAAAAACTACGGAGCTTTGAAAATTATTTATATAAAACAAAGACTTTCAATATTAATTAAGTTATTTTTAGATATAGATCTAAAAGACCAAAACGAATTGAAAAGATACAAAAAATGAAATAAGTATATAGGTAAAAAACATTCTACTTCTTTATGTTATTTTTATTTCTTGTGTAATTTTTAGGTATCTGTCTAAACAAAAAGAGAACATTTTTAATCAACTTCGTAAATAAATCTGTAAACTTACTTTTAACATTAATATTAAACTTTTTTCTTACTAATATTAAAATCAGTCTTATTATAATTCTCGATACCTATTTGTACTCATATTATCATTATTATATTAAATAACAAATAAAAACTAAAAAAAAGTATAAACGAAACCAAAATATAAAGTAAAAAAGTCATTTCAGTCACTTTCATAGATTAAAAAATATTGTAATCTTCATCGTCATCAGATTCAAAAAAAATTCCTTATTTTGGTTTTCACATTTAGTTTTGTTCTTATCATCTAACATAATTGCACTTGAATCAGCCGGTTTTGATGTTTTGTTTGAAGATATAAAATTTTCAAAATTTGATTGAAATCTCTGCTGTTTGTGAGTTGGAGTCTTGAAACTAAAACTAGTATTTGACCAGTGTAATCGAACATCAGACAGTATTTTTACTTTTGGTGAGACTGAAACTTTTTGAGTATCTGGATATGCATATTGAATATTTTCTAAATTATTAAAGCTGGTAAAATATCTCTTGGGTGAGTTAGTAACTTCTTCAATCATTTCGGGAGTAGTATTTGTGTCCAGAAAATCATGCAACACCTGTTCTTGTTCCTGCGGAATAGTATCCTCGGGTACATCCATATATCCCAAATGATAGCCGTGGGTACACGTGATGCCATTTGGACAAAAGAAGCAACTGAGCTTTCTAAATGTCATCCGCAAACTACTTGCTGACCACAAAACTTGGTGCACCGACATTGTACCCTTGAAAGTTTTAATATTGCTCGGCGTTGTCCTCTCTTCAATATCTTTTCTTGTGATGATACGCATCTCGATATTCTTGATTTTCTCCTTCATTACAAGCCAAAAATCTTGCAGAGTTCCCACATCCCTACCAAATCTGACAGTTTTGTCTGCTGTTCGTTTAACGACGGCCCCAATCCCGTCTGGAGCTCCCTTCCCGTGACCGGTTTCCAAGTAGTTCCATGAAATTGCTTTCAAATCTGGGAACATGTGTTGAAGTTGACTGATGATATAAAATATGTTGCGATTCCGATACTGGCTTGAAGGGCTGTCAGTCAAAAAATGTAAAGTATCAATGACACTGTTGCTTTTTACAAATTCTATTATAGGTATTATGTGTGCCCATACAGATTCAGCATCATGTCTGGTGCATTCACTCATAGTGCACATACTGTGAGTTTTATGTACTCCTGTTTCAGAATCAAGCAAATAAACAACGGAAGTATGAAGGCTAATTTGTTCTGGACTACTACCGAAATGGTGGCTTTGCACTTCTTCATGAAAGTTTGTGATATAATTTTCAGAAAAGTCCATGTGTATGAGGGCTTCATTGGGTGTTAAAGTCTTTTTTAAGTTATTTATGTTTTTATATTGTTGGACAATATTTAAACAGTGTTCAAAATAGTGCGGCAGAGAATCTTCACGTTTTTTAATTATGGTAAGTGGCAAATCTTCCATTTCAGTTTTTTTGTCTTCTTTGTTTCCTTCTCTTTGTCCTTACTCACATAGGTGACAGTTTTCGTTTCCCACTGGTAATATTTCAAAGGTTTGTCATTATAGAACTCTCCATACTCAATAACTTTGGTTTTACATTTTCCACAGGTTCTATTTAGGCACTTTTCTCTTCGAACATCGCAGCAAAGGCTTTCCAGCAACATAGATCCATTAGCTTCCTTTATTATTTTATTTCTCTGAAGCGACTTTAGTAATAAGTCCATATTAACATGTCTTACACACGAGCATGTGTTTCTGTCGGACTCTTTCGGATAAACCACCCAAAATGGACGATACTTGCAAAATGTTGAATAACTAACTTCTTTATGGGTTTCATTAATTTTTTTGTGAAGATTAATCAAAGTATCCGTGAGACAGCGTTTTTGTTTTGTCAAGCCACTTTTTTCGATACATTCTTTTTTGTCTGCAGCAATTCTACTATTACTATCTTCATCAAAGAACTCTTCTATTTCTCGTTTTATTTCATTCTCCTGATCTTCATGTACTTGTTTTTTATTTCTTAATGTAAATGGCATTATTGCTGTCGTTATTCTGTGTTTTTTGAAACTTTCTTTGTCTTTTACAATAACATCACTGAATTTACGTTTATCTGTTTTTCTTAGAGTTTTGAACCCTTCTTTCAGCTGTTTAGAAATAACTTCACCAAATATCAACTTCTTTTTCACTTCTTCTTTTTTGCCTTTATCTATTTTATCCAATAAATTTTCAATTTTCTGTTCAGTTGATGGATTTTCTTTTTTAGCTTTTTTTCTTCTCATTTTGTTCCTTCTGAATTTCTTTTTTTAATATTCCAATTCTTTTAGTATAAATATAACGAATGCGCCGTATTGTTTTTTATTCTTTTAACACAGTTTTCACATTTTTTATTAAATTGATCTCCTTTATTCTTTTTGACTTCGATCTGAGAAGTTGATGGTCCCTCCAGTGGATTATCTTCCCTAACTTGAGGCACTTGACGATCTATTGTTTCATCATCGCTGGTAGGTGGAGAATTATCAATAAGCATTTGCTCTATTGCTTTTCCTTTTTTCTTCTTTTCTATGTATCGTTGACGATTTTCTCTCCATTGTTTTCTTTTCTGTCTTTGTTGCCGTGGCGTTAAGTCTTTAACTGACACTGACCTGTATTTTATTCTGTTCTTTTCGTTTCAAATATCGTAACCTTTCTTTTTCTTTTTGAGCAGCATATTTTTCTGGATCTTTTTTTATTTCTTCATTATTTGTCTTTTATGAAGTCTTTGTTGAGCTAACTTTTCCTCGGTAGTTTTCTTATTCTTCGCCTTCGGTTTCACCATGATTCTTATTCCTGTAAATAAAACACTGTTATTAATTATCTATTTAACTAAAGAATACTAAGCTTACTTTAAATTCCCTCTACCGTGACAGTGTACCTTTATAAATATATATATATATATATATATATATATATATATATATATATTTTCTATAGAAGTTAAGAAGTATGTGCTTATTAAAAAAAGTACACGATAATATCCATAAATATGATAACACCAGTGTTCTTAAGAAAAGTCCAACCCACGACACCGCATAGAATATGTTAAAAATAAGACTATACTATACCTATAATATATTATAAAAATAAATTGTGTACATTTTATTCATTTATTAAAAAAAAAAACTAATTATACACATTTTCTGTACTGTGTCTTGGATTAGATTTATCTTGAGAATGCTGGTATATATAATATTTTAAAGCTTCGATTAGTAAATTAATGTGCCAAGTACTTGAGAAAGAAGATCTGGATAAAGACAAATATTTAGATACATTAACGAACCGAGTAATTGAAACGATTTAAGTACCTACTCAGAGCTTTAAAATATAAAATTAAGATTAAAAAAGTATTTTTTTTTTAATAATTTCATCACTACCTTCTGTTTAGGATCATTACCTTCAGTTTCAAAGCTGAAGGTAAAATAAGGTGATGATGCTGAGGGTAATGACATTTTAGGACATTTTAGTCTGTAACCCTATATCCGTAAATACGGCAATTATCAAACCAACATGAACATTAATAATCCTAGTGAGCTTCCTTTTTAAAGATCAAACATAAATAAAATCTTATTACTTACCCCACAATTTAGGCGACGGTAAAGACCAATATTTCGTGACAAAGTAAAATTTCGAGTATTCAATGTTCAATAATTCCCAACCCAAACGCGCAGCCTTCCTCTCCCGTGCATGTGGCTCAACTGGCTGGCGAGTGAAATGCGGGGCGAGGGGAATAAAACCACAGAGTAACATAATACACTGATATTTTGTACTTTCAAATTTTGCCGCTGGTAATGATCAATTTTGTGTGACAAAGGTTTGTTTTTTCTTTTCAAATTAATAATACAGTTTAAGTTTGTGAAAAACATGACTACAGATTCTTTATAATGTATGTAATAATATTTATTCACTTAGTAATTGATTGTAGTAACGCAGCATTAAAATTGAAACACCTATTCGGCAATACTCACGAACGGACACTGAAGGTAGATGATTTTTAGCATATTTTTGTAAAATATTCATTAAACCCATTGGAAATAGCAATTCAAGTTACCGTATGGCTATAGTTTAATACTATTCTATTTCGTTCTGATAGAAAGCACACACTAAAAGTGATTTTTATTTTTTTTATGACTACAAGTAGCAAATTTGCACGAACTCGTAGAAGTACCCTAAAACGCTTTGCCGACGGATTGCGAAACCGTAGGTTGAGCACAATTATAGCTGCTAGAAATTATGACTCCCTAAGTGATGCTATACAGGCAGCGATAGATGAAGAAACTTCATCATCAGATTACACTTCATCAAATATAGTGGCGATGAGAAGGTCAAACGGACAAAATTACAATAATTATAGGACACTATTCAGCAACGAGAGGTAGGTATTGTCATAACAGCAACCACCAACGCGGCAGCAACAGACGAGGAGTTGGAGGAAACAATCACCAGCACGAAGCTGTGCGAGGGAGGCAGGAACCCTTCCGAGGGAATTCTTCAGGACGTGGACATCGAGGTCAGTTTAATAATAGTTACAATAATTATAGAAGTTCACAGAAAAATCAGAACCAACGGGTGATGACTACGAGTAAAGATGATGACGTTGCCAAGGAAAATGTTTTAAAATTTTTCGAGACTAAAAGTAAATACATTTTTGCTTATGATAATTCATTCGTTGCTAGGCTATCCTTAAATGGTTCACAATATTCATGGTTAATTGACACTGGAGCATCGATTTCAACCGTTGGCTACAGTGGGATTATAAAACAAAACATTCCAATACACAAATGGAGAACTTCAATAAATGGTATTGGGGGCAAAGTCGAAGCAATTGGATTCGTTTATTTACAGTTAGAGACACAGGGACACTATTTTAGTCACAAGTTTTATGTTTTTAATTCCTTACCATGTAAGGCAGATGGCATAATTGGGTATGACTTTTTAAACAAGTTTAGATCAAGCATCAATTTAGAACATAAACAATTAAGTACATCTAAACACTTCAACGAATTTTAGGATACTTTTAAATTTAAGTGGTCAGGAAAAACAAACTTTTAACATACCGTCGAGGTCGGAATCTATCTATACATTATATAGAAACAAAGATAAATGATGAGTGCGTAGTCTGTGCGACAGAGCTATGCGAAGGTGTTTTTATGGCTAGCAGTATAGGGTCACCAGTTAATGGCAAGATCCCGATTAAAATATTAAACACAACTGAAAATTCACTAACATTGAATGAAATCAAATCAGCTATACATAAGCTAAGTGAATATAATATGTGTACATTTGACAGTTGTTTACGTAACGCGGAGCGCGTAAAGTCTTTGTTATCTCAGCTAAACTTGAAACATTTAAATTCGGAAGAACAGATTTCCATTCAAAAATTATGTACTAAATATTCGGACATTTTTTATTTACCAGGTGACACCTTGACCACTACACCTATATACAATCATAAAATTAAACTAAAAGAAAATGCTGACACCGTGCATTAAATTAAAGCATTCCGTAATACATTATGGCTTTATTCATTTAAAATTTCACATGTACAATTATAAGTAATGACACAAGTATTTGTGTTCGATGTCATTTGAGACATAGGTAGTAAACCAGCCAGTTCGATAGAGGTTGCATATCACCTCATTCTCCTCCCATTAAGAAGTGACACAGTCTTGAAGATAAGATGGAGGGTGGCGCTCTCTCGCTGAACGGCGAGGTGCAGAGCCTTGTACGTTAGTAGGATCTAGAGTAATACTAACTGGTTGGTTCATCGGAATACTAGTTGGTTCATCATTTATTTGAAATTCTGGTTCATCCGACTCAGCAGAAAGCCAGCTGGAGTCAGATCCTGTTTCGCGATCTTCAGCGTCAGAATATAAAGTATTTCCCAACGGCGCTAAGTGACGATTCGAAACTACCATCTCGCGGCCATTTTGACATCTTATGTGGGAGTGTAGAGGGTTGGTCTCGACTAGTTCTACTTCCTCGACAATTGGGTCATACTTTTTTTAACATTATTTTTCAACAGTGCTCTCTCTGCCACCGTAAGCCACGTCGGCATTGAATGTCCGTTTGATGATCGGCGGGGATGGGTGAACATTCGTTCGTGAGGTGTACATCCAGTTGCTGTGCACAATAAAGATCGTATGGAGTGTAGCGACTGTTCGAGGACAGTTTCCCAGCGGTTAATCGGCAAATTCATTGACTTTAGCGAGAGTTGTATAGTTTTCCAAATAATGCCATTGTATCGTTCAGTTTGGCCATTACCTTTATTTTTTTTTTATTATTATAAAATACAACACAATACAATAAATACATTGAAACTATACACATGGCTAAGTATAGGCATAATTTTGTAGTGAACTTCTAGCACCCAAACTAGGACATGTCCTGTATCTTGGGTGCTAGCGTTTTTCCCTAGACTATTCACAAAGAGAAGTCCAGCTCAGTGTATTACAAGGTCACAAACTATATTATTATTTTATATTAGTATCTTATATAACAAAAAAAAGTAAGTAAAAACTAGTAAGGTGGTTTTGTGTATATGCGTGTGTTTGTGTGTGTGTGTTTATGTGTGCGTGTGTGTGTGTAAGTGAGGGTGTGTATGTGGATGTGTGTGTATGGTGTATATGTTTGATCGCGTTTATTTAATATCCTACCTTGGGGGTTATATGGCGTGGTATAGCTAGTAACTACGCCAATTCCGTGCAGATTTTTTTCAGATCAGCTGATACAAATGCGGTTCCTCTATCAGAATGTACGTAGGTTGGTATACCAAATATAGCAAATAATTGTTTTAGCTTCTTTTTAACAGTTTCGGAACTTAGGTCAGAACAGGGAAACGCAAAGAGAAATCTGGAGTACTCATCTATTATAGTAAGCATGTAACGGTTTCCAGTTACACTTGGCAGTGGACCCTTGAAGTCTATTCCAATCCTTTCAAATGGAGCAGTCGCCTTGATCAATGTGCCCTTTGTTCTAAGAAATCTAGGTTTAATTTCAGCACAGACAGTGCATGATCCCGTAATTCGCCTGACATCATCGACTGAGTATGGTAAATTTTTAGCTCTTACCCAGTGTACCATTCGAGTTATACCGGGATGGCACAAATTCTTATGTAATTCAAGAAGATTGTCGGTGATTGATTGAGTTGATGCTGTTATATTTGCTCGTGAGAGGGCATCAGCTACTATGTTGTCCTTGCCTGGACGATATATAATATCAAATCTGTAATTAGAAAGTTCCAGGCGCCATCGTTGAATCTTATCATTTTTAATTTTAGAGTTGTGTTACTGATCAAACATAAAGGAAACTGATTTCTGATCAGGTATCAGTTGAAATGTTTTAGTCATTAGAAATTGCCGCCATTTCTTTATACTTTCTACAATAGCTGCAGCTTCGTTCTCTATTGCTGAATGATTACGTTCATGAATGCTTAGGGTTCTGGAGAAAAACGCTACTGGTCACCCTTCTTGGGTAAGAGCAGCAGCTATGGCGTGATCAGATGCGTCTGTTTCTACAGTGAGTTGTATTTTAGGGTCAATAACATTGATAGCTGACTTTGCTATTTCTGCCTTTAGTGATTGAAATGCTTGTATAGCTTCGGGCATCAATGGAAATTTATCTGATTTTGCAAGCAATCTTATTTTATCTGAAAATTTTGGGATCCATTTCGAATAGTGTGCGAAAACACCCATGGTCCTTCGAAGAGAGGCCCGGCCGAATGGTATACGTCGAAATTGATATAGATTTCCGCATGCTTCAAAGGCTGTATATGGTTTTTCACCTTCTAACATTGGAATTTGATGGTAAGCGCTACTTAAATCAATTTTGCTAAAGACTTTATGCTTGGCTACTTTAGAAATGAGTCCATCCAATAATGGCAGAGGATAAGCACCAAGTTCGGTGTATCTGTTTATTGTTTGAGAATAGTCAATAACCATTCTTTTTTTTGTGATGTTCACTAGATGTAACAAGAACTTGGGCTCTCCACGGTGAAAGACTCGGTTCAATAATTTTATCATGAAGAAGTTTTTGTATTTTAGCTTCGATAAACTGAGAATCTAAATCAGAGTGTCGTCTGGATTTAATAGCGATTGGTTTCTTAAAAGGTAATAAATTTGTAAATAAGCTTACTGGTTCGATGTTAGCTTCTGAGACAGCCCATAGCTTGAGTGTTGGTTTGGAACCACCGAATTACATTTCTAAGGCTTTGTGGTTCTGCAAGATATCGTGTCCGAGTACGATATCTGAACAAAGTCCATCCATAATCATGAGAGTGGCGTTGATAGTTTGGTTTTGTAAAGTAATCTTCAAAGGGCATGATCCATTCACTTGCATACATAAGTTAGACGTTGCCATTGTAATCCTTTGCTTGCAGAGAGTGATATTCAGATTATACAGACTAACAAGACGCTGATCGATAAAACTTGCTGTGCTGCCAGTGTCAATTAGTGCTCTTGCTGTAAACTTTCCGTTTATGAGAACTGGTGTGGTGGCTCTGTTTAGATCTGTTGCCGACAATATACAAGAAAAAGTATGTGTTGATGTGGCCATAGCATGTTTGGCATGATCTCCGTCTTGTGTTTCGCTTGCTGCTACTCGAGGGCTTTTGCTAAGACAGACTTTAGAGTAGTGTCCCTTTTTTCCACAATTTGTGCAAATAGTGTAAGAAGCTGGGCACTCGGAGCGCTGTTGATGACGCTGATTTCCGCAGTAATAACATATTTCATATTTTCTTAGTTTTCTGGCAGCAGCGGTAGTGTTATAATTAGTGGTGTAATTTACAACTGGCGTTAGCTCTTGTCGGTAATAAATTATCATTTTGAATTTGAGCCTTTTCTAAAGACCGTGCTTGTTCATATGCTTTAGCTAAAGTAAGTGTGCTGTTTTCTAGAATCCGTTGACGTATTCCCGGTCTCGGTAAGGCGTCTCGAATATATTCGCTCTCATTTTGCTCAGCGGTAACTGATTTAAAATTACAATTCTTCGAATACAACTTAAGCGTTTGAATATACTGATCAATCGACTCTCCCGGTTGCTGTTGTCGCTTGGCTAAACGATATCGTGAGTACACTTCGTTTACCGGTTTTATGAATAGCTCATCTAGTTTCTTTATAGCTATGTCATATTCTTTCGATTCACTAATGCAAGTGTAAAGGAGCGGCGATAAGTGGTTAACTAGCAGCTGGTACTTGCAATCTGTACTTACTGAACTTCCTTTTGATTCTATAGCATGTAGAAAATTGTTGAATGTTTGTTTCCAGTGGATCTATATTGATGATTGGTCTGAGCTTATTGTTAGATCCGCTTCGAACCTTTCGGGTTTTAGATATTTTTCCATTATTTTTAAATGAATAAATTGTATTAAATTAAACCATTACGTAATACATTATGGCTTTATTCATTTAAAATTTCACATGTACAATTATAAGTAATGAGTTAGTTGCAAAACTTCTGAATTATTCCGAATAATTCCGGAATACTTCGGGGAAAGTTTCTTTAAATGGGAATTATTCAAAATGATAAATTCATTGTGAATCATTCTGATTTAAAGAAACTTTTAATTATTTATTAAGATTCCAACTTTTTTTGCTGAAAAATCGTATTTTGCATCGATCGTCGATCGTCGCCGCCGCACGGTGGGCTGAAAAACGGCTTTCATAGACTTAGGCATTTTATTTTGCAAGTGCCAGTTTTTGTGCCGGATATCACTTCTATTTGTTATAACAATATACAAAAATGACACCAGAATTGATTCTGCACAAAAACGAAGGAATTATAATTTCTTTACGAAAATTTTGTATGGAGCTAGTATGAAAAATCGAAATATCTCTGAAACGGCAGCGATAACCGTAATATCCTTATAGGAGGTTTTAGTACTAATTATTTATGATTTTTTGACATACGTTACATAATGGTTGTAGATGCCTTTTTTTTTTTTTAAATCGTCAAAATATTTTTATTTATTTTTACATATTAAACGTTCCTTTTAGTGTTTAAGTTGAAGAATTCAGAGCTTTAACAACTCTTAACATAAAATAGCATCACCCCTATAGACCTGAAGGACTAGACAGAGGTGTGTAGTATCTTGTTGATCTTGTAAGATTTCCAACAATACCAAATAGTTGAATATCAGTGTCAAAGTGCCCATGCTGTCGCTTCTTTTAGAAAGATAGGGGAATGAAATTGTTAATTGATCATACCCTAAAAGTATGATTACAACATAACCGGACACATAATAATATCGACACAAAAGGAATTTTAAAACCTTGCATACGTTCAAAATACAAAATAACATATTGTGTAGTCATCTAATGAGTCTGATGACAAGTAATTAAGTAATTAGAATGATGGTTGTAGTCTTCTGATTCTAATGAGCCTATTAAGTGATTAAATGATTTGAAATATCTCGCAACAATACCAACTAAGAACTGCATTCACCTTTTTATAATTAGTGAGCTAATGTGATTTGCTAATGTTGATTAGTTCTACTATGAGTTCTACGAAATGTTTTTGACGATTATAAATTTTTATTATCATATCTTTTATAACTTTAATGAGGGTAGTTAACTAATTATTGACTTTATACAATAAAAGGGCTATAATTTTGTTCCATAATTTAGATTGTTCACAACCGTGTAACTGCTAACACTAAAACTATTTGCTTTGCGACTACAAAATCTTAGAATGGAAAGTTTAATCACCAACTTAGATTTGTTTGTTCTTCTAAAAAGTGAGTGTCCTTCATTTAATCATGAAGTATTGTTTAGTGCAATTGTGTCCCGCATAGGCGATTGCCTTTCTGCCGAAGATCAAGTAACTCTCAAAGAATTTTGCCGGAGATTCACGCGAGCTGCTTTAAACAGGTGGCAGAAATCTAAACGATTCTTTGATAAGTTTAGAAATACGTACGGAGAGTGGTTGCAAGCAAATATTGATTGGCCGAGTTGCGTGCAAACTTTAATAAATCAAGAACCAACTGTTGATGAGATACCAAGAGCACGCTCAGTCTCTCCAGAACCTTCGACATCATCGACTGTTGGAACAATGACAAAAAGGTCCCGAAAACCATTCAAAGATCTGGGAAGCAAACAGAAAAAGAGAAGATCTAGTGAGCACATAGGCGAGGATTCCTGTGAATTGGCATATGCAGCTGCAGCACGTTTAAAAGAAGAAGGTTATGAAGATATCGCATCTGTAATCAATTATATGATCAAAAATCCAGAAGCTGCCGTTAAAATCAAGGAAAGCATTAAGAAAACAGTAATATTTACACCAGAGAAAGCACTTGGATTGCTTCTTTCACTTAAGCTTTCAAAGTGGCAATATATTACGTTGCGAGAGACTGCCATTCGGGAAGGTGCTAAGGATATTTACCCATCCTACTATAAACTGCAACAAACTAAGCTTGCATGCTACCCTCCTAATCAATCAGTATCAGTTACGGATTCATCAGCTAGAATTACACTTCAAGCTTTACTTGACATCACGGTGAAGCGGATTCTTCAAAGTCTTTCTGATAATGTGGAAAATAAGCAGTTAAAGCTGATATCGAAGTGGGGATTTGATGGTGCTTCCAATCAAAGCCGATACAAGCAGAAAATGGACGGCGAGCATGATGATTCAAGCATTTTCATGACCTCCTTGGTGCCACTGAAACTGACAGATGGAGATAATACTATATGGACAAACCCGAAACCATGCTCAACTTTTTATTGTCGTCCGGTTCAGTTCACTTTTGTAAAAGAAAGCCATGCAGTTGTCATTGATAACAAAAGAAAAATGGATGAGGAAATTGAGGCCCTTAACCCCACAGAGTGCATTAATAGTAACAGGGTGACTCATAAACTAATGATGACAATGATCGACGCAAAAGTCTGCACGTACCTTTCTGAAGCTAGATCAAATGCATCATGCTACCTGTGCTTAGCAAAACCAACAGAAATGAACCACTTAGATGCTGTAACATCAAAAACTGTGTGTTCTGACATATATGAATTTGGCCTATCATCCCTACATGCCCGTATAAATTGCATGGAATGTCTGTTACACATTGCGTACAGACTTGACTTCAAACAGTGGGCAGCAAGAAGTAATGAGCATAAAGATATGTTACAAAACAGAAAAAAAAAACATTCAAAATAAATTTAAAGAGGAGCTCAATCTGTTAATTGATATAGTAAAACAAGGCTCGGGAACTACCAATGACGGGAATACCGCAAGGAAGTTTTTCGAGTTTCCCAATAAAACTGCAGCTATTACTGGGTTGGATCAAAACCTGATAAAAAGATTTGCTGTTATTTTGCAAGCAATAACATCTGGTGAGAAGATCGATGTCATCAAATTTAAAGATTTTGCTCGCAAAACAGCAGAAAAGTACGTGGAATTATACGACTGGTACTACATGTCATCAACCGTACATAAACTATTAATACACGGAGCTGACATAATCGAAAAAAATGATATTGTCCCGATTGGGACTCTCTCGGAAGAAGCCTCAGAGTCTCGAAACAAAGATTTTAGGAGGTTCCGGGAACATCATTCGCGGAAAAGAAGCAGGCAAGATTCTAATCAAGATATCCTAAATATGCTTGTTGTTTCTTCGGATCCTTTTCTAAGTGCACAAAGGCCGAAGTTAGATGCCAACAGGAAGACAACCTTTTTTGCTGAAACTCTCGACCTAATACAGTTTCCGGAAACTGAGTTCGAGTTTGTAGGTATATCCGATCTGGATTCTGACTCGGAATTGGAGTCCGACAACGAAAGTTGTAAAGAAAATTTGTAAAATTTAATTATTTTTCTTTATGTTCTTTTGTTATTTATGTTAGTTTATTGTACCAATATGTTTAGTTAATAATTTCATAAATTATAGTTTCAAATATGTATTTTGTATAATTGAATTTATTAGATATTATTTTTGTTACTTCTGTTTTATTTAAATTACCTATCAATAAAAAGTTTATATACAGTCTTTTTTTTTTTCACATATTCTTAATATTTGGGGAAAAAGCATGCTTCCTAACGATGTTCTTAACTTTGACACAGTTCATGGATCGTTTTGAACAGTTTCATATGTTAAAATAAATAATGTTAGTACTATAATCCCCTATAAGGATATTATTATTATTATGTGTCCGGTTATGTTGTAATCATACTTTTAGGGTATGATCAATTAACAATTTCATTCCCCTATCTTTCAAAAAGAAGCGACAGCATGGGCACTTTGACACTGATATTCAACTATTTGGTATTGTTGGAAATCTTACAAGATCAACAAGACACTACACACCTCTGTCTAGTCCTTCAGGTCTATAGGGGTGATGCTATTTTATGATAAGAGTTGTTAAAGCTCTGAATTCTTCAACTTAAACACTAAAAGGAACGTTTAAATATGTAAAAATAAATAAAAATATTTTGACGATTTAAAAAAAAAAAGGCATCTACAACCATTATGTAACGTATGTCAAAAAATCATAAATAATTAGTACTATAACCCCCTATAAGGATATTACGGTTATCGCTGCCGTTTTAGAGATATTTTGATTTTTCATACTAGCTCCATACAAAATTTTCGTAAAAAAATTATAATTCCTTCGTTTCTGTGCAGAATCAATTCTGGTGTCATTTTTGTATATTGTTATAACTAATAGAAGTGATATCCGGCAAAAAAACTCGCACTTGCAAAATAAAATGCCTAAGTCTATGAAAGCCGATTTTCAGCCCACCGTGCGCCGCTGCCCCTCTGTGCGCCAGCGCCAGCCGCTGCCGACGCGCTGGCACCGCGACGCGCGCACCCGACTGCCACCGGCCACGAGTCGTGCGTGCAGGCGATGGCGGTGCGGGGTGCGGTAAGAGGGAGGGGATGCTCCCCGGAGAAGTTTTCACCCCGCGAGAAAGATTCGTACCCCGCAATCGAATGTTTCCGAATATTTCGCCCGAATAATTCAATGGGAATAAATGTGTTTGCTTGTTGTGTGGTGGGTGAGTTAATTATTGTTCACTGCGAGAGTACGTACGCTACGAGAGTAAAATATAAATGTTTATCTATACTAATATTATAAAGCGGAAAAGTTTGTTAGTTTGTTTGTTTGTTTGTTTGTTTGCTTGAACGCGCTAATCTTCGAAAGTACTGGGTGGATTTGGATGAAATTTGGTATGGAAGTAGCTTGAAGCTTGAGGAAGGTTATAGGCTACTTTTTACCCGACTGCAAAAAAGGAGAGTTATGTTTTTACCGTGATAGAATCCACGGGAGCGAAGCCCCGCGAGAGTACTAGTTTTATTATAAATGGGATTGATTAAGTATATGTTGATATTTTTATAAGTAGATTTATTAGCCTGCGATTAACAGGATTTTTATTCTTTTGTTTTTAGGTAGGTACTATCGGCCAAAGATACGCATACTCACTTAAGAAAATATTTCTGCGGAAGCGCAGCTAGTGACAAACCACACCCCTTCCTGTTTTCGCCCAATTAGAAATAATATGCATTTTGTGAGTACAGGGCGTGTAACATTATATTAATACTTACTATTACGAACACTACTAAAATACGCTTCGTGCATCCTATTGGTCAAAATACATGCATTAAGCGATCGAGTTGTAAGTCGTGCTATGCGATTATAGCCTTAAATGTCAGTTGTGAAATAAAAAAACCAGGCCAAGCATATTTGATTTGCTATTTGAAAAAGGGTTACCTATGTTTTTGGTTAGTTTGTATGTAGCTCTGTATGCATCGCGAGTATTCGCGAGTCGCATAGGTAGGTATTAATCATTACCTACCTACTTAACGCGTATAATAGCCCAGTCAATAAAAACAAATAAAGGCAAACCTTGCAAGCAAACACGTTTTGATGCGGTTTTCAGAAAAGTATTTGTTCTTACCTACTTAGGAGCAGGTTTTGGTATATTAACAGACTTCAAAGTCGATTTTCCTGTTTTTTTTTGACAGTTGTAATATTCCCAACGTTTCGGAATATTTCAGAATACTTCCGAAGTATTCGACGGGAATGATTCGGAATGTTTCCCGCCAGCATCTATAGTAATGAGTAATGACCAAGGATCTTCTACCTACTAACTGGATTGCTTACGAATGATTCTAGTTTGCGCTCAAAAGGTGGTTTTGAACCGAATGTCACCTACAAAGGTCATAAATTTACAGGTGTTCACGCAGCCGAAGCCTTTGCAGATTTTTTTGTTAGCGTCTATCTCCCTGAAGTTCCACTTCTTGATGCTGAAAAAACTTTAGCTAGTGATAATAATGTCAACAGCAATTACATAAACATATTTAAATTTTCTCCTCAAGACATCATTTTAGGAATAAACAAACTTAAATAAAGTAGCTCAGTTGGTCCTGATAATATTCCCCCTGAAATATTGAAAAGTTTTAAAAAAAATTCTGTTTACCATTACATCATATTTTTAATCTATCACTAAAAAATGGAGTCTATCCTCGACAGTGGAAGATGTCACGAGTCACGCCCATTCCCAAAAGTCACAAGAAAACATTAGTTGAAGAATTCCGTCCTATTGCCATTCTGTCATCACCAGCTAAAGTCTTCGAGAATATATTACATAATTACATTTACTCCCAAGTTGAAAAATATCTGTGTGACGAGCAACATGGTTTCAGAGCAAAACGGTCGGTGAATACGAACCTTCTTACCCTAGTAGACTATATTTCCAAACGTTTAGACCAGGGAGGCCAAGTAGATGTGTTGTAATTTGACTTCCGGAAAGCGTTTGATAGGGTCAATAACGATATTCTGCTGGCGAAACTTTGCGCTATCGGTTTTCCACCACGTCTCCTGCGGCTCCTCGCTGACTACCTCCGCGATCGTCAACAGTTTGTCAGATTGGGGCTTTATGAGTCCAAGCCCTATCATACACGCTCCGGAGTCAGTCAAGGATCAATTCTGGGACCACTCCTGTTTTTAATAATGGTCAACGACCTTCCATCAGTCATTCTTCATGCCAAAAGTCTGCTATATGCAGATGATTTAAAGCTTTTTTCTGAAATCCACTCTGAAACCGATTGCTTGGGGCTGCAACGTGACCTAAATTTGATATTAGATTGGAGCATAAAGAACAAAATGGAATTTAACCCTGCCAAATGTTTTGTAATGACATTTACTCGTGCACGTCATCCCATCAACTTTGCGTACAAAATTAACGACAGCACCATTACCAGGACAAGTACAATGAAGGATCTAGGTGTACATTTTGACAGCAAACTCACTTTCCATGATCACATATTATTAGTAGCAAAAAATTCATTTCAACGTTTAGGTTTCGTACTACGCAATGCTAAGGACTTTAAGAACATAAGTGTTATAAGATCTATATTTAACGTACTAGTTCGCAGTAAGCTGGAGTCTAGCGCATGTGTCTGGAATCCTTTTGAAAAGAAATACACATTAGTTTTAGAGAGGGTTCAGAAGGCTTATCTTAGGTACCTTTATAAGCGTACTTTTGGTTTCTATCCCTTTTTGTATCCTTCTAACTTTCTCCTAGGCATTTTAGGGTATAATTCTCTAGAAGTTAGACGGAAAAATGATCAAATCATTAATATGGTTAAAATATTTCGCGGAAAAACAGATGCTCCTGATCTCCATGACGAACTAAGCCATCTATTTGCTCCGATCAACTTTAACCGAAATAGGAGACACAGATTGTTCGCTGTGTCCAGGAGTCGTACCGTCGCTCGAGCCCAGTCTCCTATTCCTCGAACACTCTTCGCGCTCAACGTTCTCTTGGATGCCATGTGTTTGCGGATGAATGGAAGAAGATCTTGTCTGTATGCCTGGAGTACTGTGAGATGAGTGTATGACTGTTAGATGTTTTTTTATAATGTCTTCAATTAATGTACTTGGCTTTCGGCCGTGTTATTTTGAAGTAAATAAATAAATAAAGAATACAGAAAGTCTTTCTTAGCTGTTAAACAATAGAGTATAAACTTGCACGCATAAAACTGAAGGAACTTTTCGTTCCGAGCGAGACAGTGCGTGTGTGGACTGTGTCCCTTTCTTCTGTGTGTCAGATTAAAAATATTTATTTCAATGGTAATTTTTTCGACCTGTCTGTTGTAGTAATAACACCTGGTTTTAAACTTCTTTGGAATTCTATCTTTAAAATGAATTACCATTATTACTGTATGCATATTAATGAAAATTATAGTTATTTTACCATGCAAACACAAGATGTTTAAAACAAAAAAAAATGGAATTTGTAACAATTAGTAGTGATATATTATACTATACATGGCAATTACTACGTTGCCGTCTGACGTTTACTTGACATCTGTATGTTTGTAAATTTGCATTATATTTAATTTTGTGAGTTTTCGTAATATTAAAGTGCAAGATACTGTAACCATGGTAAGAACGTGTTTTGTGGTTAATTGCAAGAGTGAAGGGTACCCCGGGTCTGGAATTTCCTTTTTTAAGTAAGTTTTGTGACTTTGTTTACAAATTGCATTTAGGGTGACTATGTTTTCAATGTAAAAGTGGATGTTCTTCTTTTTATTCTTCTTATTTATTATTTTTCTTTCTTCTCATTATTTATTATTTTTTGTTATTTTAAGCTTTCCTAAAAATGATGATCTTCGAGACCGGTGGCTCAGTGTTCTACACAGAAAAAGGTCAGAAACGGTTCCAAAATTTGAAGCCGCCATTTCAAGCCCGAAGAAATATTGGATTTCGAAACAAGATCAAATGATGCAATTGCATCCATTTTCCCTAAAGTTATCAATCTTTACAAATGACATGAAGATCACCGTTCCGAAATAGAATATGAGCATAACAAGATGAATTTTCATTTTGAATCTATCTTAACCATTAATACCTACTAAAATTTTGTTCTCATCAATCTATTATTATTTTAGATTCCTGTTAAAGCGAAACAAATAAATGTTTTAAGTACTATAATATTGAAACCCACTAAAGAAAAGAATATACATCCTGTACTGGGCACATTCAAAGATCTGGTAAGTGAATGTTATGAAAGGAGTCAAATTAATAAGCATAAAAGTCGACATTTTAGTTGATTTATTTACTTTTGCTTAGCAAATTGATGGCAAAAATATTTTACATCATTTTGGCCAAAAACTCACCTACGCAAACTTGCTTACAAGTGTAGTTTATTATATTAATAATTACTTATAACTTAATTACTTAACTTTTATCCACTGCAGTTAGTTAATGTCGACAAATATTAATAATAATTCATAATTTAAAGATTATTTCCATACTTTTAACTAATAATAGTGTAATACATTTTTTAGGATTGTGTGTCAAGCCAATCTTGTAACAAACCTGCAGCTGCAACATATAAGGAACTAGAAAATATAGAACCAACCTAATAATAATAACCTTATAGTTGTCATTCGATCAGCCTCCTTTATGTTTAGAATTGTGTATGTTAATAATATTGATTTCTAACCTTAAATAGCACATGTGGTGTTAGCCTGTAATTAATTGTTACACTTATAAATATAATATGACTGTTTCATACAAATGTATAGTGTAAACAATTGTAGGTTAACCTAAATAAATATATACACAAATAAATTATATCTCTTCTGTTATTCTTTCTATTTATAATCATCGTTTTTCATGAAGGGTTTTAGTAGTTTTAATTATATATAAACACTGCATCATTTTATTTTTAGTCTACTGGTTCTGACCGTACAAGTGTCGAATAAACGTAGATTACCAGTAATCGCGTTCTTTTAAATTGGAATGGAAAATTATTTGGTATCATGGGAATTCTGGGAATAAAGAAGGTTTCTCCTGCACCGCAACCTGTTAAAATTTGAGCCTCGATTATATTTTGTTGCAACTGGGTTACTTTTAGCCGAGTTCCATTGCAAAGTTGTGGTGGTTTTAAATTTCGGAGCAGAATAATAATCAGAAAGCTTCGAACTGCTAAGCTATCGGGAGTTACACGTGTTATTATATTAGTTACACGCGGACAGACGGATAGACAGACGGACATGGCGAAACTATAAGGGTTCCTTGTTGACTACGGAACCCTAAAAATGGAGTAACTTCTCCCGTTTTCCCAACATTTCCCTTTACTGCTCTGCTCCTAATGATTGTAGCGTGATGAAAAGTATACTATAACCAGCTCAGGAGTATGAAAAATAATTGTACCAAGTTTCGTTAAAATCCGTCGAGTAGTTTTTGTTTCTATAACGGTTATACAGACAGACAGACAGACAAAAATTTTACTGATTGCATTTTTGGCATCAGTATCGATCCCTAATCACCCCCTGATAGTTATTTTGTAAATATATTTCATGTACAGAATTGACCTCTCTACAGATTTATTATAAGTATAGGTTAGCGCGCTCAATATAAGTTCCTCAGATATATATTGAGAACTAGCTTTTCGCCCGCGTGGAATTCTGTTATATCGCGCTACCGAGCAACTGTTCAAAAATCTGTGATAGAAAGAACCCTATATAGTTCCCAGGGTTTTAAACTATCTCCATGCCAAATTTTTTCGAAAGCGGCTCTGTGATTTAACCGTGAAAGCGTAACAGACCAATACAGACCTTTGTATTCATAATTTAATTTATTTATTTATTTCTATTTAATACGTTGTTAAGAAAAAAACCGGCCAAGTACGAGTAGGACTCGCGCATGAAGGGTATTTTTATAGGTAGGTAATGAGTGGTACGGAACCATTACCTATAATAAGCGCCAAAAAAATCACAACTGTTTTATGGGAGTCTCCCTTAAATATTTATTTTAATTAATTTTTTGTATTTTTTGTTATAGCGGTAACAGAAATACATCATTTGTAAGGTTAATAATAAGTGTCTTAAAAAAACCTGCAAATATTGCATCAAATAAAATTGTCCTTACGTTTATCGCGAATTGATATCCACACTACTAGAAAGAGATAGCTAGGTCCTTCGAGGGTATACTCTTCGGAACGGATTTGAGCTTCGCGTCCGCATTCCAGTTTAGGTACAAGTTCCTTGGTAATGACACAAGAATTTGTGTTCGATGTCATTTGAGACATAGGTAGTAAACCAGCCAGTTCGATAGAGTTTGCATATCACCTCACACCGTTTACGTAAAACCCTATAGATTGCCACACTCTCAAAAAGCTGAGGTTCAAAAACAAATAAATGACATGTTGCCTCAAAATATACTAGAACCCAGTAAGAGTGAATGGTCTAGTCCAGTGTTGTTAGTACCCAAGAAACAAGACTCTTCTGGGGAAAAGAAATGGCGTTTGGTCATAGATTATAGAAAATTGAACAATTGCATTAAAGATGACAAGTTCCCACTAGTGTATTACATACTCTTTGGTTCCCACTACCGAATATTACAGACATACTTGACTCTCTTTCAGGATGCGTTTATTTTACCCATCTAGATCTATACCAAGGATTTTTTAATGTTAACCTTGATAAAGAAAGTCGGAAATATACAGCATTTAATTCCGGACAATACCAAATGACCAGAATGCCAATGGGCCTCAAAACAAGCCCAAATTAATTTTCAAGAATGATGAACATAGCCATGGCTGGTCTAACATATGACAAATGTCTTGTATATTTAGACGATTTGATTGTTTATGGAAAAAGCTTAGATTCAGCAATAAAAAATTTACTAGATGTGTTTGAACGGTTGCGCAAAACAAAACTAAAATTGAATCCAGTCAAATGTAATTTTTTGAGGAAAGAGATGTTATATTAGGCCATGTTATATCGACAGAGGGAGTTTTAAGCTGTCTGTGAAGTCTGAAGCTGTAAAAAATTACCCAAAACCAGGTAATTCGGATAAAGTCAAGCGGTTTGTCGCATTTGCCAATTATTACAGGAAATTCATTAAGAATTTTGCTGCGATTACACAGCCTTTAAACAATTTATCAAAGAAAAATATACAATTCGAGTGGTCAGAAAATTGCCAAAAAGCATTTGACTTATTAAAACAAAAATTAATTTCACCACCAGTACTACAGTACCCTGATTTTTTCAAAAGAAAATGAGTTTGTCCTTCAGACAGACGCATCTGGATTAGCGATAGGAGCTATTTTAGCTAACCAAAATGGGAAACCTGTAGCATACGCTAGTAGAACTTTAAATAAAGCGGAAAAACTTTACCCGACAATTGAGAAAGAGTTGCTAGCGATTGTTTAGGCTGTAAAACATTTCAGACCAGACCTTTATAGTCGCAAATTTAAAATTAAGACCGATCACAAACCTTTAATATATTTATTTAATATAAAAGAGCCTTCCAGTAGGTTATTAAAATTTAGATTGTCATTAGAAGAATATGATTTCAGTGTGGAGTATGTTAAAGGCTCGGACAATGCAGCTGCAGACGCATTGTTTCGAGCCGTCATAACATCTAACGATTTGCGAGACATGCATGAAAGCATGATGAATGTTATGACGCGAGCACAGAAACGTAAGTTACTTCCTACACTTGACACTTCGGATGCTATAGTCTCTACTGATGACTGGTCTGATTAACCAAGCGTTGTGGAAACTCATAGTAAACCAAAGATGTCTATTGAGCTCAGATTTATAAGTAATCAGACTTTACATAAATTAAGGAAAGAACAAATAATAGAGGAGGAAAATGAAACGTTTATGTTTGTGCCAAAATAAATGATTATTTACATTCAACCAGCTACTCGATCGCAACTGACGCCAGACGCATTTGCGAGAGAACTGGAAAAGTTTTGTAAAAAGATAAATATAAGTGAAGTGTATGTTATAAGGGACAAATTAAATAATTCTTTTATAGAAAAACTAGCACAAACTATAAAAACAATAAGTAGTTGGACCGATCCCCGTTTATGTGTATTGAAAGATGTTGAAAGGATAGAAGATAAAGACGAGAAAAGAGTTATTCTCAACGACTTTCATCTGTTACCTACTAGTGGCCACGCAGGTATCAGACGAATGGTCAATAATATAAAAAAGTATTATTTTTGGGCTGGGCTGGAGCGTGATGTTACACAATTTATAAAGAGTTGTGACAAGTGTCAAAAGCAAAAGCACTCAGTGCGTATTAAAGAACCAATGGTAATATCAACCACAGCCCACACTGTTTTTGAAAAGCTGTATCTAGATGTAGTACGACCATTAGACCAAGATATGCATAACTCGTCGTATATATTAACGCTTCAGTGCGAGTTAACCAAATATGTAGAGGCTTATCCGTTAGTAACCAAAAGCAGTACTGAAATCGCAAAAACCTTCGTAAATAACTTTGTACTACGCTATGGAATCCCCAAGGAAATAGCAATCGATAGAGGAGCTGAATTCATGTCTGCCACAATGAAAGAGGTATGTAAACTACTATGTATAAATAAAATTAATTCCACAACCTATCATCACGAGAGCATTGGTGCACTCGAAAACTCACACAAAAATTTAGGCGCGTATTTGAGAATACATACAGATAATTATCCAGAATCATGGAGCAGTTGGCTTCCTTACTGAAGTTTTAGTTATAATACATCTGTTCATTCCGAGACCAAATATACACCTTTTGAACTAATATTTGGTAAAAAATGTAATTTACCCAGTAGTCTAACGAAAACTATAAGTCCACTGTATAGTCATGATAGCTATCTATTAGAACTAAAATATCGACTACAGGTGTCTTTGAAAGAATCTCGTGAAAATTTGATTCAATCCAAAATATTGCGAAAAGAAAAATATGATAAAAATTCAAAACCCATTAAATACAAAAAGGCCGACTTGATTTTAATTAAAAATGAAACTGGTAATAAGTTATCCAATATCTATTTAGGTCCATATATTGTTTTGAAAGATGAATCACCAAATGTACAAATATTAAAAGATGGCAAACCCGATACTGTCCACAAAAACCGTACAAAATTGTATATTCCAAATGTAACCTAGTATAGACAAATGTATAAATTATTAATTAAGTATGTACCAAATTGTGTCACATTCATGGAACAATAGGGTAGTTTCCTGTGTTACAAAATCATTATTTTATTAAGTCCATTAGGTAGATTAAAAAAAAATATTGGTCACGTATTTTTTGCTTTTTCACGTCAAGAAAAATTCACAAAGATGGAAAGCTTCAAAGTACAAGAGTGGGGGCTGCTGACGTCACACCCTGCTAAGAATTATACCGAGGTGTGACGTCACGCGAAATTTCAATTCACTGTATCGTCTTAATTTTTCAATTCCGTGAAAAACTAAAAAATACGTGTCCAATGTTTTTTGTTAAACTACGTGACGGACTAAATAAAATATTTTAGGAAACTACCCTATTGTTATTGTTAAGAAATATGAAACTATATCAAATGAAATTGTTATCAATTTAGCATTAAGTTTAAAAATAAAATAAAGCCACAATTTTTTATTTTATTTTTCCATATGGAGGGAGATGTAGTGTATAAGCATGTGTGTTTATTATAGTTAGTTCCTAGTTCGACTGATGTAACCTATATAATTAATGCTTATCCACAATAAAGTTGTATCATTTCATACGAGCTTGCGTTTGAATCTATTCTCAATCCCAAAATTATAGCCCCGTATTGAGATGAAAATACATAATATTAAAAACCTTAACGCCTACACTAGCAAAAGACAGAATTATGTAGAAAAGGGAGAGCGAGGCTTTTGCCCAGAAATAGGACAAAATAGGCTAGTTGGATTGGTCAACAACCCCTTTTCGTTTTTACGCTACATACACAACAAGTTGGTTTCCAACCTCTCGCACATTTTATTAGCCAGCGCTGTTCCACTGCTGGCCAAAGGCCTTCCCCAAACCCGTCCATATATCCCGAGTCACCTATAACCAGCCCTTGCGGAAGGTGTCCAGGTCGTCTCGCCACCTCTTCCTGGGTCGGTCTCGGCGGCGTCATTATTATCTATCATTAATTTCGTATTGCTACAGGAACTAAACTTTTGTACTGGTCATGGTCTATACCTAACGTGACCAGACGTCCCGTTTTGAACGGGACTGTCCCTTTTTATAATTATGAGTCCCGGTGTCCCCGCAATGATCTCTGGGACGCAAAATTGTCCCGTTTTCTGAGACTGCGTCATCAGACTCATCGGTCGATGCGAAGATAGCCGAGAATGGCCAAGACGTCGTCGCTCGCGCTTTGTCGACTATTTATTTGACAGATTTTTCGTGCGCCCACGTCTTGATATTTGTTTTGTTGTTGTTTAATGCTCGTGTACCTAGTAAACGTACTAGTGTTTACGTAGTTTATATTTGACATTAAAATTCATATCTGGAGTGAGGCCATTGAGAGGCACGGAGAAGCACTTGCTGTTTCCCTTAACATCTCCAAGGCCTTTGACAGGGTCTGGCACGATAGCCTTATTGCTAAGCTTCCTTCCTTCGGTTTACCCACTCAACTTTGCGTTTGGATTGAAGACTTCCTGAGAGATCGGTCCCTTCGAGTGGTTATTGATGGCTGCTTGTCTGGTCAATTGGCAATTAATACCGGCGTCCCTCAGGGGTCTGTTCTCTCACCAACTTTATTCTTGCTGCACATTAACGATCTGCTAATGCCCGGTACCTTTGGGTATGCAGACGACAGCACAGTTGCTGAGAGATATGTGTCCAGCGCGCGTGCTAGTGAGTCACAGATCCAGTCTCTCCGTGAGGACATGGTTGGGTGCTTGAACTTGTCCTTGAAGGCTGTCTCCGAATGGGGCGATGCCAACTTGGTCAAGTTTAATGCAGATAAGACCCAGGCGTCTCTTCTCCGTAAAAAGGAGCCAATTTGAACCGGCTCCTACTTTCCGTGGTGTAACCGTGCCGATAACCGATCATATTGAGCTTCTTGGGGTGACTAACTTCCACACTCAATTTTGGCTCGTTTATCGAGGCTAAGGCTCAGTTAGCATTAAAAAAATTGGGAATTCTAGCCAAGGTGAGACGGTACTTCACACCGGAACAGCTGCTCAATTTGTATCAAGCCCAGGTTCGGTCGTGTATGGAATACCATTTTTTTTAAAAGATAACTAGTAATGTGGGTAGAACTCACATTACTAACAATCTTGTTAACCTAACTCAACAAAGCTAAATATGCTTGTGTCTGAAGTGGGTTCACGGCAATAATGTAATGTGTGGGGTTCGAACTCGTCACCTCTCGATCACAAGTCCGACACCTTATCCATTTCAACACAGTATTAAAATTGTTTATAAAATAAATTAAATGAAATATTAAGTTAAAATGCCGAAACGCAAGTGTATATTGAAAAATATCCCCTGTTACTAAACAAACTTTTTTGAAGATTCCACATCCAAAGGCTTTATTTTTTACACGCTCAGTCAGCAAGTTTTCATCAAGCTTTCAAAAAAGGTACCCGCATGGGAAATTGTTCAAAAATTGTAGACATCTGAGAAAACCCAGTTACAAATTTCAGTTCTAACGGCGATGTTGATAATTAAGGTGCATATAAAAAATAAAACGTGCTATGAATCATCACCCTCTACGTTATATTAAAGCAAATTTGTTCATATGATAAATATAAATATAACTTAACTTTTCGGGTATATATATATATATTTATAATTCGTAACTTTTAAGCTAACTGACAATTCCTAAATAAAAAACTTAAATGAAGTTTTTTTTTCATTGTGAACTTGTTAATTGATCTTAATAAACCAAAGTCCCGTTTTGAGACAAAAAATAAATGGTCACGTTATCTATACCTACTCATTTCCATGCAAAATGACTTTTTGCGTGATTGAAAATGACAAACAGCCAAATTTAAAAAATCAGGAACTTTCACACTGTAACAAACAGCTTCTTTCGTATTTATTATACGCATCTTTCATAAATTTTTAAAAGAGCTAAGTCTAGAAGAGAACAGGGATATGGATATATTAATAAAATAAAACGTAATGTTATCGGTAAAATAAAATAAAGGTTACCCTACTTAGAAAGAGAGGGTCTGACCACAGTGAGCGAGATAGCAAAACATAAGTTTTGCTTCAAGTAGGTATTCGATGTGTGGTCTCTATTTTTGTCTGTACCTTCATGGGGGTAAATAATGGTAGATTTTGCTGTCTCACCTGTTCAGTGCGCTTTCTCTTTCTTTCATGACAGTCAGCCACTTTTTAATCTATGCCGACCATAGAATAGATCTATGGAACAGATTAAAAAGTTACTTGTCGTGTCTTGTATTTTATTAGTGCTTATTATTTTCTGGTAGTAATTAAAATGATTTACGGTTAATTTTTATCTTAATTTGTAAAAAGTGATCAGTTCTTGTTCAGTAAACATAATTGTACCATAATGCCACCTAATAGCCAATTTATAACTTGTGAAGTATCGTACTTGTGAAGTCGTAAAGGTAATGAAAAAAGGTAGTTTAGGGCAAAATTTCCATTCGATGAGGCTCGGTAAGTATTAAGGCGATAGGATTGGCTAAATTACAAAATAGACCTCTTTTTGAAGGACTACTACTACTAGACGGATGGACTAAATAGATAAAAAAAAATACCTAATACGCGTAACATATTTGACTTTAAATTTTAAATTTAATTTTTTTATTATTGTTCATACTTTTCTTGGAAAAAAATCGAATATAACCTCTTTATTTTTGCAATAATTTGCTTACTGCTTTGAAATAACTGAACCGATTTAAATATTTCTTTCACACAATTATAGAGAATTTATTGCTTTATTAAATTTAAATTCAAAATTTTACAAAATTATTACTTAAGTGCCGTTAAATCAATAATACCATATTATTACATTAGCGCCCGGCGCGCGCGCTCACTCATACGCAAGGGCCAGTCTCACCCTAGCGTTCGCACGGGGAGGCTGTGTCGCATGTTAGCGCGCCCCGCTCTTTAAACTTTGCGTCAAAGAGTAAACAGCGTAGATAGTACGTTTGGTACAGTGGTACGGTTGAGCTATTTAAAAATCGGACATTTCGTTTGCGCTTGGACGTATGTGAATATTTAGTTTTAGTGTTGATTGCGAGTGGACTAAACTAAATGTTAAGTAAATAAAGATATTATTTTTATATTTTAGTTTTTATTGTTTCGTAGCCAAATGACACAAACCATTTTTTCTCCAAGTCAATTGTTTGAAATATTATTATTATTTAGCCTGCACTGTCCCACTGCTGGGCAAAGGCCTCCCTTCATTCCTTCCAACGGTCCCGGTTCTGCGGCAATTCTTTCCAATTCTCAAGGAAGACATCAAGTTCGTCCCGCCATCTCCTTCGTGGTCTGCCGCGACCTTGTGTCCCTGTTTCAGGGCACCAATCTTGAGGTTTACAGGCCCACAGCTCGTTCGGCATGCATATCGTTCGTTTGAAATATATTTATTTATTTTATTAACACTATGAAAAACAAAGTTGAAAGAAAAACTGTTTGCTACTATGGAACTCTTCATGGGCGAGTCCGACTCGCACTCGGAAAGTTTTTTATTAGGGTCCCGTAGCCGAATGGCAAAAAACGGAACCCTTATAGTTTCGGTATGTCTGTCCGTCTGTCTGTCTCTCTGTCTGTCCGTCCGTCCGTCCATATGTCACAGCCATTTTATTCCGAAACTGTTAAGAATATACAAGTGAAACTTAGTAAGTAGATGTATTCTGTAAACTGCTTTCCGATTTTAAGAAAAAAATAAAAATATATTTAAAATAATGGGGGGTCCCCATACATGGAACTAGAACTGAAAATATTTTTTTTCATGAAACCTATGTGTGTGCGGTATCCATAGACAGGTCTTTAAAAATGATATAAGGGTTTCTAAAACCACTTTTTTATAAAGTCAATGGTTTAAAAGATATAAGCTTCCAAAGTGGTAAAATGTGTCCACCCTCTAACTTCTATAATAATGGAGTGAAAAATCTAAAAAAAATATATGTCTGTAGACTTTAATGTAAACTTTCAACCAAAATTAGTTTGATGAAATCGGGTCAGCAATTTTTGAGATACAGCATATTTTCTAAAACCGCAAATATAACTTTGTAATTCATATAAACACTATGAAAAACAAGGTTATTTAGCGTAGTTGTAAAAATGTAAATAAGCTAGTTTTAAGAAATTTTTTAGGTTTTTTTTATTCGTCAAATAAATATACATATATTATACTATTATAGTTACTACGGAACCCTTCATGGGCGAGTCTGACTCGCACTTGGCCAATTTTTTTAGTACATTAAAAAAACCGTTACCAAAAATTAAACCGACTCCCAAAAAACACTGCAAAGTGAAAAATTACTAACCACATTCAAGTAATCGAAGCGGAACACATGAAATACTTATTATTCCTACTTATATATTGAGTAGTGGCCATCTGTTGTATTCATCATCAGGTCCACTTCACAAATTGTGCTTTTCGAATGCAACTGCACAAGTTACTATAAAAAATTGGCCAAGTGCGAGTCGGACTCGCCCATGAAGGGTTCCGTAGTAACTATAATACCTAAATATAATATACTTAATATATTTATTTGAAAAAAATAAATAAAAAATCCTTAGAAATTTCTTAAAACTAGCTTATTTACAATTTTTACAACTACGCCAGATACCTTTGTTCTTCATAGTATTTGTATGAATTACAAAGTTATATTTGCGGTTTTAAAAAATATACTGTATCTCAAAAACTGCTGACTCGATCTCGTTCAAACCAATTTGGGTTGAAAGTTTACATTAAGATGTACAACATATGGTTTATTTAGATTTTTCACTTCATTATTATAGAAGTTAGAGGGAGGGGGACACGCATTTTACCACTTTGGAAGCGTATATCTTTTAAACGATTAACTTTATGAAAAAGTCATTTTAGAAATCTTAATGTCATTTTTAAAGACCTGTCTATAGATGCCACACACGTATAGGTTTCATGAAAGAAAATATTTTCAGTTTAAGTTCCATGTATGGGGAGCCCCCTTTATTGTAAATATTTTTTTAAATTTTCTCTTAAAATCGGAAAGCGGTTTACAGAATACATCTACCTACGAAGTTTTACATGTATAGTCCTAATAGTTTCGGAATAAAATGGCTGTGACATACGGATGGACGGACAGACAGACAGACGGACAGACAAGTCAAAACTATAAGGGTTCCGCTTTTTGCCATTCGGCTACGGAACCCTAAAAATACTCAAATCACTATAGGTGTGCCTATAATATTTGAAGAGTTCCCTCGATTTCTCCAGGATCCCATCATCAGATCCTGACTAAGTGACAATGGGACCAATTTCGAAGTATACCCTTTCAAACAAAAAATAATTTTTCCAATCGGTTCAGCCGTCTTTGAGTAATCGGTGAACATACATTAAAAAAAAAAATATACGTGTCAAATTGATAACCTCCTCCTTTTTTGTCGTCGGTTGATAAAAACGTTATTATTTTTTTTCACAAAAAAAAATGATATTTTTTATATTTTGATTCACTCTAACTACAATAACTACTCAATAAAGAATATTTTGTTCTCAAAACAAGCATTGCAAATGTTCTGAGTCCGACTATATTCAATCGATTTATGATGATAAAAGCTAATAGGTAGCGACAAAAATCCTTCGAACGTATCTGCGTCCGGTGATACCTATGACATTCGGGGGAGCGCGCGGGCGCTCGGGGTGGTCAGCACTGGCCGCTTGTTTCACGTTCAATGCTCAAGGACGATGGGCTATCCTTTCACCTTAAATAAGATATTCGATTATATGTTTTAATTAAAACATGGTACTAAAAGGCTTAACCGATCTTTTAATTTTCAAATTTTATTTTGTGATAGTGATGTGCTGTAACGCAAATGGCTCATCAATTATCGATAGATGGTGTGTCTGTTTTTAATTGTTTATAAACAACGTTGATAAAAGCGAGAGGTATTAAATGAAACTGCATTTACTTTATGTATAATTTTCAGGCTACACACCTAAACTCAGATCACTAGTTTAGTCACAGGACATTTTTAAATTTTTTTCTTAGTTAAAACACAAAGTATCTTCCCGAGCACCTGACTAAGTAGGGTGCGTCTCATATCATATAAAGTTATTTGCTATATTTTCATTTCAATAACGTTGCAGTCAATGATTATCAAATAAAGAAGACATGATCACTGACGTTCTGACGACGGAGCTCCATCGAATGAAATATGAAATGTTTATGACCGCTATGGGTTTGTAATTGGAAGTCGTGAAATAGATATAATTATAATATCTAGTCTTCTCAAAAATATGATAAGAAATTAAAGAAGTTAGTTGGCTTTAGACAACCTTTCCCAAGTAGTCCCAAGTAGAAGCCGACCCAGGAAGAGGTGGCGAGAGGATCTGGATGCCTACCGCAAGGTCTGGTTTGAGGTGGCTCAGGATATCTGGAAGGGTTTGGGTGAGGCCTTTGGCCAGCAGTGTAATGGAAATGATACACAAGATGACTTTTTTATAGATTTCTGAGTAAATCAGTGTTAAGGTTTTTTACCACAGTGGAATTTTTAATATTATGTACTTTCATTGAAATATGTTACACGGGGCTATAATAAGAACGGTAACAAAATATTTTTTTTTTTTAATAATTTACAAAATAAATATTTCATTTCATTTCATGTATAAAACCTCAAAAAAGAAACAAAAATACTTTCTAAATTAAAATCATTTATTAACTTTTCTATTATTTCATTTATTTATTTCATTAACAATTTTAACATTTGTTATACAAGACTAAATATCATTGCTCTGTGTAGTTTCTGTTTTTTACCTCGTAAATCAATGAGTATATTTTCTGTATGAGTCTTTAAGTGAGCACGTATACGCATGTTAAAAAATGAATGTGCTATTTTTTTAATAGGTGTCTTTAACCTTAGATTGCTTCTGCAGTAATTTTTCTTTCGTTGATTTTATTTTCACCTGCACGCCCCTATCAATCTTCGTAGGGACATGGGCTTCACTGTTGACCTAAAACAAGAAAAGTGTGAAATCAGAACAAAATTTTATTTTATTAATTTGTTGGACTGTATTATTCAAATAGTTATTATACTAGTTGTGCCCCGTGATTTCACCCACATTCCTCCACTCCTAAGGATCGTATCATGATGTAATATAGATTTCCTAAAGTGGGTTACGAAAATGCAAAGAGATACATACTTAATATTAATTTTAGTTAAAGGGAAACTTACAAGTAACTTGTTAAAATTGCTAATATTTTCAAGAATTGTTCGACCTTGGTTTTTACTGGTTTGGTGAGGACCAAACCAGTAAAAACCAAGGTCGAATAATTCGAACATTGCAACCAGCACGTTTCACTCCCGTTTCCATAAGAGAAGAGCCAGATCACCTATTTGTAGCATAGACTCTTCATGTAATGAACTTGCTCTCTGAAAATTATTATATACTAGCTGACCCGCCACGACTTCGTTCGCGTGGTATCCTACCCCTACCCAACCGATACCACTACACCTACCCTACCCCTACCCTAACCCTACCCTACACCTACCCTACACTACCCCTACCCTACCAATACCCTACCCCTACCCTAACCCTACCCTACACCTTCCCTACCCTACACCTACCCTACCCTATACCTACCCTACCCCTACCCTACCCCTACCCTTACCCTACCCGTACCCTTCCCCTACCCTACCCCTACCCTACCCCTACCCTACCCTACCCGACCCCTACCCTACCCCTATCCTACCCCTACCCTACCCAAACCCTACACTACCCCTACCCTACCAATACCCTACCCATACCCTACCCTACCCATAGCCTACCCCTACCCTACCCCTACCCTACCGCTACCCTACCCCTACCCTACCCCTACCCTACCCCTACCCTACCCCTACCCTACCCCTACCCTACCCCTACCCTACCCCTACCCTACCCCTACCCTACCCCTACCCTACCCCTACCCTACCCATACCCTACCCCTACTCTAACCCCCGCCCCTACCCCTACCCTACCGCTACCCTACCCTACCCTACCCCTTCCCTACCCTACCCTACCCCTACCCTACCCCTACCCTACCCCTACCCTACCCCTACCCTACACCAACCCTACCCCTACCCTACTCTCCATTTTATTTAGAAAACGTTTGTATAGGAAATAGAAAAGGGCTGTTTTGACGGTTTTCCCGTCAATTTTTTTTTTTAATTTTTCTCAACTTTTCTTTGCTATTAACCTCACCTACCCCTACCCTACCCCTACCCTACCCTACCCGACCCCTACCCTACCCCTATCCTACCCCTACCCTACCCAAACCCTACACTACCCCTACCCTACCAATACCCTACCCATACCCTACCCTACCCATAGCCTACACCTACCCTACCCCTACCCTACCGCTACCCTACCCCTACCCTACCCCTACCCTACCCCTACCCTACCCCTACCCTACCCCTACCCTACCCCTACCCTACCCCTACCCTACCCCTACCCTACCCATACCCTACCCCTACTCTAACCCCCGCCCCTACCCCTACCCTACCGCTACCCTACCCTACCCTACCCCTTCCCTACCCTACCCTACCCCTACCCTACCCCTACCCTACCCCTACCCTACACCAACCCTACCCCTACCCTACTCTCCATTTTATTTAGAAAACGTTTGTATAGGAAATAGAAAAGGGCTGTTTTGACGGTTTTCCCGTCAATTTTTTTTTTTAATTTTTCTCAACTTTTCTTTGCTATTAACCTCACGGAGCCCTAGACCTTTCCAACGAATGCAAAACCGTGGAAATAGGTTCGTCCGTTCTGGAGTTATAACGTCAGGAAGGAATACCCGACTTGAAATGAAATGAAATGAAATATTTATTTTGTAAATTGGTTATAAATAACACTTTTACACGTCATGTTTTTTTGCGTGTTAAGTTTAGCTAGATGAGGCCGGTATTTCCTAACTGAATACTCTGAGAAGAAACACCGAAACAAACTCAGAGGTCATAGTCTCTTTTAAAGTCCAGACAATTTGTATTTTTATATGTATGTATACCAGGAGAACTCCTCAACAATTAACGGCCCAGCATTGGGAAAAGCAATATTTTGTAAAAGGTTATAAGTAGTTAACATTTAGGCTCTTGTAACTAGGTAAATTAAAAATAGACCAACTAAAAAGAGTGAAATAAAAACTTTTTACCAAAAAATTAAACCGACTCCCAAAAACACTGCAAAGTGAAAAATAACTTTAATTTCGGAAGTCGGTGCCAAAAACAAAAATACAAAACTAAAGACACCGACTACCGAAATTAAAGTTATTTTTCACTTTGCAGTGTTTTTGGGAGTCGGTTTAATTTTTTGGTAAAAGTTTTATATAGTAGATTTTACAAAATATTGCCTTTTATCATATATTTGAACAATTTGAAAAAAATATCTAAAATCATAATAACATGTAATATAAATAATCAAATTTTACCTTGCAAGATGATACTACTTCTTGATTTATTACACTTCTGGACACATCTATTGGCCCACCTTGTATTTTCAGTTTCGTTTGGTCCTAGCTAAAATTTTATATTAGGTCGAGCAAAAAGTTTTTATGCAGTTTTGAACCTGGCACATTCACAATTTCATTCAATAGTCTTTTTTTGAATTTCGAACACAGAATTTAAAGAAACAAAAGACAATTTGGAGCCTGTTTGTTGATATCAAACAATCGAATACTAAGAAAACTTGGTTTTATTGGTTTACTTGGATTTAATTCTTGAAAAAGTGATTGATATCTTTGCTTTTGCAACAAACATTACTTATTCTTAACATTAAGGTGAGGTTCTATCAATAATCTATGGATACTTCACCTGAAGTCGCCGCCCAAGCTGTGGCACTTATTCAGGCCGGACACAGCCAAAGAAACGTGAGTGCTCAACTTAATTTAAGTCGATCTGCGGTCCGAAATGTTTATCGGAGGTACCTAGAGACTGGCGGCTTTGTTCGTCGCCAAGGAAGGCCACGATCTCGGGTCACAACTGAAAGGCAGGATCGATTCATCGTGACGACCAGCTTGAGAAATCGTCACCTTACCTCCATTGAGATACAAAACCAACTTCGCGACTTCCACGGAGTATCTGTGAGCGCTCGAACTGTTCGGAGAAGGTTAAAAGAACGCGATATGGTACCACACAAGCCAGCTAATGGGCCCAAACTAAAGCGAGCCCACCGAACAGCGCGCCTTCATTTCGCACGCAGTCATTTAAATTGGACACAGCAAGATTGGAGCCGTGTACTCTTTTCTGATGAGTCTAAAATTGTGTTACATGGCAATGATGGAAGGAAGAAGGTCTACCGGCGTAAGGGAGAGCGTTTCGCACAATGCTGCTTTGAAGAGAGGGTTGCTTATGGCGGTGGCTCATGGACTGTCTGGGGCGGTATATCCGCGAGCGGCAAAACTCAACTTGAGGTTGTTACAGGACCACGGCTGCCAACATTAAATGCTGAAAGATACATTCGTGAGTGCTTAGAACCTCACGTGATACCATACGCGGACTATGTGGGCCCAAATTTCCTTTTTATGCATGATAATGCAAGAGCCCATGCGGCCGGCATCGTCAGGGAATATCTTCGGGATGTGAACATCACAGTTATGGACTGGCCAGCCAGAAGCCCAGACATGAACCCCATTGAGCACATGTGGGACGAGCTAAAAAGGCGTGTTAGGGCTCGTCAGCCAGTTGCCCAGACGATGCAGGAGTTGAAAACTGCCATAGAAGAGGAATGGGAGATGATCCCTCAAAATTTCATAGAGCGGTTGATAAACTCTATGCCTAATCGTATGAGAGCTGTGGTAGATGCCCATGGAGGCAACACGCGTTATTAAATTAAACCTTTATTTGATAAAACATGTTTTTTATTCAAAAATTAATTGCCTTTAACAAGGCGCATATCCGACTTGTTAGGCGTAGGTCCATGTCGTATGGTATTCTGAATTCAAATTTAAAACTATACGATCGAAAAAGATGGTAAAATGTATCAGGTTTAAAACTGCATCAACAGTTTTTGTTCAATCTAGCAATCATATTTCGGTAGGGGCCATCGAAACCTAAACTCTAAGGTGGGCCAATAGATGTGTCCAGAAGTGTATCATAGTAGGAACTGCTGTTTGTTTTAAGCGCCTTGTTGAATTATAATCTGATTCTTGAAAATGCAAATTGTAAATCCACAAGGATAGGTTTTATGAAAGTACAAACTTTCATAAACCTTCGTTTTCAGTGGTACTGAGCACTATTTTTAGGAAGTCTAAAAAAAGATATTATAATTATTATACATCAATGTTATAAATAATGAGAAACAAAAACTAAATACCAAAGAAAAAAGTCTGCGAGTATGATAATGGCTGTATAATTATATATGGTCCCACGGAAAGTCCCAGATATATCTTCAATATGGTCACACTACTTCAGTATGACTTCTAATAAACAAAAATAAATAAAGTTGCACTAAGTCCATGAAATTCAATGTAAAACTATTTGGTCTTTGCATAGTTATCTAAGTTATCATTAACTAATATGTTAAAATCATTGGTCAAGCGTTTTATGAAGTAATTAACTGAAAATACAAAAAAATATGTTTACAATTATTTAGTGTCAAAAATCACGATTTGAACACTTACGCGTGAAATCTTATATCACCTCCTGGACCACTGATTTACTCTCTGTCCTGGACACCAGGTTCTACCACCAACACGCACTATACAAGTTTGCACCATTACTTCAATTATAACATTGATTACAGACAAATATCTCAAACTAGTACTCACGCGGGGCTTCGCTCCCGTGGATTCTATCACGGTAAAAACATAACTCTCCGTTTTTGCAGTCGGGTGAAAAGTAGCCTATAACCTTCCTCAAGCTTCAAGCTACTTCCATACCAAATTGCATCCAAATACACCCAGTAATTTCGAAGATTAGCGCGTTCAAGCAAACAAACAAACAAACAAACTTTTCCGCTTTATAATATTAGTATAGACTAGCTTTTGCCCGCGACTTCATCTGCGTGGAATAGTTACTTTGGGCTAACTTTAAATTTAACCCCGATTTTGAAGCATTCTTCATTGGCGCTCCGCTCCTATTGGCCTTAGCGTAATGATATATCCTATAGCCTTTCTCTATAAATTGACTATTTAATTAAAAAATATTTTTTCAATTCGAACCAGTAGTTCCTGAGTGGTCGGCACTCGACAACAGCCCGGGCAACTATTTATAAATAAAACAACTATTTCCGCAATGAGCAAGTACTGTATATTATAAAAAAATCAAACTGATGTCATTCATCGGCGGAGAATCTTAACACCGAGTTATAAATTATGGCGCTCTTTACTAACAACGCCATCTATTGAGCGTTCGAGTAAGCTTGCGATCAAACTCGCGATCGAACATCCCGCCCACCATGGACAGAATGTCCAGAATTTAGTTTAAACAAAACAAAAACTAACTGACCGCCCACCATGCGACAACAATTCGGTGGGAAGTTAAACACTAGTGGACTGTATGATTTGAACAACTAAATAACAAACATAAAAGAACATAAATTCTTAATGATAACCTTAAATTGTAATTTAACCAACGATTACATAATCCTTAACATTAATAGAAATAACAGTAAACAAGAACTTACAACTATTTATAAGGTAAGCACAAATTATTGGGTGATAGGCAACACAATTAACTTAGACACAGGTCTTTTTATTATCGAACCCTTGCAGCGCAAAGAGACAACCCTTGTGATGTTGTCCGAGACAGTATGCTTTTCTGTAATAACACCGTAGAGCCATCTGGCAGGTGGAAGATCATCTTCCATGACCAACACTACTCCACCCAACTTTGGTTCTAAGGTTTTATGAATCCATTTGTTCCTTTGGTGGAACTGACACAGATACTCACGAGACCACCTACGCCAGAAGTCTTGAACTATACGTTGAGTCAATTGCCATCGTCTTAACGTACTGATATTTGAATTTTCGAAGTTAATTTCGGGTACGAGAATCAAAGGCTCGCCAACCAGAAAATGACCCGGTGTTAATGGGCATGGATCCTCTGGGCTAGTACTGATTGCAGAAATAGGTCTGGAGTTCAGACAGGCCTCAATTTGAGCAAGTGTTGTTGCCATTTCCTCAAAAGTGAGTGTGCTTGTACCAATTACCCTTTTGAGGTGGTGTTTTGTTGACTTCACTCCAGCCTCCCAAAGACCTCCGAAGTTCGGAGAATGAGGTGGAATGAAGCTCCAAGTTGTCCCGTTGGTTGCCAACCAATCGGCAATATCAGCTGCTATGCCGGACCTTTCGTGGCGTAACAGCGCCTTTAATTCCTTGTTGGCTCCAACAAAGGTAGTGCCATTATCACTCCACATCTCACCACAATGGCCTCTTCTCGCTGTAAAGCGCTTAAAGGCTGCTAAAAAGGCTTGAGATGTCATGTCACTGACGACTTCTAAATGTATGGCCCGAGTAGCCATACACACGAACAAACAAATGTATCCTTTGGTCGAGTGATAACCGCGACCCTTTGTAGGACGGATACTAATAGGACCTGCATAGTCAACGCCACTTCTAAAGAAAGGTCGACTAACATTGACCCTAGCAGAGGGCAATGACCCCATTAAAGGATGTACAGACCGAGATGAATGACGGATGCAACTGACACATTTGCGCACGTATTGTCTTACGACACTCTTTGCATTTATTATCCAATATTTGGATCGTAAATAATTAAGAACTAACTGAGGCCCACCGTGCAACGTTCTCTCATGAGCATCAGCGATTGGGAGGTGAGTTAAATGTGACTTACGAGGAAGAATTATAGGATGCTTCGAGTCTTCGTGAAGCTTGGCCCTGTGCAACCTACCGCCAACTCTCAAAATCTGTTCCTGATCCAGGTATGGATTGAGCGAGGTAAGTACTCCTTTTTTGTTTACTTCTCCCTTTGTCTTTAAACTATCTATCTCCGATTCAAAATGTTCTCCTTGACATAATTTAATGCAGGTAAGTAATGCCCTTTGAATTTCAGAAGGTGTTAGAAATTTACTGAATTTAGTGCTATAATTTTTATTTTTAAACCTTAAGAACCTTTTACAATAGGCTACTACTCTTGTAAGTTTTCTAAGAGACGAATATTTTGAAATTATGGTATCCTCACTTGTTTCCTTTACTGCTATATTGCATGCTACTACTGATTTCCTCTCTTCTAGGTTAGTTTCTTTAATTTCCCTTCTACTATAATTAATCTCTTTATTTTTCAGCCAACTAGGTCCCTGTGTCCACAACTCTAGGTCAACGCACTCTGCAGGATTCACGCCGCGCGACGCGATATCTGCAGGATTATCATTGGACTGGACATGCGACCACTGACTATTTTCCATAACGGTAAGTATTTCAGACACTCGGTTGCCTACGAATGTTTTCCAGCGGCTGGGGTGGCTGCTCAACCATGCGAGCACCACTGTCGAGTCAGTCCAGGCATGCATGTTTTTCTTACAGATACCCAAGGTGTCGGAAACTTCACGCAGAAGTTTTGAAAGCAGCAATGCGCCGCATAACTCTAAACGAGGTATGGATACCTGTTTGACAGGGGCCACCCTGGTCTTAGCTGCGACTAGACTTCATGAACTCGACCATTAGCATCAATACACCGAACATAGACAGCGGCTGCGTAAGCAACATTAGATGCGTCAGAGAATCCGTGCAACTCTAGCAAGACGTCGAGTTGACTCGTGTGAATCCACCGTGGCAGACGGAAGTTCCTAAGATGATAAAGGTTGTCTCTATAACTAAGCCATTCCTTTAAGAGGTGATCTGGAAGTACCTCGTCCCATTCGGATCCCGCTAACCACAGGCGTTGAATGAACACCTTGGCTGTTATTATTACCGGCGCGAGCCAGCCAAGAGGGTCGAATAAGCGAGCGATGTCAGAGATTACCTTTCGCTTGGTTATGGGGGTTTCGGGTGGAGGAAGTTGCACAACGTATCTAAACTCATCTGACTTTCTCTGATAAGTTAATCCTAATATTTTTGTGAGCTCATCCATCTTAAGATCGAGATTGTCCTGCCCAGCAGTATCCTCATTCATTTTGGATAACAATTCGTCACTGCTGCTGGACCACTTTTGAAGTATGAAGCCCCCACGAGCTAACAATTGATTCAGCTGGTGATAAATAAGTTCTCCCTCAGCGACAGACTGACAGCCCGTTAACAGATCATCTACATAGAACGATGTAAGGATTCTGTCTGCCGCTAGAGGAAAGTCACTTCCTTCGTCTCGAGCTAGTTGCTGGAGAGACCTGACCGCTAGGTATGGCGCAGAGGACGTTCCAAAAGTAACACGCAATAACCGTATATGCTTCAGTTCAGCGTTTGGATTGTCGCGCCACAAAATGCGCTGATAATCAGCGTCCTCGATTGCAACCTTTACCTGACGGTACATTTTCTCTATGTCTGCAACCAAACTTATGGGGTGACATCGCCACCGCATGATAGTTTGACGCAGCTCAGGTTGTAGGGTTGGGCCAACCATTAACTCTGTATTCAATGATACACTATTGTGGCCTGAACATGAAGCGTCAAAGACGACCCTAACTTTAGTAGTGCTTTTATCCTCACGCACCACCGCGTGATGTGGTAGGTAGCACGCATTGTTACCTAACTCTATTTGGGGAACAACTTCAGCATGTCCCAGATCAATATACTCATTTAAGACTGCACTATACTGTGTCCTAAATTTCGGTTCTTTTACTAATCTTTTCTCTAGGTTGATAAAGCGCCTACGGGCAATGACCTCTGATCCACCAGACGTGCAACAGGGCAAATCGGTTTTGAATGGTAGTTTTACGACATACCTCCCAGTCGCGTCGCGTTTGGTGGTTTTGGAGTAGAAATCCTCGCATTTCTGTTCTTCTTCAGTAAAGATCACACTACGAACTGAGGGCTCTGACTCCAACTCCCAAAACTTACGCAAAAGGTCATTGACATCCGCTGACTGAACTACAGTATGATAACATACTGACCTAGAGATTGCTGACGATGGGATCTCGCCTGACAGGATCCAGCCCAAATGAGTCTTCTGAGCGACTGGAGATCCCGGCGGACCCTTGACTAAACCGTCCAACATAACTTCTCCGACGACACGCGTACTTAAAAGTAAATCAATTTTCCCTGGCGTATCAAAAGTCGGATCAGCTAGTTTTAAGGACGAGAACGAAGCCGATACCTGAATAATCTTCCTTTCTGGTAGATGAGATGTGAGTTTATTCAGTACATACGCGTCTACATATAAGACAAATGTGGGATCTACACGAGACTGTAGTTTCAACCTAACTATCCACTTAGAGGGCATTGAGTGTCCCTCGTCATCACCTAGTCGAAATATGTCGGTGCGAGCAGGTGTTTTTCTCAGTCCGAGCAACTGTACTGCAGCCTCTGTGATGAAAGAGACTTGAGAGCCCTGATCCATTAGAGCTCTTAACACAACAGCAGTACCGGTTCTCGACTCAACGTTGACCAAGGCTGTGGCTAGCAAACCATGGTTGTGAACATCCGCAAAACAACAAATGGGCTTGGTATCGCTTTGACTGGAAGAGGTGGCTGCATTCGCAGCTACCACCTTCGTTTCTGCTGAACCATCAACCATTTCAGCAGCATTGGCAGTTGATTTTGGGTGAAGCAGTGTGTGGTGCTTCTTCTTACAAAGGTGACATTTGGTACGCTGACGACAAGAATAGACGGAATGGTTCGTCCCTAGACAGTTGTAACAAAGCTTACTGACTCGGGCAAATTCACGACGCTCATCACAATTTTTCTTAGTAAATTGTTTACAATGACACAATTTATGATCGCCAGAACATAATACACAACCTTGAGAGGCGACATGAAAAGATTTGGCATTATTGTCATTTTTAGCACTTTTGTTTGCTTTAGGGTCTAAATACTCTAAGGCCCTAAACCTAGACTCCATAAAAGTTTTGAACTCTTCAAACGTCGGTAGGTCATCGTTAGTACTTGAACTAATTCTTAGTTCCCACAATTTACGGGACTCGCTATCTAATTTCTCTGAGCTTAAATATACAACAATTGCATCCCATGAACTGACGTCAATGCCTAGACTGCGTAAACCATACAAACAATCAACCGTCGTGTCTAACAACGTTTTAACATTGGTCGAAGACTCCTTACTAATGGACGATTGATGGACAAGCCGCTTGAGCATACAGTTAGCTAAAAATCTTTTATTGTCAAATCGTTTGTTTAGAATTGACCAACATTCATTGTAATTAGACGCAGTTACAGGAATGTGTCGAAGCAACTGTTCTGCTTCGCCTGAGAGATGACCCTTTAGATAATGGAGTTTTTGAACGTCATCTAATGTTTCGTTTTTATGAATTAGTGACGTAAATAAATCACGGAATGTGACCCATTCAGAATATAGCCCCGTGAACGTAGGCTAAACTAAACTAATTTGTGGCAATTTCAAATTTGAATTATTTTGAGTGGAATGGTTATTATTGCTAGAATTAGCACTTTTAAGTGGACAAGTTTGTTTTAAGTGCTCTTTTAATTCGGACTTATATGATATGTACAACTCTTCAGTTACATCATATATTTCTGCCGTAAAATAAACATTCTTTTTTAATTCTTCGTCGGTTGCCTTTTCTATTATGCGCATATGCGTTTCAACAAATTGTTTCCACTGTACCTCTAAAGATTCTAATCTAGTCTCAATGTAACTTTGTGTGAGTCGATCTTTGGGTGATTTATTAAAGTGAATTCTACCTTTTTCTATTACCAATTTGTTGTTAAATTGCAATTTACTCAAGGACTCCATTGTGTACAAACGCTACAGAGGTATTTTAATAAATCAATACAATGCAACCGACGAAAAATTACAAGTACATACACAAAACCATTAAATATTTAAAAGTGTTCAATTAAACACGATAAACATAGAACATATAATAAATTACGTAATTAATATTGAGAATTAATTACGTATCAAATGCAAAAGAAGTTTGAATTTAGACAAATCGGGCATAGTTTTCCCGCCAGAATACTTTATCTGCAATTTATTCTAAATCTACTACTAAATATTAAAGTCTCGAACACTTTGTATTTGCACTGAACTCATCTTCAAATTCACTGAGAGAAATTTAAAGTCTACCAAATAATTACATTGGGTTGAAACTCACGGTTTTGTCTGCCAAACCTTCTCCAAACACGTCGTTGCTCCTATGTCACTGCTGGTATCGCTGAGTGTGTCGTCACTGGCCGTGACATCACTCTTGATGAAGTTGCTGATGTCCCGTTGCCCTCTGGACTCTGCTGTTGTCGCTGTTGCCGCACGAAGTGAGCCTCGATGCTGGTGGCGCCCCCTGGCGGAGCCGGCTGCAACCTCGCTGCTGTACTCCGCTGATCCCCTACACACACGGGGATTTACAGGCACTTCAGGCACACCAGACGACACAAAACTGTCACTTCACTTGTCGACGCGATTACACTTTTTAGAAGTGAGTCGATCACGATTGATAGAATCACTTTGACTCGATCACTACCCTAACGCGAGTGATCGAGTCTTTAAGCATGAAAAGATTCGATCATTTGGGTACTCGAAATCGAAAAGAAAATTGAACTATACGTAGTAAGATTTAGAACACACTTTTGTTTGCTTACAAAATGACCCAAACAACAATTATGTTTATCACTTTCTATCAAATACTACCACGCATGTGTTTGTCACTTTCTAACGGAGACCCAAAAACGAGATAGCGCGCTATAAATGTATTACTTTCTCACTCTACTATGGTTCGTGACCAACATCCGCGCCGCCGCCGGGCGCGGATCGCGATCGAAATGATTCGATCGATAGGTACTTAGCGTAGTTCGTGTCGTAACCTTTTGACCCGCTCTGTTTTGTTTTGGTTTATGTACGTATTTGAGTTTGGTGTGTTGTATATATTTGTAAATAACGGTAATACAATTAGGATTTAAGTTTAAGTTTAATTTTCTGATCTTTAATTACCTATCTCTTTAATAATCTTTTCGTTTTGGTGTATGTTTTGGCGTTGCATGTTGCATGTGCTAAAGCTTCAATTTGTTTGGGAACGGGTGCTTATTAATAAGTTTTGAGTGTAAATATTATTAAATTATGTCGAATCTAGCCAAAAAGAGGAGTCCCATATGGAAGCATTTTTCAGTGATAAGTAGCGACAAGGCGAAATGTGAATATTGTTCAAAAGTAATAAGTTACGGTGGGGGAGGGTCGGGAAATTTGACAAGGCACATGAAGAAAGTCCATGCAACAATATCAATAGAACCGACGACGACGATATTACCAGCAGCGATGCTACAGCCACAGATAGAACAAATAAATACGATGGACATAAATTTAAATGTCCCGTCAACATCCAGACATTCTATTTCAGCAGACTTACCACAAGCTTCAGCTGTGCAAACGAGGATTGAACATTTTGCTAGATCGACGAGACCATTACCAATAAGTAAGGTAAAACAGTTCGATGAACAGATTACAAAGTTTATTGTTAAGGGGTATCACCCGTTTAGCATTGTGGAGGAGGAAGAATTTAAAAAACTTATTAACATGATTTTGCCGACATATATCCTGCCTACTCGAAAAACTGTATCGAGCAGTCTGATTCCAAGAATGTACCGCCAGACAAAAGAAAAGGTTCTGCAATTAATATCTGAGGCTGACGGTGTATGTCTTACAACTGATGGTTGGACATCCATGAATAATAGGAGCTATATAGCTGTGACAGCTCATTATTTATCGAAAGAAAGCGAGCTTAAGTCACCGCTTTTAGGGTGCATTGAATTCAATGAACGACACACTGCAGAAAATTTATCAAATTTTTTAATAAATGAAGTTTCTAAATGGGGTCTACAAAACAAAATCGTTGGAATTATAACAGATAATGCCCCTAACATTGTTGCTGCTGTGCGTTTAAGTAACTGGCGCCATTTTCCGTGCTTTGCACATACTGTGAACCTAGTTGTGCAACACAGCTTAAATGCCATTAAAGGACAGGTCGATCAAGTAAAGTCTATTGTTGAATATTTTAAACATAGCAGTTCCGCCTACAGCCGTCTTCAAGCTAACCAAACACAGCTGGGATTGCCTGTCCTTAAACTCAAGCAAAGTGTTGTCACAAGATGGAACTCGACATACGACATGCTTGACCGTTTGATAAAAATAAAAGACGCGGTTGTATACACCCTTGCAATAGAGCAACCCCGACTCAACTGTTTAAAGCCAGACGATTGGCTGTTATTAGAAAAGAGTGTTGGGGTTCTAAAAATATTTTATGAAGTGACACAGGAGATAAGTTCTGAAAAATCTGTGTCTATATCCAAAGTTTTAGTTCTTGTCCGCATAATGAAGACCCACGTAGCGGAAAGTTTGGCTGCAGCAGCAGGACATGATCACCCACAACTAATATTATTATTAGAAGGACTTCAAAGTCAATTATACGAACGATTTCGTGAAATCGAAACAAATACTTTGGTAGCTGACGGAGCCTTCTTAGATCCCCGATTTAAGAAACACGCTTTTTCCAGCACTGAAAAATATGAACAATGTATTAAAGGGATGAAATTGAAACTTCGTTCTTTATGTCAGGAGGACAGCAATGTGCCTATGTCTGCAGCGCCAACCGTTACGGCTAATGAAGGACCATCGACGAGCACTATGTGGTCAGTATTTGACCAACAAGTGGAAAAGGAAATAGTTAGAAATCCAACGGCCGCCAGCCAATGATATTATAAAGTACAGATATGTTACGTTCATAGTAATTTGCGTTGAAATTTGTTCCGCGTAGTAAAAACTGCACACATCACGGATATCTATGACACACATTGACAAGTTTTACTGATAAGTAGAACAAAAGATACGAAACAACACTCAAGTGAAAGAGATAGGTATAATTCTAACAGTTGCGCTTCAAATGAGTCCTTGTGCCGTAGGATAACATTTTTATAGCCGTAGAGTGGACACTCGATTGAAAAGTAAGTACGTAGGTAAGAAATTAAACATCATAATGGTTAATCACGGATCAAGTATTACCACTAATGTTTTTATTCAGCTTAGCCCATTATATTCAAAAATAAAATAGACATTAATAGTCATTATGTTAATGAAATAATTTATGATCAGTCATAACAATAATTGTATGATTCGAAAACTTCGTCAAATCGGAACTTTATCTTGGATAAAGCAGGTGGAAAGCTAGTAATCAATAAATAATCAATTTCATGACACAACTATAGGTTTCATAATGAAATGTCATGTAGCGGTTTCTTACCTATACTAACCAAACAAATTCAACGTTGGCGAAAATGCAATCAACAGGTAGCTGACATTTTATAAAACATTATGCAGGCTGCATTATGTTTTATAAAATGTTTTAGTTACCTACCTCTATAATTAGAACTGCATTTTTTTAAGCATTGTTCGACCACATTTCGAAACATGTTTGTTAGTACTTTGGAAGTGATTGCTACATATCCTGCTGTTTTTTGATGTTACCCAGACTGATTCGCTTTTTTGTTTACGAACAATTGCGATCCAATCTTGAAATCGAACCTGATCCCTCAGAAACCTAATTCAATAAAAAAACAGTTATAATCCTCAATAATCAGTCAAATGAACTTTAGTCAACAAAATTGTACACAGAACAAATTAAAACAAGTCAATCAATATCGCTTTTACACTTGTAAACTTTTAACTAATCTATGTCCGCACGCAAGCATCCTTATCGCTCTCGCGACAAAACAAGTTTGCTCTCTCTGTCTTCACCTACATATGGCTCCTAAGCATAATTTATTGGCAAGTTTTGAAAATAAATGAAATATAAAAAATAATCTTAATATATTTGCATTCTCACATGTGGTATGAGATCCTTTGTATTTTGTTTACTTTGGAAGTATAATTCGTACACTTCCGAAACTCACACGATGGCATTTTTCATAAATAAAATCTAAAGACACGGGTATTACGGTGCGGCACGCTTGTGGTTGCGTTCGACGCAGACTAGTTGCAAGACGTTCCAATTAGCTCGTGTTTGAGTCTTCACGACGCGCGCGCCTATAACATATCTGTACTATAAAATATCATTGCCGCCAGCATTGTGGAGTTGGAAAAATATCTAAATGAGCCGCTTATAAAACGGACAGACGATCCACTTAAATGGTGGCATGATCGTCGAATCATGTACCCACACTTATATACTCTCGTAAGGCGCAGGCTTTGCGTGGCCGCAACATCTGTGCCTTGCGAGAGAATATTTTCAAAGGCAGGGATAACTATAAGAGACAGGCGAAGTTCTCTGAAGCCGGAAAAGGCATCACAAATTATATTTTTAAGCCACAATTTGGATTTATAATTTCCCATCCATACATAAAATATATGTTATTATTAATCAGTATAACATCCTGTATTTTATTTTAACCCTTATTATTTTATTTTTCTAACATAAATTAAAATCATAAATACATTCAAAATTTCAGACATGTAGGTAGACCTGCTTAATGTAACGGGGCAGGACCCGTGCTCCACCTAACATACACATTTCACAAAACACACAATCTTTTTTGTAAGACAAAGCGTAAATTGTACATTTTTGGCGGCATTTAGTTCTTTCGATTACCGTCTGCCAACTTATACTTGACAAGGCAAGACATACAACTGAATGAAATACTTCATCCAAAAAACTATCACAGGTAGGTACGTCATTTAAACTTTAAATACTTCTTGTTTTTTCTGCCATTTATTAGGTACTTAGTTATATTGGAAAGATTTATGATATGTCGTGATAGTAATCTGGATACTTAAAAAAGGTAATTAAATTTATGTCGATTTTTTCAGTCTTCCTAGTTAAACACGATCCTACTAGCTATCTTAAATGAACTTTAATAAACCTTATCTATTATTTTTGAGTACCTATTTTTAATCTTACGGTAGCTATTATAAGTTTCGATTCTTCAAATTTCCACTGATCGTGAGCTTGTAAAATGGGTCACGAGTCGAAGTTTGTAGCTCGATCGTTCGATCAAATATGATTGCATAACCGAGATTCGGGCTGCGACCCAAACGATCGATATGATTGAATCATTTTGACTCGATCACCAACCTTATGGGTCGCGATCGACCCGGGTCACGAAAAACGAATGATCGACACACCTCTAACACTTTTCGCAATCCGACTCGGTAGGACCAAATATGGTCGGCACTCGACAACAGCCCGGGCAACTAATTGTAAATAAAACAACTATTTCCGTAATGAGCAAGTACTATATATTATAAAAAATCAAACTGATGTCATTCATCGGCGGAGAATCTTAACACCGAGTTATAAATTATGGCGCTCTTTACTAACAACGCCATCTATTGAGCGTTCGAGTAAGCTTGCGATCAAACTCGCGATCGAACACTGAGATTATCGCGTTCAAACAAACAAACAAACTCTTCAGCCTTATATTAATAGTATAGATAGCTGTTGCCCGCGACTTCGTCCGCGTTTCCGTCGTTTTTCGTAAAAAAAAGTAACCTATGTCCATCCTCACGGTTCAGTGATTTTGATGTAACAGACAGATTAACTTTCGTAATTTAGTAGGGAAATATAATATGTCAATGACGCCCCGCCTTTTTAGGGTTCCGTAGCCGAATGGCAAAAACGGAACCCTTATAGTGTCGACATTTCTGTCCGTCTGTCTGTCTGTCACAGCCATCTTATTCCGAAACTATTACGACTATACATGTAAAACTTGGTAGATAGATGTATTCTGTAAACCGCTTTCCGATTTTAAGAAAAAAATTAAAAATATTTAAAATAAAGGGGGGCCCATACATGGAACTGAAACTGAAAAAATTTTTTTTTATGAAACCTATGCGTATGTGATATCTATAGACAGGTCATTAAAAATGACATTGAGGTTTCTAAAGCCACGTTTTCATAAGGTTCATCGTTTAAAAGATATACGCTTCCAAAGTGATAAAATGTGTCCCCCCTCTAACTTCTATAATAATGGAGTAAAAAATCTAAAAAAATATATGTCTGTAGATATTAATGTAAACTTTCAATCAAAATTGATTTGAACGAAATCAGTTCAGCCGTTTTTGAGATGCAGCATATTTTCTAAAACCGCAAATATAACTTTGTAATTCATACAAACACTATGAAAAACAAAGTTATTTGGCGTGGTTGTAAAAATTTAAATAAGCTAGTTTTAAGTTTGTAAGGTTTTTTTTTCGTCAAATAAATATACATATTACTTATATTATATTATTATAGTTACTACGGAACCCTTCATGGGCCTGACTCGCACTTGGCCAATTTTTATACCATCAAGCCGCGAGACGCGTCGAGCGCGGCGACCGATTCTCAAAAATAATCCTTATAGCATGATTCAGTATTCACGCGCGATGGCTTATTATTAGCGTATTTCATGTATAACTTTGGTGTTTCTATACCGATTTATATGATTCTTTTTTATGGAATAGTTAATAATGTTAACTTTTTCAATTACGGGTGACAGAGAGTGTTATAAACGTAAGAATAGACAAATATTATAATCAGAAAGCTTCGAACTGCTAAGCTATCGGGAGTTACACGTGTTATTGTGAGTCAACCATAAAAGATAGACATATGCTGTCGTGGGATATTTTTTATATAATTTTAAGGAGAACATTTCCGTCATGAAATGATTTCTGTGTAGCTTTAACCATTAAGGTTGCACACGCGACGGAAGCTTAAAAACCGGTCAAGTGCGTGTCGGGCCACGCACAGTGTAGGGTTCCGTAGTTTTTATAACAGCCAAGTGCGTGTCGTATTCGCTGACTGATCGTTTCGTACCATGCTCTAACTAAAAGCCAAACATGACTACCTAACTAATTTGACTTCCTATACAAATCCTCACCTGATCCGACAATTTTGCACGAAAAGTTTTTTTTTTTTAGAGATTTGTATAAAACTTGTCATAGCCGGTGTTTTGAATTTAAATACGGACACAGAGCTACACTACTCAATCGTTACAAGAAGCTAGCACGATACAACTGGCGCTTAGCGCCATCTATCGACATTTCTGTAGAGTTGTTCGAAATTTTCGAGTCATATACAATTGGTCGACTATTACTCGTAAACTTGTAAAGCCCACTTATGTGTGATAGTTTTCCTTTAAATTTCGTTATATATAGGTACTACTGCCATGACATTTGAATTTCTAACTACAACCGTTTAGTTGATAGAGGGGGGGGACACTTGACTCTAACGAAAATTGGTACTTTAAAGCTTGATAAGTCACGAACGGTTTACTTAATCAAAAAATGGTCTTACCAAACCCCTTATATTTTTAAAGACCTATCCAACGATATTCCACACTTTGGGAAGAACGAAAAAAAATAATTATCATCCCACTTTACATGTATGGGAGGTACCCTAAATAATTGTATTTTTTATTTATTTTATTTTACCACATTTTTGGCGTCATTAACGTGTATACTCATGCCAAAGTACAATTTTCTAGTACCAATAGTTTTTGAGCTAAACCGCGGACAGACGGACAGACAGACGGACATGGCGAAACTATAAGGGTTCCTTGTTGACTACGGAACCCTAAAAATGGAGTAACTTCTCCCGTTTTCCCAACATTTCCCTTTACTGCTCTGCTCCTAATGATTGTAGCGTGATGAAAAGTATACTATAACCAGCTCAGGAGTATGAAAAATAATTGTACCAAGTTTCGTTAAAATCCGTCGAGTAGTTTTTGTTTCTATAACGGTTATACAGACAGACAGACAGACAGACAGACAAAAATTTTACTGATTGCATTTTTGGCATGAGTATCGAACCTAATCACCCCTGATAGTTATTTTGGAAATATATTTCATGTACAGAATTGACCTCTCTACAGATTTATTATAAGTATAGATAGATTATGGGAATTCTGGGAATAAAGACGGTTTCTCCTGCACCGCAACCTGTTAAAATTTGAGCCTCAATTATATTTTGTTGCAACTGGGTTACTTTTAGCCGAGTTCCATTGCAAAGTTGTGGTGGTTTTAAATTTCGGAGCAGAATAATAATCAGAAAGATTCGAACTGCTAAGCTATCGGGAGTTACATGTGTTATTGTGAGTCAACCATAAAAGATAGATATATGCTGTCGTGGGATATTTTTTATATAATTTTAAGGAGAACATTTCCGTCATATATGATTTCTGTGTAGCTTTAACCATTAAGGTTGCACTCGCGACGGAAGCTTAAAAAATGGAGCAACTTCTCCCGTTTTCCCAACATTTCCCTTCACTGCTCTGCTCCTATTGATTGTAGCGTGATGAAAAGTATACTATAACCAGCTCAGGAGTATGAAAAATAATTGTAGCAAGTTTCGTTAAAATCCGTCGAGTAGTTTTTGTTTCTATAACGGTTATACAGACAGACAGACAGACAGACAGACAGACAGACCGACAGACAGACAGACAGACAAAAATTTTACTGATTGCATTTTTGGCATTAGTATCGATCCCTAATCACCCCCTGATAGTTATTTCGTAAATATATTTCATGTACAGAATTAACCTCTCTACAGATTTATTATAAGTATAGATAGATGAAGCTGTGAACCGCAAAGTAAACAGATTTATGATGACATGTGGGGCCAATGTTGCCATATTACCAAATCCTTAGGAAATGGGATAATAATTCACTGATTCGCCAACCTTGATAAGCATTCGTGACATAGAATTTTGGAATTTTTAATCTCAATAATCTTAGTTTAGCTTTTTATTTATTGGCACATTATTTGACAGTATTTAACTTCAGATTGGGTTTGTGTGGTGACTCTTTAAAAATGTATTAGGAGATTTTAATAACGAGATAGCAATACAACGGTCCACACTAAAACGAGAGATCAGACCACAGAGAGTGAGATAGAGATACGTAGGTATTTGACTCAAGCTGTTGTTCCAAGTGTGGGCTCCATATTTTTCTATACCTTCATGTTTACCCCTCAAACTCCATACCATTTTTTTCCCCTTGAAGTTGCAGCAGCCTACAGTGTAAGGCTAGTGAGGTGTGATGTTCGCGCGGATAAGTTTCGCTGTTTCGATGGGTAATAATTATTGGTAGTGTGTGAAATACATTGGAATGATATTTTAATCCACAGGATTCCTGGAAACGAAATTTGAAAAAAGAAATAGATAAAAGCTAAAAATATAAACCCTAGACATAAAATATGGCATATCTGTTCCGTGCACTTTGACGAACCTGGTTTTAACAGAACCCTCCATGTGATTTAGATTATATGACGGTGTAGTGCCCACATCGAACTATGCTGGTATGTTTTTAAAGAAAAATTGCATAGTATAGTAATTTCAACATGAACTTTCGTTTTTTAGCTTAGGACTTACCTACTATGCGAACTTGTTAAATACTTATTGATATTGTATTGGCAGTATTTCGAATTTCAATGAATTAAATATGTAAAATAAGTAATTTATTTATGTGACTGTTTCAAATATTACTTTGTGTTTTTTAAAGAATGTCTTATTTATATTTAATAATTGAAAAACCTTTTAATTGTTTTAGATTAGCAATAAAATAAGCAAAACTGTTTTGCGTGAAAAACAAAATAAATCAAATTTGACTTGCCCTTTGAAGTTGCTGTTGGCGGAAGAAAATTTTGGCGAAAATGTTCCACCATGTAAAGATAAACTGACTAGTTAGTATTTTCCATGAAATACAGATAATTTTTAAAATTATATTGTTTTATGATTGTTTTTTTTCTCTTAGTTCCCAACTGACTATATTCGCATACAACAAAATCTCGTATTTTAAAGTCAAGGGAGAGTAATAGCTACTTAGTCAAAATAGTTTGTCATTTATCTAATTTTTTTAGTTAACAGAGTAATATAAAAAGGATTGTAATCATTTTATTACGTCTAGTTTAAACTTCCCAAGGGGACCTCTGGACATGTTTTATTTTTAGGGTTCCGTATCAGAATGGCAAAAAACGGAACCCTTATAGTTTCGATATGTCTGTCTGTCTGTCTGTCCGTCCGTCCGTATGTCACAGCCATTTTATTCCGAAACTATTAAGACTATACATGTGAAACTTAGTAGGTAGATGTAATCTGTGAACCGCTTTCCGATTAAAAAAAAAATTAAAAAATATTTAAAATAAAGGGGGAACTAGACCTAAAAATATTTTTTTTCATGAAACCTATGCGTGTGTGGTATCTATAGACAGGTATTTAAAAATGATATTAGGGTTTCTAAAACCACTTTTTCATAAAGTCAATCGTTTAAAAGATATAAGCTTCCAAAGTGGTAAAATGTGTGTGTGTGTCCCACACACACACATTTTACCAGTGTAAAATGTGTAAAAAAAGTGGTAAAATGTGTGTGTGTGTGTCCCCTCTAACTTCTATAATAATGGAGTGAAAAATCTAAAAGAAATGTATGTCTGTAGATCTTAATATAAACTTTCAACCAAAATTGGTTTGAACGAAATCAAGTCAGCAGTTTTTGAGATACAGCATATCTTATAAAACCGCAAATATAACTTTGTAATTCATACAAACACTATGAAAAACAAAGTTATTTAGCGTAGTTGTAAAAATGTAAATAAGCTAGTTTCAAGAAATTTTTAAGGTTTTTTTTATTCGTGAAATAAATATACATATTATATTATATTATTATAGTTACTACGGAACCCTTCATGGGCGAGTCTGACTCGCACTTGGCCAATTTTTTTAATGCTGTGTACTTACATATTATTTCTTCCTCTGTCCATCTATCCAAATAAGGGATTACTCAATTGAAAAATAATTGTTATCTAATTACGACAGTTTAATGGTTAAGATATTATAATTATGTAAAATAAAGTATCTCACAAAGAAATGTGATTTATTATAAAGCAAAAAGAGAGAAGTTTAAATGAAAAGGTTCGGAGACGGGATGCAAAAATTGCCCGTTTTCTAATATTATTAAAGACCTTATGAAAGGTAAATTCATAAATAATGAAGAAAGTTTAAATCTGGATGAATGTGCAGGGCCAAAAGGCTTTCTTAAAGGGCAAATTGTCAAATCCTTCCTTTAAAAAAAAGTACCCTGAAGAATTAAGAAAGATTGTTGAGTTTTGTTACTTGTAATAATAATTGAATTGAATAAGTTAATTTTGTTCAGAAATAATTATAAATGTCTTTTTTTACATAAAACATTGTTATTATTTTACGTCCACTGCTGGACAGGCTTTCCCCAAGCGTCGTCACACTGATCGGCTCTGTGCGTCTAGCATCCACCGGACTCCCGCAGCCTTGACCAGCCACCTAGTAGGAAGCCTTCCACCGCAACGTCTTCCAGTTCGCGGTCACCATTCTAGCACTTAGCCGTCTTGCCTTTCCAATTTCTGCCGCAAAGCAGCAGTTCATCCACTATCATCTTTCGGTTTGAAGAGAAAGAGAGCGAGTGTTAGAAAAGGAATGATGAAACATAAAATACCCACAACTTCTAAAATTTTTGTCAATACAGCTGCATTACTTTTACGAGGCTAATTCTAATAAAAACCTTTTAACAAAAAAATTTACCGACTTTAAACAAACAAAAACACTACTGCAATACAAAGTGAAAATTAACCATTAAGATCTTTTCATTGAATGTCTAATTCCGTTTAAAATAAGGGCCCTTATTTTAAACGGAATTAACCATTGTATGAAAAAATATTTAAGGTTTTATTTTTCGCTTTGTAGTGTTTTTGTTTGTTATTGGTTAAATTCTTTGTCAAAAAGTTTTTATTTTATGCTTTTTAGTATCTCATTCTTTGTGTTACTTGAGATACCTATGACCTACATACCGCTCGCACTAATCCGCACTTGACTTGCGTATTGGATTCCGTCTAGACCATTCTCGTTAGATACAGTGCTTATCCGTAGGGAAGGTATTTGCCTCAGCAGTGCAGATATTAATAGGCGTAATATGCTAAACAGTACATAGATACACGAGGGCAGCAATTGCGGGAGATTGAGAGCCGGATTAACCCTGTCAGAGGCCCTAAGACAATGGCATTCTCGGGGCCCTTTTTCTTACTTTGACTGACCAAATCGTGAAATCGTGTGTGAACTGAGGAAACGCACATTAAGGGCTGTGGTTTTTAATATATTTGTTTACTTATTCCCAGATTTATTCCAAAATTGTTTTTATTCTACTACCAAATTTTAGTTTTTAATTGAAGAGCTCCACCACCTATCTCCGAAGACCTTCTTCAGAACCTGATGTGTTATATTCTAAAACCTTCCTTGTAAAATATGCTTTCAAACAACGAAAACGCGATCGAAACCAGATAAGTAGTTTTGAGAATTCATACATACTGGTCGAATATAGAACCTCCTTTTTTGAAGTCGGTTAAAAAATTAAACAAATTCATGAAGGTTATCGATATCGAACGGCTACGCACTCATCATTATAGTGTGACCATTTAAACATTGAGGTTGACGTCTTGCCGCGCAAGAGTTCGGATACCAATGCTATCCTACGAATGGCGGGATGCCCAACTAGGATGTCTAAAATTCCTCATTTACTTACTTACTCGATTAAAATTTCTGACGATCTAGGTATCATGTGATAAATAACCTGTCTGTCAGTCCAAGCATGGTTCAAGCAGTATTTTCATTACATTCGCCAAATAGATGAATTATTCGGTTTGTAATGAAGATATAGGAGTACCTACAGACATTGGTAGCCGCCAAGTCAAGAAGCATATTTTTTGGCTTGGTCACTTCTGTATCTCGAAATAACCTAAACCTAGCGAAGATCCGTTTTCGCCTGGAATTAGTTTGTAAAGTTAGTAAAAATGATGTAGAGGTACATTGGTGGCCAATCTATTAGGTAACGAGTAAATCTGTGCTGATTAGTGATTATTAAAGACCGGATTATATGCAACACAAAAAGCTTGAAATATGCATGCAAATATGCATGAAAAATGCTTGAAATATGCACGAAAACTGACAGAATATGCAACATTAAATGACTAAAATTTTTTTGTTTTGTAAAGTTATTCCTTTAGATTTAAGTTTATTGTTAGTAAATACTTGTTTTAAGTTTTACTTTATTAAGTATGTATCCTTATAATTTATTGTTTTTTAATAAAATAAAAAACTTAGAAACTTTTTAGTGCACGAAATTTTTTTTATCGCAAACTCGACAATACGAAACAGTTCCGTCGTAAGTAAATGTTTCAGGAAAGTTCCACGAAGACACACTTTTTTTTTCGGGAGGCATTGTACAATTTGACACAAAAACTTTAACTGCAGATCAATGAGAACGCACGTCAACAATGAAAGCAATAACATGCATAATAGGTGGGAGGAAGGAGTAGTGCGGTAGGCGAGCGCGACGATCATTTGTCTTTGTCTCTTTCATCTTATTATCGTACCAAAACAAAAGACGCGCGGCTGCTGAGTGCACTGCGCTCGAAAAATACTGTAAATTATAGCGATAATATGCATCATCACTAGATCTTAGGAAAAATATGCTATTAGCGCTGAAAATGGCTTAAATATGCAAATGCATATGCAAATGCATATTATCCGGTCTCTAGTGATTATACATATTTCAGATCCACGACAGAGGCCATGCCATTAAGTACAACACTACATTATCTAGGCTTGAGCATCGTGTGTGTGGTAGGTACCTACTTCCTGGTTTGACCAGTCATGGATCTGAAATCTAATCACACCCAGATTTAGTCGTTAATTAGATGTGCAAACACATAGGCAGTATATTCTTGGATACGCGTTATGGCTTTTTCTTCAGTTGTCCAGATTGAGAGATCCAGTTAATGAGTTCTAACTTTCTTTGTTTAGGTTTCACAAATTTTATACCTTACTATGAAGTTTTCACAATTATTTCCTAAATCCTCTTATAATTTGGTTGGGATTGGAAGAGTTTTTCGAAATGATCTCTCAATCCACACGCACATGTGAATTAGTCGCCAAATAGGTTCGTACCTACTATAAGTCTAGGGTGGATCAAGGGGTGGGGCATGACCCCCCTGGCTTGGGTCTAGGACCTAGGTGGACCGCTAATTAAAATTTTTAAACATTGTTACTAGATAATACTCCAGTTTCTGTCGTTGTAAACGAATATCGGCAGTGGATGGCTAAGTGGCAGCGGAGTCAGGAAATACAAATTATAACTTCTTGTGACTTGACCACGATTATGTGACCCCCCCTGGCACCAAAGCTGGATCCGCCCTCTAAAAAATACCTATAAGAGTAGGTTGGTGACTGAATCGGCTACCTCTGTAACTTGACTCCTCGAGATCCAGCCTATGCCTAAATTTACTCGTGAATTAGGCTCTAAATACGAGAACTAATAATTTTATGGTTTAGAAGACATAACACAATAAACACAAGAGCTAGATGCTTTGGATGATTCGCATGGGAACAAGGTTATCATTCTCTGTGTAGGTACATAATCTACTTTTGTGTCCGTTACGCCAGCAGAATGTTGTCGCTTTTCAGGATTTCGGCTTGAAAGATAATTAGTACCCCATCTCGTGTAAATGTGCCCGAAATTTAGAATTTGTGCGTCCAGCCGATCCAAAGATATTCACGAAAAACAGATTCCGCTGGAGTAACGTTACCCCAGCGGCATGTTTTTAACTGGTGGTCGTAGCTGAGTACAAACTAGCTACATAGATAGATCACATTTGTGCCTAAATGTGCTCAAAAAATGTAATTGTGCGTCTTGAGGTTTCAGAGTTATTCAAGATGCCGCTGGGGTAACGTTTAGCAAATTGCTATAGGTACCTCTCAAACGGCATGACATACAACTGCGATTTTTTTACTACAGTGGGTCCTAATTTGTACTTATGCTGTGCGATTTTATTTTTTCTAAAATCGACATTGTTGTAAAATAAGAAATTGATTTTCAAAAACCCTAAAATCGATCATTGCGCTTAAATGAGAAACCCTAGAAACTTACCAATTATGGTGGTTTGTACCTTTTATGAACACAAAGCATCATGCGAAATTAGATGTTTCTATTCCAACTCCTCAGAGAGCTATTCCATTTTAATTTTAATCTGGCTATGCTTAAATGTAACACTCCAATACATGAGTGACGGTGATTATGATTCGACAAATAATATGTACCTTTATTCAATTGCTTATCCTTAAAGTTTCAACTGAAAAATCTTTGTAACTACACAGATATAAGAAGAAAACCATAGGAAAAGAAATTTCACGATTAACCGAAAAAATTTGAATGACTGTATAAAAGCGACCGCGTAGTACATTATAATTAAATTTTGATGGGTACAGGTGCGTACAAATGGTTTAAATAACTATTTACTTACTTTTATATAAATATGTAACGTAGAGAGTTATCAGAGAGTAGTGACTTTATTAACCTTTTAACCGCCCGACTTCAAATCAACTGTCGTGCCCCCAGCGCCCGGCATAGTGAATCGAAAAATCAACAACAAAGAGAGAAGGGCAATACTTAAATTTTTCGATGTCGATATTTCGTTTTATATGAGTAAATAAAAACTGATTAAATATTTTCGTATTTGTTTTATTTAACATTATCCCTAGTAAGAAATACTAGTTTAAATAAATATCAAAAAAACAAAAAATTGATGTAAGAAAAACCTTGGTCTATGGTTTTTCTTACTTAAATTTTGTCTACTCCCGTGTTTCTCTACTTCAGTCAACGTTTTTTACCGTAGGTTCTTTATTGTGTTTTACAAAATGAAAAGTAAATAAGTATGTACTTAAATAGAAATTTGAGTATAATAATAATACAACAGTCTGAAATCACAATTTAGTTTTATTCACTGGTTTTATCAAATACAAACAGTCAAAATAAAAATAAAAATTAAACTTGGACAATGTCGCTATCAGTTTAGGTACCTATTGACTTAGATGGTAACAATATTTATGACAATCACAATTTGTATTACACTAATTTAAAAACAAACATAGAAATTTTTAGTTTATTACGAGTTTATTACAAACATTATGATAATAAAGTTTGATTGTACCTACTTAGATTTTGAACATAACCCCATACTTACAGATATGTTCTCATGGCCTTATAAGGTCACATAATTTATTATTACCTATGTATGATGAGTATGACAACACTTTTACCACTTACCGTTGTTTTTAATTACAACGTAGGCGTAATTTCATAGGTCTAAGTCATTAGGAACTATTGGGTGATTTGGAAGCAATATTATTATCTGTATCGACGTTCCGCCGAAGAAAAGATGATGTATGTAGTTCCGACTGTCAAGCATGGTGGCGGATCTGTTATGGTCTGGGGTTGTTTCTCAGGCTATGGAACTGGTAATCTGTTCCAAATTAAAGGAATTATGAAAAAGGAGCAGCATAAAGAAATTTTGGAGAAAAATGCTATTCCCTCCGGGCTGAAGTTACTCGACAAAGGATTTATTTTCAAACAAAATAATGATACAAAGCATAGTTCAAAATTATGTAGGGACTCTTTAGATAAGAAACAGTCAGAAAAAGTGTTGAAAACCATGACATGGCCACCCCAAAGCCCGGATCTTAACCCTATACAGCTTTTGTGGGAAAAGCTTGACCGAAACATTCAGGAACAATGGCCTTCTTCACAGCAGGCCATGTGGAATGCATTAGAAGAAAGCTGGAGGAATATCTCGCAAGAGACCATAAATAAATTAATTGCATGCCAAGGTTGGTTAAACAGGTCATAAAATGTAAAGGAGGCTATTTTGATGAAAAATGTGTACGAAATCTCTTGTGTATTTTTTTTTAAACATTGTATTCTTCAAGACTTCATGTAATTTTTATTTTAAAATCTTGTGTGCAACATGAAAATAAAAACCGTTTTTTCAAAATTCTCATGTTTTTTATAGTGGTCTCAAACTTTTGACCGGCATTGTATACAAGTCCGGATTTACGTGTATTATTGCGTAATGATAAAAGGATAGCCGCGAGCTAATTGTATTAACTACGCGTTACGCAATTAAAGTGCAGGAGTTGTGGACAAAACTCTAATTAAATCGAAATACAAACAGATAAATAATTATAAACTTACCTTAAAATCAGAAAGTACACGCGTCGTGATTATACACACAATGCCTTGAATTACTGGGAAAAAAACAATTCGCACACACCCTTCACATACGAGTAATTAGCGGCAACTGAAGGCAGTAGGGATGGTACGTATTTACGCGACCAGGTATTTACACCAGGTATTTACTTCCAAGTACGTACACCAGGTACCGATCCGAAATACTTGCAAGTCTTCAAAGTATTTTATACGGCTACTCGGAGTTGGACTCGCTCCGGTGGGGGCTTGACGATCGCCCGACTATGCGATTATGCTCCTTATCTGTAAGAGACTACGTAACAATTTCGTATGCAAGTCTATTCTAGTATATGGATTGTCTTTGCAAGTATTTATATGTAAACGCGATTGTGCTTCTTATTTATAAGAACTCACGGGTCAATTTCCTATGCAAGTATTTTTTCATTCAACAGGGCTTGGATTGAGTAAAAGTAGAAACGTTCGTCTCTATGCAGGTATTTATTTGTAAACGCGATTGTGCTCCTTATTCTTAGGAAGTCACGGTTCAATTTCCTATACAGATAGAAAATACTTTCAATTTCGTATGCAAGTCTATTCTAGTATACGGTTTGTCTTTGCAAGTATTTATATGTAAACGCGATTGTGCTTCTTATTTATAAGAACTCACGGGTCAATTTCCTATGCAAGTATTTTTTCATTCAACAGGGCTTGGATTGAGTAAAAGTAGAAACGTTCGTCTCTATGCAGGTATTTATTTGTAAACGCGATTGTGCTCCTTATTCTTAGGAAGTCACGGTTCAATTTCCTATACAGATAGAAAATACTTTCAATTTCGTATGCAAGTCTATTCTAGTATACGGTTTGTCTTTGCAAGTATTTATATGTAAACGCGATTGTGCTTCTTATTTATAAGAAATCACGGGTCAATTTCCTATGCAAGTATTTTTTCTTCCAACAGGGCTTGGATTGATGTGAAAGTACTTGCATAGGAAATTGATTCGTTTTGCTTCAGCAAAAAGGAGCATAATCGTATCAGAAAAAAAAATACTTGCAAGGTTCAAAGTATTTTTCATTTGCAAATGCGATTGTGTAGTATTTCTCTAAATATTCCAAAGTTGTCTGAGTACATAAACCGAAATCTGTGTAGGTGTGTGCATCAGGGAACTTTTTCTTTTCTTTTGAGTAGTTTGCGGCGCCATTCACCCTAATGACTATTAATAAAAGACACATTATTGCGTGAACGAAAGTATTTTAGAAAATATTTTGTTATGTTTACGTTTTTTATTTTTCTTTCGTCAGTTGTCGTTTGAGTGAGTGCATAGATGATACATATAAATACTGAGAAGTGAGTGCGAGCTTGTTATGCAATTTACCAACTGACCGTGACTTTCTTATTTCGCGAGTTTATTGAATTTAAACTATTAACAGTTAGTGTGTAAATAAACAAAACTGCTTTTTTATGTGTACGTGACTTTGTTTATTAGTTAGGAATGTAAATATTTAAATAGGTAAAAGACGATTTTTGAACGTAGTTGAATGTAGTTAAGTGTTTTCTTTTAAAATTGATAAGACTTACTAGTTGTAAATAAAAATACAGTTACAAACCATGGCTCCTAAGAAAAGTTTGGCTAAAATAAAGCTGAATGTAAAATGTGCAAAGCATTAATATCATACAAATCGGGAGTGTCAAACCTTATGCCTTATGCTTGCATGTGCAAAGAAAACATATTTCCGTGAATTTTAAGTGAGTGAATTATTAATTTCTGTAAATTAAGTAGGAAGGAAAGATTTCATCTACAAAAGCCGTACTAGATTGTGGCATGGTACGACCGGACTAGTAGACTGAAATCCGAAGTGGCTCAAAATACTTTCTAGTATTTTAATACCTGGTTTCCAACCCTGGTATTTTTACAGACTCGTACTTGCAAGCCCTGGTATTGATATTTGCAAGTATATCTCATCTCTAGAAGGCAGTCACATAAACATAACACGTATAAGTCAAGTCAATAGGGGAGAGCGGGGTTGAAAGTGCCGGGGGTAAATTGTGCCGACGCGAATATTTGGAAAACAGAAAGAGATAGATATATAACTGTATTGCGTCGCGTAATGCCTAATAGTCCGTCACACACGGCCGCTATTTTAGTTGCGCCAGCGACGCGGACCGAGTGGCAGTGCATATGAGGGACCTCCACTCCAGCGCCACATAAGTAAATATTTTTGTATCGATACTTTGTGGTCGTAAGCTAGTATTTTTCGTGCTTTTGATATGGAAGATTCCATAAAATGTTTGATATTTATCCTAGTTTGTTATGCAGTGTTCATTTAATGCTTTGATTAAAGTGATTTCTATATATGAGACAAAATAGTACACACTCGTAAACGGGGTAAAATGTGCCGTTCACGTGGGGCTGCTTGTGCCACGGCACAACCAACCCCTAGGCAACCTCTTCTTTCCACTATTGTTTGTGTTTACACGAACACTTATGAAAGAAAGAAAATAGTTTTAGACATGATACTTTATTACTGCATTTATTGTCTTTGACAGAATAAGAACATACAAGTTACTTACAATACTTGTCACTGATCGCCCAATGCCAAAAAATCGACCCTCACCAGCTACAGAAAATTTGCCTGACTCTCCAAACAATCCAGAGAGGACTCCTGCATATTTTGATGAGTCAAATTATGTGGGTAGCAATGTGGAGATTGAGACTAGTCTAATAATAAGCATGTTCCTTGGTAATGCGACTGCAATGTCTGTACCTGTGAACCAGGTCCTTCGGGAATGGAATGGAATTAATGTAGACAATAGAAATGAGTGTGAACCATCAGACAATCAAGAACAAGAGTCACGTCAGTGCTCTCAAGAGCCTATCTCTTGCTGCAGTCCTCAATCAGCTGATAACAACACAGGAGATAAAAATATAGCAATTTTCTCACCCGAGCTAATAAGACCACTGCCTAAAGCACCAGCAAGATTAATTGGACATTCTAAAGGACGTAAAAGAAAGACAGCTATTCTTACGGACACTCCAGAGAAAAATGCTTAGGCCGAAGAACAGGCTAATAAAAAGAAAAAACAAAGTAAAACTACAAAGAAGGTTAAGGGAAAAGGCAAGAGTAATGGTAAACAAACAGACTAAGAACCAGGGTTCTTAGTCTGTTTGTTTACCAGCAGTCTTAGCAGGCTAAGAGAAGAGTTTTGCAAGAAGACGATAGTTCTGATGACGAAGATAATGGACGAGAATGGTACTGTATCATATGTTGTGATACCTACTCTATCTCTGCCCCTGGAGAAAATTGGATTGAATGCAGATAATGTAAGAATTGGGCCCATTTGCAATATATTGTAGAAGAAAGCTTAGAATTTGTATGTCCTAATTGCTATTCTGAGGAGTCATTCGGATAATAACTCCTTTTGATATATTTTTTTTGATTTCTTAATGAGACTTTCAAGAGACTGATTAATAAAATAATAATTATAAAGAAAGATATCCGTTACTTTATAATTTAAGAGAAATCTTTATTATTTTTCGTAAATTATATAGTCTTTATAAAACTGATATTTTAATAATTGATCTCATTCGCGTTGAAAAAAATGAGAACAAACTACTGATTATAAATGTCTTTTGTGTTTGAAATAATTACATAAGTAATAGTAGATTATTAACCAAGGGCTGTATGACATCAATTGCATACGAGGTTTTTGGCGCCTGAGCGAAGCGAAGGCGCTAATTAACCCGAGTACCTATGCAATTGATGCTTACGCCCGAGATAAATACTCTGCTTTACATATCGATTGTGAGGTAAGTAAACAACAAGACAGCAGGTTTCAATGAACATTTATTAAGAAGAAAAAAATGTGTATTTAATTAAAATTAATAGTAAAATTATTACAATTTGTAAGAGATATGGTCACGTTCTTTTTAGGTATATTTATAGTTTGAATATGAGTTTGTGATGATAAGACTTGAGTTTGAGTGACTTGAGGTTCTTGCATCGTAAATGGCGGCAGTTGACTGGTACTATTTTCTTCATTAAAAAATGGCTCAGATGATGTGCTTTGACGTGGTGATTTTAAGTTTATATTTTCTGTTATTTTAGAAGTAATTTTGCTTTTGTTTGCCATCGAATCTTCGATATAACCTTCGGCCACTTTGCTGGACTTCCAGCCGCCGTGCCTTTTTAACAGAGTGAGGTTGGCTCCCGAATCAGCCAATAGAGTCGCTGATGTTCTGCGAAAGCAATGCCCGGTGTATAACTCTACGTTACTCAGTTTTAAATATGTGGCTATTTGCTTTGGCATGCCTGTAAATTTGTTTTTTCCTATTACTTGTCTGTGGCATTTTCCTTTACTGTAATTAAGAAAAAAACGATTTGTATCCACGTTTTCAGGCCGAAGAGCTTGATATTTTTCAACATAATTTGCAAATTCTTCATGCACAACAAATGACCGGTCAATTTTAGTTTTCGTGTTAGGCAGTTTTATGAGTAGTAATTTGTTATGTTTTTCTACATTTTCTATTGTCAAGTTTGTCAATTCCACGGTTCTGCAGGCTCCCGATATCCCAAAAATTAGAACAACCTGTAAAAAAGACATAAGTTGTATTAAAGGCACCAAATTCGCATAGTATTTCTGTGAAATATTTTGGTAACTTATTAAAAAGGGCAAGTAAATACGTAGGTACCTTTATTGCTAAATAAATTTCATCCGGAGCTTCATTTAAGAATTTCTGTACTTCTTCTGCAGTAAATACCTTCGATTTCTTGCTTTTAAAGCCGTCAGACTGCCTTTTCAAGAAAGCAGTAAGTTTAGAAAAATCTTTCAAATTCACGTCATGTTTTGTCATCATTGTAGATTTTAGCATGGAATAAAAGCACCATAAACTGGAAGGTTGTAGCCTCTTAGATAATTCATCAAAATATGATATAAAAACACTTTCAGAAAGAGATTTCACTTTTTTTTCTGACCGCCATTTCATAAATTCGTCGTATGCCTTTACATATCTTTCTTTCGAGTTCGGCGGTAATATATTTTCGACAACTGTTTTTGCCCTTTCTTTAATAAAATCGGGCGTTAGATCTATGTCTTCGTCACTAGACATGTTTAAAACTTTTGAAAAAGAACTCAAACAAGAAAATTAATTATTTTCGCGATGCTTTCGCGCCTACTAATAGACTGCCTTTTTTTTTCACGCACGCAAGCGCGTCAAATCTTGCTGGCCAGTTTGATTTTTAAATCGATTCTATCTAACATACGATGTGGAAACAAATAGTTCCATATTTAAAATAAAATCTTTATAAAATAAATTGTCTAGATTCCGATTCGAGTAATTAATCGATACCGAGAAAAAAAAAATTAACTTTTTAAAAATATTCTTCGTGCAGTATGAGTATGACAGTTCTTTTTTCAAATTCCAAAACCTATGCTGTAATGATAGTCATACACCCCGGCATTCAGGGGTGTAAGGGTGTACTTACAGAGCAAGAGATATGTAATAGTAGATTATTAACCAAGGGCTGTATGACATCAATTGCATACGAGGTTTTTGGCGCCTGAGCGAAGCGAAGGCGCTAATTAACCCGAGTATGCAATTGATGCTTACGCCCGAGATAAATACTCTGCTTTACATATCGATTGTGAGGTAAGTAAACAACAAGACAGCAGGTTTCAATGAACATTTATTAAGAAGAAAAAAATGTGTATTTAATTAAAATTAATAGTAAAATTATTACAATTTGTAAGAGATATGGTCACGTTCTTTTTAGGTATATTTATAGTTTGAATATGAGTTTGTGATGATAAGACTTGAGTTTGAGTGACTTGAGGTTCTTGCATCGTAAATGGCGGCAGTTGACTGGTACTATTTTCTTCATTAAAAAATGGCTCAGATGATGTGCTTTGACGTGGTGATTTTAAGTTTATATTTTCTGTTATTTTAGAAGTAATTTTGCTTTTGTTTGCCATCGAATCTTCGATATAACCTTCGGCCACTTTGCTGGACTTCCAGCCGCCGTGCCTTTTTAACAGAGTGAGGTTGGCTCCCGAATCAGCCAATAGAGTCGCTGATGTTCTGCGAAAGCAATGCCCGGTGTATAACTCTACGTTACTCAGTTTTAAATATGTGGCTATTTGCTTTGGCATGCCTGTAAATTTGTTTTTTCCTATTACTTGTCTGTGGCATTTTCCTTTACTGTAATTAAGAAAAAAACGATTTGTATCCACGTTTTCAGGCCGAAGAGCTTGATATTTTTCAACATAATTTGCAAATTCTTCATGCACAACAAATGACCGGTCAATTTTAGTTTTCGTGTTAGGCAGTTTTATGAGTAGTAATTTGTTATGTTTTTCTACATTTTCTATTGTCAAGTTTGTCAATTCGACGGTTCTGCAGGCTCCCGATATCCCAAAAATTAGAACAACCTGTAAAAAAGACATAAGTTGTATTAAAGGCACCAAATTCGCATAGTATTTCTGTGAAATATTTTGGTAACTTATTAAAAAGGGCAAGTAAATACGTAGGTACCTTTATTGCTAAATAAATTTCATCCGGAGCTTCATTTAAGAATATCTGTACTTCTTCTGCAGTAAATACCTTCGATTTCTTGCTTTTAAAGCCGTCAGACTGCCTTTTCAAGAAAGCAGTAAGTTTAGAAAAATCTTTCAAATTCACGTCATGTTTTGTCATCATTGTAGATTTTAGCATGGAATAAAAGCACCATAAACTGGAAGGTTGTAGCCTCTTAGATAATTCATCAAAATATGATATAAAAACACTTTCAGAAAGAGATTTCACTTTTTTTTCTGACCGCCATTTCATAAATTCGTCGTATGCCTTTACATATCTTTCTTTCGAGTTCGGCGGTAATATATTTTCGACAACTGTTTTTGCCCTTTCTTTAATAAAATCGGGCGTTAGATCTATGTCTTCGTCACTAGACATGTTTAAAACTTTTGAAAAAGAACTCAAACAAGAAAATTAATTATTTTCGCGATGCTTTCGCGCCTACTAATAGACTGCCTTTTTTTTTTCACGCACGCAAGCGCGTCAAATCTTGCTGGCCAGTTTGATTTTTAAATCGATTCCATCTAACATACGATGTGGAAACAAATAGTTCCATATTTAAAATAAAATCTTTATAAAATAAATTGTCTAGATTCCGATTCGAGTAATTAATCGATACCGAGAAAAAAAAAATTAACTTTTTAAAAATATTCTTCGTGCAGTATGAGTATGACAGTTCTTTTTTCAAATTCCAAAACCTATGCTGTAATGATAGTCATACACCCCGGCATTCAGGGGTGTAAGGGTGTACTTACAGAGCAAGAGATATGTAAATGTAATTTTTACCATTGCCACTCGAAAAAGGGCACTTTATTCATCGATAACAGTGAATAAAACGCTCTTTTACTCACTGAGTGAATAAAGACTTTGAATTTGGAACAAGCACGAATTATGTAAAAAAAAATTTGAAACGTGCTGAAAGTACCTACTGGCTGGCTAAATGGATCTATTCCATAGAGCTATACGATTATATTAAAAAAAAAACCGCCAATTTTAAGTTCTTTTCTCTCTGTTATCGTGGTTGTTTTGTGTCATTGGAAAATTTATTAACATAATAACTGAAACAAAATGAGTTCTTCCGATGACGAAAATGAGACACTGACTCCGGAATCATTTCGTACTAACGCAGCAGTTATAGTAGATGATTTGTTGCCGCCAAAATCTCGGGATTTGTATCTGAAAACATACAATTTGTTCTGCGACTGGAAAACCACGAATGGCGCCAATTCCTTCTCAGAATGCGTATTTCTTAACTATTTCAACGAATTAACCAAGACGAAGAAGGCGTCGACACTTTGGAGCATATATTCTATGCTAAAATCAACAGTGAGAATAAAACACAACATTGATATTTCAAACTATTCAAAGTTAGTGACATACTTAAAACGGCTGTCTGAGGGTGATAAGCCAAAGAAATCTAGAGTGCTAACCTCCCAAAACATTGAACGTTTTCTAAATGATGCACCTGACCACAGTTTTCTGGCCGTAAAATTAAGTACCTACTTAAAACATATTTATTTACAAACCTACTGAACTTTTAAAGTTTTCCTGTAAATACATATTTTTTTAATTATTGTTCACAGGTTGTGCTAATTTTTGGCGTAAATGGGGCCTGTCGCAGTAACGAATTATTAAAAATAACTATGAACGACATCCAAAAACACTCGGAAAATTTATTACTGGTTGTTTTAACTGATACAAAAACTAAAATTGATAGAACGTTCGTAATACGGCAGGAATACGTTAAAATCGTCGAAAAATATCAAGCTATAAGGCCCACTAATACAAAAACCGATAGGTTTTTCTTACAATACCATGGCGGAAAATGTACTCGGCAACCTATTGGAATTAACAAAATAGGTGCGATGCCAAAAGAGATTGCCACATTCTTAAATCTACCAAATCCCGAAAAGTACACAGGACATTGTTTCCGTAGAAGCTCTGCCACCCTTTTAGCAAATTCAGGTGCTGATCTTACAGAACTGAAACGCCACGGAGGGTGGAGGTCTAGCACAGTAGCAGAAAGCTATATCGAGGATTCGATCGAAAACAAATCCAAAAGATGCAGCCGAATAATTGACAGTATAAATCTAAAACCGTCTGCTGTTGACCCTTCTGCGCCACTATCTCCGGCGCGCCCTTCAACATCGAAAGGAAAACCTTGTAAAACAACTACATTACAGCTTTCTCAGCAACAGCAACCACAAAATACGGCGACTTTGCCAAATACCCAAGTCTTATCTAATACGACAGTTTCAAAACCAAACAAGAATATAACACTGAATTTTGAAAACTGTTCTAATTTCACTATAAATTTTTAATGTTTATATTTAATCCTTTGTTCTTTTATTACTGATTATATAATAAAATTCTATGAATATAAATATTAGACTCCTATTTATTTTCTCACAGTCAATGGTAAAAAGTAGAGTACAAAACTCGTGAAAAAAAAATTTATCTCGGTCCTTGTATCCCTCGCTCCGCTCAGGATTCTAATCTAGAATCCCTCGCTACGCTCGGGATTCTACTCTAGAATCCTTCGCTGCTCTCGGGATCCAACTTCGTACCTCGAATTAAATTCCCTTTTTTTTCACTTGTTGTATAATCTACTATTGTTTTTTTATTATAATACTTAGTATTATAAAGGACTACAGTTTAAAAACTGTTGGTTTGTAGTAAAAAGTATAACGAATAAATATATTATTATAAAACTGATATCCCTTAAATTGTAAATTAATTTTGATTCATGTTAAACACCTAATATTATCAACGGCACAACCGACCTCATCTACGGCACAACTTGCCTCAAAGTGGGGTTGGTAGTGCCTTGCCGCCGCTGTGTAAAAAAATCACTTATTCTTAAAAACTATCAAAAATGTACAAAATCTGTATTTAAATTCATACTATAGACTAAATTTGGCTTTGGATGAACCACTACTTTCAGACATAGTACTTATTTTATCCGATTTATATAAGGACTAACTTTTGCCCGCGACTTCGTCCGCGTGGAATAGTTACTTTGGGCTAACGTTAAATTTAACCCCGATTTTGAAGCATTCTTTATTGGCGCTCCGCTTCTATTGGCCTTAGCGTAATGATATAGCCTTTCTCTATAAATTGACTACTTAATTTAAAAATTATTTCAATTCAAACCAGTAGTTCCTGAGATTATCGCGTTCAAACAAACAAACAAACTCTTCAGCCTTATATTATTAGTATAGATAGCTGTTGCCCGCGACTTCGTCCGCGTTTTCGTCATTTTTCGTAAAAAACAAAAGTAGCCTATGTCCTTCCTCACTGTTCAGTAGTTTTGATGTAAGAAACAGATTAACTTTCGTAATTTAGTAAGGAGATATAATATGTCAATCTATAATACTGTTGAAAAATATCGCAATACGGTACCTCACAATATTATTGTTAATAGCTGTGCCCGCGACTCCGTCAGCGTGTAACTCCTTGTGTGTTATTAAGTTAATGTATTGGTAATATTGTTTAGATCACGTTCACATGAGGCTTAAGTACCTATAGAACGAAATTTTATTCCTTCGGGCGAGAGACGCGTCGAGCGCGGCGACCGATTCTCAAAAATAATCCTTATAGCATGATTCAGTATTCACGCGCGATGGCTTATTATTAGCGTATTTCATGTATAACTTTGGTGTTTCTATACCGATTTATATGATTCTTTTTTATGGAATAGTTAATAATGTTAACTTTTTCAATTAGGGGTGACTGAGAGTGTTATAAACGTAAGAGTAGACAAATATTATAATCAGAAAGCTTCGAACTGCTAAGCTATCGGGAGTTACACGTGTTATTGTGAGTCAACCATAAAAGATAGACATATGCTGTCGTGGGATATTTTTTATATAATTTTAAGGAGAACATTTCCGTCATGAAATGATTTGTGTAGCTTTAACCATTAAGGTTGCACACGCGACGGAAGCTTAAAAAATGGAGTAACTTCTCCCGTTTTCCCAACATTTCCCTTCACTGCTCTGCTCCTATTAATTGTAGCGTGATGAAAAGTATACTATAACCCGCTCAGGAGTATGAAAAATAATTGTACCAAGTTTCGTTAAAATCCGTCGAGTAGTTTTTGTTTCTATAACGGTTATACAGACAGACAGACAGACAGACAGCCAGACAGACAGACAAAAATTTAACTGATTGCATTTTTGGCATCAGTATCGATCCTTAATCACCCCCTGATAGTTATTTTGGAAATATATTTCATGTACAGAATTGACCTCTCTACAGATTTATTATAAGTATAGATTTGTCAAAATCGGCACTTTCAGCCCCGGTCTCCCCTATACATTTTTTTTTACATGGTAAAATCATCAAATAAGTCCTCCCACCCCGGGCAGGGCCGGAGGGACTGTCAGACTTGTACTGACTAAAATCCACGGTGTTCCTTCAATAGCCCTTTACGTTCCGGGGTCACGGTAATGGGATGAGTCCCACGACCCCGGCAGGCTTCGGCCCTCTACAGGGGGGGCCTCGTCATATTGCTGACGCTCTTTCAGGCGCGCGTGGAACACAACGCGCCGTCGACCCGGGCATGATCCAAGGTCGGACAGCGAGTTGCCCTTTACTCGCTGTCCGCATGCCCGCGCCTACGGTGGCTGGAGATCGTCGACCGACGTCGGACGCCGTGGGCGTCTACCACTGCGGCTGGGCTGGAGGGAGGACGCCATCCTCTCCCTCACGCGGCCCGCCTCCTCCTTCGATAGCATGACTGCTTCGCAGAAGGAGGCGACCGCTTCCCACTCCGTCTTGCCCCGCAGCATGGCCTCGACCAGTGCCGAGCGCGAGACGTCTCCGCCTATCGCCGCCGTGAGGACACGTCGGTGCTCTGCCCAAGCGGGGCAGTCTTGCACCGTATGCTCTACTGTGTCCTCGGGGCGATCCTCGCAGTGGTGACACCCAGGCGTTTCTTCCTTCCCCATCAGACACAGGTACCTCCCGAAACTTCCGTGTCCGGTGAGGACCTGCGTCATGCGGTAGGTCAGGACGCCGTGACGCCGATCTAGCCACTTCTCAAAGAGGGGTCTTACCGCCGCAATTGCGGCGTGCCCGAAGTCAATATACATAGTGTAGTCTTTATTAACCCCTCAGCTTGCGAAAGGCCCCCGGTACGTAGTTATATTCTAACATTTGACTGAAAGTTAAAGATTTGCAAATCCTCAATATAATATGGCTTATATACTTTTACAAACCAATAAATAATTTTATGTAACACTTTTGTGTTACTGTTTCAAAAATGGAAATCATGTACTACAAATTTAAGAAGGTTGGCACGATGTACTGCGTGGCCGCTTTTATCCAGTCATTTGAATTTGTTCGGTTAATCGTGAAATTGCTTTTCCTATGGTTTTCTTCTTATATATGTGTAGTTACAAAGATTTTTCAGTTGAAACTTTAAGGATAAGCAATTGAATAAAGGTACATATTATTTGTCGAATCATAATCACCGTCACTTAATAATAACTCATGTATTGGAGTGTTACATTTAAGCATAGCCAGATTTTAATTAAAATGGAATAGCTTTCTGAGGAGTTGGAATAGAAACATCTAATTTCGCATGATGCTTTGTGTTCATAAAAGGTACAAACCACCATAATTGGTAAGTTTCTAGGGTTTCTCATTGAAGCGCAAGGATCGATTTTAGGGTTTTTGAAAATTAGATTCTTATTTTTCAACGGTGTCGATTACAGATAAAATAAAATTGCACAGCAAAGCACAAATTAGGACCCACCGTAGTAAAAAAAAATCGCAGTTGTATGTCATGCCGTTTGAGAGGTACAGCAATTTGCTAAACGTTACCCCAGCGGCATCTTGAATAACTCTGAAACCTCAAGAAGTCAAGACGCACAATTACTTTTTTTTGGGCACATTTAGGCACAAATGTGATCTATCTAAGTAGCTAGTTTGTACTCAGCTACGACCACCAGTTAAAAACATGCCGCTGGGGTAACGTTACTCCAGCGGAATCTGTTTTTCGTGAATATCTTTGGATCGGCTGGACGCACAAATTCTAAATTTCGGGCACATTTACACGAGATGGGGTACTAATTATCTTTCAAGCCGAAATCCTGAAAAGCGACAACATTCCGCTGGTGTAACGGACACTTTACTTTTATAGACTTTATATACCTTTACTGTACCGTACCTGTATATATAGGTATATACAGGTAAAACAGGTAGGTAAAAGTAAATATTATTACTTTAGTGTAATTGAAACATTGAGAAAGCAGGAGTAGCACCTACCTATACCTACGCAATTGTGTTATCTTGATTGGCTGATTCGTGTATGGAAAGGAGAATAAAGGATCAAGAAATAACACCAACATGTATCAAAGAAACTTTTATTCATAAACCACAATTACACGGATGGAAAAGTAAATATCACCGTATGACCTCATTATTAGTCTCGTTGGCGAACTTTTATCTTCAGGTCGTCGACCTTTGGACCTATAAATAAGAATAAAAGCGGTAACAGGGGGTAACCTCGAACAAACGCTTTTGTTAGTTGACACACTCCAGGACTGGAGATTTAGTGCATCTACTAGATTAACTTGCAAGCTCCATTAGATAAGGTTTAACTGCAAAAAATCAATAACGTGCTGAACTAAACCACAAAACCACAAGTGCTTGCAAAAAGGTAGGCACACTCTAATTGCGAGTATTAACGTTTTCCAATTAGTTCAAGTCATCATTGACGCCAGAATTATTATCGCACACAGTGCTAGAATGTGCTGTATTCGGTTCGTTGCCACTAGTACCATTAACAGTTCCATCTAGACTAGAGTTAAAAACACTTAGTTTTTACAATAATAATCTATATATATAAAAGAAAGTCGTGTTAGTTTATAACTCAAGAACGGCTGAACCGATTTGGCTGAAAATTGGTAGGGAGGTAGTAAGCTACCTCCCTACCAATACTAGAACCAGGAGACGGACATAGGATTTTTATCCCGGAATTCCCACGCGTACGAAGTCGCGGGCAAAAGCTAGTACCGTAAAATGGGTTGAATAGACAGTTTTCAACTTCTGCAATGATTTTTTTACATATTTTGAATGAAAGCTGTTGTTAAAGCAATTGAGTTTTGCGAGTCTCGTTATAATTTATTAAATAGTAATGCTTACAATACGTTAAAACCATTGAATTCTTCGTATATTAGGAAAAAGTATCTAGGCAATACCTATCTATTTACCTGGAAAGTGGGGTTAAAAAACACTAGAGGGGTGAATAGAGAAAAGTTCCTAGGGTTGTCAAACTTACTATTATTTTGAAAAATGTAGGTAGGTATGGGTGTTTCGTGTATTAAAAATAAAACTCAAAATAATATTACCGACATTGTTATAATATCAAAATCATATCATATCAAGCGTTCAATAATTATAGGTATCAAAAATCATAGCACAGGTATTCTTATATAAAATATTCTGAAACAGACCGCTCGATTAATTCTTTTTATATTTCTTGCCACGAGAATCCAGCTTATATACCCTTAGCATGGTGTGCGGTGTAGCGTATCTGTTTAAAATATATTAATGTTATAAGTTATAAAACCACCAAATACAATGAATGTTAGAGTCTGGCAAATGAAAGTAGACACTCGAATTATTTGCAAACTTTTTATATGGCAATGCTACACTAATGTCAAACTCAATTTTCCAAAACAAGATGGCGTGTTGTTGATGATTGTGATCTTGTTAATAGCGTTTATTCAACGAAAAATGAACAAAACTATTAAAAGTGGAGTACGGGAGATGTTGTTTCGCATGATGTCTAAATATCAAGAAAAACAACAGGAGAAAGACGCTGAATTCAAACAAAAACAAGATTGTTTACGTGTGGTGTTCGATTTCATAAGTTAGTTTGACGTTACTAAGATGATACTTTGTCGTAATTCATCATTTATTCTATCTATATTTATTTATCTATTTTGATTCACATTCATTTTATAGTATTTTAAACACCTTCATAATAATGCATTATGGTTATTTAACATACTATTAAATGTTGCATGGTTTTTAACAAAAATTTTCTTTTATAGAATATCTGGTGGATGTAGCAGGGGTTGATGAGATAGTGAAAACTATTGAAAAACTTACGGATTTAGAGCAGAAAGATAGGATAAGAACCCAGAACCAGTAATTGTATGAAATAGCTTCAGTCACTGGTAAGTTTTTACTAGGAGTACTTAACCGATTCCGTGCGGATGTCTTTTTAGCAATCTTTAGTGCCTGGCGTCAAACAAAAATTTCGTGATGCCTCTGGGGCACCAAGCGCCAGAGACTTTGATGATTCCCCTGGGGAATCATCCGCCATGAATTGTAAATTTTAGCTTGTTCTCGTGTTTCCACTTGTTGAAGAGTCATTTGCCATTGTGTATCGAACGTAATCAGTCAGTAAATTCGTTCAGTGCATTTAAAAGTGACGATCTGTTTTTATGGAAATGGAAGGTAAGTGACTAATTTCTATTAGGTGTTGTAAACCTTTTTGCATTATTTTATGGATGTATTTATTGAAGAGTGTTATATAGAATTTGTTCACGTACTATTTGAGTTTGCAGCGAGGTGATATTTATTTATTTTACAGTGTTATGTAGGGAAACAATTTTTAATCCGCTATTCTGATGGTAAAATTGTTTCTCTACAAAACAATGTAATATAGAACATATAACTGAATGGGAAGTTCGATTCTAATGAATCAAAAATATTCTACTCGTACCTACAAACACTTACATGATTATGAAGTGTTTTATTTGGATAACAATGTAAATGTATTTTATTGATAAAAAATATCTATTTTGTTAAGCGTTTAATTGACAACCTTTTTATTTTGTTGTAGAGTTACCCAGAAAAAAAATGAAATATATTTGGAAAAAATGGGTAAAACCCATTGTTTGTTAGGTCGCCGATCCGCCTCGCACTCTTTGTAACCCCATCATGTTTTGAGGCAAAAATGAACCTTATGACAAAAGCATTTGATTTATTGAGAAACATTCCAGAAAGTTGGCTGTTAGAATTATAATCAATAATAAAATGTGACTCGACAACTTGGTTTACAACCCCTGAAATCTGCTAATTTACGAAATTACTTGAAACGAACACTGTGGGCATGATATGGGTGACAAATAAAGACTTATTTACGGGACTCTTTTGACAAATGTCGTTTTAGCCGAGTTTTTTGTTTCAGTTTTGTATCCTCTCGGGCACCATACGCAATAGATTTACATGGTGCCTGTGCGGCATCATCCGCACGGAAACGGTTAACTTTTATAAAGATGAAATTGAATTTATGACTTGCAGAACCTAATCATTCTGTTATCATTCTTTACAGAAGTGAGCGTTACTACATTAAAAAGAATTAAAAAGGAAGGTGCGCGTAAAGGCCATATAAACTCAGTGTCCGACTTAGATAGTTTCGACATAGATGCTATTCGTAACAAAATTAACGAATTTTATATCGTTATAAAGTTTAAAACGAAACACAGCAGAACCCGTATATGAAGCTGATGAAATTCTGAAGCAGAATGGGCACGAGGTATTGCGACTTCCCCCCTACCACTGCGATCTAAATGCCATTGAGTTAGTATGGAGTTTGGCTAAACGTAAAGTGGCAAGTAAAAATATTGCTCTGCCTGCAGTGGAGTAAGAGAAAGTTATAAAAGAGTCGTTTGAAAATATAACTCCCGAGGAGTGAAAGAAAATGACTGATCATGTCATCCATAATGAAAATAAATATAAAGAAAGGGACAGAATTACAGAAAATAATTTAGAAAGTTTTATAATTAACGTAGGAAACAATGATTCCAGTGACTCGAATGAAACTTTCCACATGGAAGTCTTACATTCAGATTTTGATTATAGTGAATAAATCAGAACTATTTTAGAATACTGCTGTTTTTTTTTAATTCGAATTAAGACACAATATCATTCTGAACTATTACCTACCTAAAACACCTCTTGTATTTTTATTCCGATGAAATAAAATAGGTAATTCTAAAGTATCAAATAAGGTTATTTCAGGTATTTCATAGTAGTTTTGGGGTTGCTATGCTCATATTTTTTAAATTTACCGCACTTTTTCAGTCTCTACTTTCGTTTGCCAGACAGACTCTACATATATTATTTACGTATTTTCTTAGATTATGAAAAAGGTATTAAAATTTTACATTTAGGTGCACTGAAAATAGTATAGTAAATGGCTTTGCCATGTTTTAAAGTATTGTTCCAAAAGTTTTAAATTGCTTCTTTAAACAATACAAGAAAAAAAAAACGATGAAATTGATTTTGACAACCCTAAAAACCATGTTTCTATTCACCTTTTTTTCGTCGCTATTAACCCATTAGTCGAATCTAGTCACCCCTTTAATAGTTTCAATTGACACTAAAGACGTTTCTATTCACCCCTCATCCGTATCTTTTCACCTCGAATTTGAGAAAAAATACCGGTGTCCGAATTTAACTTTAAATTAGAATAAAATCATTAAATATATTTACTCACCTTTGTATCACGAATAGGCAACAAACTAATTAATCAAAATTAACAAATTTACTCAAGGTTATCACTGAAGAACATAATGCATAACAAAAGTTTTTCCAGGGTAAAATCACTCGTACGCAGACGTTCACTTTAACCTTTTAACCGCCTATGTCGGATTTTTACGACAAATATTTTCGGGCCCATTTCACCAGAGTAGTATATATACGACAAAAATATCACAGCTCGTTTAATGTACTTTTTTGTTTAATTACGCTGTATTTTATCAAAACGATGTTTATATTAGGTAAATAGTTACTTAAGTAATCATTTAACAGTTTAATAAACTTTAGTCTCTTAATCAGAAGTCCTAATTATATTTGCACTGATGTTTTTGTTGTAGGTATTTATTTTTCGATTCACTGTGCCGGGCGCTGGGGGCCCGACAAACGATATGAAGTCGGGCGGTTAAAAGGTTAACCGCCTTTTTTTTATTAATTTCTCACAACTTGCTGTCATTTTATGAGTTGCCAAAATAAAGGCAAAAAAGTTGCCGTGTAATAAATAGCAGAGATACGAATGTTACTTGGCTTTATAAAAACCTTGATAGGTACAACTTTATAAAACTACTAGATTCATACCTATTCACCCCGCGATATCTATTCACCCCATTTTACGGTATTCAATAAAATCAGTAGTCCCATTATGGAACTGTTAATGGTACTAGTGGCAACGAACGCTGTGTTCGGCTCCGATTTGATCTCTTATCAAACCTAAGTCACTCTGTGAGATGGGCTCCAAATATGACTGCTAATGTTGATCTGGCTGGACTCTGGACTTGGTTGATATGCTTGTTACGTTATGACATCTACCATACCAGTTACAGATTTATTTACATTAGGAACAAATTACTTACAGTTGCCACGGATACTTACGATATCGTTTGTGCAGTGCAGGCGGTAGATACCGGAACATACAGGCTGAATAAGTGAAAAATTGAAGATTATATTTACCTAATTATGGTCTGGCCAGGCGTATCATGTTACCCAGCTACTGGGTTGTGGAGGTCTGATAGGCAGTCGCTCCATTTAAAACACTAATACTCAGCTACATCTGGTTAGGCTGGAAGCTGACTGGACGATAGTTGAGAAAAGGCTGTGCAGATGATGGTGATATACCTAATTACCTCCCTGTTGGGTTGATCGAAATAGAATCTAATCTGCCGTGATTTTTTAAAAGGCAGTCATCTGACAATTTACCGATTTTGAGTTTTATAAATTTGGCACTGGTATCAAAACCACTTCACAGCTTTTTATGAAAAAAAAATATCTCAAAAGGTAATAAGTTTCAGAAAAAGGGGTTAGATAGGTCGACGCACCTTTTTTCCTGATGTGGCTTAATGTTTAACTCAAAATCGGTAAAATGTCAGACTGCCTTTTAAAGAATCACGGCAGTAATGCAGTTTCCACAAGATTGGAGTGAGTGAGGCAAAATAAAGCAGTTGTAGAAATTGAGTGAATTATACTTTTCTGTCGATTCCAGGCAAGCACAAAATATAAGATACATGATAGAAAAATTGACTGTTCTCTCGCTCATCCCATTCTATAGTTCAGAAACACAAAATGAAACGCTGCCTGATGTTAAAACAAATTCCAATCTAAGGCACCAACACAAGTTGCATTATAATTATGTATTAATATCAAGGCCTATGATTATAATAACGAAAATTGGATATTATCATGCTAGACAGGCCTTATTTTTACTGTTATTTTTGCCAATAGTAAGTACCACTAAGCCTGCAAACATAAATAATCAATTTAAATTTTCAACAACACTTCTTAGATAAGAATCAGACTTACTTCAGTTATAGAAATTCAGCAAGTTTGGGTTACATGATTTTGACATTGAACTTTTATTTTAGTCTTTAATTTAAATTTCAGATACAAGATATAACCTGAACACAGCCTATGTGGGTAAACAAAACCTTGTTGTTTTTTTAAAGTTTTTTATAAACCAACCATATTTTTAACAGCTCTAGTTAAAAAATATTGTGTTTAAAAAAACCTGTTAGTCAGAGATGTTATCTTGAAAGTTAAAGCTACCTAGTAATTTATAGATCAGGACTTGAAATTATTTATTATTGAATATATAACTAAAATGGTATGTATGCAAAATGAAAAATAATAATCTACAGTTCCGCAATAGTTTGATGAGTATGTAGTATATAGGTTATCCTATTGTAGCTTAACAATAAAGATCATTTTATTTATAATATTTAATTCTATGTGAGATCAAATAAGTTATATGAATTTTATCTGTAGAAACTTCACAAGATGTGATGGATATCAATATAAGATAATAAAAAAAAATGATTGTAGCTTATTTCAAATTACACCAGATTACAGGGTGAACAGCTCTAACTGTTTTTACTGATCATGATACCCATAACTGTGAGTATCATCAGATAATTTGATTTGGACATTTATTGACTAACTCAAAGTATGTGAGGACTATATATAGGAGCAGGGGGTAAAAGCTTTAAAGCAGGGGGATGCGTCCATACCCACAAAATACTTACCAACTGGAAGAAATTTAATGATAGTTTCATACCTAAGTGTTTCACTATTATTATGATCACTATGATAGACTAAACTACAACTTTTCATTACAACACAGCTTTCTTAGCAATCACTATGTCTACCTACACTTTGTAAGTCATATTTTAGTCTTTATGGACCACAACACAAACACAAGGCTTCACTGAATCATTTTAGGATTGAAGCATCTTCACTTGATAACTGAGCAGTGACTTTCCAAGTCATTAGGATTATCACTCAAGTGATTATTTATCACTGAGGCCACATATAAATATCACAAACCAGTCACTGTGTCAACAACTGCACTTGCCTGATCACAACTCACAAGGTTTAAAAAAACTACATCATAAGATGAAATATTCTATTTGCAACTTCACACACTTACACTACACATCACCTAACATACACTGAATAAGTATACACTATAACTTTTTATCATAATAAATATACACTTGAAAAAAGTTAAAAAAAAAATATTTGCTGCAATTCTAGCAAAACTATCTTTCATCTACATATTTGCAATAATAATTATATCATTGCTGTCACTATAACAAGGCTAACACAGCACTTGCACAGAAAAAGTGAAACTTTCACAAAACTTAGATTTACAAACACCTCACATCACTACACCTCACATGTATACATATTATTTATATTCTTATATTTCTGAAGACAAGGAAAAATTTTAATCAAAACTTAGTCTAGTAGTGTAAACTGAAAAGGAGTAAATCTAATAAATTAGTTCATTCTAGACAGAACAACCCGTCACCATCACAGTTACTGATCTCACTGCAAACTTTATAGTCAGACCGTGACCTGTCCAGTTTGGGAGCTCAGAAGTTCATACTAGGCTGACCCACCCCTAACTACCACTATTACCAGATGGTCCTCCTTCAGACTCTCTTCAGTGAGGTTGTGACATGTCCGCTTGAGAAGCTCTGTGGAGAACTCACAAGGTGGGAACGAGTACAGTACACCAGTAGCCTCTGTTTCTTTGTTCAGAAGGGAAATAACGCCTGCTGCTTCTTTTTGCTTTAGGTAAGACACCAAGTTCCTCATTGGTCTGGTCTGGATACTAGCATCTTCATTTGTGATGGAAGCTGTTGACCCTGCCACTCCCAAGAAAATAGCATGTGAACTTGATGTAGCAATGCGCTTCTGAACATCATCTAGTTTTGGTTGATCCAAACGCAGTCTCTGTGTGATTCTCAGTTGATTTTTACCATCTTCATCTTTCATCAGACTATCTATAATTTCAGAATCACCATCAGTCAGGTGGAGCTTAGTTGGGAATAGGGAGTTCTTTAAGATAAGAGCACCATTCCATATTGTGGTAGCTTTGCGTACAACTTCCGGTAATGTCCTCGCAGATGCCAGCATGCCACCGCCACGACGAGGCGACCCATCCGAGTCACTGTCAGGTGAGCGTCGGCGTGGTGTTCGTGAACGCGAGCGATCCACGCCGGGTTCCCGCGAGCCAGAGCGGCGTACTCGTCCCTCGTATTCAGTATCTGCTGGGGCACGCCTCCACTCTTCGTCGCGATAATCTCCCGAGCCATGATATACACCTCTATACATCCCTCGGCCTCGGCCGCGACCACCTCTTCCTCTGTAACCAGGCGTCCCATAGGCAGGATAAGCTGCCCCCTCCTCCCAACCCTCATAGCCTTCATAACCTTCTACAGGTCTGCCATCTTCCCCTACAGGTGGTGCATAAGGCTTTGGCCTGTATGGACCCCCAGTACCGACATCTGCGAAATCAATTCGTAGACGCCTTTCTGGACCACCAAGAGGAAAACCTCTCATCTCTTTAACAGCAGCTTGGGCTGCATCAATGGAGTCATACAAGATATATGCATGAGGTTCCCCTTTAGCATATTCTATCTTTTTAATGGCTCCAAACCTATCAAATTCCCTTTCCAACTGGGCAACAGATGTCCAGGGGCCAAGACCACCTACCCATATACGAGTAGTGGGTGTAGCTTTACCATATCCTATTTTACATTGAAATTTGCCAATGTACTGGCCAGAAAGTTCTACTTTAGCTCTATGAGCCATGTCCAAAGTTTGATAGCGTACAAATGCAAATGCATTTCCTGTGCCAGGAGGAGGACGTTTAATGTCAATATCCTCTACAATGCCATAGCGGCCAAAGATGCGACGAAGCTCCTCATCTGAAATGTTGATCTCCAAATTACCAGCAAAGAGAGTTCTTGTAGCCAGGGGATCATCTTCTGGCTGAACATGATGTAAATAGTTGGGGAATTTATCTTTCTTGTTTTCAATTTTCTCAAATGGAGGATGGTGGGGGCGGGGCATATATGGCCGTGGCATGTAGTGAGGGTGGTGGGGTGGATGATGCATAGGTGGCCTGTGATGCATCGGGGGTCCATGAGGACCAGCCATGGGATATTCATGCATAGGAGGGCGAAAATCTCTGTGATGGGGAGGAACTGTCGGTGGAATACCATATGCCCTATCATCAGGAGGTGGTCTACGTCTCTCAGGTACTGGGGACCAAGCATATGAGTAAGGGCGTTCATAATCAGGAGGTGTGATGCTTCTTGGCCTGCTTCTGTATTCAGCTCTAACTGGCTCATAGACAGGGTCAACAATAGCTACTTTATCATACAAAATTATCCTGGGCTTGGCATGTTTAGCGTCTCTCGCGTCTTCAGCACTACGGAAGCAAACATAAGCAACTCTCTCATCTAATTCATGAGAAATCTTGATGCTAAAATCACCAAACTTTTTGTATTCTCTGTACAGTGTATCCTTGACGATTTCATCAGAAGCTTTGGGATGCAGTGCACTTACGCAAAGGACTTTATAAAACGGGCGAACCGAGTCTTCTCTGGCGTCTCGCGACCTCACATAGTCCTCACGATGCGGCGACACATATCGCCCCCGGGGGCTTGGCGAACGCACCCGCCGGCGCACCCGCTCGGGAGTGACGCGCTCATCAGAGCTGTCGTCATACCTGCCTATACTACTACGGGTCCTTTTCGATCGCGGCATACTATCCCTTGACGAACTCCTCTTCATGTTACGAATTTTCACCGTTATTCGATCTCTATCTCTATCGCTACGCGGTAATCCAATCATGAAAGCTCAGTACGACGAACCACTATCTGAAATGCACAACATTACAGTTACACGTCACTTCAAAATGTCGCTTTGTTCCAGAAGATAAGTCACCGCAACGCACAAGTGTTTTAGTCTTACCACAACGAAATTAGCGACTTGAGTCACTTAGTTCACTGAACACCTCCACTCTGCACAAGATATAGACGAAAACCACGAAATTTGGACAATCGCGAAACTTAAAACAAATATAAACTTCGACGGCTGAGTCACACACGCCTCGCGAAACACAAATTTAATTCAATATGGCCGTCAATTCTTCGCAGCCACAGCCGCGGCCTGCCGCAGGGCTGCCAGGTGAAAAAAGGCTCCTTTAGGAGTATATGTTCTGTCAAAAAAGGTGTGATCGTACGCAAACTAGCGATGGGTAGCTATTCTAATAACTAGCCAAATAGCCGTTATTAATAAAATAGCCACGGCTACGATATCCGTCAACACGATAACTAGCTATTGGCTACTGGCTGGCTAGAATATCTGACAAGTTACAGCACAGCGGATAGTATTCGGTAGCCGGCTAGCCGGAGTAGCCGATATTAGGCTTGTGTAGTACATGTACTATGAACTATTAGGACGCAATTCCGTCATGTGAACTAGAACGAACTATTCTGTTTCTGTCGCTCAAATCGGTCATCTAGTACATCTAGTACAGTGAACTAATCACCAATCCTAGCGACATCGAATCGCGAGAGCCGAGCAAGAACGGCTGAACTAATAAGTGATGTACGAACTACGATGACCTGGAGAACGAGAAACTGTGCCCGGTCATTTATGTGCATAATCTATGGCCCGGACGTTCTATGGCTCTTTGATAGTTTCGATGTTTTTATTTGTTATTTTAACTTTGTTAAGTGAAGTTACTCAACGTCATTGGTTCAACAATATAAGTTCATGTTGCATAAGTTATGCTTGGTTTTGTTTCGTGTGGATTGTAAAAAAGAAAATATGTATATAAAAATGAAGATCACTGTAAATATTTGATTTTTAAATACGCCATTTTAATAATTCATTCAATATTACTTATTTAAATGATATTCAAATTATTTAAAATGTATCTAAATTATATATAATGTAAATGTATTTAAATTATATATAATGTAATGATAGTCCTAAGCCTGCAAAGTATGAAGGAAAATCAAATATGCAGGTATTCCATCACGTCTTAAGATAATCGATGAACTAAAATGAACTAATAGTACTAGAAGACCGAACTAGTACATTTGAACAATTGTACTAGTTCGGAGCGCTCCTGTCAGTGACCGAGTATGAACAAGCCTAGCCGATATGGCTATCGGCTATCGACTATAGCTGACTGCGCGCTCGCTCACTGCGCAGCTGCGCTGAGTAGTATGAGACACCATTCACATCGCACATCTCTTTCTCACAACAGTCACAAAATAGACTGGAGAAAGAGAGGGCATTATGTTTAGTAATTTCGTTCATTTAGTATAAGAAATAGGACAATTATGGTGAACGCAGACCTAGCCGCACCGCAGTCCCTACAGTCCCCGCAGTCATCGCTTTTTGTTAATGGCCTCGCACATCTAGCCGCGCCGCAGTCTCTACAGTCGTTCCGTCAGTGTTGCCAGATTTTTGAAAGCATTATCTTTACCGAAGATTCAAAAATCTGTATAAAATCTGTATTTGGTATTGGTATTTTGCTCTTTTGTGTATTTTTATCTGTAGGTGCTATAATAGGGAATAAGCAAGTAATTATTTATACGAGAATAAGTAATTTTATTATAAACCGTTGACAGAGATTCTCTGTCTACTTTATAACTCTGGCAACACTGCGCGCCGTGGATGCGAATGACGTCATCCGCGCTGCGTGCGGATGACGTCATCAGCTGCGGCTAGGGGAGTTCGGTCGTTTCAGGGACTGCGGCGACTGCGGCGCGGGTAGGTGTGCGAGGTTGCATAGAACTTCATATAAAGAATTCGAATGCAAAGACTGCGGCGCGTGCGGTGCGGCTAGGTCTGCGTTCACCATTAGTTAGTTACCTTCAGATGTAAAGGTAAGAAAGAACTAAATATTTGATAATCATTTAAAATATGTACATAATATTTTTAGAGTCTTTGAGTTTTATTTTAATGACTTCGTAATTACTTTAGCAGGTTTATGATATAATGTACTATGTGGTTTAGGCCTGTCGATGAAACAATGAGTAGGTACCTACGTAGCTAGATAAATAACAAACAAAATGTTATATCGGCGTATTTAAAAGTTCAATTGATTTTATGAACAAACTAAGCATTGAATTTATTTACACTTACATTTATACGAATACGACGATATATATACGATTTTAAACCTAATTTAGTCAAAATTTGGATTTAAAGCATTTTAATTATCAGGAGTAGTGCGACATCTGTACTTTATTTGCCGACAACTAAAGTCTGAGTCGATGTTCTGGCAGTATTTAGTTAGTTTTATATGCGTTAACACAGATGCCACTAGTGTAGATTTTCATATTTTTATAATAATAATACGTAAGTACGACTTGCTAGGGGAAACAATTTATTTTAAAAATTATAAAATAAAAATAAAAAAACGAAGTCATAACATTTCCTAACTTATTATTAATATCTACACTTGTTCCCGCGGCGAGTTTCGAACTCAAATCGCAAGGCGATTGGTCGTTAAGTCCTAGCTATGCCGCTGCACCACCGCGCCGCTAGCGCTAGTCGCTATGGTTCAATAGCCAAATAGCTAAAATAGCTGGATAGCTAGCTGGCTATTAGATTACAAATAGCCGGCTAGCTAAGCTATTGAAATTTCGGCTAGTTACCCATCTCTAACGCAAACTACAATAAAATTGTATGCCAAGGAAAATGAAAAGATGATGAAATGAAAAGATCGTACAAAATAGAAATAATTTTTTTTTTATTAGAATAACTGCATCAGACAAAAACACGAGACATATTGTTTATGACTCTTGTTTTGGTCTGTTTATGACTTTGATGTCCTTATAGATTCGTCATGTCTGTCTGTCTGTCCGTATGTCACATCCATTTTATTCCCCAACTTTTAGGAATACGAAATAACTAAAATTCGTTTAGTTTTAGAAAATAAATGCAATAAAACTATTTATTAGATTTATAAAAAATTCTAGTGGTCATATTGTTTAACATTTCTATTGTTGGCTTAAACTTCGTGCAATTTTCGTTTCTTCAAACAACAATCACATAAAAGCACTCAAGACGGTACTATACAGATTCAAATAGGATATTTATACTACGTATAGATCGAGACTGACGAGGAAAACAGGTTTTTGACAAGTCACAATTATTACCGAAAGTAAAAATGCAAACAAGTACAGCCTTTAAATGACTAAGCAAAGAGTCTTCATTCAAGTACAAGATCTAGATACGCGTTAGGTTGTTGGTGAATCCCCCGAAACTCAGTTAACAAATGTTGTCAGGTATGTAAAAATCGTACATTTTCCTTACGATCCTGGTCTAGCGATCGTACATGAGTAAAAATGCCAAAAAATCGTAAGAGTACGATTAAAATCGTACATCTGGCAGCCCTGGCCTGACGTGACGCCACCCCACTAGTGAATGAATGATTTTTGTAATGGTTTTATAATGTTGCAATCTTGCAACATCCGTTTCGCTCATTCATAAATCGTTCGTTCTTTTGTCATCTTGATTTTGATCTGCTCCAAGCAGTGTCTCCATATACACGGTAATTATACCGTAGATGCACCGTAATCAAGCCGTTATCTACCGTCAAGGTAATAATGTATTACCGTGTCATAAATCACCGTATTTTTTTTTTTTTTTTTTTTTCTCTTTATTTTTTATAGAGGGTTTGATAACAATGACCATGCCACCCTCGTAGGGTCTTTCTTTACATTTACCTACGCTTAATACCTACATTAACAATTTTATAAAGATCTTTGGCGCTCTCTGATAATGGAAACGCCAGACTACTAGTGTAAATTCCCATATTATTGGGACACAAACATCTTTTTTGTAAATAATCGTTTCTTTCAGCTTCGTTCCGGACACATTCCGCCAAAATATGAGTGACATCTTCTACGTTATCACATTCTGAACAGTTGGGTGACTCAGTCTTCCTCATTAAGAAAGCAAAGCTATTTAAAGGAATGTGTCCAGAACGAAGTCTAAACGCGGTTACAATTTCATGTCGGGACATCTCTGTGCCACCAAACCATGGACTGCGGGTAAGGCTGGGCTGAATGATCTTGTACCAAATCCCTTTAAACAGTGACCTCTCATCATGGTATTCTTTCCACAGTACCATACACTGGTCTCGTACTCTAAACAAGAGGTCACTAAATAAGGGCTGGCACTCCACGAAGATACCGTCTGTAATCGCCTCTTTCGCTAACCGATCAACTTGCTCATTTCCATACAAGCCAATATGGGATGGTATCCATTGTAAAGTAATTTTGTTCTTATTTTGGATCCTGGAAATGGATTCTAAAATTTTGTAGGCTATCGGTGTCCCTCGACAATTCGAGGTGCATCGAGCCAGGTGTTGCAGAGCACTTCTGGAATCGGTCAAAATTAAATAATTTCCTGATTCGAATGACTCGATGTATGAAATAGCTTCTGCGATTGCTAAAAGTTCCACATACATAATCGAAACTTTAGCACATGTTCTGAACTTAATGGAACATTTCATTTGAGGATCATAAACAGCCCAACCCGACCCGCTACCTTCCTGTGAACCATCAGTATAGATACAGTAATAATACAAATAATTAGTTGTTAAATATTGCTCACAAACTTGCTGTATGTGGGTAGATCTATACTGATGTTTTGGTTTATCAATTAAATCTACACAAGGTTTTACTACATTGGATAGGTCCACACTGCTGGCCCACGTGCTCATGGAAAACCTTTCTAATTGCACCGATGTTTGTATAGGGTTATTTATAAGAAACTCATGTACTGTCACCAATAGTGGTTTCTTTTTATGTTGCCAGTAACTCCGCTGGCATGAGCCGACAAGATTGTTAATAGCAGGAAATATATTATTACCTCGGAACGAATTAATTTTTAACCAATATTTGCCAGCTAGGTAGTATCGGCGTATAAATAAAGGTTGAATACAAAGTTCACATTCCATTACATGAATTGATGTCGTCCTCACAAAACCACCAATAATGCGCATGCACTGATTTTGTACACGGTCTAATTTTAATAAACTACCCTTGTGTCCATTGTCATAAAGAAAATTGCCATATTCTAGTCTTGAACGTATGATAGATATGTACAATTGTCTCAAGTAATATGGATGTACACCCCAGGCCGACCCAGCAAGCACTTGAAAGACTTTCATAGATTTTAAACATTTTTCTGCCACTTCACCAATATGTTTTTTCCATCTGAGTGAACGGTCTAGCCATAACCCTAAATACTTTATATTATCTACTACTTCTAACGAGGTTTCATTAATTAAAATATTTACATTTTCTCTCTTATATCCTCTCTTAAAAACGCAAACTTTACTTTTTGAAGACGAGATTTCTAAACCTATGTTTGAAAGTAATCTGACTAAAATATCCATTGAGTTTTGTAAGCGATTAACACTTTCTCTTATGTTATTATTAACCGAATAAATTACAAAGTCATCGGCGTATTGTGATATCATTACTCCGCTGCTCATTATACTTGTACAGATATTTGAAGTTAATATGTTAAAAAGTAACGGCGACAAAGGGTCACCTTGGGCTAAACCGCGACCAGTAGTGCGACAGATGTAACCATTATTTATTAAAACCTTCAGCCTTCTTTCTTTTAAAAAGTGCCATAAATATTGACATATTTTAGATCCAAAGAGTAAAGTAATATACAGGGCACCCCAATCAAATCCATTGTTTGCATTAGTGAAATAATATTAACATTATTATAGGCATTTTCCAAATCTAAAAAGCATCCGATCGTTATTTTGCTATCTGTAAAACCCGATTGTATATTAGATACTAAATTAACCAAATTATCCATTGTAGAATGACTTTTTCTAAATCCCGTAGTATATGGTGACAATATGTTATTTTTTTCGATGAACCATTCTATTCGGCTGTTTAAAATACTATGGAAAATTTTACACAGACACGACAACATTGATATTGGTCTTAGTGAGGAGTAAGACTGCGGATCGCGTCCAGGCTTAGGTATTGGTACGATCCTGACGTCACGCCATTGAGTAGGCACAAAGCCGGTTGACAGTGAGCCATTGTACAACGATAACAATATATTATGTTTACCATTATCCGGAAGATTTTTAATCATTGAGTATGAGATATTGTCACAACCGGGTGAAGTATCCTTAGAACGAATACAGTTTTTGAGTTCTTGTATTTTAATTGGTGATTCTAATTTGAGATTACTAGAAAAAAAAGATAGATCATGCGGTGATGTATAATCGGGAGTTAGGCTACGAAGTAACTTATTAGCTCGCCCGCTATCTACATATTGCCTAGTACTACTGCGTCCTTTAAACCATCTCATCTTTTGCCATACTTGACTTTGGGAAGTTGTACCGTCTAGTGATGTACAAAAATCCTGCCAACCTTTATTTTTAGCATTGCGTATTAATTTTTGTGACTCATATATTTTTGTTTTTAAACGTGCTAGATTATTGGGTATCGGATTGCGTCTAAAAGCTGAAAGGGCGAGTCTACGTTCAGCCACTGATTTGGAAAGGTCTGCATTCCAGTAAGGTTTGGGGACAAAGACGTTAGTAGGGTTCAAGTTAAATTTTGTTTGCGGAATATGAACGTCCGCTGCTAAATTGATGTAATCAATAAATTTATCGTAATCACTTTGAAGATTACCTGACATGTGAAAGTCAGAAAATATTGTCTTTAGCATTTTTTCGTAATTATCCCAATCAGCTCTCTTGAAATTACGTCTATAAATGTTTTTTGGTACAGCATTGAGATTTGTAGTGATTTTAATCATTAGATGGTCGCTTCCAAGAGATTCGTTCATTACGCTCCAGTTAAATGACATTGCCAAATCCGAAGAAACTAACGTAATATCAGGCGCGGACTGTTGTAGTTGGTTATTCACTAGCCTAACACGAGTGTACTTACCATCATTTAGTGTGACAAAACTGCTATCTAAAATTGCATCACAGATTTGCGATCCTCTTACATCGGTTTTGTAGGACCAATTGGTGTGGTGCCCATTAAAATCTCCCATAACAAGACATTTCTTTTGATGCACAGAAAAAATTGAGTCCCAGTCCCGCCGATTAGTACGCACAGACGGAGCACAGTACCCAGAAACAACATATTCGATATCACAACAATTTTCCACTTTGACACAGATAAGTTCGATACCCGGGTTTACACTTTGAACTGTAGAGAGGTGAGCTTGTATCGACTTATGTGTGAAAATAGCAACCCCACCATACCCATCATCCCTATCCTTGCGGAATATGTTATAACTTGACAGCTTAAGATAACTATCTGGTTCTAACCAAGTTTCACTTATGGCTGCAATGTGGACCTTTCCCTGTAGCAATAAGTTTTCAAATGTCATCAACTTAGATCTTAAACTCTGTGCGTTCCATTGGAGTATACTTAATTGAATTTTTTTGCTGTTATTATCCATTTATTAACATAAAAATGTCGAATGTCTGTTTTATAATGGGCCAGTCAGAGATATTTTCAAAAGTTGTTAATATTATCCAATCAATGCAACATCTTATCATACTGGTAATCTTTTCTAAAATTGAAGTATTCTTAAAAAAAAATATTTCCTTCAGTTTTTTCATTAGTTCTCCGAATGTTTTCCTGTTTGTAGTATCATTATATCTTTCGGGTTCTTCCTCTTCTTCTTTGTTGCTTTTATCACAATCAGAGTCTAGACACAAACTTTCCCAGTCAAAGTAGGTATTGTTGTAATACTGATTATGTGTTTTTTTCTTCGACTTTTGTGTCCTCGATTTATAAGTAGTAGAACTGGCGTGGCCTGCAGAATCTGCTAGATTTTTTGTCGCTTCAGTTGTTTTAGAGTTGCCCCTACCCATGCAGACAGAGGAATATAGTGGCCGCGGTGTTTTCTGTACAGAAGTTGAATATGTTTGTTCAGTTATAGGTTGAGGTACAGAATTTACTATATCAAAGCTCTCCGGAATTGGAGTCGAAGATGGGACGTAAATTATAAGGGCTTTTTTGTATGTGCAGTTGAATTGGGACATTATGCTTCTAAGTTTTTTCTCCTTTTCATACATAGGGCAACTTTTACTCAATGCAAGATGATCGCCTTTACAATTGACGCACCTATATGAGGTTGTGTCACAGCATTCATGGTTTTGGCTACATTTGGGACAAACAATTTTCTTGTTTGGACAAATCTTCTTGTAATGGCCGAATTTCCAACAATTGGAACATTGCGTAACAGGGTATACATATGGCTCCACATTTATACGAACTCCATACATATATATATATGCCGGTAGTGAGGATCCTTTGAAACATACTCTTAAAGTCTCACTGTCAGTCCATCCAGAACCATCTGACACTCTGCGACTTAACCGTTTTATTGATATTATTTCAGTATCAGATGTCAAACTATCTTTTAATTCTCCCTCGTTACAATCTAGATCTATGTTTTTGATTATACCGTAACTTCTTTCAACCTCCATCGTTTTAGAGATAACCCATTTCATTTCTTTAAATTCAGTGCAGTTAATTAACTTTTGTAAGTCTAAATCACTTTCCAATTGTAAAATCACTTTAAAATTATTCACATATCTAATGCGTAAAACGCGATTGATATTATTGACTTGTAATAGTTTGGCTAATTTAAACTGTTTAGGAAGGGCTTCCTTGCAGGTTATTGTAACTTCTGTTTTTTCTTCAGAATCTTGAAGCGTAATATTTCCTAAACTTTTATAACGTTTACCGTTGTTATTAACAACCGTCCAGTTATCATCGGTATCTGCTATCGACCTTTTTTTCCTTATTCGTGAACTATCACTTGTTTGTTGGTCTACAAGGTTTGTCTCCATCTCGTCTAATTGTGTATATTCTTCCGTTTCTTGTGCAATCATCACCGTGGTAGTTGTATTGGTATCATTAGCTAATTGGTTAGAACTCGACATTGTTTACACTTCACGACCTCACAGGTAGCCGCTGTCGCGACGCTGCGCCGCGCCAGCGCCGACCCTAGCACGGGCGGCGCAGGTGACGCGAACAACAATATTTTTTAACGACAAGTAATTAGCTTGTTATTGTGCACGTCTGTCTCGACCGTAGGACGACAGCACACCAAAAAAAAAAAAAAAATCTCCGTATTACCATTATGAATTACTTTGTTGAATAATTATTTCATCGTGTATTGCCTAAAAGTCCGTCAACGAATTTCACGTCAACCAAATTAAAAAAAATTTAAAGGCAACACTGCCGGAAGTCCGAGGAGAATCCCACAATATCTAAAAGAAAAGTCTATCTCTACGAACAAGCGTTGGCAATCTATTCTCAACCTTATTCAAATAACAGAAGAACAAAATTTGTAAGTGATATAGATGAATGACGTAAAATACACTGTGTTTTTTTCTATTCTACTTACGCTACCACGCATTACTTACATTTAAATCAGTGTTTCAAGAGCAGGCTTCTATCTTAAATCTTCTTCTTACTAATATTATAAATGCGAAAGTTTGTGAGGATGGATGGATGTTTGTTACTCTTTCACGCAAAAACTGAACGGATCTGAATGAAATTTGATAAGTAGATAGTTGACATCCTGGAATAACACATAGACTACTTTTTACGAAATTCCCACGGCCCGGGATCGGGATTTGCACGGGTAAACCTTCCCACGCGTACGAAGTCGCGGGCAAAAGCTAGTTAATTATAATTTTAAAGTTATAGAGGGAGAATTTACGGTTAAGTTTAATATTTGTTTTAGTATTGCGTGTGAGTGAGTTGTGTAGTATTGTTACAAATATTGGAGAGTGAGTGATACTGAAAGTAATGATAGCGACACAAGACCAACTTGTTCTACCAAAACAGCTAGAGCTGGAATAAAAAGGAAGCATTATGAACAAAAGTTTAAAGCTGAATGGTGTAAACTAAAAGATTTTTTTATATTTTACGTTATTTTTTTTGTTAATAATTTAAAAAGCAAATATTATTTTAATTAATTTCATTATAATCATATTATAATGCTGTTTTTTTCCTTTGAAAAATTACACGGTAATTTACACGGTACACTTTTAGTAAATTCACCGTAATTTGGTCTGAAACACCGTATTTTTACCCTAGCAACACGGTAACTCTCGATTTACATATGGAGACACTGGCTCCAAGGAACTTGTAGGTAGAAGATCCTTGATCTGCTCGGAAAACCCACAGCTAAAAGTAACCCAGGGGGGTGAAACTCCCGAAGAAACTTCAGACACAAAATTTGCCAAAAAAACTAGTGACATCTTATGTCTGGGGTCAACTTAGTTTTGTACGTAATGCGTTTGTTTTGCTAATAGATGGCAGCAGCTACGATATATTTATACACATATGATAATCAAAGTTAATAAAAAAATATTATTTGTATAGAAAAATTCATAAAGCATTATTTAATGTATTTAGGCACCTAATTCTTTAAATCACTAAATTAAATGGCATTATAATTTTACTGCATCATAGACTCTATACACCTCGCTTGTTTATGAAAAACAAAGAAAAAGAAAAATATAAAACTGTCAAAAACAGTTTGCCAAATTTCGATAAATTAATAAATTAACAGAAAAACATGTGATGAGTAATAAAATACCTAAAATGAAGGTAAAATATGCAGCACAAGTGTTCAGCCAGAGGGTGTCTAGCGCTTTACGTTTTTTATCGAGTTAGTATGTTTATAATTTCACATATTTGCATCATTATTGTTACCTAGCAAATTTTGCAAAATGTTATTAACCAACATTAATATTTTGTTTCAGAACACAACATTCTGCCCGAAGAGTGCAGAGATTTATTATTTGATAAGCTCTTCGAATCATTTAATGGTCATTCTTACAAGGGGTCATCAAAAATATATAAGCAGTGCTTAAAAAATAACTCGCTCCATTTCCAATTGTGGTATGATTTGTTGCCTATTTTAGACTCAATTAAATTTGAATCAGTAGTTCGTTCGTTCGTTATGTTTCGTTGATTTATAATGAATCCAAAAAATCATAAATATAAAAAATAATTAAATCTATCTTCACCGTGTTTTAATTTTTGCCAGCCTCTAAAATCTAATCTTTAGATTTTGGAAGTACTAGATTGATTGAAATGAATATTCTAAAATCAAAGATTTAATCTTTTGTCGATTAGAATATTTATTTCAATCAATCTAGTACTTCTAAAATCTTTAAAATAAGAAAATATTATTAACATGTCAGGTAGACGCCACCTATCGGATTTTTTCGGTATTAAACTACCGTTACGCTACCTGGCGATCAGGGTCAAAAACCCAATTTTCGAATCATAGAGTGGCGCATCTATCTCAGTATTTATATGTATCATCTCAGTATTTATATGTATCATCTATGAAGTAACCCTACCCAACGTCCCATCTACGGGCCTGTGCACAACAGCACACCACGTTTTTTAAACGCGCACTTTTATCCTACAGAACAGTTTGTTGTCGTTTATATCGATTCAAACGCGCGGCACCGGCGCGCAGTAGGACGAAAATCGAGTTTCATAGACATAGACCATTTACAATTTTTTTATCGTTTCTTTGCTGGAAACTAATGCAGACCAGTTAAGAAAGCCCCAATAGTATCATATTTTTGCACGTCAAGTGATTCTGACTCGAAAATATTATTTTTTTAATAAAAAAATGCATGGACGAATACAGCAAAATCCATTTTTATCGAGACTCGTGAGAGTGCCCATTATATCTTCGGGTATGATTTTTGTCCTTATTTTTTTACTATTTTTTGACATAATTATAACACGCCCCTAGAACTCGTCGGATTTTAGGTGAAAAAAAATGAAACTAATTTTCTTTATTTTCAATATATACATATAAATTACATTTTTAAATATTCTCTAAAAAAAAAACTTTTAAAAATATAAAAAAGTCCAAGCTACCGGTGGTCAGGGCTCCATAGAGAGGGACCTCCTAACGATACGCGCCGTGTCCAGGAGTACCGCTTTCTGAAGCAAGCCCTTGATCCAACCGTCTAACGAGAGCCTCCTGAGGTGTTGGTCGAGGCTCTTGGCTTTTCAGCCATTGGCTGAGATGACTATCGGTACAATGATTGCCGAGCTCACATCCCACATGTCGACAATCTCGTGTGCCAAGTCAAGATAGTTATCTTTCTCAGCTTTCACGAGGTTCTCGTCATGCGGGATGGTTATGTCGACAATCATGGCACGCCTCACGATTCGGTCCACCACCACTATATCAGGCTTATTGGCTACAATAGTCCTGTCAGTGATGATGGACCGAAACTAATTTTTATTATTATTTGATTTTGTTCCGATTATTTACGATAGGTAACGACAGGGGCGGATCGTGAATGTGTGGGGCCCTGGGCTGAAACTGCTCGGGGGCCCCTTAATTATCCAAATAATTGTTATTTTGTCAAGAAACTGTTTTCTATTTGAGGAAAATACAGTCAAGACTAAAATGGATTAAATTGACTTTCTTTAATAAGAGTTCGTATTTATATATATTTTTGATTACTGATGAGCCTGCTCTTGACCTCGATCACGCCTGATGGTAAACGACAAATAAGGTCTACTATAGGGCGACAGAGCATAGAAGTCGCCTGTTCACTCTTACTTTAAAGGCGGCAGACGGGTCATATCAAGTCATATGTAAAAGAAACATAGAGATTTATAACCAGTTTAGGCAGAGAGTTCCAAACTTTGATCGGGCGCACAATAAATGTAGAGGAGAATCACTTAGTATGACAAGATGGTATATTGCCCAAGTGAGGATGATACAGTAGAAACCTAACAGTAGAAGGCCTCTATTAAGTACTAGTATAGTAATTTATATAAGTACAAACAGTTATTTGCTCATCACTAATCCTTTTTTAAATCATAATATATGGAAAGAATTGACAAATGATTTAGACAGTCATTCATTCGACTGTTTTTGTCGTAATTTTGTTTCGATATACGACATCTTGGTGAAATAGCACTCCGCTTCACAGCTAGAGATTGTTAATGTCAAAATAATTAATATTTGCGATGGTATAGCAATTAGTGAAAACTGAAAAAATTAACAACTTTATTTTCAAAAATAAGAATATTTCTTTTAAATAAGCTAACGTTTTTTTTTAGATTTTTTATTTCAATTAATCAAAGTAAACACCCATTCAATCGATGCATCTTTTCCAACGCAGTAGTAGCTTGTTGATGCCCTTCTTGAAGAAATCAGTTGGATGGGAGGCAACAAATTCTGCAAAGGCATTTATACTGCCTCTGGGGTGTTGATTTTTTCCGAGAAGTTATCCAAATTCAGGAAAAAGTAGAAGTCTGTAGGCGTAAGGTCTAGTGAGTACGACGGATGGCGGAGAACTTCCAACCCCAGCTCTTGTAACTTGTAGACCGTCTGCTGTGTAGTATGAGATCGCACGTTGTCGTGTTTCTACAGCGCTTCTGCAGCGGAGCCGAGCGATTGACCAAAACTGGATAGAGATATGCGAGCTTCTCCATAATTGTGTTCAGTTGTGCAGTAATGCTCATCCTGTTTGGTAGGAAGCTGTGATGAGTTACACTAGGGTTAGACCACCAAACGGGGACCATCACATTTCTAGGGGTCAGTTTTCGTTTAGGAAAACGTTTAGATGCTAATCCAGGATCCAACAAATTTGCTGAGCGCTTATTATTGCCCATTCAGGATCGATTTTTCGCCGCAGGCAACAAAATTCTTTCGTTTATGTGCCTGTTGAGCAGTGCAAGGTACGTCTCGATGCGTCTTTCGCGGTGATGATCACTGAATTCGTGGGGCAGACATCAAGCTTTTTTACCTTGCCGATTTGACGCAAGTGAACCAATATTGTTTTGATACTAGCGTTGAAAGCTGCTGCTAATTCAGCCGCAGATTGGGCATCATCAGCTCCCACAATCGCCTTTGATTCGTCATTGACAACCACTGGGTTCATTTTTCAGGTCGAAATTTCCAGATCGGAAGCGAGCAAACTAATAACGGGTGGTGCATTCATTTTTAGAGTTCGTTTCGTTAACGTCGTTGAGGTTGCGGGCCGTAGGTACAAGCGGCACGGTTATGCCAAACATTGAAATAAGAATTCCATGTTTTAAAATAAAATTAATTTGAAATTAGAATTCTTAGCCAAAAAAATATGATTATCAAACTCAAACTCAACATATTTATTTCACATAGTAGTACATCATGTAGGCCATGGGCACTTACAAAACGTCAGAAGTTAGTGCACGGTTTGAAACTGGTCGTTTTCTATGGAGAAAAACCGGCAAAAATACTCCACAGTTACTCATTTAAAAATATATTTTTTACAATGTATCCATGATACAGGACAGAGGACATGAAAGAGGACAGCATATGATTTGATATTTATAATTTGAAATTGCCAGTACGACAAAACAGCGATTGCATAGATAAAGCCCTGTTATTAATATCAAATATTTATAAATTGTTCATAACTAGCAGTCGGGTAAAAAGAAGCCTATAACCTTCCTCAAGCTTCAACCTACTTCAATATCAAATTTTATCTTAATCCACCCAGTACTTTCGAAGATTAGCGCGTTCAAAGAAACAAACATTACTGCTTTATAATATTAGTATAGATTTCCTAAATTAGGAGCATTGTAGGATCTTTTCATAATCAGATTACTTTCAATCATTATAAGTACGATAATTCTATTACCTTCAAGGCTCAAGTCTCATATTTATAAATGAAATGAAATAAAATATTTATTTGTAAATTGGTTACAAATAACAATTTTAAGTTAAGCTAGATGAAGTCAGTGTTTCCTAACTGACTACTCTGAGAAGAAACACCGAAACAAACTCAGAAGTTTACATCTTTTTTAAAGTCCATACAATTCGTATTCGTCAAACCATATGAGAAGCATGAAGGTTCATGTCTGTAATGTCTTTTGAGGAAAGGAGCACGCAGATTTGAGTGAACCATCCAGACAGTGCAAGCATTTATCAGTTATCGTGTAGCTCAACTTTGAACTTAAGGAGCTCAACGATCTGACGAACAGTACCAAAGTAAGGACATTTGGGTAGGTCAGACAAATACTCAAACTGCCATACATCAACTATAAATTATAATGAAAATAACATAAAAAGAACTAATAACCTACATATTCCTCACATTCATAATAATAAAAATATAAAAGATAAAAAAAAAAACGAAAAAGAAATAATAATATACAAAGCATGTACATAGCATACTTTAGAAAGTCAATCATTAACACAGCAAAATATATTAAAAAAGCGCACATAAGTAGGTATATCATTGGAGCAACTCATTCCCAAGCCTTTTAGTCCTCAATATAGTCTTTGACTGTGTAAAAAGCTTTCTGACATAGCTTACGTTTTGTAAATAATTTGAATTTAATTAGAATAAGTTACTTATCAATGTATCACTTAATAGCACACTAAATACTCATACTCACACACAGTTGTGACAATTAAACACTGAGTTTGTATTTAGATGACAATAACAAAATTGTGGCGGTACCACCCGACGCAATTGCGCTGCAGGTAGTTCCTTGTAACGAAACGTCCTTCCTAGGTGTACTTGTTCATACTTGGTCACTGACAGGAACGCTCCGAACTAGTACAATCATAGATGTAGAAATATTCTACATCTATGAGTACAATTGTTCAAATGTACTAGTTCGGTCTTCTAGTACTATTAGTTCATTTTAGTTCATCAATAATTAAGACATCAGTCAGACGTGATGGAATACCTGCATATTTGATTTTCCTTCATACTTTGCAGGCTTAGGACTATCATTTTAATTATGATACATTTTAAATAATTTGAATATCATTTAAATAAATAATATTGAATGAATTATTAAAATGGCGTATCTAAAAATCAAATATTTACAGTGATCTTCATTTTTATATGTATACATATTTTCTTTTTTACAATCCACACGAAACAAAACCAAGCATTAGCAACATAAACTTGAACTTATATTGTTGAACCAATGACGTTGAGTAACTTCACTTAACAAAGTTAAAATAACAAATAAAAACATCGAAAACAATTACTATCAAAGAGCCATAGAAAGTCCGGGCCATAGATTATGCACATAAATGACCGGGCACAGTTTCTCGTTCTCCAGGTCATCGTAGTTTGTACATCACTTATTAGTTCAGCCGTTCTTACTCGGCTCTCGCGATTGGATGTCGCTAGGATTGGTGATTAGTTCACTGTACTAGATGACCGATTTGAGCGACAGAAACAGAATAGTTCGTTCTAGTTCACATTACGGAATTGCGTCCTAACAGTACATAGTACATGTACTACACAAGCCTACCGAATACCCGATCATTATAAGCGACAAGGGAATTCCCTGCTTCGTTCTCGATAGTCGCACATACTGATTGGTCGATTATGACGCTGCCAATATTATGTTTTTATTTTTTCCGAGTTTTAGATATATATGTAAGTATCGTCTATTTTATTAATGAGAACTGGTAACTGGCCCTGGGCTGCAGCCCAAATAGCCCACAGGTAGATCCGCCCCTGGGTAACGACCTAAATTGACCTGTATTTGACAATCAGCCTCTTGTCTAAGGCGGGTCACTGCCTCCTTAATGACAGTTTACCTGCTAATCCGCCATTTTATAATGGAATTCATATTTAATCATTGATATTTATAGGTCAATATATTTAATCCCTTACTAATGTAATGACACGTGATTAATCTAGACAATGGGCTCGACAGATGTTGTCCTTACTTGGTTTATCATTTGTTGCTTATTTACAAAAACAAAAATGACCAACGAAAAACAAAGTGATAACAATATTATGAAATAATGACAAGACTTAAAAAAATAACTGCAACAAGTAAAGAATTAGCTGAGATAAACTTGGAATTACTTGGAATTTCGGTAAGCGCATCAACGTTGGGAAATCCAGAGTTGAAAATGGCCGAATGGCGTAAATGACATTTGTTTGACAAGTTGACAAACAAGACAAGATGCTGCCAAGTCTATTTAACTCACCAAACTTCAGATGTCACTGTCGTCTATGGAAATTGATGGTGTAGATAGGCATGAAACGATACGATCTGGGTATCGATATTTTGACTCGATACCGTATCGGTCTCGAGGTATCGATACCTACTCGGTATTGAACGAAAAGTATTGATACCTAGTTGTATCAGTCAATTTTTCCGTCGGAAGTATAAGAGGCAAATAAGAACAGTGGTGTCAGTACATTGTATAGTCTTAAGTATTTATTAAAATAAAATACACAAAAATATTAAGGAACAAAATCTGTTATCGATGTGCTCCTTAGAAACAATAATTTTTCTAAATGTTTTCCGGTTAATCGATTTCTGTTCTGGTAGCAGTCACTGTGGCGTCAGCCTTTGAAAACAACCTCTCGCTAGGTACAGAGGTACCAAAATATGTAATCTCAAATATTCACAATCACGCTCAGACTTTTGTGGTCCCAGTATCACTGATTTTGCTAAATATTGCTATTACAAATTCAATTTAGTTAAGTTTTAATTTAATGAAAACAAATAAACAACCGCCACGCTATGAAGGAATGTAATGATACCGACTGCATGAATGCATAAATCACGAAAAACACAGATTATACCATTGATATAGAATTCCGTAGATTGGGCTTGAGAGTGAATAAGAGCTCCCGCTCTTAACGGAACTTTGCTGTGTTAGAAAGATAGAGAAAGTGACGCTGTTAACAGGACCAAAAGACGTATTGCTACCAGTCCCTTCCGGCCGGCCCCGGTAATGGTGAACGCAGACCTAGCCGCACCGCACGCGCCGCAGTCCCTGAAACGACCGAACTCCCCTAGCCGCAGCTGATGACGTCACCCGCACGCAGCGTGGATGACGTCATTCGCATCCACGGCGCGCAGTGTTGCCAGAGTTATAAAGTAGACAGAGAATCTCTGTCAACGGTTTATAATAAAATTACTTATTCTCGTATAAATAAATAATTACTTGCTTATTCCCTATTATAGCACCTACAGATAAAATTACACAAAAGAGCAAAATACCAATACCAAATACAGATTTTATACAGATATTTTAAATCTTCGGATAGATAATGCTTTCAAAAATCTGGCAACACTGACGGGAACGACTGCAGCGACTGCGGCGCGGATAGATGTGCGATGCCATTAACAAAAAGCGATGACTGCGGGGACTGTAGAGACTGCGGTGCGGCTAGGTCTGCGTTCACCATAACTGTTTACGCGAGCATTTCGGCAATTACTTAAGTGAACTACAGTGATAACCTATGATTGAATAACTATAATACGATGGTGTCTTGTGCAGTACCAGGATGTGAATCTTCCAAAAAGAAAAATCCCCAGGATTACTCGTTTCACCAGTAAGTTTAAAGGTGTTGATAGAGTCTGGCAAACGAAAGTCTCAAACTCGAATTATTTGCACTTTTTATATGGCAATGCTATACTAATGTCAAACTCGATTTTCCAAAACTAGACTTTAGACATTGGCAGAATAGTCGACATCGGCTCCACTTGCCATTAACCAAAAATAGAATAGAATAGAATAGAAGACGGCGTGTTGTTGGTGATTTGTTTTGATCTTGTTAATAGCGTTTATTCAGCTAAAAATGAACAAAACTATTAAAAGAAGAGTACGGGAGATGTTGTTTCGCATGATGTCTAAATATCAAGAAAAACAACAGGAGAAAGACGCCGAATTCAAACGAAAACAAGATTGTTTACGTGTGGTGTTCGATTTCATCTATACTAATATTATAAAGAGGTAACATTTGTTTGTAAGTTTGTTTGTAAGAGCTAATCTTCGAAAGTACTAAGTGGATTTGGATGAAATTTGGTATGGAAGTAACATGAAGCTTGGGGAAGATTATAGGCTACTTTTTACCCGACTGCAAAAGAAGGGGGTTATGTTTTTATCGTGATAAAGTCGACGGGCGCGAAGCCCCGCGCGATTGCGAGTAAGTTAGTATGACGCTACTAAGTTGATACTTTGTCGTAATTCATAATTTATATTTATCTTTTAGCGAGGAAACATATTTATCTGTTTTGATTCACATTCATTTATAGTATTTTAAACACCTTCATAATAATGCATTATGGTTATTTAACATACTATTAAATGTTGCATGGTTTTTAACCATTTTCTTTTCTTTTATAGAAAATCTGGTAGATGTAGCAAGGGTTGATGAAATGGTGAAAACTATTGAAAAACTTACGGATTTAGAGCAGAAAGATAGGATAAGAACCCAGAACCAGTACTTGGATGAAATAGCTTCAAACACTGGTAAGTTTTTACTAGGAGGATATAACTTTTATAAAGATGTAATTGAATTCATGATTTGCAGAACCTAATCATTCTGTTTTACCATTCTTTACAGAAGTGAGCGTTACTACATTAAAAAGAATTAAAAAGGAAGGTTGCGCGTAAAGGCCATATAAACCCACAGTGTCCGACTTAGATGGTTTCGACATAGATGCTATTCGTAACAAAATTAACGAATTTTATGTCGTTAGAAAATAAGTTTAAAATGAAACACACCAGAGCCAGTATATGAAGCTGATGAAATTCTGAAGCAGAATGGGCACGAGGTATTGCGACTTCCCCCTACCACAGTGATCTAAATGCCATTGAGTTAGTATGGAGTTTGGCTAAACGTAAAGTGGCAAGTAAAAATATTGTTCTGCCTGCAGTGGAGTTAGGGAAAGTTATAAAAGAGTCGTTTGAAAATATAACTCCCGAGTGAAAGAAAATGACTGGTCATGACATCCATGTTGAAAATAAATATAAAGAAATGGACAGAATTGCAGAAAATAATTTAGAAAGTTTTAAAATTAACTTAGGAAACAATGATTCCAGTGACTAATGAAACTTTCCAAATAGAAGTCTTACATTCAGATTTTGAATATAGTGAATAAATCAGAACTATTTTAGAATAAGTACTGTTGTTTTTTTTAATTCGAATTAAGACACAATATCTAAACTATTACCTATCTAAACTACCTTTTGTATTTTTATTCCGATGAAATGAAATAGATAATTCTAAAGTATCAAATAAGGTTATTCCAGGTATTTCATAGTAGTTTTGGGGTTGCTATGCTGATATTTTTTTAAATTGCCGCGCTTTTTCAGTCTCCACTTTCGTTTGCCAGACTATATCGTTATTTCTGCAATAAAAATGCACTAATAAACCGGCTTTAAAGCAAAATATGATGAGAACATTATTTTATTTACGATTTAGATGAATTCATTAGCATGCCTAAAACCGACGTATTTGAGAAATAACAAATAGAGAAATACGAAGGAGTTATAACCTCACTTTTTAGTGATGCGATGGCCTTATATTTGTTGAAATCGACAGCTAAGATTACTTCATACAAATGCATAAACAAAATAAAATATAGATAGATTACAATCGTATCTATACTAATATTATAAAGCTGATGAGTTTGTTTGTTTGAATTTTAACACGCTAAACTCTGGAACTAGAAACTACCTGATGGTTCAAATTGAAAAATTATTTTAGGGTTGGATAGTCCATTTATCGAGTAAAATTATAGGCTATATAATATCGCGCTTCGACCCACGGGAGTGGAGCAGTAACCAAAAAAGATATGGGTGGGAGTCTGCTAGTTAAATAATATTGATAGGCTTGATAATAGATTTAAAAAATTATGAACTGTTTTTCCATTGAGTTCACTTAACAAGACACATTGTTTGCAGATTTCCTACAAATCCGGTGATAAGAAAAGTGGTTACGAATGCTACATAGACCAAATTGGACTTCATGCAAAATTTAATATTAGAATTAGATATGAACACAAGTTACGAAATGTAAATAAAGATAGTATTCGACAATTCTATAACAAACTAGTTATTTTTAAGGGTACTTAAAAGTGTGAACTGTGCATTTCATTAATAAATAATTTTTTATAAGTAAATCTTTTTTGTTTCACTATTTTCCTTAAAATGTTAGCTTTATGGCCGCTCAGTTAGTGGCACAGCGTGGAATAACATGGCAAAGCATTAATAGAAATGTCTAAGGACGCTTGGGAATCCTTCTGGTTAACTTAGGATCCCCTGGTATACCGAGAGTTACCGGGACATACTGCGTTAATTAAAATCTTTCCAATAGAAATTGCGTGATACTCTGACAAATAAACATTGTAATAAAACATATTTACGGCATCAGTATTGTTCTTAGAACACGCACCTAGTATTTTTAACTTTTATATTTACTTTGCTGTTCGTCCATCTCACGTTTTACCGCTAAATGAGGCTAGTCGCATGCCGACAGCGTTTATTGCATCAGACATTTAATATAATGACTCATGACGTCACATAAATTATCGATAGACACCAACAAAGGAATGGACAAGTCACAACACTGTCTATGCACACAATCACGTCATTTTACACATACTTAGATCAATGGTGTTTCGTCACGTTTGATTGTTGACATTACCAATCTACTGAATTCTATATCTATGGATTATACTGTAAGAAAGGCTGCCAACGGAGAAGTAAAAGAAAAGATGCGATCGACCGATCGACCGAATACCTATCGCTACAAGTACTTACTTCCCGATACTACTTGTTATAGTCCTCGTCACGTAAGTTGGCAAGGTTTTGGCGTAGTGGGGGTAAGTTCGCGCATCGTGCCAGTGTTGCCAACGTAGGCGATTTTTCGCCATTTAGGCTAATCACGAAGAGAATCGGCGACGAAAAAACACGAATGGCGACCGGTCGCCTTTTAGGCTACTTCAGTTCAGGTTTGAACCTTTTGGTTTTGTTTGGTTGTCTGGAAAGTGGAAGATATCGCTCTCAGTGATAAGACAGTCATTGTAACTAAATTATTAGCAATATAGCTATTCAAGTGTGTTTCAATTATTGGTGTACAATAAAATGTATTCAATCTGTCTGTCATAAACGAGCTTAACAAAAAAAAAACATGTCCCATGCAAATTAATGTAAAAGGTTTGTGATACTAGGAAAGAATGGATGGCACTCACTTTATTTATTAGGAAGCATATTATATATACGCATAAACTTGGGACTTTTTCAGATTAGAAGCGATCTTCACACAATAAATATACGCAATAAGCGTGAAATTGTTATACCCAAATGCTGATTAGCCAAGACTAGCAGTTATGCTTCATAAATAGCATACGCTTTTATAACAAGTTACCAAACTCTGTGTCTGTGTGAAAATTTAAAACCCTTATCAAAAAAGCATATTTTATATTGAGGACTACGTTGAAGTCATGATTGCTTGGCGATGATTCCTTCCTTCTGCACAATGTGGCTCGGGCTTATTGTGATTGCGTTATCAACTAGTCTCTTAACAACTCCACTTTAGTGAGTGTGTCCTTTTATTTTGTTTGTTTGTACTTTTCCCTACGATAATCCATCCGATTGGACAGATCTTTTTTGTTTAGTTTTTATTACTAATAAATAATAAAATATTGTTTAATATTACAATGCATTCATTTTATTTTAAATTACATTGTTTGGTGTGAATTGGTAACTATCATACCTTTTAAACGAGTATTATTATGGATACATTATAGAAATGAATGATATTTTGAAAAGAATAACTGTGGAGTTTCTTGCCGATTCTTCTCCATAGGAATCGACTAGTTTCGTGCCGTGCACTAGCTTGTGACGTTTTATAAGTGGCCATGTAAAATAAAATATGTTGAGTTGAGTTGAGGCCACGTTTTTGTTTATGGTTAGTTACCTTCGGGGAATACCCTGAATTTATCTTTATCTGTACCAAATTTAGAATGCAATGATGTGATAAGAATTAATTCTGTGTCGGGGTCTGTGCTTTCTGATAGCTATAACCTAGGAATCTAAACACTCCCAGGTTATAGCTAAGAGTAAGAGTGAAAAGGTTACTTCTAGGCAAGCATGCTTCGTCTTCGTCCACATCATCACTTAACATCAGTTGAGATTGTGGTCAAACGCAAGCCAATCAACAATAAAATAAAAATAAAAAATTAGTGTAAACGCAATTATCTTATTAAACTGAGTGAGTAGTTCGGGCCAATTTCGGTTATTATTTATCACTAGCTTCTGCCCGCGACTTCGTACGCGTGGGAAGGTTTTCCCGCGCAAATCCCGATCCCGTGGGAATTTCGGGATAAAAGTAGCCTATGTGTTATTCCATAATGTCAACTATCTACTTACCGAATTTCATAAGGATCCGTTCTGTAGTTTTTGCTTGAAAGAGTAACAAACATCCATCCATCCTCACAAACTTTCGCATTTATAATATTAGTAGGATTAGTAGGATAGGATAGGATAGGAAGTACGATTAGTAGGAAGTAGGATTTTCATTTGGCTTCGTACAGCATTTGTGTCAAAGTATTTGTTTCACGAAAAATTATTGGCGCATACATTATGCGCGCTGAGTGGATGAAAAAAATACCAGCATTTAAAGCAAGTAAAGTAGGTAAAAATAAATTGATTTAAACTACATTTTACTGATATTTTAGGCTACATAATTAGGCTACCTCAGACTGAAATTCGGCTATATTAGGCTACTTAAGCTGTGAAAAACGGGCGACATTGGTCCCCGCGTTGTTGGCAACACTGCATCGTGCACTTAGTGGAAGAAAAAAAAACACAGTGAAAAATTTGGATAATGAATTTTCAAAAATCTTCTTTTTCAAGTAAATAAACATCGTTCATTGTAACGTATGTATGTTTTTAAATACACCGAATGCTCGCGCATGCGTAAAACACGAAAAGGAAACCGCATTCAACACTCGCATCAACGGTACTTGCTCGATCTAAAACAGTTGTAACGAAACATGCGAGTAACGTGAGTAACGTTTCGTTACTCGGTACTTGATGGCGCGGGCGCACCCGTTACTCAGTACCGAATAGATACGGTTAGTGCTCTGACTAAGGAAAAAAAGAGGACATGGCATAAACATTCTATACGAACAGTAGTTATAGGAATATGATGCATTTCGACGGCATAGTTACTGATATATCGGCATCTCTTTTTAACTTGTGAGAGTAATCATATGTAAAAAAGGACAACATTAGTTTTATCATTGCCAAAAATGGCAACATAACTTTGGTGATGTCACAAAATACCTAACTGCGGCCGGCCGCCATGTTTTGTCACAGTCAACAACAAGCACAGACTACATAGAGACAACAAGTACATCAGTTGTCATCGCGACTTGCTTGTTTCAGTGTTTTTAAGAAAATTTGGTGATAATAGGCGAAAATTGTGCTTGTTTATAGTGTAAGAACTTGCATAATACTGCATTTATCATGGGTAGGTGCAGTGTGTTAGGCTGCCGCATGAAAAGCAACAAAAACATCCCAATAAAACGTTGCACAGGTAACATTCAAAATATCTGATTTTTTTCTATTATTTTGAAAGATTTTGCTATTTTTGGGAAAGTTTATAAAGATACACTTGCTTTTATGTAATTATTTACTGTTTTACTGTTTATATTATGTGACTTTTAAGCAAATCATTTGTTAGTAAACAGAGAGTTAGAGTTACGGTTCGGAATTTTCAATTTATCGATAAAACATATCGACAGGTGAATATTATTTAACTCGATTTCTTTTTATGATTTTAGATTGCCAACATGTAAAGAAAGAAAAGAACAGTGGCTGTATATACTTGGGATTGAAAATTTGAATACTACAACCAAGCATATTTTTATTTGTTCCCAGCATTTTGAAGATAAATGTTTTAACCGAACTTTAAATATAACAAGACTGCGCGATGATGCTTTGCCTTCAAGTGAATTATTGGTAAGTTTTGAAAATAGACAAGTTTATTGTGTTTACCTATTTACTGACAAGTAACCAATCCAAACCAGTTGATGGAGAGAGAGGAGGGACGAGAAGCATGTCAGCAACAGCAGTTCTATATTGCTGAAATACTGGTATAAAGTTTCAGGTTTAAATACACATCAGTCAGAATAAATAGATAACTTTTTTTCTGAAAATTATAAAACATCCTTAAAATTCTCGTACAGACTGAATCAAAACCTAATATAAGTTATATGATTTTAATTATCCACCTCCTCACACAGATTAAGACACATATACCAGCACTATTTTTACTCCTGATACATGAATGATACATACATATATCAGGTATAAAATGTTGTGTCTATGTTAAAATGCAAGCTAAACAAATGTGAGCGTGAGTTAGTGATTAAATTCGCAATGTAAATATTATTAAACATTTATGGTTATTCTTTATATAGTTACCAGTACAATTTGACGAGTGTGAGGAACAACGATCTGTTCCTCGCAGGGTGTTGGAAGAGAAACCTGTTTGCAGCACTTCCAACAATGCAGATGTAAGTGTAATATTTCATAATAATTATGTTCCTTATGGTAATTACCATGCTATCTTGACTTTTAAATACAAACTCACTCAATATAAAAAAATGTTGTTATTTCTTTACAGTTACCAGCCTAATTTAATGAATGTGAGGCACAACATTTTTTTCTCACAAAGCACTGGAAGAGGAGCCTGTCTCCAGCACTTCTAGCTATGCAGATGTAAGTGTTCTATTCTATAATATGTTACTGTATGTACTGTGGGCAGCGTAACTGGTAATTTCAAATTAATTTACGGCAAAAACTTAACGAAGTTGCAGAAAACTAGAAGTTAATGCGTTTTTTTTTTGTTTCAGGATAAAGCGCTTGAAATTATTCAAAAATTAAAAATGTGAATATCGGAAGAAAAAAATTAAAACATTAAATGAAAAAGTGAGAAGACAGAGTAAGAAAATCCAGACTATAATCTACATCTGTGCCAAATTTCATAAAAATCCGTTCAGCCGTGATTGAGTAACAAACATCCATCCATACAAACAAACTTTCGCACTTATAATAATATTAATAAGTAAGGATTGTGTGGTTTGTATTTTTTTTTGTTTGTTCAACATGCTCATGTTTTATTAATGTGTATATTTGTATAAAATTTGCGCAACGTGCTCTTATTTGATTATTGTGTATACATATTTGTATTTTAGAACTTAAGTATGACTGGGATAAACGGCTTTTATAGTTTTCAATAAATCTGTGTAAAATGATAATTTTTGTTTTATTATGAATGATCGAGCCATGTAGTAGTACTTAAATAAAAAAAATAATGTTAAGTTATATTATTAGTTAATAAAAATAAGTATAGTCTGACAAACGATGAAAACAAACCGTATTTTGTATTTATTTATTCTTTTCATTGGTAATTATAGACCTTAGGTACAGGTACTGCAGTCGTGGTATGCTAATCAGTAATAGTGATACTCTAATAAGGTTCCTACACATATGCCCCGGCACAAGTCGCAGAAACTAGAAGTCCGCACGAAACTCAATCTTAATTCCAAGCGCTAAGTAACCCTGAGCCGCGCGCGGCATCCTCCCCAGCCGGCGGCACTGTGTAGGAGGTTTTTTACTCACACCCACTATGTTGAGCGTGGTCGCCACAGTTGTTCTGGCCGCAATTTCGGTCGCATACTACGCTCACAGGAAAAAGCGAGCAATGAACACAGCGATCACAAGGCTACAGTTTTTTAATCGTGATCGCCGCGGTGGCAACTGGGAATAAATGGGATAGACATACCACACCATAGTAAAATTTGTTTTATTATGAACATACCTGTACAAGTACAGAATACAGATAGTTAATTTAATTGCAGTAGCATCTATTCAGTATCCACGTGCCCTGCCTGCCATGTAAAGTGACACTCTTCGAGCGTGTGCGTTTTTATAGCTCACATTACCACGTAAATAAAACTGAAGAAAGCTAAAAAAAAACGTGTGCATCTGGATTGGGGGCCTATTTTTTTAATCCTTGCGAAACGAAATAAGACTTATAGGGAAATTAGTTAAAAATAGTAAAAACTTAAAGCAAAGGGCCATGAATTTCTTAAACGTTAAACTCATTTTCGACAATTTTGAATTCTGTAAGCACCGTGCAATTCAACTATCGATGTTATAATGCGCGCAGCTCTACGGCAAGCCGCCATCTTTGTGCCAGACTCATAATAGGTATGCACGCTTTTTTCGTAGTATTTCATGTCTATTCTTTTTTCCTTAGTCTGAGGGTTAGTGTAGAGCAGTGTTGCCAATTTAGCGACTTTGTCGCTAGAAATGACGACTTTTGCTTGAACTTTAGCGACAAGGAAAAAGATTTGACGACAAAAATGATCTAGCGACTTAGCTGACGACTTTTCAAACTACAAGAAAACTAAACATATTATGCCCAACACCTTTTTAAAAAATTCTCACTAGCAATTAAATTATCTTTACCAGTGGTAACATTAAAGCAATGTGTAATTTAATTCGGGGAATCCCCGTATTTTATTATGTTATGTAGTTTTCTTACTTTTCCTACCTACGTACTTAAGTCACTATTAGTTTGAGTGAAGTTCTATTCGGATTCTAAATTCTTTATGCGCTGTACCCAGCCTGATTTTTAATTCGTTACCCATCATAGTAATTACAGTGTATGAACTGTTTTGTGGACTTGTGGTGAACAAAATTATGGAAATACCTACGAAAACGAAGCAGTACATTCAAAAATATCGAGAAACATCAGAGACCGAGCCCGAATTCAAGGGATGGCTGAAACCAGTCTTTGGAGATTTTTCTAAGGCAATAATTTTGATGCTGACTGTACATAAGGCGTGTGTGTTGATTTATTTTTTAATTATAAAGATTGTATTGCTTATGTAGTACATTCTTCTTCACTTGCTTATGCCCTTTCCAGGCTGCTAATGGCCTACAGTAACCGGAAAGTAAGTAAATCCGGGATCCGTCTTTAGTTGAATCAGTTTTAGCGACTTCTAGCTACTTTAGATAATAAATCTAGCGACACGATTTTGCTGGAGTTGGCAACACTGGTGTAGAGTAAAGTAAGATGTCAAACGAAAACCAAACCAAGTGAAAGTCCAAGTTTGGATTATTGTTGATTTATGTGAACTTACAAAAATAGTGTATTAATTTCCATAAACTTTTTATTAATTAAGGTATTCAGTTTCAGCTTTTTGATTTCAGTTAGGTCGCTCACATTACGAAAAATCGGAGATGAGTACGTGATGAAAATATACAAGTGCATCTAAACTTATTTTTATTCTTGCACAGTTCTAGGTTCACATCAGGACTACAGAAAAGTAAACATAGGATTTAAGTTCAACATCTAATTATCATGTAATAACAGCTAGTGGTATCTTACTGATAATGAAACAATTTGTCAGATAAACAAATTTTTTATTGCTAAAGATTTAAAACTTGTTATCTTTAATTCGAGACCACAATAGCGCTAGGATGGACATTGTTATTAAAGTAAATAACCAGTCTAATGGAAGAGATAAACTGGCCAGGTTAGTCCAAAATTTTATTTTATATTCAAGTACTTTCAGCTACCACTTTCTTTTTAAATTTTAAGCCTAATATATTTAGCATAATTTTGTTAGACAAACAAAAATGTAAATGAAACCAAAGTAACAGTAATTAAATGAGATTCATTTACTGTTCACATGATCCAAAATAAATGGTATAATAAATAAATAATGAATAGTGCTTTATTATCTTTTCAGACTTATACAGTACACAAGCCGGCTAGTTTGGCATCAATTGGAAATAAGAAATGCAAACAAATACTCCATTGACAGAATCAAAAATTTGGAACTCACTTTTAGCTCTTTCAGAAAAAGTAAGTACTATATTATTAGTTGAGGATCAGATTGTTAAATAAACTCTTTTGCAAATAAAACGGGCACCTAAGGGAATTTACGTTCTAAGGTTGATTTGAGTTAATTAAATGAAATTTATTGCTTTGACGTAGTCTGTATACTTATAATCATGTAAATTAATGCGCGTGAAGTGAATTCGGACAATTAAAAGAAAAAAATGACGGATTCTTTAAAACCGATGTACACGCCCAAACAATAAGAAGTGGTCGGCAATAAAGACAAGATTCTTTTTTAACTTTTTTTAATTAAATAAAGTTACAAATGTAAAAACCTAATAACGAGTGTGACCTCCTCTTGCCAAAATCACAGCTTGAATCCTTCTGGGCATGCTTTCCACGATGTTTTTAATAATGTTTTGAGGAATACATTCCCACTCTTCTGCAATGACTCTTTTTAGCTCCCTGATGTTTTGTGGAGTAGGTTGCACTGATCTTACCCATCTCTTTTGAACATCCCAGACATGCTCAATTGGATTGAGGTCAGGACTTCGAGTTGGCCAATCTAAACGACGGACCCCAACTTCTTGCATGTATGCTTCCACATCGCCAGAACGGTGCGGGCGAGCATTGTCGTCCATAAAAATGGAATCTTCCCCAAGTGCAGTCAATGTGGGTTGTGCATATGGATTTAGGACTTCCATTATGTGCCGGTGTGCATTTAATGTTCCATTTTCTATGAAAACTAGCTCCGGACGCTCCGTCGAATTAATTGCTGCCCAAAACATAACGGAGCCTCCGCCATAAGGAGTGATTTCTTCGAAACACACTTCCGCATAGCGTTCCCGTGGGCTTCGCAGCACTCGCCGGCGTCGGTCCTCTCCACACAAAGAGATTCTAGCTTCATCAGAAAACAATACTTTATTCCAGTCCTCCAGAGTCCATGAAGCACAGTTCCGAGCAAACTGAAGTCGAGCAACACAGTGCTCACGGAGTAATTTAGGGCCCCGAGCTGGGCGGTCACTCTTGATATTGGCAGCCAAAAGCCTCCTCCTGACCGTCCATAAGCTAACTTCTACTCCTCTTACTTCTTCAAGACTCTTCTTCAGGTCCACACTTGACGCTTTACGATTCCGCAACGCCTGACTCACCAAGAAGCGGTCATCTCTTGGTTCTGTGCATCGTTTTCTTCCCGAACCGGGTCTTCTTTTGACCGATCCGGTCTCTTGATACCGTTGCCAAGTCTTCTGGACAGTTGAACGACTCACATTTAGCCGCTGAGACACGTACGTTTGCGAACAACCTTCTTCAAGTAGGGCTATAATTTTACCGGCCCTTATCGCTTTATCACTCATATCAAAAAGTGGTATTTAATGTAAAAAGAAAGATTAAATTGTTTAATTTGCAGAAAATATCCAAAAAGTTTTAAAATATCGTAATCAGTTAAAAATCGTTTCAGCAATTCGCGCCATTAGTAAAGCAATTTTAGAATAATCCACAATAATCATTATTTTCCTTTTATTAATTTCAAATTTTAAATTTGGAACGTAAAGAATCATGCCAGGATGCTTCAAATAACATGCCAATACATCGTCAAATTAATAAAACCTATTACTTGTTCTTCTTCATTGAAGTAGAAAAAAAAAATTTAAAGTGCCCGTTTTTTTTGCAAAAGAGTTTATATAGTTCTTACCACCATGTTGTAAGTGTGGGATCCTTCATACAAATAAATTGCTTCAATCTTTAGGTACACTGCATTTATTTCATCCCAAAAAAATCCTTTACAAAATTCTAAATAGATCTAATACATGTTTGATGTAACTTGGTAAAACTGCTCTAAAAATCTAAAACACACGCTCGACCATGTTCAACTCAACTCTTTGTTCAACTCAACCATAGAACTCAACTGATACAATATTTTTCTCACTCGACCTTTCTTTTTATCTAAGTATCATCTAATATTCAAAAACCTTCCTAACATCATAAGGTTTTACCTACCTAACCTGCCAGTAATTCATAGACATAAAATTCTATTAAGCTAATATTACATCCCCTCTGAATTTTATGTTTATTACAATTATAATAATTCATCACATTACAGAATGTCCTTTACATATCACTCACTATACACTGTCTCAATCTCAAAAACTTTGTTCTGTCCAGTGGTTTAGTTAGTATATAAGGTTGGGGAAAAAGTATTTTCGCATTAATAAAATCTCTTTGGCTATACTATTTGTATCTGGCTGGTTTTGGTATCATTGAAAGTTTAAATTTTAAAGAATATAATTCCAAATTCAAATTAGGAAAATGTGTGATTTTCATTTGTTTTTCGTACTGTCAAGATGAGTGAATCTAATGAAGAAATTCGATACATTTTAAAATTTTAATACAAAAAAGGTAAAAATGCAACGCAAGCCGCGAAAAAAATTTGCGATGTTTATGGACCTAGTGCAGTGTCTGTGAGAGTATCACAAATTTGGTTTAAGCGTTTTCAATCCGGAAATTTTGAAGTCAAATATGCACGTCTCTCTGGTCGCCCTATTACGGATAAAATGGATGCCATTTTTGAAAAAGTGGACCAATATCGGCATATCGGTAGTTACGACGTTGCTGAAGAACTGGGAATTGACCAAAAAATAGTTTTGGCGCATTTGAAAAAAACTGGGTACACAAAAAAGCTCGATATTTGGGTACCTCACGAGCTCACTGAAAGAAACCTAATGAACCGTGTACTCATTTGTGATTCGTTATTACGACGTAATGAAACCGAACCATTTTTGAAGAAGCTGATAACTGGTGATGAAAAATGGATCATGTACGACAAGAACGTGCGACAAAGGTCGTGGTCAAAGGCCGGTCAGGCTTCACAGACTGTGGCTAAACCCGGGTTAACTCGCAACAAGGTGATCCTGTGTGTGTGGTGGGATTGGAAGGGCATTATTCATTATGAGCTGTTACCACCAGGCAGGACCATCGATTCTGAACTCTACTGCGAACAACTGATGAGATTAAAACGAAGTTGAGAGAAAGCGGCCGGAATTAATCAACAGAAGGGGTGTGGTTTTTCATCATGATAACGCTAGACTTCACACATCTTTAGCCACTCAGCAAAAATTAAGAGAGTTTGGCTGGGAGGTGTTAATGCATCCGCCGTATAGTCCTGACCTTGCACCTTCAGATTTCCACCTGTTTCGGTCTCTTCAGAATTCTTTAGGCAGTGTCAGGTTAACATCACGAGAGGACTGCCAAAACCACTTGTCGCGGTATTTTGATCAAAAGTCCCAAAATTTCTATAGCAATGGGATCATGTCCCTACTAGGGCTTTCATCCCGGGAATCTCGGTCTCGAAAATTTCGAGAGTCTCGACGATTTTTTAGTATTTTCGAGACTCGAGACTAACATCTTCGTCAAGAAGAAAGAAGGTCACGGGAGTAACGAGACTTTTGAGACTACAGTAACATAAAAACTGTATTAAATAATTTATTAAACCAATAGTAATTTTTTATTATGGGTATGGTAATGGCAGCACGGTCGAGTGTAGTGTAAGGCTTAGTATTATCTGTGGAGGTTGAATAACCTTATTGACAAATAACACAGATTTTGTCTATATATTATAAATGTAAATTGCTGTGCCCGAAAGGGTCCATGTGAACTATTACCTACTTATATTAAGATCTTGTTAACACATAATTATGATTGCAATAAAAATTGAATTATGGAACTATTCTGATTGAATTGAAAGGGGTTCGAACTTTATGTATGAAGACTGGCATGTCGACCCTCCGCCAATTTTAATTTTTTTTTAGAAATCGTGGCGCATGCTGAAAGCGGCATGTGTTTAACAAAAAATATCAGTAACATGGTACCCCAAAATGTCACATTACCGAGATATTTGAAGGTAAACATCGACATATGACTACAAGGACAATCATTAAAAGTAGACTTATTACGTGTCTATAAGCATCAGATTGTATCCAAATAATCGTTCCCAGATTGATTATGATTATTAATGTTTATAGAAAGAGAGTAGGTACATTAGACGCTACTAGGAGCACGAGAATACTACTACAAATAATTATTTATCCACTAAATCGCATCGCAATGAAACGCAGTCGACATATCACTATCGTGTGGCGGATCATGTGACACGTTACTCAGCTTGAAAACGTTTTTTAGCAGTCGTTAAACAAAAGGTATGTCGTTTACGTTAACATTTATTTATAACTGTAAGTACAATATCAAACATAAGTGAATATTAATACTAAGGTGTGACATTCTAAAAGATTTATAATATATCTAACACGTTTCATAAAAACTACTATACTACATAATCCATAAATTCAGCAGGAAGTGGGGTAGGGGTTCTTGATGCCGAGTCTAATCCATGTACCAAAGAAAGACATGTACCAAAACACTTTAAGTTCATTTTATAATACGGTGGGATGAAAGACAGCCAACACGCGCGTATGGTTTTCTTTGAAATGCGTTTTATTGCGATGCGATGCGATTTAGTAGGCAAATAATTAATTATAGTAGCGGTTTTGTCGTACTGCTAGACTAATAAGCTAAGTACTAATAAGCGTATGGATGCGTAATGAGTCTATTTTTAATGATTTTCGTTGAAGTTATATGTTGATGTTTACCTTCAAACGTTTACGTGACACTTTGGGGTACCGTGTTACTGCATATTTTTTGTTCTTCTAACCATGCATACCACATTCATCATGCGCCGCGATTAAAAAAAAAACAAAATGGTGACGTCGATACGCCAGATAGGTTCTATCCCCTTTCATTGTGAAAGCGCGAAGTGGTACTAAGTAGTATCCCTCTAGCGTACAAGCAGAAAGAGCTTTTTCTAATGCGGGTTACTTTTGTAACAAAATTAGGGTTAAATGCCCTTTGTTTTTACGTGCCCACTACAAAAATGATACAAAAACTGTATAAAGTTTTTTTTTAATTTGCGCTTGTTTATGAAAGTAACTACTTGATTAAAATATCTTTATTTGATTCTCTAATTGCATAGCTTATTAATAAGAAATTTAGTTTTGAAATAGTCTCGAAAGTCTCGGTTTTCCCGGGAATTTCGAGACCACACCTAGTCTCGTTTTTTTTCCCGGGACTCAGTAATGCATCGAGACTGAAAGCCCTAGTCCCTACCTACAAGATAGCAAAAAGTTATCCAACAAAATGGTACCTACATACTTTAGTTAAATGTAAATAAACTATATCGCACCCTTAGTAATATAAGGGCACAACTCAAAAAAGTAGATTTTTGACTACTCGCGTTTCAAGATTCTGGATTCCGACATTACAGATATTTTTTCATATAACATGCTTATTATTTAAGTTAGCCAACCGGTAAGCTAGTTAACCGGTTAGTTAACTGGTTAGTTAACCGGTAGCAAATTTCATTTTGAGCTCTTAGCATTTAAAACCTCAGTTTGCAAAAATTTTGACTTGATTCCTTATATTACTGAGGGTGCGATATGTATTAGCACTTTCAGCTGAGCATCGGGGTATTTAAATGTTTGTTGCGCGGCGCACTATTTTCTCATACAAAATGAATGACGTTTCTTGTCGTTCTGCTTTTAATACAAGTAAAGGTAATAAGAAATGTGAACAACCGTTAACTACACGTCGACTTTTATCCATATTATGCCATATGCAATCCACGTATAAATAAAGAACACTATCTAACCACGTTGACGTCCTTAGCCGAAGGACGTATTATATGACCTTGCGAATGTAATCGTAATTAGAATATAATGTATGTGAGTAGGCTTATCAATTGTACAAAAAAACAAACGTGGAGTGGCGCTAGCAGTCCAAAAAATTTAAGTGATACGGCGCGGCGCGATGATTTAGCTTGAAGAAATAGGTATAAACCGCAGCCGTTTATACACGTTCTATAAAGAAAGACATAGCTGTTGCTGACGTGATTAAACGTCGTGTCAAAGAGCGTTAAACAAAAGGTATGTCGTTTACGTTAACATTTATTTATAACTGTAAATACAATATCAAACATAAGTGAATATTAATACTAAGGTGTGACATTCTAAAAGATTTATAATATATCTAACACGTTTCATAAATACTACTATACTACATAATCCATAAATTCAGCAGGAAGTGGGGTAGGGGTTCTTGATGCCGAGTCTAATCCATGTACCAAAGAAAGACATGTACCAAAACACTTTAAGTTCATTTTATAATACGGTGGGATGAAAGACAGCCAACACGCGCGTATGGTTTTCTTTGAAATGCGTTTTATTGCGATGCGATGCGATTTAGTAGGCAAATAATTAATTATAGTAGCGGTTTTGTCGTACTGCTAGACTAATAAGCGTATGGATGCGTAATGAGTCTATTTTTAATGATTTTCGTTGAAGTTATATGTTGATGTTTACCTTCAAACGTTTACGTGACACTTTGGGGTACCGTGTTACTGCATATTTTTTGTTCTTCTAACCATGCATACCACATTCATCATGCGCCGCGATTAAAAAAAAAAAAAACAAAATGGTGACGTCGATACGCCAGATAGGTTATATCCCCTTTCATTGTGAAAGCGCGAAGTGGTACTAAGTAGTATCCCTCTAGCGTACAAGCAGAAAGAGCTTTTTCTAATGCGGGTTACTTTTGTAACAAAATTAGGGTTAAATGCCCTTTGTTTTTTACGTGCCCACTACAAAAATGATACAAAAACTGTATAAAAGTTTTTTTTTAATTTGCGCTTGTTTATGAAAGTAACTACTTGATTAAAATATCTTTATTTGATTCTCTAATTGCATAGCTTATTAATAAGAAACGTAGTTTTGAAATAGTCTCGAAAGTCTCGGTTTTCCCGGGAATTTCGAGACCACACCTAGTCTCGTTTTTTTTTTCCCGGGACTCAGTAATGCATCGAGACTGAAAGCCCTAGTCCCTACCTACAAGATGGCAAAAAGTTATCCAACAAAATGGTACCTACATACTTTAGTTAAATGTAAATAAACTATATGTATTAGCACTTTCAGCTGAGCATCGGGGTATTTAAATGTTTGTTGCGCGGCGCACTATTTTCTCATACAAAATAAATGACGTTTCTTGACGTTCTGCTTTTAATACAAGTAAAGGTAATAAGAAATGTGAACAACCGTTAACTACACGTCGACTTTTATCCATATTATGCCATATGCAATCCACGTATAAATAAAGAACACTATCTAACCACGTTGACGTCCTTAGCCGAAGGACGTATTATATGACCTTGCGAATGTAATCGTATTTAGAATATAATGTATGTGAGTAGGCTTATCAATTGTACAAAAAAACAAACGTGGAGTGGCGCTAGCAGTCCAAAAAATTTAAGTGATACGGCGCGGCGCGATGATTTAGCTTGAAGAAATAGGTATAAACCGCAGCCGTTTATACACATTCTATAAAGAAAGACATAGCTGTTGCTGACGTGATTAAACGTTGTGTCAAAGAGCGTTTATGAATTTTTGCGTATTATAACGTTGCTCCACTCAAATTGTTAAAAAATGTTTTGAATTTTCTTAAAAAATACGAAGAAACTATTTCCCCAACCTATTATCTGCCAAATTATTTTTAGTTGGACAATAATGATTTTCCAACTAATTTTTATCTATTTATTCCTTAATAAAATGATACTTTCCATCAATATGTTTGCTTCTTCTATTCAAAATTCCATTTTTAAACAATTTATAGCTGATTGATTATCAACAAACAACTGTGTTTTTGGTAATTTATTTGTCAACTCGAAGATATAATTCTGCTGTAATTAGGCTGCAGAAATATATTCGGCCTCAGTACTGCGGGCCTAGACAAAATCCATTTTCTGTGCGCCAACGGAAAAATTAAATTGTATGGAGTTGACATTTGCTAACCACATGTCACGTGATTGTCACGTGTTAGTAAATGTCAACTCCATACAATTTAATTTTTCCGTTGGCGTTAACGCTTACAGAAAATGGATTTTGTCTAGGCCCGCTGGAAAGAGCAGTGACTGACTGTATACGTGAACACCAATGAGTTGGACCACCACCATAAAATATTACAGAGCCAGTCGTACTTTTCCTAGCATCAGGATCACCTGCAAAGTACTGTATTTGTATAAATACCTTTTACATTACCGCTTTATGATTGCCAATTTTTAAAGTATTAAAATGGACATAGGTAGGATGTTATCTTTAACATATAGATATATGCCATCGCGGACTTTTCTGTAGGCATATATAAGATACACAATTCCACCATACATTGATATACTACATAAACTTTCGGACTCCCCCGGCTCGAAAGCGAGGCGCCCGGCGCCTGGTCAAATCACGGCGACACGAAATTAATTTCGTTGTGCATTATTTTGATTTTGCTATATCTCCTAAGGTACTCATTTAATTTGCATGGTGTAAAGGGAAAAATTAATCTTAATGAAATGCTCAAGCCAACTAACGTATTTAAAATGATAAGGATTAATACAGTATTTGTGTAAATAGCTTTCCAATTACCGCTTTATAATTGCCCATCAGCCAGCGTTTGTAATGAAAGCAAAAAAAATTGTTTATTAAGACATCACAGTAGAAACCCTCTTTTTTCTCTGGGTGGGAAAATCATCGAATGACTTCTCCCGCTCTGGGTGGAGCGGAAGGGTGTGTCAGACTTCTACTGACTAAAAACCCACCCTGTTCCTTCAGCTGCCCTTAAGTTCCGGGGCCGCGGTATCTCGTTAGAACATTCCCGCAACCCCGGCAGGCAATGGCCCTATAGGACCCCGTCACTATTGCTGACAGCTCACATTGCACCAGCTAAGCAAGCGCGTATGTTCCGCAAAGTGCGACCCGCACGGATTGTCACAAGACGAGCTAATGAGTTACTGTGCGCAAGCGCCAACGGCTTAGAGTGGCTAGATCAGAACGAAGTTGAAGGAGAATGGACATGTTGGTTCCATATTCTCTCTTGAGACAGCGCATGATTCTCCATGGACTGAATTAGAGTAGATATTCTTTTTTTAATCACAGTAGTAACGATTTAAGTATTCTAGTGTTAAATTTTTATTACACTTATAACTCTCAGCAATATTGATTACTAGTCTTAACTAGTCGTTAATAAAAGCACGAAGCAATTTTTTTTTCTTTTTCTATAAACAATCCAACGCGTTTACGTAAGAAACTCACATCATGGCAATGATTGGAACGAAACTGCAAAATACGCTCAGACGGCCCTGGACATTGTTATGAACTGGTGTAACATTAATTTGCTCACCTTGAATGCGGAAAAAACGCAGTTAGTTTCATTTTCTGTAAGCAATAAGAGCCAGCCTGATATAACTCCTACTGTTATAGCTCATACCTGTTCTCGAAATTCTTGCTGTACTTGTCCCGCTCTTATGTTCACACCCTGTATAAAATACTTGGGCGTCCAGATTGACAAACACCTGAACTGGTATAGACACCTTGATACTCTGGTTAGTCGAACGCGCAAGCTTATTTCCATCTTTAAGAAACTTCGCGATTCGGTTGATTCAGAAACGCTAATGATGGTCTATTACTCACTCTGTCAGTCTCTTCTACTATATTGTTTACCAGCTTGGGGTGGCGCTTGCAAGACATACTTTTTAAAATTAGAGAGAGCTCAGAGAGCAGTTCTTAAAGTTATGTTCCGCAAGCCCTATAGACACTCTACATTGGAACTTTTTAGGGAATGCAGGGTTCTGTCGGTGAGAGGATTATATGTCTTACAATGTGTATTAAGAAAGCATCGATTACCTTTTACACTAAGCACAAAACGTCGCGCAGATCCTTCCACCAGTCAGACATAAAACCACTTTCGCACGGCACCAGTTTACTTACCTAAGTTATATTTTATATAATAAAATTAATAAGTTTATCCGCATCCACACTTTAAACCATCACCATTGCAAAAACACAGTAAAAAAATGGCTGATGGAGAAATCATATGACGAAATTGAAAAACTGCTCTTCCCATATACCTAAATCATAACTCCCCTCATTTTATCACACACGCACAGACTCATACACACTCCTTAACTACACATATACCTACACTTCTCACGCATATATTCTACACTACTCCTAACACAACACACACCTTCTCACTCCAATTATTATCATTAATTATTTCTTTTCTTTTTAGTTTGCATGATTAATCATCATAATAATATTGTTTGTTATCTTTATAAAACCTTGTTACTGGTGGAAACTTATGTTTTATCTACTAAAATTGTATTGGAATCACTGGTCCCCAAGACACAGGCTATAAACCTAGTTTGGGAGCCAGTATATAATTTATGCATATTATGTGTACCTGCATTGTACTTGCCATCTTTGTAAACATATTAACGAAAATAAACATATTATTATTATTATATTATTATTATTTTGAAAAATCTCACGTGAGATTGGGGGATGGGGGAGGAGTTTGAATAAAATCTCACGACATCTCACCAGGGAGGGAGGGAGGGAGAGACAGAAAATTAAAAAAACACCTCACGTAATTTATGGACGCCCCCTTATTTACAAACACACATGGATCTAATTTTAATTGTAAAGAACCCTTTTTTTTTAAACTCCGTTATTCTCTTGTTCCACATAAGTGGTGCTTGCTTCAAACCATACAAACTCTTCTGTAATTTACATACTTTATTCTCGTTGTCTTTTATATCATATCCTAAAGGTATTTCCATAAAGATTTCTTCATCTAATTCTTCATATAGAAAGGCTGTCTTAACATCAAATTGTTTAATTTTAAAACCTTTTTGAGCTGTAATCGCCAACAGCAATCTAACACTAGTAGTGTTTACCACTGAACTGTCTCCTTATAATCAATATTGTATTTTTGTACAAAACCTCTTGCCACTAATCTAGCCTTATATCTTCCACCAGGCTTTATAGTAAATATCCATTTACTCGTAATTATTTCCCTATTTTTTGCTTCACACTTGTTAACGATTTCCCAAGTTTTGTTTCTCTAAGGAATATTTTTCCCCATTGCTCTTTTCCATCAATCTTTATCAAAACTATTAAAAACATCTGTATAAGTCAAAAACTAAGTCTCCAAAGCATAATCTTTCAGCCTAGATGGCAATTTTCTTTCTCTATTCGGTAAAATCCTCAATCCATCATTAATAACTGGTTCAATTGCATCCTCGAACTCATCACTAATTTCAACTACTATATCATCTCTAACTTCCCCTCTCAAATTATTATTTTCTTCAACACCAACTCCAATGTCTTCAACACTATCTTCAAACATCTCATTATCTTCAACACCAACTCTAACTTTAACATCTTCACCACTAACTCCAACTTCAAATTCTTCAATTTTGCCTTCAGAAACCTCAGCATCTTCATCACTAACAGCGCCATCACCACTTTCACTAAATCATCACCACCAACTACATCATCATTAACTTTATCACTAAAATCAACACTGACCTGTTTAAATAAATTTTCCAAATCGCACTTTTTCGCTCTACAATTACATATTTTCAAATAATTCGCAACATCACTCTTATTATTATTAAACACCACATCCCTCGAATAAACAATTCTAAAATTTGAAGGATCCCAGATCTTATAACCATTATTAGTAAACCCTACTAAAAGCCCTTTGCTACTCCTGGAGTCAAGTTTATGTAGCTGAAAATTATTTTTTATAATATGCTAAAGATCCAAAAATGTTCAGATGTTTTAAATTAGGTATTCTATTAAACCACATTTCAGCTGGTGTTTTAACATTTATTGTATTTGCACTCCTGTTCAATAAATAAGCAGAAGTTAAAACAGCTTCAACCCATAACTTATGTGGTAGCTGTATATCAAAAAGCAACACTCTTGTTCGTTCCATTAATGACCTGTTTAATCGTTCAGCTTTACCATTCAGCTGTGGAGTATAAGGAATAGTGTGATCAATATTAATACCTTTGTTATTACAATACATTTTAAATTGTTTGCAGTATATTCACCCCAATTATCACATCTGAATGTTTTAACTGTTGTTTTAAAATTATTTTCCGCCAAATTAATATAGTTAATAATTTTGGAAAATGGCTCGCTTTTATATTTGAGTAGAAAAATTTTAACAAAATTTGTATAGTCATCCAAAACCGTGATAAAATATTTGTATTCATCCCATGTTTCCATTTCTAATGGTTTACTAGCTCTGTGTCTATTTGTTTTAAAAGGTTTCCTACATAATTTTGATTTTGTGCAGACTTCACAGATGTCAATCTCCTTTACGAGGCCTCCATCCATACCTCTAACAAGATCCTTTGTCTTGCCAATAGGTACATGACCTAATGCACGATGCTAGAAGTCAGCATTAATTTGACAGATGTTTACAGACCTTGAAGGCACAACTGGGTTTGCATTAACATATATAGGTACATAAACATATATAGCCACAATGACTTTGTCAAATTATTCAAAATCTGTTTTCGTCAATTTGAAGGTTAGAATAATTTTTGTGCTCTCCGGCCCCATCATGTTCCTAAGCAATGAGAGCTTAACTCGGTCTGATGCTTCATCTTGGCCAATTCCTATTAAATAATCATTAAAAAGGCATTTCCAGAACCGCCATTCCGACGCTGAAGTTGGCGACCTCAAGTCAAAATTTGGTGGCAGTTTAACTGGATTGTTATCCATATTAAGAACACTTCTCAAACTTTATCACACTTTAAACTTGTTGAATATTTGCAATTTACATTGACTGCGCCATGTTTTATAATTAAAATACTTAATACTTCAATTAAAATTTATTGGAGCGAAGAGAACATCAAGTACAAACTTAAAACTACCCATAGACATGTTTATTTTTTTTAAATCTAGGATACCATAAATCACAGAGTGATTCGAAACTTATGTTTGTTCAGAGAATGCAGGGAAAGAATTTGGTGAAATTTATTATAAAGGTAGGGTCCAAGAAAAATAAACATTCGATGACTAAAAGAAGTTTTAAGGGGAGTGGTAGAAGCTTCTATATGATTGCGGCGATTTGTTAACAGAGAGTAGTCACTGATAGAGTGCTGTTTCGTGGCAGTAGCGAGTATGAACAATTGCCGCACTGTGAGTACTTGGCAATGTTCATAGAGTTCGACGGTGGGATAAAGTCTAGGCTTAAAACAACACACCTTCAGGACGGCTCTTTGTGCACGTTCTATCTGGATAAAGTGTGATTTAGCTGCACCACCCCAGGTAGTAATACAGTAAACTAGGATAGATTGACACAAAGTTTGATACACCATTTTCATGACAAACGCATCCGCTGATTGACATAGTTCTTTGAAAATGTAAATGAGCTTGCGAACCCTTCTTGATAGTTGCAATATGTGATCTTTGAAAGAAAGATTGCCGTCTATAATGATACCAAGGTACTTAATAGACGAAACCCGTTCAATAATATGATTAATGTTGTCATTTTTAGGGTTCCGTAGTCAACAAGGAACCCTTATAGTTTCGCCATGTCCGTCTGTCTGTCCGTCTGTCCGCGGTTTAGCTCAAAAACTATTGCTACTAGAAAGTTGTACTTTGGCATGAGTATACACGTTAATGACGCCAAAAAAGTGGTAAAATAAAATTTTGAAAAAAAAAAACAATTATTTAGGGTACCTCCCATACATGTAAAGTGGGATGATAATTATTTTTTTTCGTTCTTCCCATAGTGTTGGATACCGTTGGATAGGTCTTTAAAAAATATTAGGGGTTTGGTAAGACCGTTTTTTGATTAAGTGAAGCGTTCATGACTTATCAAGCTTTAAAGTACCAATTTTCGTTAGAGTCAAGTGTCCCCCCCCTCTATCAAATAAACGGTTATAGTTAGAAATTCAAATGTCACGGCAGTAGTACCTATATATAACGAAATTTAAAGGAAAACTATCACACATAAGTGGGCTTTACAAGTTTACGAGTAATAGTCGACCAATTGTATTTGACTCGAAAATTTCGAACAACTCTACAGAAATGTCGATAGATGGCGCTAAGCGCCAGTTGTATCGTGCTAGCTTCTAGTGACGATTGAGTAGTGTAGCTTTGTGTCCGTATTTACATTCAAAACACCGGCTATGACAAGTTTTATACAAATCTCTAAAAAAAATTAAAACTTTTCCTGCAAAATTGTCGGATCAGGTGAGGATTTGTATAGGAAGTCAAATTAGTTAGGTAGTCATGTTTGGCTTTTAGTTAGAGCATGGTACGAAACGATCAGTCAGCGAATACGACACGCACTTGGCTGTTATAAAAACTACGGAACCCTACACTGCGCGTGGCCCGACACGCACTTGACCGGTTTTCATCACTACCATTACCAGATCGTGGTAACTGAACAGTGATTTTTAGTGAATTCGTTTCGGCCATATTTTTGTTTCGTATTGAGAAATTAATAATTTTCGTTTTCGATATATTCAAAGTAAGCAAGTTGTCTTTGAGCCATTCTATGACTGTTTCAAAACCCCTCTGTGCGTGCTGATATATTTCTGCCCAGTTGTTTGACGTAAATACAAGTACCGTATCATCTGCATAGGAAAACACTGTGCCATTTTGAAGGCAGAGGCCACATAGGTCGTTCATATATACCAAAAACAAACTGGGGCCTAGGATGCTTCCCTGAGGCACACCAACCAAAGTTAAATTTAATTCAAAACTAGAGTAGGTTCTAATTTTAACACTCTGAGTTCTATTTGCTAAATAGCTCTTAAACAAAGAAAGTTGGGTACCTCGAATGGCCAGGGATTCAAGCCTAGATATTAGGATGGGAATCGAAACCTTATCCTTGTCGCTTTATTCTCAATTTCTGCTGTCTGTCATTAAATCATTATTTTCGAATTTATAATTATAATATTCTTCCAATAGGCGAGAGATTTGAGACTCCTTATGTCCAAGAAAAAGCGTGTCGAATTTATTTAAAATATCCTTTGTGGTTTTACAATTTATTGCGTAAACCATATATTTATCGCTAATTGCGCATATTATTATCAATCTTGGTTTGGTTTCTTTTTTAGTAAAATCTTTCTTTGAATTTGCATCATTTTCCAAAACAGAATTCAGCTCTTTTGCTTCAAAAATAACATTAACTTTTGTTTCCAAAGAACATATTCTGTCTCGCTTGACAGTTTTGACTATTTTAAATCTTCAGTCATTTTCAACGAATTTTATTTTCAATGATAATTTTATCTTGTATTCTAAAGAATTTTTTAGACTATTCTTTCCACGATCTTACAACATCTGGTTAATTTGTCCGGGAGCAGCCCATAACCTGTTAAATATATAGTTCTTACCACCATGTTGTAAGTGTGGGATCCTACAAACAAATAAATTGCTTCAATCTTTAGGTACACTGCATTTATTTCATCCCAAAAAAACCCTTTACAAAATTCTAAATAGATCTAATACATGTTTGATGTAACTTGGTAAAACTGCTCTAAAAATCTAAAACACACGATCGACCATGTTCAACTCAACTGTTTGTTCAACTCAACTGTTTGTTCAACTCAACCATAGAACTCAACTGATACAATATTTTTCACACTCGACTTTTCTTTTCATCTATCATCTAATATTCAAAAATCTTCCTAACATCATAAGGTTTTAAAGACCATCATAGACTTTAAAACCTGCCAGTAATTCATAGACATAAAATTCTATTAAGCTAATATTACAACACAGATCCAAGAGCAATAAATGTCTCAATCTCAATGCAATACTATTCCTATATTAAAACAAAAGTTCCTGTATTTGCACCTTTGACTATTATGATTGCTAACATAATCAATCATTTTAACTCCTCAATCATTATATCTTATTTTTCTTTTGCAGTATTAAGACTCGGAAGATGCATAGATATCAGTTACACTGCCTTAAATAGCATGCACATTGAAGATCCCGTTTTAAGAGTGACATTAACAATCAGTAAACTGGCACACGCATTATTCCTCTACTCTGACCACATAGTGTGGCTTACCAAAAGTGGATTTCTAAAAACAGACTCGGAAAAGTGGAACAGAACAGCAAATAAATTCTGGCTTCTTTCAATTATTGCAAACTTAGCCAGAGATTTCTATGAAATTGTTCATCTCATGGATTTACACAAGTCAACATTCTTGAAGCCATCTGAACTTTTGAATAGTTCAATCACAAACTATGACTGGAATGGTGGGATGAAGTATATGTATATGCTAATGACATGTCACAAAGATGTGTTCATTGATACTCTGAAGAACTCTTGTGACATATTCATTCCGTTGACTGCTTTAGGCTTTACTAAATTAAGTCCGAGCACTGTTGGTGTGCTAGGAGCAGTGTCTTCATTGGCTGCATTAGTGACTGTTGTTAAGCCAATAACTAAATTAGTCCCTGCATGAACATGGTTCATCTCTCACTATTTTTTATAATGGTGCTGGGCTTAAAAATATAGATTGTGATAATATTTTGTTTAAATTTGTAAAAGTTGAAAATCAAATTGAAATTGAGTAAAAGTGCCAGTAATATTGTTATTTCCCAGGAAGTTAAAAAGAAAGTCTTAAATGATAAGTCGTATTTTAATCTGAGAAAAGATGTCAATCTTCGACTCTATTTGGAGTTTGTATAAACTCCAAAGTTAAATTTTATATTGTTAATAAATTGTCTCCTTTTGTATGTTTTAATAAACCATATGTCGGTGTATAAAGGTTTTGAATATATTAGTTATAATGGGTTATTATGCAATCTTAAATGTTTATAACTTAGCCTGTTTGTATTTATTGACATACACGCAACGTACGTCGCTGTCGGAGGACCCAAAAAAAACCAAAATGATTTTAAACTAACTTTAATTAAAGTAAAGTTACAAGGTAAAAAATATTACAATAAAAGAATCCTATTCCGATCGATATTAGATACAGAATGAACAAATAATATTTTATGATTATTTCGTAAAAGACACATCCAGTAAACAGGGGCATCGGGTGACGAGCGCGGCGGCGCCAGCGTTGTCAGCGGTTTCCGTTACTCGTGTAAGGCTGTTGCTACATGCTCTATCGAGGTTGGTGCATGCTTGCACTTTACTTAATAGTGTATACTATAACACCTCCACCGCCAGATCAGCAACTATTTCTGAAGTTTGAACTGATGAAATATTGCTGGCTGTGTCTTCGTTGCTCCAGATTGTCCAGGCTCCGCATATGTGTTATCTTCTGTAGATTTCCTTTTGTCTTCTCGCTTGAACATCTTGTATCGTTTCAAGACCATGAATGTAGCAAGTGCCAGTATAGTGAATAGCATGATGTAAAACGGGATCGTTGTATGGTAAAGGTATCCTGGTTGTACAGATTGTAGTTGTAGCGGGTGCTGCGCCATGACTTTATATTGGGCATCATGCAGTCTTGTAAGATCAATCGAATTCAGTTTGACTTGTGTTGCTCCCGGCTGGATGTTGGTGTGGTAGTTATCCAGGTGCGTTATCTTCACTGGCTGACCCTCCACATGATCGTTGAGATTGGTGATTGTGAATTCAGGAGTGTCCAGGTAGCAGTTCACAGGAATAGTTGCAAGATAACTGCCGTTTAGTATGTTGTAATCTTCTCGACCACATGAGGTGTGTATTCTTGTTACGTTAGGAAATGATATAATGTAATGCTTCTCGTCCAATTCCTCCATGGCTACTCTTGTTAAAGATATTGTCGTGATTTCGCAGGTCTTGTCGAGAGTTTGATTCATGATTAGATTAGATTCTGGATACAATCGGGATGTTGCCGCAGCTGATGATTCATCTTATCTCCGCAGATGTACCAGGTGTTGTACTTCGGGCATTCAGCCTCTATGTACACATAACCTTTCCTGCTCGTTGCAATCAATGGATAAGGAGGGATAAGGGCCTGTCTAAACTTATTGGGGGCTACTGACAACTTGTAAAGATCGTAATTTTCTATGGCAAATATTGGTACCTTAAATATAATTACTATCTGATTGCCAGAATAATAATAACCTGGTTTTATTATATCGTAATATTGCCTAAGCTCTAAGTCTAATATCTTATCCCTACCATAGAGTTTAACTAACTTCTCGATCATATGGCGTAGAACTTCGATGCTAATCATAGAATGATGCGAACTAGAACTATGGATAAAAGCTAAGATGTTCTCAATTCTTATTAGTTCATTTAAGATCTCATCTAGATTTTCGGTTAGTATAGTTAATTGCTGACCAAATTGTGCATATCTAACGATGTTAGTGTCCTTATAGAAGTCTTTGTCTAATATTAATTGTAATGTTTCATTTATCTTAGCTTGATTTGAGACCAATTTCGTGATTATTTCAGAATGCTGGACCATCCACTCTTTACTGATACTAATATGATTATCTCTCTTCGGTAATTTCAAGGTTATTATCTTGTATAATTTTGATAGTATTATCATATTTAACTGCATCTGAATAATCTAAATTCCCTGTGACGCTTTTAATTACAGATCCTAAACCATCAATGAGACCTCGCTTTACACGGCCGGGTTTAAGAGTATCTAAATGGTGTATGACACTAAGCATTTTGTCAGTAAGATAATTTAATTGTACTTCGTATAACATGTATGTATCGTTATTTAGGTTTTGCCTATAATTATCTAGTTGGTCTTGCAGTACTCTAATCTTTTTTTCGATATCTTTTATCTGGATATATTGTAAGAAAGTATGATGATGGGTTATGAGTTTTGTTGCGCCAAGCCGGAAAGGGAGTACTCCTGGGCCATCGCCGAGGCTCTCAAGTGTTATCTCCTGGTTTACATCCTGGGCCGCTATCAAATGAGAAGTCAGGACCAGTAGCGCCCTGTAACAATTGAGCACTTTTAGGTACTCTTTTTAATCGACTTTTAGCTACAGGACCACGTTTTTTTGAGGTGTAAATATGGATGGGTAAGTCTGCTAACACGGTGTCTTGGGTGTATCTGGGAGCCGTCTTCTGGCGACTAGCTAAAGGATTTTTAACAAAAACGCGTTGCTCAGGTTGGTATTCAACTTCAGGCTCGCGAGACTTATTACGGTTTTCTATAATATTAGTACGATCTGCCAAAGAAGACTCGTTTATTGCGTCATAAACTAATTTCATTCTATCCCTATGATTTTGTGTGTATTGCTGCATAAGATGGTTACTTAAATCTACTTCAAATGGGTCTCTCGGATCAAAGTGCCCAGTTACGATGTCGATCGGTCGACATTTCGTGAAACTATGGATTGCACTATTGTACGCCAAAATGCCATAGGGGACAAGATTTACTATGTCTTCCCCTTTATGGGTTAACTTTAAAATACGTAGGTGTTCCAACAAGGTTGAATGGAAGCGTTCCACAATTCCATTGTCGTTTGGAGCATGGGGCAGTGTTTTATGGTGTGTTATTTTATGCATATTAATAAATTCACTGAACAGCTGGTTGGTGAATTCTGTTCCATTATCTGATACGATGGTAAGGGGTAAACCATGGTGCGTGCAGAATTTTAACAATGCCTGTACAATACTAATGGCTGTACCATCTCGTATTTGATAGGCTTGTGCGTACTTGGAGAACACATCCACGATAGTTAAGTATTTCTCTGTCTGGATTGTTAGCAAGTCTATATGGACAATTTCAAATGGCCTGCTGGCTGGGGGTACTATTTTAAATTGTTGGTTTATTGGATGACGATCATACTTCGCCTGGCCACATACAGTGCAATTGTTAACGTATTTCGTGATCTCGTCTCTCATTTTTGGCCAATAATAACGCTGAGAGAGAGCTAGGTAGCATTCATTTATTCCACGATGGTTGGTTTTTCCATCGTGGTAGTGTTTTATTACTTCTTGTTGCCTCAAGTACTCCTTAACATTTTCGACTTCTCTTTTAGCTAAAACTAGATTCATTGAAGAGCTTTTAAACTTATCCTGGATAATGGGTATTATATCGTACATAGCCAGCGGGGGATTTATTAACAATGCTGTTTTGACTTTAGGGTTAACGTATTCCTTTATAACATTTATAATATCGGTTTCCAGATTTGAGCTGGAAACTTGCACGCTTGTTCTTGTATGGGTTTCAAAAGGCTTAGATGCTGTGGGGCGTTTTTTTATATCACCAACCATAGTAATATGAATTTGTCTATGGAATTTATTTAATGGTTCATCGACTATCGGGATTTCAAGGATTGGATTTTCCTGGCTGGTGTGAGCAGAAACCGTGTTTGAATTACTTCTAGAAGGTGGACGCTCAGATGCGTTAGCTACCATAGAACTCGTTTCTTCGTTATTAATTTGAATGCGGGAAAGGGCATCAGCGTTTGTGTTACTGGAGCCCTTTTTATAAATTACCGTAAAATCGTATTCCGATAATTTGAGCTTCCATCTGGTTAATCTAGAGTTAGGCTCTTTTAAGCTCATAACCCACTGGAGTGGCTTATGATCTGTAATGATCTTAAACTTTCTACCGAACAAGTACGGCCGAAAATATTTTGTTGCCCAAACTATGGCAAGGAGTTCTTTCTCGATAGTACTGTAATTTATCTCGCTCTCGTTTAGTGTACGAGATGCGTAACATACGGGTTTATCTGCGCCTATTGACCCTTGTGATAAAATAGCACCTAGCGCGAAGTTAGAGGCATCGGTTGTCAAAATAAAATCTTTGCTAAAATCGGGGTATTGTAGAATTGGATCGTTAATTATAAGAGCTTTACATTTTTCGAAACTTTCGGTATAATCAGAATTTATTACAACCTTTCTTCCCTTTTTTAAGCATTGTGTGAGTGGTTTTGTTACTCGTGCGAAGTCCGGTATGAATTTACGGTAATAACCAACCAACCCAAGGAATTGTTTGATTTCTTTAGGGGTAGTTGGAATCGGGTAATTTTGAATTGCAATAATTTTGTCTGGATTGGGTTTTATTCCATCCTTTGTTATAACGTGCCCTAAGTACGAAGTTTCCAGTTTGAGAAATTCGGACTTATCTAATTGTATTTTAAAATTGGAGTCTCGTAATTTTTGGAATACCTTCTCGAGGTTGGTCATGTGCTCTTGGAGCGACGTGCTAAATACAACGATATCATCTAAATATACCAAGCAGATGGTGTTCTGGAGGTCTTTGAGGACATTGTCCATAACACGCTGAAAGGTAGAAGGGGAATTTTTTAATCCCATAGGCATGCGCAGAAACTCGTAATGACCGTTTTCTACGTTAAAGGCTGTTTTAGGGATGTCAGCAGGGTCCATTTCCACTTGGTAGAACCCGCTTGCCAGATCTAAAGTGGTGAAATACTGACAGTTCCCCAACTTGTCTAAAACATCATTGATGTTGGAAATGGGGTATTTGTCGTCATGTGTTTTTTCATTTAGTCTCCTGAAGTCGACAACTAAACGCCACTTAGTTTTTCCAGAAGCATCAGCTTTCTTTGGGACAACCCAAATAGGTGAGCTCCAGGCGGACTCTGACGGGCGAATGATTCCCTGACTTAGCATTTTTCCTATCTGGTCTTTGACTTCGTTTCTATGTATATAAGGGTAGCGGTAACTCTTTGAATAAACCGGGACTTCATCCGTTGTTCGAATTCGGTGTTTGATTTTATTTGTGAATGTTAACGCTTCTCCTTCTATGTAAAAGATATCGGCATATTTGCCACATAAAGTCTCTAAGTTAATGCGTTCTTCTTTATTAAGGTGGTCCGTACGCAAACGCGAAATAACTTCTTTCACGCGGGCTGGTTCGATTACAGGAAACTGAGAATCGTGAAGCAAATTCTCGGTACTCGTGCACTGAATATTATAGGTCTCTGCCTGAACTGCATGATCCTTTGAAAATATTAAATCATGCGGAGTAGGGTTAGCAACTTCCAAAAATCCGCGATTGTTTGTCACTGTAGTTAGACAGTCCCTAATGACACAATTAGATATGGTCTGTTCAGGAATTATTGCATCTCCATCCTGTAAGTTAATTGGTACCCTAAGTAACTTCGTTGAATTAGCTGGTATAACACTTTCATACAAATTAACATTTCGTGAATTGTACATATTAATTTTATTGACAGAATTTCGAGTAATAAGTTGTCTATCCTTTTTTTTTTTTTTTTTTTTTAACGTGGTAAAATTATCAAATAAGTCCTCCCACTCCGGGCAGGGTGGGAGGGACTGTCAGACTTTTACTGACTAAAATCCACGGTGTTCCTTCAATAACCCTTTACATACCGGGGCCACGGTAACGGGATGAGTCCCACGACCCCGGAAGTTGTCTATCCTTAAGGTCAATTTTTGCCTCCCATTTTTCTAATAAATCAAGTCCTATAAGCCCATCAAAATAATTGTGGAACTTATAAATGAATAATTTAATATCTTCAGACTCCTGGAATTCATTAAATGTAGGAATCGTTATGGAATAATTATTTTTGGTCGTAGCATGTACGTTTATAACCTCGAAGGGATCAATATTTAAGGGAAAGTTATTGTAAAATGTATCCACAGCTTCTGGGCTAATGAATGACTGGTGTGCGCCCGTGTCAATTAGAAATTTTAAGGGTGGTTGCGAAATTTGAATAAATGGAAGCTGTCTTTGCGTCTGAAGGTTAATTTCTATTTTAATTTGTCTGATCTCCCGTTCTTCTGAAAATCCTGTTCGCTAACGGAAGTCGTACTGGCACCAGCGTGACTACTACTGGCACTAGTAGGACTATTGCTGGGCTGAGGATCGTCTGCTACTGGTGGCGAGTAATCTAAAGCTAAGTTATCGTAGTAGGGGCCGTTACCCACGTAATAATCGGTTTCTATGTTATAGTACTCGGTATTATCCGCATAGTAGTTATAATTGGGTTCGCAATAATAAACCGGATAATAAAACTGATCAGCGTAGTCAGCGCACACATTCATGTTCATCTCCTTAGTCTTAAAGTAATTTGATGGAGGCGGGTTGCCACTTCTACGCCAATCGTGACCTGATGGTTGACCGAAAGAAGGCTTTTCCCTAACTACATATGGGCTAACGCCGCTCATAGGCTTGGGGCCAGTATTTTGTGGCACTTGTCTTGGTGGCAACTGGAAATTATAGTTAGGTCTATTATAGTTAGGCGGTGCCGCGCGGAACATTTGCTGCGTATGCGACATTGGCGCTCGGAACATCGGTTGAGTGTTAAACATCGGCGCGCGGAACATTTGTTGAGTATGCGAAGGCATCCTCATCAAATTCATCGGCTGAGGCTGAAAATTGGTAGCAGGGTCGCTTCGTGCGGACAAATTGAACTGTTTAGGCGTAAGCATAGGATTAGTGACATGAGCTGAAGATGCTAATGGCAAAGGCTTATGGGAATTACTGTTCAACTTCTTATCAGTTAACGGATCATGGCGATTTTGCAAATATATAACGTTCAATTCTTCCTGCACAAATTCGAGCGCTTTTTCAACACTATCAGGACGCATGCAACGTATGCGAGAGCCTAAGGGCTCTTTTAAACCGCGAACAAAAGCTTGCATAGTTAACTTCCTGTAAAGGGTACGCTTGGCTTCTACGGTTGTCTTAACGTTCTCATGCAGGGTGACATATGTCATGATAGTGCTAAATAAATTAACGCAATGGTCATAAAATTCTTGCGGTGAATTGTTCCCCTGAGTTGCTAGCATAAGGTCATTGTAAAGAGTGGTCTCATCTCTCTGGTCTGCAAAGTTGTTAATTAGCGATTTTTTTATACTATCCCAATCCTCAGGTACGCCGTTCGAGTTAATAATACGAGCGGCTGGTCCAGTTATTTTGTTCAAAATACCGTTTATTAAGCAAAGTCTAGCTAAAGCATCGTTAGGGTTTGCTTCGATATACTCCGTAACAATTTGGTCACAAAGGTGTATAAACCTTGGTAAAATATGCGAATTGCCATCGAAATCTGGCACTAAACGTAGAGTTTTATAAATCAAATCGGCACTACTCATTGTGGCGGGTTCAGGAGTCTCTGACCGCAATGAATCCTCCAAGGTATCAGCCGTTGTATCTAAATCTAAACTATTCGTAATGTCTCTATTTAAATCAATATTTAGCCTACGTGCTTGTCTTGAGGGCTCTGGCCCTTTAGGGGTGGATTGTTTAGGGTGAAAAATGATTACGACTTAATAAACTAACTATAAGGAAAAGGGGATTGAAAGCAACTCACAGAAACGATTTTCAGTGTACTTACATCAACTGCATTTTGGTACCTCTGGGATCGATGTCTGGATTTCTCCTCCGCGCAGGACGACAGGTTCTTCTTACAGGATACTCGGCGAACGCGTTCGCTCGCGACGGCGGTAGCGAATTTAGCGAGACGGTTTCGATATTAGAATAGCCTATCTAGCTAGCTCGAGACGCCTCGAGTATCCTACCGACTGCGCCAAATATGTACGTCGCTGTCGGAGGACCCAAAAAAAACCAAAATGATTTTAAACTAACTTTAATTAAAGTAAAGTTACAAGGTAAAAAATATTACAATAAAAGAATCCTATTCCGATCGATATTAGATACAGAATGAACAAATAATATTTTATGATTATTTCGTAAAAGACACATCCAGTAAACAGGGGCATCGGGTGACGAGCGCGGCGGCGCGCGGCGCCAGCGTTGTCAGCGGTTTCCGTTACTCGTGTAAGGCTGTTGCTACATGCTCTATCGAGGTTGGTGCATGCTTGCACTTTACTTAATAGTGTATACTATAACACGCAAGACTGGATAATCCGATTGTTTTATTTACTCCTACATAATCATAAGTAACAACCTGACTAACTATCTATACAACGTGTAATTTAAAGGGTATATACAAACCAAGTGCATGGCTTCTTTGGATGATAACAAACGATATGGCAAGGGTTTTGTAATCCTAAGTCTACGTGTGTAGAACTTATTACAAATTCCAATACACTGATACCAGAGACCGAATTTTTCAAATTGAGTAGAACGAAAAGAATTATCGTGTTATTGGCAAGTGACGTGGAAAGTTATTGACCCTCGTAGTGCTGTGACACGTTTGTTATTCAAGAAATATATGAAATCAATAATTTGGTACCTATCAATTCTATGAGTCAGTTATTTTGTGCTGAAACTGTGCATAGAGACTCCATACCAGATGTTGTCTTCAGCCCTTTTGGATAGATATGGGGTTTCTGTTACACGTTGCATAACGCCCGAGCTACGTAGCACATAATCCTGTTATAGGTATCCAGCTAAATCTTTTTGTGAATAGCCTCTAGCATGTCCACTTTTGAGGTTGTCGGCTGCTTAACCGGACTTGCCCGTTGCGACCTTACTACTGATACTGATAGCCTACATCATCCCACTGCCGGGTAAAGGCTCTCCCCAAGATTTCCTGGTGGGTTTGTCCAGGGCCAAAGAAAACCACTGGGTGATGATTTTTGCCCACAACTCATTGGGCATGCGGCAGGCGCACTTCAACTCGGTGACGTCAGCAATTTGAGGCTTGGAGCTCAGTGGTGTTGCGTATGTAATCGTTGTTGTAGCCTTAATAATTATAATAATTAGTCTTTTATTAAACTAAGGGCACCCCTATGAGATTCATACCTCTGCTTATGAAGTTGCTGGGGGCGGTAGGTAGGGGCAGGCTAAACCGGACGAGTGTATTCAGCTTCAGCAATTAGGGCTGCCATCAGGGCCGAATTAACCATTAGGCAGAGTAAGCAACTGCCTAGGGGCCCCGCATCAACTAGAGGCCCAGTGCAAGCGACAAGATTTTTTTTATCGATCGACAATTTTAATGTGCGCGTGAATCGAAATATTTGTATTTAGTAGAATTAAAAAAAAAAACTATTATTCGTCCTTAATGTGCGGTCCCCAAGATCACCGGGGTAACGTACTAAAGTGCTATAGTTTACAATTACGCAGTCTCGCTTTATTTTTTTTATGATAGGCTCGCGTTTAATCACTGAAATAAGGAAAGGGGAATTTTGTTGCGCTTGTGAGATTATGTATATAAAATAAATATATATATATAGTATATGTATAAAGAATATTGTTATTTATAAAAGTAATTAATTATCAATTTATTATGTATTTACCGATTAATTATCAATTAATCGATATTACCATGGTTGTCAGGTATATTATATAAATAATTAGCAGTTTGTATAGCAATATCAATTTACTAGTACTCACGCGGGGCTTCGCTCCCGTGGATTCTATCACGGTAAAAACATAACTCTCCTTTTTTGCAGTCACGTAAAAAGTAGCATATAACCTTCCTCAAGCTTCAAGCTACTTCCATACCAAATTGCATCCAAATCCACCCAGTACTTTCGAAGATTAGCGCGTTCAAGCAAACAAACAAACAAACTTTTCCGCTTTATAATATTAGTATAGATTCATTTACCGCACGGTTCGGAAAGGGTTGTTTTCTATGGAGAAGAACCGTCAAGAAACTCCACAGTTACTTTTTTCAAAACATAATTCATTTTCACATAATCATTAATTCACTATACACCGTGAAATTTTAATGGTTGTTTTACCCAAACGAAATGGCTTTTTCTTGGTAATACAATCGTTTTATCTATACTTATAATAAATCTGTAGAGAGGCCAATTCTGTACATGAAATATATTTCCAAAATAACTATCAGGGGGTGATTAAGGATCGATACTCATGCCAAAAATGCAATCAGTTAAATTTTTGTCTGTCTGTCTGTCTGTCTGTCTGTCTGTCTGTATAACCGTTATAGAAACAAAAACTACTCGACGGATTTTAACGAAACTTGGTACAATTATTTTTCATACTCCTGAGCGGGTTATAGTATACTTTTCATCACGCTACAATCAATAGGAGCAGAGCAGTGAAGGGAAATGTTGGGAAAACGGGAGAAGTTACTCCATTTTTTAAGCTTCCGTCGCGTGTGCAACCTTAATGGTTAAAGCTACACAAATTATATAATTATAATACTTTTATAATAATTTTAAGGAGAACATTTCCGTAATGAAATCATGACAGAAATGTTCTCCTTAAAATTATATAAAAAATATCCCACGACAGCATATGTCTAACTTTTATGGTTGACTCACAATAACACGTGTAACTCCCGATAGCTTAGCAGTTCGAAGCTTTCTGATTATATTTGTCTACTCTTACGTTTATAACACTCTCAGTCACCCCTAATTGAAAAAGTTAACATTATTAACTATTCCATAAAAAAATTGGCCAAGTGCGAGTCAGACTCGCCCATGAAGGGTTCCGTAGTAACTATAATATAATATGTAAATTTATTTGACAAAAAAAACCTTACAAATTTCTTAAAACTAGCTTATTTACATTTTTTACAACTGCGCCAAATAAATTTGTTTTGAAAAAAAAACCTTACAAATTTCTTAAAACTGGCTTTTTTACATTTTTTACAACTGCGCCGAATAAATTTGTTTTTCATAGTGTTTGTATGAATTACAAAGTTATATTTGCGGTTTTAGAAAATATGCTATATCTCAAAAACTGCTGAACTGATTTCGTTCAAACTAATTTTGGTTGAAAGTTTATATTAAGATCTACAGACATATATTTTTTTAGATTTTTCACTCGATTATTATAGAAGTTAGAGGTTGTGTCCGCCACACACACATTTTACCACTTTGGAAGCTTATATCTTTTAAACGATTGACTTTATGGAAAAGTGGTTTTAGAAACCCCGATGTCGTTTTTAAAGGACTGTCTATAGATACCACACATGCATCGATTTCATGAAAAAAAATATTTTCAGGTTTAGTTCCATGTATGGGGAGCCCCCCTTTATTTTAAATATTTTTTAACTTTTTTCTCAAAATCGGAAAGCGGTTTACAGAATACATCTACCTATCAAGTTTCACATGTATAGTCCTAATAGTTTCGGAATAAAATTGCTGTGACAGACGGACGGACGGACAGACAGACAGACAGACAGACGGACAGACATGTCGAAACTATAAAGATTCCGTTTTTTGCCATTCGGCTACGAAACCGTAAAAAGAATCATATAAATCGGTATAGAAACTCCAAAGTTATACATGAAATACGCTTATAATAATAAGCCATCGCGCGTGAATACTGAATCATGCTATAAGGATTATTTTTGAGAATCGGTCGCCGCGCTCGACGCGTCTCGTGGTCGAAGCGTTCTCTAGGTACTTAAGCCTCATGTGAACGTGATCTAAACAATATTACCAATACATTAACTTACGCTGACGGAGTCGCGGGCACAGCTATATTGTATCATTACGCTGAGGCCAATAGGAGCGGAGCGCCAATGAAGAATGCTTCAAAATCGGGGTTAAATTTAACGTTAGCCCAAAGTAACTATTCCACGCGGACGAAGTCGCGGGCAAAAGCTAGTAAACAAATAAAATATTAGAAATCCATAGTTATCCTCCCTGATACCAACGCCGGGCCCCGAATGTCCGCGCGGCCGTTGACCCGCATGCTTTTAAACCAGCTGATAACTTATTTACTTTTACCTAAAAAGTTATTCAAATTTTTCTTCCATAATTTTACGGGCCTTTTTTTTTCTCTGGGTGGGAAAATCATCGAATGACTTCTCCCGCTCTGGGTGGAGCGGAAGGGAGTGTCAGACTTCTACTGACTAAAAACCCACCCTGTTCCTTCAGCTTCAGCAGCAGCAGGCAATGGCCCTATAGGTCCCCGTCACTATTGTTGACAGCTCTTTGAGGCGCGCGTGGAACACAACGCGCCGCCGACCCGAGCCTGGTCCTTACCGAACGGTGAGCTACCCCTGCTCGCCATCCGCAAGCCCGCGCCTACGGTAGCCGGAGATCTGCACGCAATCCCCGACACCCGCGGGGTCTCCCGCGGCGGCCGAGGCGTGAGGAAGGAATTTACTGAATACGAAATTAAATATATACGAAATAAAACAAGTTTATCATCTAAGAAAATAATTTTCTTAATTAAAGACCTAACAAAGTATTGATTGTCTTTCAATTTTATTAAGGTGTCTGTCACTTTTTACGATATTGAAAACGTAGTGGACGTTCATCACAGTTATTAACGCTTCGCGAGTTTCGTGTTGCTCACGAGACACGGGGCGCTTGAGCTCAGACCACAAGTAAAAGTCTAACGGAGTTAAGTCCGGGCTAGATCCCAGGTTAGATCCCGTTCAAAGTACTCGATGACTTCTTCGTCGAGCTCATGCGAAATAACGACCGATCGACCTCTGCCCTGCGCATGTGCTGGTGTCTGGAACTGCCCATGATATAGTAGCCGCTGTGTCGCCGCTACGATCGTCCGGGCTGATGGGACTTGGGGGTTCAGAACCCCGCGAAGACGGAGCGACTCTAAGTGTTGCAGCTCCGCGTAAAGTCGCCGGGCAACATGGGAGTCATAATCAGCTCTAGCATACGGTTGCACCGTAGCGACGTACTCCAAATTGCAATAATTGTATGACAATCCTTTGCACTGATAAGGCGCGCTGCGCGTACGACATTCGCGGGAACACTAATTTCGACGCCGCACAAAAGCAATAGGAAGTCGGTACGTGGCATCGTTTGTAATTGTTGTTAGTTTGTAATTTAAGTCGTATCACTAAACACGAGAGCTTATTTTGCTTTGAACATTTAAATCGGTATTTTCTTTGTCGGCTCTGCTTTTGTATTTTGTGTTGTTGCGTGCAAACTAGTTTATGCCGTATCACCAAGTGCGATAGTTTATTTTGCTTAGAACATTATTTTGCACAGCTATTCATTGTTGGTGCCGCGTGCGATTTGAGTAGTACCTACAAGTTACCTCTAGTGTTACTAAGGATTCTCACGTTTTTCGAGTTGCTGAATATTTTTTTAATTATTTTAAAACCAAAACATCTTTATTTTTACTCTATGCATCGAAAGTACTCCTTATGGCAAGTTGTTTTGGCTTGGTAAAACAACCATTCAAATTTCACGGTGTATGTATTACAATATTACCACAATGTGGTTACTATCGTTATAACTTATAGCTTTATTTACTTGTGTATCTACTATTTCATTACTCCATTACATAATATATAAGTAATGCTATTTATACAACGTGTAATTTAAAGGGTATATATATGCATACCAAGTACATGGCTTCTTTGGATGATAACAAACGATATGGCAAGGGTTTTGTAATCCTAAGTCTACGTGTATAGAACTTGTTACAAATACCAATACATTGATACCAGACTCTGCTCCAGAGACCGAATTTTAAAAAAAATCGGTCTCTGGTAACCAGTGACCGAATTTTTCAAATTAGAGGAACGAAGAGAATTATCGTGTTATTGGCAAGTGACGTGGAAAGTTATTGACCCTCGTAGTGCTGTGACACGTTTGTTATGATTGGTATTCAAGAAATATATGAAACCGATAATTTGGTATCAATTCTTTGAGTCACTTATTTTGAGCTGAAACTGTGCATAGAGACTCCATATCAGATGTTGTCTTCAGCCCTTTTGGATAGATATGGGGTTTCCGTTACACATTATAGAATTAATATCAAATGTCCATTAAATTATCTCATAATGGGGACTATCGTTTTTTTGCTCACCAGTTGGCGCCACTGTTGACTGAGGTCCAGAGGTATAGCTGTCAAAGGCTACTTTTTAAGATCGGTGCCGAAACAAAGTTTTGAATCTTGAATCTCATTATTATTAATTATAAATAATATCTCGTTTATTAGTTATAAATAAGTATCATCAAATCGAGTAACTATGTCGCAATGCTGCGCAGTTCCGTTATGTTCGGTTAATAAAAAAGGTGGGCACATGTTTCCAAAAGATAAAACTGTTCTAAAACAATGGCTTGTGGTGATTCGCAGGAATAACTATAGGTACCTACTCCAACAAAACATTCTCGTGTTTGTAAAAATATTTCAACGCCGAGGATTATGTGTTATCCGAAGAATCAAATACAGAAAATCGTAAATAATTTTATTATCTTTCTTATTTATCCTAATTTGAGTAATTTTTACGTTAGGTACTTTCATCTCTTGTAATCTTCTGTTCACAAATTTTCAGCTACTCCTAAATTAAAGCCAAAAGTTGTACCTAGTCTATTTTCTTGGAACCAAGACAGTGAGGAGAGAAAGAAATTTAAAAGAAAACGTGCGGAAAAAGCTCGTTCGTTCGAAATCGTTTTGTAATATTACGTTTTCCTCTGCGTTTCCAACAAAGTTATTGTTTCGGTCATAGTTTTGAAGTCTGTAAAAAAAATGGCCAAGTGCTATATCTCAAAAACTCCTGACCCGATCTCGTTCAAACCAACTTTCGTTGAAAGTTTACATTAAGATCTACAGCATATATATATTTTTTTTTCCTCCATTATTATAGGACGGGGACACACCCATTTTATCAGTTTGGAAGCATATATCTTTTAAACGATTGACTTTATGAAAAAGTGATCTTAAAAACCTCAATGTCATTTTTAAAGACCTTTCTATAGATACCACACACGAACAGGTTTCATGAAAAAAAAATCAGTTTCAGTTCATGTATGAGGAGCCCCCCTTAATTTTAAATATTTTTTCTATCATCATTCATCTTATAAATCGGAAAGCGGTTCACAGAATATATCTACCTACCAAGTTTCATGTGTATAGTCCTAATGGTTTCGGAATAAAATGGCTGTGACATACGGACGGACGGACAGACAGACAGACAGACAGACATGATGAAACTCTAATGGTTCGGTTTTTAACCGACTTCAAAAAAAGGAGGTTTACAATTCGTCCTGAACTTTTTTTTTTTTTATGTGTGTTACCTCATAACTCGGAGACGGCTGAACCGATTTGAAAAATTCTTTTTGCGTTTGAATGGGTATACTTTCTAGTTGGTCCCATTGTTACGAAATCAGGATCTCATGATGGGATCCTGGAGAAATCGAGGGAACTCTTCAAATATTATAGGCACACCTATAGCGTTTTGGGTATTTCTTATAGTACCTTGAGCAGTTGCTTCCGAAAAGTACCATTTGGGGAAGTTGAACTGATAATGAAGACCACAGATTGCCACTGAAACTCCTCAATAATAAGTATTTCGTGGATTGCGATTCGATTACTTGAGTACGGATGTTAAACACTTTATGCTCGTCACAATACATATGGTGATGTAGAGTTGATGGTCAAGTACCAGGAGAACTCAAAAATTAACGGCTATGCATCGGGAAAAGCAATATTTTGTAAAAGGTGATAAGTTGTTGACATTATGGCTTTTGTGACTAGATAAATTACAAACCGACCCACTAAAAAGCGTGAAAAAAAACGGCAAAAAAATTTTTAGCAAAAATAGAACCGACTTCCATATTAAAACACTACAAAGGCAAAAATAACTTTAATTTCGGAAGGCGGTGTCTTTAGTTTTGTGTATATTTTGGTTTTTGACACCGCCTTCCGAAATTAAAGTTATTTTTGCCTTTGTAGTGTTTTGATATGGAAGTCGGTTCTATTTTTGCTAAAAATTTTTTTGCCATTCGGCTATGGAACCTAAGAACATAGCTGTTACCTTGGCAAACAAGCATTCTTTTGGCAAAAAAATAAGTTTGTAAACAGTAAACAAACTAACCTCTGAATTAGCTGCTCTTTGAGGCCGCTTATTTTTGCGCCTTTTTTTCTTAATTCCGCTTTCAAAGCATTTACATTCATCGCCAAATAATCCATATTTCCGATAATTTCACCAAGGAGATCATATTTCAATAATTAAATGAGAAATTATAATGTATGTCACGAACATTGGCGTATCTAGAGATATTTCCCAGGGGGGGCCTGGCCCCCAGTAGTAGAAGCGATGATCGCTTATCAAAGTTGCTTCAACTCTTAACGTACGAAATGAAAATTTTCACATAAAATAATTTAACATGTATCGCATAACGGACCCTTGCATGAGTGAGTCCGACTCGCACTTGGCCAGATTTTTTAATTTTTCAGCCATAATTGTTTGTTAGTAAAAATTCTCGGGTGGGCACCAGACCATTCTGGGGTGGGCACGGCCCACCCGGCTCCCCCCCTTCCTACGCCTATGGTCACAAAGCCCGCTAAAACCATGAAAATTTGAATATTTTGGACCTCACGCGACACAAGTGCCTCTAGCGGCAAACTCACACGCGGTAGCCCCCATTATCAATTTCTAACGTAATGAATCTATTATTATTTTATGGCAAACTGTTAAGAAAATACAATTATTTAGTATTTTCACAATACTTAGTGATCTTAAATATTCCGAAACTCTGCAACAAAACGACTGGCCGACCCAGAGTATGTAATACACTATGGCCGACCATGGCCGACTGTCAAATCCTTTGCGCCTGTCATGAATGTGAAGTGTCATATGTAGTCAACTGTCAACTTGTTAAGTGTTACTGTCAAACAGTGTTGCCAATTTAGGGACTTTGTGGCTAGAAATGACAACTTTTGCTTAAGCCTTAGCGAATAGGAAAAAGATTTGACGATAAAAATGATCTAGCGACTTAGCTGACGACTTTTCAAACTATAAGAAAACAAAGCATATATGCCCAACACCTTTTTAAAAAATGCTCACTCGCAATTAAATTATCTTTACCAGTGGTAACATTACAGCAATGTGTTTGGGGAATCCCCGTATTTTATCTTCCGTAGTTTTCATAGTTTTCCTACCTACGTACTTATGCAAGTCACTACTAGTTTGAGTGAAGTTCTATTCGGATTCTAAATTCTTTATACGCTGTACCTAGCGTAATTAAAAAGTGTATGAACTGTTTAGTGTACTTGTGGTGAACAAAATTATGGATTTACCTCATAAAAAGAAGCAGTGCATTCAAAAATATCAAGAAACATGGGAGACCGAGCCCGAAATCAAGAGATGGCTGAAACCAGTCCTTAGAGATTTGTCTAAGGCAATAATTTTGATGCTGACTGTACTTAAGGCGTGTGTGTTGATTTATTTTTTAATCATAAAGATTTTATTGCTTAAGGTAAGACCGCACTAGGCGGAACTGCACCGCAGCGGAACTGAGCGACACGACGCGTCAAAATATTCTTTATATGAAATTATACGAGACAACACGCACTAAGCGGCAACGGAACTGCACTGCAACCGAACTGCGCGGCAAAGTTGAGCAACTGACCAAAAGTGTCGCAACCTGTCGCGACGTGTAGTTCCGCTGCCGCGGAGTGCGGTTTGACAAACTTCATTTTCAACCGACGACAAAAAGAGGAGGTTATCAATTCGACGCGTATATTTTTTTTTATGTATGATCATCGATTACTCGAAGACGGCTGAACCGATTTGGAAAATTCTTTTTTTGATTGAAAGGGTATACTTCGAAATTGGTCCAATTTTCATAATCGTCAGGATCTGATGATGGGATCCTGGAGAAATCGAGAGAACTCTTCAAATATTATAGGCACACCTATGACGTTTTGGGTATTTATTATAGTAACTTGTGCAGTTGCTCTCAAAAATTACCATTTGAGGAAGTGGAACTGATGATGAAGACCACAGATGGCCGCCGAAACTACTCAATAATAAATATTGAGCGGATTGCGATTCGATTACTTGAATATGGATGTTAAGCACTTTATGTTCGTCACAATGCATATGGTGATATAGAGCTGATGGTGAAGTACCAGGAGAACTCCTCAACAATTAACGGCCCAGCATTGGGAAAAGCAATATTTTGTAAAAGGTTATAAGTAGTTGACATTTAGGCTCTTGTAACTAGGTAAATTAAAAATAGACCAACTAAAAAGAGTGAAATAAAAACATTTTACCAAAAAATTAAACCGACTACCAAAAAACACTGCAAAGTGAAAAATAACTTTAATTTCGGAAGTCGGTGCCAAAAACGAAAATACAAAACTAAAGACACCGACTACCGAAATTAAAGTTATTTTTCACTTTGCAGTGTTTTTTGGGAGTCGGTTTAATTTTTTGGTATAAAGTTTTTTCATAGTCAGCTCTCGTCAGAGAGTATTATTTTCTTTGATAGTCAAGAAAAAAGCATTGAGGTAATATGTCTGTTCTTGCTCGATCCTTTCCTCTTCCTCGCACAACAAGGAAATAATAATCATATTATCCATTTCGTCGTTCATCTTGCTCAGAGGTTGCCGAGCTACTAAATATATTTTTGTAGCGCCGCTGCAGTTCAAGTGCGGCTTACCAAAAAATTACGCGTCGAGTCGCTCAGTTCCGCTGCGGTGCAGTTCCGCCTAGTGCGGTCCTACCTTTATGCAGTACATTCTAAAAAAATTTAAAAAACTTGCCTCCCCCCATCCCCTTTCCAGGCTGCTAATGGCCTCCAGTAACCGGAAAGTAAGTAAATCTGGGATCCGTCTCTAGTTGAATCCAAAGAGTAAAGTAATATACAGGGAATCAGTTGAATCAGTTTTAGCGACGTCTGGCGACTTTAGATAATAAATCTAGGGAGAAGATTTTGCTGGAGTTGGCAACACTGCTGTCAAACACAAAAAACTGAGTTGCGAAAGGCCTATTTGTATTTAAATTTTAATATTTTCAGTCTTCTATTGTGAGTTGCACACACACAATGGCTCGTAATGTAGCAGAAACCGCAAGGAAATTTTTACTATTAGGTCAGTGTGTCCCCACTGTTAAACAAAATGCTGCTAAAATTAGAGTGAAGAGGTTAGAATTGGATGAGAACTTACTGATGGTTTGTATTGTTTTTTTTTTTTTTTATAAATATATTACAAATCATGAATACCAACTAATAATTTGCGCCTTTTAATTTCAGTACTTCAGAAAGGATGAATTTTATTACTGCCACGATCCCAAAAAGGTCTGCAGAACTGGTGATATAGTTCTTATACAGTCTCTACCACAAAAACTGACAAAGTTAATAACCCATGAAGTCAAAGAAGTTGTGTACCCATTTGGTGACATTACAGATCCTATCACAGGCAAAAAGGTTGCCAAAGAACGTTATAGGGAGGATATGGACAGGCAAGCGGAACTGTATGGAAAGCTAGATTCTACCTTTGATTATAATAAGGCACACGAGAGAGGCTGGCAAGATGGAAAGAAAGACTTCACATCAAAACCCACATACACAAAGTTTCATGTGTTTGATGAGAATGACCCTTATGCTATCTAAGTTATGTAGTGTTGTACTAGTGTAATTATTAGCAATAAATTGTTTAGTTAGTGTTTAACAAGGTTTCATTTTTTTTATAATCACCTTGGTTAGATTGCAACTGTCAAGTATTTATACCACCGGAACCTGCTTCCTGTGAAGACAGCTTCATAAACAAATTATAATAATATATTAATAATAATATAAAATATATTAATCATCCATGGATATTAAATACCGGTACAGTAGAAACCGAATATAACGACATCGCTTATAACGACGGATCGGTTATTACGACATAATGGCGAGGTCCCGGCCGAAACCTACTGCTTATAACAACATCGGATATAGCGTTTAAAATGACGAAACTTTATCGAAAAGCATCGGCTATAGCGACCAACTGTCACATTTTTCCCGCAATACAAAACATTATGTATAATTTAAACTTATTCTACTCTATGTAGGATTATGTTGACTACTCACTATAATTTTTTAAAATTAAATTTTGTTTTCTTTTCCGATATTCATACGCCGAATACCTATAGATATTGTACTAATATGATAAAAATGCGAAAGTTTGTGAGGATGGATGTAAAGACATATATATGTTTGTTACTCTTTCACACAAAAACTACTGAAAGTAGTCCCTGTGTTATTCCACGATGTCAACTGTCTACTTACTCATTTAGATCCGCTGAATTAAATTTAGTAAGTAGATAGTTGACATCGTGGAATAACACAAGGACTACTTTTATCCCGGGATTCCAACGGGATCGGCAAAACTCTCCTACGCGAACGAAGTCGCGGGCAGAAGTCCATATATTTGCAAATTAAAAACATATGAAATAACCATACCTACATACATGTTTGTTTATTTGTGTTTTTTGAATGTATTGTTTATAACAACTACCGGCTATAGCGTCCGAATTTATGTGGTGACTTCAATGTCGTTATATCCGGTTTTGACTGTATGCAATTTTGGATCGACCAATTTTTTATATTGGTCTGACTGTTGGCTATGGCTACTAATATGTACAGCAACTAGCGTCGCTATCAGCCGGAGGACGCTGTGAAGCATACAGTGCAGGTATGTCCTGCTTGGGCGGAGCACCGCCGTGTCGAGTGCCGAGGCGATCGGCGGCGGCGACATCTTGCGCCCAGCCAGGGCCGAGCCGTCCCTATATGCGAAGTGTGCGGCGCACACAGGTGCCAAAGCAGAAGGGGCGCCAGATGTAATGCCAGCATTAATTATTGAAATTATTTTTGTAAAACTACAACATATTATTCTTTATAATTGAGTAGGTAAAAACAGTGTAAAGTTAAACCACAGACGTGAGTATTGTCTTTGGAAAAATTTGGATTTTGGAATTGGACTGTAGAAAAAATCTTAGGCGCTTCATAGATTTTGCACACAGGCGCTGTCTTACGTCAGCGCGGCCCTGCGCCCAGCCTTGGTTCAGACCATGGTGCGGAGCGAGAGGGAATAGGATGCAGTCGCCTCCTTCAGCCCCTTCTTCAGTCCTTCCGCTCCACCCACAGCCACACTCCTCCATATTATCGAGTCCATTAGCCTTCATGTTCTTCTGCTGCAATCTACTCACATTAATATCTCAGGTGATATGTGGCTCGATTTAATCATAACTTCCAATTTCTCCCTTGTGTCCTCTCATGGCCAGTGTCCTGCCCCTGGATTTTCTCATCATGACCTCATTTTCCTTTCTTATATCCTAAAACCACCCAAACTGCTAAAGTTATGCACACGTGTTGTTTTGCTCGCATGGATGTCGAGAAGCTGCGCCAGGATGCGTCCCAACTTGATTGGGATCAACTTGCAGCGGCAACAACTGTAGACGATAAACTGGGTGTTTTTAATAAGACGGTTCTTGCACTCTATGACACACGCTCCTGTCAGGACGGTAAAGCTTAGGCGCCCACCTGCTCCATGGATGACGACAGAGGTTCGAAGTTAGGCAATGAGGCGCAGGGATCGCGCTTTTCGTAAATATAAGAAGGATCGCTGTGTTAAAAAAGGGACTTTTTTAAAGCCGCAAGAAATCGGTGTAATCAGATGATACGCAACGTAAAACGCTGCCACATTCTCGATAATATACATATCTTCTCCTGCTGACATCTGGAAATTTCTCTTGGTGTCGGCAGAGCACGTCATGTGGATTTTCCTAAAACTATCGATCTCGATGATATCAATCGTCACTTTACTACTACCTGTACCTATAGACATTGGCGTATCAAGAGATATTTCCCAGTGGGGGCCTGGCCCCCAGTACCTAGTAGAAGCGAAGATGGCTTATCAAAGTTGCGTCATCTCTTAACGTACGAAACGATAATTTTCACGTAAATTAATTTAAGATGTATCGCATAACGGAACCTTGCATGAGTGAGTCCGACTCGCACTTGGCCAGATTTTTAAAATTTTCAGTCATAATTGTTTATTAGTAAAAATTCTCGGGTGGGCACCAGACCATTCTAGGGTGGGCACGGCCCACCCGGCTCCCCCAGGGTCCTACGCCTATGCCTATGGATAACAATTACGAATTAATGTAGATATCCTGTTCTGCAGACTGACATGCCCCATGTGACATCATAAACCATGCCTCACCTGTTTACAGTGTCCAAAGAGCTCATATACATGCACCTTTAACAACCTTATAAACACCACAGAGGCTGAGACTAGCGTGGCTACCTACTCGGCCCAACATAATATTTAAATATGCTATCATTGATTGATTCGAAGAAGATTTACTCTACATTGGGTTGTTCATACAAAATAAATAACCACAGATTCTAAAGAAAAGAGAATTTATTTTATTCTTAGCCATAGGGCTCATAATTTGTAAGGATTGCTTGTTTTGGTGGCATCAGTCCTGTGCCAGAAGTTCTTTCTCTAACGCCGCGCCCATGAGGTTCCATGAGCTATCATCGTCATCTGGAGGTTCCTCGTCTGACGGTGGTGATGATCTTCGTGGTCTCTTACGCGGTCGGGATTCGTCGTCTACGAAAAAAGCAATATCTTAGTTATTATAGGGTACTGATTCATCATAGTGAAAGTGATGCATGGAATGATGGAAGCAGTATGGAAACAAGTGCAAATACTAACCCATTTCCGAGTCATTTGTTGCTTCTTGCGAATCCTGTACTATTCTGGGAACAAATACAAACAATTAGTGTACATTTCATATGGTAAGTAGGGATATATGGAATAGGGGAGTTTTTCAGGTTTACACTCTTACACAATAAATCGTGTTCCATACCTGTCTTGTAAGCTGTCCTGCATGCTATTTTCTGCACTGAATGATATCAGCCTATCCTCGGGAGGATTCTCCTCATCATCCAGGTCATCATCGCCTGGTTTCTCTTCATCAGACGAACTTTCGTCTGATTCATTGAATATATCTTCCACCTGTAATACGAAGATTTAATATATATTAATACCAGGAATTAATACACTACAGAAATTTCAGAGAAATAAATGAGATAATGTCCCAAATGGGAAGTCTACAGAAAACCGTATTAAGAACTTTCTACAAATATATTATTGATTTTATTTAACTCTATTTCATGCACCAAAGGACCTCTTTTTATAACAGGAATACAACTTGTGGTATATTATAAATTATTCTGTGAAACTAGCCTAATTAGGTCATTAAATTTTATCATGCTGGAGCAGTGCAAAAACGATTCATTATCTGCTTCGCCTTGCAGCTGAGTATTAGTGTTTTACATGAAGTGAGTCCTAGTGACCTCCACTCCACAACCCAGTACCTGGCTGATACCCCTTGGCAAAACCAGCGTCGGATTTCTAAACCGTATAATAATGATGATAATGGTTGTCAAGAATGTACAAATAACAGCCTGAACGTTAACATGCTGTCCGAGGCACGGAGGAAACTCAATATATTAAAGATAGTCCTCATCCATAGACTCACCTCGGCGAGCAGAGCTTAACCTCTAAGATCGAACTGTGTTGCTGTTCATTAATTAGCCGTGCCACATACTTAACAAACATCATCGCAGGTATAAATTGGTTCACCTCTCTATCCATATCAGCGATATCATCACTTGAGAACGATAGCAGCGGGTTTATGGTGTCCATGAACCGTCCCGAGGGCGTGCGCTTGCGCAGCGCGGCCACGGGCGCCAGCGGCGGGCTGCTGCAGTGCGCCGGCGGCCGCCGAGAACTGCCCTGTGGATACGGAACTTGCTTGGTCATACACTCATCTCATTTATTTATTTAAACTTTATGTACAAAGATACGCATGCTCACGTAAGAAAAAACTTTTTACAAAAAAATTAAACCGACTCCCAAAAAAACACTGCAAAGTGAAAAATAACTTTAATTTCGGAAGTCGGTGCCAAAAACGAAAATACAAAACTAAAGACACCGACTACCGAAATTAATCGAGTCGGTTTAATTCTTTGGTAAAAAGTTTTTATATCTCTCTTTTTAGTTGGTCCATTTTTAATTTACCTAGTTACAAGAGCCTAAATGTCAACTACTTATAACCTTTTACAAAATATTGCTTTTCCCAATGATGGGCTGTTAATTGTTGAGGAGTTCACCATCATCAGATCCTGACGTTTATGAAAATGGGACCAATTTCGGAGTATACCCTTTCAATCAAAAAAAGAATTTTCCAAATCGGTTCAGCCGTCTTCGAGTAATCGATGATCATACATTAAAAAAAAATATATATATATACGCGTCGAATTGTCTTTTTGTCGTCGGTTGAAAATATTTCTACGGAAGCGCAGCTAGTGACAAACCACACCCCCTTCCTGGTTTCGCCCAATTAGAGTCAATATGCATTTGTGTGAGTACAGGGCGTTTAACATTATATTAATACATACTATTACAAACACTACTAAAATACGCTTCGTGCATCCCATTGGTCAAAATACATGCATTGGGCGATCGAGTTGTGAGCCGTGCTATGCGATTAAAGCCTTAAAGGTGAGCATGCGGAAGATAGGTCGATAGTACAATAGTGGTACATGTGCGGACTTAACGCAACAAGGCATTCTCATTTAATTTTAAGGCATTTCTCTACCAGTCGACCTTTGGGTTTAAAAGACCACAATGTGGTAGGTGTACAAGTAAAAGAAATTAATGCTATGGGTTTTAGAGTTTCAATCACGGGGCCCGATACTGGACTGTTACATTGGCGGGCATTGCCTTGGGTTACCGGTATGTTCTAATGAGATATCGCGGCCCCTAAACGCAAGGCTACTGAATTAGCAAGATGGGTTGTTTAGTCAGTAAAAGTCTTCCGATCCAGCCAGAACGGGAGGAGTATTAGACGATTTTCCCATGAAATTTTTTTTATTAGCGATTGAACCTAAGTTCTGCCTCTGTTTTCCAAGATAATAATTTTATTTGGCGTAGTTGTAAAAATGTAAATAAGCTAGTTTTATGAAATTTGTAAGGTTTTTTTTGTCAAATATTTATATTATATTATTATAGTTACTATGGAACCCTTCATGGGCGAGTCTGACTCGCACTTGGCCAATTTTTATTTGTTATTTTGTCACCAATACAGTAGTTACATTTTATTTCGTTGATGCAAAGAATACGAATACGAATATTCGTATTCGCCGAATAGTAGACGTTTACCGAATATTCATATTCGGCGAATACTAATACAAATTTAAAAATTTACTAAAACTAATATTTTTGTACGCTATTTACTGCAGATTTGAAAAATTTCCAAGTCTCAAAAAACTCGACCAAAAATATATTTCACTGAAGCAATGTACAGTCGCCTCAGAAAGACTTTTTCAACGGCTGGGAACACTCAGACTGAAAAAAGAAATCGCCTAAAACCAGAAAATCTATAAATTTTATGTTTTTTAAATAAAATTTGCTTTTGTAAATTTTAATTATTAGAAGAGTAAACATTCATCAAATAAAGTCTTTTATTACCATGACGAGATATTCGTATTCGCCGAATAGTAGGTTTGATATTCATATTCGTATTCGTAAAAGTAGTATTCGTTGCATCACTAAAAATAATAGTATTCTATACCAATTTAATACATCAATTTATAATTTTAATGAAAAAATGTTCAGAGGCGGAGACAAATTGGCGCGCTTTCCGGTCTCAACGATAGTTCGTAGGTTGGATGCATGGGAAATGCAACTGCCCTGCGTTTTACAAAAATTATATGTGCAAACATATTATCGGATTAGCCATACGCTTAAAGCTGGCCAACCCCAGAAGCAAAAAATGTGCTTATCGGCCAGAAAAGAAAAAGGGGGCGCCCTTCAAAAGCGAAACCAGAGCTGATTATTCAGTGATTATTATTTTTAACAATAAATATTGATTATTTTGACTTTAATTAAGTGTTTTATTTACTATTCTGCTAGAAATTTTATTTAAATATATTTATACTATTATACTACCTGTGGAAATTAAGATCTTTGGGGAGGCATATGTCTAGTTAAGTAGTAGACATATATGACTTATTGGTGATCTCTTGAAATTAGTTTGCTTAAGGCTGCGCCGAGTAAAATAACTCAAAACGGTCTTCACTACTAAAAGAATATAACCTATAATAGTACTTTAATTACCATACAAAAATATGTAATGAACACTAGAATAAATGTGTTAGCAAACATAGTTGGCAAAATTTAAAAATAGTTTATAGTTTATTAAACAAAAATACATAAAGTTGGACAAAAATCCTTACAAAACATGCTCGTGCGTCGCTGAATTTTGATAGTAAACTGTTGAATTGTTTCATAAACTTCAATTCATATTATTCTCTAATTATCATACTATCATTTACAGCTTTAACATTTCAAAAATGTCGCTTGGTTGTTTTAATTTTAATTTTTTCTTCTAATTTGCGCGCTATTTTGAACCATACGCAACGTACACCGGTCGAAAATTCAGTCGTCCACGGGAGCTCAGAGAGGGGTCACGTCTCATCGTGGAGCGTTTCGCCGGTAACGATAATTCGCGATCTATTGTGTACGTATGTATTGCAGCAATCCGTTGAATAACATAAGTCTAATTTTTTGTTTTTTGAGTACGATTTATTATGCATACCCAACAATTACTTTTTATTGTTCAATATATATTTCTTTAACATTTTTTTTTTCAATATTTGTTTTATTATGGGAAAATGTAAAAAAAATATTATTAGAAGAAAGTTGGCGCAAATTTTCGAAAAAAAACGCCATTCTCATAAAAAGTACGTATTTCTATTTTGTGATGTTATTATTGCTTTTTAACCGACTTCAAAAAAAAGGAGAAGGTTCTCAGTTCGTCTTAAACTTTTTTTTATGTATGTAACCTCAAACTCGAAGACGGCTGGACCGATTTGGAATTTTTTTTTCGTTTGAAAGGGTATACTTTCTAGTTGGTTCCATTGTTATGAAATCAGGATCTGATGATGGGATCCTGGAGAAAGCGAGGGAACTCTTTAAATATTATAGGCACACCTATAGCGTTTTGGGTATTTCTAATAGTACCTTGTGCAGTTGCTCCCGAAAAGCACCATTTGAGGAAGTGAAAGTGATGATGAAGACTTTTTTCAAACATTCGATATGGGTATCGTGTAATGGGTTTTTGGGGGTGGTAATTGCAAATCTGGCATTCATTTTAAAATCCAAGATGGCGGATGCAACTTTTTCTCAAACATTCGATATAAGTATCGTGTAATGGGTTTTTGGGGGTGGTGATTGCAAATCTGGCATTCATTTTAAAATCCAAGATGGCGGATGCAACTTTTTCTCAAACATTCGATATGGGTACCGTGTAATGGGTTTTTGTGGGTGGTGATTGCAAATCTGACATTCATTTTAAAATCCAAGATGGCGGATGCAACTTTTTCTCAAACATTCGATATGGGTATCGTATAATGGGTTTTTGGGGGTGGTAATTGCAAAACTGGCATTCATTTTAAAATCCAAGATGGCGGATGCTACTTTTTCTCAAACATTCGATATAGGTATCGTGTAATGGGTTTTTGGGGGTGGTGATTGCAAATCTGGCATTCATTTTAAAATCCAAGATGGCGGATGCAACTTTTTCTCAAACATTCGATATAGGTATCGTGTAATGGGTTTTTGGGGGTGGTGATTGCAAATCTGGCATTCATTTTAAAATCCAAGATGGCGGATGCAACTTTTTCTCAAACATTTGATATGGGTACCGTGTAATGGGTTTTTGGGGGTGGTGATTGCAAATCTGGCATTCATTTTAAAATCCAAGATGGCGGATGCAACTTTTTCTCAAACATTCGATATAGGTATCGTGTAATGGGTTTTTGGGGGTGGTGATTGCAAATCTGGCATTCATTTTAAAATCCAAGATGGCGGATGCAACTTTTTCTCAAACATTCGATATAGGTATCGTGTAATGGGTTTTTGGGGGTGGTGATTGCAAATCTGGCATTCATTTTAAAATCCAAGATGGCGGATGCAACTTTTTCTCAAACATTTGATATGGGTACCGTGTAATGGGTTTTTGGGGGTGGTGATTGCAAATCTGGCATTCATTTTAAAATCCAAGATGGCGGATGCAACTTTTTCTCAAACATTCGATATAGGTATCGTGTAATGAGTTTTTGGGGTGGTGATTGCAAATCTGGCATTCATTTTCAAATCCAAGATGGCGGATGCAACTTTTTCTCAAACATTCGATATGGGTATCGTGTAATGGGTTTTTGGGGGTGGTGATTGCAAATCTGGCATTCATTTTAAAATCCAAGATGGCGGATGCAACTTTTTCTCAAACATTCGATATAGGTATCGTGTAATGGGTTTTTGGGGGGTGGTGATTGCAAATCTGGCATTCATTTTAAAATCCAAGATGGCGGATGCAACTTTTTCTCACACATTCGATATGGGTATCGTGTAATGGGTTTTTGGGGGTGGTGATTGCAAATCTGGCTTTCATTTTTAAATCCAATTTAAAACACATACGATATCCATATTGAATGTTGGAGAAAAAGTTGCATCCTTGGTGGATGCAACTTTTTCTCCAACATTCAATATGGATATCGTGTGTGTCTACTAAGTTAAATACACTGATAACCTTCAAGGATTTATTGCTAAGTATAATTAACAAAGTAACGTAAGGGCTAAAATTATCGCTAAATGATGAAAATGAGTGCACCCGGTTGCTGTTCGAAATACACTAAGCTCGCGGCGAACTTAGTGCGACCGCATTATATCGCTTGCTCAGCAAACGTGGTCGATTGCAAAATATTGCATCAAACATCGTGTAATAGGTTTTTGGGCATACCGATTGCAATCCTTACATTCATTTTAGAATTTACGACGAAAGTTCATTGGCTACTTTGTTAGCTTACAATTTACACTGGGTTATTGACAATTTAACTGATCCTAGGTTAAGTGACTATTCAGTATTATCTAGGGTATCTAATAATACTGAAATTAATTGTTTAAACCCTTAGATGTGACAAAGGAGAGTTATAATAACAAAATTTTACTATATCATCAGAATATAAATCGTTTCTCCGGCAAAATATTAGATGAGGAAATGTTAATAGATAAATATGATATAGATATCTTATGTTTTTGTGAAACCTGGCTAAAACCAGATAGAATGTTGTTTAAAATTAATATTTTTCTGTTACTAGTGCATACAACAGGTCCTCAGTAGGAGGTGGTACTTTAATATTACGTAGTAATTCTCTTAGATATAAGGAACAAAAATATATCACCGCTTGCTCTGTTGATTGCTTGTGTGAGGTAGCATGTACAGAAGTTGAAGGCCAAACTTTCTTAAGTGTTTATAGACCACCAGCATCAAACTTGACATCATTCTTAATGATAATGGGAGAAATTTTAAGTACCTAAGCTTATAAGAGATAATAAATTAGTTTTCATTTGTGGTCACCTAAATATTGATTTGTTAGTAAATTCACCTGAACACTGCAAGCTTACTTCATTGTTTGGTTCATTTAACTTAAAATGCACATTGCATATTGTTAAATAGGTGTGTTTAAATTTTGGTGTACAATAAAGTATATTCTATCTATCTATCTATACAAGGAAGCAACAAGAATAACAGCAACATCAGCTCAATGCATAGATAATATTTATACTAATTGTGCCATAAAATACTCGTCTCAAATTAGTGGAGTTAGGTCTGACCATACAGGTTAAAAAGCGGCAATTAAATAAGACTATTAAGTTTAGGCCACTAACTAAAAAGAAATTAATGTTTTTAATGATAACATGTAAAGTAATCTTTCAATGGCCAATTTTGACTCCCATGACCCCAATGAAAATTACAGGATATTTTTTCTTCACCATGCCACTAATTTAGTAAGGCATGTCCAGTTAAAAAAATTCAAATGAGTAATAAATCTAAATTTAATGAATGGGCCACTGCTGGAATAAGAATAAGCTGAGACAATTTATACAACTTATACCATGAAAAATCATTGACTTCCGATGAAACCTTCCATAATTATGTATGAAACTACTCAAAGATATTTAAAAGAGTATGCGCCCTAAGCTAAGTCTAAATCAGAAAGTAATAAAATTAGCATTTCTAAAAATAAAATAAAAACTGTGTTGAAGGTGATAAACAAAGAAACTGGAAACACAAACCAACAGGGTTAGAATGATTTGACTTTGAACATCGATGATCAGGTCATCTCAGATAAGTCAAAAATGGCTGAGAAGTTGGAAAATTACTTTACCAATATTCCAGTAGAGGTTACTAAATCTCTACATTCTTCGCCATTATCAGCAGAATCTTTTTTAAAGGAAAACTTCAATAAGGATATACCAACATTTTCATTTAAGCCCATTTCTATTGATGTAATTAAAAAGCATTCCAAAGTCTTAACATAACAAACACTGATGACTTATGGAGTGCATCTGTTAGGGTTCTTGGTAATATTATTGACTCAATTGCTGCTATCCTAACAGGCACATTTAATTAATGTATAGACAGCGGTAATTTTCCCGATTTAATGAAACATAGTAAAGTAGTACTAATTTTTAAGTCGGGTTGTAAGAGTGATCCCTCTAACTATAGACCGATATATGTGCTTCCAGCATTAAGCAAAATATACGAAAAAATCATGCTGGACCAGATGCTATCATATTTTAACTCAAATGGAATTCTGCATAGTCGGCAGTTTGGTTTCACGAATGGTAGGTCAACAACAGACGCAGGAGTAGCGCTCATCCGTCACATTCTGGAATCTTTGGAGAAATCTCAGGATGCAATTGGCATATTTTGTGACCTCTCCAAAGCTTTTGATTGTGTTGACCACAAAACACTGATCTGTAAATTACACCATTACGGAGTTCGTGGATTCGTGTTCTGCTGACCTTGTTCTTTCATATTTATCAAACAGGCAACAAAAAGTTATTGTTAATGGAGCGACATCTGCAGGATCCCTTGCCAAGATGAGTGCTCCGCAAGGTTCAATTCTTGGCCCTTTCCTTTTTATAGTGTATATCAATGACATACATGATGACCAACTTATCGGATATTTTTTATTTGTAATTCCATTGTGCTGTATTAATTGACTTTAAATTAAATCTATTCTTTACGACAGTATAGACCAAAGTTTTAAATATAATTAAGCATATCTTAGAATTGGAAACATATCTTACAACTATATAATAATATAGGTTATCCATCAGAATTCAGACAGGCTTTAATTTATAATCATATTGTGGGAAGTACTAATTTCAAACGGGTTCCCGTTAGTATATGCTTAAACTAGACTTATGGTCTCATGGTGCGTGGTGCGTGGTGCGCTGGTTGCACGCTACTGGCATGATTGCTCTATGTTATCTCTTAAAAAGACTATTTTTAAGAGATAACATAGAGCAATCATGCCAGTTTAAAAATTAATTTCAAATTGAAATTTAATTATTTAATTTAATTAATTTGAAATGAATTAATTTTTTTCTTAAAATTCAAACGCGAGCCAAAAATAAAAAAAACACAAGAAACAGTAGTAGGTATCTCTACTTAGTAGTAGAGATACCTACTACTGTTTCTTGTGATTTTTTCAAACTCAAAATGTTTTATTTCACATAGGCCTACATGGGCACTTATAAAACGTCAGCAGTTTGGCGCTGGGCACGGTTCGAAATTGGTCATTTTCTATGGAGAAGATCCGGCAAGAAACTCCACAGTTACTCTTTTAAAATATCATTCTTACAATGTATCTATAATACAGGTTAATTACCTAATTAACCTGTATTATACCTATGAGAGGACATTAAAGCCTGTCTGAATTCTGATGGATAACCTATATTATTGTATAGTTGTAAGATATGTTTCCAGTTTTAAGATATGCTTAATTATATTTAAAACTTTGGTCATTACAAGATATTTTCTAAATTTAAACCCACGACCTACGTCATTTAAATTTAAAAGTCAATTATCTGAAATTAAGTATTTCAAATGGCGGGAGACTTTGTTAAACATAAAAAACACAGTGATACGACGTCAATGTGGAGCTATTTTTTAGTTGCGAAGGATAGGAATAGTGCCAAATGTAACCGATGCTCAGCCATTCTCAAGACTTTGGATGGATCGACTAAGGGATTACATACACATTTGTCATCAAAACATAACATAAAGCTTATATCAGCTTCAACAAGTCTAGATTCTGATAATCTGAACACAGCACCGCCGCCAGCCAAGCGAAAGTTAAATGATTATTTTACTAAAAGTGCCGACGATAGCCTCGATGATGTTTTGGCAAGAATGATTGCATTAGATGGATTTCCATTCAGTATATTCATAACTTCAGATGATTCGAGAAAATTTGTCTTTGCAAAATACACGGATTTACCAAAGTCAGCCGTCACCATTCAAAAACGTGTCATGAATTACAGTGAAAAAATCAGGAAGCAAGTAACTGCAGAATTGAAACATTTGAAAAGTGCAGGTGAAAGATTTAGTCTTTCTTTCGACAAGTGGACTTCAACATCCAATAAACCATATAGTGTTGCCCAAACGAGAGTCTCGCAAGAGTCTTGCAATTAGCGATTATCCTATTGCTATTTATTAAACGGTAGTTGAGATCTCAGAACAATGTAACAGAGTCTGTTACATTATTGTTAAAAAGTATATTGTTAAAAAACTTAAAAGTCGAGATGACACGGAAGAAGAAGAAGGAAGATCAGGATCACAAACAGATGATGAGTTAATGCCACAAACCTCCCAATCCCAACCCCAATTGACACTAAAGGAAAAGTTATAGCTGGAAATTGATAAGAGTATGAAATCCCCAGATCGTGAAGTACAAATACAAAATTAATCGGGGTTGGCAAAATATAGTATTAGACGTGAAATAAGCCTGTTTGAAAATGGAGGAATTAGTGGATATCACTTAGAAACAGCATATAAGTATCTATTGTCTATTCCTCCAACCAGTGTAAAACCTAAACGAGCGTTTTCAGCTGCTGCTTATGTTGGTAATAAACGAAGCAGGCTTGGAAGTCAAACCTTGGATGCATTGATATTTCTACGATTGTATTTTCAAAATTCGAAATAAGTTTTATTGTCTTTTTATTTCTTACAAAGTATAGTATCTTTTTGTCATTTTTTCTTTTCTTACTATACTGTGATATGTGTAGTGTACCAAAATTAAAAATATATATTTAAAGAAATTACTCGTTTTTTAGAGTTCAGTTGCCGAATGGCAAAAAACGGAACCCTTATAGTTTCGTCATGTCTGTCCGTCTGTCTGTCTGTCTGTCTGTCTGTCTGTCCGTCCGTCCGTATGTCACAGCTATTTTATTCCAAAACTATTAAGACTATACATGTGAAACTTGGTAAGTAGATGTATTCTATGAAACGCTTTCCGATATTGAGAAAAAAATTAAAAAACATTTAAAATAAAGGAACATACTACTACCCCATACATGGAACTAAAATTGAAAATATTTTTTTTTTCATGAAACTTATGCGTGTGTGGTATTTATAGACAGGTCTTTAAAAATGACATGGGGGTTTCTGAAACCACTTTTTCATAAAGTCAATCGTTTAAAAGATATAAGCTTCCAAAGTGGTCAAATGTGTATCCCTCCCTCTAACTTCTATAATAGTGGAGTGAAAAATATAAATATATATATTATACAACGTGTAACGGAAACCCCATATCTAACCAAAAGGGCTGAAGACAACATTTGATATGGAGTCTCTATGCACAGTTTCAGCACAAAATAACTGACTTAAAGAATTGATACCAAATTATTGGTTTCACATATTTTTTGAATACCAATCATAACAAACGTGTCACAGCACTACGAGGATCAATAACTTTCCACGTCACTTGCCAATAACACGATAATTCTTTTCGTTCTTCTTAATTTGAAAAATTCGGTCTCTGGTATCAGTGTACTGGAATTTGTAATAAGTTCTACACATGTAGACTTAGGATTACAAAACCCTTGCCATATCGTTTGTTATCATCCAAAGAAGCCATGCACTTGGTATGTATATGTTACCGGCCAAACCCGATTTCAGGACAAACTAGTTTTGCCTAGGCTAAACTAGTTCTTCCTATACGCGATAGGATAAACTAGTATAGCCTAGTCCAAACTAATTTGTCCTAAGCCCGATAGGATAAACCAGTTTAGCCTAGGCCAAACTAGTTGATCCTGATATAAATACGCACTCTCTAGGATAAACTAGTATGGCCTAGTCTAAACATTATAGTATATCTATAAAGTCAAAATAAATAGGTAAACTGAATAAAATACTCCGTAATTGGAAAAATAATATTTTTATTAAAACGATAACGATTCGTCGTTAATAGTCATGTATAATTGGTAATACAAACAATCATACTATAACAAATAATAAGTGTATTTTTTTAATAGAAGCAATAATCATATCTCAATTATTATTATTATTTATTTTTACATGGTGTGCTTTGGTGGCACTTAGAATTGCAGAGTATCATTGCCTTCTTGCACTGGCATCTGTTTGTGGAACAGTTTTTGTTGCAGCTGCATCTCACAAAACCTTGGCCTGATCCAACTGAATGTTTCGTAGCTGCAGTCCTTAACGATATTTCAGAGTCTTGGTTTACATCTGCTACCTTTAAAATTTTTTTATTGCAAATGTCGAATTCTGATCTGAAAAAAAAAGTAAAAACATATTAGCTACTTTACAATATCATTAATGCTCCAGAAATATAGATAAGTAATTAAGTAAGAAAAAATAAAACCTGCAATATAGTTTTTGAAGTACACCATGTTTGGTGCCAACTTTGTAAAAACCTTCGTCATTTTTCTGAAGAATAACTCCAATGATGTTTCTGAGATCACCTTTGCCTTTGTCAACATCTGGAATCGGTATAGTCACATTATCTCCAATGTTGGCAGGTGGATGAGACTTGTCAGAAGTAGCTTTCATTTTCTTAGCCTGTTTCACAAGGTTTTCTGCTGCAGTTGTTCTAGCTTTATGAATGTCATTTTCAGATGCAGAAACTTTTTCTGGGTTACTAACTTCGGTAATGTTATCATCACTGTCTTCTGTCAGGTTAACATTGCAATCATCTTCTATTACTTTCCTTAAATCATCTTCATCCTGAATATCATTTATGATTTCTTGCGGTAAAGAGGAAGTCGAAAGTCCTACTCTGGGTTCTATTCCAAATAATGCCTTGTATGGCGATTGTTTTATCCCTGAATGGAAGGCGCGGTTTTTCATGAATTGAACATATCTCAAGCCTTCTGACCATTTCTTTGAAATGTTGTCTTTCATCCAAGAACCTATCATATTCTCAATATCTTGATTAGCACGTTCAACGGAGCCCTGATTTTGACTGTGCCTGGGTTTTCCATGCACAATTTTGAGTTCTGGCCACAGACTGGCAAGCTCACTTATAACATTATTTACAAATTCCCTACCGTTGTCAGATTGAAGAATGCACGGCGCTCCTATAGTTAGAAATATATCATTCAAATGGTAAGCCACCTCTGTCGCTCTCTTAGATTGTAAAGCGCGTAGCAGAACAAATTTTGTTAGATGGTCTTGGTGAACCATAATAAATTTAAAATTCCCATCTGGTTGTGTCTGAAAATCGATCAGATCTACTTGGCACCTACTATTCATTTCCGAATGAAGAATGGGCTTAGAGACTAATCCTCTTTTCTTCTTTGTTTTCTTTTGATGACAGACACTACACATAGATAAATACAAGCTTATCATTTCTTTTGTGATATTGGCATATTTTTTTGTTGTTTCGGCTAACATCCTGTCACGCCCACCGTGGCCGACAGCCACATGAGCTGCGTCAATCACATCATAAAGTTCATCGGATGGAAGATAGTATTTTATATTACCTTCACTGCGTGCAATCAGTTTTTTCACGTCCCCGATTTTTAACACAGCAAATCGTTTCAATCTCCTTTGTTGTAATGGTGTTCTTTTTTCAGACTTTTCTGCATCTTCAACTTCTTCAACGAGTTCCAAATATTGCTCTGATGATAACACATTATAATGAGAAGAATTTTTACTTTCACTTTGTAAAATTTCTGTCAAAAACTTTTCCCTCCCTTGTTTTTGATCTGCTTGTCGACTTGACGTAGGTTCATCCATATTGAAAAAAAAGAAAACTTTATAATGTAGTGTAAATAAAACGTTACGCACGGCTGGCAACTAGACGCAAAATGCGTTTAAAACGACGCGACGAATGGCGAGCGAATAGCGGCGCGGGACGCTCGGGGCGTGACTTGGGAAATCCCGCATGTACAAGTCCTGACATGCTTGCTCAATTACTTTCGACTCTTCTAAATTGGTTTAGACTAGGCCGTACTAGTTTATCCTAGAGAGTGCGTATTTATATCAGGATCAACTAGTTTGGCCTAGGCTAGACTGGTTTATCCTATCGGGCTTAGGACAAATTAGTTTGGACTAGGCTATACTAGTTAATCCTATCGCGTATAGGAAGAACTAGTTTGGCCTAGGCAAAACTAGTTTGTCCTGAAATCGGGTTTGGCCGGTAACATATATACCCTTTAAATTACACGTTGTATATATATATATATATCTATAGATCTTAATGTAAACTTTCAATCAAAATTGGTTTTAAAGAGATCGAGTCAGCAGTTTTTGAGATACAGCATATTTTCTAAAACCGCAAATATAACTTTGTAATTCATACAAATACTATGAAACACAAAGTTATTTGGCGTAGTTGCAAAAAATGTAAATAAGCTAGTTTTAAGAAATTTGTAAGTTTTAGTTTTTTGTCAAGTAAATATACATATTATATTATATTATTATAGTTACTACGGAACCCTTCATGGGCGAGTCTGACTCGCACTTGGCCAATTTTTGTAAAATGTTATAATAAGCAATATAACATTAGATTTATAGATTTCTTTTATTTCTTTTTTTCTTTTAAATTAAGTTACACTTGATACATATATTGTTATGAAATAAATTACGCTTATATTTTCTGCGAAGTAAGTTCGCTAGACAGCATTAATGAAAAAATGTTTTTTTGGTATGGCCCCACGTATATATAATACAGTACCGAATGTTATTAAAAATATGACAGTACATCAGAATTTAAACGAGCACTAAATGAAATTTTAATAAACAAAACTTATTTCAGTCTGGTTTTATTATGACATTATATAATATTTTTTTTTATTTCATACTGGTTTTATTATTCAAATAAGTACTGCATACCCATCTACCCTAACTTGCTACTTACCCAGTTTCGAAGCGTCAATAGCCTAATGGATAAGGTGTCGGACTTGTGATCGAGAGGTCGCAGGTTCGAACCCCACCCATTACACTATTGACGTGAACCCACTCCAGACACAAGCATATTTAGCTTAGTTGGAGGGGTTAACAAGATTGCTAGTAATGTGAAATGTACCCACATTGCTAGTATTCTTTAAAAAAAAATCTGAGGAGTTTAATATATAAAATCAAAGTTTTATTGCAATAGGATGAATAGTGAGGGAACGGATAATGTATTACTACAGTAAAAACAAACGTTAATTTTTATATAATAGGTATAATTTATTAAATTTATTTTTGTGATTTATTTAAGTACCTACTTGCTTCATTTAGATCCATCCAGCCGTTTGAGCGTGAAGAAGTAACAAACATGCAAACAGACACATTCATTCACAAACTTTCGCCTTTATAATATTAGTGTGATAAATAAAACCATCTAAATAATTAATATTCGTTTTTCAAGTTTATTCAACATAACGACAAAAAATTAAAAAATGCAAAGTTAGCAAACTTCGTCGTGCAACGGCAAGCGGGCCTCGAGCGAACTTGTCATTGTGTGTGTGACAACGCACACGACTAGCCCGCTGCAGTAAATACCTATTTTCCGTGCGTCTCGTAGGCTCGACACCCTCTTAAATACTTATTAGCAAAAACCTACTATAATACATACAAAAACATTTATTTGGTACTAGACCCTATATCTCCATTGTTTTAGGTGATTTATTGTGGAATTGATTTTATATTGTTTGGCGACTACATTTTGGTGACAAATCTACTATTTTGCAGACTAACCCTATTATTTAAGAAACACAAAACTAATAAAATTGGTGATAGCATAAATTATATCTTAATTATAATATATTTGACTAATTTACTTGCTAATAGTTAGTTCAGCAGAAATGAAGAAACAATTTTTTAAAGCACCAGGCTGGATGTTTGTGGGATAGTGAATCAGATTAATACTGAATTATGTCTACAAAATGATACTAACATTATGTTTGTAACCATTGTTTGTCCTAATGCATGGCAAGCCTCTTTACATTCAGTGTAGGCATGAAGTCCACAACACATGCAGAAGGCAAATTGGAGAACTAATTTAATTAAGTTTTCTCTTGTCTTATTTCCTTTTGCCAATATCAGTGATGGCTAGAATCAACTAAGCTATTTGACAATGTTGTTAAATTACTGTACCTGTCCCCCTCTTTGTAATGGGTATAGTCTTTCGTCCACACGCTCCCATCTCTCGGCACACGTCCATAACCAATCTGGCGTCACTACAAGCAATTTGTTCGATTTGCTCTCGCCAATTCGCCTGCTTGCGTTTACTTTTGCTGTACCTGTAAAAGTAGATTACATTATAACACAGCCACATTTGGTATTGAAATAAAAATTAATACACACAAACAACATGCTTTCGAACAGCATAAAGTTCTTTAGGAAATAGTATTATTATACCACGCCTTTTATTCAATTCGATTTCAGTGTTGTAAGTGACCACTACTAAATTGTGATTTTACTAAATTAATAGAGTCGGGAATAGAATCGAATCGGCGGGTAAAAAGTTGTGGCATAGTTAGAGCTATGTAGGTAAAATAATCATACACTTGGTGCCTTTCTGTAATAAGTAGGCTATATTATGCTGTATAGCACGAGTATACCAAGTTTGTATGCTCACCTGCTCTCACTGCCACCAAATGAGTAGTCTTATCAGAATAATCCTGTGTGATTTCGGCACCAAGACTCCTCGCCACTTGATACGCCCTCGAAGTCTCTAAACGCTGATGCGTCGGCACCAAACCACTGAAGACTAGACTAGTACCAGCTAATACTTCGCATTTCACCTCTGGGATTATAGACTTCAAGTCCGGAATTTGATTCTTTCCCATTTTATCGTAATTATCGTAGAAGTGCCTGGAAAGGAAAAACAATTTTGTAAATGAGTGGTTTTCCAACAATAAAGATAGAGAAAATAGTGACCCAGGATGGGTTTTGTACTGAATGCGTTCATTTAACAAGATTTTTTGTATTACTGCAAGATGTAGAAACATTTTATGCAGACTTGCTAGCAGACTAAAATACTTAATTAAAAAGAACAAACTTCTTTATTTCAGACCCAAAGGTCCATAAAATCATTACATAGTATGTTCTATGTTAGTAGTTGCAAAACATTATAGATAAGTTGGTAAATTGTTAGTAAACAGGACAAAAAATATTTTCTATTTGAATGCAGGTGTGCACCGGCCCAATATACAATTAATGGACTGTTTCTTTTGTCCACTAACGCCCTGACGAAATATTATGTTAAGATAATTGTGATGACATGAAACTTGGTTTCTGAAAATTGTGTTTTTTTAAGATTTTATGTTTTTATATAAAAATGTTCATTTGTTACTTACTTATGTATTCTCTTAAGTATATCATCCAAGTAAATTAAGTAGTCATCTGGGTCCTCCACTTCAATCTGTCCATCTGTGGTTTCCACCCAGCGCGGCTCCGTCTCCTGATCTATCCTCTCATCACCCTCTTGATCAGCCTCCTCACTTTCCTTCTCCTCTGTATTAGAACTCTTTACTTCTTTATCTTTAGCGACTATTTTACCATTACCGCCTTCTTCCTTGTTCTCTTTGTTTTTTGATGTGTCTTTTTGTTCTGGTTCAGCGTCTAGGGTAGGCATTTGATTTACTTGAGCGCCGTTTTTTCCGCTAAGTTTTTCCTTAGATTTTTCGTTTTCTGAAATATGACAGTCCTCAGTTTTAGAAAATTTGCCAGTTAGTTACCTATAGAAAACGGTTTTAAAATATATTTCAAAATTGTGCTTACCAGCTTGTGGAGGTGCATTAATATCGCCTGTAGACTGGAAGAACGAATACGGCCTAACGTGAATCAAATTGGTCGCGTGTCGCCATACGTCTTCTCTATCGTCTATTATACACACCATGTTGTCGCCACAGGGAAATAGTGCTCTGTAAGTAATGTACACATCAGAAAGTACAGGAATTGGTATGATGCGGTGTGATTTGTTGAATCTGTATGGCTTTAATTATACTAAATAACTTAGTTTTGCATAAGACCATTATATTAATTAGATTACTTACTTCAAATTAGCTGCTTTCGTTCTAGCATCAAAGCATTCATCCCTCGACAGGATTCTATGAGAAAAATATTTTTTCTCTGGATCAAGTAAATCAGCGACGGCGTGGGCATACTGACGAGCTCCAAAAGTGCATACATGTAGCTCATAGTTTTTGGAAGCGGATTCAAGGAACTCCTTTGTTCTTGGTCTCAGGCGTGTGTGACACCAGCGACCGGGACATCCTGGACCACGCAGGAAGAAGTGTAGAACTCCCTGTAAGATAGAAATTGGTTTCATACCTAAGTGTTGGATCGGAGATAGCTATCATAAAAATAGTTGTTGTTGAAGGAGACGACACCATGGCATACAATAATTTTAATATTTTGAAAGCAAGAGATTCTAATTCAATTTTTTATTTCATATAAGTACCTACATAAAAACTTATGAAGCATCAGAAACAAATTAAAGTCCATAATGTTTATGTTTAATTTCCTTTTTAATGTTTTAAGATAATTTTATCCATAATATTTACCTTCAAGTTAGGTGGTATGTTATCATTAGTAGTGTGAACTAATGTTTGATCAAGATCCACAAGTAATACTAGCTTCCTGTCCTTCAGAAGACGGTCAGCATCCTCTCGACCCAATTTCCGTGCCAGCTCTTCAGAAACCTGAAAATGTGTTATTGAAGATTATAAAGCATTTTTGTTATATTATTTGTTTGTTAGCTTATTCTAAAGTATAAGCCATACCAACAACATTTAACTTTGATTTAAATTATTAATCTTATATGAATGTAGCCCTCGTATCTGTCTTTCTTTCAAAGCTCAACAAAAGAAAGTCTTCAGAAGGACTTGAATATTTTGCTGTTTGGATTTTAAGTGAAGTTGTAACCAGTATTCAAAGTTAGAACTTGTATCTAATCCAGTGAACAAGTAAGAGAGAGCAATTTTAAAGATTTTTTGCTAGTTTTTTGGTACAAAAAAGAAAAACTTTAAATAACAACATAGTACTTAATTATTATTTTTCACCTTAGAGTAACAACGCATAGAAGGATAGTACGAGTGCAAAAAGTGAGGCAACTAAAACTTAGCCATTTTTGGCTAACTTTGCTCGACGAGCCGTCAGTATTCAAGGTCACATTCTGCCGAACAGAGCTCGCGAGTAAATAATTTAAAACGACCGTTTGTAGCGTAAAGGGATGTCATAGTCCTTCAGGAAAACAAAAAACGTATAATTAAATTACATTTCACAAGTAAATACTTACATTTTATACATTATATTTAAGTAAATCGACCATCAAACAAAAATTCTAATAACCTAACTTATCACAATTCAATGTTGCTATACGTGAGGAAAAAAATACCCATATTGATTTCTTTTGTGCTTATTTTTGTTTAAAAATATATAGGGTAAAACTTTCCTTTATGGCCCGTCGATTTTTGGGTCGGGGTGGGAGGGGAGGGGTGGGGAGGGAGTAGTGCTACTCCCCTGTACCATCCCCCCCGCGCAAACCCATGGTTATAGTCATGCGCGTGCACAGGATTATGACAGGGTATGCGGCGGAGTAATCGGTCACAAAAACTTTTTCTTTTATAGATTTTTAGCATAGCCACAGCCACGCATCGCCACCATGCTACGATGCGTGGCTGTGGCTATGCTAAAAATCTATAAAAGGCAAAGTTTTTGTGACCGATTACTCCGCCGCATACCCTGTCATAATCCTGTGCACGCCCATGGTTATAGTGATATCCATGGTTAAAGTTTTTAGGTTAGAATAAAAATTTCGGAAAAATTTAGTATTGTTTGGCAGGAGGAAGGCAGCGGGAGTGGAGTGACGGGGCAGGGGGTGCTCCTCTCCTCCCCGCCATTACTCCAACAAAAAGGTTTTCAAAAAACTCAAAAGTTGGCTAAAAGGTGTAGTCGTTCGCGGGGCTCAATGGTTTAAAAAAAATAACCACGAAGTTGATGGCCGGGTCTGTTCGTTATTAGTGGGCATTATAGCTGTGCTGTATTATACAGCACAGCTATAATGCCCACTAATAACACACCAAATTGAATACGTGAATATGTGAAAATAAAATTATTTTTACGTAAAAATATGACATAAAATTGAACAAAATACACTTCTTCTGTCAATGGAACGTGAAATGTCAACTTTGACGTCTGTGCGTCATCTGTGCGAAATGGCGTGCTATTAAACGAAACTTTAAAAACTTATATCTCGTAAACAGTGAATTTGCGCAACTTAACAATTCGTAAAAAGCTTTCTATTTATGAGTACTATTTACAGTAAAACTGAACTTCCAACTCAACGGGCCATAAAGGAAAGTTTAGCCAAATATATTTTTGGCGGCAATTATGTATGCGTCAAACTAAACTATATTTATTTACAGCTACTACCTACAGTGTTTTATAACTAAAAGTTACTGTTAGTTCGAAGAGTGGCATCATAAAGATGACAATTTTATTGATTAAGATTTTTTTCATTTAAGTAATGTTCTCAATAATATTTTTCTATTTCATAAATACAACACATACTTTTAATTGATATCTAACGAGATTTTTCAAGCAATTAATACATTTCTATAATATCATTATCACACATTACACATCAAACATTCTAAACGCAATAAACGATATCTCATTTCGTTTACCTTCCGTAAATATATGTCATATAAGTCATATTACATGAAAAAACATCATCTTATTTAGTTTCATAACATAAAATACTTGATTTGAACCAGCAACATAATAGTGCGTTTTCCCATTTTTGTGGTAATGGTACTGGTAATGGTATCACTGAAAGCTATATTTGTGTGCGTTTGAAGAACGTAGACACATTCGGCTCACGCACACAAAGAAAATAAAGTGGACACACGAAATCGCTCGTGTTTTGTTCTAGACGCCTCTTCTATGCGTTGTTATTCTAAGTTTTTCACATTACTTTTTTTCACATCATTTTTTTTTTCACATTACTAACAATCTTGTTAACCCCTCCAACTAAGCTAAATATGCTTGAGTCTGACTTAAGTGGGTTCACAGCAATAGTGTAATGGGGGGGGAGGAATCAAGCTGGAAAAGTCTGAATATAAGATTACTCTTTTATTTTAGATCTGTTCTGACCTTCAATTCAGGTACAGAGTGTACCATGGGCACGACAGCCACGTCTCTGTTCGTCACCTCGTCTGTGCGCAGGTCGGCGCCGCATTCTGCACACATCTCTTTCATCACAGTCGGATGACGGCATTCTTCAAGCTCTGCTATAGGTGCGCTAAAAAATTAACAATTATATGAACAGAACAGTTGGGATTTTCTCCCTCATCGTCAGTCGTCTTTCCCGGGAAATATGACGATGGATGGCATATACGAATTGATGAGAAGTTTGGTCATATCACATTCGACAATTTGTTTTGTCTTGTGTTATTTCCCAAATATTTTGATTTCGAATGAAACTTATGTACGTCAGGGATTTAAAAAAACTTTAAATAGATTTGTCTTAGGTTTTTGAATTAAAAAGATGTTTTATGGGAGAAAAAAATCAAAATAGAATTGTTTGTTTTAGGTTACATTTTGGGCGGGAAGTTTACTGCAGTTACATTTGCCGCGCAAACAGTGCAACTGCACCTTAAAATCAAGAGTAACCTATGAGATGCAATTTTATGCAAAGTATTTTTTTAAAGATAGGGTTATATTGTCTTAAAGTAAAAATATTATTTTATAGCGCATTTATAGTGTGACGTCACTTACCCAGGCTCTGCAATGTCTCCTTCCTTCACCTTGATCGATGAGATAGTACCAGCGCGTACTGCCTTATATTTCTTAAGTTCAGTTCCTGTGCCTGATGAATCGTTGTATAAAAATAATATTTGACCTTGCGACACAAAAACGCCTTGTTTTACTTTCCACTTCACTACTTTCAAAGGTTTTTCTGATGGAACAAAAATAGGCATAGTTTTGTCGGCCATCTTGAACGGATATGGTGAGTTATTTGTAGAATGGCGTCGTGCTATTGGCCGGTAACGTGCAGTTTTGGCGGTTAACTTATATCGGCCAATGAAATTACAAGACGAACAAAATCAATACGCAAAAGAACATTGTTACCGGAAATAGTGACACAGACTGGCATTCATTAAAATGTCAAACAGGGTATGTTCAAAAACTAAGCTGAAACTTAATTTAATGATGTCAATAAGACTTAACTTGTAAAATGAATGTCTTTTTATTTTCTGACTTAAATCGTAGTGCATCATATTAATATTGCTGTTATTGAAACGAATACAAGAGATACTTGAGAACAATGATAGATTTTATGTTATATTTGATTGTAAAACAGAGTCCTTGATCTTTTCTTATATACATATACCCTGGTAATTAGCAGCATACTATTGGTGCCAAATAGCAAAATATTTTTTTGTTTTGTTGTCTTTTCTGTTTTGTTCATTTTGATTGAGCTACCTGTGTTCATAAGTTCATTATAGCTGAATATTGTTTATGACTATTTATAGTCTGTGCAAAGAGTAAAGTAACTATAGAGCAAAGAAAATAATACTCTCTAACGAGAGCTATAGAGCAAAGAAAATAATACTCTCTAACGAGAGCTCAAGGAGAGCTATAGAGCAAAGAAAATAATACTCTCTAACGAGAGTGCTATAGAGTCTGTGGCAGTCCAACGTCAACAGTGTGACCGGATTCAGTATTTTAATACTTTTTTAGTATATTTTAGTAAGTTTTCCAAGAGTCATTATTTTTAAAGGTATATATTGGCGGAAGCCAGTATTTTTGGGTATATTTTGGAAAAAAAAAATGGCAATACCGAAGCCATGTCATAAAATTATTTAAAAAAAACTGCGACATAGATGTTCAAGGGAATTTCCGGATGTAGTCTATATTTCATTTTGGAGCAAAGATCACTAAGTTACAGATAGGACATGACAGGTGGGCCCCCTAGAATTACAAATACACACATCAAAAGTGTCTAGGGATCAACATATATTTTTGCAATAACTTTTCTCCTGATTGATATTAATTAAAATTTTCTTTAAGGATTCATCAAATAAAGTGTTTTCGTTTGCCACAGTAACGATAAACCAAGTCACCTTTGCATTAATAAAGAAATTTGCCATTTTCCTAATAAAGGGATTTTTGACATTTGAACCACTAACATTAAAGTTCGAAAAAAAGACTGAAATAACAGTTTTCTTTAAAATTTTATTGGGTAACTTAAACAATTAATAATCCGTGTTTCTACCGCGAACACTAACAACACAAGAACATCGGTTTGGCATACTCAAAATGAGTTCATCCAAATCACGCTGTGGAATGGCCGCCCATGTTCGTTGCAACAACAAAAAAAGGTCTTCTTGCGACTGGATACCCTCCATATTCGGCAGAGCTCTTCTCTGTAGCATATCCCATGCATGCTCAATCGGGTTCAAGTCTGGCGACTGAGCAGGCCAGAGCAGGACATTGATGTTAGCTGCGGCGAGAGTCTGTCTTACAACTCTTGCGGTGTGCGGTCGTGCATTATCATGCATTAACTGAAATAAGGGACCGATTTGCACTTGTAGAGGAACGATGACGTCAGATATAATCGTCTCAGCATAAATTTGAGCGTTGAGGTTGCCTCTGATCCAAATCAACTCAGTTCTTCCGCCGATCCAAATACCGGCCCATACCATGATGGTTCCACCACTATAAGGATGGACTTCCTGGCAGGATTTTAATTGCTGTTGGCGTCCAGGAGTTCTCCAGTGTCGTATACGTCTTGTATCCGGTCTCATACCAAAACGAGACTCATCTGAAAAGCACACGAAACGCCATTGTTCTTATGCCCAATTTCTGTGTTCAAGAGCCCATTGATATCGAATCCTACGATTGTGCATTGCTATAGGTGGTACCCGTAGCGGTCTTCGGGAATGAAGGTTCACTTCATGCAAGCGGTTTCTGACTGTTTGGTCGCTAATTAAGTTCCCTGAAGTGTGATGAAGCCTCACGGCTAACATCATGGCGGTTATTGTTGGAGCTCTTCGAGTTAAGATTTGAATGTATTGGTCTTGTCTCCGTGTGGTGCAGCGATACCGTCCTCCATGGCGCTCAGCCACGGTACCAGTGCTTCGGTAACGTGTCCAAAGTCGACTGATAACACTCTGACTTGTATTCAGAGCTAAAGCCACAGTACGTTGCCGGGAACCAGCTTCTATCATTCCCACGGCTCTGAGCATTTCTTCCCTGCTTAAATGACGTCGCCGCTCCATAATAACGTTGGTTTTAATCAGTAGTAGGGAAACAGTAGCACTAATAATGTCTTCAATGCGTTGTATGTTTTTATAGGGAAAATATTGACAGCTGATTTTCATCTTTTACTCGAATTTGATTAACAGTTCCTGTTTCAAATTATGAAATGCACCAAAAAGGATCCATATAAATTTATAAAATCATAAATTTATTACAAAGCCACATCTCAATCTCAAGAAATCCGCATAAAAATGCTTGATCCCTAGACACTTTTGATGTGTGTAGTATCGAATCTAGTCACAAAATTATTTTCTGTTCTGCACTTGGCTTAATCTTTGAAGGTTTGGTTTCAAACTTTCAAATTGAAACTTAGGGTAATTCCCGAATTATTGAAAGTTTCAATAATTCAGGATTTTCCCTAAGTTTATATTGTACGTGTTCGTCGTAATATAAATAGAGCACGCGATTTTTTGTTGTCATTTTACTTCATGCTAATACGCTGTTATCTGATACGCAATTCAGAATCCAGAAAACATGTCTGGTTTTCAGCAAAGTTATTTGGCTAAATGGGGACAAATTCCGGAGTTTTCTTCGTGGCTTTCACGTTATAAAGGTGACGAGTACGTTGCGTTTTGTAAAGCGTTTAGTGCGAAACTCAAAAGTAGATTAGCATCTATAAAACAACATGCAAATACTGAAAAGCATAAATTGAACTTGAACAAATATAAAGGACAGTCAAAACTAAGCTTAACTTGTTTTTAGTTTTTAGTAAAATTAGAATTACTGTACCTAAAGTCGAGAAGTTCGGAGGTACTTTATTTAGTGTATGAATGTATAGTTTATGTTTTTACTTGTTTCCAGGTTGACACATTTTTCAAAAAGGCACCACTGAAAGATGAAGTCAAGAAAGTGGAGCTGCGTTTATGCGGTTTTCTTTCAGAACACAACATCTCTTTTAGAGCTATGGACCATCTTAGTGATGTTCTAGTGAAATGTTTTCCTGACTCCGAAATTGCAAAAGAATTTTCCTGCAAGAGAACCAAAGCAGCAGCTATTACCTATAACGTTTTAGGTGGTGAGACTGCGGATAATTTATTTGATGCTTTGTCATCAAAGTTATCTGAGTTAGGTTTAGATATAAATTGACGTGATGGGGTTCGCTGCTGATACTACGAATGGATGTTTGGTCAACACTCTGGCATTGTTACAAAAATTAAAGAAGTGAACTCAAAGTGCTTATTCATAAAATGTGTTTGTCATTCTGCAGCATTAAGTGTTAGTCATGCTTTTAAAATACTTCCTAGAAATTTAGAACCAATAGTAAAATAAGTATATGGATATTTTTCTCAAAGCAGCAAGCGTCAAATAGAATATGTTGAGTTCCAAAATTTCACAGACACTGAAAAACATAGACTACTGCGTCATTATGATATAAGATGGCTATCGCTTCATGCTTGTGTTAATAGAATAATTGAGCAATGGAGGGCACTGCAGTTGTTTTTTCAAGACCAATATTTGAATGATCGCATTATGTCATCTGAATTTTTTTTCATTATTTTAATAATGATATAAACAAATTATACTTTTACTTTTTGGACTATTAATATAATTTTTGGAGGCGACTACCCGTGCATTGAAAGATTATATGATGATGCTTCTAGTATGTACTTGTCGATTTTGGGTAGCTATATGAAAACTAATTATGTAAAAAGCACGGCAACGTATTTACATTAGACCCAAAATCTAGTGTGAATTATTTGCCATTGAATATAATGTACTTAGGGATTCAAGTGGGTCAAGAATTAATTAAACACAGGGGAAACATAAACATGAAAGAACAAATTGCTGATTTTTTCAGAAAGTGCCAATCTTTTTTAATTGAATTGAGCACGCAATTGAAATCACGTTTGCCTTTTGAAGATCAAATTTTCCGAGAACTGAAATTTCTTGACCGACTCGACTGCCGTGAATAAAGAATTTAGTAGTTTAAGAAATGTTATGGAAACTTTCCCATACGAAGTATAGCCAAAACAAATGCAGATAATTGACGAAGAATATAGAACACTCAAACTTGATCGCAAAGTAAGTAATTTATTACAATCTTCGAGTACTGGCTCACCCCTTTCTTGTGAACAATTTTGGTTGGAAGTTGGGAAAATTTCTAACAGTTATGGTACATTAAAATACAAGAATATAACTAATTTCAGTAAATCTCTGTTATGTATACCAGTGTCGAATGCTGCATGCGAGCGCATATTTTCACAGATTAATTTAATAAAAATTTTTTACCAAAAAATTAAACCGACTCCCAAAAAACACTGCAAAGTGAAAAATAACTTTAATTTCCGTAGTCGGTGTCTTTAGTTTTGTATTTTCGTTTTTGGCACCGACTTCCGAAATTAAAGTTATTTTTCACTTTGCAGTGTTTTTTGGCTGTCGGTTTATTTTTTTGGTAAAAAGTTTTTATTTCACTCTTTTTAGTTGGTCTATTTTTAATTTACCTAGTTACAAGAGCCTAAATGTCAACTACTTATAACCTTTTACAAAATATTGCTGTTCCCAATGCTGGGCCGTTAATTGTTGAGGAGTTCTCCTGGTACTTCACCATCAGCTTTACATCACCATATGCATTGTGACGAGCATAAAGTGCTTAACATCCATATTCAAGTAATCGAATCGCAATCCACTCAATACTTATTATTGAGTAGTTTCGGCGGCCATCTGTGGTCTTCATCATCAGTTCCACTTCCTCAAATGGTACTTTTTGAGAGCAACTGCACAAGTTACTATAATAAATACCCAAAACGTCATAGGTGTGCCTATAATATTTGAAGAGTTCCCTCGATTTCTCCAGGGTCCCATCATCAGATCCTGACGTTTATGAAAATGGGACCAATTTCGAAGTATACCCTTTCAATAAAAAAAGAATTATTCAAATCGGTTCAGCCGTCTTTGAGTAATCGATGATCATACATAAAAAAAAAGAAAATATACGCGTCGAATTGATAACCTCCTCTTCTTATCGTCGGTTAAAAACGGAACAAAGAAACAGATTCATAAACAAAAATGTATCTGCAATTTTAAAAACCAAACAAGGTATAAAAGATGATAGATATAATTCTTATATTTATATTTATAAATAAAAATATGTTTTGAAAATCAGTATTTTTATTGGTATATTTACCCTGTGCAAGTTGGTATATTTCTGTATTTTTTTAATGAACTTCGGTTTTTTTGTAAAATTTAATCTGGTCACACCGAACGTCAAAAAACAGCAACAATTTTCGTTGTGTATCTTCCCATGTAACCAGTTTTTGCTAATTATTATTTTTCGTTTTGTTTGTTTTGTGTAGAATTTAATGTAAATATTAATTCTTAACATTCGCAACATGATTGAAGAAAATATAACAGTGAGCGACAACTCGGATTTAGAGGATGGCGGAAATCCTGAACTTCGCGGATACTTGAGTAAATGGACAAATTACATTCACGGTTGGCAGGACAGGTTTATTGTTTTGAAGGATTCTACTTTATCGTACTACAAGAGTGAACTGGAGAGTAATCTTGGATGCCGAGGTGCCTTATGTCTGAAAAAAGCCAAAGTCAAGGTGACTATGCATAGTTGTTTTATCGGCAAAGTCCAATAAAAAGATTAATTTGTCCTTGTTGCGTATCGAATTTTTTGTTGCGAGTGTTGAACAATCAGACTTTGCATGTGATCTAATATTCAGATATTCGACCTTGGATGTTTTATTTCAGCCTCATGAATTTGATGACTGCAGATTTGATGTGTCAGTAAATGACTGTGTTTGGTACTTGAGAGCGACAAGCCCTGAAGAGAAACAGCAATGGATTGATGTGTTGGAGTCGTTCAAAGTGAGTATGATAAAACAATTGCAGTTACATTGTTGTACTTTTGACTATAACTCGATAACTATAAATAATATTCAAATCATGCATATCCTACAACATTCAACATCGGTAGTTCATGCATATCAGACATCCTACTTTTTAAAATACATGTATGTCGATAGCAACCACTTGTTTTGAGTGTTTACAATGATTTGTTATCTTGAAAATGTTTGTTTATTCCATTTCACAACATCTACTTTATTTGAAGTTAGTGATATTTAGAATTTTTCTGGTATACCTGTAAAAAAATGCTTCAACAACTCAGTTATGAAATTATTCTGGCGATGTCAATTACTATTATCTAAATTGAGATGATCACCTTGAGCATTGTTAAATATAATTTCTGGTGACATAGACAATCCAGTTATAACCTCGTAAAAGAATAAAAAAATAGTTTTAACATTAACATTTAATGTTTTTATCAATGTTCAATCAGAGGTACTTAGCATGTTTGTGTAGATGTTTTGTTATCAAACACATTAAACATGTTATTACTCATGTGCGGCCATTAATTATTATTATGCACATTTGTTGTAATGTTCTCTTATGCTCAATAAATTCTAGTTCAATCAATATTTTAATGACTATAATATTAAAATTTTAACATACTACTTTTTATTATGACTATGTTGTAAACGACTTACAATAAAGTGATAGTCAAAAGAAGTTTTCATAAAAGAAGTCTGGGTTTCATAGTGATGTTAATTTTTCTAAAATAAAGTCATAGAACAAGGGACACTTAGGAAAAGTTCATGAAATCATCTTTTCTTTCACAGTACATGAATCATATTTTTTTTTATTTGCTTCTTATGAGTCATTGCTGGGTTATGTAAACTTCACCTGTGTTTTGCCCATTTTATAATACTGTGCTTTATCAGCTTAGTGAGTAATGCCACTGATAAGGACTGATACTATTCTCTATGTAATTTATGATAGTATTGAATTGTTCTTAAAATGAGAACTAAAGATTATATGATAAGATTGTGTATTGATTTTTTTAAATGTCATATTATAAACTAGCAGTTGCACAGGGCTTTACGCCCATGGAATTTATCACGATAAAACATAACATAGCTTATAACCTTCTGTAAGCATCAGGCTTTTTCCATACCAAATTTCATCCAAATCCATGATTGCATGGATTTTGATGAAATTTGGTAATTTAAACACGCTAAGGCGTTCAAAGATTAGCATGTTTAAACAAACCCTTTTCCACTCAGTAATATTAAGTATAGATTATTTGTAATGTTTCTTTTGATGTCATATTATGATATTAAATGTGTCAATAGCTTAATGGCTAAGGTGTCGGACTTGTGATCATGAGGTAGCAGGTTCTAACCCCACCCATTACGCTATTACCATGAACCCACTCCAGACACAAGTATATTTAGCTTAGTCGGAGCGGTTAACAAGATTGCTAGTAATGTGAATTCTAACCACATTGCTAGTTCTTATAAAGAGCAGTGGTGGCGCTGTGGTTACAGCCACAAAATACAAATTCAAACAGAACAGAAGGTTCGAACTCAGTTGGGCAAATTACTTTTATGTAATTTTCATCATCACTACTGCTGTTAAATTGGTGAAGTAAGACGTCGTGAGGAAATCGGCAAAACTTTTTTTTTCCCAGTGGGAAATTCATCAAATGTGTCCTCCCGCCCTGAATGGAGCTTAAGGGATTGTCAGACTTCTACCGACTAAAAACCCACCGTTCCGAGGCTGCGGTTTCTCTTTAGAACATTCACGCAACCCCATCATTAGAGCTGATGGATCGCGAAACCGGTATGACCTAGGACTGAAAATCCAAGGACATGTGACATTTACCAACCCGCGCTGAGCTAGCCTGGCGGGTAACGTGGCCCATTCAATCTCATACATTACATAGAGAGGAGACCTGTGGTGTGACCCAGCAGCAGGAACATTAGGCTGGCCGGGTTGTTTACATTTACGAAAAAAACAGGCCAAGTGCGAGTCGGACTCGCGCACGAAGGGTTTCGTACCATCTATAAAAAACTAAAAAAAGCACGTTTGTTGTATACGAGCCCCCTAATATATTTTTTAATCCTGTTTTTAGTAATTGTTGTTATAGCGGCAACAGAAATACATCATCTGTGAAAATTTCAACTGTTTAGCTATCACGGTTCATGATATACAGCCTGGTGACATACAGACAGACAATGTAGCCTAATTAAAAGGGTCCCGCTTTTACCCTTTCGGTCCGGAACCCTAGAAAATGTCGTGTGAAAGTGTTATATATAACCTAATTGAAAAATAAACACATTATTTTATTTCATTTTATTATTATTGGTGGATTATGATATGGTATGTTATGAATAATCTCTTTATACCGATGTAATATAACTCAAACTGGAAGCAGTAATGTTTCTAAGTGGATGTTCATTACACACAACGTTTTCACGAAGTATGAAGAATATTTTTTGTACTGATATCTATCCACCAAAATATTTATATATAGTCAGTATGATGATAAGAATATGGCAGGATCTGGTTTTTTATCAGAATCATATGGCTGCCTTTGCATACCTATCTACTACAACTTAAATCTAAATATGACAGGGGTTTTACATATTGTAAGTTAATATGCAGTTTTAATTATCCCATTATTGTTTCAAATAGCCACTTTGTTAATGACTTAATAAGTGGTTATGAATGACAAAGATAAAAGTGTGAATATATGTTTTATAGGAATATGAACACTTTTTTTTAGATTTGTATATTAACTAACTTCTGCCCGCGACTTCGTTCGCGTAGGAGGGTTTTATCACGTGAATCCTAATTCCGTGAGATAAAAAATAGCTTGTGTTATTCCAGGATGTCAACTATCTATTTAACAAATTTCATTCAGACCCGTTCTGTAGTTTTTGCGTGAAAGAGTAACAAACGTCTTATATATAACATAACATTTATATCCTCACAAACTTTCGCATTTATAATATTAGTAAGATAGTAAAAAGATAAGCAAAAACTTTGTACCCCATTTTTACGAAAATTTTGCAGATAGAATATGAAGGCTCAGTTAAACATTATACGGACAAAGAGTGCAGTAACCTATTTTTGTTTTGGCTTGTAATAATGTTTTCGTAATAATTTAAATTATGCTCGAATTTTTATCACTCTGTAATCATTAGTATTAATAACTATGGAACTTTATCTTCTCAGGTGGAGTCAGGCTATGGGACCAGTTCAGACAGCAGTTCCAATGCGGGTGGTCTTCGAAGACATGGCTCAGCTACTTCATTGCAGTCAACTGGATCTCATGGTAAATAGTTTTCATATTACGTTTGTAGTAAATGATGTAAGTGAGGCATGTGGTATTCTATGGTTCCTGCTTCCTGCTTCCTCATGTGAAATTAATGTTTGTAGTATTTGGCGAGCGAACACTTGTATTAAAGATGTTTTAGGTATTTTATCCTTGTACATATAATTCTGAGTATATTTTTGGTTGCCTATAAGTCATTTCTAGTCTTAACCAGACAGGTCTAGGTATAGTATATTAATTTTCCTCTACATATTAATATGTAGGCATTAGTCGGCAAAACTAATTAAAAATAGATTTCGAATCGATCCGAATTATACAGATTTAATTTGAATGGTTAATTCGAACGCACAAATATTCGAATCGATATAATGAATCGAATAGACATAATCAAAGTCCTAAGCAAAAACGTACACCTTTTATTGGTATTTCACTATAGTTTACCATACGATTATATCATGGCCTCCCATCATGTAAAAGTTATGACGCAATACGCGACCACTTTATGAAACCACGTGGAACTGAAACAAAATGTCGACCTACTCCAAGCTATCGACTGAACTCAGTCAAATTACAAAACAATGAACGACCTCCTAGTAGTCAGAACGGTAATTGCACGGCAAGTATGGTAATAGTACCTAAATAATCATGAGGATCCGTGAGATTTTCTGACGTGCTATTTGATCTGTCGGGATTTCAAACTCCTACATTGAAAGTTCGTATGAAATGCTCTGCAGCACCAAATGTGTAACCATTGCATTGAGGTAATATGTTACATATTATCTCAATGAACCATTGTCGAAATATTTTAACTTGAAATGGCACAAATCTAAAATTATCACTTAAATTTAAAATGTCTTCGAAGAGATCTGGTTTCTTTGCGTCACGCGTAAGGTTTTTAAGTATTTGCCAGGGGCGTGCACAGGATTATGACAGGGTATGCGGCGGAGTAATCGGTCACAAAAACTTTTTATGTTATAGATTTTTAGCATAGCCACAGCCACGCATCGCCACCATGCTACGATGCGTGGCAGTGGCTATGCTAAAAATCTATAAAAGAAAAAGTTTTTGTGACCGATTACTCCGCCGCATACCCTGTCATAATCCTGTGCACGCGCCTGGTATTTGCTATACTTTTTTGAGTGGAATTTGTAGTAACTAGACTTTACATTGCTTATGTACAATATAAATAACATCAATCATTAGTAACTGTATGTGTAAATTTCGTAATTGCGTTTTTATAACGTCGAAACTTAGTGTGTACTCCGTGAATACCGTTGCTAAAAGAACACAAAATAGGTTTCGCTATACATGAGGTACATTGCCAACTACACAAAAAAAATTACGACTGGCTTCTTTTATTTGTTTTGACACAGAATAACATCGGTTCACATGTGGATTTTGAAGTTTTGAAAGTCCTTCCAAAGGTTGTCTGAAAGATAACGCTATCATCGATAAGACAGCCATTGTAACCATAGAATTAATAAACAATCATGTTAATTAGGTGTGATTACATTTTGGTGTACAATAAAGTATATTCTATCTATCTCTCTATTGTATGTCATACAGCATGTTGCACGATGAAAAATCGCTAAGTCAGGCACTTTGGCAGAATCATTCAGAAACCTACAGCTGGGTGGACAGTGTTGGGTACGATGCCGTCGATTTTCCAGAATCGGCAAATAAGCAATCTCGTTGCAGTCTTATGCATGAAGAGCAATATGCATCTCTGTTTAGTGGTGGGTGAAAGTATTCGCAATCGCGGCGATAAGTCCCCTCTTTGAGGAGTGGCTTGAGAGACGCCACGGCGTCCTCACCTTCCGCCTGACTCAGGTACTGACCGGACATGGTTGTTTCGGGAGGTATCTGTTTCGGATAAAGCGGGAGGACACGCCCGGGTGCCGTCATTGTGAGGACCACCCGGAGGACGCGGTGGAGCACACGGTCGAGGTGTGCCCTACTTGGGCGGAGCAGCGCCGTGTCCTCGTGGAGGCGCTCGGCGGCGGCGACCTCTTGCGCCCGGCCCTGGTTTGGGCCATGGTGCGGAGCGAGAGGGAATGGGATGCAGTCGCCTCCTTCTGCGAAGCAGTCATGCTAGCGAAGGAGGAGGCTAAACGCGTGAGGGAGAAACAGTTATCTTCCTCACGCCCCAGCCGCCGCGGGAGACGCCCCGGGCGTCGGGGATCACGAGCTGATCTCCGGCCACCGTAGACGCGGGTCTGCGGACGGCGAGCTGGGGTAGCTCACCGTTCGGTAAGGTCCAGACACGGGTCGGCGGCGCGCCTCAAAGACCAGTCAGCAGCATTGACGGGGCCCGATAGGGCCATTGTCTTACGGGGTTGCGGGAATTGTTCTAATGAGATACAGCAGGGTGGGTTTTTAATCAGTAGAAGTCTGACACTCCCTTCCGTTCCACCCACGGCGGGAGGAGTCATGATTTTCTCATCCAGAACAAAACAAAAATTATAATTATGGATAGATCAACATTTCTTTTTCAACCTCATTATCAACCGATAAGGCTCAGTTTGCATATAATTATGAATGAACCGTGCTGAGTTGCGTGTCTGTACCTTGTAATTTATCTAGCATTGAGTGATAGTTATTTTTGTTGCACTTTGCTGGCTTCGCTATTAGCATTTGCTGAAATTCATTTGTTTTTTATACGTGTTGATACATTTATCAAAATATCTACCAAAAACTTAAAGGGACTTAATGACAGTGGATTTTTTGATAGAAATGATGGTCCATCTCTACTGTATAGTGTTCCATGTTGTTTAAAAAGTACATGGTCATATTTAAATAGTAGTGATTTGTATCTGACAGAAAAATTGTTTGTAAGAAAGAAGGGATCTTCATCATGCTAGAAAAAGAGGACTCTTCATTAAAAACGAAATGTAAAAGAGAAATACCAAAATGTTTAGGTGTCCTAAACATTATGTTATTTCTCAGGGTAGATTTATTTATCCATCTTCCAACAATCTCTCTTCTCTGGGAATTAATACGCTTCCCATTGTTTAAATACTTCATATATTTTTAATACAGAATGCGGAAAACGGTATATTTACGTCTGAACTTGATGTATAAAATCATTATTTATATCAATAATTACGTATTAAGAGTTGATAATTAATGAAATTAATGCATACAAACTCAAAATCGGATATTTACCCTGTGTATTCATTTTTAATTTATTAATAAAAGCACTGCAGCATCACACATTTTGCATTAATTAAAAGAATGAATTACATATAATTGGTCTGATGTAGGTACGTGACAGTTATGGCGTTCATAATAATTACAATTCATTTCGGTTGTGCTTAAATTTTATTATTCATAAAATATGCCTATAAAATATCATTAAAAATATGAAATAACTAACCCGATATTTCGGTACAGTTTCAAACGCCATCGCCATGATCACGGATGACCTCGTCATGACGAGTTAAATAACTCGTTTTAAAGTCTAATGGTACTGTTAGTGACCATGTCAGTTTAAAAACTAAATACGTGTTGGTTTGTACGTCGAACAGAGCTGACGTAGAGGTAACCTCTTCTTTTTGTTAAACCCATATTCGCCTTCTATATGGGTTACACCTCTCCAGACGCTGTCCAAGTGACCCTGTTATAGGCCTCTCTCTGCCCTGGCAAGTAACAGTCCAACTAGGTATTAACCTGTTTTATTTTTGTTCATGGAAAGTAGGTAAAAGTAATCAGTTGTTATTCTGTCTTCCTCATTTAATATTTAGGTAAAAAATTGTCTAGACAGACAACGAAATTCTATTTTGTTTTCTTTTGTCGATTGAATACAGGAAGTATTTATGCACAGTGCTATCCAACTGAATAGCCCCTTTTCAAAAGTATGTAAAACTAGGACCGCGCCTGCGACTTCGTTTGCGTGGATTTCGATATAATATATAGGCTATATCTACTATTTATAATACTCACCAATAATACACCTTACTACCAATAAAATAAAATAGAATTGGAACATCAGTTCCGGACATTACCACCGAAATACAGACGTGCAAACAAATTTTACCTGTTTAATTTACCTGGTTAGTTTGCGGTTGGGTTTCTTAGCTCGATAGTAAAAAAAAATCCAACGTGTGTAATTTATTTATTTTATTAACCGACTTCTGAAAAAGGAGGAGGTTCTCAATTCGGATGTTTTTTTTTTTTTTTTTTTATGTTTGTTCGGGCATAGCTCCGTCGCTCGCCAACCGATTTGAAAAATTCTTTTTTTGTTGGAAAGGGTATACTTCCCAAATGGTCCCATGAAAATTTTATCGACATCGAACAAGCCGTTTCTGAAAAATCAACAAAAGTCTAAAAAAAATATTTACATTGATGACCTTTTCGGTTACTCTATATTGTGTTTTTTGTTCGCGCGTTTTTAGTTTTTTGTAGTTGACATTTTGGCTTTTATAACTAGATTAATTACAAATTGACCCACTAAAAAGCGCGAAAATAAACACTTTTTTGCAAAAAAATAAAACCGACTTCCATATCAAAACACTACAAAGCCAAAAATAATTTTAATTTCGGAAGGCGGTGTGAAAAAAAAGAAAATACAAAACCAATAACACCGACTACCGAAATTAAAATTATTTTTGGCTTTGTAGTGTTTTGATATGGAAGTCGGTTTTATTTTTTTGCAAAAAAGTGTTTTTTAAAAGTCCTGCTGCTGTCTCTTATTTCATTCACGTCATTTTACGTAAATTGCAGCCATTAAAAAAAAACCAAAGTTTCATGAGATTGAAAGCACCACTAATTATCACCTATTTAAGCAAACCTACGGAAAAACCTTTTATAATTTCTGATGGGCTCGTGTTTGTCTAGTATTGGCCTACAAAATTGAGTACTTATCGACTATAAATATAATTGTAACTTTAATATGATAAATAGATGTATAGTATACATATATCCCAACTAGCACAAATGGGCTGCATAAGGGCTTTGGAGCGTATCCGACTATTACTTATGGTAATAGACGTAAGCGCTAGAGCGTCTACTACAGACTTAAAGCAGTCGCTTTAGCGCTATTTGGGCGCCATTTTATGCAACCTAAAGTTCCATTTAACCTGCACAACGGTTGCATAAAGGTTCCTTAATAGCTATACCGATTTATTAACGCTATACTAAAGCTCTCATAGCGCTACTTTTGAATGATTTTGAACTACTTTGAACGAATGAATTGATTATAGTTCTTTATTGTATGTCTTCAGTTGACATTACTTGTAATATTTTGGTAAAGTGTTTTCGTCGCCATCATGAAAATAAAACAAAAAGAAGTAAAAGTTTGTATTCTGTATTAGCAAGATATATAAAGATACTTAAAACGCTGTCCAGTTTACTGTAGATATATAAGATAATTTTCGAGTAATTTTAACGCGCTTTTATGATATTTCAAAAATTAACAAAAGATATGTGATATTTTTTATTTGTTATACAGAATAAATTTTATTTCCGTATTTTTACGTGTCAATAACTTACTATTTGCAAGTGGCCGATTGTTTACCGGTACATTTAATGCACATTTAACTGAAAAACCAATGTATATCAACTCAATTTTGCAAGTGAATTATAAGTTTTCTTAAAAAATCTTGGCGTCATTATAATGTAGTCATAACCTGCAGTTTTAGCTCTAATAACTCCCTTTTGAGAATCATAGCGCTAATTTTCACCCTTCTAACGCTTCCAGTGATTTTTGTTCCCCTAGTGCAACTCACAGCCACAAAAAGCTCCTATTTTCTTGTTTATGAGGTTATAAGATGTAGTTACGTACTTATTCGTTTAAATCCATTTTTATTGTTTAGTGTTTAGTGTTTTTAAATGTTTTATGATAGTTACAAAAGCGGCTGTAAAATGGCGAATGGATTGAGCCTGCAAGGAATGACTATTGCTACTAAAGGCCTTAGTTACACTGATGATTTTTTTGTAACTATAGTATGCATAAGAGTTTCTATTATTTCTATAATGAAACTTATAGTAGTATAATAGTGGTTACTATAACTATAACCTATAAAAGTTACAATGGAAACCACTGTACAGCTGTGAGTGGCAGAATGACCTTTGTAACTCTCATATAAAGGTGTAAGTGGTAAATGAGTTCTACCGTGGACTACTGTGAAGGCTAGGGTAGTATTTGATTCAGCTTATAGCACCTTAAGTAACTTTTATAGCTATAGACGTTTACGGATGCAGATATGCAACTTTGAACTGCTTTTTGAACCCTTAAAGCGCTATTTTACAGCCGAAAGTAACAAAATAGGCTGCAAATTCCACTAATGTGCTCGTTGGGATATAACTAGGTTCTGCCCGCGACCACAGATTACTAAATAGTTACTTCGTAAGAGATACATCACTCTCATACAAAAGCGAAAATACCTACGCTATAATAGCCTACAAAATCTTAATAATAATACCAGCTGTTTGCAGCGAGAAGAAATGTACCATAAGTACGCACATAGAGAGTTGAGATAGTATTGCGCGCCGCGCGACCCACGTCATCGAGCGAATGTCCTAGGGTTGTATATGATGATATTGGTAATAAAACGAATATAGAAAAACAATTATTTTTTATTTATTGATCACATATGTTTCAGTTTAATAAAATGATAGATGCATTTTTCCTTCCCTGAATTCCCGATTATTAAATTTTAGTGTCGAAAATGTCCGAAACCACGTAAATAATTTTAATTTTAATAAAATTCCGCGCAAATAAATTATCAAAAGGAAAACAGGAGCAAAGCGGAGGAAAATCAATTGTTTTTAGGTCGATCCATTATGCCGTTGTCAAAATTATTTAAAAAGGCTCAGGCAGGCGTGCGGCAGCCCACTGTCGCATGTACCGATGGCGATACGCGAAGCGGTAGGCATATAACGCGTGGCCTTGAGCGAGTGACGGACGCCTGCCGCGACTTCGTACACGTGGGAAGGTTTTCCCGCGCAAATAGCCATCTCGTGGGAATTTCGGGATAAAAAGTAACCTATGTGTTATTCCAGAATGTCAACTATCTACTTACCAAATCATTCAGATCCGTTCAGTAGTTTTTGCGTGAAAGAGTAACAAACATCCATCCATCCTCACAAACTTTCGCATTTATGATATTAGTAAGAAAGTAAGATAAGGTAAGATGTACCGATTGCAAGAGAATATTATGTGTTTACCTTCATTTGATTAAATTATTTAACACCGAATTGAAAAACATAAACTGTTAATAAGATGTATAATTTTTCTCGTTATTTTTAATGGTTATTACTCGCCACCATCAGTGGTAGTCTGTTCGATTTCAGAATTCAATGCTATCTACTAAGAAGTTGAGATTATATTCAAATCAATAGCGGGCAAAAATTATATTGTATTGAAATTTAAAATAAAACCGCGCCAGTAATGACTTACATTTGGTACTGGTGATATATAATTTGAGGTTTCTTACTGCCAGTCTGAAAACTATGTTCTATATTATAATAATTATGTAGATAGTTTAGAGCCTCAATTGTATGGGTGATGAACAAGTAAATACCTATCTGTACATCCCTCATACACTCAACTTTGTACTTAAATTAATTAATCGTATTACTTGTATTTGTTTTTCCTACTAACATTAATTTTTAACACGTTCGCTGACATTGAGCACTTACCCTGACACCACATTACGACAGTAGAATTTTCCATACTAAATGACAAATCAACGTAGTAATCGTGCATTAGCAAGCAATATGAAACTACCCACAAAATACTCGTATTACGGCAGTAAAAAATATGAAATTGCTCATAATATGACAGTGGATACTGCTCTTCATAATACTTATATGAAAAATTATCGTGAGACGACGTACTCTTAAAAATAAGTGGCCCGTCCATCGACGTACTGTCATAACGCACTATTTTAATTTCCCGCCTAACGACGTACTGTCAGCGAACGTGTTAAGCATTAACTTACATGGATTCATGTGATAAATAATATAGAAAAAAGGAGTATAATTTTATGTATCGTTCTCTAGGTCGCACCGCCCGCCGACTGGCCGAGAAGATTGCGGAACTGGACACATACAATGAACTGCTATCCAAGCAAGCGGTACAGCTGCAGCAGTACTTTGACAAGTGCGTCGCGGCGTACCCTCAAATCAACGATGATCCGTCAGAAGCTATTGATGCTGTTAAACTGGCCGATGGTTTGTTGATTTTTAACTTATTACTAGACGTCGTCAAGTGGTAGAAATTCGGACATAATGAACTTTGATTTATTAAAAAAAAATGCTTTCTGTTTAATTTCTTCTCTTTATGGGCTTAGTACTCCCCGTCTCCATAATTTTTAATAATAACGGGTACAAAGTTTTTATTCCACGTATTTATATGAAGATACTTAGAAAGTGCGTGATCAGTTTTTTGAGGCAGTCTTTTGGAATAAGATACTGGGTGACAAGAGAAGCCAGTTTGCAAAATGTTACGGAAATAATATGTTACTATGATATTGATGGACATACAGTCTCTACAATTTCATGTTATATTGCATCGAAATCAAACTGCATTATATATAAGTCTTGAAGCCAGTGTCCCGTCGTGATTGAGATACTAGCCGGGGTTGGCGGAATGTTTTAACGAGATACCGCGGCCTCGGAACTCAAGGGAAACATTGGTAACAGGGTGGGTTTTTGGTCAGTAGAAGTCTGACATTCCAAGGAGACTTAATTTGATAAATTTCCCGTGTTAAAGAGTCAATTTGAGATTACTGGTGACGCGCTGCATAACCACGTCAAAACGTACGCTAGAAATGTTTAATATTTATTCATTGTGCTCTTTTGTCAATGCTGCAAGTCATTCAGATTTTTTGCACTTAGCCAGAATTTTAATAATTCAGCGTTTACATAATTATCTTAAACACCAAAAAGCGTAATATTTCTGTAACCTATCCATGAACTGTACACATACGTTGATATTGAAACTAAAATTTAAAATATTTCCTGCCCGTTTATTCTTATCACTTCAGTATTATACAATTTTAGTACCAACGAAAAATTAATGAACTCTAAACTACTATATTATAACTACTACATGACATCACATTCAATTGCTGTGCACAAGAATGTTAATTTACGAGATTGAATGAATTGCTTTTAAATTAGATTATAATATCTTGTGGTTAATTGGTTTTCAGGGTGAAAGACATTGTATGTAAGTTTGTCTGTTCATTGAAGCGTGTAGTGCAGAGCTAGGAACACGATTGACCAATCGAGTTGCCATTTCGAAGTGCATATTGAATTGAATAAACGCACGGGTTGATATTCAAGATTAAGCAATGCTTGCCGAGGTTGAAATATTGAGATTCCTTCTAAAGCATCTTTGACAGTCGTTATGGGTAGTCAGAAGCTAGAAACTCTGGCACTAGTCGTGCGAAGAGTTATCGTGTTGACCAGTAACTGAGTTGTGGATGTGTATTTGAACACAACGAAGGGAGGCGCTGATACCTATAATTACTAGATATTCAGTTACCTACCTTAGTTATTGGCTGCAACCCTTACACAAACATTTGTATGCCTTAACCTTTTAACCGCCCGACTTCATATCGTTTGTCGGGCCCCCAGCGCCCGGCACAGTGAATCGAAAAATAAATACCTACAACAAAGAGAGCAGTGCAATATAATTAGGACTTCCGATTAAGAGACTAAAGTTTATTAAACTGTTAAATGATTACTTAATTATCTATTTACCTAATATAAACATCGTTTTGATAGAATACAGCGTAATTAAATAAAAAAGTACATTAAACGAGCTGTGATATTTTTGTCGTATATATACGACTCAGGCGGAATGGGCCCGAAAATATTTGTCGTAAAAATCACACAACATGCTTTTTTAAAACTATTTTATTTCTTTTCAAGTGAATTTGAGTTCATTGTAATAATTGTCCAACCTTCTACTATAGATATGTAAAAAAAAATCAGAACTGTCATATAGTTCCGTGGCAACCATATTGAAAAAAAAGTTCTTGTAGAAAATCCCTATTTGTGTCAATTTATGTGTCATTGCTTAAATATGGGATGATATTTAGTATAATTTTTTGTTTAGGTATAAGAGTTAGTATGTCCTCATTCAAACACAATACTGCAATAATAGGTGCTTGTGGTTTGATGAACAATTAGTTTTTCCGGCTTATGTTGTACACGAGTGGCCCCCATTTGCGCGGAACTCATAACTCTCGGTTATTCCCGGTTCTGATAGATTACTCATAATCTCGAGTTTATAAAAAGGACAAACTGTGATGTAACTAACTAAACTTATATGTATGTAATTATTTCATTCGATTGAAAAGTCTACTACGCTTTTTAATTTCTATTTAATATTACAAATTTGAAAGTAACTCTGACTGTCTGTTACACTTTTATGTTTAAACCATTTAACCGATTATGGTGAAATTTGGTACAGACATAGACGTTTCGGAAGGACAAGGCCTACTATTTTACCTACAAAATATAAATGTTTGTGTGCTTTAAAAAACGTCTGCTTGACAACGTAAAACATGCAATGATTTCTTTTTCATTTTGAGGGTTCCGTAGCCGAATGGCAACAAACGGAACACTTATAAATTTGTCATGTCTGTACCGTATGTCGCAACCACTTTATTCTGAAAGGGGCTCCAGATACATTGAATTGTCCCCTCCCCTCTAACTTTTGAAACAAGAGTGAAAATTAAAAAAAAAAACATGTATACGATTTTAATGAACACTCAATTGTATGTCATTCAAACCAAAGCAGTTTTTGAGATATAGCACATTTTAAAAAACCGCTACTTAATATATCTTTGTCATTTATAGAAACACTATGATAATTAAAGTTAATCTATGCTTGTTACTACGGAGCCTTTCATGGGCAAGTCTGACTTGCAATTGGCCACTTTTTGTAATTAGGGTGTTGGTATATCCTCTACAGATTCTCATATATTTCTTTACCAGGAAACGACCTGAGTCTGCATGTGGGCGAGGTCAGAGCGACTAGTGCGTCCTTCCGAGCGACGTGTGGCGCCACCATCGCCACTCTGCAACACTGCGCCGAACTGCTGCGCCGGCGCGAAAGACAGGCCAGCAAAGCCGAGGAGCTTTATATGTGAGCTTCTAAGTATCAGTTCTTAGTTCATATATCTTGTCCGATCCCTCCCCCAGCGATGGCCCTAAGGCTGTGACCTAGGATTTCCCACAGAAGGGGAACTCTGGTAACTGGTTTGATCCAGCCTGTCACCTTTTCTCCCCCAGCGATGCCCTAAGCTGGGGTCTGTGCGTCCGGTTAAGCAGTCGACAACCTTCCTTTTTTCTCGATGTGGAAATCCTCATGGATGTCCATCGCCCTCAGGCAGGACTAAAACTATCCCGTGTTCCCCCGACGCCATTGCGCCGTGCCTGCGGGAGTATTTAAGTGCTCTTCAACTCCCCTGTCTAACAGCGACGCGTGTGGAACAATATGCCTTACCGTCACACGAGACCCAAGGACCAAGGTGGGTCTCGTGTTAGCCGCTTAGGTAGACCTGCGAGATTCCACTAATAAAAAAAAATATCTTGGTATACAAGAGCCAGCTGATGAGCTCTACTCATGTTTCAACAAGCACTCGACCCTCAAGACGCGCTTTCTGGTGCCTAAAGAGGCATATCTCAGAGCTTGTGAAGGTGTTTTGTATGTGGGGCTTGGGAGAGTTTTGCGTGACTTAGGATAAAGTCACGTCAAAACCAAAAGGAAATGGTGTTAGGGCGCCTTCAAATTAGTCGCAAAGTGCGCGCCCTTAGAGAACTGTTGTCATGTAAATGTTTGAAGTTTAATAAATAAGTTCTGATTTTCAGCCTCGTTTGATTTAATATTAATACTTGTTCATTATAGAATGTAAAGACATTGTATAGGATGAGAAAATAAAGTAGATTTTTTATGGTCCAAACAATTGAGGAATGCAGTTTCCTGAGTTGTATCAGTATAGTTTACTCTACCAGGAAAACCTACAAGCTATAGGAGAAAAAATGTTTTAAATGTCAAAATGTTTTACAATATTGTGACTAGATGGCGCCACTTACACGTGTTGCGAAAAGTTATTAAATCCAGTAGGCTTTGTGTTTGACCAATACAGACGAATTTTAATGTGTTGTTATTCCATAGGGCTTTGAAGAATCAACTGACAGAGGCCAGGTTGGCATCTAAGCCGGGACCAGATCATGAGGTTAGTCCTCAATAGTTTTTTACTAGTTTTAGTGTCACATACACATATGAATATGCTTTTCTCCATCGAAAAGCAATCCCGATAACCCGAGAGTCTTGAAGTCAAAAGTGAATAGGTTATTTCTAGGCAAGCGTGCTTCATCTTCGACCACATCATCGCTTAACATCAGGTGAGATTGTGGTCCAACGTAAGCATATCAACAATAAAAAATAACACTTGGGTCGGGGTTGTCTCACTCTTTTCCTTAAAATACTTGCAAGTATCTAGTTTAAAGTTACGAAAAAAAAAACCGTGCTAAAGTTTTATTTAATAACCAATTTGCTAAATAAATATACATTATTATTTTACCCTCCGGCAGCTATATATATATTCCACAACTTTTTCACACAACGCCATCTAATAATAAAGCTGATAATTATGTATGTATGTATGTATGTATGTATGTATGTATGTATGTATGTTCATCTGTTCCCTCATAGCTCCGTATCGGAACTCGACAAATGAGGTATCGTGACGTGTCACAAAACCCAATGTGGCGCCCTCTAGGGCCCAAAAAGTGTTGTGTTAAAAAATAAAAATAAGATAAACACATCGTGTTTGATATCATTTGAAAGGGCGTCACATGCACATTTCCAAAACATTGCTTAAATTTAAAGTGGCGCCCTCTAGTGGACAAAAAATCATGTGTAAAAAAATAAAAATAAGATAGATACACCGTGTTTGGTATCATTTGAAAGGGCTTCACTTGTACTTATCAAAAATAAAGTAAATAGTATAGAAGCACAGTGATTTAACACAAAAATAGTTTAAATAATAAAAAGTAAAAAAACTAAAACCCGACTACGACAAAAAATCGATGCTAAAAAGGATGGATCAAGATTTTCGGTCACACGTTAGGATATCAACCGTAACAAAACAATTAATAACGTGACGTGTGACTACGGCTTTTATTTTTGTTTTGTTCTTGTTTTTCCAGTAACCTTGTTTATTTCAGCATCCCGAAAATCTTGTTTCATCCTTTTTAGCATCGATTTTTTTGTCGTCGGGTTTTAGTTTTTTTACTTTTTATTATGTTGATACAATTGTCATTAATTGGCATTGCTCACATACTACAGCGATATTGTTTCTACAACAAGGTTCACACGTACCTCAACCAAATCACAGCCCAAAGTAGTAATAATAATAATATTCAGGCAACTAAGATCTCAAAAAACGATAACCAAGACATAATAACGTTTTAAACAAAAATTACTTGACACGAAGAGACGGCGTCGTGTTGCTGCGTGGTGTTGCGGAACTTTCCGCGAAATCGTCGATACACGACACCCTTCGGCCAAAATTCCTGCTTGTGAGATCAGTCCACATATTGAGCTGGAACCCGCACCACAAACGATTTAAATTTCCCGCGACTTCGTGTGCTAGGCTTTTCCCGCGTGAATCCCGATCCCGTAGGAATTCCTGGATAAAAAGTAACCTATGTGTTATTCCAGGATATCAACTATCTAATTACATTCAGATTTTTTCAGTAGTTTCCTCAAAAACTCGCATTTTTTATTTTTATTACGAATGAGCCCGCTTCTTGACCTCGATCACACCTGATGGTAAGTGTAAGATGTCTACGATCGAACGAGCGAGCCCAGAAGATGTCTGTTCACTTTTGACGGGTTATAATATTAGTAAGATTCCAACTCTTCTTCAAAGCCCATCCGGCCTTAATTCGCATTTATTCCACGATCTTCTCAACTATCGTGGATGCAGCCGAAAATAGTGGGTTATGCAGTTGCGTTGTTGCAACTACAAAATGTTTTTGTGGTGGTTTTGTGGGCTAGTGTTTGGAGACTGACAGATCGACTTATACAGACAAGAAAAGATGTAAAAATAGGTACCAAACAGACACCTACGTTTAAATACTAAGCTTTTGCCGGCGACTTGTTCGAGTCGAAGGGTTTTTCGCGTAAATCTTGATCCTGGGATAAAAAGTAGTTACATACCCATTCAGATCCCTTCAGTAGTTTGCATAAAAGAGTGACAAACAACCACCACTAAACTTTCGCATTTATAATATTAGTAAGAAGTAAGATCTATCATCGTCAATGCACTTAAATTCGGCCTTAAAATGTAGTCTTTACAAACTTATTTTCTTGTACAAGTTACACATAAAAGTTACCCTATAGTACAACATTTTCTCCATTAGAAGAATTATTTATTTTCCTTCAGTGAAAAATTAACTATGATTTTTTTTCTAATATTACTGTCGAGTATCATTATTATGTAAATGTATGGCATGAACCGGCTCGCAAGTCGTCGTAACAATTAAAAACCATATACTGATATTGAATTAAATCTATCGTTGTTGACCATTGCGTCGCTAACAAAATGTGAATTTAAAATGAGTATTGTACAGATTAACCTTTTAACCGCCCGACTTCATATCGTTTGTCGGGCCCCCAGCGCCCGGCACAGTGAATCGAAAAATAAATACCTACAACAAAAACAGCAGTGCAATATAATTAGGACTTCTGATTAAGAGACTAAAGTTTATTAAACTGTTAAATGATTACTTAATTAACTATTTACCTAATATAAACATCGTTTTGATAAAATACAGCGTAATTAAACAAAAAAGTACATGAAACGAGCTGTGATATTTTTGTCGTATATAGGGTAAACCAGGCAAACGTGCCCCAGTTTTTGTTTTTGTAAACTGTGCTGGTTTCCTTACGGCTCTCTTGGAGCAGGGTGATTGCGTCATCGGGAGTGACTAGGGTATGCCTTGGTCGGCGAATCTTAGAGATACGCGAGGGTTCGTATTGGGCGGCCGATACGATAAGGGGATTCCTATGTTGGATTGCAGTATCAAAGAAACGCTTGGAGACACGTTTCATGAACTGCTGGATGGTGGGCATCTTGAGGTCTACGTGAAGAAGCTCATTTCGAACATAAAAGGGGGCTCCCGTGACTCTACGGAGGAATCGGTTTTGAAGGGTCTGCATCTTATGGAGGAGGTAGGGCTTTGCGTGTGCGAAAACAACGCAGGCGTAGGTCATGATGGGTCGGATGACCGCGGTGAAAATACGCAGCTTGCACCTGAGTGATAACTTGCTGCGGGAGCTAAGAATGAAGTGGAGCCTACCTAGAGCGAAAGCGGCGCGCGAACGTGCCTGCTTTATGTGCTCAGCGAAGGAAAGGTGTTTATCGAGGACCACGCCTAAGTATTTGGCTTGCTTTTCCCAGGGGATCGGCTTGCCGTACATGGTAATCGGACGGGGGCCATCTTTCCGTCCTCGCCGCCGAGGCCCGCCGCGACGTCCCCGTAATAGTCCGCCCCGACCCTTGCCAGAGCCAGCCCGCGACGCTGAGCCAGTAGCTTTAAATTCCCTTATTAATAATAATAATGATATGATCCAGCCTGTCCCTAGCTGCCCTCCCCCTGCGACGCCCTAAGCCGAGGTCCGTACCCCACAGGGGGTGCCCTTAGCGTGTAGTCGCCTAGTTTGTAAGTTTTTAATAAGCCCTGGCTGGAGGCTTTAATTAATTTATTAATTAAGGCAACCACAGGCAAGCCCGGTTAAGCAGCCGCCAACCTCAGAGGTTGACCTGCGAGATGCCACTCACAAAAAAAAAAAAAAAAAATACGTGCCCCAGTCGGATACTTGCCCCACTCGCGAAATTCAGTGATGCATTTTAAATTTGGCGCTTATTTGATCCTAGCTGGTCAGTAACCCAAGTATGGCCGCGATGTAAACAACACAGTGCTGGTTATTATTTGGTTTGAGTGAGAAAAAGAGATTAAAAGGTTTGTATGACTACATGAATTTGTTTTATATCTATTTTCACGTTGATTGAAAGTATTTGCTTGATATTATTTTGTGTTTTTAAAGTTTTTATCGAAAACTAATCTCATTTAACTTTTCTTTTACTATAATTACGTTTCGTTTTTTGTTACAAAACTCAAAATTATTTAAGTGGGGCACATTACATTGAACATCGTCTAATGTGCCCCGAATTTTTTTGGCTAATGTACCCCATTCGGGGATTGTTCCTGAGTTCTTATTTTGATTTGTTTCTAATAAAATTATGTTGTTTCTTAGGAAATGGGAAAGGTGTTGATCCAAGAAAATGGACGGAAGAAAATATGCAGAAGTCGGTGGATGTAATAAATAAGAAAATGGGGGTAAATGAAGCGAGTCGTTTTTTTGAAATACCTTCACGCACATTGGGAAGACACATCCTCAGGGGTTGGAGATCTAAGCAGAGAATAGGAAGACCTTCAGAATTAGGATGAAAACGAAATAAAACTTGTTCTTTCCTTGCCAAGTATATCCACATCTCTGATTAATAATAATAATAATAATCAAGCCATTCAGATGTCTACACCAGAATCTTCTGTGACCACACAAGAAGGAACACCATCTAAGACCTTACAAATAATAAGTAAAATGTAAGGTAAGGTAGGTAAGGTAAAAGTAAGTAAAAGGAAGCAAACTGTTAAGGTTTTGACATCAGAAATTTATTTAACAACTCGTAAACTGTTTGAAGATAAAAAAAGTTACAAGAGAAAAAGCGTAAGAAGAATGTTGTGAGGGATTTATCATCGTCATCAGAAATTGAAGTAGAGTTTCAGTTTAGTGTATCTAGCGAAGAACGTTCTGATGAAAATGAAGACACTTGTGTAGAATGGCAAGAGGATTACTATCGTACCAATAAGAAGTGTGAATGGATTCGGTGTTTGCAGTGTTCTGGCTGGTTAAATGAAGACTGTACAAGTTATAGAAAGAAATGCAACAACTGCGGTAACAAAGAAAAAGGGAAAGGGAAAGGAAAAAGAACCTCTAAATGAGAGGTTTTGCTGGGGCACATAAGACTGATCTATCCTTGTAATGTGCCCCACCCTAAGTTTCACGAAATTGTTGATCTCAGTTATTTTTAATTATATTTTAGAAGATTTTTTTTTGTTTTTGTTATGCCAATTGAATCAGAGGTTAAGACTGATTACTTTAATAAACATGTTCTGAACAAAAAAATATTTTTATTTCGATTCTTCGAATAGTGGGGCACGTTTGCCTGGTTTACCCTATACGACTCAGGTGAAATGGGCCCGAAAATATTTGTCGTAAAAATCCTACGTAGGCGGTTAAAAGGTTAAAGTATTTTAAATCAAACCGTACTGGGCCGTAGATTACAGCCCAATCTCTCACATAAAAAGGTCTGTGTCTGCTGCAGTGAGAACGTAATAGGCTGAATATTTATTTATATTTTACGAGCGAATCACCCTGGTTTCATACGTGTGCTGCAAGTTATATTGTTATTCACAAACTTTCCTAGTTTATTGCATTTTATGCAAGTGATCCTTTCCGTTGATTTTAAACATTAAGCGAAGTCAGACAGGATTAGACAACGAATTTTTTATATGCTATTTAGAGATATAAATGTCTCTTTATTCAGAGCAGAATATAATTAACCCTAGCTCACTAACCTTAATTTCGAGTAACGTTATTACTAACCATTCGTAAATTTTACGACAGATTGAAACACCAATATTTATTTAATCAACTTTATTTATGACACAAAAGGAACTTAATAAGCAGTCAGTTTTCTCTTAATCAAATAATATCACCTCTTTTAGAAATATTCTACATTGAACAATGGTTACACATAGAAACAATATGCTCCCTGCAAATCGCTTTTTTGCAGCCCTTGCAGAAGGTTGTGGTCATACGACGTTTTTTTTGCAGGACAGGAGCTGCAAGTTTTGCGAGTTCTAGGAACGTCTTGACTAGTATCTTCCTGAGGGTCATCAATTTTCAAGATGTCTGCGACAATCTGCTTCAAATTTCGTTGCAAAGTTATCGTCTGAAATCTCTCTTGCAGCCAAGGCTTCATTAGTTCGTCCGCCATTTCTAACGCAAAAGGCCTCCTTTTCATGGATTTTTTTTTCCATTTCGGATCGCATTAGATACGTGAATGACATATGCGTTCACTATTGAGTGTACTCGAGGTTTTGTGGACCATTTGTGTCCACAAAACCGTACAAGATATTCTGTCTTGGTTGAATAATTGAATGCTGCTGTAGTGGTTCCTCATTCGGTTGGAATCCATCTAAGCCAAACAGGATGTCAGTGAAGTATCATCATCGAAATCTATGACTAACCTGCGACTACGGCTGCGACATGGAATGAAGAACTCATCGTACGAAGGGTCTGCAGCATCCTCGACACTTCCGTCAGTTTCATTATGAATTTTCGTCTCTAAATTATCACCTTCCTCGGATTCCGAAGACTGTGATTGATTACCGGGGATTGATTCCGTTTCCGAATCAGCTAACCATTGTAAAATTTTATCATTTTGACTCCTCAAGTGCATCTGAAAGTATAAAAAAATATCAAATACATTTCAAACAAAACAAAAAACAACGAAATGTCAAAATGTTGTAAAAACCATTGAAAACTTTTAGTCATTTCTAAAGTATAGTAATTATTACGTCTTATTATAACATTAAAATAATATGTTCATTAGTAATTATTGAAAATAATTGACAAATAAATAAAAGCACAAGTTTGAAAAATAGTTACGTAGATACTAACCTTTCGTAAATTTTACGACGATCACTCGATATTTCCCGATCTAATGAGCGTGCATCCTCAATGAGTGTTTGCGGGTCACTGGTGATGCAAATTAGGAAGGTATTAGAAACGGGTGGGTTGGCGGGGGTTTGGGAGCTTACGGAAACACTAAATACGCGAGGTAAGCGTCGTTATTTTGACGAATGGTTAGTAACACAGGGTTAAAATGATTTAAGCACTATACAAAGAAATTCCAAAGTCGGAATTTTTTCTCGCATAATTGGTCTCAGACAAGGCATATTTAAAACCGGAAGAACTTAATCACTTGCAAGCAAATTGTATAAGTACTGCACTAGTTAGATCACTGGAACGGAGATCGTCTACAAAATGAATTATCTTACTACTAGCTGTTTTCTTCGACTTCTGATTCTTCGAAAAGTCTGATTTATCTTTTCTCTTTCACGGGACTTCTGTATTAAAAGGCTTACTGTACGTTTATCGGTGTGCCAAATTTCATCGTGATCCATACATCCATTTGGGAGTAATCTATAAGTCTAACTATTCTATAGCTCTGTCCCGCTAGTTTGCTCACTTGGCCTATTCCGCATATATCCCATTTTTTTTTTTGAGAATATAATTACTATTGATTTTACTTCAATCACAAATAGTTGATGCCATCAACAAACTGCTTGAAAAGTGACTTTTTAGGGTTCCGTAGCCGAATGGCAAAAAACGGAACCCTTATAGTTTCGATATGTCTGTCCGTCTGTCTGTCTGTCCGTCCATCCGTAAGTCACAGCCATTTTATTCCGAAACTATTAGGACTATACATGTGAAACTTAGTAGGTAGATGTATTCTGTGAACCGCTTTTCGATTTTAAGAAAAAAATTAAAAAATATTTAAAATAAAGGGGGGTCCCCATACATGGAACTAGAACTGAAAATATTTTTTTTCATGAAACCTATGCGTGTGTGGTATCTGTAGACAGGTCTTTAAAAATGATATAAGGGTTTCTAAAACCACTTTTTCATAAAGTCAATCGTTTAAAAGATATAAGCTTCCAAAGTGGTAAAATTTATCCCCCCCTCTAACTTCTATAATAATGGAGTTAAAAATCTAAAAAAATATATGTCTGTAGACCTTAATGTAAACTTTCAACCAAAATTGGTTTGAACGAAATCGGGTCAGCAGTTTTTGAGATATAGCATATTTTCTAAAACCGCAAATATAACTTTGTAATTCATACAAACACTATGAAAAACAAAGTTATTTAGCGTAGTTGTGGAAATGTAAATAAGCTAGTTTTAAGAAATTTTTAAGGTTTTTTTTTATTCGTCAAATAAATATACATATTATATTATTATAGTTACTACGGAACCCTTCATGGGCGAGTCTGACTCGCACTTCGCCAATTTTTAAAATACTATTTGAAACGATTTGATATCGTCATCTCGATCACTTTATTATGAAACCCCATATATGGCTATGCCAAGAAAAAAATCTACTTCAGTTATCTACCTATTGGCGCTCACAACCTTCGTTAAAAAAAATTCATAGTTGCCAAGCCCGACGAATAACGAGTACTTTCTAAGTAAGCTTTAAGGGGATGGTCGAACGTAAATAATTTTATGAAATCATTTGTTCTAGGCAGCGAAAGTGTTAAATAGTCTATTAATTTCTGATAAAACAACATTTATCGAATTGAACTCACAGTAAAGTTGTAAGCACTGACAAAATAACAAGCTAAAGTACTAATTGAAACATTCAACTGTTTCACAGTTACAGGAAATTACAAAATGATTGATTTGTCTATTACACATTGAACTAAATAAAGATTTCATATTACTTCGCACCTGCTGCCTTCTTGTAAGTCTATTTAGTTTTGTACCATATAAGTACGCCTCAGGAATAATGATTTTATGACCACATTTTATGACAGCCTTGTAGTCACCAGTGTCAGTCGACCATAGATATTCTCCGCATTCTTTTTTTGAACCGACCATAGACTTCAACCTGTATTAACAAGGATTATCCTACTATCCAGTAGCTGGATTATAGAGGCCAGGTTGTTCCTTTTTTTCAGGCAGTCACTATATTTTTGTATCGAGTGACATTGGAGTCCGCCCCAACATGGTTGAGAAATGGCTGGGGTGATGATGATAGAATTTATTGTAATGTGTTTGGCCCTTATTAGGTATCTATCCGATAGATTTAGGTTTTAGGCGGTTTTGTCACGGCCGAAGAAGCCATTAACTATCGGCTATTTTCTCGCTCAAGAAACGTACAAAAGATATACATTCCGTGTAAACAAAAGAGATTAATAGTCGATCGGTGACGGTTTACACTGTCGGCGAAGACTCGCTATACTAATTTGTTGCTGAGCGACAAAGCTATCAAAAATAATACTTGGTCAGCGGTGCTCGCTTGGCGGTCAGAACTCACGTCGAGAGACCAACCAGATTATAGTCTAGCGACAAAACTATCACAAGTACACACTCGCTGTCTCGTTTTCACTCGTTTACAGTTCTGTTGTAAGCTCTGCTCGCTAATCTTTAATCGGTGGCGGCGGGACAATGGCCATAAAAGGCGAATTATCAATACAAGCATCCTTCCGATAAATCATAGGCGATAACAGGTTGGCGCCCATTCTATGCCAGGAAACAAGAGACACCCACGGTTTTCATACTAAATCATTTAATAACTGATAATTTTATTGTAAATTTTTGATTCACTATATTTTATAGTATTAAAGCGTGATAAAACTGCTATAATCTTAAAGCCACCAAGATTAATCTATGATTATACCATAGATGTGATCTTGAACTTTGTATGCCAAGTTTTGTAATGGGGCAATTAAATTTGGTCGTTCAACTGCATTTGGATTTTTACGGTTTCCGAGCTCATGGCCAAGTTCAACCGAATGAAATTGAGTGCACTTATTTTAAACTAGCTTTTGCCCGCGACTTCGTCCGCGTGGTATAGTTACTTTGGGCTAACGTTAAATATAACCCCAATTTTGAAGCATTCTTCATTGGTGCTCCGCTCCTATTGGCCTTAGCGTAATGATATATAGCCTATAGCCTTTCTCTAAAAATTTACTATTTAATTAAAAATATTTTTTCAATTCGAACCAGTAGTTCCTGAGATTATCGCGTTCAAACAAACAAACAAACTCTTCAGCCTTATATTATTAGCATAGATAGCTGTTGCCCGCGACTTCGTCCACGTTTCCGTAGTTTTTCGTAAAAAAAAGTAGCCGATGTCCTTCCTCACGGTTCAGTGATTTTGATGTAACACACAGATTAACTTTCGTAATTTAGTAGGGAAATATAATATGTCAATCTATAATACTGTTAAAAAATATCGCAATACCGAACCGCACAATATTATTGTTAATAGCTGTGCCCGCGACTCCGTCAGCTTGTAACTCCTTGTGTGTTATTAAGTTAATGTATTGGTAATATTGTTTAACCGCTCGGTTGCTCGGCGCAAAAATAAAAAAGGCCCTCGCTTGCCAGTGATTTTTGACCGCATCTGAGCGTACGACGCGCCGTAATAACAATTTGATTGTGAATCGCTCCAGAAGCGCACTTCAAATGTTTTAACTATTCTGAATAGCCATTAAAACAAGCTTAAACACTATGTCCGTTTTTTTAATAGATCTTATTTGGGTATTTTTCAATGTACCTTGAAACTTTAACTACCCCAAATATTAGCTACTTGTATGGAAAAATGTGTTTTACTAAAAACTAAGATCGATAAGAGCATTGTTTCTTATTTTATTCATAAACTAGATTAATTACTAGACACATTTAATCACACATGGATATATTTTACATGGAATAAAATATTTAAAACATTAAGGGAATTCTAGCATAGAAAACACAAAATGGCGATGTCAAACTTTATTTCGTATCGTGTAATAAGAATTAGATTTATAATGTTGTCAACTTGTATTTGAAGGTCGGATAATATATCAGTCTATAGTTTAAAAACGTTTCACGAGGACTTTATAGACTACAAAATAAAGTTTTAAGTTGTTTAGCAAAAACAGGTCGTTGGAAACGATTGTTGCCAGAAGCAATCAAGGGGTGTTCAATTTTGGAAACAATTGTTTCCAAAAGCAAGCGAGTGGTTAGATCACGTTCACATGAGGCTTAAATACCTATAGAACGACAATACTTCAGCGCAAAGCTTCCAGGTAAACTACGTTGAAAGTTGACCCGTCCGGCACGTGAACATAAAGATTTCTAGAACTGCTAACCCGGGAAAGAGCGACGTACAACTAATGCGAGAAACAACTGACACCGAGATCTACTCCAGCAACACGAAAAGCCTGCCCTTGAGCCTTATTAATTGTCATTGCATAACACACCGATACTGGGAATCGCGTTCTTTTAAATTGGAATGGAAAATTATTTGGTATTATGGGAATTCTGGGAATAAAGACGGTTTCTCCTGCACCGCAACCTGTTAAAATTTGAGCCTCGATTATATTTTGTTGCAACTGGGTTACTTTTAGCCGAGTTCCATTGCAAAGTTGTGGTGGTTTTAAATTTCGGTAATCAGAAAGCTTCGAACTGCTAAGCTATCGGGAGTTACACGTGTTATTGTGAGTCAACCATAAAAGATAGATATATGCTGTCGTGGGATATTTTTTATATAATTTTAAGGAGAACATTTCCGTCATAAATGATTTCTGTGTAGCTTTAACCATTAAGGTTGCACACGCGACGGAAGCTTAAAAAATGGAGTAACTTCTCCCGTTTTCCCAACATTTCCCTTCACTGCTCTGCTCCTATTGATTGTAGCGTGATAAAAAGTATACTATAACCTGCTCAGGAGTATGAATATTAATTGTACCAAGTTTCGTTAAAATCCGTCGAGTAGTTTTTGTTTCTATAACGGTTATACAGACAGACAGACAGACAGACAAAAATTTTACTGATTGTATTTTTGGTATCAGTATCGATCCCTAATCACCCCCTGATAGTTATTTTGTAAATATATTTCATGTACAGAATTGACCTTTCTACAGATTTATTATAAGTATAGAAGATAAGTTCGTTCACTATAAATTCAGATTTTTTGTCCCATTGAGTCAAAAGCCTCCTCCCATAGATGTAGAATATGCCTCTCCACATGAAGTGCCCTGTTCTTCGGAATATAAGTTGGAGACATACAGACGATGCTCTTATACCTTTATACAATGTAGTAAAAGCAAGAGGCAGATTGAAAAGTCATCTTTTTGACGTCACCAAAGACAATAATTGGTAACAGCTCTAATAAAGCAAAGAAGAATCTGTAGCTCTTTAGACATTCTCCTTCAAGAGATATAGACTGCAGAAAAGCTCTCTATGGGAGGGATATACGCCATAGCAGTTGGGAAACTGCTATGGCGTACCTGGAAATTTATTAAGCAGCTACGAAACCAGGTGGGCCAATACGATGCGACCCTAATTTGTGTACCCTGTGAAACCTTCACGATATAAATGCTACTGCTTTTGCCCCGGCTAAAATCTGATCAAAACACATTTAATTTAAAATCATCAGTACTACAAAGAAGATTATAGATTTAGATATGTATATGTGGTTATTTTAGATATATTTTTGATGGTGCATTTAAATTACTATTCTTTTCGGCGGTTTGTCGTGTCACGATTTATGTAAAGTCAAGGCAGCAAGATTTGTTTTCTCCGAATATTGCGTTTATGAGTCATATGGCATCGGCCGTTTGTAGCCATATCATTATTCGTCATACTGAACTCGATGTTATAAATAGGCAATCGTGTTGTTTTGGTCCAGATTTGTTAATAACAGCAAAAACCGTCCAATCTGGATATAAGTATATCCCAAGTTGCGACCCGGCATCGTACGTTACGTTAAGTTTATTTTAAATTTGGATTTGTAGTTCGTTGATCTTCTTACTAATACCTAAAATATTATAAATACAAAAGTTTCTGCGGGCTATTTTTTATTCTGTAATTCTCATGGGATCGGGATTTACGCGGGAAAACTCCCACGCGAACGAAGTCGCGCACTGAAGTTGGTATATCGTAAGTTTTCATATTTATAAGAGTAAGAGTATTTTATAAGAGTAAGCAATCAGAAAGTAATGATTTATTGTCTTCCCACACAAAAGTAATGTCAATCATTGAATCGTCACAATCCATCAACCCGCACTGAGCCCATATCATCTCATAGAGCAGTGGCCTACGTCCCAACAGTGTAGACGTTCTAGGCTGGTCTGGTTAAATTATGCTATACATCGCGCGCCTGGCTGGTCGGTCAATCAATATCTTTTCGGCGTTGAATGGAGAAACATGAGTCGAGTATAAGTTTGGGTTTAATGTTACATCTCCGTATCTTCTGCATGTTCAGATTTGCGGACTGAAGGACATAGCTGCAAACTTCATTCAAGCTCGAACAATTAATCGATGGTAGATTCATAAAATCTGTATTTAATAATATGATCAAAACAGTTCAATCCATCAGTTCGGAGTTCAGATCATGTTGATGCATTTTTCGCTCCTTCGGGTAGTTTTAGACCACAGCACTTCATCCATCCATACTAAACCGGGATTTAATGGTTCATACTCTACCAGTGTTTAACCCGTAAAGAGCAACAGAAATAAACGAGCAACATCAGGCCAACGCCACATTATTCATTCGATACGCAGATTGCAGCGTACCTTATAATCGAGCAAAATAAGATCTAATACAGGGGTCTGATTGCAGTTTCCTTGTCACTGATACAAATCCATGTTAACTACAAGACAACTTTCGAAGTTTTTATGGAAGTGAAAATTACTTAGCGATATATCAACGCTGCTGCATAATATACAATGCTTTATCGGCGTAGCGTGTTCAGAATTATTTTCTACCCAAGCGTCACTACAGGCGCGGACGCCAAAGGGAAACGACGTCCGTACGTGTATATTTCGTTTTTATTTATTTACTTTCGCGTTCCGTTGACTTTGCCGCTATTTCTGTGCTTTTATCTCTAGCCTTGATATAAAATTAGTTACCATTAAGTTCTGTGATGTTTATATTGTGTTAAAGTGAGTTGATTTTGCCGCAAATATGAAGTTTAAGATTTTCAAGAAGATTTTGCGTCAGGTATGTTGGTTCGGCGATGTTACAGTTTGATTAGTTGGATTTTTACATGATAGATTGCATGGTTCATTAGGTAAAAATAGTTATGTTTCATGGTGGATCACTTGGTCTGGCTTTAACTGTGCAGGTTATTTACGTTGTTTGTTTGAGCAAGTGTTTCATTACTCTTTCGTAGAACGTTATCAGTTTTGGTGCAAGGATAGCACATCACGTTTTTTATAATATTTACAATACATTTGACAAAAAATTAAAACAGTAATCTGTAGATGACTTTAGCATCAAACACTTGCCCACCCCATATATTTTTAAGCCCTTGAGATAAATGGCTTCTACCCCAGATTTGGTGACGTCACATGACGATTCATGTATGGATGGTATTTGGTGCAAGGCGAAATGTTATTGCAGAATTAACGACATGAAAATACCAAGGGCAGACTTTCTTGTAATACTAGTTTTTCTCTTCAAAAGAAAGCAATCCGAAACCAATTTCTTTCATTCCTATTATAAGGAAATTCTTCAGTATTTTTGCAGTATGTAATTTAATTTTGTTAGTTTTCTCTAACAGATTACCCATACATGTATGTATAAATTGTCACGATCATCTCGGACTTAAATACAGTTATTAATAAACATGACTATAAATCAAGTGTTATCACTGTAATAAAGCTCAAAACGCCTAAAAAAAAGTTGGAACGTTCATCTTTGTTTGCCTCACTAATGCGTCATTATTCTCTTTTCAAAATTACAAAGAATGCTGCCATGACAGGCAAGGGCCAAACAACCTTCATAGTACGGTTTTGTACCAAGGCAAAGCCATGCGCATGATATGGCCAGCAGCCGGTTTCAGTCCCTTCGCATCTAGTTTGTACACTGACCTACAAACAATACTGGCATCTCTTCCACTGTCATTGATAAATAACTTTATAATCTTACCAAAGATGGAGACAGTTAATTTGAGATAAAATACGTGATCACATTAATCTAAATAAACTATGTTGAATGACATTAGTAAACAGTTTGTACATACTGTTCGTTAGCCTAGTTGCTAGCAAAAGTTATGCAAGTGCATTGGCATTAATTTATATTAGAACAATCAGAGGCGACATAGGTTCAAACTGAGGTCTCTGATACTCACAAAATAGTCACAACGTATCGTAAGTTATGGGCTATATCTAACTAGCTGTTGCTCGCGACTTCGATCGTTTGGAAATTTCCAACATTTTTCAGGGATAAAAAGTGGCTTCTATGTTATTCTGATGTATGCAGTATGAGCTATACTAGTGTAAAGTTTCATTAAAATCCATTCAGTAGTTTTTGTCTGAAGCAGAAACAAACATCCATTCATGTTCACAAACTTTCGCATTTATAATATTAAGTTTGTAGGTATATAAATTGTGGCTAATAATCGGCGAAGATTTATATTTTTCCCAAGAAAGAACCTACTAAGGATCAATCACCCTTTTGGGGTCACAGGACTTCATGCCTTTTCCTACTTTTAATACATTATATTGCTCAACTACTGTTTAATGATGAAACTATGACCATCGTAGAGCCCCATTTCGAAGTCCTTGTGTCATTTACTGAGTGGACTACTAATCACGACACGCTTGTTAATTATTTTAACAACGATTCATTTCAAAAACTTAAAGAAATAATAAAAGAAAGTGAAAGGATTATGCACCGTTTTATTACGCTTACTTCCTCGGAGCACGTATTATATTTTTCGCTCATTACCTCATATGTCCATCTTATGTAATCTCTTTTGCGAATAGCCTGATATCGCTCATGTTTTGTATCAAGAATTCTCTGTGGTTGTTGCATGCCTAACTCTTTTTGATGATTTAAGTAGGTTAACGATAGAGGTGATAGTCTCGAATTATATAATTCAGCAACAATTTGACGCAAAAAATAGTGCACGGAGGCGCAATTTGACAATTAAGATCAAGTTTTGCGTAAGTTTTTTTGCCTTGTACGGCCTTTTTGGCGTCTTTCAATAACAACCGCTTTCGTTCATTCAGTAAAAAAAGTGTTTCTGACAACAAAATCATATCGTTGGAAAGTTTTTGATCGTGTAACTTTTGAACTAGAGCAATTGGAGAATTATTTACATAGAAAAGTATTGGTAAAAAATAGTGTTGCTCTCTTTGTGAACATGATTGATTTATTCTCTTGGATGATAAAGGGAGAGACATGAATCAGCTGTTTATTTCCGTGGTAAAGTTGGAAGCCGCGAAATAGGCTCGTAATTATCGTAGGTTCTATTTCGCCTTCTTGTTTATATCGCCCAACTAAAGTCATATTCTAAAGTTTCTATAAATAAATATTTTAATTATGAATATTTGTTACTACGATTGCGAGCTTACAAACTGTAACTGTGTTCCTGTTTGTGTCAATAGTTATGTAAGTAATGACCACTCGGCATTTTTTTACTGATTGAAAGGTAACATTGTGGATCCTCTAAATAAGTTATGTCATAATTACAATGCACATTTTACATATACCTAATTATAATCTTCCTTTAATAGATTTTTTCAGTGGCGACCTCATGAGATAATAGTCAAAGCATACATTACCATGACATTGACAACAAAACATAAAGGTCTATAAGATACATAATAAACAGAATCTATCCCCATTATTTACTTTTCATTGCAATTCACCTGCACAACATGTTTTCAAAGAACAGCAATTACATTATATATATTGCACCTAACATTTATCGTGTAAACGTGAAAAGCAAATATTGTCTTATAAGACAATACTACAAACTGTAAAATTGAGTTGTATTTTTTTGCAAACACATAGTAGGGCGACGCTACGACATTATCGCATGGAACTGTTCTTACGTAAAACGTGATTGGGCTGCGGTCGCGGCACACATAATCGGATATGTTTCTGTAAAGGTGTGCACACATGTGCCTCACAGAAAGGGCAGAGGTATCAGGTAATATCGTGATTACTGATCTGACTGATACACAAGCTTACCTACTGCACGTCTATATAATATAATATTTTAGAGCGGAAACGTTTGTTTCAACGTGCTAATCTTCCAAAGTACTGGGTGGATTCGGAAGAAATTGGTGTGGAAGTTGCTAGAAGCCTGGGAATGGCTATAGGCTACTTTTTACCTGACTTAAAAAAAGGAGGGTTATGTTTTTATCATGTCGGAAACGAAGCCCCGCGCGACTGCAAGTCAGCTTCTTAATTCGCGAGTGGAATAAAGACCCATCTACGTATTGTCTATAGGTGTTTATCTAAGAACATGTGATCTCGTCTCAGAGTTTCTGTAGTGTGATAACTGATAAGAGAATTTAATAACGACGCGCGACGCAGATAAGGATCGAAAGATTTCACAATCTGGGTCGGTATTGTATTGTCGCTGTTTGTTGGTTAACTTTACTCTTGTCCGCTGTATTCTGAAATTTTGAGATGTTATAGTGACAACTAAATGGTGACATTATTTGGGAGAAGTCAATGTCCAGTAGTGCTCTTCTTACGGCATAAATGTTGATGATAATGTTGTCTTTTTACCGCTGTGAACAGATCTCAAATTATTCCAGGAAATGTTTTTCTGCGTTCTGCTACATCGAATCAGTCGTTTACTCATATCTTACTCATTATAATGTGTAATGGTTTATCATCTGTTATTGAGTCAACCTAGCCCGACTGGAATGTCGACAGATTAGTCCAGGCTAGCCATGTACCAGATTATAGCGACTGAAACCAATTTAATCCGCCCGCTGGTCTTGAGAGCTCATGTGTGTTTATATCTTAAGTTAGCCTAGCTCGTAATACTTTTAGATTTGCTAGGGTTACGACAGTCTACACTTAATTTGAAGTTACTGACTAGGTCAAGTGGTAGACTGATTCATTTTTAATGCGTTTTATGAAGAAAAAGGAACAGGGAAATTGTAATGCATGTGTCTATGTGTAACGCAACATTTATCTTCGGTGGTTTTTGTATTGTTTTTCCTGCACAGCTGCAGTATTTTTATAAATGTGTGTACCAATAATATGTAGATTGATATTCGAATTGTGTGGACAAGTGTAACAAGTACTATATTAGACAAGTGAGATAAATAAACAGCATATTAAATTGAGGAGCTAGTACTAGAAAAAAAATAGTTTTGTGTTGTCTTTATCTCTTAGTGCCCGATATGGTCTTTTGACAGAGACAGTATTGTAGGTGAGTCTCTATACACACATTTTAAAACTTAAAAAACGAATTATACTAATATCTTAACGTAACTTGAAAATGCCATCCCTAGTGCCAAGCCACCTGGCACGGCGCCTAGGTCAACATGCCGCATGGCTCCAGTAACTGGTTGTAGGACAATGGATCATTGACAATGTGCCAAATGCACTTATATTACACTCATCCGTTTTATATTCAAGTGGATATACTATGTGAGTTTTAGTTAGTATTTAAATTATTCTATATTTTTATAATATTTAAAAAAACGCAATTGCATTAAATATAATACTAATTAGTAACTAAGTTATATACAACAAAATCAACGTAATATCAACAATATTTTCCACATATACTAGCGTATATGTGGAAAATATTGTTGATATTACGTACGTAAAAGGGGTAGATATGCTATGATGAGTACAGAAGTCACTGTAAAGGTAGTTATTATTCAAATTCAAGTAAACTACTAAATACATTTTTATAACACTAAAATCTATCAAATCAGTATATCACTTCAAGATGAAATGTATCTAACCTATTCAGTTCCTTTTTAACTTTATTTATAAAAGCATTTTTATTTAGAAAAAATATATCGATATCCCATAAAGTGTTTATTATAAAGAACAATGACCATGCTCCATACATGCGATGACCTGTCAATCAAATTTTTTATCAGATGATGTATAGTGATGCGAATCATATCAAATTATCTATATATCTTAAATATGCCACTGTAAAAACGTGGTTTGATCTGACAATCAGGTAAAAATGTTACAATGAAAACAATATTTGAGGTTATTTATGTAGGTACATACTTAACTGGACTACTTAACTGTCAAACGAACATTAGTACAAACTATCAGATTTACAACTATTCCATAATATCGAACTTCGTGAATTAAGTACTTTTATTATTGGTTGAATAAGTGGTTATTATTGATTGTTATTACTCGTTAAAAACAATAGTTAATAAACAAAAGTTGGGAAATTAAATAAAACAGCACTTTTATTAATTTTATTCTAAATCTTCTCTTACTACTACATCATTTAAAAATAGAAAATTGACTGCAAAACGATGCACGAAATACAAAATCAATAAATGTAAACAGTGCAACACTGCGTCTAAATGTCAAACTTACCATAAAACGGAACGGTACTTCAATGCATTTGAAACGGCTGCGTTCTATTAAAAACAACGCTTTCTTTGGTGGTCGTTTTAATTTTTTTTTTTTCACTTTACTAATTCTGATTTAAGTTAGTACAACGTACATTGCAAAACATTACTTATTTAATACGCTAAATAACATCACTATACATTTAATCTTCTGTCAAAATGTTTGACAGGTCAATACTGGACATGATTCTTTGAGTGAGATGCTGCAGGGGTACACTTTACCCCCGTATATGTGACATTTACTAATCTTCGTTGCCGTCCTACGTGATCTCCACTCTCTCTCGAAGAGTGGAAGCCGTGTCCCAGGTCCCAGCTGAGGCCATATTATAGTAATGTATATATACGAATGGAAAGCGTTTTTTTATCCCCACAAGTTATTACTTGGTGAGATAACTTTACTAGGTTTTGCCGCCGGCTTCGCTCGTAAGAAAATGTTTTACAATCGAAAAAAATAACCTATGTCATTTCTTTTAACCTTCTTTAAATTTTCATTTAATCTTCTTCTTTTAATCTAAAATCACATCGATCTGTTACTCCGTTTTAACGTAAAAGAAGGATAAATAAATGTACGTTCGTATTTATAATACTAATGTGGTTTGCATTTGCGAGAATGTTCTAACGAGGCACCGCGGCCCCGGAACTTAGGGCAGCTGAAGGAACAGGGTGGGTTTTCAGTCAGTAGAAGTCTGACATTCCCTTCCGCTCCACCAAGAGCGGGAGAAGTCATTCGATTACTTTCCCACACGGAAAAAAGTGTGGTTTGCATTGTTCGATACGAGTAATATTTTTACGATGACATAATATAATTTTTTATCGTAATCAAAGGTCAATTCCACAAAAACAATGCATGCGCTTAATAAAAATATGTCATATAAAATTTTTGCTTACGTTGACAATTTGACATGTAGTAAGAACGACGACCTAGAAAGTATTTAGTACAACATTATCCTATATCCATACTGTGTAAATATAACGATAATGACAATATTTAAATATGTTATTGTTGTACTTTGATTACTTACAAAGGTCATTCATTAAGTTCAGTGCATGAACTGGGCTGAGGGTCATTAACCTGACACTTGTCATTGATCGTGCGCCACTTATATTATTATTGTGTTAAAGGTACTCGGTAGTTAGAGTGTAACTTATTTTACGTATGACTCATTTGCAGTAAGATTTTGTAGGTCGTTACTGATATTAAAAATTAGGATTTTTTTGGTGGTTTTGGTTTTCTGATTAACAGCATGACGTATGAAAAAAGAAAACAGTGGCCATTTTAATTTTAATACATATTGTCTTATATCATTTCAATTATCAATCATAATTATTATTATTCTTTTCTTAAACGTATTTCTATGTCTAATGTAATTGGTGTTTTACCGTTTTTATTGACTATAAATAAATAAATACATGGTGGACATCTCATTCATACACACAAAACGTTTTGGGAGCTAAGGAATGGAATTCCTTCGTCCTGTCTGAAACGAAGGAATCGTCCTGTCTGAAATCTGTGTTTCCTGATAGCTATAACCTGGGGTCAAGTCAAGAGTGCATAGGTTACTTCAAGCTAAGCGTACTTCAACTTCGACCACAGCAACGCTTACCATCAGGTTAGATGGCCGTCATCGCGAGCAAAACAATAATAAAAAGATCTGAAATGCTGAGACTCACTTTCGAAATGGAATCAGTACTTATAAAGTTTACTAAAAGTAATTCCAAATATCGTATGTAACGTTGGCTTGGATTCCATACTATTGAAACTAGCAGTAAATCCCAGCAACGAACAAATACCTAATTGACGCTCCGACTTTATTGGCGTAACTCGATGTGTAACTAGCCCTTAACCCATTAAGGGGCAGTAATTCATCGCTGCAACGCTTTATTGAGATTTATCATGAATATCAGTTGAGTGCAGAATTGTTTTTGGGCTTCGCTACTCTCATAAATAATTATGATGTAACTGGAGTAATTAATCATGGCCATGTGTTAATGGATTTACCCATGGGTCCTATACATTTATTTCCTACTTTACTGATATTATCCACTGAAAAATGACGTTCAATGAACCTTATTTTCCAGCCAACTGTCAACTTGACGTTTTCAACTCTTCTCTTAGTGTATAATATCAGTCAGCCACACAACTCCAAAATCTAATTACTAATAAAAGGTGTCTTTGATTTAAAGCGATACACTCTAGTTGATAAAGACGTTTAACCTCAATCGCTGCATGCGATCGTAAATCGTAAAGAAATATAGTGGCCCTATACTAGTTTAGTAATTAAACATGTATGGCTTCGAATAGTTAAAATACCATTCTTTGTAAAAGTCGGCAATTTTAATGTAGTTGACAGAATGTGTCGAAATATATAATACGTTTCGAGGTATTTTTATTTTCTTGGATGTCAAAGGAGAGAGAGAGGATTTGTATTGTATTATTTATTCAAATAATTCATAGTAATTGAAACAGAGATTTATTCAGTAAAATTATTAAGGCCAAAAAATAGCTACTTGAAAAATGTACTATGCTGTCACGCTTGACAAGCGGTTCACGTTCCTTGACAATATGTAAAACAATAACTTGAGAATACATCTCTTAAAATTAATCAATCTATGTTATTACATCACCGTTTCAAGTCATTCTACTCCAGCAGGTTCAATAGAGTTTAGGTCTCACCCTTCATCTAAACTTATTTACACAAATTCGTGTCAGGACAAGACTAATATTATGAAAACCATAAGAGATCGCGAAACGTGTCCTGTGTCTCAATCTCAAACCAATCTGGTCTGCCAGCGAACTTCGCTACGTCAGAAAAATCTGTCTAGTTCCCATTAAAAAACCAGATCGCCTTGCATTAATTTATAATAACGTACACTGCACTTACACTGTCACGTATTCATTAGAACTGTATTTTCTGCGATTGCCGTTTAAGCATTTGTGCAGAATTTTCCAGCACGCGATTACTTTCCATCATACATATTATATGATTTTAAGTCAATGACCGGCCCGCATTCTAATCGCATTAAACAATATTAAAACTTGGCTACTACTTCTAGTGACTCATACAGGTTTATTCAATAACAATGTGTCTATAAATATGATTAGTGGCGTGATAATGTCTGATGTCGTCCTATAAAAAGTTACTCATAAGAAAGTACATGGAACAGTGACTAATAAAACTGTTGACACAATTGATTTCCTCCTAAGATTTCAATGGAAATGTTTCCTATAAATATATGCGTTATATGAGTACTGCAAGATTTCCATGTAAATTTTGAAATCATTTCAGTTCATGCTGAATAAGTGTTCTGGTTATATTAACCAAATCTAAAGTTCTAGAGTCTTATCTAGGCATCTTAAGACAGATTATTTAGAACTGATTCTCTGCAGCTTGCTCTATTGCTGCATTTACATGCAGCAGCGCATTATGTTTTAAATGGTCGTAAATTTATTCTAAAACTAGCTTTTGCCCGCGACTTCGTCCGCGTGGAATAGTTACTTCGGGCTAACGTTAAATTTAACCCCAATTTTGAAGCATTCTTCATTGGCGCTCCGCTCCTACTGGCCTTAGCGTAATGATATATAGCCTTTCTCTATAAATGTACCATATAATTAAAAAAAAAATTTTCAATTCAAACCAGTTGTTCCTGAGATTATCGCGTTCAAACAAACAAACAAACTCTTCAGCCTTATATTATTAGTATAGATAGCTGTTGCCCGCGACTTGGTCCGCGTTTCCGTCGTTTTTCGTAAAATAAAGTAGCCTATGTCCTTCCTCACGATTCAGTGATTTTGATGTAACAGACAGATTAACTTTCGTAATTTAGTAGGGAAATATGATATGTCAATCTATAATACTGTTGAAAAATATCGCAATACGGATCCGCACAATATTATTGTTAATAGCTGTGCCCGCGACTCCGTCAGCGTAAGTTAATGTATTGATAATATTGTTTAGATCACGTTCACATGAGGCTTAAGTACCTATAGAACGAAATTTTATACCTTTGGCCGCGAGACGCATCGAGAGCGGCGACCGATTCTCAAAAATAATCCTTATAGCATGATTCAGTATTCACGCGCGATGGCTTATTATTAGCGTATTTCATGTATAACTTTGGTGTTTCTATATGAACTTTTTCAATTAGGGTTGACTGAGAGTGTTATAACTTATAAACGTAAGAGTAGACAAATATTATAATCAGAAAGCTTCGAACTGCTAAGCTATCGGGAGTTACACGTCTTATTGTGAGTCAACCATAAAAGATAGACATATGCTGTCGTGGGATATTTTTTATATAATTGTAAGGAGAACATGTCCGTCATGATATGATTTCTGTGTAGATTTAACCATTAAGGTTGCATACGCGACGGAAGCTTAAAAAATGGAGTAACTTCTCCCGTTTTCCCAACATTTCCCTTCACTGCTCTGCTCCTATTGATTGTAGCGTGATGAAAAGTATACTATAACCAGCTCAGGAGTATGAAAAATAATTGTACCAATTTTCGTTAAAATCCGTCAAGTAGTTTTTGTTTCTATAACGGTTATACAGACAGACAGACAGACAGACAGACAGATAGACAGACAGACAGATAGACAGACAGCCAGACAGACAGACAAACATTTTACTGATTGTATTTTTGGCATCAGTATCGATCCCTAATCACCCCCCCATAGTTATTTTGGAAATATATTTCATGTACAGAATTGACATCTCTACAGATTTATTATAAGTATAGATTTATATAATTGTAAGGAGAACATGTCCGTCATGATATGATTTCTGTGTAGATTTAACCATTAAGGTTGCATACGCGACGGAAGCTTAAAAAATGGAGTAACTTCTCCCGTTTTCCCAACATTTCCCTTCACTGCTCTGCTCCTATTGATTGTAGGGTGATGAAAAGTATACTATGACCAACTCAGGAGTATGAAAAATAATTGTACCAAGTTTCGTTAAAATCCGTCGAGTAGTTTTTGTTTCTATAACGGTTATACAGACAGACAGACAGACAGATAGAGAGACAGACAGACAGACAAAAATTTTACTGATTGTATTTTTGGCATCAGTATTGATCCCTAATCACCCCCTGATAGTTATTTTGGAAATATATTTCATGTACAGAATTGACCTCTCTACAGATTTATTATAAGTATAGATTACAATTAAGCGAACGAACGTAATCATGATTGTATGAATGTTGACTCTTGCAACCAAAACAACAGTTGAACAGTTTATCCTATAATCACCATGACCTTGCTACTGTTCGGAACATTTATTTCCATTATTGTTTCACCCACGAACATCCTCTAAAATCGTTTCCGATTGAGTGTAAACCGATTAGTCGAAGGTTAACGAACACAATGTCTATCGATTTTGTTACCCTATTTCGTGGTTAAATTTATTTCTAACGCGTTGCCTGTCAAAGCATTTACTGATATCTTGGCATTTGAGTTTGCGAACGTCAATATTTTTGTTATTGTTTATTTTTTATGGATTTTTTGTTTGTATTTATTGAATGGTGGTTTAAGGCCATGACCAGTTCCACACGACTTTGAATATCAATCGTGGACTGTAGTAGAATTAGTATTGACTGTGAAGTATCACAAAAGTTTATAAATACACGTTATTTGTGTATGATTTCCAGCTGTTCTTTCAAAAATTTAAAGTAATCGTACTAAGTCTTTGGTCAGTAGTGATTGATTCATGGTCACCTCTGGCACGTTTTCAAATGCTGCTATGCTTAGTAGGTACAGTTTTCTGAAAAGCCAACACAGAACATACCAGCTTCATTATATTCATATTGTAGTGTAAATGTTTCCACGCAGTGCATTTTCGCTTTTGCAACAAGTATAGAACGTAAAGTACAATATTTATCTAATCATACAATGTAGTTGTACATGTTACATTTTGAAACTGTTTTGTTACTACATATTATGAATGCATCCGCACTGTTCTAAAAAGTTCTAGTTAGTATGCAAATGAGTAAATATTTATGCTCTGTTGTACTCAGATTTTAGGACAGTGAACCCAGTAGTTACAACCTATCGTTCAATTAATTTTGGACTGACGTCATATGCATTGAACTTCACACGTATGTAGGTAGGTATTATAAAAACATCCAATCTAAATCTGCCACAGTCGAGTATAATTGATGAGACCACTTTCATTTGTGTACTGAAGTATAATTAATTGGCGTCCAATACGCTCTTGAAAGGCTTCGATTCTATAGTAAGTTGTTGTACCATTTCGTTCGCCATAGTTTCTATGTACTAGGAACAGAGAGGAAGATTGTATGGCTTTGGACACTATTTACTTGAAATTAAAAGTATAAAAAATGTCTCTCGTTCGTCGTCGTTATGAGGCCTATACTTATTTTGATGGGTCTTAAACTGTCTGTCAACAATCATATCAAAAGAAAGTTATAATAATAGCCTATGTATGTATGTAGGTGCCAATATTATCGTCGAACGTGGTACGTAGTTTATTGTTCTTCCGTAATCGTGCCCCGCCATTAATTTGTTATTACATTTTCTTCCTCAGTTGGTTATATTTTAAATGTTTATTAATTATTAACTAAAACCATGCAAACTTTGTTTCGGTCAGAATTATTTAGTTTTTTTTTGTTTATTGAATTCACTCCAATCGCCCTTATGCAAAATGTTCATGACGCAACCATCTCTTTTATACTTGTATCTATTTGTCATCATCTCGATACTCAATCTCATTCTCTATCTTTGTTTGTTTCTTCAGTCTTCCTCTGCTTTTAATTTTAACGCCTCCTCGCGTCATTTTATTCAATCAGTTTATTACTTATTAAGGATTGATTGTGATGAATCAATTATATTAACCAAACGCTAATTATATTACACTCTTATCGTTGTTGAAGTCATGTGGTTTAGCTTATTATTCATATATTAAAATAAAAACATTCGTCATGTAACACGGATCAAAAAAAAATATTCCATGTTGTCATCATCTTTTTTTCTCCTACTTCTAAATAAGTCGTCATTTATGCAGAACCATTTCAACCAGAACTAAGTATCTTCTGACCTTAGACTCAATACTATGACATCATTGGTAAGGTCTCTGAAATACCGAGCCGTCAATAAAAATGAACATTCAGTTCTCCTCATCATGACGTATGCGGTGATGACGTCATAGCCCCATGTTCCCGTAACAAGCGATCGGATGGCGCAACCTGGGGTTTGTTATGATGTCATTCAGTGTGGTAGATGTGACATCCAGACGGTTGACTGTTTATATTGTAGTTTATGTAGTAGTTGTGATGAATAGTATGCTTTTGTTACGTATGTTGATAGTTTTTGTTGTTCCGTTTTCTGTTTCGTTTTAGTTAAACAGCTAGAATCTTTGAAAGTGCTCCTTTTAAATAGAGTTGTATGTAAAGATTGTGCAGGCAATAATAATGTGTCGATAAAATTATCTACCACTACGCTGCCCTACTAAGCGCAAAAGGAAAGGAAAGCTAGTTACGAGATAATTGGAGTTTTGTAAAATTATCTTTCTTTTATTTTGTATAATGAATTTTTTGCTTATTATATAGAATCTATATATTATATTGGATCTGTTTGTTACTACAATAGTTAAAATATCAAACATGTGTGTGGAAGTACCTTTTTCATGAGATACTGCTAAGTGCTACACCGCTTAGTAATTATTCAATTTAAATTTGAGTTCCCGTTTTATCGTTAGCTTTTCTCCTACATTTATGCATACAAAAAATATTTTTTTTTCTTTTTTTATTTAGAATAGGTTCGCGTTTGACCACCATCTCACCTGATGGTAAGTGATGATGTGGTCGAAGATGGAGCACGCTTACCTAAAAGTAACCTATTAAATATGTATTATTTAAAGGACAAAAAATGATCAAAGTATAAATTAAGTCTTTTATTAATCAGATTTATTATGGTATAAAAATTATTAAAAAAAAAACGGATTCTATGAAACAAATCTAATCAAAAGTAGGGAGTTCTCTCCAAAAGGACATTCTGTTTTGAGGTATAATATTTTGAAAAGGCTTCAAAATATTTTCTTTCTTGCTTTTAGAAATGCCTTCCATTGCAGTTTTCTTCTTTGGTGGTGTAAAACTTGAGTCTTTAAAATTTTATTGCCGATTATGCTCAGGTCTTTATTGAATCCAGTTCTGTATGTTGAATCAAAACTGCCTCTATTGACTTCTACTTCGATCATTTCATTTAATATGGTCGCGGTATGAGACAGTTTATACTGTGTCGTTTATCTTGTAGAGTCATCTCTTTAGGTTTTACGTTTTTTTCCTGCAGTTCTAACTGCCTGAGAAAAATCTGCAAAATCATAAACTTTTTTTTTCCGCTTATCGGCTTAGAAAAACTGCTGTTCTTTTTAAAGAGACTTGCCGGTATTTAAATATATGGCTGTTTGCCTACGTAAAATTGATATACCTCTAATACCCTAATGATTTATGATAAAACTGAGGTAGGGAAATCTTTCTTAAGGGTATTTTTATATGTTTTGAACAAGATAACGCTAAAAGGTTTAGTTCATTAGATGCGTATTTTTTAAAGCTATCCGATGGCATAAAAATCAAGTTTACGATTTTTTTGAGATGCCGCTTTTGCGCTTAGTAGGGCAGTACTTACGATACTTCTAATATTAAGCAATTATTAATGAAATGAAATGAAATGAAATTAAATATTTATTCTGTAAATTGGTTATAAATAACACTTTTACACGTCATGTTTTTTTGCGTGTTAGGTTTAGCTAGATGAGGCCGGTATTTCCTAACTGACTACTCTGAGAAGAAACACCGAAACAAACTCAGAGGTCATAGTCTCTTTTAAAGTCCAGACAATTGTATTTGTATATGAGAAGCATGTAGGTTAATGTCTGTGGTTTTTGAGGAAATAACCACGCAAATTTGAGCGGACCTGTCCAGACAGTGCAAGCATTTGTCAGTTATCATGTAGCTCAACTTAGAACTTAAGGAGCTCAACAATTTGACAAAAAAAAACCAGAGGAGATTCGGGTAGGCCACACAAGTACTCAAACTGCTTGACATCATTAAATAAATTATAGTGAAAGTAAAAACAACGAAAAAAGAATAACCTACATTGTCCTCACATTAACAATAATGAAATAATTATATAAAAAAAAAAAAACAAAATAAATAGGTATATACGATACTTAACAAAACAAATATTTTAATCAATAAAAAATAAATCAACTATCAAAAATTTGAAAATAAAAAGGGCTCACGTATATCACTGGAGCATCTCATTCCCAAGCCTTCTTGTCCTCAATATAATCTTTAACACTGTAAAAAGCTTTCTGACATAGCTTACGTTTTATAAACAATTTGAATTTATGAATACTTAGTTCTTGAATATGGCTAGGAATTTTATTATAAAAACGTATACATTGGCATCTAAACGAACCACCTATTTTTTTTAACCTTGTTTTAGGAATGACATATGTGTCTTTGTTCCTTGTATTTACACTATGAATATCACTGTATTTTTTAAACAGATTAATATTTTTGTGTGCATACAAGAGGTTGTCATAAATATACTGAGATGGCACAGTCATAATATTAATCTCCTTAAATTTGTCTCTTAAGGAGCGCTTAGGACTTAATTTATAAATTGCACGAATGGCCCTTTTTTGTAATACAAATATTGTGTGAATGTCGGCGGCATTTCCCCAAAGTAAAATGCCGTATGACATCACACTGTGAAAGTAACTAAAGTAGACTAAACGTGCTGTTTCGATATCAGTTAATCCACGTATTTTTCTAACGGCATATGCTGCAGAACTTAGCTTTTTTGACAATTTATCTATATGGGGGCCCCACTGAAGCTTCGCATCCAAAGTTATGCCCAAGAATACTGTGGTATCTTCGGGTTTCAATATTTCGCCCTTTATTGATACACTAGTATTCACTTGTCTAACATGAGGTAACGTAAATTTTAGGAATTTGGTTTTTTTCTCATTAAGAAGAAGATTGTTAACATTGAACCAGCTAACTACAGTTGCAAGGGCTCTGTTAACTTCTTCAGTAACCTGCTGTTGACGTTTGATTTTAAATAAAAGAGAAGTATCGTCAGCAAATAGCACTATGTCATGATTTTTGATCAGGTACGGCAAATCATTTATATAAATAAGAAACAAAAAGGGACCTAAAATTGAGCCTTGGGGGACCCCCATTTTGACCACAGATCCCGGCGATCTTTTGCCGTTCACATCGACTCTCTGAATCCTTTCACTCAAGTAAGAGGACAAAAGATTCAGAGAGGTGTCCCGGAATCCGTAGTAGTGCAGTTTCCTGATTAATGTCTCATGGGGAACACAGTCAAATGCCTTGGACAAATCACAAAAAATGCCCAACGCATCGCACTTATCTTCCCATGCATTATAAATGTGTCCTAAAAGTTCAACACCGGCATCAGTTGTTGAACGACCCTTTGTAAAACCAAATTGTTTATTATGTAGCAATTTGTGTTTATTAAAATATCTTTGCATCTGCATTAAAAAAAAATTCTCAATAATTTTACTGAAAGTGGGCAGTACAGAAATAGGTCTATAATTAGTAGGGTCAGATGTACTACCCGATTTAAATAGTGGGATTATTTTACTATATTTCATTAAATCAGGAAACTCACCGCAATCAATACAATTATTAAATATAACAGCTAATGTAGGAGCAATAATGTGTATAATGGACTTAGTAACATCAACAGAATTGAAAGACTGCAGACCTGTGGGGGTCTGCAGTCTTTTTAACATTCAAAGAATTAAAAGTTTTAATGATGTCATTAGAAGTAACATATTGGAATTTAAACTCTGAACTACAAACTGGAACATTTTTTTTAAGTAGTGTTTCTGCAGCAATGGTAGATGATTTTAGCGACTTGGTTGTCGATACAGGAATGTCGGTGAAAAAATTTTCAAATTCTGTGGCGACTTGTGAATCTAATGTTATTATATTATCATCAATAGTGAGGGTCTAATCACTATTTCGGTTGCAAGACCTTCCCGTTTCGCTTTTTATAATATCCCAAGTCGTTTTAATTACATTACTACTATTTTTAATTTTAGAACTCAAGTAGCGAGACTTGGCAATATAACAGACTTTTTTAAATAATTTAGAATAGTTCTTAACATATAAATGAAATTCTGCCGAGTTAGTGTAAGACCGCTCCTCATAGAGTTCATAAAGCCGATTTCTACTTTTATAAATACCAGTGGTGGCCCAGTCACTGAAAGAAGTGTTAGTATTTACTGAAGCAATTTTGGGAATAAATGTGTTATCGAATTGTTGGCAATATATTTTGAAGAAATCATTATAATGTTTATTAGGGTCCTCATTAGTTAACAAACAGGGCATTTTATTTAAGAGTTTAGTTTTGAATGCTTCCAGGCGATATTTAGTTTTTGGATTTACAGTGATATTCTTTTTTAACATTTTATTGACTTTTTTTGGTAAAGTAATTAATTGCCCACAATGATCAGAGTCTATTAAATTAATGATTTTTTTGTGAGTCGGTACAACATCCGTAAAAATATTATCTAAACAAGTGGCACTAGTAGGAGTTATTCTAGTGGGCTCCATAAATAGCTTTACAAGATTGTATGATTGGAATAAACTAATAATGTTAGTGCTCAAACCAGAATTTTCTAATAAATTAATATTAAAATCACCACAAACAATGACATATTTACTCGAGTTACAGATTTTATGGAAAACTTCATCCATTACTTTTTCAAAGCAATCGTACAATCCTGAAGGTGGTCTGTACACACTTAATATAATAAACTGCTCCAATTCAATACACGTTATTTCAATAGATCGTTCAACAGAGAGGCTCACAATATCCATTCGGTTCCTGAATTTAAGATTATTACTTATTAAAATTAAAGAGCCACCATGTATAGCATTCACTCTGCTGAAAGAACTACCAACCTGGTAATTATTATAATTGAAAATAAATTGATGGCTTTGAAGCCAATGTTCAGTTAGGCAAAGAATATCAATATTGTTAAAATTAAGAAAAAACTCTACTTCTAAGTCTTTGTTTAAAAATCCTTGAATATTTTGATGTACCAGGTTAATAGTATTTATTGATTTTAAAACTATATTTGTGTCCTCTTTGCAGTTTAAAAGTTCATTACTGCTAGAGATTCCCTCTGTTGTCAAAATTTCTAATTTAAATTCTCAGTAGTAAAATTATTTGCAACCAAGCAATTGGTTGAGTTATGTAAACTGTCAATGCAATAATTAATTTCAGTATTATTAGATACCCTAGATAATACTGAATATTCACTTAACCTAGGATCAGTAAAATTATCAATAAATGAGTGTATATTGTACGCTAACAAAGTAGCCAATAAATGTCGACTTTTTTTTGGGAAGATACATATATTCCCGAATCAAAACAAAATCTCTAACAAAATTGTTAGTATCAAAATACAATAAATGGTCACTATGACGGCATACTAACATATGCATCAAATTATTAAGGCTATAAATATATTCATTTTCTATACATGTCAAATTATTAGAATAAGGCAATGCACATAAAATTAATTTGCCTAATTTTAATTTAAGGAGGGTGCCAATACCATTAACATTGTCCTTTTTTGTCACATTAAGGCTGTTTCCAAATAAAAGAATGACTGTGGTCTGCTCATTCAATTTTGATTGTTTGATTTTATGAATGAGCTCAGTGAAATGCAGGTACAACAATAACTTACTACGGTAATACAATGACTTACTACGGTATGATCACAATAATTATTTAATAGTGAGCCAAAACCTGTGCCTAATCTATCTGAATACACTAAAATGTTACTTTGAGCTGGGTTTGTGGTTTCCAAAGTATGAGGCAAAATGGGTGAGGATGCAGGAGTAATCTGTGGTAACATGATGGCCGGGTGATTTGAAGCACAACTACAGGTGAGGTCATTTGTCAATGCCTCATACCTCTCCGCATTAAACTTTACCAAGTCCACCAAGTCACAGGCCTCCTGCATGCGCTCACTTAACATTTTCTGGCTCGACTCATACTTACAAATAATATCCCTAAGTGTATTTTCCCTACTCAATAATTCCTGCTCTAGATTTTGTATATCAAAATCATACACCTTTCTCTGATTATCTAACTTTAAATTACATTCTTTTAATTGGCTATTTAGGATAACACGTTGCTTTCTAAGTTCAGTATTATATTTATAAACACTTTTTGATTTTAAAAGTTTCTTGTACTTTTGAATGTTTCTATTAATTTTAATGTATTTCTTTATTTTATTGTGGCTACCTAAAACAGGACAGTTTGTTAATGTATGTAATAAGAAATCCCGTTTTACATTATAATTAGATATGAATTCGACATTATACAAAACGTGATTCTACCAATTGTAATCATAATCTAACAGAAAAACTATTGTACATTAATATTACTATTTATCAAATAGTGCAAGATAATAAGAACTGCACATTCTGTGTTTTCATACTTTACCTTGTAATTAGTAAAGGAATCCAATTAAAGATGAAAAGTGTCGATATCGGTACATACCAACAGCGACACTTTAAACCACATGCTGGTTCTCACATTTTTAAGTAGGTGACGACTTACGACCTTCAGGTCGCAGACATGGTAGAATTGTCTCCTTAGTAATAATGCAACATATCGTTAATAACTAGTATTATAGAAAGACACTTTTTACCACAATTTAGTCGACATCGCCTCAGACTTAAAGCGATTATAAAACATACTTTTTATAGGCATTATACGTCAAAATGTTGAAGCTATTTGCATGTGCCCTAAGGGTTCGCTTTTAGTTTGGCCGGAGACTAAGCATTGCCATACAATGTAGTAATTGATTAGTAATACCGCCCGTCTCTTGGGTATATTACCAGCTGAGTTGAGGACGATTTTTTTATATGTACAGTAGTTAAATAGTTTGTACATAAGTTTGCATGAAATCAACGTAAATGTTGTAAAGTAAAGTTCCAAAATGAGCAAACATATACGATCTCTATAGAAAAGAACGTGCACGGAACCCCTTGGACACTTAAATCAAGTATTTACAGTCTTGGTTTTTAAAATTATTCTTGTTGCATTATCTGTTTGCACATGGAGATAAGAATGCAAATTATTTCCACGCGCTACAGTTCTCGTAAAACACGATTTACAAGTAACAAAACTGTAATTTACCACCTGTTATCATAACATCAGTCAAGAAGTATTTGTGTGTTGCTAACCACAATACATATTGTACGTCAGGAACTCCTTTGATGTGCTAATTCCCTCACTATATCCCAGAACAAAGAACGATTGTCAGTTGTACCGATCTCACAGTTGATGTAATAGTAACCTTGGGCAGTATGGTAGTGATATAATTCGGATGACTGGTCTGACTCAAATGCGGAGTGATAAGATCGACTCGATATTTTGAACTTATTTCAGTGGGCTTAGTATGAGTTTGAAATACTTTTGTCGTTTTCGAAAACTATCGCTTTGTTTTGTTTTGACATGCACAAAACTTGCGGATGAGTGTGAAAGAGACAAAGCTATAGTTTTCGAAGACGATAATAGTATTTGAAACTCATAACCAGTAGGTTTGTGTGGTTTATTTAAATCTATGAACAGGTTTATTTTTATTATTGCCTTTTTCATTTTTCATTTTATCAACCGGTTTTTCATTTCATATATTTTTTTCAATAGGTAATTTCTTGCATGTACAAGAATAACATACGCTACTGAAATTTCTCTTGGTCAATTTTGGTTACGTCCAGAGCCTCAGGACTTTCAGTGAAGTTCAGCCTCCATACTATATCTTGCTAATGCATCATAATTCCGTTGCGAAAAAGAGACTGTTCTATGCGTCTTATTATAGCTCTATCTCACTGGAACGAACGAACGAGTCATGATAGTTCTTAGACGTCAAATTTTATCAGCTTTAAGTCAAATAGTTTCTACGCGAAATCCAACTGACTCCATTGGTCATAATAGAAATATGAGCCGATATAATATAACGGGCTTCGCGTGACAGCGCTACCATAAAATAATCGTTTAGCTTGTAAAATTTAAATAGTCTGAATCACGGATTGGCAATGCTATGAAAAAGTGCTGCAAAGCATTTAAATTAGTTACATTCGTGAAATAGAATCGACAACGAAAGTAATAATGAACGGTGAAGACATTTAACATTATACGGAGTAAAATTGGTATGAATCTCCGAGTTGAAATTACGTAGCACGCGCGGCCGTAAGACATACGCGATCGCATTAACGCAAACGTAATTAAAACTATATAAGCGCATTACCTCGGAAATAATAATAGGAACCTCTTCCATACGATTTAAAATTACCGAACTCATACATAGACTTGTTTGAGTGTTTTGATACTAGCACTAAAGCACACCCTGATCTGATAATGACACTTCTTTTGGTAATAGAAAGCTAAACTTTCCCGATTGTAGATAATAGCTCATCGTTTATACAGACAGATTCTCAATAAGACCATTACTTACTTTTTTTAACCGACTTCTAAAAAAGGAGGAGGTTCTCAATTCGGATGTTTGTTAGTTTTTTTTTTTAATGTTTGTTCGGGCATAGCTCCGTCGCTTGCCAACCGAATTCTTTTTTTGTTGAAAAGGGTATACTTCCCAAATGGTCCCATGAAAATTTTATCGAAATCGGACAAGCCGTTTCTGAAAAATCAACAAAAGTCTAAAAAAATATTTACGTTGATGATCTTTTCGTGTACTCTGCATTGCGTTTTTTGTTCGCGCGTAACTCCGTCATTTACGAACCGATTTGGAAAATTCACTGACCCACTAAAAAGCGCGAAAATAAAAACTTTTTTGCAAAATATAAAACCGACTTCCATATCAAAACACTACAAAGCCAAAAATAATTTTAATTTCGGAAGGCGGTGTGGAAAAAAAGAAAATAAAAAACCAATAACACCGACTACCGAAATTAAAATTATTTTTGGCTTTGTAGTGTTTTGATATGGAAGTCGGTTTTATTTTTTGCAAAAAAGTTTTTTTACTACTTTAAGTTATTAGAAAGTTTACTTTAAGTTAGTAGGGCGTCTTATTGAGAAATTTTACGATAACTGTAAAAAATTATGAAAAAAAAAAATAGATTTTTGCGAAAAAACATGTTTATTTTCTATTGAGGGTAGTTTATTTTTTCAACGATTTTCATTTTATGAGTACGCCTAATTACTTCCAATCATTATGGAGTTTGTTTCGTCGATAAAATTAATTAAAGATTCCCTCATGTCGATATGTGCACATTATAAAGACTCACATTATAAAGACTCACACTGTATACGTAGATTTAAATACTGAAGATAGTGCTGTTCAGAGGTGTGCATAGACACATTAACCATGAAATTAAAACCAATCGTTATTTTTGTGGCTGTTTCTATTGTTTTTAACGCAGCTCACAACACGGCATTTTTTGGCATACAATGAGATATAGGACTTTTTTCCGGTTAGAAAATTATCTAATGACTCCTCCCCCTCTGTGTGGCGCGGAACTGAATGTTAGACTTCTGACTAAAAACCCACCCTGTTCCTTCAGTTGCCCTTATGTTCTGGGGCAGAGGAATCTCGTTAGAATATTACCGAAACGCAGAGGTTGAGGACCTAAGGGCTGAAACGCACTAGCGGCACGCCGTGATGCGGCGTGCCGTTTGCGGTTGGCCGCACTTCAATTTTTATATGAAACCAACGCACTGACTGGCCGCAAGTCAGTGCGTTGGTATCAAGCGGTTTCATATAAAAATTGAAGTGCGGCCAACCGTTAACGGCACGCCGCATAACGGCGGCGTACCGCTAGTGCGTTTTAGGGCTTATACGCCAATTTTGGGTACAGAAACGTGCGGTCCGCTCCGCCCTAGCTTTACATACTATCTATTTCGATATTTATACTGCTGAATTCGGAGCCGGATGAGTTTATAGAACAATGTTGACATGTCGCTATGGGAAGTGAATTGGTTTCCGATTTGTGATTTGTTGTAATCACTTTGGATAGCTGTTTTTATATATTACCATACGAGCAAGTTGATGTTTAAAGTACACTGAAATTGAAGTGGACCGTTAATTATTTATACTGTCATTGGAAGCCAATTGTGACATTCCTTCGAATTTCATTCACTAAATTTTATTTCTTCTAAATTATTAACGCATTGCCGGTATCGTGTCCGAAAATAGACATCATTACGGTTACGGGTCGTCAAGGGACTATATATTTATGTATAGCATGTCGTTTCTACGGGACTAGGGAGTGCCAGAGTGACGTCACTTGGCTCGTTCGCCACAACGGGGTGTGTCGGTTATACCCTTTAGCTGGACTGCGGGTTTGCGGGAATTTCAAACATCCCCTACATTGTACGACTGTTCGAAGTGTGTGGCATTTACCTATTATATTATTGAAACAAACACGCGATAAAATGCCTTAGCCAAATTAGCTTAATTGAGTAAGTTCGTTATTCATTTTCTAATGAATTGCTTTTAAAACTCGTAAAGAATGAATTATTTGTGGCGGTTACATTTTTAGGTACTATATTTAGATTTTTAACTATCAAATAAACTTATGGGAATTCTAACTAGTTTACTGAAATTTAAATCTTAAGTGCTTGAAATAGTAGTACGATGCACTGGTCGAATCAAAGCTCCAGAGCCTTGAACATCGACGACGAGTTGCAAGTCTATCGTTTTTCTATCGGTTACATTTCGGGGAGTGTGCGATGGAATTACACAATCTAATTCCACCAAGCCCGTTCCATCATCGGACTACGAGACAAACGGCGAAGCGCCATCGTTACATGGTGGACATCCCACCCATACGCACCAAACGTTTTGGGAATACCTTCATTGTGCGTACGGCTAAAGAGTGGAATTCCCTGCCGGATTCTGTGTTTCCCGATAGCTATAACCTAGGAGTCTTTAAGTCACGAGTGAATAGGTTACTTTTAGGTAAGCGTGCTCCATCTTCGACCACATCATCACTTACCATCAGGTGAGATGGTGGTCAAACGCGAATCTATTCTAAATAAAAAAAAAAAAGTCTTTATTATAAGTATTCAATCTATCGATAGAGGTTGTGTTATCGCACCACTTATCTGAACACAATACTGTAAATGCTGTCATTTACATATCTCATTAGGTTTGTTCTTCAGTAAATAAATAATATGTACTGACATTTAACAAGTAGAAATAAAGACAAACTCCTTACAAAAGACAGGGCTTTAAAACAAATTACTGTCTTCAGATTGTTTGAGACGATTGTACGGTAAGTATGTATTGTAACACGTAATTAAAAATCATAAAACACATAGTATTTGTCAGAAGTTGATTATGTAGTCATGTGGGAAAGTACGTCACTTTTAATAGATAAGGACACTTGAGTTTTTCATAAATTGAATCACCAAGAGCTCGAGGCTAAATATCATCAGCAGCTCGGTTTGATCTTCAACGTTAAGCAAGGCTTGGTTAGCAAGGATGGGTGACCAAGATTCCTCCGTGCCTTGAAAACCACGCTAAGTCGTTACAGGTAGTTAAAAGCCAGACACAGAGACACCAGTCTCGTTGCTACTGGATAGAGGAAGTCGTATCAGATAGTCGCTCGATGTAAAACGTGTCGTGTGATGCACTGAATAGATGAATAAGGTTGGAATGGTAATGTGGGCGTGGTGCGCGCGCCACATATATGATACGAAAATCATAGCGCGACCGATTAATTCATTCACCGCGTTTAGTGCGCTTCGTATTACTTCGGAACACAGAGCTCTGCTTTAAAATGCCGTGTTGTGCAATTATAACCTGTAAAACAAAAAGTCAGACAGCAAATATAGAGCCAGGCGGTATATCTTTCTATCGGTAAGTCGAAAATAACATTTAATTACAATTTTATTTGTAAAAAACATAAAAACATTCTGATCACTATGAAATTCTCAACATTAACAACATTATTGCAACAAGTTACAAAAAGTATACATTGTCCGTTGTGTACTCGCTTAATCAACGCAATGACCAAGTCCGCTTACAATGGATGCATGCGGTTGCGTCCTTCACACTTCAAACATTGACGTTTTGTCCTTTGCCCTAATTGGCCGTGATGCACGGCGCATGTTTATCAACAATGAGTTACAATCAGTAGCAAGCTCTCGATTTAAGTGTGTGTAATTTATTTGTGTGCGTAATTCGCATACGTAACGGGCCTCTTGCTTGTAGTCAAGCTAAAGAGTGGGGAGACAAGCGGCGACACGCGTTCTTATACAAATCAGGAACTATTTCCTTTCTAACCTCTTTTATCTGTTCTGTGGTGTGATGTAACGTGTGTCGGCTTGTGTTTTAGAGTTAGTAACTTATTCTTAGTCAGACTAGAAGACTGGAAGCCGACCCCAACAAAGTCAGAACAAGGCTAAGCAAATGAGGACGTTGAGTCGCCATCTGCAAGTCGTTTAGGATAAAATAAGAGTGCAATTACTAAACAATGCTTTTCATCAAATTAAAAGGACTCGTTAACCCCAATAACATGAAGCAATGGCTTAATAGACACAACCCACTAATAACCCTTCCTTAACCCAGACACCACCAATCCAGGTCACTAAAAGGTACCCCCAGACAACCATTGTTCTTATTTAGGGCGTGAAGCAAATCTAACCTACATTCAGTCTCAGGGGATTGTTGTAACAGGTGGTAAAATGTTTCATCCCGACCTTACGATTTATGTATATTGTACTTTAAAAGGTTTGCCTCGTAAAGATAAAATATGAGTGAAGAGCAGGTGGTTATTTTGTCCTTTGAGAGTTTCGGAGCTACCCTGGTTTATTTTCACTTAATCAACGCACATAAATATTAGAAAGTACAATTTATCTCAAAAATTGTACTTTTCTAATATTTATGTCATTTATGTGCGTTGATTTTGGATCGTAATAATTTTTCCCCCGGATAATCGTTGCTTTAATTTTGAATATGGAAAAGTTCTTAGAAGTTGCTGTCCATGTGTAAGCTTAACCGTTTCCGTGCGGATGATGCCGCACAAGCACCATGTAAATCTATTGCGTATGGTGTATGGTGCCCGAGAGGATACAAAACTGAAACATGAAAAACTCAGCTAAAACGACATTTGTCAAAAGAGTCCCGTAAATATAAGTGTCTTTATTTGTCACCCATATCATGCCCACAGTGTTCGTTTCAAGTAATTTCGTAAATTAGCAGACTTCAGGGGTTGTAAACCAAGTTGTCGAGTCACATTTTATTATTGATTACAATTCTAACAGCCAACTTTCTGGAATGTTTCTCAAAAAATTAAATGCTTTTGTCATAAGGTTCATTTTTGCCTCAAAACATGATGGGGTTACAAAGAGTGCGAGGCAGATCGGCGATCTAACAAACAATGGGTTTTACCCATTTTTTGCGCTGTTCGCCGGCCTATAATAATATATTTCTTTTTTTTTCTGGGTAACTCTACAACAAAGTAAAAAGGTTGTCAATTAAACGCTTAACAAAAATCCACATTTTTAAGTAGATAGTCATAGATATTTTTTATCAATAAAATACATTTACATTGTTATCCAAATAAAACACTTCATAATCATGTGAGTGTTTGTAGGTACAAAGTTTTTAGTGTTCCACGCGCGCCTCAAAGAGCTGTCAACACCAGTGACGGGGCCTCATAGGGCCATTGCCTGCCGGGGTTTGCGGGAAAGTTCTACCGAGTTACCGCGGCCCCGGAAATCTAGGGCAGCCGAAGGAACAGGGTGGGTTTTTAGTCAGTAGAAATCTGACACACCCTTCCGCTTGACCCCGAGCGGAAGAAGTCATTCGATGATTTTCCCACACCAAAAAAAAAAAAAAAGGTACTAAAGATTGCTAAAAAGACCTCCGCACGGAATCGGTTAATAATTATCGTTCACCAAAACGTGCATCTTGGTGATATTTAGGTATTTTATCCCAGCTCCTAAAATACTGGTCCTCTAACCTAGCTAGACTACCTGAGAATACCAAATCATGAGAATATTATTATAATAATAAATACATCCATAAAATAATGCAAAAAGGTTTACAACACCTAATAGAAATTAGTCAATTACCTTCCATTTCCATAAAAACAAACAGATCGTCACTTTTAAATGCACTGAACAAATTTACTGACTGATTACGTTCGATACACTATGGCAAATGACTCTTTAACAAGTGGAAACACGAGAACAAGCTAAAATTTACAATTCATGGCGGATGATTCCCCAGGGGAATCATCAAAGTCTCTGGCGCTTGGTGCCCCAGAGGCATCACGAAATTTTTGTTTGACGCCAGGCACTAAAGATTGCTAAAAAGACCTCCGCACGGAATCGGTTAATAATTATCGTTCACCAAAACGTGCATCTTGGTGATATTTAGGTATTTTATCCCAGCTCCTAAAATACTGGTCCTCTAACCTAGCTAGACTACCTGAGAATACCAAATCATGAGAATATTATTATAATATTCTTGACTGAAATTTTAAATCCTGTTATTCCAATAATGATGATTCAAATACACATTCGTCAAGGGAGTTCACTGTAAACGAGAATGTTTATCTGATGGTATTTTAAGCCCTTGTTCTGGTATTAACCACTCACCGGTTGGAACAGAGTACTTCGTGGTATTTATATCTGCCCTTACTTCGACATGGTTGCTGCATTCTGCGGTTTCATCTCGTACAATCATATACATATTTTCTGGTATTCAATTGAATTGAATTGCTATAACACAGGGTATGCTTTTGTGAGGTCTGGATTTCCTTTATCATATTTCTTCTTTTAGCGAGTTGATGACAATTTTTTTAAATGTTGATAGTCTTGCATTTGACCACCATCTACCATTCACCTATCATTCATCTACCATTAAGCGATGATGCGGTCGAAGATGAAGCACGCTTACCTTGAAGTAGGTATTCTTTCTTTGACTTGACCTCAGGATATAGCTATCAGGAAACACGGACTCCGGCAGGGAATTACACTCCTTAGCTGTACGCACAATGAAGCTATTTTGGCCCTACAATCAGATACGCAAACTCCGCTCGCTGATGCATACTTGGTCATCAAGTATAGAAGTAACAGGGCATGCGGAGCAAGATAGACTGTAGGCTTAGTGGGCCATGTGTGAATCCATATAAATAATTTTTGAATAGTGATGTCTTCAAAAGCTTTTTCTTTCTTTTAATTGTGCTTAAAATGTATCCGGATGTGTATTAAATTAACTATTTATTATTGACAGTTTCGCGGATGTGGAAATAAAAATGTTGCTATCAGAAATCAAACTTACCGTTACAGAATTTTTTCATATCTCATTTGCTTTCCTCCTCGGAAAAAAACAGTTGTTTTTCCTGCAATATGAATACAGGAAAGTTAGCAATAATGTGGCTGCTTATTAGTGTATCAGATATTTATTCCGGCCAACAAACATAAAACCAATTTTACCAGTTTGAAATATATTTGAATGATTTTAATCGTCCTATCTTTTCAATCATCTCGTTTTTTCATACCAGATCTGACGTCAACAGATTTGATAAAAATGTAAAACCATTGTTTGCACCATTTCACAAACTACAGTCGCATATGACCTTCATGCATCATTTCTCGATGTGAGTATTTGGTCCAATGTGTAGCCGCTCTGATGCTCACCGCGGTTCGAGTTAATGGATGATACATAGTGTACACAAATATAAGCGTCATTTGTTTCTAAAAAATTGGCAAAGGAAATTCGATATAAATAAACATTAAAGACCTAAAGGCTAGGCCTAGAACTGATGGACCTCTCCTATTATTGAGTAAATGCTGGCTTGTATTTAGGGTTAGTAACTTATTTTGGTAGACTAGTTTGAGTATTAGTTCCCCTCAGCACCGTATTAGGTGGCGATAGGGATGAAAAAAAAACATGACTATGTTTTATTATGAAAACACAAAAGTATTCTTTTTATTTTTTAAGTACAAAAAGAAAAAAGATATGCTGTACTTATTTATTGTACAATTTAATTACTTATTAGAATAATGTCTATTTTTAATCTTCAAACTTTTAAAATTTATTAGTTCAAAAATTAAAATTATATTACAGCAACACCTAACGTCCATGTCGCTTACGACAGTTATTTATTTTCTTAGTCAGTTTCCTTTCCTTTCCTTTTTATCAGTCTATGGACGCAGGGCAAAGAAATTGATGGCAAAAAATAACTGTTATTGTTATTAGTTATTGGAGAATGTGGCCCACTCTTCTTTCTCTCTTCTAACTAAAAGTATCATAATAATATGTATGTTTTAAACATGTATAAAACAATTTGATTTTAAGTATGTTTTATACGTGGTGTGTATTTTTGTAGTGTTTTAAATGTATGTTTAAAATAAATGTTTTAATCATTGCCAACCCTGGGCTGCGGCAACTTAGATTCTTCGTGAGCTTTCTGATGACTGGCAAATCTAATTTTATATATGACTGAAGTACAGAAACTCAATGAAAAGTTTTACATCACTATTGAGAGTATCGGCTAGGTATCAAAGGTTAGGTACCTACTCAACTGGTTGAAGTCGGTGCCAAGCCAATGATGGTCCTTATTATAACGAAATTAGACATGTAATGAAACAGTCTGTAAGATATTTTTTCGCTTTTTAGTGCAGTAGCGTTTTTGTTCGTTTTGAAGTCGGTTATAAATTTTTTTGTTAAAAAGTGATGTTGACAACATTTTGTGTCCCTACAGTTCCAATTTGTATGTAGGCTTCTTCTGTTAATGTTTTAATATCACTTGTAGGCTTATTAAAATTCTTCTCAGCAACTTTATGCTTCATTATATCCATTTTTCAGTTCAGATTCGGTGCGCAAAAACTACGTGACCATGCGATTTTAAAATTTCGTATGAAACTTCTCAAGTTGATGTTGATAATTCGCAGATTGTTGTTGATCTTCACCTTCTTCCTGAAAAATATCATTGCAGTGGATTTTTCGACACAATAACAATAAAAAACATCGTATATTCAAGAAAATAAACAAAAACTCAAGTATATTTGACACAGCACGTACAAATCAAGAACAGAAGATCATAGCTATTAACTATATGAAAATCGCTTTTTCACATATATTTTTTTTTAATGCAATGAAATTTTGATATAACTAATGATAATCATAATTTCACTGATCATTAGTGATTGTTAGTGATAATATCGGCGTGTCACTGAAAATGTAAAACATAATTTTTGGTAAATAAATAACTGAAAAAAAAAAAGATTAGAATAAAGAATGGATTTAGCCATAACCTTGAATTACTTTTATTTTGTGACCATGGATTTTAGTGTCGTAGCTTCAAGTTGTCTTTATGTTGTGATGTCTGCTTCGTTGGTCGAGTGGTTGCAAGCGTGACTGCTGATCACGAGATCTCGGGTTCGATTCCCGAGTCGGTCAAAACTGGTATTGGGTTTTTCTGTAAGGAATATCTCAGTAGTAGCCCGGAGTTTGCATGTTGGCGGTGTGTTATTCCCGTGCTTCGGAAAGCACGTTAGCACGCCATTGGGCCTGGCTGTCATTTCGACATCTTTTAGTCATTTCGGGTAATCAGAAGCCAGTAAATCTGACGTTGGTCTATCCAAGGGGTATCGTGTTAGCCTGGGTTGTGTCAGACAGGCAGTCGCCAGTAAAGCACTAACGCATCCAGTTAGACTGAAAGCCGATTCCAATATAGTTGGGCTAAGCGGATGATGATGTATGTTTCAATGATTTAAGATAATGACAGGCCTGTTGGTCTAGTGGTCAGTGGCCCTGACTGCTATGCGCAAGGTCGTGGTTTCGATTCCCACCCAGGACAAATGTTTGTGTGATGAGCACGATCATTTGTTCATTGTCTGGGTGTAATTTATCTATAATATGTATGTATTTAGAAATATATATGTATGTTTATCAGTTGTCTAGTACTCGTAGCACAAGCTCTGCTTAGTTTGGGACTTTTTTTTTTTTTTATCGTTGTAAAATTATCAAATAAGTCCTCCCACCCCGGGCAGGGTGGGAGGGACTGTCAGACTTTTACTGACTAAAATCCACGGTGTTCCTTCAATAACCCTTTACGTACCGGGGTCACGGTAACGGGATGAGTCCCACGACCCCGGCAGGCTTCGGCCCTCTACGGGGGGACCTCGTCATATTGCTGACGCTCTTTGAGGCGCGCGTGGAACACGACGCGCCGTCGACCCGGGCATGGTCCATGGTCGGACAGCGAGTTGCCCTTTACTCGCTGTCCGCATGCCCGCGCCTACGGTGGCCGGAGATCGTCGGCCGACGTCCGACGCCGTGGGCGTCTACCACTGCGGCTGGGCTGGAGGGAGGACGCCATCCTCTCCCTCTCGCGGCCCGCCTCCTCCTTCGGAAGCATGACTGCTTCGCAGAAGGAGGCGACCGCTTCCCACTCCTTATCGCCCCGCAGCATGGCCTCGACCAATGCCGGGCGCGAGAGGTCTCCGCCTATTGCCGCCGTGAGGACACGTCGGTGCTCTGCCCAAGCAGGGCAGTCCTGCACCGTGTGCTCGACTGTGTCCTCAGGGCGACCCTCGCAGTGGTGACACCCAGGCGTTTCCTCCTTTCCCATCAGACACAGGTACCTCCCGAAACTTCCGTGTCCGGTTAGGACCTGCGTCATACGGTAGGTCAGGACGCCGTGACGCCGATCTAGCCACTCCTCAAAGAGGGGTCTTACCGCCGCAATTGCGGCGTGCCCGTACTAGATGGCGTTGTGTGAAAGTTGTGGAATATTATTATTATTATTAATGTTGATAAATTTGAGTTTTTAGCCTATTACATATGACATTACTTATAAACCGACTTCAAAAGGAGAAGGTTATCAATTTGGTTGGTATTTTTTTAATGTATGTAAGCCGATTATAGCAACATTTCTGATCCTATTAACGTGATTCTTTTTTTAAATGCGTAATATAGATCATCGCTACACCGCATTTTGCACACAGGTCTAAAGCTGTACTTCTATTAAATTCAATTGGGGCAATGGGGCGTGCAAGTGAAAGCTAATCGCAGATGGCGCCACCACCGTAAGAACCTTTGTCACTGACAGTGTTAGTTAGATTGTGAGACATTATATAGTTATCTGTATCATCTATGGTTATCTGTGGTAATATTTTTTATTTTCATTTTATTGATTTTAATTGATTTCTGTACAATTTTCCGATTAAAGAACATAATACATGTTCTTTAATCGAAAAATTCTCAATAACTGTCTCTAATTTAGGAATTCATTACTGTTCCATAGAGAAACTGCTTTGATATTGGTAAGTGTGCTACTAGCGCCACTTTGACAGTTGCACGCCCCATTGGAAACATTCCATCACGCCATAGTCGGACATTTACCATTTTTGTAAAATTCATGTCGGCACAACGGGCAATTCGTTCCCGAAAAACGCTCCATAGCAACTGAATTCCCAAGAGCCTGGCTACCGTTTGATATATCCCCCGCGTCCTTTCTAATCATTGCGTTCACACAGTAAGCTAAACAAATATAAACTTTCTTTCATCATGTAAATTGTTCTGTATTTCTGATATTAGTAACATTTTATTGAGATACGGGCAATAGATCATCCTGTTGTTGAATGACGCCACTTTCCTCCATAACCCGAAATTACCCATTACTTCATCCAGGCGTGGTACTGAAACTAATAGCTAATAATTACCTAAGTCTTTGTTCAGAGATGTTTACAATTAAATTTCACTTAGATATAATTTAGTTCGCCTGTTTTTAAATGGACGTCTAAAGCGTTAGCTATACCATCTGGAACATTGATTTTTCAACATTAGATTGGCTCTGTTAGCGTGCTTGTCTAGTTGATAGGATATCTAATTTCAGCCTGGTCATATTCTATCAATCTATTGCGATTCTTCTAATCTCTAATCCTTTATATATGGACTCCATCTCATTTTAGCATTATATTTTTAATCGACATTATTCTGTTTGAATTTTTTTCTTACTTTATCTTACTCTTTACTTTACTCTGACATGAGCTAATTAATTAGAAATTGATGCATCATCATTAGAGATTTATCACTTCTCATTGACAAAGCAGATAACAAATAAACAATAGGTTCTTTTACCTGTTTCGTAAATCCAGCGGCAGTCTGATAGTCGACATAGCAAGCGCCCTTGGGCTTGACAGTCGGCATATCAAGCTGAATAAATATGCGAGTCAGACCATCACGCGGATCGTGCAATCAACCAAATTTCATTTACGAGCGTGTCCTCGCGGCTGTGACCTAGATAGATAGATTGATAGAATATACTTTATTGTACACCAAAATTTAAATAAACACACCTATTTAACATTATTTCTTAATTACGTATATTTACTACTTTATTATGTATATTTTTTATACTTGTTAGTTGCTTTTGTAATATTTATAAACTGCAATAATCTCTGAGAAAATAGGTAGTAATGCCATTGCGCCCAAAACACGTTTAAATACTAAATTACCACCTTTCGAAGAACATAGCGTGATGATACTTTTACGATCATAACTACGATTGCTACTAAAACCTAATCTAAAAACATAAATAGCTTCAACTCTCACTATTTATAAAATGCACTAATGCATGTGTGGGATTAAGTATATAAAATGGATGTATATATATAGTATATGTATAAAGAATGTTGTTATTTCTAGAATTAATTAATTATCAATATCTATTTATTACGTATTTACCGATTAATTACCTATTAATCGGTATTACCATGATTACTAGGTGTTTTATAGAAATAATTAGTAGTCTGTATAGCAATATCAGTTTATTAATTTACCACCGGTTCGGAAGGTGGTTATCTATGGAGAAGAGCCGGCAAGAAACTCCACAGTTACTCTTTTCAAAACATAATTCATTTTCACATAAACATCAATTCACTATATGTACTTTACCACAATGTGATTACTACCGTTATAACTTATAGCTTTATTTACTTGTGTATCTACTATTTCATTATTCTATTACATATTATATAAGTAAAGTTATTTATAGAATTAATACCAAATGTTCATTAAATTATCACACAATTATCAATTAATAACACTGTCACATTAAAGTAACAAATACAAAGTAATTAATTTATATTCAAATACAATAGCAATACGATAGGATTTTTATACCAATTCTACACATAAAAATATTAATAAAAGTTAGAAACAACACAAGTTCACTTAACTTAGGTCCGTTCGGTGTGACTGCTCCAGAGCGACTGAGTGACTGACTGTCTAGAACGACTGAGCGGCGGCTTTTATACACAGTGGTAAACAAGTGACGTCATATCGTACGATTTTAAAACAGATTTGTTAACCTTTGTATTTTAACATTAAACTATGATTAAATGATATAAAAATACAGTAAATATGTTGAAATTAATTAGTTCAATTACATATTATTCTTACGATGACAGAATTAGTAAACAAGCAACGTTATTTTTTAATAACGTTTAAATATTCTGTTATACAAGACAACAATGAAAGAACAGTTTAAACTCTTATCTTATAAATAGGTTTCGTAATAGTGTTTACAATGTTTTGATAATAAATAGTTAAATTTTGTGTATCACATGTTAAAAAGGTTATAATTATTATAGTGATATTTTAATTTGTGTTCAATTAAAGAAATAAACTTGAGTTAATGTAATAAACCAACTGAAATTATTTGAATAATCCATCACATGCATTAGTCTGGCTGGGCGCAGTTCGTTTGACTAATTTAATTTTTCATAGTTACGGCTGGGAACTAATTGGACGTCTGAATAAGATGATTTTTTGGAATACTTACAAATGTTACCGTACCTCTTCAATGGAAAAATCTATGGGTATATTTGCCCAGAACACAAAGAAATCTATACATAAGATTATATGCATATCTTAACGCAATTAGGCAGAGTCGCAAATTAAATAGTAAATGAGATACAAATTGACATCATTCTTAACTGTTGGAAAGTCTTCTATCTAGAAACCATCGGTATGGTATAACCTTTACTCTTAAGTAATTTTTTTCGCATCTGCCTCTGATGGGTCACGTTATATAATATAAGTTTTTTAGTTAACATGGTCATTAACAGTATCATTAGAACTTACAACGCGATATTTACCATGTATATTAGTTTCGAGTTTCCGATGTTTCGGCGTTTTTGCAAGCGCCATGATCACGGATGAATTCAATCATCTGTGATCGAACGTTATGGGTGTTCAAATTAACTTTGGTAGTTCAATATTTTTTCCTGTGTCCACAGGAGGGTCCTCACTCCACCCTGCCAGATGACGAGTTCTATGATGCAGTGGAGACAGGCTTCGACAAAATGGAGGAAGAGCGGTGTGCACGAGTGGTGCCACCTAGCGTACACACACGTGACCAGGTGGAGCTGCCACCGCCAGCCATCGATAACCGACTTACCGTGCACACTTTGTGGTCTGAGGTAAAGAGATTATGTTTCTATCAACACATCGTTTTGTTGTTTTTTTTTTCTTTTTAGGAAGTGAACTAGCAATGTGGGTAGAATTCACATTACTAGCCATCTTGTTAAGCCGTCCAACTAAGCTAAATATGTTTGTCTGGAGTGGGTGTATGATGTTAATTTCTATGCTTGCCGAATGTGGCTATGGGTACGAATAACATAACATATATAATTATATATATAGCCTATAACGGTTCCAATGCTGGGTCGCAGGCAACCTCATTATGAACCGCGGGTTGGTGGATGTCGCATGTCTTCAGATTTTCGGTCCTGGGACATGCCTGTTTCCTCACGATTTTATCAAAATATAATAAAAATAATCACTGCTCCCTGGCTGCGTATAAAGAAAGCTGATTTTTATTCTTAGCCCTAATCGTTCAAGGGTCGATAAACCCTTGATTACTAGAACTTATATGTCATATTAGGGTCATTGCAAACGAATTATTTGGATCAAGCTTTCCAACTAACTCTGTCCCACTTCACCGCTGCCCCAAAAACTTAATGCCATCCAAACTACCACAGTTTAGCTAAATGAAAATACCGCGGTATTCATATTCTGGGTTAATGGGCCGATAAGGGAAATATTTTTTCATAGTAGATTCTTGTCACATAATACATGTAGGATAGTGAGTGTTAAAGATAACACGCATTTATGAATGCGCATTTTATTATTTCTATTTGTTTTTATTACGGAAGAGCCCGATCATGCTTGATGGGGTAACCATTAAATGAGGCCTACGATGGTGTCAAGATGCCGATTCACTCTTGCTTTAAAGGTTGACGAGCCATATGTGGTAGGGAACACAGAAGCTGGCAGAGAGTTCTACACCTTAGCTGTGTGTGTGTCTGTAATACTAGTAATATTCTCTGTCTAAATCTTGTTTGAAGAGTTTTTAGTTGTTTACATTTATTTACATGTAAACAACTAAAAACCTTGCCTAGATTCTAAGCATGAAGATTATGTTCAATGACACAGCCTATGTTAAGTGGCAGCAGATCCGGAGATCCTGTTTCCGTCATCAACTATGCTTAAATACACAGGCTCCCAGTTGTATAAGTGCGGCCATTGCTTCGAAGACAATGGTGTGATGACTAGAACTGTTCTTGAGTCTTTTAAAACATGTTATTTGACAAGATTAGGGCAGGGACTATACTGGGTAGTAGTGACCTAGTTGTTACGGTCCCTCATTACGAGTCGTCCATCGTGGATTCGAACCTAGTTCAGGCACATTATTTTGAGTGTGCTTTCAAAACTATGAAGGAAAATATCTTGAAGAAGACATGTGATATCCTCATTCCCACCAACCGGCACTAGGCCTTTGTGGTGGATAGCGGCCTATTCCCGAGAGGAGGTCTTTGTTCCAGCTTCGAGAACGTTATGTTATGTAATAGACACCCACGCTTTGATCGAAAAGCTTTCGCTGTAGCGAAATAATACGGAGGAATGTATTATTTCGCTACAGCGAAAGGTTTTCGATCAAAACCCCTCCCTCCTACCAAATATTAATATTCTGAAGTCCGTGTTTCCAGATCGACAGGATATCGACCGAGCAGATCCAGGCGGCGTTCGAGGGTGTCGGCGGGGAGATTGGATGGCAGCTCTTTGCTGAGGAGGGAGACATGAGGATGTACAGGAGGTACGTGGATATAATTTTTGTAGTAGTGGGTATGTGGACTCTATTCTTATACTACTTTTGCTTGCATGTTTTACCCACTTTATTTGTAAACGCTATAGAAGTTTAACCCCATAGTTTTGGGTCAGTGCGTTTCGAGTTCTTGATCGTTCGGTCTTTCATCATCTAGTATCAGGCTTTATGTCGAGGAAATGTATGATGAAAGCATTTTTTTTTGTTTTATATTTTATATTATTATATGTTGATTCGTCACATGAGCGGGTCTAGTCGAAATTGGAGTATAGATTTGAGTTGCATGATGCACTATAGTAACTTTTGCACTTGTAAATGCAAGTGCAAGTATAAAAGTTGCGAGCGACCCGCCCATATAAGCTCGAACATCTAAGTTTTGGAAGAATTAAAACTAAATCTATTAGCCATAAAACATTTTCAAGATAGGACATTCCATTTTTGTTTGAATGACCACACATGTTATCAATAAGGCATATAAACCACCCATTTATGACTTATTGCTCTCATATTGTTAAAGTTAGTAAGTTAGTGAAGCTCTGAAACCAACCATTAAGCCTGCGCCGAGTAAAATAACTCAAAACGGTCTTCACAACTAAAGGAATATAACCTATAATAGTACTTTAATTACCATACAAAAATATGTAATGAACACTAGAATAAATGTGTTAGCAAACATAGTTGGCAAAATTTAAAAAAAATTTATAGTTTATTAAACAAAAATACATAAAGTTGGACAAAAATCCTTACAAAACATGCTCGTGCGTCGCTGAATTTTGATAGTAAACTGTTGAATTTTTTCATAAACTTCAATTCATATTATTCTCTAATTATCATACTATCATTTACGGCTTTAACATTTCAAAAATGTCGCTTGGTTGTTTTAATTTTAATTTTTTCTTCTAATTTGCGCGCTATTTTGAACCATACGCAACGTACACCGGTCGAAAATTCAGTCGTCCACGGGAGCTCAGAGAGGGGTCACGTCTCATCGTGGAGCGTTTCGCCGGTAACGATAATTCGCGATCTATTGTGTACGTACGTATTGCAGCAATCCGTTGAATAACATAAGTCATATTTTTTGTTTTTTTGAGTACGATTTATTATGCATACCCAACAATTACTTTTTATTGTTCAATATATATTTCTTTAACATTTTTTTTTTCAATATTTGTTTTATTATGGGAAAATGTAAAAAAAAATATTATTAGAAGAAAGTTGGCGCAAATTTTTGAAAAAAAGCCATTCTCATAAAAAGTACGTATTTCTATTTTGTGATGTTATTATTGCTTTTTCACCGACTTCAAAAAAAAGGAGAAGGTTCTCAGTTCGTCTTAAACTTTTTTTTATGTATGTAACCTCAAACTCGAAGACGGCTGGACCGATTTGGATTTTTTTTTTCGTTTGAAAGGGTATACTTTCTAGTTGGTTCCATTGTTATGAAATCAGGATCTGATGATGGGATCCTGGAGAAAGCGAGGGATCTCTTTAAATATTATAGGCACACCTATAGCGTTTTGGGTATTTCTAATAGTACCTTGTGCAGTTGCTCCCGAAAAGCACCATTTGAGGAAGTGAAAGTGATGACGAAGACTTTTTTCAAACATTCGATATGGGTATCGTGTAATGGGTTTTTGGGGGTGGTGATTGCAAATCTGGAATTTATTTTTAAATTCAAGATGGCGTATGCAACTTTTTCTCACAAAATCGATATGGGTACCGTGTAATGGGTTTTTGGGGGTGGTGAGTGCAAATCTGACATTCATTTTAAAATCCAAGATGGCCGATGCAACTTTTTCTCAAACATTCGATATGGGTATCGCGTAATGGGTTTTTGGGGGTGGTGATTGCAAATCTGGCATTCATTTTAAAATCCAAGATGGCGGATGCCACTTTTTCTCAAACATTCGATATGGGTATCGCGTAATGGGTTTTTGGGGGTGGTGATTGCAAATCTGACATTCATTTTAAAATCCTAGATGGCGGATGCAACTTTTTCTCAAACTTTCGATATGGGTATCGCGTGATGGGTTTTTGGGGGTGGTGATTGCAAATCTGGCATTCATTTTAAAATCCAAGATGGCGGATGCAACTTTTTCTCAAACATTCGATATAGGTATCGTGTAATGGGTTTTTGGGGGTGGTGATTGCAAATCTGGCATTCATTTTAAAATCCAAGATGGCGGATGCAACTTTTTCTCAAACATTCGATATGGGTATCGTGTAATGGGTTTTTGGGGGTGGTGATTGCAAATCTGGCATTCATTTTAAAATCCAAGATGGCGGATGCAACTTTTTCTCAAACATTTGATATGGGTACCGTGCAATGGGTTTTTGGGGGTGGTGATTGCAAATCTGGCATTCATTTTAAAATCCAAGATGGCGGATGCAACTTTTTCTCACACATTCGATATGAGTATCGTGTAATGGGTTTTTGGGGGTGGTGATTGCAAATCTGGCATTCATTTTAAAATCCAAGATGGCGGATGCAACCTTTTCTCAAACATTCGATATGGGTATCGTGTAATGGGTTTTTGGGGGTGGTGATTGCAAATCTGGCATTCATTTTAAAATCCAAGATGGCGGATGCAACTTTCTCAAACATTCGATATGGGTATCGTGTAATGGGTTTTTGGGGGTGGTGATTGCAAATCTGGCATTCATTTTAAAATCCAAGATGGCGGATGCAACTTTTTCTCAAACATTCGATATGGGTATCGTGTAATGGGTTTTTGGGGGTGGTGATTGCAAATCTGGCATTCATTTTAAAATCCAAGATGGCGGATGCAACTTTTTCTCAAACATTTGATATGGGTACCGTGCAATGGGTTTTTGGGGGTGGTGATTGCAAATCTGGCATTCATTTTAAAATCCAAGATGGCGGATGCAACTTTTTCTCACACATTCGATATGAGTATCGTGTAATGGGTTTTTGGGGGTGGTGATTGCAAATCTGGCATTCATTTTAAAATCCAAGATGGCGGATGCAACCTTTTCTCAAACATTCGATATGGGTATCGTGTAATGGGTTTTTGGGGGTGGTGATTGCAAATCTGGCATTCATTTTAAAATCCAAGATGGCGGATGCAACTTTTTCTCAAACAATTGATATGGGTACCGTGTAATGGGTTTTTGGGGGTGGTGATTGCAAATCTGGCATTCATTTTAAAATCCATAATGGTGGATGCAACTTTTTCTCCAACATTCAATATGGATATCGTGTGTGTCTACTAAGTTAAATACACTGATAACCTTCAAGGGTTTATTGCTAAGTATAATTAACAAAGTAACGTAAGGGCTAAAATTATCGCTAAATGATGAAAATGAGTGCACCCGGTTGCTGTTCGAAATACACTAAGCTCGCTGCGAACTTAGTGCGACCGCATTATATCGCTTGCTCAGCAAACGTGGTCGATTGCAAAATATTGCATCAAACATCGTGTAATAGGTTTTTGGGCATACCGATTGCAATCCTGACATTCATTTTAGAATTTACGACGAAAGTTCATTGGCTACTTTGTTAGCTTACAATTTACACTGGGTTATTGACAATTTAACTGATCCTAGGTTATGTGGCTATTCAGTATTATCTAGGGTATCTAATAATACTGAAATTAATTGTTTAAACCCTTAGATGTGACAAAGGAGAGTTATAATAACACAATTTTACTATATCATCAGAATATAAATCGTTTCTCCGGCAAAATATTAGATGAGGAAATGTTAATAGATAAATATGATATAGATATCTTATGTTTTTGTGAAACCTGGCTAAAACCAGATAGAATGTTGTTTAAAATTAATATTTTTCTGTTACTAGTGCATACAACAGGTCCTCAGTAGGAGGTGGTACTTTAATATTACGTAGTAATTCTCTTAGATATAAGGAACAAAAATATATCACCGCTTGCTCTGTTGATTGCTTGTGTGAGGTAGCATGTACAGAAGTTGAAGGCCAAACTTTCTTAAGTGTTTATAGACCACCAGCATCAAACTTGTCATCATTCTTAATGATAATGGGAGAAATTTTAAGTACCTAAGCTTATAAGAGATAATAAATTAGTTTTCGTTTGTGGTCACCTAAATATTGATTTGTTAGTACATTCACCTGAACACTGCAAGCTTACTTCATTGTTTGGTTCATTTAACTTAAAATGCACATACAAGGAAGCAACAAGAATAACAGCAACATCAGCTCAATGCATAGATAATATTTATACTAATTGTGCCATAAAATACTCGTCTCAAATTAGTGGAGTTAGGTCTGACCATATAGGTCAACTAGTATCCTTTGAGTTGGTTAAAAAGCGGCAATTAAATAAGACTATTAAGTTTAGGCCACTAACTAAAAAGAAATTAATGTTTTTAATGATAACATGTTAAGTAATCTTTCAATGGACAATTTTGACTCCCATGACCCCAATGAAAATTACAGGATATTATTATCTTCACTATGCCACGAATTTAGTAAGGCATGTCCAGTTAAAAAATTTCAAATGAGTAATAAATCTAAATTTAATTAATGGGCCACTGCTGGAATAAGAATAAGCTGAGACAATTTATACTACTTATACCATGAAAAATCATTGACTTCCGATGAAGCCTTCCATAATTATGTAAGAAACTACTCAAAGATATTTAAAAGAGTATGCGCCCTAAGCTAAATCTAAATCAGAAAGTAATAAAATTAGCATTTCTAACAATAAAATAAAAACTGTGTTTAAGGTGATAAACAAAGAAACTGGAAACACAAACCAACAGGGTTAGAATGATTTGACTTTGAACATCGATGATCAGGTCATCTCAGATAAGTTAAAAAAGGCTGAGAAGTTGGAAAATTACTTTACCAATATTCCAGTAGAGGTTACTAAATCTCTACATTCTTCGCCATTATTAGCAGAATCTTTTTTAAAGGAAAACTTCAATAAGGATATACCAACATTTTCATTTAAGCCCATTTCTATTGATGTAATTAAAAAGCATTCCAAAGTCTTAACATAACAAACACTGATGACTTATGGAGTGCATCTGTTAGGGTTCTTGGTAATATTATTGACTCAATTGCTGCTATCCTAACAGGCACATTTAATTAATGTATAGACAGCGGTAATTTTCCCGATTTAATGAAACATAGTAAAGTAGTACTAATTTTTAAGTCGGGTTGTAAGAGTGATCCCTCTAACTATAGACCGATATATGTGCTTCCAGCATTAAGCAAAATATACGAAAAAATCATGCTGGACCAGATGCTATCATATTTTAACTCAAATGGAATTCTGCATAGTCGGCAGTTTGGTTTCACGAAAGATAGGTCAACAACAGACGCAGGAGTAGCGCTCATCCGTCACATTCTGGAATCTTGGGAGAAATCTCAGGATGCAATTGGCATATTTTGTGACCTCTCCAAAGCTTTTGATTGCGTTGACCACAAAACACTGATCTGTAAATTACACCATTACGGAGTTCGTGGATTCGTGTTCTGCTGACCTTGTTCTTTCATATTTATCAAACAGGCAACAAAAAGTTATTGTTAATGGAGTGACATCTGCAGGATCCCTAGCCAAGATGAGTGCTCCGCAAGGTTCAATTCTTGGCCCTTTCCTTTTTATAGTGTATATCAATGACATACATGATGACCAACTTATCGGATATTTTTATTTGTAATTCCATTGTGCTGTATTAATTGGTCTATACGACAGTATAGACCAAAGTTTTAAATATAATTAAGCATATCTTAGAACTGGAAACATATCCTACAACTATATAATAATATAGGTTATCCATCAGAATTCAGACAGGCTTTAATTTATAATCATATTGTGGGAAGTACTAATTTCACACGGGTTCCCGTTAGTATATGCTTAAACTAGACTAATGGTCTCATGGTGCGTGGTGCGCTGGTTGCACGCTACTGGCATGATTGCTCTATGTTATCTCTTAAAAAATAGTAGTAGAGATACCTACTACTGTTTCTTGTGATTTTTTTTTATTTTTGGCTCGCGTTTGAATTTTAAGAAAAAAATTAATTCAAACTCAAAATGTTTTATTTCACATAGGCCTACATGGGCACTTATAAAACGTCAGCAGTTTGGCGCAGGGCACGGTTCGAAATTGGTCGTTTTCTATGGAGAAGATCCGGCAAGAAACTCCACAGTTACTCTTTTAAAATATCATTCTTACAATGTATCTATAATACAGGTTAATTAGATATGAGAGGACATTAAAGCCTGTCTGAATTCTGATGGATAACCTATATTATTGTATAGTTGTAAGATATGTTGCCAGTTTTAAGATATGCTTAATTATATTGAAAACTTTGGTCATTACAAGATATTTTCTAAATTTAAACCCACGACCTACGTCATTTAAATTTAAAAGTCAATTATCTGAAATTAAGTATTTCAAATGGCGGGATACTTTGTTAAACATAAAAAACACAGTGATACGACGTCAATGTGGAGCTATTTTTTAGTTGCGAAGGATAGGAATAGTGCCAAATGTAACCGATGCTCAGCCATTCTCAAGACTTTGGATGGATCGACTAAGGGATTACATACACATTTGTCATCAAAACATAACATCAAGCTTATATCAGCTTCAACAAGTCTAGATTCTGATAATCTGAACACAGCACCGCCGCCAGCCAAGCGAAAGTTAAATGATTATTTTACTAAAAGCGCCGACGATAGCCTCGATGATGTTTTGGCAAGAATGATTGCATTAGATGGATTTCCATTCAGTATATTCATAACTTCAGATGATTCGAGAAAATTTGTCTTTGCAAAATACACGGATTTACCAAAGTCAGCCGTCACCATTAAAAAACGTGTCATGAATTACAGTGAAACAATCAGAAAGCAAGTAACTGCAGAATTGAAACATTTGAAAAGTGCAGGTGAACGATTTAGTCTTTCTTTCGACAAGTGGACTTCAACATCCAATAAACCATACATGGCTGTCAACGTTCATTCATATAAAAAAAATTTGGAATTTAGGACTTGTTCCTATTTATGAAAGTATGAAAGTATGGCTGACAATTGTCGTCGTATATTGAAAGAGCGTCTAAGTATATTTGATATTTCCCTGGATACTGGCTTTATGAAAAACATAATTATTTGCAAGACAGCTCTACCTCAGATGATACTATAAATGAACCACCTGTGGCTGTTGATCATATGGACGACATCCATGATGATGAACATTTAGAAGACTTAGACAGTCCAGAATCAGACTTAATCTTAATGTCACAAAATGACCTTGCGCTATAACACATACCAGAGTTAACACAAGATGAAAACATTAATGAGCTGATAAAGAAAATCCGCAAAGTTGTAGAGTGTATTTCAAAAGATCACCATTGAAAAATGAAACAGTACTTCAAAAATAAATGAAAATTGAACATGGAAAAGAGCTGTCACTTCTTTTGGACTGTAAAACCAGGTGGAATAGTCTTTTAACAATGCTGGAGCGATTTTATCTTTTAAAAACCTTCATTCAAAAAGCTCTTATAGATCTCAATCATCCAATTCGTTTGGAAGAAGTTGATTTTGAATTGGTAAATAAAATTGTTGATGTGCTGACCCCAATTAAATTGACAGTAGAAGCAATCTGTCGGCGAGATGCTAATTTATACACAGCTGATTCCGCTTTGAAATTTCTTATAAAACAGCTATCTAGCATAATCATTTTTTGGCAAGTGCTGACACTTGCCAAAAAATGAAAACATCCTAAGTGAAACGTATGAAGCAACGACGAAGTGATGATTTGACTGATGTGTTGAATTAATTACAAAATCCATGAAAAGATGATGAAATTCAGTTATTATCGGATTTGGAATGGCATGACTTATTTCCAGTTTCTACACAGGCTTTAGTTTGGAAGCAAATAAAGTGTATTGTTAAAAAACTTAAAAGTCGAGATGACACGGAAGAAGAAGAAGGAAGATCAGGATCACAAACAGATGATGAGTTAAGGCCGCAAACCTCCCAATCCCAACCCCAATTGACACTAAAGGAAAAGTTATAGCTGGAAATTGATAAGAGTATGAAATCCCCAGATCGTGAAGTACAAATACAAAATTAATCGGGGTTGGCAAAATATAGTATTAGACGTGAAATAAGCCTGTTTGAAAATGGAGGAATTAGTGGATATCACTTAGAAACAGCATATAAGTATCTATTGTCTATTCCTCCAACCAGTGTAAAACCTAAACGAGCGTTTTCAGCTGCTGCTTATGTTGGTAATAAACGAAGCAGGCTTGGAAGTCAAACCTTGGATGCATTGATATTTCTACGATTGTATTTTCAAAATTCGAAATAAGTTTTATTGTCTTTTTATTTCTTACAAAGTATAGTCTCTTTTTGTCATTTTTTCTTTTCTTACTATACTGTGATATGTGTAGTGTACCAAAATTAAAAATATATATATTTTAAGAAATTACTCGTTTTTTAGAGTTCAGTTGTCGAATGGCAAAAAACGGAACCCTTATAGTTTCGTCATGTCTGTCCGTCTGTCTGTCTGTCTGTCTGTCTGTCCGTCCGTCCGTATGTCACAGCTATTTTATTCCAAAACTATTAAGACTATACATGTGAAACTTGGTAAGTAGATGTATTCTATGAAACGCTTTCCGATATTGAGAAAAAAATTAAAAATCATTTAAAATAAAGGAACATACTACTACCCCATACATGGAACTAAAACTGAAAATATATTTTTTTTTTCATGAAACCTATGCGTGTGTGGTATTTATAGACAGGTCTTTAAAAATGACATGGGGGTTTCTGAAACCACTTTTTCATAAAGTCAATCGTTTAAAAGATATAAGCTTCCAAAGTGGTCAAATGTGTATCCCTCCCTCTAACTTCTATAATAGTGGAGTGAAAAATCTAAAAAAATATGTATCTGTAGATCTTAATGTAAACTTTCAACCAAAATTGGTTTGAATGATATCGAGTTAACAATTTTTGAGATACGGCATATTTTCTAAAACCGCAAATATAACTTTGTAATTCATACAAACACTATGAAAAACAAAGTTATCTAGCGTAGTTGTAAAAAATGTAAATAAGCTAGTTTTAAGAAATTTGTAAGGTTTTTTTCGTCAAATAAATATACATATTATATTATATTATTATAGTCACACACGGAACCCTTCATGCGCGAGTCTGACTCGCACTTGGCCAATTTTTTACATTTGAGACCAATTAGAAACCACATAGTCTAATCCGGGGATAGCCCCAGGGTCCCAGGATTCAGCATCAAGAATCACGTAATCCCGGGATTGAAAACATGCTCGGGATTGTATTCTCTAGTTGCAACTAAGAAAGGATTTCTATCGAAATTCTATTTTAGTTGCCAAATGTGTCGAAAAAAATAGAATGAATAAATTGTAAAGAACCAGATAGATAGCCCTACAGACCTCAATCTGAACGATAATTCTGTAACCAGTTTTATGTCGATACTATACCTATAACTATAATAATATAATATGTATAACTACTACAACTACTAGTCTGTCGGTCTGTCCATCCGTCCGTCCGTATATTACAGCCATTTTAATCCGAAACTATTAGGACTATACATATAAAACTTGGTAGATTGATGTATTCTGTGAACCGCTTTCCGATTTTAAGAAAAAATTAAAATATATTTAAATTATTTTTAAATATTTATATTATATATATTTAAATATTAAAATATATTTAATTTCTATAATAATGGAGTGAAAAATATAAATATATATATACAACGTGTAACGGAAACCCCATATCTAACCAAAAGGGCTGAAGACAACATTTGGTATGGAGTCTCTATGCACAGTTTCAGCACAAAATAACTGACTTAAAGAATTGATACCAAATTATTGGTTACACATATTTTTTGAATACCAATCATAACAAACGTGTCATAGCACTACGAGGGTCAATAACTTTCCACGTCACTTGCCAATAACACGATAATTCTTTTCGTTCTTCTTAATTTGAAAAATTCGGTCTCTGGTATCAGTGTACTGGAATTTGTAATAAGTTCTACACATGTAGACTTAGGATTACAAAACCCTTGCCATATCGTTTGTTATCATCCAAAGATGCCATGCACTTGGTATGTATATACCCTTTAAATTACACGTTGTATATATATATATATATCTATAGATCTTAATGTAAACTTTCAATCAAAATTGGTTTTAAAGAGATCGAGTCAGCAGTTTTTGAGATACAGCATATTTTCTAAAACCGCAAATATAACTTTGTAATTCATACAAATACTATGAAAAACAAAATTATTTGGCGTAGTTGCAAAAAATGTAAATAAGCTAGTTTTAAGAAATTTGTAAGTTTTAGTTTTTTGTCAAGTAAATATACATATTATATTATATTATTATAGTTACTACGGAACCCTTCATGGGCGAGTCTGACTCGCACTTGGCCAATTTTTGTAAAATGTTATAATAAGCAATATAACATTAGATTTATAGATTTCTTCTATTTTTTTTTCTTTTAAATTAAGTTACACTTGATACATATATTGTTATGAAATAAATTACGCTTATATTTTCTGCGAAGTAAGTTCGCTAGACAGCATTAATGAAAAAATGTTTTTTTGGTATGGCCCCACGTATATATAATAAAGTACCGAATGTTATTAAAAATATGACAGTACATCAGAATTTAAACGAGCACTAAATGAATTTTTAATAAACAAAACTTATTTCAGTCTGGTTTTATTATGACATTACATAATTATATTTTTTTTATTTCATACTGGTTTTATTATTCAAATAAGTACTGCATACCCATCTATCCTAACTTGCTACTTACCCAGTTTCGAAGCGTCAATAGCCTAATGGATAAGGTGTCGGACTTGTGATCGAGAGGTCGCAGGTTCGAACCCCACCCATTACACTATTGACGTGAACCCACTCCAGACACAAGCATATTTAGCTTAGTTGGAGGGGTTAACAAGATTGCTAGTAATGTGAAATTGCTAGTACACATTGCTAGTATTCTTTAAAAAAAATCTGAGGAGTTTAATATATAAAATCAAAGTTTTATTGCAATAGGATGAATAGTGAGGGAACGGATAATGTATTACTACAGTAAAAACAAACGTTAATTTTTATATAATAGGTATAATTTATTAAATTTATTTTTGTGATTTATTTACGTACCTACTTGCTTCATTTAGATCCATCCAGCCTTTTGAGCGTAAAGAACTAACAAACATGCAAACAGACACATTCATTCACAAACTTTCGCCTTTATAATATTAGTGTGATAAATAAAACCATCTAAATAATTAATATTCGTTTTTCAAGTTTATTCAACATAACGACAAAAAATTAAAAAATGCATTGTTAGTAAACTTCGTCGTGCAACGGCAAGCGGGCCTCGAGCGAACTTGTCATTGTGTGTGTGACAACGCACACGACTAGCCCGCTGCAGTAAATACCTATTTTCCGCGCGTCTCGTAGGCTCGACACCCTCTTAAGATGTACGCGCATCGTAATGGTTCGTTTCATACATACGTTACGTGGATACGTTTCGTATACTGCGCGTTATTAATACTGTTTTTATTGAATACTACCAAATTTCTGTCCATTAAGGGTTGACCCGGAGGCCAAGGACGGGTTCTATTTATGAAATGGTAGCCAATGTTCGACCTTGGGTCCTCAGGTATCTCCATGCCGATTTAATTAAAATTGGTTCATCGGTTTCGCCGTGAAAACGTCAAAGACGGACACTGTAGCATTTATAATATTTGTATGGACGTGGGATTACGTTGTCTGTCGTTTAATTTCGATTTTACAGCGACAGGTTATGGGAACATGATTTTATGAATAAATTGTAGCTAAAAAGCAATATATGTGATGTTATCCAGTAGTTTTTAGTGACGGTATTGTTTGAAAGTTTTAAGCTAGTGGGTAGTGGTATAAATTGCTTCACGGTATGGTTTTTCGGGTTGGTAGAGCGTGTGATGTAAAGTTTTAGTGTCGGTGTAACTTCGCTTACTTGGCATCATACCATCCATGGTGCCGCGTATTGCTTCCGTAGGCCCCGGCGTAGGAACGCAAGAGAACATGGGGTGGTTTTAGTCGGGAAGTATCTGACAGACTCCTTTGCCCACTCTAGGCCTGAGGACATCCATGAGATATCCATCTTGAGACAACAAAATATGGTATGATGTTGTTTCTTTGGGATTGGTAGAAGTTCTAGTATTTTCTTGTTTGTTTGTCTTTCAGCAGTGTTTGTACTAACATTAGCTTGCATGTACACACACTATCCTGATAATTCACTCTACAGTCGAGTCCCATAAATTCAATGATTTTCAATTGTAATACTTTCTCAGGGAGATGGAAGTGGACGGCATGGTGACAGATCCTCTGAAGGCGATGCACAAAGTGCGCGGCGTGACTGCGCGCGAGATGTGCCACTATTTCTTCAACCCTCGCTACCGATACGAGTGGGAAAGTGAGTATTATCCTAACGCTTTTTTTAATCAATCAATTTATATATTTCAGGCAACTTTGCCCATACAAATAAAATACATCCTATTACAATAAATATAAATAAACTAATATATATTTACTTAAAACAAAATTATACTATGGTAGGTATACGTCGTATGTAGCGTGGTGTTCGGTAACATTACTCTTCACGGTCAAAATTCCTTCTTCATGAAAGTCGATACATGTTCGGTCGGCCCTGTTATCACAAAAGAATTTAAATTAGTTTCATGATGAGACTCCAGCCGTTCGTATTGACCTACCGCTTTGTTTAATGTAACAGTTATCATCAGCTGCTTAGACATTTTCCAACTATGTTGGGGTCGGAGAAAACCAACCCATTTTACCAGAAACTGTTACTACTACATACATCTTATCTGTGAAAATGTTACCGAGTATTAAAAAAATTGTCTTGTGGCGATATTCTCCTACGTCTCATATTGACTGACAAAACGAAAGAAAGAATCATTTTCTTAGTCTTTTCCCAACTATGTCGGCTTTCGGTCTAACTGGATGCAACTGAGTACTAGTGTTTTACATGAATCGACGGCCTATTTGATCTCGATAACCCTGGGTAGCACTTGACTATACCTTGACTATCCGTAACGACTGTAAAGCCTGCAATACATGTTGGCCGAGCGTAGGCCAACGCGAGCGTTGGCAAATAGGTACAAGGCAAGAAATAATGTCCACACGTTCGACAAGTTCGTCGAATGCCAATGCAGACGACCAATGTAGAAGAGGGCCTGTAGAGCTGCCCACACGTTGGCCGAGCGCAGGCGAGCGCCTTTGATTTGTGACCAAAAACCGACACCGATCCGAAGTGAGGCAAGTGATCACGAGCAACGGCGAGCGAAGACAAGTTGCACCAAATGAGCTCTATACACGTTGGCGCTGGTCTACACTCGGCCAACTAGGCAAGTGACACCGAGCGATAGCAAGACAAGGCAAATATACCGTCTACTTGTTAGTATTGGCCTTCAATCGACAACGCTCGGCAAACATGTATTGCAGGCTTAAAAGATCTACAAATGCACATGCAGTCTGAGACACTGCGGAATCTCGGTATGTCAAGATGGCTACTTATCCACTGACCGACCTCGCCGAGCGTTGCTTAACCGCCAAGAACGACCCTTGCAGCTGATAACAGCCGCTGTAGCTAAAGTCTAATCATAATAATAAAGGCAGGTCGCTAGTCTTACTTCTTACTAATATTATAAATGTGAAAGTTTGTGAGGATGGATGGACGTATGTTTGTTACTCTTTCACGCCAACACGGATCTGGATGAAATTTGGTAGTTGACATCCTGGAATAACACATAAGCTTTTTTATCCCGGAATTCACACGGGATCGGGATTTACGCGGGAAAACCCACCCAAGCGAAAGAAGTCTATCCATCCATCCTTACAAACTTTCGCATATATGTATAATACTAGCAGTTGCTCGCGACTTCATTCGCGTGGGAAGTTTTTCCCATGTAAATCCCGACTCCGTGGGAATTTCGCAAAATCCCTACGGAAAAAATTAAAAGGAACCCCCATGCAAAATTTGCGAGCTCTACTACTTGTAGTTTCTGAGGTTTTGATTAATCAGTGAGTGGTATTTCGCTTTTATATGTATACTAGTATTTGCGTGTTGCGCGAGGTGCAAGCACCTCGCGTGCTTGTGGTGGTGGATTGTTCACTTTGAAAAATGATTCCTAAGGTTTGCTGTTCGCTCCACTTCGGACCTACCTACCACCAGAAAGCTATTCCCAAAATACGATGGGGGAGAGAGGGGGGAGTTTTGAAAAATAATTTTGATTAACATTGGGCCCCTTAAAAAGAATAAAAAAAAAAAATGATGGGGGGCGAGGGGTGAAGGGAGCGAGAAGGGGGAGTTTTGAAAAATAATTTCTTAAGTTTGCTTGTCGTCGCCGCGCTTCACCCACTCAACCTTCGTTACGCTACGGAGGACGCCGGCTCGCTTCGCTCGCCACCTCCCCCCTTCACTCCACTCGGTCTCGCAGGTTCGCTCCACTCAGGCCCTACGTACCACCGGACAGGTTTCGACGCCTACTATAATATTTGTTCAAACACCTAATGGCTATCTCTAACCGTTATGAAGTTACAGCCTTTTCAATTTTAGGGGAGGTTGGGGAGGGGAGGGCATGGCATAAAAAATTTGGAGGCCCGTTTATAGTTAAAAGTAAGAATCAACAGTTTTTTCAGTAGTAAAAATCAAAATTGGGGGGGGGGGGGGTGATGGGGGGAGATGCACAATTATTTTGACTCTAATTTTGCTTTATATAGTATAATAATTAGTAAGATCTTTGTTTTGCAAATTCGTACAATAAATGAGAATTGAATCCCTATTATAGGTGCACACGAAATTAAGAATCGTATAGACTACAAATACGCATTTTTAAACTGTATACATCAATGGAACTAAAATTAAAACAAAATTAATAGACTAACTATGAACTTTAAACTAAATGATGACATAAAAAATGGGATAAACGAAACTTTCCTATCAAAATGACTTATTCAAGTAAACAGAAAGTAAAATAAAAATATTCAAATATACAAAAATACACATCTGACGTAAAAAAAGCTGAAACAATTTTACTTAGGAAGTCTCTTAAGCAAAGAAGTCGAAATGAAGTTTAGGTTCACTATCAGTGCGTTATCTATCGCGGAGTGGTAGGTACGCGAGTTATGCTCGACGCGCCGTGCATCCCGCGCGTCGCTTCGGTGGGTAACGTTGTAAACTAAAAGTCCAAATTACATACTGTAAAAAGCAAAGTTTATCTTCATAAAATTGTCATGATGATGAAATTACTTTCGAACGTAAATATTAATATGGCTGTATAATAATAATACTACAAAGTCATGCCCTATTTACTTACATAATTGGCCAACTGCGAGTCAGACTCGCCCATGACGGGTTCCGTAGTAACTATAATAATATAATATAATATGTATATTTATTTGACGAATAAAAAAAACCTTAAAAATTTCTTAAAACTAGCTTATTTACATTTTTACAACTACGCTAAATAACTTTGTTTTTCATAGTGTTTGTATGAATTACAAAGTTATATTTGCGGTTTTAGAAAATATGCTGTATCTCAAAAACTGCTGACCCGATTTCGTTCAAACTAATTTTGGTTGAAAGTTTACATTAAGATCTACAGACATTTATTTTTTTAGATTTTTCACTCCATTATTATAGAAGTTAGAGGGGGGGGGGGATACATTTTACCACTTTGGAAGCTTATATCTTTTAAACGATTGACTTTATGAAAAAGTGGTTTTAGAAACACATATCATTTTTAAATACCTGTCGTTCCATGTATCCCCCTTTATTTTAAATATTTTTAATTTTTTTTCTTAAAATCGGAAAGCGGTTCACTAGTGTTGCCCAAACGAGAGTCTCGCAAGAGTCTTGCAATTAGTGATTATCCTATTGCTATTTATTAAACGGTAGTTGAGATCTCAGAACAATGTAACAGAGTCTGTTACATTGTTCTGAGATCTCAACTTTACGTTTCACAGAATACATCTACCTACTAAGTTTCGCATGTATAGTCTTAATAGTTTTGGAATAAAATGGCTGTGACATACGGACGGACGGACAGACATATCGAAACTATAAGGGTTCCGTTTTTGCCATTCGGCTACGGAACCCTAAAAAGATAAATAACTTTAACCCTGTTCAGCAAAAATGCCAAACAAGTAGTGCCAGACGCTGATTTTTAACTGGAACTGGTTGACAGGTGATTTGCATTAAACACAGGTCGCGAAACACAACAACACTTACCTATAATAAAAAGGCTCGGTTTTGAGTAAGATGATCTTGTCAACAAATAACCTTTTTTGCGGAAATACATTTATATTGCAAATTTATTTGTCAAACTTATGGTCATGTTGTAATAACTTATGGTCCGCCAAAAGCAAGGACTGGTGACTTTGTGCCTTAAATCAAATAATTATTTCAAAGTGGAATAAATTACAAGGAATTATATTCGTGATAAATGGTCGTGGGCTTGTCCTAGCTAGCTTAATATAAGTACAAATGTTTCGTTCTACAGCGACACATCATATTGAATTGTTGGGTAACACTACATTGTCTGGTAAAGTTGTAACCTTCCCAATGTCTCAGTGACCTCTATAAATTACAATATCGACCCGGTACGCGCAGCGGCTGTCACGCAGTTCAGTGTTGAGGACTTGATTCTCACAAGAAACAAATGCATGAATTTCAGACATCAGATAGTTCCTTATGGAAATGTGTGATTATGATACCTAGTCAGTCCACTACCTAAAATAGAATAAAATTGAAGTTTTTGTAAATGATTTCAAAATAACTGAGCTTTCTCAAATCCTTGTAGTTATTTAAGCGATATAAAAAAATACAAACAATTTTTTTTGCTAGCTTTGGTTGTCTGGAACTCTGGACGTATCTCTGGAGTGGCTGACCCGGACGCTGAATAGGAGATTCACTGGAACATAGAGAAGATTATAGGGCAACATAATTTTAGACTACTTCATTACTAATGTATAGGCTACTTTGTCCCGTCAACGGACGTCTACAATCTACTTACCAAATTTTATTTAAAATCAGTTCAGTAGTTTTTGCATGACAGAAATACATTCATCCTGATAAACTTTCGCATTTATAATAATAGTAAGATTAATCTTCTCACTGATACCATATTAGTATTTACATTACACCCGAGCAATACCGGGGTGCATCATTAATACTAGATACATACAAATATATATTTTGACTATACACTGGTGTTAATTAAAGTCCAATTACGATTTTAAAGGATTAAAAAAAATATCGTGCGTACAGTATTAGAATGACAGGTAGACTGGTACATAATAACATTATAGGAAAAAGCTAAAACAAACGCCTACTAAAAACACGATAGTGTCCCAACTAGCACAAATGGGCTGCAGTAGGGCTTTGGAGCGTATCCGATTATTACTTATGGTAATAGACGTAAGCGCTAGAGCGTCTACTACAGACTTAAAGCAGCCGCTTTAGCGCTATTTGGGCGCCATTTTATGCAACCTAAAGTTCCATTTAACCTGCACAACGGTTGCATAAAGGTTCCTTAATAGCTATAACGATTTATTAACGCTATACTAAAGCTCTCGTAGCGCTACTTTTGAATGATTTTGAACTACTTTGAACGAATGAATTGATTATAGTTCTTTATTGTATAATCTTCAGTTGACATTATTTGTAATATTTTGGTAAAGTGTTTTCGTCGCCATCATGAAAATAAAACAAAAAGAAGTAAAAGTTTGTATTCTGTATTAGCAAGATATATAAAGATACTTAAAACGCTGTCCAGTTTACTGTAGATATATAAGATATTTTTCGAGTAATTTTAACGCGCTTTTATGATATTCAAAAAATTAACAAAAGATATGTGATATTTTTTATTTGTTATACAGAATAAATTTTATTTCTGTATTTTTACGTGTCGATAACTTACTATTCGCAAGTGGCCGATTGTTTACCGGTACATTTAATGCACATTTAACTGAAAAACCAATGTATATCAACTCAATTTTGCAAGTGAATTATAAGTTTTCTTAAAAAATCATGGCGTCATTGTAATGTAGTCATAACCTGCAGTTTTAGCTCTAATAACTCCCTTTTGAGAATCATAGCGCTAATTTTCACCCTTCTAACGCTTCCAGTGATTTTTGTTCCCCTAGTGCAACTCACAGCCACAAAAAGCTCCTATTTTCCTGTTTTTGAGGTTATAAAATCTAGTTACGTACTTATTCGTTTTGCATCCATTTTTATTAAATCTATACTAATTATAATATATAATTATATAATATATAATATAATTAGCGGAAAAGTTTGTTTGTTTGTTTGCTTGAACGCGCTAATCTTCGAAAGTACAGGGTGGATTTGGATGAAATTTAGTATGGAAGTAACTTGAAGCTTGAGGAAGGTTATAGGCTGCAAAAAAGGAGAGTTATGTTTTTAACGTGATAGAATCCACGGGAGCGAAGCCCCGCGTGAGTACCAGTGTTTTATAATAGTTACAAAAGCGGCTGTAAAATGGCGAATGGATTGAGCCTGCAAGGAATGACTATTGCTACTAAAGGCCTTAGTTACACTGATGACTTTTTTGTAACTATAGTATGCATAAGAGTTTCTATTATTTCTATAATTAAACTTATAGTAGTATAGTAGTGGTTACTATAACTATAACGGTTATATGTTATAGGTTATAGGTTATAGTATAACCTATAAAAGTTACAATGGAAACAACTGTGCAGCTGTGAGTGGCAGAACGACCTTCGTAACTCTCATATAAAGGTGTAAGTGGTAAATGAGTTCTACCGTGGACTACTGTGAAGGCTAGGGTAGTATTTGATTCAGCTTATAGCACCTTAAGTAACTTTTATAGCTATAGACGTTTACGGATGCAGATATGCAACTTTGAACTGCTTTTTGAACCCTTAAACCACTATTTTACAGCCCAAAGTAACAAAATAGGCTGCTATTTCCACTAATGTGATCGTTGGGGCGTTGGCCTATCGACGTGTGAATCTAATATCGGATAACTGAGGCGCTGCGCCGCAACAATATGTACAATGAATCCTAATGATGTATTGTTCCAGCTACCCTAGAAACGATGACGATCGTGGAGGAGATCTCAGCGGACGCGCTGGTGTTCCACCAGACGTTCAAGCGCATCTGGCCGGCGTCGCAGCGGGACGCGCTGTTCTGGTCACACGTGCGACACTCCTCCGATGACACGTACGCTGTTACCAACCATTCCACCACTAATGCTGATTATCCGGTTAGTAAAATTAATTTAAAAATAATAATAATTTAATTTTCTTAATTTGTTGTATGAGTATACTTATGTCTCAGCTTTTTACAACATGTAATTTGAAGGGTATATCCATACCAAGTGCACGGCTTCGTTGGATGATAACAAACGATATGGCAAGGGTTATGTAATCCTATGTCTACATGTGTGGAACTTATTAGAAATTTCAAATTAAGAAAAACGAAGGGTTTTATCGTGTTATTGGCAAGTGACGTGGAAAGTTATTGACCCTTGTAATGCTGTGATACTTTATGATTGGTATTCAAGAAACATATGAACCGAGTTTTGTATCAATTCTTTGAGTTACGTATTTTGAGCTGAAACTGTGCATAGAGACTCAATACCAGATGTTTTCTTGTCTTTTTTGGATAGATATTGCGTTTCGGTTACACGTTGTATCTATGTATTGAGTATGTAATTCATTACTATATAAGTAAATAGTACACCATTGGCTACCCGCGTATTTATCCTGCTGTGTCAAATCCATCCAAGGTTTGTCTGTAAAAGATCGCTTTTAGCGATAAGACCGTCCATTGTAACAACCTGTTGAGTCCTTTTTAATACGAATGAACCCGCTCTTGGTTCCGATCATACCTGATGGTAAGTGTAAGATGAGGTCTACGATGGAACGAAAAGCTGAGTTAATTCTGGATTTATTTCTGTTATGGTCTACGGTAAAAAGTATATCTGTCTATCTTAAAAAAATAATCAAATGGCTTCCCCTGCTCTGGTTGGAGTGGAAGGGAGCGTCAGACTTTTACTGACTAAAAACCCCTCACCTTCTTCAGTTGCCCTTGCGTGTCGCCGCGGTGTCTCGGTAGAACACTCCCGCAATCCTGGCAAGAGTAAAATGATCCTTATTCTCCTATTTGAATCATGGCTATTCATTTCCTAAGACATATAAAAATAGGTCTTGGCATATAATAAAAAATATGACCTGTCTGTAATGCAGCTAGCTTATATTCCAGGGCCTGAAGTTTAAACGGGTTCTTCGTTTCTTCAACGTGACCTCCGACTGCTGCCATGCCGTGCCGTTCGATACACCCCACATCCCTCGGAATCTCTCACTCCCTTTCTCCCCCCCAGCCTCCTTCTATTCTGTTATCTCTGTCACTGTAAAATTACAAATACCGTTAGATTATATGTATGTAGTGAGATTATAATCTATCGATAGATTGTAGTCTGTACCATACTGTTTGCAATATAACGCATTATTGTTTCATAGATTATAATCTAAGAAGTGAAACAGTAAAATGTGAAATGGCACACAACGGAACGCAACTCACGCGCTGATTGGTTGAATGTCACTTGCATCGAGCTGCCATACTTAGTTGTCAAGTCTTATAGCAAAACCGACCATTCGGGGACAGCCTTTAGACGGTTGGCAATTTAACGAGTGACAGATTGTAATTAAATGGTCTCAGTTCGATAGATTATAATGCGTTAAGTTGTGGATTGTATTATATGGATTACAATTTATCGATAGATAATAATCTCGTGAGGTATGTTATAGTTAGATTATAATACGGTTTATGCAATTTTACGGTGACATGCCAAGTTGCCACCGTACGTATTTGTTTTTTTATTTGTTATAAGAGTTACTTTTCTTTGTAACTTTCATAAAAGAAGTTGTATATATTGAAATATTGTTTTCATCCCCCCATCTCGGAAAGAGTATTTTTGCTCTTCAATATCTGAGTGCAAAAGCCGTTTTTATCCGCTAGAGGATTAAGTAAATTGAATTCAAAACATCATTAAACCTATTTACTTCTACCTCCATGGGGCCGAATTAATCATACAACTTTTTTAATTTGTTAAAAACTACTCTGGAACGTTTTTGGTGTACTTACTTTTTTTTAATTTGCTTTGCGCGCCATTTTTTTTGCATTTAGTCATTTCCTCGCTGAGGTGGGATGAAAAGTTACGTGTTGCACTCGAGTGCAAAGATTTTTTACCTCGTGCTCTTTTGATTCCCTCGCTAACGCTCAGGATTCTAATGTTTGAATAAAAAATAATAATTCTAATCCTTCGCTTGCTCGGTCATCAAAATTGAGCACGCGGTTAAAAAGCAACTTTGCAATCTTGTATAACAAATAACTATTTTCGTTTCCAGTCAAACACGGGCGCGTGCATCCGCCTGTTCGTGACAGTGTGCCTGGCTTGCCGCACCACATACCCGGCCGGCGAGCGGCCCTCCAGACATAACATCACCACCGATATCGCCTACTGCAGTACAGGTAAACGACTTTTTGCATACAGGAAATTTATAAAATACGCCGTTAAACTTTTAAGGAGTTGCCACCAGGAATTTGGAAAAGGGTGCTAATTAAACAGACTTTAATAGCATCATTCGTCTCTAAAAATCTACTTTGCCTTCTAAATTACTAAGTCAGCCTCAGTTAATTAACGAACGTCTGAATGACACTATTCTAAATTTCTTATATGGATTTTTTTTTTTTTTTTCTCTTTATTTATTTTTTTGAGCCCTTTAATCTTATGATCATGCCAGGCTCATTGTAGCCTAAGAGGAGAGAGATACTACTGCTATATTCTTTTTAAATTATTCACAAATTTATATATTTTAATTGCATCATCGCAGTGTGGTTTCGATAAAATTGTGTGATAGGCACCTATGTCTAACTTATTAATATTTAACTCGGACAGTAGTATGTCTCTTTCTGTTCTATACCGGGTGCATTCCACCAACAAGTGGTGAACATCTTCAACAAGTCCACATACTTCACAATTAGGGCTATCAGTTTTTTTCATTAAAAAGCCAAACTTGTTGAGTGGAATGTGCCCAGACCTTAATCTATGAGCTAGTACAATGTATTTTCTACTAATTCTAATGTTGGCAAACCAGGGAACTCGAGGAGGTTCGCACTGCATTGTCCTATACCAAATACCTTTTACTAATGAATTTAAGTCGAAATACTCTCTCCACATTTTTAAGCAATTAATTTTAAATTTTGGTAAGATTTCAAAGAAACAAGATTTTACCAAAATATAAAATTAATTTTTATATATAAAATTTATATGGATTTAAGCAGTAAACTTCTAAAATATTAATATATGACATCGAAAAAGAAACTTTACCTAACCTAAGTGCGGAAGGAATAACAGCGAGAATTGAAACGAATGAGAATTAGATAGATAAGGTCTCCGTTGCCCGATGGAGAAGCTACTGAATAAATAAAAACACTAACCTAATCTATGAGGACCTTGTTTGGAAGCTGTAAAACGTAAAATGGTGATGATGTAAAATCCGTGGTTAAACTAATATATTAGGTGGCAATGTATAAATAAGAAGGACAAGTTAAGATAATTGTTGATCTTTACTAGTCGCTTTCTGTAGAATATTTAGTAGGCGTTGTAAAAAAGACAAATTGGTTTATTAGACAGTTGTCCCACCACCGACGATGAACGAGTAGAGCTAGCATCTGAAAACGAGTTGGCGAGCAGCGAGCGTGTAGTTCCGATAGTTTTGACGCTGGGCTATAAGCGAGTGGGCGAGTGCGACGGGCAATTACTCGCTAGTCGGTCCGCTGGACCGCTAGTTGGTCTCTGGGCGTGAGTTCTATCCGCCAAGCGAGCATCGCTGAGCCAGTATTATTTGACATATAATTTAACAGCTCTTGTCGCTCAGCAACAGAACTAGTGAAGCGAGTCGTCGCGTCGCCGGCAGTGTAAACAGTCAGAGAGCTACTATTAATATATGCATCTCTTTAATTTACACGGAATGTATATTTCATTGTGCGTTTCTTGAGCGAGTAAATCGCCGAAGGTTAGTCGATTTCTCGCCGGCAGTCGGACAACTACCTTAGTGACATTTTCCCGTTGCTTCGTTATAATATGAGAAGTTTGATCACTTTGATTAAACTAAAGTCCTTCCAAAGGTTGTCTGGAAGATATCGCTTTCAGCGATAAGACCGCCATTGTTACCATAGAATAAGCAATATTGTTAAATAGGTGTGTTTAAATTTTGGTGTACAATAAAGTATATTCTATCTATCTATCTATCTATCACTATTGAATACAAATCCATGGCTAGACTTATAATTGGACGTAGTTACGCAAAAAGGACCCAACCCACAAAATGCCACTTTTGAGATAATGAAGTTTGAAGTTGTATTTGCTCTTTTTTTTTTTTATTTGCTCTTTGATATTCTATTTTTTGATTTTGTTGATTTGGGACATAGTTGTAAAAATTGGTGTTCTTTTTATAGAAATATGTTTTATTGGGAATAAATTAACATTTTTAGAGATATTTAAGTAAATATGGGGTTGGATCGTTTTAGCTAAAAGCCATTTTCAATTATGCTAAGCTTATATTGAATTTCGAAATAACGATTCAGGATGACAAATTGTTATATAATTATGGATTTATATAATAAAACAGTAAATTTTATTTATTGAATTTTTGTTATACCTATGTCCGAATAAAAAAAAAAAAAAACACTTAAGATCAGTTTTACATTATATAAAGCTTAAGCTATTTATATATTCTTCTGTTTGCAATGATTTGTCATCCCTTAACTTTATTCAACATCCTCCATTTCAATATTAAAGTCTGGTTCACCCCCAAACCCTTCGAAACGTCTTGAAGATTGGTATTACCTTTTTGAGTTATTATTTGTTGCTCAGTTTCAATATCGTATAATTTCTCTATAATGACCCAAGGTTGGATCGTTTTTGCGAAATTAAAATATAAACCTGTCATAGATGTGGGTTGGTACCCCATACTAATAAAAAGGTCAAATTTACATATTTTGACTAGGGTGTTTTTACTAATCGAAAATATAGACCATAGAGACTAATTTGGCATACTCGGCTCATTTTCGACCATACTGTGGGTTGGATCCTTTTTGCGTAACTACGTCCAATTTCTCATCGGTAAATGTAGCATATATTTTCTTTACTTCAATAGAAGCTCATGGCTAAATTATAACAGCTGCACGGATCGATCAGTCGGACCGTGGATGGGTAACATAGTTATTGAGTTTCTTCCGCGCCTTCGTTAATCCGTTGGTCCTGGCTGTCATTTGTACATATTTGACAGACGTTACAGATCTAGAGGAACCTTGCCAAGGGGTACCGTGCTACCCAGCTACTGGGTTCAGTTTAGATAGGCAGTCATGACATGGAAGGCGAATTTATTTATTTACTTATTTATTTACACTTTATGCACATTGGTACAAAGGCGGACTTAATGCCGTAGGCATTCTCTACCAGTCAACCATGAGTGGTGAAGAGATAGTGTGGGAGGTGCAATATGAACGTGTGATGTAAAATTAGAAAATATAAATAATAATAGTAATAACACAAAAACTCTAGTATCATTAAAAAAATAGAAATCTACATAAATTATATATATAAATAAATACTTATATATATATATATATATAATGAAGAAGCAAATGAAAACCGAATGCGGAAATTCTGCTTATTGGTGTAGAAAATAGATCCGCAATTTCTTTTTAAACGCATAGCGACTGTCAGCCGTTGTGATCTCGAGAGGAAGTGCATTCCAGAGGAGAATCGACTGGATATGAAAAGAAGAATGAATAAAGTCAGATATATGAGAAGGACAGAGTAAGAGAAGATTATTGGATGAACGTAGATTCTTATTGTGTGAAGAACATAGAAATTGAAAGTGAGGCATTAGATAAGGAGGGCTGGGAGAGTTGAGTAAAGAGAAAAGAGTTGTCAAAGCGCGCAAACTTCTCCTCTGGTGAATGGTCATCCATTTAAGCTCAGACCTGAAACTTGAGACATATTCATATTTTCTTAAATTAAATATGAACCGAATGCAGTTATTAAATCTTTATATAATCTCTCTATAAACTTATTTTCGTGGCTGTTATTAGTCTCAAATTCCACAGTAAAGCAAGAGTGAACAGGCATATTCTAATTTTATGAACGAATAAAATATTTTGATTTTTTTTTCTCATTGGTTCGTTCCATCGTTAGACCCTCAGAATACAGAAATAACCAGAAACCGCGTTCAACTGTAATCCGCGAGTTGACAACTTTGTAAAAATTGTTTGAAACGTTTCGAAGCGCTTCATGTGTACTCGTAAAATAATATTTTATTCATCACTTAACCTTTCAATTAATATATGAGTAATTTTTTAATTTATTAAAAAACTATGGCCTAAACGTGGCATTGTGGTCACGTGACTACCTATGACGTCATCGTTCAAAAAACAACTTTCTTGGAATTTGGCACATAAATGTACTTCGGGTATTTTATGATATTTTACTCTATTATGAACATGAAAAATTATTATCAGTGCTGTGCAGTACCTTGTTGTGAGAATACTACTATAAAAACACCAACGAAAATATTTATTCATGTCCCTTTAAAAAGAGATATTCGCAAGAAGTGGTTAGAACTTCTGTGTCAAATCCATCCAAAGGTTGTCTGTAAAAGATCGCTTTTAGCCATAAGACCGCCCATTGTATCGCCTGTTTTAGTTGTTAAGTCCATATTTGTTTTACTGTTATGGTGTACAATAAAGAATATATCTATCTATCTGCTTTTTTAAAAAGACAAAAAAAGGAACTCATCGAACAACTATTACAGGACGATAACACAAATGAACCAGAAGAGAGAGAGAGAGTTAGTTATGAAATGAAATAAAATATTTAATTGTAAATTGGTTATAAAAAACACTTTTACACGTCATGTTTTTTTGCGTGTTTAGTTTAGCTAGATGAGGCCGGTATTTCCTAACTGACTACTCTGAGAAGAAACACCGAAACAAACTCCTCTGAGTTTGTCGTTAACGTCTCTTTTAAAGTCCAGACAATTTGTATTTGTATATGAGAAGCATGTAGGTTCATGTCTTTGGTATTCTTTTGAGGAAATAACCACGCAAATTTGAGCGGACCTGCCCGGACAGTGCAAGCTAGTTAGTTAGTTAGTTATTCTATTCTTATTTTGTTTTAGCTGTCAAAATATTGAACGATGACGTCTCGTTTTCTGATTGGTGTTACTAATCACGTGACTTACAGATAAAAAGTCTCATTTTTCTCAAGGGAAAATAAAATAAATAATTAATAATCTTTTCTTCATTTGTACTATTTTGTGCTTCATATCAATTTGAGATTTACATAATTAAATAGTTATTTTAAATTTTTAAGCATACTGTCAACTCGCGGATTGCATGCCGCGGCCTGTGTCCAAATACAAGACAAGCGTCCCCCGCCAGCCTCACTTCCCACCCGCGTAATGTTGCTAGCCTCAGACATTATTTGTCCGTTTAAGGGGTAAATTTATCAGCATGTAAGCTAAAATTTTAGATATTTATAATGTTACGTAGCCAGCCATGGGCTCAGGGTGGGGCAGCAGTCTAAAATAGTATGTAACTAGCAAACTATACCCGCGGTCTTACCCCGGTTAATTATTTCATAGGTTATACCCTATGGCACCCTGTATCTGTATGTATAATTCGAATTATCCAAAACACTTTCTTATTGCTCACCTACCTACACCACGAAATCATCCATCCAAAAATGTGTCTCTAACTTCAGCCGTTTGGGCTCTGGGCGTATGCCAATTTGTTAATCAGTCAATTTAGAGGTTCTGTCTATAAGGTAGTACTTTCATGTACAGTAAGTAAACAATTACACATAGGTATTATAGGTTGTTTATTTATTTAGGTATTAACTAACTTCATAACATGAAATTAATATTATTTAAGCGGGGCAAGGGTAGGGCAAGCACCCTATCCTGCCCCACCGTGGCTACGCCCATGATTGATAACCTTTCTTTTTTCAAGTCGGTTAAAATATTTTTTGATTATAGTAGTTATTCATATACAACAAAGAATAAAAGCCCTCAGTAGGTGATAAAAGAAGGGAAAATCGAAACTCTTATATTGGCAACACTGATGATAACAAGATGGATGCATCAGTCTATTTGACAATTACAAACTAAACAATTTATTCAGTTTTATTAAATGAGACGATAAGTGAATGCGCTAGTTACAAGTGAAATGTGATTCCATCCTGTTTTTATTTTAGCCCCGCTGCATTTTTACATGTAGGAACGACACAAGACGGTATAATTTAAATAAATTGGACACCGGTAAAACACGTTACGCGATATGACGTTCACAGAGCAACTAATCGGCTGCGCGTCAAACTAATCCATTTAGGAGTAGTTTTTGTCACTTCAGTATTAGGCGGCTTCTGGTTCTTTCTGTATTCTGAGGTTAGATCTTATCTATATATCATCAGAAATGTTAAAAAAAAAACAGTAGTTCTAGTAACAGTACATATTTTTATTTTCGATAGGCTCGCATTTGACTACCATCTCACCTTATGTTAAGCGATAATATGGTTGAAGATGAAGCACGCTTGCCTAGAAGTAACCTACTCACTCTTGACTTAAAGACTCCCAGGTTATAGCCATCAGGAACCACAGACTCCGGTAGAGAATTCCACTCCTTAGCTGTACGCACAATAAAAGTATTCCCAAAAAGTTTTGTCCGTATGGGTGGAATGTCCCCATGTAACGATGGCGCATCGTCGTTTGTCTTGTAGTCCGATGATGGAACGGGCTTGGTGAAATTAGACTGTGCAATCCGCGAGTTGACAGTATGTATAAAAATTTAAAATAACTATTTAATTATGTAAATCTATTGATATGAAGCACAAAATAGTACAAATGAAGAAAAGATTATTATTAATTTATTTTATTTTCCCTTGTGAAAAATGAGATTTTTTATCTGTGAGTCACGTGATTAGAAACACCAATCAGAAAACGAGACGTCATCGTTCAATATTTTGACAGCTGACTGGCTATCTTTGGTTGGTGCGTAAGACTAAATAAGAAAACAATAACTAATAGCTTGCTACTAATATAGTAATCTGTGTAACTAACTAACTGCTTGCACTGTCTGGACAGGTCCGCTCAAATTTGCGTGGTTATTTCCTCAAAAGAATACCAAAGACATGAACCTACATGCTTCTCATATACAAATACAAATTGTCTGGACTTTAAAAGAGACGTTGACGACAAACTCAGAGGCAGTTTGTTTCGGTGTTTCTTCTCAGAGTAGTCAGTTAGGAAATACCGGCCTCATCTAGCTAAACTAAACACGCAAAAAACATGACGTGTAAAAGTGTTATTTAAAACCAATTTACAAATAAATTCATTTCATTTCATTTCATAACTAACTCTCTCTCTCTTCTGGTTCATTTGTCTTATCGTCCTGTAATAGTTGTTCGATGAGTTACTTTTTTGTCTTTTTAAAAAAGCAAATAGATAGATATATTCTTTATTGTACACCATAACAGTAAAACAAATATGGACTTAACAACTAAAAAGGGTGATACAATTTGGATGGATTTGACACAGAAGTTCTAACCACTTCTTGCGAATATCTCTTTTTAAAGGGACATGAATAAATTAGTTTCGCTGGCGTTTTTATAGTAGTATTCCCACAACAAGGTACTGCACAGCACTAATAATAATTTTTCACGTTTATAATAGAGTAAAATATCATAAAATACCCGAAGTACATTTATGTGCCAAATGCCAGGAAAGTTGTTTTTTGAACGATGACGTCATACGTAGTCACGTGACCACAATGCCACGATTTAGGCCATAGTTTTTTAATAAATTAAAAAATTACTTATATTTTAATTGAAAGGTTAAGTGATGAATAAAATATTATTTTACGAGAACACATGAAGCGTTTCGAAGCGTTTCAAACAATTTTTACATAGTTGTCAACTCGCGGATTCTGTGGCACACTTCGTCGTTTCGCATGCAAACGTCGCTATGTGTTATTTAGTCATTTTCGTTCTTTTATGCAGTTTCAATAGTTATTTTAATACACACATGCTGTAAAAACAGCTATCTGATAAACGCAATATTGAAAGGTAACTCTTTAAATATTGCGTTTATCAGATAGCTGTTTTTAAACCGATAGAAAACTGATAGGCTTGCAACACGTTGCCGATGTTCAAGGCTCTGGAGCTTTGTCTCGACCAGCTTCTCGGTGCCAATGAGCATTAGTACATTTCAACCTAACATTCGTGTTTGTTTTTCAGTGAATCCCGGCGGTTGGGCACCAGCGGGCGTGTTGCGCGCGGTCTACAAGCGAGAGTACCCTAAGTTCCTCAAGCGCTTCACCAATTACGTCGTCGAGCAGTGCCGTGATAAGCCCATTGCCATCTAGCGCTGCCGCAAAGACGCACTGCCGCTTTGCCGCACAGACGCATTGTCGCATTGCCGCTCTGCCGCACTGCCGTTCTGCCACAGTGCACACGTGACTGACCAGTCAGGTGTCAAACCATTCTAAAACCCGTACACTACATTTCGAATTTGGAATATTGTAATTTTTTTCTCAGAAGTAATAACGGTTTTTGTATATTCCCGTTGGTGAGAAAATGATTCTCGCCAGCGAACTGAGAATTCTCGAAGTGTAGTGCTATTAGAAGTTAAATAGGTGTTATGTAATGTTAAAGGTTTTATTCAGGGTGATGTTAAGGATTCCTGTTTCATTGTACTCCGTTCAAATTGTATTTCTACGCGATCGCCGTGCCCGAGTCAGATTTTTACACTGCTGAGTGCTGCTGGAACATTTTCGTTTGAAAATAGATCCGGGCATTATTGGACAGTTTTTATTCGATGTGCGAAGTTGAGAATTTTCTTTGTAACGAATCTGTCCATTTTCGGAATGACAGAGTGGGAGAATTCCATATGTTGGCTAAGTGCTAGTGAGCAAACGTGCCGCCTGTTATGCTCTAAATATCTGTACTTGTTTGAAGACATCTTCGAAATCTGCATGAAAAACATCGTAATTCATGGCTCGTAACTAAGAAGAGCACATCAAAGATTAAATAATGGGTTTTGTTATATTGAATTTTTTGTATATTAAGTATATTAAGTTCACCTTTTGTGACTTGAATGAATTTATATAAACGATATAAACTTTATCAAATGACATTGTGAATCAGAAATATAATTCTATATAGTAACGGAGTCTTGCCAAAATGTTAGTTTCGTGTTCAAAGTACTATTTAATACCTTGTTACTTTCTGTGAATGTTGACTTACGATATTTTGACAAGAATATGGTAACTCAAATTCACCAGCCAATCAGCAAGTTACGATGTCTTTTTTTGCAGGTATCGATTTGATTGATAAATAAAAACGCTAGATAAACCGGTGTCATAACTAGAATATTGTATGATCAAAATATATTCATAATTTGGTTTGGACGATTTTTTTTTAATAAATTGAAATTATTAATTTCTTTATTATGATTCAGAATGACATTAATTAGCTAGCTACATCTGTTATGATTATATCTCAAAGCAGATTTCAAGAAACCTTGTAAAATCTATTTTTATTATTATAGAAGATTTGTAGAACACAATGTAAAATATTAATGTATGTCGTTGAGTGTTACAATATAATAAAATTTATACAATGTAATTCTATAGAATATAAATATTATACTCTATACAGTAGAGAGATCGATAAATAGTTCTTTAAAAGCGATGTTGTGGAAAAGTAAATATGTGTAAAGCACTTTGACTCCAAATTATTTGATTTGATGTTTTCTTCGCGCTGTACAGGCAAGGCTGTACACTTATCTAAATAACCGTTGTAGGTGTTAAAAGAAGCTTTTATTGTGAAAAATATGAGAGAAATACTACGTCGACTGTATAGATAGTGTACATGCATCGTTAAGATAGACTATGAAAAAAATTTTTGAACATTATATGGCCAGTCTCCGTTCTTGATCTTACGTACTGATTCTTCTGGGGACTCGGCTGTAATATGCAAATAATGCCTTTTGTAAATAAAAATGTTGGGTAGATATTGTAGCTTAATATTGGACTCTTGAAACTATGTGGGTGTAAATTAAGGAATCTCTAAAAGGCGAAATTTCTTTTCAAGGCGCGTGCGAGTACCTGACGTAGATTCTCACGTCGAATCAACTTTACGGCTGAGCAATACAATACTAATTTTTGAAAAAAAAAAAAAATTGTATAGCAAACGGAAAGATTTATTTAGTACTTATCTTTTGTAGAAGGTATTGTTGTTTGAAGAAAAGAGGGTAATATTCAAGGATGGTGATAGTCTCATGTGTTCAGTAAGATAGGTTCGCGAAAGAAAACACGTACTTTAACATTTTCCGGGTTGCGGGATCGAAGGAGGTCGGCAAACAACGTCGTATCTGAAAATTCTGTTCTGAAATTTATAATAAGACCTTTTTACGTGTTTCCCGACCTCTTTTCCAGTTCCAAGGCCTCTAATCCATTTCATGTACAGGGTGGGACTAAATAAATGTAGTTCTTAATATTATATCAACTATCTTATTTCGGTTTTTGACCAAATGTTTTCTAGACGTGTTTGCTTACGTAAATGTGACAGAAATTTAATTAATTATTATAGAATTTATACCTGGGAATTGACATGTTGTGTATTAATTTGTTCCAACTTTTGTTACTATTTCTAGAATCCATCCTATGTTTGGTCAAAACTTTGTATTTATTGTGCGCATAAACGATTATTGATAGTGTTACGTCTTACTGTCATTATTATTTGTTACTACTATAACTTTATTTGTATGAAGCAGACTTCCATTCCAACTATGTATCGATTATTTGATTTTGTATACTTTTTAAAAATAGGTTTAATAACTAAAGGTTACTCGGATAACTACAAATATATAATATTGTACAGAATTTCACGTTTATGTCTCAAAGTAATATATTATTTGCTGTTAAGTAATGTTTTAACTGGTAACTTTTTGCTATAATAAGTATTAAAAAGGTTAGCGGAAAACATTACGTCACTAAAGTTAAAACGTGAGCGGGAGTGTAAAGATATTGCATTTATAATACCGCAATGTTGCAATTGTATTAAGTTATATAAAGTATGTTTTTTTTTAATAATTATTGTTTATAATAAAATGTTTTCTGGAATAGCTCGTATTTTATTCATAACTAGCTTTTGTTTGCGTTAGAAGAGTCTTGACTAATATTTAATTAATAGTATAGTAGCTTTTGGACATGTGATGAGCCGTTTTCAATTCAAATATCAAAATATTGTTTAGTTTATCTACCAATTAAAGAATATGTCATCATAATAGGGTATTTGCCTATTTTTCAAAAATAGTTTAGATTTAATTATTGATCAATTTTAAGCTACAAAAAATGATTTTCGTGAAAAATAACTGGGTAACATTGTTAAAACTTTAAAATAAAATTCAAATTAAATATTTTCCCGCCTAAAAACCCATCGCTGTCACGAAGTCGCATGACGTCATATTTCTCAAACAACTAAGTGCTTTTGAGGTTAGGATTTCTGTTATTATACGTTGTTAGACAAGTCGATACGTTTGACAGCTTTGAGAAAAATGACGTCACACTACTCACACTTCGTGATTAGCGTTTGCGGTCATGTGACACACAGATTAAAAAATACAATTTTTATTTTATGAAAATATAAAAATGTGGAATTATTCTTAGAAATAAAAATGTTGTTTATATTTCCTGGCATCTAAACTAACTATATGCAAAACATCGTTTTTATTTACTACTACAGGCAAATACCCTATTGTGGACCCTGGTATTGTGTGTTTATGCCTCTAATACAGCGATGTAATAACTTATTCATGATTCTGCTCTAACTTTCACTTTGCGAGTCTTTATTACTTTTATACAAAGCTTATTATGTACATGTCATATAAAATTAATGCTATTGCTGCATTGCCACCTTTTATAGCAATGCTTAACCTCCGTCCAAGGTAAAACCCCAAGGATTTTTAAATAACGTAAGAGAGATCTTTAAATAACGAAAGAGAGATCTTTATATATCGTAATATGATTTTTCAGATCTCATGATCCGATATTTTCTATCAATAAGGTTATTATATTTTCGCCGCTATAGGTTCTCGTACATTTAAAATGATTTAAACCTTTTTGATTCATGTAGCAACAAGAGAAATTGATTGGGTAGAAGAACGTTGAATATACAGAGTTGATACGACCGAGGGGCTTTCCTTTAAACTGCGTATACTAGGTACCATTTTCAAGCTTTGTACCAAAAATCAATTAAATAGGAGAAGTAGTTTAGTCGCAAATGATTTTGATGAGATGCACCTTAAAGCGATCAATCTGACCAAGACAATAATGTTGGATATTCCGTGAACTACTCAATGAAATACCATATTAGATTCCAAATTTATTGTGCATCCGCACAGGCAAAACGATCAGAACAGACTAGCAACTGACATCTGTCTAGAAAACTTATTCTAAACTACCAGAGTTTATAGAGGGACATATATACAAACTCCATGTATGTGTATTAGGCACATACCAACATCATTGATCTAATTACGTTAGTTCCAACACTGGCCCTTGAACCAATATAAACTCATGTAAATCACATTACACACATTGAACACAATAAATAATCTAAGCCTGAACACATCCGCTGTCTAAAAATAATAAAACATTATAACAGCTAAAACAAAGCAAAAATATAAATTTATCAAAGTATCCGTCACACATGTAAACAGTTTTGAGGAGTGGCTAGATCGGCGTCACGGCGTCCTGACCTACCGCATGACGCAGGTCCTCACCGGACACGGAAGTTTCGGGAGGTACCTGTGTCTGATGGGTAAGGAAGAGACGCCTGGGTGTCACCACTGCGAGGGTCGCCCTGAGGACACAGTCGAGCACACGGTGCAGGACTGCCCAGCTTGAGCAGAGCACCGACGTGTCCTCACGGCGACAATAGGCGGAGACCTCTCGCGCCCGGCCTTGGTCGAGGCCATGCTGCGGGGCGAGAGGGAGTGGGAAGCGGTCGCCTCCTTCTGCGAAGCAGTCATGCTTTCGAAGGAGGAGGCGGGCCGCGTGAGGGAGAGGATGGCGTCCTCCCTCCAGCCCAGCCGCAGTGGTAGACGCCCACGGCGTCGGACGTCGGCCGATGATCTCCGGCCACCGTAGGCGCGGGCATGCGGACAGCGAGTAAAGGGCAACTCGCTGTCCGACCATGGACCATGCCCGGGTCGACGGCGCGTCGTGTTCCACGCGCGCCTCAAAGAGCGTCAGCAACATGACGAGGCCCCCTCTGCAGAGGGCCGAAGCCTGCCGGGGTCGTGGGACTCATCCCGTTACCGTGGCCCCGGTATGTAAAGGGTTATTGAAGGAACACCGTGGATTTTAGTCAGTAAAAGTTTGACAGTCCCTCCCACCCTGCCCGGGGTGGGAGGACTTATATGATAATTTTACCACGTTAAAAAAAAAAAAAAAAAAAACATGTAAACAGTAAATATTCAAAACTATGTGATACGGATCTAAAACAAATTATACTTCTGCAAGTATACCTTACCTACTGCTTAGAACCATCATATCATTTATTTAACGATAGAAATAAACGACATACAAACTTATCGTGTTTTTCCTTTGCCAACGGTTTCGTTAAAACGTCGGCCACCATTTCATCAGTAGAAAGGTATTTTATAACGACTGTACCTTCCTCAACGATTTCCCTGATGAAATGATGTCTTACGTCAATGTGTTTCGTTCTGGCGTGGTACATAGAATTAGTGCACAACTTCAGTGCTGACTGATTATCATTAAACAACGTAATCCTATACTGTACCCCGTAAATTTCGAACAGAAACTTGCGTAGAAAAAGTACCTCTTTACAAGCATCTGAGAGACACATATATTCGGCCTCTGTGCTTGAAAGCGCCACTGTTTTCTGTTTTCTACTCTCCCAAGAGATAGTAGAATTTCCAATTTTGAACACAACCGGTATAAGATCGGCGATCGACCTCATTTGACGCAAAATCAGCATCAGCATATGCGACGATATCCAACCCTGACTTCTGAAAAGTTAAATAATGATCAGGCGTAACCTTTCAGATAGCGAAGAACGCGTTTTGCCGCCTTCCAATGAGTCTCGTCGTACGCGTCGTTGAACTGGCTGAGCGAGCTGACAGCGTGCGCAATATCCGGCCGCGTACATACCGCTATGTACATCAGACATCCTATCAGGCCTCTGTAGTCGTGCGTACAATCCTTCTTTGTAGATTTCACGAGCTTCAGACCTGTCTCCATAGGTGTTCTCGCAGGTTTGCAATCTGACATATGAAATCGTTCTAGCACCTTCTTTATATAGCTTGACTGGTCTAGAGTTATTTCTTTGTTCTGTCTGCAAAGCCTCATTCCAAGAATGTGATGTGCTGGCCCTAAATCTTTGATTTCGAAGGCCTTCTTTAATTCTTCTTTGATTCCTGCCGTATCTCGGCAACCAGCTGAAGAAAATAACATTATGTCATCAACATAGAGCGCAATTATAGTCATAGATTTCCCACTCGACTTTACATAAACACAAGGTTCGGAAGATAAACGTTTGAATTTCATTTTGCTTGTCAAAACGCCATTTATTTTCTCATACCAAGACTTCGAAGCTTGCTTCAGTCCGTATATGGCCTTATTCAACTTGTAAACTTTATCTTCTTGGCCTTTTATCTTGTAGCCCTCTGGCTGCTCCATAAAAACGGTCTCTTAAATCTCCATTAAAAAATGCCGTTTTTACATCCATGTCTCGATATTCATGTTATGTTCCGTTGCTAAAGCTAGTAACGTACGTATAGTAGAATATCGTACTACAGGGGAGAACGTTTCTTCGTAATCAATACCCTATTTCTGGGTATAACCCTTTGCGACTAGGCGCGCTTTATACCTCAATATTTCCCCGTCGAGGCCAAGCTTTCTTTTAAAGATCCACTTGCATTTGACAGGCCGTTGCTTCGCATCGCGGTCAACTTATTAACGATGAAGGATTTATACTCTTCCGCCATCACGGCATTCCACTTACTTGCTTCTGGGCCATTGAGTGCCTCGCGTACTTTCTGAGGGTCCCCCGTGTCACTGCATACAGTGCGTGCTACACTAGCTGACTCAAACTCACTAGATTCGTCCGTAGAGTTCTCGTAGTCTTCCAGTGTGGAATCTCCTGGGACATACGTCTCATCCGCAGGGTCATCTGGGGTCTCACTACTGCTCTCAGCATCATCTATCGTAATGGCGCTGTTATCTTGACAGTTTTCGTTAGATATTTCTGCGGGCTCTTGGGGTAAATCGAGTAAGGCGGGTTGCACTGGAACATTATCGGCGACAGTTACATTGTTCGGAAACAAACCAATCTGAGTGTAACGTGAACTGTCATACTCATCCGATGAAGTGTCATTCCAAAAAGCATGTTCTAGAAAAGTGACATATCTTGCTTTTATGACATTCTTCGAGCTCGCCGGATCAATCAATCTGTAACCCTTTGTCTCGTCACAGTATCCGACAAAAATATATTTCTTACTTTTGGGATCCAATTTGTCCCTTTTGTGCTGTAGGGCATAAGCTTGACAACCAAAAATGCGTAGGTAACTCAGATTCTCCTTTTTACCTGACCATTTTTCTTCCGGTGTAAAGCCCATCACCGCCTTAGTTGGAGAGCGATTCTTCAGGTAGACGGCAGTGTTAACTGCTTCTGCCCAGAATTCCTTTTTCAAGCCTGCTTCCTGGAGCATGCACCGGGCTTTCTCCGTAACACTTCTGATCGCGCGTTCCGCGACTCCATTCTGAGCTGATGACCTTGGAACCGTGGTCTGATGTCGAATCCCATGCTTCTTCAGGAACCTCTGAAAATTAGAATTGACATATTCACCACCATTGTCACTACGAAAAACTTTTATTTTTTTATTGGTTTGGTTTTCTAAGAGAGTTTTGAATTCTTTAAACATCTCGAAAACCTCATCCTTCCTCCTAAGAAAATAAACGAATGTTTTTCGTGACAGGTCGTCAATGAACAACAGAAAATATCTTTTCCCACCTACGGACGGGCACGGCAGTGGTCCCATGACGTCACTGAATTAATCCAAGGATTTCCTTGGCCCTAGTCTCAGATTTCTTCGGAAATGTTCGGAATTTCAACTTAGTCTGTTTACCTAAGATGCAGGAAACACACGACTGAAAGTTATTGTTGTCATAAGAAATACCTTTGACCATACCTTTTCGCAGTAACTCCATGCTTCGGGTGTTCAGATGCGCTAGACGATGGTGCCAAATTTGTTGTGTTGACTGGCTTCCAGTAGCAAGGGACTTCGGCGCTTGCTTCACGCTCACGGCAACAGGACGACTATCAACCTTCAGTTGACGTGCCGGCACCGCTTTGCTGTCACCTGTACCTACAGACAAAGACGAACACATGGCCTGCGAGGATGGCTCTCTACACGAAACAGAAACAGTTTCAATGGCATCAAGTTCATAAATACTATCTCTCAGGGTAGCTGTAGCCAAAATCTCCCCATTGTCATAGACCGTACACACGCCAGAAAGAAACACAATTTCGAAACCTTTCTTATCCATCGCACTTACAGATAACAAATTAGCAGACAATTTAGGGACTAAGTACACATTACTTATCGATCTCACACTATTGTCCTTAAGCACAGTTTGCGCAGTTCCTTTTCCAGCTGTCGGCAATGCTTCACCATTGGCAATTAAGACCTTCTTTGGCTTTTCAGTTGTAAAATCTGATAAAAAACTGCGATCATTGCAAAAATGCTGCGCCGCACCGCTGTCAACGTACCAAACGTTACGCTTGACTCCTGTGGACAACGCTGTGAGATGCGCTTGGCTTTTCCGGCCACTCTTCTTGCCGTCAGAGTTGTCAGGACAATCCTTCTTGATATGCCCACTCTTTTTGCACCTGAAGCACTTAATTGGTTTCGGTGCTTTCCGAGCTGCTAAAGCCGTAACATCTTCGCTTTTCATATCACGTCTTGCATTTTCTAGAAGCAATTTCGCTTTGACATTTTCGCTTGAGAGTGACGTGTTCGAATTTTCTAGAGCCATTATCAACGGGTCGTAATCGCTTGTCAAACCGCTGAGTAAAATCACGGCCACGAAGTCATCTTCCAAAGCCGCTCCGATGTCGCTTAGTTGTTGCGATGTATCCATGACCTTATTAACGTATTCCTCCATGCTCGCACATTCGCTTAATTTGGCGGCGAACAATGTGCGAAGCAATCCGAGCCGTCGTGACAAGCCTCGGTCCTCGTATGCCTTCTGCAGGTTGTTTCACGCTTCGCGAGCCGTCTTGGCATTTCTAATTTGTGGAAATACACAAGACTTCACGTTCAAGGCGATTTTCACGAGCGCCTTTTCCTGTTTCTTCGCGTCTTCGTTTTTATTTTCAGTTGTGCCCACACAATCCCAAAGATCGTCGTGGATGAGCACCATCCGCATCATAAATTTCCAGGATGGATAATCTTGGATCCCGGATAATTTTTCAACAGAAAAATTCTGAATGGCAGTTGCCATCTTTTGTTTTCTTGCGAAAAAATTTTTGAAAATAATTTTACGAAAACACACGCGCACACTTGGGAAAATAATTATTAGAGTAGCGAATTTAACCACGGACTGCTACCATGTTGGATATTCCGTGAACTACTCAATAAAATACCATATTAGATTCCAAATATATTGTGCATCCGCACAGGCAAAACGATCAGAACAGACTAGCAACTGACATCTGTCTAGAAAATTTATTCTAAACTACCAGAGTTTATAGAGGGACATATATACAAACTCCATGTATGTGTATTAGGCACATACCAACATCATTGATCTAATTACGTTAGTTCCAACAAATAACTGATAACACACGCCGCGCTACGTTGCCACTTTGTTACCTAGGTATTTAAGGTCAGTCACATTTATTTACAAAGGGTGCGTGCGTTTTACTCTGATTTGTAAGCTATTTAAATTAATGCAAGCTTAATATTTTTGTATGCTTTTACAGCAGAACATAGATAGTTACTAATGACATATATTTTACCACCTATTTTACTTATGTTCACAAAAATAAATGATTGATTGATTGATTGATTTAGTTTGTTAAAAAAAATATATATATATTTTGGCTCTTTATTTTTTAACTGTATCAAATTAACACTAAACACGTATAGTATACGTAGTGTAATTTAATGCCCCTCTATCGTATCAACTCTGTATACTTATATTATAAAGTGATAAAAATGTTTGTAAGTTTGTATGTAGTGGGTAATCGTCGGAACTAATGATCATATTCTAAAAAAATGGCAGCATGCTGCATTATTGGATATAATTTAATTCGAAATTCACGAAGACGAAGTCGGTGGTGAAGTGCTAGTCGAAAAAATAAAACAAGCATGTTTCGTCACTTCTTTGTGAAGTGTTTTGAATCTTTATTCATTGACATTAACATTAATTAATTGGTACTTATACAAGTTATGCATAGCACACGTCTCCGCATATAAAATTCACAACAATGTAATTTTATCTATTCTTCACATTTAAATATGGGGACCAGCCCCCGGTATCTTAATAATTAAAATTTCTCAAACATGACCAACTTACAATAAACTCAATATAAATAGAGAAAATCAGTTTAGGTCTTGATCTGCTACAATAACAGAAACATCTACAAACCACTGTAGGAGACTTAGTTAAACCCTGGGAAAGGACGAAATCATTTTCATCGCGTAACTATCCCGAAACAAGATTTTATACTCATTAAAATCTAATTAAATTGAGCTAACTATAACAAAAAATTAACTAATTTGATCATTAGAACTTGTTAGTAGACGAAAAAGTACGTTTTGGTAGGTTCATTATATGAATTAAATAATATAACTTGAGATTGAACACCGCAACCTTATCAATACGGTACAACATTGGAGTAGCAAATTGAATTACGTATTATAACGAATTACGTAATATAAAGTTGACGAATATTGAAGTAAGTATGTATAACATTAAACATTAGACCGCTATGTATTGGTATTGAGCACAAGGAAGCGTATTTTATGATCTCATTACATTGTATCAACTATAGTACGACTCTTAAATACCAGCGTCATAAAGACGAATACATAATTCAATAATAGCTATTACATATATGTTAAACCTTATTCCAATACAATAAATTATTTTATTAAAGAAATATTCAAGTGTTCTAATATATCTATTAATAAATAACATTAACATTTATAATTGGTAAGTATAAAATGTTTATAAAATATTCCCAAGGAATGAAACCAAAGATTCTAGGTATATTGTTCAACAGTTTTTATCAAAATCATCCGAAAAATTTGGAAATTTGATATGATCGAGGTCGAAAGTGTGCACTACAAAAAGTTTTTTTTTATATAAAAATAGGAATTCTTTGAAAGCTCAAGTGTATAAATGGACCAATTGTTCAATAGTATAACAATAAGGAGAGAAATACTTTTCAGGTTTGGTACGATTCTTAAAGTAAGGGCGTTGAAGATAGACAGGTAAAACTAGACCCCATCGAGTTGTGCGAAGAAAATGACAAACAAACCTTTTTTAATAGATATACCTACAATGATTCAGTTGAAAAGTCAAGCGACTCCACGCCCTCACTGTACACGAATCATATTCTATCAGTAAATAAATGATAAGGTATGGTGATAAAGGTACTGTCATGGGATGCAGTGAGAACTGAGAAGTGATCATAACACCGCTAAATGAATGAATCATGGCCAATCAATAATATGGCACTTATATCACGGACATTGTAAAACATTATAACATTACATATTATGTAACTAAGATACCTACCCGTGTATATGGCAACTTGAATACAACAATAGTCGATTATGCCGATTGTCTAGTGTTGCCACAGACGACACAGTTATACAGACAATATGTGGATAAGCACAACTTATTATATTGAATGCCATAGATTTTTGCCTTTGGTATCATGTCATTAGTTGCTTTTATTAATAGAACAATATAAGCTTACATGAAGACTCCTGATTCGACATATTCAATACGATAAGTTCAGGACTACGATAACTGATAAGGCCAATATGTATATTTGCAGCACATCACTAGTAAACATATTCTATCACACAAGTTAAAACGTTTAAGTACACACAAAGCCAGACAAATTCATGCCATCTGTGGACAGTTAATGAAAAAATTCAATGATACATCGATGCAGTAAATATTTTGCATTCAAATATTATTACCTAATAAATACGACTACTTAAAAAAGTAGATATCAACAATTACAATTAGTGATATCCACACTAACACGGATATATAAGTATAAAATAAGCGTATTATCGGACACATCCGTCAGGCTTCCGCCTATGATCCGTTTCAGACTTATAACGTTGACATCCGTACCGTCCACCCGCACGAACACTCCCGAGCTTTGCCGAGTACTCCCGAGCCGCCATCTTGTGTAAGCGGGTGGTTCTGCTGGATTCCTATAAGTAACCGTTGGTAGCCTACTCCTCGGCGGTGGTGTTGGCGGCGTGGATTGCATTCTGGCGTCCCTGCGCTCGCCTCACGTCAGCCAGGGTGGTCACGCCCGCTTCGTCCAGCTCACGCCAGCGCGCGTGGTTCATACGCGCGTGGTTCACTAGCTCCGGCATGTCGATGAATGCTGGAACACAACATGAGTAATGAATAACTTGGAGTTCTTTCTACCCACATTGCTAGTTCTCATTAAAAAAAAAGAAAAAAAAAAGAGTTGATTGTTGTATTATTGAGGAATCTGCGTTTCAAAAGGAAAACATTCTCAGTATACGGGATTCTTCTAATCATGATCTGCTGAGCCTTTTCTTAAATATTTTGGAGTCAACTTTCAGTCTAGCCTGATGTAACTGAGTACTAGGGTTTAACACGGAGCGACTACCTATTTGATCTCCACAACCTAATAGTTGAGTAGCACGGTACATATGGTCTCAGATTCTGGCTTTTGGCTATCCCCAAGGACTGTTTAAACATATACAAAAGGCAACCGCGATCAAAGGCTTATCGTGCTTTCCGGAGAAATCACCTGCAAGCCTAGGAAAACACGATTCTGACCCAATTTCGGTCCGTGGATAGACCTCGGCAAACGATGATAAACTTTGAGGATATACCCGTGCGGATGTTATTATTTAGCCACTAGATTTATTTATTAGACTAGCAACAAGCAGCTTGGCGGTAGAAATAGGTACATACAGTGGTGGTCATATAATTAAGAACGATTTGTAGTAGGTACCAGACATTTTAAAAACAATGTCATATGTACTTTTATGTTCCTTCACAAAAGTAATTAATTATGTTATGAAATAGCTACATGTATAGAGTAAACGGGATTAAGAGTAAATATTAAAATCATTTACTATTTACCTTACAAATTTAATTTATTATCGAAAGTTACAATTATTTCAAATAGAAATAAAGCTGGACAAATAAATAATTAAGAATGATTCTTAAACTGCTCGAGAGTTGTTTCAGTAGATACTTAAATTTTAAAAATCTCATTGAATAAGACTGATAATGTTAACTATCCTTCCGTTCAACTTAGCTTCTAACAAACGCCTTCGGATAGTGCGCGCTGAGATCGCTGAAGAGTTGTTTTCACCAAAATATGATTTTCTCAACTCGTTAGACCCCTTAAAAGGGTATTGTTTTGCCAAACGCACGATATTTCTATCGTCTTGCTAAGATAAATTTCTCTGTTTAGGTACACGTGGAATATTTGAAGTTCTTTGATACGTGTTAAAATGCTTAACAGCGTGGAATATCATCGTTTTTGAGCACTGCAGATGATCGGCTATATTTTTATATGACTAATTCTTATCGCGAAGTTTTATTATCACTTACTTCCCTTGTAGATTCATCGCAATTTTTAAGTTTCCCCATTGTTTTTATGTGAAATAATCAACTTCTTGACTTTTACAGCACTAAATGGCGCCAAAACTACGCGAATTATTCGCGTAATTTAGATATTTTTATTCGCGTGGCTTAGTTTACAGAGCGATCTCTATTTAAATTTGAATAAAAAAATAAACTATCCAGCGTTCTTAATTACGTATTCTATAATAATAATATAAATATATAATATTGTAATAATCATATTATAACTGTGTGCTACGACAATGTGGAACAATTTTGCGATACCGAGAGAGATACAGAAAGACATGCAAAAAGTGTAATTCTCGTAAGTTTGACAAAAAGCTTGTTTTTAAATAGTCGTCCTTAATTATATGACCACCACTGTATATGTAACAGCTTTACAGAAGTTGCCTTTTGGAAGTAACGTAGGTACTCACCAGCCCAAGCCTCCATCATGTCGATGATGATATAGTCTATGAAGCCAATCTGCGAGCGCGGTATGGAGCAGGTGGCCCGGTCGAACATAGGCATCACCACCGGCAGCTCTTTAGCTTTCTCCTCGTCTGTTTGGAGGAAGTATTCTTCCGCAATCCTGGAATGAATTAGGTATGATTTTAGTAGGTAATTAGTGGCACAAACTAATAGATCGAAACGAGAGAAGCGATTTAGTTTAGTATTGAAAAATGCGTTTTATTAAGAGCCACAGGTAGATTCAACTTTCTGGTTTCTTGTTTTTTAATTTAAAGTTTATTCATAAGGAAGAGTCATAAGAACAGTCTTACAGTCTAACTACTCTGATGTAGCTATGAAGACACATAAACCTTAAAGTAGCTGTGATACCTGTATTTTTCGGATTGGACCCACCGACGTAGTAAGTACTGTTTGCTACTATCAGAGGGCTGTCTATAAAAATCCTGATTACAAATTCTATTTATTTATATCAATAAGACCATTAAAAAGAACTTTTGAACGTTAACGCTGACGGCTAAAAACCCCTGTATCAAATGAAATAAAATGGGTACTACTCTTGTCGAATAAAAGTGTAACAATATTCGGTATAAATTAATATTTATATTAAATAGTATATGAGGATGATGCCACTTAAATACTACGTATAAATTTAATGAGACACACCTCCTTGCCCATTCGAAGGCAAACTTTTGCGGCCTCGACGCGTTGGACACATCAGCGCACTTGATCATCATTCTCTTCACCAAAACAACGTTATCCGGCGACGATAGCGCCGTCGTATCCAATGCCAATGGTTCTTGCTGGAAAAGGGAAGAAGATAAAATTATACGCGATTTTGGAAGGAGGATGCCAAGTTCCTCGGTATTCGAAATACACACATCAAAAGTGTCTAGGGATCAACATATATTTTTGCAATAACTTTTCTCCTGATTGATATTAATTAAAATTTTCTTTAAGGATTCATCAAATAAAGTGTTTTCGTTTGTCACAGTAACGATACACCAAGTCACCTTTGCATTAATAAAGAAATTTGCCATTTTCCTAATAAAGGGATTTTTGACATTTGAACCACTAACATTAAAGTTCGAAAAAAAGACTGAAATAACAGTTTTCTTTAAAATTTTATTGGGTAACTTAAACAATTAATAATCCGTGTTTCTACCGCGAATACTAACAACACAAGAACATCGGTTTGGCATACTCAAAATGAGTTCATCCAAATCACGCTGTGGAATGGCCGCCCATGTTCGTTGCAACAACAAAAAAAGGTCTTCTTGCGACTGGATACCCTCCATATTCGGCAGAGCTCTTCTCTGTAGCATATCCCATGCATGCTCAATCGGGTTCAAGTCTGGCGACTGAGCAGGCCAGAGCAGGACATTGATGTTAGCTGCGGCGAGAGTCTGTCTTACAACTCTTGCGGTGTGCGGTCGTGCATTATCATGCATTAACTGAAATAAGGGACCGATTTGCACTTGTAGAGGAACGATGACGTCAGATACAATCGTCTCAGCATAAATTTGAGCGTTGAGGTTGCCTCTGATCCAAATCAACTCAGTTCTTCCGCCGATCCAAATACCCGCCCATACCATGATGGTTCCACCACTATAAGGATGGACTTCCTGGCAGGATTTTAATCGCTGTTGGCGTCCAGGGGTTCTCCAGTGTCGTATACGTCTTGTATCCGGTCTCATACCAAAACGAGACTCATCAGAAAAGCACACGAAACGCCATTGTTCTTCTGCCCAATTTCTGTGTTCAAGAGCCCATTGATATCGAATCCTACGATTGTGCATTGCTATAGGTGGTACCCGTAGCGGTCTTCGGGAATGAAGGTTCACTTCATGCAAGCGGTTTCTGACTGTTTGGTCGCTAATTAAGTTCCCTGAAGAGTGATGAAGCCTCACGGCTAACATCATGGCGGTTATTGTTGGAGCTCTTCGAGTTAAGATTTGAATGTATCGGTCTTGTCTCCGTGTGGTGCAGCGATACCGTCCTCCATGGCGCTCAGCCACGGTACCAGTGCTTCGGTAACGTGTCCAAAGTCGACTGATAACACTCTGACTTGTATTCAGAGCTAAAGCCACAGTACGTTGCCGGGAACCAGCTTCTATCATTCCCACGGCTCTGAGCATTTCTTCCCTGCTTAAATGACGTCGCCGCTCCATAATAACGTTGGTTTTAATCAGTAGTAGGGAAACAGTAGCACTAATAATGTCTTCAATGCGTTGTATGCTCAGTATTTATATGTATCATCTATGGTTGTATGTTTTTATGGGGAAAATATTGACAGCTGATTTTCATCTTTTACTCGAATTTGATTAACAGTTCCTGTTTCAAATTATGAAATGCACCAAAAAGGATCCATATAAATTTATAAAATCATAAATTGATTACAAAGCCACATCTCAATCTCAAGAAATCCGCATAAAAATGCTTGATCCCTAGACACTTTTGATGTGTGTATTTGAAATTGAAAGTTATTTATTTCAGAGAAATTATTTGCAAATAGCTGTTTCTCTTTATTTTATCTGTGTCTTTGGATCCAAAATCCGCTGTGATTACCAAGAAACGGAAATGTTTTAGGGATCGAAATGACGATAGCTGAGGTTTCCAGACAAGAAGTCTATAGTATTAGGCTAGTTTTCTTGGAAGATATGGCAGAATTGTATATCTCTGACAAAGGTTAAATTATAGAATCACTTGGAACTGACTTTTTCCCTTCTTCCTTCCTTATGAAGGTATCTATCGGACTCTAACTAACGACTAAAACCGACCCGTATTCCCTCCCGTGTTCACTTGCGCCGGCAGCTGCGGAAGTTCTTAAATAATCTTCAACACTACCCCCCACTCCAGGTCAAGTCAAGGTGGAGAAGTTACGTGCTTGACTTCCCCCATGAGAAAAGTCCAAGATCAAAAGCAACTTACATCAGTATGCATATTATCCTCCTTGCTACCGCTGGACTTTGCATAAAACACGTTGACGAACTTGGCGAGATGCTCGAAGTGCTTGGTCATCTCCGTAGCGAGGATCATGTCGATCACGTTGTGTCGCACCTGCTTGTATGTGTCGCGGTCCATATTTTTGAAGATGTTGACTCGGTCGTCATCTGTGGAGGATAGAACATGATGTGTAAAGAAGAAAATATAGAAATTAAGATTTGATAGCTAATAATACTGTTTTAACTCATAATGCCAGTAATACCATCATGCGCTTGAGTCTATCGAGTCAAAGCGTCAGAGCCTTGAACCTCAGCGATGTGTTACAAGCCTATAAGTTTTCTATCGGTTACATTTCGGGGAGCATGCGAAATGAATTACACAGTCTAATTTCACCAAGCCCGTTCCGTCATCTAAATATTTATAACTCAAAGGTGACTGACTGACTGACATAGTGATCTATCAACGCACAGCCCAAACCACTGGACGGATCGGGCTGAAATTTGGCATGCAGGTAGATGTTATGACGTAGGCATCCGCTAAGAAAGGATTTTTGATCAATTCCCACGGGATCGGGATTTACACGGGAAAACTTGCCACGCGGACGAAGTCACGAGCAACTGCTAGTCGGCCTATAAGACGAACGGCGATGCGCCATCGTTACATAGTGGAACTACCACCCATACGCACAAAAGGTTTTGGGAAAACTTTCATTGTGCGTACACCTAAGGCATGGAATTCCCTGCCGGAGTCTGTGTTTCCCGATAGCTATAACCTGGGGATCTTTAAGTCAAGAGTGAATAGGTTACTTCTAGGTAAGCGTGCTCCATCTTCGACCATATCATCACTTACCATCAGGTGAGATGATGGTCAAATGCAAGCCGATAAACAATAAAAAAAGGTCGATGGTATGATATCTGAATAAACTTTTCCAATAACGGTTGCAGGTAAACTAGTACAAGGACATACAAAAAGGAATCTACGGCAGCGCAAAGGATTTTCCCATTACGTCTTGCAGTTTCTGTGAAGCTCAAAATATGCATCATAGTAGTACCTAGTAATAATACACTTACTCAACGTCAGCTTGAAGGTCAAGGCAGCATGGTGCGACTCAAGTACGCTGACGTCATTATATAGCACAGCCAGTGGATGCCGAGCGTTGCACAGAAAAGCTGACGATGTTCCCGGGTGGTCTACGTCATGTGCGGCGGCTGCTATCAGAGCTGCGGCGGCTTCAAGAGGCTCCAGAACTGACTTGAGCCTATCCTTCTCCAGGAAGAATGCTACGGCCTGGAAAGTAAGAACAAGGCAAGTTGAAAAAAAAAGCAAAAATGACATTTTTTTTTTTTTTTAATATTTTTTTTTTTTAGTTAGGGCCACTCGTAGTTTAGCACGCTAGGGCTAATGTACTACTTAACCGGTCTTTAATCAGAAAGGACAAAAATAAAATGAGATAAAATAGATGAATATAAAACCGTCGTAATATAAGGGCAGAGGATCGTGCCCAGTGGGACTCCTTGTTATTTTTCTGTGCAATCATCATGATTTATTTTCGTTCAAACGCATTTTGGCTTTGAATACAAAAAAAAATTACCTGAAGCACATCAGCAGCATGCGTAGAGTTATGATACGTATTAACAGCATGGTAGTTGGTTTCCACGATGGTTAGCCAGTGCAGCAGGGTCCTCTCATCACACTCAAGCGCGGCGCACACATCAAAACGTCCGCCCATGAGAGCCAGACCGAGGTGTGCCAGTGGTCGGCCACGGGTCAGGTCTTCTAGTTTAAAGATCTCGAAGTCCCAGCTCAGTGCTGTGTCAAGAAGTTCGCGAAGCTGGCCTGTGGTCTAAAATTGGATGTGAATGATGGTGAGTCACATGTGAGGATAGTTAATAATTCCTAAGTTATCTAGGTCCTTACGTCAGTGCCTAGCAATATAAATATACTAAAACTATTTTCTCTATATTATATTTTTTTTGTTATTCCTACTAAAATAAGCCCCAGTGTTGGGAAGCTATACGGAGGAACTACAATGAGCGCAACGGGTTTGGTTTATATGTTAAAAAATATTGTAAGTAATAAAGTGATGGCTCCGATAGACCCACCAATGTAAACTATGATGCAACAATCTATATACCTTTAGAAGTACATAGTACACGGAATTTAAAATGTTAATAACAGAAGTTATTTAAGAAAATCGAGAAATGGTAAACCCACGCAAACTTTGTAGGCAGATGTCTGTTGGAAGGCACTATAAAAAATACTTTTCTCACGAATCTGTAAGAACGCTTTCTCTAAATATAACTTTATGAAGTATGTGTTTAACAAGGTATGAAGGTGCCACGGCTAAAGTAAACTGTTCAGGTGTTTATTATACTTATTTTTATTAATCTCCTTCCAAGATGAAGCTGAGAGATTTATAAAAAGACTACTTTAAAATACAAGCCAATTCTAAAAGCGCTCCTTTATATTTGTTCAAAGTTCAGGGCAATGATATTGAACATTTCTTTACTCGAGTCGACTATCGTATCTGTATAGCACCGATGCAATCCAATTAGGCTAGAATGATGAAAATAGTAAAGACCCTACTCTTAGCTGTATTAAATTAGAGAAAAATCTAATTATCTCAGCAATCCAATTACACTTATCAAATTCTTAAGCTAGAACTTTGATTAGAATAGTAGAGATCTTCAAAATACATAGAAGATAATCAGATTAATTACTAACCTTGTGCTTGATATTGGTCCTGTTAGTCTGTGATCTGACGACAGTAGAATCATTGCTGCTTCGTCGTGACGATAACGTATTGGTTGGGCCTTGCTGAAATTGAAATAACATTTATTTATTTATCTACTTTCTGAGAAGTTCACTATGATCATTTGACTGTTGGTAGGTATTCTACAATATTTAAAGCATGCTCTAAAGTTATAATACTAAAGGTTTTGTGTTTTTTTTTTTAAAGAAATCATGCCTTTTTTGTTTGCAATTTTTTTAATAGCTACGTATTTGTCTTTGACAAATTTAATGGAGGTTTATTTATGTGGCAGATTTAATATTATTTACAAAATTAGTCGGATTGTATTTAGTGCCTTTGTTAGTAAATAAATAAATGACTGGTTAAAGTGTAGTATGTGTGGTAGTAAAATAGTTTAAATATATTTCTAACGAATAACATGAAAATGTTAGGAAGTTTTATTAAATAGATAAACATTCCGAAAGGTTGGATAGACTGAGAGACAAAGATTATGTTACCCAGGGTTCATTTTACGGTTTTAAAACCTATTTATCCAGAAAACGGTTAAAAATAACTTGTAATATACGAACAACATCCAATTATTTGTTGAATATTATATATGATATGTACATCAGTACTAAGGTATAGATAAACATTCCGACAGGTTTGATAGACTGAGAGACAAAGTTTGTTACCCAGGGTTCATTTTACGGTTCTAAAACCTATTTATCCTGAAATCGGTTAAAAATAACTTGTAATATACGAACAACATCCAATTATTTGTTGAATATTATACATGATATGTACATCAGTCATTGTGCGACTATTGTTACGGTAAATTTACGTGTTAGTTGCTACTCTAGAAAGCCAAACAGTTTTGCAGGTAAATATATAACAACAATAATAAATAATTTAGATACAAAAAACTTAAAATCACTTAAAAATGAGCCCTGTGTAATAAGAAACGAAGCATGAATCACAGAGATCTATGTGCTGGGTATCTAAATAGTCTATATGTTTGAAGGTATAGACATAGACAGACTTGTAATTCCAAACCTCCTACCATAAAGAATAGGCTAGTGTTCACTTGCTCTCTCTTCGCCCCGCGAACAGGATCGTAAACAAATAAATACCACTGTTAGTAAATAAATACACATTACATGCATATATAACTTTGAATAACCTTAGCAAAAAAAAAGAAAAAAAAGTTAAATATCATCTATATAGACTTAATATTGGAATTAATTATTGTTATGTGTACAGATAACACCAATTTGAATACTATTTTAATAACTAAGTTTTAAATAATTTAATAGATACTAAGTCATACATGTGCAGGGTAGAATTACGTGTTTTGGTAAGAACAATAATTACGCATTGTGAATTATAATATTCGAAATTGTATAATACTGTAACATGGTGGTATCTAAGCTTAATCCAAGGCTTTAATAGAGTAATGTAACTCACCGATAGTAAAGCTCCGATGAGGTCAGTGGCGATTGGATCTTCAACACCACGCATTCTGGGATCATCTCCTCCCCTCATTTGAGGAGAGTACAGCTCTGACGTCCTCAGCATGTCTACTGCCCTGTCGATGCACGCCACTGTGGAGGGAGGTGCACCCTCCGTTGCCGCGGACAATAAGGATATCACCTTAGAAGACAAAATTGTTATTTTTACACCTTGATCACTTATGCTATATTTATTAGTAAAAGTCAGTTGAATCATAGCGGACGATGCTTCACTATTCATATTTCTATATTATCACAAAGGATGTGTTAATTATAAACTGAATCACTGTTTGCCAACAATATGTTGCAACTTTGCTTATTATAATGATATCAAAACACGAGTAACATTAAAGGAAAATAAGATAACAAAGGAAATGTGTGAATCAGAAAAATAAGGTCTAAAAGCGACATTTTATAAACGTGGTCATATAACAGAAGCATTGCAAATATTTCACGAAGTAAGTTTGTTACGACAACACTATATTTTCATTACGACTATCAGTGGATATGAAAAATTATTGCCCTCGAACTTTATCAAGGTAGCCGAAAGTTAGTAATAATGTAGATAGATATCTGCAGTCAAACATATGAAACAAAAGCTATAATATTAATACGTGGACATAAAGCGACTCATATATTGTATGAAATGTTCCTTGATGAAATATGTAATAAAATATAGTGAGCCACGTGTGTCGCATAAAAATATAATTTCTTTTGTATACATTGGCACATACTTTATAGTACTATCTTTTTTTTTTTTTTTTTTTTATTGTAATTCACAAAACTGGTGTACCTACAATCACACATTAAAACATAAAACACACAATATAATATGCCAGATTGACACCTACTAGATGTGAATCTAACATGCACAATAATAAGTCACTTACAATATTTAAGACAACGTACAAATTGCCGAAACCTAAATATCCAACGGTAACGAAAAATAGACAATTTAAATATGGTATATATAACAAACAAGGAGAGAAAAAAGGAGAGAAAAATGATACATAATAAAAAATATGTTTCTACATTATATCCCGTAATTTGGCTTTTATTGAGGTTACAGACCCAGCAAAGATATCTATTTCGCCTCGAACGGCGTTAGCTACAGAAAGTATGCGGCTTATGGGAGAAAAATGTCCTAAATTGGTTCGAGTATGAGGCTGGACGAAAGTTCTTCGATTAACTAAACGACTACTACTGCGAGGGATACTGATGTTTACCTTTTCTAAAAGCTCAGGAGAATCTATTTGACCATTTATGACTTTGAATAAGAACATGAAATCTAATGATTTCCGGCGCGTACTTAATGATGTCATTTTGTAATGTCTCAACCTAGAACTATACGAGTTTAGACTGCGACATCTGTTATCAGAATACGATAGGTGATACAGAAACCTCTTTTGAACACGTTCAATTCGATCTGAGTGTATCTGATAAAAAGGGTTCCATACCACACTACAATATTCCAAAATACTCCGAATAACACTGTTATAAATTGCAATAGTCAATGCTGGTTCCCCAAAGATCTTCATTTCCCTGACGATGAATCCTGATAATTTAGATGCCCGGCTGATCATGTGGTCATAATGGCTCCTAAAACTTAAACTGCTATCTACTAAAACACCTAGGTCCCTAATAGTGTCGACCTCTTGAAGCGGGCTGTTGTTTAGCGAGTAGCGAGTATTACATGTAATTTTTTTCCTGCTAAATTTGATGAAGTAACATTTATTTTGATTTAGAGTCATTTTATTTTGTGTACACCAATTATATACGTTATTTAAATCATTCTGGAGCTGAATAACGTCAGATTCGTTGTATATAGTTCGATATAGTTTTAAATCATCAGCAAAAAGTTTGTATTCTGAGCAAATTTTGCTACCCAAATCATTGATGAAGACTAAGAAAAATAAAGGTCCTAGGTGGGATCCCTGGGGCACCCCTGACGGAATGTAAAACTGTTTGGATTTAAAACCCTCTTTTGTTAAGTATTAGCTGTAAACATTTCTCATAAAAATACTAATGTGTTGAAGACTTCATGGTTTATTACATTCATTTCATTTCATTTATTTATTCATTAAACAATTTACATTGTATTTGAATTTTACAATTATGTATCAATACATAAGCAACTAATACAAGAAAAAGTTATATATCAAGAACCGTTCACATATCAAACCATAAAAAACAAACTCAATAACAACCATGTCTATTCCATTTCACGCAATTAAAATGTGAATTAAAAGTAAACTAAATTTCAATTGAATGTAATTAGATGTCAATGAAATGTCAATCAAATTCAATTAAATGTTTGAATCACTGTTTATATGTCCAACCATAAAAAGCTCAAAAAATCAACCACGTCTATTCCAGGTTCTACAAACTAAACTAGAAATTAAGTGCTTATTAAATGTCACTAAAATGTAAAAATGTCAATTAAATTACCGTTCACGTGTCCAACTGTCCAAACAAAAATCTATTCCATGTTGTGTGAATTAAATGAGAATTAAAAGTCAATCAAATATCGAATTAAATATATCAAATTAAATCAAATGTCAATTAAATTAAATGCCAATAAAATAAAATCACAATTAAAACAAGTGTCTATTAAATTAAATGCCTACCAAAACAATTGTCAAATAAATAAAATGTTAATACCATATCAAATAATTCATACCCAAGACTTGGCATCGTTCGACATAAAATCGGACACTGAATATAAACACTTTTCTAATAGGAAGGCTTTCAGTTAGGCCTTGAATAAGTTAGTGTTTTAGACCAAAGTTTTTAGATCACTAGGTAACCTATTGTATAACTCGACAGCTTGGTAGCGTGAACAATGCTTTGCTATGTTAAATTTGGGCACCATTATATTTTTAATAACTTTCATTCGCGTGCACTCTTTAAGCTCTCGTTCTTTTTGTGATTCATTGTGATTTATTGATTTATATATTTTGCAAACTTGCTTAGCAGAACTAGTATATACAAACTTGGAACTGTAGGAATGCCTAATTTCTTAAAGTATTCTTTGCATAAATCACGCTGTGAAATTTTAAAAATAGTTCTGATGGTATGCTTCTGAAGGATGAATGCTCTTTGGCAGTTATAGTTATAGCTATTTCCCCAAAACATGATTTATTTATCTTAACCTAGATTCCACCAAAGCATGATAACATTCTTTAAGTAGCTTTAAGTCTATTTCATCCCTGACGCTTGTAAGTGCATAACATGATGAGGATATAGAGGTATCAACAGCCGCAAGCTCTTGTTTCCAGTTTATACCTGAATCAATATTTACACATAAGAATTTTACCTCATTTACCAATTCAATTATTTCTCCGTTTAATGTCACATCTATAGTGTCAGTCTTACGAGATGTTGTTTTAAATAGCATTATATTTGTTTTATTTGCATTAATTATTAGCTGTAAACCATTCAGAAAGATTTTCTAAAGTTTTATTTACTTTAGTGGATAATTCATTTAAATCATGCGCTCCAATGATTACGTTTGTATCGTCAGCAAAAAGAACACACGAAGCTTCAGGCTGAGTAGTGTTTATAAAATTTAATAAGTCGTTTGTAAAGATAAGATACAATATTGGGCCTAAAATTGAGCCTTGAGGCACCCCGCGTCTTATGTTCGTCATTTTTGATTTAAATGCTATTTCATGATTATCTTCATCAATGTTTTTATTTCAACAAACATTCGTCTATTTTGCAAATAAGATGTCATAAGTTGTAAAGCATCACCTCTAATAACATAATGTTCCAGTTTTGTAAGCAATAATTGATGATCTATAGTGTCAAATGCAGAACTTAGGTCAATAAATAATCCAGTCACTGCGTCATCAATGAGAGTGTCTATGGCATCTGAAGTTCCAATGCCCTTTTGATACGCAAATTGCCTTATATGGATTATTTTATTTACATTTAAATGTACCATCAGTCTGAATTTAATTAGCTTTTCAAATAGTTTCGACAAAGTTGGTAGCAAGGATATTGGCCGGTACTTTTTTCGATCAGTCCTTGTACCCTTTTTATATATCGGAATTACCTTAGCCAATTTGAGTTGATCAGGAAATATCGATTCTTTGATATATTTATTAAAAAATTCTGAAAGAGGATGTGCTAAAAATGTTCCCCTTAATAATTGTAATTGGTAAGTCATCCATACCCACAAGATTTTTTGTTAGCCATGTGACACACAATATTTTTTATCTCATTTGATGTAGTAGTATTGTTTCAAAAGTTTCTGTCTGCTATATACCTATTACGTACGGATTTTATTTGTGAACACGTTTTTTCAAGTCCTAAGTGGTAGGCAAAGCAGCCTCTGCGAAATAACAAGGTAGTGACTCCGCAAGATATTAAAAGTTGCAACGCAAGTAACCTTTAACATAAAAGAGTTTAAACAGACGGCTTTAACAACGCTCTTTAAAACTTAAAGGGTTCCATACCTTAGTAATAGGAGCTTCAAGCGGCAAGCCTTGCAGCTTCGCAAGAGAAGTTCGTCGCAAGCCATCGGACGCGACTGAGCGTACATCCAGAGACCCTCGTCGGATGGAGTGCAGGGATCCTCGACCACGCTCGTTCTCTATCGCGTGGGTTGGTTCGCACACGAACACTATGTGCGAAGTGCTCCTGGAAGAGAGATAGAAGAGTTATAAAGAGATGTAAGTAAATTGATGATGAAAAGAGTAATTTGCTGGAAACGTAGATATAACCGTGCGGGCGGGCGAACAAGTCAGGCAGTTCCATTTACACTCTGCAGAATATTTAGGATCATCCCTAAACGTAGGCAAATTTTCTAAAACGTTTACCGGTCAAACGTCAGTCTACAAAACTTTTTACTAAAAAATTAAACCGACTTTTTCTGCAACTGTTTTTATTTCAATCTTTTTAGTTGGTCGATTTATAATTTACCTAATTACAAAATACTAAATGTCAACTACTTATAACCTTTTACAAAATATTTCTTTTCCCAATGCCGGGCCGGTAATTGTTGAGGAGTTCTCCTGGTACTTCACCATCAGCTTCACTTCACCATATGCAGTGTGACGAGCATGTTGTGCTTACTAACCATATTCAAGTAATCGAAGCGGAACCCATGAAATACTTATTATTCCTACTTATATATTGAGTAGATCTAGTGGCCATCTGTGGTCTTCATCATCAGGTCCACTTCACTAACGGTGCTTTTCAAATGTAACTACACAAGTTAATTTAAAAAATACTCAAATCACTATAGGTGTGCCTATAATATTTGAAGAGTTCCCTCGATTTCTCAAGGATATCATCATCAGATCCTGACTTAGTGACAATGGCACCAATTTTGAAGTATACCCTTACAAACAAAAATAAAGAATTTTCCAAATCGGTTCAGCCGTCTTCGAGTAATCAGTGATCATACGTAAAAAATAATATACGCGTTGACTTGATAACCTCCTCCGTTTTTTTTCGTCGGTAAAAAATAAATATGTAAGTAGGTACCTGAGATCGCAACTCCACAGCAAGGGAAATGATGCAAAGAACATGTCTCAAATATCATCAAAGAAACTATATGCGGAAGATCATTACTCAATGGTCTAGTATCCCCTGATCACGGGTTATTTCGCGACAGCTGTGGTCGGTATTTGAAACCACAGAAATGTGAACTGCGCATATATTGCTACTACATAATTATTATTGTTTTCATGATGATATTCCTGTTAAATTTATAAATTACATATCTCTGACTTTATTTATTGGTGAATAATTACCGTTTCAACCGTTAATTAAGCCTACGTCATTAGCGTTGAGGATATTTTGGTACCAAAATTCTTTGTTTTGATATAATAATAAATTACGTTTATTTGCAGTTATTTAAACAAGGAAAGTTTGCAGATTCATCCGTTTAGGCGAACAGTATTTAAACAAAATTTCGACTATATTTCAATAACGGTGTCGTAGAGTTTGAAAGTAGGTGATAACTAAGTTTAACTGTAAACAAAATCTAAATTTACGAAACACAATCCACAAAGTCTTGGTAATATTTCTCCGTGGATATGAATGTGAATTTAATCTCTTTGCGGAAGAAAATTTAACAGATGGAGTAACTAATTATTCAATTATCTGAGCGTACTTATTAATTCTACTTAAATAATAGAAATAATCTTTTTTATCCTACATAGTTTTATTACGATTAGATTAGATGGTGGTTAATAATTAAAGCTTAATAATTTCATTACATTAATTTATTTGCCACAAATTGTTGAAATACTGATAATTGTTATCTGACTTATAGAAATGTAAATAAACATGTACAAACATTTTCACCATTGTCCCCTAAACTTGGCAAAGTCAGTATCTAAGTATAATTACATATAAAAATAAGTAGATTACTTGGTGAGACCGATAGCAGCTCCTCGGCAAGGCAGCAGGATGGGGTCGGGAGCGGCGCGACGACGCAGTGTGATCGGTGCTTCCCAATCACGGGCCCCAGAGGTGGCCTGGCGCAGGGCTTCGCCCCCGGCTGTCTCAGTCAGCACCTTGGGGCCCTCGTCCACCCTCCACCCCAGCACCTTGCACCAGGACTTGTTGGCCAGCTGTACAACACGAACGAGTTTGATTTAAAGAACTATAAACAAAAGTTTCGCGCCAAATGTCAAAACAATAGCGATCTAGCACGCGTGCGCTGCGCTTCCACTGTGTTACTCCACTACTTGACTCAGTTGTGTTAATGTTAACTATTCATTGTCCTGAATAAATAAACCTTACGGCTAGATTATAAACAGGACAAAGAATACTATGCCTTACTTTTCCGGCACTTTCGGGTTTTCTGCAACGTAGACCCTTTTATAAAAAATTGGCCAAGTGTGAGTCAGACTCGCTCATGAATGGTTCCGTAGTAATTATAATAATATAATATAATAAGTATGTATATTTATTTGACAAAAAAAACCTTACAAATTTCTTAAAACTAGCTTATTTACATTTTTACAACTACGTCAAATAACTTTGTTTTTCATAGTGTTTTTATAAATTACAAAGTTATATTTGCGGTTTCAGAAAATATGCTGTATCTCAAAAACTGCTGACCCGATCTCATTCAAACCAATTTTGGTTGAAAGTTTACATTAAGATCTATAGATATATATATTTTTTATTACACACATTTTACCACTTTGGAAGCGTATATCTCTTAAACAATTATTTTTATGAAAAAGTGGTTTTAGAAACCTCAATGTCATTTTTAAAGACCTGTCTATAGATACCACACACGCATAGGTTTCACGAAAAAAAAAAACATTTCAGTTTTGGTTCCATGTATGGGGAGACCCCTTTACTTTAATTATTTTTTTTCTTTAAATCGGAAAGCGGTTCATAGAATACATCTACTTACCAAGTTTCACATAGTCCTAATAGTTTCGGAATAAAATGGCTGTGACATACGGACGGACGGACAGACGGACGGACGGACGGACGGACAGACAGACAGACAGACAGACAGACAGACATGACGAACCTATAAGGGATCCGTTTTTTGACATTCGGCTACGGAACCCTAAAAATAGGTTTCACTATGGAGGTCAAACATCTATACAATTTTTTTTTTCAGGGGAATGTCGAACTCCCTCCGCTTTGGGTGGAGTGGACTTTGGCAGACAAAAACGCATCCTGTTCTCTAGTTACCTTTGCGTTCCGGGGCCGCGGTATCTCGTTAGAAAATTCCCGCAACCCCGTAAACAACCTGAATAAGAGATTAGGTGCAACTCCACTTTGTTCTACCAAAAGGTATTGGTGGCCATCATCGCTATAGTCTATTATAATCGCATTACCAGATCAGTGTACTAATGAGATACGACTAGAACTGCCTCATTGGTCTATTGATTGCAAGTGCGATTGCTGAGCACGAGGTCTTGGGTTAGATTCCAGGGTCAGGCAAAAGTGCTATTGGGTTTTACTATTACAAATATCTCAGTAGTAGCCCGAAGTTTGAAAGTTGGCGTTATGATACCCCTGTGCCTCGGAAAGTCCGTTAAGATTTGTATATTTTAAAATCAAATTTCAGGAAAAAAATCGATAAATATAAAAATAAATAAAAATAAATCGATAAATTGTGATTCGTGCCATACTACTCGCAATTTAACGCATTAATTTACGATAGATTTAATCTCGATAGATTGCCAACTTTCCAAAGGCTGTCCCTGATTGTTTGGTTTTGCTTTAGGACGTTCGACCATAGAGTTACGGATCGTTCCACCAATCAACGCGCCACATGCGTTCCGTTGTATACCATTTCTTAATTTCACGGTTTCACTTCGATATAATATAATAATGCGTTATATTGTATATTACGGTACAGACCACAATTTATCGATATCGGTACAGATTACAAACTCGCGAGATATATTATAATCTAACGGTTTTTGCAATTTTACGGTGACGTATACAACATGTAACATAATGCACATCCTAAATTTTTTTTTTCAATTTTTTTTTTAAATATCTATATCTAAGTAAATTCCATTAGGACTACCCCGGGTATACACATAAACATATACCCCATGACATATAAACATATATGTAAACTTACGAGTATCCTCTGCTGTTCGTCTGTGACGGCTATCAGATCACGACAACGGTCGGCGGCTGCAGCAAGCGCTGCCACAGCGGCGACATGCGCGCGCACAGATGCGCCCGCGGCGCGCGACTGTAGCACTTCAGCGCACCACGCTGTGGCACTCAGGGTTTCTACCATCACCTGTTAAGGATATAAGAGATCAGTAAGGTAAAGAGAACAAGTAATGTTCTATCAAAGGAACAGAATCAACACAAGATGACAGTAGGTATTGTCCAAAATTAAAAAAAAAAAAAACAAAATTCGGAAGACCGCCTATTGAAAAGTCCACCATTTATTTTTCAAATCCTGAGAGCAGGGCAGGGCAATTTCATTGTAATTTTATTAAGGTTGTATAAGCGAAAGAAATACGTAAGGCTACGGTTACAATTCAATTCAGTAAACCTTAAGAACTGTACAAATGTGGTTTGGCGTTTTATAATTGAGCATGTGTATTTTGTTTGATGGTGATGTTAATTAGGCAGGTATTTTCAGAAGTGTGCTGGTTGTGGAAGTATGTAGTTCGTTCATATCTATTATGGAAGCAATGTGTAATTCTAATGTTGCTGGAATACATAACCTTGCATAATATCTAAACTTTATGTTCATGTGATAGTCCCTCGTCTACCAATGTATTAATTTGTCTTAAAATTAAATCCTATTATCAGACTAACGGATGCACAGAAATAGGACGTTTATTATTGCTGCTTCATTTCTAAATGATGAAATTACAGACGGTGCGGTGCGGCGCACAGCGGCAAAGAGCTCTTACGTAGGTTTATTCCTTGTGCACTGGAAATATCTCTGCAATTTCCCTTCTCTAGCTAGAATCACATAATGAATGCAAATTGAAAGCTACGGAAATGTGAATACTTGCTCTGAGAACTATTTCTTCGAAGAATTTTTAACAAGGAAATGCAATAAAGAAAACCTGAAATAAAAGATACATAACCTATGTATTATTCCAGCAGTAGTGGCCCAGTGGAAACAGGTGCGACTTGTAACCAGAAGGTCGGGGGTTCGAACCTAGTCAGGCACATTACTTTGTCCATTAATTAGGCTCAATTTACACCGCCGCGGAATGGAATGGAAGCGAACGAAATTGTACATAGCATAATGAACTTTATGTCAATTATATAACATACAAACTAAATAGGAGCCAAAAAAGGTCGCGCGTCTTCCGCGGAATCCTCGCGCATTCTCGAGAATTCCCCTAGCTACTGTCGTTTGTATGTTATACAATTGACATAAAGTTCATTATGTTATGTACAATTTCGTTGCAAAAAGTCGCTTCCATTACATTCCGCGGCGGTGTAAATTCGTGAAGGAATACATAGTGATGAAACCGGAATATCCCAGGACTAAAATTCAAGTGACATCCACTACCCTCACCCGGCCAGGGTGGAGGATTATGGTCTTGAGTGGGCACGTAATAGGTTGACTTGTTATTATAATTATTTTGTTTATTATTATTATCCAGAGTCCAGGTTGTAAACAATAGGTACGTGTGCTACTTACTATGGGTAAGTTTTCTCAAAACCCTTACCAGAAGGAAGACGACAAAATTGAGTTATCTACAAACACGTGGGTCGGTCAAATGACTGAATTTATTGATATTTAGTAAGTTATTCGAAGTTACCATAAAAGAAATATGTAGATATAAGATCATTATTGTAGATAATTTTTTAATACCTACAACTCTAACCCTACCATACAAGGTATGTGTGTACATACGTCTTCTTAATCTTAATCTTCTTAACATAGTATAAAGCAAAGTCGCTTCCCTGTGTCTGTCCCTATGTATGCTTAAATCTTTAAAACTATGCAACGGATTTTGATGCAGTTTCTTTCAATAGAAAGAGTGATTCAATAGGAAGGTTTTTAAGTATATAAAATGCATAATATAGTAGAGGAACACTGATCATTTTTAAGGTTTCTAATGTGATGTCGCAAATAAACACATTTTTTTGCGCTTGCTTTGCAAACGCTGGCTGAACCCTATGAGATAGATCAAAATAATGTACTACAGTATTGTACACCATAAAAAGGTCAATAAAAATGTCCTGGATGGCATCTGTCTATCTCTTATAGATAACCCACAACAACCATTTTGTATCCTTTACTTTTTACGAGAAATACGAGCATATTTTACGAAGTGATTTTAAGCAATACAGCATTAATCCTTATCCAAGTAAGTACCATAAATACATTGTGCATTTAATATAAATCAATATTGCCCTTTATAAAATATAATTTAAATAAATAGTTTCGAAGATATTACAGATTTAAAATGCAAGGAAATAGCCGTTGCCGCGCGGTGCCGGCGGAGGCTCGGCGCGCGTGCCTATGTTGCTTAGATTTGAGCGTTGAATGTTTTTCCCATGGTAAATTATGTGTCGCACTTTCAAGAGTAATCACTAAAGAGAACATGTATATCGAATGACAAAAAGGCTGTCAACGATGTATATAAAGACATTCTATAGTATATTTAATATAAACATTGCACCCGTGCGAAGCCGGGGCGGGTCGCTAGTAGTATTATAAAAGCGAAAGTAATTCCATCTCTCTATCTATCTGTTTGTTATGCTTTCACGTCTAAACGAGTTAATCGATTGGTGAAATGTGATAAAGAAAAGGATTAGATCTTGGATTAGATATCCTCCGTATTTATATTTATACCTGACAATTTGTTACACAATATAGTCCTGCTAATACGAAAATATTATTTTAAAAACATGCACAAGATGGTGTTTTTCACCGTGTTTTTACGCTGTACAAGTCAATCAAGCATATCCTAGCCCAGCCTAGTGAGGTGGTGGTAGTGGTTTTAGTGGTTCAGTATCCGCCAGGGAGGTACAGAGAAGTCCTGAGCGGTCTTCTAAGAGGACTTAGGGCTTCCCTCCATGTGCTGATACAGCTGTGCTGTGCTAGAGCGGGGTGCTTTTATTTATTACATATTTTATTGTACACCTTACAACAATAATATTGTAACCTTTTTAGGGTTAGGGTGGGTTTCAGCCAGTAGAAGTCTGTTTCCCCTTCTGATTAACCCGGAAGGGGAGGAATCATTTGATGTTTCCCTCCCGAACGAAAAAAGACCCATTAATTAGTTTAGTTATTTGTTAGCTATTTAACTTAAATGCTATTAAATAAATCACCTAGATATTCGATCGAATTTTTCAATTATATTGTCATCTTTTCTCATTGTCAACTCCGGAATCTATACTAATATTATAAAGAGGTAAAATTTGTTTGTATGTAGGGGTTCATCTCTGGAACGAATGAACCTTTTCTAATATTTTTGCATTGGCAAGTAAGGTGCATTATTGTTACGTGGGTTTCCACTCGGATTTAGTTGCGGTCGAAGTGCTATTTTCAAATAAAAGGCTAGTGAAAATAGACGTAGCCTGGCTGCTTAACAAAGAGCTAAAACAGCCCCCTATTCAAAGTCACTATAGGGGAAATTAAAGGCGACACCTAGCAAGTACTAGCAGCCCACTAGCTACAACACCATCTTATTACGTGCGGTTAACCGGGCGCTTGAGCAGTTGAGCTAAGTGGCTCACATTTACATAAACTCATTGCTATTCACTGAAGTCATTGTAAGCCGCGTTAGTTCAGCCTGCTCCTCTTGTCTCCTGTTATTGACTGGAAACTAGGTAAAATATGCATCGGGGGTAAGTGTACCAGTGTCATGATAATAATATTGTTGTGTTTACATGGATAAATGTGGGCATTTAATGTTGGCTGTTGTTCATAATTTTATTGTGGCTATTTAGTGAAGGATTTTAGTTGTTTTCTTGGTATTTTTGCTTGGTTCACAATGGATTAGTTGTAAACAAATGCAAGGACTGGCTGAGAATTAATTAAAAAAAACTTGTGGAACGTCTAATTACTTTGAATTAAAAATACCATAGCACTCAATCAGAGTTATTAATAAAAGAAGAATGACAATTCTGAAAAAGTGTCAGTCATGTTTTTACAGATTCCTTTTCAGAATAACGGTATTTATGTTTAAAATAATTAAATATTATCGATTTTGTAACATATATAAATCTTTTCTTAAAGATGTTTATACATATATCAAATTGGTTATTAATTATATCGCATGGCATTATTTTTCGTAAATTAAAACTAGATGAAGCCGGTATTTCATAGGTTTTTGAGGAGAAATTCCGAAAAAACTTACTTTTCCTCCTCGTTATAAAGTTATCCATGCAAAGCACAGTTCTACAGATTCCCCAACTGAATTTCTTTTGTAACAGAAAATCTAAGACGGCAAGTTTTTTGCCGTCTGACTGAACTGAACGTGTTTTGACGTCAGACATCGGGTATTGTGTTGTCTTGTTACGCTGAGCTTTTTAGGGTGCCGTAGCCGAATGGCAAAAAACGGAACCCTTATAGTTTCGTCATGTCGGTCTGTCTGTCCGTCCGTCTGTATGTCACAGCCATTTTATTCCGAAACTATTAAGACTATATATGTGAAAACTGATAGGTAGATGTATTCTGTGAACCGCTTTCCGATTTTAAGAAAAAAGAAATAAAAAATACGGGGTGCTAAAAAAAATATTTTCTAAAACCGCAAATATAACTTTCTAATTCATACAAACACTATGAAAAACAAAATTATTTGGCGTGGGTACTACGGAATCCTTCATGGGCGCATCTGACTCGCACTTGGCCATTTTTTTTTGATAAAGCTGTGGTAGCGTAGTGGTAACAGGTATGACTTACGAGTTTGGTTCAAACCCGGGAAGGCACATTACTTTGTGTATTTTTCCTCCTCAACACAGTTCTTCCCAAAAATGGTAAAGGAAAACCGACATTATCCTTAGTCCTCTCATTAAGAGGCCTCTGTGCCTTAGCAGTGAAAACGTTATAAAAACAATATGAATAGCCTCGAAATATCGTCATTTTTGTTATGAGCAACACAAAGCAAGTCATTGTAAGATTTTCAACTGCGATATTGTTGAAACATATTGCTACAAGATTGTACTTTTTACTGCTTTTAACTTGTAGTAAAACGGCTTACAAAGCGTTCTTTGTATTGTACGGCGTACCTTACGTAGTTGAACCTGTATGGTTATTAAACTGATCGTGAGCTGACGTAGACTATCCAGTATCTACCGGAGTTGTTAGCAATAACGTAAAACGAACCCTGTACCAAATCGCTTGCAGCAACTTCTACTATGTCTGTACTCTGTAGTAGTAAAACAAAATACATAGGTGCAAGTTAGTATGCTTAAGTATTGTATCTCTGAGGTTCCGGGAAAAGGGTAGCACCAACACACTGCTAAATGTGGTGTCGGACTGAGTGGATAGCTAAATATTGTTTTATTGATTAGCTATAAGTATTTGCTACTGCTTATTAGCTGACATAATATGGAGCTGTACCGATGTGTGCTTAGTCTGAAATAAATATTTTCATTAACATAACCGATAACTTTACTGGTTATGTTTGAACAGTGTTCCTTTCAGTTATAACTTTGGTTCTTGCTGTTAATAGTGAGTTGGTTTACAGACGAAGAAGGAGGCAGCTTTATTTGCGTTGATACAATACAACAACGCATTCAGGGTATTAGTAGGGTTGCCGTGTTACTACGGTGCCTCTGGTATGTTCGCAGAAGTGAGCATAGGTTAGATAGATTTTCATGTTTTCTAATGAAGCGCTCCTTTTTTATTCCTCGGAGCGCTCCTTTTAGTATAACATGGTATCGGGAGCGCTACTAAAAGGAGCGCTCCGAGGAATAAAAAAGGAGCGCTCCGAGGAATAAAAAAGGAGCGCTTCATTAGGTGCGCTTCAAAATGGTAGCGCTTCGAGGAATACCTCAAAATCAGCATACAAAGTAAAAAAAAGAGCGCAACGTAAACGCAACTATTTAGTTATATATCTTTGTTCTTAATTAGTTGTGATTTTTCTATACCCATAATCCAGTGCTTTTTTTTTTTTTTTAACGTGGTAAAATTATCAAATAAGTCCTCCCACTCCGGGCAGGGTGGGAGGGACTGTCAGACTTTTACTGACTAAAATCCACGGTGTTCCTTCAATAACCCTTTACATACCGGGGCCACGGTAACGGGATGAGTCCCACGACCCCGGCGGGCTTCGGCCCTCTGCAGAGGGGGCCTCGTCATGTTGCTGACGCTCTTTGAGGCGCGCGTGGAACACGACGCGCCGTCGGCCCAGGCATGGTCCATGGTCGGACAGCGAGTTGCCCTTTACTCGCTGTCCGCATGCCCGCGCCTACGGTGGCCGGAGATCGACGGCCGACGTCCGACGCCGTGGGCGTCTACCACTGCGGCTGGGCTGGAGGGAGGACGCCATCCTCTCCCTCACGCGGCCCGCCTCCTCCTTCGGAAGCATGACTGCTTCGCAGAAGAAGGCGACCGCTTCCCACTCCCTCTCGCCCCGCAGCATGGCCTCGACCAATGCCGGGCGCGAGAGGTCTCCGCCTATAGCCGCCGTGAGGACACGTCGGTGCTCTGCCCAGGCGGGGCAGTCTTGCACCGTGTGCTCTACGGTGTCCTCAGGGCGACCCTCGCAGTGGTGACACCCAGGCGTTTCCTCCTTTCCCATCAGACACAGGTACCTCCCGAAACTTCCGTGTCCGGTGAGTATCTGCGTCATGCGGTAGGTCAGGACGCCGTGACACCGATCTAGCCACTCCTCAAAGAGGGGTCTTACCGCCGCAATTGCGGCGTGCCCGGCCGTCGGTTGCGACAGTCGTTCCCTCCATACTGCCCTGAGATCGCGCCGGAGCTCTTCCCGCCGCGCCTCGACTTCTCGAGGCAGCGGGGATACGCCCCGGCGCTGCGCCTCCACGCGCCATTCATAGACGCGCTGGAGGGCAGTCGCCTCCAGATCCCAGGGCAGCAATCCGGCAAGGAGGTTGGCCGATTCGCCGGCGATCGTGCGGTATCCCCGGATCATTCGGATAGCCATGACCCTCTGGCATGCGACCAACTTTAGTGGTCGCGTCCGGATGCACAGGGCCCACACTGGGGACCCGTAGAGGGCCATGGACCGCACGACGCCGGCGTACAGCCTTCGGCGGGAGGCGTTTGGCCCGCTGAGATTAGGCAGGAGTCGCCTGAAGGCGGCTGCTGCCCGGTTCAGCTTTGGGGCCAAACTCAGGAAGTGCTCCCTGAAGTTCCACCGGCTGTCGAGGACGAGTCCCAGGTACTTCATCGTCCTCCCGACGCCGATGCGAACCCCCTCCACCGTTATGTGGGACTCGGACCGTGGCGCGTTTCGACCGCCATGGAAGCACATGGCCTCGGTCTAGTGCAGCGCCACGTCGAGTCCCAACTGCCGGATCCTATGAACGACTGTCGCGACCGCTTGCGTCGCCAGGTCGGCCGCCGCCTGGTGCGACTCTCCCTACGCCAGGACGAGCGTGTCGTCAGCGTAACATACTACGCTGACGCCGTCAGGGAGGTCGCCGCGCAGCACCCAGTCGTATCCGATGTTCCACAGGGGCGGCCCCAAGACCGATCCCTGTGGGACACCGCACGACATCTCTCGCCGGTTCCACTCTCCCCGGTGACCGGGGTAGATGACGGCTCTGTCCGTCAGGTAGTCCTCGACTATGCGACGGAGGTAGGTCGGCACCCGGTGATACCGGAGTGCCTCCCTGATGCAACTCCAGGGCAGGGTGTTAAAGGCGTTGGTGATGTCCAAAGACACCGCCAAGACGACCCTGCCCCGGGATACCGCGTCCCCCGTCGTGAGGGCTCTCACGCGCATGATGGCATCCACCGTCGAGCGCCCCCTGCGGAAGCCAAACTGGCACTCCGCAAGATCCGGGCCCACCCGATTCAGGTGCCCGAAGAGGCGGTCTGCAATTACTCTTATTATTCCAGTGCTAACGTAAAAAATACTACAATCCATTTCGGAGCATCCTATCTTGCAGTGAAGCTCTGTCAGTGTTGTTTACTGTAAAGTCCCTCATATTGAGAGCTTTCTTAATTCAATTTTAAAATCAGCAAGTAAAGGAAACTCACCCGGTTGAATCCAGCATCCAGATAGGGGAGCACTGCAAAATCGTCCTTCAGATAGACGCTGCAACAAAGAGATTCATCAATTAGGAGTTGTCTAACTTCCCTCATTTCGTAGGTAATGCAAACAAGTAGATTTTTTGTTGGTCCTTAACTTGGTATTTAAATAAGAAAGAAAGAAAGAAAAAGTATTTATTGCCAAGAGACAAATAATACACTAAAAATAAAAATCTAGGTGATAACATAAGCTCACTTCATCATCCTGGCAACTCGCAACATAACTCACAACATATAAGGAATATATTGTAGCGACCTATTTTGTTATTGTAACCAGTTATTAATATAATACAACATAATCTTTATTTATAAAAAAGGGAGATCGTTACATAAATTACGTCTGCTTATGTACTATAAAATAAAATAAAATCTCCAACTAAGTGGCTGAACTGCTGTTCTCCCAGCTAAGCTACAAAATAGCCTGTATTAAGGAGTAACAGTGCCGAGCCCCTTTTATTAACATAGTGTCAAATACTTTTAAGTAGATTGTGGTATTACTAAAAATTTAAAAACAAGTGCTATAATTTATGCAAGGTAGGTAGGCTGAGAAGTAATCTAGATCGTATTTTTGTGTATGTTTGGGTGTGTGTTTGTGGATTTGTAAGTGAGCGCGTATCTGCGTGGAACCGTGGCTATGCGAGTGTGTGTAGATGAAAGAGGAGTGAATCAGTGTGGGTATAAGTATTGGGTGTGTGGTACAATACACAAGCTTGTCATAAGTTAATTTAAGTATTATTAGTTTGTTTTCAGTGTTTTCTTTTCAGTTATTCGTATCTATGACTCTAAATAATTAGCCAAGTGCGAGTCAGACTCGCCCATGTAACGCAATAACGCAAAATAACTTTATTTTTCATAGTGTTGACGAAAGAATACTGTGCTTAAACTATATGATATCGTGGCTTTTCACTAAGTTGCGTTATAAATAGCTGTTCCTAAAAATATACCTTTCATTTTTATTACATCAGCATGTAGGATTGTAGTTCATAGACTCTCATCCAAAAGGAAAGGGTACATAGAAATATAATGCCTCTCCTACAGTTATTAAAATATTTAGTTACATTGGTATATTTCTGTGTACGAGCCGTTTGCTGCAAAGCTGTTCTACAGTATAACTACGACAGTGCGGTATTTAGCTGAATGCTTTAAACATTTTAGTAAAAAAAAAAAAAAAAAGTAGGTAGTTTCAAAAACCTGAGTGGTTTTTGCGATTCGCGATGAATAAGTTCTGAACGTTTCAACAAAATTTAATGAACATTGGTAGGTTATTACTCTATTTAGTGGGAAGTAACCGTAGTTTTTGAAATGGGTAGCTAATTATTTTTAAAAGCTCGATGAAAGTACGTTTATTTACCTTTGCATGTTTTATGAGTCGTTGATGATTAAATTCATTTAGTTGTAATAACACCATTTAAATAAGATTAAGTAGGTAGTACCATCTCATAGAGAGGAGGCCTACCTCCCAGTAGAGGGTTGCAGGAATGTTCTAACGAGATGACGCGGCCCCGGACCACAAACGCAACTGAAGGAATTAGAGAGGGTTTTAGTAGAAGTCTGACTCTCTTGCGCTTCACCCAGAGTAGGAGGCGTCATTTGATGATTTTACCATCGAAAAAATATCTTCCAGTAGTGGGAACGTTATGGGCTGTTGTGTGTTTGTTTGTTGTAAACAAATATTCGGTAAGAATAAGTAGGTCACGCCACGCGATCTGGCTAGCGCCTGCGCTAGATGTTAATCATTTTAAATTTTCAATATTCCATCGTTCGAAAATTAAAATGATGTTGTTCTGAATTTTACAGAGCTTCCTGTGATGATTCATTTTAGAAAAACGAAGCGTTGTGGTTAGTCCTATTCCATTGTTTCAGCCGAATAAGTATTATATTTTTTTTCCAATTTCCTCATTGTCCGAGCTATAATCTCCTCTTTGTTGTAAAGTTTACTTTTTACCATGAAGATCAATGTCTGAAAGCTCTATAAACTAATTTCCATTTGAAAATTATGTGTGACACAAAAAACGTGTATGAAATACCCACATCACGGCGTATTAGAAAATTTTGTTTTATTTGAAACTAATGTAAAAATGAATTCTATTCTTTTAGGGGGGAGTAACTGGTGTCCTGAAATACAAGTCACGTCGTAGCTTAGGCACCAGACTCCCACAAATAAACATTGTTAATAGTAATTATTTTATCTTGTTTTTCCATTACTTTTTGTATAAGTGCATAAGTTAGGTTTGTGGAAGAAAAATAAAGATCCCACCAAAAACATCCTGTAAAACATTTGCCAAGTCCCGCCTAAGCTGCTTGTTTCTCTATAAAAAGTAATGAAATCTCTAAGCAAAGCGAAGCCAAGTCTAAGGATCTTTACTGCGATTTCTTTATTAATATAGTTAGATTTTATGTAACCGGCCGTTGAACATACTCTATGCACTTTTACTAGTTAATACATCGACGTCAATGGCCAAGTCACATAAAATCTAACTATATTAATAAAGAAATCGCAGTAAAGATCCTTAGACTTGGCTTCGCTTTGCTTAGAGATTTCATTACTTTTTATAGAGAAACAAGCAGCTTAAGCGAGACTTGGCTAATTTTTTACAGGATGTTTTTGGTGGGATTTCACTTCTTTTTGCAGAAAGATATTTTTTACTTGATTAGTTTCTTAATTATACCTTTCATTATTTTAGGTTTTCTTATTAGAATTTTTTTTTCTTTACTGGTGTAGTTTTTTTATTAGTAATCTTTCTTTTCTTTTTTTTTCCGGTCAACTGCGGACTTAGCCTATTTCCACCTTCAACACGAGGAGGTACTCCCAGCTTTGTGTTATTTTATTGAAGTACTTAGTGTGACTCTAGCACATTTTAATGTTCCTAAGACATTTTAAAATACTTTAGACTCCAGTTTCATATTCATTTATACGAAGGGGCTCGTCACATTGAATAACTTTTGTCAAGGCGCATTTCCATATCTCCCATAGTTCAGCTGAGCTCTTAGGATTCTTCATCAGATATTTCAGACCTTCAATTTTTTATATACATCAGTAGAAAGGGCTCATCACACTGAATAACTTTTGTCAAGGCGAATTTCCATATCTCTCATAGTTCAGCTGAGCTCTTAGGGTTCTTCATCAGATACTTCAGATCTTCAATTTTTTAATTTCAAAAGAAAAGGCTAACCATGCTCGATAAACTTTGTGAACATAGCATGCCGATAATTTCAATAATTTGGCTGGCCTGTTACGGTTTCTCCTCAGGGTCATAAGGTACTCTAGATCTTCCATGATCCTAATTTTGATAATTTTCACTTACAGATAATTTCAGCGTTCTAAATCTATCCAGAGGTCCCCAAATAGGGGCCTGAAAAGACGCCGAAATGGTTCCAGAAAAGGATGGTACGGCAGTGTTTGCTTTGCGCTCGACTTGGCGGGGGCACTACCGTGCCCCCAGATTATTGATTTTTGTTGTTTCTCTCAAACAATGTAAGATGGCAGCAAAACCGCTACAAGTAAATCAGTGTAATCTCGATGGACGATTCGCTGAAGCTAAATTAGTGTTTGGCTGAGTTAAATACTTCATTGAAATGTCTTCGAAATGTAGCAATAATATTTTATTACATTTAAGCACAAGGAGAAACGCGTCCGTTTATATGTATGTATAAATATTATGTTCCAGATTTAAATCTCCAGAACCAATTTCCACGGATTACATATTCACATTCGAGGAAAAAATTACCTCCTACATTGGATTGAGACAATTTTTCGAAAATAAAGAGGGTAGGTACATTATATTACATTGTTGTGACTTCTGAAAGGTTAATGGAAAATGCCATGTTTATTTAATGAGTAACGCGTTCGGCTTTTAGCACTTCATGTGGAAATAATATTGCTTTGCTTGAAACCAAGAGTTTTGGACACGCTGAAACGGGAAGCTAATGAACGCTACGCGAAGTTTTGTATTCAGGGAATGTTTACTGAACAAGAACTCGTTATAAGTGCTTGGTATTATAGTTTGTTGCGTTATGTTCTGGAGATTTAGGGAGTCTTAAAATTAATTTTCATTAATTTGTTGTAATATAAGATTTTAAGAACTTGTTCGACGCGTAGACGCTTGCTGGAACGATAAAACACTCATTATCAACATCTCTTCCACTCTGCCTTAAATGTAAAGTCATTGACTTGTACGTCTCTCCTACAGAGCAAAGCGTGGTTATTAAGTTAACGTCAAAATTACGCACCCGGAGTCTGTCAGCGAGCCACGAAACGATGTGTCTCTGGGGTCACGTTTACAGAAGATATAAGGAACAGTATAGTCATTTGTTTCCAAGGAATCAAGCTGTCATATATGCCGCATTACATAAGACATATTATATACCTAATACGACATTTCTAATTCCAAATAGCTCCAATCTTCCTTCCAATAGCTTAAACGAATCAAATCGCAAAAGAAAAATAATCGTTCGTTCATCCGAGTGTACAGTAAAATATAATTATCCGAAACAGTAGAAAGAAAAACAAACCATTCGCAACAAATTGGGTCAAGGCTACATGGAGGCTGATCATAAATTAATTTGCACTAATCCTTGCAGCGTGTAAACGTTCATTCGAGGACTGGAGTCCATTCATCAATCTATCAGACAGAGGATCCTTTTCAATGGCCGAGCGGCAAGTTCCTAACAATATTATCTGGCAACATTGTCCATATATACAAATGTGTCCGAAATCGGACCTGGGACGGGCTCCAAACAATGGTGCCCGAAGGCTGGATTGGAAACAGCCTTGAGTATAAAAGCCGTGGAGTCTAGTACGTTTAGGTATGTAGGTAAGATAGGTCTGTGCAGATGAAAGACAGATGATTCATAACAGAAGACTCAAAATGCTCTAACAATCCAAATAGGCGTCAACACTTTGTGTTTCTATTAGCACTTTAATGCTCTCTTGGATGCCAAACCTGATTGGGACGTGTTCGCGGACGAATAGAAGAAAATCTTGTGTTGTCTGGGGTACTGTGGGATGAGTGTACGATTGCTGTGTATAAAAAAGGAAAGTAAAAAAAAATCTATGTCACTTGGCAAAAGTGACCTAATCAGTTTTAGAAACAAACAACTTACTAGCCACTAGAACGCTAAAAAAGTGGGGTAGAGACCAGATCTCACCCTCCTTTTTTGCCAGTATTCACATCATACCTGGTGGGAAAGCTGAGTCACCTAGTAACCTACCACTGGTACCTAATAATGGCGGCAAACGTCCCAGTTTTCGTCACCGTCAGTTTACTTTATCAAAATAAATTGCTAGATTTGCGATCACGGCTTACTCAATTGTCCTTTGTGTAAATAATGAATAAAATGATTAAATTATTTGCATAGCACAATTATTAATCTTGATAACACACAGCTGTGTATAAGTTCGGATAGTTTGATTTGGTGATGGATTGTATTTGGTTTTGTTAAATGCTTTTGTTTTCAAGTTTTGTTTGATGGATTTAAGTAAATCTTTTGTCTGTTTGGTGAGTTTAAATACATAGGTTGCCATAGTAACCGTAGAATATATATAGACTAAAAATGTCAAACAGGTTTTGGTTTTTGAAAGTATGTATTAATCTTATTTAAACACTTTTATAAATACACTTCTCATCATAAAAATCGAAACACTTTGCAAGTTTGTTTTGTAAGGATTATCAGAAAAATGTGTATATTTCGGAATAAAAAACTTTTTCAGATGTCCCAAAGTCACAGTAAACAAATAAAGAACAAAAAGTTTTAAGATAAGCGCAAATTTTTAGTTTTCAAAGGTGAAATGTACTCCAACACTAAACACTCATTTGTCTCAAAGCAGTGAATCATTTCATTTATAGGATAAACAAATGAAATTCTAATTTTGAATTTAGAATTTTCGTTTATTACTAATGGCCAAACTGCCAGCTATACAATCATGTGATTTTTTCATGGTATGAAAACTCTTTGTGTTAAATTAGGACAGAAACCATAAAAACGGAAGTGTTTCGACTTTTCTGATGAGAAGTGATTTATGAGAATTACTTTCGTTATTTTTTCACTTTATTTGTAAGAATGCAGCCACGAAAAGCGCGGGAAACCTGAACTTTGGCGGACGTGATTTTTTTTGGCTCTCTATAAATTATTTTTTGTATATTGGATTAGATTAAGTTTTTGTATATATTTCATTTTATTATTTAGTTTTAGTGTAGTCGTAGTGTTTTCTTCAAATTTGGTAAGTTTTTTTTAGTTCTTGTAGTTTTAATATGGATCCTCCGGGTGACCCCGGAGGAACGGCACCACTAGAAATAGGTCACTATGTGACAATTTCTAATAATGAAACCAGTGCAGTTGATACTGATTGTTCATTATCATTAACCAATAGCTCAAAGCGCAAAAGGGTGTCTGCTCGGCCGACAATTTGCAAACACTGTAATAAAAAAAGGCGCAAGAATGGCGGGAAACGTTCTAACGATTGTGATTGTGGCGAGATGGATAAAATGATTTCTGTAGATGATACTAATAAGGCATCTGATCCTCCGCGTACTCCTTTGTTAAGGGCTGGCGTTGACGATCTGAGTGGGTCGTCTCAGCGTCCAGCTTCAGTTGCTCGGCTCTTGTACAATTCCTCCGATGCGGCTCCGTTTTTAATACATGTTCAGAGGGAGCAAACTGCCTCTAATGACAATACTTTTCTGAATCCAGTTACTTTTGGTCGATTCTTAAAAAGGAATTCTTTCAGTAACATAATTAATGGTAGTCTAAAGAAAATAGGTCGAAACAGGCTGGTTATTGCTTTTTCCACTTATAATGATGCCAACTCGTTTATAACCAGCAAGTTGTTGGAAAGGGAGTGTTATAAAGCTTTTATCCCCTCATTTTCTGTGACTCGCATGGGTGTCGTCAGAGGCATACCCGTAGAGTGGAATGATGATGAAATATTAGAAAACATCTCTGTGCCAATTGGTTGTGGCAAAATATTAAAGCTAAGGAGAATCAAAAGAAAAACTATTTTTGATGATAAACCTTTATTAAAAAATACAGAAACAGTTATTTTAACTTTTGATGGCCAAATTCTTCCGAAGCGTGTATATATGTGTTATACAGCACTTTCTGTTGACCTGTACATTTACCCAACAATTCAATGTTACAATTGTTGTAGATATGGCCATGTCAAGATTCAATGCAGGTCCAAACCCCGCTGTTATAAGTGTGGTCAAGGTCACTCTGGGGAAGGGTGCACAGTCTCTGAGGATAATTTATCTTGTTGTCTTTGCAATGGTTTTCATGAGGCTACTAGCAAGAAATGTTTAGAATATGAACGTCAAAAAAACATTAAAGAATCCATGGCCAAATCATGTATTTCATATGCTGAAGCTTCAAAGCTTCATCCCACAATTTCTAAAATATCATATGCTGATGCCTTGCTTTCCTCTCCCACAACTTCAAGACATATCAATGCTTCTGTTCCCTTTGATTACTCTCCATCTAAACAAAATAAAATATCATATAAAAAAACAGTTTTTATTAAACCTCGCTCCCCACCCCAGTTTTCTAAAGGTTATGATCAGCAATTCCATCAGGAACTTGCTAGGAATGTTCCTCAATCAAAAGATGGCTGTGCCCTCATCGCTAAGGATGATCTGTCTGCATTGACTGTAAATGAACTAATCATTGCTTTGATAAAATCATTAACTCAAACACATCACCTTTCACCGTCCATCGCTGCCACTGTATTAAATGCAGTTACTCAATCATCAACTAATAATAATCATGGACAACAAAGTCATACAATGGAATTGCCGAAGTGCAATTAATAAAAAGTCAGAAATTATACATATTGTAAATAAATATAAACCTTTTGTTTTTGCTCTTCAAGAGACATGGCTTAAACCAGGGTCTTTGTTTAGGATCCCTGGGTATGCATGTCTCAGAGAAGACCGCTCTGATGGGTATGGCGGTGTTGCTTTACTCATCAAACATCATCATTCATTTTCATTTTTCACAATCCCACCTCATAGTAATGATTTTTCTGTTATTGCAGCAGTTGTAGATAATATTTGTTTTGTTTCTGTATATATTCCTCGTCCATCTGTTGTAATTTTTAATGAAATTGTAAATATTTTTTCAATTCTTCCTAAACCATTTATAGTTTTAGGTGATTTTAATTCCCAGCATGAAGTCTGGGGTAGTTCGTCAACAAATAACTATGGTAGCACCTTACTTGACATTCTAGATAATCTCAATCTTTGTTTATTAAATACTGGGTCTCCAACTCGACGCACTTCTCCACATGAAGGTGCTAGTGCACCCGATTTGTCAATATGCACTGACAAACTAGCTTCGCGTTTGACCTGGAAAGTTATGCTTTCATCCTATGGCAGTGACCATTTTCCTATAGTTTTATCATTTCCCTTCAATCAAAAACCTTATTCTAAGAGCGCTCCACGGCTGAAGTACAAACTGGGGGATGTTGATTGGCGTACTTATAAGGAGCATTTAGATAACATAGTGTCCGTTCTACCTGAAATTAAATGTGGTAATGAACAGTTCTGTGCCGATGCCTTGTCCGAAGCCATGATAAAAACTGCAGATAAACTTTTTCCTTTCAAAAAGTCACAAAATAAAATCTCATCTCCGCCATGGTGGGACAAAGATTGCACAGATGCAATTAAAAAAAGGAAACAGTGTGAAATAAATTACCTAAAAAATTCTACCGTAGAAAATTTTAATATTTTAAGCACCTCAATTACAGAGACAAAAAAATTATTTAAAAAAAAGAAATTTGAAAGCTGGAAATCATTTTGCCTCTCTATTTCCCCTAACGTTCAACCATCTGTGGTTTGGCGGAATATTAGAAGGTTCAGATCGGCGTTCTCAGATTCATCTAGCGCATTCCTTCCACCTGAGTTGGTAAATAGTTTTTTAGGTAAATTAGCTCCCTCATACGTCCCGGAAAAGATTATTACAAATTCTATTCCCCTTTCGACAATAGATTCTCTTTGTGACCTTAATTCTCCATTCAGTTTAGAAGAGCTTAAACTTGTTGTATGCCACAGTAAAGACTCCGCTCCAGGCGCAGATGGTATTCCGTACTCTTTTCTATCAAATATGAGTGACACATCTCTTTTATATTTTTTAAAACTAATTAATAAAATTATGATAACCGGAAATATTCCGCTTTCTTGGAAAGCACAAGATATTATACCTATTCTCAAACCCAACAAATGTCCATCCAATAGCACTTCTTACCGACCAATTGCTCTATCATCAGTTTTGCTAAAGATCACAGAACATTTAGTAAAAAATAAGTTAGAATGGTTTTTAGAAAACAAGAAATTACTCAGTGAGAGTCAATTTGGTTTTAGGCGAGGTAAAAGTACCATAGATAGTTTAAGCATCTTTGTCACTGATATTAGGTTAGCATTTTCTTCGAATCAATCCATAATTTCTGTTTTTCTTGACATAACCTCTGCTTATGATAATGTTGTAATATCAACATTAAAATATAAACTGGAGCAGTTAAATGTCCCCATTTTACTCACAAACTTCATTCTAAACATGTTATCTGAGAGGTATATTAAACTTACACTTCAGGATTCTAGTTGTGAATCTAGAGTCGTGTGGAAAGGTCTTCCTCAAGGATCAGTTCTTAGCCCTTTATTATATGACATTTACACTTACGATCTTGAGAGTTCTTTAAACAATGAAGTAAAAGTGCTACAATACGCTGATGATCTTCTTTTATATTGCCCTCACAGCTCTATACAAACGGCTTGCAATACCATGACATCGGGTCTTAGCCTTTTAAAAAAATGGATGGATAGCAATGGCCTTGAGCTATCTACTTCTAAAAGTACAGTTGTACTTTTTACTAGGATGCGCCTTCCTCCCCCTGTTTCTGTATATTATAATGATAATTTAATACCTGTGAAATCTTCGGTAAAATTTTTAGGAGTGCTTTTGGATAGTAAACTTACTGGTATTCCACACTGTGAGTATATAACGGCAAGATGTGAACAAAGAATAAACATATTGAGATGTTTATCGGGGGTCTGGTGGGGTGCCCACTCCTATTCATTGAAATTAATATATAACGCAATAGTTAGAAGTGTGCTTGACTATGGAACATTTTTATTGGAACCTGGAAATTCAGCTGCTTTTAAAAAATTAGACAGAATTCAGTCAAAAGCACTGCGAATAGTGACCGGAGCTATGAGATCAAGCCCAATAAATGCTTTACAGGTTGAAACTGTAGATCCTCCTCTTTCACTTCGACGTCAGTATCTTTCTGACAAATTTCTATTCCGTTCATTTCAATTTTCTAATCACCCGTTACGTCAAAAATTGCAGTCTCTTCTAGACGAAACCAATTCTTCTCGTTATTGGTCTAATAAATCTCTTCCTTGTCTTATTATAAGCTATAAAAAGTTTATGGCTTTGCAAGCTCCAATTTACCAGTCACTATCATTTCCTCTCTTCAATCATTCTTATGAATCATTGGTGTTTTCTCCGGATGTTATCCTGAACTTAGACATTAATAAAAATGATTATTTTGTTAAAGAATCATTTAACTTTGCCAAAGGCTTGCGATGGGAGAATTGGCATCATATTTACACAGACGCGTCTAAGCACTCTTCTTTAGGAAATGTTGGAGTTGGGGTTTTTCACTCACAGTATAATATAGTACAAAAAATCAAACTTCCTCCTGAATCATCAGTATCTACTGGTGAATGTTTTGGACTGTTCAAAGCTTTAGAGTATATTTACATCATGAAATTGGAAAAAGCAATAATATTTTCAGACGCTCTAAGTGCATTACAGGCTATTAAAAGAAATCCTTTTAAATGTAAACCAATATTTCCCATAGTTCTTTTTATTAGAGATCTCTTATATAAATGCTCCAAATTAGGTCTTCAAATTTCTCTCGCTTGGATACCTGGCCATAGTAGTATCGCGGGAAATGTGAGAGCCGATCAACTGGCTAATGAGGCTGTGGACTGTGGTGATTTGTTCCCTTACATTAACTTTAGCCACGACTTGGCGAATCTGCCAATGAACTTTCTTTGGGATGCCTGGAGCAAGTTGTGGGCGGACAGCAGCACTACTAAAGGAAAATATTATTCTCGTATTCAAACTTATATTCCCAAAACACCTTGGTTTTTTAAATTTAACTTTGGTAAGGCTGCTACCAGTTGCCTTATTCGAATGAGGTTGGGTCACAATTGCTCCAAAGTCCACCTTGCCCGATTGCAGATTGTTGCCAGTGACCTTTGCGAATGTGGTGATGTTGGCGATTTAAATCATATTTTTTTTTCCTGTCCTCTTCTTAGTCATGATTCTTTTATTTCTAGTTTACTTTCCTATAACATTACCTTTCCTACCTCCATTTCTGTCTTACTGGCTTCTAATGATTCAAATATATATATACACTTCTGGACACATCTATTGGCCCACCTTAGAGTTTAGGTTTCGATGGCCCCTACCGAAATATGATTGCTAGATTGAACAAAAACTGTTGATGCAGTTTTAAACCTGATACATTTTACCATCTTTTTCGATCGTATAGTTTTAAATTTGAATTCAGAATACCATACGACATGGACCTACGCCTAACAAGTCGGATATGCGCCTTGTTAAAGGCAATTAATTTTTGAATAAAAAACATGTTTTATCAAATAAAGGTTTAATTTAATAACGCGTGTTGCCTCCATGGGCATCTACCACAGCTCTCATACGATTAGGCATAGAGTTTATCAACCGCTCTATGAAATTTTGAGGGATCATCTCCCATTCCTCTTCTATGGCAGTTTTCAACTCCTGCATCGTCTGGGCAACTGGCTGACGAGCCCTAACACGCCTTTTTAGCTCGTCCCACATGTGCTCAATGGGGTTCATGTCTGGGCTTCTGGCTGGCCAGTCCATAACTGTGATGTTCACATCCCGAAGATATTCCCTGACGATGCCGGCCGCATGGGCTCTTGCATTATCATGCATAAAAAGGAAATTTGGGCCCACATAGTCCGCGTATGGTATCACGTGAGGTTCTAAGCACTCACGAATGTATCTTTCAGCATTTAATGTTGGCAGCCGTGGTCCTGTAACAACCTCAAGTTGAGTTTTGCCGCTCGCGGATATACCGCCCCAGACAGTCCATGAGCCACCGCCATAAGCAACCCTCTCTTCAAAGCAGCATTGTGCGAAACGCTCTCCCTTACGCCGGTAGACCTTCTTCCTTCCATCATTGCCATGTAACACAATTTTAGACTCATCAGAAAAGAGTACACGGCTCCAATCTTGCTGTGTCCAATTTAAATGACTGCGTGCGAAATGAAGGCGCGCTGTTCGGTGGGCTCGCTTTAGTTTGGGCCCATTAGCTGGCTTGTGTGGTACCATATCGCGTTCTTTTAACCTTCTCCGAACAGTTCGAGCGCTCACAGATACTCCGTGGAAGTCGCGAAGTTGGTTTTGTATCTCAATGGAGGTAAGGTGACGATTTCTCAAGCTGGTCGTCACGATGAATCGATCCTGCCTTTCAGTTGTGACCCGAGATCGTGGCCTTCCTTGGCGACGAATAAAGCCGCCAGTCTCTAGGTACCTCCGATAAACATTTCGGACCGCAGATCGACTTAAATTAAGTTGAGCACTCACGTTTCTTTGGCTGTGTCCGGCCTGAATAAGTGCCACAGCTTGGGCGGCGACTTCAGGTGAAGTATCCATAGATTATTGATAGAACCTCACCTTAATGTTAAGAATAAGTAATGTTTGTTGCAAAAGCAAAGATATCAATCACTTTTTCAAGAATTAAATCCAAGTAAACCAATAAAACCAAGTTTTCTTAGTATTCGATTGTTTGATATCAACAAACAGGCTCCAAATTGTCTTTTGTTTCTTTAAATTCTGTGTTCGAAATTCAAAAAAAGACTATTGAATGAAATTGTGAATGTGCCAGGTTCAAAACTGCATAAAAACTTTTTGCTCGACCTAATATAAAATTTTAGCTAGGACCAAACGAAACTGAAAATACAAGGTGGGCCAATAGATGTGTCCAGAAGTGTATATATCTATCATCATTTATCACTCAGAATAATTTACGCATATAATTTTTACTTATGTTTATGCCTTTCCTAATAATCCTATCCAATATCCATCCTAATTCCGTGTCCTAAATTAACCATTTCATTTTCTACCAAGTTTCCTCGTTTTTTGTTGATGGCATTGCGCAAATAGCGACTTGCCAATTAAAAAAAAAAAAAAAAAAAAAAAAAAAAAAAAAAAAAAAAAAAAAAAATGCAGCCACAAAAAACACGAGAAAACCTAGTGAAAAATTGAATATTTCGGCCAAGATCGTCGGGCCACGAAGAATGTAGGGATCCGTGGAAGTTCACAAAGTATGAAAGCATTTTAATTTCAAACATAAATTTGAGAAACATGTTCTTTACGGACTGACAAACAGATGGACAATGGACTGATCCTATAAGGGTTCCGCTTTGCCGACTTACGGAATCCTTAAAGAGAGAGACAGTCTCCCTCTAGCGCTTTCCTCAATATATAACATAATGTAAAAATAAAGATTCCGTCTAATTTGACGACGACAGCTAATATTTGTATATGAATTATATATTTTTCTGAAATACATTTTTCGTTCATCCGTGATTAGAAAGGTGACGAGGGAAGATGTCACATTGGTGCTTCTTAATGTTGCTATGGTGACAGAAAATATATGAATGTGTAAGGTTTCTTAGCAAATGATATGGTGGAACATGTCTAGTAGTTAACTAAAGTGTTGTGGGTGGAACTTTGATTGACACCTGAATGTACTATAGTTTATTGTTATGTTAGTTAATATGTTGTGTTATTTTATAACTAATTGTGCCCGCGACTTCGCTCACATGGGAGACGTTCCTAAAACGCTCACGTGTAAACCTTTATCTGGCCGTATGATCTCCTATATCTTCCAGTAAAAGACCTGTTTAAATCGGTTCAGCTGTTCTAGAGACGGACAAACAGAGAGACAGACGGACACAAAATGAATTATCGTTTGTATGTTAGGATCGTGTAAATTACTATAAGCACTTTAGAAACCATAGTTATTTTGAAATCACAAATAGACACTTCAATTTTATTTATATTTATAGATGACACAGTTTCGATTTTGTTGACGTTACTAAATATTTTTCATTTTCTTCTTTCGCTTGTAAATAAAACGAGGAAATTTTACCAATTTTCCTTGAAGTTTTAAAAGCAGGGTTGTTACTTAAATCTCGAAACGTGGAGAGAAAGAAAGAAAGAAATCTTCGAATTAAGATAAAAGCATCTAACAAAACATTGAAGATGTTTCTTATTTATGTTTCGCAAAATTACAGGTACACGTTAAAAATATCTTGTTTTTGTGTCGACTGGCTCAACTTCTCAGATTTTGTCCGAACAGTATCTATGTGGCTAATTTTATCGGTCTACTGATAGCTATATTCTGCTCCTAGAATGTGTAGGTGACTGGTATCAAAGGCTGAGAGAGAGAGAGAGTCATTAAAAGGTAAAGTAAGTAAGTAAAATTTTAATAAAGGCTTACATAAAATATGAATCGTCTGGTCCCAAGGGGGGTATTAACTATTTTATAGAAGTATTAACTTTATCTATTTAATTTGAGTGCGTTTCAACTATGGGCTAGGATAAGTCATTGAGTAAAACTAAGTTAATTAGTTTATATAAAACATTGGATACAGAGACTACCCCTTTTTTGGTAATAATATAAAATCATCTAATCATCCCGTTCTGGGTGGAGTTGTCCTTGTATTTACAAACCGACTTCAAAATAAAAAAACCGGTCAAGTGCGTGTCGGGCCACGCGCAGTGTAGGGTTCCGTAGTTTTTATAACAGCCAAGTGCGTGTCGTATTCGCTGACTGATCATTTCGTACCATGCTCTAACTAAAAGCCAAACTTGACTACCTAACTAATTTACTTCCTATACAAATCCTCACCTGATTCGAGAATTTTGCACGGAAAGTTCTCCGTAAATTGTGGATCGATTTTGAAAATTATTTTTTCGTTTGAAATGGTATGCTCTTGAGGTAGTACCATTGTCACCAAATTAGAATTTGATGAAGGGATCCCATGGAAATCGAGGGAAACCCTTAAATTTTAAAGGCAATAGTATAGCGATTTTGGTATTTTTTATAGTAACTTGTGCATTTGCTCTCAGAAAGCACCATTTGGTGAAGCAGAACTGATGAAGAAGTTCACAGATGGCCACCGGAACTACTCAATAATAAGTATTTCACGGGTTGCGATTCCATTACTTTAAAATGGTTGCTAAGCAATTTATGGTCGTCACAATGCGAATGGTGAAATGGAGCTGATGGTGAAATACCAGGAGAACTCCTCAACAATTAACGCCCCTGCATCGGGAAAAGCAATATTTTGTAAAAGGCGATAAGCAAGTTGACATTAGGCTATTGTAACTTAGATAAATTATAAACAGACCCACTAAAAAGCGAGAAATAAAAACTTTTTACAAAAAAAAAATCGACCTCCAAAAAACACTACAATGTGAAAAATAACTTCAATTTCTTCAATTTCTTCAGGAAGTCGGTGGCAAAAAACTAAAAAACAGATCCAAAGACACCATCTTCTGAAATTAAAGTTATTTTTCACATTGTACCCAGTGGTTTTTTGGAAGTCGGTTTTTTTTTTGTTAAAAAGTTTATTTTTATAAAACTTACTAGTATTTGCGTGTTGCGCGAGGTGCAAGCACCTCGCGTGCTTGTGAAAAAAACTAAAGCATTGCCCCTCTAAATCAAGTATTTGCGTGTTGCGCGAGGTGCAAGCACCTCGCGTGCTTGTGAAAAAAAAAAAGTGGGGGGGTGATGGGGGGTTTAGTATTTGCGTGTTGCGCGAGGTGCAAGCACCTCGCGTGCTTGTGAAAAAAAAAAAAAGGGGGGGGGGGGGAAATGGGGGGGGGTTGCACAATTATTTCGACTAAAGCATTGCCCCTCTAAATGAATCTGAAAAAAAAAATGTTCCAAGTCTCTTAGATTCCGAGATCCGCCTAAAGGGGGGGAGAAGGGGGGCGGGGGGGGGACTTTGAAAAATGGTTTTTACTTTACCGAGCCTCCTCTATACGAATCCGTAAAAAGAAAAAAATACGGGTCTCGCAGTTTCCGAGATACGATAGGGAGGGGGGAGAAGGGGGGTGAAAAGGGGAGGTTTGGCACTTTTCCCGTAGGTTTGAGAGTTACTTGTTTACGAATCTGTCAAAATATACCCACCTCCCCATCCACCATCTGGGAGAACAATTATGTCAATGAGTCAGTCAGTCAGTCAGTCAGTGGTAATTTAGCTTTATATAGTATAACTAGTATTTGCGTGATGCGCGAGGTGCAAGCACCTCGCGTGCTTGTGAAAAAAACTAAAGCATTGCCCCTCTAAATCAAGTATTTGCGTGTTGCGCGAGGTGCAAGCACCTCGCGGGCTTGTGAAAAAAACAAAAAAAAAGGGGGGGGTGGTGATGGGGGGTTTAGTATTTGCGTGTTGCGCGAGGTGCAAGCACCTCGCGTGCTTGTGAAAAAAACTAAAGCATTGCCCCTCTAAATCAAGTATTTGCGTGTTGCGCGAGGTGCAAGCACCTCGCGTGCTTGTGAAACAAAAAAAAAAAGGGGGGGGGTGATGGGGGGGGGGGTTGCACAAGTATTTCGACTAAAGCATTGCCCCTCTAAATGAATCTGAAAAAAAAAATGTTCCAAGTCTCTTAGATTCCGAGATCCGCCTAAAGGGGGGGAGAAGGGGGGCGGGGGGGGGGGGACTTTGAAAAATGGTTTTTACTTTACCGAGCCTCCTCTATACGAATCCGTAAAAAGAAAAAAATACGGGTCTCGTAGTTTCCGAGATACGATAGGGGGGGGGGGGGGGGGAGAAGGGGGGGGAAAAGGGGGGGTTTGGCACTTTTCCCGTAGGTTTGAGAGTTACTTGTTTACGAATCTGTCAAAATATACCCACCTCCCCATCCACCATCTGGGAGAACAATTATGTCAGTGAGTCAGTGAGTGAGTGGTAATTTAGCTTTATATAATATAACTAGTATTTGCGTGTTGCGCGAGGTGCAAGCACCTCGCGTGCTAGTGAAAAAGAAATGGGGGGGGAGACGGGGGGGTTTAGTATTTGCGTGTTGCGCGAGGTGCAAGCACCTCGCGTGCTTGTGAAAAAAACAAAAAACAAAAAAAAAAGTGGTGGGGGGGTAATGGGGGGGGGGTTGCAGAAGTATTTTGACTAAAGCATTGCCCCTCTAAATGAATCTTAAAAAAAAAATGTTACAAGTCTCTTAGATTCCGAGATCCGCCTAAAGGGGGTGAGAAGGGGGGCGCGGGGGGGGACTTTGAAAAATGGTTTTTCCTTTACCGAGCCTCCTCTATACGAATCCGTAATAAGAAAAAAATACGGGTCTCGTAGTTTCCGAGATACGATAGGGGGGGGAGAAGGGGGGGGGAAAAGGGGAGGTTTGGCACTTTTCCCGTAGGTTTGAGAGTTACTTGTTTACGAATCTGTCATAATATACCCACCTCCCCATCCACCATCTGGGAGAACAATTATGTCAATGAGTGAGTCAGTCAGTCAGTCAGTGGTAATTTAGCTTTATATAGTATAAAATCTAGCTTTATATAATATAATTTAAATATGAAACTAGCGCGATACAACTGACGCTTAGCGCCATCTATCGACATTTCTATGGCGTTGTTCGAAATTTTCGAGTCAAATACAATTGGTCGACTATTACTCGTAAACTTGTAAAGCCCACTTATGTGTGATAGTTTTCCTTTAAACTTCGTTATATATAGGTACTACTGCCATGTCATTTGAATTTCTAACTACAACCGTTTAGTTGATAGAAGGGGGGGACACTTGACTCTAACGAAAATTGGTACTTTAAAGTTTGATAAGTCACGAACGGTTTGCTTAATCAAAAAACGGTCTTCCCTAACCCCTAATATTTTTGAAAGACCTATCCAACGATATCCTACACTATGGGTAGGACGAAAAAAAAAAATATCATTCCACTTTACATGTAGGGGAGGTACCCTAAATAATAGTTTTTTTCAAAATTTTATTTTACCACTATTTCGGCATCATTAACGTGTATACTCATGCCAAATAACAACTTTCTAGTACCAATGTTTTTTGAGCTAAACCGCGGACAGACGGACAGACAGACGGACATGGCGAAACTATAAGGGTTCCTTGTTGACTACGGAACCCTAAAAAGGAGGAGGTTCTCAGTTCATCTTAAACTTTTTTTATGTATGTTACCCACAGAAATCTTAATAATAAGGCAAATGTTACCTCATAATTCGATGACGGCTGGACCGATTTGGAAAATTCTTTTTTTGTTTGAGAGGGTATACTTTCTGGTTGGTCCCATTGTCATCAAGTAAGGATCTGATGATGGAATCATGGAGAAATCGAGGGAACTCTTTAAATATTATAGACACACCTATAGCGTTTTGGGTATTTCTTATAGTAACTTGTGCTGTTGCTCTCGAAAAGCACCATTAGGGGTAGTGGAACTGATGATGAAGACCACAGATAGCCACTCTATAATAAGTATTTTGTGGATTGCGTTTCGATTACTTGAATATGGATGTTAAGAACTTTATGCTCATCACAATGCATGTGGTGATGAGGAGTTGATGGTGAAGTACAGGAGTAATCCTCAAAAATTAACAGGGAAAGAAATATTTTGTAAAAGGTGACATTTAGGCTTTTGTTACTAGGTAAATTACAAACCGACCCACCAAAAATCGAGAAAAAAAACATTTCAACAAAAAATATTACTAGTTATTTTTCACATTGCAGTGTTTTTTTTGGGAAGTCGGTTTTGTTAGTTTTTTTTTATTTATTTAAACTTTATGTACAATAGTGGTACATGGGCGGACTTAATGCAACAAGGCATTCTCTACCAGTCAACCTTTGGATTAAAAAGACCACAATGTGGTAGGTGTACAAGTAAAATAAATGTCATTATCGAAAGAATATATATGTAAATATATATATAAATAAACTCTTTTGCAAAAAAAACGGGCACTTTAGATTTTTTTTCTCTACTTCAATGAAGAAGAACAAGAAATAGGTTTTATTAATTTGACGATGTATTGGCATGTTATTTGAAGCATCCTGGCATGATTCTTTACGTTCCAAATTTAAAATTTGAAATTAATAAAAGAAAAATAATGATTATTGTGGATTATTCTAAAATTGCTTTACTAATGGCGCGAATTGCTGAAACTGTACTGTGCTGAAATTGTATTAAAATACATATACAACGTATAACGGAAACCCCATATCTATCCAAAAGGGCTGAAGACAACATCTGGTATTGAGTCGCTATGCACAGTTTCAGCACAAAATAACTGACTCAAAACAATTGATACCAAATTATTGGTTTCATATATTTCTTGAATACCAATCATAACAAACGTGTCACAGCACTACGAGGGTCAATAACTTTCCACGTCACTTGCCAATAACACGATAATTCTTTTCGTACTTCTTAATTTGAAAAATTCGGTTTCTGGTATCAGTGTATTGGAATTTGTAATAAGTTCTACATGCGTAGACTTAGGATTACAAAACCCTTGCCATATCGTTTCTTATCATCCAAAGAAGCCATGCACTTGGTATGTATATACCCCTTAAATTACACGTTGTATATGAAAGAAAGAAAAGAAAGAAAATAAAATTTATTTGATCCAGATGTAAAGGCACACAATAAATACAGCGTATGTCAAATAGCTATAACATTTAGTTACTTATAAAATAATGTTATTAGTTAACATAAAGGAAATATTCTGTACTTGCTGCTTGTGCTTTTACACCTGTGTTAGAAAATTGGGACGTTTTTCCTATCTATTAATTTCACCTTATTCAAAAACAATCCTACAAAAAATTATACCTTCATTTGTAATATAATTTCTTCCTTGTACATATATGTTTCTATTAAGAAAAAATGTGTAGCGGATTGTACAAAGTGAAAAGTGGACGTGAGAAGCTTTTCCAGCTCAGTGGTTCGCAAACGGCAAAAATCCTGTCAAAGATTCTTTACAGTGGTTAACCGCTGCGAATGAACATGCCCTGCATTTTGCAATTTGATGCATTGGTTTTGTATTGCGATGGCGATGAGAAGAAAACTCCGTAAGAAAGGATATAAATAAATTTGATTATGTTAGAGAATAGATTTGTGAGTCTGATTGATAAAAAATAATGTAACGTAATGTAGTGTCAGCTTAAAATAAATTTACTGAGATCAGAATCAACAAGATATGGCTATCCGTTTGGTCTCTAAACCGCCGCAAAAAAAAAAACAAAGATACACACACAATATTTATTTATCAATCACTCACATAAATGTACACTTAATTTAATGGTAGATATAATAACTATTTACAGACTTATTGGTATCCGTATATTTAACATAAGCTTTAGTTCAAAACCAGCGTCAAGCAACTTTTAATTATATGACGTTTTGCTGAACTGGAATCATTTGGCGCGGCCGCGAGGCGCACAATGTTATTATTTTTTTTTGAGAAATGATTTCTATTTTTTTGTTACTACGTTGTGTAACAAAAAAATAGACTTGATTGTTTGTGCTGACTGTTTGTGCCAAATAAGCATGTATTCTTTCTTACATGTATGGGCTGATAAATACACAACCCTCTTTTACGACGCGCAGCCGGGTAAAAAAATTAAACCAAGAAAATAGAGTCTTAAACTGTTTTTTATATTGTTTGGTTACTGTCAGTTTAAGTTTTGTCGGGTTGAGATATTTTACGTTAAACGCTAATGACGAAGAAGGGTGCAATAACCCTTTTTAAATAAATATGAACCCTTTTTAAATTCCTACAAAAACAAGGGTTTTAAGAGGGCTTTTTATCTAAAGCTTCAACTACACTCAACCTTTTTCATTATGAATTGCGAATAAAAATGTCGTTTGTCTGCTGTTTTAAAAGCAAAGCTAAAAATAATTTAATGAAAAAGAATAATAAAAGAAAAACAAAAGGATGTAGGTAGTTACATGGAAAATATATTTCGAAATATATTTTTCCAAAGTGCAGAAAGAACTTGAAACTTTCATTTCTAATTCTGTCCATATTTTTTTCGTAGTAGTAAGTCAATCTCTTTGTTTTATAAATTGCAGCCAGAAAATTTATCAAGATTATTCATAGCACTTTATATTTTTATTTGTGTAAAGAAAATTTCAGGATTATAAATTGAAGTGTGTTAGAGCTGAGTTTGTAGACCTACAAAGACTGGCCAAAGGGGTACCAATTTGATGACTGATTTCTACTTATTGTGATATAACTGTATTACGATTTTTTTGAAGCGGACGCACCATTACTCTGGACAAAAGGGACACAAACTAAGAATCGATAAAACCTTTTTTTATTCGCGTAGTATTTTAAAAGTTGCTGCAATATTACTCACAACATGCAACTTCAGAGTATCTATCAAAATGAAAGAATATTTCCTAAATAAAAACATACTCGTACGTGCAATTATTCCACTCAAGGACTAACGACACCGCGACCCCGGAACGCAAGAGCAGTTGAAGGAACAGGGTGGGTTTTTAGTCAGTAAAACTCTGACAATCACCTTAGCGTGAAGCAAAGCGAGGGGAGCCATTTAATGATTTGCCCCCCGAAAAAACGGTGTAGAAAATGACCCATGTATGTAATTTCTCTTATCACGGCAAAAGCATCCATCTGTAAATAACTATTAATAAGTAAGATTGATATCACAAACTGTTATATGGTATTCAATGTGCCTAGATGAAATTGCCAAGTAATTTCCTTTCTGCGAAATATTTCGCCGGGATTATGTGACTGGAATATTAGGGATTCCTCATATTTTGGAATCTTGAACGTCATCGTATGTGATACAATGTTGTTTGATATACCTACTAGGAACTATAGAGGAGCTAATAAAAACACAAAAAGGACAAAATTGATATAAAAAAAAACAAAGATAAACATAAGTATTATAATTCTCTATTTTGTCTAAATGCTTGGAGTATTGTGAGATGAGTGTATGACTGCCGTCTATCGTAAATCTATTATGTTTTGTGATTATTCACAATTGTTAAAATTCATTTTTATGAGGTAAATACAATTGTTAAAAAATAGAGCTCAGTCCAGACTTGAAGTATGCAAATACATGCAAGAAGAGAGTTTTTCGAGATTGTTGCACAATATAGTTTAAAACCATGATTATTTCACAGAATAAGTTTCTACATGGTAGAACTCTGAATGCTTTCCAAATTTCGCTCAATAATTTTACGACTTAAAATATTCTGAATTTCATAACGGTGAATGTTAAAGTTAGTTGTTGCCTTTAGTTAAACCACTGGCGTATATTTGATGCTAAGAAAGGTAAACTAAGCATCATCATCATCATACAATGAAGATACTTTAGGTAAACTGATATTAAAACGATATGAGCAACACGCTTAACTTATCTGCCAATATGAATAAATTGCTCTTTTGCCATTGCCAATTTGATGAGATTATTTTTAGTTCTTTATCAAATTAAATAATTTCTTTGGAATTTATTTTGTAATTCCAAAAGACTTTATAGTTTGACGAATGCATAAATAAGCTTCATATTTTCAGACATATAAATTAAACAATAGTAATAATGATAATTCTAAATAATTTCCAGTGGAATGTGTTATCCAAAGCAAATAGCAATAATTAAACAACAAAGAAACTAGCAGAAAATAAAAATTCAAACTAAAAAAAAAGCAATTGAAAAAAAAAAACTAAGTTTAAACTTTTAAAGCACCTACACACGCATGGCCGAGTGTCGCAGTGCTTCAAAGTTTTGCCGTCAAAAGCGCACACTTTAGTTATAAACAACACGCTCCACAAAAGGCAACTACGTTTAGGTATGTTATGTTCGTGCTTTTGATCTTTGTTTAATGCCAAAACCCACTATCTGGGCTGTCAACAAGTTTGATGTTGACACTGCGTTGACGTTGCGTAATTCATATTGAAAAGGGGTCTGTCCTGCCGGGGTTGAAAGAATGTTCCGACGAGTAAGAGCAAATGAAGGAACAGGGTGAGTTTTTAGTCAGTAAAAGTCTTTCACTGCCCTTCCGTCCCACCCAGAGCAGGAGTAGTCATTTGATGACAAGGCCTGTTGAGTCCACCCGTCTCAAAATCGCCGCGCGCCGGCGGCAGTGAAAAAGGGGTGCGGGGCAACGACTCGCATCGGCGGCGCGGCGGTCGACGGCCAAGCGCGCGCCCCCACGCCAGACAGTAGAGGTGGGTAAAGTGTATCATTTTTGAGATTGGAACATTTGTATCTCGATCACTGAAATGATCCGGAACACTGATATGTTTCATTTGGCTCATTTGGATCATCAGCTCAAATGACTCAGTAAACGCCCGCGACGCGACGTCATGTATAGAAACGTAACATTCTTACGTTGCGTTGCGGACGTGTACTATTGAGACATAGAAATGTTTTGAGGCATCAATACTGAATGTTTTATGTCTACATATTTACTGTAATAAGTGAGATTATAAATAAAGTCGATCTTCGTGCATAGGATACAAGAGTGTGTCTCGGTCTCTCTCTGTCGCTCGCACACTGCTCAGTCGCCACACGAGCGACGCGTCGCGCGAAATGAGCCAGAGCAAAGTAATGTTTCAGATTCAAATGATGCATTTGAAACGTTGTTACTGAACCAATCTTTTGAATCACTTTAATGATTAGAATCAGTGAGTCGGTTGCGTAAAGAGTTACATACGCCTACCAGACAGTCAGCTGTTGCACGTCTCTAAGTAAGGCTGCGCTCGCGCATATTCCCGTATCCTTTGTCCGCGTATTGTAAACCAACCGTACCGTTTGTAATCAATCAACTTTTTACATTATTACATGTTATACAGTCCACTATTCTTTCATTGCTTGCTCACCACGACCTATCGTCGCGATCAAGGCCTCTAGCTGTACACTAGTTAATTAAAAGAGAGAGAATATCGCAGGTACCTTTCTCTCTTTAGGTACTCTATACTATAACTGTCTCATTGCTCTAGTGGATCGTAAGTCTAGTCGTTGCGCAAGAACTGCAGAGCAAGAGGTTTCTGGTTCGATTCCCGGGTCGAGCAAAAGTGCTATTGGATTTATATAATATATATTTCTCAGTAGTAGCACGGAGTATGTAAGCTAGTGGTGACGCCTGATCTCTCTCCGGTTATGACGGGTTGCCGTCCCATCGGACTATGAGAGTAAACAAACAGAGAGTGCACAACACAATCACACACAATCTCCGCTGAGATTGACTCCCGTGGCCGAATTCGGTTAGGAGAACTATACAATGTGTTCTTTTTTATCCCATAAAATCAAAAAGTCCTAGAACATGTGGTCAAAAAATGCATAGTTTAGAAGATATCATCAATCATCAAAATACTATCACTAGACTTTCGATGCCTGTAGGTATTTAAGTGTCATTGATAAATACGAGTTATTCATTTCCATTCAAACCAATCATTCAATCATAATTATATTTGAAGTTACGAAAATGCGACGTTGTCATATTCACGTAAAGTTATTTTCCATTATAATCGTGAATTTGTCGAATTATTTTGTAAGCTAAATGAAATCAAAAAAAAGGTAATTGAATAGTCAGTAAAAGCCTGACACACCCTCTCGCTTCACTCAGATCGGGTGGCAGTCATTGGATAATTTCCAATCCATAAAAAAAATTGCTGGTTGGTTCTTTGATATGGTCCCATTCATACCCTAGAGTTATAGGATATAAAGAAACACCTATATTATAGATAGGGTCCTGTGATCTTCTTTCTCTTTCTAACAGTTGGATTTTTCAACTCACAGGCTACTGTATATCATCCCTCTCTTTCTATAATACTTCTCTGGTTGCGTCACGTAAAGCTGCGTTGACGCCGCATTGACGTCGAGCTAACGCTGTAGTTCGTGTTTGTCCGGTTGTACAAAGCTTTTATAGGGGGGGTTATTGAGTTTACGTAGTAAATATTTGATGTCTTTTTCTGTAGGTTTTCTCAGACCAGGTCGACCTGGGCAAATCTGCTGTGTGTTAGTGATAGTTATTACCTTATACCATGCTATAACCAAAACTTAAGCAAAAAACGTTCATCTGTCTTTACGTTTCCCCAAATAATCTTTAGAACGGCTGAACCGATTTTTATGGCACTTTCACTGAAATATAGAGGAGCAGTTAAAAACTTCCTGCGCTGAAAATTATGCGGGTCGATCTAGTATATAATAAATACGATTTTAACTAAAACAAAAATACAACAGTGAACTTAAGAGCCCACAAGCTAGAGACGCGAACTCGTTGGTGCCGTAGCTAATTCGCATGCTATTTCACCTAACATCGTGCGAGAAAGAGATAGACTCAGTGATGAGCGGGACGAAACTGTTGCACGCACACAAACACTCCCGTGTAGTACACAACACACGGCACCATGCCGTCGCGCCGCACACGCGCGCAAGGTCATTGATATATGCGGGCGATCGCGAGTTACACATTTTTTTTTTTATACGGTAACTACGCTCGAATTTGTATTTATTTCATAATAGAGAAATGTACCTACATCCTTACGGAGACTTCTTGCTGCCGAGATATACACTTATGTTTATACTGTGGCCTGTGGCTTTGCCGACCACGAGTATGATATTATGGACTTTATTACTTACTACTTCATAAAATAAAAAACGTATTATTAAAGTATAGTAAATATTTTTACTGATAAACATTTCTTCAAAATAAAGTAATGTACGTAAGTACTAAGTACCACAGATCGGTTTTACACTAACATTACCTACCAATAAAGTTTTAATAATTAGAATGTGAATTGATTTTCTAAAAAAGCACTGAACGGATTTTTATACGGTTTTTACTAAAAGGTAGTGCAATTCTTGAGGAGGTTACAAACACACAATTTACATAAAGCCGTTATGTAAATTGTGTGTTGAAGAGGTTGCGCGGTAGTAATGTCTCGCTTACTGGGAGATTTACTCGCATGCACCGCGTAACTGGATTACGCTAAATTCATGTACGAAAGAATAGTAGATCAACAAAAATACTACAGAAAAGTCCTCAATAGCATGTCTCTATCTCTTATGGTCAACTCGCAATAACTACATTTATGTTCAAAATTTAAATTAAAAATATTACGTCATTTTCGAGACTGGTTTTTGCTGTTCAGTATTAATCGTTATCTAAATAAATGCGTTTGTTAGCTTTGCCATGTAATATAGATGAAAATTGCCCTTTGCACTATATAAATCAAATAAGTATTTTAGAAGATATTATAGATTTACTCGCAAGTCTCGCAACGTCGCAATTCACACCGCAGCGCAGCGCCGCCCGGGCCCGGGCGCCGCCGGCGGCGGCCCGAGACCGCCCGATCCGATTATCCGAAGCTCGCGTTCGTTCAAGAAATGATTTAAAAGCATGATGATGATTGATGGTTTTGTCGTTGTCATTTCATGATTTTAAAATACTGATGATTTTTACCTGTGACATGATATCGGACTCATCTCTACTTTGAAGCGGAACGTCTAAAAAATTACGAGTAGGCATTTAGGAAATATATAAATAACTCATAACCTGAAAATAGGACACTGAACTCATCATTCTGAACCAAGACCAAACCTGAAATCGCGAAAAAAATCGACTATTTCACAATGACGTATTGTAATATATTTGCTGTTCGCATATAGTTGTCGCCAAATAACTTGGCAAGAGTCGTTCAATGCGCAGAAGTCGAATTTTAGGTGTCAGCGGTTGTCAGCGGGACGCGGGGTATGACGTAGCGCTGCTCCGAGCGCGCGATTGGTGCGTCAGTAGTTCTCGTTCAATTTGCTCCCGAATACACTTGCGCACACGAAAGTTGTACCCGTTGTTTATGTTACGAGTTGTTGTTTTAAATTTAGTTTTTGTTACGTTGATTACAATGCCAGGACCAAATACCGTTTTACGCAGACTATTAAAACGTCAGAAAGAACAGTTAGACACTATAGTTAAGGGAGGTTGAAATTCCGAATTCGTCACTGTCTTTAGGACACCGGGAAAAGAAAAGAATAAAGGAGGTAGCAGTTTTATTAACTAATTGTGACGTCGAGAACATCTTATTTTTAATGTTTTTTTTAAATATCTTTTTTTTTACTTTTAAATGTATTTATGTATTATATCTATTTTATTTATAATGCCGAATTAACGAATGAATTCCTCTTCTTTCTTTAAAATTCTTGTTAAAACGATTAAAAATAAATGATGGCAATAACCATAGAATAATGGCAAGCAGTAAAAGAGACCACTTTTTTCTTCCACTAAGTGCACGATGCGCGAACTTACTCCCTCTACGCCAAAACCTTGCCAACTTAAGTGACGAGGACTATACCTACATACTTACGATTCTGATATTATTTATACCAATATTAAAAAGCGGAAAGTTTGTTTGTTTGAACGCGCTAATCTTCGAAAGAACTGGAAGGATTTCAAAAAATATTTCTGATTATAATGGGCAGTTTCATGGGGAAGGCTAGATCGGATATCAAGCATCACGCTAATGCTCTCGGTTTTCCTAAAATAAGGGCATTAGTGAAGTAGGTACCTAAGTCGGAGAAGTAAATTACTATAATCGCGTGCGCTGGCGAAATGCTGAGATCAGCTGAGATATACCAAAAGTTCATGCACTACAAAAATGTAGGGATTTTGCAGATCTAAAAAAGTCCGCGGTACTACCTACATATCTAACCTTTGTAAATAAAAAACAATAAGGCAAATTATGTTATGTGTATGATACTTACGTTCGAAAGTAGTTTTATCAAGACATTTTTATGAAGATAAGCTTGTTTCTTTTACAGTACATAATTTGGACGCACAGTTTAGGAGAAATGTAAAATTAAAAGTAGGTATTCAACAACTTTATTTGCTGAAGCAGCGCTCGGCGCGCGGACGAACCTACCTATACTCCCCGACCCGATATATACCGCACTGATAGTATAGGTACCTAACCTTGGTTTCATTTCAATTTCTTTGCTAAGAGACTTCCTATCATGTAGGTATGTAAAATCGTTTCACCTTTTTTTACTTCAGGTGTGTGATTTTTATACCTATACTTAACTAGACGTATTTTTCGTCTATATTTTTACGATTCTTAAGTTTGTGTAGGTAGGTACCTATAATAGGAAATCAATTCATATTTAGTACAGGAATATATAGTATCTAAGTCGTTACTTTTATTAAAATATCTTCGAAGCAATGTCATAATTATGTGCTATAGTTTTGATTTGACGGAACCAGCGCGAGCGACTAGACAAACAGCACTTATAGGTACCTCGAATCCACACAGTACCTACAGATTTACCTTTTAGTTAGAAAAGGAGACAAATTCCTGTAGCTAAAGGTATTTTTTGCAGTTACAATAAATAAAGCGTCGGGTAGCGGTCCTAGCGGGAATGTTCTAAAGAGATACCGAGGCCCGGGAACGCAAGGGCAGCTGAAGGAACAGGCAGGTGGATTTTTAGTCAGTAGAAGTCTGACACTCTTTTCCGATCCACCCAGAGCGGGACCCGATAAAAACATTTCACATCAGACATTTTAATGTCCCCTCTAACTTTTAAACAATCTTACTTCTTATTACCAAAATACTCTAAATCTATACTCACTTAGCAATATGATAAACAACTATCTTTACTTCGCAATTCTGTAACTAGTGCGAATGAGATAGGTATAGGTACCTACTTAAATTTTTACTGTCGCTTTTTCGACTCCCCACGAGACCCCCCTTCCCCTCCCCGCACCCCTCTCAGGGCTACCTCACCCCCCCGCGACCTAACTTCGTTCCCGTGGTCGCAAGATAGCCGAGTTTGGGCTCATTTTAAAGGACATCAAAAGCTCTACCACTTGGCCCCAACAGAATTCCAAAATTCGGCAATTTATGTGTCTGTCTCTTTTTACTGTCGCTTTTTCGTTTCATAGGTAAACTTTCAAATCACAACGACGCTAAAGAAGTTTTCACTTCAAAAATATGTCAGTATCTGTACCTAAATATTTTGTTGATAAATATTTGTTCAAAATAAAGTTATGTAATAATAACGGATGGAACAGTCAGTAAGAGTTTGCCACGCCCCACGGTGGGCTGAAAATCGGCTTTCATAGACTAAGGCATTTTATTTTGCAAGTGCGAGTTTTTTTGCCGGATATCACTTCTATTAGTTATAACAATATACAAAAATGACACCAGAATTGATTCTGCACAGAAACGAAGGAATTATAATTTTTTTACGAAAATTTTGTATGGAGCTAGTATGAAAAATCGAAATATCTCTAAAACGGCAGCGATAACCGTAATATCCTTATAGGGGGTTATAGTACTAATTATTTATGATTTTTTGACATACGTTACATAATGGTTGTAGATGCCTTTTTTTTTTTTAAATCGTCAAAATATTTTTATTTATTTTTACATATTAAACGTTCCTTTTAGTGTTTAAGTTGAAGAATTCAGAGCTTTAACAACTCTTAACATAAAATAGCATCACCCCTATAGACCTGAAGGACTAGACAGAGGTGTGTAGTATCTTGTTGATCTTGTAAGATTTCCAACAATACCAAATAGTTGAATATCAGTGTCAAAGTGCCCATGCTGTCGCTTCTTTTAGAAAGATAGGGGAATGAAATTGTTAATTGATCATACCCTAAAAGTATGATTACAACATAACCGGACACATAATAATATCGACACAAAAGGAATTTTAAAACCTTGCATACGTTCAAAATACAAAATAACATATTGTGTAGTCATCTAATGAGTCTGATGACAAGTAATTAAGTAATTAGAATGATGGTTGTAGTCTTCTGATTCTAATGAGCCTATTAAGTGATTAAATGATTTGAAATATCTCGCAACAATACCAACTAAGAACTGCATTCACCTTTTTATAATTAGTGAGCTAATGTGATTTGCTAATGTTGATTAGTTCTACTATGAGTTCTACGAAATGTTTTTAACGATTATAAATTTTTATTATCATATATTTTATAACTTTAATGAGGGTAGTTAACTAATTATTGACTTTATACAATAAAAGGGCTATAATTTTGTTCCATAATTTAGATTGTTCACAACCGTGTAACTGCTAACACTAAAACTATTTGCTTTGCGACTACAAAATCTTAGAATGGAAAGTTTAATCACCAACTTAGATTTGTTTGTTTTTCTAAAAAGTGAGTGTCCTTCATTTAATCATGAAGTATTGTTTAGTGCAATTGTGTCCCGCATAGGCGATTGCCTTTCTGCCGAAGATCAAGTAACCCTCAAAGAATTTTGCCGGAGATTCACGCGAGCTGCTTTAAACAGGTGGCAGAAATCTAAACGATTCTTTGATAAGTTTAGAAATACGTACGGAGAGTGGTTGCAAGCAAATATTGATTGGCCGAGTTGCGTGCAAACTTTAATAAATCAAGAACCAACTGTTGATGAGATACCAAGAGCACGCTCAGTCTCTCCAGAACCTTCGACATCATCGACTGTTGGAACAATGACAAAAAGGTCCCGAAAACCATTCAAAGATCTGGGAAGCAAACAGAAAAAGAGAAGATCTAGTGAGCACATAGGCGAGGATTCCTGTGAATTGGCATATGCAGCTGCAGCACGTTTAAAAGAAGAAGGTTATGAAGATATCGCATCTGTAATCAATTATATGATCAAAAATCCAGAAGCTGCCGTTAAAATCAAGGAAAGCATTAAGAAAACAGTAATATTTACACCAGAGAAAGCACTTGGATTGCTTCTTTCACTTAAGCTTTCAAAGTGGCAATATATTACGTTGCGAGAGACTGCCATTCGGGAAGGTGCTAAGGATATTTACCCATCCTACTATAAACTGCAACAAACTAAGCTTGCATGCTACCCTCCTAATCAATCAGTATCAGTTACGGATTCATCAGCTAGAATTACACTTCAAGCTTTACTTGACATCACGGTGAAGCGGATTCTTCAAAGTCTTTCTGATAATGTGGAAAATAAGCAGTTAAAGCTGATATCGAAGTGGGGATTTGATGGTGCTTCCAATCAAAGCCGATACAAGCAGAAAATGGACGGCGAGCATGATGATTCAAGCATTTTCATGACCTCCTTGGTGCCACTGAAACTGACAGATGGAGATAATACTATATGGACAAACCCGAAACCATGCTCAACTTTTTATTGTCGTCCGGTTCAGTTCACTTTTGTAAAAGAAAGCCATGCAGTTGTCATTGATAACAAAAGAAAAATGGATGAGGAAATTGAGGCCCTTAACCCCACAGAGTGCATTAATAGTAACAGGGTGACTCATAAACTAATGATGACAATGATCGACGCAAAAGTCTGCACGTACCTTTCTGAAGCTAGATCAAATGCATCATGCTACCTGTGCTTAGCAAAACCAACAGAAATGAACCACTTAGATGCTGTAACATCAAAAACTGTGTGTTCTGACATATATGAATTTGGCCTATCATCCCTACATGCCCGTATAAATTGCATGGAATGTCTGTTACACATTGCGTACAGACTTGACTTCAAACAGTGGGCAGCAAGAAGTAATGAGCATAAAGATATGTTACAAAACAGAAAAAAAAACATTCAAAATAAATTTAAAGAGGAGCTCAATCTGTTAATTGATATAGTAAAACAAGGCTCGGGAACTACCAATGACGGGAATACCGCAAGGAAGTTTTTCTAGTTTCCCAATAAAACTGCAGCTATTACTGGGTTGGATCAAAACCTGATAAAAAGATTTGCTGTTATTTTGCAAGCAATAACATCTGGTGAGAAGATCGATGTCATCAAATTTAAAGATTTTGCTCGCAAAACAGCAGAAAAGTACGTGGAATTATACGACTGGTACTACATGTCATCAACCGTACATAAACTATTAATACACGGAGCTGACATAATCGAAAAAAATGATATTGTCCCGATTGGGACTCTCTCGGAAGAAGCCTCAGAGTCTCGAAACAAAGATTTTAGGAGGTTCCGGGAACATCATTCGCGGAAAAGAAGCAGGCAAGATTCTAATCAAGATATCCTAAATATGCTTGTTGTTTCTTCGGATCCTTTTCTAAGTGCACAAAGGCCGAAGTTAGATGCCAAAAGGAAGACCACCTTTTTTGCTGAAACTCTCGACCTAATACAGTTTCCGGAAACTGAGTTCGAGTTTGTAGGTATATCCGATCTGGATTCTGACTCGGAATTGGAGTCCGACAACGAAAGTTGTAAAGAAAATTTGTAAAATTTAATTATTTTTCTTTATGTTCTTTTGTTATTTATGTTAGTTTATTGTACCAATATGTTTAGTTAATAATTTCATAAATTATAGTTTCAAATATGTATTTTGTATAATTGAATTTATTAGATATTATTTTTGTTACTTCTGTTTTATTTAAATTACCTATCAATAAAAAGTTTATATACAGTCTTTTTTTTTCACATATTCTTAATATTTGGGGAAAAAGCATGCTTCCTAACGATGTTCTTAACTTTGACACAGTTCATGGATCGTTTTGAACAGTTTCATATGTTAAAATAAATAATGTTAGTACTATAATCCCCTATAAGGATATTATTATTATTATGTGTCCGGTTATGTTGTAATCATACTTTTAGGGTATGATCAATTAACAATTTCATTCCCCTATCTTTCAAAAAGAAGCGACAGCATGGGCACTTTGACACTGATATTCAACTATTTGGTATTGTTGGAAATCTTACAAGATCAACAAGACACTACACACCTCTGTCTAGTCCTTCAGGTCTATAGGGGTGATGCTATTTTATGATAAGAGTTGTTAAAGCTCTGAATTCTTCAACTTAAACACTAAAAGGAACGTTTAAATATGTAAAAATAAATAAAAATATTTTGACGATTTTTAAAAAAAAAAGGCATCTACAACCATTATGTAACGTATGTCAAAAAATCATAAATAATTAGTACTATAACCCCCTATAAGGATATTACGGTTATCGCTGCCGTTTTAGAGATATTTCGATTTTTCATACTAGCTCCATACAAAATTTTCGTAAAAAAATTATAATTCCTTCGTTTCTGTGCAGAATCAATTCTGGTGTCATTTTTGTATATTGTTATAACTAATAGAAGTGATATCCGGCAAAAAAACTCGCACTTGCAAAATGAAATGCCTAAGTCTATGAAAGCCGATTTTCAGCCCACCGTGCGCCCTTCCGCTCTACCCCGATCCGGGGCTGCGGTATCTCGTTAGAACATTCTAGAAACCCAAAACCCGCAGGATGTTAAATATAACTACTATTACATATCATATTCGACATACAAATTTTCATTGACAACACATAGCCATTAAAAAATATAGTAATGTGTGGGAAATCATCGAATAACTTCTCCCGCTCTGGGTTAAGCGGAAGGGAGTGTCAGACTTCTACTGACTAAAAACCCACCCTGTCCCTTCAGCTGCCCGTAAGTTCCGGGGCCACGTTAACTTGTTAGTACATTTCCGCAACCCCGGCGGGCTAGTTTTTTTTTACGAAGAATATACAAAGCGAAGTTCCTTATCTATTTCTTATTTATAGACATCAGAATGAGATAGAAAAGTATACTACCTATCTTACTTAGTAGGTACATAATATTTCAAACGCAAATATCAAGAATATACCTACCTACCTAACGTACGTAATAACTATCGTTATTTTGCAGTTATTAGTTTACAATGTTAATAATATTAATTATTAGCCAAGGTATGGAACTCTCTGCCGACTTCTGTGTTCCCTGCCACATACCTATGATCCGTCAGTCTTAGCAAGAGTGAATAGGCATTTTCTGGGCTCGCTTGTCCGATCGTAGACCTCATTTTACACTTATGTGTATGATCGAGGTCAAGGGCACATTCGTATTAAAAAAAAATATAACAAGCAAGACTATGGGTAGGTATAGGTACTTAGGAATTTATATCCAAAAAATAAAATACAACTTATCCATTATTAATTTGTAGTGCTGAAGTGAATAAACTATATTATATAATCAATGTATAATAATAAACTCACGAAATATTGAATTTACCTCAAGTTCAACTGCAAGTCAAAAACTAAATCATTCAAAGTAATCGCGAAGTCAAATAATCAATAAAGTATCAAAATCCAAAGCTCAATGTCAGGGGTTAAACTAAAGTGATAACGATACTAAGGTGCAAATGATAATAGCACAGTCATCCCTAGTATACATACATTCACAACACGCACGACCTAAAATTACGTAATTGTAGCAGATAAGCAGACTGACCGGTGAAATTGCGCGAAATGCACACAGGCACTGGTTCCCGGCTTGTGTAACTGTGTGCGTGCACCCGCCCCGCCCGCGCGCCCGGGGGTAAACATTCAAGTGAAATGCAGAATGATTCTTGTAAGAAACGGGCGCCTCAAAATTGACGAGTAGCCTTTTAGGAGAAATGGTTTTACCAAAAAGCAACTAGATGTTTTAATTCTAAATAAAGTTATTTAAACTCTTCAATAACTAAACTATGTCAGTAAAAATTTTGTTTCAGAGATTTTATATTTTACTTTTATACTTTTAAGGCGCCAAGTTGCGTTAAAATTCGTGTTTAAATAAGGAACTTTGGAGGCTCAGAACTTTCAAATTCCTTATTATTTTACTATTTTTGTTCATCACGGGCATAGATAATGACAAGACAAATCGATATTATACCCAACTTTGAAAGTACGATATCAAATAATGGAGTAATCCTACAAGTATATTTGTATGGAGAAAATGTCAAAAAGCGTGGCCTTAAGTACGGTCCCCCGGTAACCATAGGGACCGCACATTAAGGACTGTAGTTTTTAATATATTTGTTAACAAATTCCCAGAATTGTTATTTTTTTTTATTCTATTAGTAGAGTATTTGTATTTAGTACTTAGGTACTAAATACAAATATTTAGATACACACGCAAATAAAAATTTTCGTAAAATAAAAAAAATCTTGTCGCTTGCACTAGTGGATGCGGGGCCCATAGGCAGTTGCCTACTCTGCCTAATGGTTAATCCGGCCCTGCTTACTCAAAACTATAGATTATCATTTATTTAAGCTTCCGAGCACGTGTGCCAAATTTCGTAAGCGTATCCACAAATTTCTCGGTAACTTAGTCGCTCCATGTAAAACACTAATACTCGGTTGCATCCGGTTAGGCTGGAAGCCGTTCCCAACATAGTCGGAAAAAGGCTTAACAGATGATGATGATGAGATAATCTTTTTTTATTCAAATCAGATATATTCCAACTTAAGGAACCGTCAAAGTTTCATCAAAATCGCTTCAGTAGTTTTTGAGATATGGGTGTCCACGCATTTCTGGTGGGGACATGTATAATAATAATATAGGTAGGTAAATTATATTGTTAATAAGTAAATGACCTAGAGGTCGCGGCTAAATGATAAAAGCCGTGGTTGGTTTCCAAGGTTAAGTAAGCAACGCTTTACGAGGTCGGGCCGAGGATAGGTGAACATTTTAACACATCGCGTTCCTTCCTTGTCTCGGAAAGCACGTTTAACCGTTGGTTTCGGTTGACATTTGTGAATCTTTGTCAGCAGTCAGAAGCCAAACAATCTGAAACTAGTGATAAATAATAATAAAATTCGGCTAGACTGGAAGCTGCATGCAATGAGATCATGACAATTTGTTATAAGGGTCAAGTTCAGCGTTGCCAGATGTACGAGAAATCTCGTAACTTTACGAGATTTAGCAGTCTCTGTACGAGAAACGAGAAAATAATAATCTCGTACACTCTTTTACGAGATTTTAACAATGTTGTTAATACAAACCAAAAACATTAAAAGAAGAGAATGTATGTCCATGCCACAAACTCGACTAAGCACATCACTAGATTCATTACCTCGTCACTAAATTTATCTTTAGTTTTAGTTTAAATTTTGTAGACTTTAGTCTACAAAATTTAATACTTAAGTAAATAATTTGTTATATTTTTTGAAGTTTTTGGTAAAATAATTTAAAAAATATGAATCACCTAGGTAAAGTCTTTTTCATTTGGCGGTCCCAAACTTAAGGAATAATCCTACGCCAGGCTAGCTAGTTATAGTACATAGTGTACCTAAGTTAAGGTCTGAGATTTTTAAAATGTATACTTTTACGAGATTTTGTATTGAAAGTACGAGATATTTGACAGCCCTAGTACGAGAAAAAACATTCGGCATCTGGCAACCCTGAGTTCATCAACTGCAAGTCCATTAAGTGTTTTCAGTCTACTAAGAGCCACGTAGGCTTGGACCTTTGCAAGTAGCTATTTACCTTAATTTGCTACCGCGGTTTCTTATGTCTCGCCTTGCAATTTATGAACAGCGTCTGCTCAACTCAGTACAAGAGGTAGCATGCGTCGTTCCACTTTGCTTGAAACTTGAAACGTTACAATGAAGGGAAAAATCTGCTACCTGCTGCAGCTACTTTGTTATTTGGTATGTATCAATTGTTGGGTCCTCGAATAGAATAAGGACAGCATCTGGCAGCTCACCTAATTGATCATGACTTACTGCTGGCCACCGGACTCATTTTATAACAGCCATGCTGCCATTCACTAATCCTTCAGGATCTGAAATGTATCGTATAATATTCTTCTCAGCATCAACTGTGACCAAAATATAATAGATAGTTACAGTTGATGCAAAAGTCTGGTAGTATTGGGATCTTTTGAGATTACGATTGCTGGTGGCACTTTACCTTATGCGGCCGATTCCCTTGATTCGTCAATAGCGTTAAAAGTATAGACCTGTTCTTTACGACCTATTTGCTTCTGCCTTTGCTTAGTTTGAAATTAAAGTAATAAGAAATTAATGTACACTCAAAACAAAGAACTCATTCGGTACACACGCAAACAATGTTTTTGAGGTCGGTGTCAGCCAGCAAGCAAACCTAAATAATGTAAAAAAGTTATGAATTATAAAATAATAACCGAATGAAATAGGTATGAAGTTGTACTTACTACACAACAACTTAATTAATTAACAGCTTAAGTAGACGGGCGAAGCCAGGGTGCTCGGAAATCGCATGACGAACAGATACCAACTGGATAGCGATCAAAATTTGTGCACATTTTAATATCTTCCTTTCTCATCATGTGTCCTCCTGGCTTTGTTTGGGCTTGCAATGCTGGCTAGCACCAACGTCAAAAACATTGTTGGCGTGTGTACCTACCGTATTATGTAGACACATCGACTTTTGATTTAAGTTCAGAGTGTCAATAGCCTAGTGAGTAAGGTTTCGGATTTGTGATCGACAGGTCGCGGGTTCGAACCCCATCCTACTTCATTACTATCACATCATCCAACACAATTGCCATAAACCCACTCTAGGCACAAGCGTATATATTATTTAGCTTAGATGGAGGGGTTAACAAGATTGCTAGTACTCGTTATGTGAATTCTACCCACATTGCTTCTTTACAAAAAAAAAGTTTTCCTTTGTTTTACGTACGTACATTATGTTTACCTTTTCAGTTGATAGGTATTTGAAGTCGTTTTATTTTTTTTATAATGTAATTGTATGCTGGATCAGCCACTGCCACGCTAAATATGGATACGTTGCTGGCTTTCAAAATAAAGTGCACGACATCGCCATACTCATGCCACGCGACAAACCGACTTCAAAAAGGAGGAGACACTATGTTCGGCTAAACGTATGTTCATCGATTTGTCTTCCAACTGTGGACCGATTTACAAAATTATTTTTTGTTCGGAAGCCTACGCTCCTGAGGTGGACCCATTGTCACAAAGTCTAAATCTATTGATAGGATCCCAGGGAAATTAAGGGAAACCCTCAAATTAAACAAAAACAACAATTAACCCGATGAGTAAGTAGGTACCTACCAAACCCTTATTATACCTAAACGAAATTAAACATTCAGTGAAGCAGTCTTTAAGATTATTTTTCGCTTTTCAGTGCAGTACTATTTTTGTTTGTTTTGAAGCCGGTTATATTTTTTGACAAAAAGTTTTTTATATTATTATATAAAAAACTTTTTATAAAATACGTGCGTGTGTAATAACACACGCACGTATTTTATACAAAGTTTACACGACTGAAAAGAAAGATAACGATGAGTCTCGTTTATACAAATACATAAAATTCCTGTTTAAAAAACTTTTTACTAAATTATATAACACTTACTCGCCGGCTCGGCTACATTATACGTATTACTATGTTAGGTGTAATTAATCCGTGATATGAAAAAAATGTGAAAGCGTTTGAGAAAACGGTATAAATATTGAAATGAGTTTACGGTTGTTAACTTACTGTGAAATAACATTATAGTTAACGCGTGGCAAAACATTTAAGGGCAATGTTCTTATGGTCATTATCCGATCTGCAATCGGGAAATCAAATTAGTCTTGTCTTAGAATTTTCTTATAGAAAGCGTGGGGTAGGCAATAAACCGCACCATATATATTTTAAAAGTATTCCTCCAAAGTAATTGCGCCATTTATAAAATGATATACCTTTCCACAATCCAAAAACCTTCAAATCTATATTCTAGCCTATAGGTATGTTATAAAAAATTCTTTGTCTGGTCGACACCGAAGAACAATGAATTGCAATGTCAAAGTGAATACATAAAATATAAATAAAATGTTTATTTGACACAGAGTAAAGACACACAATTTGGCATTCCTGGGCTTCAGACTTTTTATATATATTATATTATGGTGTATCACCAAAAAGTACTGAGATACTGTTTCCCAAACTAGACTGGAGCCTGTATGTTGGGATAACAGATTCAAATTATCGTAACTTATGCCACTTAAGACCAATCACATAATTATTATATCTAACACTGAACACTGGTTAAATACATTATACTCAAACATGAGCATTATAATTATAGGAAAGTTCCTATAGCTGTAGTTCTACAGCTATTTTACAAACATGTCTCCTGCTCCAGTCTAACTTGTATGAGGTTATGTTTATGGAAATCCTTCCAGTATTCAGAACGCAGTATCTCTGAGCTCTCTCTAAATGTCTCGGTGGTGTAGTGGTCGCAAGCGCTTGGATTGGTGCTATTGGGTTTTTCAGATAGAATTAGTTTCTTAGTTTTTAGGGTTCCGTACCCAAATGGTAAAACGGGACCCTATTACTAAGACTCCGCTGTCCGTCCGTCTGTCACCAGGCTGTATCTCATGAAGCGTGATAGACAGTTGAAATTTTCACAGATGATGTATTTCTAAATAAAAAATAAATATTTAAGGGTGCCATCCCATCCCATACCACAAATGTGATTTTTTTTGTTCGTTTTTGCTCGATATTGATAACGGCAACAGGTAGACGCTTGAAATATGCACAGAATATTAAGTTATATATTCGCTTTAAAAATATATAATTAAATTAAAAAGAAAAAAAAAGTAATTAAAAAAATTAAAAAACCCGACTGCAACCTTATACTAAAACTAACTGAAAAGCTAATAAAAACAAGCCCATTTTAAATTAAATAAAAGTTGGAAGCAGGCCCATACCATTATTATAGTTTCAAACTCAAATGGGCCCGCCTGCTTCCAACTTTTATTTAATTTAAAATGGGCTTGTTTTTATTAGCTTTTCAGTTAGTTTTTTAGCTAAAGCTTACAAATTTTGAAAGATTTCGCAGACGATTTAGTTCTTGATACGTGTTTTTTACGATTTGTCACTTTGAATTACTTTTAACCATATAAGTTCTATATATGTTTGTAATCACCTTTTAAAACCTTTTATTTTGATACCCCACTCGACAGGTTTTGAAAAAAAAAAATTATTTTGAAGGCATAATATGGCGCCAAAAATCCGCCATTTCGATTCTTTTTTATTTTGATATACCCAGTGTCACTTTCACAGTCAATACGAATCTAACGATACCTCTCAAGCTAAAATCCGTCGAGCCGTTCAGGCCACAGCAGAGCGTGCCAAACAATTATACATACATACATACTCTCGAAAAACATAACCCTCCTTCTGGCACAGTCGGGTAATAAAAAAAATATTTAAGGGGGGCTCCTATACAACTGACATGATTTTTTTTGCTGTTTCATAGATGAACGGTACGGAACCCTTTGTGCGCGAGTCCGACTCGCACTTGGCCAGTATTTTTAGTTCAGCCCTTTGTTTAGAAGTGTCAATAGCCTAATAGCTAAGGTGTCAGAATTGTAATCGAGAGGTCGCGGGTTCGTACCCCACCCATTACACTATTGCCTTGAACTTGCTCCAGACACAAGCATATTTAGCTTAGTTGGAGGGGTTAACAAGATTGCTAGTAATGTAGATTCTAACCAAATTGCTAGTTTTCTTAAAAAAGAAATGTTTGGAAGTTGGCGATGTGATACTCGGCTACAAAGAGTAAATTAACTATAGGGTACTCGGCTACAACGGCTAACGTCCTGCACGTTATGCCGCTGGTCCCGCGCCTGATATCTATCCGGTCGTGTCAGATTCCCGTTTCTTCGGGCTATGAGTCTCATCCTGCGAGAGAGACTATCTGCGCACATATTTGTTCACTATAATATCTCTTGAGCAGATGGCTTATCTCTGCTGAGATTGGACTAAATGGCGAATTTTTAAAAGTCATAGAACAAAAGTTGTTGATTATGATGTTAGTAACATAGTCCTGAGAGGTTTTCGGTGTTTTACAATTAACCCTGTATATGCGTATACAAATTGGAGAAGACATAGTACCATAGCCTAAATGACGATCTCCTGAGTCTTTACGAAAACATGTATTCAGGATATTTTTTCTATTTTCATATTTTTCCACAGGCTCTATTTAATTAGCTACTGTGCTTCAACGCAGGGTCAAATATCCTGCGTTTAAGCACAAAAAACTCACACACCATGAAAGTTTCAAGTCAATTCAAAGCATCTTTCACTAATAATGGCAATTTCATAGTTTTACCCATATTATTTAGATTATTTGAAAATATTTTTTTTATTATTTTGATGTCACCAACGATGTCACATTTTATTATAAGTAGCGGCACGTAAGTCTAGCGCTGAACGATACGTGGAGGGGATTGCTGCGCATGGGTACTGTCGTGCACGCAATACAATTATTAGCTAAATAACGTTAATGACATTATTTTAATGTAATGTCAAATAGTAGGTCTAGCGCTGAACGAAATGTAGAGCATAGCCTGCTGCGCATGAGTACCGTCGCGCATGCAAATAATATTACCTATACTTTAATAAATAGTTTATCTCCAATGCCAATGTCCAAGGATTTATAATAGGTACCTAACATATAATTTTTAACAAGTTTTGTGGGGAGTATAAAAATAAAAACATTATTTGTTAATTTGAAATTTTTTATTTTAGATTTAAGTCTAATCTGAATCAGAGAATCTACATTCTGAATCTACAGAGAACCATTCTCAAATTTACAGTGATGCTGTCCGAATGACTGAGTAAAGTATTTGTAGCTTCGTCAATCTCACTTTTAATTTGTTTCAAAGAATCAATTAATTCGTTAGATTCTCTTTTTAAAAAGCAATTCACGTCATAAACCATTTTCCTTGCCTGTCTTTTCAAAACAGTATTTCTTCTACGTGTACTTTAAAGTCACAAACAAACTAAAAAACTAAATTTAACAAACAAATTCAAACTTAACAAAAAAACAACAACAAAAATTAACAGCAATAACAATACAATTAATGACGCGACTGTACACGGGATGTGCGCGGAGCGTCGTATCGGCGCGGGGAACATAATGCGGCTAGAGAGCCAACCGGCGCTACGCCCGCCCTTCATCCCGCTAGCCCCCCTCAGGTACCTTAATTTTTACTTCTGCGCAATAACGGTCACCGCTAAAGTTTCGTGCCGCTACTTGTAACTCTTTAGAACAATTCCGCAACCCCGGCGGGCAACGGAACCCTTGTGGGCCCCGACAATTTTGCTGACACTTTTAGGCGCGCGTGGAACTCTACGCGCCGTCTACATTGGCCTGGTTTCAGTCGGGCGGCGAGCTACCCATTGCTCGCAGCCCGCTGGCCCGCGCCTACGGTGGCTGGGAGTCACCCTGCGGCTCCCGACGCCCGGAGCGTCTCCTGCGGCGGCTGGGGAGCAAGAGCTGTGAGCCTTGGGACTAGCCTCTCCCTCGCGCGTTCCGCCACCTCCTTCGCTTGCATAACTGCTTCGCAGAAAGAGGAGACTGCTTCCCACGCCTCCTCGCTCCGGACCATGGATTGAACCAGGGCCGGGAGCGAGAGGTCACCGCCTATCGCCCCTACGAGGACACGACGGAGCTCTGCCCAAGCGGGGCAAACCTCTCCACTGTATGTTCCACCGTGTCCTCAGGGCGATCCTCGCAGTGGTGACTTCTTAGGTAGCTAAGTTTGTTATGCTGTGACCTCTCGCGCCCAGCCCTGATTCAGACCAAGGAAATGAGATGCAGCCACCTCCTTCTGCGAAGCAGTCATGCTAGCGAAGGAGGCTGAACGCGCGTGGGAGGGGGAACTGTCTTCCTCACGCACCCGGACTTAAGGGCAACTTAAGGAAAAGGGTGCGTTTTTGTCAGTAGAAGTTTGACACTCCCTTCCGCTCCACCCAGAGCGGCAGAAGTCATTCGATGATTTTCCCACCCGAAAAAAAAGGTAGGTAAGCTTGTTATAATTATTTACATTATTAAGTATCCGATAGAGCAGGGGTTCCCAACCTTTTCTTGGTCAGGGACCACTTTTATATTATTCTTGTTAGCAGGGACCACTATGTAGGTATAATAAAAATAAACTAATAATCAAACTGAAATTTTAATATTTTTATTTTTATATATAATATTTTTAGGATAAACATCTGTAATTTTTACCCGACTGCAAAGGAAGGGTTATGTTTTTCGAGCGTATCTTGTATGTATGTATGTATGTAATATTCTTTATTACCTCATATCTCCAGAACCACTGAACGTATTCACGCAATTGAGGTATCGTTAGATTTGTCTTAACAGCCCGAGTGTTCTTAGATAGGTGACATTAAAAAAAATTAAACATGGCGGCTGTGCGAAGCCATTATACAAGGTGAAAAAAAAAAAAAATTTTTTTTAAAACTACAATGTGGGTATCAAATTAAAGGGCTTAACATAAGGATTTCAAAAAGGTATATCATGTTTATCATTAGTGTAATACTAGCAAAATAACACAATGAGAAAGTTTAAAAATATGGACACACTTTCTGAATCCGGTGGAGTGCCAATGTGACACGACCGGGAAAACTAAAAAATTGTTAATTAATATTTTAACTAAAAAGTTGAAAAAAAAAACTAATTTAAAAAATCTAAACAACCTGCATCGCCACCATGCTACGATGCGTGGCTGTGGCTATGCTAAAAATCTATAAAAGAAGAAGTTTTTGTGTGTTTTTACTCCGCCGCATGCCCTGTCATAATCCTATGCACGCGCCTGGTAATAGCTCATGAGTTGATCCAGCAAATCCACCCCTTCCATTGCATGGTTATACTTCTTTACAATTTCAGGTCTCTCTATATCAACAAACTTTTTATCTTTTTTAGAGCATCTCTTTACCACGTCCTTTTCTCCTATACCAATAAAGTTTGATGCTAAATGAGCTGACTTGTTATGTAACCATTTGACCATAGTAACATCACCACAGAAATCAAAAATATAGGAGAAGTGGTAAGGGGGCGTATCGGTGTCCGCGCGACATGGCCACAGGGCTCATGTCATGTCACAGGCAAGTGGCCGTCTCTGCGAACTAGTGCGCTTTCGACGGCGATCGTGATAACATATATGAATGCCGAGTTTTTCTGTGGTATCTTGTAAAAACCGAAGCCAAAATCAAAACTATGTGAATCATGGAATCACTTACCATATGTAAGTACAAGTATTTTACAATATTTGTCTTTAAAATCATGAAAAACAATACATCGTAAAATCTTTCTTGGTTTTACTATGTTATTTTTGTTTTCAAATATCAGAGCGACTGTACTCCTTGTGCTATAAATACATTGCTCCTTAACCACTACCTGAGTTCTTCACTAAGTAACTGGACAAGCAATGTAAACATAACATACGAAACTATATTACGCGGATTCATCGCGTAGTGAGGCCGCCACTTCTTGCGACGAATTAGTGATGTGCTTGTGCAGATCCACTAACGTATGCTATCGACAGCAATGTCGATTGACGAATGAAATATTGCTATTATAGTTTAGGGGTTTTTCAACCGACGACAAAAAAAGGAGGAGGTTATCAATTCGACGCGTATATTATTATTATTTTTTTATGTATCATACATACAGGCACGCCACCTAACTGGTACCCTACACAAAATAGCACCATAAATGCTCGGTTCACTTCAGCGCAGAAATGTTCCAGCCTGAATGGACAATTCCAAAATTAAGAGTACAACTGATTTTTGCAGAAGTGGGTTAAATTTTATTTTATTACTGAAAGCTATTCTCATGTTCTAGGACATTCATAAAATCAGTCATTCAACTTTTCAGGATTCTATACAACCTATATGGCTGGTATGTTCCGATCAAGAGCGTAATGTAAGTTAACATCAACTTCTGTTTGACCTATCACTATGATAATTAAATATTAAGATTTAAGTCGAAAGCGCCAGGGTAGCCCTTAATACTTAGTAGGTAGTACTTAATAATAATTATGTAATGTTATGTTCTTAATAATATGTTTATTGTTATTATAATATTTTCTGGACATGCCATTTTTTATTTGGTTCATTTTCAGGTGCCCAAAAAAATGTACAATAACAAATGGAAGAATCGATAACTTTCCGATTTAGTCAATCACTAGCGTATATGTAAAATAAATTGCTTTTGCACAGCACAACGATAGCGACCGATGTTTTTGTGTGGGTAAATTCTAAGGTGCATGGTAAATACACGCTGTGTTTGACGGTATAAGGTTTATTATTGATTGTATAGTACGTTCTGATTTAGGAAATGCGGGTGTGTGCGCGAGTGCGTATCTATTGATTTTATTAAACTGCATGTGTAGTTGTTGCCCCGCCCAGCGCCTAACTGGAGACACACGGTTCCGATATAATTTCTTCTGTTGACCACATCTAGTTATTTATTTTATCTATGAACATCACCATCAGTACTACAAATTTCTTCAGGAAACCCTCTTGGTTTTTTGTTGATTTGTGCATCACTCAGCACCGGAGGCTTCGCAAATCTGCTCACACGAGCTGTACAAGTAGCCATTATCCCTTTTTGTTAGAGAATTTGCGGCATGTGGTAGGATCAGAAGTAATTATCGCAGTATAGTTCATGGCCACTGTTCTCTCCAAACCCACTTTCTTTATCAAATTTTGATCTAATTCTGGAGTTGAACTTTGATAAATTATAAAATTAAACGCACGACCATTTTTCTCACACTAAAAGAAAAGTTTGATACCCCATGGGCAAGGTTTACCTTTTACATATTGTTTGGTAGCATGCTTTCCTGTAAAAGGAATTATTTGTTCATCGACGCATAATTCTCTTTCTAAAGGTAATTCCAGGCAGCGGCTCCTGACAGCGTCATAGATTGGTCGCACTTTGTAAAACAAATCATTGCAATTTTGAGGCATTTGAGTGTTATCTACCAGATGTGAAACTTGGGTTTTCCTGACTGTACTGCATATAAATCTGTCATATCAGCCATCAACCGAAATAATTCTTCTGGAATATATTTGTTGTAGTAATCAATTGGAGCTTGCACAACGGTATCAACAGCTATTGGTAGAAACCAATCTATGGGTATTGTATTTTCTAGCTGTCTGTGTCTCCATTCGTTCTGTTTAGGTGTCAGATAGTCAAAACACTCTTCACTAATCGAAGGCTGTGCTGTCTCAACGTCTGGCTCTGCTTCGTCATCGACAGAAGTTTCCTCGTTTTCAGAGTCAGGTGGGGTGGTACTCTCTTTGGTTTTGGTTCACTACATCGACACCTAATCGAACAGGTCTTGTATTTTGGGCATAATTATAAGCAGTCGTATCCTCATCATCCGAAGATAAGTCCAAGTCCGACAGATTTCCATTACGTAGAACATCCAAGGCGTCTGGATCGAACATTTTTGGAAATACAATTACCTGAAAACGTAAAATACATTTCTGAGAATCTTTTGTAAAATAAATGACCGTAAAATAACATGTGGGTATCAAAAAAATGCATTTTATTCAACTACCCCATGCACCCTATTGAATATTTCGTAAAAAGTTAAAGTTAAAACCGCATGTCCAGATTTGTAGACATAACGAATTAATGAGATTAATTGTATAAAACATTTGATATTTGTATACAAAACACATTATCATTCATGTATAAACCGCTTAATAACTTAAAAACATTTTTGCCATCAGTATTTACACCAAAAACTTGAGATTTTGAAATAAAATAAATCACTTACCTTCTCACTACAAAAGTTTACCAAACACTGGTCAAACTCGGCGAATTAAACCTCATAGGTGGCAATAGATATCGCTACTAGTAACGTTTTTATTTAAGAATAATGTGCTCAAACGATGACAATCGTCTTTTGCTACATAAAAAGTAATTTTAGTAATTTATTTGGCAAAAAACTTTATGTCCTCAAATGTGCACACTCGGTCTGAAAGGGTTAAGGCTTTATAATTACGGGTAGGTATATAAACCGGTAAAAGTAAATATTGTTATTATTGTGTCCTAATTCCGTCAAATATGAACTAGGTATGTACCTAAATACCTCTACTACGCCATATATACCAGCCCCTGACTTCTAGTTTATTCAGTGACGTACAATTGCGTATTAGGCCTGAATAAATAATGACTACTTACTATTAGGTAGTATTAAATAACTGTCTATATTTCGTTTACGTATTTAGTAGGGCTTTCAATACCGGTATTCCGGGATCCCGTAATACCGTGATCACGGATTTTATTTTGGCCTTTTACAATACCGGTATTGACGCCCCAATACCGTGATTACGGTATTACAAATATTAGATCTGAAAATGTATGTGATCTTATTCTCATACTAGTTTTCACCAGCGCAAGCGTCTCGCTGTAGTCTTAAACCGAAATCGAGCTGTACTTATGTCGTTTTTGTTATTGTCATTCAGTTTCGGGATAACGTACTATAGTACGGTACTTCTGATTCCACAAGATTGTATTTAAGAGCAAGTTGCTGGTGAAGGATCCTAGCTACAAGGTTGTGTCTATGCAAATAGTCTCCGTCCATAATTGCACAGACAAAACCTTCGGTTTCCCCAAAGAGGTCACCAAAACGTAGCCAGGCTACGGATGCTAATGTATCCACGTCAGACCCATGAAGAGCCTGGTTATAGCGTCCATGAAGCTCCTTGCTCTGCCATACTTCTTTGCGGTCATTAGTATCTAATACTACAGGTTTGCGCCAATTCTCGCTAGCTAAGGAGAGCGGAGTGAGACCTTTGTCCACCGCTATCGCATCTCGATGCATACCCACGTCGGCTTCTAGGAAATATTCCCTAAGGCTGCATACCTCGTGGTTGTGCAGGGTCTTTGCATTTAAAAAGCCACGACCTTCGTACTTCCGCGGGATATACAGCCTCATCACCGATGAACGTGGGTGATGCATCCTATTTGCAGTCAGCGTTGTGCAGACCCGCCTGTCCAAGGCGTCTAGTTCAGTCTGAGTCCATTTGAGTATGCCAAAAGAGTACATCAATACTGGCATGACCCAACCATTGAAGGCACGCACCTTGTTTCAGGCGGCCAAAGAAGCATTCCTTCAATGATTGTTTAACATAAGCAACATTGATGCCTAGTGCCTCTGACATACCCAAATACTTGTAAGTTTCAGTTGAGCTGAGGGATCTTAGGTGTAATATAATCTCCCCTCGCTTTACATGCATGACCGCACATTTTTCCATCCCAAATTCCATCCTGATGGCGCTTCACGGAAACCTTCAGTAGCGCCATCAATTGCAAGTTGCTGGGGGCAAAAAGTTTCAAATCATTCATGTAAAGCAAGTGTGATATGACCTGACTACCTCTTCTCAACTGGTAGCCTTGCCCCGAACCCTCCAGCAGTGTACTGAGAGGGTTGAAAGACAGACAAAACCACAGTGGGCTCAGACTGTCGCCTTGAAAAATACCACGCTCAATTCTAATCGGTTCGCTGTTTTCCTGGCTCTGTCGACATCCTGGGTAGCAGAGTACCGACATACATGACTCAAGGAAAGTGCGTAGTATTGGATTTATTTTATACAACTCCAACACCTTCATGAGCCATGTATGTGGAACCGAGTCATAGGCCTTCTTAAAATCTATCCAGCATGTCGACAGATTCCTTCGCGAACGACGTACCTGTTGGTTAATGGCAATATCAATGAGGAGAAGCTCATTAGTACCGCGGGACCCGTTCCTACATCCATTTTGAGAGGCAGACATGATTGAATTTGTATCAATGTGGTTATTAATTTTGGCTCTCATAATGGATGTAAGAACTTTATAGACCTTCGGAAAGCACGTGATCGATCTATAATTTTTAGGTTCCGCAGTACTGCCTAATTTATGGAGCAGGTGGGTTATTCCTGTAGTTAGGAATTGAGGTAGCGATCCTAACTCTAAGGAAGACTGGAACTGAAATGCCAAGCGAGCGTGCGATCTTTGGAACCATTTAAGCCAAAAATTGTGCAGCCCGTCCGGTCCTGGGGATTTCCAGTTGGATAACGGACGGACTGCACGGGTTACATCTAGGGGGCTGATCGTGATTGCCCCCATTTCTGGTAAAAGATCGCACGTGCGCCTGATCTCCCGCATCTCAGTGTGACTGACAGGAGCTGACCAGATGCCACGCCAGAACGAACACATGGCATCATCATCCGGTAGGTACGTTAGCACGTATCAGTCACACCCTGGTCAGATCGCTCCCAGGCCCTATAAACCCACCTTTCATTGCTTTAGAATGTGCGATTCCGAGTGTATCGCTCCACCCGCCGCTTATATCGACGAATTCGATTTGCCCATGCATAGAATTTCTGCTTCAGGAAGTCGATACGCTCTGTGATGTGGGTTAGATAATCCCGAGGGCTGATATCAATCCCCGCAACGCTCGCCTCACAAAGCGCATCACTCTAGGATGAGTGTTGTCCTGCCTGAAGCAGATAAGTTTACCAAGTGCTCTAGCCCCAGTGATACGACGTTCGATCCTGCACTGCCAAGCTGGTACCGCCGCCGGTCGAATAGCTCTGTCAGTCTTTGGGAACTTGACATGAGCTACCCGACATGCTGTTACAGCTCCACAGTACAGGACCAATTGGGTATCGGTGAGGTCTTCACTATTGTCAAAATAATTTGACAGCAGTGAATCTAGAGCACACACTAGCGCACTATTTTTCTTATGCATGGGTAAACGAGGCAGTAGAGGTCTAAGCTCAGGCTGTGTGGAGCGATACTCCCGTAATGCATCCTACAAAGCACTCCTCAATCTGTTACTGCACTGGGTACTCACGGTTACAGCCTCGTCATCATCATGTTCACTGCACGTCAGTGAACGTGATGATCGGGTCGGGTCACGGTGAGATACTGGGTTGTAGTTGCACCACGGCCAGTGGTGAAGCAGACGAGACATGGCTGCACCATGATTCGAGGCGTAGTCTATCAAGTACGGCGTCATCCAACATACGGTTACGCTGGATGACCCGCACCTGATCCGATAGTCGTTGGGCCGAAACGTTGACAGCTGGTAATTATTATTATTATTTTCAATAAATAAGAACAATAAAGATTGATTTGAAAATAAAAAAACACGTATTTTATTGCTTTTATGAATGTCCTAATTGAACTTGCGTTTAATACCGGATTACCGGTATTGATACCGGGATCACGGTATTGACTTTTCCAATACCGGTATTGATACCGGTATTTAAAAAATCCGGTATTTGAAAGCCCTAGTATTTAGTAACGATAGTATGTTTACACGAGTACAAAATAAATAGGTACCACCAAATCATAGATGATACATACACCAAATAGCTGGACACTCATTTACTCTATCGCAGTGGTTCCCAACCAGTGGTTCGCAGAAGCCAAAATGTGGTCCGCGAACGATTTTAAACTTAGCGGGCGGTGAGCCGTTGGTCGCCGTGCAGTGAGTGAGAAGAGCGCGGAAGGGGGGGGGCGGTACGTCGGGCCGCGCCAGGATTTTCTGCTTTGTTGCGTTTAGCTTTTGTTTTATTTGGGTGTAACTTAAAGTAACAATATTGGTCCTAAGATAGTCGAACTCGTGAAGAAATCACATTAATACAAAAAACTAATTTAAAAAATCTAAACAACCCGACTGCTCAATTACTGAAGTGTAAGAAAGAAGCACATTTTTATTTTTAAAAGTGACAAGCAGGCGGGAACCAATTGAACATATTTTTTTTAAATGGGATGGGTCCGCCTTCTTGTCACTTTTAAAAATAAAAATGTGCTTGTTTCTTACACTTCAGTTGAGCAGTCGGGTTGTTTAGATTTTTTAAATTAGTTTTTTTTTTCAACTTTTTAGTTAAAATATTAATTAACAATTTTTTAGTTTTCCCGGTCGTGTCACATTGGCACTCCACCGGATTCAGAAAGTGTGTCCATATTTTTAAACTTTCTCATTGTGTTATTTTGCTAGTATTACACTAATGATAAACATGATATACCTTTTTGAAATCCTTATGTTAAGCCCTTTAATTTGATACCCATATTACAGTTTTTGAAAAAAAAATTTTTTTTCACCTTGTATAATGGCTTCGCACAGCCGCCATGTTTAATTTTTTTTAATGTCACCTATCTAAGAACACTCGGGCTGTTAAGACAAATCTAACGATACCTCAATTGCGTGAATCCGTTCAGTGGTTCTGGAGATATGAGGTAATAAAGAATATTACATACATACATACATACAAGATACGCTCGAAAAACATAACCCTTCCTTTGCAGTCGGGTAAAAATTACAGATGTTTATCCTAAAAATATTATATATAAAAATAAAAATATTAAAATTTCAGTTTGATTATTAGTTTATTTTTATTATACCTACATAGTGGTCCCTGCTAACAGGAATAATATAAAAGTGGTCCCTGACCAAGAAAAGGTTGGGAACCCCTGCTCTATCGGATACATAATAATCTATACTAATATTATAAAGCGGAAAAGTTTGTTAGTTTGTTTGTTTGTTTGTTTGTTTGTTTGCTTGAACGCGCTAATCTTCGAAAGTACTGGGTGGATTTGGATGAAATTTGGTATGGAAGTAGCTTGAAGCTTGAGGAAGGTTATAGGCTACTTTTTACCCGACTGCAAAAAAGGAGAGTTATGTTTTTACCGTGATAGAATCCACGGGAGCGAAGCCCCGCGAGAGTACTAGTGTAAATATAACAAGCTTACCTACCTTTTTTTTCGGGTGGGAAAATCATCGAATGACGTCTGCCGCTCTGGGTGGAGCGGAAGGGAGTGTCAAACTTCTACTGACAAAAACGCACCCTTTTCCTTAAGTTGCCCTTAAGTCCGGGTGCGTGAGGAAGACAGTTCCCCCTCCCACGCGCGTTCAGCCTCCTTCGCTAGCATGACTGCTTCGCAGAAGGAGGTGGCTGCATCTCATTTCCTTGGTCTGAATCAGGGCCGGGCGCGAGAGGTCACAGCATAACAAACTTAGCTACCTAAGAAGTCACCACTGCGAGGATCGCCCTGAGGACACGGTGGAACATACAGTGGAGAGGTTTGCCCCGCTTGGGCAGAGCTCCGTCGTGTCCTCGTAGGGGCGATAGGCGGTGACCTCTCGCTCCCGGCCCTGGTTCAATCCATGGTCCGGAGCGAGGAGGCGTGGGAAGCAGTCACCTCTTTCTGCAAAGCAGTTATGCAAGCGAAGGAGGTGGCGGAACGCGCGAGGGAGAGGCTAGTCCCAAGGCTCACAGCTCTTGCTCCCCAGCCGCCGCAGGAGACGCTCCGGGCGTCGGGAGCCGCAGGGTGACTCCCAGCCACCGTAGGCGCGGGCCAGCGGGCTGCGAGCAATGGGTAGCTCGCCGCCCGACTGAAACCAGGCCCATGTAGACGGCGCGTAGAGTTCCACGCGCGCCTAAAAGTGTCAGCAAAATTGTCGGGGCCCACAAGGGTTCCGTTGCCCGCCGGGGTTGCGGAATTGTTCTAAAGAGTTACAAGTAGCGGCACGAAACTTTAGCGGTGACCGTTATTGCTCCGGTGCTGAGTGATGCACAAATCAACAAAAAACCAAGAGGGTTTCCTGAAGAAATTTGTAGTACTGATGGTGATGTTACTATGGTCAAATGGTTACATAACAAGTCAGCTCATTTAGCATCAAACTTTATTGGTATAGGAGAAAAGGACGTGGTAAAGAGATGCTCTAAAAAAGATAAAAGTTTGTTGATATAGAGAGACCTGAAATTGTAAAGAAGTATAACCATGCAATGGAAGGGGTGGATTTGCTGGATCAACTCATGAGCTATTACCAGGCGCGTGCATAGGATTATGACAGGGCATGCGGCGGAGTAAAAAAACACACAAAAACTTCTTCTTTTATAGATTTTTAGCATAGCCACAGCCACGCATCGCCACCATGCTACCGGCTACGATGCGTGGCTGTGGCTATGCTAAAAATCTATAAAAGAAGTTTTTGTGTGTTTTTACTCCGCCGCATGCCCTGTCATAATCCTATGCACGCCCCTGGCTATTACAGAACCTTTATAAAATCGAAGAAGTGGACGTTGCGAATGATCTTTCACGCTTCGGATCTGGCGGTTGTTCAAGCCTTTCGAGAATACGACATCGACAATGATTTGCTCGCAATCCCCAAGAATAAACGGACTGACTGACTGACTCTTCTTTAGTTTCGTAGACGATTATCCGAAAGTCTGATTTTGCGCAAGAAGATGACGGTTGCAAAAAGAGGTCGTCCAAGCAGCAACAGCCCTTTGCTAGAGATAATTCCGAGAAAACCAGGAGAAGTGCGTCCCGCTGCTGAAATAGCTCGCGATGGTGTGGGTAATTAGGCGTGTGTAACTCTTTACGGAACCGACTCACTGATTCGAATCAATGAAATGATTCAAAAGATTGGCTCAGTAACAATGTTTCAAACGTGTCATTTGGATCTGAAACATTACTTTGCTCTAGCTCATTCCACGCGACGCGTCGCTCGCGAGGCGACTGAGTATTAAGCGAGCGAGAGAGGAAGTCTGATAGTGATACACTGATTCACTTTGGAGCAAAAGTTCCTTGCTACGGAGTCGCAACTTCGCGAGTGAGCGCGCTACATCATTACAATCTGTACAAGTTAGAAAGAGATACAAAATGATATGTATCACTCATACTCTCACAAATTTTCGTTGTCGTTAAGGCTGCGCCGAGTAAAATAACTCAAAACGGTCTTCACTACTAAAGGAATATAACCTATAATAGTACTTTAATTACCATACAAAAATATGTAATGAACACTATAATAAATGTGTTAGCAAACATAGTTGGCAAAAATTAAAAATATTTTATAGTTTATTAAACAAAAATACATAAAGTTGGACAAAAATCCTTACAAAACATGCTCGTGCGTCGCTGAATTTTGATAGTAAACTGTTGAGTTTTTTCATAAACTTCAATTCATATTATTCTCTCATTATCATACTATCATTTACAGCTTTAACATTTCAAAAATGTCGCTTGGTTGTTTTAATTTTAATTTTTTCTTCTAATTTGCGCGCTATTTTGAACCATACGCAACGTACACCGGTCGAAAATTCAGTCGTCCACGGGAGCTCAGAGAGGGGTCACGTCTCATCGTGGAGCGTTTCGCCGGTAACGATAATTCGCGATCTATTGTGTACGTATGTATTGCAGCAATCCGTTGAATAACATAAGTCTAATTTTTTGTTTTTTGAGTACGATTTATTATGCATACCCAACAATTACTTTTTATTGTTCAATATATATTTCTTTAACATTTTTTTTTCAATATTTGTTTTATTATGGGAAAATGTAAAAAAAAAAAATTATTAGAAGAAAGTTGGCGCAAATTTTCGAAAAAAACGCCATTCTCATAAAAAGTACGTATTTCTATTTTGTGATGTTATTATTGCTTTTTAACCGACTTCAAAAAAAAGGAGAAGGTTCTCAGTTCGTCTTAAACTTTTTTTTATGTATGTAACCTCAAACTCGAAGACGGCTGGACCGATTTGGAATTTTTTTTTCGTTTGAAAGGGTATACTTTCTAGTTGGTTCCATTGTTATGAAATCAGGATCTGATGATGGGATCCTGGAGAAAGCGAGGGAACTCTTTAAATATTATAGGCACACCTATAGCGTTTTGGGTATTTCTAATAGTACCTTGTGCAGTTGCTCCCGAAAAGCACCATTTGAGGAAGTGAAAGTGATGATGAAGACTTTTTTCAAACATTCGATATGGGTATCGTGTAATGGGTTTTTGGGGATGGTAATTGCAAATCTGGCATTCATTTTAAAATCCAAGATGGCGGATGCAACTTTTTCTCAAACATTCGATATAGGTATCGCGTAATGGGTTTTTGGGGGTGGTGATTGCAAATCTGGCATTCATTTTAAAATCCAAGATGGCGGATGCAACTTTTTCTCAAACATTCGATATAGGTATCGTGTAATGGGTTTTTGGGGGTGGTGATTGCAAATCTGGCATTCATTTTAAAATCCAAGATGGCGGATGCAACTTTTTCTCAAACATTTGATATGGGTACCGTGTAATGGGTTTTTGTGGGTGGTGATTGCAAATCTGGCATTCATTTTAAAATCCAAGATGGCGGATGCAACTTTTTCTCAAACATTCGATATGGGTATCGTGTAATGGGTTTTTGGGGGTGGTGATTGCAAATCTGGCATTCATTTTAAAATCCAAGATGGCGGATGCAACTTTTTCTCAAACATTCGATATGGGTATCGTGTAATGGGTTTTTGGGGGTGGTGATTGCAAATCTGGCATTCATTTTAAAATCCAAGATGGCGGATGCAACTTTTTCTCACACATTCGATATGGGTATCGTATAATGGGTTTTTGGGGGTGGTGATTGCAAATCTGGCTTTCATTTTGAAATCCAATTTAAAACACATACGATATCCATATTGAATGTTGGAGAAAAAGTTGCATCCTTGGTGGATGCAACTTTTTCTCCAACATTCAATATGGATATCGTGTGTGTCTACTAAGTTAAATACACTGATAAACTTCAAGGGTTTATTGCTAAGTATAATTAACAAAGTAACGTAAGGGCTAAAATTATCGCTAAATGATGAAAATGAGTGCACCAGGTTGCTGTTCGAAATACACTAAGTTCGCGGCGAACTTAGTGCGACCGCATTATATCGCTTGCTCAGCAAACGTGGTCGATTGCAAAATATTGCATCAAACATCGGTGTAATAGGTTTTTGGGCATACCGATTGCAATCCTTACATTCATTTTAGAATTTACGACGAAAGTTCATTGGCTACTTTGTTAGCTTACAATTTACACTAGGTTATTGACAATTTAACTGATCCTAGGTTAAGTGACTATTCAGTATTATCTAGGGTATCTAATAATACTGAAATTAATTGTTTAAACCCTTAGATGTGACAAAGGAGAGTTATAATAACACAATTTTACTATATCATCAGAATATAAATCGTTTCTCCGGCAAAATATTAGATGAGGAAATGTTAATAGATAAATATGATATAGATATCTTATGTTTTTGTGAAACCTGGCTAAAACCAGATAGAATGTTGTTTAAAATTAATATTTTTCTGTTACTGTTTTTGTGCATACAACAGGTCCTCAGTAGGAGGTGGTACTTTAATATTACGTAATAATTCTCTTAGATATAAGGAACAAAAATATATCACCGCTTGCTCTGTTGATTGCTTGTGTGAGGTAGCATGTACAGAAGTTGAAGGCCAAACTTTCTTAAGTGTTTATAGACCACCAGCATCAAACTTGTCATCATTCTTAATGATAATGGGAGAAATTTTAAGTACCTAAGCTTATAAGAGATTGTTCAGGAGTGCAATAGGCCAGCCAACGGTAACTGGGGTGTCCGGAACTTTTCCACGATACGTGGAGATACCGTTGCTTTTCAATAGTATAAACAGGGTTACACAATGGCCTGCCTCTACTAGGCTTCGGCCTACAACAATAAAAACAAAAATGTACCACTAACCTGAGTGCTGGGGACGCCAAGTTCGACCTTCAAAGGTCACGCCCTAAGTGTGGTTTGTATGTGATATGAGGTGAGTAATTGTAACGTGTGATGTAAGTTACGGGTTCTAGGACGGTCCCAAGGCGTCGATCTTCAGATGGCGCAGTCCCGACCAGCATCACACCCAACTCGTTTCCAGCAAGCGCGCGCTACGCGTGGTAGACAATAAGGCGATGTGTTCCGAGAAATATCACTGGATTCTTGTTAATCCGAGATTACAAAGTTCAATCAATCACTGAACACAATTAATCTGTTCATATCTCGCGAGATCCAATTCGATTTACAACAAATTCCGCGTGCCAGGCCAATCGACGACAAGGCGGCGTGCGATTCAACAATATCCCGGGGTTTTTCGGCAAACGGGGAATACACTTCAACAATTAGATAATTCGCGACCCAATTATCGGTCTCGACAGGCGAATCCAACAATATTTTACCAATTAATTAACTCAACAGCGGTTCCCATGACCGGCATTTTTTCCAAGCAAGCAAAGTCAATCTGTCAAGTCAGAGTAATGTCAAAATCAAATTCTTTATGTCAAAAGGGTGCGTTCTGTTTCACGTCGGACCGAACATCTACCCCCCCCGGACGGGCCTACCCGTCCGCTAATCAATTGGAAGTCTTGACAAGGTTGCAAATTCAACACAGCTTCAATGCGGCCAAATACCGTAGCTAGTTCATTAAAGGTGAGAACGGTGTCTCCCAACAATCTCCGCCAGCGTCCCTTTGCCGCTTTCACCGCGGCCCCCAAAATACCCCCCCAATGGGGGGCAGGCTGGCGGGTCAAACAACCAAGTGACCCCTCGGCGGGCCAAACTATTACCAATGTCAACCTGGTTCTCATTAAGGAAGGCGTATACCTCCTTCAAATAGTTACTTGTACCCTTGTAATTCGTACCGCAATAAGACCTAATCAAAAAAGGTAACCCACGGCGAGACACAAATCTTTCCAAAGTCGCCTCAAAGGCCTCTGTCGAGAGGGAGGTTACCAGCTCCAAATGTACTGCCTTGGTTGACAGGCAGACAAACACACAAATAAGCCCTAACAATCTTGCTATTACGAAGGGTGGACGTCTTCAACAAAGGGGGACCAACAAAATCCGTTACGACGCCAGCAAAGGGCCTCGCCTCATTGACGCGATCAGCCGACAAAATCCAAAATTCTCGCTGCAGAATGGCCAACAGCGCATTGCAACCGGCATGCGAGTTCTTAGTGTGACGATCAGTCACCAACAATTGTACCAAGTTCAGTTACAATAAGGGCAGGAGCACCAATTTTAGGGTAAGGACAACTCACAAGGGTGACCTCAAACCATGTCCTTCCCTCAACAGTGGTGTCAGCCGGTTCGCCAATTCCCCAAATCTTGCCTGAAAGGTCGTTCACCTTCAGGCCAACCTGTCCCGCTAACCAAGAAGACAAAAGGCAACCCCGGACTCCCGTCTCCAAAATGGCACAGACCACAATCGAGTCACCCAAGGGTCCCCAGACCGTGACCGAGGCCGTTGGCAACAAACCGTCTTGATCGGGGGGTTCCTTTAGCGGGGCAGGCGTCAATCTCTTAGTGATGCCTGGGCGGCGACCGATCGCCGCTTCCAGGCTGCCTTCGTTCACGACGAGGCCAACAATCAAACCATTCGTCCGCGCGGTGTCCCAAGCCGCTCGCCATCACTGGAGGGGCATATCCCACCGAATGCCCGAATGGCGGAGGGCGCGACTCCAGCCGGGGACGTTCCGCCAACGGAGGGGAAAGGCAGCGGCGCCGACCCGGCCACTGCTGCCTAGCAGCCAATGCGCGTTCTCCCTGACGAGGGGAGACCAAATGGCGCTCGTGGGGCTCCCGTTCAACCTGCGCGGGGGGTGGAGTGCGGCGTACAGAATCGCGGGTCTCAGCCCGGTGCTCGTCTCCGGGGTACCCCCCCCTGCGCGAACCCCCCTCAGAGGCTGGTCTGCTGGAGCGGTTCGCGTTGGCGCACAAAATCTCAAGGTGGGACCCTTCACAAATTCTACACGGGCGGGGGTCGGGGCAGTCCCGATGGAAGTGGGCCCCCAAGCACGAAAAGCACAAACGGCGTGCGTTGACAATACGGCGGCGGGCACTTACGTGCAGATTCAAAAAATCCGGGCAACGCGCCATGACATGCCCCGTTTCCTTACAAAAGTCACAATGATGAGGACTCTGGGCACCATCAAAACGGGGGGCGGGGCGAACATCAACAGGCCCCCTAGCCCGAGGACTCTGGGCGCCAGCCAAACGGGGGGCGGGGCGATCATCAACAGGCCCCCTAGCCCGAGGACTCCGGGCACCAACCAAACGGGGGGCGGGGCGATCATCAACAGGCCCCCTAGCCCGAGGACTCCGGGCGCCAGCAAAACGAGGGGCGGGGCGATCATCAACAGGCCCCCTAGCCCGAGGACTCCGGGCGCCAGCAAAACGGGGGGCGGGGGGAACATCAACAGGCCCCCGGGCCCTAGTCCGTCCCTGGTCTCTGGGCTGAGAAGGTAGTGGGGGTGACCCCGTGGCGCCACGAGTGTTATCCGCAAACCGACACTCGTCTTCCAAAAATTTGAGGAGGTCGTCAAAGGGGGGAAGATGGGCGGCACCATCCCCACCATACTCCTGCTCAAAACGTGACCTCAACTCCGCGGGGAGCAACTGCAGCACTATGTGCACCAACAAGTAGGACCAATGTTCTACCGGTAACTCCAAGCGTCTCAAAGCGTTGGTCGCTGAAACCAACGGGTTCAGCAAGTCAGTGCGCAACGTCGACGTGCTGACAATGGCCGGTAGTCCCAAAATCTGGTCTGATCATCAGCCAGGCAGCGCTTGTTCTGATACCGTCGGGAGAGAAGCTCCAGAGCGGTCGGGTAAGAGGAATCCGTCACCGGCAAGTGCTGCACCAAGGCTCTGGCTTCGCCCTCCAGGACAGACAACAAATAGGCCAGCTTCTGGGCAGGTCCGAGGTCCAAGCGTGCATCGACAAGACTCTCAAAGAGATCTAGGAAGCCCAGCCAGTGGTCCAAGCGACCGTCAAAATGTGGCAGCTCCAGGGTGGGCAGCCTACTCAATAGTCCAGGGCCTGCAACAACAGGGGTCTGCGGCTTGGCCGCATCAGGCACCCGGCTCTTCAAAATTTCCCGCGCTCGTAGACATATGACATCCCCCAGGTGGATAATCTGGTCATAGTCACCCAAAATCTTATCGCGGGCTGTCTGATCCATCACCCCCAAATCCACGTCCATGATGTACTCGTTGAAGCGTGTGAGCGCAGCATCAGCTGACTTGATCCTCTCAATCACTTGCCCATACCGAGCAAGGGTGAGCTCTTCCAATTCCACACGCTCAACAGTTGCAGCTGCCGATGTGAACCATCTCAACTGTGAGGTCAATCCCGCAGCAGCCTCCCTGACTGCCCTTAATGAGGCCATTGCAACAATCAAATATTAATACAAAACAACAATCAATAACCAACAATCAAATATTAAACAAACAGCAATGACTTGTTAGCCGGCCAAGTAATCTCAACAAAATAAAAATTCAAATTCAATTATTTCAAGTCCAAATCCAACCCTGTACTTATTCCAAGTATGAATCTAGCTTGCTAAGGATGGCTAGTTACAAAATAAATAACAATTCAATGTATATATTGTGCAGGATCACACCAACAATTAAATACAACAATTGAAGTATAATATTGAGCCGGAGAATCTCTATCAACAATCCAATAATTACTATAAATGCAATAACCAATACACACAATTCAAGTCCTATTATGTTAGACTATGTGTAATTATTATTTAGATAACCTTTCAAATTCAGATCAATGACATTCAATTATTAATTGCAACAAATACCAAACAACTTTTACAACAATATACCAACTTATGTACCAAATTATACCAAATTATACCAATAATTCCTAATTTCACAAATAAATCCTACCTGTCAATGCAATGAAAGAGGCTACAGTACAAATTACAAATACAACTTCAATTGATTCAACTTCAATTAGATAGCCCGGATGACATGGTAATATATTCAAAACTTATCAAGTTATAAGTTGTGTTAAGTAATTAAACTCAAGTTTTAAGTTTTCAACAATATTCAAAACTTCCAATTAAACCAGTGGATCTTATATTATAAGAGCCGCGCTTCTGCTACCAATTTGTTCAGGAGTGCAATAGGCCAGCCAACGGTAACTGGGGTGTCCGGAACTTTTCCACGATACGTGGAGATACCGTTGCTTTTCAATAGTATAAACAGGGTTACACAATGGCCTGCCTCTACTAGGCTTCGGCCTACAACAATAAAAACAAAAATGTACCACTAACCTGAGTGCTGGGGACGCCAAGTTCGACCTTCAAAGGTCACGCCCTAAGTGTGGTTTGTATGTGATATGAGGTGAGTAATTGTAACGTGTGATGTAAGTTACGGGTTCTAGGACGGTCCCAAGGCGTCGATCTTCAGATGGCGCAGTCCCGACCAGCATCACACCCAACTCGTTTCCAGCAAGCGCGCGCTACGCGTGGTAGACAATAAGGCGATGTGTTCCGAGAAATATCACTGGATTCTTGTTAATCCGAGATTACAAAGTTCAATCAATCACTGAACACAATTAATCTGTTCATATCTCGCGAGATCCAATTCGATTTACAACAAATTCCGCGTGCCAGGCCAATCGACGACAAGGCGGCGTGCGATTCAACAATATCCCGGGGTTTTTCGGCAAACGGGGAATACACTTCAACAATTAGATAATTCGCGACCCAATTATCGGTCTCGACAGGCGAATCCAACAATATTTTACCAATTAATTAACTCAACAGCGGTTCCCATGACCGGCATTTTTTCCAAGCAAGCAAAGTCAATCTGTCAAGTCAGAGTAATGTCAAAATCAAATTCTTTATGTCAAAAGGGTGCGTTCTGTTTCACGTCGGACCGAACAGAGATAATAAATTAGTTTTCGTTTGTGGTCACCTAAATATTGATTTGTTAGTAAATTCACCTGAACACTGCAAGCTTACTTCATTGTTTGGTTCATTTAACTTAAAATGCACATACAAGGAAGCAACAAGAATAACAGCAACATCAGCTCAATGCATAGATAATATTTATACTAATTGTGCCATAAAATACTCGTCTCAAATTAGTGGAGTTAGGTCTGACCATACAGGTCAACTAGTATCCTTTGAGTTGGTTAAAAAGCGGCAATTAAATAAGACTAGTGTTGGGTAAATAGCCGGATGCTTTGAGTTATTATCGATTATAATCCATAAGTGTCCATTAATAGCCTTGCAATGGATGATAACCCTGCTATTAATGTATTGTTGAAAAAATAAATGCTTTGTTTTGTTTTATTGTAAAATCTGTGGGTGTGAACATAAATTGGGTGCGTGTACGCAGTGTGATTCAATGTATTGTTATTCTTTTTATTTATTTTCACTTTTTGTATGTGAAAAAGTGTTAATAATAAAATCCATTAGCGTCCGATCCAATCGAAGTACCAAAGTTAGGAGATTTTGAAGAATCCGCTGACCGGCCAACTACAGGCCTATTTCAGTCACGTCCATACTCTGTAAGAGTATGGAGCGTGTACTTAATAGTGAGCTCCTGGCATACCTAGAAGCCAACGACATCCTCAGTGACCGACAATACGGCTTTCGTAAAAACCGGCCAACTGGGGACCTTCTAGCGTATACCATTCATACCTGGAGTGAGGCATTGAGTAGCACGGGGAAGCACTTGCTGTTTCCCTTGACATCTCCAAGGCCTTTGACAGGGTCTGGCACGATAGCCTTATTGCTAAGCTTCCTTCCTTCGGTTTACCCACTCAACTTTGCGTTTGGATTGAAGACTTCATGAGAGATCGGTCCATTCGAGTGGTCATTGATGGCTGCTCGTCTGGCCAATTGGCAATTAATGCCGGGCTCCCTCAGGGGTCTGTTCTCCCAGCAACTTTATTTTTGCTGCACATTAACGATCTGCTGATTCCCGGTACCTTTGGGTATACAGACAACAGCACAGTTTCTGAGAGATATGTGTCCAGCGCGCGAGCTGATGGGTCACAGATCCAGTCTCTCTGTGAGGACATGGTTGGGCGCTTGAACTTGTCCTTGAAGGCTGTCTCCGAATGGGGCGACGCCAACTTGGTGAAGTTTAATGCAGCTAAGACCCAGGCGTGTCTCTTCTCCGCAAAAAGGAGTCAATTCGAACCGGCTCCTACTTTCCGGGGTGTAACCGTGCCGATAACCGACCGTATTGAGCTTCTGGGGGTAACACTAACTTCTACCCTCAATTTTGGCCCGTTTATCGAGGCTAAGGCTTAAGGCTCAACTAGCATCAAAAAAGTTGGGAATCCTAGCAAAGGTGAGACGGTACTTCACACCCGAACAGTTGCTCAATCTCTATTAAGCCCAGGTTCGGTCGTGTATAAAGTACTGTTTTCATCTTTGGGATGGATCTGCTAAATACCAACTAGACGCGCTTGAGTCTATCGAGAAGCGGGCCAAGAGACTCATTGGCAACGATGCACTGGTCGAGTCAAAGCTCCAGAGCCTTGAACATCGACGATAAGTTGCAAGTCTATCGGTTTTCTGTCAGTTACATTTCGGGGAGTGTGCGATGGAATTACACAGTCTAATTCCACCAAGCCCATTCCATCATCGGACTACGAGACAAACGGCGAAACGCCATCGATACATGGTGGACATCCCACCCATACGCACGAAACGTTTTGGGAATACCTTCATTGTGCGTACGGCTAAGGAGTGGAATTCCCTGCCGGAGTCTGTGTTTCTCGATAGCTATAACCTAGGAGTCTTTAAGTCAAGAGTGAATAGGTTACTTTTAGGTAAGCGTGCTCCATCTTCGACCACATCATCACTTACCATCAGGTGAGATGGTGGTCAAACGCGAACCTATTTTTTAATAAAAAAAAATCTAGTGTTTCTAGCAGTAATTAGGCTGAAAATTATTTTAGAGCAACAAACAAAAAAAATCAACTAAAAACAATTATAAAAAAATCCCAAATAAATGACTGATTAAGAATTAAAAAAAAACTAAGTACATAAAAAATCTAATTATCAAAAATCAATGTAAATACCTGATTGAAATTTTTGAAATGGGCTAGATTAGTTTTAAATTGCACATTTATTTACTACAAAGAAAGATGATGAAAATGAAGTCTAATCTGACAGTCCTAAGCCTGAAAACTATGCAGGGAAATTTTCAATCACTAAAATAACATTACCAGCAGGGTTATCATCCATAATTGCTATTAATGGCTACTAACTGCTTTTAATCGATTATTAGCCAAATGATATTAACCGGATTATTATCATTGCCCAACACTAAATAAGACTATTAAGTTTAGGCCACTAACTAAAAAGAAATTAATGTTTTTAATGATAACATGTAAAGTAATCTTTCAATGGCCAATTTTGACTCCCATGACCCCAATGAAAATTACAGGATATTTTTTCTTCACCATGCCACGAATTTAGTAAGGCATGTCCAGTTAAAAAATTTCAAATGAGTAATAAATCTAAATTTAATGAATGGGCCACTGCTGGAATAAGAATAAGCTGAGACAATTTATACAACTTATACCATGAAAAATCATTGACTTCCGATGAAGCCTTCCATAATTATGTAAGAAACTACTCAAAGATATTTAAAATAGTATGCGCCCTAAGCTAAATCTAAATCAGAAAGTAATAAAATTAGCATTTCTAACAATAAAATAAAAACTGTGTTGAAGGTGATAAACAAAGAAACTGGAAACACAAACCAACAGGGTTAGAATGATTTGACTTTGAACATCGATGATCAGGTCATCTCAGATAAGTCAAAAGTGGCTGAGAAGTTGGAAAATTACTTTACCAATATTCCAGTAGAGGTTACTAAATCTCTATATTCTTCGCCATTATCAGCAGAATCTTTTTTAAAGGAAAACTTCAATAAGGATACAACAACATTTTCATTTAAGCCCATTTCTATTGATGTAATTAAAAAGCATTCCAAAGTCTTAACATAACAAACACTGATGACTTATGGAGTGCATCTCTTAGGGTTCTTGGTAATATTATTGACTCAATTGCTGCTATCCTAACAGGCACATTTAATTAATGTATAGACAGCGGTAATTTTCCCGATTTAATGAAACATAGTAAAGTAGTACTAATTTTTAAGTCGGGTTGTAAGAGTGATCCCTCTAACTATAGACCGATATATGTGCTTCCAGCATTAAGCAAAATATACGAAAAAATCATGCTGGACCAGATGCTATCATATTTCAACTCAAATGGAATTCTGCATAGTCGGCAGTTTGGTTTCACGAAAGGTAGGTCAACAACAGACGCAGGAGTAGCGTTCATCCGTCATATTCTGGAATCTTGGGAGAAATCTCAGGATGCAATTGGCATATTTTGTGACCTCTCCAAAGCTTTTGATTGCGTTGACCACAAAACACTGATCTGTAAATTACACCATTACGGAGTTCGTGGATTCGTGTTCTGCTGACCTTGTTCTTTCATATTTATCAAACAGGCAACAAAAAGTTATTGTTAATGGAGCGACATCTGCAGGATCCCTAGCCAAGATGAGTGCTCCGCAAGGTTCAATTCTTGGCCCTTTCCTTTTTATAGTGTATATCAATGACATACATGATGACCAACTTATCGGATATTTTTTATTTGTAATTCCATTGTGCTGTATTAATTGGTCTATACGACAGTATAGACCAAAGTTTTAAATATAATTAAGCATATCTTAGAACTGGAAACATATCTTACAACTATATAATAATATAGGTTATCCATCAGAATTCAGACAGGCTTTAATTTATAATTATATTGTGGGAAGTACTAATTTCACACGGGTTCCCGTTAGTATATGTGCTTAAACTAGACTTATGGTCTCATGGTGCGTGGTGCGCTGGTTGCACGCTACTGGCATGATTGCTCTATGTTATCTCTTAAAAAGACTATTTTTTAAGAGATAACATAGAGCAATCATGCCAGTTTAAAAATTAATTTCAAATTGAAATTTAATTATTTAATTGAATTAATTTGAAATGAATTAATTTTTTTCTTAAAATTCAAACGCGAGCCAAAAATAAAAAAAAATCACAAGAAACAGTAGTAGGTATCTCTACTTAGTAGTAGAGATACCTACTACTGTTTCTTGTGATTTTTTCAAACTCAAAATGTTTTATTTCACATAGGCCTACATGGGCACTTATAAAACGTCAGCAGTTTGGCGCAGGGCACGGTTCGAAATTGGTCGTTTTCTATGGAGAAGATCCGGCAAGAAACTCCACAGTTACTCTTTTAAAATATCATTCTTACAATGTATCTATAATACAGGTTAATTACCTAATTAACCTGTATTATACCTATGAGAGGACATTAAAGCCTGTCTGAATTCTGATGGATAACCTATATTATTGTATAGATGTAAGATATGTTTCCAGTTTTAAGATATGCTTAATTATATTTAAAACTTTGGTCATTACAAGATATTTTCTAAATTTAAACCCACGACCTACGTCATTTAAATTTAAAAGTCAATTATCTGAAATTAAGTATTTCAAATGGCGGGAGATTTTGTTAAACATAAAAAACACAGTGATACGACGTCAATGTGGAGCTATTTTTTAGTTGCGAAGGATAGGAATAGTGCCAAATGTAACCGATGCTCAGCCATTCTCAAGACTTTGGATGGATCGAATAAGGGATTACATACACATTCGTCATCAAAACATAACATCAAGCTTATATCAGCTTCAACAAGTCTAGATTCTGATAATCTGAACACAGCACCGCCGCCAGCCAAGCGAAAGTTAAATGATTATTTTACTGAAAGTGCCGACGATAGCCTCGATGATGTTTTGGCAAGAATGATTGCATTAGATGGATTTCCATTCAGTATATTCATAACTTCAGATGATTCGAGAAAATTTGTCTTTGCAAAATACACGGATTTACCAAAGTCAGCCGTCACCATTCAAAAACGTGTCATGAATTACAGTGAAAAAATCAGAAAGCAAGTAACTGCAGAATTGAAACATTTGAAAAGTGCAGGTGAAAGATTTAGTCTTTCTTTCGACAAGTGGACTTCAACATCCAATAAACCATATAGTGTTGCCCAAACGAGAGTCTCGCAAGAGTCTTGCAATTAGCGATTATCCTATTGCTATTTATTAAACTGTAGTTGAGATCTCAGAACAATGTAACAGAGTCTGTTACATTATTGTTAAAAAGTATATTGTTAAAAAACTTAAAAGTCGAGATGACACGGAAGAAGAAGGAAGATCAGGATCACAAACAGATGATGAGTTAATGCCACAAACCTCCCAATCCCAACCCCAATTGACACTAAAGGAAAAGTTATAGCTGGAAATTGATAAGAGTATGAAATCCCCAGATCGTGAAGTACAAATACAAAATTAATCGGGGTTGGCAAAATAGACGTGAAATAATCCTGTTTGAAAATGGAGGAATTAGTGGATATCACTTAGAAACAGCATATAAGTATCTATTGTCTATTCCTCCAACCAGTGTAAAACCTAAACGAGCGTTTCCAGCTGCTGCTTATGTTGGTAATAAACGAAGCAGGCTTGGAAGTCAAACCTTGGATGCATTGATATTTCTACGATTGTATTTTCAAAATTCGAAATAAGTTTTATTGTCTTTTTATTTCTTACAAAGTATAGTATCTTTTTGTCATTTTTTCTTTTCTTACTATACTGTGATATGTATAGTGTACCAAAATTAAAAATATGTATTTAAAGAAATTACTCGTTTTTTAGAGTGTCTTTTTATTTCTTACAAAGTATAGTATCTTTTTGTCATTTTTTCTTTTCTTACTATACTGTGATATGTATAGTGTACCAAAAGTAAAAATATGTATTTAAAGAAATTACTCGTTTTTTAGAGTTCATTTGCCGAATGGCAAAAAACGGAACCCTTATAGTTTCGTCATGTCTGTCCGTCTGTCTGACTGTCTGTCTGTCTGTCTGTCCGTCCGTCCGTATGTCACAGCTATTTTATTCCAAAACTATTAAGACTATACATGTGAAACTTGGTAAGTAGATGTATTCTATGAAACGCTTTCCGATATTGAGAAAAAAAAATTAAAAATCATTTAAAATAAAGGAACATACTACTACCCCATACATGGAACTAAAACTGAAAATATTTTTTTTTTCATGAAACCTATGCGTGTGTGGTATTTATAGACAGGTCTTTAAAAATGACATGGGGGTTTCTGAAACCACTTTTTCATAAAGTCAATCGTTTAAAAGATATAAGCTTCCAAAGTGGTCAAATGTGTATCCCTCCCTCTAACTTCTATAATAGTGGAGTGAAAAATATAAATATATATATACAACGTGTAACGGAAACCCCATATCTAACCAAAAGGGCTGAAGACAACATTTGGTATGGAGTCTCTATGCACAGTTTCAGCACAAAATAACTGACTTAAAGAATTGATACCAAATTATTGGTTTCACATATTTTTTGAATACCAATCATAACAAACGTGTCACAGCACTACGAGGGTCAATAACTTTCCACGTCACTTGCCAATAACACGATAATTCTTTTCGTGCTTCTTAATTTGAAAAATTCGGTCTCTGGTATCAGTGTACTGGAATTTGTAATAAGTTCTACACATGTAGACTTAGGATTACAAAACCCTTGCCATATCGTTTGTTATCATCCAAAGAAGCCATGCACTTGGTATGTATATACCCTTTAAATTACACGTTGTATATATATATATATATCTATAGATCTTAATGTAAACTTTCAATCAAAATTGCTTTTAAAGAGATCGAGTCAGCAGTTTTTGAGATACAGCATATTTTCTAAAACCGCAAATGTAACTTTGTAATTCATACAAATACAATGAAAAACAAAGTTATTTGGCGTAGTTGCAAAAAATGTAGCTAAAGCTAGTTTTAAGAAATTTGTAAGTTTTAGTTTTTTGTCAAGTAAATATACATATTATATTATATTATTATAGTTACTACGGAACCCTTCATGGGCGAGTCTGACTCGCACTTGGCCAATTTATGTAAAATGTTATAATAAGCAATACAACATTAGATTTATAGATTTCTTTTATTTATTTTTTCTTTTAAATTAAGTTACACTTGATACATATATTGTTATGAAATAAATTACGCTTATATTTTCTGCGAAGTAAGTTCGCTAGACAGCATTAATGAAAAAATGTTTTTTTGGTATGGCCCCACGTATATATAATAAAGTACCGAATGTTATTAAAAATATGACTGTACATCAGAATTTAAATGAGCACTAAATGAAATTTTAATAAACAAAACTTATTTCAGTCTGGTTTTATTATGACATTACATATTATTTTTTTTTTATTTCATACTGGTTTTATTATTCAAATAAGTACTGCATACCCATCTACCCTAACTTGCTACTTACCCAGTTTCGAAGCGTCAATAGCCTAATGGATAAGGTGTCGGACTTGTGATCGAGAGGTCGCAGGTTCGAACCCCACCCAGTACACTATTGACGTGAACCCACTCCAGAAGTCCAGACACAAGCATATTTAGCTTAGTTGGAGGGGTTAACAAGATTGCTAGTAATGTGAAATGTACCCACATTGCTAGCATTCTTTAAAAAAAATCTGAGGAGTTTAATAAATAAAATCAAAGTTTTATTGCAATGGGATGAATAGTGAGGGAACGGATAATGTAAAAACAAACGTTAATTTTTATATAATAGGTATAATTTATTAAATTTATTTTTGTGATTTATTTACGTACCTACTTGCTTCATTTAGATCCATCCAGCCGTTTGAGCGTGAAGAAGTAACAAACATGCAAACAGACACATTCATTCACAAACTTTCGCCTTTATAATATTAGCGTGATAAATAAAACCATCTAAATAATTAATATTCGTTTTTCAAGTTTATTCAACATAACGACAAAAAATTAAAAAATGCAAAGTTAGCAAACTTCGTCGTGCAACGGCAAGCGGGCCTCGAGCGAACTTGTCATTGTGTGTGTGACAACGCACACGACTAGCCCGCTGCAGTAAATACCTATTTTCCGCGCGTCTCGTAGGCTCGACACCCTCTTAAAGATGCACGTAAAAATGACCATTAAGGAACTTACGTTGCAAATACTATACGGTCGATTTTTGCAAGTTAGAAAGAGATACAAATAAAATGATATGTATCACTCATACTCTCACAGATTGTCGTTGTCGTTAAAGATGCACGTAAAAATTACCATTAAGAGCCCACAAGCTAGAGGCGCGAACTCGTTGGTGCCGTAGCTAATTCGCATGCTATTTCACCTAACATCGTGCGAGAAAGAAATAGACTCAGTGATGAGCGGGACGAAACTGTTGCGCGCACACAAACACTCCCGTGTAGTACACACCACACGGCACCGTGACGTCGCGCCGCACACTTGCGCAAGGTCATTGATAAATGCGGGCGATCGCGAGTTACTCATATTTTTTTATACGGTAACTACCCAAGGAGCACCACAAGCTGTATAAAAGCTGTATTTTAGTTTATTTTTATACCACAGGCTGTATAGTTAGGCTGTACAAGGGCTGTATCAGCGCTTATACAGCCCTTATAAGTAAAAATTGGGCCCATTCTTATACAGCCTAATGCGTTATTATGGCTGTACAGTAGCTGTAGAAGTAAAAAATAGGCTGTAATATAGCTGCAGTGGAGCTGTAGTATGGTGTAAAAGGAAACCACAGGAATATAGTTATCTTCTTATAAATGTCTTTAAAAGATAACGGTTCTTAATCGGGTTTTTAAGAGAATCACAAAAAGGAAAATTTGTGAAACTTGTCAAATATTTATATTTTAGTTACATAAATGGCGATCGATTAATATTTCATGCAAAATTATAAGGCAAGTAATGAGCTTGGACTTTCGGTGTGATAATTTGTAGATTCGACGTGCCGATTTAATTTTGTTGTGATATTGTGTATAGTTTTGTGTCAAAATATTCACGCGCCCGCAATATAATCAAGATTAAGTAAAAAATATAACTAAAACGGGTAAGTAAGTTTATGGTTTTGAGGTTAGAATAATATAATATGCTTGAAAATACTGCATAATATTAGAGTACACTCATTATTTTAGCTGTACAATTACGATAGCAGCTGTAGCTATTATCAAATATCGTTTGATTTGTATTATGTTTTGTTTTTGTTTATTCAAAAATGGCGATAAATATTAAACAGCCTAAAGTATATCTAGAGGGTATTATGGGTCCTGTAGCTTTACTACGCAGTTTTTAGATTCCATAGTACCGCTATTGCCTTTAAATAGGCATTATATTAGAATATTTTTAATATTTAGGCTGTATATCAGTTTTCAAAACATAAATTGTACAGCTCATTAGGGATACGTATTCAAAATGAAAAACCATGTATAATATATCGCTAGCAATTGTTAGATTTTAGATATGCCGAAGGCAAATTGAAGCAGTTTGATAGAATCAACAGACGACGCACCTACTGATACACACATTACTTGTAAACAAACAACCGTGTAGGTAACATCGTCCATAGAACACACACACACAGAGCGAGACAGCAGCGTCACATTACAAGCAACGCGATTAGTTTATAGCTAGTGCCTGGACAGCGTGCACGCATTTATTTGTTCTTTTCGATCCTTTATTTGCCACGTCGTAAAACTCGTAGGTAGGTCAAAAACAAAACAAAGCGTTAGAAAACGGTAGTTCGTTTTAAAAAAAATATTTTACTAAGAACTATGTGTTTTTAGTGTGTGGTGTTGTGTGCCTATTTTTTTTTCATATGTTTTTCAATATTTTTCAGGAAAATATGCCGTTCAAAATAATTGAAACAATAGAAAAAGGCCCAAAACTACTGTGTATTATACCTAGTTTTTGGGAGTCTAATGGTATTTTAAGATGGCCAAAAAAGGGATTAGATATCAATAAATTGGTCAAAGACGAATATTCGCAGCCTGTAGATAATTGGTCTTCTTCACATTGCTGTGTCAAAAGACAATTATTATCATCATATGACGAAGCAACACGAGAACTAGATCTTATGCTACAAAATAGCGACACCGAATTTGATAATCAGACAGAAGTAATCACAACAAACAGTAATATTAACTTCAGTAATTACAATACTCTAGCTGGGCAATTGGTAAGCATTATTTTGTTACTTCATTATTAGTTAGCCTTCCCCGCATGTCTATTAGACATGACTTTATGAGTGTTTAATATATGTATACTATGCCAACCCCATATCCAGACTACGGTCTCTCTAAAAGTCAAAATGTTTGCATAGCGATTGACAAAAACATCATTAATCCATTTTATGTGTGATTTCAGGCATTTAATCAACCAGAGAAGTCATTAACTTCATCTACAGCTACAACATCCACACCGGTTCTTCCAACAACTGCAGCTGAATACGTTATTCAATATATAAATGACTCTATTGTGGCAACATAAAATACTAATTTCGAAACACAAATTCCAACACAAATACAGCAAAACACTGATGTGAATCAGATTGAAAATTACCTAAAATTGATTTTAGACAATCAAATAAATATGACACAAACAATATATAAATGTTCTAATGGATAACCAGAAAAAAATGTTACACAAATTGGCAAGTCTATCAGTGCAAATAGATTACGAACTTTCCAAGTGTGACCATACTAAAAATACAGACGTGGTTACACTGGGCAAATCCAACGAGATTGAAAATGATACTTTTGTCATAAAACCTATTGATTCAGTTAAACAGCTAGAAGAATTGGAATCACTTTTAACTGACAAGCAGCAAAAAAATAAACTGCTGAAGCAATACTCTTTCGTATGTTCACAATCGGATGGAAGAGGTGGAACCTGTGCATACAAAATATTAGATATTTCTATGTGTTTTACTCGTGATTTCTTATGCAAGTGTTCCTGGACTGGTGGTAGTAGAGGTAGTGATAACGTAAAAAATCCTCTAAAGGCTTATAAAAACGTCCTTAAGTTTTACTACGAACTGATACATATCTGGGACCAAACTTATACCATTGAAAATAATGAAAACTTTTTAAAAACTGTTCTTAAAAATTCTGTAATGAGAAAACTCAGCAAGTATGAAAGCATCAACAAAACGTAGGAGAACAAAAAAAGATACACTTAAAAATTCCAATCAAACAAATCAAACCACCAGCCAAGTTGAAAGCGTCATGATTGTTGCAGATGACGACGCTACAAATGAAACAAAAAATACCACGGAAGATGTTACAGAGGAAAGAGAAGAAGACGAGGAGAAGGAAGAGTCCCTTTGTTAGATCACCCATCAGAAAAAAATCTCTATCTTAATAACTACATTTTCATTTATCTTATCGGGCAAAGTTATCGTTAATAATTTTATTTAATTAACTTAACCCAATCTAAGTTTATCATAAAAACTTGTTTCTTTTTTGGTTACCTAGCTTTCTAAGAGTGCTTACGTTTACAAACTACATTTAAATCTTACTTGGCTAACGACAGGTGTTGATTGCAGAAACTGAATTTGCAGGTGGGGTGTCTATTATGCGGATACTCTTAGCATTTATAAAAACACGTAATCTCGTGACTGTGATTTTATTGCCTATCTAATAACTCAATATGTAAAAATTTAAAGGACCATGATTTTCCGTGCAACAGTGTAATATATAAGTTAGCATTTAAGAAGAAAACACGTAATCTCGTGACTGTGATTGTCCTTAAGATACCAAATTATGTGACTGTTTTTATTGCCTACCTAGTAAGTAAGTATAACAAAGAAACTATTTGATTATGTCCATGCGACAGTGTTTTATAGATCAGTTAGCATTTAAGAAGAAACACGTAATCTCGTGACTGTGATATATTGTCCGTAATTATGTGACTGTTTTTATTGCCTATCTAGTAAGTAAGTAGAAACTATTTGAGTATGTCCATGCGACAGTGTTTTATAGATAAGTTAGCATTTAAGAACAAAACACGTAATCTCGTGACTGTGATTGTCCATAAGACACCAAATTATGTCCAGTTGTGTTTGTTTATAGTTCTTTGAACATCTGCGGGTTTTGCAAAGAATAAAAATAAAAACACATTTTCTTGATTACAAAGTGTTTTATTTCTCTTTTAAACTTAAATTTGTCATTATCAGTTTCCCAAGGTTTTATTAAATTTTCACTTTCAATATCAATGTTTGACGTTTTTGCTGCGGAACCTTCGTAAGACGTCGACTGAAGTGGCGCTTGACTGTAGATTGCTCGATTCATGACTACATTCTTTTCTTTCTCTATAAATGACGACTCAGTATCAATAGTTTCATTTGGTTGGTAATTTGTTATATTTTTATATTCTCTTTTAATCTTCCTTTTGACTCCACCGGACCTTTTTCCTTTTTTCCACATATTTGTTCCAGAATTACACGTTTATTTACTATTGCAAAGATAGACGACTTACAATAAAACAGACTAAAGCTGTACTATAGAATTAATTTATTATTATAGTGTTTTAACATCATATTTGTCAGAAGTCATAAAACTCTAACACTTACAAGGGTGTATAATTACGCAATAATAATAAGTTTTATAAAGGAGTTTGCATATACCATTATACAGAATCAAGTATAGAGTGATACCATATTAACACATAAAGCTGTAGTAAGTAAGTGATCACATGCAAAATACAGCCTCTGTGCAGCTTGAATAATAAACATTAGCTTAAAGTGTCAAAAATTCTTAAAGTTTTAAAGTAGAATTTTAATATTCCGTTTTAACACCTTTAGTTTACGCGGATTCTTTTATAAAGATTTAGTACAGCTTGAGCTGTATAATAACTGGTAAGTCAACCTTATAAACATAGAATCTTTTCTTAACACCCTTGTACGTCTCCAAAAGAACTCTAAGTTCTATAAGTGCTGCATATTTGATGTCGGTAACGCCTAAGTGCTCCTTGGGTACGCTCGAATTTGTATTTATTTCATAATAGATAAATGTACCTACATCCTTACGGAGACTTCTTGCTGCCGAGATATATACACTTATGTTTATACTGTGGCTTTGCCGACCACGAGTATGATATTATGGACTTTATTACTTACTATTTCATAAAATAAAAAACGTGTTATTTATAGTAAATATTTTTACTGATAAACATTTCTTCAAAATAAAGTAATGTACGTAAGTACCACAAATTGGTTTTACAATAACATTACCTACCAATAAAGTTTTAATAATTAGAATGTGAATTGATTTTCTAAAAAAGCACTGAACGGATTTTTATACGGTTTTTACTAAAAGGTAGTGCAATTCTTGAGGAGGTTACAAACACACAATTTACATAACGGCTTTATGTAAATTGGATGAAATATAAAGATTACTGTTGAAGAGGTTGCGCGCGGTAGTAATGTCTCGCTTACTGGGAGATTTACTCGCGTGCACCGCGTAATCCAGCTGAAATACACTAAATTTATGTACGAAAGAATAGTAGATCAACAAAAATACTACAGAAAAGTCCTCAATAGCATGTCTCTATCTCTTATGGTCAACTCGCAATAACTACATTTATGTTCAAAATTTAAATTAAAAATATTACATCATTTTCGAGACTGGTTTTTGCTGTTCAGTATTAATCCTTATCTAAATAAATGTGTTTGTTAGCTTTGCCATGTAATATAGATCAAAATTGCCCTTTGCACTATATAAATCAAATAAGTATTTTAGAAGATATTATAGATTTATTCGGAAGTCTCGCAACGTCGCTATTCACACCGCAGCGCAGCACCCGCCCGGGGCGGCCCGAGACCGCCCGATCCGATTATCCGAAGCTCGCGTTCATTCAAGAAATGATTTAAAAGCATTGATGGTTTTGTCGTTGTCATTTCATGATTTTAAAATACCGATGATTTTTACCTGTGACATGATATCGGACTCATCTCTACTTTGAAGCGGAACGTCTAAAAAATTACGAGTAGGCATTTAGGAAATATATAAATAACTCATAACCTGAAAATAGGACACTGAACTCATCATTCTGAGCCAAGACCAAACCTGAAATCGCGAAAAAAATCGACTGTTTCACAATGACGTATTATAATATATTTGCTGTTCGCATATAGTTGTCGCCAAATAACTTGGCAAGAGCCGTTCAATGCCCAGAAGTCGAATTTTAGGTGTCAGCGTTTGTCAGCGGGACGCCGGGTATGACATAGCGCCGCTCCGAGCGCACGATTGGTGCGTCAGTAGTTCTCGTTCAATTTGCTCCCGAATACACTTGCGCACACGAAAGTTGTACCCTTTGTTTTTGTTACGAGTTGTTGTTTTAAATTTATTTGTTACGTTGATTATAATGCCAGGACCAAATACCGTTTTATGCAGACTATTAAAACGTCAGAAAGAACAGTTAGGCACTATAGTTAAGGGAGGTTGAAATTCCGAATTCGTCACTGTCTTTAGGACACCGGGAAAAGAAAAGAATAAAGGGGGTAGCAGTTTTATTAACTAATTGTGACGTCGAGAACATCTTATTTTTAATGTTCTTTTTTAATATATTTTTTTTACTTTTAAATGTATTTATGTATTATATCTATTTTATTTATAATACCGAATTAACGAATGAATTCCTCTTCTTTCTTTAAAATTCTTCTGAACAGACATGATTAAAAATAAATGATGGCAATAACCATAGAATAATGGCAAGCAGTAAAAGAGACCACTTTTTTCTTCCACTAAGTGCACGATGCGCGAACTTACTCCCACTACGCCAAAACCTTGCCAACTTAGGTGACAAAGACTATACCTACATACTTACGATTCTGATATTATTTAAACCAATATTAAAAAGCCGAAAGTTTGTTTGTTTGAACGCGCTAATCTTCGAATGAACTGGAAGGATTTCAAAAAATATTTCTGATTATAATGGCCAGTTTCATGGGGAAGGCAAGATCGGATATCAAGCATCACGCTAATGCTCTCGGTTTTCCTAAAATAAGGGCATTAGTGAAGTACCTAAGTCGGAAGTAAATTACTATAATCGCGTGCGCTGGCGAAATGCTGAGATCAGCTGAGATATACCAAAAGTTCATGCACTACAAAAATGTAGGGATTTTGCAGATCTAAAAAAGTCCGCGGTACTACCTACATATCTAACCTTTGTAAATAAAAACAATAAGGCAAATTATGTTATGTGTATGATACTTACGTTCGAAAGTAGTTTTATCAAGACATTTTTATGAAGATAAGCTTTGTCTTTTACAGTACATAATTTGGACGCACAGTTTAGGAGAAATGTAAAATTAAAATTATTCAACAACTTTATTTGCTGAAGCAGCGCTCGGCGCGCGGACTTACCTACCTATACTCCCCGATACATACCGCACTGATAGTATAGGTACCTAACCTTAGTTTCATTTCAATTTCTTTGCTAAGAGACTTCCTATCATGTAGGTATGTAAAATCGTTTCACCTTTTTTTACTTCAGGTGTGTGATTTTTATACCTATACTTAACTAGACGTATTTTTCGTCTATATTTTTACGATTCTTAAGTTTGTGTAGGTAGGTACCTATAATAGGAAATCAATTCATATTTAGTACAGGAATATATAGTATCTAAGTCGTTACTTTTATTAAAATATCTTCGAAGCAATGTCATAATTATGTGCTATAGTTTTGATTTGACGGAACCAGCGCGAGCGACTAGACTTTATAGGTAGGTACCTCGAATCCACACAGTACCTACAGATTTACCTTTTAGTTAGAAAAGGAGACAAATTCCTGTAGCTAAAGGTATTTTTTGCAGTCACAATAAATAAAGCGTCGGGTAGCGGGCCTAGCGGGAATGTTCTAAAGAGATACCGAGGCCCGGGAACGCAAGGGCAGCTGAAGGAACAGGCAGGTGGATTTTTAGTCAGTAGAAGTCTGACACTCATTTCCGATCCACCCAGAGCGGGACCCGATAAAAACATTTCACATCAGACATTTTAATGGCCCCTCTAACTTTTAAACAATCTTACTTCTTATTACCAAAATACTCTAAATCTATACTCACTTAGCAATATGATAAAGAACTATCTTTACTTCGCGATTCTCTAACTAGTGCGAATGAGATAGGTATAGATACCTACTTAAATTTTTACTGTCGCTTTTTCGACTCCCCACGAGACCCCCCTTCCCCTCCCCGCACCCCTCTCAGGGATACCTCACCCCCCGGCGACCTAACTTCGTTCCCGTGGTCGCAAGATAGCCGAGTTTGGGCTCATTTTAAAGGACATCAAAGCTCTACCACTTGGCCCCAACAGAATTCCAAAATTCGGCAATTTATGTGTCTGTCTCTTTTTACTGTCGCTTTTTCGTTTCATAAACTTTCAAATCACAACGACGCTAAAGAAGTTTTCACTTCAAAAATATGTCATTTATAGTACCTAAATATTTTGTTGATAAATATTTCTTCAAAATAAAGTTATGTAATAATAACGGATGGAACAGTCAGTAAGAGTTTGCCACGCCCTTCCGCTCTACCCCGATCCGGGGCTGCGGTATCTCGTTAGAACATTCTAGAAACCCAAAACCCGCAGGATGTTAAATATACCTACTATTACATATCATATTCGACATACAAATTTTCATTGACAGTACATAGCCATTAAAAAATATAGTAATGGGTGGGAAAATCATCGAATAACTTCTCCCGCTCTGGGTTAAGCGGAAGGGAGTGTCAGACTTCTACTGACTAAAAACCCACCCTGTCCCTTCAGCTGCCCGTAAGTTCCGGGGCCACGGTATCTTGTTAGTACATTTCCGCAACCCCGGCGGGCTAGTTTTTTTTTACGAAGAATATACAAAGCGAAGTTCCTTATCTATTTCTTATTTATAGACATCAGAATGAGATAGAAAAGTATACTACCTATCTTACTTAGTAGGTACATAATATTTCAAATGCAAATATCAAGAATATACCTACCTACCTAACGTACGTAATAACTATCGTTATTTTGCAGTTATTAGTTTACAATGTTAATAATATTAATTATTAGTCAAGGTATGGAACTCTCTGCCGACTTCTGTGTTCCCTGCCACATACCTATGATCCGTCAGTCTTTAAAGCAAGAGTGAATAGGCATTTTCTGGGCTCGCTTGTCCGATCGTAGACCTCATTTTATACTTATGTGTATGATCGAGGTCAAGGGCACATTCGTATTAAAAAAAAAATATAACAAGCAAGACTATGGGTAGGTATAGGTACTTAGGAATTTATATCCAAAAAATAAAATACCTACAACTTATCCATTATTAATTTGTAGTGCTGAAGTCAATAAACTATATTATATAATCAATGTATAATAATAAACTCACGAAATATTGAATTTACCTCAAGTTCAACTGCAAGACAAAAACTAAATCATTCAAAGTAATCGCGAAGTCAAATAATCAATAAAGTATCAAAATCCAAAGCTCAATGTCAAGGGTTAAAGTGATAACGATACTAAGGTGCAAATGATAATAACACAGTCATCCCTAGTATACATACATTCACAACACGCACGACCTAAAATTACGTAATTGTAGCAGATAAGCAGACTGACCGGGGAAATTGCGCGAAATGCACACAGGCACTGGTTCCCGGCTTGTGTAACTGTGTGCGTGCACCCGCCCCGCCCGCGCGCCCGGGGGGTAAACATTCAAGTGAAATGCAGAATGATTCTTGTAAGAAACGGGCGCCTCAAAATTGACGAGTAGCCTTTTAGGAGAAATGGTTTTACCAAAAAGCAACTAGATGTTTTAATTCTAAATAAAGTTATTTAAACTCTTCAATAACTAAACTATGTCAGTAAAAATTTTGTTTCAGAGATTTTATATTTTACTTTTATACTTTTAAGGCCCCAAGTTGCGTTAAAATTCGTGTTAAAATACGGAACTTTGGAGGCTCAGAACTTTCAAATTCCTTACTATTTTACTATTTTTGTTCATCACGGGCATAGATAATGACAAGACAAATCGATATTATACTCAACTTTGAAAGTACGATATCAAATAATGGAGTAATCCTACAAGTATATTTGTATGGAGAAAATGTCGACTAGCGTGGCCTTAACTACAGACAATCAGGGAAAGAGAGGTAGTGATTTAAAACAATAGGTTAAAACTATATTAAAAAATACACAGGATTTTACGGTTGAAGCTAGCACAAAGCAACGGCTTGCAGCGCTAACATTTTCACTGGTACGTAATATTTGTACAATATATAGCACTCTTTTAAAAAGTTTATAAATCTATACTAATATTATAAAGCGGAAAAGTTTGTTTGTTTGTTTGCTTGAACGCGCTAATCTTCGAAAGTTCTGGGTGGATTTGGATGCAATTTGGTATGGAAGTAGCTTGAAGTTTGAGGAAGGTTATAGGCTACTTTTTACGTATGTTTTTACCGTGACAGAATCCACGGGAGCGAAGCCCCGCGTGAGTACTAGTAGTTTATAAAACGTTTACGTCAACACGAATTTAGGCAATATTTTGAACACTGGTCTAAACCATAACGTAAATTAGTACAACTGGATTATGAAGCGTCAATAGCCTAATGGCTAAAATGTCGCCTTTGTCATCAAGAGGTCACGGGTTCGAACTCCACCCATTACACTATTGCCTTGAACCAATTCCAGACACAAGCATATTTAGCTTAGTTGGAGGGATTAACAAGATTGCTAGTAATGTGAATTCTACCCACATTACTTGTTATCTTTTTTTTCTTAAAATAAGTCGCGCTTTTTATACCAGAAGAATGTTCCCAAAGGAGATATATTTGTAAACTACATGGGGGAAAAGCCGTCTGGTTTAGCTAGTTGCATTGTTTTAAAGCTATATTGACAGGGGTGCACAACATTTGAGGTCGCTCCGAGGGTCGGCGCGCCCTTTATGGCCTGTAAAAAGAATTGCTTCATTAAAGGGATGGATCGGTACGGAATATTGCATCGCATTTATTCTTTCTTTACGAGTTGGAAGTTTAATTTGTTGGTTCTGGGATATACAGAGACTATATTAAAAAAGTATAACAAGTTTTTTATATACATACATAGATATGTACCGGGCTTTCTAAAATTGACATGAAATTGATTTGAAGAGGTTATAAGGAAATACTGGAAACGAAAACATATCAATAGGTAAAGTTACAAATAATACCCTTTTTTTCTTTCTTTTTTATTAAACTAGCTACAGCCTTCGGCTTCGCTGGCGTGAAAAGGTTTTTACATAAAATAGAAACATATTTACACGCTATAAGCATATTTTACATGCTCATAATGTAGCCTTATTTTGGTGAAAAAAAGTAAGTATCGATCCAATAGCTGTATAGTGTATTCATTACGAACAAATATAAATCTAAACTTTCTTTTTTACAATACATATTAGTGAGGATAGAATATTTCAAGACCAGTTTACGAGTAAATACAACAAAATAGTAATGAGTAGTTTCGAACACGCTCCAGCATTTGTAAAAAAATGAATTCAAACAAAAACATTCCAAAGTCAGAATCTAACAATAGAATTCAAAACATTAATTAAACCATTAATTTTATGCCACAAAAACGACGCATAAATACTCGCGCTACGCCGTAGCCCGCGTAGCAAGCGTAGCACAGGTTGACAATAGTGCTGTGAACGGTATTAAATAATTTACGAATTGCCGAAACAGGTGCATGGAATACCGACACGGATGTGTAAAAAATTAGGTCAAGTTTTTTTATGAATAATGGTGTGTATTTTGCAAATTGTTCAAAAATAGCACTTTTTCCACTGTAGTTTATTTCGTTTTAACACCGAAACAAACGAGCACAAGCGTAGGTAAATTTGTTTGATACACACTTATCCTTGCTTACCCTAATAAGGGTACCTATACATATAAAATAATCACAATTGGTTATGTTCACTTAATTTGGTAATTAGAAATTATCGGAGTAATCAGTAATAATATTTGATTTGACATTCTTCACAGTTAAAAACGGAGAGATTTGTGTTGATATCAAAATACCTCACCTCTTTGTACGGAACTTAAACATCACTGACTAAATTAATTAATTAATTTAAACTTTATGTACAATAGTGGTACATGGGCGTACTTAATGCAACGAGGCATTTTTCTACCAGTCAACCTTTGGGCTAGAAGACCACAATGTGGTAGGTGTACAAGTAAAATAAATGTCATTATCGAAAGAATATACATATGTATAAATATATATATAATAATAATAAAATACATATATATGTTAAAATAATAGACTAATAAATACGGTGCTAATTTAAGCGTGACGTAACGTTACTTTTTCATTTAGGATCACCTGTCGTACCGAACCTACAAGCTTCTACGTGGCTTTCGGCAGCAATTTTCCGATATTAAAAAGTAATCTAAGCTCGGAACGAAACAAGATGGTTTATTAGTCACGTTTGTGATCGTTTGGCTATAAACATTGTTCCCGAACGTTCGCTTATGTTCCCAGATGATTTAGGAGAGACTTTTTAATTTATTTGTTGGTGTGAAATTGAATACGAGTGGGTTTAATGGCTATTGTGGGTTCGAATAACCTTTTTCTTCTGTTGTCGAGAGGAAACTTTCAAAAGGCGCATGGGTTTGGGGAAAAGATCTGGGTGGGGATTTTTACGTCACTAATATCACACCGATGATCACACATAGAACCACCCTTTTATCTCAAAGACGACCACTTCGGATCAATCTATGTGTAGCGGCTGTTAAGACACATTCCTGGCACCGTCCTGTCCGTACAAAAATTACGCGAATTTGTGTTTATTTAGTTCATATAGTGAGATCTTCTTATTAAGTTTATTATAAAGCCTGTAACCTAATGCGTTTTATTGTCGCAGTGTGAAAACCGTTCTACATCTCACAGAGGGGCAAACAAGTGCACCACTTCGTTTTTCTAAAACTTCCGTATTAAGGGGAAGTAGCGAATATCACCGGAGCATCGTGCGTAGAATAAACAGCTGTCGCACCGTCAACACCTTGCATTCCTTGTATAATTCTGTGGTAGAATAGTGACGCGGCTTACCATGTGTGACCTTTGTGCTCTTTCTAATTTCAAAAACATAGTTTTATAAGTCCCATCCCATGCAGGAATACAATGACCCAATATTGATTGACACAATGCAAGATAGACTGTGTTCAATAACGCATAATCGGTGGCGTGACGAAGGTTCTTAAACACGTATAGTAGTTTTCTGACAAGTCCGGTGAGGGTCTCCACTTGTGGACGCCAGTCCAATCGTTCATCAACTATAACACCAAGATACCTCATACAGTCAACATTCGATAACGGTGGACAACGACAAATAATCGATGATCTAGCACAATCGTGGGCAGTAAGTGTTAGAGTTTCTTTTGATGGCGTTGAGGTGTTGGGGAGATAAAAGCGAATATATTTCGTCTTATCTACATTCAACGTAAGTAGATTAGAAGATAACCATAACATGACCTCCCTCAAATTACTCTCGACATGTGTCGTAGCTTCCACCCACTTATTCCCATACACTAAGAGTGCTGTGTCATCCGCATAAGTAAAAATATCACAGTTTTTCGGTTCCATCTTGCACAAGTCGTTGACGTATATATGAAACAATGTGGGTCTAAGAATGTGTATGACCTTGTGGGACCCTGTGAGACCCCATATTAGATTTCGTTGTCCTCACTCACCACTGAATCAATTTTCACTGCCTGAGTACGATTGGACAAATAATCTTTGAATATTTTTAATGCCAGACCACGAATTCCAATGTGCTCCAGTTTTGATAAAAGGATTGGGATAGAGACCGTATCAAAAGCTTTTGATATATCAAAAAATATACCGTAGCACTTATAGCTTTTGTCCATTTTATCAGCTACCGTGGCACTGAAATTGGTTACAGCATCTTCAGTCGATACACCAGGCCTAAATCCATACTGGTTTTCTGAGATAATATTATATTTGGTGAGATATTTAGCCAAGCAGTTATTGAGTATTTTTCCTACTTACTCAGTACAGAAATAGGCCTGTAGTTCGTAAATTTCTATCTATCCCCACCCTTATACACAGGAGTCACTATAGCTTTTTTCAGGTTGTTAGGAAATACGCCAGTGGCAATAGAAACTGTACAAATGTGCGTAACAGGTGGTATCAACACTTCTTGTGATAGCTTAATTAGCAAGGCTGAGATATTATCCCAGCCAGTTGCAAAGTTATTACTTAGTGAGCCAATGATCGCTACCACTTGATCATGGCTTACTGGCAGTATAGCGAGAGAGTTGGCCTGTGATAGATTTCCCCCGGCGTGATGAGGTACTGGTGAATCATCCGGTGGAACCAGTTTCGATGCCAGGTCCTTACCAATATTGACAAAGTATTTGTTGGCACAGTTTATTGCCAATTTAGCATCAGCTAAGATTTTTAAAAGTTCCATTGCTGGACTGGGTGACTGGCATTTCCTACCTGAGATTCAATTTACAACATCCCATATTGCTTTTGGACTGTTTTGAGCCTTAGTAAGCTGTTCTATTATGTTATGATAATGTGGTCGACGTTAAAGCTCACTTGTTTAGAAGTACACGTTTAAAGGCACTGAAGCTGTAGCTATCAGGAAACACAGACCTTGACAGGAAATTCCACTCCCAAACTGCGCGCACAATAAATGTTCATATTCCTAAAACACCCGTTCGTGTTAGTTGGTATCAACCGTTTAGTGTTTATAAGAAAATCTTTTTGTCTTTGGTAGCAAGGAGAGAGATATTCTCATTGTCGATTTAGAATACAACGGGAAGTCATAGAGCAGAACTGTTTAATTAATATGTCATCTCCTAGATTCTGACAAAGGAGACTAATGGATTATGTCAGATCGGCGCTCCGAAGGAGATAATGGATGTGTAACCACAATAATACAGGTAAATAGATAACATTAATGGACGGATAAATATAGCCGTGCTGGTATTAAGATGGAAAATTGAAAGAAATCATGTGTTGCTCATATGAGGAGTTATGTTGAAGAACTTTTCTAAACGAAGAGTTACATGACAGACACTTAAGATTTGGATAATTAGCTATTTTTAAAACTATTTCTTCGTTTAAAAACCGATTCTAAATTCAAATTCTGCGTAAAAAAATAAAGAATCGGTTAATTTGTATTTAAACTGATGTCCTACTGACTGAGACTTCTAATTCTTCTTCGACAACGTTATCGTTTTTCAGATACAGGTAGTAGTACATTGAGTGAAAGTCTTTTTCAAGAATTATTTTGTATTAATTTAAAAATATCGAAATGGAAATTAGATAGGTTTGATTTTTTATGAATAATGCCTGCTTGTAGCTAACCAAAAGTGGGTGCAAAATAATATTTCATAAAGACTTGGCTGTAAATGTGAAGCCTGTGCCTGAAAAACGCCACCATCGTATCTTAAATTGAGTCAGCCATAAGAGGTCCCGATCTATTAGCTCACGATCTAAGTGTAAGTTTGGCGAGTGTGATACGTGATTTCGAAAAGTGAAACACCGAAGAACACGTCCCCGTAAGTTCACGAATACGAAACACTTAACAACGAATGCACACAACCAAGAAAAACTGAACACCGTAGCCATGCAATATCGAATAACTGAACCTCGAAATAGCTTTATTAATTTAACAATCAAACATTGCTTTTGCTATTTTAAACGATAAAAGTACTCATACTGCCCATATCCTCTCATATTTCCCATAAGGAAATAATCATATGGTATTAATAATTATTTGGTTGATTGACACATAATATGACATGATATATTTTATTTTTCTCAAGAATTTATCTTTGAATAAAGAATATCGTTTATTATTATTAAATAGCAAAAGCAATGTTTGAGTTTTTGTTAATATCTGCAAACTATTTATTTATTTATTTTTAAAGAAAACAAAAAAAAAGTGGAAAGAATTCACATTACTAGCAATCTTGTTAACCCCTCCAACTAAGCTTGTGTCTGGAGTGGGTTCACGGCAGTAATGGGTGGGGTTGGAACCCGTGACCTCTCGATCACAAGTCCGACACCTAAGCCCCTACACCTAAGCTTAGGCTATTGCCGTTCCGTGTATTGAATTTCGCTACTTTTGTTTCTTAGACAGTTTAAATTATGTTTCATCAGTAAAAATACCTAAAAGGAACTCGTTGTATCTATACAACGAGTTCCTTTTAATGGGCTCGAGCCCATCAAGATTACAAACTCTGTTTTTTAACCTTCGGGGTTCGTTTAGCCGTCACGCTACTTCCAAGATAAAACCAAAAAGGTGGCATTATTTTCTCTCCCTAATAATATTATAAATGTGAAAGTTTGTATATGTGTATGTTTGTGTTTCATCACGCAAAAATCGCTTAAGGTTAGAAACTTGGCTCATGTTTAGTTTTCAACGTGGAAAAATATTTAAACGATTTTGTATCCCGGGAAAATATGCAAAATTTCCACGACAATTGCGGGAAATAGCTTGTCTATATTAATATTACGAAGAGGTTAAATTTGTTTATATGTTAGTAATGTGGGTAACCTCTGAAACTCGGGATCCAATTAAAAAAATGTTTTCATTAGTAGTAAGATGCATTATTTGTGAAATCTATAGGTAATAAATATGTCTAAATCCACGCAAATGAAATCGCGTGTGAATTGGTAGTTTATAACAAACTTAAAAAAAAGCCTAAAAACAAGCGAAGCCAAGTGTAAGCAAATTGCTGTCGCATTAACTTTGTGTTAGTCTTTCACCCTAAATACATTATTTTTTGGTAAAAAGCATAAAAAATACCACTTACTTTGCAGAATTTAATAATAATAAAGGGTAATTACAAACATCTCAAAGCTTTGTGACGTTTCGTTAAGAGTAGTCACTATATTAATAAGGTCTAATGTAGAATGTCGTACAGAAGTTACCTTCGTTTTAAGCAGAGCGCAGGTTTTTTTTATAGGTTTGCTATGTACTTTTAGTAACAATTTACTGTGTCCGCGACTTTTGTCTCGTTTTTTTGGTCCTTTCTTAATATACACTTGTTTTCTTTTTATTTAAGAATGGTTTCAACAGGCCTAAAAAGTACTTAAAAGTTCATGATTTGTTACTGTAAAATATTTGATTTATTTAATTCTAAAGCGTTATTCGATTTATATTAACTTTATAACGACTTTAATCTATGTTAGCGATGAGATTTTCACATCTTATTACCATTTCTGATTTATGTACTGAAAATACTCGTAAAATGGAATTTTATTACTCTGCAAGCAGTGTTAGCGAAAGACTTTAATATTGTTGAAAGAAAATGGCCTCAAAGATAATGAGTTCATGGCAGGCACTGTTTTTGCAAAAACTAAAGAGAAAAAGAAAAACCCTTTTTCAGATTAATTTTCATGCTATAAAAGTATTAATTTTCTGTCTAATTCCATTATGACTGGACTGCCTCTGCAAAAAAAGTTAAATTAAAATATACTTTCCTAGCGATGAATAATTACGACAAGACTGAATTATTGGATGTCTTGTGCAGTTCATGAAGAGTTCTATGTCGGTCAAGCGGCTTGGCAGGGAATCATGGTAATAATTGATCCTAATTTTGAAACAAAGGAAGAAAAAACAAGACAAGCCATAGGTATGTATCTTTTATTATTTACTAGGATTACAATGGCTTTTAATACGAAACACGAATATACTATAGTAAAATTGGTCAAATTTTAATATTTTTTTAATTATAATAATTAACATTAATAAAACTTAAATAATCACAACCTGTGTATTTTTATTTGTGTACTCACCTTTAACAGATGGCTAATTTCATTTTAGTACTAATGCATTTCCGCATATTCGTATTTGATTTTGGTAGGCTTGAATTTTCCAGTCGAGTTAATAAATTTTCAAAACTTTCAATAGACATTCGAAAGTAATTAAAAAACATTTTTTCATCGTTTCTAAGATTTTCGAATAATTTTTCAAATGTGATCGTACGCACAGATTCTTGATTAATAGGATGTACCCAAAACCTTCTGTTTTGTCGGCGGCGAGACCGTTGGCGCCTTTGATACCAATATAAAAGTACAACCAAGCGTGAATCCATCAGTGACGTCTACTCACTGTGACAACTGTGTGGAAACTGCGGCTATTCGTTTTTACACGAATGAAAATTTACCATATGAAAACCCGGTTGACCATACGTTAAAAATACGATTACAGAAAAACGTGCAGGACAATGCCGTGTGAACGAAGCCTTACAGTCTTAATGACGTATGTCCATCGTACTTGAAAGTGCCCATGTAATCTTATATTTTTCCAACTCCAACCTTCTATAAAATCCAACCTTTTATATAATTTTTTATCACGGATGAACCCACTTACGCCTGATTTTAAGCGATTGATGAGGTCTACGATGGAATGAGCTAGCTCACAAGACGCCTGTTCACTCTTGCTTGAAAGGTTTGCGGGTCATATGTAGAAGGGAATTCTAGAGAATGAGATGGTTTGTGTGGTATGCTTATATATTTTTTAATAATAAATTTATTCGCTATGTATTCGTTGTAATTAACAAACAATAAAAAAGCCAGTAGAGAGTTCAACATTTTGGATGTGCGAATAATAAAAGTAAATTTTTACAATGAGCCTTCAATATTAGGGTAAAAGTGATGACGTAAATTCTCATTTTACTCCTATCCTGAATCTAACGAGGTTCCGACACGGTTTGACCCGTCAAATAGATATTAATTAATCTTGGTTGTCTCCCAAAAATCATTAACCTCACATTGTTTACGCATAAACTTAGATAGAGAGACATTATGCATGGGTATCACATATGTTCTTAACAATAAATATAAAGTCAATTCAGGATTATTATTTTTTGTATTCTAATAGCTTCTGTCCGCGTTTTCGCTCGCGTGAAGAAGTATTTTTTTTCGGCACGATTAAAGTAAACTACATATATTACTTGTTGATATTGTGGCTTTATATTGGTGAATGAATTTTAGAAATCGGGTCAGTAGTTTTTGAGTTCATCCATTACAAACCAACAGAAAATCAAAACTTTCGATAAAAATATAGATAAACTGCGAGTATAAATTTTGATTTTACTGTCGAATTCTATCAGCACTAATAACGGTTGTTTTAAAAGTTTTATTTTTACTTTTCAACAGTTTTTATGGTATGCTCATATGACAAGTGCACAAACGCTATCACAATATCGTGTGACCCCTATATTTTTACATTCCAACGATTCCATTCGCTGATATAATTTTAATATGCCCAAGTTATCTTCAGAAACAAAATATCACCGAAGTTTAAAAAATCACTGCTAGCTTCAAGTTGGTGAATCGATTCCGAAGTAAAGTTGTTTGTACTTAGTAGTGTTTTCAGTTTGGAAGATAGTTGGGGTTTCGGCGTCATTCGAACTTTCGTCCTACCCTGTTTTTTCCCTATAAGTATGTACGTTCCTTATTCAACCGATAGCAGTTATTTCATATTCGATTCTTTATTCACCTGTAAATATTAGGAACACTTTCAACACTTAACCTATCACGAAATCACTTAAAAACTTTAAGGTTTGGCTTACTTAGGTAATAAAATACTTTGGACTTTTGCTTATATTGTTCTATAAAATATAACAACCCGACAGTCGTATTATTTTCGTAAAACAGTTCTTCATTTAATAGTGGTGACACATCAAAGCAATAAGATTGACATTGTAGGTACTTTCTTGAATTAAATAGCTTTTGTATCTTGTATTCATAATGAGAATAACTGAATCATTTTACATATATAAATGTTATAGATATAACGAAATCTAACACAAAAAGAACCATCAAAATTGGTTCACAATTTACAAAGATATCACTGAACAAACATAGCAAAAAAAAGTCGGAGAGAAAACCTCACTTTGAAGTCAAGCAGGCTTATGACGTGGTTTACAACATCCGTAATAGTGAGAAGATAAGCCATCTATTATCATCCACTAAATCATTTACCAACAACTCGATTAAAAGAAAAATCGGACACACAGTTTGCAATTAAGTTTTTACGATACAGTTTGCACTTAACAATCTATTTAGTGGCGGTGCCGCCGCAGATCCAATTTATCTGGGCTCAAAATTAAATTGCGTCTCATCCTCTCGCGTTGGCTTGTCTCTGCTAACTACAATTCATGGCAACCCTATTTAGTGCCGGTTAGGGTTGTCATGTTAAAAACAATGTGTTTGTTTGTTTTGCTGACTTTATATTTTTGCTATCATAGAGTAGGTATCACACCCGATAAAAGATATACATATTATATTGAAAGCGCAAAGCAATATCTCATGTATTCTAAAAAATACATGAAGTAAGTAACAAATAAGAACAAAGGTACAGCTTATTTGATGAATGAACGAATAATAAATTACAATTTTTTTCGTTATTTTTATCGGCCTCCTTAACGTTTTAAGAGTTTTGACTGATATCACCATACAAAACCACTTTTGGCGGAATCAGTTAGTTCAAATTACTTTTAACTGTTATTTCAGTCAAAAGTAGTATTGTCAAGAACATAAGGTCAAAACTACTTTTGACTGATTTTGTTAGTTAAAAGTGCTTTTGACTGGTTAAAAGTTTTGACTGCAACATAATATACACAAATATCTGATAGATGGCGTATTCGGTATATGCATAGACACGTAAGGCACCAACAGTATGCATTCTATACCAATCGGTGGCAATATAGCAAGATGTATCGCACCGGGTAGGATCGCAGTATTTCCCATCTTTTTATGTTGCTATTTCATGGCGCGGGCAACGTTTATGTAATAACTTATCTTACTTTTTGTTACTGATATTATAAACGCAAAAGTCTGTGAGGATAGATGGATGGATTGATATTTGTTACTCTTTTACGCAAAAACTACTGAAATGATCTGAATCAAGTTTGGTGTGTAGATAGTTGAAATCTTTGGAATATCACACTGGTTACTTTTTATCCCAGAATTGGATCCACGAGATTTGGATACGAAAATTCTCCACGGACGAAGTCACGGGCAATAGCTGGTGTTCATATAATTCTATGACATAAAACTCCTGGAATGGCCGACGTTTCCTCTTCCTGAAGCTTATGGCTGCAATACTGTTAAAATGTAATATAGCTATTAACGAGTACTAAAATCTTCATTGTAAACCTGTTTATTGTTCCAATAAATATCGTTCGATGCGTCATAATAACATTTCTTCAAAATAATAAATGAATTCTTTTTTGTTATTAATATTTAAACATATCAGTTTATTTTCACATTTCTAAGCTAAGTTGACATTTAATAATATACTTTAGAACTTTTTTATATGTAACTTTCACTATTTGTCTTTAAAATTTATAATAAATGAATTCTTTTTTGTTATTAATATTTAAACATATCAGTTTATTTTCACATTTATAAGCTAAGTTGACATTTAATAATATACTTTAGAACTTTTTTATATGTAACTTTCACTATTTGTCTTTAAAATTTAGTCAGCCGAGCAATAGTTGGAATTTTTATTTTTATGGGTCTCTTCCAGAAATAATTGTTTATTTTTTTTAAAGCAAATCGATGAATGGAAAGCAAGTGGTGGCTTACATAATGCCATTTCTGGGTACAGATATTTTCTTCTCGACTTTACCATCTAGAGCTATGAAGACCACTGGATAGCAAATATTAACTTGGTAACCCTTTCGGTGTGAACATGCTCAACGCTTTTTAGGGTTCCGTAGCCGAATGGCAAAAAACGGAACCCTTATATTTTCGATATGTCTGTCCGTCTGTCTGTCTGCCTGTCTGTCCGTCCGTCCGTTTGTCACAGCCATTTTATTCCGAAACTATTAAGACTATACATGTGAAACTTAGTAGGAAGATGTATTCCGTGAACCGCTTTTTAATAAAAAAAAAAAAAATTAAAAAATATTTAAAATAAAGGGGTGTCCCCATACATGGAACTAGAACTGAAAATATTTTTTTTCATGAAACCTATGCGTGTGTGGTATTTATAGACAGGTCTTTAAAAATAATATAAGGGTTTCTAAAATCACTTTTTCATAAAGTCAATCGTTTAAAAGATATAAGCTTCCAAATTGGTAAAATGTGTCCACCCCCCTCTAACTTCTATAATAATGGAGTGAAAAATCTAATAAAAATATGTGTCTGTAGATCTTAATGTAAACTTTCAACCAAAATTGGTTTAAACGAAATCGGGTCAGCAATTTTTGAGATACAGCATATTTTCTAAAACCGAAAATATAACTTTGTAATTCATACAAACACTATAGCGCTTGATAAAGGACCGCCATCTGAGATGTTCCATGCGAAACCTTACGGCAAATATTAGTGACCCGTAATTTCTGCTCAGAATTCATTTTTCCATCGGAGACTGTTGTGCATATTTCGTTTAAAAGGGACTCAATGGAACCAAGCCATTTTTGTATCTCCTGAGTAGGCACGACTTCACTTGGCAACTCATTTACATTGGGCGCAGGTGGATTATCGACGATCGGTTCGGATGGTTGAACAGGGGTTGGCGGAGGACTACGTCGTATTAATTGGCTTCGCCCAAAAGGACTAGATCCTGGATTAGACATAACTAACCGAGAAGCACTTTTTTCTCCGAAAACAATTCTAGATCATAATTGTTGTTTAGTAATGATCGCGAATACTTGACACACTTATATTACTCACACCGCGGAAATAATAATAATATTGTTTATATTTAATTACATTTCATTGCAACACAAATAACACGTCCGTATGCAACAAAAAACATTACTATAATGATGATGATAATAATTACTTCGGAACCCTTCATGGGCGAGTCTGACTCGCACTTGGCCAACTTTTTTATTGTTATTTTTATAATTTTTACTAGCAGTTACGTGGGGCTTTACTCCAGTGGAATTTATCAGAATAAAAACATAACGGGGAGGGGAGGGGAATGGTACTGATAGCCGAAATACAGGCTATGCCTAGTTCGGCTACAGATGCTAAACTAACGCTAAAGCATTAACGGAATTTGTTGCCATATAGCAAATATGTCAAGTAGTCATAAGTTTTTTGGTAAGCCAGTATACGCCTAGTTGTCACCACTCATGCACTTTTTTTTTTTGTTGAGAGAGAAAAAAAATTTTTTTTCTTTATCTATAACAATTTTATTTCACATACCCACATAAAAATTATTTCTATTTATCTTTTTTGCATGTGGGTACCTACTTGGTCCAGTTCCGCTCTCAGACGATTCTCGCTAATCATTCGCATTCTAGTGCTCAACCACTCAACATCTATCTCGCGTCTTTGCACTGTGTGTTATAAAAATGCCAAAACGTACGTGAAGAAGACGTTATCCGTTACAAAAATAAAATAAGAAAGTTAGAACGCAAAATTCGTAATAGACAAATTAGTGTTTCGGAAAGTGTCTCAGACTTGGAGGAAGCTGTTGGTCTACACGATGATGATATTGGAGCAGGTATTTACCTATTTACTAATTTTAAAGTGATGTGATAACTATATTCTTACCGCCTTGTTTACGTGTAGATACGTAAACAAGGCGGTAAGAATATAGTTATCATATATATTAGTATTTAAGTTTAATGCAACCTGAACAGTCAATGGGGCTGTCTCAACGCATTTAAAATACGGTTGGCGTTCCTTCCGCTGGGGATTGTAACCTAACCTAATTATTATTATGACTATGAGTAATCTACAAACATAATTAAGTTTGCTTTAATTTATATTCTTTTTATAAAGATATAAGATTATGATATTATAAAATAGTCATGGACTTATTTAAGCCCACTTTTTATGTCAAAGTAAGTTATTTAACTTACATAATAAAATTATCATGTCTATGATAATTTTCAGACACCCCCGCACTGCGACCAGATGATTGGTTGTTAGAATGGCCACCTGAATATGAAACAGTTCAAGACTCTTATAAAATCTGTGAACCTGAGCCAGGCCCTAGTACTTCCACGGATGTACCCTCCGAAGAACAAGCTCTCGATGCTAATATTCCTGATATAGATACGGAAATTTTAGAAATTTTAGGCGATGATCCTACTAAAACTGACAAATACGGTCCTGAAATACGCAACGAACTTGCAAATCGCTTATTACACATTGTTAAGGACAGTCTGGATAAGGCAAATCGTAAAAACTTGATCTCAAAATATTTGTTACCAAAAAATTGTGCCCAATTAGATGCCCCTAAAATAAATCTAGAATTAAGGCGGCTATTGCTGATTCCGCAGCTAAACGCGATAAAGGAATAGAAAATAAACAGAAACAAATGACTAGTGCAATTGCTTGTTTGGCCAACGTCATAAATTCCCAATTAAATTCAAAAACAATTACCAATGACGTGCTGCAAAAATTAATGGATGTAAGCAGAATTTTATGCGACTTACAACATGCAGATTCTATCACACGTAGAAATTTCATTTTATTTGCCCTCAAAAATGACATGAAAGAACACCTTAAAAACACCAAGATAGACACGTGTCTGTTCGGTGAAAATTTAGCAGAGACATTAAAATCAGCAAAAGCTGTAAATAAATCAGGGATCGAACTGAAAGCCGAATCTAGCAGCAAGACTGCGAATACTAATTATACAGGACCAGCATCGAGAGCTTTAAACCGCAGGGCTCCCTTCCAGGCGCGCAGGCCGCCCGCACGCGCACTCATCGAAAACGTCATCGCGGGGCCATCAGTCGACGTATCCCCGTCGCCGGTCCTAGGTGCAGTTAAGTACGCAGGCTATTCTATAAACAATGGGCTGCAATTACGAATGACTAGACTATATTATCCTGGATAAGAGGTTATAAAATACCATTTACATCACCTGTTGTACAACACATACTCCCTGTTAGACAAACTTACTCGGCTAATGAAAGATTGCATTATTTAGAAGCAATTAATAGCCTACTCAATATAGGCGCAATATCAGAATGTTCTCCTTGTGAAGATTAATTTGTATCAACTGTTTTCTTGGTACCCAAACCAAATGGCAAGATGCGCTTTATTTTAAACTTAAAAAATCTTAATAAATTAATTAAAACAGATCATTTTAAGTTAGAGGATTTAAGAACGGCACTAAAAATTGTAACGTATAACTGTCAAATGGCGTCAGTTGACCTCAAAGACGCCTATTTCTTAATTAAAATACATAAAGAATCTCGAAAATATCTAAGGTTTGATTTTCAGGGTAAATTATTCGAATTTAATGTTTTACCATTTGGTTTAAGTACAGCTCCATACGTTTTTACAAAAATATGTAAACCTGCTAAATTATTGCGCTCTTCAGGCCTTATGTCAACCGTTTATTTAGACGATTGGTTATTGTTCGGATATTCCCACCAGGAATGTAAACACTAACATAGACATAACTAAGAAACTAATGACTTCACTTGGTTTCATCATTAATGTAGAAAAAAAGCACACTTTTTCCTTCGACCAAATGCAGATTCTTGGGTATGATTATAGATTCACATGCGTTTCAGATTAGTTTACCAACAGATAAAAGGTTACGAATAAAAGCGCAACTAGTAATGTTTTCAAAATTAAAGCGTTGTAAAATTAGGGCCTTTGCTCAATTGTTAGGCTTATTAGTTTCTTCTTGTCCAGCGATTGAATACGGATGGCTCCACTCTAAAGAAATGGAAAGATGTAAATATCTCAACTTGAAAGGCTATGATGATTATAACAAATCTATGAATTTACCTGAATCATTACAACCTGATTTTGACTGGTGGCTAAATAAAATAGAGCATTCTGTACATCGAATAAAAATTGATGTTTACCAAGTTGAGATATTTTCTGACGCCTCAACGACGGGGTGGGGGGCCGCCTGTGAAGGAAGGTCTGCGAGCGGGTAGTGGTCGAATACCGAACGGGAACGGCATATAAATTATTTAGAACTGCTTGCTGCATTTATTGCCTTAAAAGTTTTTGCTAAAAATCTTTACAATTGCCAAATATTACTACGCGTTGACAAATTAACAGCAGTAGCATATATCAACAAAATGGGGGGTATACAATACCCTCATCTCACCAAAATAACTCGTGATATATGGAACTGGTGCGAAAGCAAGAAGCTTTTCGTCTTTGCCTCCTACATAAAATCTAGTGACAATGTCATTGCAGATTATGAATCACGAAGAACCCATCCGGATATAGAGTGAGAGCTATCCGATTGGGCCTTTGACAGTCTCACCCGCGCATTCGGTCATCCAAAGATTGATTTGTTTGCTAGTCGCATAAATAATAAATGTGCCACATACATATCCTGGCACCGAGACCCAGACGCATTTGCCATAGACTCGTTTACGGTTTCATGATTTCTATACATTTCCACCTTTTTCAGTCATACTGAAAACTCTTAGAAAAATAATAATAGACAGGGCACAGGGTATCATGGTCGTAACTTTTTGGCCAACACAGCCATGGTACCCCGTGTTTAAATCCCTCCTTATTTCGGAAACTGTAACATTTCCTCCTAAAAGTAATGCCTTACTGTCTCATTCCAGCTCCCGTCGCATACACGAGTCGATTACCCTGGTGGCAGGCATATTATCCGGGATGCATTTTCAAGGAGAAACGTACCAGAATCATCACTTGATGTAATGTTAGCATCACTAGCACCTAACTCCATGAAACAATACGACGTTTACTTGAAGAAATGGTGGGACTTCTGTAAAAGTAGGTCATTAAATTTGTATGACGCCTCTGTACCCACAGTAATTTCCTTTTTAACCAACCTCTTTAATGACGGTTGCCAATATGGTACACTTAATTCATGCCGATCTGCTCTTTCCCTGGTGCTGAGCCCAGTACTAATTAGTGACGATAGAATAAAAAGATTCCTCAAAGGTGTTTTCAGACTAAAACCACCAACACCTAAATATGACGTTACCTGGGATACCAACCTAGTATTGGATCAATTGAGTTCATGGCATCCTAATGAGGAATTAACTTTAGATAAGCTTACAAAGAAAACTATTACTTTACTCGCCCTGTCAACCGCGCACAGAGTTCAAACTCTTTCGAAAATAAAAATTAGCAATGTTCAAAATCTTTCTCAGCGTGTTACAATTAAAATCTCCGATATTATAAAGACTTCTAGACCGGGATTTAAGCAACCCGTTATTCAGTTACCTTTCTTTATTGAAAAAGCAGCCCTATGCCCAGCCACTACTTTACTGTGTTACATAGAACGCACCTTATTATTGAGAACATCTGACGATTTATTTGTTGGAATTAGGAAACCTCATAAACCAGTAGGAACGCAAACGCTTAGCCGCTGGATAAAACAAACACTCAGTGAGTGTGGGATCGACACGAGCATGTTCAGTGCACACAGCACGAGACACGCAGCATCGTCGCGCGCGCACTCACTGGGCGTCAGTCTAGATACCATCCGTAAAACGGCAGGCTGGAGTAGGCATTCCACAACTTTTGCAAAATTCTATCAGAGAGTTATTATTGATGATGATAGTACTACCTTAGCAGAATCAATAATCAACCAGCATTTATTATAATTATTCGATTACGACCAGTTTAAATTTCGCACAAAGATTTTTATACATCCCTAATTACTTTGTTGTAAATTATACATATCTAATTGTCTACAACTAACTATAATAGCTATTATAAGAATAATTATTCCTTAGTTAGTTAAGTTTATTGTATTGTTTATGATTAATTTTATCCCTTGAGTAAATACTCAAAGCCTACTTACTGCCTGGGTACGTTAATCGTATAGAAGTACAAAGTTGTTCTTTCTATTTATTGATTATACCAAGATAAACAATTTTTTTTTTTTTGAGAATAAATTTCTTTAAACCTAAGTTTACTTAGATTTTTACAAACACTATTATTCATTGATGATATTCCCAAGGTACTCTCAAAATCTACATGTGTAAATTACTAATCTCGAGGACGAGGCGCGAAGTATAATTTATGATTAAACGAACTTACCTGTAAGTGAAGTTCTATCATACCCTACGCCACTACCCTCCCAGTACTGTACATACCTACATACCCCAAATTGTGTATAGTGCCTCGGAAATACATCAACGAACTACAGGATTTTTACTCTAAACTAAATGATTGGCGAGAATCGTCTGAGAGCGGAACTGGACCAAGTAGGTACCCACATGCAAAAAAGATAAATAAAAATAATTTTATGTGGGTATGTGAAATAAAATTGTCATAGATAAAGAAAAATTTTTTTTTCTCTCTCAACTAAGTGCATGAGTGGTGACAACTAGGCGTAACTACATGTGTAAATTACTAATCTCTTCAGACTCGCCGCTCGTATAATTATGATAGAACTTCACGTACAGGTAAGTTCGTTTAATCATAAATTATATTATTATTATTATATATTATAACCCTCTTTTTTTTGCAGTCGGATAAAAAGTAGCCAATCTTCCTCAAGTTTCACGCTACATTCATACCAAAATTTCACCCAACAAATAATATTCCAAATTACTTTGGAAAATTAGCGCGTTGAAACAAACCAACTTTTCCGCTTTATATTAGTATAGATACTATCCGATTTTATTGGTTGTGTGTCGAAAAAATGCTATGATATGATATTCTGTTGGTCATTTGTTTACATTTGAACATGTCTGACGATATTTATTCGTCTTGGTAAGCAAAATGGCAACGTCACTAAGTACTTAATGAGTGGCAGTTCCATTTAGATGCCAACCATAGTGATTTCGCTGCATCATACATGTCGCACCCTTAGTAATATAAGGACACAAAAAAAAGTAGATTTTTGAGAAATCGTGTATCAAGATTCTGGATTCCTCTACATTACAGATATTTTTTCATACAACATGCTTATTATTTCAGTTAGCCAACCGGTATAGTTAGTTAACCGCTTAGTTAACCGGTGGCGAATTTCATTTTGTGCCCTTAGCATTTAAAACCTCAGTTTGCAAAAATTTTGACTTGATTCCTTATATTACTGAGGTTGCGATGTGGTGAGTTTAATTTAGTTTAGTAATAAGTATATCGCGGAAAAACTAGTGCAATTTATACCAAAAACAACTAACTAACATGGATTTTAAACGCTGTTGAAGCTGACATAGTTTACAATTCACCGTCGTAGATATATGTAGAGACTGCATGTCGATCCGTAGGAATGTAAGAAATTTGTAATATATTAGTGATTAATTCGGGGTTAAATATTAACCACTAAATTAAAATTTAGTGATTTACAAAGAACTAATTCCTATCTTACCTCCACAACCCATTAGCTGAGTAACGCGAAACCCCTTGGTCAGACCACTGTCAGATTAACAAGGCTCTAATAAGTAATAATAAGCCATCACCACTACTCTTCAATCGATGAAGGTAATAATTGTGAGCAAACCGGTGTCCTTTTTTTTTTCTCTGTGTGAGAAAATCATCGAATAACTTCTCCCGCTCTGGGTGGAGTGGAAGGGAGTGTCAGACTTCTACTGACTAAAAACCCACCCTGTTCCTTCAGCTGCCCTGCCTGGCAGGCAATGGCCCTATAGAACCCCGTCACTATTGCTGACTGCTCTAAGAAGCGCGCCTGGAACACAACGCGCCGCCGACCCGGGCCTGGTCCTTACCGGATGGTGAGCTACCCCTGCTCACCGTCCGCAAGCCCGCGCCTACGGTGGCCGGAGATCGGCACGCGATCTGCGACGCCCGGGGGGTTTCCCGCGGCGGCTGGGGCGTGAGGAAGAGAGATGCCTCTCCCTCGCGCGTTCGGCCTCCTCCTTTGCTAGCGTGACTGCTTCGCAGAAGGAGGCGACTGCATTCCATAAGTAATAGCCAGCCCTTTTGTATTCGGGAAGCGGTAACCGCCGCGTTAATAAATTGATTAAAAATAATAAACTAATTCTTATTTAATAAAGATACAATAAATAAATGTGAGTACGCATATAAACATAAAAAAATATAAAAAATAATTTAATCTCATAAGATTAAATTATTTTTTCCTATCTGTAATTCGCATTGCTATACCTCCAATTGCCCACTCTTTTAACACCTAAATTATCTCGAATAGCATTCCCTAATAAACCTCTTCGTAAATATAATTCCAAATACTTTAATTCAGATCAAGGGCACTGCCCGGTTGGTTATTTTATTATGTTGTAAGGCTCAACCTGTAGAGCTGAGAACAATGGCAACTATTTAATAAGTAAGGGACCAGCTTTAAACAAGATGAATTAGAGTCTTAATTCTGGTGGTACACAGAGTATGGAATTAAAGCGTCAGAAGCGAATAGAAATGTCATCAACTACTAACTAATCTACAGATTATGTATGTGTAAAAAGGTACTACTTTTTACACATACCTACATACTCGAAAGTGTGATGTTGGGTACGTATCCAGATGTTTGGTATCGTGCCGGGGTTGCGGGAATGTTCTAACGAGATACCGCGGCCGCGGAACTTAAGGGCAGCTGAAGAAACAGGGTGGGTTTTTGGTCAATAGAAGTCCGTCACTCCCTTCCGCTCCACCCAGAGTGGGAGAAGTCATTCGATGATTTTTCCACCCAGAAAAAAAGATGTTTGGTACCGTACGCTTAATCCAATACTGTCACTATCCAAAATTTTGCCAAATCGACTTTTTAATGCCATCTGTTGGGAAACGTAGAACTACGCGTAATCGCGCTTACACTAGGCTAAAAGTAACAGAAATAACCGCTATACGGCAGTAGTCCGCTTCGTCACTAAACAAAAATATTCCCATACCCATTCCATTTTTTGCCTCTCCTGAATAGTTGATTTTTTGGGATAGTGACAGTATTGGTTTAAGCGTGCGGTATGTGTCTGTACCTGAAACCTGCTCGCATGCATACATAGTATACATGCAAGCAGTATATGCATTACCGACGACACCATCACAATAAAAAGTACTCGACACGACAAAAGATCTTGATCTTTTGTCGTGTCGAGTACTTTTTATTGTGTCCCTTGTCCCTTGGGACTGGGACTTAACACTTTTCACACACCATCCGTGGGTTAACACTTTTCACTCATAATTTCCATTCTATCTATAACTGTGAAATGTCAAAAAGTAAGGGATTGATCACGTGCCATTTCCACGGCATTATCCATTCCATACATTTTTGACGTTTTGACAGTTACCTTCACCACGTTACCACTGACAGTAAATCTCCGAAGTCGACGGGCCGTCGTCGTAATCCTTGCGCGCTTCAAAGAGCAATCAGTACCAATGGCAGAGCTCGATAGGTCCGATGCTGGCCGGGGCTGCGGGAATGTTGTAATAAGATACCTTGACTCCGGAATACAAGGGCAACTCAGTTGCCGTTGCGTTCCGGGCAAAGTTTGTTCCTTCAGGAACAGACTGGTTTTTAGTCGGTAGTAGTCTCACATGATTTTCCGCCAGAAAATAATGTTACTTGTTAAGGAATCAATGCCGTCTAGGCGACTCTATGCTCTGTGTGTTCTTTGTACTAAAACTGAAATTATATTAGAGAGAATCGGGAATCTAATTTGGATTCAAAGGTTTTCTTTTATTAATTTAATGTTCAATTAGAATGAAGGGTTTACTGTAAAACTGGATCCTCAATATTAGATCTTATTGTATCAGTTAGTTGATAAAATAAGATGTCGTAAAGTTATAGAAAAAGATATAATAAGTTAAGATCAATTGGACTTTAAAAAGAGGTTTACAATGTTTTATTTAAGTTACAATGCAACATAAGATAGCCAAGTACATATTAATGTATGTAAAAAAGAATTAAAAAAAAATCTGAATGTTACTCTGACTATACTTACCTGACAAAAATAGCAAGGGGATCACATCGGAATGACAAACTTTGTAACTATACTTATACTTTATATTTTAACTTTATGAGGCAGGAATTAAGAAATAAAAATAACCAGCAGGGGATCGAATCAGGGGATCTGACCGAAATAACTCAAATAAATGTTTTGATATGAGAGGAAAGATAATACTTCAAATAGTACTATCAAATTGCTCTAATTTTTAATAGTGACACATATGGACGTATTTATACTTAGTTCTTGTTGTGAGTTGAACATCGCTGATTTGGTTTGATACATATATAACATACACAAACGAAACCACACTTTATTTTCCTTTAGATGCATGGGTGAAATGAATTGAATAGAATAAAACACAAATTTATTTTACTAAATTGTTTCCTTTACTCATTGTTTTTTTTTTGTTTTTTGATGTTCAGATGATATTAAAATGCACCAAGTTCCACTGCAATCACACAAATCGCATAGCGTCACGTTTATCCCAAAAATTCTTTTTTATGCGTCGTTGTTTAAAGCCGAAATGGTTACTTGTTTCGCGTCAACGCTTTTACGAGATAAATAATGACATTTTGATGTAAGATCGTTATGTGGCATTAAAAATCGTGATCGTTCAACAATACGAGCTCGACTATATCGAGGTAATTTCGATAATATGTGTGTACTACGTAGTTAGTAGGGGTTTTTATTACGAACAGTAGGTAGGAATGTTGTTCAGTTGTTTTATAATCTTATTTATATATAGCAATTTTATGTACAATATTGGTACATGGGCGGACTTAATGCAACAAGGCATTTCTACCAGTCAACCTTTCTTGCTTGTCAAGAGAAATATTGCTGCTACAATGAATTCGGGAATTTTATTGTAGTTATTATAAGTAATCTTTTTATTTTTAATAATCTTTGATATATTTTATCTAAAAACGTTAAAGGCTTCAGTAGAAAAGCGGGAGATGCGAGCAAAACCCTTTCCTATATCAATTCTTTGACTGATAATAGAAATATTCAACATCATCTGCTTTCTATTACTTTCTATTTAGACTGTAATATATCCCTTCGCCTGTCCTACGGTAGCGGAAATCAATGAAGATTTTAAACCAAGAAAAAAGGGTTACAGTCTAAATGAATGCAGCCGAGTTTCAGTATTGAATACAGAGCAACTGCCGCTTCAAATTCTGGACTCAGTAGGTACCCGCGGAAGATCAAACCAAATGGCGGAATATAGTCGGAAGAAAGTGCTACATAGAGATCTCAACCCTCAGTATTGAGGACAGCGACGTAAGGAGGAAGACCCGGCTTACACGTTATTCTTAGGCAAGACTGCTGCGGCTGCTGCTGCCGTGGCAGGAGACGATCCGGGCGTCCGCTTCGGGAGTCGCAGGGTGGCTCCCTGCGGGCCTGCTGGCTGCGAGCAATGGGTAGCTCGACGCCCGACCGAAACCAGGCCCGTGTAGACGGTGCGTCGTTATCTATGGCCGCCTCTAAGTGTCAGCAAAATTATCGGGGCCCACTAGGGAGCCGTTGCCTGCCAGGGTTGCGGAATTGTTCGTAAGAATTACACGTTAGAACACGAAAAACAAATGACGGAACACGGATGGGCTTTAGTCAGTAAAAGTCACACTCTCCCGCTGCGCCCCAGTTCGGGAGCCAGTCATTGGATGATTCCCCATCCCTAAAAGGCTGGACTGCTGTCAACTGTTCTCGCTTCTGATTACCCGTTATAAAAGATGTGCAAATGACTGTTGAGATCAATAGCTTAGCGTAGTTTCTGAAATTCTGAAGCATAGAGGAATTTCGATATGATTGGTGGTGGTTGGTCAAGACGGTTACCGATCCACGGGCTGACCTCGGCAAGTGTTGCCTAACCTTGAAGATCGATTCGCACTGTTATTATTTAGCCACGATTTCATTGAGATATAAATTATAAGGATTAAAAAAGGACTTTATTTTATTTTAATCATAATTTTAAATTTTGTTAAATAATAAATAAAGTCTCTGATTGATGGTTACTAAAACGGTTGACTAATCCATGTTGCAATGTTTTTAAAGTTTCGGAAGTAGACATTTTTGAGGACCAATTAACACTTCAATTCAGTTTAAAGTTACGAGGCACCAATGCATAAAGAAATTTACTTTATTTACACACCAGCAGCTCGGTAAACGATTAAATTTTCCGATGGCCACGCGAAAACGGATTTTTCTACGTAATTAACTCCAGGGCAAATTGGGTTAGAACAGTTACCGGAACCCGCAGTCCAGTTAAAACTGGTTCGAAACGGTTTAAGTCAAATATTAAATGTTAAACGTATTTGCCTAGAGTTCAGTGCATAGTTTATAATCCAATTTAGTAAGTGGTTTAGCATTTCACATCGTGGTTGATGTGAAATGTGCCTTTTAGACTAATGGGCTTTTTAGTTTTTAGTCGATTAATCGTTAACAAACATAGGCAAATACGTACCTAACCATTTTCGTCAACGTTATTTTTTTTTTAATTCGAGCTCGAATATTGACGAATATTTTGAAATTGGAACTGTTTTTAATTTCGGACATTGGATTTCAAACGTAACGTAGATCACAATGACAATATAAATTTATAGCATTCAAAAATAATATTGCTGTCTTAGTATCTAAATATTAAAAATAAATCACATCACCAAATATATAAAATTATATTTGTTCTTTCAAATTTATAGCATTCAAAAAGGTTTTATTTCCAGCCTTCACAGAATTTGGTATATTTTTTTTTAATTTGGCATGCATTTAAAACTCGTTGCATTATCCTTGCTGTGCTATTAAAACCATTACTTTTGGAAAAAAAAACGAATACAAAAGAGCAGTTGTTGAAATGAAATTAAATATCGGAAGATGTAGATAATATGGTCGAGTTGGGATGACAAGAATCCACTTTAAACTTAATCTTTAGAAAGGCAGATGTAATACCTACACACAGCCAGTGTGGGTATAACTGGGTGTATGAACATAAATATGTAGACCAGTAACAGGATTATGTGAGGGTCGTAGGTTATGACGTTTTTAGGGTACTCAACAAGGAACCCTTATAGTTTCACCATGTCCGTGTCCGTCTGTCCGTCCGTCTGTTCGCGGCTTAGCTCAGAAACTAACTAATAGTTTCTACTAGAATGCTGAAGCAAGAATATACATTGTAATCACGCTGACAAAGTGATAAAATAAAATCATGAACCAACATCCCGTTTAGGGTACACGTAAAGAGTGGATGATTTTTTTATCATAAAGCGCGGATAGGTATCGTTGGATAAGTCGTTTAAAAATAATGAGAATCTGGGAAGACCAATTTTCAATTCAGTGATCTGTTTGCGAAATATTTAACTTTAAAGTGCAAATTTTCGTTGGAGTCAAATGTCTCCCCTTGTCTCCCCACTATCAACTAAGTGGCTGTAGGCAGGAATTCAAACGTCACGGCAATAGAACCTACATCTAACGAAGTTAAAAACAAAACTATGAGACCTAAGTTGGCTTCACACGAGTAATAAACAGACTGTATTCTACTCGCTTTAGAAAACATTTAGATCAAGTTTTTATTTGTGTAAAACAGAGTAATTTGTTTTTGTTAGAACATGGTACGGAACTGTCGGTAAGCTAATCCGACTCCCACTTGGCGTTGTAGTAAACTATGGAATCCTACATGCGCGTGGCCCGACACGCACTTGGCCGGCTTTTTTAAATACGGCGTGAGTTTATTCAACAATAAGATATGATGAATTATCAATAATGATTAAAATATTCAATAGTCACATTGACAATAGTGGTCTTTCTAGTTTTATAAGGTTGCCATTCTTAGTGTTACTGAACACTTTACAATTAAGATATTGTCTATACTCTATACGAATCAGCATTTACTATTTATTCATTTTTAAATTTCCATTAAGCATTCTTTAATTTACGTACGCAGTTAGATTTAGTAAATAATAATAAATAATTACTTCCTACATATTTTGACTAATCGTAGCTTAGTGCCTGAAAGGTAACTGAAAATCTCATTCAGGTAAGCCGGTATAGGTCAAAAAAACAAAGCTATAGAAGAGTCAGTTCCAACGTGAATAATTAAAATTCTTCCGCATACCATACAATTGAATCTAGCGAGTCTTTATTAGCATTTTAACGGATTCTAGTTCACAAATAAATTAAAACGAAATTTTTAAGACAGGAGTCCACGATGTAAGAAGGCTTGATGATTAAAGGCTATTCAGTCGTTTGAGATCAATTTTACCAATTGTCGCTTCGTACCTGTCTAGAAAAAAAATAAAAAAAATTGTTTATTTGGAACAAAAATAATACACATGCAAGCAATTCAACGATTTTAGCTGCAAAAGTACAGCTTTAAGACTGAGAACACATCATCACTTACCATCAAATGAGACAGTGGTCCAATGCAAGCCTACTTATCAACAAAAATAATTGACACAATACAAAATTATTGAAAATATGTGACTTAATTTCATGAAATGATAATTGCAATTCCACTCAAAACATTTAGTACTTACTTCTAAGGACCATCCCAGACATCAATTAACCTTAATATTTATTTTTTATTTTTATTACTGATGAGCCCACTCTTGATTCTCTGACTTATTTAAAGTTATCTGTGCTCTTGATCTCGATCTCGCCTGATTCTCAAATGTTTATTGAACAGTACATATTATATCGCACCCTTAGTAATATAAGGACACAACTCAAAAAAGTAGATTTTTGAGAAATCGCGTTTCAAGATTCTGGATTCCTACATCACAGATATTTTTTCATATAACATGCTTATTATTTAAGTTAGCCAACCGGTATAGTTAGTTAATCGGTTAGTTAACAGGTAGCGAATTTTATTTTGTGCCCTTAGCATTTAAAACCTCAGTTTGCAAAAATTTTGACTTGATTTCTTATATTACTGAGGGTGCGATATGGAGTTCAATAAAGACATTTAATGTCTAAGTTAGTTTTGGTGTTTCTCCTCAGGGTAGTGAGCTAGGAAACACCGATCTCATCAAATTTAAATTTACGAAAAATTACCACGCAAAAGTGTTATTTTAAAAACGCAAAATTTTATTTAAAAAAAACCGACAGCCTCAGACTGTTGTTTTTTTTCTGGGTGGGAAAATCATCGAATAACTTCTCCCGCTCCGGGTTAAGCGGAAGGGAGTGTCAGACTTCTACTGACTAAAAACCCACCCTGTCCCTTCAGCTGCCCGTAAGTGGCCGGGCTCGCGGTATCTTGTTAGTACATTTCCGCAACCCTGGCGGGAGGTAACTACATTACCTAGTACCTACATTAAAGCTAGGTTTACACAACTGTGTCGGAATATACGGAAAACACAAATGAAACATAAATTTTCTACATTCTGTCATATCACAACAATTTTTGGAGCTAGTCTACTCCGGTTCACGTGCTACGACACAACACAATGAAGAAAGCCGGGCGTAAGACTTTTCTACTGTAAAATAACTGCGATATTGACTAGCAATTTTCGGCCTGTGGCAAATTACAACTGTACCCTTAATATAATATATAATATGATCTTTATTTTCACTAAAAATTATTACATAAAACCAGTTCAGTCTCTGACTCCCGTGCTAGGTGATAAACCTCTGTTACAGGAGCCAAAATGGTGGTGGAATATTATTTCACATCTTAGATGCAGTATATCGGTCCTCTAAACGCTGTTGTCCTATGTGACTGTGTGGAAAGCTGTTACGCATACAGTCTGGGTGCACAATCTAGTTTATTAGTCATCCAACTAAGTTTATCGTACAGATATCTCGGCTTCTTAGATTTAACAACACCAAAAAGTAGGCATGCCAGATGTAATTTGACTTGACTTTATCTTAAGAATAAAATGTTTCCTTAGATAGGGGGTGACATGACTTCTAGGTGACTTCTAATAACTGCAATGTTAACTAGCAATTTAAAGTATGTGTCAATACCCAACAATTTTTGTAACCAATCAATTCCGTTAGAGGCTCTACGTCACGACACAACACCGCATAGTTATTAAAGCCGAGCGTAAGACTTTTTTAATATAAAATATCTGCGGTGTTAACTAGCAATTTTCACAGACACTTGGGCAAACGCCATGTATTTTTAGCTTCCACTAATTGGCCTGAGCCTCGGTATATTTCGTCTTGGGTTGCAGACTCTAGTTATCTCGCGTTGCAGGCTCCTTTGAGAGTGATATACAAACCGAATCCGGTTTTAAAGAGCTAAACCTGGGATTTTTAGGATTGGCTTAAATTGTGGAAGTAGTTAGTTGGAGGAGCTTTCTTTAAGGTTTTGTGGCTTTTGTTGAGTTGAGGAAAAACTTTTAAATTACACGAGATATTGAAGTCTTTACCTCCACCTCCGTAAAACCTTTCAATGTAATTATTAATTTATTTAATCAAAGTACAGCTACATTGCACAAATATTTAAAAAAAAAAGCTTCATATTGAAAAAACAAACGTAAGTAGGTAGGTACTTTACAAGTAGGACGTAATAGCGCTTTCTATACTAATATTGCTGTCTTAGTATCTCAATATTAAAATTAAATCACAACACCAAATTTATAAAAATATATTTGATCTTTCAATTCTATGTTTTCTGTCTTTTGTACTAAATAAAATGTCTGAAATCTATATTTTTTTCCCACTCGAATCAGAAAAGAATTGGTTAAAAATACAATAGTGCCACATTATAGACTAACATAAACATATAGCTATAGAACGAGGCAATAGGAGCAATTTCCTATCTATTATGATCAGCACACAGCCTATCCAAGAAAATCCCATAGACCAATTTAACATAGTTAAAAAAAAATGCAATAAGCCGCTTTAAAGCGTATGTGAACAGCCCCACAATGTGTCTGAAGCACATCTCCGACACTTATAAAACTAGGCTAAAAGCGTCACTATACTGCTCCATAAATTTAACTGCTTTGTTACGTCATAATGGGAGAAAGAACTATAGTGGAAACCTTGTAAAAGAATTTTGAAATGAATGAACCATAGCAAAGTTTAATAATTACCCCACGGGAAATTAAACTATGCCATGTAGATTAGACAAGAATAATAATAAAAAAATCCATTTCCATGCAAATTACAATAAACTTCAAACAAAAGGTAATAAGACTAAATTTCTAAATAAAACATTATGTCTGTTGCATGGATCTCCTTCGGGTAAAATTCTCCTCCAAGGAGTTCTAATGCTTTTTGTTTCCGGCTGGCGAGAATGGATATAGCCTGTCTATTTTTATTCGTTTCGCTGTTGATTTGTTAAATATACCTACGCTTTCTAGAAGAAATATAGACATACGTGTTCGAAGCAACTTATACACACATATAACTAAAAATATTTTAAATTTACGCAAAAGCAAAACGCTCTGAAGTACACTACAAATAACTGCGCAATAATAATTTTCATATAAATCCGCGCACCATGCCGTGAGCTCGAAAGGCCTAGTTTCGAAGCGCTCTCACGTGTCGAGAAAAGCACCATTTCGACGCGGTTTAAATTCTAATCGCAAGGTGCATTCCTCTAGGCGCTGTTTCTAGCCCAAGTTTTATCACATGTGGAAATGCGGCTAAACTTCGCCTTTACCAAGGTCTAGATAACAATGTCTCCAAATGTGTCTTCTACACGTACGAAACTAGGCTAGAGCCACCAACTTATTCAATGTCCAGGCACAAACATAATTTCACGACTTTTTCCCTTGAGTGTAGACAGAAACTACAGAATGCCATCTACATGTCCCTTTCAACGCCCGCTGGTCGTAAGTGCTGCGGAGAGTGCGTGGCAAAATAATAAAAGCTACTCAGGGTCGTTTTTCAAGGTTAAGCAATTCTTGACGAGATGGGTCCATCTCTCTTAACATACCGATATTTCTCCATGCCTCGGAAAGCACGTTAAGGGTGCGTTTCCACCAGAGATGTGCGATGGAAATGTGCCTACTAGGTCGTGTAGCGGAGCTGTGAAAATGCGCATTAATGTGTGGTGCGAGGATGCGCAAACCTTGCAACACATTCTTGTCAACACACATTCCTCGCAACACATCTCTCGCACACATCCCTCGCACACATCCCTCGCTTGTTTTGTATGCGCAAAAATCTAGCTCCGCTGAGCCGTTTCCACCAGAGCTGTTTTGACCGAGGCGAGGTAAATGAAGCGATTCTATTGGTTCTTTACAAACACATCCCTCGCTACGCATCCTCGCACATCTCTGGTGGAAACGCAGCCTTAGTCATTGGTCTCAGCTGTCATTTGTACTAACAAGTGCTTTGGGTAATCAGATCATGTAATACCAGTCTTTTTAATGGGTATCGTGTTACTCAGCTATTGATTTTGGGTCCCAACATGGTTGGAAGCATATTTAGCTTATTTGGAGAGGTTAAGAGGATTGCTAGTACTTATGTGAATTCTACCAACATTGTTAGTAATCTTTTAAAAAAATCCAAAGTTATCGTTATTTTGTGTAGAAAAAGGGATAACATGGAAATTTTAAATTCTCTGCTCTAATTAATGCTACATGGTTGCTAATTGGTTATAAGTAACACTTTCACAAGTCATTATTTCTACATGAGGCTGTGTTTCTTAGCTGACTACTCGGGGAAGAAACACCAAAAAAAAACTCGAGGTCAACGTCTTCATACAATCCATACTGGTAGAACCACGTAGGTAATATCTGTGGTACACACTTTGGGGTAAGAAACATAGAGATTTGAGTGGACCTGTCCAAACAAAGCAAGCATTTGTTAAGGTTTCAGTTTTTTTCTAGTTTTACCAAAATAAATACACCGTTAGATAAAAATATTCGAATAATACGGACTATGTATTAAGATAGCCGGAACGAGGATACAACAACAAACTTTATTAGTCACCTAAATTGTGCTTCATTTATTCGTCACTGCTACCCATGATAGGGCTGGCAAATATTTACCACCGATTTCCGTAATTTGAATGTTTTCCAAATTCTACTAAAGCGTAAATATCTGCCAGTGTGCGATTAAAAACAGCTACATATGTGAAATCCTGAACCGAAGTTATGATAAAGAACCAAAACACGTGTTCAATAATGAATTTATTGTTCTTTTTTTTGCAAACAGGCTACTTACTATCAATAATGAAATATAGGCGTTTTAGGCGTTAGTAACGGGTTTAAAATAGATAGGTAATTGAACTATTTGGTTTATTAATTTATTTTTGAGCCCAACGATATACCTACCTAGATGCTTCTTGAACTATTAGAAGAAAATAATGCGCTTCACCTAGACTTGGTGCGAATATCAATGATAAAACACTTTTGACACACACAATAGAAACAAATAAATTTAAAAATTGATTTTCGAATAACAACGCTTATAATTAAAGGGCGATAGAAGCTGTATATTTAAATTTGGTTCCTCTTCTTTTTATTACTCCTTCATTCAAAGAATTGTAATATTTTTAGTCCTTTTGTGTGCTAAATATTTTTGTTCTAGGTTGGGACAACCCTGTCTCTGATTTCAGTCACGAACCTCCTATCGTAATGATGACTTCTTTATATCTTCTAAAAGTCTTTCCTTTTGCCCCAAACGTTGCGAGCTTCTGTTAGGACCATTATTTTGGTAACTTTATCGAGTTATATCGTTACCAAAGTTAAATAAATCCTAATGATATTGTATTTGTGTTTATTATTGAAAGCGAAATTTTTTGTTTTGTTTCTTTTATTACATAAAAGGTGATTTTGCTTGTTAAGGTTAGTTGACTGGCTTTTATTTTGAGGCAGTTTGGTCTGAGAACATACATTGAATTTGTCATTTTAATTCTTTATTCGACGTAGTAATAACGTCTTGATACTTGCATCTAAGTTATTATATGACGCTGTCGCGAGGCAAAGTAAGGGCACAAAATGTTTTTTTTTCTGACAACACATACATACTATCCATACTAATATTATAAACGCGAATATTTGTATGTCTGTCTGTTACGCTTTCACGGCTACACCACAGCACTGATTTGAATGGAATTTGGAATGAATATAGTTAAAAACCCAGGGTCAAACTAACAAAAAGCCTAACAAATAATAGGCTAAAATAGATTTTCCGATTTTTCAAATTCACACGGGTGAAATTGCGAGGAACAGCTAGTTATATATATTTGAAACATGCATGTAGCATACAATTAATCTGTCTATTGATGAAAATTGCATTAAAATCTGTTGCATAATTTGAAAGATTTAAGCGGGCAGAGGAGGAATGTAACTCAGTTTTATACTATGAAGAAAGAACAAACTCATTAAAACTGTTGGAAATAAAAACCAAGACATCAGTCTAGCCTTTAACAGTTTATGTTTTTTGCATAAAAAAGCATAAAAAATCGAAATGACTAAAGACTAAATAAGTTACCATCACTGTTAACTTATGATAGTCACTTGAAATCACTGATTACTTAGAATTAATGAAAACAACTCTTCTTTTAACTTATCTCTTAATACACTACATATTTGCCATGCAAGTTCATAGTCAATTGGCCACAGAAAAAACTGATGTAAACTTACAAGTCACGGTTTGCAAGGCAGAAACTTCCATATAGTCTTGTGTGTAACTTTAATAGCCAAAAGTTAATACAAACTGAACTCGCTTTAAGCAAACTTTGGTCTTTACCGCTTTGGAATTGCTTCAAGATAAGTGTATTAAACGTTACTTTGGAATAAACGAAAGTTCTTAATACTTTGCGGAAAATAACCTGTAAGTTATGTTTTTTTAGAAACAACTTACTGGCATAAGTGTTGTTCTACTCATGTATTATGTAGATTCGTTTTGGACATAAAAGTAGTAGAAGTAAAAGGCGGCATACTCTCTCCACTTTTATTTTCTCTTTTCATAAACTCTATTACCACTATCCTCAAATGCTCTTACCATTTGTACGCTGATGACCTACAGCTCTACGCGCAAGCTGACGTTGACAACCTGGACAACTGCATCTCATTGCTGAATGCCGACCTTCTAGCTATCAGTGATTGGTCAAGCAGGTTTGGTGTCACTGTCAATGTCAGTAAGTGTCAGGCTATCCTGATCGGTAGCTCATATTTCCTGCGAAACTTGGACACCAGCCAACTTCTCCCGCTTAACTTCAACAATACTGTCATCCCTCTCTCGCCACACGTAAAAGACTTAGGCCTATATATTGACGACAGGTTAGGTTGGAATAAGCAGATTGCACAGGTTAGCCAGAGGGTAACATTCAGACTGCGATCTCTCTCTATAGATTCAAGCATTTCCTTCCTTGTAGCACTAAAACTACATTGGTCCAATCACTTGTGCTTCCTATCATTGATTATGCTGATGTTTGCTATTCTGATCTTTCCCAAGAACTTCTTAACAAACTGGATCGACTTCTCAACAACTGTATTCGATTCATTTTTGGCCTTCGAAAATATGATCACATTTCTTCCGTTCTCAGCTTAAATGGTTGCCTATCCGTCAAAGGAGATCCCTCAGATCCCTCTGTATGCTCTTCACTATTATGAACGATCCTTGTGCTCCGGTTTACTTAAAACAAAATTTTAAATTGTTGGGCAGTTCTCATGATCGAACAACATAACCTTCGCGCATCCAAAAACTTACTTCTTCACATTCCTTCTCACCGCACCGGGTTTCTATCTAATTCTTACGCTATTTCTACTATTAAACTCTGGAATTTGCTACCCCTTGACATCAAGAAGGCTGAGTCAAAATTTTCTTTTAAGCGCAAAATTAAAAACCACTACTTAAGGGGCTGTTATTCTTAGTTTCGTCTTCGTCATAATTATTATGAGCTCTCTTATTCAGAAAGAATATTATAAAGCACCGTATCTATTAGTTTGTCATTTTAGCATATATGTATGTGTATTTTATTAGTATTATATTTGTTAGTATTAAATATATTATTTCATTCCATTTTCTTGTACACCTACCACAGTGTGTTTTTTTTTTTAACCCAAAGGTTGACTGGTAGAGAATGCCTTGCTGCATTAAGTCCGCCCATGTAACACAATTGTACATAAAGTTTAAATAAATAAATAAAAGTGCAGCTTTTTTATTTTAATGAGATTTCTTATTAAATACAGTAAATAAATATATAAAATAACAGCTAAAGGTGCTAAACACCTTTAGCACAATTTTCGTTTACCTTGGCCCAAAGTCTATAGTTTTATGACTAATCCATTTACTAACGAATATATACGATCTCTTCACTCTATGTCTCAAAAGTAAACCCTTTGTATGTCACTCCGATTTTCACTTAGCAGGTTTTTTCTTTATCAGAAAGTTATACATTGTAATTAATTTGTATCACTCAAAAGCAGCAGTCTTGCTTAATTGAATTGTATGATATAAACTTAAAAAATCAAAAACAGCGGATAAGACAATACTTTCAAAGTATACAAACGACTTACTTTCGTCTTTGTTATAGTTACGTTTCCACGCTAAATATACTCTGTGAACAAGAAACTTAGGAAGTATCTCGGCATTATACATTTCCAATTACCTCTGTTTTGTTCTGTGCATTTTCTTTTAATTCCCATTCCTTTAAGTGATCCATGGTGGTGTTATGTCATATAACTAATAATAATAAATAAAAAATAATAAGTAGATATATAAAAATCTTCATAACAATCTAAACATTTGCTTTGTTTTAATTGATTACTTAATAATTTCGAAATCCAAATTCTGTAGAGTTTTGAATATAGAATTCTGAATTTGAATATGGTTTTTGCGTATAACAGCGAACATATATTTACTTGCGGCAGTTTCGTGTCATTATTACCTATTATTACATAAATACATATATTATGATTTTTGATTTCTTAAACATAATAGTGAGAATGTATGTATTTGCATAAAAACATCTATATACATATTATATAGATACATAATTTAAGTCTTCTACAGATAACTAGCATACTTAAAGATGTTAAATCTATGTTTATATTTTTTCCTCAATTCAATTCAGTTTGTCCCGGGATTTCTATTGCCTTGCCCTTCTTACTTCAATGTATTCGTTTATTCTGTTCAGGAATGTTTGTATTGTGTGCTTGTGTGTTTATAGGGATGTTTTGTAGAACATGTATAAGAAAATATAGTATAGTTATTTATTTTATTATTAATTTCATTCAAATCCGTTCAGTAGTTATGGCGTGTGATTGAGTAAAAACATCCATCCAAACATCCAAACTTTCGCATTTATAATATTACTATAGATGAAAATTATGCATGACTCATGAGGGACGTTACGGCCCTCAATACTGAGGAATACGACGCAAGGAGAGGTACCCTCTGAGCTTGGCAGAGATCAATATAGTCGCATATATGTATGTTTATATCGTCTATATCTGCCACATACATTCAACGTCACATCGGGGAAGTCCTCTGTCAACATTCCCCCGCTTTAATTAAGTAAATATCGATTGTGTTATTCGTTAGAGCAAACTGACCGGTGGCGATGGCCTGATTTGCCCGGTATTAAAAAGAAATTGGGATTTTTGACATAGATAAAGATTGACTTAAATGTTCAGTGAGAGTTAATTGTGTGGTTATAAATACCGAACTCTTAGACGCCATGTTTTTTCGTTTTAAGTTTAATCTAGATGAGGCCGGTGTTTCCTAAATGACTACCCTGAGAAAAAACACCGAAACAAACTGAGAGGTCAACGTCTCATTTAAAGCCGTACCAAATGAAAACCATGAAGGTGTTTTGTGTGGTGTTCTTTTGAGACTGATGACTGTTTGTAACTGTGTTACGCAAAACCTATTGAACAGATTAAAATGAAATTAGGCACACATATAGTTTATAAATTAGAAACGATATCTAGAAACTAGTACGGCTATTATAAAAACAAAAATGCCTATTTGAAGTACACTAACTTTCCCCTCTCCTCTTTATTTTATGTTCATAAAGTCCCTCCAAAAGATGTCTGGAAGATATAGCTATCAGCGATAAGACTGCAATGACTGAAATTATATTTATTAACCTATGGTTACAATGGTAACCATAGGTTAATAAATATAATTATGTGTAGTATAGTATAGTGAAACAAGTGTGTTTAAATAAAGTATATTCTATCTATAATGAACACGGCTGCATACTCCAAATAGATCTACTTCACAGAAAATGCCAAACCATTACTACTCAACCTGTAGGTATATGTTTGTGTCGCTTGGACCGATGGCATCAACCCATAAATGGGCTTTTTGGTGGCATGCACCGATGAGCGGGCGGATCGCTTTTAGAATCCTCTCTGAGGTTCTGTTTATTTTGTCGTCACGTAGATTCTCGAAATAGCTGATGTGTAGGAACCCGAATACGGGTACATTCGGGATCCTATTTTAAGGTTGCGTTGCGGTGGGTCAAGTAATATGTATTTTCTAGTTTTTTGTGTTTATTTTGAGCGTTGTAAGTGAAATCTATATCTATAATTAAATTCTTACAGCATTAATTGATAAAATGGATATATCCTAATCGATTTGTTAAACATTGGGTAAAGTTGTGATGTTGACCGTAAATTTATTAGTTTTTAACATAATTTTTTAACACTTTATAGACTTAAATAAAAAACCCTAAACTACATATATACATCTAAAAATAAACTAAAATATGGCATCCAGAAATTCGTGCGCATCGCTGTCCACTGGTAATGTGCCCAAAAGACTGGCGGCATTGCCACGTTGTATGGCAATGCTTAACCTCTGTCCAAGGTAAAAGCCAGCCTTTGGGTCACGCGAAGTGTCAACTAGGCGTTTGGATAGATCTTTAAATAATCTGTGAGCACTCGGACCCCACGACCCCAAGGTTTCAACCCCAAACGGCTCGAAAATATAACTACCAACAAGGTTATTATATTTCCGCCGCTTGAGATTTTCAGCAGCCGCAGCGGCAGCGCCAGCACAGCAAGACGAGCTAGGAAGATGAGATGGCGCAAGAGTATCGACACAAGTTGCGTCCCACACTAAAGGCCTACCCATCTTCCAAGGAAATAAAGACATGCCATCCGGTCTTTTGCCATCGTCGCGTGCCAGGCCATTGGGTTCTAATACAGCTGGAACGCCGACAGTGACAAGAGCTCGTCGGATAATGTCGTTAATATTCGCGTGCCGTGCTATGCGACCCGCACTGCGGCCGCATGAAAGGCCGTGGTGACCAAGGCTGTTGACAACTTCGCCGCAATGGCAGCGATGAGCAGAACAACATGGAGCACCTAATCGAAGTGAAGCAGCGAGGCGGAATGTAGTATCATCGAACAAGGTGCCTATGTTCGATGACGGTAGTGCGTGAAGCCAGAGACCCGACTCCCATTCACCCACAGCCAGCAGGCGCGCACGCTCTGCAGCCGAAGCAGATGTGGCAATAAGGTCACTCTGAACCGCTCTACAGAGCGGCTCATCCCACCGCCTCTGAGATTGGATCTGGATTGTCGGGTGGATTTAGGTTCGGGACGTAAATAAATTGATTATAAAAAAAGTTATTTAAAAAATCTAAAAAACCCGACTGCTCAACTGAAATGCAAGGAACAAGCACATTTTTATTTTAAAAAGTGACAAGCAGGCGGGACCCAATTGAACGTATTTTTTTTAATCTGATGGGTCCGCCTGCTTGTCACTTTTTAAAATAAAAATGTGCTTGTTCCTTGCATTTCAGTTGAGCAGTCGGGTTTTTTAGATTTTTTAAATAACTTTTTTTTTCAACTTTTCAGTTAAAATATTAATTATCAATTTTTTAATTTTCCCGGTCGTGTCACATTGGCACCCCACCGGATTCAGAAAGTGAAAGAGCTCAAGTCCATATTTTTAAATTTTCTCTTTGTATTATTTTTGCTAGTATTACACTAATGATAAATATGATATACCTTTTTGAAATCCTTGTGATAAGCCCTTTAATTTGATACCCATATTGTGGTATTCTAAAAAAAAATTTGTTTTACACTCTATATAATAACTTCGCACAGCCGCCATGTTTAATTTTTTCAAATGTCACCTATCTAAGAACACTTGGGCTGCTAAGACAAATCTAACGATACCTCAATTATGTGAATCCGTTCAGTGGTTCTGGAGATATGAGGTAATAAAGAATATTACAAACATACATACATACATACAAGATACGCGCGAAAAACATAACCCTTCCTTTGCAGTCGGGTAAAAACAGCTAGGCATTAGTAGTACTGACACATAACAAAGGATATTGAAATGGATGATTAGCCTTACGTAGGCGACATTGATGAAGGCTAGTATCGCAATATACCTAGCTATGTACAGTTTTTTCATACACGACTTTTATCTAATTTCATTTAAAACATAGAATATAAAATTGGCCAAGTGCGAGTCGGACTCGCCCATGAAGGGTTCCGTAGTAACTATAATAAATATAATATATCTACTTAATATATTTATTTGAAACAAAAAAAAACCTTACAAATTTCTTAAAACTAGCTTATATACAATTTTTACAACTACGCCAAATAACTTTGTTTTCATATTATTTGTATGAATTACAAAGTTATATTTGCGCTTTTATAAAATATACTGTATCTCAAAAACTGCTGACTCGATCTCGTTCAAACCAATTTTGGTTGAAAGTTTACATTAAGATCTACAACATATGGTTTACTTAGATTTTTCACTTCATTATAGAAGTTAGAGGGGGGCGACACACATTTTACTACTTTGGAAGCGTATATCTTTTAAACGATTAACTTTATGAAAAAGTCATTTTAAAAACCTTAATGTCATTTTTAAATACCTGTCTATAGATACCACACACGTATAGGTATCATGAAAGAAAATATTTTCAGTTTCAGTTCCATGTATGGGGAGCCCCCTTTATTTTAAATATTTTTTAAATTTTCTCTTAAAATCGGAAAGCGGTTTACAGAATACATCTACCTACGAAGTTTTACATGTATAGTCCTAATAGTTTCGGAATAAAATGGCTGTGACAAACGGACGGACGGACAGACAGACAGACAGACAGACAGACAGACAGACAGACAGACAGACGGACAGACATGTCGAAACTATAAGGGTTCCGTTTTTTGCCATTCAGCTATGGAACCCTAAAAAATAGTAAGCAACATGAACCAATCAGCTGTTGATTATAATTAGTAGCAATTTAAGATCCTGTAGTTAGAGTTCTGTAAAAATTCTATATTCCTGTTTAATATATCCTTTTATCAATTTTGATTTTCATTAGGTAAGTGCCGAAAAAAGGAATTGTTGAAGTTATTTTAATTGGATTACATTGTATAAAGCTACTTTTAAATTAGTTCAATAGCGCTATAAGTTGCATTATAGTAGTTAGCGTCAATTAAAATTTATGATTTAAACACTCTATGGTCGAGCGGTGCTTTCACAAAATATATTTTCCTTGTTAGAAAAGGTCTCCATAAAAAATTAAAATAAAAAAAAAATGTCTGAAGATAATGATGTATATTAGCTATAACTTTTGATTACATTAAGGAAATTAAATATATCATTGTTTAAGGGTGACTAAAACATTTAATATAAAATTAAGTTGCTTTTGCGTGGGCGATAGTATGGAAGGAAAAGCTAACAATTCAAGATTATTATTCACACAGGAACGTCAGTACCACTACTCTCTTTGTTCATGTTTCTTGAGGTCAGCATAACACACTTTGTGGTTAAACATATTTATTACTGATAAAGGAATTGAAATGTACCTTTTTAAAACAAAAGGAATAAGCAATTACACAACACTCAAAACAAACGTTCTTTGCAAACAAACAAACTTTGTAGAATTCAGAAGAATTTCCATTTATTACAAACTGGTTCGACTCACCGATTCCTTTGAAACTCACATTAAAATGTTTGAGAGCGATGTACACAACTCAGAGGGACAATAAAACCTACGGGCCGGTGAAACATTCGTTTAAAGCAGCCTACCCATTGTGGCGTAACGTAGCATTTTACGCGGAAAAGAGTGGACTAGTAATGAGAGGCTAATGACCAGCAGTAAGTAGTAATTTCCTTCATTGGATGGTATGTGATTGTATAGGCGAGAAAATTCAATTCAACCCTGTTTCATAAGGAATAGGTCCGACGCCACGCCAAATGCTTGCCAGGGTTGCAGGAATGTTCTAAAGAAATACTACGGCCTCAGACCGATTGATCTACTGAAGAAACAGGGTTGTCTTAGTCAGTAGAAGTCTGGCACTCCTTACCGCTCCACCGAGAGTGGGCGGAGTTAACTTGCTCTTATTTCCACGAAAAAACAAGGAGATGCAAAACAGGCTGTCAAAGCGCTGAAGTAATTGAACACTGCTCCGCGTTAAGCGCAGGGTTTAAATGACGTCACAATTTGGTTATCCTAGACCAAAGCAAACTCGTCACGCAGTCAGCTATGTTCGGGAGTGATCGTGTATGCTCCCGAACGTTTGGACGGGCAAATTTTTATTGTTTAAATCTAGGCAATCCTTCTTATCCATTGACATGCAATGTTGCAGTACTATTGATTAAAGATTTCTATATGTACACCTTTCCAATCCTGTGTGTTGAAATGGGCTGGTAGCCTAATAGTCAAAGTAAATTCAACACATTCAAAGCTCTCTCTATAGTGTCGTTGCACCAAAACTGTAGTTCAGGTTGGTAGTAAAACACAAGTTTTGATGGTAACGTACTCAGTTAATAGTGGCAAGTTGATGTCGGCATGTACAGTTACTAGCATAAATATGTGATTATAACGAGAAATTAAAAGTGATATTCTCCCTAAGCATTTATATAGAATTTTATGGGTTTGGTTGGATGAAAGATTATTTTTCATTCGGCACATATACATTATATACCTATATTTGTTTCATGAGATGCTTTGTTATTATTTCGTTTATTCATAAAACATATACAACGTGTAACGGAAACCCCATATCTATCCAAAAGGACTGAAGACAACATCTGGTATGGAGTCTCTATGCAAAGTTTCAGCTCAAAATAAGTGACTCACAGAATTCACCCCAAATTATTGGTTTCATATGTTTCTTGAATACCGGTAATAACAAACGTGTCACAGCACTAGAGGGTCATCCTTTCCACGTCACTTGCCAATAAAATGATAATTCTCTTCGTTCTACTTAATTTAAAAAAAAAATCGGTCTCTGGTATCAATGTATTGAAATTTCTTATTAGCTCCACACACGTAGACATAGGATTACAAAACCCTTGCCATATCGTTTGTTATCATCCAAAGAAGCCGTGCACTTGGATTGTATATCCCCTTTAAATTACACGTTGTATAATATACATTATATATATATCAATAATAATAATAAATAAAAATACCAATACATTTAAAATTGAAAAGTAGTATCTTACCAATATTGATTGATCGATGATAATAAAAAGGTTTGCTTATGTTTCTTGACTTTCACGAGGTGATCGACATTAGGGACAGTTATGTCAAGAATCATTGCATCCTCAATTCCATCCACCACCCCTATATTAGGGAAATGACTAACCTGACCTTAATAATTGCCTCGGTGGCCTAGCGTTGCAAACGCGACTACTGAGGAAGAGGTCTTGGGTTCGATTCGCGAGTCAGGCAGAAAGTGTTATTGGGTTTTTCTGTTAGAAATTTCTCAGTAGTAGCCCTGAATTTGGAAGTCGGTGGTGTGATAGTGTGACCTGTACCCGCGCGCATACTTGTTCGCTATAATATCTCCTGCGTAGACGGCCAATCAATTATGAAGTTAGCAAAAAACAAAAACCTATATCTCATAAAATAACTACAAGAAGTATCTCTAATAATCAATTAATTATCCCGCGCATGACTAATTACTATGGTAGGTGAACTATAAAATATGTAATTCCTAAGCTAATTAATGCAATCCCACCTAACTTAAAAAAACAAATAAATAGAAAAAATTATAAAGCTAAATTAAAAAATATTATTTCGACTGCTTAAATAATCTTAATTAAAACATCAGTAATTTAAGGGTTTTTAAAATGAAGCAATCTGTACATACTCATTAGAACTGGTTTCTAATGAGTGGCCCAACAGAGCGCTGTTAGCGCACAGTCACTTAAAAATTTGCTTGCATACCCTACAAGTTGGTTCTAAATGCTAATAGATGTTTACGACTTAGTCGTAGCAGTTAGTTAACTTACATTGTATAATTATACATATATTTATATCATACTTAAGCTTATGGTATGTTAAAGTAATTGTGTAGAATTTGTTATTAAGAATTAGTGTAAGTAGTGTTACTAATGCGAATGAGTGCCAAGACAAATGGTACTTTCTATCAGAACTGTACTATTTGTAATAAATAAAGATAAAAAAAGGGAAATTGCCTGGAAATTTCCTAGGGAAATTGATTTTTTTAGTGTTCCGTAGCCGAATGGCAAAAAACGGAACCCTTATAGTTTCGTCATGTCTGTCTGTCTGTCTGTCTCTTTGTCCGTCCGTCCATCCGTCCGTATGTCACAGCCATTTTATTCCAAAACTATTAGGACTATACATGTGAAACTTGGTAGGTAGATGTATTCTGTGAACCGCTTTCCGATTATAAGAAAAAAATTAAAAAATATTTAAAATAAAAGCCATACATGGAACTAAAACTGAAAGTATTTCTTTTTCATGAAATCTATCCGTGTGTGGTATCTATAGACAGGTCTTTAAAAATGAAATTGGGGTATCTAAAACCACTTTTTCATAAAATTAATCGTTTAAAAGATATACGCTTCCAAAGTGGCAAAATGTGTGTCCAACTTCTGTAATAATGGAACGAAAATTCTCAAAAAATATGTCTGTAGATCTTAATGTAAACTTTCAACCAAAATTAATTTGAATGACATCGATTCAGCAGTTTTTGAGATACAGCATATTTTCTAAAACCGCAAATATAACTTTGTAATTCATACAAACACTATGAAAAACAAAGTTATTTGGCGTAGTTGTAAAAAAATAAAATAAGCTAGTTTTATGAAATTTGTAAGGCTTTTTTTGTCAAATAAATATACATATTATATTATTATAGTTACTTCGGAACCCTTCATGGGCGAGTCTGATTCGCACTTGGCCGATTTTTTTTATATCTCTTATTGTCTTGTGTGATTATGTGTTTCTGGTCTCATACAGGTCTTAATGTTGTATGTCCTATCTATATGTATGAACAAGCTTTTAAGACTAAACTGAATTTTGTGTTAGCGTAAGATATTTATGCAGGTGAATGTACCGTCGACTTTCAGGTAAAGTACGTCAGTACTTGTATTAGAGAAGTTTGTACCTACAGCGTCCGCAGACGTCGAACTTATTCAGTGAAATTGAAACTGTATACCTTCGCTGTGCACAAAGAAGGATGTCTATAGAAAATTGTGGTCAGTTATTGGTATAGCTTGGTATGCTTGGATATAATTTATCTATAGTATAAGGAGGTAAAATTTGTTTGTATGTACGGGGTAATCTCTGGAAATAATCATCCAATTTTAAAAATATTTTCATTGGTAGGTAGGTGCATTATTGGTGAGTGCTCAGACGAAGTCGCGGGCGTAAAGTAGGTTGATAATATTTCAGTAGTTTTAGATTTGACGATACACGTTTGCTCATGGACAAAGAAATCTGGTATTTTGTTTTTGTTATTGGAATCATCGTCATTTATAACCCAAATCAAAGAAATAATTTAAATAATATCATAATAAGATTTGAAGAAGTCAAACATAGTCGGGAATTAAATACAAAACTATGCAGCTAATTGTTACCGGTATTTAATAGGGTACGACGGCCTATCTGATGTCCAAAATACAGTAAATGACTAACACGATATCCATTGGCAAGACTAATGTCAGATTTTCTGTGTTCTGACATCCGTAATGACTGTCCAAAATATATACAACGTGTAATTTAAAGGGTATATACCAAGTGCATGGCTTCTTTGGATGATAACAAACGATATGGCAGGGGTTTTGTAATCCTAAGTCTACGTGTGTAGAACTTGTTACAAATTCCAATACACTGATACCAGAGACCGAATTTTTCAAATTAAGAAGAACGAAAATAATTATCGTGTTATTGGCAAGTGACGTGGAAAGTTATTGATCCTCGTAGTGCTATATATATGAAACCAATAATTTGGTATCAATTCTTTGAGTTAGTTATTTTGTGCTGAAACTGTGCATAGAGACTCCATACCAGATGTTGTCTTCAGCCCTTTTGGATAGATATGGGGTTTCCGTTACACGTTGTATATGATGTCGATACCTTGGGGTAGAAGGGTCGTATAAATCATTTTTACCCAAAATGAGTTATGAATGTAGTCTTGTTTAGAATTTTCCGCTCTATAGATTGGTATTCATAACTCATTTTGGGTAAAAATGGTTTATACAACCTTTCTACCCAAGGTATCGATGTCTTGACGTGCTTTTCGAGGCACGGAGGAGTTTGGATATGTTAAGTTATTCACTCATTTCAGCGCTGCTTGACTTTGAAGATTGACCTGCTCGATTATATTATTTTAGCTATAAGCAGCTTTTTTATAATATAGTAAAGTAGTATCATCCAATAGTATGATTTGGTGTGTGATTGCAAAAAACCCAATATATATTTTAATTTATTTATTTTATTTTATTTTAACATATATTTATACATTATTTTATATATTTTTGGAAATAAGCAGCACCTTTGTGCTCTTTTATCTGTATTTGTCTTTTTTCTTTTTTAAGTGTCTTGTGTGTGTTTATAAAAATAAATAAACACATGAAATCATTTATACCTCCTTTTTTTCTGCATAAAAGGGAGCCAAAAACAACTGCAAATCGGTTATTTACACAAATGAACCCAGCACTCACGTAAACCAGCTTTGTTGTAAATTTATCAAACGCATAAAATATGCAGAAATATTATGAAATTAAACATACAAAACAGACGGGAAAACACCTTACTTCAGCTTTTGCCTAGTGACGTAAGTATCTAATAACTTTTGATTTATAAATAAGCTAATCTAATATATAGCAAAGAAACTGTTCTGTGTTTTCTAAGCAGGCCAACCATAACCGATGCCCATTTCACACGGAAAATACATTTTCATACACATTTTGATGTGTATTTTTATGTTTTTTATTTTTATTACGGATGAGCCTAGTCTTGACCTCAATCTCGCCTGATGGTAAGCGATAGATGAGGTCTACGATGGAACGAACGAGCCCAGAAGATGCCTATTTACTTTTGGTTTAAAGGCTGAAAGGTCATAAGTGGCAGGGAATACAGAAGCCGGCAGAGAATTCCACAACTATATTTTAAACATAATATTATCAATCAGCCTATAACGTTTCTACTTCTGGGATACAAGCTTACTCTCTATGAGAGGGAAGGAGGCCTACTTTTCCATTTGTACCCAGTGTGGGTTGGTGTATGTCTTACCTTTTCGATCCTATGACATTCCGGTTTCCTTACAATCTAAGCTGACCTAAGTTGTGCCTGTAACCACTTGATCACCACTCCTCCTCCTCTTTGCGTCGTATTCCTCATTATTGAGGGTCGTGACCTCCCTTCTGCATCAGTCTTCCACGTATGATATTCCAATAGTTTCTGTCTCTGGCGGTGTGGAAGGCGTTGTGAACTGTAGAGTCGAGAGCGGTGCGGATCTGGTCAGACCAACGTAATCAGCTGCGTCCACGAGACATTTTCCCGTCTACTTTGCCGGACACGATAAGCTTATCGAGCTTGCCACCGTCTTTCCACCACTGCTCTGTTTGATACCTTAAAGGTAATTTCTTTCTCTTTTTATGTATACCTATGTGACTGGTACACCAAAGACTACCCGCAGTAGGTACTCTCTCTCGTAGCGTCTTAAATCCAACCAAAGGTCGTCTCAAAAATATCACATATAACGATAAGACCACCCATTATATCACCATCCGTCACCATCTTTGTAATTATCTATCTATCTGGTCGTAGATTTCCGTCCCACCGGGCTATGAGAGTGAAGAAACAAAGATTGCACCTGAAATTTATTAACACATACTTGTGCAGTACACTTAGTGCACTATATCTTTGGCGCAGATGGCTAAAATCTGACGAGATTGTTCACCGTGGACGAAATCGGTCGGGACGACTATTATATTTTTTATATGTATTTCTTTTTCTGTTCGTTATTAAGCGCATATTTTTTACCCTACTATACCAGAACGAAGGTAGTGTTTTTACAGTTTTCATTTTCGATATCGGCCTACATTTCATTCTTTTTGGGGAGTATTTTTTTACTAAAAAACTTTTTCGCAAAAAATAAAACCGACTTCCATATCAAAACACTACAAAGCCATAAGTAACTTTAATTTCGGTAGTCGGTGTTATTGGTTTTTAACCGACTTCTAAAAAAGGAGGAGGTTCTCAAATCGATGTTTGTTTGTTTTGTTTTTTCTGTTTGTTCGGGCATAGCACCGTCGCTTGCCAACCGATTTGATTTTTTTTTTTTTTGTTGGAACCAAAACAAGTTTAAGATGCTGAGAACCTACTCCTTTTTTTGAAGTCGGTTAAAAATGGATACTTTTTTACTAGAATTGATAAATAGTGCTTGGGAAAATATCGGCCAGGCTTTGAACATATACTTAGTAATTATTATATTACTATCCTGTAAACTGTCATAGGGCTTTTACATATTAATACGATAAAACGTCATGTCATGATAAGCTACTACATTTCCGCACAGTGTGACATCGTATCGTTAATCGGTAATCTACGAAGAGCAAGGCGAAAGGTTTATTAAAAGTGAAAGACAACATTAAGTTTTATAATGTCAAGAGGAAAACATGTCTAGTGCGGTCGATTTCTTTCGTTGGTCGTCGTAGATTTCCGCTATACGACGTCGCATCAGAAACGACTAGCGTCGCGTCGTGTTGTGTTTATTTGTGTACTTTATGACAAGCCGCCGCACAAACCCTACATGGCGCTATCAAAGTTTTCTCCGTATGATTTGAACGGATACTACAGACCCACATAAACCATAGGTTAGTTGTCTATCAGGCACGACCTTGGTCTAATTATCCTTCTAGTTCAAGAACCGGGTTATGGTTTAAGTACTAGCAGTAGCGCGGTGTCGAATCGTATTAAGTATACAAATTTCTCATCAAAAGTACTCATCAACATTTCCAGTAATCTGTCATTAGTTCACGACATTTGAAAAATACTGTATTCCCTCTCTTTCCGCGCTTCCATAGACCCTAAATTGATATTATATAGTTTGTTTGACACTAATTATTCAATGTCAAAAAATAAAAACATAAATAGGACAAAACTTTTGTTTGGCGCGCATGCTCAGTACCTAATCTAGTAAAATCAGTTTGTTTTGTTTTGAAATATATTTTTTACTCAAAAAAGATAACGTTTGAATATGAAATAAATATGATAATGATTATAAACATATTTATTTCATATTTTAAATCTCTGCAAGAAAGGCCCGCACCGCTGTTGTTTCAAATGAATTCTCGCCCACTCAAGGATTAAAACCACAATCATAACCACGTTAAATGATCACGTCGATAAAGATGAGGTTTTAACCTCATCTTTATCGACGGAATAGCTAATTCGATGCCGCATTATTACAACAAAAAATCTCCACTTAGTCAAAATTTAAAACAGCTAATAATTACGCCATGAGCCCTTCAACGGACAGCCATTAAACACAGTTTTGTAAGTTATTTAATTACAGCATTCGAGTCGAAGGTTTTCAAAGCTCGTATCGATTCGCGCTATCAAACTCGCTTTTCAAAGAAAACTTTTAAAGCCGGCGAATTTGCAATGTATCTGCTATAGGTACGAGAAGTTTTTAAGTAACCTCACCTTCAAAGTTGGAATTAAGTATATAACTTGGAAGAACTAGATTTTACCGGCGGCTTCACTCGCGTGATAACATTGTTTGAGGAAAGTGATTTCGCTCAAGCTTAGTTCACTTTTCAGCTCTTCAACTGTCTTAGCACCAAAAATCACATCGGTCCGTTGTTATTTTGGACGTGAAAGAAGGACAGACAAACAAACTCACTTCCACATTTATAACATTAGCATACAAATGTGTGTGAATTTGTGGAGTATGTGTGTGTTGAGAGATTTGTGGAGAGACTTGCGGAGTGAGTACGTGTGGAGAGATTTTCTGTCACCTGAAAAAGTCGCCGCTGCGCATGGCTTGCTAAAGAATCGTTGCTCCGTGAATGTGCGAATACGTTGAGAGAAAGAGATAGCGCGGCACCGTTTGTACCGATTCTTCTTCTAACACTGCAATCATGGTGCTTTTAGATGTCATAGCCATAGTCATAGTCATAGCCATAGTCATAATCATACATGAGGTATGAGCGATCCTCTCAATTTTATATTGGTTTGGTTCCTGAATTCAGTATTTGGAGATACCGATGTTCAGGTTCAAGAATTTTTTCATATAAACTCAACTAGAAACCAAAAAGTCACGGGATTGTCTATCAATTAATAAATATAACGTCTAACGACGTGTACAAACGAGTGAAACTGCGACAAAATTTGAAAGTTTCTCTCATACAATTCTATAGTTTTGGTTAGTCATTTTCAAGCCAACTATGAGCGAATTGCTTGCGGCCTATTAATGCCCGTTTTCCAACATAATTATTGGGTTATTATCCAATGTTTTATATTGGAAAATGGGAAAATTAAATTGGATAATTATGTAACGGATGCCTCGACTTTTACCTCTAAAGATGACCGGGAGCGAGGGACGACGTATCTTATTATAAAAGTAGGCTAAACATTTTTTTAGCAAATTAGGTATAATCTTTTATTCTGACATTTTTTATTTAATACGGGGCTTATTAATTCTAAGGAACAGCCCGTGGCTAATAATTATAATTAGAAGGTAAAGCATCGCTTGCCGAGGTCCAGTAATACAGAGTTGATACGACCGAGGGGCTTTCCTTTAAACTGCGTATACTAGGTACCATTTTCAAGCTTTGCACCAAAAATCAATTAAATAAGAGAAGTAGTTTAGTCGCAAATGATTTTGATGAGATGCACCTTAAAGCGATAAATCTGACCAAGACAAGAGATAACACACGCCGCGCTACGTTGCCACTTTGTTACCTAGGTATTTAAGGTCAGTCACATTTATTTTCAAAGGCTGGTTGCGTTTTACTCTGATTTGTAAGCTATTTAGTTGGATAGAAAACAATTTTTTTGGCTCTTTTGGTTTTTTAACTGTATCAAATTAACACTAAACACGTATAGTATACGTAGTGTAATTTAATGCCCCTCTGTCGTATCAACTCTGTATATGAAGATTCTTCATTTCGTTTGTTCAACTTTAACAATCATTACGGGTAGTCAGAAGCCAGAAGATACCAGACTTGCCGAGAGGTATCGTGTTACCCAGTTTCTGGGTTGTGGTGGTTAGATAGACAGTAGCTCCATGTACAACACAAGTTCTCAGGTACATCCGGTTAGACCAGAAGCTGACCCAGACATAGTTGGAAAAAAGTGCTAAGCTGATGGTGATTCGGCTTATAAATTTTAGGAATCCACGTATTTTAAAACCCCGGAGTTCATTTTTTAACCGACGACCAAAAGAGGAGCTTATCAATTCGACGCGTATATATATATATATATATATTTTTTTTTTTAATGTATGGTCACCGAGTACTCGAAGACGGCTGAACCGATTTAGAAAATTCTTTTTTTGTTTGATAGGGTATACTTCGAAATTGGTACCATTTGTCACCAAGTCAGGATCTGGTGATGGGATCCTGGAGAAATCGAGGGAACTCTTCAAATATTATAGGTACACCTATGGCGTTTTGGGTATTTCTTATAGTAACTTGTGCAGTTGCTCTCAAAAAGTACCATTTCGGGAAGTGGAACTGATGATGAAGACCACAGATGGTCGCCGAAACTACTCAATAATAAGTATTTCGTGGATTGCGATTCGATTACTTGAATATGGATATTAAGCACTTTATGCTCGTCACAATGCATATGGTGATGTATAGCTGATGGTGAAGTACCAGGAGAACTCCTCAAAAATTAACGGCCCAGCATTGGGAAAAGCAATATTTTATAAAATGTTATAAGTTGTTGACATTTAGGCTCTTGTAACTAGGTAAATTAAAAATCAACCAACTAAAAAGAGTGAAATAAAAACTTTTTACCAAAAAATTAAACCGACTCCCAAAAACACTGCAAAGTGAAAAATAACTTTAATTTCGGAAGTCGGTGCCAAAAACGAAAATACAAAACTAAAGACACCGACTACCGAAATTAAAGTTATTTTTCACTTTGCAGTGTTTTTGGGAGTCGGTTTAATTTTTTGGTAAAAAGTTTTACTATAGTGTGATTGATATAAGAGAAAAATACTTCATTAATTCCAAAAACAATTCAGAGTATTCATTTGCTTTCTTGTTTGGAGTATATTTCATGGGTTTGAATAATAATAATGTAGGTACTCGTATGTAATGATAAAATAAGTTAGATGCTGAATATTACAGTTCACGTCACTATTAACATTCTGCATTTCGGTGTGAGTTTTCATTCGTAAATGTTCATGTGTTTTTGTTAAATGAGAGAGAAGCTCAGCTTTGCAAGTTCTGCAACTATGCAACTCTGAAATTATACAAATATACCTACATTTACCGCGCCGAGATATATAGTAAGAGCATGTATGTATCAACATAATTTTGAATTCCTAAAATAAACCACAACAGAATTTTTATACATTTGGGAATAATTGCAAGTTAGCCTGTCTTTGTGTTATGCCATGGCTTTCTTTTCAGATATGTTAGCTACATACAATGAATCTGCCTAACCTGTGTCAAGGTAGGTTTCTAATTATCCAGTTACAGTTTGCGGCTTTCACATAAAACCTAACTGACCTGCACAATTCATTAACTAGGTATCACGAGGTTTCCGTGACACAATAGTTGCCTACAAAGTGAGGCTACCAATAAAGTGTGGCTCAGGAGAGATCTATTTGCCGGGGTTGCGGGAATGTTCTAAAGAGGCCCCGGAATGTAAAGGCAGTTGAAGGAACAGGGTATTTTTAGTCAGTATCACACAATTCCTTCAGCAACATCCAGAGCGAGACAAGTCATTAGATGGTTTTCCCATCGAAAGAAGGGGAAGATATATTTATGCAATTTTTCCAGAGATATGGTTAGCGTTGCACAGGGATTTCTGGAGCAGTCTCCTAAGAGGACCTAGGCCTTTGCTCCATGTGCTGGTGGTAATCAACGGTGTGGTTTTAGCGACCTAAAAACCCTACACGTCTCGGTCATATGTTGGAAGATCGAGCGCCTTTTAGAATTTCCCTCTATAGCAAAAAAGCTATCATGATATCTGGCATGAGCAGTCACATTTTGGACTTAAATTATTATAATCCAGATACAGCCTCGCATGGTGCCAGTTCGAGGTGACCCAATGTATATCTGGAAGTTTATTATAATCTAAGTGAGTAAACAAGTTTACGTATAGATGTGCGACGTATAGATACATAAACATTATGCATAGGTATGTTTATATGAAATATCTTTGATGTGGAGAAAGTGGATCATATTCCCGTCTTCTCACCTGGAAGGTTGTGCTCTCAATAAATGTCGACTCGTACATTTTATAGCGAGCTCGATACGACGGCTTCATAACTCGCTCGCTTGTTCGATCGAAGACCTCATCTTACACTTACCATCAGGTGTGGTCGAGGTCAAGAGCGAGGTCATTCGTAAAAAAAAAGCTAATATTCATAGTCGACCTTGACATGACAAACATTTTGATAGCTGCAGTTTCGAGTTTTATTTTGAATTTTATTTTTATTTTTATATAAAATTTTTCAAAGCCTTATACTTATATGTCGCGTGTGGGGTGGGATAGCCTATCTGTTTTGAATGTTTTTATTTTTTTATTTAATTGTAATTTTTATTTTATTTTTTTATTTTTCATATTTTGTGTGGATGTTTAAGATAATTTATTTATTATGTAATGTATCTGTCTTTAATGTATGTGTCTATATGGGACTTTTGAATCCTGAATTAAACGTATTTTATTTATTTTTATTTATTTATACTGTCAATTAAATAACTAATTCTTATGAGTCTTGGTACTGATACAATAGTTAGTTTAAAACTTTTTAAAAGTGATTTCAGAGGGAAAGTGAAAGGAAGTTTTCAATCAAAAACAAAAAATGCTTTCTGCTCTAACCACTGAATGAATGATGTACTGTACACTGAACACTGTGAGCTGTAAAGTGCTCTTATTTTACAAATTCATGGAGTATATTTGTTTGTGATGATCTATGAAATGATAAATAATTGATTTGATGGAAGTAGACAAGTTGAGTTATTACGAGTAATTTTTCACTGAAAACACCTTGGTAGATAATGATATACAGAGAATAGAAAATGCAAGAGGTTTAAAAATATATATTTAGCTTCGCTTTAGAATTCTGAAAAACGGGCTTAAAATATCTTTCTTTCGACAAAGAAAAATATCCTATAAAAGTAATTGTAAGTATAATTTTGACATCGTAAATAAATAATATTTCATTGTGAATTAGACAAAACATACCTTTTTTTGACGACAGCGATGAGAATAATGTGCTGCGTGTTCTTAGTTCCCCGAATCGCTCTGTAACAAATAGAATTTAAATTTTTATTAAGTGGATTTTGATACATGTAAAACAGATGAATGTGGCTAGAATACATTTCACTTCTTTGAGTATCAGTCAATTTAAATTACCAATTGTATAAGATTTATAGATAACTTGCATGAAATTAGTTCGTCAAATAAATTGACGAACTTATTTCCTTTTTTCTTCTGTGGGAAAATCATTTAATGACTCCTCTCGCTCTGGGCATGGATGGGAGAGTCAGACTTGTACTGTCTAAAAACCCACCCTGGTCCTTCAACTGCCCTTACGTTCCGTGGCCGCGGTATCTCGTTAAAACATTCCCGCAACCTAACGTATAGGTAACAACTAAACATATTTTTTAAGAACAGGTCCATACGACTTTAGCCACAAATTGTCCCAACTAGGACGAAGCGAACTATGAATCGGCACACGCTCGGAAATCTTCGGAAACAGTCGTATGCGCCAGACATTAAAAAGCAAATATTCGTATTACCTTACCTTTACTATTATAAATAAGAGATAAAAAACATAACGACTACTATTGGTACCACATCGTACCATTGGCGTATGGTAGCGTAGTATATGTTTCCAGGTCTTTATTAAATAATTATACTAAATAAGTCCGGATAATAATTCAAGTTGATATTAAATCAATTGATAACGGGTCTCACTGTGAGTACTGCCCCGAGAAGAGCTTTTGAGAAATACGGTTTGGCCATACTTCCATTGTGTACAGCTAAGGAGTGGAAATCTCTGCTAATATCTGTATTCCTCGATAGCTGTAACCTAGAGATGTGAATAAGTTATTTAAAGGTAAGCGTACTTCATATTCGAACAGATCATCGCTTACCATCAGATGAGATGGTAGTCAGACGCGAGCCTATCACAAACAAAAAATAAAAAAGAGTCGATTAACGAGTGGCTTGAAAGCAGCTCCTAGCCTCGTCAAGGTTTTATAGGACATACCTACATAATTATGTCGAGTAACACAGAACTCGATTAAATATCCCCTCCATACGGTCACTATACAGCCATCGAAAATCTGGAGGTGTAATCAATTATTATTTATAAGATGCACCGTCTTATCGTATTGTCGTAATGATGAATGGTATATATAATGTTTGATGATAATAAATCAAGGAAATGTATTGTTTTGTTTTGACCATACTTGCCTAAACGAGAGTTATGTATTTATAACACAATGAAAAGATATACAGTATGTTAACTAACAGAGGGCGTTCCCGTTAAGGCGTTAACCCGCAATAGTACAGCATCCATACATGCTAAAAAAATATTACCATTCGAAAACAAAATGTTTTTTTTTTGTATTAAAATATTCACTATAAATGTTAAATTGGGGTGCGCCAAAGTTCACTTAAATTTTCAACTCCGATAATTGGAAATCCGAAAATGTTCTTCCTAACATTTTTCATCCTAACAATCACAATTCCTAACTACTCTGTCTCTAATGTTCATAATTCCGAAGCGTTCAACTTCATAATGTCAGTAGCAATAAACATCTATTATACTTTTATTTGTTTTCATATATTTTCTCAACATAACCATCTTTTACACTATTATTCAAAGTTATATCTTTTTATGTTTAGATGTCTTTTGTCTTCTTTAATTTTATTTATAGCGGTGTGTACATGCAAAGATATCCATAGGTTAGGTTAGATTAGAACTGTGACCAACTGGCAACGTGCGAGCCGAGCGAGCGAAGCGAGCGGTGCCGTGGCAGCGGCCGGCGAGCGCTACCTAGGGACACGAAAAAAGTATCGATACTTTGTGGTATCGAGTACGTCTGGTTTCGATACCGATACTTTTGTACTCGATATTTTGTATTTGATACTTTTACTCAATGAGTACTTTTTGACAGGTATCTTATCGAATAAATCTTGGACGGCAACGCCATCTGGTTCGATTAGACTGAACCTTCTAAATCATTACATTGAGCTCGAAATCGTTCCTTCAGTCTTTCTGTTCACAGTTCAGATCCTTTCCTTCACTAATCAATCACTCAATCGTTCGTCGTTAAATTGTTTAGTTATTATTATTATTTATAAGGTACAATGTAGTTCTTATTATGTACAACAAAATCCCACAAAACCGTATTATTTTTATTATTCTTCGTGTTCGTCTCGCGATTTGTTTTTCTCCGGTTGATCGTTATCTATTAGGGATTGTACGGAGGAGGAATGGGTACTATAATATGTGTCTAAAGGAATAAATAATATAATTGTTTAAATAATTTGTAAAGTCGCAGTTGTCTTTTTTATAGTACTATTATTTACACTAGTGTACCAATACCATTATAGTGTTGATGTTCTGTTCTTCTGTCCTACTGTACTAAAGCTAAATTGACGTTACTGACTGACATTGACGGCCTGACGTATGCGCATTAGGCCCTAAGAAAAGTATAAAGTATAAAGTATCGATACTTTGAAGTATCGACACTTTTGATTCGATACATTTATGAGTACGATATTTTTTTTCGATATTACTTAGATGAGTACAATATTGATACTTTCTTATCGATACCGTGTCCCTAGCGCTACCTCGACATATATTTTTTATTACACTTGGTAAATGTTTCTTTCTGAGTATGAGTGAAAATATTATGGTAATTATGTTTAGGCATAAAAGCGTTATGATAAAAAACAGTAGGAGTTTAAATATATTTACATTAATGATATTATTAATTACAATTTTCGGAAACATGAGTGTTATGAACATCGCCGGTAGCACTACAAATAGTATGAATGAAAACTTTAGGACGAAAAATTTTAGGAAGAGTGATTATTCGGATTACAAATCATTAGGAAGAACAATTTCACGTAAAGAACTTTAGGTGAGCCAATATGGACCCGTTAAATTGATACGTAAAAGAAACACTCTGTACACGCGTACTTGAAGGACGGCAACGTCGCAATTTATTTATGAATGACGGGCCGCGTGTGCGGCGATCTAATTGATGTGCTTATACTATTGCGGGTTAACGGGAACGCCCTCTGTTAGTTAACATACTGTATTATATCCTACATAGTCATCGTCATCATTTGCTTAGCCTTTTACCATAAGTTAGGATTGGCTTCTAGTCTATCTGAATGCAGCTGAGTTCTAGTGTTTCACATAGAACGACTGCCTATCTGACCTTTATAACCCAGTAACTGGGTAACACGATACTAATCTGACTTTTCGTAACAACTGATAACGAAATACATTTGTTCAACGGCTTTCAAGCACGAAAAAATCTCGTTAAGATGATTACCCATCCACGGCTGACCCCGGCAAGTGTTGCTTGACCTTGAAGAACAGCCCGTGTGGCTGTTATTATTTATCTACAATCTTTTCTAACCGTATACAAAAGGTACTGGAAATAAAATACCGCTCATTTTATTTAATGGAACCTTGTACGACTTTTTTGAAATTCAGTTCCCGCTTACTCCGATCCGGGGCCGATCGTACGGAAATGTAAGTAGGTAAGTAGGCAATATGGGTAGGCAACATGTCGGGTACACGGGTATCGGGGTAGGCAAAATCACTCTCGAACGTGAGCCTGCTTCGGACCCGATGTTGCGAACGTAATTCGCTTTGTAACTAGTCTACACAATACGTACGTATACGGAGATATTAAACGTTGACGCAGAATTCTGTAGTCTGAAATTGAGCTACTCTTATTATGATACTCGCTTTTCCCGTGACTTCGTGCGGGTGTGAGGTTATTCTCGCTTAAATTACTATACCTTAGGAATAGCGGAATAAAAAGCCCATATCGACGATGAAGTGACAAGAACTTCGCAGGCAATAGCAGCTAACTTCATATCTTATTTTCTAAATAAGATGCGTGATGTGCCTGCTCACGCAAACAATTATTTAAAGTCTATCTACATAAAAAAAGTAAAATCGCAAAAATGTCAGTTAGGAGTTCTTCTCACTTCATCGTCGATATGGTTTCCTATATCCTCCGGTATCTGTCAGTGAAAATCCCATTAAAATCAGGTCAGACGTTCGAGATTTACCTGGATAAACACAAAGACGTACCTACTAACAAAAATTTCAACATACAAGTTTGTTTGTGATTAAGTATCGTTTAAATAACAAAGACAAGAATAAGACATTAAAGAGAAAAGGGTTCAGAAGGATAAAAAGATATTAAGTTCAGATTGTGGAACGCAATAAATGTATTGAGTACTGAGATGTATATAAGATATTTCTTTCTGTTTCCCGTTTCTGAATTTAATCTCTAAGTATGGACATGAAGGCTCCCAGGCTACTGAACAGTATGAATTACTTAGTTCAATATACTCCCTCATGTTCCCGCAAATGAGCGGTTTTTGTTTATTACTGTATCGGAAAGTAATAGAACATATCGTATCAGGCTTAAGTAGTGTCATAAAAAATATGTCTGTAGTAAAAGGTTAAATAACGTAGTTTTCTGTGGAAAGATAAGAGTGATAACGGAATAAAGAGTTATATTTAGAAATTATTGTGTGTTCCACTTGAAAATTAAACTATCCCAACTTATTTCAAACCTTTTAGACGCTACAGACTACTCTACGCATTTTATTTGCGGTAACGAGAGTTAAAGGTCGAAAACTTCTAATTCTAGTTTTTTGTTAGACTTGGGAGGCTAACAAAAACTTATTAGATATATTTATTTTTAGTTTAAATGTTCTCATGTATGTGAATTATTGTATTCTTATGAGGATAAAGATATCAATCTAACATGAAAACTAAAACTATTTTTGTTGATGTACCTTATTTTAGAGCTTCGAGCCCATCGTTTTGAGACCATAATATACTGAATTTTTTCCAAAAAGTAAAAAAAAAAACCACTTGCATGTCATATATAACCTAATATCTAGCTCCGAGCACCATCCAGTTTCTTTTCAAACCCACCGCCTGCGTCAGTTAGGTACGAAAGATAAATCTAATGATACTTCATTCCTAACCATTATCGCTATTTGTGTACTAGACAAATATACATACAAAGACTACAAACACAACTGAAAAAACATTAACATAACATAACCTACCTACCCGCTACACCCTGAGAAGCTTACAATTTCTGATATAATAACTGTTATTAGCTAACGGAAATACACCAAACATCAAAATAGACCGAGTTACACAAAGAGAAAAGTCCCTGTTGATTCCTTCCCACATGAGACACTTCCCAGAAAGGTGACTTTGTTACGATATTATATCGCAAAGAAGCTTATATCGATATTGTTTGCTCGAAGATACGGTAACGAGACAATATTTATGTGTGTAGGTACCACACGCTCGCTTCGCAAAGTATCACCATTGTGTTAGGTACAGAACGAGTCTTACTTTTTATGTAACAAATACGCTTGTACTTTTCTAAGGCAGAGTAATACCTAAAAGATGTATAGTATAACTTATTTTTGTTTAGTCCTATGTAAGTTTTTAAGCTGACATGGTCCTATGTGTTGGTTAGCGATATACACTCATACAAAAAAAAAATTTTTAGCAAAAAATAGAACCGACTTCCATATCAAAACACTACAAAGACAAAAATAACTTTAATTTCGGAAGGCGGTATCAAAAACGAAAATATATACAAAACTAAAGACACCGCCTTCCGAAATTAAAGTTATTTTTGTCTTTGTAGTGTTTTGATATGGAAGTCGGTTCTATTTTTTGCTAAAAATTTTTTTTCACGCTTTTTAGTGGGTCGGTTTGTAATTTAACTAGTTACAAAAACCATAATGTCAACAACTTATCACCTTTTACAAAATATTGCTTTTCCCGATGCATAGTCGTTAATTTTTGAGGAGTTCTCCTGGTACTTGACCATCAACTCTACATCACCATATGTATTATGACGAGCATAAAGTGTTTAACATCCGTACTCAAGTAATGGAATCGCAATCCACGAAATACTTATTATTGAGGAGTTTCAGTGGCCATCTGTGGTCTTCATCATAAGTTCAACTTCCCCAAATGGTATTTTTCGGAAGCAACTGCTCAAGGTACAATAAGAAATACCCAAAACGCTATAGGTGTGCCTATAATATTTGAAGAGTTCCCTCGATTTCTCCAGGATCCCATCATCAGATCCTGATTTCATAACAATGGGACCAACTAGAAACTATACTTATTCAAACGCAAAAAGAATTTTTCAAATCGGTCCAGCCGTCTCGGAGTTATGAGGTAACATACATAAAAAAAAAAAAAAAAAAAAAAAAAAAAAAAAAAGTTCAAGACGAATTGTAAACCTCCTTTTTTTGAAGTCGGTTAAAAAAAAGCTCTGAAAAAAAGACCAGTTATATATACATTTTTTTATAAATATTATAAATCCGTATTTCTATACAAATCAGAGTAGATTAAATAGATTCATGATTCCATTTTATAATATTTTTTATTTTTACCGTTTATCAATGATTTAGGTTTAAGATTATCTGAAAGTATTTTTAATTATTAAGTTTTGCATATCTGCAATCGTCAATGTGAGGATACTACATAATTCTTGTTATTTTACATCTTTTATGCATCATCTTCTTATTCATATTAAGGAAATAAATTATGTGGTTTGAGTGGTATTACAGAAATCAAAAATATATTTTATCTATGAGTTATTTATTTTATCTATGAGTGGTATATTGTGATCATTGAGTGGGTCTGCGCAATCGGTGCCATTTTTATTCAAATAGTGTAAGTGTAAGAACAGTTTTAGATTTTCTCAGACGAAAGGATGCTAGATTTTAATGAATCGTTGCTTCTCTCCCATAATCGATGAAAATTTGATTAAATTAATGTTATGATAAATTAAACGTTAATCCTTCAAAAGGGAGTCACGGTAAGTCACAGCTTTGCTTGTTAAATCCAAAAGGTAGTCTATTTTAAGCTGAATAAAACTCTAAATCGAGTATGGGAAGAGGCGTACGTCTTACTATTTCTAAAATTAAATCCTTGGAATACAATCCTGCTAAAAAGGAATTCCAAATAAAGATAAGTTAGAAATATTTATACATAAAGAAGTTAAAGGAATATATAAACTAATCCCTCCCATAAAAAGAATATCTTGTGTATCATTTATTAAGATATACAACGTGTAACGGAAACCCCACATCTATCGAAAAGAGCTGAAGACAACATCTGGTATGGAGTCTCTATGCACAGTTTCAGCATAAAATAACTGACTCAAAGAATTGATACCAAATTATTGGTTTCATATATTTCTTGAATACCAATCATAACAAACGTGTCACAGCACTACGAGGGTCAATAACTTTCCACGTCACTTGCCAATAACACGATAATTATTTTCGTTCTTCTTATTTATTTATTTATTATTAGGGATAACAACAGCATACATTTCTTACATGGGTACTTATCTATCATTACATGAGTAGCCAATAACAGTTATCCACAAAAGATATTCAAGGTGGATCAGTCTTAATATTAATATTAAAGATGATTGGGCACTTTGAAGAGATCAGTATATAATATTCATGAAGGATATAATATATATCATATAATAGATACAAATAATTACAAATAACATATACTAATTTATAAATAAGAAGAAAAAAAAATATACATATATATAGAAATGAAAATATATACTAACTAGATACCCAGCCATTAAGTATATTGTTTGAAATTTTAAACTTGAAAAATTCGGTCTCTGGTATCAGTGTATTGGTATTTGTAATAAGTTCTACACACGTAGACTTAGGATTACAAAACCCTTGCCATATCGTTTGTTATCATCCAAAGAAGCCATGCACTTGGTATGTATATACCCTTTAAATTACACGTTGTATTGTTTTGACGGTATTCTGTTGCTAACTAACTAACTATTTTTATGCAGCTGAGAACTAGTGTTTTACATGGAGCAACTCCCTGTCTGACCTTCACAATCCAATATCAGGATAATACGATACCCATTAGCAACACTGGTGCCAGATTTACTGTCTTCTGAAAATAACAGCCGGGACCAACGGCTCAACGTGCTTTCCGAGGCTTGAATCTTGATATGTTACGATGCTCACCCAACCAGAGACGGACCTCAGTAGTATTGCTTAACCTTGAAGACTGAAATGTGCGGCTCTTATTATTTATCTACGAGCTTTTCAAATCTATTAATTACTAGTACTCACGCGGGGCTTCGCTCCCGTGGATTATATCACGGTAAAAACATAACTCTCCTTTTTTGCAGTCGGGTAAAAAGTAGCCTATAACCTTCCTCAAGCTTCAAGCTACTTCCATACCAAATTTCATCCAAATCCACCCAGTACTTTCGAAGATTAGCGCGTTCAAGCAAACAAACAAACAAACAAACTTTTCCGCTTTATAATATTACTAGTACTCACGCGGGGCTTCGCTCCCGTGGATTCTATCACGGTAAAAACATAACTCTCCTATTTTGCAGTCGCGTAAAAAGTAGCCTATAACCTTCCTCAAGCTTCAAGCTACTTCCACACCAAATTGTATCCAAATCCACCCAGTACTTTCGAAGATTAGCGCGTTCAAGCAAACAAACAAACAAACTTTTTCGCTTTATAATATTAGTATAGATTATAATATTAGTATAGATGACGAAATTAACACAAAATATAGTTTTAAAATATTCATGTGGAATATTATTTCAGTCACCGCAATACTAAGTCTCTTGTACATAAGTGTTAGTAATTAATTTCAGGTAATCAGTTCATAGGTCGTGTGGCGCGTTTGGCGTTTCCGTAATAGTATGTAATAGGATTTTCCCCTTTTGTTTTCATTGCGTGCGGAAATTCAACACCTTTTGTTGCAAGACCACCAATTACCAAGACTAAATTTATTACCTATATTTAAGACTATTTTATTGGTAAATTAGACAACATGCTGCTGTCCTGCATTTTTTCATGTGTTTTTAAATAAACTACCTAGCGATTGACTTTTGGGGATATGCGGAACAGGGTGTAAAGCCCCGCAATCCCGTTGAAAAGGGAGGATCCACCGACCAGACAGGTGTTTTTGTCTGGTGGACAATTGCCAGATGTTTGTGATCGGGTGATTAGTAAGTATTTGCTTGCGTGATACAGGATTTCTATAACTAGTTTGTTTGTTGCGAGATGGATGTCGCTACAGCCTTAGTAGTCAAAATGCGACGATAATTTTAATAATTTCTAATGCATTATTTTATAAAAATATTAGCTTTTTGCAGGTTTTCTCCATATAAACATAACTGTACTTAGTTCCATAATCATAGTTCGCATATTTTTCGTAAAAAGGGATACAAAGTTTTTGTTTCACGTATATAAATATTAATAACCTTATTTCTTTCTCCGTATTGTAGCTACCACTATTTGTCTCCGTATAAAACGCCTAATATTATGAATGGTAGATAGTTTAGATGTGTTTAAATGTGACGTTGTATGTTAATTACGCCAAAATTGATGTACGGAACTGGTTTCAATTTGCCATAGAAATAGGTTATAGTTTGAAATAGAATATTAGCTACTAAACTTGTCATCCCTGAAAAATATGGTCTTCCCGTTTTCCCACGAGCAGCAAAGCTGTCGTAAACATTCTAAAGGTAATACCTACAAGATCGCAGAAACGGTTTTGAAGGATGCCGCTTCCAGCATAAATCATGTAGTAACTATAAGGATCGCGGTAAGTACTCATAATTAAAAGTTTATTACAATAACGCTCGCAGTATCGTATTCAAACACAAATTATGTGGTGTTCAATGTCTTCGAGGAAATTATAATACAAGTATATTATACATATGAGTATCAAGAGAAGCCAAAGCGATTATTTCGTTTAATTGTTCTTTGGTAATCAAATACGCCTGTATTTCGCTAAGTGGTTTCTACCTCATTCTTCCGTGGTTTACAGGCGTGGATCGGAATACATTCACATTCTACGTTTATTCTGTTTTTGTATACTGATGATTCCTGTTTTGATAATGATGAACAGGAGGCCGCGGATGGATATTTCACACCCCTTTTTCTTTGAGAAATATTATAAAAAAAAAACTCAAAAAGTCATATTTTGTCTGTCTTGGGAATTAAACTTAGGGGAAAAGGTAGTCTCTTTTCCTCTGAAGGAACAGGCTGAGTTTTTAATTAGTAAAAGTCTCACACACCCTTCTGCTGCAAATCGGGGAGTCTTTGGATGATTTTACCCCCGAAAAAGGACTTTACGTTCAGCAGTCGCAATTGTCACCACCATTTCAGATCATCGAGAGGGTGACTACTCAGAAGATGACTGAAGTATAGAAGTGGACACATCGTGCCAATCCCAAATACAGTTACTCCTCAACTTTCATGAAGGTCCTTAGCAAGCATTCACTTCTATGATAATGGCATATAGGTTCATAATTCAGGACCAAACAATTCCTCTCACATTATAATAAACACCAACAAATATTTCTTACATGTGTGCGTTAAATTATTTCCGCTTGGAATTTCATAATTACCTTTCAGAGGTCTCGATACCACAGGTCTGGGGCTCTACAATATTAATTAAGTTTTAGAAATCTGAAAGATGTGGAGCTTGATATTTTGTATAAATAAGGGGTTTCCGCAGCGCCTTATGTTACCTAGCTAGGTAAAGCGAAAACGATTTATGAATAAACTAGTTTCTGCCCACGGCTGCACTCGCGTGAAAAGTTTTTACAGCGAAAAATGTAACCTACGTCACTCAGTAATATCGTAAAATACTACTGGCCAAAGAATTTTAACAGTCGGATGAGTAGTTTTGATGATTACTTTCAATATACAAACTCACTCATAACTATTACCCCATTATAATTAACCATATCCATACTAATATTATAAATGCGAAAGTCTCATTCCCTCATTCTAATTTTATCATTACTTGTATAAAGTATTACTTTTAAGTGGTTTTTAAGTTTAAAGAAATACTGTACTTGCTGATTTAATATAATTGTAATGGCATAGACTGAGAGGACTGGCGCTGTATGCCGAGATACAGGTGTTTACCTAGGTCGGCTGCAGATGATCCTATATTTTACTGATACTTTTTATATGTGCTAGTTTTAAGTAATATTGTAATCCTTTTTGATGCAAATAAATAAATCTAAATAAATGAAAACCTAAACGCGAAAGTTTGTTTGTCTCTCTCTGTGATGTGTGTGCGCCGTGGTTTAGCCGAGAAAGCTTAACAGACAGATGTTAAGCTGTTAAGCTGAGAAAGCTTAACATCTGTTACCGCACCCATTTGGATGAAATTTGAAATGAGAATAGTTGACTCAGGGTCAAACATAGCCTTTATTTTTTAAATCGTCCCTTAAATGGTTTAAATTAGGGTTGAATTTTTGTATTGTTGAGATGTTGATTAAGGGTCACAGCACACATATCAACTCAGGAGCAGATCGTCACCGCCTCGCCTTTCCCCTTGGCGTCAAACAGGCGTCCATGTAACGTAACCACGTAACGTAAGCGGATCAGAAGCTCCGGCATGTCGACTCGGCTACAGCTGGGCGACGCGACGCCGCGCTTACGGCTCGCCGACCGCTGGTTGACGGCTAGGTGGCACGACTGGAAGCTGCTTGTGAATGACAGCCAATGAAAGCACGTTCGGCAACGCAGACCGCGGGAGGGTTGTGGACGAAGAGACGTAAGCTAGGGTACGGAAAGCCGTAAGCTAGGGTACGGAGAACCGTAAGCGCGGGAACTGCAAGTCGACCACGCACCGCACCGAGGTTCGTGAGCTTGTCCCGAGGCGAGGCGATTACGTTACGATTCCGATTAGTGTGCGTTGCAGCAAGGAGTTTCATACCAATAATACTGTACGGCTCGAGTTGATACTGTGACGATCCCTTTCCGAGATGATACGTGTGCTACGACCTTAACGTGGGTGAAACCGCGACGCACAGTTATATGAAAGTAAAGATAAGATTTTAATTTAAAATGTAAACTTTAATCAGATTCCAATAGTTGCTAATGCAGTAAGCTAAAGCATCGTGAGAAAACTAAAAGACTGGATTAATATTAACCCTCAACCGGGCGCGTATTTATTTGATACGGCAGCGGTCATGTGTACCTTTAACCTTACAACCCTTACGACCTACGAGATTACAGGGTAAAACACAAAATTAATCAAGATTCATACATATTTTTTGGACTATATTTGAGTAAGCAAAATAAGCCGCTTTCATTAGATAAGGAACCAAGTATGCACTCCAAACAACAATTTGGAAATCACATATTATTATGTGTTTCCAATTTAATTTAATCGTTTTATTTAGTAGGATTGCCAGATCGTCTAACCTACTAGCCGGATAGACCAGCCAGTTTGGCCGGACATTTTGGTGCAAAAGGCCGATCACCCTAAATTATTAAGGATTTTGTGTCTTAGTATGGAAAAAAATTTATGTATGTTCAGGCTTGTTTTATAAATCTTCTTAAATTTTAATGAAATAAAAATAAATCATGGCTAATCAGTCTATCTCGCGAGTTGCGCCTCCAGGGTCCGACTTGCGAGCCGATCGATCAAAAATGTATAAAGCCTAACAAAAGCCGGACACCGTTTATTTTGGCCGGAAGCGCATTATAAAATCTATAAGTATCAAGCTATAAGTATGTGATTGATGGTTAAAAGTTCTCATAGTCTTGCCCTTTGCGCATCCAAAAACTTACTTCTTCACATTCCATCTCACCGCACCCGGTTTCTATCTTATAACTAATTCTTACACTATTTCTACTATTAAACTCTGGAGCTTGCTACCCCTTGACATCAAGAAGGCTGAGTCAAAATTTTATTTTAAGCGTAATATTAGAAACCACTTCTTAAGGGACTGTTAATCTTAGTTTGGTCTTCGTCATAATTATTAAGAGCTCTCTTAATCAGAAAGATTATTATAAAGCACCGTATTTATTAGTTTAGCATTTATAAGTATTTTATTAGTATTATATATATTACTAGCTTGTGCCAGCGGCTTCGCCCGCGTGGGAAGTGTTTCCCGTGTAAATCCCGATCCCGTGGGAATTTCGCAAAATCCTTTCTTAGCGGATGCCTACGTCATAACATCTACCTGCATGCCACATTTCAGCCCGATCCGTCAAGTGGTTTGGGCTGTGCGTTGATAGATCACTATGTCAGTCAGTCAGTCAGTCAGTCAGTCACCTTTGAGTTATATATATTTAGATGTGTAATTATTACAGTATAATTGTATAGTTTATTTAAAAAAATAATTATTTGCTTAAATAATATAGAATCCGGACAGGGCGTGACTCTCAAGAACGCGTTTACAATTCCTAGAACAGGCCAGCAGGTAAATTAGTACAACAAAGTAAAATACCCGCTTCTAATTATTACACCTTATTTACCTGCTAAAAGGTATGGAAAGTCAGCCATTTTGTAAAATAGTTGGCTGTCAGTTGCCTGTTATGTTTGCACTTTCATGTTCTGTGGGTAGTTGGAAACTGTTGACGCTGAAGTGTTGTATGGTTTGCAGAAAAGTTTACTAGTGGGCGGCTGTTTGTACAAATAGCGTTTTGTTGAAAAATATCCATTAAATATTAAAGTTTTTTTAAGTATTCAAAAACACTAATCACATTCTATCGGTTTCTAAAAAACCCTACGATAATAAAAAGAGAATGCCAAGTTTCGGCTCACAAATCATGTAGCGTCCGACAGACTTTCTAAATTAATGATAATTTATTATAAAAAATAGTAAGAATTATAGAGTATAAATAAAATCTGTAGAAGTACACCGTTTAAAAGTAATTTTAAATAGTTATTCAATTTATCAACACGTTTTCCATCTACAATTTTAATTAGAAATGTTGCCAATACCAAAATAAAATAATATCGATACGAAATTGCACTTGCAAATCGATTACATTAATATAATCATGAACTTACGTAAGTGAATTGATTACTTACAAAAGTCCTCTTAATTCTTATAATAATAAATAATGTTTAGTTATATTTTTGACTATTTTATAATAATTTAAAATAATTCAATTCAACTATTGATACAGTTTAGAATAGTTATATAGTGCTGGTAACACTTAATCTTGTACTTGTCACTGACAACTGTCAAAAGTTTTATTACTCCCGCGTTTTATTACGAGCGACGAAGTGTCTTGCGTGTTTTTTAAATTTTGTGTTGTTTATTGCTCTGTTACCGGACCCCGATTTCTGTATTACTAACGACTACCGTGGCTGTTGAAACTGAATTCAGTATTAATTATTCAATCATTTAATAGTTTATTTCATGTTATCGTTAAAATTAGAAGTATTAGGTGGTCAATTTCAAAGAACTATAACTTTTTTTGGTGTGCTTCTTATAGAAAACAAATTATATAGTGAAATTCTATAATTATTTTCCTTTTTTATGATATATAGTTCATCTTTGTCGGTTCTGGCCGAGTGTTGAAGGAAGCCTCGGCATTCTCCTTTAATTATTATAACTGATCTGCCTCCTTTATGTTTAGAATTATGTATGTTAATAATATTCATTTCTAACCTTAAGCAGTGCATGTGGTGTTAGCCTGTAATTAATTGTTGCATTTATAAATGTAATATGACTGTTTCATACAAATGTATAGTGTAAACAATTGTAGGTTAACATAAATAAATAAAAAAAATCATACAGTTTATCATCTTCTATTCTCAAAGCGGTGGAGGAAATCATCGTGAGAAAACGTGTACCAGGACTAAAAGTCCGAAGATATGCGGTATATAACCAGCACTGTCCTGCATGGTTGATTGAGGCCCATTGCCTTTCACAGAGGAGAGCCCTGGGTCCTAGCAGTAGGAATACAATACGCATTTTAAAGAAATCATGTTAACGTTTGCGTAAAAATAATTTTGAAAAAAAAAAAATAGAACCATATAAAAACATTACTAAGGCAAAAATAACATTTTTCACGCTTTTTAGTGGATCGGTTTGTAATTTATCTAGATACAAAAGCCAAAATGTCAACTACTTATTACATTTTACAAAATATTGCTTTTCCTGGTGCAGAGCCGTTAATTTTTAAGGAGTTCTCCTGGTACATCACCATCAGTTCTACTTCACCATATGCATTGTGACGAGCATAAAGTGCTTAACATCTATATTCAAGTAATCTAATCGTAATCCACGAAATACTTATAATTGAGTAGTTTCGGTGGCCATCTGGGATCTTCATCATCAGTTGCACTTCCTCAAATGGTGCTTTTCGAAAGCAACTGCACAAGGTACTATAAGAAATACCCAAAACGCTATAGATGTGCCTATAATATTTGAAGAGTTCCCTCGATTTCTCCATGATCCCATCATCAGATCCAAACGTGACGACAATGGGACCAACTAGAAAGTATAGGTACCCTTACAAACAAAAAAGAATTTTCCAAATCAGTCTAGCCATCTGCGAGTAATGATGTAACATACATAAAAAAATAGTTCAAGACGAATTGAGAACCTCCTCCTTTTTTTGAAGTCGGTTAAAAAGTGTATTTTATTATTTTTTTTTGTGTTTTTTGTATTTTTGTTTTTCATTTTGCTTAGAAATTATTAATATTGATCGTATGACTTTCAAATCTTATAAAACGACAAATTTACCTTTGTTTGTGACTAGCACTCTACCCGCGACTTCGTCCACGTGAATTTCGATGAATTGAATGAAAAAAGAAATTGAATTGGATTATTCAACCGATGATTTGAGATAAAATTTATTTGTATGTAGAAAAAATTCAGGTGAGATGGTGGTCAAACGCGAGCCTATTATCAATAAAAAAATCTCTTTATAATATTCGAATAGATTAACTGCGATGAGTTCAACTTGATGGAAACAACTCCTATTTATATTTATAAAAGAATAGCAAATTTTGCCCTTCTGCAGCAAAAGGCATCATTTTTGTTCCAGCAGTATGGAGACCCATATAATTTATGATGCCTTACTAAGGCAAAAGGCTAGGAAAGCTGTTTTGCTTCCCAGTCTTTAAAGCTTGTTATCCTAGTTTTAAAGTACTAAAATAAACCCGTGCCTAAAAACAAGGGCATGAAACACCCACGAATTTAACCCGGAAATTACTGCAGTGCAAACAAAACTCCAATAACTAGAACCCTTTAGCGTTGACTGTGTCGTAAACACAGAGCTGCCCTATTTCATTAGTTACCTGTCAAGGGGTTAACCCTGACTCTGCTGTGTCGGCACAGAATATATTGGAACAGAAGGTTGGCTCCATACAATGAGTTGAAGCAGACGCACACATACACAAGTACGTAGATAGATAGAATATTCCAAAATTGAAACACACTTATATCAAACAAATGCCGATTGGTGGGGCGCTAACACTGACCGTTAGTAAAATGTTTATATGTGTGTGCGTTTTCTTATTTCAACTTTGTTTTATTTCATAACTAGCTTCTGCCCGCGACTTCGTTCGCGTGGGAGATTTATCCACGTAAATCCCGATCCCTTGAGAATTCCAGGATAAAAACTATCCTATGTCCTTTCCAGAGTCCTAAATTATTCCCATGCCAAATTTCATCTAAATTGGTTCAGCGGTTTAGGCGTGAAAAGGTAACAAACAGACAGACAGAGTTACTTTCGCATTTATAATATTAGTATGGATAATAATTCAGCCAATAACGTACCCACTACTGGGCAACAGGACTCTTATCTATTAGGGAGTACTTTTTGTTTTCTTTAGTTATTATTAGGGTATAAAGGTTTAAACTATTATAGGTTAAACTCATTAAGGCCGCTATCCCACTGGCGTTTTACGAGCTTTGGCGTCTCTCAAACGCGACGACGCGACGTTGACGTCGCGTCGTCGCGTTGCAAGCATTAACGTCCGCTGAACGCGACGTTAACGTCGAACCAACGTAACGTTAACGTCACGTTTGTTGGCAACAGGGACAATCACGCCGTCCTGCTCTGTCCGTGTGGGTACGGACGGGAGTTACAGGCGACGACCATTTGCACAGTTGCTGCTTTAGCGAGCGTACGTAGGTACTGGTTTGATTCAGAATGCAGTCACTATCAGAAAACGATTTCGATATTGAAAATACATACCTACATTTATTATAATATGATTCTAAAAGGTCTCCATGATGAAGATTTCCGAATAAACAAACTTTGATTATTGTAAACCATAAGACAGTGTCTTTGAACAAATAAAACGTATACAAAAGTTAAAAGTATACAAAGAAGCGTTTTATTATTAATATTTTAAACAGCCTGTATGAACAATTTTAATGTATATTTTTCTAACATACCCCAAAGTTATAACAAACCTCTCTTCTGGTGACTCTGAAACTCTAAGATTAGTGTCTAAATATTGTATGTTACTTTGAATCACTTCTAAAAGTTCGTCAAATGTGGTCTTCGGCATTCGCAAATATTTATAAAATTCCGATTCATTATTTTTAATATTATTAGAGTACAGTGCGAAATATTCACTTTCTTGTGATCGATTGGACCATAAAGGGTTTTCCCAAAATTGACGACGACATTTTCTTTTTCTTTTACGTAATTTTCGTCGAAGTAGCAAAACCAACAGTAGTGTTTTCCCGTCGAAATCCATTATGTTTCTAATTGTACGCCTCAAATAGTATCATGTGCGCGACGTTAACGTCACGTTCAGCGGACGTTAATGCTTGCCACGCGACAACGCGACGTCAACGTCGCGTCTGCGCAACGTTGGCGCTGCGCAGACGTTGGAGAGACGCCAACGCACGTAAAACGCCAGTGGGATAGCGGCCTAAATATTGGGCCATCCACTCCTACTGCAAAAAAAAATCCTAAACACCTAAATTTTAAATATATACGCACATGGCTTCGGCCCGTGCCTGCAATCCCCTCTTAAATGGGAGAAATGCAAAGCATAAAAAGAAATAATAATAATGTTTATTTTATTTTCTTCCACAAATAGAACTTATGCATTTTTTTTTTTTTAACTTGGTAAAATTATCAAATAAGTCCTCCCACCCCGGGCAGGGTGGGAGGGACTGTCAGACTTTTGCTGACTAAAATCCACGGTGTTCCTTCAATAACCCTTTACGCACCGGGGTTACGGTAATGGGATAAGTCCCACGACACCGGCATGCTTCGGCCCTTTGCAGGGGGGGCCTCGTCATGTTGCTGACGCTCTTTGAGGCGCGCGTGGAACACAACGCGCCGTCGACCCGGGCATGGTCCATGGTGAGACAGCGAGTTGCCCTTTACTCGCTGTCCGCATGCCCGCGCCTACGGTGGCCGGAGATCGTCGGCCGACGTCCGACGGCGTGGGCGTCTACCACTGCGGCTGGGCTCCCTCCAGGGAGGACGCCATCCTCTCCCTCACGCGGCCCGCCTCCTCCTTCGGAAGCATGACTGCTTCGCAGAAGGAGGCGACCGCTTCCCACTCCCTCTCGCCCCGCAGCATGGCCTCGACCAATGCCGGGCGCGAGAGGTCTCCGCCTATCGCCGCCGTGAGGACACGTCGGTGCTCTGCCCAGGCGGGGCAGTCTTGCACCGTGTGCTCTACGGTGTCCTCAAGGAGACCCTCGCAGTGGTGACACCCAGGCGTTTGTTCCTTTCCCATCAGACACAGGTACCTCCCGAAACTTCCGTGTCCGGTGAGGACCTGCGTCATGCGGTAGGTCAGGACGCCGTGACGCCGATCTAGCCACTCCTCAAAGAGGGGTCTTACCGCCGCAATTGCGGCGTTGCTAACACAAAAAAATTAAGAGTTGCGACAATCACCTATCAGCACTGGGCAGGCGTGGTAGAATACGTTCCATCCCTTCTCATAAATAGGAGGTCCCTGTAGTGGAATCGTTATAGGTTGTTTGTTATGTTTGTATACTGGGTTAAATTTTAATTTCTTTTATTTTCTTTCTTTCTTTGTTTTATGGAGCTGATCTTCTGCACTTATCCATTTTATTGTTTAAACTTAGGTGCTTGAGGTTCCTTTAACTCGGGTCATTGACTGCATTGTGTCCTGGCTCGATTTGATCAACAGGGATTTGTTAATTAAAGGTTTAATGAGTTTTAGTTTACACTTGGACCGGTTTTGATTTTAGCTTCTAATTGCTTTGTTGAATGCTAGCTATTTCATAAAAAATAGAATGCCTGGATGTTTGTAACTTTTTTTTTCAAGTTACTTATATCCCAGGATTTTATTCAGAATCTTGATTGCATTTTTACAAATACCCAAACTCGGAACAACTATAGGCCATACACACATTGTTTCGGTGCGGCTATCGAACCCGTTACACGCAGCTCAGCATCCAATCCCTCAACCATTGCGCCAACTATGTTATCTTTGACGCATTTGGGTTATCAATTGACGCATAAATCTTTAGACAACTTTTGCCATTTTATAAGTGAGTAACTTATAAAATGGCAAATGTTGTCTTTTGTCTTCCTTGTATCTAAAAATAAAGAATGGTTACTACGTCAGCTGGTTTTCATATACCAAAAAAATCTCTTTTTAGAAATCAGTACAGAATTAGTTCAGCATAGCGTAAGGTTTCAAGAAAAACTTCATGAAGCCTATAAAATGGTAAGTTAACCCAACGTTCAAACATACCACTTAAACAAAAATGAAAAATTACTTCTAAAAAAAGCTGTGGAAATTTCTTTTATACCCAACTGTGGCGAAGCAAGGAGGATGGTTATGTTATTACCGTTTATGATCTTTAAAAACTATTTTGAGGTTTCGTTCACCATTTTTCATTTTAAGCAACCGTTTAGAAAATATAACATTTTAAAACGGAATTCAATCGTATAAAAGGACTGAAATATTGTTAATTCATATTTAAACTAAAAAGCTGATAATAAAAAAACTAAAAAACCCGCCTGCTCAACTGAAACGCAAGAAACAAGCACTTTTGTACTTGCGTTGTATTAATTTGTCATGATACTGTATTTCCATTTTAAGTTAAATGAAAGATTTTTTCCATCAAAATTTACATTACCTCTCACTATAACTTTTTTCCCCTCCTTTCTCTATTATGAATTTGATATGTTTTAGTATATATTTATATAATATATTTTGTGGTATGTATTTTATATTATGACGTTTGGTTAGTATTATGTATGATGTTGTACACTGACAGCCCTAAATATATCTCCTCTAATTTCTGTCCATCCAAAGGTTGTCTGTAAGAGATTGCCCTGTGCGATAAGACCGCCCATTGTACACTAGTTTTATATTTGTATCCTTAAGTGTATTGTAAGGTGTACAATAAAGTATATAATAAATAATAAACACCTATTTTTTATAACGGAAATCGATTCAGAAGCGATTCTGAACCAACTACTTTCAGGAACTGCGTTTATTCTGTTACACGTTGTATATCATTTCTCAGTTAGTTTTTTTTTATACTTAGCTTTCTTTCAATAATAGATACTGCAGAATTGAAGATTGAATGTTCTATATACTGACCTCTTATGCCTATTAAAAACATTATAAAAATGAATCAAGATTTTTGATAAGCGTTACCTGTAGCGTCTGTCAAAGTGCCCACGAAGGCCTATGTAAAATAAAAAAATGTTCATTTTTATCACAACTTTCAAAAAAAAAACAAAGATTCAATAAAGGAGGTTTACATTTTCTACAAAGTAAATATTATTAACATTTTAGTGTTTCATAAATTTTATTCCGTACCTACAATATAACAATAAACATTTTTAATTAAAATGGTAAAGTTTTAATAAAAATGAAACTTCATGTTCGTTGCGTTTTAAATTAGCACTAATTAAAAGTTTCTTTGATTATTATTGTGTGGTGTGTTAGTCTAGCGTAGGTGTCTAGATTACTAATGAAAGCTAGATCGAGAAGTTTGTGAAGATATCAGATGTGTGTGAGAAAACTTGTACGTTGGGGGTGCTGGTGTTTGATTACCTTTAATTCTGTTTCAATTTTGGTAAACGATAGTACTTTTAGTTTTACAACATAACGTAATTATTGTATAACATGCTCAGTGCAGGGTCATTGGCCTCTTCTCTAGGAGAGGCAAGATGGTTACTCATAAACTGGCACATCATCATCATAATCCTTACCTATACCTTACCTGTATCATATACCTTCAGCGTTTATGCTTAAAATGCAGCAATTTACGTGCAGTGTGTGATTTTTTGGAAAAGTGCCGACTGGCTCCTATATTGTTAATGGATGATCATCAAATGACTTCTCCCGCTGTAGGTGGAGTGATGGGGAGTGTCAGACTTCTTCTGACTATAAATCTATCTATATGTGACTATATCTATATATCTTGCATTCCGGGGCCGCGGTATCTCGTTAGAATATTCACGCAACCCCGGCAGGCAATGGCTCTATCGGACCCCGTCAATGCTGACTGCTTTTTGGGGCCCGGGCGGTCTGATAATTTCTAATAAATATTTATAAAAAAATACGATTACAATGTTTGTTCGGATAATACAACAACAACAAAAAGGAATATCAATCCAGTGTGGATGGTAGTCAGAACGTCTGGTAGACCGGTAGTGAAATGGAGATGGAGGGATGAAGAGGTAAGCGAGATTTCACTGATGAGCCAGACTGTGAAGCTTATCTTCCAACCAATAATCCCCTATAAGCCATGTAGCTCTGCGCTCAACCAAGTCAAAGATGACTGCAATGACAAATTACCCACACTTCATCAAAATGTATCAGTGAATGTCGTATTGTAGTGCAGTGCTAAAAACAAACAAATGTAATTCAATCGACCTCTTATTAAAAATGTGTTACAATTAACACGTTATTTAAAGTATCTGTTCCTACACTAATAAAGTATGCAAATTCAGTCCAATCAATTAGAAGGTAATCATTGAAAGAACTTTGTTCTTGTTCGACTACAAAGTCAAAATGCCCGAGCCTTTGCCTCGCAAACTTTGAAGTCCTTTATGCAATTTGTATTGATTTAATTAGAGTGGCTTCAACTTGAGTTTGTTCTAAAGATCAGTGAAAAGGTTTTATGTTTACTTTTTTGTAAACGTGTAAAGAAATGTACTTAAATACGTTATCTTGAGTAAGTTATCTGCTTAGCATTTTAACTAGGTATGTTCTTTTTTTTTAACGTGGTAAAATTATCAAATAAGTAAGGAGGGACTGTCAGACTTTTACTGACTAAAATCCACGGTGTTCCTTCAATAACCCTTTACATACCGGGGTCACGGTAATGGGATAAGTCCCACGACCCCGGCAGGCTTCGGCCCTCTACAGGGGGGGCCTCGTCATATTGCTGACGCTCTTTGAGGCACGCGTGGAACACAGCGCGCCGTCGACCCGGGCATGGTCCATGGTCGGACAGCGAGTTGCCCTTTACTCGCTGTCCGCATGCCCGCGCCTACGGTGGCCGGAGATCGTCGGCCGACGTCCGACGCCGTGGGCGTCTACCACTGCGGCTGGGCTGGAGTGAGGACACCATCCTCTCCCTCACGCGGCCCGCCTCCTCCTTCGGAAGCATGACTGCTTCTAACTAGGTATATTAGGGTCAGCTTTCAGACTTACCGGCTGCAGCTAGGTACTCGTCTAACATGGAGTGACTGTCTATCTGACCTCAAAAACCCAGGAGCAGGGTAACACGATACCCTTTGGCAAGACTGGTAACAGGTTTTCTGGTTTCTAGCCAACGATTTTGCTGATTTCCGAGGCACGGAGGCATCTCGATATGTTAAGATAGTCATCCATGCCCAAACCACAGTATAGATATGGACAGTACAGAAAATAAGCCTATTTGAGGACATAATTACCTACGCTCCACTGAAGCAATAGGGTTGTAACTTTTAATGATTTTGGTATTGTGTTCTTTTTTTCACATTTTTGTTCTGTAGTGATCAATCAGTCGAATTTAAATAACTACCTAGCTTATAAGTACATACTAAGATCACGACTTCATTATGATCGCGGACTTATAAATTTGATAGCGATTATAAGTATAACAATAAATAAATCATTCTTACCTTTCAAAATCAGCAGGAAGTTTGAAATACGATAGCTCCGGTTTTATTGAAGCTGAGTTCAAACCGCCGTACGCAACGCAATACGCTCGTGGCATTTTTGGAGATAAATTAAATTTAAACGTGAACACTCGTCTTGCCGCGGCACGCACTACTGAGAGCACCGCGACCTGCGCTTAGGAGTCTCGTCAGTGTGCATGTTTGTGTGAGTGTGCCGTTTCGAGCGTTTTTAGGTAGTTTCCGAACTGTCCATATTTTTATACTGTGCCCGAACTGACCTCGGAAAACGTCGCTTTTTTTTATTACTGCTAAGCCCACTCTTGACCTCGATCTCGCCTGACGGTAAGCGATAGATGAGGTCTACGATGGGACGAGCGAGCCCAGAAGATGCGTATTTTCTTTTGCTTTAAATCGTCGTTGTCATAAGTGGCAGGGAACACAGAAGCCGACAGAGAATTCCACAGCTTGGCTGTGCGCACAATAAATGTGGAGGAGAAGCGCTTGGTACAACAAGACGGTATATCAACCAAGTGTGGATGGTACCCAGCCGTGCGTTTGGTAGACCGGTGCGCAAGAGCTGCATGACTTGATTAATGGTCATGCAGCTCTTGCGCACACTCCCTGAAGTACAATCTGTAGAAAACCGACAGGCAAGCAACGCTTCGCCGATGAGCCAGGCTATGAAGCTTGTCCACTAGCACCTCGTCGCCTATAACCCTTTTAGCTCTGCGCTCGATCAAGTCCAGTTAATATGCCTAATGTTGAAGGTCAACCCTTGCGTGCTGTTATTATTTAGTCACAGGCTTTTCATGTTTATTTATTTACTTTATGTAGGACTTACAGCTAATAAAAACATAAAAAGACGAATACATAGTCGCTAGAGAGCCGATAACAAGTCCTCACGTTTTAACTTATACTAAATCAAAGTTATCAGCATACAAACAAGCAATAATAAAGCGAATTCTAAATTAAAGCAACAGCATAACATAACCACTATTATTTAAAAAAGTTGAGGCTTTTATTATGTAGTGGGCTTAAATGTTGAGTAAGTTATATGTAGTTAGTTGTATATTTTTTCAAATATCTGATGACCACTCCAGATTTATCATCATTACATTTTATTGGCTGACTTTTTGAGGTTTAGTTATTCAAGATCGCATGCCAACGTTGTTCAGTATTTCTTGTTAGTGTGCATTCGTTGTAAAGTGATTGGAGTAAGTGAAATTAGACATTTAGTTATTCGAGATGCCATGGCTACGGCGTTAGGTTTTTCGTGGTAGCGTGTAATCGTTGTTAAGTGTTTCGTATTCGTGAACTTACGGAGACGTGTTCTTCGGTGCTTCATTTTCGAAATCACGTATCACACCCGTGTACTTCATAACTAACTTACATACTAATTGAAAAAAAAAAAAAACTATTTTAGTACCTGTTGGTCTTCAGAAAAACCTTAAGACGAACCGATCTTATTAACGGCTTGATTTAATTCAAAGCATATAAATACTGATATTATAAAGCGGATTTTTTGTTGTGTGAACGCGCTAATCTTAGAAAATATTGGGTGGATTTGGATGAATTTTGCGATGGAAGTAGCCTGAAGCTTGAAAACGGTTATAGACTACTTTTTATCTAACTACAAAAGGGGGCGAGTTATGTTTTTATTCAGATAAAGTCAACACGATAGAAGCCCCACGACTGCTAGTAGTTAATATAATAATCTCAAATCTGAAAACCTTTTACACTAAACAATTGTTTCCTAAATTACAATACACACAAAGATACTTAAAGAATGTGAGCAGAGCGTGTGACGTTTCATTTACTTTTACGAGTGTATATTGAAACTACTTACTTTAGGTATGCGTCCGAGAATAAGTTGTCAACGGGGTCGAATTCCTGCAACCCGAGGAACCGAGTCGTAGTGTGTTCCAATTGGAATAATGTTTAATTGAACTACCAGGCGGAAATAATTGAAAAGTAAACGCTTTTGGTGGTAAACGGTTTGTTTACCGTGTTCGTGGCTAATATATTTATAACATCCGTATGAGCTGATCTTCAGAGTTAAGCAACGTTTGCAGTTGTCAAACCGAGACTGTCCTAAATTAACATTTAAAGAAAATATTGTTAATAGTTCGCATTTGACCACCATCTAATTCTATTCGATTGTTTGTTTGTTTAAAGATGAAGCACGCTTACCTACAATTAACCTATTCACTCTTGATTTAAATGCCCCCAGGTTATAGCTATTAGGAAACAAAGTCCGGCAAGGAATTCCAATCTTGAGCCGTACGCACTATGAAAGTATTCCCAAAACGTTTTGTACGTGTGGGTGGGATATCCACCATGTAACGATGACGCATCGCCGTTTGTCTTGTAGTCCGATGATGGAATGAGCTTTCTTGAATTAGATTATGAAATTTCATAGCCCACTCCCCAAAATGTAACCAATAGAAAACCGACTTATACTTTCGTATCTCGGAAAGGATCGTAAGCATTTCGTACCGTCAGTCATTTGTGCATTTCTGACAATCGATACGTGTACATTGAAAAAAGCTCGAAAATCTGACTCCAGCCTAAGGGGTATCCCACATAACGTTGGAGGGGGTTCGCATCGGCGTCGGGAGGACGATGAAATACCTGGGACTCGTCCTCGACAGCCGGTGGAACTTCAGGGAGCATTTCCTGAGTTTGGCCCCAAAGCTGAACCGGGCAGCAGCCGCCTTCAGGCGACTCCTGCCTAATATCAGCCGGCCAAACGCCTCCTGCCGAAGGCTGTACGCCAGCGTCGTGCGGTCCATGGCCCTCTACGGGTCCCCAGTGTGGGCCCTGTGCATCCGGACGCGACCACTAAAGTTGGTCGCATGCCAGAGGGTCATGGCTATCCGAATGATCCGGGGATACCGCACGATCGCCGGTGAATCGGCCAACCTCCTTGCCGGATTGCTGCCCTGGGATCTGGAGGCGACTGCCCTCCAGCGCGTCTATGAATGGCGCGTGGAGGCGCAGCGCCGGGGTGTATCCCCGCTGCCTCGAGAAGTCGAGGCGCGGCGGGAAGAGCTCCGGCGCGATCTCAGGGCAGTATGGAGGGAACGACTGTCGCAACCGACGGCCGGGCACGCCGTAATTGCGGCGGTAAGACCCCTCTTTGAGGAGTGGCTAGATCGGCGTCACGGCGTCCTGACCTACCGCATGACGCAGGTCCTCACCGGACACGGAAGTTTCGGGAGGTACCTGTGTCTGATGGGAAAGCAGGAAACATTAAACACAAAAATTTATCGACGATTGTCTCCGTTATTCTTTGTTGAGTCGAGTTGAAAGAAGGTATTCAAACTGTTTCCGAATATAGTCCAGAATTTGTAACAGTAATGAAACAGGGTTAGCCAAGTACAAATTGCTTTATTGTTGATGGTTGTTGGCGGCTCCAAGCAGGATTTGTGTAATTTACGTCATCACGTCCCCACTCAAAATGGTGAAGTAAAACATCGTGATGAAATCAGGAAGACCCAAAAATTCAAAGATATTGTGGCATCCACCAACTGGTCCACATCACTCTCATAGAGGGGAGGCCTTGATCTCAGTAGTGGGAACGTTATATTATTATATTAGTGGCTGCAGGTTATTTGGTATTTATATAAAAATGGTGCTTTTAGGGTTCCGTAGCCGAATGGCAACAAACGGAACCCTTATAGTTTCGTCATGTCTGTCGGTCTGTCTGTCCGTATGTCACAGCCATTTTATTCCGAAACTATTAAGAATACACATGTGAAACTTGGTAGATATATGTATTCTGTGAACCGCTTTCCGATTTTTTTGACAAAAAATAAAAAAATATATATAGAAAAAAGGATAGGTACATATATGGAACTGTAACTAAAAATAGTTTTTTTCATTAAACCTATACGTGTGTGGCATCTATAGAAAGGTCTATAAAAATGACATTGAGGTTCCACTTTTTCTTAAAGTCAATCTTGTGAAAGATATAAGCTTCCAAAGTGATAAAATGTGTGTCCCTCCGCCCCCTAACTTGTTTAATAATGGAGTGAAAAATCTAAAAAAATATGTGATAAGTATTTTAATGAAAACTTTCAACGAAAATTGGTTTGAACGAGATCGAGTCAGCAGTTTTAGAGAAATAGCACATATGAAAAACAAAGTTATTTAGCGTAGTTACTACGAAACCCTTGATGGGCGAGTCAGATTCGCACTTGGCCATTTTTTTATAATTTGGTTAGAACCGTCTTTTTTTTCGGTGGGTAAATCATCAAATGACTTCTACCGATCTGGGTGAGGCCGAAGGGAGTGTCAGACTTTTTCTGACTAAAAACCCACCCTGTTCCCTCACTTGCTCTTGCATTCCAAGGGCTGAATGGTAACTCGATAGAACATTTCCGCAATCCCGGCGGGCAATGGCCCTGTCGGGCCCCATCAATGCTGATGCTCTTTGAGGCGTGCGTGGAACACGACGTGCCGCTGACCCGGGCCTTGTCCTTACCAGACGGCGAGCTACTCCTGCTCAGACTCGAGATGAAAAATGGATGAATATTTCAAACATCCTAATAAGACTCCTCTCTATCATCAATATAGAATTTTATTAAAAACTAACGGGTTAAAATTTCAGAATAAATTCTGCAAACTTACGACATCTACCTAACGTATTACCTTTCGAAACGAAAATGAATCCTGATAAAATGTTATGACTGATCGTTTGTCGTTAGAAATTCAATCTAAATTCCAGTGGCTAAGACGCAAATTGCTTTGGAGCAATCAAATTGCAGTTGTAAGCCCATTAAGGAATATGACGGGGTCATCAATTACCTGCTATTGATGGCTATTAAACTTAAATTGAAAATGGATGTCAGGTTTAAAAACGGTTTTGTATAACTTAGGAATTGTATTTGAGCGTATAGTGGATGCCCAGTTGTCCAAATTCGGCCTAAATTAAAACTACTTTGAATGCATATAAAATATTAGCTTTATGCACTCCTTCTCCATGTACACTTTAAGATTTTCGTAAAAAGGGATACAAAGTTTTTTCATCACGAATATTATGAATATTAAATAAAATTTATAATGTGATGGAAAAAACAATTCATAGTAATTTGTGGGTTTATTTTTATTTCGCTTTCTTTTAATAATGGGCATTGGGTACTATAAACTTTTACGTGGCAAGTTATTACTTAGTTTTTACAATATTGAATGATCTACTCCCTGCGGACCTCTCATACCTATTAAAGCTTTTGTATGGAAAAAAATAACAATTCAGTTTTGATAAGTGGAGTTTTTGAAACAGGAGACGTTTTTTCCTGTATTAAAATATAGATTACATAAGTATAAGAGAAAGCCAAAAAATGTTAACAACTCCTATATGTAGGTAAAACAATACAGAATATTTGAATTTATATTATATATTCTACAGAATATTTTACATGAAGTAAAAACTTTGTAGCCTTTTTACGAAGAAAAAAAAAACACAAATCTCATATTTTTAAATGATTTTTGAATGTTTGGAGACAACATTGGCCTTTTTATTAGTTTAAACAAATTTTACACGCGAGCGAAGCAGCGGGCTGTACCTGTAGGACTGTATTAACATTTTGCATGATTGAAGAATAAGTGGCTAGTCTGGAACTAAAGTGGTCTATGACACAAAATAATCATTTTGAAATAGCAAATGCAACGCGATGCACGAAGACACTGTACTTATAAATGTAAGTTACATTGCTGATAAAAAAATCTATGGCAGCTAAGGATAAACTTAGTCATCCTTATGTAGGTAATTTACGTGATAAATAGGATAATAAACAAGCTCAAAAATCAATAAATTCTAAATTGTTATTTTGGTGAAATGACACAGACCACTGTACATTAACATGAAAATGTTACTTAAACCACTTTAGTTCCAGGCTAGCCAAATAATTATTTCCAATTTTATGATACTGTCACATCGCTTGTACAGTTTAATCATAAAAAAAAAAAAATCATAAATATGTAAAAACGTCTTCCCGTTGATTAAACCATGGTGTAAAATACGCATGACAGATTCATAAGCTCGATTTAAAAATAAAACCGGCATATGAACTTTATTCAATTTAAATCGAGTATGAAATGCCAACCGTATTTATTGACATCGGTAAATATGGACACTTGTTTATTGAAATTAATATCATTCTGATAATAAATTACAGAGTGCTGTGCGTTTTATTTTGGAATTTAATTTCGCCTGTGATGTTGTCGTATTAAATGACATATTTTATTTTAACATATGTACTACATTATTTCAATGTATTTGACAAAACATGTGCAGTACAGCTTGGCTCGCTTGAAAAGTATTTTTTTGCAAGAAATTAGTAGCCTATGTCACTCTTTTGTCCTTCAAAGTCACCGACTTTGATAATTCAATCATAAATATCAGGCCTGAGGTGATTTTATTCTACAAAATTAACTCAGTGCTGATTATATCTAAGTATCGTATTATAGAACAAGTCTTTTGGAAAATCTCAAAACTATTTTGTTTAACGCGGGAATCGAATGTAGGAACTCATGTTCAGTAGAGCTTGCGAGCATTAGACCTACGAGGCAAACAAACAGTTGCAAATTATGCTTGAATAAATGTAGTCGGATTTAAAATGGGGCTACCAGGGTCGCGGGAATGTTCTAATGAGATACCGCGGCCCCGTAACTAAAGGGCAGCTGAAGGAACAGGGTGGGTTTTTAGTCAGTTGAAATCCAGCACTCCCTACCACTCCACCCTGAGCGGGAGAAGTCGTTCGATGATTTTCCCACTCGGAAAAAAGTATAATAAGAGAGTAGAAATTCGCATAGTTATCGTATTGATAAACTTCTTTCTTATAGTATGTCTATCACCAAGAACAATAGCAATTAACACTTAACACTAGCCCTAATCACAAGCATTATGGCAAATTCGAGAGTACGGAATAAGTAGAACTGACATTGCGAATAATGAGCATGCGATAATAGCGTATGAACTAAGAAAAATCTATATGAATCGATACTAATTATATAGACAAGTTATAAGATTTTAAAATTGTTCTTATAGCCGTCTGCTTTTGTTTGTTCCAACTGGCGCCACATACTAATATAATGTTATAAATCTCGGTTTGTATTAGGTTCCAAAATGATTTTACTTCTACATATTTCCTGTGTTATTTACGTAGTAGGTATAAACAAATAGGGTATTTGCATGTAGTAGTAAAAATAACGATGTTTTGCAGTTTAGATGCCAGGAAATTTGAACAAAGTTTTTTATTTCTAAAATTATTCCACATTTTTATATTTTCACAAAATAAAAATTATAATTTTTAATCTGTGTGTCACGTGACCGCAAACGCCAATCACGAAGTGTGACGTCATTTTCATCAAAGCTGTCAAACGTGTCGTCTTGTCAAACAACGAGATATTAATTTTGTGTAGAAAAAAACGTTATTAATTGTAATCTTTCTTGACGAGCCCAAGTAAGTGAGGTTATTTGAAAGGTGCACTTTTCCTTCCACTTTTTAAAATCCCTTCAAAGCTTTTTGCCTTTCAAAACTAAAATCTCTTTAGCTCAAACTTTAATCCAGCCGATTATTGATTATGCCGATGCCTGCTATTTGGATGCCACTGAGGAGCTCTTTGTAAGCTTGAGCGCTTGCAAAACTTGTGTATTCGTTTTGTTTTTGGTCTGAGGAAATACGCTCATGTCTCTTAGTTTTGCAAGGATCTCAAATGGCTGCCTATCCATCTTCGCAGGAACACTCGAATATTATTCCTTTTGTACAATATCCTATTCAACCCTGCATATCCTAACTACCTGCACGATCTTTTTTCATTCACTCGTCCTACTGATGCCCTTTGTAGATCCCACATAATGAAAGACGACACAAATCCTAACCTCAAAAACACTTTGTTGTTTGAGAAATATGACGTCATGCGACTTCGTGACAGGGATGGGTTTTTGGACGAGAAAATATTTAATTAGAATTTTATTTTAAAGTTTCACCAATATTACCCAGTTATTTTCTTACGAAAATATTTTTTGTTGCTTAAAATTGATCAATAATTAAATCTAAACTATTTAAAAAAGAACCGGTCAAGTGCGTGTCGGGCCACGCGCAGTGTAGGGTTCCGTAGTTTTTATAACAGCCAAGTGCGTGTCGTATTCGCTGACTGGTCGTTTCGTACCATGCTCTAACTAAAAGCCAAACATGACTACCTAACTAATTTGACTTCCTATACAAATCCTCACCTGATCCGACAATTTTGCACGAAAAGTTTTAATTTTTTTTAGAGATTTGTATAAAACTTGTCATAGCCGGTGTTTTGAATTTAAATACGGACACAGAGCTACACTACTCAATCGTCACAAGAAGCTAGCACGATACAACTGGCGCTTAGCGCCATCTATCGACATTTCTATAGAGTTGTTCGAAATTTTCGAGTCAAATACAATTGGTCGACTATTACTCGTAAACTTGTAAAGCCCACTTATGTGTGATAGTTTTCCTTTAAATTTCGTTATATATAGGTACTACTGCCGTGACATTTGAATTTCTAACTATAACCGTTTAGTTGATAGAGGGGGAGGACACTTGACTCTAACGAAAATTGGTAATTTAAAGCTTGATAAGTCATGAACGGTTTACTTAATCAAAAAACGGTTTTACCAAACCCCTAATATTTTTGAAAGACCTATCCAACGATATCCCACACTATGGGAAGAACGAAAAAAATAATTATCATCCCACTTTACATGTATGGGAGGTACCCTAAATAATTGTTTTTTTCAAAATTTTATTTTATCACTTTTTGGGCTTTGACTACGGAACCCTAAAAATAGGCGAATACGCCTATTTTTAGGGTTCCATAGTCAACAAGGAACCCTTATAGTTTCGCCATGTCCGTCTGTCTGTCCGTCTGTCCGCGGTTTAGCTCAAAAACCATTGGTACTAGAAAGTTGTAATTTGGCATGAGTATACACGTTAATGATGCCAAAATAGTGGTAAAATAAAATTTTGAAAAAAACTATTATTTAGGGTACCTCCCCTACATGTAAAGTGGGATAATATTTTTTTTTTATCGGCCTTCCCATAGTGTGGGATATCGTTGGATAGGTCTTTCAAAAATATTAGGGGTTAGGCAAGACCGTTTTTTGATTAAGCAAACCGTTCGTGACTTATCAAGCTTTAAAGTACCAATTTTCGTTAGAGTCAAGTGTCCCCCCCCTCTATCAACTAAACGGTTGTAGTTAGAAATTCAAATGATACGACAGTAGTACCTATATATAACGAAGTTTAAAGGAAAACTATCACTCTTTTCTAAACCGCGGATAAACCCACCCTCCCCCCGTCCGATTACCATGTACGGCAAGCCGATCCCTTGGGAAAAGCAAGCCAAATACTTAGGCGTGGTCCTCGATAGACACCTCTCCTTCGCTGAGCACATAAAGCAGGCACGTTCGCGCGCCGCTTTCGCTCTAGGTAGGCTCCACTTCATTCTTAGCTCTCGCAGCAAGTTATCACTCAGGTGCAAGCTGCGTATTTTCACAGCGGTCATCCGTCCCATCATGACCTACGCCTGCGTTGTTTTCGCACACGCAAAGCCCTACCTCCTCCATAAGATGCAGACCCTCCAAAACCGATTTCTCCGTAGAGTCACGGGAGCCCCCTTTCATGTTCGAAATGAGCTTCTTCACGTAGACCTCAAGATGCCCACCATCCAGCAGTTCATGAAACGCGTCTCCAAGCGTTTCTTTGAAACTTCAATCCAACATAGGAATCCCCTTATCGTATCGGCCGCCCAATACGAACCCTCGCGTATCTCTAAGATTCGCCGACCAAGGCATACCCTAGTCACTCCCGATGACGCAATCACCCTGCTCCAAGAGAGCCGTAGGGAAACAAGTACAGTGGCACACAAACACAAAAACCGACCGTCCTTCCGTCCTCGCCGCCGAGGCCCGCCGCGACGTCCCCGTAATAGTCCACCCCGACCCTTGCCAGAGCCAGCCCGCGACGCTGAGCCAGTAGCTTTAAATTCCCTTATTAATAATAATAATGATATGATCCAGCCTGTCCCTAGCTGCCCTCCCCTGCGACGCCCTAAGCCGAGGTCCGTGCCCCACAGGGGGTGCCCTTAGCGTGTAGTCGCCTAGTTTGTAAGTTTTTTAATAAGCCCTGGCTGGAGGCTTTAATTAATTTATTAATTAAGGCAACCACAGGCAAGCCCGGTTAAGCAGCCGACAACCTCAGAGGTTGACCTGCGAGATGCCACACAAAAAAAAAAAAAAGAAAACTATCACACATAAGTGGGCTTTACAAGTTTACGAGTAATAGTCGACCAATTGTATTTGACTCGAAAATTTCGAACAACTCCATAGAAATGTCGATAGATGGCGCTAAGCGTCAGTTGTATCGCGCTAGTTTCTTATTTAAATAAGTTTTATAAAAAAAAACTTTTTAACAAAAAAAAAACCGACTTCAAAAAAACAAAAAACCACTAGGTACAATGTGAAAAATAACTTTATTTTCAGAAGATGGTGTCTTTGGATCTGTATTTTAGTTTTTTGCCACCGACTTCCGAAATTGAAGTTATTTTTCACATTGTGGTGTTTTTTGGAGGTCGGTTTTTTTTTGGTATAAAGTTTTTATTTCTCGCTTTTTAGTGGGTCTGTTTATAATGTATCTAAGTTACAATAGCCTAATGTCAACTTGCTTATCGCCTTTTACAAAATATTGCTTTTCCCGATGCAGGGGCGTTAATTGTTGAGTTCTCCTGGTATTTCACCATCAGCTCCATTTCACCATTCGCATTGTGACGACCATAAATTGCTTTGCAACCATTTTAAAGTAATCGAATCGCAACCCGTGAAATACTTATTATTGAGTAGTTCCGGTGGCCATCTGTGATCTTCTTCATCAGTTCCGCTTCACCAAATGGTGCTTTCTGAGAGCAAATGCACAAGTTACTATAAAAAATACCAAAATCGCTATACTATTGCCTTTAAAATTTGAGGGTTTACCTCGATTTCCATGGGATCCCTTCATCAAATTCTAATTTGGTGACAATGGTACTACCTCAAGAGCATTTCAAACGAAAAAATAATTTTCAAAATCGATCCACAATTGACGGAGAACTTTCCGTGCAAAATGGTCGAAACAGGTGATGATTTGTATAGGAAGTAAATTAGTTAGGTAGTCTAGTTTGGCTTTTAGTTAGAGCATGGTACGAAATGATCAGTCAGCGAATACGACACGCACTTGGCTGTTATAAAAACTACGGAACCCTACACTGCGCGTGGCCCGACACGCACTTGACCGGTTTTTTTTTAAATAGTTTTTGTTATTACGATAGGGTATTCCCTATTGTAATAAAAATCCATCAAATAAATAGTATATATTGTATATCAAGGGTTTTAGTTGAGGTAGCGTTAATCTAATTTGGCATGCTAGTAATTTTTATAAGTAGGTAAGTAAGTCACCATTCTTTTTTATTCGGTAGCTTTCAGAAAACTTGAACTTCAAAACAGAGGTTGTCATCTGTCCAAAAAGTCCATTGGGCAGATGACACTTTGTTGTTTGAGAAATATGACGTTATGCGACTTCGTGACAGCGATGGGTTTTTGGGCAGGAAAATATTTAATTAGAATTTTATTTTAAGGTTCACCAATATTACCCAGTTATTTTATTACGAAAATATTTTTTGTTGCTTAAAATTGACCAATAATTTTAAAATTAAATAGGCAGCGTTAATCTAATTTGGCATGCTAGTAATTTTTATAAGTAGGTAAGTAAGTCACCATTTTTTCTTATTCGGTAGCTTTCAGAAAACTTGAACTTCAAAACAGAGGTTGTCATCTGTCCAAAAAGTCCATTGTGCAGATGACAAGCTTATAAGTTTTCTATTATAATTGTATCGGTTAAACTACAAACTCCGAGTGAAATGCACCGCGAACTGAAAAAATATATGTTTTTTTGTATGGAAAGCCTTTTTTTTTTTTTTTTTTTTTTAGGTAGGGCCACTCGTAGATCAGCTCAGTAAGGCTGTGCGTCTACTTAACCGGTCTGTCCTGTGGTGACCTCTAATAAATTAAAGGCCCCCAGCCAGGGCTTACAAACTAAAGTTTACTTACAGCTAATGACCGCACGCTAAGGGCACTCCCTGTGGAGTACGGGCCTCGGCATAGCGGGGTCATTTTGGGAGGGCAGCAAAGGGACAGGCTGGGTCATATTATTTACGGGAGTATTTATTGCTACTGGCTCAGCATCGCGGGCTGGCTCGTTTGGCAAAGGTCGGGGAGGATTTTCATTACAAGTACGCGGACGTCGCGATGGGCCTCGTCGGCGAGGCCGGAATAAGGAACGCGTTCTGTATTTGTGTTTTCTAAGAGTGCTGGTTTCCCTACTGCTCTCTTGTCGGATGGTGGTGGGGTCGTCAGGCTCGTCTAGGATGTTACGCGGGCGACGAACCCGAGAAATCTTGGAGGGTCTGTATCGGGCGGCCGATACGATCAGGGGGTTAGTGTGGGTATCAGCAGAGGTGAAGTAACGCACTGACATGCGTTTCAACACTTGCTTTATGGTCGGGAGTTTGAGGTCTACGTGGAGATCCTCATTCCTACAGAACCAGGGCGCGCCCGTGGCCTTTCGGAGAAAACGGTTCTGAATGACTTGCATCCTATGGATCTGATTGGGACTGGCCTGAGCAAACACCGGACAGGCATACGTCATGATAGGACGTATGCATGTCGTGTATATTCGGATTTTACATCTGAGGGAGAGCTTACTGTGTTTATTCAGCAAGGCGTGGAGCCTACCGAGAGCGAAAGCGGCTCGCGAGCGAACCGACTTTATGTGCTCACTGAAGTTAAGGAACTGGTCGAGGATCACACCTAAGTATTTGGCTCGCTTCTCCCAAGGGATTGGCTTGCCGAACATAGTGATCGGGCTAGGGGGGGTGAATTGTTTATGCTGGCGAGCCCTGCGAAACAGGACTGCTTGACTTTTGTCGGGATTTACCTCAATCCTCCATTTCCTAAACCAATCGCCTAGTGCGTTGGCTGAGGTCTGGAGGGTATGAGCGATGCTAACGGGATTACGTCCCGAGTAGTAGATGGCCGTGTCGTCGGCAAATAGGGATAACTCTACTGGGGGCTTTTTGGGGATATCGCTAGTGAATAGCGTGAAGAGTGGGGGGGAGAGCACGGCGCCCTGAGGGACGCCGGCTCTGATAGGGCGGGGAGTGGAAAGCGCTCCTTCGATACGATATCTGAAGGAGCGGTTCGACAGGAAGTCTCGAATGATGAGCACGAGACGGTCCGGCACACCTAGTTGGTAAAGCTTATAAATTAAGCCATTGTGCCAGACTTTGTCGAAAGCCTTCGCTATATCAAAGAATAGGGCCCCCGTCACCAGACCGCGTTGAAAACGGCCGCTAATGTGCTCTACGATGCGGTGGGCTTGGTGGACACTGGAATGATGGGCTCTAAAGCCAAACTGTTCGTTAGGGATTAGGCTCTTGGCCTCGACAAAGTCCTTGAGCCGATTAAGAATAATCCGCTCGTAGACCTTGCCGAGGGCGCTGAGCAGACTAATGGGTCTATAGCTAGTCGGGAGGTTCTTGGGTTTTTTGGGTTTTGGGATACCTATCACTATAGCCTCTTTCCAAGCTTGTGGAAACAAGTTGTTGGACAAGGCGCCATTGAAGATGGCAGCCAGTAGGACTATGATCGTACGTGGGAGGAGTTTAAGTGCCCTAGTGGTCAGTCTGTCAGTCCCGGGAGCTTTCCTAGGTTTGAGTTTCCTGATGATCTCCTCCACCTCGTCTTCCGTGACGGGGGGGAGGGGAGCATCAGGGTCCTCGACAGGGGGTAGGGCAGATCTACGTTCGACCTCAGCATCCACGTGGGCAAGGTGGGCTGGGTCGACTGGTTGGGAGCTGGGAGAGCACTGTGCCTCCAGGCTGTCGGCTAGGCATTCGGCTTTGTCTTCGTCGTCGTAGGCAATGCTTTTGTCCGGGCGGATAAGGGGAGGCATTGAGGCAACCTCAGTGGCGCGCATATTCCGCTGAAGTTGCCAGAAGGCATGGTGGGTGGGTTCCAGTTCGCTCAGGGTCTTGTCCCAGCCGGCTTCACGCCACTCTCTGATGCTGTTACTTACTTTGCGCTGTAAGTACCGCATGAAAGTTTTGTTATTCTGGCAGGGGAAAGCTCTGTAGGCACGGACTGCTGCGTTCTTCTCAGTCAGCAGGGCCCGTACATCGTCCGGGAGTTTCCGGCGCCAGTGCTCTGACACCGGAATCTCCTTTGAACAGTCGTTCAAGACAGATTGTACGTGCTCTGTGAGTGAGTCGATCGCAGCCGTCGTGTCGGCGGCGGACTGGATATGGTCGGGGATCTTGTCCAGGTGAGGAGACGTGTTGGATTTCAGCAATTCGCCTACTTTCCTCCAGTCAGTGATCACCTGTGTGGGTGGGGGGCGGTTAGGGTCATAGGGACCCGATCTCGGAGTTAACTCCATGATCACCGGTCTATGGTCAGAGTCAAGTTCGTCTACCGTCTCTAAAGAGTGCAAACGTAAGTTCACATTCTTCAGGAGGGCAATGTCGAGTACGTCGGGCAAGTGGGATGGCTCGAACGGGTAATGAGTAGGCCGCATAGGACCTATGATGTCTATGTGGAGAGGTGTGCAAAGGTCGTATAGTACCTTCCCACGGGGGTTGGTAATACGACTACACCATGCGGGATGTTTGGCATTGAGATCCCCCGCCATAAGGACGGAGTCACTCATGTCAAGGAGGGCTGTAAGGTCGCTTCGAAGTGAGGCGTTTATCGAAGAGTTTGAATCTACGTCGTTGTACGGTGGGAGATACGCGGATACTATTGTGATAGAGGGATGGCCCGTCATGCCTAGCCGGCAAACGGATACCTCTAAGTGGGCAAGGGGCGGCGGATCCATAGGGATGCAGTGCAGGGAGTTCCTATAATATATTTGAGTGCCACCTCTGTGGCATCTAGTCCTATCGTTCCTAACTAGCCGGTAGTTGGCTATCTTGGGATCCCTAAGGTGGGGTTTGAGGAAGGTCTCTTGGACCAGAAGGATGTCGAGACTATGATCGCGAAGGAAAGTCGCGATCTCGTCCCGTTGATTGGTGATGCCATTGGCATTGAAGTAACCTAGCTTTAGGGATCGGGGCTTTAATCTCTTACTAGCCGTGTTATACATTATGGCTGTTTAAAAAGGTTATCAAAATGACTTTTGACATCGGGATACTTAGAGTATACCCGAATCAGGGAGTTAATGCTAGTGCAGGCCACGACCTCCTTTGCCATTTGGATGGCGCGGGGGGACTGGAAGAAACTGAAAGTATTCCCAAGGATGAGGAACGCATCGAGTTCCGGCTCTTCCGAGCGAGGGAGTGACTGGGGAGGAGGTGGAGGCTGAGAAGCCACAACGACCGGAGCGGAGGGCATGATGGGTCGATCCATCAGCCCAGGGACTTTCGGCCTTAGTGCCGGGAAGTTTTGGGCGTGATTCGCCGCCGTCCAAGGAGTTGGACGCTGGGGACTGAGGGTCTGGGGGAGCTCAGACGAGAGTGTAGGACACTCTCGTCCCTGGCGTGCGCTAGCGCGCGTTGCCAGTTTAGGGGCGGAGGTTTTCGGGGCTTTCGGACAGCCTCGGTAATTGGCGGGGTGGTCAGATTGCCCGCACAGCACGCAGCTGGGCGGGTCTGGGCATTGGGACCTATCTTTTGGGCGACTGCACTCGGCGGTGCCGTGATCGCCCAGGCACTTTACGCACCGGGGTTTGCCGAAGCAATTCCGTTGCGCGTGGCCGTATAACTGGCAACGGTGGCATTGGCCTACCGTGCCACTCTTGTGTGGCTTCTCTATGAGAATTCCTGAAAGACTGCATACAGTCTTCAGCGCAAAGATGGGGTGGGGACCTTCGGAGACGGGGTGGCAGATGACGAGGACGTTGTTAGACGCCCTGCCACCTCTGCCGTGCATACGGTGCACCTCAATCACCGGGATGTTCTGTGACTCTAAGTCGCAGACGATCTCGGTGGTGGGGATCTCACTGGGGATCCGGCAGAGGACCACCCGAACGGGCTTGCTCTCATGGAGCGTATAGGTATGGTGGGGGATATTTCGAGCCTTGAGTAGCTTCGAAAGCGCGCGGTGGTCGTTAGCTGTCGCTAACCCTACTTTTATGCCGTTCTGAACGGCGCGGGCATTCGTGTAGGCGATGCGTTGCTCGCCACACGCTTTGGACACGTTTGTCCAAGCCCCCTTATCGTGTATGAAGATGGGTGGGGGAGGGATGGTCTTGCGCACTGAGGCGCTGACGACTGGGGTTTGGGTAGGGCTGGGCCTAGTGGCCGAGGAAGTGGAGGGCTGGCTCTGCACTAAGCGTGCTGGCTCGGGAGGGGAGGGTTTCTTGGCCTTAGGGGCCTGGGTGGAGGACGAGGCCTGCGACCTCTTCTTCCTCTTTCCCTCGACGAGGATAAACTCGTCGGAGGAAGAGGTTTGATCGGAGGAGTGCTCGGACTCCGCTCGCTCTGAGCGCTCAGAGTGTATGCTCTCTGCGCGCTCCGAGCGCTCGCCATCCGAGCCCTCTTTTTCTTGTTCCTCCTCCTCAGAGTCCATTTCGACGTCTGGGGGGGAGGGGGACCTATCTGCGATGGGCGCGGGGGTGGGACCTAAATCTGGCTGCGGGGTGGGAAACACCGCGGGGGGTATTGAGTCAATCTCCTCCTCATACTCCCTTTGTAGGGCGGGGTTTTTAAATAAGATCTTTCCTAATATCTCGGTTGTTCGATTTAACCGAATCGTTAGGGATTCTACTTTGGTCATGAGATCCTCCACTATGTTTGTCATGTCCTCCATATTGGAGGCGACAATGGTGGGCATCCTAATCTCCTAACCCTAACATGTGAGCCTCGAGGAGACACGTCAAACGTGAGCTCCCCGAGCAGACGGTCCCCAAAAAGAGCCCTGCCCCGGAGTTTCTCCTAACACAATGTTACCGAGAAGAGAAACCCAGACAAACTCGGTAACTGTGTTGCCGTCTGATGTGGCCTGAAGGGCCCTATTTGCCTACCCCTCCGGGCGGGAATGACCCGGAGGTGAGTTCGCTCCCTGCGGGGATAGCAGGGAGGTGTGTGCCTAATGGTGTGCCCTAAGCTTGTAACCGGTCGCCAGTCTTAATGTGCGAACCGGGCCTATTGGGTCTAGTGCGAAGGGGTAGATACACCCAACCGACACTAGGTGTGTATGCTGTGAAGAGAACTCAGTAACTAGGTTTGACTAGGAGATCCCCCAAGGCCAAAACCTAGCACTCGACTCCAATTGACTGCTTCACCCTGAAGGGGATCAGCGGGTGCGTCGGGTCAGCACCCCCTTGGTATTGTTGACACCGTGAGGTTTCCAACCAAGGACCACGAAACTGTGGTTTTACCCTGAAGGGGCCAAACCAAATTGTTTTGACAATCTCTGTTAGAGAAACACGATATCCTTCACCGCCTCGAAAAAGGCGGATCCGGACCAGGCGTCGTAGTCGGCGACTACGAGTGACGTCACGGCGGGCGTGACGAACGGAGCGATGACTCAGGCACGGAACGATCGAGAGCGCGGAGCGGCACGACTGTCGCGGGCGAGCGTCGGAGCAGAATGATGATCTTTTTGATTTGGAAAGCCTTTTAAATTGTTACTTACAAATAGTAATACACACTGTGAACATTTCAAGTATTTACATCGACGATACGATCATGACATACAGCCCGCTTGTGGGTAGACAGACATTTGAGGCCTAATTATTATGTGCTCGGAGCTACGGAGGGTGGTAAGAGACGGACTGGTTGGGATATCAGGTGACACTGCTTTTATGAAAGTTTGATAGTGTCATACTTGCCGCGCGAGGCGTATCGCTGCTTTGTGGCCAGACCCGTAGGTGCCACAGGCTTGCATGTCGCGATGCGGTCGCATGCATTCGAGTAGCCCGCCAAGCTGATTGCATGCGGCTTTTTATAATAATTAAAAAGTAAAAAAAAACTTGATGCACGTCCAAATGCGGTTACTGTTTGATTATTCAGTTTTATAGTAACTTCATTGCATGTAATTCGTATATTCGGAAAGCGAAAAAGTTTTTTTTTTATATTACCTACTTATTTTGATATGATTCCTTGGTTTAAGTACATTACACGTTATGTTATGTTACATTGGTAAATATTATAGCTTTTCAATTTGATTGGTCAAAATTTTATAACGGTTCCAAAAATTTACTTAGAGACTTGAGACTGTCCAATTAAAAAGACCTTGTGACATAAATAGTAAGGAAGCTTTTAAGACGCCAAAATTGGAGCCCATTAGGATCGCAGTCTTTGGAAATTCCTTGGAATTTCTTGGCAGCCAATAGCTTGGACCTCCTGCTAACTACAGATCCAGACCACTACTTGGTTAAGATTTCTTCATCGTTAGGTAGTTCCGACCACTGTCTGGAGAAGTCTGTATCTGTCTACTCCCCACCCGATCCCAGCCTTAATGGCACTCGGCGGGTTTGGCGATACAAGTCAGCGGATTGGGATGGCATGCGATGTTTTGCGACAGGGGATGGAGTACTACATTCCGTTCTCTGTCCTAACAATGTCCGGCAAAGCTCGACCTTGGTTTGGCGCCGAATGTGATCGCGCAGAAGCGCTTAAACACGCGGCGTACCTTGCACGGGTCAATGCTCGAAACTGCAAAACAAATGACGTGGATCAGAAGAAGAGAGCCTTCAACAGGGCTGCCAAGTCCAGCAAGAAGGTTTTGCGGAGGGCTTAGTTTGACCACGTTAGCCGAATTGGGAACAAGCTTGCTTCAAACCCTGCTGGTAGCAAAGCGTTTTGGTCTCTGGCGAAGTCGGTCGAATCAAACTTCTGTCGCCCCTCACTACCACCACTGCTCAAACCTGACGGGTCTCTGGCCCACTCCGCTGAGGAAATAGCAAACTTGTTTGCCGCTCTTTTTACGGAGTCCTCACGTCTGGATAGTAGTGGCGCTCACCCTCCTAATGCTCCTATTGGATGCGAGACGTGTATGTCGGATATTCGCATACATCAGAAGGACGTCCGTAGAGTGCTTCGTAATCTCGACGTGAACAAAGCTAGTGGCCCCGACGGGATACTAGCAATTGTTCTTAAGACTTGTGCGCCTGAACTGTCTCCAATCTTGACACGCCTGTTTTGCCTCTCGCCAGAGACTGGAAAGGTGCCGAAAGGATGGAAGCTGGCTAACGTGCAGCCTGTGCCCAAAAAAGGCAGTCGTGCCGAACCGGCCAACTACAGGCCTATCTCAGTCACGTCCATACTCTGTAAGAGCAGAGCGTGAACTTAATAGCAAGCTCCTGGCATACCTAGAAGCCAACGACATCCTCAGTGACCGACAATACGGCTTTCACAAAAACCGGTCAACTGGCGATCTTCTTGCGTATGCCATTCACATCTGGAGTGAGGCCATTGAAAGCACGAGGAAGCACTTGCTGTTTCCCTTGATCTTCAAGGCCTTTGATAGAGTCTGGCACGATAGCCTTATCACTAAGCTTCCTTCTTTCGGTTTACCCACTCAACTTTGCGTTTGGATTGAAGACTTCCTGAGAGATCGGTCCATTCGAGTGGTTATTGATGGCTGCTCGTCTGGCTAATTGGTTGGTTTCGTTTAGGGGTCAGTTCTCTCAGCAACTTTATTTTTGTTGCACATTAATAATGAAATAATGATGTTTATTTTGCAAATAGGTTATAAATAACACTTTCACACGTCTTTTTTTTTCGTAAATTTAAACTAGATGAGGCCAGTGTTTCCTAACTGACTACTCTGAGAAGAAACACTGAAACAAACTCAGAGGTCAACGTCTCTTTTAAAGTCCAGACAATCTGTAGTGATCCAAATCATATGATCTGCTTATGCCCATTAGCTTTGGGTATGCAGACGACAGCACAGCTGCTGAGACATATGTGTCCAGCGCACGTGCTGGTGGGTCGCAGATTTACTCTCTCCGTGAGGGCATAGTTGAGCGCTTGAACTTGTCCTTGAAGGCTGTCTCCAAATGGGGTGATGCCAACTTGGTCAAGTTTAATGCAGCTAAGACCCAGGCGTGTCTCTTCTCCGCAAAAAGGAGCCAATTCCAACTGGCTCTTACTTTCCGCGATCTAACCGTGCCGATAACCGATCGTATTGAGCTTCTTGGGGTAACACTAACTTCCACCCTCAATTTTGGTCCATTTATCGAGGCTAAGGCTCAGCTAGCAGCAAAAAAGTTGGGAATCCTAGCAAAGGTGAGACGGTACTTCACACCGGAATAGATGCTTAAACTGTATCAAGCCCAGGTTCCGTCGTGTATAGAGTACTACTCTCATCTTTGGGACGGATCTGCCAAATACCAACTGGACGCGCTTGAGTCTATCGAGAAACGGGCCAAGAGACTCAGTGGCAACAATTCACTGGTCGAATCAAAGCTCCAGAGCCTTGAACATCGACGACGAGTTTCAAGCAAAGTAATGATAGTATATATTTAATTTCACCGGTAAGTCAAAACTATGCGGCGATTACTTTGTAGTTATACTTAAGTGATGTTGTTTCATTAATGGTGAACGTATCTAAGCAAAAGTTCAGATGGTTCTTTATTATTTATATGTAATATGTATTTGTGATACGGAAAATAATACTGTAACATGATGAACGACAAAAAACCTGTCAACCCACTTATTAAGACATTTCAGTCATTAGCTAAGCGCGTTAATGTTTATAACGTATTCAGAAAAGTGTCACTTCGCTGGCTTTCATTTTTATTTCAACAGTTGGGCAAAAAGGTTTTGTCTTCTGTCATGGCTGTGGGCAAGTGCTGAGACGCATTTATTTTGAAAATAATGACCCATTGCTAGTCCTACAATGAACTCAAATTTAATAGAGCGTTTCGACTAGCTCAATTATAGACAGATATAATCTGAGAACTTAAAACGGCATATTTAACATGTGTACTTACTTATTGAGTATATTCGATTAAAAAGAATATACAGCACGTTAACTAACAGAGGGCGGTCCCGTTAACCCGCAATAGTATGGCTAAAAAAATATTACCATACGAAAACAAAATGTTTTTTTTTTATATTAAAATATTCACAAAAAATGTTAAATTGATACGTAAAAGAAACACTATGTTCACGCGTACGCATTCATAAATAAATTGCGACGTTGCCGTCCTTCAAGTACGCGTGTACAGAGTGTCAGAAGAATCAGAAAGTTGACAGTAGTCTCGCCAAGGGGTACCTATCGTGTTGCTCAAATACTGGGTAGTGAAGGTCAGATATACTATCGTCTTATGTGCCTCCATTGGAAGTCAAGATCAAAGTTAGGAAAAGACTAGACAGATGATCTAGAAATAAGCAGTACCTTTGTACTCAAATATTATAATTATGCTTATCCTAATGTATTTTACTGTGTGTACATAAATAATAAAATAAATAAAATAAAATAAATAAATAAATGATCAGTAGATGCCATAGTAGGTACCACGGAGCAAATACAAAGAGGAGGCGGCCTAAGCAACTGTGCACTGTGATTTTCAACTAGGTCCTGACGTCATCGAGTGGGCGTGGCCTTTGACAGTGTACCGTCGTCGTTCGTGCCGTGCACTGCTTTGTTAATGTTCGCCTTTTATAAAATTTTCGTTTTCCAAGAAGAAAAGGATGAAGTGTTGTGTTTTATCATGTATAAACTATTCGGATAGACGTTCTGATGCCATGACTGGCATCACATTTCATCTGAAAGTAATTTTATAAGAATATTTCTAGAAAGATCTGTTATTAGCGTATCTCCCAATATGGTTCTACCCGACGTTAGATGGCGACACTGTGTCGAAGCATTTTTGAGTACGTAGAGCACAGTAATCATTTATTTTGATAATTATACGTACTGAAGTTTGTTTAACATTCATTCCTAAAGACCCTTTAGTCGCGAAAATATTATATTTGTAATGTTTTGTAAAAAATCGGCCATCTATCGTCATCTGTCAACATTAACCATAAACATCAAAAAGACAGGGCCGTAATTAGAATCCAATTTTTGTATATATAGTTAGATATCTAACTGGTGCAGCCGGTAGGATATCTAACTATAATTATATAAACATATAAATATATACATAAATAATTAACACAGTTAAGAGGAAAGGTAATGCTCTTTTAATCGACATTTGAATAGAGATATTGTTTTTAAATCACGAATGCTAGCCGGAAGTGAGTTCCACAATCTTACAGCATGGACAGAGAAGGAATAAGATTATGTTTACCTTATTTATGAGTTGTGTTTTTGTTTGACATAAATTATTTCGCATCAATTGTCACGTGTACGGGAGAAAGTTTATTTTTTGAAATAAATCATTAAAAAAAGACAAAAATATTCAGTTAAAAACAAACCTCTTTAAAAATATCACTATTTTAATAAAAAGATTATCAAGATGTTTAACAAAATTAATTCTTAAAAACAGATAAAATATACCCAAAATTCTGAGTACGTCCCTGTAACATTCTACATAGTGACATCTAGTGTGAGGTAGCTACGTAATTATAAAGACACATCGACATAATTGACATCTTAGTTTTAGTATTGACCGATAGATGGAAAGTAAAGATGTGGGCGGGATCTAACACCCCCTCACCCCGCAAATTGTCACGCTTATTTTCATAGGGAAATCTTATTACAACATCTCCTCTTTGTATTTGCTCCGTGGTAGGTACCAATGATATTTTATAGTACAGATATGTTATAGGCGCGCGCGTCGTGAAGACTCGAACACGAGCTAATTGGAACGTCTTGCAACTAGTCTGCGTCGAACGCAATCACAAGCGTGCCGCACCGTAATACCCGTGTCCTTAGATTTTATTTATGAAAAATGCCATCGTGTGAGTTTCGGAAGTGTACGAATTATACTTCCAAAGTAAACAAAATACAAAGGATCTCATACCACATGTGAGAATGCAAATATATTAAGATTATTTTTTATATTTCATTTATTTTCCAAACTTGCCAATAAATTATGCTTAGGAGCCATATTTAGGTGAAGACAGAGAGAGCAAACTTCTTTTGTCGCGAGAGCGATAAGGATGCGTGCGTGCGAACATAGATTAGTTAAAAGTTTACAAGTGTAGAAGCGATATTGATTGACTTGTTGTAATTTGTTTTGTGTTACAATTTTGTTGACTAAAGTTCATTTGACTGACTATTGAGGATTATAACTGTTTTTTTATTGAATTAGGTTTCCGAGGGATCAGGTTCGACTTCAAGATTGGATCGCAATTGTTCGTGAACAAAAAAGCGAATCAGACTGGATAACATCAAAAACAGCAGGATATGTAGCAATCACTTCCAAAGTACTAACAAAAGTTTAGAAATGTGGTCGAACAATGCTTAAAAAAAATGCAGTTCTAATTATAGAGGTAGGTAACTAAAACATTTTATAAAACATAATGCTGCCTGCTTAATGTTTTATAAAATGTCAGCTACCTGTTGATTGCATTTTCGCCAACGTTGAGTTTATTTGGTTAGTATAGGTACCTACAAAGAAACCGCTACATGACATTTCATTATGAAACCTATAGTTGTGTTATGAAATTGATTATTTATTGATTACTAGCTTTCCACCTGCTTCATCCAAGATGAAGTTCCGATTTTACGAAGTTTTCGAATCATACAATTATTGTTATGACTGATCATAAATTATTTCATTAACATAATGACTATTAATTTCTATTTTAGTTTTGAATATAATGGGCTAAGCTGAATACAAACATTAGTGGTAATACTTGATCCGTGATTAACCATTATGATGTTTAATTTCTTACCTACGTACTTACTTTTCAATCGAGTGTCCACTCTACGGCTATAAAAATGTTATCCTACGGCACAAGGACTCATTTGAAGCGCAACTGTTAGAATTATACCTATCTCTTTCACTTGCGTGTTGTTTCGTATCTTTTGTTCTACTTATCAGTATAACTTGTCAATGTGTGCCATAGATATTTGTGATGTGTGCAGTTTTTACTACGCGGAACAAATTTCAACGCAAATTACTATGAACGTAACATATCTGTACTTTATAATATCATTGGTAGGTACCAATAACCTTAATCAGTTTAGTATCTAACTACCCCCAAGGTAGGTTTTTCCTGCGTAAATCTCGATTCCGTGGAAACTCCAGGATAGATAGGCCTAAATTTTACAATCTTTTCATTAAAATCGATTCAGCCGTTGCAGCTTTTAGCCCGGACAAACATAAAGGCGTAGAGACGGAGCATAAAAGTTTGTTTAATTGTTAGTATTTTTTAAATAAGTGTAATGTCTTGCAAAAGCACAATTATATTAAAATCACAGATAGACACTTATATTTTATTTACATGTCTATACCAGCTATAACTATTTATTTATTAGGTACCTACCTGGTACCTACCTAAAAGGGATCTTGTGAATAAATATTTGAAAACGCATATCAGAATCCAACTTCGTCAGCGAAACAACAGATCGATTTTATATTATTAGGTGCGTTGGAAATAACCTTCTAGATTAGATTGGAGATGGAGGGATCAGGTCATGGAGCTCCTGCGCACACTCCCCGAAGTACAATCTGTAGAAAACCGACAGGCAAGCAACGGTTCGCCGATGAGCCAGGCTATGAAGCTTGCCCGATAGCGCCTCGTCGCCTATAAGCCTTTTAGCCCTGCGCTCGATCGAGTCCAGTGCAGCAAGTTGGTTTTTAGCAGAGCCATCCCACAAGTAGCTGCAGTACTCCACGCAGGAACGGACCTGTGCTTTATACAGATTCAGAAGCTGTACAGGCGTGAAGTACCGCCTCACCCTGTGTAGGATTCCTAGCTTTTTGCTGCAGTCTGAGCAATTCAGGCTGTTACAGAATTGCTTGAGGACCGGGTTCATCTTCAACGTTAAACAACGCTTTGTGAGGTCGGTCTATGTACCATGTTAACATATTGAGATTCCTGCATGCCTAGGAAAGCATGTTTAGTAGTTGGTCTCGGCTGTCATTAGGACATTTTTGACCGTCGTTACGGGTAGTCAAAAGCCAGTAAATCTGACACTGTTCTAGCCAAATGGTATCGTGTTACCCAAGTACTGGGTTGTGAGATAGGCAGTCCCTCCATGTAAAACACTAATACTCAGCTGTATTAGGTTAGACTGAGAAAAGGCTAAGCAGGTGATGAGGCTGTTGCAGAACTGCTTAGTCATATTTAAGATTGTTAAAAGAAAAAAAATCCTAAACCTTTCTTATTCTATTGGTGTTTTTAATTCATCAAAAGACTTCTTCTTTTTTCGATTTTTTTATCCCTCTAAACATGCACATGCACTTTCTTTTATTAACACGCTTTTATTAGGTCGACCTGTATGTAACTAACTATGTAATGGAATCTAAGGTAACTAATTTAACCATCTTCCAAGGGTCATAGCGTAATGAAAATTGGCAGCTGTATGTAGTTCTGATGATAATACAGTAATATGGTACTGTCAAACTTATCTGATGATGAAGCCGGAAGATATGAACTGGAACTTCATGATGGAAAATCGTATCATAGCTGTTTTGGATTTCTTAGAAAAGTCTTGTAATGAAATTTGACCACAATTAGGTTTCAAGGTCTGATGATGAAGCCGGAAGATAGGCACTGGCATTCCATTATGGAATATCGTATCATAGTCGTGTTTGCACTTGTGAGAAAGGCCACGTAATGGACTTTGAACACGATCAGGTTTCAAGGTTATAACAAACCTAAAGAAAATCCGTTATCGGTTTTCTTAACCTTTTTGAATTACCGCGTAATCCATAAATTTATTATTAGATCGATCTGTAACGAACTAAATATGCAATAAAATCTAAGAATCTGAATTAAACGTACTTCTAATTGTTGTATCATCATGAATCTTGGCAATTATGTGTAGATTAGACGACAATACAATATTATGGTACCATCGAGCTGGTCTCACGATGAAATTAGAAGGTGGCTGATGGAACCTTGGACTGCCTACTAGTAAACATTTCTAATTTCTGCTCATTACATTAGTCTTAAAAGCGTGTTTTTGGTTTTTTAAACTATTAATTTATAAAATCCTGCAAATAAAGAAGCATATGTATAGTAAAACATATATGTCCTTATGTGACATAAGCAGATTCCCCAATGAATATTACTTCATCAAACAAATAATAACTATTCGATACAAGTCAAAATGATAACCCGTCAATATGTCCTTCCGTGATCGAAACTCCGTGCGAAAAATATTTGTTGTCATCGTCGATTTCCTAGCAATGGGCGCCTCCACAAAAATGTAAGGAAATGAAATGTATGAAATAACTGTCGGGACATAATGTATTTTCCGTACAAAATGGTGGCTTATCCGCCGCCGACTTTTGGGAGTATTTTATTGAGTGTAATGCTCTTATGTGACGTATGAGTGTCTCAGTTTATATCTGAGAGATTTCGGCTGTATATTTCAGGGCTATGTAAGCACTATGATAGACAGAGATTTTATTAAAAGTGAAGTTGAAAAGAAAACTATATCAATAAGGAACGGTAATATTAAATGTAATTCAAGATCGAGAACCTCGTGGCCTAAGATCAGCAGTACAGGTCAAACTTCAAGGTTAAGCAACACTTGCTGGGGTCCGATTGTGGATGGGTGACTGGCTAACATATTATTACAAGCTGGGGTTCGGGATAGAAATAATTTACACCAATTAAACCAAAATTAACACTTTACTTAAATAAACACCAAATAAAACTTTACGCACCGAAATCCACTTGTAAAGCTTCGATTTATCGCCTCGGATCTTCAAATAAGACTGACTGTCCGCGTTCCTCTGCGATCTTTTTATACTCCGGTCTAGAATATTCTTGTAAAATCGACTCACTGTTTATACTGCGAAGAATGTTCCAGAAGCTACTTGAGATACTCAGTACTGCTACTCGCCGCTAGATGGCGTTAGTGTCTCGAACATTCTAGATTTCTGTCGAATTTTCTCGACGTACTTCACTAAGCGACTGGCGTAACAATATTCTTCCATGCCTTGGAAAGTACGTTAACGAAAGTACGGTACTGTTATTTGTATATCTTTGAGAGTCGTTTCGGGTAGTCAGAAACCAGAAAATCAGACACTGGTCTTGCCAAGAGTAGTATCATGTTATTGTTAGAACTTAAAACTGGATATTTACCAAGTGTACTTTTTGTTTTGAGTTTCCGATATTCAACCGACGAGTTTCAGCTGTCGAGGGCCTGGAATTCAGTGGTTTAATTGTGTAAACCCCGTAAAAGTGTTCAAAAAAGCTCGCGAGCGGACACGGTGAGTTTTGTGTGTCGGGAACAGAATCGAGTTTTGAGTGACACATGTGACAGTGGTAGCGGTGGCGATCACAAAAAAAACGAACCAGAAAGAGACCAATTCGTCTGCTCATAAACGTCCATCCGCAATTACTTCAGTTCATCCGTGATCAACCTCATCAGATCAGCCCAAAATATCGAAAAGTCGAAACAAAAAGTACACATGGTAAATATTCCGTTATAAGTTCTAATAATATTGTTAGTGACCATGTTAGCTTAAAAACTAGTATCATATTACCCATTTGACAAAACACTTAAAACCCAGCTGCATTAGGTTAGACTGGAAGTCAAACCCATCATTATTGGAAAAAGGCTAAGCAAGTGATGAATTATGTCATGCATATAATGAACCAAAAGGCATTGTAAGAAAGAAACTTTTTGTTTACAAGAAATATATTCTTAAAAACTTCCTTTAAGAAATAGGCACTAATCTAACCAAGATGGGACGTAACAAAGTTATCGCGAATTGAATTCCGTGCCCTCGCGTAAAAGTTAGTGAAAGGGATAATACACTGGGCTTTGGTAATGGAAATCTTGTGCGGGGAAGTGTAGGGAATACAAAATATTGGGGAAAATACGACAAACACACACTTGGGGATGCTCTTTTATTTTTATGTACCGAGAGTATAGTCCTCATTTTTCGGTCGGAAAATCATCAAATGACTTCTCACGCTTTGGATAGAGGGGTTCCCTTCCACTCCAGACTCAGACTCCAACTGATTCAAACATCACTAGTTCTTTCAGATGGTTTGGGTTCCGTTGCCGCGGTATCTTATTAGCACATTCCCGCCACCCCGGGCATACTTACCTTAGTCTGGAAACCAAACCCAAAATAGTTGGAAAAAGGCAGATTAAAAAGGCTAAGCAATGGTCGCGGTACGTGATGTGATGTTAATTGTCTTATTCTGTGCAACTTTTAATAAAAAGAACTGGCAATTTAGGTAGAATTCACATTACAAGCAATCTTGTTAACTCCGCCAACTAAGCGTGAACCCACTCCAGAGACAACCATTAAATATGGTTGTCTCTGGAGTGGGTTCACGGCAATGGTGTAATGAGTGGATTTGGAACCCGCGCCCTCGATTGCAAGTCCGACACCTTTGCCGTTAGACGCTTTGAGTCGCTTCGTTTTTGACGCTTCAAACTATTAATAAACCTCTCAGCCACATTACGTCACCGGCAGCCAGCTTAAGTTGACCTCTAAAATTTTTTTCCCCTATCGATTTTAGAGGTCAACTTAAGCTGGTTGCTTGCGGCCGCCGGCGGCCTTCCGTGCGTTGAGCGGTTATTAATAATTTGAAGCGTCAAAAACGAAGCGACTCAAAGCGTCTAACGGCAAAGGTGTCGGACTTGCAATAAAAATAAATATTATTTTTCAAATACGTTACGTTACCTACTGGTCCCAACATAATATTTAAACCATCGATTTATTATCGACTCAAAGAAGACGGAAGATACATTGTTTTTTAGATTCGGCGGTCAAAAGAAATTAAGATAACAAGCGTCTGTTCAAATGTTTTAAAACTGATAGTTGTATAAAGGGACTATTCATACCCACATGGCTATCCAAACCATATCAAGGTTGTTTTAGTTCACTGTAGACAACACGCTCATTATTCTATCAGGGGCAATCGTCCCGAATTAGAACCAGCTAAAGGCAATAAGCAATAATCAATAGGCTTGTTCTGGAAGATTTTGGAAATAAATACGTGGTGACGTAAACAATATGACGACGGCACGTCCAATTGAAATTATATGTAGAAAATCTGCAAGAGTGACAAATTATCAGCATTGACAAATGAAGGTTGCAGAAGCTAAATAAAAAGAAAGCTAGATTCTGTACAAACAATGACATTCAAACAAATACATTACTTTATTTGTGAATTCAATGTAGATTAGATTAAAATCGCCATTTACGCTTTATTATTTGAACTAATAGTTAAGAAGATATCACTGATTCAAAATTAAATGAAAAAATGCCGTTGGTTGACCGGTCGGGGAGCGAGAGGACGTCTGGACGTACTGCGTGTAAAATATGCTTCTCACATGAAGCCGGGGCGTGTTGCTAGTTTAATTTAATTCTTTAGACAACATGAAAGTTGATATATGTGCATATTATTTAATTAAGGGAATGCACTGGCTTCTGTCCTACAGTTTACAACTAGTTCAGGACCCACGGAATTTCAATTTTAAATGTGTACCTTATTTGGCAATAAAGAATTTACTAATTCATTTATTATTTATATTATATGCAAATAATTTGTTTGGCCTTTTCCCAGCTATGTTTGTACATAGTCTAACTGAAGACAGCTAAGTACTAGTGTTTTACATCGATCAACTACCTATCTGATATTCACAACCCAGTAACTGGGTAACACGACTTGGCAAGATCAACGTCAGATTTTGGACCAACCGCAATGACTGTCAAAGATGTACAAATGACAGCTGAGATGAGACCAACGGCCGAATCGTGCTTTCTAATGCCGGCTCTTCACGTTGGCCAACATAGTGGCGAATGTAGTGGCCAATGACTATTCGCCAACGTGTAGAGGGGGTGTTTGTGCACCCAACATGCATAAACACCCCGTCTACACGTTGGCCAATCGACATTGGCCACTACATTCGCCACTGTGTTGGCCAACGTGAAGAGCCGGCTTAAGGCACGGAGGAATTTCGTTATGTAATCCATCCACGGACGGCCATGGCAAGCTCTGCTTAACGTTGAAGGTTGAGCTGTGCGGCTGTTATTAATGTTATTATTAAGCCACGAAATGAGCCATTTTATGCAAATAAAATATTATTACAGACTATTGCTCAAGGAGCACAAAGTCTCTAACATTTTTTTTTACCACCTGCGGTATTTAAATTCTTATAATCTAGAATTTTTTTAAATGGATTTTTATTTTCAAACACATTCACATAACTATATGTATAACCTCGTGCTATTTTAATTTTTCTTATATTTTTTATTCTGTATAGAATCCAAACTTTGTTATTAGGTTTCATAAAAACAACAAAAATAGAGAGAATTATTTGATCACGAAGCAACAGCAGAACACTGACTCCTAAGTCACAAGTTTACCCTAGTTTAGGAGACAGGGTTTCCAATGATTGAGACACATTTTTAAATTCAAAACTGTATTGTAACCTAATTAATAAGTAACTATGTAACAAAGGTTTTTTGGTGTTCAATAAAGTTTTTATATTATTTATTTATTAAACCATTCTTCTATCTTTACAGACTTAAACCGAAGACGACAGTGTGGCTATCAGTTATATCTATTTAAAAATAAATTTTAGGTAAACAATATATATAAGGTTAAAAACATTAAATTAAAAAAAAAAACATATTCCTAACTATATAAGAGAATCTTTGCGAATTCACTCAAATTGCACGTAAATATGTCAATCCTTTCATGAAGTTCGTTCACTACTCGGATTGTTCTGGCCAATGATGTTTTCGCCAGTAGATTGGTCCTGGCTACTGGCACGGCTAGCAGGGGCTGGCACCGCCGCCTCCACACGTATCGGTCAGGTACGCTCAGTTTCAGGTGACGCAGCACACCCGGATTATGTGCTACACCGCGTAGTAATTCTACTAAATACGCGGCGAGTGTAAAGTCCCGTCGCGTCGTATTCTAAGCTCATTGTACCCGACCATGTCCAGCACAGTATAGTGTAGGGTACATTAAAAGGTAGAATGGATATACCCCGTACATTTTTGAATACAAGAGCCTTGTAAATTTATTTTGGACACGCTCCAACATGATACTGTACTTCGCTTCATGTGGAGCCTATATAACTGCACTATGTTCAAGATGACTCCTTACTCCTTGAGTGTGGTTATATTTGTAAACCCCTGTGAATGCCTGATTCTACTAATCAGTATTTAAATAAAGCATAGTTATGATTAAAAACCTTATGAATAACTCTATCACTATTTAAATCGGGTTCAAAACTATTCGATAATTATATTGACCGACAAAAGTTGCCACAAAACAAATATAAACCTTTTGCTATAAATAAAGAGTGAAAACCACTTTGTCGCCAAAGCCGGTCCAGAAAGTGGAGCATGCAAATATGTACGGGACTAGAACAAACTTTTATACTGATCTATTTTGCGCACAGCTCCCTGCCGGCTTCTACGAGATGTTCCCAACCAGCCTCAAAAGTCTTGAAAGCGGGCACGCTCGTTCCATCGCTTACCTCATATATCGCTAGCAATCAGGCGTGATCTAAGTAGCGGATCCATCCGTAATAATTAATCCATACTTCCATATCTATACTATATACTATATCCATACTTCCATACTAATATTATATGTAAATGCGCAAGTAACTCTGTCTGTCTGTTACCTTTTCACGCCTAAACCACTGAACCGATTTAGATGAAATTTGTCACTGGAATAGTTTAGAACCCTGGGAAGGACATAGGATAGTTTTTATCTCGGATTTCTAACGGGATCGGGATTTATGCGGGAAAAATCTCCCACGCGAACGAAGTCACGGGCAAAATACAGTTATCAATAAATACATATTTTTTTAGTGGAAGATTATTTTAAACCAATTAGGTTTAAAATAAATTGAGATAGGAAAGATTATACACTCAATCTTAAAATAAACCTAATCCTGAAATGAATAAGTAAAATGCCAAGAATTTTTCTTCCAACTGAGGAAAGGTCTCGCTAAATATGTATATTATATGTATATTCACATCATTTTTATTTTTATTTACAGAGTGATTGAGATGTCGTGACAGCTCTTAGAGAGGATGCTAATAATGATGGAAAGGTGACTGAGATTAAATAAGATTTAGCGACCTACTCGAATGTACGGCCAATATTAGACGAGACTGATTCAATCTGGACAAATTACGTTAACTCTTCAAGAGGCCTCCCAACATTGGAAGTACCTACTTTAGTGGAATCGAAAACGTAGTGGAAGGATGTTTTATGTACGCAGCTTTTTCGGAAATACCCGTTTTTGACCTCGATCACAACTGATAGTAAGCGACAGATGAGATCTACGATGGAACAACCGAGCCCAGAGGACAGGTAATATGTGGTAGTGAACACAGAAACCGACTCACAAATAATCGACTAATAAATTGATGTAAAATATACTATGTCCAGACTGACAGCTTTTAAAAATGTAATTTTTTTAAATGGGTTTGACGCAGTATGTGCACTTCACAAAATGTTGCACTTGACGCAAAATATGCATTTCGCATAATGTGCATTTCGTGTACCCATAGGTAAGTTGTTTGTTTATTATTTCACTTCTACTGCACATTAAGTACCTATATGAGGATTTTTTCGATTGTGACATTCCTCTGGATTAAAAACAAAAGACTTACACATGACTAGACACGTGCCATTCAAGGCATTATTGCATTGACAAGGATAGATCTTTTTAAGCTATTGCATAGCTTTTATCGCGGGCTTTGAGCGCTGCGACCGAATCAAGAAATCCCGTAACGAAAATAAACCTAACACCCCCCACTCCGACCGGCACAGCGGTGCGGCGTTGAAAGCCGTGCATCGTCTAACGTCGTTTCAGTTCGGCAGACTTCGGCATGGTGTTTGTGTGCGTGCGACTAGACGTATGCCTGTAGACTAGCTGCTATGAGCAGTTAGCAGCTAGTCTACACGCATACGTCTATAAGATAATAAAAATATTTTAAACAATTTTAACTTCTCATTTATTAAATTAAAAACATGTTTTCTTAGCGGTCACCACGCTCAAAAAGTGTAACTTGAATTAATATCAAAGAAAAAAAAATACTGCATAAATAAAATAAATAAATAAATATAATTGCATAAGTTGATAAAAAATGCTATGCAATAGCTTTACCGCGGCAGTCCGCGAGTGCCACACTAATTTTTTTTATAAGATGATGTTTAACTTTCACTTAGACTGATTTTTTGTTGATTTAAGCTGCCCTAGTCAAACAAAGTATTCCTCTTCTTAGGGTATCGATGGTAAGGATATTTTAGATTAAATTGGCCCAAAACTCAGCTACGCCAATTCGGCTCGCTGATGCAGACATAAAGTCGTCAGGAGTGCAAGTGACGGGGCATGTAGAACAAGATAGAATGTGAACCATTGTCTGTGGTGTCACGCTGCATATACATTTCAGATCTGAGCCATCTGAGAATCCCCATCTGTAGAGATTATCTTTGCTACGGCCGACTAGGGTACGCAATCAGTTGAGACATTTCCAAGCCGGCCACGGCAACACGTGCCCAGGTGATAGACTCTCAGATGGCTCTATGGAACCGTCAGGTGGTTAAGAAGTTCCCGCCAAACATCACACCTTGTACATACAAGAAAGGAGCCTCCCCGAGTGACGTACCATAATACCTGTGCTACGCTCGGCGCACCTTGGGCAATCGACCCCGTCGATTGGCTAATCCTCACACCAGGATGGCAAACATAACGAAGTATTAATGACAGCATCAAGAGCGGTCTCATACGTAAAAAAAAATATCAGTTTAATGGGATAAAAATACGGAGTTGAACTGTACCGTTTTGGCTACAGTTAAAAGTTTATGATAGTCTAAATCGACCCACTGAAGTGTGCAGTAGTGAGGCTTCCTTCTTTTGTCGGTCGGGCAGCAGTTCGGTTTTGATAATAAGTTGGTGCAGTTCGAACGAGCGAAACTTTTAATTGCTCACGGTTTTGAAAGTACGGTGTTCTTGAAACGGAGCCAAGAATTGGTTTCACCTTCTCAAATCTCAATGTTTTTATCGTATATCTCGTCCTTCAAAATTATGTAAGTCATAAAGTAAGTTTGATCTTAGCTTGGGTGCCAGAGGTCGAATAGTGATCTATGCAATTCTAACTATCTTTTAATTTAATAAGTACTGAATTCTTAAAATAAACAATAAACAAAATTTAAATGTATTTGAAAATTTTATTCCATAAAAAACAATACTTGTCAAAAAAACCAAGTCTCGCAACTCAGTTCTTCTACCGTAAAAAGTTGTGAGATCCATGTAATACCAAGTCGGTTATTCGATTATTCAGTCCCTACTGAAGGGACCTTCTTTCTGTCTTAAGTTGTTACGTAATTATCTAACCTAACAACATCTTATAGTGACCATATCAATATTAAAAATCTTTAAGGTTTTAAATAAATAGATTGACTCGGCCATCGCATGAAAACACAATATATCTCACAAGTAATACATACATATATAAATTAGGTTGTTTTTTGAAATTAAATTGTCGCTCTGCTTTGAGTCTTTTATTTATTTATTGCACAATGTACACGCAGTTTCAGGCATGGCTAATAACTAATGTATACAATGTGTAACGGAAACCCCATATCTATCCAAAAGGGCTGAAGACAACATCTGGTATGGAGTCTCTATGCACAATTTCAGCTCAAAATAACTGACTCAATGAATTGATACCAAATTATCGGTTTCATATATTTCTTGAATACCAACCATAACAAACGTGTCACAGCACTACGAGGGTCAATAACTTTCCACGTCACTTGCCAATAACAAGATAATTCTCTTCGTTCTTCTTAATTTGAAAAAGTCGGTCTCTGGTATCAGTGTATTGGTATTTGTAATAAGTTCTACATACGTAGACTTAGGATTACAAAACCCTTGCCATATCGTTTGCTATCATCCAAAGAAGCCATGCACTTGGTATGTATATACCCTTTAAATTACAGGTTGTATATTACCCTGTTAGGGCGCAGCAAATTAACTTAAAACTAACATGTTGCAAAGTAAGGTACATTGACCTTCGACTAATGGGGCTATTGGACACCTTTAAAACAGTTAAATTCAGACCGACGTAAAGGGCTATTCGAAAAAAAAACATTTCGGCTTTTTTCGGTGGGAAATTCATCAAGTGCTTCCTCTCTCAATGTGGGTGGTACGGAAGGGAGTGTCAGATTTCTACTGACTAAGGACCCACCCTGTTCCTTGAGTTACCCTTGCGGTCAGGAGCCACGGTATTGTTTGGTTTGGTATTATTTGAACATTCACGCAACCCTAGCTTTCTTTACAGGCTGAATTATAATTCTTTTTCTGGACTTACAAATCCTCATAGATATCCTTCGCCCTGCGGCCGGTGTAGGGGTCTTACAGACTCTAATTTACTTAAACCACCCCGTTACCCCTTCTCGTACTTGCGCCGGGTCCACGGACTGTAATACCGTAACCAACCCAGATCGATGCCATCCAAAGTAAACATAATGGAAAATAAAAATATTTGAACGAACCAGGGATCTGTAACTTAAAATAAACGGATGGGGTTGTCAACATTTTATGTTTGAGTAAACATCAATATGGAGTGCGGATATATTGGGAGAGCAAACTTTCCTCGGAATTTTCGACGATGTGAAGAGTACTTATAATTATTTATATTTGTATCAGTAAAACATTCCGCAAAAAACACACTGAAGTATTTTACCACGTTAAAAAAAAAATCCTAACCTCGATATTTCATGAGGCCATATTGATTCGGGCTTTGACGATGGCGGCCAACGTAAAATATTACTTGGCAAGTCCTGGAGAAACATTTGAAGTTTTAACAATTATTAGGGTACTTCTAGGCAAGCGTGCTTCATCTTCAAACAAAACACCGCTTACCATCAGGTGAGATGCTAGTCTACCCGGGAATGGAATATTTAGTTTAAATTAATATTTGACGGTAAAAGCTAAACTAAATTACAGTCCATAGTGCATAGCATATAGCTGTAGGAGTATTTATTTGCAAGCGTACTGGGTAGCCGTGCACTTTAATTTATCGGCGCGTGGTCCCCGTCACGGCATATCCAATTTAGCATGGCCGCGCGGACGGCACGCAAATTGTGTTTTATTGCGATGCACACAAGTTGCTCTCATGATCCCAATGGAGATTGACTGTGGACCGTATTAACTTTTGTTGATCGTACACAAAGGCTGTTTGTGGGGTTTTGGGTGCGAAACTTTACGTTACTTTTAACGTCCCTATCTGACATCAAGTAGCTTATACATTACGAAAATGATGACATGTTAAACTGTTATTTAATAAAAAATTGGCAATATAAATATAATTTACCATCCAGTTATTTATTTATTTAAACTTTATGTACAAAAGTGGTAAATGGGTGGATTTAACGCAATATAGCATTCTCTCTTATCATTCTTAGAAACCAAAACAGTTGGTTATACAAACTGTTTTGTTCCAACTGTTCAACCAAAACAGTTGGTTTGAAATACAATCACCCGTATTGAGAATTTGAGATACTTATCTCACCACTTCGCTCGCAGACAAAGCCGCTAGCAAAGTTTGTTTTAATCAAGGTTATAACTAAGTAAATGTATACTTAATAAATCCATACCAATCTAATACTTCGAAAAAATATCTAGAGTTAACTCCGCTAAAAAAAATGTTTATTCTTGCATGCAGTATGCATCACTTTTGCATGTGCATATATTTGCGTGGGAGAATGAAAATCTGGTTTGTAGCGGAGTTACCACTAGATATTTTCCAAAGTATTAGTTTGGTATGGATTCCACGAAGTTACGCTTGATTTCATTATGTATATAACCAACTAGTTATTATATTTTCCTGCAAAATCCAACTAGCACGAAACGCGACCTAGGATACACAAGGGAAATATCAGACAACATTTTTCTTACAGGATAAAAACTTTTAGTACAAACCTGGCTAATAAAGACGCGTCCAGCGTCTGCGGTTGTCGCGCGTCTACGACGATGACGTGCGGTTGTTTGGCGTCGGAGTCGCGTCGCAGCGTGTCGAGCGCGTCGCGAGCACTTCGCACTGAGCGCGCCTCGCCACCCGTCCGCGCGACGGCTCCGCACGCTGCCGCGCAAACGCGCGATTGTCGCTCCGGGAACACGCATAGTAACTGCCAAAAAATGAGTATGACATACAATTTATATCTACAATATACGTACACTAATTCATATACAGGTTTTTATAAGTGAAGATTTTTAATAGTAGAGAATCCTACAAAATTTTGACAGACCTTAAGTTCCATAGTTAAACTGTTCTTCTCTCCGTTTGACTTCAGTTTTACTACCATAGTAATGAATGTAATGAAGCGTCAATAGCTTAATGGGTAAGCTGTTGATCTTGTGATCGAGAAGTCGCGGGTCGAACCCCACCCATTATTGTCATGAACCCACTCCAGACACAAGCATTTTTAATTTTTTAGCTTAGTTGGAGGGGTTAACAAGATTGCTAGTAATGTGAATTCAGCCCACATTGCTAGTTATCTTTAAAAAAAATGCATAACTATACAATAAAACTGTAAACCTCTACTACACATTTCAACTGAAAACCAGCGCTGGATGTCTTTCGCCCAGCATAATTAGGTATGCGAAGTTGGTTACCCTTTCGTTCGGACGTGCTCAGCGCAATTTTTGTTGTTATTTTGAACTTTTTTACGTATGGTTTACAATCAATATCTAAGAATATATTAATTATTTAGACTGTATTAATTTATATACTTGTTTATTTATACTCTTTCCGATACATTCCAAACATGTCTGTGTCGCGTACTCGACATTTTCTTGACTTGCTAAATCTGTCGCGAAACCAGGTATTGATCAATCAAACTCAAAAATGTTTTATTGCATTATTTCTCGTTATATATGTTTATAACATTTTCGGCGTCTTATTCTAAGTAGGTATACAACGTGTAACGGAAACCCCATATATATCCAAAAGGGCAGAAGACAACATCTGGTATGGAGTCTCTATGCTTAATTGGAATTGATACCAAATTATCGGATCAATCACAACAAACGTGTCACAGCACTACAAGGGTCAATAACTTTCACGTCACTTGCCAATAACATGATAATTCTGTTCGTTCTTCTTAATTTGAAATTTTCGGTCTCTGGTATCAATGTATTGATATTTCTAATAAGTTCCACACGTGTTGACATAGGATTACAAAACCCTTGCCATATCGTTTGTTATCATCCAAAGAAGCCGTGCACTGGGTATGTATATACTCTTTAAATTACACGTTGTATACTTACATGCCTGGGCCGAAACGAAGCATCGCTATTAAAATTTTAAAGAGAAAAGTATTGACTTGTGTAATGGATAAACTCTAAAACTACTAAACAGATTTCAAACATTTTTTCACCAATATAAAGCTAAATTATCAGTAAGTAACATAGGCTACATTAATTTCGCTGAAAAATACCTACTTCTGAGCGACGACGCGAGCTAGTGATACAATAAATGCGAAAGTTTAGACGTAAAGATATTCGTTATATTCGACCTATTGATGTTCGTTACTCATTCACGCGAAAACGGCTGGTCTGGGTGATATTTGGTATAGCAATACTTAGTCTAAAATAGCGTATGCCCAGTAAATGTGCGAAATTTACAAATGATCGAAGTCGCGGGCCACAGCTAGTATAGTGTGTAAAGTTAAATCTTCAAAGTAAATATTTAAATAAGCACTTTCCCTTTTAGCCCTTTTCATTTAAATTTCGTTGCGAAATTCTATAGGGTTACATAGTCGAATCAATTTTATAGTATCACCCTTTGAACTCCAAGCCACTGTTAGGGTTACAGCCTTCTCTTTCTTTGACTCTATTGTCTCTCTTTCCCAAACGAAGCTCACCGCGTCTGGCTTTGTTTTGTTCCATTCTCATTCACTCACAAAAATTCAGTTCATTCCATGAACGATTTTTTCATTCATGGCGTGTTTTCAATGTATTGGGATTGTCAGAATAGGCGGTATAGCTTTCTATTGTTTATGATAAAAATATGCCGTGACGTTCAACTACATAAATGGACCCTGGGTTCTAGTGTTTTCGGTTTTTTAAGGAGCTACGGAACAATGTGGAAATAAATATTTTTAAGAATTGATCACCAAAATGTTAACCAATGAAGGTTTTCTGAAAAATTTAAACCACCAGTTGGCGCTATTAAAAAATAAAAATAAAATAAAATGCATTTAATTCAAGTAACTTAACTCATATAAGATTAACAAAATCAGAAACACACACACCAAATATTATTTTCAAAGAATAAATTAAAATGAAAATGACAATTACAAAAAAAAGAACTAAATGAAATAAAAATGTCAATAAAAAACAATAAAATGAATAAAATAAAATAGTCATAATTAATTTTTCTATAATTAAAAATGCTATAATTGAATAAAAAAAGATATTTATATTGAGGCGAAAGGTATTCTTCTTTGGAAACGAATCTTTGATGTATACATGACATTGATGTCAAAAAACTTAAGCATTTGACAGGTGCCTGGACCTGATGCCTCAGTGCTGCTGCCTGGTGGATTTTATTACAGAAAATCCTCATTTCTGTAAAAAAGGACGGTCGTATCTTTCTTGGTTTTATCAGCTTCGCGCACGTCTGTTCAGCATCATCATTTCAAACTCTGGACTACTACTGAGATTTTTTTAAAAGAAATACCCAATAGCACTTTTTGCCTGACCCGGGAATAGAAACCAAGACCTCATGCTCAGCAGTCACGCTTGCGATCACTGGACCAACGAGGCAGTTTCGTTTAGCGTCTTTGTGGATATCAATCATTAATGCTGGGGTCGAAAATTTTAGTGACGTAATCAATTAGAAAGCTCCGTTCTCACGAAAAGGGATTCGTGAGGGAAATATCTCAGCCCCATGAATAATTATTAAACAATTATGACACCTCTAAAGTATGGTGATTTGATTAGTAAATATTCAAAATACCCGATATAACATAATTTTAGAACGAATATCATAGAACAATATTTATAAAAAATTCTACAGTGTTTCGAATGAACCGGTCAGGTGCATGTCCGGCCACTTAGTGTATTGTTCTGTAGGAAGACACAACCCTAAAACTACAAACCATGGATTTTGTTTTTGACTACCTACCATTACAACTTTGAAAATGTACTGAGTTTGGAACCTTTTCTATGGGATGATAATTTTTTTGTAAGCCTACTGATGCGAATCGCCTCTATCTACGAGTACCCTATACCATAAGTTGGCCAACTATTATTCATTACTTTATTTTCCTAGTACACGGTAATAGTTTTATTTTTATCATCGCTATAAGTACTATGGTACAAATATAACTGTTTTACTACTGCCAACACTGCGCGATTCTCTACTATTCAAAATCTTCACTAATAAAAACCGGTAAATTAATGAAAGAACAGGAAATAACTGAAAATTGAATAGCGCTGTAATTTTCAAAAGACGTCGACAACGAATAAATTATTCTAGATTGTTAAAGACCGTCTATGAAAACCTTTACAATTCACCGCTACATTTTAGGTAAACTTATTTTTCGACATTATGCTGAGCACGTAATTAGGTATATTTTTTTTGCTATCCTGCCCGGAAACAACCTTTTTAAAAAAAGATGTAAGCGATCTGAAGAGAATACCTAAACTGAAACAGTCATGTTTCTTGTCTTCAATGTTACATCGTTTCTGTTATTTGTAATTTTATTGAAAACTGGCTTCTACTCCCGGCTTCACTCACTTGAAAGTTTTTATTTTCAGATTAAAATACTTTTAATCTGAAAATAAAAACTTTCATACCTATATCCTTCGTGAAAGTGTAACAGATACACAGAGTTGCTTTTGCATTTGTTGCGGGAATGATCTAACGAGATACCGCGGCCCCGGAACTTAAGGGCAGCTGAAGGAGCAGGGTGGGTTTTTAGTCATTAGAAGTCTGACACTCCCTTCCGCTCCACACCACACAGAGCGGGAAAAGTCAATCGATGATTTTCCCACCCGGATAAAAAAAGGCATATACCCATTTACGCTCATTGAAAATTTCACCTGTGTGCCAATTACGTTTTATGAGATATAGCCCGCTGATAAATGGACGGTCAGTGGATGCTTAACACTAGAGTTCCATCGGTAACCTTTAGGGAACATAACCCTCAAAACCATCAAATAAACACTTGTCTTCACTACACCCGTAAATACTAGGCTTTTTGTCAGGGTCGGAAAATCATCGAATGTCTCTTTCCTCTGGGGATGGAGCAGAAGCGAGTGTCAGACTTCTACTGACTAAAAACTCACCCTGCTCTTTTAGTTACCCTTGTGGGCCACGGTGTCTCGTTAGAAAATTCCTGCCACCTTGTCAGGATCAAAAACTAGCCAAAGTTTTCAAAACGGAATATTAAAAAAAAATGGTAGGTACCTAAACGTTTACGTTTCCCGGTATGGTTTATGTAAACGTTTAGGTACCTACTATTTTTTTCCCAGTGTGGTTTACGCTTTCGTAGTTCCATAACAACATAAAATATAAAGCAGAATACTCACAAAGGTGGCCATTCTGTACTTTTAGTCCAATTAAAAGACACCGCATTCCGCGTTACCACAGATTGTGTTAAAATAATTAAATTAACGGTGTTGCCAGCGTTAATTGCTAATGGCAGTTGGCAATACAGTTCCATTGCTTTTACAGTGTACATTATAAAAGGAATGTTGTCATAACGAGCTTGTAACAAATCAGCGAAGCGTTCTTGTTATATATCGTTTTGGTTCCGCATGTTATGGAACTTGGTTTAACCCTGTTTCAACTGTATTTGTTATACTCGTTACTTTTTAGAATAATCTTACCAGAAAACATGTGTTGGGGTGCCAGTCGATTGGACATGTAAATGACGATTAATCTTAACTAATGTATCAATTAAAATGTTGGGAATTTTGAGAGTTTTGGTATATTATTTAAGATCTCATCACTATAACCAGTGCAACAAATCGAAAATATATAATACTCGTAAATTAACCATTTATTGGTTTACCTTGGGCAAAGCTACCCCAGCTTTACCTCAGGCCTAATACTACAAAGACTAAACCTGATATAATTTGCTAGACCTTCCGCTTTTGTACGTCACAAAACATCCTACCAACTAACCCTTTTCCTAAGGAACCCAAATTTGCTCTATATTTATAATTCGCAAGTGTCAAGTAACAACGAGTTAGTGAAATCTTATACCGATTAGTTTTAATTGCAGCATAAATATTTGATGCTCTGTTACATAAGACGGGTACAGACTACGAGGCGTTTTAATCATCCTAGTAGTTTTGTTCATTTGGCTTAACGGTAGTGGTAATATGGGGTTATCCCGAAACTTATTGGGTTGGGAAACTGTTTTTTTTTTTGTTATTTTTGTACTTAACATAACATTGTAATTCTTTTTTTGAGATAATTAGCAATGTGGGTAGAATTCACATTACTAGCAACCTTTTTAATTCCTCCAACTAATTTAAATATGCTTGTGTCTGGACTAGGTTTACCGCAACAGTGTACCGCGGGCGGGGTTGTGTCTGGACTAGGTTTACCGCAACAGTGTACCGCGGGCGGGGTTGTGTCTGGACTAGGTTTACCGCAACAGTGTACCGCGGGCGGGGTTCGAAACTGCGAACCCTCGATCGGGAAGAAACATCTTAGCCATTAGGCTACTGACGGTTTTCATTGCTTGAATACTTTGGTAGTACAAAAGCTATGCCAACGAGATTTATAGAGTACATCGATATACGTTACTAGCTGCTGCACGCGACTTGATTCGCGAAAGATTTTCGCACACTTCTCTGGAATAAAAAAGCATGTGTACCGTCGAGACTATAATAACAATCTCTGAGCCAAAATTCGAGATAAGTTTGGTTATTTTGGCGTGATTGAGTAACAAACAAACATTAAAATTTTCACAGGTAAGTACATTTTTAGTATAAACAGATCCTGATAATAATTTGTTCAGAATCGACACCAATTTCTTGTTCACAACCTATGTTTAAATAAAAAAATTACGAGTACCTTCATAATACATAATATGTGAAATTTTATAGGTAACTAGATTCTTTAGATGTCTGAGGATAAATATTTGACACGTGTCCTCATTTATATGTACAAAAAATAAGGTCGTATTTTTTCTTCAGCAATTTTAAAAGATCCTTCTGTCGTTGAAGATATCCAATAAGAACGTCGCACGTCTAGGCAATCAGCCCGGTTTCCAATCGAACCAACTGGTTTCTTGTAAAGCCAAACACTTTAGACATAGTTGACGTGTGCTATTTTCGTAGAGCGCGTGTACAAGAGGAAAGGGTCCGTCCATGTATTATGGAAGCCGACTTTTACTTTTTTGGACTTCGTAGTACGTTTTATATGTTGTGTTAGAAAGTTAGAGTACAGTTAGAAAGAAGATCCAAAAAATAAATCATGTACAACTTCGGGAAAGTTGCATCTTCTAATGTCGAAAGGATGAGATATCTCCTTAACTTCCCTAATTAGTAACCTACATAATTTAGTTTTTCACCCGTGATTAACAGACAGGTATAGAGACAGACCTATGACCTATCAGGACCATCAGGACTATCAGGACTATGTCAGTAACATCATAAAAAACAACTTTTGTTCTATGAATTTTTAGAAAACTTAATACATTTATCAAAAACAAACCTTCAAGATCCCCTCCGCTGCCTTTCGTACTATCAGTTTACCTACATTACTAGCGCTCTCTTTTGCTTTACAGTCTGCGTAACATTTTCGGTTAAGAGCTTATTACATTTTCATAGAGAGATTTATTACAATAAGTTTGGATTTCTAAAATTGGCGATAAATAAAAGGGTTGGCTTACCTCTAGCGGCTCGGGCGGCGAGTACAGCATAGCATTGGGGATATGCGCAGGCGGCGGCGACCTGTTCTGCAAAGAGATACTTCTGTGTAATATACATTAAAATTACATTCACCTATTATAAACAAATACACAGGATTTAATCAGGCGTTACTTTGCAGAAATGCATACCTAACTAGTACTTTAGAAAAATACACAGTGTTAATTCCGCCAACAAATGAATACCGAAATAATAATTAATAAAAATTTTTTTGGCACAATTTAAACTAGATATTTTTCTTTTTATAAAAATACACAAGGTTATAATTCGGTGTCATCTAGTTTAAATGTACGAAAAAAACTACAGTAAATAAAAAACCTATTACCAATTTTCAAAATAAACACTCTGCCTGTACCAAAAAAACGTTATTTCGTTCTTTTTCTTTCTTAAATTTACACTTTTTTTTAACACTTTTTTGTACTGAAAGTATGTGCGACTTGTTTTAATGCACGAAGCAGACGCATGCCAATTACAATTGCGCGTACGCACTATGCTTGGAAAACTACCAAAATGTTTGACTATGAAACTCTGTTTGTCCATCTTGTTCAATGTCTTGTTACACCAAAGTAGCATTATCTATGTACAATTACTTATACAGAGTTTACGCTATACTACGCTATATTTTATGATAAGATTGTATTGACCAGTATCATTCCCAACTAGCACAAATGGGCTGCATTAGGGCTTTGGAGCGTATCCGATTATTACTTATGGTAATAGACGTAAGCGCTAGAGCGTCTACTACAGACTTAAAGCAGCCGCTTTAGCGCTATTTGGGCGCCATTTTATGCAACCTAAATTTCCATTTAACCTGCACAACGGTTGCATAAAGGTTCCTTAATAGCTATAACGATTTATTAACGCTATACTAAAGCTCTCATAGTGCTACTTTTGAATGATTTTGAACTACTTTGAACGAATGAATTGATTATAGTTCTTTATTGTATATCTTCAGTTGACATTATTTGTAATATTTTGGTAAAGTGTTTTCGTCGCCATCATGAAAATAAAACAAAAAGAAGTAAAAGTTTATATTCTGTATTAGCAAGATATATAAAGATACTTAAAACGCTGTCCAGTTTACTGTAGATATATAAGATAATTTTCGAGTAATTTTAACACGCTTTTATGATATTTAAAAAATTAACAAAAGATATGTGATATTTTTTATTTGTTATACAGAATAAATTTTATTTCCGTATTTTTACGTGTCGATAACTTACTATTTGCAAGTGGCCGATTGTTTACCGGTACATTTAATGCACATTTAACTGAAAAACCAATGTATATCAACTCAATTTTGCAAGTGAATTATAAGTTTTCTTAAAAAATCATGGCGTCATTGTAATGTAGTCATAACCTGCAGTTTTAGCTCTAATAACTCCCTTTTGAGAATCATAGCGCTAATTTTCACCCTTCTAACGCTTCCAGTGATTTTTGTTCCCCTAGTGCAACTCACAGCCACAAAAAGCTACTATTTTCCTGTTTTTGAGGTTATAAGATCTAGTTACGTACTTAATCCTTTAGCATCCATTTTTATTAAATGTTTTATAATAGTTACAAAAGCGGCTGTAAAATGGCGACTGGATTGAGCCTGCAAGGAATGACTATTGCTACTAAAGGCCTTAGTTACACTGATGATTTTTTTGTAACTATAGTATGCATAAGAGTTTCTATTATTTCTATAATGAAACTTATAGTAGTATAATAGTGGTTACTATAACTTATAAAAGTTACAATGGAAACCACTGTGCAGCTGTGAGTGGCAGAATGACCTTCGTAACTCTCATATAAAGGTGTAAGTGGTAAATGAGTTCTACCGTGGACTACTGTGAAGGCTAGGGTAGTATTTGATTCAGCTTATAGCACCTTAAGTAACTTTTATAGCTAAAGACGTTTAAGGATGCAGATATGCAACTTTGAGTTGCTTTTTGAACCCTTAAACCGCTATTTTACAGCCGAAAGTAACAAAATAGGCTGCAATAGGGTAGTTTCTTAAAATATTTTATTTAGTCCATCACGTAGTTTAACAAAAAACATTAGACACATATTTTTAATTTTTTCACGGTATTGAAAAGTTAAGACGATACAGTGAATTGAAATTTCGCGTGACGTCACACCTCGGTATAATTCTTAGCAAGGTGTGACGTCAGCAGCCCCCACTCCTGTACTTTGAAGCTTTCCATCTTTGTGAATTTTTCTTGACTTGAAAAAGCAAAAAATACGTGACCAATATTTTTTGATAATCTACCTAATGGAGTAAATAAAATAATGATTTTGTAACACAGGAAACTACCCTATTTCCACTAATGTGCTCGTTGGGTTAGAACTTAAACCGGGATATTTACCATGTGTATTAATTATTAATGGGAAACTCGAAGAAATAAAAACACATGGGTTTATTCATCTCGTTTTAAGTTCTAATGATACTGTTAGTGACCATGTCTGTTTAAAAACTTATATGAATTGTCCAGTTTACAACTTCTTACAGCAAAGAACAGAGAAGCCTTAGAAAACTTTTTATAAGAAACTTCCCAAAAGTTATACATTAATTCTCTAGTCAATATGGTTCAATACAAGTTCTTTTTGATGCTCGGTCACATTTTAAGAATTGAGAAGGGTTGGTATAGGGGTAAGTTAATTTTCTTGCGTATCGGTTATATTAATTTCAAGTTAACTTTGGATAGCGACTATATTTAATTCTATAAATAAATTTTGTAGGAGAAATTAACTCTTGCTTAATTATATACAACTGTTTGAAGAAGGTAATCAGTGTTTAAATCGAGGATACAGATTGGCATACTATGGTTTTTAGAAATTAATAAAATCATACCTTTAATTTAAAAAAATCTGACTGACTCTATGTAAGACAGACAGACAGACAGACAAACATTTTACTGATTGAATTTTTGGCATCAGTATCGATCCCTAATCACCCCCTGTTAGTTATTTTGTAAATATATTTCATGTACAGAATTGACCTCTCTACAGATTTATTATATGTAATATTAATCACCTACCTATCATCATATAACGTGTCCACTGTTCGGACCCAGACCGTCTCTATACGAGAAGAACTAGGCCGTAATTCATGACGCGAACCCGATGCGGGTTAGTAGATGTTGTATGTGAAGGAATTTACGAAACTAATTCACTCCGGTTATTTCTAATTATAACTCAAAATTTGGTATTTTTAGGGTTCCGTACCCAAAGGGTAAAAAGGGGACCCTATTACAAAGCTCCAATATCTGTCTGTCTGTCACCAGGCTTTATCTCATGAACCGTGATAGCTAGACAGTTGAAATTTTCACGGAAGATGTATTTCTGTTGCCGTTATAACAACAAATAATAAAAAAAATATTTAAGGGGGGCTCCCATACAACAAACGTGTTTATTTTCCTTTTGTTGTAGATAATGGTACGGAACCCTTCGTGCGCGGGTCCGATTCGCACATGGCCGATTTTTTTAGTTTATCGTATATTTGAGGTCACATTTTGCACTGTGCATAAAATAAACCTTTAAAAGTGCCAGATATACTCGAATTTTAATGCAAATAAAATCTAAGAACATCCTTGACTCCGTTCAAATATGAATTACCCCATACTTTATTATCAAATGTCAAAATAAATAAATAAATAATTTAAAACACTTTTAAAACACACTCACTCTTCTATAATCCTTATATAATATGTATATGCAGTAGAATCTCATTAATCCAGCCTTTTAAAAATTAGTGGGTGCCGGATTATTGGAATGTTCGGATTATAATATAATATAATATACAATAATATAATCTTTATTTGGAACACAGCCATAAAATTACATGTGTCTTAATATCTAGAATAAGTAGGTACAATAATTTAAAGGAGATACATAGCCTGCTGCCTCCCAAACTAGACAAAGACCTGTATCTTGGGAGGCAGTAAAAACAGAATTTTTATCTTTGCTGATAGCCCGTGTAAGACGGTGTAAACTTTAAAAAAATATTATTAAATAAAAAGAAAAGAGAACAAATTAAAAAAAAAATACAGGTAATCAAAAACAAGAACAAATAATAAAATTTTAATTAGATATATAGATTGTCGTTTATTACTATGTGAGTGTTTGTATATGTGTGCGTATGTGTGTGGGTGTGTGTTTGTGTGTGGGTGTTACTGGAATATATTGAAAAGTGTATTACATAAAGGATTTCGTAAAGGGAATATACTTGTATTCATCAATCACATGTTTTTTAAGACAAGAAGCGCGACCAGAGGGTTGCCGGTTAAGTGGCCCTGTTATAGGTCTCTATCGGTCGCAAAGGTCCTCTGAACGCCAATATATAAAAAAAAATTAAAAAATATTTATGGCAACTAGGCCCAATTGTTAGTAACAATACTCTTATAAACTATGTTAGTAGACAATACAAAAAAAGACAATAAAAACAAGTAGAAACTCAGTAAAGACGCTAGAGTGTATCTAGCGTCTATGTTGACCGGACCAGCAGTGACATAGCGTGTGAAAACCAGGGTAAGTCGTACTTGTCCGCCAATATACTCCGGATGCCGTTGGAGCTGGACCGCACTCTCGACAAAATACAATAGCTCAAAAAATATCGAATTGTCTGGCCAGTGTGCTGTTGGTCTACCTACGCTGCTTTTAAAGCAAGGTCTCCATGTCAACACACGGCAACCCCATGTGTCCTCTTTTTGGCGCCACATAATCATAATTATGTTGGACTCATATCCATACTGTATGGTCTTATGATAAACTAAAAGATAGTGACATTCTAAATTACTCTTTCTTACTCAAATTTCATGGTCAAAATTAAACTGGTTTTGAAGGATTTTCGAGCGTATAGCAGTCACAAGCTTTTTTTCGGGTGCATGAAATCATCGAAAGACTTCTCCGCTCTGGGTGAAGTGGAAGGGAGTGTGACATTTCTACTAACTAAAAGCAGCTGAAGAAGCAGGGTAGCTCCGTGTTCCTTCAGCTGCTCTTGGATTCCTGGGCCGTGGTATATCGTTAGAACATTCCCGCAACTCTGGAGCAGTCGCAGGTTGCAGCTGAAAATCAGAGTCAGGTGGCATATTTTCTCTTGCTATTAAAATCTTTATTTGTTTATTTTAGGATGATTTTAATCCCAATAAAGGAATTTTTCGTTCTTTAAAATCTCAAGATGTACGTTCCTTTACATCTTAGGGCTAAACTAAATGATGGTATCATAATAATCTGCGTGGGTGAAGCCTAAGATGGGCTTTTTACTGCGTCATTTGATTCGCTTCGATTCGATCAATCAAAATACCTGAACATTCAGAATTACAGGTTCAATAGGTCGAGTGATACAATGTGCGTCGTATATATTATAGTCTGTTGTTAAGATACTTCTTTGTTAGGTACTGAGTTTACATTTTTATCATTTAGCTACAATCACAGCATTTAAATACAATCGAACATTATAGAGTTTGGAGCACCAAACCCTATAATGTTTCGATTGTAAGTTTATTCCAATAATGATATATTTACAAAGCTCATTCTGTACATGCAAATATAAAAAAGGAGAGCAAAGGCTTTATGCCCAATAAAGATATTATAATAATGTGAAAAGTGCCGAGACGTAAATAATTCTAAGTGCCTACTTCACGTTCCAACTACTTATGTCTCCCACTACTGTGTTCTATTTTGTAGTAAGATATCGATGTTCTAAATAACTAAATTATCTTATCTTAATTAAATTAGTTAGTTTATGAGTATATACTATTAATATCACAAAATTGATTTGCGAATGAAGAGCAGCGATAACGTCTAAGTAGTTGACCATCCTATCTGCAGTGTTTTATGAACAACAACGATTCTGAAAAGTTTACAATGTTCCAAATAATTGTGAGTTATTATTACCTCACTAGGTTCTGCTCGCGACTTCGTTCGTGTGGGGGGGTGGGGGGTTTCCACATAAATGCGGATTCCGTGAGAATTCTGAGATAAAAAGTAGCTTATGTGTTATTGCAGGATGTTAACTACTTACTTACCAAATTTTATTCAGTACCATACAATATTTTTGCGTGAAAGAGTTACAAACATCCATACATCTCTATACATACATCCTCACAAATTTTCGCATTTATAATATTAGTAAAAAGATAAGATAAGATAGTTGACAAAAGCAACCATATTTTTTTCTATTGTTTTAGTGGAGATTCTTAGCAATATTTTGGACTTTTAGATAATTACTGAAACATTTTCATTATGTCTTGGCGCCCAGCCTAGTGGTGACCTGAGCTACCAATGGTTGGATGGTGTTCTAAGCAAAGAATTGAAAATGAAATGCTCCTTATTTGCCAATTATTATGGCAGTTTATAAGGTTTAATCATTTACTGATTTATTAATTTATTATAAACTGAGCCACACGTATTTTTGACGACACGAATAGACTGAAACAGGATAGCTACGCGGTCGGTAGCGATTTGAATGTTATATTTCTTTTAAAATTGAATAGAATATTTCTTATTGAAAACACCATATGTTATGTATTTATTTTCGGTGACACAATGGGCGGCCTTATCGATTTGAAAAATATTTTTTTTTTACCTTGCCAAGATACCATGTGTTTTATATATTGCTATCCATACCAGAAACATGGCATTTTGGCAAATGTAGCAAAGGTTCGGACAGTTCTATCTTTACTAATTAAATCTGTATTATCAAAAATACTAAAATGACCAGCCTATCAGTCAATTTGACACCTTATCCAAACCCACAAAATTATTTAGAACAGTCGTAAACTCCGCGTCTGCCTTAAGAAAGCCCCGGGGTAATCTAACGCGGTTACAGAAATGAGGGCGTATTACTGGAACTGGATTCCGGGATAGTGTTCCCGGCGGAGAGTCCGGGTTATCCCCGGGGGCTATATACGGGAGCGCATGAGTGCCTCTCTGATCTGATTATGGCTTACGTTCCGGAGCTGTGAGGAGCTATTTAGAAAATTAGAGCGAGGAATTTAAAATGGTGTTTTATAGTGTGATGATATGTTAGTGCCGATATGTTATAGATGTGGTATCATATAGTATAGATATGCATTTAAGTAATCCTATTGTGTATGTTTCTCTTTAACCTACTTAACGAAATGGAGGAGGTTGAATTCGACTACTTTTTGTGCGGCTTTTAACGATATTTTTGGTGATTCTGTTTTTGTAAATAGTATAAAGCAGTTAATAGTTTTTATGTAGTGTTGAATTTTATGAAGTTGGTCTGCCATGTTATCCAAGTAGATCAATAAATAAAATGCATTTACTTCGAGTAACAATTACTCTTACAGTTAGCACACACACTCACAATTACGAACATCACTACATAATGATTATTAGAATTCACTTTAGGTTACTATTCTATTATTGATTCATTCATGCACAGATTTCGTTCCACACTAAAGGTTTACTTATCTTGTATGGGAATAAACACATGCCGCATGCATCTTGAAACGTGACGATGGCAAAAGACCAAACTTTTGCCATCGTCACGTTTCAAGATTTTGATAAGTGGCAATAGACGAGAGGTCGCGGTTCGAACTCCACCTTTTATATTATTGACGTGAACCCACTCCAGACACAAGCATATTTAGCTTAGTTGGAAGGGTTAACAAGATTGCTAGTAATGTGAATTCTACCCACATTAACAGATCTCATTAAAAATAGTTATTATTATTATCATATTGCACCTCCCACACTATCTCTTCACCGCACATGGATGACTAGTAGAGAATGCCTAAGGCATTAAGTCTGCATTTGTACCTATGTACATGAAGTGTAAATAAATAAATATTACAATCTGTATATTGGCATAGATACGTGCAGCCTCTATTCTCAAGTCTCAAGAGAACAATGGCCACAAATCGGCTATAATTGACAGTCATTAGCCTTTGTTTCGGCTATGAATGGTTTAACTTACCGTTTGATCTGTATTAGGATTAAGTGGCTGTATTGTCTCCGAATTAAACTGAGATGATATTAAGAGTATTCAATCACTTCTGACTTTATTTTATGTAAAGAATTTTTGAGTCGTAATCTCTTATTTGATACGTCTTCTTCATCGAATCGATGCTAGTAATAATTTAAATATTATGATGTGCCTAGTTACGCTGGTTGCGACCTCAGTGCCACTCAGTGGCATTTATAAGGTCGTTAAAGGTGCACGTATTTGGCACTTTGGACACTCCAGCAGATGATGTATTTGATTTGAATAATTAGATGTTAGATTTTTTTTTGTTATAAAAATCTTAACAATTGTTAATATAACTATATATATATACAACGTGTAGTTTAAAGGGTATATACATACCGATTGCACAGCTTTTTTGGATGATAACAAACGATATGGCAAGGGTTTTCTAATCCTATGTCTACATGTGTGGAGCATATTAGAAATTTATAATACCAGGGGCCGAATTTTTCAAATTAAGAAGAACGAAGAGAATTATCGTTTTATTGGCAAGTGACGTGGAAAGTGATGACCCTCATAGTGCTGTGACACGTTTGTTATTACTGGTATTCAAGAAACATAATATTATGAAACCAATAATTTGGGGTCAATTCTGTGAGTCATTTATTTTGAGCTGAAACTTTGCATAGAGACTCCATACCAGATGTTGTCTTCAGTCCTTTTGGATAGATATGGGGTTTCCGTTACACGTTGTATATGTACTGTGAGCATACATGAATTGGAGCAGTCCCAATCATTATTTGCTTAGTCTTTTTACAACTATATTGTGGTCAGCTTCCAGTCTAGTTGGAAGCAGCTGAGTACTAGTGCTTTACATGGAGCGACCGCCTACTTAACTCCTCAACCCATGCTGGGTACCACGATACCCCGTGACGAGACCAGTGGAGCAGCCCCAAGTTACATTAGTTCTTGTGTAAGGGTCAATGTAGGTATGTGTGTAATGTATTTTACACTAAGCTAAATATTCTCAGCCATATAGGTATATCTTTTAGGTAAAGCAAGCTTGTCGAGCTCGGTTCGAAGATGGGTGAACATCTAATATGTAATCGATAGTCAGCTGTTTATTGCCGATGTGACCTTGAACGTACTTTACGAGGCGTGGAAGAATTGCCGCCTTGGTGAAATATGTATATACATACTTTTGTATGAGGTTATGCTTATGTCTTTATAGAAGTACCACGAGTATGGCTTCCGCCGTGGTCTGTCGACCGGATATCTTCCTGTGTATGTTGCACACTGCTGGGGCGAGGCCATTGAATAACGCGGCGAAGCACTTGCTGCATCCCTCGACATCTCAAAGGCTTTTGACAGGGTTTGGCACGCTAGTCTGCTGAGCAAGCTTCATGGGTACGGAGTCCCTGTTGGCTTATGCTACTGGATTTCTGACTTATTGAGTTAACTGTCGATCTGAGCGGTCATCGATAGCTGAGCATCGTTCCTCAGGGGTCTGTTCTCTCTGCGAGTCTATTTCTGCTTCATATCAATGACCTGCTTCACCGAGGAGTTGTTGGGTACGCGGATGTTAGCACAGCACAGAGATACTTGTCCAGAGCCAGAGTTGGCAGGGATGAAATACCCATTCTTAGAAAGGCCATGGTAGAGCGGATGAATTTGAACATATATCTCGTTTCCCAATGGGGCTAAGACAATCTGGTCAAATTCAACGTGATAAAGTCCACGAACAAAGCTCCATGGGACTGCTAGTTTATAATGTAGGTACATAGTGTCACTTAATGAATTTAACTGATATATTCAGTAAATATCTTACGATATATTACTTTACAAGTATTATTTATTTATTTACACTTTATGCACATTGGTACAAAGGCGGACTTAATGCCGTAGGCATTCTCTACCAGTTAACCATGAGTGGTGAAGAGATAGTGTGGGAGGTGCAGTATGTACGTGAAAAGTAAAATTAGAAAAAATATATTCAAAAAAATAGAAATCTACATAAATAATATATATGAATAAATACTTATATAAATACATACAAATATATATTATATACTTAAGAAGCAAATGAAAACTAAATGTAGAAATTCTGCTTATTGGTGTAGAAAATAGGTCCGCATATTCTTTTTAAATGCATAGCGACTGTCAGCCGTCCAGACCTCGAGAGGAAGTGCATTCCAGAGGAGAATCGACTGGATATGAAAAGAAGAATGAATAAAGTCAGAAGAGAAGAGAATATTTATATGGAAGTTTTAAACACAGCAAAGTAATATTTAAGCTTATAATTAAAACTTCACAATATTGGTATTGAGTTGCTGAAATTGCATTCCATTTACCAATAATAATTACATGTTAAGTACGTTGAATGAATGAATGAATTACTGCATAAAATTATTATTCCTGCATTAAATTTCATACAAAATTATTAAAGTACCTATATGTACATTGACGGGGCCCGATAGGGCTTCTGCCTTACGGGTTTGCTGGCGTGTTCTAACGAGATACCGCGGCCCCGGAATGCAAAGGCAATTGAAGGAGCAGGGTGGTTTTTAGTCAGTAGAAGTCTAACACTGCCTTCCGCATGTATATCTACAACGTGTAATTTAAAGGGTATATACATACCAAGTGCATGGCTTCTTTAGATGATAACAAACGATATGGCAAGGCTTTTGTAATCCTAAGTCTACGTGTGTAGAACTTATTACAAATTCCAATACACTGATACCAGAGACCGAATTTTTCAAATTAAGAAGAACGAAAAGAATCCGCGAGTTGACAGTATGTTTAAAAATTTAAAATAACTATTTAATTATGTAAATGTATTGATATGAAGCACAAAATAGTACAAATGGAGAAAAGATTATTAATTATTTATTTTATTTTCCCTTGAGAAAAATGAGACTTTTTATCTGTGAGTCACGTGATTAGAAACACCAATCAGAAAACGAGACGTCATCGTTCAATATTTTGACAGCTGACTGGTTTATCTTTGGTTGGTGCGTAAGGCAAAATAAGAAAAGAATAACTAACTAACTGCTTGCACTGTCTGGACAGGTCCGCTCAAATTTGCGTGGTTATTTCCTCAAAAGAATACCAAAGACATGAACCTACATGCTTCTCATATACAAACACAAATTGTCTGGACTTGAAATGAGACGTTGACGACAAACTCAGAGGGAGTTTGTTTCGGTGTTTCTTCTCAGAGTAGTCAGTTAGTAAATACCGGCCTCATCTAGCTAAACTAAACACGCAAAAAAACATGACGTGTAAAAGTATCATTTAAAAAATTATAACCAATTTACAAATAAATATTTCATTTCATTTCATAACTTAACTCTCTCTCTTCTGGTTCATTTGTCTTATCATCCTGTAATAGTTGTTCGATGAGTTCCTTTTTTTTTTGTTTTTTCAAAAAAGCAGATAGATAGATATATTCTTTATTTTTATGGTTATGGTGTACACATAACAGTAAACAAATATTGACTTAACAACTAAAAAGGGTGATACAATGGGCGGTCTTATCGCTAAAAGCGATCTTTTACAGACCTTTGGATGGATTTGACACAGAAGTTCTAACCGTTTCTTGCAAATAAATATCTCTTTTTAAAGGGACATGAATAAATAGTTTCGTTGGCGTTTTTATAGTAGTATTCCCACAACAAGGTACTGCACAGCACTGATAATATTTTTTTACGTTCATAATAGAGTAAAATATCATAAAATACCCGAAGTACATTCATGTGCCAAATGCCAGGAAAGTTGTTTTTTGAACGATGACGTCATACGTAGTCACGTGACCACAATGCCACGATTTAGGGCCTAGTTTTTAAAAAAATTAAAAAATTACTTATATTTTAATTGGAAGGTTAAGTGATGAATAAAATATTATTTTACGAGTACACGTGAAGCGCTTTGAAGCGTTTCAAACAATTTTTACAAAGTTGTCAACTCGCGGATTATCGTGTTGTTGTCAATTAAGTTATTGACCCTCGTAGTGCTGTGACACGTTGGTTATGATTGATATTCAAGAAATATATGAAACCAATAATTTGGTATCAATTCTTTGAGTCAGTTATTTTGTGCTGAAACTGTGCATAGAGACTCCATACCAGATGTTGTCTTCAGCCCTTTTGGATAGATATGGGGTTTCCGTTACACGTTGTATAATATCTATAGGTATAACTTGCGTTTTCTGACGCCACTTTTAGTCCGATATTATAATGTGATGATCTAATCCTTAAATTATTATGCGATCAAATAGTCATGGAACTCAACGCTAGCCGGCCGAAAATGAATACCTTTTAGGGATGTCCCCAATGTTTATTGAAGCAACTCAGTTCAAGCACTTAGTAAATACTTACCTATCTAAATAACGAACAGACGAGTCAAAAGAGAGAGAGAGTCTGTTTGTTTGAATGGAGGCTATGTACATATTTTAGTTACTTATAAAATCATTGACGTTCAGGTAAGGACTAGGCCGTCTGACGCCATTAATTTGCCCGATATAGGCCATATTAAGGCCAAAACTAATTCTGTACTCGTACGACCTCACACACTGTCGTGGGTGCGAGATGCACTAGTTTCTGAGGTTTTTTAAGTTCCTATGTGAGTTCAAATATTTTGGACCTTAATACAAAAAGTGTCACCGGGACCCTATTATTAAGACTGTTCGTCTGTCCGTCAATCAGTCACTAGGCTGAATCTCATGAACCATGATAACTAGACAGTTGAAATTTTCACAGATGATGTATTTCAGTTGCTGCTATAACAACAAATACAATATGATCTCAGCTTGATTTTATGCCATTTTTTTTAAATAATGGTATGAAACTCTTCGTGTGCGAATCCGCCTCGCACTTGGCTGGATTTTTGATGATTATGCGCATTAATAATTTTTTTATTACTCTTTCTGTAATATTGGAATGCATACATTTAATTCAAAGGTTTGTCTGATGATAGTGTTGTAGGTCTTGACTCATTAAACTCATACACAATTAAATAGCAAAACAATAAAACACTATTCACTACACAAAAATGTAAGGTACATATTTTAATAATATACAGGGAATGTGCAGACACTATTTCCTATTTACTTTTAAGACTTTTATTAGAATTGCTGACATAAAAAAGGAAAAATAAAATAAATAATAAAAGCATTAAGCTAAAGGACTTGCAGAGCAAAATAGCGCTACAAAGTGAATGTACCGATGGAAAATACTTTCATACTTGCAATGCAAACGACATGGCTCAAACATCTTGCCGTTTGTTGCATTGAAGGAAAAAGTATTTTAATGAAAAATCGCTTTTTAAGAAAGTCTCCTAAAATACGATTTTCATTAAAAAATATATTTTTTTATATTAAAAACAAGTTTTTTTTTTATAGCAAATTCACTTTATCGTCGTGAAAGCCACAAGCACAAAACGTTTTGGGAATACTTTCATTACGCGTACTGCTTAGTATTGGAATTCCCTGCCGGCCGGTGCAAAATTTTTGGCAATGGTAAGAAATTGGTGTTCAAACGCGAGCATATCATTAATAAATAATTAGAAAGGCATATCGTCCATGGCAGTCCTACCACACGCCGATTCGTTCTCAGGGCTCCAGAGAGTGAGAAACCTTCTAACAATACGAGCTGACTCCAGAAGTTTCGCTATCTGAATCATGTCCCCGTTACGTTAAATAGAAATACCTTTAGAGGTCAAGGCTCGAGACATAAAGCCCGATACCATTTACGGTACACAAACTTATGTATCTGCCAGGGTTTGAATCGACAACCTAAAGTAAGTTATGCTTTTAACCACTAGGCCACAACTGCTAACTTTACTTCTGAATGGGATTAATATCAAACTGTAACTTATCTGTTTACCTAGCTGAGGGTTATATCAAATAATACAATATTAAAAATCGTTGTCACAATATCGCGTTGTGTCTGTGAATACACGCACATCGCAATACGTACACACGACGTGAGTATAGTCGCTTATCAATTCAAGCCGAACTGGCAACAAATAATTACACACGTCATGATTGACTTTCTGCACAAGTTGGCAACATGAATAGAGGAGAAAGGTTACATATAATTCTAGCTTGGATACTGGACCTCGATCATGCAAATTGCAAAATATACAGTATGTTAACTAACAGAGGGCGTTCCCGTTAACCCGCAATAGTATAGCATCCATACATGCTAAAAAAATATTACCATTCGAAAACAAAATGTTTTTATATTTTTTTATATTTGAATATTCACTAAAAATGTTAAATTAATACGTAAAAGAAACATTCTGTACACGCGTACTTGAAGAACGACAACATCGCAATTAATTTATGAATGCGTACGCGTGTACAGTGTTTCTTTTACGTATCAATTTAAAATTTTTCTTACTAGCAATCTGGTTAACCCCTCCAACTTAGCTAAATATGCTTGTCTCTGGAGTGGGTTCACGGCAATAGTGTAATAGGTGGGGTTCGAACCCGCGACCTTTCGATCACAACTCCAACATCTTATCCATTAGACTATTGCCGAATAATAATATTTTTTAATTTTTTTTTCCAGAAATCTCTCAAGGTCGAACGAAACCTTAGCCATTGGCTATTTTCGTTTAATATATTGTCACATTTTATATGATTTATTGAAATTAAAGAGTAAAGAAATAAAGAGGCAGAAAATAAATGCTGTGTTTATTTTCTGATTTATTATAAGGCTTTTTGACTATTTTCTCAGTAAGCGATTTTCATATTCGTGTTTAAATAAACAGTAATTTTATCTACAAAGTGTAATACAACATCATTTTTATCTAGGTATCTGACACTTTTGTAAGGCTAGCAAAACTTAATAGGCTTCATCTTGTCTGGCGCGCAAAGGTAGCTACAATTTATTTTACGTCTTAGAATCTAAAAGTAATCTTGAACACTGCTACTCTCCTAAGACGCTGTAGGCTAAAAATTATTTTTCAAAACTTTTCAACTTAGAGATGGAGAGGATTATTCCTGATCTCGATCAACTGCAAAATGTTGATTTTCGATCAACTGTATAGCATTGTTGCTTCTTTATTTTTAATTGTATCTCATTTTGTTAAATGTATAATGGGTATAGGTATATAGTTCAATATTCATATAAATATAAAGTAATTGATTTATCATCTATTCGAAGAAGAAGATAATAATAATTGAAATTAAAATTATAATTCAGTGGTATCGTAGTATCCAATAAGTAATATATCACCTCGTCATGGGTGCAAGATGGATCAAGATCATGAATGCATTTTTACTGGTTATCAAACCATTCCATAAAGGACCTTATAGTTCCAACCAAATATTTTAATGAAGAACTAGCTTTTGCCCGCGACTTCGTCCGCGTGGAATAGTTACTTTGGGCTAACGTTAAATTTAACCCCGATTTTGAAGCATTCTTCATTGGTGCTCCGCTCCTATTGGCCTTAGCGTAATGATATATACCCTATAGCCTTTCTCTATAAATTTACTATTTAATTAAAAATATTTTTTCAATTCGAACCAGTAGTTCATGAGATTATCGCGTTCAAACAAACAAACAAACTCTTCAGCCTTATATTATTATTATAGATAGCTGTTGCCCGCGACTTCGTCCACGTTTCCGTCGTTTTTCGTAAAAAAAAGTAGCCTATGTCCTTCCTCACGGTTCAGTGATTTTGATGTAACACACAGATTAACTTTCGTAATTTAGTAGGGAAATATAATATGTTAATCTATAATACTGTTGAAAAATATCGCAATACCGAACCGCACAATATTATTGTTAATAGCTGTGCCCGCGACTCCGTCAGCGTGTAACTCCTTGTGTGTTATTAAGTTAATGTATTGGTAATATTGTTTAGATCACGTTCACATGAGGCTTAAGTACCTATAGAACGACAATACTTCAGCGCAAAGCTTCCAGGTAAATTATGTTAAAAGTTGACCCGTCCGGCACGTGAACATAAAGATTTCTAGAACTGCTAACCCGGGAAAGAGCGACATACTGACCATTCGAGAAACAACTGACACCGAGATCTACTCCAGCAACACGAAAAGTCTGCCCTTGAGCCTTATTAATTGTCATTGCATAACACACCGATACTGGGAATCGCGTTCTTTTAAATTGGAATGGAAAATTATTTGCTATTATGGGAATTCTGGGAATAAAGACGGTTTCTCCTGCACCGCAACCTGTTAAAATTTGAGCCTCGAATATATTTTGTTGCAACTGGGTTACTTTTAGCCGAGTTCCATTGCAAAGTTGTGGTGGTTTTAAATTTCGGAGCAGAATAATAATCAGAAAGCTTCGAACTGCTAAGCTATCGGGAGTTACACGTGTTATTGTGAGTCAACCATAAAAGATAGATATATGCTGTCGTGGGATATTTTTTATATAATTTTAAGGAGAACATTTCCGTCATAAATGATTTCTGTGTAGCTTTAACCATTAAGGTAGAACACGCGACGGAAGCTTAAAAAATGGAGTAACTTCTCCCGTTTTCCCAACATTTCCCTTCACTGCTCTGCTCCTATTGATTGTAGCGTGATGAAAAGTATACTATAACCTGCTCAGGAGTATGAATATTAATTGTACCAAGTTTCGTTAAAATCCGTCGAGTAGTTTTTGTTTCTATAACGGTTATACAGACAGACAGACAGACAGACAGACAGACAGACAAAAATCTAACTGATTGCATTTTTGGCATTAGTATCGATCCTTAATAACCCCCTGATAGTTATTTTGGAAATATATTTCATGTACAGAATTGACCTCTTTACAGATTTATTATAAGTATAGATGAAGAGACTAGATCGCACGACACATAGATTCCAGTGGTCCAGAGAATACTTTTCATGTACCAGAAAAAAGTTCAACTAAACAAAATCTTTTTGTAGTTATATAAAAAAGTTATTTATTGGAATCATCGACGCGTCATTTTGGCGTACGATAAGACCCGACCCGACGCGACGACTTAGGAATCTTTCATTGATTTTCAGATAAAATTTTGACGTAATCACGTACGAGTACCTACTGGTTTAAACGATTTCGGAGTTCATAATTAAATAGATAAGGATCATTTTTGCGTCACGAATCTGTCATAAGACTTTGACGTCATAATCTTCAGTCGTTATCTGTTACGTCATTGTCATTGGTATTCGATGATAACTGTTTCTATACAACGTGTAATTTAAAGGTTATATACATACCAAGTGCATGGCTTCTTTGGATGATAACAGACGATATGGCAAGGGTTTTGTAATCCTAAGTCTACGTGTGTAGAACTTATTACAGAGACCGAATTTTTCAAATTAAGAAGAACGAAAAGAATTATCATGTTATTGGCAAGTGACGTAGAAAGTTATTGACCCTCGTAGTGCTGTGACACGTTTGTTATGACTGATATTCAAGAAATATATGAAACCAATAATTTAGTATCAATTCTTTGAGTCAGTTATTTTGTGCTGAAACTGTACATAGAGACTCCATACCAGATGTTGTCTTCAGCCCTTTTGGATAGATATGGGGTTCCGTTACACGTTGTATACAAGGACAGTATTGCCATTTTCCAGCAATAAACGTTTGTTTTAGGTGCTCCTCGTGTGTGACCTCGTGGCTACAAAATAACAGCCACAAGGATCGATCAAGGCAAGGTAAGCAATGCTTGCCAAGGTCTGTTTGTGGATGGGGACCATTTTAACATATTGAGATTCCGCCATGTTTTAGGAAGCTCATTAAGCCGTAGGTACCGGCTGCCATTTGTACATCTTTGACAGTAACGGGCCAGAAAATCTGACAATGGTCTTGCCAGAGTTTTGTGTCACCCAGTTACTGGGTTGTGAAAAGGTCAGCAGATGATGATGTCTACTAGTTTTTAATTGGGTTTTTTGAGTTTTGAGTATGTCGGTAAACAAATTACACAGTTTTATAATAACGTTTACTTCGTCAATCGAATAAACGAGTTTACTGGTTACATTATTCTTATGTCAACTCTCACCCTCTGTCGGAACACAATAATCTTTGAAAAAAGGCAAAAGGGTTCAATTTCGTAGTCATGATAAATGGTGTTTATTTTGCAAATTGGTTATTAAATAACACTTTTACACATCATTTTTTTTTCGTAAGTTTAAACTAGATGAGGCGGTGTTTCCTAACTGACTACCCTGAGAACAAACACCGAAACAAACTCAGGGGTCCGTCTCTTTTAAAGTCCATACAATCTATATTTGTTAAAATATAGATTTCGATTCGTATTACTTTTTTAACGTGGACCTTGATAAAGTACATCGTATGATCGCGCATCACGATCAGCGTTAAAATCTCGTCTCAGCGACAATAAACATAAATGTCAACACTTTAATTAAAAAAGACTTGAATTGCCGCTTAAGTTTTCACGCAGGCTTGCCTCCGTAGTCCTTCCAATGAAGCCCTTAATTTTTTAGGGTAAATTAAAGCCATTCTATGAAACTGACACGATGAAATTTAAGTAATCTGTTGTATGTCTGTCCTCAAATGCCTCAAATGCCTCAGCCATGTCCGGTCAGTACCTGTGTCATGCGGAAGGTGAAGACGCCGTGGGTAATGAAGCACCTAGCTCATCGTTACAATTACCAATATGTATATAAAGACTAACATAAAATCGTTCAGAGGTGGTTTTTTTCCGAAAGGTATATTGTCCCACTGCGAGCCAAAATCTCCCCCATAGCTTCCCACTCTTTCCATTGTGTTGCCCTCTTTCATCCGTCATAAACGCCTCTAAGTTTATAGATGAGAATGATTAAATATATAGATATACTTCATATGTAGCAATTGAATGCACGACACGAAGCGCAGCAGCTAATCGCTTAACCCACCAACCGTGTCGTCATGTTACTAAAGCTACTTTACAACAATTATAACAGTATTGTAAACAAATAAAATAAAACACTAGATTTTGCCCGCGACTTCGTTCGCATGGGAGGTTTTTCCCGCGTAAATTCCGATCACGTGGAAAAATCCATGATAAAAATGTGTTAACACAGGATGTCAACTATTTACTTACCAAACATTGAGATCCGTTCAGTACTTTTTGCGTGAAAGAGCAACATACATACATACATCCTCACAAACTTTCGCATTTATATTAGTAGGATTATAATCGATTTCATCTTCTATCGCAGTTAAAATGAGTTGCTACAATTTCTCATCTGTATACCAAGACCGCAACATTTCAATTTAAGTCAATAGCAGGTATTGTAGCTTTATTCAGAGTAGACTTTTTGTTACTTCATCGTCTGTTTTTCTTGTATTATTGTTATACAAGCTATTGTATTGCTCGAATTTTCCAATAATCTTGTCTCCTGTTGCGTTCATTTTCTTAAAGAGCTGGAGACGTATCATATCTTTCCTTTCTTTTACTGACAGAGATAATGGGCTCGAAATGATCTGTTATGTTTTATGGGAAAGTTGGTTTTGACGATGGCTTTATCAGCGATCAAAATTATCTTTTTTATGAATGTGGATGTGTCTTGGTTATCAATCCATATTAATATTATAAATACGAAACTGTCTCTGTCTATCTGTTTCGTTTATACGGCTAAGCCGCTGAAACGATTTTGAACAAAAAAGATATCTACGCCAACAAAGTCGCGGGCAACAGCTCGTCGGATATAAATAGTAGGTAAAACTACATAACATAAAAATAATCAGCCTATAATGTTTCCACTAATGGGACACATATCTCCTCTCTATGAGAGGAAATGGGCCATAATCCAGCTCGAAGGGCCAGTGCGGATTGGTGAATGTCGCATGTCTTCAGATTTTTGGTTCGAAGACATGTCAGTTCCTCACGTTATTTTCCTTCACCGGTTTGTGACCGGTGATGATATAAATTATCCAAACAAGGTCAAACTTACAAGTTAATTTTAATTATAGTCTGTGTTTCCTGATCGCTATAACCTGAGAATCTTTAAGTCAAGAGTGAATAGGTTACTTCTAGGCAAGCGTGATCCATCTTCGACCACATCATCAGTTACCATCAGGTGATATGGTGGTCAAACGCGAGCCTATTATCAATAAAAAAATATTTATTTAAATATTATACAAATATGGTCGCAATCACAGAATGAACCAGACACGACTTTGGTAAGATAGCAAATTTCATTACATGCATACATTGTATTTTCAGCAGTCAGCGCTTTACCAAGCGTTGAAAATCCAAAAAGACGTAAAATGTCTCTGACGTTTGAAATTTCTACCGTGGATATAGGTAGTACAGTCAACAAAAAAGTTGTTAAATAATTCACGTCGGCATAAATCAGACTACCAACGCGCAACGTGTTGGCCGCATTCACACCGTGCCGTACCGAATAAATATCAATTTGCAACTATTTGCGAACGCTCCAACGATTTGTTTACGAAAAAACAGCGTGTGGTCTACTGTTTACAATCGCTTCTAAGTTTTATTAGATTGCTCTCTTTTTCCGATTTTTTATATAAAAAACGAAACACTTAAGGAGTAAGGATTAAAATCACTTGTGATTTTCTAAATATCATACTTATTACGTCACGTAAATCTATCAATCTACTAAATAATCTCCTACTTTTTCAAATCAATACCAGCAGCTTATGTGTCGCCTCTAAATATCACTTTTTGAATGTGCAAAATTAAGATTCATAGGACAATCCATTAAAACGCGCGCCCGTGACCACTTCCTAGTGTTTTAGCTGGAAAGAAGGTGATAGGAAGCTCTAATTTCTCGAAATTATTAGTAATAAAAGTTAGATTACATTATTATTACACTATTATATTTATTTACCCTTTAGTTAGTAGTGGTCTATTAGAGGATATAATAAAGTATGTAAAAAAAACAACAAAGAAAATTACACATCTTTCAAACATTTCCAGAACTACGTCTCTGATACACGTACGCACAAACGTGCCAGGACGCCGAGAAAGATTAATGTCACGGTGTAAATCTTTCAATTCTCTAATATCAAACAACTAATATTGGATTTACGGCAGCTTTATTTTATTTGTAGACTTCACACTTTTGTGTTATATTGTATTTAATTTCGCTTATGTGGGGATTGTGTAGTAATGCTTGATGTAAATGTAGAATGTTAGTTGAATTATAAAAATGTAGGTACCTACTTGAACTGTAAATGATTTGATCTGTAATCGAACTTTTACGGCGACAATAGTGTTTGAGGTGTTTTGCAAAGATGATCGTATATCCGCGGTTTCTTAATTGACAATTTAATTTGTTTTGTGATATTTTAGAACTCAATTGAATTTGCACTACGTTATTACCAGCTTAGTGTTTTCCCAACTAGACTTGGACCGCCTCTCGGTATAACTGGATACAGCTGTGTTACTACGCAGTACGTTAAAACGCGGAGTCCCTGCCTGTCTAACTTCCACCCGTAACTTAGTAACACGATACCGCATGGCTAGACTGATGTCAGAATACCTGTAATGACTGTTTAAACCAACCACCAACAAGCTTAACGGGATTTCTGAGGAAAGGAAGTACCTCAACTCCACCAAGCGTTGCTTATCTTTGAAAATCGACCCGTGTAACTACGAGCTCCTCAGCTACAGTATAAATGTCAACATATATATATATTCAATATTCAGGAAGTGTCTGGTATAACCAAAGGCCACACAATTTTTTTTTCGATGGGAACGTAGTCTAAGGACTCCTCCCGCTGGGTGGCGCAGAGTGTCAGACTTCTACTAACTAAAAACCCACCCTGGTCCTTCAACCCACCTTGCCCTTACGTAAATGCTGCTAACTGCTTTCTAAGGTGCGCGTGGAACACTGATTTAATGTCCAATCTCAATATCAAACAGGATCTTGTCGTGTATTACGTGTAGTGTTTTGAAACGTCATTTTCTGATCAAAGATACCAAGTACAGATAAGCATGAAATATCCTCGTCAGACATGGAAATTATTTGTCAGAACAAAAATGGCGTGAAACGAATTAGCTGATTCTCTACAAGATAAAAGACTAATTATGACCAAGATTATAGATGGAAATTTAATCTTTTGAAGGTAAACATGTGTGTGGCACGTTTTTCGGTCTACAAACGAGTAAGTAGTGCCGCTATAATAATAAGGCGTAACGTATGATAGTATGATCGACCACATTAATGATTTCAGTTTTTTTTAAGGTTGTGAAACTTCGTACAAAGTCTTTATGATATTATTGTTAATGAATATATATCAACACGAAAGTAAGCTTTTACATAAATTATCCCTGCCTTCGTGGCTTATGCTTCGCTACTTATCTATCTAGCTATCGCTACCTCTACCCAGTGTCGCTAAATAGGGCAGTCAAATCGCACCGCGGTCGTCTTGAGGAGGAGGAGAGCCGCTGCTTCGTAAGCTATAGGGCCATTGCCCGCCGGAGTTGCGGGAACACTCTAACGAGACATCGCGGCATTGTCTATCTTCTACTGACTAAAAAACCCACCCTGTTACTTCAGATGTTTTGGCATTCCGGGCCTCGGTATCTTGTTAGAACATTTCCGTAATCCTGATGAAAATGGTCCTATCGGGCCCCGTCGTTGCTACTGACTGCTCCTTGAGATGCGCGTGGAACACGACATACCGTCGACCCGAGCCTGGCCGGTCGGTGCACTACCCCTGCTCGCCGCTCGCCGTGAAATTGAACTAGTAATATATAAAATGCGTCTACAGTCTACACTGTGGTAGGTCCGACTAACATAATATTATGTACTTGGATATTTTTCGTGTACAGGGCCCGTAGACAGGTGTGATATACACTTTAACACAGAAAAAGATCCATAACACAATATAGACCTAACTTTTTATTGATAAACGTGATGTAGTATTGTCAGGTCGCGACTGTCTATAGGAACCTTCAGCAAGTAATGATTCGTATTTCAGCCATCATACATTGTTCGCCATGAGCCCCCGAAAATGTTGCCATTTCATTTCATAATGAAATTCATGCGTGTTTCATGCTCAATTTAATGATGCATGTTCCTCATTATTAGCTGAAACCAGTATTCAATAAACCACTACGAAATTACCGGTTATTTCGTAGCGATGCGAAATAAATCGGGAGAGCACAACCATCCGATGAGGTATTGCTTAACTAAGCAGAATGCGCCATCACGTTGCACTGGCCCCTAGGCATCAAAATGTCAACACACATATACCTATATAGATTAGCAAATGATTAGATATAATATAGACTTATAAACAGATTAGATAGGTGTCTAAGTGTGTATCAAATGTAGGATTTTAACCAAAGGCAAATTTAGCTAAAAGCATAGTGCTTGAATGTCGTTATTTTTAGGACCACCCGGAAGACACGATGGAGTTGTGCCACGCTTGGGTGGAAGGCTCGAGGAGGTGATCGGTGGCAGCGATCTCTCACGCCCGGCTTTGCATAAGACGATTGTGCGAGGCGAGGGAGAAAGAGATGCAGTCGCTTTCTTCTACGAAGCAATTATGCTAGCAAAAGAGGAGGCTGAATGCGTGAGGGAGTTCTTTCGAGGGAGGATCTTCCGCTTCCGTAGTTGTGGGCTTGAGGACGGCAAGCAGGGGTAGCACACCATTTGGCAAGGACCAGACACGGGTCGGTATGATTGCACCTCGAAGAGATGTCAGCGCTAGTGACGGGGCTGGATATGACCATTGTCTGCCTGGGAACTTTTGAATCTGATCTTTTCATTTACTCAAAGCCACATTATTTCACTTCTTAAAAGGGGATCTTCAGATAGACGTAGGCTGTTATGAGTACAAATAAAAACTATGTGTTAATACACGTTATCAACTATTTTTACCTACTTAGTAGTCTCTGCATAAAAGAGTAATAAATGCGAGTCTAGCCATTTACCAGACAGATGTGTTGCTGGTTAGTAGTTCCTAGTAAACTTCCCAGTAGTGTTTTAACTGGGAAGTTATTCTGTTACACCAAATAAAAGTGTATATAAAAGTATAACATTTTATTCAGCATAGTAGTAATTGTTATAACAAAAGTATCTAGATAAAAATATTTAAAATATTAAGATGCAAAGTATACAAATATAGCCTAGTGATAACAATGGACTTGATGACACTATTGTCGTGAACTCACTCCAGACACAAGTATATTTAGCTTAGTTGGAGGGGTTACAGGATTACTAGTAAAGTGAATTGTGTCCACACCACATTGCTAGATCGCTATTTAAAAAAAATTGAAGAAATTGTAAGTTTACGAAGTGATTCGCTGAAATTTTCAAGTACGTCTTCGAAAAACCTCAAGACGAAGATGAAAAACATAGTTTTTATAATAACGACTAATACTACACCAATTAAACACGGACACGGACAAAAAACGGGAAAAAGGTTGAAAAACAGAACGACTATTACAGAATATTCTGGGAAGGTGCCTTCTCGGAAATGTTATAGTGAAAAGTTAGGTCGAGAAAAAAGAAAATATTACAACGTCGGTTCTTTGAGCAAACAAGACGTCTAATTAGTTCAAGATCTCCGCTGCAAGCTATATTAAAAATTTTCCTTTTATTTGTTGCCAGTTTACAGAATATTCTACAAACGATTATCTTGTAGTTGAGGAGTAAGGAAAGATGCATTTAAAATCGAATCATTGTATAAGTCAATTAGCAGTCTCGCAGGCTTTTGCTTCCGTGGAATTTATCACGATAAAAATATTACTGTCTTCTTTTAAGTCGGGTACAAAGTAGTCGGTACTTTCCTCGAGCTTCAAGCTACTCCTATACTAAAATTTAATCCAAATCTTTCGAGGATTAGCGTGTTTAAACAAACAAACTTTTCCGCTTTATAATATTAGTAAACAACGTGTAACGGACACCCCATATCAATCCAAAAGGGCTGAAGACAACATCTGGTATGGAGTCTCTATGCCCAGTTTCAGCACCAAATAAGTGACTCAAAGGATTGATACGAAATTATCGGTTTCATATGTTTCTTGAATATTAATCATAACAAACGTGTCACAGCACTACGAGGGTCAATAACTTTCCACGTCACTTGCCTATAACACGATAATTCTCTTCAATCTTCTTAATTTGAAAAATTCAGTCTCTGGTATCAATGTATTGAAATTTCTAATTAGTTCCACACATGAAGATATAGGATTACCAAACCTTTGTCATATCGTTTGTTATCATCCAAAGAAGCTGTGTACTTGGTATGTATATACCCTTTAAATTTCACGTTGTAGATATAGGTATTATATCTTCTTTTCTTTACCCACAAGGCGTACAAATGATTACATAACAAATTCAATATTCATCAAATTAATACATGATGTATTACAAATCAGTAAAGTTTGTTATAATTTAGAAAAGGAGTAAGACTGCGCTAAGCATAATAATATTAAAATTTTAAATTGAAATTATGTTGAAATTTATCAGATTAATATTTCTTGCTTTTTTTGTCCAATTGTTTAAAAAGAGCCTTTTAGAAATCGTCTATATTGTATTGAGGTCTTTTATTAATTTAGGAAACTTGTTATTCAAAAGAAGGATAAGCTAATAACAATGGAAAATAAACAAAATAGCTAAGAATATTTTTACTCCTCTAAATCCGTTAAAATGGAGACAATAAAGGCTAAAGACAATAAAAGTTTGGCAATGAAAGTCAGTTCCAGGAAAGATTAACTTTTAAGAAAGATTACAATACCATCGCGAGCTCTCTGAGAATATTTATCAATTCATTATTCATTCTATCTATTTACGTACTAATACACATATTACTTTTAGGGACAACCGGAATCGTTTAAGATTCCTCCACCACTTTTCTCATAAAGACAGACGTTCAGAATGGTCCCACATGTGTGCTCGTTAGTAGTAGTAGATATCTGTTACTCTTTAGCTTACACCCTCATTGTAATTTCATTTGTTGACCAAGTACCTTCTTAAACTGATTAAATTATGTAGTTGATGATTTTGGGGCTTGGTAAAACTCTAAGGAGTTTATCTTGGCACTAATTTAAATGTATATTATGTGTGTGAAGTATGGAACAAAATATCTTGTAGTTTCCACAAGAGATGAATAGTAACACATTACTTGCTAGAAACAAAAGGAGTATAAATAAGAGCTTCAAATAGAAGAGTGAAAGTGCATGGGCGGTTTTAACGCTAAAATCGATCTTTTACATATAGACTGTATAAATTTCATTGCCCTCAACTTAAAATTTATGACTCAATAATCGGTTGTAATCAGCTGTCGTTGCTCAGAAATTTCACACATTTCCGTGGAGGTAAAAAGAATAACATTTCTTAGGTTTTAAAAAAGAATAAATGGAAAATGTCCAGTCTATAACAATATGTATGTCAATTTTTACCTAGATTCATCCAACCAATTTGTATTATTAGTACAAACTATAATTTTACGCATGTACTGAAAATCCCAGCTATTTTCAAAGGTTTGATAACACAAAAAGACAAACAAACCTGTCGTAGAGGTAATCAAATAAAGACAGCCGTCAAAACAAATAAAGTCTAAGCAAAACCCGTAAATCCTGTGAGGCTATTACGTTGGATCAATTACCTCCCAGCGAGGGATCAACGTCAGCCTGTCGTAAGGACTAGACTATGGCACTCCATCGCGCAGCCTATTAGGACCCGTCAGCAGCCATACTTCCACCAAAGAAGAGTAAGGTACAGAAGGCCAGGCCTAAACAACAGGTGAAAATAGGCGCAGGCACACATGAGTAGTAAGAATTACATCAAATGGCAGGCATTGGGCCGCATTGGAGTTCATTATGCCAATGTTATTGCGTTATTAATGTTATATATTTAACTTTATTATTATATTAATTTTAATTTATATTATTCCAAAACAGGAACCTAGTTTTTTAAATTGATAATAGGCTCGCGTTTGACCACCATCCTATTTAGCCTTGAATATCATCTGGACTTGTCCAGCCCCGCTCCCTTCTATTATTTCCAGATCCATCTGCATATCATTTCACGATTCAGAGTTTTATGGGCCTCACATTGCTTCAAAGCAAATCTTTTGTTAAATTGCCGAAGTGATAGTAAAATAGTTACAAATTCGGACGTTTCACAGTTGTTATTCAAAATTGTACTCGTATGCAAGTTTACATTTTCCAATTCATAATCGCTGCGATTTCCTAAAACAACAGCTAAATGCATTGCCTGGTTGGTGGAAGTTGAGAGACGAGTACCTACGGTGAACTCAAACAAATGTCGGTCGCGAGTGCGCTTGCATTCACTGGGCGTGACGCGGTTCTCTGTGCGTACGTTCTCGTTCATAGCAGTCAACCTTCTGCTCTTAACTATTTCGCGATACTTTTACGAAGAGGATTATATTCCGTCTATGTTCATTATGCATGGGAAATAGCCCTCGAAATACAAAAAGCTTTAGAATTATTTACCTTATTTTGTAAAAGTTTAGGTTGAGAATCATTTGGCAGATTGAGCATTCATTAACGAGGTACAATTCCGCATGAATTAGCTTCATTGATAAATTGAAATTGATAATTTTGATGAATTTTGCGAACAATAATGCAGAATTTTGAGTTCTGAAATAAATTATAATCGTTAATGAAGCTGTGTATTTAATTATGAGAATCTTTGTATTGGGTCAAACTACGTATATTATGCAGTAAAAGACAATCATTAAAATAATGCGGCAAAGAATTTAAGAAAGAAAAATGAGCTATTAGTCATTAACGTTTAATTCAGACAGAGGCCATTGGATTAACAATATTACTTAAAATATAGTGTTAGTAAATATAGAAATGAACATTAGATATCTACAACACGCGATAGATGGATGGATGCTATCTGTGTAGCATAGGGGAATCCCAGCAATCTTCAAATACACTGAGTATAGTGTTGGTACTGCCCGGACTCGCGCCATCAGGGAGGCACACCTTTTACGAAAAATGGCAGGGTAATCATTTATACACTCCGTTGCAAAAAAACGGGCACCTTACAGTCATTGGCTTTTCTATGGATAACATTGATATTTTTAGTATGTCATTAGCATAAGAAATTCTTTATTATCAATGAGATTATAGTTTTTAACACTTAAATCCTGGAATCGATGTTTTGGTCAATGTAAACAGAGAGTCGTGTTAGAATGGACATTTTTTTTATGGGTATAATGAAAAGACTACTAGTATTTTTATGGTATTTTAATTAAAAATACATTAAAAATAAATTAATAACGAGTATGACCTCCCCTTGCAGCGGATACGGAATGTAATCGCCTTGGTATGCTTTCCACCAGGCTTTTGATGGTGTCATGTGGAATGTATTCCCACTCAGCCGAGATCACACGTTTAAGCTCCCTGATGTTTTGTGGAAGTGGTTGGACAGATCGTACTCGCCGTTTTAGGAGGTCCCAAACGTGCTCAATGGGGTTAAGGTCGGGGCTCCGCGCTGGCCAATCCAAACGACGAATACCGACCTCTTGCATGTAAGCATCTACGTCGCTAGAATGGTGGGCCCGAGGATTATCGTCCATGTAAATGGCATCTTTACCAATTATAGTCAGTGCGGGTTGTGCATGTTGACAAAGGATTTCAGTTATGTGCCTTTGCGCATCTAGTGAGCCATTTTCAATGAATACTATCTCGGTACGATAGCTGGAAGTTACGCCCACCCAAAACATCCTCCACCATAAGGAGTGATTTATTCAAAACACACGTCGGCGTAGCGTTCCCCTGGTCTTCGTAACACTCGCCGACGTCGGTCCTCACCATTCAGATAAATTCGAGCCTCATCGGAGAAGAGTACGCTATTTCAGTTACCTAGTGTCCAAGATAGGAAATTTCTAGCGAACCTCAATCGAGCAATCCGGTCTTCACGGAGTAACTTGGTGGCCCGCGCTGGTCATCGACTGCGTATATCAGCCTCTAAAAGCCTCCTCCTTACTGTCCATAGGCTAACTTGTGCTCCTAGTAACTCTTCAAGGTTTCTTTTGAGGTCTATGTAACTACATTTGCGGTTCCTCAGCGCCTGAGTTACTAAGTGGTCGTCTCGTGGCTGTGTGCAACGTTTTCTCCCAGAACCTTGTCTTCTCTGATCGGAACCTGTTTCTTGGTATCTAGTCCAAGTTCTTTGGATGGTTGAACGACTCACGTTTAACCGCTATGAGACGTAATATTGGCTAAACCCCTCTTCCAGCAGCGCTATAATTTTACTAGCTTTTATTGCTTTTTCTGCCATTACAATCGACACAAAGATATCTGTTTTAGTCACAATAAGGCAGGATTTAGCGACTAATATAAATTATTCTAATAAAAATAACAAGAAGTTAGTTTTAGTTGCCTGATAACCTTTTAACCGCAAACCCGCGAAAAGTAAGTAAAAAGTCACAAACTGAAAAAGGGATTATTACTTAAAGAAAAAAAAAAACAAAAGTTTCGAATTTGGAATTAGCTTCTTTTCATACCCAGGCTCTTTATTAAGTGCCAGCAACATAGTTTGACTCTTAAAACCTCTTTAGAACTAAATGATTACCAATAATGTAGAAAAATCAAAACCGCCCGTTTTTTTTGTAATGGAGTGAATTTGTATCTGCAAACATCCCTGACGCACTACAGTGCCACGGCAGGCTCAGCAGTATTTTCAGCACATTATTATATTGTACCTGTAGGTCGCTGAATTTACGCTGAGTAAAATTGACACATAAGCTATATGTGTAGAAGGACTGGCAGCAAGCTATGTATGACGAGTACAAGAGTAAAAAAGTTATTTAAAAAATCTAAAAAAACCCGACTGCTTAACTGAAATGCAAGAAACAAGCACACTTTTATTTTAAAAAGTGACAAGCAGGCGAGACCCAATTGATTTTTTTTTTAATGGAATGGGTCCGCCTGCTTGTCACTTAGTTTTTATATTAATTTTAGTTAAAATATTAATTAATATTTTTATAGTTTTCCCGGTCGTATCACAATGGCACCCCACCGGATTTAGAAAGTGAAAGAGCTAAGTCCATATTTTTAAACTTTCTCTTTGTATTATTTTTGCTAGTATTACACTAATGATAAACATAATATACCTTTTTGAAATCCTTCTGTTAAGCCCTTTAATTTGATACCCATATTGCAGTATTCGAAAACAATGTTTTGTTTCATTATGTATAATGACTTCGCACAGCCGCCATGTCTGATTTTTTCAAATGTCATCTATCTAAGAACACTTGGGCTGCTAAGACGAATCTAACGATACCTCAATTATGTGAATCCGTTCAGCGATTCTGGAGATATGAGGTAATGAAGAATATTACAAACACACATACATACAAGATACGCGCGAAAAACATAACCCTTCCTTTGCAGTCGGGTAAAAAGTGATATATGTGAGTAAAAAATACATCGCATTCGCATGATGTAGCTGCTGATAAGCATGATGCTGGAGCTTGTACGCGACAGAGACATTTCTGCGACGATAGAAAAAAAATCTCAATATAATCTATTCCCTCGATTAATAATTAATCCAAAATCCACTCAACTGTCAAAAATAAAAATTGAAAAAATTAAATTATCTTCATCGCCATACTTGTGGATGTAATCATAACAATAATAATCTAATTAAATGTGCTGAGTAATTTACAACACCTTCAACAGCGATTTATTTTCGATAAATAATATTATCGTCAAATTATGACGTGATTTTATTTTATTCATCGTTGTTTTTTGTTTTTAATGGTATATCATATCTGAATTCGGCGGGAGTATTTGAATTTCCTTCTTTGAAAATAAATAAGGTTACTTTTTATTTCATGCAAACTATTTAACTTAAACTACGAACTGAAAAAACGTAAACAAATTCGACCTTAATGTTATCGGCTGGTAATTTACCCATGAGAATGTTGGGTATTGCAACGTTATAAAATTACCTTTTGGGCAAAGTACGCATGGGAAGTGTCAACTAGCCTTTTCGATTATTTTATAATTTATTTCATCAATCAAAGGTGTATAACGTTTGTTGTATTGTTCCAATCTTAATTAGGAATAACTAGAGTAAGTAACAGTTTTCGTCCTATTTAGATTACTAAGTAATCTGTATTAAGGACCTATTTCTACTGCCTATTCCCACTTTAAAATGGCTAGTTAATCAAAATAATTAGATACGTACATAAGTAATATTTATAAACCAGTTGCATATTGACATTAATACAGACACTAAGTTCAGATGGATTTTTAGTAGTACAGGGGGCCTAGACAAAATCCATTTTCTGTAAGCGTTAACGCCAACGGAAAAATCAAATTGTATGGAGTTGACATTTACTAACGCATGACAATCACGTGACATGTGGTTAGCAAATGTCAACTCCATACAATTTAATTTTTCCGTTGGCGTTAACGCTTACAGAAAATGGATTTTGTCTAGGCCCGCAGTTCATCATTTTTGATTTTATGTAATTTACACATTCATTTCATATTCAAAAACTCGGAGCTGCTGGGAAAAAATATTCACGCAATGAGTGCCTGAGGATGGACGACGCCGCCGAGGCCGGCACGGGAAAAGGTAGCGAGATGACCTAGACGCATACTGCGTTGGCTGGTCTGAAGTGGCGCTCGTAAAGAAAACCTGGAGATTTGGGGGAGCCTTTTCCCAGCGTGGGATATTAACGTCGATATTTCGAATCTAAATGAAGATCGTCCTAACATTAATAATGTAAAAGTTCCGATTTATGCCTGTATTTAAATCGTGCAAAAATAGACGAAACTTGGCACTCATAAAGTTTGACAAACTGATTTTTTTTTTCTGGGCAGTTGTGCGAAGTTCCCATGCGAATCAATTCGCAAGCATCACTAGTAATCTTGAGGATCCAAATTCAAATGCCTAACAAGCGAATAAGCATTATAATCTGCCGGGTAATTATGATTTACTCGAAGTAAGGTTAGCATGACCAATATAATTTGGCGTAGAACCTACACGTTGTGTGAAAATAAGTGTTTTACTTATGAAACTCACAAGAACCAGTTTTACCTCATTTTCAACTTCATATCATCGAGAACAACAGTATAGTACCGTAAGTAAAATAGTCAAGATAAAAAATAATAAGTGCAAGAGATAAGATTATCTTATCGACACAGTTAATGTCTACTTGTTCACTATCATATCTTTTTGATCTGTGAAGTACTTACGGCCGTGTTCTCAAACGCAACTACTGTGTCGGTAGTTAAGGGCCAAAATGACAGCCATACTGATTTTCAAAAGTCAAAATGTGTGTCGCTTTTAGCGATAAGACCGCTCTTTGTTCTTAAGACACCATTTGGAGTTGTTAAGTCCTTATTTATTGTAATTCTGTTATGGTGTACGATAAAGTGTATTCTATATCTGTCTATCTATGTATGCTCAGCATGTGACATTTCCCGAGTCAACGACGCGTCATGTTCCACGAGCACCTCAAAGAGCAGTCAGCCAGTACCAATGACGGGGTTTGATCGTGCCAATGCCGGATGCGGGAATGTTCTAACTTGATTCTGCGGCCCCGGGACAAGAAAGGAAGGATCAGAGTGACAGACAGGAAAGGAAGGATCAGAGTGAGTTTGTAGTCAGTAGAAGTCTGACACTGCCTTTCGGTCCACCCAGAGCGGAAGAACTCATTGAAGATTGTCATCCAAAAAAAAAAAAAACTCTTCTTCTTAGCTTGTGGATGGCAATATACTCGTATATGGCCTTGGCACAGACTGGGCACCGAGTTTGGCACCATCGGAAGCATACATCAATTCCTGCAGTGAGCAATGGGCAACACGCGGGACAGGACATCAAATGTGCCATGGTTCGTGGAGCAGCACCACATTTACACACCTGGGCAGAGACATAAATGAATCTCCACCTCGGCAGGTTTTCTTCGGCCAACCTGGGTTCGTAGTCTTTTTATAGACTTCTATATCAGGCATAGCAGTTCATGCCCCAGTTGAAGATTTTTGATTATCATAATCGACCTTTGATTTATCATAATCCCTGATAAAACGACAAAAAATTCAAAATATTTAGCGTCGCTTGCGAAGCCCGCGGTAACAGTACTTTACAGCTGATCGTTACATCAAGATATCGTAAATTAGGCTCGGTAGCATTAAAAACATGTACCGACATTTTAAAGTGACGTACTCTTCAATGTCAGTGGACATTTACATGATTTGGAGGACAGTTATTATGTTGAGATTAGATCAAGCGTCTAGGTGGCTATGTAATGTCGTTTCAAATTAGATGCTCGATTTATCTCAATTTTGAGTTAAGCTCGCATTTCTTCATAAACTTTTAGCTTTTGACTGCAGTTTCATTCACCAATATCACTCTGGAATAATGTAGCTTTTTATAGCTTTTAATGAGTTCAGTAGATCCAGAGATTACTTCCTAATAACTTACAAACTTTACCACTTTAAAATATTAGTTTAGATTTAATCACTGTGTAGTAGTTGCATCGATCTTCATGCCAATCAATATAGATACGCATACCAAATATTGTAATATTGTATTTGTATAGAGTAACTATAGAGTTTCTTGTCTGTTCTTTATTATTCTGTTTCAGAACCGGGATTATGGCAATATTCTAACAAGATACTGCGGCCACGGACCACAAGGGCAAATGAAGAAATAGGGTGGGTTTTTAGTCAGTAGAAGTCTGACACTCCTTTCGGTTCCACCCAGATTGGGAAGAGTTATTGGATGATTTTCCAACCGAAAATATTTATTTATTTAAATAAAAGTATGTGTCGTGAGCATATACAGCAAAAAAAAGCATTTCTTATCCATTAAACTATTAAAATAAAATAAATAAAATAAAATAAAAATAAAAATCATTTATTTTCAGACACAGTCCATAGATTAGATTAAAATTATATTATTAATATAAATAATAATATTATATAATTAATTTATAATATTGTTATAAATTAACTTGATTCATTAAAATTAAAACAAAACACAAAAATTAACATTAACATTAATGAAAGATTTTTATAATTTTAACTAGGCAATTGCGTATTGTGTCAAAGTTAATCAAAAACCAAAGAATTTTTGCGAATGGACGTTAGAATTACTCTTTTACGTGAGACTAAAATCAAAGTAGACCTGTAAACACTAGAGTAGATACTCAAGTGTTTACAGGTCTACTTAGATATTTGCTATGTGGCAAAGAAATATTCTTTTCCTTTAATATTATGTAATAAACGATTGTAAGGGTGATGTAACATACTCCGTGTTCCGTGTTCCACGTGCTCCTCAAAAAGCAGACAACAACATTGGCAGGGTCCTAAAGGGCGAAGGGCGAGGAGAGATTTTATTTTTATTTTATTTTATTTATTTGGGACAAAAAACAGCTATACATTAAAGTATTTTACAAAAAGTGGTTATCTTAAAAGTTAAAAAACCTATAACCCACAATATTGTCCACGAAATGACATTATGAGTAAAGATGCGGACGCGTACAGGTATGTTATACATATATGAAAAATAAAATTGATTGAGAAATAAAGTGTAAAACTATAACAAATTAATCTGGTGCGGCGGACAAGTAATTAAAGATAAGAAGCTTATAATTGCGATGCCTTTTTCTTAAATTTGGAATGCGACAGCGCAATATGGCAGGAAATCGTCCACCACTCTGTACCACTCTGGCAAGAGTGATACAACTGAGAAGAAGAAAGGATGAAGAAGAATATTCCCGCATCCCCGGGAATGCGGGAATATCCTAACGAGATACTGCAGCCCCGGAATGCAAGGGCAGAGGAGGAGAATGAAGGAACAAAGTGAGATTTTAGTCAGTAGAGGAGTCTGGGACTAGTGAGGAGATATTTAGATAAATAGATATACATACTCTTTATTTTATACCATAACAGAAAACAAAGAAAGACATAAATTTAACAATAAAAAATTGGCTAGGTGCGAGTCAGATTCACCCATGAATGGTCCACCCGTACAATTCATATATTGTACCTTAAGTAAGCAGTTTTGTACAACGTGCGTAATTTACTTCAGTTCGCGTTCGGTCTTCGCCGCGTGTACTCACGATCATAATATCGTAGCAGTTCGATATCTTAAAATCGTTATATCATAAATTATCAGTGTATCAATTAGCACTATATCAATAAATCATTATAAACTCTATCACAATTTATCATTTAAAGTTGTCCCGTACAAGGGTTCCGTACGCAACTACGCAAAATAACTTTGATTTTCATAGTGTTTGTATGAAATACAAAGTTATATTTGCGGTTTTAGAAAATGTGACAATTCTCAGAAACTGCTGACCTGATCTCGTTCAAATTAATTTTAATTGAAAGTTTTTATTATGATCTACAGCATATATTTGTTTTAGATTTTTCACTCTACTGTTATAAAAGTTAGAGGGGGAGGGGACACATTTTACCACTTTGGAAACGTATATCTTTTAAACGATTGATCAATCAATGTCATTTTTAAAGACCTGTCTATAGACACCACACACGTATAGGTTTCATGAAAAAAAAATATATTTCAGTTTCAGTTCCATGTATGGGGAGCCCCACTAAATTTCATATATTTTTTATTTTTGTCTAAAAATCGAAAAGCGGTTCACAGATTACATCTACCTACCAAGTTTCACATATGTAGTTCTAATAGTTTCGGAATAAAATGGCTGTGACATTCGGACGGACGGACAGACAGACATGACGAAACTATGAGGGTTCCGTTTTTGCCATTCTGCTACGGAACCCTAATAAGGGTGATACAATGGGCGGTCTTATTGCTAAAAGCGTCATTTATTGATTTTCGCCCCGAAAAAAAGGGTTTCCTTTGGATCTAAATTGAAATACTGAATACATCAGAATGTGACAAATAGAATCGCCATTTAACGGGTTGATGTATGATGGTGATCATCAATTTATTTCATTGAAGACCTTGCATCAATTGGCGTAATTTATTTTCCAAATTTAAATTGCTTTATTGTGATAAACATGTTTGTACAATAACTGTTGGCTACTGGATATTATATTCTTCATTGGTTATGGCGATTCAAAGCTTCTCGTTTGTTTCTTGTTGTTTTTAGAAAACAAACCCATCTGTCAGTAGTAGTATGAGAAAGTTTATAGACCAAAGGTACACACACACGCACTATAAAGCTGTACCACGACCTCGCTACATAAGACCCAGTTGAAAACCAGCGAGAGGCACTGGAGTTGTCTGGCATTTTGCTGAACTGGGCCTATTAGGCACAGCCGTGAGGTGCATACAATGCTGTTTTATTTAGTTAAGTTTTTATTTCTAGAATGTATATTAGGTACTATACCCTATCTAAGTCAAGTAAATTTATTTTCTTTAACTACATCCCTTATTTCTTTCAAATTCTGCCTAAATTATCCGAGTAACTTCTAGTTAGCGACACGTGTACGTAGAACTTAATCAAAAACCTATACTTCTCCTTCACAATTGGCTATACAATCGACAACCCGTCACGTCAGGGACGCAATGTGAATGGGCATCCCCACAGCTGCTATTGTCGACCATTACCCACCATTGTGAGGCCGACAAGGCCAGTATTGTTCAAGCCTACTGTAGCGAATGTAATCGAATATTCGCTTTCGAAGTCGAATGGGTAAATTACTGTCAATCATAGACTTAGGCCTTTTATTTACTTTTTTATTTACTCTATGGTTACTGGCAGTCTTACTCATCACTGCTCTCAAGGAAGGTATTCTAGAGTAATAACTACATAATTTATTAAATGTTATTTACATTAATATACATAATTAAAAACAAATATTATACAGGGGAAAATAAAAGGGAAATTATAGGGCATCGAAAAATTCATCAACATCGCTATCAATGGGAAAAGTGCCCAGAACACTGGCCGCATTGCCACGTTGAATGGCAATGCTGATTCTCTGTCCAAAGAAAAGGCCAGCCCTCTGGTCACTTGTGGAGTCGACTAAACGTTTGCTGATGTCACGAAAGAGTCGATGCGCACTCGGACCCCATGGTCCCAGCGTTTCGTTTTTTTTTCTAGAGTTAAATTTAAAAAAAACATCATACAGAGATTAGAAAAAGATCAGAAGTAAGAACGCGTAATGTGTTTTCAAGGGTATCAAGGGCCGGAGACGATACAGATAAATTTAGACGTATGTATATATAGGCGCACACTCAAGGACCTCCACTCACTATGGATATTTCAGGCCTAATGCCTAAATCCACATTGCTTAAAAGGATTGGTCCTGATTTCCATAAAGGTGTCAATGATGGAATTCATTTTATGTAGGGTAGATATTTGGGTACATCGTTTTCGTTTAGTATTGCCTCAAGAATTTATGTGTCATATTAAACAAAAAAATAAACTAAGCTCCTACGGTACGGTACGTGGATGGGTAACCATCTTAAAATTTCCAAATTCATCCGTGATACGACAAACACGTTAAACTGTTGGTCCCGGCTGTCAATTGTACAGACGCCAGCACATGAAGCTACCCGAAACTGTCAAATTTTCCCAATCAACCTTGAACCTAATTTCTTTAACAGTAAAGTTGAAAATCTATTAAAGAAATTTGACAGATTGTTGTAGCTTGATGTGCTGGCGTCTGTACATTTATGATATGTGTTACAAGGTGGACAGAAGTTAGAAAATCTTACTACAGTCTTGCAGAGGGGTTAATTGTGTTTCCTAATAACTGGGTAACGGAGGTCAGATTGCCAGCGATACTCAGCTGAATTTCGACACTCATGACATAGTTGGGAAAAAAACTGGATAGATGATGAGATAGACCTCAAAAACATTCGATACTGTTTTAATTCAAGCATCATTAGGCATTCTTGACATTAGGATCCGTTAAAGCTCTTGAAGCGTGGATTAGCTGCCTACATTTACATAGTTAAAGGAATTAAATAAACATTACATCAAATAGTTCCTAGATATCGTAATAAGAATCAGCATACAATGAGCCACATAATTGCTCCACATCCTGCCTTATCAGATCGCAATCCAATTATAGTGAAAGCCATGTTTCGACCGTCAGTGTTGCCAGAGGCGTTTACCAACCTATCAGATTAATTACAATCTATCCACGCTTGCAGTGACAGGTTAATCTGTCACCAAAACACAGATAATATATATAGAAAACCAGTTTCTTTTGGTCTCTCATTAAGATATACAATAAACTAGTTCCAAGTTTCACTTATTAAAGTCAGTGACCAAACATCTAAATCTAATGCTACGAACTTGTATTAGTTTCGGATAAAAGTGGCTACCTTTTTACAATTAATCATTGTATCAAGATAAGTCAAAATGTAGGAAAGCAACCGAGTCACTTTAAAATACTTAATTTGATACCTTTTGTTATTTTATGATAAGATAAGTATTCCGAGATCGGATTTCCGTGATGAATTATTTTAACAAAAAGTTTATCGTGAGCATATTTAAGATAAACAACCTCATTTTTAAATTCCCAGTTTTGACTTACCTCTTCGAGTTCATCATCAGGTTCTTCCATAATGTTAGTGAGAATGGCGCTCGGTCTGACGGACACTCGGTGCCGGACCGACTTCCTCCACAGATCAGGTTCCTCCTTTGTCTCCTCATCATTTAAAGTAGTGAACTGTTCATAAAAATTAATCACCTTATTCGAATCGTTAGCGGCGTTAGTCTCTTTAGGTGTACTATTCTCTTGTGCCTTTTTGTTGGTGACGCTATTAAGAGTCTTTCTTCTTTCAGAAATTCTTCTATACCCTTCTGCGTCTTGGTTCTCACCCAGTAAACTGATCGGCTTTGGACTTCGTTGTCCATATTCATATTCTAAATCGAAACCTCTATCGTCGAATAAGCTCTTGAATCGGGCCCAACATCCCAAGTCTTTTTTATCGGCCACCGGCTGAGTTTCCACAACATTTACGTTATTCTTATTCATTTCTACTCTATTCTCGTTTTTTCACTATAATAAACTAAAAAAGATATTTTTGATTCCACAATAAACATTCACATAACGATTTTACTATGTACACACTAGTTAATCTCTTCCAGTTGAAATCACTGCCAATTTAAATATTAACGATTATGTAGATAATGAGTTGTTCCCGTTGTTTGTTAATGATGATATTTTATATGATTGATTTCGAAATCATTAAATGTTGCTTGACTTAAAGTAAAAACAGTTACTCAATGTTTTTAATCGAGTCATCGACATTAAAATACTCTTCAAGTAGTGTTGGCAACGATTGCGTTCGCACCTTGATTATCTTCGAAAATTCAACAAACGTGTTCACTTATGCATTACCACGTTTCCACTTATGCAACATCACAAAAAGTTTTACTTGAACCACCAAATATTTTCACAGTTGTATCATTAATTATTTCGCACGTGTATTAACTCCTATAAGTACATCTTCCGTGACTTACATCCACGGCGTTTTATATCAAACTAAAACATTAAAAGTGATTGTATTCAATATGATAACACTTATCGATTTGAGTCGCACTGATTACGTTTTATAACTTATTTGAAAACATAGATTAAATAATTACATATCATAGTTTCAATTCTGAACTGGTCAAGGATAATACAGCATTGATTTTAATACCGTAAGCTGCAGATTATTGAAAATTATGGACAAAATAATTGGGAGCAGATTATAGCAAATGAATTGGCAGCTTTAATAATTTGAATGAAGCATTTAGTTTAAAACCATTTCATGTGTATTTTGCACTGTTTGCAAATTAAACGCATCATTATAATAAATTGCAAAACCGACACTATCAGTTTACACATTGAAAGTGTATGCTCAGCTAAACTGCACATTCTGTGATAGTATCGACATTTTTACTTGACTTGCAAATCCAGGTTACTATATGATTGTAGTCACCGACATAAACACCTGTCATGGAAACCCGCCAGTTATTGAAGTAAAAGAAACGAATAACTTTAAGACACAAATGACGGAGGGTAAAGTAAGCAGAAACCCGGTCCAATGTCAGGAATGATCAATCGCGGGTATCACCTGGATGAGACTGGTACATGAACGTGGAGGTGGCACAAGCAAAGAGAAGCCTGTACCCAGTAGTGGGAGCAATCAGGCTGTGGATGATATGACAACTAAACCTTATTAAAGACTTAGTTAAAGCTCATCAATATCAATGAATAAAAAGTCGTCAGTTTCAAATTGCATTATCGTGTTGCGTTGTATTCGTTTATTTGTACATTAGCTGTTACCTGCAACTTCATTAGCACGATTTTTTGTAAAAAGTATCAGTAATTTTGCCCTAGTTTGGTAAGTTTTCATTGAACCCGGGCTATCAACTATCTCCTTCTAAAATATCATGAAAATCGGTTCGGTGGTTTAGCCATGGAAGCATAACAGACAGACGGACTTTCGCATTTCTAATAAACCAGCTTCTGCCCGCGGCTGCACTCGCGTATTTTTATTTCAGGGTATACGGTAGCCTAGGTCATCAAAGAATAATGTGGCATCTATTGTTGAAAGAATTATCAAAATCGGTCCAGTAGTTTTTGAGTTAATTGGATACAAACATTCTACAAAACAAATCTTTCCTGTTTATAATATTAGTAGGTATCTATAGATGTTTGTATCAGTTTATTTATAAACCAGGAAATACTCAGCTGATTATATAACATCACAATTATAAGTAATAGGTATGTAATAATGAGGGCTGGTCTTCACATAGACGTCGGATTGGCTGCGAATGAACGTAATTAGCTAATGATCGTAATACGTAGTTTGTTCAAGATGTCGAGTCTCTTTTTTATCCTCATTAAGATCTTGGGGCTATGTCGATATAGCTGTTATGTATTGCCAGATGATATCTGCAGTAATTACTTCAATGTTGTTATCTGTTGCATTCTAATACCTGTTATAAGTATGTATATAGATACATACTTGGCTTGGCTTGGCTAAAATACCTATAATAAATATTTGCAAGACAAGTATAGACTTGTCTTGCAAATATTTATTATAGGTATTTTTAGCCTGTCTGAGCTTACTACAAAAACAAAATTGTTATTTAATTAAGAATTTCTAATTATTTATTTTTTTCCAATATTTTCGAGGTATGCTTCAAGATTTAAGGTATGTGGGTAGAATTCACATCACTAGCAATCTTGTTAACCCAACCAGGCCAACTAGGCTAAATCTGCTTGTGTCTGGAATGGATTCACGGCAACCCGCGACTTCTAGGTCACAAGGTCACCAACTTAGCCATTTGGCTGTTGACGTTTCAAAATCGATTTTATTTTAGACACAAACTCGAAACAACTGTCTGTACGCCCTACAAACATTTGGTCCGGTCGGGAATCGAACCCATGACACATAATTCAGCAGCCACTCGCTCAATCTATGTGCCGACTTGGTGCCGACCGTGCCGGTTAACGCTATAGTTCAAGTGACATTTTTTTAGTTGGAGTCAAAAACTTTTTCAATAAAACTCCTAGGATTTTGTCCTCTTTAATAAAACCAAGCTTACCTGACTATTTTAATGTAAGTACAAACTAACCTCTTTCATTCCAATTAAGAAGTATTTTTGCACTAATCAACAGCTCATAAAAAGTGATCTCATCATCATCAATCACAACAAATGGCACCGAATCTTGCGCACGCCATCTTGAATGCTTAAGTGTGGTATTTTGCCTCACGCGGTCCCAAACCTTGACCCTTCTGATTGGTTTGGCGCCAGAATTCAATCAGCAATTTAGTCTTTTGAATACGTTATTGTGAATTAAGAGGCCCGTTAATGAGGAAAAGAAATTGGACTGAGATATTTAACGGGTTATTTAATTGAATTGTATTGTGGAGTACTATTGTGCGTTATTATATATTTATTTATTTAAGATGTTTATTTCTTATAAGAATTACATTGGTATTCACTTACAATACAATACACTATATTTTTGTAAGAAAATATGTAACAAAACTGCGAACAGAATAATAGTTTGGTACCACTAGCACCCTTGTTAAGTTGTTAAAAACAACTTGTGTTAAAGATGCTAGGCCCCAAATTGATCTTAAATTCTTAGCTCTTACTTTTATACAATAATAATTATAGAAGCACAAATATTTGGTTTCACATCATAAATTTAAATAAATTTTACAAAGTAACAAATAAAATAAGATACAAAAGATTAAATTAAGTATTGTATTACGATTAATTTAAATTATTAATTAAATTATTTATATTAATTTAAATATGTTATCTGCATGATAAATATAATCATTTGGATTGTGCGTACCTACATGTATGTGGATGCTTGAGTTGTTTGTGTATGTAGTGTGTGAGTGAAAGTGTGTTTGTGTTTTGTAGTGTGTGTGCGTGTGTCTGTAGACTTGTAAGTGAGCGTACACTAGTCTGATTAGCGCGAGCTGAATTGAATATAGTCATCATATTGTGCGTTTTTCAATTAAGTCAGGGTCAGCGTCAGTCTAGCCAGATCCAGAGGAGTACTAGTGTTTTACCTGGATCGACTGCTTATATGACCTACACAATCCAGTTGCTGGGTAACGCAATACCCCTTAGCAAGAGTGGTATCTGATTTTCAGACTTCTGAATAACCGTACCGTCCGTCAAAGATGTCCTATTGAAATGAAATGAAATTAAATATTTATTTTGTAAATTGGTTATAAATAACACTTTTACACTTCATTTTTTTGTGTTTTAAATTAAGCTAGATGAGGCCGGGGTTTTCTGACTACTCTGAGAAGAAACACCGAAACAAACTCAGAGGTCAACGTCTCTTTTAAAGTCCATACAATTCGTATTTATCAAACCATTTGAGAAGCATGAAGGTTCATGTCTGTTGTGTCTTTTGAGGAAAGGAGCACGCAGATTTGAGCGGACCTGTCCAGACAGTGCATGCATTTGTCAGTTATCATATCATTGACAGCCAGGATCAACGGCCTAATGTGGTTTTCAAGGCACAGAGGAACTGTTATTATTCAGCCACGAGCTACGGGTGAATATATTGCATATAAAAATAGAAATGTAGACATCATAAGTATTTAAGTAAAATGTAGTCTCTATAATATTGTTACGCCAGTCGCTTAGTGAAGTACATCGAGAAACTTCGACATAAATCTAAAATTTTCGAGACACTAACGCCATCTAGCGGCGCACAAACAAACAAACAAACAAATAGCGGTACTGTGTATCTCGAGTAGCTTCCTGGAATATTCTGGGCAGTATAAACAGTGAGTCGATTTTATAAGAATGTTCTAGAATTCATAGACCGGGGTATAAATAGATCGCAAAGGGACGCGGACTGTCAGTCTTATTACGAGGCGAATACGCGATATAATCGAAGCTTTACTAGTGAATTTCAGTGCGATTTAAGTGTTAAGTGACAAGTGTTGTGGTGCGAATAATTGTGTAAAATTTTCATTTTGTGTTTAATTAAAGTGTTAGTTTTGGTTTAATTGGCGTTAATTATTTCTATCTCGAACCCCAGCTCGTAACAATATTGTTCATTGTGGGAATTAGGGACTGGTGGACCTTAATACAAGTTACTACGTAACCTAGCTAGGCCACCGGAGCCACTTATAATTGTTACGTATTTTTAATTGTTTACTCATTTAATAGTAAATTAGATTATGTATGTAACAGACTGTAACAACCTTATGAAATAAAAATACATTAAATTGAATTGAATATTTGTTTGGGTTTTCAGTTATTAGAAACGAAGCCTGGTATTGTAACTACCGGGGTTGCGGGAATGTTCTAACGAGATACCGCAGCCCTGGAACTTAAGGGCAGCTGCAGGAACAGGGTGGGCTTTTAGTCAATAGAAGTCTGACACTCCCTTCCGCTCTGGGTTAACAGAGCGGGTGAAGTCATTCGATGATTTTCCCACCCGGAAAAAAGGTATTGTAACTAATATTTGATTGCCATTGTAGTTTTATTTTAAGTTAGATCTAGTTTAAGTTTTATTTCAATATATCCTTTAAAATCCTGTATATGAGTTAAATAATACTTCTGTAAATTTACAAGTGGTGAGGTATAAACATTTATTTATTGGCTTAAAAATACAAATGTAATTAGTTGACTTCGGTAATTTTGTTACATTTTTTTGCTGTAATTTCACTTTTACAATACAATATAGATTAGCAAAAGAACAAATAAATTAACTATTAAACCATATTAAGCATTTACTTCGTATAAGCTCAAGCTCCTCAAAGTTCTAACTTGAACTATGCGATAACTGGGCATTTTCACTTTTAAGTGTACCCGCCATTTTGAGGCTGTCCCACGTATTCAAAATTAAATAGCAAGATAAACAGTGGGGATATTGTGTAATTTTTTGAATAAAAAGGTAAAATATATATTAAATTAACAAATCCATATGTCATTCTAGTAAAATGCGTTTAAATTATTTATTTATGAGCATTTTAAATATGCCGAGTAACTGTTTTTGGCATGTCCCACCCCTTACCAACATTGATTTGGCCGAAATTACTAAAAAAGTACTACGAATATATTTAAAAGTTTTGGTGCAGTCATAGTGTATGTTCCTCTCGTCACAAAAATTATTTTTTTACAATTTAAAATCTAACAAAACATACTGAAAATACATTTTCAAAATATGTTCTAAACTGATGCCGGACGGACATGTCAGTTTAGTGACGGTTCCAGTTGTTCAAAATATTTACAAAAAAAAACTCATAGTACCTAAAATATCAACATTTTGTGAAGAAGATCTAGGCCAGCATTTAAAAACGTGAGTTTTGCCACAGTGTCTCGAGCGAAAGGGTTTTTTAGTTCGTGTCGGCGGCTGTCTCCACTTTTTTGTCAGGTTTGTTATGTTATTTCCTTATTAATGCAGGATGTTTAATATCCTTCAACTGTTATAAACGAATCAGATATAACTCAAAACTATTTTCACATACTTTATTCTTACGATACATTTAGCTGTGAGAAGTAAACTTATTTCTTTTAATCTTGCCTGTGAATGTGACGTCCGTGTGGTGACATTTTTATTGCGTCACATATAAGACTGACTACAAAATGTGACTAAACTGACACATAAGGATGGGATCACATGAACCATTTGCAATATTTATTTTCAGGTAGTGTTTTTAAGTATATCTCACAATGCCTTTAAGTGGAGCGGAAAGAACATGATAGTATATAGTCATAAATGCTTTTCTTCTGTTCTTAACCAAAAAGGAAAATGTATCTATTTCTTGCAAAAACTGGTTTTGTTATGAGTGCATGGCAGAATCTAACTGCCGTAATTATGTTTGCGAATCATGTTTGGAATTGAAAGGTACTATATTTTGTAATAGAGCTCTATAAGATTAATTCAATCAAAGTTTTTTTTTCTATAAATATATTTATTTTTGTTTCAGATTGATTGAACGCTTACACTTGAGTACCTAAGTCCGATGCAATTAGGTATATCGCAAAATATGGTGATTTTCCATGACGTGGATGAGGTACTTACAATGCATGATTTGATGCAGTTTTATATTGATGACGCTAACTGGCCCTGGCCCATGACTCATTTTATTTTAGTTAAAAAGTTTATTGGATGTCAACAAGAGATAAACAATTCAACAAGACTACAACATTTCACTTTGAAAATGACTAAAATGGATATTTGGAATTTGTTACAATGTTCATACTTCTGGTGTTGTTTTTTTGTAATTATTTTGTTTATGACCATTTTACTCCAGATGAATGTGATGTTTGTAATTTATATGGTTAATTTGTTATAACGTTTTGAGTTCTTATTTTTGAAGTTTTATATAAGATACCAAACTAATATGTTTTGGTATATAATTATATAGGTATCTTTGATATAACATTCCTAAGTTGATTGATAATAAATGAAACTTGTAAGTAATCATAATATTATTAAATAAAATGCCAAAATTAGTTTTCTTAAGAAGTAGAACAGTTGGCTAGTTTACTTACTATTTAAATTATATTATACCTACTTTCATTATATCAAAGACTACTTAACTTTAGACTGATTAAATTCCTTTTAAAAGTAATTAAAAAACCTACTGTAGGTATTTCTGCAGTTATATTTAATCATAAATTTAGGGAGATTGTTCCTTTTGCATATTGATTAATAGATTAGATTAGATTAGATTCATTTATTTGCCAAAAATATGTTTCTTGGTTGTCGATAGATAATTCATTAGATTAAGATATATTAAAACATAAATTTAACTTTTAATAAAAAATGTAAACCAAAAAGATGTTTTATTTTGTATTATGTAACCTCAGCTTAAGGTTTTTCAGTGAGTCAGTTTGGTGACTGTCCCAATTTAAATGTGGACAAAATATTTTTTTACAACTTTTGTTTTGTTGTTTCACTAAATAACTGTTTAAATATTGTTTTAGCCAGTTACAATATTGAACACTACAAAACGTATAAAAAAACTAACTACTTAATCAAACGAATATAATAAAAAAAAACAATCTTCGTAGCATCACTTGTCACCAAACTGAAGTTGAAACCTCATTTGATAAAAATGAGCTTTCAATTCAAGGGGATTATCCGTATTTTTCGATAGATTGTAATATGTAGTAGCAATAGAAAATAAAAATTAAGTCAAATTACTTAAAACATAAAAACAGGACGATTTTTAAATCGTCACCAAACTGACCAGTAGTTTTCTATAATGTCCATATATTTTCCATTTTTCATAAGGAAAATATGCTATTTATTTAAAACAAAATACTATTTGCAGTCCGTCAGACTATGTAGTATAGCCTAGGACCTTTAAATATGTTAAAAAAATAACTTTAAAAAAATACTCGTATTTTTATCAGGGTACACTTAAAAGTGAAAATGCCCAACTGACAAATGCTTGCACTGTTTGGATTAATCAACTCAAATCTGTGTTTTGTTCTTCAAAAGAACATCACAAACATAAAACTACGTCATAGTTTATGATTGGACTTTTTTTTTTTTTTTTAACGTGGTAAAATTATCAAATAAGTCCTCCCACTCCGGGCAGGGTGGGAGGGACTGTCAGACTTTTACTGACTAAAATCCACGGTGTTCCTTCAATAACCCTTTACATACCGGGGCCACGGTAACGGGATGAGTCCCACGACCCCGGCGGGCTTCGGCCCTCTGCAGAGGGGGCCTCGTCATGTTGCTGACGCTCTTTGAGGCGCGCGTGGAACACGACGCGCCGTCGACCCGGGCATGGTCCATGGTCGGACAGCGAGTTGCCCTTTACTCGCTGTCCGCATGCCCGCGCCTACGGTGGCCGGAGATCGTCGGCCAACGTCCGACGCCGTGGGCGTCTACCACTGCGGCTGGGCTGGAGGGAGGACGCCATCCTCTCCCTCACGCGGCCCGCCTCCTCCTTCGAAAGCATGACTGCTTCGCAGAAGGAGGCGACCGCTTCCCACTCCCTCTCGCCCCGCAGCATGGCCTCGACCAAGGCCGGGCGCGAGAGGTCTCCGCCTATCGCCGCCGTGAGGACACGTCGGTGCTCTGCCCAGGCGGGGCAGTCTTGCACCGTGTGCTCTACGGTGTCCTCAGGGCGACCCTCGCAGTGGTGACACCCAGGCGTTTCCTCCTTTCCCATCAGACACAGGTACCTCCCGAAACTTCCGTGTTCGGTGAGGACCGAGCTCATTTAGTTTCCATATACCTATGAAAAAATTACTTGTTTAATTATCATTTATTTTAGTTCGTAAATTATAATTGCCTCGCATTTAACAAATCGACATGTTTTACAATTTTTGACAACATGGTTGGCACAGTGGGTGAGCGACTCTCTGTTGCGCTGTCCGTCCTCTCTGTTCCGGTACGGGAACCAAACACGTGTTACGGGTTTGGTTCCCGTACCGGAACAATTTTTTTTTGTGTCTGACCTACAAATAGTTGTTTCGGGTTTGTAAAAATGCTGGGTGCATTTTGCTATTCCAAAAAAGTCCTGTATGTAAAAAAAAAATGAGTCTATATTCGCAAGACTTATGACGTTAAATTCGGTTACGTTTACTTTGTTAGTTTACATTTTATGTTTGAGACACACTCAATCTCTTCACGATAGTATAATGGAGTGTGCCACAAGTGGCAAATAATTCATTTTTAGGGTTCCGTACCCAAAGGGTAAAACGGGACCCAATTACTAAGACTCCGCTGTCCATCCGTCTGTCTGGCTGTACGTCTGTCGCCAGGCTGTATCTCATGAACCATGATAGTAAGACAGTTGAAACTTTCACAGTTGATGTATTTCTGTTGCCGCTTGCACACAAAAAATACAAAAAAACCGAATAAAATAAATATTTAAGGGGGCTCCCCTACAACAAACGTGTTTTTTTTTGCTCGTTTAGCTCGATATTGATAACGGCAACAGGCAGATGCTTAAAATATTCTCAGAATATTTAGTTATATATTCACTTTAAAAATAAATAATTAAATTAACATTAATCAAATATTTAAGGGGAGCTTCCCTTACAACAGACGTGATTTTTTTGCCGTTTTTATAGATAATGGTACGGAACCATTCGTGCGCGAGTCCGACTTGCACTTGGCTGGTTTTATGACTTGTAAAGTATACCTACTATACGAGTAAACTATAACAAAATTCAAGTTTTTTTAGAAATGTTGCTAGGGAGTTTGTTGCACCCCTTTTTTATTCCCAGTTAAAATACTAGGAAGTGGTGACGGGTTGGTGATTAGGGGGATGGGCTTTATATATAAATATATATGTAGGTATAACACACTTTTTTTGTTTTTTTTTTTATTTAGATTAGGTTCGCGTTTGACCACCATCTCACCTGATGGTAAGTGATGATGTGGTCGAAGATGGAGCACGCTTACCTAAAAGTAACCTATTCACTCTTGACTTAAAGACTCCTAGGTTATAGCTATCGGGAAACACAGACTCCGGCAGGGAATTCCACTCCTTAGCCGTACGCACAATGAAGGTATTCCCAAAACGTTTGGTGCGTATGGGTGGGATGTCCACCATGTAACGATGGCGCTTCGCCGTTTGTCTCGTAGTCCGATGATGGAACGGGCTTGTTGGAATTAAATTGTGTAATTCCATCGCACACTCCCCGAAATGTAACCGATAAAAAACCGATAGACTTGCAACTCGTCGTCGATGTTCAAGGCTCTGGAGCTTTGATTCGACCAGTGCATCGTTGCCAATGAGTCTTTTGGCCCGCTTCTCGATAGACTCAAGCGCGTCCAGTTGGTATTTAGCAGATCCATCCCAAAGATGAGAGCAGTACTCCATACACGACCGAACCTGGGCTTGATAGAGATTGAGCAACTGTTCGGGTGTGAAGTACCGTCTCACCTTTGCTAGGATTCCCAACTTTTTTGATGCTAGTTGAGCCTTAGCCTCGATAAACGGGCCAAAATTGAGGGTAGAAGTTAATGTTACCCCCAGAAGCTCGATATGGTCAGTTATCGGCACAGTTACACCTCGGAAAGTAGGAGCCGGTTCAAATTGGCTCCTTTTTGCGGAGAAGAGACACGCCTGGGTCTTAGCTGCATTAAACTTGACCAGGTTGGCATCGCCCCATTCGGAGACAGCCTTCAAGGTCAAGTTCAAGCGCCCGACCATGTCCTCACGGAGAGACTGGATCTGTGACCCACCAGCTCGCGCGCTGGACACATATCTCTCAGAAACTGTGCTGTCGTCTGCATACCCAAAGGTACCGGGCATTAGCAGATCGTTAATGTGCAGCAAGAATAAAGTTGCTGAGAGAACAGACCCCTGAGGGACCCCGGCATTAATTGCCAATTGGCCAGACGAGCAGCCATCAATGACCACTCGAATGGACCGATCCCTCAGGAAGTCTTCAATCCAAACGCAAAGTTGGGTGGGTAACCCGAAAGAAGGAAGCTTAGCAATAAGGCTATCGTACCAGACCCTGTCAAAAGCCTTGGAGATGTCAAGGGAAACAGCAAGTGCTTCCCCTTGCCTCTCAATGGCCTCACTCCAGATATGAATGGCATACGCTAGAAGATCCCCAGTTGACCGGTTTTTGCGAAAGCCGTATTGCCGGTCACTGAGGATGTCGTTGGCTTCTAGGTATGCCAGGAGCTTACTACTTACGCCATCACTGAAAGGTTCCCAATAATAACTAATATTTAACTTTTTATATTTTTTAATTAAGTACTTGTTTTCTATCTTTTTCCTTTTAATCAAAATTAAACGTTTTAAGTAGCGGTTGTGTTTTACTGTGCACTTAATTTTATTTACGCTACAAATTCAAGGACCACGGCTGTATAACTTGGCTAATGAGTTGCATAATATCTATCCCAATACGAATAGGGAATGTAAAGGGAAGATCACTAAATGGATTCTTGGGCTTAAGTATGAGGAGACAGAAAGACTACTTAATAAACACAGAGACTTTTGAGGTAAAGGTGCACACATACTAGCACATGACACACACAAACACACACACACACAAACACACGCACAAACACACGCACAAACACACGCACAAACACACGCACAAACACACTCAAACGCACATAAACTCACACATGCACGAAAACGTTTTCAAATCTAACACACTCCCGTAATTCTAAGTTTCCAATTTGACCTGTTCTGTAATGTGTCTGGGTTAAGGTGGCCAGGAGACCCATAACACAAGTTTTCTTAGTATGGGCTCCTGTCTCCCTACCAAAAAATTGTTTAAAGAAATTTTGTTTTATGTATTTTGTGGGAGAAAATAAATAAATAAATAAAATAAATAAATATCCATTGGGCATAGAAATTCCAGTCAATTTTTATATCTATCTCGTTTGCACTTGTTTGTTTTGCAGCTTCTACCGTCTCGCTTCCTCAAGGAGTGCGAAACAACGGGCGCAGACGGGCGGTACAGCGGCGTCTGTGCACTGCTTGGCCTCTGTCTGTTGTGAAATGTGACTGCATTTGGTTGATTTAATATGGGTTATTCGTGGAATAACGAAAATATTGTTAACTTTATCGATGCAGTTCACTTGCATCCTTGTTTGTGGGATAACAAAAGTCCCGATTTTAAAGATCGCTCGCTGGATTGCTGAATTACTGAATTGCTCATGTAGGAAAGTATTGCCTAGTTTCTTGAAGTTGCTCCTTATCGCTCAATATTGTTGTTGCAAAATACTTTACCAAGTAGATGCATGTTGCCATTGCCCTAAATTGCTTGATGTAGTCGTGACGTCACAGTTGACGAATGTTGACCGAGATTGAGCAATGTTAGTTGCCCGTGTAAGCGCACCTTCGGTACAATTTGAATAAATTACTTTTGATTTTGTTTTTTTGTGGACTGCATTTGTATTTCCCTCCTGTTTGAGTCATAGTTACGATTCCTGTAATCTTGTTAATAACTCTGCCTACAACAAGAAAAGCTTTAGTATGAACCGTTCAACGTCATATTACTACGAGTATAATACACTTCTGGACACATCTATTGGCCCACCTTAGAGTTTAGGTTTCGATGGCCCCTACCGAAATATGATTGCTAGATTGAACAAAAACTGTTGATGCAGTTTTAAACCTGATACATTTTACCATCTTTTTCGATCGTATAGTTTTAAATTTGAATTCAGAATACCATACGACATGGACCTACGCCTAACAAGTCGGATATGCGCCTTGTTAAAGGCAATTCATTTTTGAATAAAAAACATGTTTTATCAAATAAAGGTTTAATTTAATAACGCGTGTTGCCTCCATGGGCATCTACCACAGCTCTCATACGATTAGGCATAGAGTTTATCAACCGCTCTATGAAATTTTGAGGGATCATCTCCCATTCCTCTTCTATGGCAGTTTTCAACTCCTGCATCGTCTGGGCAACTGGCTGACGAGCCCTAACACGCCTTTTTAGCTCGTCCCACATGTGTCCACCATGTAACGATGGCGCTTCGCCGTTTGTCTCGTAGTCCGATGATGGAACGGGCTTGTTGGAATTAAATTGTGTAATTCCATCGCACACTCCCCGAAATGTAACCGATAAAAAACCGATAGACTTGCAACTCGTCGTCGATGTTCAAGGCTCTGGAGCTTTGATTCGACCAGTGCATCGTTGCCAATGAGTCTTTTGGCCCGCTTCTCGATAGACTCAAGCGCGTCCAGTTGGTATTTAGCAGATCCATCCCAAAGATGAGAGCAGTACTCCATACACGACCGAACCTGGGCTTGATAGAGATTGAGCAACTGTTCGGGTGTGAAGTACCGTCTCACCTTTGCTAGGATTCCCAACTTTTTTGATGCTAGTTGAGCCTTAGCCTCGATAAACGGGCCAAAATTGAGGGTAGAAGTTAATGTTAACCCCAGAAGCTCGATATGGTCAGTTATCGGCACAGTTACACCTCGGAAAGTAGGAGCCGGTTCAAATTGGCTCCTTTTTGCGGAGAAGAGACACGCCTGGGTCTTAGCTGCATTAAACTTGACCAGGTTGGCATCGCCCCATTCGGAGACAGCCTTCAAGGTCAAGTTCAAGCGCCCGACCATGTCCTCACGGAGAGACTGGATCTGTGACCCACCAGCTCGCGCGCTGGACACATATCTCTCAGAAACTGTGCTGTCGTCTGCATACCCAAAGGTACCGGGCATTAGCAGATCGTTAATGTGCAGCAAGAATAAAGTTGCTGAGAGAACAGACCCCTGAGGGACCCCGGCATTAATTGCCAATTGGCCAGACGAGCAGCCATCAATGACCACTCGAATGGACCGATCCCTCAGGAAGTCTTCAATCCAAACGCAAAGTTGGGTGGGTAACCCGAAAGAAGGAAGCTTAGCAATAAGGCTATCGTACCAGACCCTGTCAAAAGCCTTGGAGATGTCAAGGGAAACAGCAAGTGCTTCCCCTTGCCTCTCAATGGCCTCACTCCAGATATGAATGGCATACGCTAGAAGATCCCCAGTTGACCGGTTTTTGCGAAAGCCGTATTGCCGGTCACTGAGGATGTCGTTGGCTTCTAGGTATGCCAGGAGCTTACTACTTACGCCATCACTGAAAGGTTCCCAATAATAACTAATATTTAACTTTTTATATTTTTTAATTAAGTACTTGTTTTCTATCTTTTTCCTTTTAATCAAAATTAAACGTTTTAAGTAGCGGTTGTGTTTTACTGTGCACTTAATTTTATTTACGCTACAATATGGCGGATATACATCTACAGAGTAATTAAAAATTAATAAATTTACCTAAATATTAGGCGTAGCTAATACACTGCTCACTACTTTATTTACAAACAATAATACAAAAAAAAAAATTGGTCAAGTACGAGTCAGACTCGCCCATGAAGGGTTCCGTAGTAACTATAATAATATAATATAATATGTATATTTATTTGACGAATAAAAAAAACCTTAAAAATTTCTTAAAACTAGCTTATTTACATTTTTACAACTACACTAAATAACTTTGTTTTTCATAGTGTTTGTATTTGAATTACAAAGTTATATTTGCGGTTTTAGAAAATATGCTGTATCTCAAAAACTGCTGACCCGATTTCGTTCAAACCAATTTTTGGTTGAAAGTTTACATTAAGATCTATAGACACATATTTTTTTTAGATTTTTCACTCCATTATTATAGAAGTTAGAGGGGGGGACACATTTTACCACTTTGGAAGCTTATATCTTTTAATCGATTGACTTTATGAAAAAGTGGTTGTAGAAACCCTTATATCATTTTTAAAGACCTGTCTATACATACCACACACGCATAGATTTCATGAAAAAAAAAATATTTTTTAATTTTTTTCTTAAAATCGGATAGCGGTTCAAAGAATACATCTACCTACTAAGTTTCACATGTATAGTCTTAATAGTTTCGGAATAAAATGGCTGTGACATACAGACGGACGGACAGACAGACAGACAGACAGACGGACAGACATATCGAAACTATAAGGGTTCCGTTTTTTGCCATTCGGCTACGGAACCCTAAAAAGCTGCTATAGTTGGTTCACGTCAAGAAAATAGTGACGTCATCGTTATCCGCGCCTCTCGACCAATCACGTCGCAACTAAAATAAAATAAATAATTACATTAAACTAACAACATTATAGAGCAAGGTAATTAAGAATTATATTGCTGCTTGTTTAGGATTGTACTGTTTTATTTAAACTTTCTTACTAACAACAAAAAAGTGCCGACCTCAAGGTGCGCTTACACGGGCAATATTTTGAGCAATAATTGCTTGGCAACACTAATGGAGCAATCTGGATCAATTGCAAAAAAAAAGGTGTCTTTAGTTTTGTATTTTCGTTTTTGGCACCGACTTTCGAAATTAAAGTTATTTTTCACTTTGCAGTGTTTTTGGGAGTCGGTTTAATTTTTTGGTAAAATGTTTTTAGGTAACTCTTTTTAGTTGGTTGATTTTTAATTTACCTAGTTACAAGAGCCTAAATGTCAACTACTTATAACATTTTACAAAATATTGCTTTTCCCAATGCTGGGCCGTTAACTTTTGAGGAGTTCTCCTGGTACTTCACCATCAGCTATATACAGCTACATCCATATTCAAGTAATCGAATCGCAATCCACGAAATACTTATTATTGAGTAGTTTCGGCGGCCATCTGTGGTCTACATCATCAGTTCCACTTCCCCAAATGGTACTTTTTGAGAGCAACTGTATAAGTTACTATAAGAAATACCGATAACGCCATAGGTATGCCTATAATATTTGAAGAGTTCCCTCGATTTCTCCAGGATCCCATCATCAGATCCTGACGTTTATGAAAATGGGACCAATTTCGAAGTATACCCTTTTAATCAAAGAAATAATTTCCCTAATCGGTTCAGCCGTCTTCGAGTAATCGATGATCATACATAAAAAAAAATATACGCGTCGAATTGATAACCTCCTCTTTTTGTCGTCGGTTGAAAATGCGGCAATTGTTTCGGCATTATTGCTTCTAGTTGTTCCATATATTCCTTATTATATCATACGAATTGCCGAATATTTCTTCTCAGCGGTTATTTCTCCTTCTTTCAAGGACCACGGCTGTATAACTTGGCTAATGAGTTGCATAATATCTATCCCAATACGAATAGGGAATGTAAAGGGAAGATCACTAAATGGATTCTTGGGCTTAAGTATGAGGAGACAGAAAGACTACTTAATAAACACAGAGACTTTTGAGGTAAAGGTGCACACATACTAGCACATGACACACACAAACACACACACACACAAACACACGCACAAACACACGCACAAACACACGCACAAACACACGCACAAACACACTCAAACGCACATAAACTCACACATGCACGAAAACGTTTTCAAATCTAACACACTCCCGTAATTCTAAGTTTCCAATTTGACCTGTTCTGTAATGTGTCTGGGTTAAGGTGGCCAGGAGACCCATAACACAAGTTTTCTTAGTATGGGCTCCTGTCTCCCTACCAAAAAATTGTTTAAAGAAATTTTGTTTTATGTATTTTGTGGGAGAAAATAAATAAATAAATAAAATAAATAAATATCCATTGGGCATAGAAATTCCAGTCAATTTTTATATCTATCTCGTTTGCACTTGTTTGTTTTGCAGCTTCTACCGTCTCGCTTCCTCAAGGAGTGCGAAACAACGGGCGCAGACGGGCGGTACAGCGGCGTCTGTGCACTGCTTGGCCTCTGTCTGTTGTGAAATGTGACTGCATTTGGTTGATTTAATATGGGTTATTCGTGGAATAACGAAAATATTGTTAACTTTATCGATGCAGTTCACTTGCATCCTTGTTTGTGGGATAACAAAAGTCCCGATTTTAAAGATCGCTCGCTGGATTGCTGAATTACTGAATTGCTCATGTAGGAAAGTATTGCCTAGTTTCTTGAAGTTGCTCCTTATCGCTCAATATTGTTGTTGCAAAATACTTTACCAAGTAGATGCATGTTGCCATTGCCCTAAATTGCTTGATGTAGTCGTGACGTCACAGTTGACGAATGTTGACCGAGATTGAGCAATGTTAGTTGCCCGTGTAAGCGCACCTTCGGTACAATTTGAATAAATTACTTTTGATTTTGTTTTTTTGTGGACTGCATTTGTATTTCCCTCCTGTTTGAGTCATAGTTACGATTCCTGTAATCTTGTTAATAACTCTGCCTACAACAAGAAAAGCTTTAGTATGAACCGTTCAACGTCATATTACTACGAGTATAATACACTTCTGGACACATCTATTGGCCCACCTTAGAGTTTAGGTTTCGATGGCCCCTACCGAAATATGATTGCTAGATTGAACAAAAACTGTTGATGCAGTTTTAAACCTGATACATTTTACCATCTTTTTCGATCGTATAGTTTTAAATTTGAATTCAGAATACCATACGACATGGACCTACGCCTAACAAGTCGGATATGCGCCTTGTTAAAGGCAATTAATTTTTGAATAAAAAACATGTTTTATCAAATAAAGGTTTAATTTAATAACGCGTGTTGCCTCCATGGGCATCTACCACAGCTCTCATACGATTAGGCATAGAGTTTATCAACCGCTCTATGAAATTTTGAGGGATCATCTCCCATTCCTCTTCTATGGCAGTTTTCAACTCCTGCATCGTCTGGGCAACTGGCTGACGAGCCCTAACACGCCTTTTTAGCTCGTCCCACATGTGCTTAATGGGGTTCATGTCTGGGCTTCTGGCTGGCCAGTCCATAACTGTGATGTTCACATCCCGAAGATATTCCCTGACGATGCCGGCCGCATGGGCTCTTGCATTATCATGCATAAAAAGGAAATTTGGGCCCACATAGTCCGCGTATGGTATCACGTGAGGTTCTAAGCACTCACGAATGTATATTTCAGCATTTAATGTTGGCAGCCGTGGTCCTGTAACAACCTCAAGTTGAGTTTTGCCGCTCGCGGATATACCGCCCCAGACAGTCCATGAGCCACCGCCATAAGCAACCCTCTCTTCAAAGCAGCATTGTGCGAAACGCTCTCCCTTACGCCGGTAGACCTTCTTCCTTCCATCATTGCCATGTAACACAATTTTAGACTCATCAGAAAAGAGTACACGGCTCCAATCTTGCTGTGTCCAATTTAAATGACTGCGTGCGAAATGAAGGCGCGCTGTTCGGTGGGCTCGCTTTAGTTTGGGCCCATTAGCTGGCTTGTGTGGTACCATATCGCGTTCTTTTAACCTTCTCCGAACAGTTCGAGCGCTCACAGATACTCCGTGGAAGTCGCGAAGTTGGTTTTGTATCTCAATGGAGGTAAGGTGACGATTTCTCAAGCTGGTCGTCACGGTGAATCGATCCTGCCTTTCAGTTGTGACCCGAGATCGTGGCCTTCCTTGGCGACGAACAAAGCCGCCAGTCTCTAGGTACCTCCGATAAACATTTCGGACCGCAGATCGACTTAAATTAAGTTGAGCACTCACGTTTCTTTGGCTGTGTCCGGCCTGAATAAGTGCCACAGCTTGGGCGGCGACTTCAGGTGAAGTATCCATAGATTATTGATAGAACCTCACCTTAATGTTAAGAATAAGTAATGTTTGTTGCAAAAGCAAAGATATCAATCACTTTTTCAAGAATTAAATCCAAGTAAACCAATAAAACCAAGTTTTCTTAGTATTCGATTGTTTGATATCAACAAACAGGCTCCAAATTGTCTTTTGTTTCTTTAAATTCTGTGTTCGAAATTAAAAAAAAGACTATTGAATGAAATTGTGAATGTGCCAGGTTCAAAACTGCATAAAAACTTTTTGCTCGACCTAATATAAAATTTTAGCTAGGACCAAACGAACCCCACCAACTGTGTCCCCACGTTGTCGTCGTGGTGGGGCTTGCGTGTTTCGATGATCTCTGGGGCCATGCCGGTAGAGGCACTCATGCCGGACGGGCCCAGAGGGAGAAACCAGACCAAGAGGGACACACCGGGGGAAATGCGCGCCGTCTGGAGGATCGAGCAGCTAGCTCGAGCTTCTAGGCGGCGCGGGGCCCGGTCTCAGAGATCGGGTCAAGGGGGAGGAAAGGTTCACTTCCGGTATGCGTCTAATCTTTAGACGTAACCGTGAAGTGAACCAGGGGAGGGGAATAGGGGTGTAGGAACAGAGGAACTCACCTCTCTAAAAAAGGAAAAAATATGGCAGACAAAGTTTTTGGAAAAGCTACCCAGGCGGGTCCCAGCTGCTCCGCAGCTGGGGAGTCCCGCACCGGACACGTCCGGTCAGTCCCACCGTACTCTGGGGGGGACAACAAACACTTTTACCCCAGTTTCCCGGCAGTCGCCGCATTGAGCCAGGGAGGCTCACGTGCCCGTGAGGTGGAGTCGCTGGACTTGTCCAGCACGTCCACCTCACCGGCACCGAACATTGAGCGAGCGCAGAGCGCCGCTCCGAGGAGGAAGGGGGCGCTGGTGCTCGGGTCGGAGACCGACTCGGCATCGGACGCCGAGAGCTTCCAGAGTTTGATCTCTGGAAGCGCAGTGAGGAGCGACGAGGGGGGCGCCGACAGGAGGAAGGAGTTCCTCAAGCGCCCCCGCGACGATGAGTCGTCGTCGGAGGAGGGGCTTGTCTCGGCCCGTAAGATCCCCACTAGTGTGCGGGGTAAAGGCCGAGGCAAGACCTCGGGGAGGGGGCCTCCCTCTGGAGAGCCCAACACTGGTCTGGCCCCGAGCGAGGCCAAACTAGAAGAGGCCGTGGCGGCTGCCATCCGTACCATCTCGCGGAAGCGCAACCGGAAGAGTAAGGAGGACGCGATCGGCGAAGCCATGGCCTCCATCAAGGCGGCCGCGCGGACTTACGGCGGGGCTCCGGCTGCAAGGGACGACATGTCCGATCTGCGGCCGGAGGTCACCCGCCTGACTGCCGCCATAGACGCTCTTCAGAGGGAGAACGCCGCCCTCAAGGCGGACCTGGCCGCAATCCGGGGAGCCGGCCAGCGGAATGCGCCGCCGCGGGGCCAAGAGGAGAAAGGCCGGCCCACACCAGCGGAGGACTCGGTTCTCGACCTGGTGCGACAGGAGCTGGCTGCCTTCCAGCAGCGGTTCTCCGTATTGGAGAGCCGCGTGCTGCGACCCCCGCTGGCGGCGACTTCGTACGCGGCTGCGGCCGCGTCCAAGCCTCCCCAGACGACGACGAGGCCGCCTCAGGCGAAGACGGCCACGGTGCGGACGGCACCAGTGACGGCGGCCCCTGCGAGGGCAAAAACGGCCCCGGCCAAGCCGAAATCGGGCCCATCAAAGCCGCCTCCGACCCCGACACCTGCGGGGCCGAAGCAGGCGGCCAGAAAGAAGAAGGCCCAGGCCGGGAACCAGCCGTCCCAGCAGCCTCCTCCAAAGACTCCTCCGGCCGGCGCCGACTGGCAAGTGGCCGGGGAGAAGAGGAAGGCTGCTGGCGCAGCCAGGTCCTCGCGGCGTAGGGAAAGACGGAGGCGGCGAGACGCCGCGGCGCGATTGCGCGCCCCCAAGACCGCGGCTGTGGTGATCACACTGCAGCCGGACGCGGTGAAGAGGGGCGTGTCGTACCGCGACGTGCTCGCGAAGGCGCGGCAGGTGATTGACATCACGGAGCTCGGCATCACCGGTGGCCTCCGTCACCGGGTCACTGCGACGGGGGCTCGGATGTTAGAGATCCCCGGCGCGGACAGTGGCCCTACCGCTGACGCTCTGGCCGAACGGCTCAGAGCGTCCTTAAATGCGGAGGAGGCCCGAGTCTCCAGACCCACCAAGCGCGCAGACATGCGCATATTGGGTCTGGATGACTCCGTGACGGCCGAGGAAGTGGTGGCCGCCGTAGCCAGGACTGGGGGGTGCCCTCCCGATCAGGTGAGGGCGGGCGCCCTGCGTCCTGGCTTCACGGGGGGGCAAACCATTACGGTTAGCTGCCCCGTCCCGGCGGCCAAAAAGATCCAGGAGGGCCGAAGGCTCCTGGTTGGTTGGGTGTCTGCGCAGGTGAAAGTCCTGGACCCCAGACCCCTGAGGTGCTTCCGCTGCCAAGTGGGCAACCATGCGGCATGCGTGTGCACCTCGGAGGTAGACCGCAGCGATAGGTGCTTCCGCTGCGGTCAGCCCGGTCACAAGGCCGGCTCGTGCTCCGCCCCGCCTCACTGCTTCGCATGTGAGGCGGTTGGCAAGCCGGCCGATCACCGGGCTGGGGGCAAGTCCTGCGCCCCACCCACCAAAGCCAGGCGCAGAGGTAGGCCCTCTGCCGCCGTCGTCACCGCCACCGCCGCCGCCGCCGTCGCTACTGCCACCGCCGTCGCCGTCGTGGCTGAACCCCCGCGAGGGGCCCTGGAGGAGGCTGCAATGGATCCCGATTAATGGCCCCATTGCGCTTCCTCCAGGCGAACATCAACCACTGCGCCGCTGCTCAGGAACTTTTGCTCCAGAGCATGGCGCAGTGGTTGATCAACGTCGCCGTGGTCGCCGAGCCGTATTTTGTCCTGCCCAGGAACGACTGGGTGGCGGACTTGGACGGCTCGGTGACCCTCGTTTCGTCGGCCGCCGCCGGTACCCCGCCCCTCGATCGCGTCAAGAGAGGGCGTGGGATCGTCGCAGCACGGTTCGGAGAGATCGCTGTGGTAGGCGTTTATTTCTCCCCGAACCGAACTCTCGCCGAGTTCCAGAACTCCCTAACGGAGCTGGGAGACGTCGTCGTCGCCCTCGGTTCCCTCCCCGCCCTCGTCCTCGGGGACTTCAACGCCAAGAGTCCGGCTTGGGGTTCCCGGTCCACGGACTATAGGCGGGGCAGGATGCTCGAGCACTGGGCCCGTGCGCAGGGCCTGGTGATCGAGAACCGGGGTTCTGTCCCCACGTGCGTGCGGTTTACGGGCGAGTCGGTGGTGGACGTTACGTTCGCCACCCCCAGCCTGTCACCGCGCGTCACCGACTGGCGCGTTATGGAGGAGGTGGAGACCTATTCCGACCACCGGTATATCCGGTTCGACGTCTCCGCCCAGACCCCAGACGCGCCGGTCCGACGGGACCTGAGTGGTCCGCGATGGGCGCTGAAGCAGATGGACCGGGAGCTATTCCTGGAAGCCTCGATCGTGCAGGCCTGGGGGTCACCCCCGGACAGGCCTGCCGACATAAACGACGAGGCGGAGTGGTTCCAGGAGGCCATGTCGGAGATCTGCGACGTGGCCATGCCCCGGGTCCGGCAAGGACGCGCCCGGCGTCAGCTGTACTGGTGGTCGAGCGAGCTAGCAGCGCTGCGCGAAGCGTGCGTTGCGGCACGACGCCGGTACACCAGGTTCCGCAGGCGCCGCACCCGACCTCCGGATGCGGCGACTGTAGAGGCGGAGCTGTACGAGGGTTACAGGGCAGCGAAGGCCGTCCTCCGAGACGAGATCTGGCGGGCCAAGGAACTGGCCCGGGAGGAGATGCTGGCGACTCTGGACGGGGACCCATGGGGCCGCCCCTACAAGTGGGTGCGAGAAAAGCTCCGCCCCTGGGCTCCCCCGTTGACGCAGAGTCTCCAGCCTCAGTTCTTGGAGGACGTGGTGAGCGCCCTGTTCCCATCGCGAGGGGAGCACGCTCCCCCGCCCATGGCTCCGTCTCCGACGGAACCTGAAGCTGGCGCAAACGCGGACCACAGCGACGACGACGTCTACGACGCTCCAGAGGTGACCGAGGTAGACTTGAGAGTGGCGGTACAACGGCTCAAGGCCAAAAATACCGCCCCAGGACCCGACGGCTTGCCAGGGAAAGCTTGGGTCCTGGCCTCGGAGACTCTCGGGCCTCGACTAGGGGGGCTCTTTAGCGCATGCCTGGAGAGGGGCCAGTTTCCGCTTCGCTGGAAGACGGGAAAGCTGGTCCTGATCCAGAAAGCCGGGCGCCCTGCGGACTCTCCGTCCGCATTCCGGCCCATCGTGCTGCTCGACGAGGTGGGCAAGCTCTTGGAAAGAGTGATTGCAGACCGCCTCTTCGGGCACCTGAATCGGGTGGGCCCGGATCTTGCGGAGTGCCAGTTTGGCTTCCGCAGGGGGCGCTCGACGGTGGATGCTGTCATGCGCGTGAGAGCCCTCACGACGGGGGACGCGGTATCCCGGGGCAGGGTCGTCTTGGCGGTGTCTTTGGACATCACCAACGCCTTCAACACCCTGCCCTGGAGTTGCATCAGGAAGGCACTCCGGTATCACCGGGTGCCGACCTACCTCCGTCGCATAGTCGAGGACTACCTGACGGACAGAGCCGTCATCTACCCCGGTCACCGGGGAGAGTGGAACCGGCGAGAGATGTCGTGCGGTGTCCCACAGGGTTCGGTCTTGGGGCCGCCCCTGTGGAACATCGGATACGACTGGGTGCTGCGCGGCGACCTCCCTGACGGCGTCAGCGTAGTATGTTACGCTGACGACACGCTCGTCCTGGCGCAGGGAGAGTCACACCAGGCGGCGGCCGACCTGGCGACGCAAGCGGTTGCGACAGTCGTTCGTAGGATCCGGCAGTTGGGACTCGACGTGGCGCTGCACAAGACCGAGGCCATGTGCTTCCATGGCGGTCGGAACGCGCCACGGTCCGAGTCCCACATAACGGTGGAGGGGGTTCGCATCGGCGTCGGGAGGACGATGAAGTACCTGGGACTCGTCCTCGACAGCCGGTGGAACTTCAGGGAGCACTTCCTGAGTTTGGCCCCAAAGCTGAACCGGGCAGCAGCCGCCTTCAGGCGACTCCTGCCTAATCTCAGCGGGCCAAACGCCTCCTGCCGAAGGCTGTACGCCGGCGTCGTGCGGTCCATGGCCCTCTACGGGTCCCCAGTGTGGGCCCTGTGCATCCGGACGCGACCACTAAAGTTGGTCGCATGCCAGAGGGTCATGGCTATCCGAATGATCCGGGGATACCGCACGATCGCCGGCGAATCGGCCAACCTCCTTGCCGGATTGCTGCCCTGGGATCTGGAGGCGACTGCCCTCCAGCGCGTCTATGAATGGCGCGTGGAGGCGCAGCGCCGGGGCGTATCCCCGCTGCCTCGAGAAGTCGAGGCGCGGCGGGAAGAGCTCCGGCGCGATCTCAGGGCAGTATGGAGGGAACGACTGTCGCAACCGACGGCCGGGCACGCCGCAATTGCGGCGGTAAGACCCCTCTTTGAGGAGTGGCTAGATCGGCGTCACGGCGTCCTGACCTACCGCATGACGCAGGTCCTCACCGGACACGGAAGTTTCGGGAGGTACCTGTGTCTGATGGGTAAGGAAGAGACGCCTGGGTGTCACCACTGCGAGGGTCGCCCTGAGGACACAGTCGAGCACACGGTGCAGGACTGCCCAGCTTGGGCAGAGCACCGACGTGTCCTCACGGCGACAATAGGCGGAGACCTCTCGCGCCCGGCCTTGGTCGAGGCCATGCTGCGGGGCGAGAGGGAGTGGGAAGCGGTCGCCTCCTTCTGCGAAGCAGTCATGCTTCCGAAGGAGGAGGCGGGCCGCGTGAGGGAGAGGATGGCGTCCTCCCTCCAGCCCAGCCGCAGTGGTAGACGCCCACGGCGTCGGACGTCGGCCGACGATCTCCGGCCACCGTAGGCGCGGGCATGCGGACAGCGAGTAAAGGGCAACTCGCTGTCCGACCATGGACCATGCCCGGGTCGACGGCGCGTCGTGTTCCACGCGCGCCTCAAAGAGCGTCAGCAACATGACGAGGCCCCCTCTGCAGAGGGCCGAAGCCCGCCGGGGTCGTGGGACTCATCCCGTTACCGTGGCCCCGGTATGTAAAGGGTTATTGAAGGAACACCGTGGATTTTAGTCAGTAAAAGTCTGACAGTCCCTCCCACCCTGCCCGGAGTGGGAGGACTTATTTGATAATTTTACCACGCTAAAAAAAAAAAAAAAAAAACAGGACCAAACGAAACTGAAAATACAAGGTGGGCCAATAGATGTGTCCAGAAGTGTATTATAATTGCGAAAGTTGGTGAGGATGGATAGATGTATGTTTGTTACCCTTTCACGAAAAAACTACTGAACGGATCTGAATGAAATTGAGCATGTAGATAGTTGACATCCTGGAATAACACACAGGCTATTTTTATAGGCTTTTTATTCCGGAATTCCCACGGTATCGGTATTTACGCGGCAAAACCTCCCACGCGAACGAAGTCACGGGCAAAAGCTAGTAGTTTTATAAATACTTTGTACCCGCAAAGGTCAAAGGTGCCTAGCAAGACTTAAGTTGCTACTCGCATAGTAAACAATGCTGAGGTTAGGTGTTAACAACATAAAATTAGTTGAACCTTAAGAGCATTTTGCATAACTCACTGAAGTATGTTTTTATTGTTTCTATGCAGTTAATATTTATGGTAATAGGGCATAGTAACAGTGCTTTAACAGAGGATTAATTTCCTCGCACCTTTAATGTTAACCGCCAAGTCCGTCCAAGACTACAAGACAAACGGCGATGCGCCATCGTTACATGGTGGACATCCCACCCATACGCACAAAACGTTTTGGGAATACTTTCATTGTGCGTACGGCTAAGTTGTGGAATTCCCTGCAGGAGTCTGTGTTTCCCGATAGCTAAAACCTAGGGGTCTTTAAGTCAAGAGTGAATAGGTTACTTTTAGGTAAGCGTGCTCCATCTTCGACCACATCATCACTTGCCTTCAGGTGAGATGGTGGTCAAACGCGAACCCATCTATACTAATATTATAAAGCGGAAAAGTTTGTTTGTTTGTTTGCTTGAACGCGCTAATCTTCGAAAGTACAGGGTGGATTTGGATGAAATTTGGTATGGAAGTAGCTTGAAGCTTGAGGAAGGTTATAGGCTACTTTTTACGCGACTGCAAAAAGGAGAGTTATGTTTTTACCGTGATAGAATCCACGGGAGCGAAGCCCCGCGTGAGTACTAGTTCTCAATAAAAAGAAAAGTTATGATATACTTCTAGTTTAACCAGCGGAAACACTACCTTATTATCTGCTTAGCCTTTTTTAACTATGTTAGCCTTCCTGTCTAACCGAATGCTGCTAGTGTTAGTGTTACTAGTGATTTAAAGAGAGCGACTGCTGTCTCACCTGCACAGCTGGCAGCTGGGTAACGGGATACACTTGGTAAAGATGGTGTCAGACTTTCTGGCTACAGACCACCAAAGATGTAGGTATAACTGAGAGCCGAAACAAACAACGTGCTTTCCGACACAGGGAAGAATCTCAATTCGTTAAGTTGGTCACCCATCTTTGGGACGACCCCGGCAAGCATTGTTTAGTCTTGAAAATTGTTTGAGCGGCTGTTACTAAAGCCCGATTTACACTTCAATAAGTACAGTAGCGAGTTAACTTGCGTCATCGGCGAATTAAGTTGTTATTGTAGTTTGAACGGCAAAAGCGAGTTAAGTAGTAAGTTGTTGATTAAGTTGAGTTAAATAGATCGCGATCCTATTTCTCGGCGAGTCCAGTGCGAAGTAGCCCCCTCTCTCACGTCTCCCGCACCCCGCCAACTTAACTGGCTGGCCATGTAGACGGGCGAGTTTAGTACAGTCCATTTTGAAGGTTGCGGCCGCAAACACGTGTTATTTTCTTTACTTCTTCTCGGGCAACGTATGACTACTCACTCGCCTACGTTTGGACGCTACTTACAACTTACTACTTATTACTTAACTGTCTGAGTTGTTAACTGGCTACTGTACTTATTGAAGTGTAAATCGGGCTTAAGTAACTCCTGTTAACATACCTAAGGGCCGAGTCACACCGAAATGGCAGCGGCCGGCAGCGGCCGCGGGCGACGCCAGCGGCAGCCGAGGGCGGAAACACCAACAAGACGCGCGAGGCGCGCGGCCGCTTGAATCACCGCGGGCGGCCTCGCGACCTTTTCAAGCTTTTAGCAAGCAGCGATACTGGTCTTTTAAGTATGTAGTTAAAGTTTAAAATTATTTCACACTGAAAGTGCTCGCCGCGTCGCTGCCGGCCGCTGCCATTCCGGTGTGACTCCGCCCTAATTGTTTTACCTATTATTCTCAATCGCAGACGCAGACAGGGAATGACGTTTGGCGAAAATGTGTCAGCTGGTATGTATAAATGTGTCATTTGGTGTATGGCTCTGCAATATTTTTATATTTTTTACAATAATGTTTGTCAGATCTTTGTCACACAATATCGTAGGTATAGCTTGTCTATTAGAGCCTTTTTCTCTATCGACAATATCAACCCTATGAATCTCGAAAATTTGTTATTACACACAAAACAAAACAAAACAAAAAATATATATAAACTTATTATTATGCAGGTAAGTATCCGTCTACAAGACTACGTATGGTGAAGAGACAGTAATAGAATCGAAAGTGTTTGTCTGTGGACGACTTGACTGTCAAACTTTGTTACATTTAATTGACGTAACTACCGCATGTGTTTTATTGCTACTGTTTAGTAGTTCTTGTGTAACTTTTATTTCGTCACAATTTGATAAAGCAAAATACGAAAAAAATGAATGATGACAGAAATATCATTTTATGAATTCATTATATTATATTACAATATATAATCGAAGCGATAGATATGCAGGTCAACAATCATAAACTGGACATAATTTGCTACACAGAATTCAAGTTTTGCTTGGAATTAGGGTTTCTTTTTTTCCATTGAGATCCACACTTAAAGCAAATTAACTTCATTGTCCTGAATTAACGTGCTTGACTGCTTGTAAATGAGTCAACGAAATAGATGTTAAGTTTTTGACGGCGTTTCTACATGTGCGGATAAGCAATAACTAAAGGGTAGTTTCCTGTGATTCAAAATGATTAATCTGTTCGGTCTGTTAGTTAGATATTCAAAAGATATTGCATACGTATTTTTTGCCTTTTCGAATCAATTAAAGTTGTCAAAAATAAAAAAATTCAAAGTTCAGGAGCTGGTGACCACATAATATATTAGTGCAAAAGATATAACACGGCGTGATGTCATGTGAAAATTCAACTCACTGTATGGTCTTCATTTTTTAATTACTTGAAATAAGAAAACATAATATTTAGGGCAAGTGGAAGGCAAATAGTCACGCGGTCGGTCACCTACATATTGGACACACTTAAAATTAAAGCGGCAACAGAGACGACCTTAGTCCAAAGCTGGACCGCGGGACAGATAAACGGGACGGGTGGAGAAAAAAGGCATTATCGACGACGACCATTCTATCAAGAATGCACGACTGAAGAGTAGGCTATCTATTATGTGAAGAGCAACTTACGGCGACGTCGACTAGGGGCTCGTCTTCCGGCGTGAGCGCAAGCGACGAGCGGCGGCCGGCGCGAGCCCCCGGGGAGCCGCTGGAACTGCCTGCGACAACAGAAAACACAACATTATTATAATGATAGCAAGCAACATACAATTACTCCTGACCCAGCTGCAAATCAAAATCATATCAGAAATATTTTATTTCATAGAGACCTACATAGGCACTTATAAAACATCAGAAGCTATTATATCCTATTGTTATCACTAGAAAGCACTAGTTTCTGACGAGGAACCTCTCGCTCCCGGCTTTGGTTCAATCCATGGTCCAGAGTGAGGAGCCATGGGAAGCAGTTACCTCCTTCTGCGAAGTAGTTATGCAAGCGAAGGAGGTGGTGGAACGCGCGAGGGAGAAGTGGGTCTCTAGGCCCTCACAATCCTTGCGCCCCAGCCGCCGCAGGAGACGCTCCGAGACGGACCTGCGGGCTGCGAGCAATGGGCCCGACAGAAACCAGGCCCGTGTAGACGGCACGTCGTGTTCTACGCGCGCCTCAAAGAGTGTCAGCAGAATTGTCGGGACCCACTAGGGGGTCGTTGTTTGCCGGCGTTGCGGAATTGTTCGAAAGAGCTACCGCAGCCTCGGAATACGAAGGATAAATGACGGAACACGGTTGGGTTTTAGTTAGTAGAAGTCTGACACACCCTCCCGCTTCACCCAGATCGGAAGACAGTCATTAGATGATTTCCTATCCTTAAAAGAAATATGACGTAAATGATGTCGCTTTATAAAGGGATGCCATTTTTCCTCCATAAGGCCGTTTCTCTATCACAATGAACTATGATTTATTGCCACGTCATAATTGCAGCACATTCCTTGTTTCTGAACCGAGGTCGACAGTTTTTATACAAATTTTGCGAAACATTAGCAATAATTTTAATGCATAATTTTCTTCACGCAATGGCTGGATCGTTTGATCGATAACAGTCAGGGTCGTAATCATTGGTGTTGCTGTAGTGATCATCATTAACTGATACTGTCATATTCAACTAAGTTAAGACATGCTACCCTAAGGCATTATATACACGGTACGCTGCGACTGTCTACCTCCTCCCGTCCAGCAATTGCATTGCGCGGCAGAACTAGTATGACTTAGCCCTTATCTTACAAAAAATATTTAAATCAATATTTTCATAAAGTAAAATGCATAATTCGTTTCTTTCAAGTTTTTTTAAAGGAGAATGTATATTGTTCTATCATCTGCCTAGCCTTATCTCAGATAACTATTTTAATGAAGCATGTGCAGTTATTGGAAAACACAGTACCCCTTGGCAAGAATACTCGTAGCGCCAGATTTTCTGGCTTCTCCGTAACGACTATCAAAGATATAAGGAATGGAATCAGGCGATATTTTGCGGAAATCGACACTAACCCACACACTTCAGAAATATTAAATAAAGATGTACAATATTATAGCTGAGACGGACCAGTCAAACGTACTTTCCAAGTCACATAGTAATCTCGAAAGACGCAATGGCGCGGGATGGACTGCTTACTGTCGTGATTTATTTCATGATGGTCGTGCAGTCTAGTACTTTTTTAGCCTAATCCATTGTCTTTACGTTGATTTAGTTCGTCAAATCGTTGAGTTCCTTAAAGTTCTAAGTCAAACTACACGATACCCAATAAAGGCTTCAGTGACTGGATAGGTCCACAATCTGTGTGCTTCTTTCCTCAAAAGATCAACACGATTGTCATATTATAATTTGATCAGTAAGATGGACTTCAAAAGAGACTTTCTGAGTTTATTGTGGTATTTTTCTCAGGTTAGGAAACATCATCTGGTTTAAATTTACGAAAAGAAAAGACATGTAAAAGTGTTATTTAATAAACAATATGCTAAATAAATACTATTTTTCATTTAACCTTGAAGATCCACGAACCACTCCCGATTTATTTAGAATTTATATTGTACATAAACTACTTAAAATTGCGTTGAAACTTGCTTGCGTTGTTGAGATTTCTGAGAATTATAAAAGAACGAAACTCTTAGGATTTCTCGTGAATGTGTCGGTCCACCAGACAAAAATGATTTAATATTAATCATTATAATAACAATCAAAACATTGTTTCTCTAGTAGACTGATTCAGTTGAAATTCAGTGCACATATTTTTGAACATCCAATGCACAGAACTGTATTAAAATTTACTACAAATAATGATCGGAAACATTTAGAATTTCTTTTTAAGCTAACATGGTCACTGACAGTATCATTAGAACTTAAAACGGATAGTGTGATCAGTGTGAGCACCATGATCCGATCATGGTGCTTGCAACAGTGTCGAAATATCGGAAACTCGAAACAAAAGATACACATGGTAAATATCCCGATTTCTCTGATATTTTGATAATTTCATAACGATCCCTTTTGTGGAAAAGGGAAACCATTGCCTGCAGAGGGATAAAAATAGAATAAATTATAGAAATATAAAGTACAAGATGACCAGCGATGTGTCATCGATACAGAAGTAATGAAAAAAAAAACAAATGCATTTTTTTGCAATCTTGAATAAACTTGATCCCGTCTGTTTTTCTAAATTTGTTTTTTTTTTTATCAGAACAAGTGAATACATTAAATAAAATAGAATAAAACTAAATTTTATTGGTTTATTTTTAATTCAAGTCAAATTATGTTTAAATCAATGAAATTAGAAATTATACAGACACGAACATATTATTATGAACTTAAACTCAACAAAAACGAACACTCACTGTCTCAAGCCGTCGGCAGTCAATTCAAACAAAACATAAACCAAACAAAGATTGGGGAAATCCCTATCCGTAATTTATATATTAAATTATTTTGAGATATTTATGAAATATTTAACAAAAAAAAATTACGGTATTCCTTAATTGACCAAAATAAATCTAATATCAGCTTATTTTTAACGATAGACATCTTCCTATATTTTATTTTCATAATTTTCATTCATTTAAATTATTACAGTAATCTGAGGAAAATGTGGGTTGTGTATTAGATAAGTTTATAGTTTAAGACATTTTTGTTATTTTTTAATACGCAACTGTTAATTTTCCCTACATTAATAAATAAATAAATAATTAAAAAAAAAACGTGATCCAGAAAAAAACAAACTGTTTGTTTTCATGTTTTTTTACAACATTAGTCATCGTTACATGGTGGACATCCCATCCATTCGCATAAACGTTTTGGGTATACTTTCATTGTGTGTACAGCTAAGGAAGTAAAATTCCCTGCCAGAGTGTTTCCTGATAGGTATAACCTGGGTGTCTTTAAGTCAGGAGTGAATAGGTTACTTCTAGACAAGCGTGCTCCATCTTCAACCACTACATCGCTTATCATCGGGTGAGATGGTGGTCAAACGCGAGATTATAAACAATAAAAAAAAAATCTTAAAAAAAACATTAATTAAAGACACCGCTAGCTTAAAAAACATTCTTGATACATTACACTATACAACAAATTACAAACGTTTGAATTTTTCACACAATCCGAATACATCATTAAAAGTTTTTCAACTCATCTCTCAGATAAAGCGCCAGGACAAATGACACTATAGATTCTACTATTCTACAATAGTTTCTTATTTACTTAACTTCTTGCATATAATCTTTGCATATAAACTTGTGCTGAAGGCATTCTCTACCAGTCAATCATGAGTGGTGAAGAGATAGCGAGACAGGTACTGTAATTATACTTACGTGTGAAGATATTTAAATCTTACTAATATTGTAAATGCGAAAGTTTGTGAGGAAGGATTTTTGTGATTCTTTTACGCAAAAACTAATGAACGGACCTGAATGAAATTGGTATGTAGATAGTTGACATCCAGGAATAGTACACAGGCTACTTTTTTATCTCGCGAAGTCTTCCCACGCAAACGAAGTCGCAGGCAGAAGCTAGTAATAAATACTAGTTCGTTTTATAACGGTCACAGTGATTGTGAAAGAGGATTAACAAAAAGTGTCTTCCATAAATAAATCGCAAATAAATGAGAACGTCTTTGACTAGGACTAAAGTTAACTACAAAACAAAACACGCGCGTGTGACAAATTATTTTAAATAGGGATTATTGATATACACGCGTGATATTTTGATTACAAGCGACTAAACTAACTTCATCACAATATTATAGATCGTTGTTTCTTTTTACTTTCTACAATTTTGATTTCAGTTTTTGAAATAAAAAATAAACATTTTAAACTTTATAGTGATGAGTAGTGTTACCTATTAGGTTACCAGTTTTTTATATTTTCATTAAAAAAACAGGTCTGTTTCTGATTCGTGCATGAATTTATTATCACTACACGTTTAAGCATTTTATTGATCTTACGAGCATATACGTCTTAGAATTCGACTTAAGAGCATTACTCACGGTGATTGACACGCAGTCCATATTCATCCACACATATATATGTTAGGCATGATACTTTAGGTCTAACTAGATAGTAAAAATAGAAAGATAAAAGTTAGCAAGACAGAGAGAGAGAGAATTTTTATATTTCCTATAGAAAGTAACTTTACGATCAAATGCCATCATAACTTAGGCTTCAAATTAAATTGATTAGATTGCTAACTATTAAAAATTTTTTAGCTTACAATAGTGCGTTATTTTTTTATAACTGGTATGGTCACTATATCGTTAAAAATAGAATTGTAAAGCAGATGTTTTTATAGTATTGGCATAATTATCAATCTACAACATGTGATGAGAAAAAAATAAACTAAAATATTGTTCGAATTACTAAAATACGTATTATTCCCATGCCAGCAAGTTTACTGTAAACATTACAATCGTACTTTTGTAAATTCAGGTTTGTAAAAAAATGTAAAAATATGTGTAGGAACTACACAATATTTATACCGAACTTTATAAAACTTTGTAATTTCAAGTTAATCAAAATAGTATCTTTCAATAATACCTCTACCTACCTCTGTAAACATTACTCATTTTTTTTGTATTACTTACAGAAGTTGTTTTGTGATACTAGATCTTCTGTGTATTTCATTCATCCCAATTATTAAAAATAAGTACAGTTTATGTTTCTCAATAAAATTAATTGTTTTTTATTAACCTGTGTCGGTGTCATCACTGCCTCGTCTTTGAAGCCACCTTTGCACCAGCTCAATGCTGGCTTCCTGACCAGCCAACATTATCATTCACATAATCATTTAATCACAGCATTCTTATTATCACACGCATTACATAAAAACACACTTTTCTAATAACTCCACCAAACACTAGATATATCTTGAAAGAAATGCAAACGTAATTTCAATATTTTTAAATTTAGTTTTTCACCACATAGGTTGGTTACCTACACCAAAAACACAAACGTAAAAAAACACTGGCCAAAAGAAATGACAACACTTTGCCGCGTTCAAATATCGAATTAATTAAATGACGAACGTCGACGGGCGAGTGTAAACAGCCAGTAGAGTAGATGAAGCCAAACTAATTCTGCACTCGCGGCAAATGTTTTTGATTATATTCTCAACCATATTACGTCGTAATAAGACAGTTCGATGTGCTTTAAGTGTCACCGTTTTTTGGCGTCGTGGTGTGGTTTGTAGAGCGCACAAGCGGTCGGTTAGGTAATGGCCGTCAAGCCGAGACAGTTGATCGAAGAAGGGGGGTGTATGTAGGACGAGTGTGGTCTGAGCATACATTAACCCACTGGAAGGGATACGACTGACAGCCTGTTGATATGTCTCGTGATAAACTATCAGTGTTGCTTGTTGACGAAGTGCGGTTGTCGCTCTTTTACTTCGGGTCAAATCGCTTATATAATTATGCGCGGAATGTGGTTCAGTTTCGAACTTTAAATGTCATGGGAAGCCCCTGCATAAAGTTTATAGAGCATTAAACTAGACCGTTTTAAATGAATCATTAACGTTGCTTGTAAATTTATTTCTGCACATTTGTAAACTTTTGTAGTACAGATTACTTAATAGCGTATTAGTTGGCAGTTAGAATGCTAACAGAGTGAGGTAAAGTTTTAGGCTATTTTTATATGTAAACTGCACTTGACCTGTTTTAAACATACATAATTATGTAGATGGGAACGTATTTATATGATAATAAACCTTCCGGCCAAATTTCGGTCTCGATAGCCAATTGCTGCATTTAGTACACAAGAGGTTTTTTAGTCCCCGGAACGTAAAGGCAGTTGAAAGAACAGGGTGGGTTTTTAGTCAGTAGTTGTCTGACTCTCCCTTCCACCCACAGCGGGGAGACATTTGATGATTTTCCCACCAAGAAAAGAAAAATAGGAGGTATTTTAGTGCACAGGTGCACAGACATACGATCCTAGTTTTTATACTCTAATAGGCCAATGGGTCGACAATCCAGTACGAATTGGTAGAAACCAGGTGCAGGGTCAAAGGCTTATCGTGCTTTCCAAGGCAAGGAGTGTCCAACTTCCGAACGTTCGGCTGCTACTGAGAAATACCTAACCACAGCCTTCTCTGCGAATCAAACCCAGTTTTCAACAGTCGCTTTACCAAGAGACCAACTAAAACGTGTTTAATTTTAGAGGCAATGTGAAATCAACATATGTTTTGGCCATGGATAGAATCATTAAAAATATGTAATATAAATTACTTGCAGCCATTAATTGCGCAAAAGAGACTGTGTTGTAATTTATGAGTGGGAGGTCCAATAGCGATTATTCCGTTTTGCCTAAGTCAACTCAGTCCAAACAACTTTCACACTAATCGTATGGCTGCGAGAATCGGAGAGTCGCATTCCTACATGTTGCCAAATATATACAAGTGATATAAGCTAGGCCAATTTAATTTCTCTTCAAAATATTCAAGAATTATAAAAACCGGCCAAGTGCGAGTCAGACTCATGCACGAAAGGTTCCATAAAAACGGCATAAAAATCACGTTCGTTGTATAGGAGCTGTAGTATTTGATATTTATTTTTTACAATTTGTTGTTATAGCGGCAACAGATACACCAGAAAATTTCAACTGTCTAGCTATCACGGTTCATAAGATACAGCCTGATGACAGACATACAGACAGCTGAGCCTAGTAATCGCGTCCAGTTTTAACCCTTTGGGTACGGAACCCTAAAAATCTGCATGTATGGCAGTACCGATTTAGGGGCTATCTAATTACGTCACACTAAGGGGGCGTGTGGCAAGGGATCGGGATATACCTAAGTCTAATATAATAATAATTCAGCCTATTACGTTCCCAGTACTGGGACGCAGGCCTCCTTTTTATGAGAGGGAATGGGCCATAATCCAGCACGCGGGCCCAGTGTGGGGTGGTGAATGTCGCATGTCTTCGAACTTTTGGTCCTAGAAGCCTGTATCTTCGGATGTTTGAACTTAGAACATGCTGGTGTCTTCAAGATGATTTGAGAGCAGTGATGATGAAATAAATTACACAAAGTAATGTGCAAAGTAATGTGTGTAATTTAAAGGGTATATACATACCAAGTGCATGGCTTCTTTGGATGATAACAAACGATATGGCAAGGGTTTTGTAATCCTAAGTCTACGTGTGTAGAACTTATTACAAATTCCAACACAATACCAGAGACCGAATTTTTCAAATTAAGAAGAACGAAGAGAATTATCATTTTATTGGCAAGTGACGTGGAAAGTGATGACCCTCATAGTGCTGTGACACGTTTGTTATTTCTGATATTCAAGAAACATATGAAACCGATAATTTGGGGTCAATTCTGTGAGTCACTTATTTTGAGCTGAAACTTTGCATAGAGACTCCATACCAGATGTTGTCTTCAGTCCCTTTGGATAGATATGGGGTTTCCGTTACATGTTGTATATTAAAGTAGGTAATATTTAAAAATATTTCTAACTTTATCTGTATTAACATAAAGTAAAAAGTCAAAAGGACATAAAACTAATTTGGTAACTGCAATTTTAATTTATCATTTCTAGTTCACATTAGTTTTATGTAAATTTTTTGCAAATATTTATTAGTGTATAGATTTTTGATCATTGATGTATTATATTTTCTATGGGCCTTTAATGCCTGACATAAATCAATAAATAAAATAATATTGCAAAAAATGGTACCTCACTTACTAGAGGGAGAGGGGTGTGTCACAAATGGGCGACTTTATGAATGGCTCCTTAGTTATCTAAATGTTTTTAAATAGTAGACTTGTATGTATATATCACCATAAATTTTCAATAATCGTTACATTATAATATATCTCGCAAGTTTGTAATCTATCAATAAATTGTGATCCGTCTGCGTTTCACACCGCGGTCCGAACCGCTCGTGGTCCGAAACGACGAAAACCCCTGCAATTTAATGCATTATTATTCTATAGATTATAGCCGAAATAATTGCTTTGTTTCGGCTCATAGCAATACTTCTTATTGTGTCTGAGTTCTTGTTTAAAGCAAAGCAAATAAATTGTAGATATTGTAGAATGTCGTACTAGATCACTGCAGTACTTTGGCTTCTCTTTATCTCCGTAAACAATCATCCAGATTGGCCTCCTAAGTCAGAATCTAAATCAACATCCCAAGATCTACACAAACTAATTCAAGCTGAAATTCTAAATTTACACATCAAATATGTATTGAAACTCGACATTAGTTCTTAGACTCAGCGTTTAACACTAATCAAAACAAAGCTTAGCGGAGTTACCTTTTGGTAATATTCTGAACGCTTCAACGAAGCAGCGGGACTCAGTTTTCCCGCCAAGTTGGCTGTCAGAAGAAAATTACGACGTCTAAAACAAGTTCGTTGTATGCAGGTGGTGCTGCCATTTTGCAAGTTAATTCCTCAAAGCTAATACATCTTTTATGCATGTCCCGACCGCTGGCTCCCGGAGTATGGAAAACGGGAAGGCACGATTTTCTTCGACATTCATTGTGTCTCTAAATGGTTAATATAGTACTAATTATTTTTCTACACATATAAAATTTTGATGTATGAATGAATGGAGAGGATTGTAACTCAATCAAGATAATTTATTAAATGGATTTGGATAAATGGTACAAAAATAGATAAAAGTCTGGAATACGACATAGGCTACTATTTATTCTGGAAAAAATATGATTCCCGTGGGATAGATATATCAAAATTTGGACGTGAACTAAATCGCTGGCAACTGGTAGTTATAAGTAAAAGCTTTGACTTTAGTTTAAATATCATCATCAGGTGTGATGGTGGTCAAACGCGAGCCTATTATCAATAAAAAAAAAACTTGAGAGGTGTCAAGGGACACCCGGATGGAACGAAGTTCCTTTCGATTAATTGGTGAAGGAATTGTAAAAAAAAACATGTGTGCGTCGTAGAAGTGAAACCTTTAAAAATTTACGAAATTTTTGAGGTATACCGTTGCCCTCTCTCTCTCTCTCTTTACCTCAACTCCCCACGAGACGCCCCTCAACTCATGCCTCAACTCATCCCGCAACTCATCCCGCAACTCGACCCGCAACTCGACCCGTACTCGACCCGCAACTCGACCCGCAACTCGACCCGCAACTCGACCCGAACCCGACCCGCAACTCGACCCGCAACTCGACCCGCAACTGGACCCGCAACTGGACCCGCAACTCGACCCGCAACTCGACCCGCAACTCGACCCGCAACTTGACCCGCAACTCGACCCGCAACTCGACCCGCAACTCGACCCGCGACTCGACCCGCAACTCGACCCGCAACTCAACCCGCAACTCAACCCGCAACTCCCCCCTCAACTCCCCCTCAACTCCCACCTCAACTCCCCTAAAGAAGTTTTCACTTCAAAAGTTCAAGACGAATTGAGAATCTCCTTTCTTTTGAAGTCGGTTCCAACAATGAATATATAAATAAAATAATGAATTTACAAACGAAACTTTATAATAACTACAAACAATTCTGAGACGAAATAAATCGGCGAGAAGAGCGACACGTCCATATAGCAACAGGCGTTGGCCGGCACTGTCGGTACACAGGCGTTTACGCACACATGCGTACGTATTATATTGCGAAAAAAGTATACGCGATTTACTGAAAATATATTGATTGGATTAAAAAAATAAAACAGTATTACGTTAGTATATTTCTTGTTGAATAATTTGTCAAAAAATCAGAAAGATCGTATATATTTTAATATAGTTTTTATTCGTTAAAAGATTGTTTTAGAGGTTATTTTGTGATTTTTTCTATCAATTAAAATTTGTTGTATTATGTTTTCAACACACTACTTAACTAGATTATATCCTGAAGAATATCATATATTTTTCTGATTGTGTTAACTGCAGTGAATCATATACTTTAAAGCATTATAAAACTCGCGTTTAGCTCTTGTAGTCCCCTTAAAAAGTGTCGTTACAACTTTTCGTATGATTTTTTTCCGGCTAGCCCCCTTTCGTAACGCGCGATAAGGAACTTCGTTCCAAAAAATAAAAAACTCATTTAGAACCAATTTCATAGGTATTTATCAGGCATTTCATTCACGATCATTGCCCTTGTAACAGTGTCGTAATAACGGAATCTCGAAACAATAAATATGTACACATGGTAAATATCTCATTTTAAGTTCTAATGGTATAATGGTATTTGTAATATATTCATAGGCAGAAATCACTGTTTCTGTAGAACAGGAGTGAAGACCTCTGGAGTGAAGACGAAATAAGTAAGATTTGATATAATAAAAATACGGGGTTTCCTAAAATATCTATAGCCCTTTTTTTCTCTGAGTGGGAATATAATCGAATGACTTCTCCCGCTCTGGGTGGAGAGGAAGGGAGTGTCAGACTTCTACTGACTAAAAACCCACCCTGTTCCTTCAGCTGCCCTTAAGTTCCGGGGCCACGGTATCTCGTTAGAACATCCCCGCAACCCCGGCAGGCAATGGTCCTATAGGACCCCGTCACTATTGCTGACAGCTCTTGGAGGCGCGCGTCGAACACAACGCGCCACCGACCCGGGCCTGGTTCTTACCGGATGGTGAGCTACCCCTGCTCGCCGTCCGCAAGCCCGCGCCTACGGTGGTCGGAGATCTGCATACGATCCCCGACGCGCGGGGGGTCTCTCGCGGCGGCTGGGGCGTGAGGAAGGGAGATGCCTCTCCCTCGCGCGTTCAGCCTACTCCTTCGCTAGCATGACTGCTTCGCAAAAGGAGGCGACTGCATCCCATTCCCTCTCGCTCTGCACCATGGTCTGAACCAGGGCCGGGCGTGAGAGGTCACCGCCGCAGATCGCCTCCACGAGGACACGACAATGCAACCCAAGCAGGGCCCACCGCGACCGTGTGCACCGTATCCTGCGGGTGGTCCTCACAATGACGACACCCGGGCGTGTCCTCCCGCTGTATCTGAAATAGGTACCTCCCGAAACAGCCATATCCGGTTAGCATCTGCGTCAGGCGGAAGGTGAGGACGCCATGGCGTCTCTCAAGCCACTCCTCAAAGAGGGGACTTACCGCCGGGATTGCGGCATGCCCAATGGTTTGCCACCCGAAGGTTGAATGTCGTGCAGATTAAAGGACAACGTTAGTTTCGCTTGCAGATCGATCTGAAAACTTCATAGGTAGTATGAACCATGATAAAATGTTGACACTAGTAAAGAAAGTCAAAACTAATATACTACTTTTAATGTATTTTAAAGGACAATAACTGCATATTGGCACTAGAACGCTGAAATTTAGCATGAATATACCTACATATTAATCACGCCTATAAAGTGGTAATATGAAATCAAGAAAACAATATTTTTCATGATTTCCGGTCCAGGCTATATTACTTACTGAGAAATTCCTTACAGAAAAAACCCGTCAATCGAACCCGAGACCACATACTCAGAAGTCAACTTGCCATCACTAGACCAACAAGACAGTCAATTTTTAACTGATTTCTAAAAAAGGAGGAGGTTTCAATTCGGATCTTTGTTTGTTTTTTTTTTTATGTTTGTTCGGGCATAGCTCCATCGCTTGCCAACCGAATTGAAAGATTCTTTTTTTGTTGAAAAGGTATATTTCCCAAATGGTCCCATGAAAATTTTATCGAAATCGGACAAGCCGTTTCTGAAAAATCAACAAGTCTAAAAAAAATATTTACGTTGATGATCTTTTCGTTTACTCTGCATTGCGTTTTTTGTTCGCGCATAACTCCGTCATTTACGAACCGATTTGGAAAATTCATTGACCCACTAAAAAGGGCGAAATTAAAAACTTTTTTGCACAAAGTAAAACCGACTTCCATATCAAAACACTACAAAGCCAAAAATAATTTTAATTTCGGAAGGCGGTGTGAAAAAAAAGAAAATACAAAACCAATAACACCGACTACCGAAATTAAAATTATTTTTGGCTTTGTAGTGTTTTGATATGGAAGTCGGTTTTATTTTTTGCAAAAAAGTTTTTATTTTATTTATAGTCTTAACTAATGAAAAGCAACGTCACCGACAGACTTTGCTAAAATTACAAAGAGCGTAAGCTTGCCAAAAAAGTTTTTATTAATTTTTAAATATAGCCAAAAAATAGATTTCAAAGGTCAAAAAAATTAGAAAGTTCCGTCTCATCTAGCGTGACTAACCCCATAACAGAACTTATTCCATATAGAGTTGCGTTTATCATTTCATTTAGTGCAAATAGACGGCTAGTCGGCTATTGTTCAAACCGGTTGGCTGTTCGGAATCAGGTCGCTTGATCGATGGCTTGGCTACTGCATTCGTGATGAAATTACATCTATCTTTAGTAAGAAGACTTTTTTGCTTATAATATTAATATACATTTATGAATAAGGAACACATGTTTGTTGTACAAATAGTTGTTTAAGGTCTGAGTATTAGTAGAAATGCACTCGCAATACAAGAGAAATTCCTAGGGTGGAACAAGGTTTAATTTTTACCATAAAATTAAGCCGACTCCCAAAAAACACTGCAAGGTGAAAAATAACTTTCGGTAGTCGGTGTCTTTAGTTTTGTATTTTCGTTTTTAACACCGAATTCCGAAATTAAAATTATTTTTCACTGTGCAGTGTTTTTTGCGAGTCAATTTCTTGGTAAAAAGTTTTTATTACCCTCTTTTTAGTTGGTCGAAATTTAATTTACCTAGTTACAAAAGCCTAAAGGACAACTACTTATACTATTTACAAAATATTGCTTTTCCCAATGTTGGGCCGTTAATTGTTGAGGAGTTCTCCTGGTACTTCACCATCAGCTTCACTTCACCATAAGCATTGTGACGAGCATATTGTACTTAGTAACCACATTCAAGTAATCGAAGTGGAACACATGAAATACTTATTATTCCTACTTATATATGGAGTAGTTCCAGTGGCCATCTGTGGTCTTCATCATCAGGTCCACGTTACAAATGGTGCTTTTTGAATGCAACTTCACAAGTTACTATAAAAAATACTCAAATCACTATAGGTGTGCCTATAATATTTGAAGAGTTCCCTCGATTTCTCCAGGATCCTATCATCAGATCCTGACTTGGTGACAATGGGACCAATTTTGAAGTATAGCCTTCCAAAAAAAAAAAAAGAATTTTCGAAATCGGTTCAGCCGTCTTCGAGTAATCGGTGGTGAGAAAAAATATACGCGTCGACTTGATAACCTCCTCCGTGTTTTTCGTTGGTTGAAAAACAGGTTCATTTATATACCAGGGTTTTGGTGAATTATTATAGTATCAGCTTTAACTGTTTCAGTTCTGGAAATGCGCCTCCTTGTTTTCTTCCAATTATCTGCTTCTACATAGCAATCCCAAAGCAAAGCGTCCCACTATATTTCAGACCTCAGTCTTGCGATTACGGGCCCACTGTAGCTTTGACTGCATCCAACGGAAATGGCTTGCTTATGTTTGGGTTCTTTATTATACTCGTATTAAGCCGTTTTGTAAGGTTTTGTTAAGTCTTTACGTCAAGGGTGAATATGTTACTTCTAGGAAACCGTGCTCCATCTTCGAACACATCATGACTTACCATTAGGTGAGATGGTGGTCAAACGCGAGCATATTATCAATAAAAAAAAAGTTTTGTGTCGTATTGCTTTATTTGCTTTGACCATCATCATATTATTATACCTACCGTCGTTCATGACTGTGCAAAGATCAATAAATATAGTTTTACCAATGGTTCTAATTTGAAGTATTTTCAATTTACCAAAGTAACAAAGATATAAGTAACTACTCACTGTGTGTAGTAAAAAACTAAACAGATATTATGTTATAAGATTTCATTATTAATTGCACGTCAATCATTCTCTGAAGCTCGTTACTCTATTATTTATTAAAGTTTTTTAGTTACTCTGTCTAATAAACCTAAATGCACCAGTAAATAACCGTACATTCTAAAGTGACCTTTTTCTGCCGGAGTTGCGGGAAGGTTTCAACAAGATACCGCGACCCCGGCACTCTAAGGCAACCGAAGGAACAAAGCGAGGATTTAGTCAGTAGAAGTCTGACACACCGTTATGCTCCACCTAGAGTGGGAGGAGGCATTCCATGATATACAGCCCGAAAAAAAGGATGTAGGCGATTCCTAATTGCGGGAATGTTCTAACGAGATACCGCGACACCGGCACTCTAAGGCAACCGAAGGAACAGGGCGAGTATTTAGTCAGTAGAAGTCTGACACTCTGTTCTGTTCCACCTAGAGCGGGACGTGTCATTTCGTGATATTCATCCCAAAAAATTGGCCAAGTGCGAGTCGGACTCGCCCATAAAGGGTTCCGTAGTAACTATAATAAATATATTATAGGTAACAAAAAACCTTACAAATTTCTTAAAACTAGCTTATTTACAATTTTTACAACTACGCCTAATAACTTTGTTTTTCATAGTATTTGTATGAATTACAAAGTTATATTTGCGGTTTTAGAAAATATACTGTATCTCAAAAACTGCTGACTCGATCTCGTTCAAACTAATTTTGGTTGAAAGTTTACATTAATGTCTACAACATATAGTTTTTTTAGAATTTTAACTTCATTATTATAGAAGTTAGAGGGGGGGGACACATTTTACCACTTTGGAAGCGTATATCTTTTAAACGATTAACTTTATGATAAAGTCGTTTAAGGTCGAACTTTAATGTCATTTTTAAAGACCTATCTATAGATACCACACACGTATAGGTTTCATGAAAGAAAATATTTTCAGTTTCAGTTCTATGTATGGGGAGCACCCTTTATTTTAAATATTTTTTAAATTTTCTCTTAAAATCGAAAAGCGGTTCACAGAATACATCTACCTACCAAGTTTTACATGTATAGTCTTAATAGTTTCGGAATAAAATGGCTGTGACATACGGACGGACGGACAGACAGACAGACGGACAGACATGTCGAAACTACAAGGGTTCCGTTTTTTGCCATTCGGCTACGGAACCCTAATAAAAAGGATGGAAGAGGATTCTTAATTGTATTAACAGGAGTAAGTGATGTTGTATGCACAGTAGTCTCTAGATTTACGAAGACGTTGTAATAATATAAAGACAGAAGCAGAAACATCTCGATTTTACGTACCTCTAAGTGATGCATCGGGTGTGCATTCACTATCGTGATTCCGTAACTCGCGAACGTCATGATTGACATAAATGTCATTGTTTGACCTTATAGTGATACTTAGCTTGATGTCAATCAACTCTGTTGACCTCGTTATGATTCATACGTTTAAGAATAATGATTCATTTTATAAAACTAAACTCGTTTACTTTAGTTTTGCTAATGACTTCCTTCATGAAATTTGCAAGTTTTACCAAGGAAACCGAAATAGAAAATTAGTAGGAACCGAAATAAAACACAGTCTTTTGTTTCTTTTTTAATACGGAAATGCTACAAAACTGTCACGAAGTGGTACCCAAAAATTTAAAAAACGTCCAAGTGGGAGTCGGACTCGCACACAAAGGTGGTTACTTATTATATTTTCTATAAAAACAGCAAAAAGATCATATTTTTTATGGGGGCTCCCGTACAACAAACATGGTCTATCCCTTAACTAGAAAACTAGAGCAGCAACAGAAATAGATCATCTGTTAAAATTTCAACTGTCTAGCCATCACGATTCATGAAATACAGCCTGGTGACAGAAAGACGGACAGCGGAGAGTCTTAGTAATAGGGTCCCATTTTAACCCTTTGGGTACGGAACCTTAAAAAATAATAAAATAAACCCTAAATAATTATATATCATTCTCATGCTTGGAAACTATGGAAAAGTAAAATTTTCAGCTTTCATTTACAAACGTAAATCAACAAAGGGTATTTTCCATTGAAACTTTTTTCATCAAATTTGTTAGCAAATATTCAATACTCGATTTTATGTAAATAAAAAAATTAAAAGAGATATCAAATAGATTCATCATAATTCATATAAGTTTTGTGGAAAGCGTATGTTAAAGCAAATCCGGGAACCAAAACTATGTATATAAACTGTTGTCTATTCAAGAATACGAATCTTTAAAGTATTAAGGTTTAGTATATCAGAACACCTGTATAAACATTTCCCCACAACAAACAGAAAAAGAAAATACATCACAGACATAAACATAAGCCACCTTGTATTTCGAGTCATGCTTTGTTTTAAAGACGACAGCGGATCTTTGTCGCCTAACAATAGAGAGGTGCTAAAAGCAAAGTTATACATGGTAGTTCTCACGTGCTGCACTCTATACGTGCAAGGCACCGTTACAAGACAGCTAATTAACGGAACATCCACCTGGGGTTTAATTAAGAGACCCTGAGCGCACAGCAGGTTGGATCTTAGTAAGCTAAGCTGATGTCACACTGGCGATTTGCGAGCGAGTTCAAAGAGAGACGAGAACGCAGCGAGTCTGCAACGAACGCGCGCCGAATACGTCACGAGTAAATAAATAAATTGTCTCCATGGTTCCAATAATATAGCAAGTATAATATTCACAAAGGTACATGTATTTTTCTATACGTAACCGATGCTATCCGCCAAACTAGGCCAGTATTTTGTCCAATAGTGTACAGCCGTGATGAGTGATGCTATTTACAATAGAAAATGTTATAGACTACTATTTTGAAACAAAAAATTGATTAGACTTTTAGGTAAGCGTGCTCCATCTTCGACCACATCATCACTTACCATCAGGTGAGATGGTGGTCAAACGCGAACCTATTCTAAATAAAAAAAAAAAAAAAAAGACGAAATAAAATTGTGTGTGTGTTATGTGTATTTCTTGTATAGTGTGTGTGTTATGTGTATGCGATGATGCGTGAGTGCGGGGTGGGGCGGTCTTTTGAACGTGAGTGTACACAATAGCGTCGACGACGCTATTTGCGGTGACCTCACTATGTGCCCGCGGCGAGTTCACTGCGAACTCGCCTCGCTTTGGACTCGCTCGCAAATCGCCAGTGTGACAAGGCCCTAATTTCCAAGTAGTAATGGAGATGATTTCACAAGTAGACAGACCAGTGGCGTTAAATTCTGTTTCTTGATTCGTACTGGCTAAGTTAAATTAAGTTGCAGCTTTGAAATTTTCGTAAGATATCAAAAACTTTACTTTTAACTTCAGTTGATTACTTTCAGATATTTAAATAGAGTTTGAAAGCTGTTTTAAACAAACATGAATTCATCAAAAGTTACACCTACAAATATGTGCCATATTTGTAGGTGTAAGTTTTGATGAATTTGTTATGACGAGAGCGATGCTTTAAAGGCTGACGGGTCATATGTGGCAGGGAACACGTGTTTTTGGTGGACCTGTTAGATTGATAAAAGGAAACATGGATCAATTTCAATACCTACAAAAATATACTGGAAGAAACAATGTTACCATATGCTGAAGACGTGCTTCCAATTATTTGGACATTTCAACACGACAATGATCCCAAGCACACTGCACGCACGGTTAAAAAATTCCTCACATCTCAATCAGTTTCTGTCTTACAATGGCCACCAAACAGTCTAGATTTAAATCCCATAGAATTTTTTTGGTGCGAAGTCAAGAAAAAGGTTTCAAATCGACGGTGTGGTAACCTAAGTGAGTTATACAATGTTTTTTTAGAAGAATGGCCCTCTGCTTCTCCTGATTTAAAAAAAAATTAATAGATTCAATGCCTCGCCGCTGTAACGCAGACATCAAAAACGTGTGCACGCTACTAACTATTAACTTAGAATAAAATGTATTAAATTGCAATTTTTAACATTATCAACGTCTTATTTAATGAGATTTTTTTAAATCTAAGTATCTACTGAAACAACTCTTGAGCAGTTTAAAAATCATTCTTAATTATTTGTCCAGCTTTATTACTATTTCAAATTGTTACTGTCGATAATAAATTAAATTTGTAAGGTAAGTAGTAAGTGATTTTAATATTTACTCTTAATCTCGTTTACTCTATCCATGTAGCTATTTCATAACATAATTAATTACTTTTGAGAAGGAAAATAAAAGTACATATGACATTGTTTTTTTAAAAAATGTCTGGTACTACAAATCGTTCTTAATTGTATGACCACCACTAATGCAAGGCTTCCCAAGACTGGGTATGTTACCAATAATGAGCGGTCATCTGTACCAGGGATGTTGCGGATGCCGATTTTTTCACATCCGCGGATGTGAATGCGGATGCGGATTTCTGAAAGCTCGCATCCGCGGATGCGGATGCGGATGTTTGAGGCCATATAAAAAAGTATATGAATGAAGAATTAAAATAACGATATAGTAATCATATTTTTTTATTAATTAGAATTAGTATGTGAAGTTAAAAATAGGAGCATTATACTTAATAAAAAGTAATATTGCCGCTTTCTCTGATTCAAGCCGGTTACGCAGAGGTTCGTAAATTAAACCCGCGCTACTAAATAATTGTTCGCTAGGAACACTGCCTGGTGGAGTGGATAAAAATCTTCGCGCTATCGGTGATAATATGTTAAATTCCTCTCGATGAACACTCCACCATTTAAGAGGATTCTCATCCACATTGACTCTTTTTTTTTAGTGTGATAAGAAAGTAATTCCTTTTTGAGTACAGCTTCAGTGCTACCATTTTCTGGTATTTCTTGACTCTCATATTCACTTGACGAATCTAACATCATGGCAAGATCGTTTTTAAGCATGGCTTTCTGAGGGAACATGACGTCCCTGGTCCTAGTTGTCCCATATCCTTTTCCGTGGAATCTGTCATTCTCATTCTTTTAGCCCCTTCGGAATTGGCATTAAAAGAATCGGAAACGTCACTTTTGTAAACACTATAATAGTAGTGTTTACAAAAGTTTAACAGTGGTCATTGTATGAGCGTTCTTTCAGGGTACGCGTGTCGTATGTCTGTTTACATTATATTTAATTTATAGTATTTATAATAATATTCCTTTGTGCATTGTATGTACGGTTCTAGGTGGGCATGTCTCAGACGTTGTTTATGATCGGCAACTTCTCAAAGGCGAAGTGTAGATAGGCTACATATCTATACGATAAGTATTCCACAGCTCAAACAAACACGTAATGACTCGTCTTACATCCGCATCCGCATGAAAATCCGCATTGATTATTGCGGATGCGGATGCGGATGCAGATGTCCAAATCAGGGATGTTGCGGATGCCGATTTTTTCACATCCGCGGATGTGAATGCGGATGCGGATTTCTGAAAGCTCGCATCCGCGGATGCGGATGCGGATGTTTGAGGCCATATAAAAAAGTATATGAATGAAGAATTAAAATAACGATATAGTAATCATATTTTTTTATTAATTAGAATTAGTATGTGAAGTTAAAAATAGGAGCATTATACTTAATAAAAAGTAATATTGCCGCTTTCTCTGATTCAAGCCGGTTACGCAGAGGTTCGTAAATTAAACCCGCGCTACTAAATAATTGTTCGCTAGGAACACTGCCTGGTGGAGTGGATAAAAATCTTCGCGCTATCGGTGATAATATGTTAAATTCCTCTCGATGAACACTCCACCATTTAAGAGGATTCTCATCCACATTGACTCTTTTTTTTTAGTGTGATAAGAAAGTAATTCCTTTTTGAGTACAGCTTCAGTGCTACCATTTTCTGGTATTTCTTGACTCTCATATTCACTTGACGAATCTAACATCATGGCAAGATCGTTTTTAAGCATGGCTTTCTGAGGGAACATGACGTCCCTGGTCCTAGTTGTCCCATATCCTTTTCCGTGGAATCTGTCATTCTCATTCTTTTAGCCCCTTCGGAATTGGCATTAAAAGAATCGGAAACGTCACTTTTGTAAACACTATAATAGTAGTGTTTACAAAAGTTTAACAGTGGTCATTGTATGAGCGTTCTTTCAGGGTACGCGTGTCGTATGTCTGTTTACATTATATTTAATTTATAGTATTTATAATAATATTCCTTTGTGCATTGTATGTACGGTTCTAGGTGGGCATGTCTCAGACGTTGTTTATGATCGGCAACTTCTCAAAGGCGAAGTGTAGATAGGCTACATATCTATACGATAAGTATTCCACAGCTCAAACAAACACGTAATGACTCGTCTTACATCCGCATCCGCATGAAAATCCGCATTGATTATTGCGGATGCGGATGCGGATGCAGATGTCCAAATCCATACGGAAGCTCCGCATTTGCGGATGCGGATGCGAATATTCGCAACATCCCTGGTCCAAATCCATACGGAAGCTCCGCATTTGCGGATGCGGATGCGAATATTCGCAACATCCCTGATCTGTACCTATCAATGAAAACGTTGCCGATTGGGGCATGTATTTCATACGTCATAGTGAAGTAAGCTTTCGTCTGTATTGTTCGTGTCATAAAAGTCCATGACAAGTGAACGTGAAGACGCCTTCAAAGGCTATTGGCGCTAGAAGAAGCCGTAATATAATCTGGGGACACGGCAGTGCCCCCACCACCAGGTCGAGCGCGATGCAAACACTGCCGTACTATCCTTTTCTGGAGGGTGCGTCTCATATAATATAAAGTTATTTGGTATAATATTTTCATTTCAATAACGTTCACAAGACATAATTAAGGGTGGTAAAAAATTAAGGGTGGTATTCACATATAGAGATTTACAGGCACTAATTATAAGTTAAGTGAAAATTATAATAAAATGATAAATAAAGATAAATAATAAACGTGACTTATACAACTGTTGATATAATTTCTATAGATATAACATTTATATACTCTAAAACTTATTTCGTATAACGATATTGGATATAACGTTTATTTAATCGAAAATCATTAGGCCTATCGTTTAAAATATACATATAATATTGCGATTAATTTGATAGAGCGTGCTGCGGGAGCGGAGTGACAGAAACGAATCGCTGCAAAACCGACTCCACGTAGTCTTGTCTGTCCTAGCCGTAGAGTATTATTTAAAATCGCGTAGGCGCGAAGGGCGAAGCGGCCCGCGAGCTGAGGAGCAGGTGGTTTTAGCACTCGCCGCTGCGGCTGGGGCTGGTCGGCCAAGCCGGCCAGCAAGCCGAAGCTGCGGTGGTGAGCGTGAAACACATCTGCGACGATAAGCTCGCATGGGACCGCCGCGCGCCGGCGCCGGAGCCTTGCAGCGCCGGAGCCGTGACAGAAATCATGCCTGCTGCATGTTGCATGCTTGCCTTATTATACTAAACTAGCTTCCGCCCGCGACTTTGTCCGCGTGGAAAAAAAATCCCCCGATTTTGAAACATTCTTCATTAGCGCTCCGCTCCTAATGGTCTTAGCGTGATGATATATAGCCTATAGCCTTCCTCGATAAATGGGCTATCTAACACTGAAAGAATTTTTCAAATCAAAACCGTAGTTCTTGAGATTAGCGCGTTCAAGCAAACAAACAAACAAACAAACTCTTCAGCTTTATAATATTAGTATAGATAGGTTTTATGTCTTTTGAGTGGTATATCAAACGATTTTAAATTCAATTTATGTTATGCTTATAAAAATTAGTTGCTTTAAAATTATATCAACCGTTTATTATATTAACTGATCATTATCTATACTAATATTATAAAGCGGAAAAGTTTGTTTGTTTGTTTGTTTGTTTGCTTGAACGCGCTAATCTTCGAAAGTACTGGGTGGATTTGGATGAAATTTGGTATGGAAGTAGCTTGAAGCTTGAGGAAGGTTATAGGCTACTTTTTACCCGACTGCAAAAAAGGAGAGTTATGTTTTTACCGTGATACAATCCACGGGAGCGAAGCCCCGCGAGAGTACTAGTATCAAATAAAATTATAGATTCAGTTGTTATATTTTGTAAATATTAGAGATTTTGTAATTGTATCATGTACTATTTACCCTTTTCTAGAACCATTTTGGCGTATTTTCATGCCCCTATTTGAGGACCTCTGGATAGGTTTAGAAAGCTAAAATTATCGTCATCTAGGAAGCTATAAGCAAAATATTAAAAATATTCTTTAAATTTAAGGTTACACTTTTGTTTAATGTAAGTTATAAAAGAGCGGCGCCTCTTGACACAGGCATATACAAATACAAATACAAATATTTATTGGAACAAAAAACATATGCATATATGCTTAAAAGGAGACGCCGCCAACTGTACAAACATGTATAATGTGTAAATGAAAAAAAAATAAAAATAAGCACACACTTAAACCACAAAATTTCATGTTTGTAGCTTATTTATTTCCTAAGTTATGCAAAAGCAAAGTTGTGCTAATTCGACACTCACTGACTCAGGGATCATCAAAATAGAAGTAGTACTTCCCATAAACCTAGAGAGCTGAAATTTGGCACAGTGGTATGGTTTAGAGCCCATATAAAGGGAAAATTATCAAAACTAGGAACATGGAAGATCTGAAGTACTTGATGACCCTGAGGAGAAACCGTAACAGACCAGCCAAACTACTAAAGTTATCGACATGCTGTGTTCACAAAATATATTAAGCGTTGTTAGCCATTTCTTTTCAATTTAAAAAACTTAAGGTCTGGAGTATCTGATGAAGAACTCTAAAAGCTCAGCTGAAATAAGGGAGATATGGAAATGCGTCTTGACCAAAGTATTCTGTGTAATGAGCCCCTTCTATCGATGTATATGAAACTAGAGTCTGATCTGGGGGCACGGCAGTGCCCCCGCCAAGTCGAGATAAAAAAATAACAATGTCTAATAAGGAAACCTAACAATGAAAGGTCTGAAGTGTATAACTAAGAAAATAATCAAGTAAAAAATAGCTTTCTGCAAAAAGAAGCGAAACCCCACCAAAACATCCTGTAAAAAACTAGCCAAGTGTAAAAACGGTGGCAACCACCAGATTTATTCAATTCATAACATGATTAGAAAAAAGAATTTAAAGAAACAGACCTATCCGAACTATCTTTTTAAAAAGTTTTTCTTGCAAAAAGGTTTCACTGTCTCGGACTCAAATGTCAACAGTATCTTGATACATACTTTATCAGGAATCCTGTCAAAAACTGACAAACTATCAGACAGCTTTTTGTTCATTAAAAACAATAATAATAATTCTTCTCGTTATTCTTAGACGTGTCTAAATGTCAGACGCTCAGCTTTTCAGCTGGCGTCTTTTGCGAAATTTGTAATTACCAAAAATGGTTATGAGTTCTACTTAAATTTTAAACGATTACGGGAAATTCTTTGTCTTGAGTAAACTCTTAGTAATGTGAAAAATGACGATTAAGAAGATAAATTGAGTATTTTTTTGTCTTTTTGCTGATTATTCACGTGGGAAAAATAATTTATCTATTTTCTATCAATAAACAGCGTCCATTACCTATTACAAAATTACCAAATCTCTCGACACCTCTCTTACTTAATGGCATCGCTCTCAATATGCAAATCGCTCGCAGTGCCAACGTAACAGGTAATAATAAGCAAAATTAGCACAAGGCTGCCACTTATCAACGTATAGATACTGTCGACTTCTAATGCCAGTATCACGAGTACGATATGGAAAACAATATGAACGTAATCACGACACAGGTTCAGTTTGAAAATAGAACTGGTTTGTTCTATAAGTTGTTTTTAATCTGTTGGTCATGTGTGATGTGAAAGTGATGTCAAAGTTAGTGTTGCTAGTTTATTTTTCATTTTATTAGCATTGTACATATTATATTTACAGACAGATTCAATCCGTAGTTCATTTGAATGTAGGCTTAGTTTATGGCATTTATATTATAGAGTAAAAGTGTTTCCAACTTTTCTGGTATTTCTTTATATGTCTTGTGTTGTCATACTATTTATTTAGATTTTCATTAAAAGATACTAAATAAATAATTATACTGAGGTGTGTATTTTATTTTTGGGGCTATTAATAATTACAGGACAGCATGCATATACAACGTGTAACGGAAACCCCATATCTATCCTAAAGGACTAAAGACAACATCTGGTATGGAGTCTCTATGCAAAGTTTCAGCTCAAAATAAGTGACTCACAGAATTGACCCCAAATTATTGGTTTCATATGTTTCTTGAATACCAGTAATAACAAACGTGTCACACTCACAGCACTATGAGGTTCATCACTTTCCACGTCACTTGCCAATAAAACGATAATTCTCTTCGTTCTTCTTAATTTGAAAAATTCGGCCTCTGGTATCAATGTATTGTTTCTAAATGCTCCACACATGTAGACATAGGATTAGAAAACCCTTGCCATATAGTTTGTTATCATCCAAAGAAGCCGTGCACTAGGTATGTATATACCCTTTAAATTACACGTTGTATATGATTAGGTGATAAGCGATATCTGACCTCCACAACTCAGTAGTTAGGTCGTTAATACCCCATGGAAAGACCGGTGTCAGATTAACTGACTTCCAACCCGTTACGACTTAACGCTCATATTAATTATTATAATATAAAACATTTTTTTTTAAACTGACGTGGTCACTAACAGTAACATTAGAACTTAAAACGGGATATTTACCATGTGTATTTATCATTATAAGTTTCAAATTTTTCGGCACTGTTGCAAGCACCATAATCACTTGACTTACTTAACGATAACTACACACGATAAATATCCTATTTTAAGTTCTAACGATAAATTAATATTATTGTAGATTATTTTTAAATGAAGCACAAAAAACAACAACTAAGGAATGTTGGTAGGTACTTTTGATATTTTGATTATTTATTATACTTTTGTATATTTGGTAAGTGTTGCGTCCCAAATGTATTTTTGAACGATCTTTTTGGTGTGGCAACATTCTATTGTCTTTTTGATGTTGACACTTAACTTTACTGACTTGACAGATAGACTTTGCTTCCTTGTTGAAAAATGTCCGCGTCGGACCTGTTGATTTAATTGTAATTGGTAAAATATCGTTTGGAATCGCCGTTTGCAACCGATAATTGGGTCGCGATTAACTATTGTTTGAAGTTGTAATCCCCATTTGACGAAAACCCTGGGATATTTTTGGATTTATCGCTGGGTTGATGCCACCGCGTGGCACGCGCATTTGTTGGAAATAAGTAGTGATAAATAGCTTCAATCCGGTGTGAGTTTGGGCTGTGATGCTGTCTAGACCGCGCCATCTGGAGATCGACGCCTTGTGAACGTTCTAGAACACGTGACTTACATCACACTTTTCAATTACTCACCTCATATTTACATACATACCACACTTGGGCGTGGCCTAGGAAGGTCGAAGTTGGTGTACCCAGTGCAGAAGGTAAGTGGTTAGAACTGTTATTTATATATATGGTTTGTAGGCCGAAGAGCCTGTAGATTATTTGTATTTATTGTTGTTGAAAGCAACGGTAGGGCTCCACGAACCGTGGACAAGTTCAGACCGTCCAGTTACCGTTGGCTGGCCTATTGTAGGACTGAACAGTAAGGAATGTAGCTTCTACGTTATTTTCTAGTGGTAGTTTTTAATATTTGGAGTTCTGAAGAGTTATGTCTAAGTTAAAACATTTTGACAAAACATTAGTGGTTTAAGACAGCCGCAATGTGTCCTAGACAATTTAGGACTTAGCAAAGATTGTAGCTACCCTTTGCGGCAGACGAGATTTAGAAATCTATCCAGGTATCCTATTCCCGACCCAATTCCAACTAGTCCTTGCTTTGGGCGTTGAAATCATCTTGTCACGTCAAAGCGGGTCTCCGCGGGGACGTCCGTCGTCACTAACTTTGAAGTGGAATATATTTACAGTTTCGTTCCTAACCCTACAAAAAATTGGCAAAGTGCGAGAAAATGTGTTTTATTTCAAAAACTAAAGACTCTATCTCGTTCAAAGTTTTTGTTAAGATCTACAGCTTACTATTTTTTACGTTTTCACTCTATTATTATAAAACTTGGAGGGCGGGGGGGATTTTACCACTTTGGAAGTGGGCTTATAAATTATTGACTTCAATAAAAACTATTGTATAAAGCTCTGTGTTATTTTTAGAGACCTGTCTATAGATACCACACACGTATAGGTTTGACGAAAAAATTAAAAGTTCCATGTTCCCCTTAATTTTATATATATATTTTATTCTTGAATAAAAAATCGGAATGCGGTTCACAGAATACATCCACAACTCTACACTTTTCATTGACTTAGAATCACGAAATTTGGCAAGAAGCAATGTCTTACAGCAGATGTAAAAGAAATATAAATATGTATAGTAAATTTGGTGCAACTGAACTTATTTACTAATATGACTTTGTACGGATCGTTCGATGCTCGAGTCCAACTTGCAATTGTCAGCTTTTGTTTAAAGCTGTTAGAAAAACCTTCCTTCTTTTAATAATGAGGTGACATTAATTCGTTCGAACAAATTTTCTATTTAGGTCTCCATGTAGTATTCATTTTATTTAGGGTCCAAAATATATGTAAAGTAGAAGGTTATAAGGTTGGTAACTGAAATGACAAGAGTCTAACCAGTGTTATAATATTATAAACTCTGCTTTAAAGCCAAAGTTTGTGAGGCTTTTAGGCTAATGTGGAGTTTAACAAAACACTCAACTTTGAATTTGTAAATCATCCCAGTTTTAAGCCATCTGTGACTATAATAAAATAAAACAAAAAGTATTGTAAAAGCCACATTGTTTCGACATTGCAGCCATATATCATCTACAATATTTATTCTAAATAATTTGCAACTCTCAGAATATAAGCAAGGCACGATTCAGGAAGCGACTACCAATTGTTTACTTTTTCGAGCAAAACAATAATTTACGATCACTTACAAACCGAAGATACTACAATGTTACCAACACGAAACAAACTCACGTAAAAAACAAGTACAGTTCTAAATTCAACCGCAAAACAGTAAATGACATACAATCTCATTTACCTACATAGTCCAACAATTTAAAAGGGCGCGTGGTGAAAATCGGAACTAAAATAAAACGTTCGAGTTTGACAGATGTTTGACGTCTCGCCTTTGCAACTAGCGCCACCATGACGCGCATTGATAAGTGCATAAGTTTGCTATATTTTTTGTATGCGTCTTGTAATATCTTTGTACACACACGATGACGTCATGGCACCGTGGTGTCGTATCGGCTAGCCGTATCAAGTGCACGAGGACAATCGTCGTAGATACCTGTACCTAGTGCTCTAGACTGTAACTAGATGCCTATGACAATATATTCTAGATTGTGCTAGGAACATAGCATTAAGGTTTATTTTGACACTTTAAGCGTACCCGTACGATTACGGTTGTTAAACCGGTCTCGCTAAACGCGATATCATTATTGATAAAATATCACCAGCACACAATACCGGATCGCGCAATAATAGTTCAGAATATCAGATAGCTAATATAAGAGGTATGTCTAGTCTCAAATAAGGCTTAATGGCGACTGGCGGCCAGGTGGGCTCAATTAATCACTGTGCTATTATCAGTGCACACGCTTGCGTCTCGGCTCCCACTTACGAAATGATTTATGCTGTTGTGTGTACCGACCGACCACGTGTACAAAGCAAAGAGGATTTACTGAGAACAGCTTGTACATGGTTTAGACTGTGGTTGTCATCATTTTGAAAATGGAAACTGTAGATGATGTAGATTGTTTGGTGCTGACTGGTAAATGAGTTAGGAAGGTTGGCTTCTTATTTACATAAAAAAAAAAAAAAAAAAAACATATGTTGAACTATGAGTAAAATTAGAATTAATTAGAACTGTCTCTGATTTTAAACGTATGATGTGAATATGTTTCGTATTAAATTTATTATCTGATTGTGATACAATTATCTACTATTGCGTAGGTAATAATGACGCAACCACTCATGATTACGTAGGTCAAACTTGATAATTTAAGGTAGCCATGCAAATAAATTGTTAAGGAGGTGAGGAGCTCGTGGTTAAATAATAACTGACGCTCCTGTTCATCTGCAAGGTTAAGCAACGCTTGGCCGAGGTCAATCCGTGGATTGGTGACCATCATAATACATCGAGATATCTCCATGCCTTAGAAAGCACGTAAAGCCATTGGTCCCGGCTTACATTAATGTAAAGCTTTGACCTTAGAATAACAACGACAACGCATAGAAGAGGCGTCTAGAACAAAACACGAGCGATTTCGTGTGTCCACTTTATTTTCTTTGTGTGCGTGAGCCGAATGTGTCTACGTTCTTCAAACGCACACAAATATAGCTTTCAGTGATACCATTACTAGTACCATTACCACAAAAATGGGAAAACGCACTATTATGTTGCTGGATCAAATCAAGTATTTTATGTTATGAAACTAAATAAGATGATGTTTTTTCATGTAATATGACTTATATGACATATATTTACGGAAGGTAAACGAAATGAGATATCGTTTATTGCGTTTAGAATGTTTGATGTGTAATATGTTATAATGATATTATGATATTATAGAAATGTATTAATTGCTTGAAAAATCTCGTTTGATATCAATTAAAAGTATGTGTTGTATTTATGAAATAGAAAAATATTATTGAGAACATTACTTAAATAAAAAAAATCTTAATCAATAAAATTGTCATCTTTATGATGCCACTCTTCGAACTAACAGTAACTTTTAGTTATAAAACACTGTAGGTAGTAGCTATAAGCTGTAAATAAATATAGTTTATAGCTGTAAATAAATATAGTTCAGTTTGACGCATACATAATTGCCGCCAAAACTATATTTTTTTAAACAAAAATAAGTCCAAAAGAAATCAATATGGGTACTTTTTTCCTCACGGATAGCAACATTGAATTGTGATAAGTTAGGTTATTAGAATTTTTGTTTGATGGTCGATTTACTTAAATATAATGTATAAAATGTAAGTATTTACTTGTGAAATGTAATTTGATTACACGTTTTTTGTTTTCCTGAAGGACTATGACATCCCTTTACGCTACAAACGGTCGTTTTAAATTATTTACTCGCGAGCTCTGTTCGGCAGAATGTGACCTTGAATACTGACGGCTCGTCGAGCAAAGTTAGCCACAAATGGCTAAGTTTTAGTTGCCTCACTTTTTGCACTCGTACTATCCTTCTATGCGTTGTTATTTATTCTAAGGCTTTGACCATCGTTATGGGAAGTCAGGAGCTAGAAAACCTGATATCAGTCTTGCCAAGGAGTGCCGTGTTATCCAGTTACTGGGTTGTGGAAGTCAAATAGGCGGTTCATTTAAAATACTAGTACCCAGCTGAATCCGGTTAGACTAAGGGAAAAGGCTAAGCAAATGATGAAATTGTTTTAGAATCTGAGTACGAACAATATTTTATTAGTTTTTACCCGACTGCGCCAGAAGGAGGGTTATGTTTTTCGAGAGTATGTATGTATGTATGTTTGTATAATTGTTTGGCACGCTCTGTGGCCTGAACGGCTCGACGGATTTTAGCTTGAGAGGTATCGTTAGATTCGTATTGACTGTGAGAGTGACACTGGGTATATCAAAATAAAAAAAACCAAAATGGTGGATTTTTGGCGCCATATTATACCTTCAAAACGGTTTTTTTTTTCTCAAAACCTATCGAGAAGGGTATCAAAATAAAGGGTTTTAAAAGGTGATTACAAAAATATATACAACTTATATGGTTAAAAGTAATTCAAAGTGACAAATCGTAAAAAAACACGTATAAAGAACTAAATCGTCTGCGAAATCTTTCACATCTGTAAACTAAAAAGCTGGAAATAAAAAAAGTAATTAAAAAAATTAAAAAACCCGACTGCAACCTTATACTAAAACTAACTGAAAAGCTAATAAAAACAAGCCCTTTTTAAATTAAATAAAAGTTGGAAGCAGGCGCGACTCATTTGAGTTTGAAACTATAATAATGGTATGGGCCCCGCCTGCTTCCAACTTTTATTTAATTTAAAATGGGCTTGTTTTTATTAGCTTTTCAGTTAGTTTTAGTATAAGGTTGCAGTCTGGCTTTTTTATTTTTTTTAATTATTAGCATAAAATTTTAAACACTTAAATAAAAACCCTATATTACATATACACATCTAAAAATAAACTAAAATATGGCATCCAGAAATTCGTGCGCATCGCTCTCCACTGGTAATGTGCCTAAAAGACCGGCGGTATTGCCAAGTTGTATGGCAATGCGTAACCTTTGTCCAAGGTAAAAGCCAGCCCTTGGGTCACGCGAAGTGTCAACTAGGCATCTGGATATATCTTTAAATAATTTGTGAGCACTCGGACCTCACGACCCCAAAGTTTCAACCTTTGGGGTTTGAAAATATAACTACGAACAAGGTTACTATATTTCCGCCGCTTGAGTTGAACGTGAGTTAATATTCTATTTAACCATGTGGTTAGCTAGTTGGTGACAGGTGACAGATCTAGAATGTTGCAGAAAATGATATAAATTGGTCAAAGTTTAAGTAAAATGCCAACAAGTTATATAGCCTGTAAAAGTTTATTCGATTGAAAACTAAGTTCGGTAATTTAGTAAATCATAAAACATTAATTTTAATAAATCCTGACTTGCACGATAATTTGATTCTAAATTGCAGTGAGTTTGAGTAGGTTTTGTGTTTTTAGAGTTGTGGTGAAATTACTGGGGCTTTTCTTAACAACTAAGCCGTATTACGTTTTTAGAGTTCAATAGGTTAGGAGGAAAAATTGGCCAAGTGCGAGTCAGACTCGCCCATGAAGGGTTCCGTAGTAACTATAATAATATAATATAATATGTATATTTATTTGACGAATAAAAAAAATCCATAAAAAATTCTTGAAACTAGCTTATTTACATTTTTACAACTACGCTAAATAACTTTATTTTTCATAGTGTTTGTATGAATTACAAAGTTATATTTGCGGTTTTAGAAAATATGCTGTATCTCAATAACTGCTTACCCGATTTCGTTCAAACTAATTTCGGTTGAAAGTTTACATTAAGATCTATAGACATTTTTTTTTTAGAATTTTCACTCCATTATTATAGAAGTCAGAGGGGGGGGACACACATTTTACCACTTTGGAAGGCTGGAAAGTGGTTTTAGAAACCCTTATATCATTTTTAAAGATCTGTCTATAGATACTACACACGCATAGGTTTCATGAAAAAAAATATTTTCAGTTCTAGTTCCACGTATGGGGACCCCCTTTAATTAATTTTTTTTAAATTTTGTTCTGAAAATCGGAAAGCGGTTCACAGAATACATCTACCTACTAAGTTTCACATGTATAGTCTTAATAGTTTCGGAATAAAATGGCTGTGACATACGGATGGACGGACAGACAGACGGACAGACTTATCGAAACTATAAGGGTTCCGTTTTTTGCCATTCGGCTACGGAACCCTAAAAACGAAACCTTTATAGGATCACTTCCGTCTGTCTGTTTGTTAGTACGATATAAGGAGAGAGGATATAAGGAGATATTATAATGCAGAAGTATGTGCGCTGGTACAGTTGCACTCTCTATTCCTTTACATACACTTCGCCGCCGGGTTTCCGGTGCCGGCTACCCGGCAACCGGCACATGTGAAAAGGCACTTAGGGGTACGGGTAGGGTGAGGTGCTACCTGGATTAGGACATATATCTTTGTGAAAGAATTTATGAAAAAATGGGAATGGCATATTAGTTTGTAAGGTTGTTAGAGAATATAGTGTTGCATAGCGGGAGGCTCCAATAGCCTCCCGCTATGCAAATAAATCCTGTATTAGAAGACTCCGCTCTTCCATATCGTAATTGTACGATCTACTTATTAACTTAACTTATATTTATTAACTTAACTGTTTGCTTAATTTAATATTGATTAAATTAAGCAAACAGTTAAGTTAATAAATGTATGCATAAAAGGAAGGAAGGAAGGAAGGGAAGGAGCCCGTTGGTATAGTGGTCAGTGGCCCTGACTGCTATGCGCATGGTCGTGGGTTCGATTCCCACCTAGCACAAATGTTTGTGTGATGAGCACGATCATTTGTTCTTTGTCTGGGTGTAATTTATCTATAACATGTATGTATTTAGAAATATATATGTATGTTTATCAGTTGTCTAGTACTCATACCACAAGCTCTGTTTAGTTTGGGAATAGATGGCGTTGTGTGAAAATTGTGGAATATTACATTATTATTATTTACAGCCTGAATGATCAAATTATTATCAAAATTATATATTTCATTGTACGATTGTTATGAAAATAGAAGAAATCTGAAACAAAAAACCAACTAAGAGTAGTGTTGATGCAGTGGTTACGGGCCCGACATTCGAATGGTATATTACGAGTTCGAGCCCACTTTTGCACATTACTTCTCAAAACAGTGAAGGAAAACATTCTGAGGAATCTGGAATGTCTTAGAACGAAATAAATCGGGGACATACTAAAACCACCATTCTGCATTAGGTCCGTGTTCAGGGAAAATTACAGGATGAATAATTGATTATTATAAAAAACGTAAGAATTAAGAATAAAAATAAATCCACGCCACGAAATGAGGTTGCACTTGAAGCCACTAAATTAGAAGAGATATTCTCTCTTTTAATTGAAATATATGGTGGTAAGAGGTTCGTTAATAACACACTGTATTTCAATTATTGACCATAGTGAGTATCTTCACACCCTATCTGATATTATCACCGCTACATCGTCAAGTGAGGAAGTGGTCACAAACACTCTCTATTTGTGGGAACACTATTGTGGTTAGACAACTGACTAGTGACCGAGTTGTTTTGTGACTAGAAGCGGAAGACTGTAAAGCCTGCAATACATGTTGGCCAAGCGTAGGCCAATGCGAGCGTTGGTAAATAGGTACAAGGCAAGAAATAATGTCCACACGTTCGACAAGTTCGTCGAACGCCAATGCAGACGACCAATGTAGAAGAGGGTCTAGAGCTGCCCACACGTTGGCCGAGCGCAGGCGAGCGCCTTTGATTTGTGACCAAAAACCGACACCGATCCGAAGTGAGGCAAGTGATCACGAGCAACGGCGAGCGAAGACAAGTTGCACCAAATGAGCTTTATACACGCTGGCGCTGGCCTTCACTCGGCCAACTAGGCAAGTGACACCGAGTGATAGCAAGACAAGGCAAATATACTGTCTACATGTTGGTATTGGTCTTCACTCGACAACGCTCGGCCAACATGTAGGTATAGCAGACTTAAGGCCGCGTTCACATCATACGTATCGTTGGCTGTCAACTGAAAATGTATAAGAAACAAATTTGAATAAAAAATGAAACAAATTAAAATTGAGATATAAATATCACAAAATAATGTTTTTCGTAACTATGTTGGGGTTGGCTTTCAGTCTAACAAGATGCAGCTTAGTACTAGTGTTTGACTATGAATGAGCTATCTGACCTCCATAACCCAGTAACTGAGTAACATTATACGCCTTGGCAAGACCAGTATCAGATTTTCTGGCTTCTAAAAATGACAGACGGGTCCACCGGCTTAACGTGTTTTCCGAGGTAATGGTGAAATATAGGTACATATACAACGTGTAACGGAAAGGGTATATACATACCAAGGGCACGGCTTCTTTGGGTGATATCCAACGATATTGGAAGGGTTTTTTAATCCTATCTCCTTTCTCGCGCCGACAAAAGAACATCGCCATTACGCTAGGCTACTACAGTACTAGGCGCACAGAATTACGGAAGAGATTTATCGTGATATTTGCAAGTAACGTGGAAAGTTATTGACTTACGTAGTGCGGTGACACGCTTGTTATGATTTCAATTTAAGAAACTTACGAAACCGAAAATTTGGTGTCAATTTTTAGAGTATTTTATTTCGAGTTGAAACCCTTCCAATATCGTTTGATATCAGCCAAAGAAGCCGTACCCTTGGTATATATATACCCTTTCCGTTACACGTTGTAGTGTCTCTTGCAAAATATCTTAAGCATGAATTACCACACTTTACTGGTTAATTCTAGCTCAGGTTCTAATAGATATGGCGCACGACAAAATTACGCACCGGCCTGAAATTAGAAGGAAGTAACGGAAAATTTTAAACAACATGGCTCCTGTCGTGTTTCTCTTCATGAATGACATTTGTAATAGGTAAGTATTTTGTGCGATATTTCAATGATTCAATTACACATACGGAAGGTGAGATAATGTAACATACAACCTTAACCTATAATTGACACGAATTTTTGTCCATCCGCGGAGTATTCTTAGGAAATCTCGTAAATTATTCATTTGTATACATTTCCGCAAAGTAACGGCTGATTCCATTCTGTAAGAAATAAGCTGCTAAAATGTCCCAATACATCAATAGTTCGTGATCATAATCACTTAGTATCAATCTTTCAACTAATTTGCTACTTATTTTTTATCTTAGAAGGATTCAGTTCCTAGTTACTGTAAAAAGGCTTTTGTAAGGTAAGCTTAGGGTTGTGGGAATGATTTAACTGGGGTTGCGGCTGTAGAAATGTTTTAACGAGACACCGCGTCCCTGGAAAGCGAGGGTCACTAAGAAAACTGGGTAGGTTTTTAGTCCGTAGAAATATTACACTCCCTTCCGCTCCATCCAGAGCAGAAGGAGCCATTTGATGGATTCCCCCCCCCCCCCCCCAAAAAAAAAAACAACAGTAAATCAAATAACTGTGGGGAAATCCCACAAATTACATCATTCGTACTTTTGTTCGACATTCCAAATCTGTTATCGCTTATCGTTAGATTGCTGTTAAATTAGGATTTAAAATTATCACACCGTGCTGTGTAGTGCGTGTAGCATACACATTAAACTAATTGTATAACGCTTCGTGGTTTCTTTATTCCAAGCAGGAAAAACACCGGGCACGCCGCAATTGCGGCGGTAAGACCCCTCTTTGAGGAGTGGCTAGATCGGCGTCACGGCGTCCTGACCTACCGCATGACACAGGTCCTCACCGGACACGGAAGTTTCGGGAGGTACCTGTGTCTGATGGGAAAGGAAGAAACGCCTGGGTGTCACCACTGCGAGGATCGCCCTGAGGACACAGTAGAGCATACGGTGCAAGACTGCCCCGCTTGGGCAGAGCACCGACGTGTCCTCACGGCAGCGATAGGCGGAGACCTCTCGCGCCCGGCATTGGTCGAGGCCATGCTGCGGGGTGAGAGGGAGTGGGAAGCGGTTGCCTCCTTCTGCGAAGCAGTCATGCTACCGAAGGAGGAGGTGGGCCGTGTGAGGGAGAGGATGGCGTCCTCCCTCCAGCCCAGCCGCAGTGGTAGACGCCCACGGCGTCGGACGTCGGCCGACGATCTCCGGCCACCGTAGGCGCGGGCATGCGGACAGCGAGTAAAGGGCAACTCGCTGTCCGACCATGTACCATGCCCGGGTCGACGGCGCGTTGTGTTCCACGCGCGCCTCAAAGAGCGTCAGCAATATGACGAGGCCCCCCTTGTAGAGAGCCGAAGCCTGACGGGGTCGTGGGACTTATCCCATTACGTGACCCCGGAACGTAAAGGGCTATTGAAGGAACACCGTGGATTTTAGTCAGTACAAGTCTTACAGTCCCTCCGGCCCTGCCCGGGGTGGGAGGACTTATTTGATGATTTTACCACGTTAAAAAAAAAAGCAGGAAAAACATAGATGTTTATAAGCATTATGTTTATGTGGGTATAGCATTATCATTATCTGCTTAGCCTTTTTTCTACTATGTGGGGTTGGGTTCCAGTCTAACCACATGCAGCTAATTACTACCACAACCCAAACACACATACATAAACATCATTTAAGTAAAGATCTCTTAATCCCCTAAACACAAATAAAGTCTACTCGGCACTAAACGCAAAATAGTTCACACGATGTCTTTTCCCGCCTTCATCCTATTTATCAACGTTTCATAGCCAAACACGACCTAATACTATACTTTATGAACCTTGTTAAACGCCATAATAATAAATAAAACTGTGGGGATTGGCTAACGAGTTAATCCCACCATTATTCACACCACTAAACCCCAAGCTTGTCCCGGCATTGTTTGGACGCACCAAGTTAATTTGCGTAGATTCGTATTTATGAATTTAGTCACTCAGTGGACTCTATCTTACTTCTTACTAACATTATAAATGCGAAAGTATGTGAGGATGGATGTATAGATGTATGAATGTTTGTTACTCTTTCACGCAAAAACTACTGAGCGGCTCTGAATGAAATTTGGTAAGTAGATAGTTGACATCCTAGAATAACACATAGGCTGGACTGAACTTTTTATCTACGAATGCTCATGGGATTGGGCATTCTGTCTGTCTGTCTGTGGCATATGATGCCACAGACAGACAGACAGACCTCTTTGAAATTGAAATTGAAATTGAAATTGAAAACCATTTATTCGGTTATAAACACACACAACAACAGAAAATTACAAACATAAAAATAAAAATAAAAAATTACATTAAGAATTTCGCTGAGCATGTCTACACCGTCTTTGCTTTGCCTCTTTTCTTTGCTGCCGAACGGATGAAGCGATTTCAATTTAGTTTGTTTTTGTATTAAAGGTGACTTATGTGCGAGTGTTCTTAGACATGTTTGATAAAAATCGATTGAGCCGTTTAAAAGTTGTGGGGGGTGAAAGTGGGGGAGAATAACCGAATGTCTGCAAATATTCTCAATTGGCGTATCAAATGAAAGGGCATCACGTGTACTATATTGCAAAAACTGTTCATTCCATGAAATTGGTCAAAGTGACAAAAACTATGGTAACTAAGTGAAAAGTTTAAAAAGCATAAAATCAAAATTAAATTAAAAATTAAAAAACCCCCTAGTTTAAGAAACATCCCTTAAAAAGTAAAAAAAAAAATATAGGCGCGGCGGGGTATCACCATTCAGAATCGATATTTAAAGTTTGTTACATAGCTTTTAATTTAGCAGCATTTTTAATTTAATTTTTATAATTATACTTAATGTACACCTTAAAATATTTATATGGATACAAAAGGTAAAACTAGTGTACAATGGGCGGTCTTATCGCACAAGGTGATCTCTTACAGACAGATAGTTAAGTGTTACTTGAGAAAAAAATAACTTGACTAGTAAATATTAACTTAGATTTTTAAGCAAGGAGATATTTTAATATAAAAGGCATTCTTAAAAACTTAGCTAATCCATAGCTTAGACTTCATAAGTATTTTAATACTAAAGAGGCTTTCTTAACACTAGCGTCGTTTTAGTAATATTGAAAATAGTTTTATCGGGCATTTTTATTCTTTTAATTAATTTTCTTGAATAAGTATGCAAGCTCATTTATAGCGAAATGTGTAACTTTTTTTAAAGAGTAATATGGGTAGCATTCACATTACTTTTTTTTCTGGTTGGGAAAAACGTCGAATAACTTTCCGCTCTGGGTTAAGCGGAAGGGAGTGTCAGACTTCTACTGACTAAAAACCCACCCTGTCCCTCCAGCTGCCCGTAAGTGCCGGGGCCGCGGTATCTTGTTAGTACATTTTCGCAACCCCGGCGGGCAATGGCCTTATGAGGCCCCGTCACTAATGCTGACAGCTCCTTGAGGCGCGCGTGGAACATGACGCGCCGCCGACCCGGGCCTGATTCCTTACCGGACGGTGAGCTACTCCTGCTCACCGTCTGTAAGCCCGCGCATACGGTGGTAGCAATCTTGTTAACCCCTCCAACTAAGCTAAATATCTTGTGTCTGGAATGAGTTCATGGTCCATTACACTATTGCCGTTAGAACCCGTGACGTCTCGATCACAGGGCCAACACCTTAATCACTAGTCTATTAATTGAATTAATTATTTTAGCTATTAATTCATTGCACTATTAATGCCGCGCATTTCAGAAGTGGATGATGTTCTGTTGGGCATTAAAGAAACAATATAACAATAAAAAAAAAAACTCTACTAGAATAAACTTTTAGAAAATTCACTTTTAAAATGTTTTTAAAGTATGTCACCAAATCGACATCTCCTGAAGTTGTTTCGAGGAAGAGAAACATTTTTGGTTTCGTGATTCCGTGTTGCACTTTAACTTCTGCATTCAAGCATTTAACGACTATTTAATTTTTGGCGGTCATCACAAATATTGACCTAACATATTTGATTTACTTTATTAACTTTATGATCTAAAACCGGAGAATCCAAAGATATTTAAGCTACGTACTGAATTATGCCATTATACATGTGGATAGTAATATTCTTACTGAAAGCCGTGAAGGGAGAGGATTACCCCGGCTTGAGAATGTCTAACATGTTGGGTCTGATAAGATCAACAGGTGGAGTGTTGTTGAGCTCACAAGATTTCCGTATATTAGGCACCTAAGTATTGAAGTATATTGCGTTGTTTGTATACCTAGCTGTTCTTCTACACTAAGCCAAGGTACGGACCTTAAATTACTACACTGTAGGGTACGGACCCTACAGTGTAGTAATTTAGGAAGATCTAATACTAGTATACATCTATATATATATATTATTACGTGAAGCTTTAAGGACTTTGTACCCCTTTTTACATCGTAGAAGGAATATGAAATTTAGCACAGTTAAAATTTATATGGAGAGGGTCAATATTTTTACATAATAATGCATTTGAATTAATAATACTTGAAAGAATAACTTTGCACCTTTGTATTGCATGAGTGCTATCCGTAAAAAAATATAACAATGAAACTTTTAGTGATTAAGCTTTAAGATGTAATCACGCCTTGCTTTGCCGAAATCCATAAATAAACTAATATTTCAGGACAATACTTCATATCGATTCCAATCCCACACGCAAATATTATATGCACATGGAAAAGGTGACGATATGCAACATGGGATTCAAATCTATACTCGACACGTATTCTGCCCCTCCATGGAACACTAACAGGAGCTGTTGACTCATCGACCGCTAAAATACGAATGGCCAAAGCGCCGCTACATATTCCATTGAACGATGAGTAATTAGTTATAGGCGGAATTAATACCAAATATTAAGCTGACAAACCCCGGTATCAGATGGATTGATAGCTTATTTAAAGCTTAATTCAGTTCCGGTTGGGGAATTTTTACAAACATGTAACGAGTGACACCACGATTAGATTGGATTTGGAGAATCCCCGATGGCTTATTGAAACAAAACTGAGAGTTTACTTACAAGTTACGAGAATTCACTGAATTTATGGGAGATTTTGGGTAAACGGAGGAGAAATTTTATAATCATAATCCTATCATAATCATTGACTATAAGGTTGCCCACTGCTGGGAACACAGATTTGCTCTCTATGTGAGGAAATGGTCCGTAATTCACCACACGAGACGAGAGCGGGTTGGTGATTGGTACATGTCTTTGAACTTTCGGCCTTAGGACATAAGGTCGGTTTTCTCACGAAGTTTTCTTTCACCGTTTTGAGAGAAGTGGTGACGATACAAATTACGCGAAGTAATGTGCCTCACTAGGTTCGAACTCTATGACCTACCAACTCGTAAGTTGGTCCTGTAACTATTGGACCGCCACTGTTCTTGAATAGTTTTATACTTAGTTTTGTTTAATTTTTATTTCTCGCATTTTAAACCCGTTTATAGCTGACATGAGCTTGGGACATGAACTGAATCCTATGAGGATAGCTTATTGATTAAGACCAGGCACTCTCAAAAAAAATATTCACGCAAGCTCCACCCCCATGCACCCCGGTTAGGCCGTTGTGTACTAAATGTAATAAAGTTGAATTTCGCGTGCGCTCTTTCACCATGTTCGGGTTCGAAACTGCCGTTGTGTGCTAAACGCTAAAGCAGCAGTAATAAAGTTGAATATCACGTGCGCTCTTTCACCATGTTGGGGTTCGAAACTAAATGTCGTAAGTCTCAATTCTTATTTCGTTTATAACTAAAGTAATAATTGATCTAGAGAAAAATATCCTACCTTTGGATAATAAACTATATTTTCTTACCGTCAATACTAATTTTAGGTATAAAAGCCGAGTAATCTTGATTAAATTTTGAATAATCTTTTAAAAAGACATGATTTTCGATTAAAAAATTAATCGTGCGAAAATGTTCCAATTACGTAACTGGTCTTAGACATGTAAAGAAAAAGATCCAATAAATCATACACTAAAGTTCCATTTTGATTGTATGCGTGATTGTTTCAGGATATTAATGCAAAGTTACATACAATTTAGGGAGTCTCCTCTTAAAGTATCACAGTAGTGACAAATTGACTACAACACTAGTTTTGCACGCAACTTCGTTCGCGTGTAAGTTCTTTCCTGTGTAAATCCCAATCCCGTGGAAATTCCGGGAGAAAAGTAACCTTTAGGTTGCTCTATAACACTCTCTATGTTCCAAAGTGCTATTTAAATCAGTTCAGCCGTAACAGAGATTAGCGCGGCCAAACAGAAAGAGAGACAGGCGTCTGCCTGTCTCTCTTTCTGTTTGTTTGTTTGTTTAAATAAAAACAAAATTTTCTGTCTGTCTAGACAGAAAATTTTGTTTTTATTTGTTTTAGTTTTAGTATCGTTTAAATTGAGAAAATACATGTTTCGAATGTTGTGCGATTGAACTTATTAAATATAAAATTGTAATTGTGTGTATCTACAGAGTGCCAAAATTGAGTAATCTTGATGAATTTTTTACTAAATTAGAAATAGTCTTAAGAGAATTATCAACTAAGAGTTATAAAAACATTGTCATAGCTGGCGATTTCAATATTGATATTTTGAAAACCAACAGACAAACAATGGAATTTAAAAGCATTCTTATGAATTTTAACTTAAAACTAGCTATAAATCAACCAACTAGAATTGTAAGTCAGACATGTATAGATAATTTTGCGCATAATTTTAACAAACAGTGTAAAACAGAAATTTTGGAATTTGCACTTTCTGATCACACAGCCCAATTACTTAAATGTCCTGTTACTAAATTATGTATTATTGATAAGTACTATACTGTTAGACGTAACTACAACAGGGATAACATCTTAAAATTTAAACATTGTATAAAGGCTCTGAGCTTCTCAGAAATGTATAAACTTGCAATCCAAACACAGCGTTTAACGTATTTATAAAGGAATTTGGATTATTTTATGATCTGTGTTTTCCTAAATGTCGTTTCGCTGTTAATGTAGTTAAAAAACAAAAGTGGTTATCGAGGGGAATTAAAAAGTGTAGTAAGATGAAAAGACAACTCCTGTGGCAGCAAAGACTAGAACCAAACCTTTGCAATAAAATACAATATAAAAATTACTCTAAACTGTTCAAGAAAATAATTACATTGACACAGCGTTCCCAAAATAACTATAAAATAAAGACTTCGGAAAATAGATGTAAAGCCACTTGGCAAATAATAAATAAATCTAAATGTAACATTCCTAAAAATTATATAAGTAATATTAAAATAAATAATACGACTGTAACGAATCCAAGTCAAGTAGTTAATGAATTCAATAATCACTTTATTGATAAAATACAACCAATTGTCACTATAGATAATAATAATAAATTACTTTTTCAAAGCAAAATAAACTCCATGTTCATGGCACCTTGCATACCTCAGGACATTCATAAAATCATACAAACCTTGAGGAATACGGGCAGTGTAGGATATGATGGTATATCTACTAGAGTACTAAAAGCCGTTGCAGTCGAAATTTGCAAGCATTTGTGTTTTATTATAAACCTTTGCATTTCTGAAGGAACGTTTCCGGATGCCTTGAAAATGGCTATCGTGAAGCCCTTATATAAAAAAGGTGATAGAGAACTTATAGAAAATTATAGACCTATTTCGCTTATCCCAATCATTTCCAAAATTTTTGAAAAATATATTTCTTCCGAATTGCATAGATATGTAGAGAAACATGGTATATTGTGTGATGAACAAAAAGGATTTCGGAAAAATAAATCCATAAATTTGGCAATTTACGACTTTCTTTATACAGTTATGGTAAAGGTAGACAACAGAACGCCTGTGTGTGCCATTTTCTGTGACATGACGCAGGCGTTTGACTATGTTCACCACGAAATATTGATAAAGAAGTTAAATGCATATGGAATCAGGGGTAATGTGCTGAGTTTATTTAAATCATATCTGAATAACAGAAAGCAAAGGACAGAAACTTCGAGAGTGAATATAGTTACCAAACGAGAAGAAATCTTCCTTTCAGAGGAACGTAAAATTACTTATGGTGTACCACAAGGGAGTGTAGTGGGACCCCCACTCTTTACTTTATATATAAACGATTTGCCTAGGAGTATACCACATCCCATGACACTTTTCGCAGATGATAGTACGGTAACAATTTCTTGTGACAATAATGACATAATGCAATACTACTTTGACATTAATAATTCATTAAAAAATATAATACAATGGCTAGAACTGAATAATTTAAAGATAAATTTAGACAAAACTAAGATTATGCACTTCAAACAACGTCCGAATTCAGCAGAAAGTTTTAATTTGACGTATAATTGCAAAACTGTTGAAAATGTTAACACAACAAAGTTTCTCGGACTAACAATTGATACCAGACTTAACTGGAAAGAACATATTGAGAATTTGTGTAAGAAAACCTGTAAATCTGCCTATGCATTATTTTCTCTGTCTTCGATTGTGAATACAGATGCCTTGATAACAGCGTATCACGGTTTAGTGGCATCACAACTAAGATACGGAATTATCTTCTGGGGAAACTCTACAGATAATGGATTAGCATTTAAGAGCCAAAAAAGATGTATTAGGTCTATGTTTAAGCTAAAACACACACAGCTGCAAACCGTATTTCCAACAGCACAAACTACTTACACTACCGTGTTTGTACATTTTAGAGGTTATAATGTTTGTTCGAGCAAATCCTTTGCTGTTTCCTCTTCTGGAAGATACCATTTCGCGTAACAGACGAGATAATGGTAGGGTTTGCTCACACAAAGCCAAAACTGCACTTATGCGCAAAAGTATTGTATGTATGGGTCCAACTATCTATAACAAGTTGCCAAAACAGTGGAAACAACTAAATGAGACTGCTCTAAGAAATCAATTAAAGAAATTTCTAGCGCAAAAAGCTTATTATAGTGTGACAGAATTCTTAGAAGATAAAATTATGTAACTGTTAATTAAATTAATTATTATGAATTTGATTGTTGTAAATTTAATTATTGTTTACTAATTACTATTGAAAAGTTGACTAAGTAGGTATTTATTTTGATTTTAGCTTGGCTGATTATTTTTTATTTATTTGATTATTATGTTTTTATCGATTATTTTGAAATTGATTATTATTATTGACTGTTTTGTGTTATATAATTTGTTAGTGGATATTATACTGTGACTTTTGAATGTAATGATTTTGATGACTGTAATTTAAATTTGTATGCTACTGTCTGTGGCAGGACACAGAGATACATTTATAAAAATATTAAGACCTTAAGACCTGTGTACACCAATAAATACATTGATTGATTGATTGATTGATTGATACATTTACTTTGAAATCATAGACAGATACTTCAATTTTATTTATGTGTGTATGTATAGATATAGATATAAGTAAGTATTAATTTTACCAAATTCCGAGTCTAATACGCTGACATGCTTTTTAATAGCTGATCCACAACACCATCTCATTGTATATAAACACTATCACACAATAACTTAACACAGGTATCACCCTACCCTTCATCACGATTCATAGAGCACATTAACTGGTTCACATGGTCACGTAAAAAACAAACAAACTTAAACTGATAAAATTATTTACACAGCAACGCGTGTAAGTCCCAGTAAGATTAGCAATGGACTGACAGACATATAATTATTATAGATAACGTGAGGTGCCTTAGGTCATTAGGCAGTATATTCAATCAATGTTGTATGCGAACGGTTTGATAAACAAGTTATATAAGAATGCATGTAACAATTATTTTTGCTCTATGCTAACTGGTTGTTTATGTTTGAAAATGGAATGATATTTCAAAAAAAAACTTTTTAACAAAAAATTAAACCGACTCCCAAAAAACACTGCAAAGTGAAAAATAACTTTAATTTCGGTAGTCGGTGTCTTTAGTTTTGTTTTTCGTTTTTGGCACCGACTTCCGAAATTAAAGTTATTTTTCACTTTGCAGTGTTTTTTGGGAGTCGGTTTAATTTTTTGTTAAAAAGTTTTTTTTTCACTCTTTTTAGTTGGATGATTTTTAATTTACCTAGTTACAAGAGCCTAAATGTCAACTACTTATAACCTTTTACAAAATATTGCTTTTCCCAATGCTGGGCCGTTAATTGTTGAGGAGTTCTCCTGGTACTTCACCATCAGCTCTACATCACCATATGCATTGTGACGAGCATAAAGTGCTTAACATCCATATTCAAGTAATTGAATCGCAATCCACTTAATACTTATTATTGAGTAGTTTCGGCGGCCATCTGTGGTCTTCATCATCAGTTCTACTTCCCCAAATGGTACTTTTTGAGAGCAACTGCACAAGTTACTATAAGAAATACCCAAAACGCCATAGGTGTGCCTATAATATTTGAAGAGTTCCCTCGATTTCTCCAGGATCCCATCATCAGATCCTGACTTTGGTGATAATGGTACCAATTTCGAAGTATACCCATTCGAACAAAAAAAGAATTTTCCAAATCGGCTCAGCCGTCTTCGAGTACTCGATGATCATACATAAAAAAAAAAAAAAATATACGCGTCGAATTGATAACCTCCTCTTTTGGTCGTCGGTTGAAAATAGAATGTGGTGCATGAAAGCTTTGTGAAGGAGTCTGGTTGGATAAAAAAACCAATTTGGTTTCGAAATGGTTCACAAGTGGTTACACAAAAATATTTTGACAATGAATTTTGACAAAACCAAATATATAACTTTCTCGATCCGCAACAAAACTGAAATCGATGACAGACTGCATATTACTCCGCATCAATGTGTCTCTAGATCAAACTGTTGTTGCAAACCATTAGAACGCGTTAGTAATATAAAATACCTGGGCACCACAGTGGACAGTCACTTAGCTTTAGGGAACATATCAAGTTGCTATCCTCTAGAGTACGTAAACTTGTTTATGTCTTTAAAAATATCAGATACATTGTGGATGCAACACTTTTAAAACAAATTTACTTAGCATTGTGTCAATCCATAATTACTTATTGCATATTGTCGTGGGGTGGGATTCCAAAAACCTCCATAAAAAGATTAGAAATCGCTCAACGTGCCATACTGAAAGTTAGCAACTTTAAACCAATTCTCTTTCCAACAAGAACACTCTACCAGGATTGTCAGGTATCTACAGTAAGACAGCTATTTATAGAAAGAGTACTTCTCAAACAACATTGTGAACTTACATATGACCCAAGCATAACCAGCAAACGCAGGAAACACGAGGTCAGCACTCGGTCTTTTGAGCCTAAAACGTCGTTTATTAGAAGATTCTTTATTTACATTGCTCCTTACTTATATAATAAAATAAATAAAGAGTTAAACATATACCCCCTTAACAAAAAATTGTGTAAGGAGAAAATACATAATTATCTTCTTAATCTTTCTTATGATGAAACTGAGGCTTTACTTAAAATTCAAAACTAGTGTTTGCTTACCTAAATAATAAAGTGGTCGGTATTTCTGGGTATCATGCATACATGCTCGCAAAATCGTTCACACAGCATTCAAGGACACGCACACACAACACATGCACACGTCACGCACACATACACATACACACACTCATACACACAACCACACACATAATACTCTCACACAAAATGTACACACAGACGCACAGATATTGCAATAAATTTATTTTTATAATATTAGTATTGTTAACTAATTAACTAATGTTTCAATCACTTGGGCTATTTTATAATTACCGTTTTTACTAGGGGTGTGGCGCTGTATGCCGAGATACAGGACATGTCCTAGTTCGGCTACAGATGCTCATTTGCTGTGTACTAAATACTAGCCTTTAAGTTTTTGTATTACATGCTGATGTATTTTTATGGTGAAATAAAGTTATAAGTTATAATACACTATAATATTAAGGAAGCTTGTATTAATATTATCACTAGAACTTAAAACTGAATATTTACCAAGTGTATTTATTGTTTCGAGTTTCCGATATTTCGGTACCTACTGTTGCAAGAGCCATGATGACGGATTTAAGTTTTAAGTTTATGTAAGCTTAAAACTTTTAACATTACTGCAGTCTAACCAATAATACAGCTTCATGAGATTCAGTCCTATGGCAAAGTTATTTATATATAGTTATAATAAATCATAATTTATAATAAATCATTAAAATACATCATTTTAATGATGTATAGATTTAATTTACTGTAATTTTAATCATATAGATTGATTCATTGCATAAAAGTAGCACAACCTGTTATTGAGAACAAGACACTGACTACCGTAATACAGGTATTGTAATACCTAGCTCGGTAGAGAGGGCTTCACGAATTCTGAAAAAAAAATTGCCAATAAAGAATTATTTATTATTATTAGTTATATTCAACTGTAGAATAAATACGGTCCATTTTATCAATATTTTAAGGTATAGATAGTGTCGCTATAATGGTTATAGCTTAGTCATCTCTCTCAAATCTTTGCTTAAGAAGATAAGTTTGACGAAGCTAATAAACCTTTCCTGGGGCAATTGGATTCAAAGCGATCCTTCACTGCCAAAAACTTGAGACAACTTCATAAAATTATACAGGGTGTTTCAAAAGTGAGTTGTCATGTACTTTATATTTGTGATAGAATATTAGTTTTAACTTAAAGGTAATTATATTCCGTCTGGGGTTGCATGAATATTAAGAGATACCGCGGTCTAAAACGCAAGGGCAATTGAAGGGTCCGAATAAGTAAGGTTTTAAGCTATTAGAAGATGGACACTCCCTATCGCTCCACCCAGAGCGGGTGGTCTAATTCACCCCGAAGAAAAAGGTCAATATTCTGAGACAGAACAGTAAATATACAGTATAAAATAATAAAAAAAACAATCTCTTTTCATAAGCTCGGTCGCACTTAATAAGAAAATTCTATTATATTTTAGTTCAATCAGAGATTCAATGCCACTAACTTCAGTCAGTAAATTAATTTTTGCAATCGAGTTCTTAGTTTTTTTGCTTCACTTTATAGCAGATCCAGTATATCTTTAAATTTGACCACGCGCTTTTGAACCACCTTGTATACGAAAGTTTTATTTGATTTAAGTTCAAATAAAATTGCTCAGATTGTTTAATAAGATTTCCATAAAGTCAATTAATCCAGTTTCCACACGACCCAAGATCTCAGTATCGCGAAAGATCGGAGCAGAAGTTTTCCGCCGCAAATAAAATTGACTGCCACTAATATAAAAAGTATTTAAGTTACCAGACACGTTGATCAAGTTTAAGTCCAACTTTGATTAACTTTTGCAATTCTTAACTTCTGATAAAACGGGATCGAAATTAAATTAAGACATGTCTATCTTTTTAGCTAACTGCAAGAGAGTCGCTTCTTGAAAACATAAGGGAAGACAATCAATTACTGTCCTTGCTTGATAACTTATGTATTTTTCTTAATTACTTGACTTTACTAATCATCTGTTGGAGCACGGGCTTCTAGCTTAAAAAGTGGGGTTTTTAATGAGGGTGTAGGTATAGGTTACTGCTTGGTCAAGAGCTTGGTACACTAGTTTAAATTTTTGTATCCATAGAAATATTGTGAGATGTAAAATAAAGTATATAATAAATAAATAAATATCATCAGATGAGACAGTTAAAAAACAAGCCTAAAATAAAAGATAAAATTAGAAAGTATTTATATAATACGAATTAAAAACGTTGAAGCCCGTGCATGAGGGATGAGGCATTACTCATTGAATAACTTACAATTTGATATCGGCTATATATATCGGATATAGGCCTCGTCTTTATGAGAGTAAAGCCGCGGGCACTATGCGGTTTACTGTATGTCATATCTTCGAATTTCCGGTCTCAGGACATGCCGATTGCCTCACGATATTTTCCGTAACCGGTTTGAATGAGGATATAAATTCTACAGAATTATGGGTTTTAATATTGAATATTCATAGGTACCGTAACCCGTGGATCACAACTATCTTAGTTAAAAAAATGTGCCATTATTTATCATTTAGATACGATTAGACTCTGTCAGTACTTAAATAACATAAACACATTCTACATTACTTTTAATCGTTATGTCCTCCACACACTTTGTAAGAGGGCAAAGTGAGATAAATGACAGTTCTATTTTCTTCTTTGTCGTTCTTAAGATATTAATCATAGTGATTAGTGGGTATCAGTATTTAGGGCAGCGGTTGGTCTACGGTCTCAGGTTAATGAGCCGGTCGAGTCCATATTGAGATATTGACGAGCTTGCGCAAGCGCCGCATTTAAAATCTATTGAGATTCTAGTTATTAATTGATTTGTCTTCAACAATAAACTCGTTTTATTGTGTTACAGAATAAGTTAGTACTATTAAACAAGTTGCTACTTTTACTGCGTATTTTAAACTAGTTTTTGTTTCATAAAAATGTTCTCCAAATATCGTACGTAGCAAAGTAATCAGTTTATACAGTCGATTATTTATTTCATAAAAATAATAAAAAAGCGAAATTAAAGTTAGGCAATCCATACCAGTCAACCTTGGGTTGTGACGAGAAAACTTAAAAAAAACTAAAAAGAAAGTATATTTTAGTAAATGGTTTAGGTTAGGTTATAAGTAGTCAAATTATATATAACTTAAATTAAACTTATATACGTATCATGATTTATAACAATCTATTGCTAAAAAGTTATACAAAAGGGTTTATGAGTTAACTCTGATGCTCTTGAATTGTTCAGATAATAATTCTGGAAAGAGCGTACATGACTGGTGGCTGATTACTCCAACTCAAGATTAGCATTGTGTAGGGTAAAACCTGAATAGTTGCCTCGAAGGGATAAATGCCTCAGTTTAGAATGCACTATGAATTATGATGCGTTTGTTGATAGTATTAGCTGTTGATCATAATTGAAAGTTCTCTCCATGCAGGCCTCAGTGCCACATAAGCCGTTGAAATAGGTGCACGTGTTTTGTCCGTGTGAGCAAATATTTTCCGCGGCTAAGCTTTGACGAGCGTTGAAATTATATTAGTAAATAATGAATGTTGAATATTTTTATTACTAATTAAGATTTCAGTAAATTTTTTGTTTCATTAAGGTTTAAATTACCTACACTGTTTATTACGATTTTTTGTTTAATAGGTTTTATTTATTTCGCAAATAAATAACGCAAATATCATACCAAAAAGGATAGTTGCCCTATTGACTTTTGCGGATTGTTGCCCTAGGGCAACAGCACTTATGACTGGCTGTGAACAAACAGAAAACCAGATCGCGTTAGCAAGCTTACATGTGCCCATGATTGTATCCAGGGTGAAACTTTCATCTATCTGAGAGCTCAAATAAGTAATGACGCTAGTAGTGTCCCAGAGATCAAACGTCGTATTGCTATGGCATGACACGCTATGGCGAAAAACCGTAGCATCAGTTTTCAGACTAAGAAGATTGGTAAGAGCTCTCGTCCTTCCCATTTTCTTGTATAGCGTGGAAACATGAACTATACAAGCCCGAGAGAGGCAAAGAATAGATTCATTGGAGATGTGGTGCTGGAGGCGAATACTTAGGATACCCTGGACGGCTAAACGCACATTATTGTATCTATTCTATCTCAACTCCTCGTAAAAATTCACACGCATTCTTTCATGCTTTGGCTACATAATGCAGAGAGGGGATGACGATAGGAGCTTGGAGAAACTGGTCGTTGTTGGCGGAGTAGAAGGCAGGAGAGCCCGGGATCACTCGCCAGCCAGATATTCTGAGCAAGTAAAGGATGCGTGAGCCTCAAAAATATGAGGGCGGCGATAACCTTTGGAGTGCAGCAGTGGAGGACCTTTATCAAAGCAACAGAAGCCAGTGATCATGATCCTCAGTAATGAGAAAACGATCAAAGAGAGAGAGAGTACTTAATAAAAGGTCGTTACTTAAATTATCACAAGTTTGTTTATATCTGAAAAAACACCTTGAGAGACATCTATCCTCACATGAGGCATGTATCCTCCGAAGCATTTTTGACGTTAGGCTACTATCCGCTATAGTTGGCAAGCATGTTTCTTTTTAGAGGTTAAATAAAACATGATTTATTCATGACCCATATCATTTATATTAAAAAAAAAAACGGGCTAATATAGAAGATTAAAGACCAATGTTTCAATATACACTTTGATTTCAACAATAAAAAGTACATATTTATAATAACAGGGCATTTCTGAAAAGTAGCGCAATTATCCGGGTTTACCCTATGGTAAATCCGCCAAGTCGAGCGCAAAGCAAACACTGCCGTACCATCCATTTCTGGAACCATTTCGGCGTATTTTCAGGCCCCTATTTGGGGACCTCTGGATAGATTTAGATCGCTAAAATTACCGTTATCTAGTAAGCTACCAGCACACACTTAAACCACAAAATTTCATGTTTTTAGCTTGTTTATTTCCTAAGTTATGCAAAAGCAAAGTTGTACTATTTCGACATATATAGACTCACTGATCATCAAAATAGAACTATTACTTCCCATAAACCTAGAGAGCTGAAATTTGGCATAGAGGTAGTGTTCAGTACCTATATGAAGGAAAAACTATTAAAACTAGGATCATGGAAGATCTGGAGTACCTTACGACCCTGAGTAGAAACCGTAACAGACCAGCCAAACTATTGACATTATGGACATGCTATGTTCACAAAGTTTATTAAGCGTGGTTAGCCCTTTCTTTTGAAATTAAAGGTCTGAAGTATCTGATATATATAGTCCCTAAGAGCTCAGCTGAACTATGAGAGATATAGAAATGCGCCTTGACAAAAGTTATTCAGAGTGACGAGTCCCTTCTACTGATGTGTATAAAAAATTGAAGGTCTGAAGTATCTGATGAAAACCCCTTAGAGCTCAGCTGAACTATGGGAGATATGGAAATGCGCCTTGACTAAAGTTATTCAATGTGACGAGCCCCTTCTTATAAATGAATATGAAACTGGAGTCTGAATAATTAATAAACTAATCAAGTAAAAAAATAGCTTTCTGCAAAAAGAAGTGAAATCCCACCAAAACATCCTGTAAAAAATTTGCCAAGTCTCGCCTAAGCTGTTTGTTTCTCTATTAAGAGTAATGGAATCTCTAAGCAAAGCGAAGCCAAGTCTAAGGATCTTTACTGCGATTTCTTTATTAATATAGTTAGATTTTATGTGACTTGGCCGTTGACTTCGATGTATTAACTAGTAAAAGTGCATAGAGTATATTCAACGGCCGGTTACATAAAATCTAACTATATTAATAAAGAAATCGCAGTAAAGATCCTTAGACTTGGCTTCGCTTTGCTTAGAGATTTCATTACTCTTTATAGAGAAACAAGCAGCTTAGGCGAGACTTGGCTAATTTTTTACAGGATGTTTTGGTGGGATATGGACCTACTTGAACTAACACAAAAATATGGACATTTAAAAATACATACATGTTCATGAAGGTAAGAATATGGTTTTTTCAAGTATCATAATAACTTATGAAACCGCAAAAAGACTTTTTACTGCTACTGAATCACTTTTACGATGCGAATAAAAATGTATTTATGTTTATGATCTGTAAAATGGTCACGTGCATCAAACCTTATTATGGGGAACACACTTATAAGTTTATTACGGTAAAGGGCACGCAACACACGTATGGTGCCATTTTCCTGGGAACAATGACCTAATCCCAAGCGGGAAACAAAGTTTTCGAAAGATTTTTAATGTTTTGGAGAATACTATTGTCGTATTTTGAGTTGGCATATAAAGAAATGCTGGAGCTTCTCAACAAGATTTTTAATGAGGATCATAATATTAGGTTTGGAAAAAATATTTAAAATACGTATGCATGTGAAAATATCTCTTAACAACAGGACCACTGTTTTTAAAACGTAATAAAATAAGGTTTTAATAAGGTAATTTATTTGCCTTTTAAAATATAGACTTAAATGTACATAATATCTATATATAATTGTAACTTTAAAATTTTAATTGTTTATGTATGTTACTTAAAACAGAAAAAGCTTATAGGTGCAACTTATTACAAAAAAAATTCCAGTCAGTTTGCGTTTTAATTTTCATCTGATATAAATATAATTTTACTAAAAGAAAGTCAAGTGCCAAAATGCGACAGGCATTTTATTCTTGAAAATCACAGAATATGTAAAATGAACCAGACGAGTGAAATTGTGGCAAATTCTAGTGTTGCATACAAATGCTAGTCTCCATATGCTACTGTATCCATACAATAAATAAAATACAATATGATTACAGCGGGCTATGGAGATGACGGGCTTCTCTTTATATTGCATTTAAATGCATTTTATGTTCACGACGAAGCCATATTTCAATATCAGATTGAGACGTAGCAATACGAGGGTTGTCACGTTGTTGTAGTGTTGAAAGAACCTTGTACGGCATCGAAATCTGTAGTATTTCTTGTTATAATGTTATTTACGATTAACTTTAATGCAATTTTGTCAGATTATTGTAATAAATATGGAGAATGTTTAACCTTTTTTTTTAAGAAAAAAGGCATATTAAGTGTTTATCGTCACAAAACTGACTTGCATGAAATTATCATCAGCATTTCATAAATTATGTTATTAAAGACAAATATTCAGATGTAAAATAAGAGAGCCGCTCTTTTTCATAATTCTAGTATATTATGAAATAAATGTAACAAAAGATAAGGGCAGGTACAACGGCTGAGCAATTGGATGCTGCGCTGAATGACGCAGGTCCAATTCCCGCACAGGCCAACAGATTACCAGCGTTACGCAAAGATTAAGACGCCTTTACGATCTCAAGCCGTTTTTTTAACATTGTTTTATTTAGTTCATATTTGTTTGTATAGCCGTATGACGTTTAATTAAAAATGATTTTTAACTTGCTTTTCGTGAATCCATGACCAGTTATTCCGGACTTGGCAACCCTAGCTAAATGGTCTATTCCCTACACTCACGGATTCACCGTGGGGAGCCGCAAAGAATAACACAGCGCAGACAATGTATGGAGGGACTTATACTTTAAAGTCGCTTAAGTGAGGCGAATGCTGTAAGTAATTCGATTTTATACAGAAGTTTCTCCGACTTTGAAGCTTGAACATACTCCAGCCGCAAGTTCTTCTTAGTTCTTGCTTAATCAAAGGGAAACGGTATGTACTATACTTTGGAAGATTCGTAAGATGTTTTAGCATATGGCGCGTTGAAATAATGTACTAGCTGGGTTCTACTTGTGGTTTGTTTTATTGGAAATATTTGGCACTAGCTTCTAAAAAAGATTTTCAGAACGAAAAAATTTGTTACCTATCCCACTTTCCAGTTCTTAACTATCACATTGTTCCGTTTTGACATATTATTATATATTTTATAGTATTTATATAAATATGTATTCTACTTCTATGTACATGTATATATCTGTTTATTGTATTTTTAAATTTATGTTATTAGTTAATTATATGTTTTAATTTACGTAATTAATATTTGTACACACTGTGTCTATTATCTCTTCTTCAACTCTCCTGTCGCAGGTCTGCTGGAAGGAATTTCTTTTGAAATAATTAGCACGTTTGTGCTCTTTTATTTATTTATTTATTTTTGTCTTTTTTCTTTTTCAAGTGTTATGTGTTTACATAAATAAATAAATAACAAGACGGAACAAATACTCAAAAACCAATAACTACGCTTTCGCATTTAATTAGAATGGATTTTTGTAATAAAAAGTAACACGCGAGCCTTACATAAAATGCGCCAAGAAACAAACATTTAATAGAAAATTTACGTAGAATAAACTGGAAATAAACCAAAGAGCTGACTGTAAACTAATTTTCTCGTTCAATAAAGAAAGAGTATGCAAGATAAACATTTCAAAACAAAATCCAGAAAAAAAAACTTGTTTACACTTGATATCACAACAAAGTAGTTAATCATATTGTTTACTTGTTTTTAATCTTTATAATGTACGAGTATGTAGTAAACGCACCGTATCGACTCAATGTTTTTACCGGAAAAAGATCAGCTTAGCTTTGTAGAAAGATAAAGATTGTAGAAGCGTTACTGTTAACGCGTTTGATAAGATACTGGCTCGCCACTATTTTTAATACATTTCCCCTTACAAGGAACTTTTTTTGTATCGTGATCGTGCATTTACAAGCACTCAGACCCGAAATAACTATTTGTAGGTCATAGAAACATTTACTCCGGAGCAGGAATCAAAACCACGATACGTAATGCAGCAGCTAATCACTCAACCAATTTTTTTATTCGTGTTTAAGCCCTCATGAATATTCTTCGCATTAGAATATACAGCGGGGCCTGCTAGACTCCTTCTTTCGGTGGGAAAATCATCGAATGACTTCTCCCGCTCCGGGTAGTGCGGAAAGGAGTGTACTGACTAAAAACACACCCTGTTCCATCAATTGCCCTAACGTTCCGAGGCTGCGGTATCTCTTTAAAACATTCCCGCAACCCCGGCTGGCAATATCCCTGTCGGGCCCCGTCAACAGAACCGGAGTAAAGAGAGGATAAGTTATGCATTACATAATTGATTCCTTTATCTAATCATCTCTAGACTCTAATAGTAGGTATAGTTTTCTAGTCTCATTCTCAGATTAAAGTACCTAAGTAGATTTAATGTTGGCGATATTAAAACTGTGATTAGAATTAAATAAATATCACGGACTGTATCAAATTTTTGAAAAGGTTATTTTTTATTATAGTCGTTTATGGCGCGGTCAGCATTTTTATTTATATTTTTGCAATAACCCTTGAATTTGATCCAGCTTTTCTACCCACTAACTAGCACCCGTACGAACCGCAATAATAAAGCGTGTCATTTCTGAATTGTACTTTATTTATTTTATCATTTATTTCGGGCATAAAACCTTAAAAAAACTGTTTTACGTACGTAGTTAATGTACGTAAATATAGTTTACTTATCATATTTTGTAGCTATTTCAGTACCTATTTAAAAAATGGTTAAAAATTTTTTAATTAAAGCACGGATAATTCTAAAGCGAAGCGGTAAATTAATTAAACATTTAAGTTTCATTGTTTTCTCTTCTTATGCATATACTTCACCTGTGTTAAATTTCATACTCCTCCTCCGGTCGCGTAAAAAGGGTCACAAAAGTTTTCCTTCTCGCATTAATATATGTATAGAGGCTAGGTGGTGTTAAAGTTGGAATACGTTTATTATTATTGTGAAATTTTATGAGGATGCATTGACGATGTTATTTACTTTTTCATGGAAAATCTTTTATACTGTAATTAAGCTTTACAATAATATAGCACATAAATTATTTAGAATAAAATAAAATTTAATTTATGAAATTGGGAAAGTCTATGACATAATATTAATGCACAATTCACCAATATCACGGCACTAAAAAACAGAACGCATATAGAAAAATAGCTATATATTCACACGATGGGTGTAGGATCGCGGGAGTTATTTTCTATGTATGCTGTCATTCCAGAGTGTGGGCAACGCAACTATAATTTATACAGTAAGTATTGGGTAAAATACTAATTACACGCGCACCTAATTATTAATCAACCATCAAAATCGGAAACTGTGTTGGACTGGTAAGACTTTTGTGATCTGCGCAACTAGCTATGTTGAGCTCGGCTTCCAGCATATTCCGCTGCATACCAGTATAGGTTACTAAAGAACACTGTGTCTGACTAAGTGATTTAAAAAATACAAATTCATCCTTAATAAATTCATTTATCAAAATACATACGTATGAAAACATAACATCGTATTTATGAAGCCTTTACTATACTATACTTAATTTGGACTAGAACATTCCCGTCACTGGAACAAAAGCCTATCTATGAGCTAGCATGATCCGTAACCCACCACGTGGTCTCGCTGCGGGTTGCTAGATGTCACCATTTTTTTTGTGTGAATTTTTGATCCTAAGAAATGCCACGTTCTTTAAATCACTTAAACCAAATTCCCTCTTGTTTCAGCTACTCAATAGCACATGGAACAACATACATATACTACGAACAGCCATTCTAACGTGTCTCGTTGAAACCAACAATTTAATGAATATTTTTACTACGTCGTTTGTAGGCCAACTGTTAAAGGGATTTACGAGCCAGTTCACTCTACTTGGCCGTATAAATCTGCGAAATAGTGTGTCTACGTGTGTCGTATGCGTTAGAAATATATTGGTGTAATTAAAGTAAACTTTGTTTGTAATGTACGACGAAACGATACTGGGAGATTTTATTACGTAGGAGAACTTTCATGCGGTCGACGTGATGAATACGCAAACAGAAACACGCGGGAAGTATTAAATATAAATTACAGGGTTATTTTGTATCACAAAAATATTGTAACTACCTCTATAACATACTTTCCGTTGCCTGCCGGGGTGGCAAAATTGTTCGAAAATGTTACCGCGGCCTCGGAACACGAAGGGCGTATAATGGAACACGTATGGGTTTTAGACACACTAATTAACACACCCTCCCGTTTCGCCCAGATCGGGTGGCAGTCATTGGATGATTTAAGGCACTAGGTATGTGTGTCAAAAACTAGTAACAATCTTATGATAGGTAAACATTAAATAGAACATCTAGAAAATATGTTAATTACACATAACAACACGTCGCGAGATAAACAGAATATTCCCATGAGAGTCCAGACACATCTTGTGGTTAAAATATTTAGGCTCCTATAACATAACACACAATTCACTTACCCTTCCAGACCTTGCTGTACTTGTGCATGATGGCCTCACAGAGTGACGTTACGGTCTCATGTCTCACAATAAAGCAAAAACCCGCCACGATTGTCTCGACACAATACAAAAACTAACAAAAAATATCTTCGTGGTGTTCTCAGCGGTACCTTATCATGTGACGTAAATATTTGATAACGTGATAGGACGGCTCCATGGCTGCAGTGTTGTCAATGAGTGTTGGCAGTTGGCAAATGTATGACGCGACCGCGCAGGGCTTATGAGAGTACTTTACATTTCCTTTTCAGTTTAACGCTGTCACCCATAATAAATTATTGCGATATAAACACGATAAAATCATTATAGGCTTAGTTCTTAAATACGCTCTAGGGATTACCCCTGAATTACGAGTAAACCTGAATTTAATGTAGAGACATTAAACGACATATTCAACGTGTATTACATCGGCTAAATAATTACAGTCATAAGGGTCGATCTTCAAAGTTAAGCAATGCTTGCCGAGGTGGGTCATTGGAGTGATGACCATAGGTTAATAACATATAGGTTTTTTGGTGCCTTGGAAAACAAGTTAAGCACGTCATCATTGATTCACCCAGTTTTTAATTGGTCACGTAATACTAAATGTCGTTATGCATGCAACTACACTGATAAGTACGGCTAAGGAGGGGAATTTATTTATTTATTTATTTATTTACACTTTATGCACATAGGTACAAAGGCGGACTTAATGCCGTAGGCATTCTCTACCAGTCAACCATGAGTGGTGAAGAGATAGAGTGGAAGGTGCAATATGTACGTGAACATTATATTGGAAAAATAATTATAATAATAGTGATAAAACAAAAAAACCTAATATCATAAAATAGAAATCTACATAAATAATATATATGAATAAATATTTATATAAATACATATACATACATATATACTTTAGAGGTAATTGAAAATTAAATATAGAAATTCTGCTTATTGGTGAAGAAAGTGGATCCGCAATTTCTTTTTAAATGCGTAGCGATTGTCAGCCGTCCTGATCTCGAGAGGAAGCGCATTCCAGAGGAGAATGGACTGGATATTAAAAGAAGAATGAACAAAGTCAGAAGTATGAGAAGGACAGAGTAAGAGAAGATTATTGGATGAACGTAGATTCTTATTGTGTGAAGAACATAGAAATTGAAAGTGAGATATTAGATAAGATTCTACCGGAGTCTGTTTCCCGATAGCTATAACCTAGGAGTATTTAAGTCAAGAGTGAATAGGTTACTTTTAGGTAAGCGTGCTCCATCTTCGACCACATCATCACTTACCATCCGGTGAGATGGTGGTAAAACGCGAATCTATTTTCAATAAAAAAGTATTCAGAGTAAAATACGTGTTCTTGAGAGCGTCTGTAATACACATTTAATTAAACATCTACAACGTGTAATTTAAAGGGTATATACATACCAAGTGCACGGCTTCTTTGGATGATAATAAACGATATGGCAAGGGTTTTCTAATCCTATGTGTACATGTGTGGAGCATATTATAAATTTCAATATATTGATATCAGAGACCGAATTTTTCAAATTAAGAAGAACGAAGAGAATTATCGTGTTATTGACTAGTGACGTGAAAAGTGATGACCCTCATAGTGCTGTGACACGTTTGTTATTACTGGTATTCAAGAAACATATGAAACCGATAATTTGGGGTCAATTCTGTGAGTCACTTATTTTGAGCTGAAACTTTGCATAGAGACTCCATACTAGATGTTGTCTTCAGTCCTTTTGGATAGATATGGGGTTTCCGTTACACGTTGTATATGGCGCTCGTAGCTAAATGATAATGAGAGATTTCTCCGTGCTTCGGGAAGCACGTTAAGCCATCTGTCCTTAGAACTTGACATTCGTTACGGGTAGTCAAAAGCCAGAAAATGTGACACATGTCTTGCTAAGTAGTATTGTGTTACCTAGTTGCTGTTTTGTGGAAATCAGATAGGCAGCCGCACCATTATAGTACTGCATCTGGTTAGACTCGAAGTCGAGTGGTTAGACGGAGTGGGAAGCGGTCGCCTCCTTCTGCGAAACAGTCACGCTACCGAAGGAGGAGGCGGGCCGCGTGAGGGAGAGGATAGCGTCCTCTCTCCAGCCCAGCCGCAGTGGTAGACGCCCACGGCGTCGGACGTCGGCTGACGATCTCCGGCCACCGTAGGCGCGGGCATGCGGACAGCGAGTAAAGGGCAACTCGCTGTCCGACCATGGACCATGCCCGGGTCGACGGCGCGTTGTGTTCCACGCGCACCTCAAAGAGTGTCAACAAGATGACGAGGCCCCCCCTGTAGAGGGCCGAAGCCTGCCGGGGTCGTGGGACTTATCCCATTACCGTGACCCCGGAACGTAAAGGGCTATTGAAGGAATACCGTGGATTTTAGTCAGTACAAGTCTGACAGTCCCCCCGGCCCTGCCCGGGGTGGGAGGACTCATCTGATGATTTTACCACGTTTAAAAAAAAAGACTCGTAGTCGACCCCAGCATAGGAAAAGTCTAAGCGGATGATGATAGTATATTATATCAAAATCACATGATATGATGTGACTTTAGGAGGTACAATAAAGGAAACTCGAGACAATCACTATGTCTGATATGCTTTTCATAAGAAAATTTAACGTGACATACAGGTAGCTCGAATAAAAAAAAATGATTGTATGAATTTTACACGACAAAATATTTTCTACAATTTTCTTTAGTTTTATGTTTTGACAAATATGATTAAAAACTTCGTCCCTAAATACGTTTACTTTTATCCATAAAATACAAACAATAAATTGAAGAACTAATTAATTTTTACAAAAATCCGCGCGATTGAATTTCTCTGGGTCGAAAATATCGAAATAGTTTTTTTTTTTAATTTTTCTATGCAAATAAATGCACTTGCACCTTGACTTAATAGTGACTGATAAACCAAAAAATATATTCCTTTCTTCATAAATAGGGGATCCTTTTTTATTACAATGTTAAGTTTGTCCTTTGATCCTTTTCAGAGTTGTTTTATTTATAAAGTTCTTTATTAACGTAAAAGGTTTATATAATGATTGTAGGACTTACATACTAAGCAACAATGAATAAATCTAAACAATTACACTTTTACAGACTATATGCGCCTTTTTAAGTATTTAAATAAGCAAGAATATAAACTATTTACAACATAAATCTTCATACTACTACATCTATAATGTTGAGCATATGAAATCATTGAATTGATTTCACTTACATAATTAGGGGGTAGGAGAATTTAAATACGCGCAAGCGTAAGTGCTACTAGATACTATGACTCAGGCCGAAGCGACCGAACGGCCGTGGCCACCAACATCGGTCGAGCTTTCATAAAACGTGGTTCATTTTATATTGTTCCCAGACGGCTCAGATGTTTAGTTATAAATATCGAGATTCTAATAATTAATCGTTGTAATGATTAATTGCTGGAATTGCCTTCAAAAACACTGTAATTAAAACAACAATAATAATGGATGATTGCTGATGCACAACTTCTTTCCTTTTATTGCACTTAATGACAAAGGACGAAAGAGTCATTGAATAAATACAGTACCTATCAATTAATCTAGGCAGTTGAGCGTCATTTTAATTATAAAATCTTTGCTTTATTGTTCATAGACAAATCGACACGCTCTATCAACAATGTAGGATCTGAAAATATGCAACTTTCCAGCAGAGCAGTTTAAAGTTTAAAACCATGATAAAAATATTATTTTATGGATTGCGATTTTGAATTTTGGAATGAGTGTCATATATCCAATATCCATATATATAATCGTAATCCATAAAATAACATATTGTTGATAGGGCGTGTCGAAATTAGAAATGTTTTTATTTAATTGCAGTCTATATCGCTGTCATATTGTCATGTCATGATTGTCTGTGGAAGCACTCAAAATTATTTCTCAATAATTAAATGTTTACGTTACGTTTGAAAGCTAAGAAAGGAAGGAAAATGTGGATCAACTGCTCATAATTCTTAATTAATTATCCCGAACTGGGCTCAAAAAGTGAAGTCTGGAGTATGAAAGTTGGCGGTATGATACCTTCGTGCCTCATAAAGCACGGTAAGCCTTTGGTCCCGGCTATCATTTGGACATCTTTGACAGCCGTTACGGGTAGTCACAAGCCAATCTGACACTGGTCTGGCCAAGGGGTATCGTGTTACCTAGCTACTATTGGGTTGTGGAGGTCAGATGAGCTAATTCAGTTTAGATTTAGCAAGGCAAAATATTTAAAAGAGGAGCTCATGACTAAATTTAATAATAACAGCCGTACGGGTCGATTGTCAACGTTAATTAAAGCTTAATATTAATATTTTTTATTAAACGTTAGTTAATATTTGTACGCCGATACTGACGGCTAAAAATGATGGTCTCAAACATAATAATATCTTACATGCTTTTGTATGTATACCATGTTTAAACAAATAAAGATATCTCTCTCTCTCTCTCTCTCTCTCTCTCTCTCTTGCCGAGGCTGGTCCGTGGATGGCTGACCATCTCCTTAGATTGAGTTTCATACGTGCCTTGAAAAGCACGTTAAGCCGTTGGTCCCGGCTGTCATTTATACATCTTTGACACTGGTGGACAAATCTGACACTAGTCTTTCCAAGGGCTGTGTTACCCAGGTACTGGGTTGTAGAGGTCAGATAGGCAGTCACTTCATGTAAAACACTAATACTCAGCTGCATCCGGTTATACTGGAAGCTGACCTCAAAATAATTGGGAAAAGGCTGTGCAGATGATCTCGCACTGGCCTGGCCACAAAATCACCACTTTCTGGAGCCCTGACATAGCCAGAAGGCATCGCGACAGACATCGTAGAAGATGGCGGGTCGGGCTGCACTAAACTAACGACCCGTTTTTTGTTGTAAGTTTTTTTGACATTCAGATGCATCCTCATTCGACCTTTCAAAAATAACGTCATATGTCAAACCTGTCACTCTAAAACAGGCTTTGCTACAAAATTCTATACATTTCGAGGACCTAGACTTTACAATACCTTAAACAAAAAATTAAGTATTTTCAATACCAATAAAATGTAAATTAATAACAACAAACTGGCTATTAAAATTAGACTACAATCAAACTGAAGAGTTGCTCGTCATAAAAAAGTATATACTCAACTCGCATTACACTTCACTTTCTATTTTCTTCCGGATATCTTCACGAACATAAAAAATGCATGTATTAAAGCTATGAAATAATTTATAAATGTTAAAATATTAAATATTAAGAATGCTGCCTCAGTTCCTGTAGTGTGGAGCCCTGGTGTCCTAAAATACAGGTCTCGGCTTAGTTTAGGCACCAGTCTACCACAAATAATGATATTATAATTATAATATGTCATTTTTGTAAAATAGTTCATAAGTTTTTATTTGTGGAAGAAAATAAAATTATTCTTATTCTTATAGTGGTCCACTTTGGCCCTTTACAGAACCATGGGGAGAGGCCTTTGTCCAGCAGTGGAATGTTGCAGGCTAACAGTAACAGGAGACCCGACCTTTCTCCATAAATATTGTTAAGAAACTGTGATTTCTGTGTGTGCCAAACTCTGTGATTTCTATGTGTGCAAACCTGCGTGAGTCGAAACATATTTCCCTCCTTTTATTCACGCACTGCCAAACCTAAACTCATCATCCGTTTAGCCTTTTCCCAACTATGTTAGGGATGCGTTTAGTGTCACTGGATGTAGATGAGTATTAGTGTTTTACATGACTGCCTATCTGACCTCTATAACCCAGTACCTGGGTAACACAGCCCTTAGAAAGACTAGTGTCAGATTTGTCCACCAGTGTCAAAGATGTATAAATGACAGCCGGGACCAACGGCTTAACGTGCTTTTCAAGGCACGTAGGAATCTCAATATGTGGAGATGGTCACCCATCCACGGACCAGCCTCGGCAAGCTTTAATTAACGTTAAAAATCGACCCGTACGGTTGTTATTATTAAATTTAGTCATGAACTCCTCTTTTTAAATATTTTGCACTGCTAAATCTAAACTGAATTAGCTCATAAGGCCGGCCGCCCATTACAACTTTTTGTCACCGTGACTTATTGTTACTGTCGCCTGCTATCACCCACGATGCGCTCACTGAGGTGACTTCTTGGGTAACAAATCACGGCGTTCATTTTTGTAATGGACTTCAACAAGGTTGTCAAACTAATCTGCTTATACGCTTATTTTAAATAACATGTTATATTATATGCTTTTCGTTTAAACGCCCATCTTTACGGCTGAGTGACAAAAAGTCACCAGTGAGCGGACTCCCATAGGGGCGAGTGACAGTCACGTCACTACGGTACTGCCTGTCGCTGCAACTTTTTGTCACCGTCTTATCAAATCATCATAATGAGCGCACTCAGTGTAGTTTTCATAGCACTTGACTAAGTGACAAAAAGTCACGGTGACAAAAAGTTGTAATGAGCGGCCGGTCTAATTTGTGATTTTTCGGCTTACCTTAAACTTCATAAAGATGAGATGATGAGAGAATATGATGAGATCTCTTACTCTATCAGTCTTTTAGTGAAATTGTCAAGTTAGTTAGTTGCGTAAAGTAGCTTAGATCTAACATGACAAATTATTTTAAAACGTATATGTATTAAATGTCTAGTGTATTGTAGATAAGTAAATAATAGGCCACTGCCACTATAATATACCTGCGTATCTTTCCTCCTTCTGTTTCAAATCTATCTAAAGCGTGTCTGTAAATGATCGCTTATAGCGATAAGACTCCTATTACAATGCCGTACAATAAAAAATATATCTATGTATCTATCTATCAAATAATCGCCAGCCTATAAGTATTTGTTTTTATTTTAGACTATAAATAGAATGATATGAATAAAAGCATTTTACGTGTGCCTTATCATTGCGCAAGTTATCAGCAACAGAAGGGGAAATACAGCGAAAAACGGAAGCGAAACGTTATTGTTCTAAAGTACACCGCTGTCTAACTTCTTCTCTATCTGAGATCTTAATTTCTGCAATTAGTTTTTGTGTAGGGCCATAGTGTGTAGCCCTTAATTGTACATGGGACATGGCGTCATCATTACAAACAGTCATCAAACCTACAGAAGCAAAACAGGTCTGTAATTTCACTCAGGATGTCTGCAAGAGAATTTAGTGATCCTAGCGATTGTTTCTTCCGTCTTCGTGCATGCTTTGTATAGTGGAATATCCGCAACACATGCGTTTATGGCCCATGACCATTCGCATCCCTTCCTGTGCAGTTACAAGAGGCTCCTAGTCCACCTCTTGATTAAGGATTGCATAGTAACATTGAATTCTTTTAGGCTAGTACCGAGAACCATCACCGTGGTCTCGCCGTGTTTGAGAATCGGCACTTTATACATAAACAGCGGTTACCCCCCACGGCTCTTTCTAGGGTTCCTCGTTTCTTGGGTTCTAACTGGGAAGAGGGACGCAACAAACTCCTCAGAAAAAAATTGTTTGTCTTTACTCAAAAGCTTTTCACAGTGGGGTTTTAGTCAGTAGAAGTCTGACAGTCTCGCCCGTTCCACCTAGAGTGGGAGGCGTCATTTCATGATTTTCCCGCCGGAAAAAATATAAAAAACGATCTACAACTCTTAAGTGGTGCCTGTTAACATTAGGCCACCGCTGCTCTAATATTTATAAAACAAAATATTTCTTTTATAAGTTATTTTTTCCGAGGTGAAAATCCTCATGGATGTTCTCCGCCCTGGGGCGGGCGAAGGCGTCTGTCAGACTCGTACTGACTCAGTCCACCCCGTGTTCCCTCGCACGCAAGCACCGGGAGTTGCGGGAACACATGTATTCTTCAACGCGGCCCCCGAGTAATATAAAACAATATATTTCTTTTTTAACCTAAGACGAGTCAACAAGAGAGTATAAAACAGTTAGTTAGTCTAAAATAGCTATCTAACTTAGATTTTATTGCAACCTTGTAGTTAACGCGTCCCACACACAGGCGACGACATCCGCACAACATTACGACATTATACCAACACATAATAAATGTAATTATAGGAAAATTGTAGAAAGAAAATTGGGATTCTTAGATGTGTTGATTTATAATGTCAGTCTAAACATTAATAGTCTGATAAAATTATAGAATTTTTAATTGGTTGACTGCAATGATTAACGACCGGATTAACCAATGTTGGAACATTTTTATTTTAGTATATCACTGGTATTATACTCCTTGAAGAAGAAGGTGCATTATTATCAGCCTTTTTTTTCTAGGTGGGATAATCATCAAATGACGCCAACCGTTGTGGGTGGAGCGGGAGTGTCAGACTTCTACTGACTAAAAACCCACCTCCTTCAGTTGCATTTGCGTTCCGGGGCTGTAGTGCTTCGTTAGAACATTCCCGCAACCCTGGCAAGTGCATTATCAGCCTAGATCCTATTTCCACGTAGATACTAATAAATTCAACGTGAGAGATTCATCAATAAAAGTAAGTATTTTAGTATCGAGTAAATAATTCCGTGTAAGCATTTGAGAAACCACAGTTATTTTGAAATCACAGACAATTCAATTTTATTAACTGGTTACTAGAGCGCCAAATATATATTATGGTATAAAACTGTTTCTTGCCGTTAATATTAAACAGATTCGAGACGAAACACTCACAGCTGAATGAAGCTGTGAAGGAGAAACACTGAGCTCGATAAAAGCTGAAAGTAATAATAGGGATCATTGAAGTGAAGCATAACAGCTGAATCAATCAAACCGCCATATCAAAATAGAGTGCTAATTGGCTTATGTTACTATGCACCTTGTTGTCTCTTACCATAATCTTTCATCAAATAAATACATCTTAAATCTTCACTTAATAGATTCATTGGTTTATAGACAGACACTGAAAACCTAACACACAAACACTATCTTCATTAATCTTGTAAATTATACCAATTGAAAACAGCGTTAACAAGTTTATATTTTGATTCATTCAATACAATCACGAACAGAAGTGTAACACCACATCGATTATCTAGAGCAATACTCGTATTATTTATGTGGGAGGTGAATGAAAGCATGGCGGGACGCCAATAGTCACAGTTTCGTATGAAGTAGACAGGGGAGAGAAACAGAAGGTCAGATGAATTCAATGAGGGAAAACGTCGTACGCCCACATCAGCGTTGCCAGACATCCCGATTTTGGCGGGGCGCGGACGTCCCGATTTTTTAATCAAAATTAAATGTCCCGCCCTTACAGGCTTAGTCCCGCTTTCGGGGATAACTCAACCGTGCGCGCAGCGTGCTGAGGAATCGCGCACTGTTTAATAATGCTGACGATCCAGCATATGTCAAAAAGTGACGACGAAATTCGAAAATTTTTCTGTTTAATAAAACTTACAGGTGACAAAATTGTCATGATGAACATGGTGACATGGTGGAAAAATATATGCTGTAGGTAGATTTTAAGAAAACCTTCAAAAAAATTGGTTTGAAATATAATTTATAGGTAAGGTAACAATAAAAATCACATAACACTATGAAAAACACAGTAATTTTGCGTAGTTACTACGAAACCCTTCATGGGCGAGTCTCACTCACACTTGGCCAATTTTTTTACTATGTCCCGCTTTCGACGAAAGAATCCCACTTTTTTCACTCAAAAAATTTCAAAATCCCGACTTCACAAAAAATAAAGCTGGCAACGCTGGCTCACACAGACGCGTACATACGACGATTTCAAAATAAATGATGGTCGCGAGCGCGCTGGTTCTTGAAACGTTTCAATGAGTGCGTGCGTTTTCACTGCATGTATACAATTATACATCCGACTTTCTGATACTAATCTGTTTCGTGGTTTTAGTGCATGAAGACAAATAAACACGTGTGGGCGACATGCTGTATAATCCGCGGATTTGTATATAGATTACACATGTCAGGTACCTACGCAGGTTTGATTCTCGTGTTGTTGATTTGCCTGGACATGTTTACGTGGCAATTTGTGATGTAGATAGTTCACGTCGTTTTGGACGCATTGTAGCGCATCAAGCTGTCAGCATGCATAAGTTACTTATGACCAGGGAATTAGGAAATGTGGTGCCGGGAAGAAGGCTCTGTCACTTACTTTTTAGTGCTAATCGTAGCTCCGGACTCATTAGTACAAACCATGAAGGTAAGACACCTAGGAAGTCATACCACACCGAGATTTTTATGGAGTGCAAGTTTTTTTTTTGGCCTATTCTGTCCCCTTATTGGGCAAAGGTATCCGTAATCCCTCATGCATGATGCGTTTGGTGTGACGTATTAGATACGTCACACCACACGCATCAAAAAATTAAACAGGTTTTTTTTTACTACATTTCCAGCACTATTATTTAACAGCTACTAAAATAACTGCACCAAACTTCATTATTATACAAGCCAGTTTCGTTCTTACAGTTCCACGTAATTAACTACAAGCAATTTAAATTCCTTCAAATAGCCTTTTTGAATAGCGACACGTTTATAGCAAAGAAAATTTCTACGGAATTTAATATTCAAATCAGAGCGACCATCACGGCCGTTCAAATTGTGTAGGATGAGCCACATTTACATCACAAATGGCTAGCAGGAAACGTTCCTGTGTTTATTTTCTGCATTTAAGAATAGCGAACAAACGTGGCTTGATGCGATGGTACTAAATTAATCCTTTGTACTGTATTTATAAACGAGTAGAATGAGGCATGATGTATTAGGCCCGTAGTTAAGTGTTTAATCAATTAAGAGTTATGTTGGTAACTGTACATACGAGTATTGTAGATAAGTGATTATTTATTTAATCACAAGTTATTTATTAGTTTAAGGATTACTAGCTTCTGACTGCGACTTTGTCCACGTGGGAGGACTTTCCCGCATAAATCAAGATCCCGTGGGAATTTCAGGATAGAAAGTTGCCTATGCGGTATTCTAGGATATCAACTATGTACTTACTAAATTTCATTCAGATCCGTTTAGTGGTTTTTAATAAAATAAAAACAGTGAGTATAAATTTAAAAGACTAAATTTAAATTTTAAAACTTTGAGCTATATATAGAGCTATATATATGACTATGGGTGGTCATAAAATACATCATGTTGCATAGAAATTGCATATTCTTCCTAATTATTATGTCATCTTTTGTTCTCGTTCAGGTGAACAGAAATCCAATGCGTATAATTATATGGGACATACTAAAATGCACGAGACAGCCCTCGGGATGCTGTTGCTGGAACATCTCAAACCTTCCCAAAAAGACGCAACACGCTACCTCATGATTGGATATAAGTCCGGGAAGTGCACAAGTTACTATAAAAAATACTAAATTCACTATAGATATGCCTATAATATTTGAAGAGTTCCCTGGTTTCTTTAGGATCCCATCATCAGATCCTAATTTAGTGACAATGGGACGACGTCTGAAGTAAACCCTTTCAAACAAAAAAAGAATTTTCCAAATCAGTTCAGCCATTTCGTAGGTTAATAATATATCTATAGATGAAAACATTACTCACGAAATATAACAATACTATATACTTTACTCTGTCAATATTTAATCTTAGTTGAAAAAGTTAGTGCTCTTCTTTTTGTAAAATTGTGACACGATAAATGAAAAAACTTTTTAGCAAAAAATAGAACCGACTTCCATATAAAAACACTACAAAGGCAAAAATAACTTTAATTTCGGAAGGCGGTGTCAAAAATGAAAATATATACAAAACTAAAGACATTATTTTTGCCTTTGTAGTGTTTTTATATGGAAGTCGGTTCTATTTTTTGCTAAAAAGTTTTTTTTTTCAGGCTTTTTAGTGGATCGGTTTGTAATTTATCTAGTTACAAAAGCCAAAATGTCAACTACTTATCACCTTTTACAAAATATTGCTTTTCCCGGTGCAGAGCCGTTAATTTTTGAGGAGTTCTCCTGGTACATCACCATCAGCTCTTCTTAACCATATGTATTGTGACGAGCATAAAGTGCTTAACTTCCATATTCAAGTAATCTAATCGCAATCAACGAAATACTTATTATTGAGTAGTATCGGTGGCCACCTGGGGTCTTCAGCATCAGTTCTACTTCCTCAAATGGTGCTTTTCGAGAGCAACTGCACAAGGTACTATAAGAAATACCCAAAACGCTATAGGTGTGCCTATAATATTTGAAGAGTTTCCTCGATTTCTCCATGATCCCATCATCAGATCCAAACGTGACGACAATGGGACCAACTAGAAAGTATACCCTTTCAAACAGAAAAAGAATTTTCCAAATCGGTCCAGCCATTTCCGAGTTATGAGGTAAAATACATAAAAAAAAAGTTCAAGCATTGTAAAACTCCTTCTTTTGAAGTCGGTTAAAACTACAATATTTTGCGTGCCATTTCCCAATATGGCGAGCGGCATGGGCGGCAAAGAAACGTGCTGGTATAATTCAAATTTAAAAAAGGGCATAAATTCTAAATTATGTCCCGGGCTTTTTCCTGTTGAAACCTAATTATAGGAAAAAAACATAACATAAATAAATTTTGTTATTTGGACCACATATTTCCATTTTGTTCGTTTTCCATTTTCACAACATAGCTACCTAATCCGTTATTATCAAAGAAAGTTTATTTTTACGTTTCGTAACATAAAAATTGATATTTTATACCTTTTAAATCAGGATTAACTGGCCAGCTATGAGTTCAAACCTTAGATATACCTACCCTTCTAATGTTTTACAATTGTGTTTTCTCCATCTTATGTTTAAACGTAAATTTAATGTACTTTTTTATTATTACTATTGCATGCTGCGTCATTAGAAATTATTGTTAAAACATCAAATCTCATATAAGTGAACTGTACAATGTTCTTTTTTAAAAAATAAAGATTCTTTAAACCTATTAAAGCAGAGCCATTTAGCATTAAATCCTCTAGAAAAATAAAATGTGTTTATTTTGCATTGCAGTAAATAAGTTTTCATTAATATGGGAGGAGAAATAAGAGACGTTTGTTGTCAGTTGATTATGCGAAAGCATTTTATTTTTAGTTTATTTTCATCCAGTTATTTTAGAAACGGCTGCTGCACAAATTTATGTATGTGCAGTATCGTTTTGAGCCAATCCAAAGCAATTGCACGTTTTAAAATGCTTGATCCATTAGCAAATGAATTCATTAGCATTTAACATTTCTAAACACTGGTATGAACTGGGCTATTCTACTTTTCGTCTGATAAAAATCTTTTAATGATATATACAGTTAAATGATATGAATACCTCGTTTTTATACACACAAATTTCAAAGCTTCGTAAGCTCCTTGTAAAAATACTCTCCAGTGAGTGAATAATACTCGTGTATTGTTTATTAGTTATTTTTTTAGATACCAATTTTTTTGCTATAATTTTTTTAGCTATACCTTTTCTTCCACTGTCTACATAGTTTTACATAATGCATGATGTGACTACATAATAGGCTTCAAAAACCAAATGTAACCATTACCATATTAAGAACTTTAGTAAAACCAGCTGCAGGTTCCTATCAATAAATAAATAAGTATTATAGTCAAAATTTACTTGTTTAATGAAGTACTTAGGCCATGTATAATTAAAAACTTTCTTTGCTGATATAATTTTCTATTAGTGAAAACCGTATCAAAATCCATTGCGAGATTTAAGTTGTTAGTAAGTGCAGAACAGAAAACAGACAGAAGTAGACAATGATTTACTATTTTTACTTAAGGGCCTATACTACCTCAAATGGCTTAGCATGATCCTCCGTTATGTCGAAAATACTGCAGCAATAATTTTGAAATAAATATATGGTAAAGTTGAGGATTAATGTTAGGTACTATGTTTGACGAAAACACGATTCCATAAAAATTTCTTGATAGAAAAACATTGCAAAGCTACTTCCAAACCAAACAATAAACCGCTGGTATTAAAAATAACTTCAAATTCGATAATTAAACTTTTAATTGTACTAACTATAAATCAGGCATCTTATGTTATTTACTTTTTTTAAATTACCATTATTTTAACAGTAAAAAGAAATAAACTAAATTATTGGTGTCTTGGAGTCTTTTCCCTGCTACCCTGTCTCGCTTACTCGCGTGACCGCGGCCAGTAGTGTGCGAGCAAGTTAAAGAGTGAGAAGCGCTGAGGTAGTATAGGCCCTTAATTAAAATGTATTTAATCATAACAATAGACGAGAAAGAAGTACAATGTGGTGCAGTGGTTTCCGGTACGACTCGGGGGTAGTAAGTAAGTAAGGTCGTGGGCTTAAAACGACGCAGGCACATTTCTATTTGTAATTTACATCATCACCATTTTCCTCAAAGCCGTGAAGGAAAACATTGTGACGAAGCATGTTGAACATGCTTCGGACCAAAATCCGATGTCTTAAGTCACCCACCAACCCGCACTGAGCGTGACCGATTACATGTCTGGTTGACTGGTAGAGAAATCCCTATCGAGAAAGTTTTATGGTGATTGTATTAGAATTAAATAAATATGCTAATTGAACACCAAGATTATATACCTACAAAAATCTTATACCCCTCAAAGTGTCAGGCGATTGTGATTGGAAGCTTGCGTATGGTCGGTAGATTGACAGTAAGTTCGCTCCCTCCAATCATTTTCAATGGCACCGTCATCCCTATTAGCTCTAGCGTTAAAGATCTCGGTTTGCATCTTGACTTTCTTGTGCTTAGCTGGCAAAGTCAGGTCTGCAGTGTCAGTCAAAGAGTCAACGGGACTTTGCGATGCCTGTATCGTCTGAGGAACTTAATGCAATGCTTGTGCAAACTTTAATTTTCCCTGTAATTGACTATGGTGACGTGTGCTACGTTGACTTAATTGCGGTCTTGCTGGATAAGCTCGATAGGCTCCTTCATAACTGTATCCGGTTCATATTTAATTAAAAAAAATATGACCACGTATCGAGGTACAGAACCGAGCTCAAATGCATGCCCATTCGCCAGAGAAGAAGTTTGCGGCTTTGACTACGCTTTTCTCTTTGCTGAACTCTCCTACCCCTCCCTCTTACCTTATTTCTCATTTTCAATTTCTATGTTCCTCACACGCTAAAAGTCTGTGCTCTTCCAAATAATCTTCTCTTACTCTGTCTGTCCTTCTCATACTTCTGATTTTATTCATTCTTCCTTCTATATACAGTCTATTCGTCTGTGGAATGCAGTACCTCTCAATATCAGGACGGCCTCCAATCAATATGCATTTAAGAGAAAGTTGCGAGATTATTTTCTTAACAAATAGTGGAAGCAGATTTTTCATAACCCCCTTTCTATAACTTTTTATTAATATATATATATATAATATACTTTTGGTATGTATTATGATAAATATGAATGTAAGTTTATTCTAGTTAGAAGTATATGTATATATACACTTGTAATAAAACTTTTACTTTAAAATATTATCTACTTAGTTTATTTTTTATGCATCTGCCATGTTATCTCTTCACCACCCATGGTTGATTGGTAGAGAATGCCTATGGCATTAAGTCTGCCTTTGCACATTTTGTGTTGCATAAAGTTTTAATAAATAAATAAATACACAAACTTAATTGTATGGGTACAGTCGCTGACCACGATAACAACCATACAAAATGAAATTAGATATTATAACATCTTTTCCGTGACGGAGAAATTTATCAGTTCAAACTAACAAACTGTCACTTGAAAAATAGAATAGCCAACCACGTTGTCCTCGAGATTATTATGAAACCAATTCAGTACAGAGACTTTATCGATGCGAACATTATCGATTCGTATCGCTACTCATTTCCAAACTGCCATTCAATTCCTTGACTCCAATATAGATCCTATGTATATACATATTTTTATTTTCTCGTTCACTTCCACTGTGTAATACTTATATGTGGAAAAAGTTTGTGTGGTGAGTAGTCAAGGCAAATTGAATAGAATGTCATGTGTATACAACCTTCGTGGTGGCACTTGAAATGTTTGCAATCCCTGCCGTGACATAGTTGAATGGAGTAACGTGAAGGTACAGGCTGAGATGAAAATGATATAAATTTTTATTTAAAAAAATTAGACTAATATTTGCCCACGAAGGGTGTCGTAGTAGTTCCGTAGAATAACTTTGCTTTTCATAGTGTTTATATGAATTAGAAAGTTATATTTGCTGTTTCTGAAAATGTGCTAGGGTCAAATGTTTCCCACATTTGACCACTTTGCAAGTGTGTATCTTTCAAACTTTTGACTGACTTTTGGTTTATTTTTTATCTTAAATTGGCTTTAAGAAAAAATGGTTTTAAGGACCTCAATGTCATTTTCAACCGACGACAAAAAGAGGAGGTTATCAATTCGACGCGTATATATATATATATTTTTCTTTTTTAATGTATGATCATCGAGTACTCGAAGACGGCTGAACCGATTTGGAAAATTCTTTTTTTGTTCGAATGGGTATACTTCGAAATTGGTACCATTATCACCAAGGTCAGGATCTGATGATGGGATCCTGGAGAAATCGAGGGAACTCTTCAAATATTATAGGCACACCCATAGGTGTGCCTATAATATTTGAAGAGACAAGTTACTATAAGAAATACCCAAAACGCTATGGCGTTTTGGGTATTTCTTATAGTAACTTTGGCGTGCAGTTGCTCTCAAAAAGTACCATTTGAGGAAGTGGAACTGATGATGAAGACCACAGATGGCCGCCGAAACTACTCAATAATAAGTATTGATTGGATTGCGATTCGATTACTTGAATATGGATGTTAAGCACTTTATGCTCGTCACAATGCATATGGTGATGTAGAGCTGATGGTGAAGTACCAGGAGAACTCCTCAACAATTAACGGCCCAGCATTGGGAAAAGCAATATTTTGTAAAAGGTTATAAGTAGTTGACATTTAGGCTCTTGTAACTAGGTAAATTAAAAATCATCCAACTAAAAAGAGTGAAATAAAAACTTTTTAACAAAAAATTAAACCGACTCCCAAAAAACACTGCAAAGTGAAAAATAACTTTAATTTCGGAAGTCGGTGCCAAAAATGAAAAAACAAAACTAAAGACACCGACTACCGAAATTAAAGTTATTTTTCACTTTGCAGTGTTTTTTGGGAGTCGGTTTAATTTTTTGTTAAAAAGTTTTTTAAAGACCTATCTATAGATTCCCCGCACGTACAGGTATGATAAAAAAACTTTTTTTACTTCCATGTATCTAAAAAGCCCCACCTACATCTACCTACCAAGTTTCAATGGCGTAGTTCTAATAGTTTCGGAATAAAATGGCTGTGTTATACGGACGGACAGACAGACAGACATAACGAATATTATAACGAACATAATATTATAATATGGATTAATGTAATGAATGTAATATCTATGTATTTAACTTTAAGAAATTATAGTGAGAAAAATGAAGATTCAAATTATTTTGGCACAAAACGAGACAAGATATGAATTATTTTTTCTTACTAATACTCATTCTCTACCATAGTTTGGAATGAGGTAAGTACCAAAACAACTATAAACACAACTTGCATTGATCAATCAATATTTGATAAATCAAAACAATCAGAATTTTCGATTAAGTCAACACCCTTTAAATCGTATCAACTCCGTTCATACGGGGCGGAATATTCCTCCAGCCAACTTCGCATGCAAATGCAATTTTTGAAGCTAGCAACATTTCAAATTTACTCAGTGCCGTTCCTAAGTGAATCTTGTGGAGTCTGGCAATACTGCAGAGATACTAAGGTTTACTTTTAAACTAGGCGCTGTGCAGTGTGCATTTTTAAACTTTCCGGTATAAGTTTGGTTTTTCTACAGGTAAGAACTTTCAAGTATTTTTCTTTTTATTAAGAGAACCTTTAAGCCTGTAAAACGGGACCTTAAAATAGAGTGATGAGGTGAAAGGCTGCCTTTTGGTATGTGGGAGTAATTTTATCGTGAACGATTTCGTTTCAAATGTAATGACTCACAGGTTTCGGGATAGTGGGACTAATTCAGATTTAAAATAATTATATTTTTAACTACTACTAAGCTTCTACAAAACTATTCCAAATCAGTCACTGTCTCTGGGCTCGATTTGAGTATGCAGGGTAGGAAGACCAAAACATGCACGTATATTCAACCAGCTTACGATACCTGAAGAATCTAAAAAGAACACACGACTACGCCTTTCTTGTAAAAACTACCATAAACAAATGAAAAATCATAATTTATATTTAATAGTTTCTAAAATTTATTTTTCTATAGAGTATTTGAATTAGGAACCAGCTCAACAGTCGCTCTGACAGCCTGGAGATCTTTATTAGACAAGGTATGTACAAATTCTCAATCATTTAAGTTATAAAAGTGTAATGACTAATGACACACAACATTAACAAAATGCGGAAACTAGGTACTTACATTTGGGTATTAGTACCTAGATATTTGTGTATGCAATTCGTGAAGCAATTAAACGGGTAAATTGGTGATACATTTGCATGCAAACATAATTCAATGTACCTGCCTCAATTTCAAATTGATATGACATTGCTATGTTTCCATCAAAGGTACTATAATTACAATATCTATATAATAACTATACTTCGCATTGATCAAACGGAGTCTTGTCGAGATCATTTTAAGAAACTACACATTCTCACAGTACCATGCCTCTATATTCTGGTCCTGCTTAGTCATTTTATTAAAAATATCCATAAGTTTGAGGCAGAGGAACAGAGAGATATCAGAATAAAGACGCGAAGAAAGGATCTACCTAATTTTATACAGCCGAAGCTTAATGTCGTTAAACATGCCTCAAGAGTGCAATCAGTAAATATTTATAATAGACTGCCTGTACAATTTAAAAACATTATGAATCCAAATGAATTCAAAAGAAAATTAAAGTTGTTGTTATTGAAGAAATGTTATTACAGCATAGAAGAGTTTTTCAAGGATAATATTAGTTCAAACTAATATGTGATTATTTGTATTTATTGACATTATTGTAATATCCGACATTATAATCATGACATTACATCTTAATGAATTTTATTGACATTTATATATTTTTTTAATTTATTAATTGAATTTATATTGTATAATTGTTTTGAATTATGTTATGTTAGATTATTATAATTATTGATATTAAGACTAATAATGTTGGGACCAATGTATTGTGTAGCTAGTGTTTGCTTTATGACGACTATTTTATTTTTTATATTGTAACATTTGTAACCACTGTTCGACACAAATGTAAATTTGTTGAGAAGAATAAATAAAAATAGTTTGCCGGCTAATGAGGTTTTATACACTTATGTGAATATTGAGTTTCAAAGAGAAATATGATTAATTGAAATGCTTAGCGGATAATTTCATTGTATAGCGATTATGCAGTAAACGTAATGTGAATCGTATATTTCTCGGGTTTGGTTCGGCTTTCGTCGCAATTCTGTGAATTTGTAAGTTGATTTGCAAATAAAAATTATTTACTGTAGCCTGTGTAGTGTAGGTAACTACTTCTTTTTTTTTCCTGCGTGGGAAAATCATCGAATGACTTCTCCCGCTCTGGGTTAAGCGGAAGGGAGACTTCTAATGACTAAAAACCCACCCTGTTCCTTCAGTTGCGCTTAAGTTCCGGGGCTGCGGTATCTCGTTAGACCATTCCCATAACCCTGGCAGGCAATGGCTTTATGGGGCCCCGTCACTGGTGCTGACAGCTCTTTGAGGCACGCGTGGAACACGACGCGCCGCCGACCCGGGCCTGGTCTTTACTGGATGGTGAACTATCCATGCTCGCCGTCCGCAAGCCCGCGCCTACGGTGGCCGGGAATGGCTCGCGTTCCCTACGCCCGGGGCATCTCCCGCGGTGGCTGGGGCGTGAGGAAGAGAGTTGCCTCTCCCTCGCGCGTTAGTGTAGTTACTATTTTCCTATCTCAACAAATTTTGTGATGCCTTATTTTGTTTTTTGTTAGTTTAGTTTGATTTTTTTCTTTACCTATATACCTTTAAATAAATAATAAGTTGTGATAAACAATCATGACATATCAATCAATTTACTGCAGTTGACTTGGCCCATACAAATAAAATACATCCTATTACAATAACTATCCATAAAATAACACATAATTATATAAACCAAAACTAATTATTACTAGACACGAAGTGGCGGTGTCGTGTTAGGCACGTAAGGTGTCACGTAGTCTCCCACGCAATCGTCGGAACACGGCACCTTTTGTCTAAAACACTTCCTTGTGGAAAGTATATTTTATTTATTATAAAAATAAAAGAAAGATAAAGAGTATACTCGAGGGTCGGAACTCGTACCACGAACGACTGGAAATTAGTATTGCGGCGCGACTCCAACTTCAGTACCCTCAAATTCCAGTACAGCCTGCATCATCCCACTGCTGAGCAAAAACCTTTCGCCATTACTTCCAGATGATTCTATCCAGAGCCAAAGTAGACCACTGGCGTTAATTTGGTCCAGCTCGTCCCGCTATTGTATATTTGCTGTAGCTGTGTCAAAATTCCAGGAAGTGGTGATTTTGTCCCAACTCATTGGACATGCAGCAGACTTGTCCAGCCTGGTTCACTTCAACTTAGCGGCCTGTTTAACAGCTCAGCTATTTGCGTTAGAGTTCATTAAAAGTTATATTTCGATTACAGCTCATTTGTTTGTAGTAGATTTTATTCTCATTTTACACCTCCAGCCCTGATATATCTTAACAAGTACATAATGTTTAAAATATTAAAATGGCTTTGCAATTTTGTGTTTCATAAAGCGTAATTAATCGCACATTGATAAAATATCTATGTGCATGAAGTGTAAATAAATAAGAGTGAGATTAGTCTCACAGTAGAAAAAAAATGTCTTATTATTACAGTCTTAGTCTTAGGACTAAGACTGTAATAATAAGACTTTTTTTTATCGTGGTAAAATTATCAAATAAGTCCTCCCACCCCGGGCAGGACGGGAGGGACTGTCAGACTTTTACTAACTAAAATCCACGGTATTCCTTCAATAACCCTTTACGTTCCGGGGTCACGGTAATGGCATGAGTCCCATGACCCCGGCAGGTTTCGACCCTCTACAGGGGGGGCCTCGTCATGTTGCTGACGCTCTTTGAGGCGCGCGTGGAACACAACGCGCCGTCGACCCGGGCATGGTCCATGGCCGGACAGCGAGTTGCCCTTTACTCGCTGTCCGCATGCCCGCGCCTACGGTGGCCGGAGATCGTCGGCCGACGTCCGACGCCGTGGGCGTCTACCACTGCGGCTGGGCTGGAGGGAGGACGCCATCCTCTCCCTCACACGGCCCGCCTCCTCCTTCAACAGCATGACTGCTTCGCAGAAGGAGGCGACCGCTTCCCACTCCCTCTCGCTCCGCAGCATGGCCTTGACCAATGCCGGGCGCGAGAGGTCTCCGCCTATCGCCACCGTGAGGACACGTCGGTGCTCTGCCCAAGCGGAGCAGTCTTGCACCGTATGCTCTACTGTGTCCTCGGGGCGGCCCTCGCAGTGGTGACACCCAGGCGTTTCTTCCTTCCCCATCAGACACAGGTACCTCCCGAAACTTCCGTATCCGGTGAGGACCTGTGTCATGCGGTAGGTCAGGACGCTGTGATGCCGATCTAGCCACTCCTCAAAGAGGGGTCTTACCGCCGCAATTGCGGCGTGCCCGATAATAATACGACTTAAAGAGAGAGTCCAAAAATATTGAGTTGATGTAGATTTTTAATTTTTTATGGTCATCATAGTAACGCATTACATCGCTATCACTATGAGCGGTAGATATATACCAGTTTAGAGTTGCGCCCAATCAAGACATGGGCGAATATTTAGCATCCCCGACATAATACCAATGTGACCGTGACGACCTTGTCAACAACGAATAACATGCTACTCTGTGGGTAGGGTTGCCTCGATACTATTAACCTTCTTTATAATTATTCACGTCTTTAATGAAGTCCATACAGTCCGTACTGCTCAAATCTATAGAGAACCATATCAGGCTATGTATGTGTGTGCTCTTTTGAGGAAAGAAATACACAGATCCGATTGAACCTGTTCATACAGTGCAAGTAGCCATCGTGTAACTGAACTTAGATCTTTAAGAAGTTCAAATGATTCATACAACCGAAAATATGATAACAAGCTTTAGAGGTTTTTTTCACATTCCAGTAGGTAGCTTTATGCACTGGATCTGCCGGAAAAAAAAATATGACTGCAAAAATTACAAATAATTTACTTAAACTAAAAGTAGTTATCAGCTAAAGTTAAGTATTTTATTTTGTACATTAGTTTAGATAGTTGAAATCCTAGAACAATACTTAGGGGTAGGGCTAGGCTTTTTACCCCAGAATTCCCACGTGATCTGAATGTACGCCGGGAGACCCTAAATCATAGAACGTAGTCGCGGGCACAAGTTAGTGATAAAGGTATAATACAAATACAAAACATCATCGCAAAATATCTACTTTCTTTTTAAATCCTATGTTTATTCTATACCAAAATAAAATCTCATTGAATATGTAAATTTATTCACCGAAAAAAGCCGTGAGCGGCCGAAAAATCTAGATATAATAGACACTCAATCTTAATACTGAATTCTTAGGCATACCACAAACGCAGACATTTTCGAAAATACCAACACGTGGAAGAATATTAAAAATACTTTCCTCTCATTTTGATTTATTTATGAAAAACAGGCATTTAGTTTTTGTAACGCTTCATTATATTCTTTCTGTTGTGTCGCTGTTACTAGTATTGTTTCTTATATGATAAAGAGATTATGATAACAATATTTTGTTTAATTATACAACTGTTACTAAGGTATAATTTAGGAATAGGTGCTGATTACGAACTTCAAACAACAAGCATTCTCCACTTTGCATAGTCAACGTTCTTTACAATGTTACCTCTTAAAATATTTGAGACTTTATTTATTTCTGTTTTTTTTTCGAGAGTGAGAAAGGAGGGACCCCCGTACATAATGATATCTCCAGAATAGACTGCTGCAGAGATTATTTTTCAAACATTATCTTCAAGTATTATGATAAACTGGCTTCTGCCCGTGCCTTTGTTCGCGTTCGAGGGTTTTCCCGTGTAAATCCCGATTTCGTAAGAATCTTGGCATAAAAAGCAGCTTATGTGCAGTTTCAGGATTCCAACTATCAAAATACCAAATTTCATTCAGATATGTTCAGTAGTTTTTGCGTGAAATAGTAACAAACATCCATACATACATCCTCACAAACTTTCGCATTTATTTGCATTGTAAGTGGCTAAGTTAATGTTCAATTTTTACGCGTCACTCGATACTATACATTTAAACTAGATGAAGCCATTTTGTAATACCAAAACAGACTGTGTTGCGGTAACAATGATTATAATATTATTCCAAATTACTAAAACAACACTTTTTTTTTTATTGGTAACTACCATCTCACCTGATGGTAAGTGATGATGTGGTCGAAGATAAAGAACGCTTACCTAGAATTAACCTATTCACTCTTGACCTAAAGAATCTGGGTAAGGTTATAGCTACCAAGAAACACAGAATATTTATTACGCCACAAGACGTCAACAAAAAATCTTGCACGCTAAAATTTAAAAAACCAGCGTATCACAAACGCTACAATATAGTCGATCAATATATCTCTAAAAGCTACAATATAAAACGCGCAACCCTAAAACAGTCGTAAGTGTGACACTTGGCTCCCGTCCATCATGTCGTCGACGCAATATCTCTATTTCAATCTGGCATTCCTGTATTGCGGATATTTTATCTTGGCCGTTATCAGATGTTGTTATATCTGTTCTATTTGTTTTTCTATTTATTTTGTTAAATTGCTTGTATTGCGGGTGTTTTATAATAATAATATAATATATATAATATAATCTTTATTGTGCTAAAAATAGTACGTTTTTAGAAGATGTTCGATTTTCTCTTTTAAAAAAGAGAATATTCAGTGTATCTATAGGGAATATACACGTTTATATATATATTATCGTTTTTTTTTTGTATTGTAAATAGGCTTGCGTTTGACCACCATCTCACCTGATGTTACGCGATGATGTGGTCGAAGATGAAGCACGCTTGCCGAGAAGTAATATTCACTCTTAACTTAAAGACTCCCAGGGCAGAGCTATTAGGAAACACAGACTCCAGCAAGGAATTCCACTCCTTAGCTGTACGCACAACAAAACTATTCCGAAAACGTTTTGTGCCTGTGTTTTGTATAAATATACATTTATTATATTATAATATATATAGGCCTTTACGTTTATTGTAGACAATTAATGACTATATCTGCGAAGTGGCTTTCTTGGTGACTATATAAACCGATGCGGGAGGGACAGGACTTACCGCAGTACTAACAAGAGAAGTTCGGGGTAGTAGATGTTGATTTGCCTCGATGGTCTTTTTAACCCAAGGGTTGACTGGTAGAGAATATCTTGCTGCATTAAGTCCGCCCTTATACTACTATTGTACATAAAGCTTAAATAAATAAATGTCGTATTGATCTCTTGTCAGCGTGAGTCCTGAACCGAACCACACTCTTGCGCCAATTCGTCCGCAATATTATATGAATACTTTATTATTCTCTTATATTATATGTTGAAATGACTGCCATCAGTACTCTCACCATTAGGTCCAGTTGAAAACCAACATTGGACAGACCCGGCTGCTAATATACTTGAATTGAGCCTGTTTGGCACAGCGGTGAATCACACAGTATGATTAATCGTGTAAGTTCAAGTTTTTATTTTAGACTTATTTCTTATTTTGTTTTTGTGTGTACTTGTGATGTGTGTGTGAGCATATGCCAATAAAAAAAAATCTCTAAAAATTTTGTACTATTTACTCAAAGAAAACTTTGTGGACACATTCTGACACAGAAAGACTGTGAATCTAGAGACTTTGTTAAGCTCAGCATCTGACATTTTTAATATTGGTCTGCGTCCTCCAGCTTTCAAAGCAAGAGTAACCTTCTAGACACGCTCGTTCCATTTTAGACCTCATTCGTCGCTATCCATGACCAAAAACTGTTTCTGTTCTGGGTGAAAATCCACGCATGCCCATTCCGGATTGGTAGATGTTGCATATAATATATGTCTTCGGATTTTTCGGTCCTAGGACGTTCGGTTTTTTTTCACCGTTTTGTATGGTGTGGTGATGAGAAAAATTTCCCAAAGTAATTTGCCTGCCTGAGTTCAAACACAAGTCTTACAACTCGTAAATCGTACCATATACCACTAGGCTCTCTTTTCCCTGCTTTCACATTATTATAGTAATAATATATAGCTTTTCATTCTTCATAAACAATTCATTTACCATATTCAATGAAGTGTTATTCACATTCATAAATTTGAAACTTATTAATGACCAGTCCTTGATAAAGGTCTAAAGTATTATCAAAACTTTTGGGTCGAAGTGAATGTGGTTGTCAACTTCTGTTCACAGAAAAAGGTACTGCCCCTTTTCAAAGTTTTTAAGCCAGTTTTTAAAATATAATGTTGTTCTTTATATTTGATAAATAAAAAGCTTATTTAAAAATTCTAAAAAATCCGACTGCTCAACTGAAATGGAAGAAACAAGCATATTTTTATTTTAAAAAGTAGATTTTTTAAATAAGTTTTTTATTTCCAGCTTTTTAGTATTTAATTCCTTATTAAAACGTTATATTTCCTAAACGGTTGCTCAAAATGAAAAATGGTAAAAGAAACCACAACATATTTTTTAAAGATCTGTTTAATGATACCCCATTAGACATAGTTTGTCGATTTTGATTTTTTTTTTGACAATAGCCATATTTGCCGCCTGATTGTCGTTGTGGTAATTTGGTTTTATTTTAATCGATCCTATGACACTTGCGCCATCAACACAAATCTAACGACGTATCATTTATCCAAATCCGTTCACTGGTTTAATAGTTACGAGGGAACAAAGGAACAGACAAACATACATACATACGCGGTAAAAACATAACCCTCCTCCTTGCTTCGCCGCAGTCGGGTAATGCTTTCTCAATAAGTTAAGCAACTATTCCAAAGAATAGAATCCTCGCAGACATTGTAAAAGCAAAAGTGCGATGTTTGTCCGTTTCACGTTCACTTCTAAACCACTTAACCCGTTTTGATGAAATTTGGTTCAGAGATAGATTATTTATTTATTTATTTTTACTTTATTGTACGCCTTACAATACTTCTATGGGTACAAAAAACAAAACAATGGGCGATTTTGTTTCTTGAAGAAAATAAGTTAACACAAGAGCGAAGACGCGGGCAGAAGCTAGTGGAATATAATACTCTTTATTCTTAGTACGCTGTATTCGTAAACCATACATGGTGTTACAGAAGATCATGATTATCTATTTAGCCTTTTTCAACTATGTTGGGATTTGCTTCAAGTCTAACATGATGTAGATGAGTACTAGTATTTTACGTGGAGCGACTGGCTATCTGACCTCTACAACCCAGAAACTGGGTAACCAATACTCCTTGGCGACACCAGTGTCAGACTTTCTGGCTTCTGACTACTCGTAACGAATGTCAAAGTAGAAATGACTGCCGGTACCAACAGATTAACGTACATTCCGAATGTATGGTGGAATCTTGATATCGACGGTTAAAAGGAAATAGGGTATAAGCTACAAAAAGAGAAATATTTAGGAGAGCCATTCAAAGTTTCGGAGGATGACCAGTCATGCCTAGTCGACAGGCAGAGTACTCTAGGTGAGAGAGAGGCGCGGGTGGAGTCAGCGGGATGCAGTATAACTCCTTCCTATAATAAATAAAGGTACCGCCGCCGTGGCAGCGTGTTCTGTCATTGCGAACTAGACGGTAATTCGCAATTTTGGTTTCAGCGCGGTGGGGTTTCAAAAGGGTCTCCTGTATAAGGAGGACGTCTAATTGGTGGTCGCGGAGGAATTTAGTTATTTCGGCGCGTTGGTTGAAAATGCCATTGGCGTTGAAAAAACCTTATTTGAGGGATCGAGGCCTAGTGTGGTTTGTGCGTTGGGAATCCATTGGATCAGCCCATCGCATCCATCTGGTCGAGGCCTAGCACGACATCACTGTGTGTGCTGAAAAAAAAGTTCAAAATTTTAGAAAAACTGATGTATTTTTTTATTAACACGCTTTTATTAGGTCGACCTGTATGTAACTATGTAATGAAATCTAAGGTAACTAATTTAACCATCTTCCAAGGGTCGTAGCGTAATGAAAATTAGCAGCTATATGTAATTCTGATGACAATACAATAATATGGTACTGTCAAATTGATCTGATGATGGAGCCGGAAAATATGAACTGGAACTGCATGATGGAAAATCGTATCACAGCTGTTTTGGATTTCTTAGAAAAGTCTTGTAATGAACTTTGACCACGATTAGGTTTCAAGATCTAATGATGAAGCCGAAAGATAGGCACCGGTATTCCATGATGGAATATCGTATCATAGTCGTGTTTGCACTTGTGAGAAAAGCCACGTAATGGACTTAGAACACGATCTTTTTTGTTTTTACCTGCATTTATAAAAGCGTGTTTTTCTAGTGTTTTTAAACTATTAATTTATTAAAACATCAGACAGTCGAATAAGTGTTATAGTAAAAGAAGGATAAGGTACTTTTCACAGTGGTTGTATAAAAGATAATAGAACACAAGAAACAGTCGGCTTTCAAAACAAGACCAGTCCAAAATGTCGCTTATACCCTATTTCCTTTTAACCGTCAATATGTTAAGATGTTCACCCATACAAAAACTGACCGCGGCAACCGGTGCTTAACTTTGAAAATCGACTCGTTTAGCTGTGATTATTTAGCCACGAGATCCTCCTATCATTTACCATACAACGTTTACATTAATTGTTTAAACAAACGACCTCCCAAACGCCTTTATTTTCCAACAATCACTGTTATCAGATTGCACACAAAAAGTAATTATTGTTTGCCTGTCTGCATATTTGCCCTGATCTCGAAAACTACTGAACTGATTCCGAGAAGGTTTATATGATTAAAAACTTTGAAAAAAAAAATACTGAAACTCTCATTATATAATTTACGGATATTTTTATCTACTTTAATAACGGCTGTTACAGCCTTTAGGGTCGTGTTTATAGTTATAAATTAATGCAAACAGAAAGTGTGATCGTTAACAGCTGTCTTGCCAGTAGTTGCCACTCAACTGACAAGTTAGCAGATTCGAGCCGACGTCTGCCAGTTGCGGTTAAGTGACAAAATGTGACATAAATATTCGAAAGCTTATTTGCCAGACTTGATATGCCGTTTGGCAAAATTCTATGTTGTTGTCAACTCGGAAACGACGTACATTTCATCCGAAAGTTTTAAAGTTATGCGCATAAATGTTGCAGCAATTTTGAAGAATTTTCCTTCCTGATTGAGATGTAGATAAATGATGAAGGCTCAGCTGAAAAAAGTTATTCGAAATGAAATGGATTGATGAAAACGAGGGCTTCTTTATGCACTACCTACTCTGTAAGAATCAGAGTGGTCTGCAATAACTTCCGATCTCGTGGGAATCCCGGTATAAATAGTAGCTTTTGTATTACCCTATAACCTCTTCTATCTTCTTATGAAATTTCCATCAAAATCGGATCAGCTGTTCCGGGGATTAGCCCGGACCAACAGAAATACAGATAGATAAACGTTTCGAAAAAATTGTGTTTCATTATTTTGTAAATAACTTGACGTGACTTGAGAAAACACAATTATTTTGTAATCACAGACAGGATCTTAATTTTTTAAATAAAATTTAAGTTTAAAAAAGATGTATACAACGTGTAATTTAAAGGGTATATACATACCAAGTGCACGGCTTCTTTGGATGATAATAAACGATATGGCAAGGGTTTTGTAATCCTATGTTTACATGTGTGAAATATAATAGAAATTTCAATACATTGATACCAGAGGCAGAATTTTCGAATTAAAAAGAACGAAGAGAATCACCGTGTTATTGACAAGTGACGTGGAAAGTTATTGACCCTCGTAGTGCTGTGACACGTTTGTTATGATTGGTATTCAAGAAACATATGAAACCGATAATTTGGTATCAATTCTTTGAGTCACTTATTTTGAGCTAAAACTGTATTAGAGACTCCATACCAGATGTTGTCTTCAGCCCCTTTGTATAGATATGGGGTTTCTGTTACACGTTGTATATACAATAACGTTTATTCTCAAAAAAAGTGTCACTGGATCCCGCAATAGAATACCCTGTGTCGCAGGATCCAGTCTCTCTCGACATAAATGGGTTAGAGCTAGGGATATTTAACCTATTTACGTGTTCCTAGATCAGTCCATAGTCGATCACCTACTTTCATTACGTAAAGATAACGCCATGTGGTAGTTGTTACCACAACATACAATCATACGTACCTGCTCGCATATTACAGGTATAAGCTAGGCCAGTTATCTGTGCATTTGGGTAAACACGTATTATTGATTTTTGTCATCATGTATCGGGCAAAATGCTGATAAAGGGAACTCTCTCTGAAAATACACGCGGCTAAAAATATACGTACGTGTCTACATCAAATTATTGCCGGAAAAGTATTATAAAGATGTATTTTTAGACATAAAAAAATTTAGTGTTCTTTCAACAGAAAACAGGAAAGTTATTATGTTTTTTTTTATGAAATCATCTAGTTTAACCTAAACTGGAAGGAAAAATGGCATGTAAAAGTGTTATTCATAACCAATTTGTTAAATAAAATATCATTTCATCATTTTATAATTTCTTTCAGAATTTAATCCATTCAAAATCTCCTTGAGACACACATCATTTTATTCGCCATCCCTATGTTACTAATATAAATCCTTTCTTACATTTATTTTATTTATTTATTATAAGTACACTTTATTGTAAACCTTACTTTTCTATGGATACAAATACTAAAACTAATGTACAATAGGCGGTCTTATTGCACAGGGCGATCTCTTACAGAAAACCTTCATCAAACGGGACAACTGAAAATTTACTCACATTTTTATTTTTCTAAGCTCATCACTCAGGCACGTGTAAGACTCAATGAGTTCAAGGTTCAGGTGGCGTCTGGAATGCAGACTAACAGGTGTTCTGTTTACATCATATTTGATCAATACTGGTTGACATGTTTGCACAATAAAGAAAGGCAAGTTAAACTTAGTAAGTAAGCAGCTGCTAGTAGACTACCGAGGAATCTATTATTTTTGCAAAGGTATTTATTTATTGGGTTTATGGAAATAAAATAAGTAGGGAGGAATCAAATTAGATGAAAACAAAACTTTAATTTTGAGCCTGCAATACATGTTGGCCGAGCATAGGCCAACGCGAGCATTGGCAAATTAGTACAAGGCAAGAAATAATGTCCACACGTTCGACAAGTTCGTCGAACGCCAATGCAGACGACCAATGTAGAAGAGGATCTGTAGAGCTGCCCACACGTTGGCCGAGCGCAGGCGAGCGCCTTTGATTTGTGACCAAAAACCAACACCGATCCGAAGTGAGGCAAGTGATCACGAGCTCTACACACGTTGGCGCTGGCCTCCACTCGGCCAACTAGGCAAGTGACACCGAGCGATAGCAAGACAAGGCAAATATACCGTCTACATGTTGGTATTGGCCTTCACTCGACAACGCTCGGCCAACATGTATTGCAGGCTTTGGTGACACCAGGGCCAATGCGATAGAACCAATGTGAGAAAGTTTTAGTGACGTACCGTGTCCCCGGAACGCAAAAGCAACTGCAGGAACAGGGTCACTTTTTAGTCAGTAACGGTCTGACACTCCTTACCGCTTCGAGAGAAGTCTATTCATAGTGTTCCCACCTCTAACATCAGCTAACATGTGTCGTGAAAAGGGATAGTGCTATACGATCCACATATCTCCTTCCCTCTCTCAAAAAGGTAGGAGTTAGGTACGTGAAACATAGACGTGTAGAATTGACGAAGCATTTCAATCAAAAACAAATGATTCAGTTTTATTTATGTATGTATTTACCCATTAACGTGTATTAATGCCTAAGTAGCCTCTCATTATTTACGTCATACAGGGGCGTAGCTACCGCCGTATTTGCCGTATCAATTATACGGGGCCCCCGGGCCACGGGGGCCCCCAAAGTGTGTAAGGAAAAAGAATAAAAACTTTCTAATTTATTTTATTTTACAAATGACAAAATTCTATAAAGCAATTCCTTTTTTTCCCGCCTTAAGCGTGCGTTCAAAAGTTGGCAACACTACATCGTTATGGCGGGCTGCGGGACTTCCCCGTTTTACTTACTTCATCTTCAACTCAGCGGGGAATCCCCGGGAATCCTTCATCGATATCGCGATGTACGTGTACGTTGTTGTACTTTGCATTGGATGTTAAACCACGGAGTGCAGTGCACTGTTTATTTACGCGCTTTATATAAATGTGCATTACATTGTAATTCAGTACAAACAATATTGTTCTTCTGGTTTAGCAGTATTAGTAACGATTTGTAAAAGAAATGAGTGAAAGGAAAAGAGATTATCCCAGCGGCGCTGAGAAAAGAAAAATTAAACAGAAAAGGGACGAGGTTATAAAAAAAGTGCCCAAAATTTCTTCATTTTTTCAGAGACAAGATACTGTGAGTGATTTAGATTGGAAAGGTAAGTACTACACTACTACCCAACCCATTTATTAGGGGCCCGTAGTGATAAACAAGGAAATCTTTTAATTTCGGTCTGTCCATCTGTCCGTCACAAAAAGTTGTCTCCCCCCTCGATTTTCACAATTATACTGTTTTTAGGGTTCCGTGCCTTGATTAAAAAAAACAAAATTCTAACTTATCTATAGGATCGATTTGTTTTGTTGTTTGTTTATCAGTCCGTATCGTATCGTTAATTGCGTGTTGAGAACTTCAGATGTGCAGACTCGCTTTCGGGTTCTCGTTTTGTATGGCCACTACACTACGCGCTGCGTTTAAATAGCACGCAGGTGTATAGTAATGCACGGACGGGCTGCAGGTGATTTTGTATCTACTAATAGGTACGAGCACAATCCGCGTAGAATCTGTGTGCGTCTGAACTGAACACTCTCTAACTGTGACCCTTAGTAACGTTATTTATTTATATATAACTCTTTTTAGTTTAGTATCAAAGCATTCGTATTTATTTTTTAACAATTACTCGTTTATTTTTAGATTCTTCTGAAGCATGTTCTTCGTCACATATCCATCCGGAAATAGAAGAAAGCCAAGCACATACTTTATCGGATGTCCATCCAGAAATCGAGGAACCCCAAGTCAACGATTCTGATATATCTGCAGATAATGCAGATTGTAATATAATTTCATCAGATAGAGGAAATTTTGGTGACAATTTAACTGAATGCGAACGAAAAATAATTTTTAAATTGGGTCCATTTAAACCACAAGGACCATTTCCAAAAGTTTCAGAAAATAACCGACCTTTTTCAGCTTATTATTATTCATATTTCAATCAGGCAGGCGTAAAAATTATAAGACCATGGTTATGTTATTCTAACGTTTTAAACAAACCGTACTGTCACTTCTGTTGGTTATTAGCAGATCGTCAAAACAAATCGTACTCCTCTGCTTGGGTTAACGGTGTTTCGGTTAGAAGCAATTTCACACAAACTATTCTTGACCATGAAAAGTCACAGCAGCATATTGGTGCCTCACTCTCTTATAATAATTGGTTGCAAGGAAATACCATCGATACTCTATTGAAAAGTGAAATCGATAGTAAAATTACATTCTGGAGAGATGTACTGCATCGTATAATTAATGTTATAATTACTTTAGTATCTTGTAATCTACCTTTGAGGGGGCATGATTCTGATTCTGGCAATTTTATGGCAATTTCACGTCTGCTATCTAACTATGATGCAACTTTAAAAGAACTTTTTCTAAAACCGAAAGGTGAAATAAATTATTTAAGCCCTACGATTCAAAACGAAATTATTAGTTTGCTTGGTACTAACGTTAGGAACAGTATTATCACAGAAATTAAAAAAGCTCCATTTCTGACAATAATTCTGGATACAACACAAGACTTGTCAAAAATTGACCAACTATCTGTAGTTTTTCGATATATCTCGGTTACAGAAAATGATGATAATGTGCCTAAAGAAATAAAAATCTGTGAGTCCTTTTTAGGATTCATAGCAGTAACCGATTGCAGTGCTGCAGATCTGAAAACTGTCATTTTAAATTTGACTAAAGAATATGGAATTGATTTGACTAAATGTAGAGGACAGGGATACGATGGAGCAAATGTTATGTCGGGTGTGTATGGAGGATTACAAACCCTAATAAAAGAGCATGCTCCAAATGCCGATTATGTTCATTGTGCTGCGCACGCTTTAAACTTGGTTTTGAACGATGCTGCGAGACATGTTCGTGAAGTATCGACTTTTTTCGATAATTTAGAAAAAATATATACTTTTTTTGGCAATAGTATAAAACGCTGGGCTATGCTAAGTGACGTTTCATCTGAAAAATATTTGATTACCCTTAAAAAGGTATGTCCTACCAGATGGTCTTCTAGGAACGACGCTTTATTAGCAGTAAAGAAAAATTTTTTACTAATCATGAAAACTTTGTACCAACTAAATTTAATTTCAAATAAAAAAGATGAACGTGAAGAATGTAAAAGTATAATTAATATTTTAGAGAGTTTTGATTTCTTAGTGCTCGTTATATTTTTTTCTTCACTATTTGAAATTATTAATCCTGTTTCTAAAGCTCTACAGCATGATAATAATGACTTACAGAAATCTAGTATTTTATTAAGTAATCTTTTAAATAGACTGTGCCAATTAAGAAATCAGAATTCATTTAATAGTTTGCTAAATGAATCCAAAGATTTAGCAAAAAAGTGGGGGGTAACAACTGTTTTTAAAAACAGTAGGCGAAAGATAACGAAGCGTTTTTTTGATGAGTTATCACAAGATGAGAGAATTTCCGACCGGGAATCCTATTTCAAAGTCAATGTATACTATTGCTGTTTAGATATATTAATTTCTCAAACTAAAGAAAGATTTCAGAGCCTTTGCAACCTGAGTAGTATATTCGAAATATTACAACCGGAGAAACTCCTATCTTCTTCAAGCGAAGAGATATTAAACGCTTCCGGAAAACTGTCTGCTAAATACAGTAAAGACATCTCACTTAATCTTTGTGACCAATTAAAGGCTCTAAAAACATGCTTAAATTCTGAAATTAAAAAGAAATTATTCCATTAAAGAACTCATTGAATTATTGCTAGTAAAATTCAATAGTCTTGCATCCAGTTTTCCCGAGGTAATCACAGCATGCTTTTTATTCTTGACCCTTCCAGTTACAACCGCAACGGCAGAAAATAGTTTTTCAAAATTAAAACTAATAAAAAATTACTTAAGAACTTCGATGGGACAAGAACGGCTGTCAGACATCTCACTATTGTCCATAGAGGCAGAAACTTTAGAAAAACTAAAATCATCATCAGCCATAAATGATTTAATAAATCAGTTTGCCGATAAAAAGGCAAGGAGAGTGAATATTTAAAATTCGATTTTTATTTGTAAAATGGGTAAATTATGTGATAAATAAATATTACATCTCACAATATTTTTTTTCTTTTGTGAAAAATCTTTACCTCCATATAAGGGCCTCCAAAAAAATTTTTATACGGGGCCCCGACAAGGCACGCTACGCCACTGCGTCATACATAACCACTCAAGATTCGTTTTCTTCAACGAACGGTATAAAAATAATTGATGCACATCTTTTTACAGCTGACCGGCGACCGCGGAAAAGAAAAAAACAAATGTTTACACAATAATGAAGGAAGAAAATTATTACATATTTTGTCTACGGAAGTCTGGTCGTGTTTTATGGATCACATAGAATTTTCACGTCATACTGTAGGCTATTTTCCAATCATAAACCGACCGGGTAAATGATAGCCCCGGGCCTTCGGAGGAATACTGGGAAATGTGAGGTTTCTGAACTTGTGAAATACAATCGTACCTAGCCTTAGGTTTTCATAAAAAAGTTTGCTTTTACGGTTGATTGAAATTTAATCAAAATTGTTTTGCAGTTATTGTGCTGTTCACAAAGTCACAGCAAAAACGTGTGGTTTTTTTTTCCGAGGTGAAAATCCTCAAATATCTCCTACCGATTTGGTGAAGCGGAAGGGAGTGTCAGACTTCTATTGACTAAAACCCCACCCGTTTCTTCAGTTGCCCGGGATGGTCCTTGATGGTAAAATGTATTCGTTTATTTATAGATATTGTTAATAATAATAATATACTTTTTATTTCAGACCAAAGATCCATATGTAGGTAAGTATACATGTACATAAATATGTGAGTATGAAGTATTTTATTTGTATGGGACAAGTTTGCCTGAAATAAATGGATTGATTGATTTATTGATTTTTACTGACTTCCAAAAAAGGAGGAGGTTCTCAATTCGTCTTGAACTTTTTTTTTAACTCATAACTCGAAGACGGCTGGACCGATTTAGAAAATTCTAATTTCGTTAGAAAGGGTATACTTACTAGTTGGTCCCATTGTTATGAAATTAGGATCTGATGATGGGATCCTGGAGTAATCGAGGCAACTCTTCAAATATTATAGGCACACCTATGGCGTTTTAGGTATTTCTTATAGTATATTGTGCAGTTGCTCTCGAAAAGCACCATTTGGGGAAGTGGAACTGATGATGAAGACCACAGATGGCCACCGAAACTACTCAATAATAAGTATTTCGTTGATTGCGATTAGATTACTTGAATATAGATAGTAAGGCAGTAAGCACTTTATGTTCGTCACAATGCATATGGTGAAGTAGAGCTGATGGTGATGTACCAGAAGAACTCCTCAAAAATTAACGGCTCTGCACCGGGAAAAGCAATATTTTGTAAAAGGTGATGAGTAGTTGACATTTTGGCTTTTGTAACTAAATAAATTACAAACCGACCCACTAAAACGAGTGAAAAAAAAATTTTAGCAAAAAAAAGAACCGACTTCTAATAAAAAAAAAGAAAATACAAAACCAATGACACCGACTACCGAAATTAAAGTTATTTTTGCCTTTGTAGTGTTTTTATATAGAAGTCGGTTCTATTTTTTTGTGTATATTTTTTTGTTTTTTATGTTACCGCAACCCTGGTAGGCGTTGGCTTTATGGGCCCTAGTGCTGATGGCTCTTTGAGGTGCGCGTGCAACACGGTGCGCCGTCGACCCGGGCCTGGTCTTTACCTGAAGATGAGTTTATATGCCTATACATTCTATAGGAATTCCCTACAAAATTTCGAACAGTGTCAACGTACTTTTCGAAAGGCATTACAATTGACTTTTTGTTCTAACAGACCCATCTAGCACTCGATATCAGCAAAACAGTAAAGCTATTTGAACAATGAATATAATTGCAGTGATATCAAACTATTCTGTAACAGAAGTAGTGTTTTCATTAGGTAATCCTACATCTGACACCGACCTGCTTGCTGAAATTACTAAAATAATGGCACATTAAGTAGAATTACGGGCGAAATATGAAACTTAATTAAATTCTCGTTAGTGCGGTGAGCAGTTAACTCAGGTATAATTTTAATTTACTAAAGTGTGACCACGTAGAAATTCCTTTGAGAAAGTAATTGCAAAGTTGTTTGATGATAAGTTCGTTAGGTCTATTTTACTAATTTACCAAAATTTTTAGTGAATTCTACCCAAATTGCTATTTCTCTATTAAAAAAATTCAATGATTCTTAAGCAAAATGTCGTAACATTTTGCTTAAGAATCTGTATTTTATTATTAATGATTAGTTGTTGCCCGCGACTTCGTTTGCGTGGAATGTTTTTCATATCATTATGCGTACAACTAAGGTGTGAAATTCCCGGGCTCTTTGCTAACTGCTAACTACAACCTGAAGGTCTTTAAGCGAAAAATATTCTATAGGCAATTCATATTTTTAAGTAACCTCATACCTGATTATTTATTATTATTATTATAAGCCTGTAGTGTAAAGGCCTCCTTTCTATCTTTACATTCTTCTTTGTCCACTGCCACCTCCGGCCAATCCTTTAGGTAAGAATCTTATTCGTCACGCCATCTCCCCCTAAGCCTGCCGCAACTGATTACTCTTATCGTCTTTTAAAATGCAGGTTATCCTAGTTAGAGAGACGCCCTGTCTCTCTAACTCTCCCAATATATGTATGTAGGTATGCAGACTCTTGCAACATAAATAAGCAACATTTGTTAATATACAACGTGTAATTTAAAGGGTATATACATACCAATTGCACGGCTTCTTTGGATGATAACAAACGATATGGCCAGGGTTTTCTAATCCTACATGTGTGGAACTTATTAGAAATTTCAATACATACCCGAGACCGAAGTTTTCAAATTAAGAAGAACGAAGAGAATTATCGTTTTATTGACAAGTGACGTGGAAACTGATGACCCACATAGTGCTGTGACACGTTTGTTATTATTGGTATTCAAGAAACATATGAAACCAATAATTTGGGTTCAAATCTGTGAGTCACTTATTTTGAGCTGACACTTTGCATAGAGACTCCATACCAGACGTTGTCTTCAGTCCTTTTGGATAGATATGGGGTTTCCGTTACACGTTGTATATACATATGTATATTTCTTTTGTGAAAATTAACTTTCATTATTATTAATTTTTTTCATAAATAGTAAATGATCTTTATTTTGCAAATTGGTTATTAAATAAAACTTTTACACGTCATTTTTTTAATTAATTTGAGACCGGTGATGATGATCCTAACTGACCACCCTGAGAAGAAACACCGAAACAAACTCAGGGGGCCGCCTCTTTTAAAGTCCATACAATATATCCATCCATACATATACTGGTTAAAAATATATGGGAACCATGTAGGTTACCGTCTGAGGCGATCTTTTGAGGAAAGATGCTCACAGATTTGAGCGGGCCTGTCCATACAGTGCAAGCATTTGTCAGATAACGTATAGCTAGCTCAACTTAAAACAGGAGCTTAACGATTTGACGAACAATACCAAGGTAAGGATAATATACATTTCCGTTAATATGCATACGCTTTTAGGTAGACGGGAGTTTTTAATCATAATATGAAGCAATGGATAACTGCAATATTGAAATCACGAATGAATATGTTACGCCAAGCCATTCGGGTCATCGCCAGTTATTCTGTAGAAAAATTGTATTTAGTGTGTCTGAAATTGCGTTTATTCGTATTAATGTGTGTTGATTTTTCAATGAAATAATCCTTAAATTAGGGTATTTTCCTTCAATTAGTTTAAGTATATCAGACACGTGTACTTTTTCAAGTAAATAAAATAATAATAGGATACAGTGAGTTGAAATTTTACGTGACTTTTTTTTTATTGAAAATAGGTTGACGTTTGGCCACTATCTCACCTGACGGTAAGTGATGATGTGATCGAAGATGGAGCACGCTTACCTCAAAGTAACCTATTCACTCTGGACTTAAAGACTCCTAGGTTGTAGCTGTCGGGAAACACAGACTCCGGTAGGGAATTCCACTCCTTAGTCGTACGCACAATGAAGGTATTCCCAAAACGTTTTGTGCGTATGGGTGGGATGTCCACCATGTAACGAAGTGTCGTACGAAATTTGATAATTTGAAAAATTTCATTAATAAGAAAAGCCAAAAAATACGTATACGTTTACAATAATGGTTGTAAATCTAACTGACGGGACAACTAGAATAATATTTTTTCAACACAAGAAGTTCTCTATTCTGTTAATTGTATGCAGTTGAAATAAAACACAGCGTTGTATTAGTGGGAAATTTTTGGCGCCAACGCAAATTGAATCCAGGGAGTTAACCTAACATTCTTGAATATATTTTTTTGATATTTTTGATGGTCAATGGTAAGATTTTTCAGAAATTAATGTGTAAAGTGTAGTTTTTTTCTGGTCTAGGTGTTTAGTGCACGTTAATTTCAATATTTGTAATTGCACCCACCATTGTGGAGAAATTTCTACTGGCAAATGGCAATGCTTGAGAGAAAAAGAAACAATCAGAGAGCGGGTTTCTCAATCTCGTATTTAAAATTAAGAACATGTGAAATCGTAATTTTTAGCCAAGTTTTCAAACTTAATTACAGTTTGAGTAAAAAAATGCAACGAGCAAGTCATTCAAGTCAGCCCAAAGCATAAACGCCCTCATTCAGGGAGTAGTAGGTATGTAAAATAACAAAACACCTTAAAAATACCAGTTTCTGAGAAAAAGAATATCACAAGTTACAAATGTTTTCCCTTACTACAGAAGTTGAATATAACCGGACTATAATAGGTTATTCACTTTTCCCTCTGTTTAATTACTTACTAATGTGGTTTCTATGAGGACAATGTGGTGAAGATGTCTCGTATGTTTACCTACCTACCAACAGATTTAACCACTACCATTGTTTATTAAATATAACTATTTAGGTTATACCTACAGCCTGTAAAACTGACGTCACATACAGATCATAGTAACGTAAATACCGAGTAAAACCATCATTATCATACAGTGGCTTAAACGAAGACCGACAAATATAAAAAATTGGCCAATTGCAAGTCAGACTCGCCTATGAAGGGTCCCATAGTAAATATCTCAAATAACTTTGTTTTTCATAGTGTTTGTATGAATTACAAAGTTATATTTACAGTTTTATAAAATATACTATGTCTCAAAAACTGCTGAACCGATCTCGTTCAAACCAATTTTCGTTGAAAATTTACATTAAGATCAGGTATGTTTTTTTAGATTTTTCACTCCACTAAAGGAAAAGGAAAGCGGTTTACAGAATACATCTACCTACCAAGTTTCCCATGTATAGTCTTAATAGTTTCGGAATAAATTATATATTATATATTAAATATATTTATTATCATTGACATAATATATTATTAACAATAATTTATATTAAGATTGTAATTTGACAATTGATTGACATCATAAATGTATATGGTTATCGATTATTATTTTTAATGCTTGTTTATTTTAATTTTTTATTTATAAGTTATTTCTCTTAGCTGTAATTAATTGTAATGATATAGTACATACATGTTCAAACACAATGAGAAATGTTATATGAATGAATAAATGAAATGAATTGGCTATGACATACGGACGAACGGACAGACAGACAGACATGACGAAACTATAAGGCTTCCATTTTTTGCCATTTGGTTACGAAACCCTAAAAATTGGGTTTCAAAGCAGTCAATCCCACGTCTAGAATTAATGTGCATCTCTGGTTTCAACTTGGAGTTTGATTTGGAACCTACTTTCGTAACTGTGAACCCGATAAGTCATGAAAATGACAAAACTGTAGAAGTAATTTCCTCTCTCTCTCTCTCTTTTTCCTATACTGCTCCCATTACTTGGGTTTGGGTCTCCTCACTCCCAGATTCAGATTCTCCTGCACCAGGATATTCTAGCCTATCTTGGGTTGTCGGCTCTGACAATTGGGCTAATTTGAAGTTTTCCAATTTTGAATAATTAGATATTTTAGTAGTAATTTTCTAATGTATTTATATATTTATACGTGAAGCAAAAACTTTGTATACCTTTTTACGAAAATTGCCCAGACGGGTCTTTGAGAGTATGAAAATAGACACAGTACAAATGTATACGGAGGTGTGAAGAAAGGTCATATTTTATATATTTTAATTTGAAATAGTTTAAATTACGGTTGAAAAGCCACTAGGGGATACTATATTAGGTATTTTGTATAGTACATTATTTTATCAATGAAGTGTACTTTTAAAACTGATAGGTTGAATTTCAATATTTTGATTTCATTGATTTTAAGTTTCCTAATACATAATAGGTAAATTATATACAACTGCTGTCCATACATTTCACACAAACAATAATAAAAACAGCGATTCATTTGGTAGAATGAAAGAGTACAAAAAATCTACTTTAAAGCTAAACATTGCGCTAATGGATCTCTGAATCGAAAAATGGTTTTACCCCATGTAATAAAAATTCAAATCTAACGGTACACTACAGGTGATAAAAAATCAGTCCCCCTTAATATTTTTGTGAGAGGGGGAGGAGGGACACTTACTGCCTTTATTTATTTTCCTGTTTTTTTGTAGACTTTTTCGGTGTCATTTATATATATCATGCTAATCTAAGCTAAGCTATGAATTTCAATAGTATCAGAAATATCAAATTGGACGGATGGCCATGGCGAAGTACAAGGGTTCCTAGTTTTACTACAGAACTTCAAAAACTATTACTACAATAACCATAATATCATTAAAACTTAGATATTCAAGTGATCGACCTGCTAGGTCACAATACTTAGTATAACTTACGGAGAGGTCAAATCACGGACTTTGTACGTGACAAGATTGTATATAGATTACTCTGTAGTTTAATACTATTACATCAAAAGCGGTTTAAATAAAAACATTACCTGTGTTCTCCTCGTTGTCCACATCCATTATGTCAAAATCCTGCGTAATCATAACTAACACTAGCACATAATCTTCGTCACTAAAAGTCCATCATTTTGTCACATTTTCCGTCAAACTAAAAGTTAATAAATCAACCAGTTTTATTTACAAGACGTTCGCCGCGTCAAAGGCTTGTGTCAAGTCACAAATCCTAGCACTAGTGACGTGCACTCAGTAGGTATATCGATATAATTTTTTAAACAAATATTTCGTAGTAAGGAAGTCGCATGTAGTAGCTACATATAGGAGTTTATCGAGCGTCGAACGTGTTGAATATTACTGACTAGGTAACACGTTATCGTCTACAGTAACACGATACATGGTCGTAAACAAAGCGGCAGTTTGAGCTCATTAAACGCCTGCGCACTAGAAAACACTGATTTTTTGTTACACATAATTTTTATTTTGTATCGTAGCATTTTCATCCTTAGATGCTTTTCTCAATACATCCCACAAAGTTTTTGGTTTTAATATCACTGACTAGTCACTGCAACTGTCTATTACAATTGCTAATTAAACCACAATATAAAATCATTCTAAGTAAAATCGCACGTTTGTCAGGCTCCGTCACGTTCCCACGTGGTTTGTTTTACGATATTTAACACTGTAGGTGTGAAGTGCATTCACAAACATTAACTAAGTATAGATTATTTAATTTATTTTTTTATCTAATTAATAGAGCGGCGTTGCACGTAACTGGAGGTCGACTGATAAGCGCTGGCGCAGGCCGCGGCACACAGTCATGAACTACAAGATATTCTGCGTGTCTAGTCTACACACATTTTTTTTTATATTTCAGCATCGTGTTAGAGTCAAGTTAGCGAGGAGATAAAAACGTATAGGTATATTGGCATATTTGTGCGGTCCACGTGAGCGAAGGTCGACGAGACCGCCTCTGACATCGATTACCAATTACCTTATCGAGCGATTTCGTAATCGCCTCTCTTAGATTAACCCATTTGTTCTATTGTTTGAAGAAATTCAAGTGTAACGTAGATAACGTTACGTCGTGTGACGTCATGTTGTTTTTGTTGACAAAAACGGATGTAAGTGACGCTGGTTGGTGATTCCATACTTCAGAGAAAATGGAGGGAAATTTTTGTAAGTCAAACATTCATTAAGTATTATTCTGCCAAAAACAAGTTGTTTATAAATGCAGTATGCAGTACCGCCCTTCCAAGCGTGAATATATGCACATGCAGCAAGCAAAATTAACCCTAAATAGTCATTTGGTATGGATTTCCGCAAGATAGTGCCTGATTCTATTCTCCAATAAAGCAGCATTTATTGAAACAATATAAACTCTAAGATATCTCATCAATTATACATCTTTATAATATATATCTATATAATTATATTGAAGCGTCAATAACCTAATGGCTAAGGTGTCGGACTTATAATCGAGAGGACGCGGGTTCAAACCCCACCCATTACACTATTGACGTGAACCCAATATTATTCAGCTTAGTTGGACGGGTTAACAATATTGCTAGTAATGTGAATTCTATATACATTGATAGTTCTCTTTAAAAAAATTTTTACCTATTTGAGCAAACATAAAAGCCACATAAAGCATACAATTGACCGCTAATAGTAAAAACAACGTGTTAATCTTGGCTGATAATAATTATGACGTAACGATTACTCCTCATATCAATAAAAATGACTCGTCGACACTTGTCGTCTTTTAATATTTTTTAACCGACTTCAAAAAAGGAGGTTCTGTATTCGACCTGTATGTATGTATGTTTGTATATTCGCAATTTTCTCAGAAACTTCTGATTCGATATTGATCATGTTTTCATCGTTTGAAAGCATATTTTACAAGGAAGGTTTTAATATACAACACATCAGGTTTTGATGAAGATCTTCGAGATAAGCGATAGAACTCTTCAACTAAGAACAGCAAACCTCCCGCGATTGCTGCCCTCGTACATTTATGTACTGTTTAGCATAATCAGCCTATTAATATCACCACAACTGAGGCACAGACCATTTGGATCGCATCAGAAATATGGTTTAAGTGGGTAAAAAAGAGGGGTACCTACAGCAAACTCTCTTTTTAAAAATTAAGTAGGAACGGTATGTAGGTATCTCAAGTAACACAATGATACACTAAATCGCATAAAATAAAAACTTTTTTTACAAAAAATTTAACCGACTTCAAAACTTCCAAAAAAAAAAACTACTGCACTACAAAGTGAAAAATAAACTTAAATGTTGTTTCATTGGGTGTATAATTCCATTCAAAATAAGGGCTAGGTACTTACCTACTCACATGGTTAAAGTCGGTGCCAAGATAAATGAATAGGTTTTGATCAGCTTGGGTGTGTCCCAGATAGACATAGTACGCTGCATCGTACTACTCGTATGTCTATCAAACTTTTAATTGGCTTGGCACCGACTGCAGCCATGAAAGTAGGTACCTAGCCCTTATTTTGAATGGAATTATACATCCAATGAAACAACCTTTAAGTTTTGAATTCGGTTAAATTTTTTGTAAAAAAGTTTTTATTTCATAAACTTATATCCTCACTGTCGACACATTTTAGATTGTATATTAATAATGAAACGGAATTTTGCTAATTGGTGCGAAAAATATCGTTACTGTTATCGGGAACTGCGATACGTGCATATGCAACATACCTAATACAAAAGTTTATTTATATACTTTTATCAATAGAGTCCTTCTACGTTGGATTAGTACTACAATTTGTAATTTAGTGAATAATACATGTGTTTTGTTTTTATTCAAGTAAATAATACAGAAAATGGCAATTTAATAAATAAATCATTGGAAAATGTATCATAAAATTCAATGGTTGAATTCTTCAAACATTTTTTTAAAAGTATATTTGCTGTTCTATTAACAAAAACTTGAAGTACCAAAATAGACTTGCAGGATATTAAGGTTTCCTAGCTGCAATAAACCATTACTTTAAATGTATACTTATAAGAGATTTAATAATTTCGCAAGTATGCCATAATTATTATCTTAACATGTAATACAAACTGTTTCTCAATAAATTTCCTTACATATAATCGTCGAAGAATTTATCGATAAAATTAGCAAACATCACTGTTGCAATATTTACAAAAAGTATGAGAAAAAAATTATTGAAAGTATTCTAATTAATATTTCATAAATAACTTACATATATGCAAAATTCTTAAATTCATTGTGGTCATATCTCAAAAATTGCAAGAAGAACTTAAAACTATAGGGATATTTACTATGTGTATTTGTCTACTCATAAACGTCCACCCGCAATTACTTCAGTTCATCCGTGATCATGGCACTTGCAACAGTGCCGAAATATCGGAAACTCAAAACAAAAAAAATTGGCCTTGAATAAAGGATATCGTTGAGTAATATCGGGTATCGTTTGACCGATATAAAGGTTTTCCCTTTCAAACTCATATTTCGGGCACTTTTAACCCAAAAGGTTTTAAAGTAGGCATGTTTTAATGTTGGTTTTAAGCAAAATCAAAAGTTACATGAGATAGATCACTGTTATCCAGTGTGAAGTGGAAAGTTAAGAGATCACTTCCCACTTCACATTTGGGATGAAAGTTGCTGACCGTTATTTTTGCAATGTAGGTGAAGGAACATCGGGTTGGCTTTAAAAACTACAATGAAGATTTAGAAACCGAGAAAGAAAGTAATTCTAAGAGTGTGTAAAACCTACCTACCATAGGAGTAATGCACATTATTGTTTAAATTGCCCCACTCTAAGAATGACTCCTGCACGTAATATATTAACGAGCATAAACACCCAGAAATAATATCTGAAGGCCATACAAACATTTGTTTCTAGATATGATGTACACCATAGCATAAAACAAATAAGGACTTATAACTAAAACGAGTGACATAATGGATGGTCTTATCGCTAAAAGCGATCTTTAACAGACAACCTTTAGTGCTGGAACCGAACCCGTGATACGCAGCGTAGCTACTGATCGCTCAACTACAGCGTTGACCGTATCGTGAAAAACGCAAACTGAAACTATATCGCACTATTTTTAGTCTGGTTTGTTTTTCAACGATGAAACACAGTGTGTAGTGTTATTAAAAAAAACTTTTTAGCATAAAATAGAACCGACTTCCATATAAAAACACTACAAAGGCAAAAATAACTTTAATTTCGGAAGGCGATGTCAAAAACGAAAATATATACGAAACTAAAGACACCGCCTTCCGAAATTAAAGTTATTTTTGCTTTGTAGTGTTTTTATATGGAAGTCGGTTCTATTTTTTGCTAAAAAGTTTTTTTTCACGCTTTTTAGTGGGTCGGTTTGTAATTTATCTAGTTACAAAAGCCAAAATGTCAACTACTTATCACCTTTTACAAAATATTGCTTTTCCCGGTGCAGAGCCGTTAATTTTTGAGGAGTTCTCCTGGTACATCACCATCAGCTCTACTTCACCATATGCATTGTGACTAGCATAAAGTGCTTAACATCCATATTCAAGTAATCTAATCGCAATCAACGAAATACTTATTATTGAGTAGTTTCGGTGGCCATCTGGGGTCTTCATCATCAGTTCCACTTCCTCAAATGGTGCTTTTCAAGAGCAACTGCACTAGGTACTATAAGAAATACCCAAAACGCTATAGGTGTGCCTATAATATTTGAAGAGTTCCCTCGATTTCTCCATGATCTCATCGTCAGACACAAACGTGACGACAATGGGACCAACTAGAAAGTATACCCTTTCAAACAAAAAAAGAATTTTCCAAATCGGTCCAGCCATCTCCGAGTTATGAGGTAACATACATAAAAAAAATAAAAAAATAAAAAAAAGTTCAAGACGAATTGTAAACCTCCTTTTTTTGAAGTCGGTTAAAAACAACCATACATATTACCGTAAATGTATTACGGAAATCTCATACAAGCACTGTTGGTAGGTATAGGGCTGTTGATATTTCACCGTCCGGTAAAGACCAGGCACGAGTCGGCGGCGCGTCGTGTTCCACACGCGCCTAAAAGAGTCGTCAGCACTAGTGACGGGGCTCCATAGTGCCACAGGGCCCCATTGCCTGCCGGGGTTGTGGGAAAGTCCTAACGAGATACAGCGGGAGGAGTCCCATCCCAGAAAAAAAGGTTGTTTAAAATGAGTTTTTAAATCGCCCGTTTGTTGGAAATACATTTTGATGAAAGGGAGTAAACAGTTCAACTGTTTTCCTAACATTTTCAATTCTGGACATAATGCGTTTCCCATTTTCCGGCCGTTAAGAGGATAAGCTTTTGATGCAATGTTTTTAAAAAGACGAAAACCTTTGTACTCGATTTAGCAGAGATAAACAAAAAGTTATGATGGGTACAGACTGGTATGTATGTTTATGTGTGGCTGTGTTCCTCATAACTTCTCAACTGCATAATAATTAGACAAATGAGATATGGTTAGTAATGTCCTAATCGTTCAGTAGTTATGACGGCACATGAAATGAAATATGGTACCATATATTTTAATTTAGCTTCTACATAAAGTTGTATACTAAAACCAATGATAACGTTTATAATTATACATATAACGTTACGTAATGAGCGTTTATCCCACTACTGGGATAAACACCTATCTATGAGAGGGGATGGGCCGTAATCGACCACGGAGCGAATTGGTGGATATCGCTTTTCATCAGTCTTCAAGTTTCTATCTTTTGTCTACAACGGGGAATGCTTATAAAATGCTTGAAATTGACAGAAACTGCGAATAGTCCTTTTTTTATTACGAATGAGCCCGCTCTACCTGTTACCGTGGCGCTGCAGTGCGTCTGGCATGTTTGCAGAAGCACATACTAACGGCTTTCAGGCCATAACTCGTAAAAAAGCAGCTTCACTGATGCAGCGCTTACGAAGCAGCGGCAACAGCCTCCTCAGGATAATCGCGGCGAGATTTGACTGCCCTATTCAGCGACGCTGGATATAATAGTTCCTCAAGCATGTGGATAACATATGTAGATTTTGAATGTGTCTTAGGATCTTCAATCATAGTCATACGCTGAATTTCTTGACATGAACTTTATTATAGCAGTTTACACAAGTACGTACAACTCAATATTCAACCATTTATTTAATTCTTGGGTTTTGTGTCGACTCGTCGTTACGAATATACGAACAAGTCACAGCCTAGTAATATGGCGGATAGATGACCACAGAGTACATTACAATCTCTCAAAACAAACTAGCGCCCTTTCGCGCGCATTGGTGACATTAGGGTTGCATCGTTCGAACTATTTAGAACATACTCCCGCCTTGAAACAGTGAAAATAATCTAGGTACTTAATTTAAATTGAAACTGTTTCAAATCTAGAAAAGGATATACAATGTAAAAATTGAATATTAGCAAGTAAGTTCCATGTTGTATAGGCTTAAGTTGAATGTATGTTTTTTTTTTATTTTTTCATTCTTAATATTTTAGTTATCTTTGTCTTTTTTTAGGGTTCCGTAGCCGAATGGCAAAAAACGGAACCCTTATAGTTTCGACATGTCTGTCCGTCTGTCTGTCTGTCCGTCCGTCCGTATGTCACAGCCATTTTATTCCGAAACTGTTAAGACTATACATGTGAAACTTGACAGGTAGATGTATTCTGTAAACCGCTTTCCGATTTTAAGAAAAAAATTAAAAATAAAGGGGGCTCTCCATACATGGAACTGAAACTGAAAATATTTTTTTTCATGAAACCTATACGTATGTGGTATCTATAGACAGGTCTTTAAAAATGACATTATGGTTTCTAAAATGACTTTTTCATAAAGTTAATCGTTTAAAAGATATACGCTTCCAAAGTGGTAAAATGTGTGTCCCCCCCTCTAACTTCTATAATAATGAAGTGAAAAATCTAAAAAAAATCATATGTTGTAGATCTTAATGTAAACTTTCAAACAAAATTAATTTGAACGAGATCGAGTCAGCAGTTTTTGAGATACAGTATATTTTCAAAAACCACAAATATAACTTTGTGATTCATACAAATACTATGAAAAACAAAGTTATTTGGCGTAGTTGTAAAAGTTGTAAATAAGCTAGTTTTAAGAAATTTGTAAGGTTTTTGTTTTTTTTTTTTCAAATAAATATATTAAGTATGTTATATTTATTATAGTTACTACGGAACCCTTCATGGGCGAGTCCGACTCGCACTTGGCCAATTTTTTTTGTACTAACATAGCATAAGGTTAAATTGTTACTAGCACTCTATGGACTTTGTCTGAAATAAATGATTATTTAATTTAATTTAATTTTAGCCTCGATCACACCTGATAGTAAGTGTAAGATGAGGTCTATGATCAAACAAGCGAGCCCAGAAAATGCCTGTTCACTCTTGCTTTAAAGGCTGGCGGGTGGCAGGGAATACAGAAGCCGGCAGAGAGTTCCACACCTTGGCTGTGCGCACAATAAATATGGAAGAAAAGCGCTTAGTACGACAAGACGGTATATAATATTCCACAATATTCCACAACAATATTCCACAACTTTTTCACACAACGCCATCTAGTCTCAAACTAAGCAGAGCTTGTGGTATGGGTACTAGACAACTGATAAACATACATATATATTTCTAAATACATACATATTATAGATAAATTACACCCAGACAAAGAACAAATGACCGTGCTCATCACACAAACATTTGTCCTAGGTGGGAATCGAACCCACGACCTTGCGCATAGCAGTCAGGGCCACTGACCACTATACCAACGGGCCTGTCAATATCGGTAGCGGTATATCTACCAAGTGTGGATGGTATCCTGCGGTGCGTCTGGTAGACCGGTAGTAAAAGGGGGATAAAGGGAATAGGTCGTGGAGCTCCTGCGCACACTCTCCATAGTATAATCTGTAAAAGATAGACAGGCAAGCAACGTTTCGCCGGTGAGCGAGGCTAATTCTTTTTAAATTAAAATATGTGTAATGAAATAATTTTCAAGTTTGTTTAAGTAGGATATAAAAATATAGGAATCATTAAAATATTTAACCTGATATCCGTTTAATTCATTCTTATTTTTATTGGAGGTCAGTGTTTATTTGACACAAGTAAGGGACATTCAGCCAAACAGGAACAGTCAATTAATCCCTCACTAAGTATTTTACAGAATTATTGCACAGTTATAATTAATTTAATATAATTCGACCTATGTGTACCATGAGTCTAATGAAATAATATATGCATGTCAATATTCATTTAAATCAAATTATTTTTTAAGTAGAAAACGTATCGTCGTAGGCTGTATGAATCACATGTCCTTTGCCTTACTGACAGACTGATAGTTTGACATTACTGCATTTTCGATTATTTGTTTACAGTTTACTTGATTCTAGCTTAGCGTAGCGGAATATAATGACGACTGTGGCCATTTTTAAGAACTTTGGTTTTACTTCTACTCACGAAAACTATTTTTGAACACAGAATTAGATTGGATGCGCCTAAACGACGACACGGCATCCTTAACCTAAACTTAACCTATATTTCATAAAAACGTTTGTAACTGACTTCTTCTTAGTTTTATGATAATTACTGAAAATTATACGATTTTTAATAACATTTGGCGTATATTTTATTGTTGTTCATTTCAGGCATTTTTTATATGGCTTATGGGCATTCGCCTTGAGAACTTAATGAATTTAATACCTACACCTTTATAGTGATATTCAGAAGATAGCTATGCATACCATTTATCCATAATATGTAAACCTACGTGTGGTTACGTGACATTTTTGTCTCGTTAAGTTTCATATTCTAGGATACCCTTAGCGGATAGTCGCCTAGTTTGTAAGTTCTATATAAGCCCTGGCTAGAGGCTTAAATTGCTATAGTTAAGGGTAGAGATATAAATTGAAAAAAAAAGCAAATGATTTTTTCACAATCTTGAAAAAAAACTTGGTACTTACCGTCGTTCTAAATTTGGTTTTTTATCAGAAAATGTGAATACGTTAAATACAATAGAATAAAATAAAATTTGAATGGTTTATTTTTATTCAATGATTAAACCAATGAAGTTAGGAAAATACATGTAAGTACTACTATACATGTAAGTCTCACTATCTCAGGCCCTCGGTAGTCTGCAGTCAATTCAAACAAAACATAAACCAAACAAAGATTGAGGAAGTCCCAATCTGTAAATGTAAACTTCAATGAGTATTGCCAGTTATTTTGAGATATTTATTGGATACTATCTTCTGCCCGCAACTTCGTTAGCGTGCGAAAGGCTACCCGCGTAAATCCCGATCCCGGGGGAATTTCGGGATAAAAAATAGCCTGTATATTATTCTAGGATGTCAACTATCAACTTACAAAATTTCATTCAGATCCGTTTGGTAGTTTTTGCGTGAAAGAGTAACAAACATACATCCATCCTCACAAACTATCGCATTAATAAGTAAGTAAGATAAGATAAGATTTAACATGAAATGAACGGTATTTCTTTATTCACCAAAATAAATCTAATATCAGCTCATTTGTAACGATATCCTACACTTTTATTTTAGTAATTTTAAAACCTAATCCAGAAAAAAAAAACTTTTATCATGTTTTTTTACAAAGTTGTTTTTCATCTCAGAAAAAAAAACGTCTTTTTTTTCAAAACTACTTTACAGCTTATGGAGCCCTCCACGGGCAAGTCCAGTTAAGTGTTAAATACCGCAGTGGAAGCGTGCTGGGCCCATAACCTGTTGAGAATATCGAATAGTTCTCTTACCAAGATGTTGTAAGTGTGGGATCCTTTGTTCAAATAAATAACTTCATTCTGTAGTTTCACTGCGTTTTATTTCATTCCCAAAACCCTTTACAAAATTCTAAATTACATTCTATACATGTTTGATAAACTTGGTAAACTGCTCTAAAAACTAAATCATTTATGATCGACCATATACCACTGCTCCGACTACTACTATTTCTTCAACTCTCAATATTTTTTCTTGACTTTTCTTTTCATCTATCTTGTCACATTTAAAAACATTCCTAACAACATTTTGGTTTTAAATGCCATAGACTTAAAAACCTGCCAGTAAACCATAGACATAAAATTCCATAAAACCAATATTACAACATCCCCTCTGAATTTTATGTTTATTGCAATTAGAATAACATCTCCTATTTAACTCCTATCAACTCATTTTTAAAAACCCAACTCAATTAAACCACTACTTCACGTTGCCAGCTATGCAAAGGAGCCCCAATAACACAAACCCTATAAAATTCTACACCAACATCCCCTCTGAATTTTTTACTCTAACCTTCACTAAACCATCACTAAACACACTTCACTTATAAAACTCCCAACTTATCTACTTCGACTCTATATAAAATTATTCAACGCTATCTTCAACACCAACTCCTCGAACTTCAACATCTTCACCACTAACTTCAACTTCAACGTCTTCAATCCTGCCTTCAGAAACCTCAGCATCTTCATCACTAATTTCAGCATTTTCTTCACTGCGAAAATCATCACCAACAACTCCTTTGCATCGCTTTCAAATTTCAACTACTATATCATCTCTATTCCCCTCTGAAAATATTATTTTCATTTGTTTCCAAGCCACATATTGTCTTTCTTGACAACTTTGAATCTTCAAATCATTTTCAATTCTATTTTGAATTATAATTTCTCATGTACTCCAAAGAATTTTTAGACTTTTCTTTCGTCGATCTTCTTACAACATCTGGTTAAATTTGCCCGGGGGCAGCCCATAACCTGTTAAGAATATCATCTTGGAAGCGTCCTGGGCCCATAACCTGTTAAATACCGCAGTGGAAGCGTGCTGGGCCCATAACCTGTTGAGAATATCGAATAGTTCTCTTACCAAGATGTTGTAAGTGTGGGATCCTTTGTTCAAATAAATAACTTCATTCTGTAGTTTCACTGCGTTTTATTTCATTCCCAAAACCCTTTACAAAATTCTAAATTACATTCTATACATGTTTGATAAACTTGGTAAACTGCTCTAAAAACTAAATCATTTATGATCGACCATATACCACTGCTCCGACTACTACTATTTCTTCAACTCTCAATATTTTTTCTTGACTTTTCTTTTCATCTATCTTGTCACATTTAAAAACATTCCTAACAACATTTTGGTTTTGAATGCCATAGACTTAAAAACCTGCCAGTAAACCATAGACATAAAATTCCATAAAACCAATATTACAACATTAAGCACTCAACAACATGACAACTTTATAGGGTAGAGATCTCTATAAATACACAGTTATGTTTTCTAATATCTACGCGAACGAAATTGTGTCCGCAAACAGTGTTATTTTTTCTAATGACGTAACTTGTAACATAATCGATATGAGTGTTTTATCAATTTGATAATTCAATCGAGTGTATGACAATAACTAGGAAGACTCATCAGTTCAGGGAACGTTTTTCCACCAACACATTATTAAGATACACAAAATTTGATTTAAACATATGATTTACTAGGTTCTCCCGCGTGAAACGTTTTTTTTATTCCAGCAAAAAAGTACCCTATGATACTTTCCAGCCCTTCAACTATCTACACATCAATAAATTACTTTAATCTGTCACTCCGTTTTGATGTGAAAGAACGACAGACAAACATAAAAATATACTTTCTCATTTATTATGAACTAGCTTTTGCCCGCGACTTCGTCCGCGTGGAATAGTTACTTTGGGCTAACGTTAAATTTAACCCCGATTTTGAAGCATTCTTCATTGGCGCTCCGCTCCTATTGGCCTTAGCGTAATGATACAATATAGCTGTGCCCGCGACTCCGTCAGCGTAAGTTAATGTATTGGTAATATTGTTTAGATCACGTTCACATGAGGCTTAAGTACCTAGAGAACGCTTCGACCGCGAGACGCGTCGAGCGCGGCGACCGATTCTCAAAAATAATCCTTATAGCATGATTCAGTATTCACGCGCGATGGCTTATTATTATAAGCGTATTTCATGTATAACTTTGGTGTTTCTATACCGATTTATATGATTCCTTTTACGGTTTCGTAGCCGAATGGCAAAAAATGGAATCTTTATAGTTTCGACATGTCTGTCCGTCTGTCTGTCTGTCTGTCTGTCCGTCCGTCCGTCTGTCACAGCAATTTTATTCCGAAACTATTAGGACTATACATGTGAAACTTAATAGGTAGATGTATTCTGTGAACCGCTTTCCGATTTTGAGAAAAAAATTAAAAAATATTTAAAATAAAGGGGGGCTCCCCATACATGGAACTACCTGAAAATATTTTTTTTCATGAAATCGATGCATGTGTGGTATCTATAGACAGTTCTTTAAAAACGACATCGGGGTTTTTAAAACCGTTTTTCCATAAAGTCAATCGTTTAAAAGATATAAGCTTCCAAAGTGGTAAAATGTGTATGTGGCGGACACAACCTCTAACTTCTATAATAACGGAGTGAAAAATCTAAAAAAATATATGTCTGTAGATCTTAATATAAACTTTCAACCAAAATTAGTTTGAACGAAATCAGTTCAGTAGTTTTTGAGATACAGCATATTTTCTAAAACCGCAAATATAACTTTGTAATTCATACAAACACTATGAAAAACAAATTTATTCGGTGTAGTTGTAAAAAATGTAAAAAAGCCAGTTTTAAGAAATTTGTAAGGTTTTTTTTTCAAAACAAATTTATTTGGCGCAGTTGTAAAAAATGTAAATAAGCTAGTTTTAAGAAATTTGTAAGGTTTTTTTTCGTCAAATAAATTTGCATATTATATTATAGTTACTACGGAACCCTTCATGGGCGAGTCTGACTCGCACTTGGCCAATTTTTTTATGGAATAGTTAATAATGTTAACTTTTTCAATTAGGGGTGACTGAGAGTGTTATAAACGTAAGAGTAGACAAATATTATAATCAGAAAGCTTCGAACTGCTAAGCTATCGGGAGTTACACGTGTTATTGTGAGTCAACCATAAAAGTTAGACATATGCTGTCGTGGGATATTTTTTATACAATTTTAGGGAGAACATTTCCGTCATGAAATGATTTGTGTAGCTTTAACCATTAAGGTTGCACACGCGACGGAAGCTTAAAAAATGGAGTAACTTCTCCCGTTTTCCCAACATTTGCCTTCACTGCTCTGCTCCTATTGATTATAGCGTGATGAAAAGTATACTATAACCCGCTCAGGAGTATGAAAAATAATTGTACCAAGTTTCGTTAAAATCCGTCGAGTAGTTTTTGTTTCTATAACGGTTATACAGACAGACAGACAGACAGACAGACAAAAATTTAACTGATTGCATTTTTGGCATGAGTATCGATCCTTAATCACCCCCTGATAGTTATTTTGGAAATATATTTCATGTACAGAATTGACCTCTCTACAGATTTATTATAAGTATAGATTATTTATTAATATTTTATTTGGTATGGTATTTTTATGTTATCTCATTCATGTTGAATTAATTTTATTTATGATATTAATATCATTATCATAAAAAAACATTAAGTAGTGAATTTATAATGTAATATTATGCGTCTGTACGAGACTTTTGACCTGATTTAAACGTATTTTATTTTATTTTTTGCATTGCTGTCCATCCAAAGGTTGCCTATAAGAGATTGCACTGTGCGATTAGACTGCCTGGTGTACACTAGATCTTTGAAATATTGTAAGGTCTATAATAAATACAGTCAAATATATGTAGCATTAGTGAGAGATATTCCTTACTTCTCCCACTCATACTTTAAAGGAAATTCAAAGACTTGTGACTCTTTTTAACTTTCGTTGCGCAAGCATCAATAGATCGCAGTTAGGATCTGTCAGCGCAGAATGAATAGAGGATTTACTTTTTTGACTTTAACTTTTACTTACTACAAACCCACTTTATTCCTTTAGTTGCCCTTACGGTCCAGTTCCGTGGTACCTCGTTAGAACTTTCCGCCAACCCCAGTTTGAACAGAGGAGTTCATAGAATTTTAATTAAATTATCACTTAAGGAACTCAATCTTACGTTCCAAAAAACCAAATTGCCAATACATATACGTCACACTGCTGACAAGCTAAATTGTACATACGCCGCATTTATATTTCTTTTAATAAAAAAAAAACAATGTCCCCATACTACTCGTACCTACTGTTAGTGCTTTTTTCCAAACACCCAGATCCGGAACTTTATGAACGGATTATATTACTGAATGAATTATATTATTTAATTGATCGTTTTCTAGATGACGGAATAGCCCTGATGTATTTTTAAAACATAGATTAAGAAGCTGACTAGAACAGAGCTCATATGATGACGTCATAAAACAACTATGATTTCGGTGCGAGAGAGAGATGGGACTATACTAACAATCCTTCAAATCAAGACCCTTTTCACAATTAAATCATGATGACAATGGCGCTTCATAGTCGTTGGAAAGCGGAACGGAAAAGGCCGTACATCAATATATAATATATATATCATATAGGTATATCAAATAATAGGAACTGTTTAGGTAAAGTTTATTATATTGGGCTGCTCAGTGCTCAAATCGTTAAGGTTGTAAATGAGTGGATGAAGGGATTTTCCGACCAAAGAGTTTGTGTACGAGAGCAAAAGCCGCTCCGTTTACGCGTTAAACCGTCAAAGCCGATAAGATACAGGGAACATCAGCTTTTTATTAAACGGGCCAGTAATCGACGGCCATAAATTTTATGAGAGGATTTCTCACGAATAATGAACGAATTTTCATTACAGTTACGACCTATGAGCTTATTGCATACTTTTGATAGTGATGAGCAGTTTTTTTATGTTATTTTTTTATCGGTTTTAAGTCTTGCCGAAGTATGTATAAATGTAATGTAGGGAGAATGATTATGGATATAATTATGAGAATATGAAAAAATATATAAATAAAAAATGTCAGAATGATGTTTAAAGTTCTTTATCTGACGAGAAACTTTGTTAATAATATTTTTCGGTAGGAAAATGAAAAGTAGTCAAATGACTCCTTCCACTCTTGGTGGAGTGGAAGCTTGTGACAGACTTTTACTGACTAATAACCCATAAACCACCCTGTTATTTCAGTTACCCATACGTTCTGGGGCCGCGGTATCTCTTTAGAACATTCCATGCAACAATGCTGACGGCAACGTACTGACGGCTTTTTTAAGCGCCTGTGGAATAAGACGCGCTGTCTGTTGAACTTGGTATAGTACTTAAATAGTTGAGATTTACACAAACCAAGCCGCTACAAAATGTTTTTAAACAAATTCCTCCTTGCTTGCACTGTTTTTTTTTATGGGCTTCCGTTTGACCGCCATCTCCCCTGATGTTAAGCGATGCCTATTCACTCTTGACTTAAAGACTCCCAGGTTATAGCTATCAGGAAACACAAACTCCTGCAAGAAATTCCACTCCTTAGCTGTACGCACAATGAAACTATTCACAAAACATTTTGTGCGTATGGGTAGGATATCCACTATGTAACAATGGAGCATGGCCGTTTGTCTTGTAGTCCGATGATGGAACGGGCTGGAATTATACCAAATAATTAGATTGTAAAATAAGTACCATGCAATTCACTTCCTTAGTCTAGATATGTTTGAACACTTATCGTTCAACATACTGTCCGTATAATCGACCTACCACTTGTTGCTCAAAATGTCAGTGTGTGGAGATAGCCTTTATGTGTTGGCGCCATCCAAAGCCACGATTAGCGTAAGCCGGGATTAAGATAGCACCAGTATTTTGGTAACAAGAGGTTGGTAACCTGTCGTATCAATTTTGTATTGGAAATAGGTAGGCTCTTGTAGCGCGCGTCATAGGCGGTAAGCGAAGGGTGTTTTCGAATAAAACTTTGCTACTGGTTTTTCTATGTTGACCTAAAAATAGAAGGAAAAACATGGTATTGAAATACAATGTTTCAGAGAAGGCTGAAAATAGAGAATATAATAGACTATTTTTGGTTGTGTAGGCACTCCGATTCCATTGAATTCAACTTTGGGATATTTCGCGAATGAGACGGCTTTTTATATGTATATGTAATGATGTGATAGCTATAACCTGGGGGTCTTTAAGTCAAGAGTGAATAGGTTACTTCTAGGAAGTCGTGCGAGTGCTCTATTGTCGTTCACATCATCACTTACCATCAGGTGGATGGTGGTCAAACGCGAAACTATAATAAATATGAAAAAAAAATGGTCAATGTTTTGCATCAGAATACAATAACTGGTTCTAACAATCACCAAATGACTCTTTCCTTTCTGGGTGGTTCGGAAGGGAGTGTCAAATTTCTACTGACTAAAAACCCATCCGTTTAGTTGCCTTAGCGTTCCGGGGTTGAATATTAAGGAACCAAAGAAGTATTCTTCTCTATAGTTGTTACTCTAAACAGCAGATAAAAATCTATTGACTTTATTTCCATACATGCTACTCCAAAGCTACGGTTGTTTGTTTCCTAAAGCTGTCTAACCCAGCTTACGCGTTTGATTAAAATTCATACGGCCACAACTAAGGGGGCATTAGAGAAGAAAATAAAATAAAAAAATTCAAATCTAAATTGAAAAACTATTTACTTAGCACCCTACCTTAATGTTATTATTGTATTTTTAAGTTAATTAGTTATATAATATATACATAAGTTAAAAATAGATTATAAATTGATCCCACAGTCAAACTGTCTGTTCAGTTTTATGGGACATTGTTGTAAATTATAAAAAATACCTTGTACTTTTTAAATAATAAAATAAAATAAAACCGACTTCCATATCAAAACACTACAAAGCCAAAAATAATTTTAATTTCGGTAGTCGGTGTTATTGGTTTTGTATTTTCTTTTTTTTTCACACCGCCTTCCGAAATTAAAATTATTTTTGGCTTTGTAGTGTTTTGATATGGAAGTCGGTTTTATTTTTTGCAAAAAAGTTTTTATTTTCGTGCTTTTTAGTGGGTCAGTGAATTTTCCAAATCGGTTCGTAAATGACGGAGTTATGCGCGAACAAATAACGCAAGGCAGCGTAAACGAAAAGATTATCAACGTAAACATTTTTTTAGACTTTTGTTGATTTTTCAGAAACGGCTTGTCCGATTTCGATAAAATTTTCATGGGACCATTTGGGAAGTATACCCTTTCTAACAAAATCAGAATTTTTCAAATCGGTTGGCAAACGACGGAGTTATGCGTGGACAAACATAAAAAAAAAAAAATACAAACATCCGAATTGAGAACCTCCTCCTTTTTTAGAAGTCGGTTAATAATAATAACAATGGTCATTGAAATTAAATCTATTTGCATCTGGGTTCCCGGAAAAATGGTTATGTATACAAGTCTCCATACAGATTCGAGAATTACGGAAAATATGGCGAGGTCAGGTGATGTTTAAACAATTTTTTTTAAAGCCGTCCTATGTATGCTCGACATACATAGAATGGAAGTCTTTAAAAAAATTTTGGCCAAGTGCGAGTCGGACTCGCCCATGACGGGCTCCGTAGTAGCAAGCATAGACTAGCGAAAAATAACTTTGTTTTTCATAGTGTTATAGTCATAGATATATATATTTCTATGGTTACTTATGAAATTATCTTTTTTTGGTGGGAGGTAGTTGATAAAGTAACACACATTTTATTTGCTCTGATATAAAAATTTAATTTAATACAAATAAGTAGTTTTTCTACACTATTTTAAATGCATAATACTTTCTGCTATTAATACTACCTGCCAGTTGTGTGTTTCTTTCATTGCACTCTCTAATATTATCACAATCACAAAATAAATTAATGGAGTCACTCAAAGGGTCAATGTCCGACTTAATGGCATAATTTCATGACAGAATGTCAAAATTTGAGCCTGAATTGACCAAATCTTCACCCAGCACTTCACCCAGCAGCAGTTCCGACAGTCTTGCAGCGGAGTATGCTGGTTTCAAGAAGTTTATTCTGGAGTCACTTGGCTGTCTTCAGCATCAAATGGAGGCCCTTGCCAGGGATGTTGATGCGTTGGAGATGAGAGGTCGCCGGAAAATGCTCCTTGTCCTTGGTGTTGCTGAAGTGAGCGACGAGGATACTTCACTGGTAGTTGCTACAGTGTTCCGTGACAAGCTTAAGTTGGACAACTTTTCCATTGCTGCTATTCGTCGGTGTCACAGAATGGGCAGTCGCAGCAGTGCTGGGAAGCCTAGACCTATACTGGTTAAGTTACAGGAGGTGGAAGTTCGTGACAAGATTTGGTTTGCCAAAACCACATTAAAAGGTTCTGGTATAACCTTGTCTGAATTCTTGACGAGATCGCGGCATCAGATCTTCTTGAAGGCGCGTGAGAAGTTCGGCGTCACGAATTGTTGGACCAAGCAGGGACATATCTTTGTACTGGGAGCTGATGGGAGTAAGCATCGGGTCATGAACTGCAGAGAGCTCGCTGCTGTCAATGTGCCTGAGCTTGATGCTGATTCCGATAAGCCAGAGCGCCAACTAGATGTTCGGGTACAGGCCGGGAAGCTAGCCAAAACACCTCCATTGAAGAGGTATAGGAAGCCTGTGAAGAAGTGAATTAACCCTCTCAATGCATCGTTCGGGTAACAGTTTTTCACTATATATTTAACGCTGGTTTACCCTCACAGCTCACTTTGCTTGCTTTTTATAATATTTAACTTCTACCTTACGTTTTTGGTTCAAATATTTTTTTCTCAATTTATTTGCATTCTTCAGTTTTCTGACACTAGACATTATGTCAAGTCAAGTGTCACTGTCATGTCAATGTCGCATTTTGTTTCATGTTTTGTTTTCGTAATTTGTAATATTTTGAGCATTAATTATTTGTAGAAACATATAATATTTATTTCTTAAAACAATGTGCAACTTAGTTTTTTTTTTTTTTCTATATTTATTCTTTCTGGTTTGCTATAAGTGTAAGCTGTGAGTTTGTGCCCAAACGGTGTACTATTATTTGATAAGTTTTTGATTAAGGTTTTGATAAATTGTTATTCTTTTGTTTTCTGTTAACACATAACTGGCGGGTGGACTTAAGTTTTATAAGAAATAACCGTTCATATTTATATATACACACATCAAAAGTGTCTAGGGATCAACATATATTTTTGCAATAACTTTTCTCCTGATTGATATTAATTAAAATTTTCTTTAAGGATTCATCAAATAAAGTGTTTTAGTTTGTCACAGTAACGATAAACCAAGTCACCTTTGCATTAATAAAGAAATTTGCCATTTTCCTAATAAAGGGATTTTTGACATTTGAACCACTAACATTAAAGTTCGAAAAAAAGACTGAAATAACAGTTTTCTTTAAAATTTTATTGGGTAACTTAAACAATTAATAATCCGTGTTTCTACCGCGAACACTAACAACACAAGAACATCGGTTTGGCATACTCAAAATGAGTTCATCCAAATCACGCTGTGGAATGGCCGCCCATGTTCGTTGCAACAACAAAAAAAGGTCTTCTTGCGACTGGATACCCTCCATATTCGGCAGAGCTCTTCTCTGTAGCATATCCCATGCATGCTCAGTCGGGTTCAAGTCTGGCGACTGAGCAGGCCAGAGCAGGACATTGATGTTAGCTGCGGCGAGAGTCTGTCTTACAACTCTTGCGGTGTGCGGTCGTGCATTATCATGCATTAACTGAAATAAGGGACCGATTTGCACTTGTAGAGGAACGATGACGTCAGATACAATCGTCTCAGCATAAATTTGAGCGTTGAGGTTGCCTCTGATCCAAATCAACTCAGTTCTCCCGCCGATCCAAATACCCGCCCATACCATGATGGTTCCACCGCTATAAGGATGGACTTCCTGGCAGGATTTTAATCGCTGTTGGCGTCCAGGGGTTCTCCAGTGTCGTATACGTCTTGTATCCGGTCTCATACCAAAACGAGACTCATCAGAAAAGCACACGAAACGCCATTGTTCTTCTGCCCAATTTCTGTGTTCAAGAGCCCATTGATATCGAATCCTATGATTGTGCATTGCTATAGGTGGTACCCGTAGCGGTCTTCGGGAATGAAGGTTCACTTCATGCAAGCGGTTTCTGACTGTTTGGTCGCTAATTAAGTTCCCTGAAGAGTGATGAAGCCTCACGGCTAACATCATGGCGGTTATTGTTGGAGCTCGTCGAGTTAAGATTTGAATGTATCGGTCTTGTCTCCGTGTGGTGCAGCGATACCGTCCTCCATGGCGCTCAGCCACGGTACCAGTGCTTCGGCAACGTGTCCAAAGTCGACTGATAACACTCTGACTTGTATTCAGAGCTAAAGCCACAGTACGTTGCCGGGAACCAGCTTCTATCATTCCCACGGCTCTGAGCATTTCTTCCCTGCTTAAATGACGTCGCCGCTCCATAATAACGTTGGTTTTAATCAGTAGTAGGGAAACAGTAGCACTAATAATGTCTTCAATGCGTTGTATGTTTTTATAGGGAAAATATTGACAGCTGATTTTCATCTTTTACTCGAATTTGATTAACAGTTCCTGTTTCAAATTATGAAATGCACCAAAAAGGATCCATATAAATTTATAAAATCATAAATTTATTACAAAGCCACATCTCAATCTCAAGAAATCCGCATAAAAATGCTTGATCCCTAGACACTTTTGATGTGTGTACATACATTTATATTTTATTTATCTACCCTTTTATATTATTTATTGTGTTTTTAAATGATTGCTTGTAGCAGTGATGTTGACATATTCGTATCTGCTAGCAGTGACAATGATAGCTTCAGTAGTATCCCGAATCTTGCTGACACTCTTCAGTCTCAATTTTCTGATGTTCCCAAAAATCTGAATGTAGTCCACATTAATGCTCAAAGTATTCCGGCTCATTACCATGATATGCTTGCGAGTTTGGACTGTAAAGACATCCATGCAATTCTTGTTTCCGAATCCTGGCTGAAACCTTGTCTTCCTTCTACATCTTATTCCTTGCCTGGATTCAAACTAATAAGGAATGACCGCACTAGTGCTGGGGGTGGTGGTGTTGCTATATATCTGCGTGCAAATATTCCTTTTTCTATTATTGACATTTCACCGCAGCCACCACCGTCGAATGCTGGCGAGCATCTCTTTTTAGAAGTGGATCTACAACATTTAAAGATTTTGCTGGGTGTCTATTATTGTCCCTCTCTGCGTATCGATTATTTTTCCTCCTTTGAAAGTCTTATAGTCAACCTTATGCCCTCTTACAGGCATACAATCATTATGGGAGACTTTAACACTTGCCTTCTTAAAAATGATTCGCGCTCTTCCTCACTCCAATCTATTTCCCAATCCTGCAACTTGTCTCTCCTTCCATTAAGCGCAACTCACCATTTTCCTAACTGTACTCCTTCACTTCTTGACCTCATTTTTGTTTCTTCCACACAACACGTCGCTAAGCATGGGCAATGTTCAGCCGACGCTTTCTCCTACCATGACTTAATTTTCCTTTCTTACAAAATTCGCCCACCTAAGCCTAAACCTAAAAGTATTCTTCAGCGCAGTTTTGGTGGAATGAATTTGGAAGGTCTTCGGGAAGATGCTAGCAATATTGACTGGTCTGAGCTTGTTCATGCGGAGTCGATTGATGACAAAGTTAACCTCTTTAATACCAATCTGATCAAGCTGTATGATGTTCATGCACATGTTAGGTTAGTCAAGATCAAGCATCTGCCTGCTCCGTGGCTATCAGATGACGTGAAAGGAATTTTGCAAAAAAAGGCAGCAGCAAAGTCTAGATACAAGTGCAGACCTAGCTCCTTAAATCGTGAGAAATACGTTGCTATCCGAAATCGCAGCAACTTGGTTTGTAGGGATGCCCAACGCCGCCACATTCATGAGTCTGTTGAAAACGGTGATCCAGCTAAAGTCTGGAAATTTCTCAGATCAATGGGAATTGGGAAGTCACGTCAAGAGTCTATCCCTAAAGTTATAGATCTTGAATCACTCAATCATCATTTTTCCACCTCTTGTAGTTTCAATGGAGCTGTTAAAGCTAAAACTCTAGATAATCTTTCGTCTCTTCCCACTCCCGATTATTCTCCTTTTGTTTTTAATCAATTTGCTAGTTGTGATGTTAAGAAGAGTATTTTATCAATTACATCAAATGCTGTTGGTAGTGACTGTGTTAGTCGCAAGATGATACTCCCTATACTTGACGAGATCCTTCCTGTCATTCGTCATATCCTAAATTATTCCTTATCCTCTGGTGTCTTTCCATCTCTATGGAAAGAAGTTCAAATAACCCCTCTTCCAAAAAAAAGGAATCCTGTTTCTTTTTCTGAATTCCGTCCTATCTCCATTTTACCGTTCCTCTCCAAAGTCCTAGAACGCCTTATCCATAGCCAGCTTAGTGCTTTCCTCTGCAGAAACAGACTCCTTAATTTTTACCAATCCGGGTTTCGTCCAGGGCATAACACTACCACAGCTCTTGTTAACATTACTGACGATATAAGATCAGGAATGGACTGTGGGAAACTGACGGTCCTTTCCTTACTTGATTTCAGTAATGCTTTTAACACTGTTGATTTTGATGTCTTGCTCGGGATACTGTGCTCTCTTAACATATCTCCAACAGCTATTGATTGGTTTCGTAGTTACCTGTGTGGCCGCCGACAACGTATTTGCATTGAAGGTTCATTGTCTTCATGGTGCAATACTACTGCTGGCGTACCGCAGGGGGGCGTTCTCTCTCCTCTTCTTTTCGCCATATTTATAAATTCAATTTCTAATGAACTTCTCTCATCCTACCACCTTTATGCTGATGATCTACAAATTTATTCACAAGCTCCCGTTGAGGAATTGTCTGAGGCGGTGAAGATAGTGAATAAAGACTTAGCGCGTATTTTCGACTGGAGTTTGGATCATGGTTTGAGGGTTAATCCTGCGAAGACTCAAGTCATTATTGTTGGCAGCCCTAGGCTACGTTCCAAAATTGACTGGACGACCCTTCCCCAAATCGTTTTTGTTGGAGCTGTTATACCTTACTGTGACTCAGTAAGAGACCTTGGTATTTATATTGCTAAGGATTTGTCTTGGGGTCCCCAGTTGCAGGAAGTGAGCCGCAAACTGTTTGCCTCTGCGGGGTCTTTACGCAGATTGCGCAATTTCCTGCCGACTGCCACTAAAACTGCGCTTGCCCAATCTCTTCTTCTCCCTATCCTCGACTATGCTGATGCAAGTTATCCAGATCTCACTGAAGTGCAGTTAGATAAGCTTGAGCGACTCCAAAATTTTTGTATCAGATTCATATTTGGTTTGCGCAAGTATGATCATGTTTCTGAGTTTCGCATTAAACTCAAGTGGCTGCCTATCCGTCTTCGCCGGAATACACATACTTTATCATTACTCTACAGTCTACAGTATTCTTTTCAATCCAACGACTTCCTTTTATCTCAAAGAACGATTTAAGTTCCTTCATGACACACATGGTAGAGATTTGAGATCATCGGAAAATTTGAGACTTTTGATGCCTACACATTCCACTAAATTTTACGACCATTCTTTTACGGTGCAGGCTATTCGGTTGTGGAATGCATTGCCGGTGTCAGTAAGACAAGCACAGTCACTCGCTGCTTTTAAAAGCTCGGTTGACAATCATTTTCTTTCAAATTTATGATTATTTCTTTGTTTTCTCCACACGATGATAAAGAACACATTACATTTATATATTTAATATAATTATGTTTTTTATTTACATATATTACTATTATTATTATTACTTATATATTTAAATTAGTTTTTTTTTTTCTGTTATGAGTATTTGTAGTACACTAATTTAGCCCTCCCCAATTTCAATTAAAGCTTTTAAAGTCCTTCCAAAGGTTGTCTGGAAGATATCGCTCTCAGCGATAAGACCGCCATTGTAACCAAAGTTATAGAAATAAGGTTTTGTAAGTGTGTTCCAATTTTTGGTGTACAATAAAGTATATTCTATCTATCTATCTATTGACATATTATACCTATCAAATAATTTGTGTTTACCTATCGCATGATTAATTTTTTTTTTCTTTATTTCACATGCAACCATATATTTGTACGCCTCTTGTTATAACATAGCGACCTATCTTTATTTTAAGAACTGTATTCACTACCTATGTTACACAAATAAAATTGATTTGATTTGATTTGATATAGTATAATTGACAAAACTATATTTTTGGTTTTTGTAAATGTGCTATATTTCAAAAACTGCCAACTGTATCTCGATCAAACTAATTTTCATTAAGTTTTCATTAAAATCTTCAGTTTGAGGTTAGGAGACACACATTTTACCACCTTTAGGAACCTCAATATCAATTCTAAAGACCTATATACAAGTGTAACAGAATAAACGCAATTCCAGAAAGTAGTTGGTTCAGAATCGGCTTCGAATCGATTTTCGTCATAAAAAATTGGTGTTAAATTTTGACGGAAATATCTTTCATTAAACTTAAAATGGAAACACAATATCATGACCAATTAATACAATCCTTAATTCAAGGAAATGCGCTCGTGTTCGTGTCGGCCACTAAAATTGCATGAGTGTATGCGTCTGCGTAAGGACATTATATGACGCACATACGTTTTGCGTTTAGTAAGGATAACTATTTTATAAAATAAGTCTAGGTTTGGTTTCAATTTATGTATTAACGGATGTCGTTTTAGACTTATAATTTAAAAAATAATGTAAATGGTGCGTCTGAGGTATTGCGCTTAATCTATTACACCTTGTATAATAGACACCACATAAGTAAAAGTTTGATGAAAAAAATTATAGTTCGATAAGTTAATTTTATTTTCGAGAATAGTAATAGTAACTATTTCTGTTTAAAAATATTTATTTACTCATCATAAATTTATATGTTATCTAAAATTATATTAAAAACTAAGGTATGAAAACAACATTGTATCTACATTTGGACTAAGAATTAATAACATACTTGTAGATAGGTATAATATATTAGGTTCGAATGAATAAACAAAGTTTGTGCTTCTTATCGATTATGCTATGTTGTTATAGATATTATGTCACAATTTTTATTAGTAGGTATTTACAGTGTAATACTATTTCTGATAAACATTTGTTACGAAGAGTCTTAGTTTTAGATTTGAGCAGTGTATTTGTGGGAGCCAATATGCCACGGAGATTTTTATATATAGAATTATATAAAAGGTAATCTTTACAACACTTTTTTCTTTTCCTTTTTTTTACTTTTCTTTATCTAGACCACTGTCTTACTCCGATATTTCGGTCCAATGTTAACGTGTGACTGACTAATAAACACAATTACCACGACATGCTATTGCGATCCTGAAACTGCCGTGAAAAAGTGATAGTCCTATAGGTTCTATATATCTCTGTCTCACTCTCACACCAGAACCATTAAGACTTTGGCACGTCATAGTACAGAGGAATGAGATGTCGGGATGGGAACACACACATAGCATCAAAATTGACGCATTTTGAAAATGATGCTTGTAGACCATGTACTTTTCGGATTCAGGATTATTTGGAACAACTCATTCGATCGGTTCGACCTCATTTATTCTAAAAATATAATATAACTGGACATGGATAGATAATTTAGATAACCTATATAGATAAATAGTTTGATAAACCAAACTAAAATAAAAACAACTATTTGAAACATTTGATTACAAACACATCTAAAAGTTAGTTTTGTTAACTCGAGCATTTGTCAATAATCTTAATAATATTCAGTTACAGTAGACTTTGAACCCTATAATTAAGAATATATGGTTTAATTTAGAATAATGACTGTTCTTTGATCCTTCAAATCACCTTATCAGCTGCTATCGTTATCACTGCTATGACGCACGGGTGACAGTAGTGGTTACTAATTTACATGTACCTATTTACTGTAGGCCTCATTAGGTTCAACATTGTGTCATCGATTTCGCCGTGATGAATTTTAAAGAAGGGTTTTCTAGAAGTCATGCGACGATGCAAGGGAATTGATAACACAATATCAGAGTATGGGAGAAGTGTACTTATAGGCTAGCACATAACATAATCAACCTATCAATTTCCCGTTGCTGGAACACGGGCCTTTCCTCTTTGAGAGGGGATAGGCTGTAAGCCACAACGCGTGCCTAGTGCCAAAGCATCAATAGCCTAGGCTAAGTTGTCGGACTTGTGATAAAGAGGTAACATGTTTGAACACCACCCATTAAGCCTGCAATACATGTTGGCCGAGCGTTGTCGAGTGAAGGCCAATACCAACATGTAGACGGTATATTTGCCTTGTCTTGCTATCACTCGGTGTCACTTGCCTAGTTGCCCGAGTGGAGGCCAGCGCCAACGTCTATAGAGCTCATTAGGTGCAACTTGTCTTCGCTCGCCGTTGCTCGTGATCACTTGCATCACTTCGGATCGGTGTCGGTTTTTGGTCACAAATCAAAGGCGCTCGCCTGCGCTCGGCCAACGTGTGGGCAGCTCTACAGACCCTCTTCTACACTGGTCATCTACGTTGGCGTTCGACGAACTTGTCGAAGGTGTGGACATTATTTCTTGCCTTGTACCTATTTGCCAACGCTCACGTTGGCCTACGCTCGGCCAACGTGTATTGAAGGCTTTACACTATTGCCGTGAACCCATTCCAGACACAAGCATATGCAGCTTAGTTGAAAGGGTTAACAAGATTGCTAGTAATGTGAACTCTATCCACATTGCTATGAAATTAATGAAAGAGTGCGGTTTGGTGGACGTCACATGTCAGCATTTTTCGGTCCTAAGAACAAGAAGAACAGGTTTTAGAACAGTTGTGATGATGAAAGTTGTCCCATATAGCGCAAATTCATTTTGAATAAAATTTGGTATATACTCGTAAAATCCTGGAACTTCTATGTTTCACATGATTTGATTCTTTTTAGAAAGTATATGATTTAATTTTTAGAATTAGTATATGATTAAATTTTAAACCAAACAATATTGTCTTCTAAAATCAAGCGTGACAAAAACGAAGATAAAGTTCGAAATTTAATTAGTAAAAATATTACAACGAGATCATAATCATTAATTAACATTTACTATCATGAATCAAATGACGACTCGGCTTGTAATTTAAGAACTCATTTAAAGCGTAGAAACGTTGGCAGGTTGTAATATACATAGCTATTTCTAGTTTGTTTTTTAAACTGTCGCGATCGAAATTTGTTCAGGGATTGGCTTGCTGAGCTGAGTATTATTTTGTGAAATTTCCATAATCAACTTTGCTCGTAAAACGATGTAGGAAGAGACTGACATATCATACGATCGAAAAAGCTGACAGCCATTGCACTATGCCCGTGTGATGAGTATATTATGGGCCATTCCCTCACATGGGGAGGAGAACTGTGTCGAAGCAGTGAAAACGTTATAAGCTAATTATAGTACTCGGAATCGCCATAACTCCGATCTTTTTCCGAAAAGAACCACTACAATTTATCTGATACTAGTACTCACGCGGGGCTTCGCTCCCGTGGATTCTATCACAGTAAAAACATAACTCTCCTTTTTTGCAGTCGCGTAAAAAGTAGCCTATAACCTTACTCAAGCTTCAAACTACTTCCATACCAAATATCATCTAAATCCACCCAGTACTTTCGAAGATTAGCGCGTTCAAGCAAACAAACGAACAAACAAACTTTTCCGCTTTAGAATATTAGTATAGATATCGAGGGTATTCTGAAGAAATAATTGCTCTGGTCTCTTTAAGTTTTGAGTAATATTTTTTTTATTACGAAAGAGTTCGCTCTTGACCCTAATCACACCTGATGGTAAGTGTAAGATGAGGTCTAAGATGGAGAAGAGAAGAGAAGAGAGAGTTCCACACCTTGGCTGTACACACGTTTGGTAGACCGGCTGTAAAAGGGGGCTGAAGGGATTAGGTTGTGGAGTCTTTGCGCATACTCTCCGAAGTACAATCTACAGAAGATCGGCAGGCAAGCAACGTTTCGCCGATGAGCCTGGCTGTGAAACTTGCCTGCCAGCACGTCGTCGCCTATGAGTCTTTTAGCTCTGCGTTCGATCGAGAGTTGCTGAGCCATCCCACAGGTGACTGCAATACTCCATCATACAGGGACGGACGTGTGCTTTATACAAATTTGAAAGCTATCCAATGTGTGAAGTAACGCCTCACTTTTTGTATGAAATCCCAGATTTTTTGCCGCAGTCAGAGCTTTAGACTCAATGGTTTAACCGAAGTTGAGATCAGATGTCAATTACATGCACAAGAGCTCCAGGCGGCCGGTAACTGGTACAGATGCACCTCTGAAAGTAGGAGACAATTCAAATTGGCTCCTTTTAACGGTGAAAAGACAAGCCTATATTTTGGAAGTGTTGAATTTGTCCAGATTGTCATCGCCCCATTGGGAAACGAGATTCACAGTTTAACGAAAGATTAAATAATTAATAGTTTTTTTTTTATAGAAAATGGTTTTATTTTATTATCACTGTAAATTATGTTATATTATTCATTTTGTGTAGTAAGAGATTACCTTTAGAGATTGCTTTTGCTTTTAAATTAAAAATGTTGGCATAATCTGGGTTTTAAATTTAGCACTTATTCTGTTCCATCAAAATACTCTCGATGTATGTACAAAGGAGTAAACAAGTTTATATGTATGTACTTACTTACTGAACGTAAAATTAATCTAGTTGGAATCCTTTGTATATCCTCATACGAGGGCACTCTATGGATATTTCAAAGGGGATCCGATACAAGTGGGGTTATTCAAATAATATGTACTAAAGCGTACCGTAAAATGGGGTGAATAAGGACAAATCCGAAATTCATAAAGAAAATTAAGATGTTTTTTTTACAGAAAATTCGATATGTGGTGATCGAAATAACTGAGTCTTTATGGTATCTTTGACATCAAATATAAAAGTATGCAAGAAGAATTTCAATTTAAGCAAAAAAAGTTAAAATAGTATATATTATAACTCTTTTTGTTTAAATTGAAATTCTTATTGCATAATTTTATATTTTCCTATTCACCCGGAAATTGGGTAACCCCAACGTAACGTAACGGCGATAGATAGATTATTGCACTATGCTTATACCAAATTTCATTCGATTCGGTCCAGTACTTTTCATAACAGAGTGGTTTTGTGTCAAAAATATTGAAATTTCGGGCAATTAAAAAAAAAAACATAATTTCTAAACCATAAGTTTTCGCTTAATTAAAGTATGTTTAAACGATCACTTATGATACTCTCAAGCTGAAAAAATCTTTGGAGCACTGTAAACGGGCCGCCCTATATATGTTCACTAAAATAAAATACATTTATGACTTCGTTTAGGTTTTTCAATTAGATATTTATTTCAAGTTTCATGAGAATCTATTGCAGTTTTTAATATTAAACGATCATACCTCTTATAAGGTTTTGTACTTTTTGAGATATACATGCAAGGCAGATCTGACGAAATAAATACATTGCATTACTGCTTATATTTTCGCTCAATATATAAACACTAAAATAACATGATCAATATATTTAACCTATAGAGTGTAGAACCATATCTAGCTTATAATACTCGCATAAACATACTAACATTATGCTTTTTATTTTCCGAAGGTGCACATATTAAATATGACATTCACTTTTAGGTTAATCGATAGATCAGACACAATTCCAGACTCCGTGCTAATGCTGAGAATTTCGGAAATCGTAAATCCCGATACAACTCACTTTGCAGTCGCGCTTGCGATCACTAAATCAACGAGGCAGTCTAATACTCGCTTATTTATTAAATAAAAAATATCTATACAAAAACATAAAGAAATAAACTAAATTATTACCTAGAATAAATAATTCAAAAAATTGTTTAACTGCTTAGTGTCAACCCTATAAAGCTGTACCTATTCATACAATAGTCGTTCCCATTCACCTCAGTCTCATCCCGATTAACCCCGCTTTCGTTGTGATTCACACCTGAGACGTCCTCATCCACCCTAAAAAAACAGATTTTTCACGTCTTTCTTTTCAATTTAAATAACATTTAGATTAATTAATAACCGAACCTTATATTTTATGAAACACTGTAACAGTCGGAGTCTTGTTTAGGCTATTTTTAAAAGAAGTTTGCTGCTAATTTTACGCAAGTTCAACGTTGTCATAAAAAAGGTCAAATTAATAATCTACTATTATCCCACGAAAAATGGTAAAAGTTGTAACGATTTGGTAACTAATATTGAGCGTCAAAAGTGATTCCGGGTTTTATCCCTATTCACCCCTGGATCCCTATTCCCCCCATTTTACGCTACGTATGTATGTATATGGTTGTAATACTTTGTGAGGGGAGCAAAGCTGAGGGCTGTTTTAATCTTCTAACTTGACAGCAATAAGTTTTGAGTGCAAACAATACAAGCCAAGACTCTATGTAGATAATATGTATATTATTTTGAACTGTCTAAGAGTTTTCAAGGTTGCTTAACTTTTGTAATTATTATAGTATATGAAAGAGCAAGGCTTGACTCGTTTGGACATTAAGAATAAGTAGAAGCGTCAGTAGCCGGTCATTACAATATTGCTGTCATCCAACTCCAGACACAAGCACATTTGTTTTTTTTTACGATCGATAGGACGAGCGAGCCCAGAAGATGTCTATTTACTCTTGCTTTAAAGGCTTAAAGGTCATAAGTGGCACGGAACATAGAAGAAGATATTTAGCTTAAGAGGAGGGGTTAACAAGATTGCTGTAATGTGAATTCAACCCACATCGTTAGTTCCCATAAAGAAAAAGAAAAATGTTGCGGGCAAAACCATCATCACAACTTATCGTAATAATAAATAATGATAAGAAATCATTTATTTGCATAAAACATAGTATAACATTGTGTTAACATAAAAAGATACGAATCAATTTCCTATATTTTGTAATTACTCCGTGTCAATCCGATATTTTTATTTTTTATTGATAATAAGCTCGCGTTTGACTGAATCTTTAAGTCTAGAGTGAATAGTTTACTTCTAGGTAAGCGTGCTTCATCGTCGACCAAATCATTGCTTACCATCAGGTGAGATGGTTGTCAAATGCGAGCCTATTTTCGGTAAAAAAGTTAGTTTATAATTTTACGGAATTTATAATTATACAATGATAAGCACAGTTGGTACGATTTTTGACAGTGACAGCAAAAAAAAAGCAAACTTCATTTATTACATGCACATACAATCAAAAAGTTCACCCGAAAATATAATTCTCAAGACAACTTATTTACGCTATCGAAATTTTTGTAACAATTTACTAAGGAAATTAAAAATATCCTTTGAATCCAGCGAACTTGAGAAGGCTAAAAACAACCCAAAAGCCCTGTGGAAAACAATAAAACAAATAACGAATACCCAACAATCTAAATCTAGTCCATTATAACTGCTTAAAATAGGACACACTCATAAATCTTCAATTAATGAAGTCGGCCATATCTTGAGCAATGCAGGGAAGACCCTGGCAACAAAAATTATTACCGATGGACATGCTTCGTCAATCCTAACTAGTCAACACCCCTCTCAGACTCCGGACCTCACGCAAATCTCTCCTGCAAACTCACTCACAATTTTGGAAGTAGAAGAAGGCGAAATTGAATCCTTAATTTTACAGTTACGGAACGACTGTGCTGTGGGCTGGGATGAAATACCATCGTGGGTGCTGAAATATGGTCGGAAAACACTGACCCCTCTAATTACCTACCTTTTTAATCGTTGCTTACAGGAGGGTGTATTCCCGGAGGCATTTAAAAAAGCTATTGTCCATCCTATTCATAAGGGAGGGAACAGAGACTGTGTTGATAACTATAGACCGATATCAGTATTACCTGCACTGTCCAAGATCCTTGAAAAGATCCTTAATAATTGTTTGCGAAGCTTCCTAGACAAACACCAAATTATCTCAAACAACCAGTACGGTTTCCGTACTAAGCTATCTACGGAAGATGCAGTATTAGACTTTACACAACTGGTAGCCTCAAATCTAGACAAAAAAATAAATGCTTAGGTATTTTTCTGGACCTTTCCAAGGCTTTCGACACGGTTTCTGTTTCCTCTCTTATCTCAAAGTTGGAACGCATAGGAGTGCGTGGAATGCCTCTTGAAATTTTTAAAGATTATCTGAAAAACCGTAAGCAACGCATTAAAATCGAGACGCACCTTAGTGATGAGTTCCCCGTGTCTTACGGTGTGCCCCAAGGGGGTATACTCTCCTCCACGTTATTCCTGATCTACGTGAACGATCTTTGTAGGTTGAGTATACCTAACAGTAATATTTTTGCTTACGCAGATGATACCGCAATACTTGTCGACGGCAGTACATGGGACATGGTTAAGGCAAACGCAGAAGTGGCAATGTCTAGAGTAATGTCGTGGTTAAACTCAAATCTACTTACTCTGAATTTAAAAAAAAACAAGCTATATAGCCTTTTCAATACGGAACAACACAAAACCTCCCCCATCCTTTACATTAACTGCACATTCATGCTCAAACACGTCGACTCAGTGTACTTGCCCTTCACTCACAAGAACAGAGAATGTCAAGTACCTCGGAGTTCAGATAGATGTCGCCCTAAGATGGGACAAACAACTTGACGCCATCACTACTAGAACGTTGCGCCTCATTCACATATTTAAATCACTTAGAGATTCAACCAGGCCAAACACTTTGAAGATGGTTTACTTTGCACTCTGCCAATCAGTCATTGCATATTGCATTACAGCATGGGGGGGTGCTATGAAAACCGGCTTTCTTCGAGTGGAGAGAGCACAAAGAGCCATACTCAAAGTCATGACAAAGAAGCCCTATAAGTATCCAACCACTAAACTATACTCTGACTGCAAAGTGCTAACTGTACGCCAACTCTTCGTGCTACGGTCCACTCTTAGAAAGCACACTAGTCTTCCACTGCCAAAACCGGGAAAACGTACATACATGCCACCAAACACTCAACATCATACGACCTTTGCGAAACATCAGTTTTATATTCTCAGTACTCATGTTTATGCCAAAATTAATAAAGTCTTAAATATAATAACCCTAAATACACATGCTCTCAAAACAAACTTAACTGAGTGGCTTCTACAGAAGGACTACACTTACACGGAGTCTTTACTTACTTATCAAACCTAATGCTCAAGCAAACACGCACACGATTACACACACGCACACATTCACACACACATACACACTCTCATACATATACTCATTGTCAATAATTAGTTCTTAAAAACTTTTCTCTCTTTAATATTTAATCTATAATTATATTTCAACTATTTTTAATTGGTTTCTGTTAATAGAATTATATTATTTATATCCGGTAACACAATTATGTAATTCGCTGACTGACACAGTCCACTTGAGCCAGGTCATTGCTGTATAAATTTTGTATTATATGTATAATTTGCAACTACCTATTAAGATACAGGATAACTCCTAGTTTAAGAGGTAGAATTAAAATGTTTTGTTGTAATATGAACTGTGTAAATAAAAATAAATAAAAAAATAAAATTACTTATGACAAAAAATGTTGATTCTTTCTTAAATATAAGTGTTAAGAAAGTACTAGAAATAGGTACCTACCTATTTTAGGCTTTATGACTCAGATAAATAAAAAGCTTCTAAGTCTTTGAAAAAAATATCAGAGGTGAAACTTCCAACCGTTCTTTTAATCCAACACTCAACATTGTATGAAATCGAGCTCATCTCTCAAAGTTTTCTTATCAGTATTCCGGCCTTCAACACTGAAATTACTCTCGGAAAAAGCCAGTCTGCCAAGTACTAAAAATACCTAGAATTTCATTTGATGGCAGATCTAAGGGCCATGACACCGAGAAAAATAAGCGCTGATACGGCTGTTGCCGAGCTTCCAAAACAGCCCTTTTGCTAAGAAGTAATAATGATATACACATTTCACATTTCTGTGAAGACTAAGCAAACGCCCACAAGCCTTTTCCGCATTTGTTCTTCTACAAAATTTATAGGTCCCAGATTACGTATTATTAAGGCTCGAGGAAAATAATATAATGTAATATTAGGTATGTATCTTACTTTTTAGCCTAAGAAACTTTTCATAGTAACACATCACGGCACACACGCCAACGACTTATTTATCTTCCGAGGCACGTAGGCATCACGGTATGTTAAGATGGTCACCATGGGGGTCATGGGGTCATGACCCCCCCCCCCCTGGGCGTCATGGGGTCATGACCCCCCCCCCCCTGGGCTGGGTCCAGGACCTAGGTGGACCACTAATTAAATTTTTTTAAACTAATATCGGCAGTGGATAGCCAAGTGGCAGCGGAGTCAGGAAATACAAATTATAACTTCTTGTGACTTGACCACGATTATGTGACCCCCCCCCCCCCCCTGGCACCAAAGCTGGATCCGCCCTTGGGTCACACATCAACGGACCGACTGAAGCGTATCAAACGGTTAACAATTTTCAAAGAAGAATTACATACAGTACTACCTCAATACTTTCGGTGTAGCTACAAAAACACCCACTTATGTGAAATACGTGTCGTACGTGTTTCAAAGAAGTGTTTAACCGTTTACGTGTTACATCTACGTCACTAGACTGACTAGGGTGACGTCAGGCCTATACGATACTTTTAACTGTGGCCACTAACATTTACACTATGACACAGATCGTTTTATGATAAGTTTTAAGAGAAAGATTCTATGCAAAACACACAAAAGAACCTTTTATGTCTTTGATTTTGTGGCATGTGTTGTGACAGATAGAATCGCTCCATGTAAATCGATTCTACCAAATCGATTGGTTAATCTGGAAATCGACATCGATATAATTGAGCTAGGCTGATTGTGTGAGTCTGTGCGCCCATCGATTGATCCCAGGGAAGACTCCGGGAGGCTCCAGGGCGACCCCTTTACAGTCTCTTCAGAGAGGAGCCATATTTGGCGTTGCACAGAGAGGGCACCGTAGTGGTCTTTAAGACGTAAAGGGGTCCCTTCTACGCGATAGTGATCACTGGGGTGATTGTAGGGATGTGATATCCCACACTCCCTGTTTTTTTTTCCAAAACTTCAGGCGCCTTTTGAGGTTTCGAATAGCAAAATTAGACATTGTAATCACGAGAGACCAACACTTCATTCCCCTGCTTGACCTGACGGAGCCTGCAGAGATGCTGGCAGCAGTCGAAGGCCACGTTGAAGAGTATTCCCGCAGCCTCCTGACGCAAGTGTGCAAGGGAACACGTGATGGTTTTAGTCAGTTCTAGTCTAATAGATCCGTTCGCCCGCCTCGGGGCAGAGTCAACCAAGAATGTCCAACTTGAGAAAAATAAACTGATTGTAAACAATTTTGTACTAGGGTCTATTATTAAGTACCCATAAGCGGTTAGTTGTAATGAAGATTCCAGAACATCGTTTTGTAATTGGAACACAATGGAATCAAAACATAAAATGGAACTGCGACACACGACACAAATACGATACATTCCATTTTCAAAAAATTACAATCGAGAACCAAAAGTTGTGGTTCGTAAAAGTCTAATTTTATGAAAAATTACGTGTGAAAGTGTAATTTACAACCAATTTGCAAAATATATTTATCATTATCATTATTTGTGGTATTAACGAACATGTTCTAGTGGCTATGAGGTCATAAGAATAGTGCATTGTGCATAGAGAATAGAGTGGCACTTTGTAAAGTTAAAGTAGTCCCATAGTAGCACGCAACTAGCTCGCCACTCAAAGGATTGTTTCCCGCTACAAATTATGTGTATAAACTTTGTTTAGTTCCAAATATATTATTGTTGTTTTAGTTGGACTTGTTTCCAGGTTTTGTAATTAGTGAGACGGTATTTGAGTAATTAAAATTTGGTCTGAAGTGGAACTTTAAATACGTATTTGCTATTGTCCAACCAGCCTGCAGAATATTCTTTTTTAAAGTGAGAGGGATACAATTTGTTGCTATCTGTAATTTATGCAGTGACGGTATCTAATTGATTAAAAATCCCAAGATTTGTATCTTATTACACATTTGTTAATGGAGGAAAATAAGGTATCGTAGGAATAATTATTTGATAGTAAAACTTTATAGCAAAAATAAAACCGACTTCCATCGGTGTTATTGGTTTTGTATTTTCTTTTTTTTTTGACACCGCCTTCCGAAATTAAATTTATTCTTGTAGTGTTTTGATTATATATGGAAGTCGGTTTTTGCGTAAACGTTTTTTTCTTGCTTTTTAGTGGGTCGGTTAGTTACAAAAGCCAAAATGTCAACTACTTATTACCTTTTACAAATATTGCTTTTCCCGATGCAGAGCCGTTATTTTTTGAAGAGCTGGTACTTCACCATCAGCTCTACTTCACCATATGCATTGTAACGAGCATAAAGCATCGCAATCCACGAAATACTTATTATTGAGTAGTTTCGATGGTCATCTGTGGTCTTCATCATCAGTTCCACTTCCCCAAATGGTGCTTTTCGAGAGCAACTGCACAAGGTACTATAAGAAATACCCAAAACGCTATAGGTGTGCCTATAATATTTGAAGAGTTCCCTCGATTTATCTATGATTCCATCATCAGATCCTAACGTGATGACAATGGGACCAACTAGAAAGAATACCCTTCCAAATCTGTCCAGCCGCCATACATAAAAAAAAGTTCAGGACCAATTGAGAACCTCCTTCTTTTTTTTTTAAGTCGGTTAATAACCGCCATTTTTGTGTTTTTATTCCCATCTAATAGATTGAATCGAAATAAAGTAAATAAGCAAACAATAAATGAAGCATTTTATTTCAAATTAAAATAAATAAAGACTTTTGATTCTGGACGGCACGAGGTGGGTCAATGTCCGATTTCAACCATGCCAAAAGACAAAAACTATGAACGTATCGCAGCTATCATTTTAAAATACTATATTTTCAAAGGCAACTAAATTACCTTTGCCTTTTAACAGGTGTACTTGTTTGCTGAGATATTTTACCTTTTTGTATACGTACATAGGTAACTTTAAAAAACTGAGCATATTTATGCTTAACATCAAACTAAGTACAAGCATAACGTTGTTATGTAGAGTCTACATACAAATAGATGTCTCGCAAGCAACTTTAAGTGTTTGAACCCAACTTCAATACAACTTGGTCGCATGTACCCCACTTAGTTGCTAAATTATTCATGTAGTGGAATATCGTAAGCCATTGTATGCCTGTCTGTTTCTAAACTTGGAAGAAACGTGGTTTATGCAAATGCATAAACCATGTTAATGCATTTGCACACAGGAAGTTCATTGTATATTGCATTTATTGATAAAAATTCTACTCATATTCATGTACGAAAGGTTGTACCTATGTATGTATTTATTTGTTCTGCGGAAATTCCCTAAGGAAGGAGCTACTGACAGAAAAGGGTGGGTTTTCAGTCAGTCTTTTTCGCTCCACTTATAGCGGGACGAGTAATTTGCTGATTTACTCCCAAAAAAAGGTTGTGTCTATTTTAGATATTATCAGGTTCGTCCCGAGCTTTGCTCTCGTGAAATGCCTTATTTGAGCAAAAAGATAGTATGTCACGTAGCCTATATCACTCTCTATATTCACCTCGAAATCCGTTGTTAGTTCTCATCAATTCGTTACTCCGATTTATCATAACAGAAGGACAAACAAAGAAACTCGCGTTTATAATAACATTACGTATATGATTGAGGATTTCGTCAAGGTTAAACAACGCTAGCCACGGAGGGTTCATGGTTTGGTGAACATTATTGACAAATCACGACTCATCTGCACGTTGATCTTGAAAGTCTGATTTATATTGCATTTGATTGGCATCGCCAAGATGTTTTCCTGCACGTTTTGTGAGCAGTTGCGATGATCAAAAATGACACAAAGCTATATCATGCCTTTTTTAACAATGGGACAGCATCCAATGTCTGCCTCCCGGTCTGGGCAAAGCGGGAAGGTGTCAGACTTTCAGACTTTTACTGACAAAAACCCCGTGTTCCGTCATTTGTCCATCATGTTCTGAGGCCGCGGTAACTCTCGAACAATTCCGCAAACCCCGGCAAGCAACGGCCCGATATATACCTGCCCACGTTGGAATCCATGACCTGCCTAAATTATGTCTTTAACCACAGGTCAACCACTGCTCTACTCCTGTAAATTTAATTAATATAAATCATATTCTGTATCTACCTTTATAACAGTACGAATTGTTTAAAAGGAAAACATAATTGAAATTTCATTTCAAAGAATATGACGAACAAAGGACTTTTTAAAGATTAATTAATTTATGGAATCAACTTTTGCCTGGCCCGAGCCTGTTACTATTTCAATTAAAAGAGCATTCAGTAACTTTTCATTTAAATAAAGTTATTGTTTGATCTGCTGAGAAGTTCTTTATCCCTTTATGCTATGTATGTGCCAGAGGACGTCCAATTTACGCTGCAATATTAAGTAGATGCTCCCTAGACTTATTCTGCCTGACTTTGTTATTCCCATATTATTTTTATATCCATATAATTCCAGTATCGTGACATGTAGGTGCTTCAAGTCGGACAACTTAGCGAGCCAGGCTTAAGAAGCGCTAGTGTGACGATCTTGACTCATTCCTGATTGTAGCCCGGAGTAGATTGGACACAAGAGCCAGACCTCATAAGATACATGGTATAGGTGAATGACAGACAAACCAATGAGCCGTAAAAACATGAAATATATTAATTAATAAATTTCTGCATGCCAAAAGTTGAAATTAAAAAAAGAATGTAATAAAAATAATGGTAAAAAAAACACGTGAAACGAGAGTGTATCACTCACCCTGAGCGTGTGAGTGTGTGTGCGGTGTGGTTGAGAGAGGTGAGTGGGTGAAGTTGTGTAGTGTAGCATATGTGTCATAAGTCATGTTACCGATCTACTCACACAATCCAAGCGACAATAGCCTAACGGCTAAGGTGTCGGACTTGTGATTGAGAGGTCGCGGGTTCGAACCCTACCCATTATACTATTGCCGTGAACCTACTCCAGACAAAACATATTTAGCTTAGTTGGGTGGGTTAACAAAATTGCTAGTAATGTGAATTGTAACCACATTATTGGCTCTCATAAAAAAAAAAAATCCGTTACTTCATAGTCTAAGGTGCCCTTCCAAATTGGAAGTTGATCAGTCCTTTGAGATGTTTCATCCTCTTTTCGTGACCAATTCTGTTGTACAGCCGTGGGGCAACGAAGTGGCAGTGTTTTCGAGCGAAGACACTAGCCCTTTCAACCGGGCAACTTTCAATGCGCTTGGTAAAAAAGGTAAAAAAGACTTGGAACGGAATAGCGATGGTACATGCGCAGGAATTCAAATAAATAAATCTTGCGAACGCTAAGTACTTTTAGCGTTTTCGTAGGCAACTGTAGTAGGCATCCGGAATCTAAGGGAAAATGCAACAATCTGCTGCCAATAAAAAATAGAAAGCTGGTAATTATATTCCAATCTATCTTTTATCCGCGTGAAAGACCGAATTGATCTTAACAGTATAGTATAGTATATCATAGAATATTGTAGATAAATAGAGATACGGAAAAAACATTATGAAACAATGAAATGAAGAAATCCTAGGGTTATCACTATATATTATATACGTTATTTCAGATATAGAAAATCTATTATGTGTTAGTAACAGAAATACTTATACAACTATATTAGTAACAAAATGAATTAAACAAAATAAATTAACTTTAAAATGTCGTCCCCTCTTAATTCATATATTTTCTCTCAGCACCTATGCTCTCGGGGAGGACCTTTTATTATCATGTCACACCCATTTCACAAGCATGAAATTACTATTCACTTGAAAGCGGTATCCGATAGAAATATCTCTATCAATCTATCAACCAGCTTATGCCAACTATCGGATATCCAGTTGATTTAGATATAGCCTATTTTCAACCGACGACAAAAAAAGGAGGAGGTTATCAAGTCGACGCGTATATTTTTTTTTATGTATGGTCACCGATTACTCGAAGACGGCTGAACCGATTTGGAAAATTCTTTTTTTGTTTGAAAGCGTATACATCGAAATTGGTCCCATTGTCACCAAGTCAGGATCTGATTGGGATCCTGGAGAAATCGAGGGAACTCTTAAAATATTAAAGGCACACCTATAGTAATTTGAGTATTTTTTATAGTAACTTGTGTAGTTGCATTCGAAAAGCACCATTTGTTAAGTGGACCTGATGATAAAGACCACAGATGGCCACTGGAACTACTCAATCTTATATATTGAGTAGGAATAATAAGTATTTCATGTGTTCCGCTTCGATTACTTGAATGTGGTTATTAAGCACAATATGCTCGTCACAATGCATATGGTGAAGTGAAGCTAATGGTGAAGTACCAGGAGAACTCCTCAACAATAAATGGCATAACATTGGGTTTTCCCAATGTTGGGCCGTTAATTGTTGAGGAGTTTAGAAAGAGAAATATTGCTTTTACAATATTTTGTAAATGATTATAAGTAGTTGACATTTAGGCTCTTGTAACTAGGTAAATTAAAAATCGACCAACTAAAAAGAGTGAAATAAAAACTTTTTACCAAAAAATTAAACCGACTCCCAAAAAACACTGCAAAGTGAAAAATAACTTTAATTTCGGAAGTCGGTGCCACAAACGAAAATACAAAACTAAAGACACCGACTACCGAGATTAAAGTTATTTTTCACTTTGCAGTGTTTTTGGGAGTCGGTTTATTTTTTTGGTAAAAAGACTTAAAAAAAATGTGTCAGTGAATTTATAGGACACGTGGACTTATGTACTAACTATTAGACTAGTATGTGCGCAGATGTGCGTGCATTCTCTGTTCCTACTCTCATAGTTTTAGGGAACTCCGACACAACCGGAGAGAGACCAAGAGCAGGGCCAACGGCTTAAAGTGCTTTGTGAGGCACGGGGCTATTAAACTCGGCACACCGCCAATTAAACTCTGGAGGTATTCCTCGAAGCGCTACCATTTTGAAGCGCACCTAATGAAGCGCTTCTTTTTTATTCCTCGGAGCGCACCTTTTAGTAGCGCTCCCGATACCATGTTACCTAACACTAAAAGGAGCGCTCCGAGGAATAAAAAATTGGCCAAGTGCGAGTCGGACTCGCCCATGAAGGGTTCCGCAGTAACTATAATTAATATAACATACTTAATATATTTATTTGAAAAAAAAAAAAAACCTTACAAATTTCTTAAAACTAGCTTATTTACAATTTTTACAACTACGCCAAATAACTTTGTTTTTCATAGTATTTGTATGAATTACAAAGTTATATTTGCGGTTTTTGAAAATATACTGTATCTCAAAAACTGCTAACTCGATCTCGTTCAAACTAATTTTGATTGAAATTTTACATTAAGATCTACAACATATGGTTTTTTTAGATTTTTCACTTCGTTATTATAGAAGTAAGAGGGGGGGGACACACATTTTACCAATTTGGAAGCGTATATCTATTAAACGATTAACTTTATGAAAAAGTCATTTTAGAAACCATAATGTCATTTTTAAATACCTGTCTATAGATACCACACACGTATAGGTTTCATGAAAAAAAATATTTTCAGTTTCAGTTCTATGTATGGGGAGCCCCCTTTATTTTAAATATTTTTTAAATTTTCTCTTAAAATCGGAAAGCGGTTTACAGAATACATCTACCTACCAAGTTTTACATGTATAGTCCTAATAGTTTCGGAATAAAATGGCTGTGACATACGGACGGACGGACAGACAGACAGACGGACAGACATGTCGAAACTATAAGGGTTCCGTTTTTTGCCATTCGGCTACGGAACCCTAAAAAGGAGCGCTTCATTAGGTGCGCTTCAAAATGGTAGCGCTTCGAGGAATACCTACCTCAAACTCTGGGCTACTACTGACAATTTTCTATTAGAAAAACTCAATAGTACTTTTTGCCCAACCCGGGAAACAAGAAGAGGTAGGATGGTAAGCGGTCTCGGTTTCGATTAACAATATATCATATATCAGAAAGTGATCCTTTGATTAGTAAAATCAGAACACTTCCTTTTGGCTTTGCAATATTTGGATAAATATGGAGGGTAGGTAGATAAAATCATACATGATAAATCTCATTCCGTGCCCTAAGGGTAAAACATAAATAACAACTTTGCCTTATTAAGGCCATCCTTTGCGATCAAACAAATTGTACAAACCATAAACTGGAAATCTCTGGAGAGATGTTTATTTCAAAAGCCTTGGGTTATCAGAAAATATTAGCAATAAACTCTTTTATAATATTTTCGACAAAACTAGACTTCAATATAATTGAAATAATTAAAGATTTGGAAGTATGAATGCGGTCTATAGTTTCAGTATCCGGGAAACTACTTGGAATAAATTGGTGGATAATTTTGGTTATCTCAATGTTTCTTAGAAGAAACAAGGCATATAGTAAATAATGTTGCTAAAAATTATAAGTATTTTTAAACTCTGAGAGCAGCAGTCCAAGACAAAAGTAATAGCTCATTGGTAATACTGAATACGTGAATAACGGTGCCTTGATTTGGTGCTAGATAGAATAATAATATAATATAATAATATTCCACAACTTTCACACAACGCCATCTAGTCCCAAACTAAGCAGAGCTTGTGCTATGAGTACTAGACAACTGATAAACATACATATATATTTCTAAATGCATACATATTATAGATAAATTACACCCAGACAAAGAACAAATGATCGTGCTCATCACACAAACATTTGTCCTGGGTGGGAATCGAGCCTACGACCTTGCGCATAGCAGTCAGGGCCACTGACCACTAGACCAACAGGCCTGTCAAAGGCCTGTAAAGAATATAATTTATTGTACACCAAAATTTAAACACACCTATTTAACATTATTTCTTAATTCTATGGTTACAATGGCGGTCTTATCGCTAAAAGCGATATCTTTTAGACTGGGGAAAAGGCTATGTCCCGTGTTTTTCCCAGTATTTTGGGGTCAACTTCCGGTCCAACCGGATGCAGCTGAGTATTAGTGTTTTATACAACGTGTAACAGAATAAACGCAATTCCTGAAAGTAGTTGGTTCAGAACCGGGTAGGGGTAGGGTAGGGTTAGGGTAGGAGTAGGGTAGGGGTAGGGTAGGGGTAGGGTAGGGGTAGGGTAGGGGTAGGGTAGGGGTAGGGTAGGGGTAGGGTAGGGGTAGGGTAGGGGTAGGGTAGGGGTAGGGTAGGGGTAGGGTAGGGGTAGGGTAGGGGTAGGGTAGGGGTAGGGTAGGGGTAGGATAGGGGTAGGGTAGGGGTAGGGTAGGGGTAGGGTAGGGGTAGGGTAGGGGTAGGGTAGGGGTAGGGTAGGGGTAGGGTAGGGGTAGGGTAGGGGTAGGGTAGGGGTAGGGTAGGGGTAGGGTAGGGGTAGGGTAGGGGTAGGGTAGGGGTAGGGTAGGGGTAGGGTAGGGGTAGGGTAGGGGTAGGGTAGGGGTAGGGTAGGGATAGGGTAGGGGTAGGGTAGGGGTAGGGTAGGGGTAGGGTAGGGGTAGGGTAGGGGTAGGTTAGGGGTAGGGTAGGGGTAGGGTAGGTGTAGGGTAGGGGTAGGGTAGGGGTAGGGTAGGGGTAGGGTAGGGTTAGGGTAGGGGTAGGGTAGGGTTAGGGTAGGGGTAGGGTAGGGGTAGGGTAGGGGTAGGGTAGGGGTAGGGTAGGGGTAGGGTAGGGGTAGGGTAGGGGTAGGGTAGGGGTAGGGTAGGGGTAGGGTAGGGGTAGGGTAGGGGTAGTGTAGGGGTAGGGTAGGGGTAGGGTAGGGGTAGGGTAGGGGTAGGGTAGGGGTAGGGTAGGGGTAGGGTAGGGGTAGGGTAGGGGTAGGGTAGGGGTAGGGTAGGGGTAGGGTAGGGGTAGGGTAGGGGTAGGGTAGGGGTAGGGTAGGGGTAGGGTAGGGGTAGGGTAGGGGAAGGGTAGGGGTAGGGTAGGGGTAGGGTAGGGGTAGGGTAGGGGTAGGGTAGAGGTAGGGTAGGGGTAGGGTAGGGGTAGGGTAGGGTTAGGGTAGGGGTAGGGTAGGGGTAGGGTAGGGGTAGGGTAGGGGTAGGGTAGGGGTAGGGTAGGGGCAGGGGAGGGGTAGGGTAGGGGTAGGGTAGGGTAGGGTAGGGGTAGGGTAGGGGTAGGGTAGGGGTAGGGTAGGGTAGGGGTAGGGTATCGGTTGGGTAGGGGTAGGATACCACGCGAACGAAGTCGTGGCGGGTCAGCTAGTAACAAATAGGTGTCAAATTTTGACGGAAATCTCTTTCGTTTATCTTAAAATGGAAACACATGAGTATCATGACAAATTAATACAATCCTTCATTCAAGGAAATGCGCTCGTGTGCGTGTCGGCTACTAACATTGCATGAGTGTATGCGTCTGCGTAAGGATATTGTATGATGCACCTTCGTTTTGCGTTTATTAAGGATAACTATTTTATAAAAAATGTCTAGGTTTGGTTTCAATTTATTAAGTTACGGATGTTGTTTTAGACTTATAATTAAATATTCTAATTAGGGTGTCTTAGGTATCGCGCTTAATCTGTTACACCTTGTAAATGTATGAATGTTTGTTACTCTATGACGCAACAACTACTGAACGGATCTAAATGAAAGTTGGTAAGTAAATAGTTGACATCCTGGAATGAACACATAGACATATTTTTATCCCGTAATTCTCACGGGATCAATTTACGCGGGCAAATCCTCCCACGCGAACGAAGTCGCGCGTAGAATCTGGTACATACATACTATGTGGCATGTCCCAGGCCACATTGGGTCTGCATGAATTACGAAATAATTGTGACTGTCTTACTTTAATTTAGTCTACCTATTCTCAAACATTTTGAAAATAAACGCGCTAGTTAAGCATGTTTAAAAGAATTGCATTTCATTTGTGTTCAAAGACTATTATAACATTTCTAATATTTTTCTGTTCCATTCTATCTGGGTAACTTCCTCTCAAGGCGAAGATTAAACAGTAGACTCTAAACTAATTAACGAGTCTAGCCAGCGATTAGCGCCTGACACAGACTTCTGGCAATTACTGAGATCAGCGACTGTGAACGAACTGGAATGTTGCTCAAAGAGAAGAATATTATGCAAGGTAATCGCTCGACTATTTTTCATCTGCGTAGCCTTTTTTCAACTATACAGGGAAAAGGGTGATTGGTAAAACGATAAATTCCTGGTAAGGGGGAAAATATAATACATTTGCAGCAAATCAGTTCTGGGATACTATGTCCGATAGCTGGATATGTCTGAGTTACTCAATATTTAAGAATTAAAAAAAAAGCCTCTAGGCTTGGATTTTATTTATTATTTTGTATTTTTTTACTAGAAACATATTCAAAAACAAAAAAGCTATAAGACTGCTATTTTTTTAGTGTAGGCAATAACGCAAGTGTTTTTTTAATGAATAAAAGCAGGTTTAAAGGGAATGTAAAACTCGAAAATAACCAGTTTTCAAACATAGTATACCGGGACTGAATTTGAAAATGAAATGTGTTCTACTTAAACCCGTTACTAAAATGTATTGTATTACCAATCACAATGTATTGTATTACCAATCACAATGTATTGTATTACCAATCAAAATGTATTGTATTACCAATCACAATGTATTGTATTACCAATAACAATGTATTGTATTACCAATCACCCTGTATTGGAGTCAGCTTCCAGTTTAACCGGATGCAGCTGACTAACAGTATTCTACATGGAGCATCTACCTATTTGAGCTCCACTACCCAATAACTGAGCAATACTTACGAGTATAATTTAGATAATTTACAGTGACATTAATTATAATTAGATCATTGTATATATCGGCGGAAATGCAATAATTTGTCTATTAAAATAATTGAAATGATTAAAGTTTAATAATTTGATTGTTTTACAAACTATTAATTGATTTTTAAGATGTAAAATTAACGTTTAACATGTTTCAACTTAAAGCATTGTAATTTAAGTAGTTTAATATTTAACTAGAAAATGTGGGTAGGTACATGTGTGACAATCCCTCTATATAAGGCCGCACTGTGAGCGTTAGATTCATTCAGATTCATTCTTGTTCGAGCCGCTGGACAGTGTGGACCTCTCTGTAAAGTCGTTACGCTGTCAGTTCAATAAACGAGTCTCCGGTAACATTAACAAGTGCTTTTATTCGAAAATCAAACCTGAGTGATCACCAAGACAACATTCGTGACGTCGGCTGAGCTGACGTCACACTTTTTAAAAACACATACGACGCCGTCTCTCCGTCATAATTTCGTAATGTTTGTAGCTTTTTTTGTTATCTACACTTAACAAATATTTAATTAAATTTTTATAATATTGATAATTTATTTTAACATTGTTTATATTTAGACTGAATTAATTTAAATCGACAATGTATTATTTAAATAATTTGATTCTTATTTTAGTTGACAATTGTATCATATTCCAATACATCTCCTTAATTACTTTTCTTGTATATTTGTATGCCAAGAAGGCCAAACATGACGGATTTTATTTTCTTATTGTGAACAACCTACATTCCTTGTATGTTTCGACAAATAAATGAATCTTGAATAAAAAAAAAAATACGATATCTCTTGATAAAACTTTTTAACAAAAAATAAAACCGACTTCCCAAAAAAACACTGCAAAGGGAAAAGTAACTTTAATTTCGGTATCGGTGTCTTTGGTCTTGTCCATATTTTAGATTTTGACACCGCCTTCCGAAATTAAAGTTATTTTTCCCTTTGGAGTGTTTTTTTTGGGAAGTCGGTTTTATTTTATGTTAAAAAGTTTTATTTCTCGCTTTTTAGTGGGCCGGTTTGTAATTTACCTACTTACAAAAGCCTAAATATCGCCTTTTATCACCTTTTGCAAAATATTTCTACTCTATAAGCCGAACTGAGAACCTCCTCCTGTTTTTGAAGTCAGTTAAAAATAGAGTCAATTTTTTGCCAACCTCTTACATTTTTTTTAATGAATCCGATGATATAATATACCCAAGATAAGGAATAGAGGCCCAAATTTAATTTTGTATTTACCTTGTTTAAAAAAAGTAAGTTATAATTTACATCTTAGTATGTGTCATTGATATTTTTAAACATGCCAAATTACTTCATGTAGCTTTAAGTATAGTTTCTGTGTAAAACCGCGGACGGACGGACAGACAGAACCTTTTTTTTTAAATCGGTGGCGAACGAGTTGGACTCGCATATCGAAGGTTTTTCTTTATCATTGCTGAGTTTATTCTAGTAGGTAAATATACATTATATTAATGAACCTTAAATTATAAATGAAAAATTCATCAAAAAATATTTTTGGTAATTCCATTTCATTTCCAGCTCATTAAAAACTGGTAAAACACACCTTTTCAGCAGAAAATTCTATACACTTTTCCATGATTAAAATTACTGTTTTTGTAAATTAATTCCGTTGGAGACGATTGATATAAAAGAATTTTAATATAACAGTAAACAGCCAAGAATGTAGGTACATTTAGCTGTGATAAGCGCTGACTATTTAAAGTCCTTCCCAGGATCCTAAAATATTCCAATGCTGAATTTCATCTAAATCGGTTCAGCGGTTTAGGCGTGCAAAAGGTAACAAACAGACAGACAGAGTCACTTTCGCATTTAGAATATTAGTATACATTTGTTATTTATTTACGAGTATTATATACTTTATTGTACACCTTACAGTATTACAATGGATAGAAAAAGTAAAACTAGTGAACAACGGGCGGTCTTATATATGTGAAAGACTGGGCCGTTGTCCACCACAGACCCAGTGCGAATTCGTGAATGGTCACATGTCTTTGGATCTTTGGTCTAGGACATTTCGGTTTTCTCACGAGATTTTCCGTCACTGTTTTGTGAGTAGTGGTGGTGGTGAAAGTTATGGCGTGTAATGAGTGTGCTTGGGTTCGAACCCACGGCGTACAACTTGCAAGCCGTACCTGGACTGCACCGGGACAATGCTCATGAGATATGAGGTTCACGCTCCTAAAGTTATTCTTTCTGCTTACAGTTTCTCCTAATTTGCATACTAGAATTGACAAGTTTCTCAACAGCACGAAAAAGTGAGGACAGAAGTAACATCGGACGTTATCGCTCCGAAGATAGCATTGTCGAGGATATTATAAATTATCTTCAAAAAAATAAAGGTCTTTAACCAGTTCTTCAGTCAGGTAGAAGTTCATACCTAATCGAGCGACAAAAATCGGGCATGAAGCAACGTGAATCAGATCAATCAATACTCGTAGAGAAGATGCTATTCAGGCCTCCTTTCTTTAAACAACGTCCGTAGGCCGGCGCTAACAACGGTTTTTTAATCAATTGCAATTTAAAATGTTGGTTTTAGTGCAGTTTTTTAAGAGATAACATAGAGCCTGTCTCAATTATGATGGATAAGCAATATTATTGTATAGTTTTAATACATGTTTCCAGTTCTAAGACATGCTTAATTATATTGAAAACTTTGGTCATTAAAAAAAAAAAATTTAATAAAAAAAAAATAGTAGACCTGCTTGCCGGCTTGTTGATTCTCCCTATGCATAAATATCTATAACATTTAAATATGTCAAACAAAACATTTAAATAAAGCCTAAGTTACATTATATAACTATAACCATAAACGTCAATACCCTAATGGATAAGGTGTTGGACTCGTGATCGAGAGGTCGTGGGTTCAGACACAAGCATATTTAGCTTAGTTGGAGGGGTTAACAATTGCTAGTAATGTGAATTCTACCCACATTGCTAGTTTTCTTTTTTTTATTAAAAAATAAGATTAAAAACATCATTCTGTTCCCGATACCGCGCATGGTATTGAACAGGGTAAATGATAAATGATCTTTATTTTGCAAATTGGTTATTAAATAACACTTTTACACGTCATTTTTTTTCGTAAATATTAACTAGATGAGGCCGGTGTTTCCTAACTGACTACCTTGAGAAGAAACACCGAAACAAACTCAGGGGTCCGTCTCTTTTAAAGTCCATACAATCTACGCTGGTTTAATTATATGGGAACCTTGTAGGTTTCAGTCTGAGGCGGTCTTTTGAAGAAAGATGCTCACAGATTTGAGTGGGCCTGTCCATACAAGCAAGCTGTGCAAGCATTTGTCAAATGACGTATAGCTCAACTTAGAACAAGGCGCTTAACGATTTGACGAACAATACCAATGTAAGGACCTTTGGGTAGGCTGCAAAAAGCACTCAAACTGCCAGACAATTTATTATGTTTAACTCGAATAAAATAACCTACATAGTGCACATATTCACAATCGTTTATGAGGATTATGTAGATTAGTCTGAAATGGCCTTTTTAGGAAAGACCACACAGATTTGAGTAGACCCGTACCGTCAGTGCAAGCTCTTGTCAGTTAGACTGTAAAGCTCAACTTTGGATTTGGGTGACGGTCCCTGGTCTCACAGGGTTCAAGTTACCTGGTGGTCAGGGCTCCAGAGTGAGGAACCTCTTTACTGGAAGTACTGTATCCTGAATCAAGCCCTTGATGCAGTTGCCTAACGAGAACCTCATCGAGTTTCGCGGCTATCCTGGGCCCGCAGGGTCGAACCAGTTGGTGGTCCCAACAAACCAAATTGGTTCGACATTGTGTTACTTTTAACCCAGAAGTTGACTGGTAGAGAATGACTGGTTGCATTAAGTTCGCCCATGTACCACTATTATACATACAGGTTAAATAAATAAGAATATTTAAGTGCTCCCAAAACTCGCGGCGCAAGTGTGTAAGGGAACGAGAAATGACGATATTACCTTGGTTTGTTCGAAGAACATCCAACAAGAATTAGGGTACGCATACTCAGTAAATGCAAGTAATCATTAAAACAGTAAATAGATTTCAGGATTATGTGCCAAAATAGTAATCGATAACTTGTACGTGCGATGCCACTTCGTCAGTTCAACTTTCAGGTTGCAGATGTTCAACTATATTTATTGTAAGTCTCTTAAATATAGAAAATCCGGTTTATTTATTAGGCTCTGTTATAGGAAGCCAACATCCTGTTTAAGGGAGCATAAGCCTAAGTTTGTGCGACATGGTGTAGTGTCAAAAGTTATGGAGGTACGCTTGGATCGCAAGTGTAGGAGGCGAGGTACATCGATTTTGATCTTGTCAAGAAGGTCTGGAGTTGATGTCATGCCATTAACAATTTTAAAAAGTGTTGTTAAAAAAAACCGGACAAGTGCGAGTCGGACTCGCCCACCGAGGGTTCTGTACCGGAGGACGGTATTTTTTTGTCATTATAAATAAGAATTTATGCGTCGTCAAAAATATATAAAATAAGGTTTGGAATATGCACATCAAGCGCTTTCATATGATACTTCGTTTGAACTAGTAGCTTCAATTATAAATTTTGACCCCCTATAAGACTATATTTTTTATGATTTAATTACAATGTATTGTTTTCAGATTTTCCTTGAACTTGCTCTGTTAAACCATAAGGTATAAACGGCCATTTTTTTTTTTATTTTATTTAAGAAATTTAAAACATTTCCCAAAAAAAAAAAAAATACAGCAATAAATATTAACCTTTTAATGAATATAATTACTGGGTTTGAAAAGAGTTTTGTTTGTAGATAGATAGATAGATATATTCTTTATTGTACACCATAACAGTAAAAACAAATCCAATTGATTAACAAACAGAAAGTCAAACATGACTTATAATTTATTGAAGTTAATTGAAATACGCATAATTATATATTATGTACTATTACAAACCTGCGTAGTGGTCATATTGATAAAATAATCACCGTTTAGATTTTTCAAAGTTGCAATTGCAAAAATAACTGTATGGTTTTTTTTATAGTTATTATACGACTGATTGCTTGTACGAGTACGCACAAAACGTTTAGGGAATATCTTCATTGTGCGTACGACTAAAGAATGGAATTTCCAGCCGGAGTCTGTGTTTCCTGATAGCGTTCTAATTATGTATTTAAGTCAACAGTGAATAGGTTACTTCTAGGTAAGCGTGTTAAATCTTCGATCACATCATCACTTACTATGAGGTGAGATGGTAGTCAAACGCGAGCCTTATATCAATTTAAAAAAATAGGCCAAGTGCGAGTCAGACTCGTCCATGAAGGGTTCCGTAGTAACTACGCCAAAAAACTTTGTTTTTCATAGTGTTTGTATGAATTACAAAGTTATATTTGCGGTTTTAGAAAATATGCTGTATCTCAAAAACGAATGACCCGATCTCATTCAAATTAATTTTGTTTGAAAGTATACATTAAGATCTACAGCATATATCTTTTTTAGATTTTTCACTCCATGATTATAGAAGTTAGAGGGGGGAACACATTTTACCACTTTAGAAGCATATATCTTTTAAACGATTAATTTTATAAAAAAGTGATTTCAAAAAGCTTAATGTCATTTTTAAAGACCTGTCTAAAGATACCACATACGCATAGGTTTCATGAAAAAAAAAATATCAGGTTCAGTACCATGTATAGGCCCCCCCCCTTTATTTAAAATATTTCCTAATTTTTTTTTCTTAAAATAGGAATGCGGTTCACAGAATACATTTACCGACCAAGTTTCGGAATAAAATGGCTGAGACAGACAGACAGACATGACGAAACTATAAGAGTTCCGTTTTTTGCCATTCGGCTACGGAACCCTAAAAACGTATGTTTTTCATACTTTGCTGAATAATCCACTAACCCGCACTGGGCCCTTGGGTGGATTGCGGCTCGTTCCCTTGAAAGGACGCCTGGGTCCCAATAGTGAGAACGTAGACTAATTATGTTAGACGTAGGATAAACTTCCCAATGTCAATAAACGATAGATTTTAATATTTGCAAACTTGGCAACGCTGCTATGCGAAAAGTAAAGTATTTAGAATAAAACTTCTTACATGACGTGGTACAAAATTTATTCACAATTATAAGTAAATTAGTTAGTTTCTATACTTTATAGAGATATTCAATACATATTAAGGCAAATGTAGAGAAAAATGGTGATTTGTACCAGTATCCGATAGATTTGTCCTAATACTCGTCAAACAGTCCCAGTTGTTGTCAACTTTTAATGCTAATATGAACTCTGCTATCTTGAACATAAGGTTTAAGATAAATACGAATTATAAAAGTTGTGACGATAAGTCGTGTCCGTGGCTTACAGACAATAGAGGGTATCAGAGTAGGTAGAAAATAAAAACTAAATAGAGATTCAAAAAATATCATGAGCAGGACACTAATTGACAAAGTCCTATATTGAATGCAAACAACTCACCAGATATCCTCTTGATGTGCAACTGTGTCGCAAAATTGTTCCCCATTTGCGACACATAGCTGTCCTTCTTACTGGACAGTTGGATGCTGAAGCCGTCGGACTCCAGAGAGGCCCTGGGCGCTTTAGCCGCCTGGACGGCCTTGTTACAGACCGGGGTGGGGACCACTTTCGCCAGGGCCGCCTCTTGGGAGCCTGTGCTGTCGCGGCGGCGACTCTTATGGTCAAGCAACATGCTTGGGGTGCAACCCATGTTGGCACTACACTTTGGCACTGACACTCACACTGAACTTTGATAACATTGTTTGATCTGGAACAAGGAGAAAGGAATTATTAGAAATTGAAGTTTGAAGTTGAATGGACGAAGATTAGTTGTAGAGAGTCTGGTGGCAGATGGATGGGTTTTGTTGTACCACTATAGAGTATTACATAAATAAATAAACGGTTATGTTCGAGCATAACGTGAAGTTTTCGCCTTATTAGAAAGCCTACATTCAACTGTGGCTTAAGCGGCCACTGTTGAATGTAGGCTTTATATGATTTATAAGCTTCTATCAATCTGTTACTTTTCCTAGGTTATAAGTGATGGATTACCGACAAATCGGACGCAGCTGAATACCAGGATTTTACATGAAGCAATTAGTAAATCAATCATTTATCTTGTCAAGTCTATCTATTTTATACAGCTTGCAACCCAGGAACTCAGTAACATGGCTTCTCAAGACTGGTATCAAATTGTCTGCCTTACTGACAATCCGTTAAGATTGTCAATGACATAAATGATAGGCTGATCTCGTTACTAAAGTACAGAGGAGACTAGGTGGGCCCAATAACTCATCCACAGATCATCTTCAACAAACGACGATTAACTTGGAAGATAAGTTACCAGCTAGTCTGGTATCCCATAACCTCTCTAAATCGTTAATGGTTACAAGATCTTTTTATTATTCGGGTAACAGTGGGCTAGTTTGTTTACAAGCTTATTCTGGCCCTGAATGAAGATTTTATCGATTCTGAAACCAAACATGAACCTGAAGAAAATTGTAAGACCGACATACGTCCAAAAATATTTATTCGAATGAGCATTGCCTAAAGCTATAAAAGGGTACTATCGGAGATATACATATAAGTCGTAGATGTCCTTGAAAAAAAATTAAGAGACGTAAGTACGGTCCAAGTCTTCACCCTAAAGTAATAAATATCTTTTATCCTATGAAACCCTTATAACGTTCGTCATGAAGTAAGAAAAGAAACTTTTCCTATAAAACATAATGCTATAACCAACTTGTCTTTGTATCAGTTCGAGTGTCTCAATAATTCCGAGCTTACAGCTACTTACCGTAAGTTACGGCAAGTTTTTTAATTATAACTTCTATGTTCTGTGTTCTTTGTTATAATCTGTTTGTTTATTTATTACGACAAAAGGATATGATTTGTATAGTCATAATCATCATCCCATTTTGGCATAACTTGGCGTATCCAAAACTTCTTTATTTTCCTTATTTCTATAGTTGTGCTATATTATTTATTTATTTAAATAGGTTCACCAAAAATTGCTTTCACAAGGTTTATGGCTACTACAATATGTTTAAAAGCAGACTAAAATGTAACAATCACTTAAAGGTAAACTCAGCATGCATTAGTTGTATTTATATCTATACTATAATTATAAATAACATTAATCTATAGAGAATTTAAGTACACGCTACAAGATCTAATGTTAGCTAAATAATCGAATCAACCCTTTAACACTAATATTAATAATATTGACTACTCCATGTCGATATACTTATCAAACTAAACACAGTATGTATGTATGTATGTCGGGCAGGTGTCCGCAACTCCACGACCATGCGCGTATTTTGCGTGAGGGGTAAGATTTCTCTTCACTCAATCCATGCCAGTTCCTCCAGGAAGGCGAGCAACGCCCTTGTTTTGCTTACCATTTCTCGGAGGGTACCTGGGTTGCCGAAGTATTTAGTCCTGTAATCCGCTACTACAGGGCAGCTTAGTAGCAGGTGTGCTGCTGTTTCGTCCTCCTCCATGCAGGCTCTGCAGAGTGGGCTGTCTGTGACTCCTATTAAATAGAGGTGTTTATTAAATGATCCATGACCGGTTAGGGCGGCTGTCACCAGCCGCATTTGCGGTTTAGATAGTCTAAGGACCTGTTTCGACAAGCGGCCATCAAGGGTCGGGAGAGCCTCTTTGGCCTGCCTGCACTCACCATGGTCCACCCATAGTTTGTGGTGTAGGTCTCTGGTGCGTTTCCTTACCAGGTGACGCAGATAACCGAAGGGGAGTGGTGCAATGGGTTCGGGTCCCATAATCGCCATACTCGACGCCCTTCTAGCGAGTTCGTCCGCTGCATCGTTGCCTCGGGAGTCGCTGTGTCCTTTGATCCATTGAATGGTTATATTGTTGTGTCTACCAACCTGGTTAAGGAGATTGTGACACTCCAAGATCAGCCCGGAGTTAACTATGTGGCTGTTCAGTGCTTGCAGGACCGCCACAACACAGTATATTATAACTATATATTATTTCAGTCAAGTATAGAATACAAATAAGCAAATAAAGGTATTATGACTGTGATATTAAACATTTCAGGTGAAAAAGCCTTTAAAAATGTCTCAAATCTATATACCTATATTTAGTAATAAAATAAAATATTGAATTAAAAAATTGACTAAAAGTTACCTCAAAAATAATATAATATAGAAATTTTCTCCTTGGTACGCCTAAATACTAAGTTAGAAAAATATTCGAACAGAATCTGCTCGCAAGTTATTGTGTCGCTATATGCATCTGCCTACCGCCGTGTCCTCGTGGAGGCGATCGGCGGCGGCGGCGACCTCTCGCGCCCGGCCTTGGTTCAGATCATGGTGCGGAGCGAGACGGAATAGGATGCAGTCGCCTCCTTCTGCGAAGCAGTCATGCTAGCAAAGGAGGAAGCAGAACGCGTGAGGGAGAGACAACTTTCTTCCTCACGCACCAGCCGCCGTGGGAGACGCCACGGGTGCCGGGGATCGCGTGACGATCTCCAGAACACATTGAGGTAATATGTACTAGTACGTAGTACATATTACCTCAATGCTTAAACATAGTGTATTACATTCTCTTTGAATATCTTTGTTAGCGACTATTAGAGAAGGATTTATCTATATTGGGATTTGGGAATCGACATTGGTATAACGACATTAAATGTCGTTTCTTTGTTTTACAGGTAAGCAGGGTTTTATTACAAAAAACTCTTATTAACCGACTTCAAAAAAAAGGAAGTTTACAATTCGTCTTGAGCTTTTTTTTATGTATGTATGTTACCTCATAATTCGGAGATGGCTGGACCGATTTGGAAGTTTCTTTTTTTGTTTGAAAGGGTATATTTTCTAGTTGGTCTCATTGTCGTCACGTTTGGATTTGATGATGGGATCATGGAGAAATCGAGGGAACTCTTCAAATATTATAGGCAGACCTATAGCGTTTTGGGTATTTCTTATAGTACCTTGTGCAGTTGCTCTCGAAAAGCACCATTTGAGGAAGTGGAACTGATGATGAAGACCCCAGATGGCCACCGAAACTACTCAATAATAAGTATTTCGTTGATTGCGATTAGCTTACTTGAATATGGATGTTAAGAACTTTATGCTCATCACAATGCATATGGTGAAGTAGAGCTGATGGTGATGTACCAGGAGAACTCCTCAAAAATTAACGGCTCTGCACCGGGAAAAGCAATATTTAGTAAAAGGTGATAAGTAGTTGACATTTTGGCTTTTGTAACTAGATAAATTACAAACCGACCCACTAAAAAGCGCGAAAAAAAACTTATTAGCAAAAAATAGAACCGACTTCCATATAAAAACACTACAAAGGCAAAAATAACTTTAATTTCGGAAGGCGGTGTCTTTAATTTTGTATATATTTTCATTTTTGACACCGCCTTCCGAAATTAAAGTTATTTTTGCCTTTGTAGTGTTTTTATATGGAAGTCGGTTCTATTTTATGCTAAAAAGTTTTTTTTATGGTAATGTTAGGTATACTTAATAAATCTTTGTTTTACAGAGAAACTCAATTGTGTTTGATTGACCGTGTCGCCCACATCACAGAAACTTTGGAAAATTATCTATGTATTCTCAAAATCTTCTATGTAATTCTTATTGTTAAAGTAAATTCTTGTGAACTAACAAAAGACATAGAAAGGTCCTTGATGAAGGATCTAAGATCTCATTTAGAAGTAACATGTCGGGACATGTCTAGCTTTTGGGGCTTAGCAATTTTCTGTTTGCGGAGCTTATATATCTCCTTGGCAACAAAATCGCTGAAGGAGGAGACTAGATTATTTTGCCTTTTATAAAGATATTTATCTTGGAATGTACAAATTTATTTATACTTCGTTCAATTGTTTTTCAGGCGTCTTCTTAAGGGCTAACAGCTTAGGTTGTTTTTAAAGGCTCGGGATGTCATAGCGCTGGTTATAAACTTTAGCCTACTACTAATAAACTAATCTTGAACTTAAGATCTTTAACCCACACTTTGCCTGACCTGAGAATCAAACTTAGAATCTCACGCTCAGAAGTCACGGGTTATGACCACTGGACCATAGATGTAGTTAAAAAAAATGTGTGACAATAGTATCAAATATCTAAACAGTCTGGCATTTATAAATTAGTTCTCTTATTGAGTCTTCTTGCGCACTCATAGTATTAATAGCCTTTATCGCGGGACTAGGTCTAGCGGGGGCTAGTTTTCATATACGAATTATATTATAGCCTTCGCAAGTTCTAAACCTGTTACTTGTCGGTTCTTATTTTATTACTCCGAAAATTTGTCTTGCTGGTAGAAACTAACCATCGAACATAATAATTCGTATATGAGAACTAGCCAGGTCAAACCTTAGGCTACAATATGTTCTCCTAAGTTATAAGAATAAATGATATTTTATGTTGTTATAAATAAATTTCAGGACTGAGCATTGAACTTGGCACCCATTTAGATTTCACTTCTTTTGTTGTTGAAGTCAACAACCAAGGCATATATCATAATATTGAACTTGGCTCTCATTACACATTTATGTTTTTGATGGGTTTATAGTACAATAAAACTTTATACAAACTATTTAAAATTACGATATAATAAACATATTTATACATTTGCACTATATTTGAATATAGAATTAAATATTAAGAGCCGCACGGGCCGATCTTTCAGATTAAGCAACGCTTGACGACCTTGGTCCATGAATAGGTTACCATCGTAAAGCCTGCAATACACGTTGGCCGAGCGTAGGCCAACGCGAGCGTTAGCAAATAGGTACAAGGCAAGAAATAATGTCCACACGTTCGACAAGTTCGTCGAACGCCAATGCAGACGACCAGTGTAGAAGAGGGTCTGTAGAGCTGCCCCCACGTTGGCCGAGCGCAGGCGAGGGCCTTTGATTTGTGACCAAAAACCGACACCGATCCGAAGTGAGGCAAGTGATCATGAGCAACGGCGAGCGAAGACAAGTTGCACCAAATGAGCTCTATACACGTTGGCGTTGGTATACACGGCCAACTAGGCAAGTGACACCGAGCGATAGCAAGACAAGGCAAATATACCGTCTACATGTTGGTATTGGCCTTCACTCGACAACGCTCGGCCAACATGTATTGCAGGCTTCCTTCGTGCCGTGAAAGCACGTTCACTCGTTGGTCCCGGCTGTCAATTAGTACATCTTTCATAGTTGTTATGGGTAATAAGAAGTCAGAAAATCTGACACGAGTCTTTGAAATGAAATGAAATGAAATGAATTCATATTTATTTTGTAAATCTATACTAATATCATAAATGTGAAAGTAACTCTGTCTGTCTGTGTGTTACCTTTTCATGCCTAAACCGCTGAACTGATTTAGAGGAAATTTGGCATGAGAATAGTTTAGGACCCTGGTAAGGACATAGGATAGTTTTTATCCCGAAATTTTTACGGGATTGGGATTTAAGCGGGAAACCCCTCTCACACGAACGAAGTCGTGGGCTAGTTGGTTATAAATAACGCTTTTACACGTCATGTTCTTTTGCGTGTTAAGTTTAGTTTAGCTAGATGAGGCCGGTGTTTCCTAACTGACTACTCTGAGAAGAAACAACGAAACAACTCAGAGGTCAACGTCTCTTTTAAAGTCCATACAATTTGTGTTGGTCCAATCATATGAAAAACATGTAGGTTCATATCTGTGGTGCTCTTTGAGGAAATAACCACACAGATTTGAGCGGACCTGTCTAGACAGTGCAAGAATTTGTCAGTTATCGTGTAGCTCAACTTAGAACTTAAGGAGCTCAACGATCTGACGAACAATATCAATGTAAGGACATTTGGGTAGGCCACACAAGTACTCAAACTGCTTGACATCATTAAATAACCCATACGCACTAAACGTTTTGGGAATACTTTCATTGTGCGTACGGCTAAGGAGTGGAATTCCCTGCCGGAGTCTGTGTTTCCCCGATAGCTATAACCTAGGGGTCTTTAAGTCAAAAGTGAATAGGTTACTTTTAGGTAAACGTGCTCCATCTTCGACCACATCATCACTTACCATCAGTGAGATGGTGGTCAAACGCGAACTTATTATTTATTAAAAAAAAAATGGTTTAAGTAACACAAAGAAGAAACAATAACCTACATTTCTAAGGGGTAAGGTGTTACTCAGCTATAACTGGGTTGTGGAGGTCAAATAGGTATTCACTTCATATAACATTAATAATAATATTCCACAACTTTAACACAACGCCATCTAGTCTCAAACTAAGCAGACCTTGTGCTATGAGTACTAGACAACTGATAAACATACATATATATTTCTAAATACATACATATTATACATAAATTACACCCAGACAAAGAACAAATGATCGTGCTCATCACACAAACATTTGTCCTGGGTGAAAATCGAACCCACGACCTTACGCATGGCAGTCAGGGCAACTGACCACTAGACCAACAGGCCTGTCAAAATATAAAATACTAGTACCTACTCAGCTCAGATGCATTTGTTTAAACTGGAAATCGACCCCAACAAAGTTGGGAAAATACTAATAAAGTGATGATGTTGATGTATTCTTAAATAGGTCGATGTATATCTATATATACAACGTGTAACGGAAACCCTATATCTATCCAAAAGGGCTAAATACAACATCTGGTATGGAGTCTCTATGCACAGTTTCAGCTAAAAATAAGTGACTCAAAAAATTGATACCAAATTATCGGTTTCATATGTTTCTTGACTACCAATCATAACAAACGTGTCACAGCACTACAAGGGTCAAAAAAATTTCACGTCACTTGCCAATAAAATTATAATTCTGTTCGTTCTTCTTAATTTGAAAATTTCGGTGTCTGGTATCAATGTATTCAAATTTCTATTTATTATATTTCAAAGTTCAACACGTGTTGACATAGGATTACAAAACCCTTGCCATATCGTTTGTTATCATCCAAAGAAGCCGTGCACTTGGCATACCAAGTGCACGGCACACGGTGTAATGTGAAGGGTATATACATATATATACCCTTCACATTACACGTTGTATAAAAGAAAGTCGTGTTAGTTACACTATTTATAACTCAAGAATGGTTGAACCGATTTGGCTGAAAATTGGTCGGGAGGTAGCTTAGAACCAGGAGACGGACATAGGATATCCCGAAATTCCCATGGGATCGGGATTTACGCGGGAAAAACCTCCCACGCGAACAAATTCGCTGGCAAAAGCTAGTTAACAATATAAATAAATGTTTGTTAGTAATTGTCACTTCTGCAGCCTATCCTAAATTATTCCATTTGCTTCAATCTTAATTGTATACCCGGAAATACAAACAACAAATAATTTCTCAAACGATTATTCACAAAATTATTCCCTAACTTCCTTCACAACATTACGTCGCAAAGTTTTAATGAAATTAAACATCATAATAGGGTCAAAACATCACAAAGAAAAATGTTTTTTTTTTTTACGTAATTGATGTAACAATTTTATTTGTAAGGTTACGTAATATCGCCGGGGGCCGGTTGAAACTGACCGCTTTTCTGGAAAATCCTGCCCTTTAGCAGTACAGTACGGATTCCTTTTAAAGCGTTCTGTACATAAAATAAAAATTAAGATGGAAAATGTTTAAAATGGATACTGGCGTCGTACCCTAGTTTTGTACAAGAGATTTTAAGATGAATCTAATAAGATTATTAGAATAACTAGTGTAATTCTAGTCTATATTTCGTTTTTAGCGATAAGACCACTCATTGTATCATTTTTAGTTGTTAAGTTCTTATTTGTTAATGTTTTGATGTAAAATAGATGATCAAACGAACTTACCTGTGTGAAGTTCGATCATTATTATACGAAGTGCTTCGTTCGAAGATATATTTACCATGCAGCTTTCTCGAGTCACTCGGCAACTGTACGCAATTTTCAGAGCTAAAACTAAACAGAAGTGTTAGTGTGCGTTATCTGTGTCCTTACGCGAACTGTCATTCTTTTTAGATTCTTGCAAGGTTATCTCAATTTTACCTGGGGTGAGGTGGGTAGGGAACATATATCTTCGAACGAAGCACTTCGTATAATAATGATCGAACTTCACACAGGTAAGTTCGTTTGATCATCTATTATACTGCGTGCTTCGTTCTCGATATATTTACCATGCAGATGTTTAGAGATATGGTAAAGTTGAGAATTGAGATTACCCTGACTCCTTGTCCTTTAAAATAAATATATTTAAGTTTTCAAATCAAAATTGTTTTATTCATAAACATCTTAAATTTAATTAACAATCAGTCATCGTGTTATTAATCAATTAATCAGCCTTATCTGGTATATAATCATCTGCTTTTTTTTTTTTTACAAATTAATAATGGCATGCTTAAGATCACAATGTCCATAGAGACAATGGTGTAAGCTAAAATATATATATATTATTATTATGCATTAAGCACAGCATGGGCAAATTCTCCTGAATTCAGAATTGGCCGGTTATAAAATTTCGCAAATGTTAATGAGTTATTTGTCCAACTGGCAGTCTGTCTAATTACATATAATGAAATTCCTTTTGACCTAGCCTTGGATATAGAGGCGTGTCGTGTACTATGGCCTGAGAAGACATACGTATCAATACCGCAGTCTGAGAGCGTATTCTTAATCCATCTACCAATAGTAGAAGCCGAAACCAGTTTATGGGGTTTTTTAACAGACTCCAAAAAAAAAGGAGGAGGTTCTCAATTCGTCTTGAACTTTTTTTTTTTTTTTTTTAAGTGATAAAAACATGTAATCATTATGACCTCCTATCTCTCTAGTAAATCTCATGTAATCACACAGTGTTTTGGCTGGACAAATCTCAGTTTTTTTTTTTTCAAAAAAGGGTAGGAAAAGATTAGGCTGGGTTCTTCCCGCAGCCGAAGTTTTAGTTTTATCAGTAATGGCAATATTGACACAACTTTCACTCTGTGTTATATTGGATATTTTTATTAAAGCTAAGGTTAATGCCTGTTGAGCTGTGCTTAGTGCAAGCAAAACCACCAGTTTCTTTGATATACATTCAAAACTTAATGTCATTTTGGGGGTCCAGTTGCATAATACGCTTAGAACATTATTTGGGTCCCATGTACTTTGGTATTTTGCTAATGGCGGTTTCGACTTATAGAATCCTTTGAAGAGCCTCTTAATACGATCATCCTCCCCAATTTTAGAGCCTATTATCAAAGATAGAGCTGACTTATGAGGGTTTAGGGTCCCATAGGCAGCTCCAGAGTCAAATAATTTTGTTAGGAAATACATAACAAATGGTATAGATGGAGTGAATGTGTTTATACCATGTTCCTGACAGAAGGTCCACCAAACAGTATATGTAACATTATATTGTTTTAATGTATTATGTGAAAGGGATACAAACATGACATCTATTATTGATGTTGGGGGAATAGCTCCTTTCAGCCAAGCTTGCCTGATAACATTCCTGCAATCAAGGTAAGTTGATGGTGAAGAGGGTGATGGTCTCTAAAAGGAGAATATAAAAGATATTTTTGAGGTTTGTAATATATAAGCTTTGAGACAAAAATAGTCTGCATTAAGGGATACCAAGGTTGTGATGGCCAGTGGGGCATGATCATAATACCTGTTGCCTTCTCATTTTTTATTTTTTGTAAACATTTTTATATTAAACTGAATGGAGGAAAGGCATAAAGGAGATATTCCGTCCAACACAAGGTAAAAGAATCAATGTTCCTTGCTTCTGGATCTGGTTTCCAGGAAACATAAGAAATACATTTAGAATTAGTGCGGGATGCAAATAAATCTATTTCAGGTTCACCCAGCACAGATACAATTTGTTGAAATGCCAGTGTTTAACTCCCATTCTCTATCTGGATTGATTTTATGCGACTCTTCATCAGCCTCTTTATTTTCACTAAACTTAATGTAGGAGGCAACTAGCCAAATATGTCTCTTTTCACACCACTGCCATATAGACCTGGCCAAGTTACTTACATGAGGGAACTGAATACCACCCATTCTGTTTACATAAGCTATGGCAGTCTTATTATCTACATGCAATAGAATGTTAAGGTATTGCTTGTCCTTTACAAAAACTTTTAATGCCATAAATAGTGCCAGTAATTCCAAATAGTTTATATGGTATGTTTTCTCATATTCACTCCAAAAGCCATGTGCTCTTTTGTTTTTATAAACAGCTCCCCATCCAGACAGGGACGCATCAGTGAACAGTTCAATATCATGTTTATGATGAGCATGTAAAACAGTATGTAAAAGTATTCTACTAATGCTATTACATACTGAATATACTGGTGGAATGTTAATATTAGTACTATTCGTACTAATATTAACATTCCACCATTGCAGATCTAATTTTATATCTGAATGTAAGTATATTTTCACATCATAATAATTGTCATTGTTTTTAACTAAATATTTGTACTTGTGATGTTCAAAAAATGTTGTGTAAAGCCAACCATATGTGGTAGCTGGGCAGGCTGCAATTAGTATTCCAATTAATTTTGCCAGATCTCTTATAAGACAGCTATCCAGGTCTAAGTACTTCTGAACTAATTTTTTACTTTGTTTATGGGCAATTGTAATGACATATTTTTTGTATCAAATACAAAACCTAGAAATTTGCAAGACTGTGATGGTATTATTATACTTTTATTAAAATTTATAACAAATCCCAAGCGCTTCAAGAGAGCTATTGTTTCTTGAACATTTTGTAAACATGATTGATAACTAGATCCTATACAAAGTAGATAATCTAGGTATTGAACTGACCTGTAACCCTTTTATTTTAGATGTGTCACTACAACCTTCATAATCTTTGTGAAAATATTAGGTGCAGAACACACGCCATAAGGGAGGGCCTTAATTCATATAATAATCTATCTTATTGAAAACGTAGGTATTTTCTACACTGTGGATTTATATTTACTAATAAATATGACTCTTTTAAATCTATTTTCGCCATGGGCGATTGCCTGGAGAAAGTAAAGCTATTGCTGTCCTATGGTCCTCCATTTTAAAATGGGATGTTTCTACATATTTATTCAATGACTTTAAGTTTAGTATGAATCCTTTTGTACCAATATGCTTTGGAATCAAAAATATAGGGGAGATAAACTGGTCTTTACATGGCATGCAAGGGAATATAGCTCCCTATTTTAATAAATTGCTGATAGCAGTATGCATATCAGTATATTCTTCAGCAGGTATTACTGAACGGGGGAGTGTCATTGAATTCTGTTAAAGTTTCTTTACAAAGGTAACTGAATATCCTTTGATATAATTAAGTACAGATTCATCTTTGCAAATTTTGTTCCAGCAAAATAAAAAATGAGTCAGTCTTCCAGCATGACTTACCTCTATGTACAAGCAGGAGGTTTCTCCTGTGAGGCTTTAGTTTTCTTGGTAGTGGACTGATAATAGTGGCCGTGATGTTTCCAGGCCTGTACAGAAAACTGGTTCCTTTTGGGTCCATAACTGATGTCCTCTGATTGTAGCGAGGAGGACCTTGCAAGTTTCTCTTATGATTTGCTGTATTCTTGTATTAGATGAATGTAGGTTTCTTGATAGACTGACCACTTTGTTGGCATATTTTCAAAACTTTGATCTTGTCACTAAGATTAACTACATATATATACTCGTCTCTATCAACATCTTTGATAGTACTATAAAAAAAAATTGTCTACAACAGGGAAAATTAAGTTTCTTCTTGACTTAGTCTGTACAAAATGTAGATCCGTCAAGATCCTTCCAGCATCACTAAGTAGTGACATCAGTTTCAATCTGTCCACTGTATCATTATTTATCAATAATGATATTGCATTACTGACTATAGACAGTCCAATGCCTAGCTGGTTTTGTTCCAACTCTATCTTTATGTCTCTTCCGACAGTTTTTCAAAATATTGCTCCAAATACGAGCCAAAAGGCAGGACCATATGCAGGTTTATCTGGCATGAGATCACCCAGTGCTAAAAGTACCTCCAAAATCATTGTAGGTATTGCTGAGGTAGGCTCAGGATTCACCACAGGAGTTGAGTTGGAATTTTCTACAATCAGAAGTCCAGGTTCTTCTGGGACCAGATCTGTCATAGGTCCTGGTGACATATCTCGTGGTAATGTTTCAATGATTTTGACCTCGTTCGAAGTGTTATCAGTATTATAATCTGAAAAACGAAAACCATAGGTACCACTGGAAATTTGTACTAGCGATTGCTAAAAAACTGCTTATTGAAGCCTCACGGACTTCACATAAGTCTAAAGATCTCGTCCGTATATCTCGTATACGACCCGCATCTAGGGATCTCGTCCGTATATCTCGTATACGACCCGAGTCCAGTGGGAACGTCGATGTATCTCGTACACCACCCGTCCCTTCCGGTACTAAGGTTATGAAAAGACCTTGTGGCTTTTACTGCTATGCAAGCCAGTAGCCGTACCGGTATAATAGCAATCACAAGACAACCTTTTGTTACCTGGAATATTAGAACTTGAAGTATCACTTCCACTTTTATAGTCATCTCGACGACGACAACGACGCTTCAGTTTTTGTTCAATTTTTCTTATTTTCTTTTTGTAGTATTGTATATCTTTTTCTTCGTGGCGCCTTATAGGCATAGTTGTGGTCTAATGTACACAATTTTAACTTCTTAACACTCAAATTTACACCAATAATTCGTAGAACACAGTATCAGTTGCCGCGCAAACGAAAAGAATGACAGTTCGCGTAAGGACACAGATAACGCACACTAACACTTCTGTTTAGTTTTAGCTCTGAAAATTGCGTACAGTTGCCGAGTGACTCGAGAAAGCTGCATGGTAAATATATCGAGAACGAAGCACGCAGTATAATAAAGAATATATCGCACCCCTAGATGAAAACCTCACTAATTCAAAAAGTACTCATATTGAGTTAATGGCGTTTTCTAAATCCCCACGAAAATACATACGCGGAGTTAAAACTCACGTTACGACCTTACTTTATCGTAAATATAAGTTAATGTTTACGATAAAGTAAGGTAAATATACTTACGACACAAAAATGGTTCCTGTTACCTAAAGTAGACTAAATAACTAAAAAATAGGTGTTATATATATTGTTTCGGAAGGATAGTTTAAAAAATATTTAATTGGACAGGCTTTAGAACATATAACTTCATGTATAAATTACTAATTTCTTGACATCTCTAGTGAATATTCCAAAATCAGTTTTCGTTAATTTTTGAAAAACGATTTTAGATTTCCCGGAATTTTCATCTAGTGTTGCGATATCTATCTATCTATCTATGATAGTTTGTTCGGGCGACCTAATATTTTTTGTACTTAAAACTTCGACTGTCGAAGTCGAAGTTTTCACATCATCACTAACCATCAGGTGAGATGGTGGTCAAACGCGAACCTATTATCAATAAAAAAAACTTCCTCAAGTCTATGCTAACTGTACTAGAGAATATGTTTTTGGCTTTAGGATTCCCAATACCCCAGACGTATAGTCCAAAGACGACAAAGAGTTATGATGGATTCCTACCAACTAAATCCCTGAGACTACTTCTACTACCTACCAAAAATATGAATAAGTATAAAGCAAGCACTACCTAGGTTAGATAAAATACATCTGCGTTGAAGAATATCTAAGTGTTCCTGCAGCCCTCCGCGCAAGGGAGGAAACAATGGTAGTTTTAGTCAGTTAGAGTCTGACAGACGATTTCAGTCGCCTTTTCAATCAATTAATTTATATATTTCAAGTAACTTGGCTCATACAAATAAAAAACATCCTATTACAATAAATATAAATAAACTAATATATATCAACTTGTCGTCCAATCCCATCTTCCCCGTTCATCATGTCGTGCGGGCGCTCCCGCTGCGGCTGCGGAAAACCTCAAGCGGCGTAAATATAGTCATCTCGGTGATAACTATATTTTCGAGCCTTTTGGGGTCAAAACTCTCGGACCATGGGGCCCGTGTGCTCACAGCCTTTTTAAAGACATATCGAAAAGGCTCGTTGACGTTTCCCGCGACCCAAGGACTGGCTATTTCTTTGGTCAAAGAAAAATACAACGAGCCGCACTGCCGCCAGAATATTGGGTACGTTGCCATCCGACAGCGTTGAGGATCAATTTTTTGATGCTTTATTCTAGTTTGTATTTTAAGTATTTTAGAACATAATTATAAATAAATACATTTTATTTATATAATTTTATATATATCACTTAAAACAAAATTATATGGCGGTGGACATGCATGAATTTCGGCAAAATTTCAATTGAATAAAAAAGGTTAATACATCTCAATTACAAACTCTGAGGTTGTCGGCTGCTTAACCAGACATGCCTGTGGCTGGTTAAATGAATTATAATTAAAATTAAAGGCACCAGCCTGGGCTTATTAAAAACTTACAAACTAGACGATTACATGCTAAGGGCACCCCCATGGGGTACATATCTCGGCTTAGGGCGTCAACTAGCGTTAGCTAGATAGCTATTTATACCATCATTCGCTTAGCCATTCCCACCTATATTGAGGTCAGCTTGCAGTCAAACTAGATACAGCTAAGTACTAATGTTTGACTATAGCGTCTGCCTACCTGACCTCCGAAAACCCAGTCGCTGTTGACAAACAGCGACTGGGTGATAACGATATCCCTTGGCAAAACTGGTGTAAAATTTTCTGGTTTCTGAATACCCGTAACGTCTGACAAATTACAGCCGATACTAACGGAAATATTAATGTTTTCCGAAGCACGGAGGAACGGGAAGCATTGCTTAACCTTGAGAACAAATCAAGCGGCTATTATTATTCAGCCACGAGCTGAATTATTTATTTACCATCTCTCCTCGCTTACATAAAGCAATATAAATACTTAAGATTAGTTAAGCTGATTTCCTCTAACCAAAGCAGAGAGTAACACCTATAAAGTATTACGTATTTATTTAGGCGGCCTGTACAAACAACATTTTATTATCCTTTTACACCTAGCACGAACTTTGTATTTCTATGGTCGGCTGGAGATCGGAGAAGCCAACCGCGCGCAACAGCGAGCGACCTTAATGGTTATTCGGAACGGCAAACAAGTATGTCCCAAGGGATTATGAATATTATACCGTTTTAGGGTTCTGTAGTATAACGACGAGCCCAGAACATGAATTGTTTCTCCGGGGCTTGCGGCGCTTTTTTCATTCGATGTTCTTCAGGAAACGTTATTGTTTTGTTTTCTTGTCCGACGGTCCGTCCGTCCGCGATTTTACTCAGAGACTATCGATGCTGCGAAGTTGTAATTATTCGTGTGTCACATGCAAAATCTCTAAGATCATCAGAAAACTTAAAGCTTGCGTTACCGAGTCACGCCACCAATTACTATGGTAAGTCGTTCGCAGCTCAAGCAGTACGGCTGTGGAATGATCTATCAGTGTCAGTAAGACAAGCACAAATCCTATCGTTTTTCAAAAACTTGAAAAAGGATCTTTATCTCTCTTCTTAAATTGTTGTTATTATATATGTCTTTGTTTCTTTTTAGATTAATTTATATGTATATACATATATGTTTTGAGAATGTTATTTATTGTTTTTATATTTTATATAGATAAATAGTACACCGTGGACTAACCACGTATTTATTTTCTCCTATGTGTCAAATCCATCCAAAGGTTGTCTGTCAAAGATCGCGTTTAGCGATAAGACCGCCCATTGTATCATCCTTTGTAGTTGTAAAGTTCTTTTTGTTTTACTGTTATGGTGTACAATAAAGAATAGTGTTTTACATGGAGCGATTACTTATCCCACCTATACGCCCTAAACGTTTTGGGAATACCTTTATTGTGCGTACGGCTAAGGAGTGGAATTCTCTGCCGGAGTCTGTGTTTCCCGATAGCTATAACCTAGGGGTCTTTAAGTCAAGAGTTAATAGGTTACTTTTAGTTAAGCGTGCTCCATCTTTGACCATATCATCGCTTACCATCAGGTGAGATGGTGGTCAAACGCAAACCTATTAACAATAAAAAAAAATCTGACCTCCACGAGTTCCACGACCTATAATTATATTATAGTAGCTGGATAAACCCTTGGCGAGACCAGAAAGGATAGATAATCTTCTTTATTTATGATACCTCTCATGTATCATGTTTATACGTGACACATCAGTTTTATACCACTTTTTACGAAAATTACGCCCACGGATAAGTATACTTATATAGAGAAAGAGATCATTGTAAAATTTTAATAGGTAAATTATGGCCAAATTTCCACATTTTTGTGGCAAATAAAAAAATTAGTAGCAGTAAAGGAGAATGATTTTTTATTTTAGTTCAGTTGTATAGGTCTCATAAAAATAATAAAATTGGCTAATTTTCGGTTCTGATATGCCTCTTGCAAAATATTTAGCTATAACATGGCATTTTTATGTGACTCATCTCCCATATCAACCGAAAGAACCGTTGTTTTCGGGTAGGTACGTGAAAATTATTCATAATTATGTTATTAAATATAACGGAAGTAAAAGCAAAATAAGGTAATGAGTAAGATTCAACGGGGGTGTAGAAGTTTCTATTTTGATTTAACTAAACAAATACCTTTATTACAATTCAACTAAGTTACTCGTATGACACGAAATTCGGAGCAGTCGTGGTCACATAGTGCTTTCCGCACGATCCTCCGGCATCTCTCCCTATTGGCCTGTATAGTGCGGATTGCACTTAGTCATCCCAGCGAATAGGTGACCTGCCGCGTGACCTGGTTCCTTCCACTTTTCCTTGAACGTCCAGCCACTCTATGGAGTCGTTACGGTACCTAGAGACATAACCAAAGTACTGCAGTATGCGCGACTGTACTACGGCTGATACGAAATTATATTAATTAAAATTCTGAAATAATTCCAAAGTAAATATCTTGAACCACATTCATTTGTAACTTGATAGAAGCATTTGCTATTTTTGTCAAAGTTTACGTGGCAATTGCAAAACCCTCCATCGTGCGTGACCAGACACGCACTTGGCAGGTTTTACTTCATTTGCCATAGTGGAGCGGAAGGGAGTGTCAGACTTTTACTGACTAAAAACCCACCCTGTTCCTTCAGTTGCCCTTGTGGTCCGGGACCGTGGTATCTCGTTAAAACATTTCCGCAGCCCCAGCAGGAAATGGTCCTATCGGTCCTCATCAGTAGTGTTGCCCAAACGAGAGTCTCGCAAGAGTCTTGCAATTAGCGATTATCCTATTGCTATTTATTAAACGGTAGTTCTCAGAACAATGTAACAGACTCTGTTACATTGTTCTGAGATCTCAACTACCGTTTAATAAATAGCAATAGGATAATCGCTAATTGCAAGACTCTTGCGAGACTCTCGTTTGGGCAACACTACTCATCAGTACTGCTGACTGCTCTTTGAGGCGCGCGCGGAAAAAGAAGCGCCGCGCCTTCGACCTGGGCCTGGTCATTACCGGGCGGCGAGCTATTCCTGCTCAGCACCCGTAAGCCCGCGCCTACGGTGGTCGGAGATCAGTTCGCGATCCCCGACGCCCGGGGCGTTTCCTGCGGGGGGGCTGGGGCGTGAGGAAGAGCGTTGTCTCTCCCTCACGCGTTTAGCCTCCGCCTTCGCTAGCATGACAGCTTCGCAGAAGGAGGCAGCTGCATCCCATTCCCGCTTGCCCCGCACCATGGTCTGAACCAGGGATGAGCACGAGAGGTCGCCGCCGCCGCCGATAGCCTCCATGAGGACACAGCGTTACTCTGACCAAGCGGGGCACACCTCCACCTTATGCTCCATCATGTCTTCTGGGTGATCCTCACAATAACGACAAACCCGTGTCCGCGTCAGGCGGAAGGTGAGGATGCCATGGCGTCTCTCAAGCCACTCCTCAAAGAAAGACTTATCGCCGCTAATATTAAAATAGATTAAATGTTTTACCCAGTAAATTTAAGGTTTCAAAACTGCAAGAACTTACATGTAGGCTTGATTAGTTAAGGGTTAAACATTCAAGCTGAGTAAAAATATTATATTCTAACCATTAGGGATATCAGTTTAATTTTTGGGCAGCATAGAATTAATCATCTTTGATACATGAAACTTGAAATAAGTGAAACAATATATTCTTGTTTTCATAGCCTGAATCTAACAACTCTGCAGATGTAGAACCCTCACTTACTTAACAAGATTACTAGTAATGTGAATTCTACCCACATTCCTAGTTCTCTTTTAAAACATTTTTTCGTCCGATTAGCACGATAGAACGCCACTAAAATCATTTCAACAGTAATATATGACTTGGACTTCCAAATTACTTTTATTATTACACCACCATAAAACTAATTAGAAGTTGTAAAAATCGTAGTAAACTACTATCTGCTAATTATCTCTTCGACTGGTGTAACTTAAAATTGACAAGACGACGTCGTCGTTAGTAGAAAACTATTAACCTCTTTAACTTTAAAAGGTGGGGAAATACACCAGAAATGTTCTAAATTGAAAAAGTAGATGGTTATTCTTTTTACATGGTGTAAATGGATCTCCCTTGTTTCATCGAAAACAAATTGACAAATTATCACTACCAAAAAAAATTTCCGCATTATTTCATTTGCCAAGTGAACGTTTAAACAATGACTTGTTTACCAAATAGTACTTTTACCAATTTTATGTAGTCAAATATTTCAGTATAACTCATTTTACGCAAAATAAAATGTTTAAGAAGTAACATTTTTTAAATAATTGATCTCGTTTAACTAGTTCAGTTTCGGGAAGCCTGTTTTTTTCCATATTTTTTTTGTATATAATCTAATCGTTTCTGGCTTCGTTTCGCTCGCTCGGCTCGTGCGTAAGAGGTTACAGTTTTAACCTAATCTAATCTAAGCATTTTTTTTAACAATTAACCTCATCTAACTAGTTCGGTTCTCGACAGCCTGCTAACAATAATCTCTTTTTTCCTTATTTTTTTTCTATCTTTATATTTTTTGCCATAACATATCATTTGACCAAACGTTTATTGTCTCAAGATTGTTTGTTTGATAAATCATTTGATTTTAATCAAATGACTAAATGACATTATCTTTGATAATATTCTGCCAAGTAAAATTTTGACCAAATGAAAATGTGCATACTAAAATCATTCCAAACACATTGCATTAGTATAAAAAAGGTTGCTAAAATTTGTTTGGGTAGTGAAATTTAGGCAAAATATTTTCGGCAAAACAGCAGGATCGGTGTAAATATAGAATAACGGATTGGAGTAATTAATAATAATAATAATAATTCCACAACTTTTCACACAACGCCATCTAGTCCCAAACTAAGCAGAGCTTGTGGTATGGGTACTAGACAACTGATAAACATACATATATATTTCTAAATACATACTAAATTGAACTGATAACTGAATTGTCTCATTAATCTGCAAGTTTCTGTTTCCGAATGGCTACGACGAGCGAATTTGAACTAAAACGAGACGAGTTGAAGGCCAGACCATCAGCGGCCATACACTATTGTCGGATGAACGGTGTGTTAACGTGCCCTACATGCAACATGGTATTCTCAGCGAAATGTGGATACGCCAGTCAGCAACGAGCGCACCGTCGAAGAGATGAACAACCAAGCTCTAATGTTTGAAATAAAATAGCCATGATACAGTCGCCGTAGCCGGAATCGGCTAGGATGAACATCATCATAATCATCACATGGTGTAAAACGTATTAGTAGAAATTTGTGAAATATCCCGTTGTTTTTAATATAGGCCTGTGTTTAGCTGTAATCTCAACTAATCTTCTACTTAGTGTTGGAGAAACAGAAGAAGATCTCACCTAATGGAACGATTTGATGCTTGGATGATGCAGTTATTTCAACTTAACCTATAATACTCCAGGTTTAATCTGTTAAAACATGGACTCTGGTAATACATAATAGCTAATAGTACGTAGTACGTAAGCGGATTCTGGTCACACATGAGGTGCATCGATTTTACTCTTATTTGTATTCCGGTATTATAATTAAGTTTTTAAGAAGTAGTATGTTTTTATGCTTCTACAAAGCATCTTTAGTCAGTCCTATCACCCTATCATCTGATAAGGTAAACAATCATAATAACATAACATAATAAGACAACTTCGATATGCAAGTACATTACATGTTTACCTATACTAATATTATAACAAAATACATAATCTAATTCCGCCAAGCCCGTTCCATCATCGGACTGCAAGACAAACAGCGCTGTGCCATCGTTACATGGTGGGCATCCCACCCATACGCACTAAACGTTTTGGGAATACCTTCATTGTGCGTACGGCTAAGGAGTGGAGTCTGTGTTTCCCGATAGCTATAACCTAGGGGTCTTTAAGTCAAGAGTGAATAGGTTACTTTTAGGTAGGCGTGCTCCATCTTCGACCACATCATCACTTACCATCAGGTGAGATGGTGGTCAAACGCGAACCTATTATGACAAAAATTAAAAAAAGTAAAATTTATTTGTAAGTGTATGTAGAGACTAATCCCCGGAACTAATGATCCAATTCTAAAATGTTTTTCTTTGGTAGTAAGATGCATTATTGGGGACTGCTATAGGCTATAAATGATTTCGTAATCCACGCAGATGAAATCGCGGGCGAAGTTCGAGTCACCTTATTTGAGGAGCTATCGTCTGAATTAGGTATAATGCCTGTGAAAACAGATCACCATCATACAGATCCTAATACCACAATCTCGGAATAACAAAGCCGTATTCTTTCTAACCTATGTACCTCTGATACTGTAAGTACTATTTACCGAACCCTTATAAGTAAACATAATCTTTTTGGCGATGGTACCATCGCCAAATACGAACTTCTTGCTCTTATTAGTCGAAGAGTAGACTGCCTGGGGGCTTAGATTTCGGGCTATAGTGAATGTTTTTATTTATCTTCCAAGCGAGATTTTGTTTGCTATTGTATCCAGCCAGGAAAGAAGGCTACAATCTTGAACAATTCATAATTACTGGCAAGCTTGATTACAAACGACCTAGAGGCGGTAGCTCAGCAAGGTGGATTGATCAGGTCCGTTCCATACTGGATATCCAATTAAACGTCGCTCTACACGATGATAAGAACAGGCTTATATGGCTGAACACCATAAGGGAAAAGCTATTTCCACATTGGCTTCACGACCCTTAGCATTGAGAAACTCGAGGCGAGGAAGACGTATAAATTGCCACAATCAGAGGTCAACGTCTCTTTTAAAGTCCATACAACCTGTATTGATCAAATCATATGAGAGCCTTAGGTCTCCTACCTATTAGGTCATAAAAGAGATTTAGGTTTATGTCTGTGGTGCCCTTTAAAGGACAGAATCACACACATTTGAGCAGGCCCGTCCAAACAGTGCAAGCATTTGTCAAATATCGCGTAGCTCAACTTAGAACCTTAAGGAGCTCGAACGATTTGACGAACAATAGCAAAGTTAGGACATTTAGGTGGGCCGTATAAAGCACTCAAACTGCCAGACAGTGCGGTAATCTATTCATAATATTCGTTGTTATCCCACAGTGCTCTCACATTCACAATATAACTTTTGCTTTTACAAAAAATATATTACTTGAAAAAAAAAAATAACATTGTCATCTGGTACAACCAAAGTTTAAAAATGATAAAGTAAAAAAAAATGAAAAGTATATTCTATTACTTGTAAAAGTAGTGAAGGGTATACTATCCGCTTAATACACGCAGTATTGATCCCTACAAATATTACCGTAGGTACCTAATTGCTTAGCCTTTTCCCAACTACGTTAGGGTCAGCTTCCAGACGCAGCTGAGTACTAGTGTTTTACATGGAGTGTCTGCCTTTCTGACCTCCACGACCCAGTAGCTAGATGATAATAATAAATAAATAAATAATAATTTATTGAACATAAAAATATTACACTATACCGTTTGGAAAGTACATAGCTAAATAAAACTTTTATAATTTGTATGTAGGGCAAACCTTGGCTAGTCGGTGATATGCAGTAATTCGGTGATAGTTCATTTCCACTTTATAACGAAGTTACTCTATAATCCACAGTTATAAAACATTAACGATATGTGGCACTAGTTGTATAGTTAATAATTAATTAGAGTTTGTTTCCGAACGATGTCGAAGAAACGAACAAAACCAAAAAAGATGACATTGACACTTGTCTAACCTTAATATTGACTTGTCAATTGAAAGGGCGGATTAAAAATTAAAATATCGCTGAAAATAACTAAAAATGGTGAAACATTCTATAAATCATGATAAGTTAAGAGTTTTTAAGCATATTTATGTACTGAAATGTTAAGAAATGGCGTTATTTATAATGCAAAATCCTAAAATTTTCGTGTTTTTCTGAAATAACGTTATTTTACTATCACAAAATAACCATATTTAAAGAATTCTAAGAATTTGTCTAAACGAGATTTAGCGCGAAATACTAAGTTTTATTTACTATTTGAAGTTAAAAGTGATTACTATTGTTACTTGTTATACCATAATCATCCTGTTCCAGGACTTTAAATGATGTTCAGGATGTGTTGCAGATTCCTAAAGCAAGGAAAAAAAACCAGGCAAGAGGGGTCAAGCTAAAAAAGGCCATGTTTATGTACCACAGCCATCTCAATCAAGGTCCAATCCAGCCAAGCCATCACAGAGCAATATTGACTTGAACACCTGTGGAACTTGTAAAGGAACTTTTCAACATGATGTTAAACTTAAAAATGGCAGAGAGTGGATTGAATGCCAGTTTTGTAAGACATGGTATCATGTAACATGCCAGAATGTTATAAATCCTGTCTTTTTCTTGTGTTCAAATTGTGAAATATCAGACTAATTTTAGTCATAATATAAGTAATTTTTTTTTTTCATTTAAGTTCCTAAAAAAATAATACATACCAAAGCCAGTTGTGCATTATAGTTTCTTTTAAGTGTTGTCTTAATGATTAGGAGTCCAAATATAACATTTGATTACTGTTTTTTTGTGTTTTACTTACATTTTCTATTATATCACATAATAAACTGAATGATATCACAAATTGACCAAGCCTATATCACAAAAAAACTAAATAATCACTGAATTACCTAACTTTATGATGTTCTTGTTTAAGTACATTTTATATGAACAATATAGTATTAGTAATATTTTAAGATATTAATTATGAAAGGCAACTTTATAAAGACTAAGACTTTAAATTTTCCAAATGATTTGCTGGAACACTAAAATTTTGTGGTCGAATTCGGTCGAAAAAGAAAAAAAAAACATTTAAAAATATAAAAAATAGTAGCCCACCGGTATCGGGAACAGGGACCAAGTTACCGGCGGTTAGGGCTCCATAGAGAGGAACCTCCTAACGATACGCGCCGTGTCCAGGAGTACCGCTTTCTGAAGCAAGCCCTTGATTTAACCGTCTAACGAGAGCCTCCTGAGGTGTTGGTCGAGGCTCTTGGCTATTAAGCCATTGGCTGAGATGACTATCGGTACAATGATTGCCGAGTTCACATCCCACATGTCGACAATCTCGTGTGCCAAGTCAAGATACTTGTTTTGCTTATCTTTCTCAGCTTTCACGAGGTTTTCGTCATGCGGGATTGTTATGTCGATAATCATGGCACTCCTCTCGATTCGGTCCATCACCACTATATCAGGCTTATTGGCTACTATTACTATGTGTTTTACTTTAAAAACAGCACTTATGCGCAAGAGTGGTTTTTGCATTATATAAAAAAAAAAGTTTGTGGTCAGATTTTCTGGTTTCTGACTACTCGTAAAGATTGTCAAAGATGTAGTAACAGCAAGGAACAACGGCATAACGTGTTTTCCGAGGCACGGATGAATCTTGATACCTTATGACCTTACCAACCTATAGTACCTACTTTTATCTAGTATATTGAAAGACTAGCTTCTGCCCGCGACTTCGTACGCGTGGAAAGGTTTTCCCGCGCAAATCCCGATCCCGTAGGAATTTCAGGATAAAAAGTAGCCTATGTGTTATTCCAGAATGTCAACTATCTACTTATAAAATTTCATTCAGATCCGTTCAGTAGTTTTTGTGTGAAAGAGTAACAAACATCCATCCATCCTCACAAACTTTCACATTTATAATATTAGTAGGAAGTAGGATATATTACCTTAGCGTCAACTCAGACTTTGATTTGTCACGTCCTGAGCGTGGGTGCGGACGAACATATATCCCACGTGGTTTCAAAAAATCTTTCTACATTACAGCTATCGTAACCTAAGTTAAGAAAGAACTAAACAACAAAACATGTTATTTGCACACAGACACAGGCAATGTGGGAATCTATACTAATAATATCAAGCGGAAAAGTTTGCTTGTTTAATCTTCAAAATTACTGAGTGGATTGGGATGAAATTTGGAATGGAAGTAGCTCGAAGCTTAAGGATGGTTATAGTCTACTTTTTACTCAGCTGCAAAAAAAATAAGGGTTGTTTTTATTGTGATAAAGTCCACGGGAGCGAAGCCCCGAGCAACTGATAGTAAATTATAATGAGACTAATGTTTACATCGCGGCTGCGCCAAATATGTAGGTCCAGTTCAACACAGCTAAAATACATAGTAAGATTTCCTGACGTCGGTTTTCAACTGAACCTTAGTTTGAGTGAACGGATGCAAATCAGTTGTGTGAAGCACGGAATAGATGAATAAGGTTAGATGAATAAGGTTGGAATGGTTATGTGGGCGTGGCGAGCGCGCCGCATTTACGATTCGAAAATCATAGCTCGACCGATTAATTAATTCATCGCGTTTAGTGCGCTTCGGACTACTTCAGAAAACAGCGCTCTGCTTTAAAATGCGTGCGTGTTGTACAATTATAACCTGTAAAACAAAAAGTCAGACCACAAGTATAGAGCAAGGAGGTATATCTTTCCATCGGTATCGGAAATAACATTTAATCACATTTTTATTTGTAATAAACATAAAAATATTCTGATCACTATGAAATTCCAAACATTAACAACATTATTGCAACAAGTTACAAAAAATATACATTGCCCGATGTGTACTCGCTTAATCAACGCAATGACCAAGTCCGCTTACAATGTACTGCATGCGTTGCGTCCTCCACACTTCAACCATTGACGTTTCGTCCTTTGCCCTGATTGGCCGTGATGCACGGCGCATGTTTATCGACAGTGAGTTACAATCAGTAGCAAGCTCTCGATTTAAGTGTGTGTAATTTATTTGTGTGCGTAATTCGCATACGTAACGGGCCTCTTGCTTGTAGTGGAGCTAAAGAGTGGAAGACAAGCAGTGACACGCGTTCTCAAATAAATCAGTAACTATTTCCTTTCTAACCTCTTTTATCTGTTCTGTGGTGTGAAGTATAATTACTTAAAGCTCGTGAAGTTATCTCCTAACCTTATCTTAGCCATATATTCATGAAGATTTGATTGATAATTCCTCAATTAACGTAATTATTATTTGCATCAGGTAAGAATAAAATTGTAGAGCTGTTCGTTTTTTATTATAATTTGTTATCCTGGTGATCGGATTAACTTGGTAGGGTCCTAAATTGTACTATTTACTAAAATCCTGTAATTGAATATCCTTACTTTTGTTGTGTAATCTAAAGTGAATAGCGAGGCTGAGCGGGAATTTGAGAAACTTTCGATAAGTTTCTCAAATTCCCGTTTACATTGCCAGCCTAAGCTGAACCCTATTTAATCGTACAGATTTGAGCTCAATTTAAATTAGAAGTTCCTAATTTTCTAAAATGTCCATTTATAATCTTTCAACCGTCGTAATTCTACTTTTTACAGACCATATTATATTAAGTTTCAACCAATTCGACTAGAGTTACTTATTAACATTTTTATCGAACAAAGAACGAATACATCGTAATTTGTAAAATGGCACATCTTTTTTATTTATGAACCGATTCGTATAAAATAAACACCACAATAGATCAGTGAAAATCGCATTCAAATCGGACAAACCGTTTCTAACATTAGCGTGCACAGACGCACAGACAAACAGACAAAAATTCCAAAAACCTTTTTTTGGGTTCTCTTGTTTAATAAAGACCCCTAACAATAGTTTTCTCCTAAAAATCTTCCATGTACAGACAGCGATCACTTACAGATTTATTATATGTATTGATATAGGTAGGTATCAAACATAATATAGAATAAGAAAAAGTATATAGTACATCACTATTAGATCTTCAGATACAAAAGTGCTGGATATACTTCAAAGGGTTATTGTCCTCATAACGCTGCAACTAGCAGTAAAATATCTCAATTCTAAGCTTATACCGTAGAAATATTTTCAGTTATAAGGCAAAATGCCAATGTTAGCGGAGTTTGAACGAGGCTTGGTACTGTCGCGTGGTTAAGTGTAAAGTTTGAAAATAAAAACTCATACCATAAGGCCGGCCGCCCATTACAACTTTTTGTCACCGTGACTTATTGTTACTGTCACCTGCTGTCATCCACGATGCGCTCACTGAGGTGACTTCTTGGGTAACAAATCACGTTCTTGACATGGGCATTATTAGTTATTTTTGATAACCGTTATCTAACCGGTATTTAGTGGCAATAACGTTATTGATAACGGTTGCTGAATAACGGTATCACAAATGCAGTTAATCTAACTATTCAGTTGTTGTATCGCTATAGTTAATACAACAACTGGATAGCTAAAATAATCATAGTATGAATATAACAAGGAGTGGTGTAAAGGGATTATAAGGGTACTGGTAATTTCCCTTCATAGCTTTCTTCTTAGGACTAGCACATTTTTTGTATGAAAAATATACAAAAAATGCGGCGCATTTAAAAATCATCATATTTATATTTATTGATTAAATTAACATCGCTCGCTAACTCACCTTCACCTAATAATCACTATCATCATATACTATTTACACAATGGTCAATTAATCAATCCTGCTGTTATTTTAAATGCGAAAGTTTGTGAGGATATATGATAAATGATCTTTATTTGCAAATTGGTTATTAATTGGTTATTATTATTATGTATGTTTGTTGCTCTTTCACGTAAATACTACAGAACGGATTTCAATGAAATTTGGTAAGTAGATAGTTGAGATACTGGAATAATACATAGACTACTTTTTATCCCAGCATTCCCACGGAATCGGGATTTATGCGGGAAAAACTTCCCACACGATCGAAGTCGCGGGCAGAAGCTAGTATCATCATAGTATTACAGTGTTAACTCTATATAACTACACTCAAGGGACTTCGCGTATTTTGATATTATAGGAAAAAAACTGTATTAGAAAATGAAAAAAAAATATTTCAGACTAGTGTTAGAAAAAACAAATCTTATTTGAACGCTATTTCATAGTGTTTTTTGTCATTTTCATCTGACGTCTTTTGCTGCACCAGTAATTTTGTTGTATTATTTAGTTTGTAATCCACGAATCCTACTAATAACCGTCTACACGTGCAATTTGTGAATAAAAGAACAGATGTCGTAAAAAGTTTAATATTTATGATGCCGACAGTCGAGTTTATTACGTACTAGAATAATAAAGTAACAAAAGAACCTATAGCTCCGCAGTTTTTACTAATTTCGTCCACTTAAAAAGTACATTTTATTATTTATTTATTGATTTTATTGAGACTGGGTGTAATGATTTTAACGTGTACGATTATATGAAAGACAAGCTAAGCTTTAGGGAGTTGAACGACACTCGATTTATGTCATTTAATTCATTTTTATAAGTCAGTTTATGTCTACACAAGTATACCTAGCACTAAATACTACTTATTATTAAACTGTGTTTACATTGTCTATTTACATACTTAAATTTAATACACAACTACGATTACGCACTTAACATTTATAAACTAAAGAATTTGAATAGTCTCTTCTCAGAAAAATAATAAATAGTCATCATCATTCAATTCAATTCACATCATCAAATCTCCTAAAACAGAAATCATAAAACAATTAACAAGTTCTTCAAATAACCGACAGGAAAACCGACAACCGACACTGGTACAAGTATAATTCACTCAATAATTCGAAACAGACACACACAGAAACATGTTGGAAAAAACGTCATTACAATAAACATAATAATAATAAGTAAGTTATAACAAAAAAAAAACAATGTAATCACAACAACATTTTCCACATATTAGCTAAGAGGTATGATGTGATGAGGAGTCAAGCTAGTTTAGTTCAGTTTAGTTCACATTCAACTAAACTATTATATTTTAATAACTCAACAAACTTTAAAATTAGTCAGCTCCTTAGTCATTAGTCAGTTCCTTAATAACTTTAGTTCTAAAAGTATTTCTATTTAGTAAAAATATCTGTGATAACCGACAAACACATCAAAACTGTTCATCATTAGACCAGCAATTGGTATATACGACCATATTATTTCCTTAAGATATCCATGATAACCAATGCATGCCAACAAAACGATAATCGCATCTTCCCTTTCTTGCACCTAATTATCGGCTAAGTGAGAGAGGGAACGCATGGTTGCCAGTTTCCGGTTGGTTATCATCGGTTTCGGTTTCTAATGTTTTCGTAGTTGCGCGTTGAGTTGTAGCTACTCGATCGCTACTCGTACTCTGCAGATTGATAACTGTTCCCGGTTGAGACGATACCGATACCTAACGTTATTGCTAAGGCAACCGTTTTCAGTTGCGTTTTGTTATAACTGACACATGTCTATCACGTTCATTTTTGTAATGGACTTCAACGAGGTTGTCAAACTAATCTGCTTATACGCTTATTTTAAATAACATGTTTTATTATATGCTTTTCGTTTAAACGCCCATCTTTACGGCTGAGTGACAAAAAGTCACCAGTGAGCGGACTCCCATAGTAATGTACAGGGCGAGTGACAGTCACGTCACTCCAGTACTGCCTGTCGCTGCAACTTTTTGTCACCGTCTTATCAAGTCACCATAATGAGCGCACTTAGTATAGTTTTCATAGCACTTGACTAAGTGACAAAAAGTCACGGTGACAAAAAGTTGTAATGAGCGGCCGGTCTAACTTTCCGTTATGTTAACGTTTGGCTCAAGACATGATGAACTTTGTATCTTTTTTATTTGTTTTATTTTTTATTATTTAAGCTGGTAAAGTGTCCCCTACGACATGTTTAGAATAGATAGTCACTGTTCTGATAGCAAACATATATATTATGATATGTGAGAAATGTGAACATTTTATTTTGTTTCAGGCATAGATATTCATTCATTCATTCATTTATTTCAGAAACAATTTTAAAATTGTGTTGAAATTATCGCTGTAAAATAAGTTACATAGAAGAGAATTGCAGAACAAAAATTCATTAAAAGCAAGGTTCATACTTCTTCCATCTTTATTGTAACATAATATAAAAATTACATTTTAAAGATCTTCAACCAACTAAGATCAAAGTACACACAAGGAAAACTTTTGTATCGAGAACAATAAACCCAGTACCTATAATAAAACACTACTTATCTAAAATTATTTCGTACTCTATGCCCAATAAAACTTGTCTTTACGACTGCACTACATTCATACCCGCCTAAATATGAGAGGGATACGATCCTTCACTGAGTTTTTTTGCCATTTATTTACAACTTTCACAAGAACAAGAAAAAGATTTTTCATAATCCTCTGAAGTATGTGTCATGAAAACTTTTCTTTGCGAAGGTACCTACCGCTTTGTGATTTGGCATTTGTTTTAAGGGCGTGGTACAAATTTAAGAGTAATTGCGTTATTTTGTTGAGCCTTTTTGCTCATTTTCCTATAGTGAATACATTTCTGGCATATAAAAAAATATGGTCAGTTAAGACCTTTCGTACTGGATTAGGCAAATCTTTACTATAATATTATTAAGAGTTGAGCATTGTCTCGGGTTTGATTTCCGGGTCGGTAAAAAAAGTGTAACTGGGTTTTTCTGTTACAAATTTCTCAGTAGTAGCCTAAGGTTTGGAAATTGGTGGGGTGATAACACCCGAGCCTTGAAAAGCACGTTAAGGCGTTGGTTATGCAGCTGATCTCTTTCCTTTCATGTTGGATTGCCGTTCCTTGAAAAAAAAAAAAAAAAAAAAAATGAGAGTAAAGGAACAGAGAGTGCACCTGTACCTGCGGACATACTTCTGCACTATAATATCTCCTGTGCAGATTGTCTTAAGGATTAATCTTCACTGAGATTGATCACCGTTGCCTAATAAATCAGGAGCACTATACTTATTACGAGGTAAAGTTTGTGAGTGAGTTTCTATAAAGGAGGTTATCTTCGGAACGATTTAATTAGTAGAATGCGTTATCCCTGAATGGCATTACGCTACAAAAAAAAACCATTTACGCAAGCCAAGTCGCGGGTAGAAGTTTGTCTGTTATTTGCAATCCGATAGAAGTTAATAAACCTGCTCAAAATACAATGGCTCTTGAAATTTTTTACTCCGATACCGTATTATAGTAAAACGTTTCATGAAACGATTAACTTATTATATGCTGTCATGAATCACTCGTTCATTGTTTGTTTAAATAGGCTTCGATGCGCATTAAAAAGAAGGCTATTAAAAGAATTTTCGTGGTCATTTCCTTTTATGAGATACACGCTTTTCTAAAATAAAAACTGTGGTTGCATTTTTTCTTGTCTCCCAATAAGACATATAGTTGACTAGCAGATGCACGAGGTTTATTCCCGTGGTATTTATCACGATGAAAATATAACCTTTCTTCTTTGGCAGTCGGGTAAAAAGCCTATAACCTTCCTCAAGCTTCAATCTACTTCCATATCAAATTCTTCCGAATCCACGCAATACTTTCGAAAATTAGCGCGTTTAAACAAACGAACAAACATTTCTTCTTATAATATTAGTATAGATTACCAACCCCCCTCAATACTTTGCAATTATCTAGACTCCTTATGAAAGAAATGTAGAAATAATGCTGTTTTATAAATACAAAATTGTATTTGAGAAGTTTGACTGTATGCCTCCAGACCAGTACCTACTACGACTACAAAATTATTGTAAGTAGACTAGATTATAAATACACTTCTCAAAACATTACATTACATTTCTCAAAACCCAAACATAAAACGGACTAAGAAAAAACACATGTCATTATCTCAAATAAAAACGGTGGTGTGCACGCTAAATTGAAATCGCGTCATCAGATACAAACAACTTTTTGGGAGACAAGGCAGAAAAACAACTTCAAAGCGTGTAACTTCTCTTATCCTACCAATTTATTTATTCATACGCGGGTGGTGCTATCCAAAAAAAAACGACTGCACTAAAATGCGAAAAATAATCATTGAATGTCTAAGAGTTTATATTACGGGCACCTACTCACCTGGTCAAGTCGGTGCCAAGTTAATGAACAGTTTTGATACGCTATGTATGGTATTCATTCCCACCATTCCGGGGCACGCGATAGGTGATCAAGCCTATTCATTTGGCTTGGCACCGGTCGGCAAAATCGGTCCACACTTGGTGGAAAAATTGTTGAAGTTTCAGTAAAAATAAATAGTAACTAATAGGTCAGACGTTAGTGGAAACACCACCGTAGTAAGATTTACACAGAACTAATTGTAATGTTCTTTAGAAATGTACACTGGTTATGAGTAGGTACCTACTATTTACCTCAAGTAGTAGGTACTCATAACCAGTGTACGTATGATTAGATATAATAATTATCTATATATATATAACTCAAAGGTGACTGACTGACTGACTGACTGACATAGTGATCTATCAACGCACAGCCCAAACCACTGGACGGATCGAGCTGAAATTTGGCATTCAGGTAGATGTTATGACGTAGGCATCCGCTAAGAAAGGATTTTGCGAAATTCCCACGGGATCGGGATTTACACGGGAAAAACTTCCCACGCGGGCGAAGCCACTGGCACAAGCTAGTTATGATCATAAATGGAATAACTATACAATTCGAAAGTATGTCCCATCTGTTACGCTTTCTCGACTAAACCACTAATATAATTTTAGTGAAATTTGGAATGGAGACGTCTAACGAGTTTTCACCTAGAAAACTCGTTGACAGAGAAAACCTTTTATAAATTAATCCCTAAGATGCTGAAATATTGAATATTTTCGTCGTCGGCAGCTGGTAATTAAAAATAAATATTGAAAAAACGGTGGCTTATCAAACACTAAGTAAGCCAACTTAAGATATAATGCTGATGTCAGACCTGCACCCTAAGTCTATGCTGGTCATTTATAAAATAAATAAATGAAAAAAATATATTTATTTATTTATTATATACTTTATTGTACACCTTACAATATTTCTATGGATACAAAAAAATTAAACTAGTGTACAATGGGCGGTCTTATCGATCAGGGCGATCTCTTACAGACAACCTTTGGGTGGACAAATTTAAAGGAGACAGATTAAGGGCTGTCAGTGTACAAACATCATAATATTAATTGAACATAATAATATAAAATACATACAATACCAAAATCATATACTAATAAATATTACATGTATAATAACGACTAAAAGTTGAGCTGCGGTGACACGCGCATGGTGCACTTTTGTAATATAGTTAGTCGTTTTGTAATTCTTCCAATTTCACAATTTCACTGCGACATAATGTACTTGTATCAACAGCTACAGTGTATTACATTAAGGCACACTGACACAAAAACAGAACCACAACACAACACACACGCACACAGCCACATTTTTGCACAAAAGCTTTCATATTCCAGCCATTAATTAAAATGATTTAAAAGCTTTTACTAGGTATATTACTTAATATAATGAGGTGACAAAAGCAATCATTATAAAAGGGCATCCATTAAGCGCTGTATCCAAGTGTTATGAAAACGAATAGTCGATTGGAAGTCAATTCTGTTGGAGTATCCAGTAATTTAATTGAAAATATCGCTGTGGTAAAATATGAAGGAGATGGAACTTAATTAAACTTGCCAAGGATAAACTCTTTTACGAGAAATTCTATTGCCTAATATGACAGTTCGTATAGTTACAGAGTCTGTGTTACCCGATAGCTATACTACTACAACTATTTTACCACCAATTAATTCGAATGAGAATGGAAATTCACCATTTTCTTAAACTTCAAGAGGGTCGCAAGTGTTTTATATGTTGAAAAAAATTGTCTGCTCAGCAGCTGCTTTTATGCCATTTACTCCATTCTCCCCTGTCGTCACAGCAACATTTACTCCTTATCCTGTCATATCATTCCTCACACAATCCATCCATCTTTTTAGGGCTTTCGCCCTCTTCATCATAAACACGTAATAGATAAGATTCATTTTATATTACGTAGTTAGGCAGGAAGATCATCTCATCGAGCACTCAGGCGCATTTAATACTTCGATAGATCGAGTAATGAATGGAACATGCCCCGATATTTTTTTCCTATTTGCTGCAGTTTTTAATATAAGAGTCATTTCTTTTTTGAAGAGTTCATTTCATCGTAGAAAGCGAAATCATGCGTTCTATTTTCAACGCGAGTCACGTTCCGTTCGTGACGCGAATGTAATACGCGGGGCGCATCGAGATGCACTCCGGAGCACGGGATCATAGGAAATCTTGTTTATTATTGACAATGTCATATCCCTTAGTCTAGCCTAGATATGGAAGTGCGCTAGCAGAATAAATAAAAACCTAGTTCTTGGAAGTTGCCGTAAATGCTATGTTGTTATATACACTAACTAGCTGTACCCGCGACTTCGTCCGCGTGGTTTGTTTTTCCCGCACAATTTCCGATGCCGTGGAAATCCTGGGATGAAAAGTAGCCTATGCCTATGTATTATTTCAGGATGTCAACTTATCACATTCAGATTCCGTTCAGTAGTTTTTGCTTAAAAGAGTTATAAACATCGATACATCCAACATCACAAACTTTTGCATTTATAATATAAGTAGGGTAGGATAGAGTTTCTAGTTTTCTGCGCTGCCACTGCAGACGCGAAAAACCTCAAGCGGCGTTAATATAGTAACCTCACTGACCGTAGGGAACTTGTGTACACAGCTTTAGAATAAAAAATGAAAAAGTTGGTTGACACATCTCGTTACCTAACCTAGGGCTACCTTGTCCAAAGGCTAAGGATTACTTCACAACGTGGCAATGCTGGTAGTCTCTTGGGTAAATTACCAGCTAACAAATTGTTTGATGCTTTATTTTAGTATATGGTTTCATTTAAAATTTAAAATTAAAACTCTCACACATAAAAAAACAATGTTTGTGTCCACTGGTTAATCTTGCATAACCTAGAAAAACAATTCTTTTCTCGCTTCCTATAGTGCATGTGTTGTTTTAAAAAAAGCTGTAACAAATCGAATCCATTTAAATTTGCACGAAACTTGTCAATTAATTTTATTTACCTATTTATTTAATAAACGATAAAAAGAAATTTCTGAAAATATAATTTCAAAAAGTATACACAACTATTGAGCATATAATTTGGTTCATCTTTTAAATATAGCTCTGTTCGAATTGATTTCGTCCATCGCAAAACACTTGATACCACGATATAGATAGAACCACGCACCGGGTCAACACGACATCCACATTGCTGGCAAGAACCCTTCACCTATTTTTAAACAAAACCTACCCTTTGTTTATATGACGTCACACGGCGTCACCCCACGTCGTATAAGGCTGCCTTTTAATTTATTCATTCGAGCTCAAACAATGCAATTTCTTCATTCGAATTGTCAAGACACTTAATTTTTATAATCATAAAATTATTCCTTAGCCATTTTTAATTATGCCGGAGTCGGCTTCTATTCTTACCCTAGTTGGCGTCTGTTGCTGAATCCCAGTATTTTACATGGAACGACTTGACTCCACAACCCAGTAAATGGGTAACCCGATTTGGCCAACCGCTACTAATTATAGCCACAAATAAACTGATTGATGGATATCCAGGACCAACAGCATAACGTGGTTTATAAGACATGAATAAGTTTTAGTTAGTTTCGGATGGATACCCATCCATAAAGCAGCCTCTATAATCATTGCTTAACCATGAAGATGGACTCTAGCTGCTGTTATTTTAAATTAGTCACGAGCTTTTGGTCGCAAACAGTCCCATTTATTCATTCACTTCACTTTTGTTCCCCGAACACAAAGGAGATTGTAATTTGATTAATTATTTAAAGTGACAGTTATTGGCAATCAGGGGCATTGATTTCGGTTTAAACTTGAGTACGGCAGAAGAATGGCTAATAGGTATTCATTGGAAGCTCGCACAGTCCTTGCAAAACACAGTGTAAATAAAGAGTGAATAATTATTAACGATGATGTTTATAGTATAGCTTTAAAGACAAGATTAATACAATATTTTTATTGAACATTAATACAAAGATACACTGTATACACTCTGACTTCTGAACAAGGCAAAGCCCGTGTTTCAGGAGTCAGTGTCTTCGCCCTATTTAGACACATGATGTACAATAAAAAGATATAAAAGTAAATTTAAATTAAAATGAACAATATTCAGTGGTATAGTTGTGTATGTTAATAAAAGATAATTTATCGCGTAAGATGCAAGGGTTTAATACTTCATTTTTACTAACATAAATTAAGTACATATCACTAACACTAGGTTTAATTAATTTTAATAAGCTTAAAATTTTTGTATACATGTCGTTTCATGTGGCAATAAATACTTTTTCTTTCTTTTCTTCTTGTGTGAATGGCTCTGAACCGATAGTTGTGGAGATTTAAAGGGATGCCTTTGTCCAACCGTAAACAAGCTATTGGCTGCTGCATATATGGATGGATTAATGCATAAAATGAAACTTTGAGGTACAAAGTTTCTACAATAATTACGCAGGCGTTTCCTTCCAATTCTTAAGTAAGCCATCCAGGTCGTCCCGCTATTTTCTTCTGCCCCGTGTTTTTGTCTTTTAAGAAACATCAAAAATTTGCGTTTTAGATTGCAGTGAAGTGTTTCGAACACGGTCTGTTAACTTAACACCTTATTAACTGCGCTCCAGAGTACGTACTTTGGAGCGCAGTTAATAAGGAGCTAACTTTAGCAAACCTTGTATTTGGATGTCAATCAAATACCAAGTCTGTGCACAATATAGGTCACAATGGGAAAAATACAGAAGTGTCACCTTACGGTACAATGACCTGGAGTGCACTGCAGTAGATACTGTAGTAAAATCAATAAAAGCACTGTTTTGATATAAGTTTCTGTGTTGTTTAAAATAACAACTCATTTGTACAAAAGAAACGGAAGTTGACGGACATGACAATTCGAAATACAATAATATAATTATATAGTGACGCCGTATAGCGGCAGGAATGTGAAACAAATTAATTGAGTTCCATTTCTATTAAAACTTTTAACTATCATCGGGACTATACCACGCCTCCAGTCAGTTGTTTCAAACTAAATTTTTTTCAATGTCACAAAACACTATACGGTTATATAAACTTGTCAACGAACCTATGTTTCTTTACAGCTGTCGAGGGAGTCTCTAAGGTCCCATCAAATTGTGGAAACGCGTTACCAACGTGCTGAAGGATTCGCGACAATATTCCAGTAATTTGTGCCAATTCGACATTTTTATCATACCTCAAGGGAATATAATTTATTCCCCTTCGCACAAAGGAAATTGAACAGGCAAGGTGAACGAAATAAATATAAACGTGAAATAACAATTTGAACAGTATTTTACGATAGGTTAAAGTCAGTATTTCAATATACTTTTGCTTGTTGATGCTTAGTAGTTGTGTCACTTCTTTGTAGCTATTTGTGATAGTTAGGTAAAACTTTTAACTATTTTTGTATAAACATTTTAATTCTAACCTCTCAAGGACCGCCATTATTTACGTCAACTATTAGTTGAGCCCCGCTGGCACACAAATTTTGTGCCAGCGGGGCTCAACTAATACTTGTTTACTGGCACTTTTTGTGCCGCTTGGGCTCTAGAGGTTTAAGCTACAATAGCCGTTCAGGTCAAACATTTAGGTTAAGCAATGCTTGCACAGGTCTGCCGGTGATTGGAGTTATCATCTTATTACATCGAGTTTCTTCGAAATCGCCTTGGAATGCACGTTAAGCGATTTTTTCCCGGCCGTCATCTATAGATCTTTGATAGTCGTTACGGGTTGTTAGTAGCCAAAAATGAAGCCACCCGTGTAACGCAGTTGCTCCATGTAATATACTGGTACCACAAGTCGAGCAAAAAAGAGGCACGGCCGTACCATTCTTTTCTCGAAGCAATTCAGGCCATTTTCGACCCCCTATAACTTCGTTGTGGATATAACTAGAAGCCTGAATTTTCAGTAACCAAACAGGAATTGTATAAACACGGTATATTTCAAATTTCATTCAATTTGAACCAGTAGTTTAATAATTATAACGAGTCAAATTTCTTAATTTTGTCACTCACTGACTGACCGATCATCAAAAGTCTATGGCACTTCTAGCAGACATAGAAGCTTCAAATTTAGAATACAACTAGCTGACCCGCAACGACTTCGTTCGCGTGGTATCCTACCCCTACCCAACCGATACCACTACCCCTATCCTACCGATACCCTACCCATACCTTACTCTACCCCTACCCTACCCAAACCCTACACTACCCCTACCCTACCCTACCTTACCCTATCCTATCCTATCCTACCCTACCAATACCCTACCCCTACCCTACCCTACCGCACCCTACCCCTACCCCTACCCCTGCCCTTCCTCTACCGTACCCTATCCCTACCCTTGAGACCTTTCTTACTTTTTTTTTTCATAATAACCTTCTCCTATTAAAACCAAACACAACAAAAGAAGAATCAGCCAAATCGGTCTAGCCGTTTTCGTGTTTTGCGCTTAGCAACACATTTAGCGATTCATTTTTATTATATAGATTACTGTTTAGTATATGAATCAAGGAAAAACTATAATATTTTTCAATTTCGGTCCAGTTTTCTAGATACAGCAACTGCATAAATAACTTTGTAATCCCATATATTAATCAGTGTACCTGTATAATATAATGAAATAATAGATGTAGATGGGTACTTTTTTTTTCTTGGTGAAAAATATCATCGAATTACTTCTTCCGCTCGGGTATGTCAGAATTCTACTAACTAAAAACCCACCCTATTCCTTCGGAAGCCCTAAAGTTCCGGGGCCGCGGTATCTCGATGGAACTTTCCCGCAAAACCCGACAGGCAATGGCCCTATGAGGCCCCGTCACTGGTATTGACAGCTTTTTAGGCGCGCATGGAACACGACGCGCCGCCGACCCGGGCCTGGTCCTTACCGGACTGTGAGCGACCCCTACTCGCCATCCGCAGGCCCGCGCCTACGGTGGCCCGAAATCGACTCGCGATCCACGACGCCCGGGGCGTCTCCCCCGGCGGCTGGGGCGCGAGGAAGAGAGTTGCCTCTCCCTCGCACGTTCGGCCTCCTCCTTCGCTAGCATGACTACTTCGCAGCAGGAGGTGTCTGCATCCCATTCCCTCTCGCTTCGCACTATGGTCTAAACCAGAGCAGGGCGCGAGAAGTCGCCGCCGCCGATCGCCTCTACGAGGATACGACGGTGCTCCACCCATGCAGGGCACACCTCGACCATATGCTCCATCGTGTCTTCCAGTGTAGATAGGTACCTAGATATAATAATTATGTTCAAAGGTAACTTGTTAAATGGTCAACGGAATAAAAAAGCAAGAAGTATTAAGAGTATTGGGGAGTATTAAGTAGAGTAAATTGCCCGAAATTGCATAATAACTTTAACCGAGACGTTTGACGAGTGCGGCATTAATTATTACTAACTAATGCAAAAGACGTACGTGCGTATTCAAATGTGCGTATCAAAGCCTCCGAAAAAAACCCATAGGGACAGGGAGTGGACTTTGAAAAAAACTTTAGCTGAAGTTCAAGAAGTAGTACCGGAAAATAAAAAAAGGATGGTTACCTACAAAAATAAGAAAAGCTCATAAGACAGAGAGAGGGCTTTAAGAAAATTCGTTATTGGTATACAAGAAGTAGAAGGTACCGAAAAGGAAAAATAGTAGGACTTTTTAACAAAAAGCAATGAGATCCCATAAAAAAACAATATTTGTCAAAAAACCAAGTCTCGCAACTCAGTTCTTCTACCGTAAAAAGTTGTGAGATCCATGTAATACCAAGTCGGTTATTAATTTATTCAGTCCCTACTTAAGGGACCTTCTATCTTAAGTTGTTACGTAATTATCTAACCTAACGACATCTTATAGTGACCATATCAATATTAAAAATCTTTAACGTTTTAAATAAATAGATTGACTTGGCCATCGCAATAAATAATTTAATTTACATATGTATTACTTGTGAGATATATTGTGTTTTCATGCGATGGCCGAGTCAATCTATTCACTTAAAACGCTAAAGATTTTTAATATTGATATGGTCACTATAAGATGTCGTTAGGTTAGATAATTACGTAACAACTTAAGATAGAAGGTCCCTTAAGTAGGGACTGAATAAATTAATAACCGACTTGGTATTACATGGATTTCACAACTTTTTACGGTAGAAGAACTGAGTTGCGAGACTTGTTTTTTTGACAAGTATTGTTTTTTATGGGATTAAGTTACACTGGAAGCAGGTACGGTCCAAAGAGGGGAGGGGTCACAGCAGATATACCCCCCCCTCCCAAAATCGTACACCCCAAATAAAAATAAGACGTTCCAAATATTATCACCCGATTTGTCAAAAGACTTCCATTTGTTTTATAATGTGTGTGATACAATTTGTATTGTGCAATAAAGAAATTAAATCGACATATTTTATTGTTAGTGACCCCCCCCCCAAATTCCAGGCTGCGACCGTACCTGATTGGAAGCCAAACTCAATATAGTTGACGAAAAGGCTTGCAGGGAATGCTTAAGTTTGTCCCACCATAATATTCAAAAGATGGTTGATATTTCGCCATGCCAGTGTGTCTGTTCAGGTGTTAGTTAAAATCCCTTCTTTTCGGTGGGAAAATTATCAAATAACTACTCCCACTTTGGGTGAAGTGGAAGAGAGTGTCAGAGTAGGAGTACTGACTAAAAACCACCCTGTTCCTTCACTGCCCTTACATTCCAGGGTTGTGGTTTCTCGTTAGGGCTTTCCCGCAATCCCGGTAGGCAATGGCCCAGTCAATACTGTTGACTGCTCTTTGAGGCGTGCGTGGAAAACGATGCGCCGTCAGGTTCTGATGGTCATCTCCTAAACTTGATATAAATGAGCGAGACATGATATTAAACTGGTTTGCCTCTTAATAATAATAAAAAAATATTGCTTACTTAATGTACTCTAATTGTAATATACTACAAAATGACTTTAATTTCGGATGTACCTATGTAATAAAAAAGAAAAAATTAAACATTGTATACATACAAGAGCATGCATCATTTGAGTCCAATCATGTTTAGCCGTAAGTATCGGCGTAGAAATATTTTACATAGTTAATATTGAAAGCAATTGCAAATAATCGAAATAGAAAAACTCAACTAAAGCCAGGTATAAAAGATGGTAAATATAACCACAGTGTGTGTCTAGTGATACAGAGCTAAGCTATTGTCTGCAAACACAATAATATTAATTAATTTCCCACTGTTGACTCCTACTCACAGGCAAACATTCACTGAAGTCTTCATTTTTTTTTCAATGATTTCAGATATAATTGCAACACTTTTTGGATAATTGCTGACTCTAATACCGACTTGCTTGTTAGCTTTAGCATGCGCGAAATTGCTCTAGTCTGGCCCGAAAATTTGGCTTTTGCATTTGATCATTTTTATTTATCGCGAATCATTATCTATTTTTTTAATGATAATAGGCTCGCGTTTGACCACCATCTCACCTGATGGTAAGTGATGATGTGGTCGAAGATAAAGCACGCTTACCTAAAAGTAACCTATTCACTCTTGACTTAAAGACCCCTAGGTTATGGCTATCGGGAAACACAGACTCCGGCAGGGAATTCCACTCCTTAGCCGTACACACAATGAAGGTATTCCCAAAATGTTTAGTGCGTATAGGTGGGATGTCCACCATGTAACGACGGTGCATCGCCGTTTGTTTTGTAGTCCGATGATGGAACGGGCTTGACGGAATTCGATTGTGTAATTCCATCGCACACTCTCCGAAATGTAATCGATAGAATACCGATAGACTAGCAACTCGTCGTCGATGTTTAAGGCTCTGGAGCTTTGATTCGACCAGTGTATCGTTGCCAATGAGTCTTTTGGCCCGTTTCTCAATAGACTCAAGCGCGTCCAGTTGGTACTTGGCAGATCCATCCCGAAGATGAGAGCTAGATTCTAATAAGGCTAAGGATGGGATTACTTGCGGTAATTTGTGTTTCCTGATAGGTATAACCTGGCTGTCGTAAGTCAAGAGTGAATTGGCTACTTCTAGGCAAGCGTGCTTCATCTTCAACTACATCATCGGTTACCATCAGATGAGATGGTGGTGAAACGCGAGGCTATTATTATTAATATCAACAGGCTATAGACAGTTCTGCTTACAGTGCTAATGAATAAATAATTAATTAATAAAGAAATCAAGATAATCATTAAGTTTTTGAAACAACAAACTTACATAATTATTCAACAACATAGCATTTCTTTTCAAATTCCTTATTTAGTCACTTAAAACTCATCTTTAACCAGGCGACACAAAGTTGAAATTACAATGATGCAGATTGAAATGATAAAAATAAGTTGAAAGCGAGCAGGTCAATATGCTAGTGGTTTCAAAGATAGTTTTGGCTCTGCTTATTTATAGATATCAAACTAAATATAGGCTATGCCTAGCCTAGGCATTCCCCCTCAATGTATGACTTATGTAATTGACTCAAAATTGTATTTTAATATTATATTGTGATGAGAAAAATAAATATAATTCTATCTACCGGTCTTCCGGTTTGGATATGCCCAGCAAAAGTTTTGTTCTTATTTTTTATAATGTTTGTGATTTTGTATTGTATGTTGTTGTGAGTGTTTTTATCTGACTTAATGTTTTTAAATTTCAATTAGGTATGGTTTGAATTTCTGTTGATTTATTTTATAGCAGTGCTGAGTGTTGCCCAAACGAGAGTCTCGCAAGAGTCTTGCAATTAGCGATTATCCTATTGCTATTTATTAAACGGTAGTTGAGATCTCAGAACAATGTAACAGGGTAGTTGAGATCTCAGAACAATGTAACAGACTCTGTTATATTGTTCTGAGATCTCAACTACCGTTTAATAAATAGCAATAGGATAATCGCTAATTGCAAGACTCTTGCGAGACTCTCGTTTGGGCAACACTAGAGTGCAGCAGTGATGGCTCACTTGGGGTTCGATATTAGAGTTGTAGGTCGTGGGAACATTACTTTGGGTAATTTATACCATCACTATTGCTTTCAAACTGGTGAAGAAAAACATCTTGAAGACACCAGCATGTTCTAACCACTCAAGCGTCCAAGCCACGCGGCGATTCTCGCCCCACCTGTCCGCGCATGAAATGTCAATTTATTTTTTACGACTGTATAAACTTAACGATGTTATTCGGTGACTGTACTCCCCATGTACAATTTAAGCAAGATTTTTTTTTTGGGGACTGTAGTAACCTTGGACATGTAAGTGGTTATGCAACGTCATTCAGAATATTCAGAATAGCGCTGTACACATATAAACTGAATGATTTCGTTCGGTGACTGTACTTCCCATGGACAATTTAATCAAGAAATTTTTTGGGGACTGTAGTAACCTTGGACATGTAAGTGGTTATGCCGAAACATCCGAAGATATGTGACATCTACCAACCCACACAGCGCCTGCATTGTGGTTGGTGATTCCGGATTATTCCCTCAGATAGAACCGAGACATGTGTTCCTGCAATGGGAACGTACTAATAATAGCACGAATTATTATTATTTTGCTGGCAATATTTCTTCGTAGGTACCTGGACGTTCATCCCTTTCGTTTCCTGAAATGTGCCAATAACCGATTTCCAGTTAATTAACCTACTACAACAGAGCTGCCAATACATTTGTAATTGCCTTATTGCCCTCTAGCGAATGCTGAATTAAGTCAGCTGTCAATGATAACAGTTTCAGCAAGTTTCCGAGAATTTGCCTGTCACGCTGTTCATCAATTCAGAGTGAATATCTGGGTTAATTAGTCATTGTAATTTTAAGTGATTATTGTACCTAGAGAAGAGCGTTGTGACAGGATTCAGTTAGCAACAAATAAATTCACGAACATCGCTGTTAGTGGCAAAAGTGCTTAGGAAACTGGCAGTATTGACAAGGTGAAGGCAATGCTGATTACTTGACTGAAGAAAAAGCCAGCCATTTGATCACATGAAGAGTTTTCATCGATTGCTGACTAATAAATAAAAATATTGTGAAACTTTTTTGGTAATAAAGGTTAATCGATTTTGTATAATATCATTCGATTCTGGCTAATCGATTCCTTTTTTTCAGCTGGGAAAATCGACGAATGACTTCTTCCGAACTGGGTGGAGCGGAAGGGAGTGTCAGACTTCTGCTGACTAATAACCCACCCTGTTCCTTCAGCTACCCTTGCTTTCCGGGGCCGTGGTATCTTATTAGAACATAATCGCATTCCCAACGGCTAACCGATTCTTTGTGTCACGAAAAACTCAAAAGTATGAAATTATTGGTTTTTAACTTTTGAATGAAAGAATAACGTTTGACATGTATTCGGTATTTTTAAACGAATGCTGCGTCTTCTTAACAAACTCTTTTACTGGTTGCAAATAAAAGTCAATTTAGTTTTAAATGGCATCTTTTAAGAAATATCGAATTGAGAAAAATCATCATGAGCCTAAATTTTTCCCAACTTTAATGGGTTCAACTTCCAGTTGTTCCAATGTTAAAAACGGCTCTTATACGCTTATAAGCGATCAGATGACGACACAGGATTTTCCTAAAAATGATCTCTGCATATAGGTACAAATTAAAATAACAAAACCAAACTCCTATCACAATATTTATTGATAATGCTTGATAAGCCACTTATATCACTCAAATAGTTCCTAATTGAAGGTTTCGAACAATGCTCGAGATGGGAACCTTTAAACAATATGCCCCATAAAGTTGGACAACTATAACAAGCTTGTCTCTGGTAGGGGGTGGTACAAGTGATAAAATGCAAGGAAATAAAATAATATATATATATATATATATATATATAGCATTTTTTGATTGCGCATGAACCCACCCTTCCACCTCAATCTCACCTGATGCTAAGTCATTGATGAGGTCTACGATGGAACGAGCAGGTTCAGAAGATGCCTGTTCACTCTTGCTGAAAAGGTGGAAGTGGTAGGGAACACAGAAGTCGGCACAGAGTTCCACAACTTGGTTGTGCGCACAATAAATTTGGAGGAAAAACGCTTTGTTCGAGAAGACGGTATATCCAAGTGTGGGTGGTACTCAGCAGTGCGTCTGGTAGACCGATAGTGAAAAGGAGATGGAGGGATAAGGTCATTGAGCTCCTTCTCACACTCTCCGAAGTACAATCTGTAAAAAACCGACAAGCAAGCGACGCTTCGCCGATGAGCCAGGCTATGAAGTTTGTCCACTAGTGCCTTGTCGCCTATAAGCCTTTTAGATCTGTGCTTGATCGAGTCTAGTGCAGCAAGTTTGTATATTGTTGGTATTTTTTAGAGGAGTTTGGTTCCAATCTTACTTAGATAGACGGCCGTATACAAGTAAATTTCGAGTAAAAACGCTTTCCAAATTCGATCCGCTATCCAATCAGTCTTGCCAGAGAGTACTGTTTTACCCAATAACTGGCCTAACCAAAGTACTGAAAGGGCAGATGAGGTGATAAAATTACCTAAAACCTCTTAATGCAATAGTTTGAAGTTTTTCACAATTACTTATTACATATAAGAACAACAGTGTGTTACAACATCTTACTGATATTATAAATGCGAACGTTTGTGAGAATAGATGTATGGAGTACTGAACGCATCTGAATGAAATTTGGTAAGTTGATATGGCTACTTTTTATCCCACGGAATTTATGTGGGAAAATCCCCCAACTCCTACGCGTATGACGTCGCGTGCAAGCTAGTAACGAATAAAAAAGGCAACTATCTTTTTATTCTCTATCAGATTTTTCTGTTTCTCATTCAAGGACTTGATAATAAACTAACTAAACTCCACCTTGAACCACTTCCCATAATAAACCAAATTCAGGAAACTCCAGTAGTTGTTGTTAGTACGTTTAAATAGTTCTACTCCATAATAGTCGACCAAGAAATAATTAAATTGTCAAGCGTGTTTAAGGCGATGAATACCGTCCCGATTCGACAGTGCGTCATGTTCCACACCAGCCACTAAAAGTAGTCAGCTTTAATGATTGAATGAGAGGTTGTGGGAATGTTCAAATGAGATACCGCGGCCCCGGCATTCAATGGCAACTGAAGGAACAGGGAGGGCTTTTACTCAGTAGAAGATTGACACTCCCTTTCACTTCCCTCAGAGCGGGAGGAGTCGTTTGATGAGTAACTTCACAAGCCAATTTTTTTACATTTTCAGTACAGTTTCTGAGAGTCTATCAAAAATTACATCACATCTGTACCTAATTTATTCTACTAAGGCTTATTTTAGAAATGAAGAATATCACAACGTATTATATATTAGAAAAAATATAATCGCAATGTCTCTTTGGAATAATTATTTCATCAAAAACGAAAATATTAAAAATATAGGAAAACATTATCTGAAAATTTGTTGTCGAATATAATATTTCCTAATTATAATGGCTGTGGAGGAAAACGTATCGGAAAATTCCACTCCACAGCCGTGTTGTACGCCCCTTAGCATGTGTGTGGTATAGGTATTACGTAGGCAGGTACACGTGGATGTTTCTCAAAGCTCTGTTGTTTATGTCAATAGAATGTTCGTCCTATTGTTAAAACATGTTGTAAGCGTGTTATGTTATAGTTTCAATGAATGAATTCTGAGATTCATACAACGTGTAATTTAAAGGGTATATACATACTAATTACACGGCTTCTTTGGATGATAACAATCGATATGGCAACGGTTTTGTAATCCTATGTCAACATGTGTGGAACTTATTAGAAATTTCAATCAATTGATACCAGAAACCGAATTTTTCAAATTTAGAAGAACGAAGAGAATTATCGTGTTATTGGCAAGTGACGTGGAAAGTAATCAAGGATCTTTTACCTAAGTTCCTTGAAAGTAATTGACCCTAGTAGTGCTGTGACACGTTTGTTATGATTGGTATTCAAGAAACACATGAAACCGATAATTTGGTATCAATTCTTCGAGTCACTTATTTTTAGCTGAAACTGTGCATAAAGACTAGATGTTGTCTTCAGCCCTTTTGGATAGATATGGGGTTTCCGTTACACGTTGTATAGATAGGTCTTCACTGCATAAGATATGTAGGTAATTATTATGAGAAACATTTTCTTTTGTCGTAACTTCTTTTGCAATCAAATTTTACCAAACAAGATTAGGATTTTTTTTGGGAAAATCACCAGTAACCTCCTGCTCTGGGATCGGAAGGGAGTGTCAGACTTCTATTGACAAAAAACCCACTCTGCACCTACAGTTGCCCTTTCGTTCCGAATCCGCGGTGTCTTGTTAAAACATTTCCGCAACCCCAGCAGACAATGATATACATATAATAATCTTCCTTGTTACATTGAGGTAATATGTACCACAATTGTAACAGTTGGCTCACAGCCAAGTAATGACGGTGTTTTTCCAAGTTTTGTGAAGTAGCAAACCAGCGGTGTGGGAATAGAACCTTCAGAATGTGAAACGAATTCTTTTCAGTTGTATATGTACGCTTTCATCACTCGCATCTCATGGACTCATATCTAGCAATTTTGAACTTTTTTTCCAACACACCCACTCATCCACATACACTTGTGAGTGTATGTGTATGAGTGATATATGAGTGGGTCCTTCATTTCACTCACCCAGAGGACTGTAGGCTTATAATTTATACATAATATACACAGTATGTATACGACATATATGCAATAAATGAAAACACTGGCAATACTCATCATAATGACCAACTTTTTATATGAGGCCAACACTGAAATTGCTAAAAAAACCGAGACTGCCCTATACATTTGTGCTTGCATAAGTCAACCAAATGTACTGAACTGAATGAAACTGAATGTTTTTTCCGCGATTCCAGTGTTGGTCCTATACAAACAGATTTTCATTACGATGGCTATTGCCAGTGTTTTCATTTATTGTTCATATGTCGTATCCATACTGTACAACGTGTAATTTAAAGGGTATATACATACCAAGTGCATGGCTTCTTTGGATGATAACAAACGATATGGCACGGGTTTTGTAATCCTAAGTTTACGTATGTAGAACTTATTACAAATACCAATGCACTGATACCAGAGACCGAATTTTTCAAATTAAGAAGAACGAAGAGAATTATCGTGTTATTGGTAAGTGACGTGGAAAGTTATTGACCCTCGTAGTGCTGTGACACGTTTGTTATGATTGGTATTCAAGAAATATATGAAACCGATAATTTGGTATCAATTCTTTGAGTCAGTTATTTTGAGCTGAAACTGTGCATAGAGATTCCATACCAGATGTTATCTTCAGCACCTTTGGATAGATATGGGGTTTCCGTTACACATTGTATATACCTATGTTTAATTTATATTATTATCGTTTAACTCCGGTATTCTTACGTACATAGCTAAATAAAAACAAATTTAGTTTGTTCGTAAGCTATAGACCGATACGGTGGCGTAAGGCGCTGCGTGCTGAGACACAGGCTATAAGTTGGCAGCAGATGCTATTAAATGGGCACAATTTTGTATGTTATTAAGCTTACCAACTTCTAATTAGCTAATAGAAAGTTATGTTACCAAGTGTATTTCTTTTGGTCTAATAAATAAATATTACTTATAAAGAAATAAATAATGTTTATTTGTACTGATAAAGGGCACACTATAAAATAAAAATATGAAAAAAAGAAAAGAAAATTACAGGTACACCTTATTGTGTGCCTCACGGCTATGTGAAAATACCTTACTCATCTACTACGCTACAAAACTACGCTAAAGCTAGCTAAAAAATAAAGTGATCCCAAGAATGGATTTTTAACTCACGCTTTTCGCTACCTCGCAAGTTTTTGTGAGGTATTTTAGACTTTACTAATACTATGTAATAATTAAATTTCTTATTTTTTTGTGTGTATCTAATTTCGGAAGAGGCTCTAAATTCGTTTGAATATATTTTTTATGTTTGTCCGTTTTTTTTTTCTTCGTGGTTTATGTTCCGATTTTAACATACTTAATTTTTATTCCGATAGAGTATACTTTTGAGATGGTCCTATACAACGTGTAATTTAAAGGGTACATACCAAGTGCATCGCTTCTTAGGATGATAACATGGTAAGGGTTTTGTAATTTGTAATAAGTTCTACACACTTATGTGTGTAGAACTTATTACAAATTCCGATACACTGATACCAGAGACCGAATTTTTCAAATTAAGAAGAATGAAGAGAATTATCGTGTTAATGGCAAGTGACGTGGAAAGTTATTGACCCTCGTAGTGCTGTGACACGTTTGTTTTGATTGGTATTCAAGAAATATATGAAACCAATAATTTGCTATCAATTCTTTGAGTCAGTTATTTTGTGCTGAAACTGTGCATAGAGACTCCATACCAGATGTTGTCTTCAGCCCTTTTGGATAGATATGGGGTTTCCGTTACACGTTGTATAAGTGCAATTGAAATCGGTTCTACAGATTCATTCTTATATCAGAAAAACTATACCTAAGAAATATAGCAAAATCTCGTATTTTGCTTTCCTCTGACTTTTTGTTCTCACTAAACGTTTTCTAGCATGACGACACAATGGTGATTCTTGGGAACGAGATAGATAGATATAGTCTTTATTTTACACCATAACAGAATTAAATGAGGACTTAAAAACTACAAAGGATGTTACAATGGGCGGTCTTATCGCTAAAAGCGATCTGTTACAGACAACCGTTGGATGAATTTGACACAGCAGAACAAAATAAACACGCGGGTAGTCCATGGTGCACTATTCACTTATATACAATACATCTATACTTATAATAAATCTGTAGAGAGGTCAATTCTGTACATGAAATATATTTCCAAAATAACTATCAGGGGGTGATTAAGGATCGATACTCATGCCAAAAATGCAATCAGTTAAATTTTTGTCTGTCTGTCTGTCTGTCTGTCTGTCTGTCTCAAAAACTACTCGACGGATTTTAACGAAACTTGGTACAATTATTTTCCATACTCCTGAGCGGGTTATAGTATACTTTTCATCACGCTACAATCAATAGGAGCAGAGCAGTGAAGGGAAATGTTGGGAAAACGGGAGAAGTTACTCCATTTTTTAAGCTTCCGTCGCGTGTGCAACCTTAATGGTTAAAGCTACACAAATCATTTCATGACGGAAATGTTCTCCTTAAAATTATATAAAAAATATCCCACGACAGCATATGTCTAACTTTTATGGTTGACTCACAATAACACGTGTAACTCCCGATAGCTTAGCAGTTCGAAGCTTTCTGATTATAATATTTGTCTACTCTTACGTTTATAACACTCTCAGTCAGCCCTAATTGAAAAAGTTAACATTATTAACTATTCCATAAAAAAATTGGCCAAGTGCGAGTCAGACTCGCCCATGAAGGGTTCCGTAGTAACTATAATATAATATGCAAATTTATTTGACGAAAGAAAAACCTTACAAATTTCTTAAAACTAGCTTATTTACATTTTTTACAACTGCGCCAAATAAATTTGTTTTGAAAAAAAAACCTTACAAATTTCTTAAAACTGGCTTTTTTTAATTTTTTACAACTGCGCCGAATAAATTTGTTTTTCATAGTGTTTGTATGAATTACAAAGTTATATTTGCGGTTTTAGAAAATATGCTGTATCTCAAAAACTGCTCAACTGATTTCGTTTAATCTAATTTTGGTTGAAAGTTTATATTAAGATCTACAGACATATATTTTTTTTAGATTCTTCACTCCATTATTATAGAAGTTAGAGGTTGTGTCCGCCACACACATTTTACCACTTTGGAAGCTTATATCTTTTAAAAAATTGACTTTATGGAAAAGTGGTTTTAGAAACCCCGATGTCGTTTTTAAAGAACTGTCTATAGATACCACAAATGCATCGATTTCATGAAAAAAAAATCTTTTCAGGTTTAGTTCCATGTATGGGGAGCCCCCCTTTATTTTAAATATTTTTTAATTTTTTTCTCAAAATCGGAAAGCGGTTCACAGAATACATCTACCTATCAAGTTTCACATGTATAGTCCTAATAGTTTCGGAATAAAATTGCTGTGACAGACGGACGGACGGACAGACAGACAGACAGACAGACGGACAGACATGTCGAAACTATAAAGATTCCGTTTTTTGCCATTCGGCTACGAAACCGTAAAAAGAATCATATAAATCGGTATAGAAACACCAAAGTTATACATGAAATACGCTTATAATAATAAGCCATCGCGCGTGAATACTGAATCATGCTATAAGGATTATTTTTGAGAATCGGTCGCCGCGCTCGACGCGTCTCGCGGTCGTAGCGTTCTCTAGGTACTTAAGCCTCATGTGAACGTGATCTAAACAATATTACCAATACATTAACTTACGCTGACGGAGTCGCGGGCACAACTATATTGTATCATTACATTCATTACGCTAAGGCCAATAGGCGCTCCTATTGGCCAAAGCGTAATTATAACGCAAGTATTGGCTATTGGCGCTGAGCGCCAATGAAGAATGCTTCAAAATCGGGGTTAAATTTAACGTTAGCCCAAAGTAACTATTCCACGCGGACGAAGTCGCGGGCAAAAGCTAGTAAGTAATAAACTACATACTCAATACACATACATATAAAGATCTTTTACCATGAGAAATAGAGATGTTTTTGAAAAAAGGAAGAGTTTGTGCTTGTCTTACTGACACCGGAAGAGTATTCCACAGTCGTACTGCTTGAGCTACGAGATATAGCATTTCCGACATATAGACATTCCTTACTTACTACAATTTATTCGTTCATTCTATTTTTTCTCTCTTCCGGGCGGCACCTTTAATTGGTCTGGCCATGGTGATAGGTACTAAAGAATTCCTAAAGTATTACCTAATTGGACTAAAAATAGAGAAATAAAAACTTGTTAAAAAAACATTAACCGACTAACTTCAAACAAAAGCACTAACGCTCTAAAAAGCGAAAATGACAGTTTCTGTGTGGATAGAAAATGATTGCTACTTATAACAGATAAATGCATTTTTAAATTATTATTTTACTAGCTTTTACCCGCGACTTCGTTCGCGTGGTAGGTTTTTCCCGCGTAAATCCTGATCCCGTGGGAATTCCGGGATAAAAAGTAGTTTATGTGTTTTTTCAGGATGTCAACTGTCTTTTTACTAAATTTCATTGAGATCCGTTTAGTAGTTTTTGCGTGAAAGAGCAACAAAGATACAATTCGAAAACTATCCCACGGGAACCTTATATTGGGATAAAAACTATACTATGTCCTTCCCAGGGTCCTAAACTATTCTCATACTGAATTTCATGTAAATCGGTTCAGCGGTTTTGGCGTGAAAAGGTAACAGACAGACAGACAGACAGAGTTACTTTCGCATTTATAATATTAGTATGGATATGGAAGTATGGATATGGATATGGATGGATATTGAATTCCAATTTAATTTGACATTTATTTAAATTAACTTTAATTTGACTGATAAATGACTGATAATAAAAGGCTCACATGGACCCTGTTGGGCACAGCGATTTAATATAATAAAAATAATCAATGATTAAAAAAAGTGAATAAAAACAATAATTTACGTTGCAAAACTCATCATGGAATAATTTTGAGTCTTGCAACATAAAAGATTGTGTTTTTTTTTTTCACTTTTATTCATCCATGTCCATGGGTCCACGTGAGCCTTTTATATATTACCTACTTATATAAAAATCTTGTTAACACATGTCATTGTAATAAAGATCGAATTGAATTGAATGACCGATGGCCATAAAATGAAAAACGTGACAAATAATATTTGCGTAGGACGAATGGGTAAAGCTGGTTTTAGGGGCCGTGACTACGCTGTGACTGAGTCGTAGTCGCGATGTAAACTTGGCACTTGTGTTGATTGCCTGTTTTAATTACGATTGCAATGTCACACCTACAACTAACACACTAATTCTAATTTACTTAAACGCGTAAATATTGCATGTTTTATGATTCAGAGCTGTCAGCTTTTCGTGCGTGATAATTACGGATTACATTGTTTTGACAAATTGGAATGACGGACATTTTTCTTTCATTACATTAATAGTACACTTAATAATATAAAAAAACATGAGACTCGCATACACATTACATGTTCTCATTAATTAAACATCCATTACATTTATAAATGTTATTGCAGATATGACCAATAAACTAACCGATCAATTTAGAATTCAATTACTTAAGGACTTCATGTAAGTTCTATTTTTGTTTCTTGTTTGGCTTGTGACTCTGACAAAATAATTTTATTAAATAATTAATTAGTGTTGTAAAAATTATAAATGTGTTTTAATAGGATACGATATATATGAATCGAAATATATGTGTTTTTGATTAATTTTCTTGAAAAAAAAACTTGAAAAATAATAAACATCTCCCAGCTGAACGAATGGGGAATTTGAAATAACCTTACCTTAAGTTTAAAGAATTACTCCCCATTTATTTTTACTATAAACATATTATTATTAGTGCCCGACCGAAGTTTCGGTTTCGTAAAGACTGGTTTTAACTACTTTTTTATTTAGTTAGGTGTCACGTCTAGTTTTGAAAACAAAGCGACGGTTAGCAGTTGATAAACATCTTACTTGTTCCAAGTTAGGGTACAAATTCAATACATTTCACTTAGCAATGACCTCGTGCCCTCTTCCTAATAGACCTGTTGCTGGCTTAGGTCAAATTACTGAGTAATACAGAAGGTCAACTGTATACAACGTGTAATTTAAAGGGTATATACATACATACTAAGTGCACGGCTTGTTTAGATGATAACAAACGATATGGGTTTTGTAATCTTATGTCTACCATGTGTGGAACTTATTATAAATTTCAATACATTGATACCAGAGACCAAAATTTTCAAATGAAAAAGAACGAACAGAATTATCATGTTATTGGCAAATGACGTGAAAGTTATTGACTCTTGTAGTGCTGTGACACGTTTGTTATGATTGGTATTCAAGAAACATATGAAACCGATAATTTGGTATCAATTCTTTGAGTCACTTATTTTTAACTGAAACTGTGCATTGAGACTCCATACCGGATGTTGTCTTCAGCCCTTTTGGATAGATATGGGGTTTCCGTTACACGTTGTATATTGGGCACACGCTCACAGACGCGTTCGTAAGGCGACCTCAAATAAATGCCGGTCGTATTTGCGTTTGTACTCGTTGTACGTGAAGCGTCTATGTGTGTGTGTGCACTTCACTCGTTGTATGGAGTCAACCTTCTGTAGTACCTATCCATATTGTAGTTTAACACAGACTAAACGACCTCCTTCTAATTGACCTTTTTTTTGTCAGTGGAAAAATGATCTTATGACTTCTCCCGCTCTGGGTGGAGCGAAACATAACTCCCTGTCTTCGGTGTTTGTATCATCTTTACGCCGATGATCTACAATTATATACTGCTGTGCGGGTTGAAAGCTTGTGAGATGCTATAGGGAATGTAAACCGAGATTTGAATGCTATCAATAGCTGGTCTAACAGATTTGGGGTGTCAGTAAACCCCTCAAAATGTTGGTAGTTGGTAGCTCACGCATGATGGGTAGAGTGGTGGCTAGCTCTCTAGCACCTATTATTTTTACTGGTGCCGTAATTCCCATCAGCCCTAGCGAAAGATCTCGGTTTGCATCTTGACGTGACACTTGGCTGGCAAAGTCAAGTTTCTAGTGTCAGCCAAAGGGCCAATGTCACTTTGCATTCCTTGTATCGTCTGAGGAACTTTTTGCCTGTTAAGATGAAGACTATACTTGTGCAGACTTTAATTTTCCCATTAATCGACTATTGTGACGTGTGCTACTTCCACCTGAATGCGGTCTTGCTCGATAAACTTGATCGTATCCTCAAAAACTGAATTTTATTCATATTTAATTTAAAGAAAATAATATGACCATGTCTCAAGTTTTAGGTCTGAGCTAAAATGGTTGCCCATTAGTCAGATGAGAAGTTTGTGCGCTTTGACAACGCTTTTCTCTCTACTCAACTCTCCGAGCCCACCTTCTTATCTAATATCACACTTTCAGTTTCTTTGTTCTTCACATAACAGGAATCAATGTTCCTCCAACAATCTCCTCTTTCTCTGCCCTTCTCATACTTCTGACTTTGTTCATTCTTCTTTTCATATTCAGTCAATTCTCCTCTGGAATGCGCTTCCTCTTGATATCAGGACGGCTAACAGTTGCTATGCATTCAAAAACAAATTGCGAATCTACTTTCTTAACCAATGAGCAGTATTTTCAAACATAATTTTCATATGATACTGGAGTAACTATATATTTATTTTGGTATTTATGTAGATTTTTACTTTTTATTACTACTTCTCAGGTACATATTGCACCTCCCACGCTATCTCTTCACCACTGTTTAGTACCGATCGTTTCCGAACGTTCCCTTTTGACATAACAAAATTTGATCTTGACATAACTTTTACTTACTTGACAGATACTCTTGTTCCTGCTTGTAAAACTAACCACCGCTTGGGAGATTGATTATATTGATTATAATTGGAAATCGAATTGGATCTCACGTGATATTAACGGATTGAGTGTGATCAGTGATTAATTGAACTCTAGCGTCCCGAACTGACGAAAACCCTGGGATATTTTTGGACATACCGCCGGTTGTCGCCACCCGCGTGGCACGCGCATTTGTTGGAAATAAGTTGTGCTGTGATGCTGATCTGGACCGCGCCATCTGGAGACTGGCGCCTTGTGAACGTTCTAGAACACTTGACTTACATCACACTTTTCAATTACTCACCTCATATTTACATACATACCACACTTGGGCGTGGCCTAGGAAGGTCGAAGTTGGAGTACCCAGCGCAGAAGGTAAGTGGTACCGATTAGTTACCAGATAAAGCCTCAGAGGCTATATATTGCTTTGTCGGCCGAAGAGCCTGTAGTTTTGATTGTTGAGAGCAACGTTAAGCCCCACGAACCGTGGACAAGTTCGGACACACCAGTATCGTTGCACTGGCCAATTGTAGTTCTGAACATTTTGGTAGCAGGCGTGGCTCTTGTAATATAAGATCCACTGATTTAATTGGAAGTTTTGAAAATAACTTTAGTTTAATTACTTAACATAACGTATAACTTAATAAGTTTGAATATATTGCTTTGTCAGCCGGGCTCAAATAGTACTTGTAGTTTGTACTGTAATTTGTAGTGCTAGCCCCTTGGTATTGAATTGACAAGTAGGATTTATTTGTGAAATTAGGAATTATTGGTTGTATTTGGTGCATAGTTTGGTATTTGTTGCAATTAATAATTGAATGTCACTGATCTGAATTTGAAAGGTTATCTAAATAATAATTACACATAGTCTAACATAATAGGACTTGAATTGTGTGTATTGGTTATTGCATTTGTAGTACTTGTTGGACTGTGTTGATAGAGATTGTCCGGCTCAATATTATACAGTCAATTGTTGTATATAATTGGTGTGATCCTGCACAATATTGAATTGTTTGAATTGTTATTTATTTTGTAACTAGCCATCTGTACCAAGCTAGATTCATACTTGGAATAAGTACAGGGTCGGATTTGGACTTGAAATAATTGAATTTAAGTTTTTGTTTTGTTGAGATTATTTGGTCGGCTAACAAGTCATTGTTGTTTGTTTAGTTAATTTTAGCCTGTTGTATTAATATTTGTTGTTGCAATGGCCTCATTAAGGGCAGTCAGGGAGGCTGCTGCCGGATTGACCTCACAGTTGAGATGGTTCACATCGGCAGCTGCAACGGTTGAGCGTGTAGAATTGGAAGAGCTCACCCTTGCTCGGTATGGGCAAGTGATTGAGAGGATCAAGTCAGCTGATGCTGCGCTCACACGCTTCAACGAGTACATCATGGACGTGGATTTGGGGGTGATGGATCAGGCGGCCCGCGATAGGATTTTGGGTGACTATGACCAGATTGTCCACCTGGGGGATGTCATATGTCTACGAGCGCGGGAAATTTTGAAGAGCCGGGTGCCTGATGCGGCCAAGCCGCAGACCCCCGTTGTTGCAGGCCCTGGACTATTGAGTAGGCTGCCCACCCTGGAGCTGCCACATTTTGACGGTCGCTTGGACCACTGGCTGGGCTTCCTAAATCTCTTTGAGAGTCTTGTCGATGCACGCTCGGACCTCGGACCTGCCCAGAAGCTGGCCTATTTATTGTCTGTCCTGGAGGGCGAAGCCAGAGCCTTGGTGCAACACTTGCCGGTGACGGATTCCTCTTACCCGACCGCTCTGGAGCTTCTCTCCCGACGGTATCAGAACAAGCGCTGCCTGGCTGATGTGCACATCGACCAGATTTTGGGGCTACCGGCCATTGTCAGCACGTCGACGTTGCGCACTGACTTGCTGAACCCGTTGGTCTCAGCGACCAACGCCTTGAGACGCTTGGAGTTTCCGGTAGAACATTGGTCCTACTTGTTGGTGCACATAGTGCTGCAGTTGCTCTCCGCGGAGTTGAGGTCACGTTTTGAGCAGAAGTATAGTACCACCCATCTTCCCCCCTTTGACGACCTCCTCAAATTTTTGGAAGACGAGTGTCGGTTTTCGGATAACACTCGTGGCGCCACGGGGTCACCCCCACTACCTTCTCAGCCTAGAGACCAGGGACGGACTAGGGCTCGGGGGCCTGTTGATGTTCCCCCCGCCCCCCGTTTTGCTGGCGCCCGGAGTCCTCGGGCTAGGGGGCCTGTTGATGATCGCCCCGCCCCCCGTTTTGCTGGCGCCCGGAGTCCTCGGGCTAGGGGGCCTGTTGATGATCGCCCCGCCCCCCGTTTTGCTGGCGCCCGGAGTCCTCATCATTGCGACTTTTGTAAGGCAACGGGGCATGTCATGGCGCGTTGCCCGGATTTTTTGAATTTGCACGTAAGTGCCCGCCGCCGCATTGTCAACGCACGCCGTTTGTGCTTCTCGTGCTTGGGGGCCCACTTCCATCGGGACTGCCCCGACCCCCGCCCGTGTAGAATTTGTGAAGGGTCCCACTTGGAGATTTTGTGCGCCAACGCGAACCGCTCCAGTAGACCAGCTTCTGAGGGGGGTTCGCGCAGGGGGGGGTACCCCGGAGACGAGCACTGGGCTGAGACCCGCAATTCTGTACGCCGCTCTCCACCCCCCGCGCAAGTTGAACGGGAGCCCCGCGAGCGCCATTTGGTCTCCCCTCGTCAGGGAGAACGCGCATTGGCTGCTAGGCAGCAGTGGCCGGGTCGGCGCCGCTGCCTTTCCCCTCCGTTGGCGGAACGTCTCCGGTTGGAGTTGCGCCCTCCGCCATTCTGGCATCCGGTGGGATATGCCCCTCCAGTGATGGCGAGCGGCTCGGGACACCGCGCGGACGAATATTTTGATTGTTGGCCTCGTCGTGAACGAAGGCAGCCTGGATGCGGCGATCGGTCGCCGCCCAGGCATCGCTAAGAGATTGACGCCTGCCCCGCTAAAGGACCCCCCCGATCAAGACGGTTTTGTTGCCAACGGCCTCGGTCAAGGTCTGGGGACCCTTGGGTGACTCGATTGTGGTCTGTGCCATTTTGGACACGGGAGTCCAGGGTTGCCTTTTGTCGTCTTGGTTAGCGGGACAGGTTGGCCTGAAGGTGAATGACCTTTCAGGCAAGATTTGGGGAATTGGCGAACCGGCTGACACCACTGTTGAGGGAAGGACCTGGTTTGAAGTCACCCTTGTGAGTTGTCCGTACCCTAAAATTGGTGCTCCTGCCCTTGTTATAACTGAACTTGGTTGGGACGAGCCACTTCGGGAAACCCTGTTGGAGGACGGTTGAGGCACTCTAGCCTTCCTTATGGGGCCCGTCACCCCCTTTTGTTGCCCAAGGAGGGCCACTTGGTTCAATTGTTGGTGACTGAACGTCACACTACGAACTCACATGCCGGTTGCAATGCACTGTTGGCCATTCTGCAGCGAGAAATTTGGATTTTGTCGGCTGATCGCGTCAATGAGGCGAGGCCCTTTGCTGGCGTCGTAACGGATTTGTTGGTCCCCTTTTGTTGAAGACGTCCACCCTTCGTAATAGTAAGATTGTTAAGGCTTATTTGTGTGTTTGTCTGCCTGTCAACCAAGGCAGTACATTTGGAGCTGGTAACCTCCCTCTCGACAGAGGCCTTTGAGGCGACCTTGGAAAGATTTGTGTCTCGCCGTGGGTTACCTTCTTTGATTAGGTCTGATTGCGGTACGAATTACAAGGGTACAAGTAACTATTTGAAGGAGGTACACGCCTTCCTAATGAGAGCCAGGTTGACATTGGTAATAGTTTGGCCCGCCGAGGGGTCACTTGGTTGTTTGACCCGCCAGCCTGCCCCCCATTGGTGGGGTATTTTTGGGGCCGCGGTGAAAGCGGCAAAGGGACGCTGGCGGAGATTGTTGGGAGACACCGTTCTCACCTTTGAGGAACTAGCTACGGTATTTGGCCGCATTGAAGCTGTGTTAAATTTGCAACCTTGTCAAGACTTCCAATTGATTAGCAGACGGGTAGGCCCGTCCGGGGGGGGTAGATGTTTAGTACCGATCGTTTCCGAACGTACCCTTTTGACATAACGATATTTGATCTTGACATAACTTTTACTTACTTGACAGATACTCTTGTTCCCGCTTGTAAAACTAACCACCGCTTGGGAGATTGATTTTATTGATTATAATTGGAAATCGAATTGGATCTCACGTGATATTAACGGATTGAGTGTGATCAGTGATTAATTGAACTCTATAGTCCCGAATTGACGAAAACCCTGGGATATTTTTGGACATACCGCCGGTTGTCGCCACCCGCGTGGCACGCGCATTTGTTGGAAATAAGTTGTGCTGTGATGCTGATCTGGACCGCGCCATCTGGAGACTGGCGCCTTGTGAACGTTCTAGAACACTTGACTTACATCACACTTTTCAATTACTCACCTCATATTTACATACATACCACACTTGGGCGTGGCCTAGGAAGGTCGAAGTTGGAGTACCCAGCGCAGAAGGTAAGTGGTACCGATTAGTTACCAGATAAAGCCTCAGAGGCTATATATTGCTTTGTCGGCCGAAGAGCCTGTAGTTTTGATTGTTGAGAGCAACGTTAAGCTCCACGAACCGTGGACAAGTTCGGACACACCAGTATCGTTGCACTGGCTTTATTGTAGTCTTGAACAACCACTCATGGTTGACTGGTAGACAATGCCTACGGCATTAAGTCCGCCTTTGTATCTATGTGCATGAAGTGTAAATAAATAAATAAAGGGAGTGTCAGACTTCTATTTACTAAAATCCTACCATGTTCCTTCACTGCCCTTATATTCCAGGATCCGCGATATCTCTTTCAGAAAATTTTCGCAATCCCAGCAAACTACTGAATAGAACAGAAGGTTAACTACATAACGGGCAGACGCACACAGACGCGTTCGCAAGGCGATTTCAAACAAATGCCGGTCGCGTATGCATTAGTACCTCGTTGTACGTGAAACTGCTTATATGTGCCTGCATTTTTACTCGCAGTATGGAGCCAACCTTCTGTAGTATCTATCCATATTGTGGTTTAACACAGACTAAACGAAATTTATTTATTAACTGAAATGTCATTTGATGATATTCCCACCCAAAAAAAAAAGGCTTTCAAGCTGTCAAATGTTTTAATAAACTTCCTGTAGAATTTAAGACCTTATTAGGGTTCATTTCAGAGAATTCTCGAGCCGAGAATTCCCGGAAATGAAATTAAGCTCCAAAAAAGTCGAGAACTCGAGAAATCATATTTGAGTCTATGAAATTATAAAATAAAACTATTTACGTTTGCCGATTGTTTTAAACACGCGGCGGCCGCGGAGTGGCGCAGGCCAAAGCGCAGTGGCACCCTTTGATAGACTGAAGATAATATTACTGTGCTACAAAAACTGCAGATGATATTCAAACCAACGAAACTTGCAGTAGAGGCGTTGAGTAGGCAAGATGCCAATTTATTCACTGTAGAGACGTATTGCAAAAAATGTATAGTATCAATTAGCCTTCAAATTAGTAGATTCACTTATGTTGAAAATATCAGAGCGCCGTGATATGACTTGACAAGAACTTTGACCAAAAATGAGTCGGAAGTGCTAGAAGAAGTAAGCCCATCAGAACCTGAACCCGACAGCTTCGAAACTCAATTAGAAAAAGCAATAAAAAGCGTTTCAACAAATGAAAAGGGTAGTACAGTAGCGCTAACAAAATCAATAATAAAGAAAAAGAGGTTACCAAATTTGGAATCGATGTACAAAGCATTGCTTTCAGTTAAGCCTACTTCACCTGAAAATGAAAGAGTGTTTTCAATTTCAGGAAATGTAGTTAATAAAATAAGGAACCGGCTGTCTGATAAAGCTATAAATGCAAAAAGTTTTTCTAAAGGCATATTTTATCATATAGCTGACCTAATTGTTACGTACCTGTATGTTCAGCTTGAGATGTTTCATTGATCTTGCAAAGTTTTCATTTATTTTATTTTTTTCTAATTAACATGCCACAAATGTTGCTGTGATTGTAATTAAATTAAAAGTTAGGATAATATTAACGTTTTCATGTTGAAATTTTTGTTTATTTTTTGTTCTGTTTAATAGAAGCTAATTTTCTTGATAAGTTTTAAGTATTTTTTTTTCAATTTAACCAGCCAAAACTGGTGCTGTGATTGTAATTTTAAGTCAGACAGAATAGTTGATTTTTGTATGTTTTCTTTAAGAAAAAGATAAGCTAATTTTGTTGAAAACTGTCAATTAAAGTTTTATAATTATTTTGATAATTTTATTTGAGAGGAAAACCACTTAATTTGTTGATTAATCACATTATTGGAACCGAAAAATATGCAAAAACGTATGTAAATGTAAATTTCTCGACAACCCAAGAAGATCCGAGAAATTAGCCTCATGAATTCTCGAGACCCGAGAAATCGATAAGGTCGAGAAGTCATGAACCCTAGACCTTATATAATATTATTCAATTTAAGCAACAACTGAAATCGTTTCTTGTAGAAAAATGCTAATTCTGGTGATGAGTTTCTTGCTGACTGACGTGTTTAATTTAAAATGGTATTAAAAAATGGTGTTATGAAACATCATTTTTTAATACCATTTTATAAATTTGTTAATGATTATTTGTTGCCCATATTATTGACATTCGGTTTAATTAGTATTAGGATATAATTCATAGACATTCCTTTTTTTACTGATATCTATTAATTTATAATAATGTTAAGATCACATATTTCCACACAATGTAAAAATTGTTTATGAAATAAATCAATCAATTGAATGTATGTTGTATTATATACATTTCTGGGGTGTCTCTTTCTGAGAAAATTTAATGAATTTAATCATGAGCCTTCGTATAATGTTTCTATCATATCTTAGGTTATTTCTAGAAGAATGTGTGTGTTAAAATTCACAGGTTTAACCTTCTCCTTTTTACTAAAATCAAAGCTAGATTACATTCTACAGTAAAGTTTTTCGTGCTTTTAGAAACAGTGGAAGTTCTTCATCGGAAACCGCACTTACCTGAAAACAAAGAAAAACATGAATTATTAATATTCATTTCTGACGAATCTATAATTTCGAGGATTACGAACAACCTAATAGATAGATAGATAGAATATACTTTATTGTACACCAAAATTTAAACACACCTATTTAACAATTATGCTTATTCTACGGTTACAATGACGGTCTTATTGCTGAAAGCCCTAATCAACTATAACAAACTGCTACAATTTAACACGAACAAATCTGAGAAATAATATTAATTGTTATGGAAACATGACGAACTACTTCGCCGAATTGTTGACTAACTAATATCAATATAATTATTCAATCTCAAATAATACCAAACCAAGCAAAGACATAAAAAGACATAGGTATATCAAACACCAAGTCAGCCAAAACTGAATAAAAGACTCGACCTTATAAAGTCTGATGCCAGCAAAAATAAAAGAATTGAGATTCTCTCAACCAAAGAAAATCATAGGTGAGACATAAAAGCGTATTGAAGATCAAATTTCATGCTTCGCTATCTAGGATTAGATTTCTGGGGAAACTTGGTCACAAAATAAGTATTTACAGAAGCATTGTTCCTTACATGGATAGAAAACGCACACATACATACATTAAACACGCGGGCTATGTTCAGATATATATATATATATATATATAATTATATATTTAGGTATTTTTTGAGATTTGTATTTTTTTTTATTTATTTCGAATTATCCAAAAAATCCAAAACAACACGGTTCAAATTGAACATATTTGAAATTGCGCCATCATGCGTAAAAAACTCTGTTCGCTGGTCAGCAGAGTGCGGGCGAGTAACAACATCATTCTGTCGACTTTGGTGGAGAGATTAAAATCTCCTTTCATGATACACTTTATGGGAATGACTATCAACCGGGGCACGTTTCCCATAAATTGATGGCCCTTCCCATAACGCTAGTTATAACTTTTTTTTATATTATGTACGAACCCTAGCCTAAGCATTATAATAACACATCTATGGATTTTTAGTATCCGAAATAAAGAATTTGATGTTGAATCATTAGAAACAATCAAGCATACTATGGACTGCTACTCTGCAAGCACAATAAAATCACCACTATAATGTCAGAACAGATGGACATAATGTACCCTTGCGTACTCGTATACGTATGCATGTGGTTTTTGCTTGCTGTTCGGAGTCGACCTTCTGCAATTCTACTTCTTTGTGTTTCAGTATGAACTGGGTGGAACAAACTAAGGTGCAATACTGTAGCATACATTGTCTTGGTACTGTGAATGGTAATGTTATGCGGTTTCTTGTTTCCCCTGAATGTCTACTTCAGATCTTGTTTTGAGTTTGTGAATATAATATAAACGATTTTATATTTATTTGTCAGTGTTTTGTTTTTTGTTTTTTCACCACGTTTATCAGGCTTCATTATAGTAAATTACTCATAATTATGATTACCTTAGAGAATTTTCTTAGAATACAAAATAAAGCTCTGTTAATAAAATACATAGACTTTCTTGTATATTTTGATATTAAAGAGAATGTTTTTGAATAAAACAGTTTCCATTTCAACGTTTAGAATTGCAGTGAAGCTAAAGTACTGGTAATTAGAGTTCCACTGGGGTTGTTAAAGAATGCAGTTTCAAAATGGCTGACTACGGAAACCAATATATTTATATTATTATATGACGGTAATGAGACCCTGTGAGACTGTTTCTAGCACATTTTATTTTGTCTTCGGAGATATTTTAGTTTTATTTAAAAGTAAGTTTTACAAATTAATACGAGCGAGTTTCACTGCTATTTTAACAAGAACAAAAATTCAGTTTGCTGTTCTAATTTGGCCGAATAGTTGAACATAAACTTTTTACTGAATAGATAGACTATCTCAGTTAATCTTTTCTTAACACAACAAGAACACTATTTGAAATATGACCTTGAATATTTTTGAAACACAACCTTAAACTAAAATGAACATTGTAGGATAGTACTAAATTAAATGCTACAAAGTTGAAAATCTATAGTCCATAGATTTTCAACTTTGTAGCATTTGTGTGCAAGTGTCTGAAAATAAATGTTTTTATTTTTATTTTTTTTATTTATTGTGAATTGACCACTATCTCACCTGATAGTAAGCGATGATGTGGTCAAAGATTAATCATGCTTATGACCTTCTTGTGAGCTTGATTAAAGAGCGGAATTCAGAGCGGTTCATAAGGTTTAAGTTAGTTACTTGCATGATGGTTCCATATTCATGTTTATATTCAGAATAAACAGCCTTACGATTATAAACAAAAAGAATAAAATTAGAATAAACATACACATTTTTCTTAATTTTTTTTTGTGTTGACAGGCTTGCATTTGACCATCATCTCACCTTATGTTAAGCGACGATGTGGTCGAAGATGAAGCCCACTTACCTAGAAGTAACCTATTCACTGTTGACTTAAAGTCTTCCAGGTTATAACTATCAGGAAACACAGACTCCGACAGGGAATTCCATTCCTTAGATGTACGCAAATAAAATTAAAGTTAAGATTTCAATATAATTCTCATTATTTTTGTAAAAAAAAAACTGTACTTTTTTTATTACGAATGAGCCCGCACTTGACCTCGATCACACCTGATGGTAAGTGTAAGATGAGGTCTACGATCCAACGAGCGAGCCCAGAAAATGCCTATTCACTCTTGCTTTAAAGGCTGACGGGTCATATGTGGCAGGGAACACAGAAGCCGGCAGAGAGTTCCACACCTTGGCTGTGCGCACAATAAATGTTGAAGAAAAGCACTTAGTACGACAAGACGGTATATCGACCAAGTGTGGATGGTATCCTGCGGTACATCTGGTAGACCGGTAGTAAAAGGGGGATGAAGGGATTAGGTTGTGGAGCTCCTACGCACACTCTCCGAAGTACAATCTGTAAAAGATAGACAGGGAAGCAACGTTTCGCCGGTGAGCCAGGCTGTGAAGCTTGACTGCCAGAACCTCGTCACCTATGAGCCTTTTAGCTCTGCGTTCGATCGAGTCAAGTGCAGCTAGCGGATATTTGGCTGAGCTATCCCACAAGTGACTGCAATACTCCATACAGGAACGGACCTGTGCTTTATGTAAATTCAAAAGCTGTCCAGGTGTGAAGTATCGCCTCACTTTTTGTAGGATGCCCAGCTTTTTGGCTGCAGTCTGAGCTTACTCAATGGTTGAGCCGAAGTTGAGGTCAGACGTCAACTCCATGCCCAAGAGCTCCAGGCGGTCGGTACAGATGCACCTCTGAAAGTAGTGGACCATTCAAATTCCTCCTTTTAGCGGAGAAAAGACAAGCTTGTGTTTTTAAAGCGTTGAATTTGACCAGATTGTCATCGCCCCATTGGGAAACGAGATTTAAGGTCAAATTCGTTCGCTCTAGAATGGCCTTTCTAAGAGCGGCTATTTCGTCCCTACCAACTCTAGCACTGGACAAGTATCTCTCTGAGACTGTGCTGTCATCCGCGTACCCAATAGCTCCCAGCTGAAGCAGGTCGTTGATATGAAGCAAAAATAGAGTCGCAGAGAGAACAGACCCTTGAGGAACACCGGCATTAATAACCATTAGATCCGATTTACATAGATTTACTGTAAGAAAGCCCAATTCTCGGTTTATTTCGCCTTTTAAAAGCTACCTTCTTGTATTTGTATGTTTCTGTGCGTGCAGTACACATAGTTTTGGTTATTTGGTTGATATTATTGAAGTTGAAAGTCTATTCGAGTTAAGTACATTTGGACCGCTGAACTGATATTATTCAAGGTAAACCTCGATTTAAATTTATAATACTACTACTATAAGGATTACTCTCCAGAACTTCTAGCTTTATGTAGTTTCCTAAGCCAACAAGTACCAGGCCAAGAGCGAGTCAAAGGGTTCCGTATGAATATTCTACACTAATATTATAAAGAGGAAAGGTTTGTTAGTTTGTATTGGATAAACTCAGTAAATATTGCACTGATTTCAAAATTCTCTCACTAATATAAACCTACATAATCAGCAATTGACATAGTTATCCTACTTTAGTGTTACTAAAAAACAAATCTTTCCATGCGAGCAACGCCTCGGGCAGATACTAGTAATTTATAACATGTTATATTAAAAACTTAGTCTACTTATAGGTTTTAATTTTAGTATATACGCAAATAACAATTGTCTGTATTTATTTTTGAAATAATGATATATAAAGGCTTTTTTTTCTCACAACAAGCTCTTTTATTCGATAAGTCGCACGATACCGGGGTGACAATATTTTCTTATTTTTCAACTACCAGTAATTTTCGAGAATAGCCTAGCCAACGTAGGTTCCTCATGAACTGATGCCAAACATTTTTTTTAATGTACCAACAAAGATTTAAGAGAGTTCTCGTTTTAACTATAATTACGAATAACCATTTATATTGCCTAGACCAGATCACTTAAAAAATTTTTTAGCAAAAAATAGAACCGACTTCCATATCAAAACACTACAAAGGCAAAAATAACTTTAATTTCGGAAGGCGGTGTCTTTAGTTTTGTACATATTTTCGTTTTTGACACCGCCTTCCGAAATTAAAGTTATTTTTGCCTTTGTAGTGTTTTGATATGGAAGTCGGTTCTACTTTTTGCTAAAAATTTTGTTTTCACGCTTTTTAGTGGGTCGGTTTGTAATTTATCTAGTTACAAAAGCCATAATGTCGACAACTTATCACTTTTTACAAAATTTTGCTTTTCCCGATGCATAGCCGTTAATTTTTGAGGAGTTCTCCTGGTACTTGACCATCAGCTCTACATCACCATATATATTGTGACGAGCATAAAGTGTTTAACATCCGTACTCAAGTAATCGAATCGCAATCCACGAAATACTTATTACTGAGGAGTTTCAGTGGCCATCTGTGGTCTTCATCATCAGTTCAACTTCCCCAAATGGGTATTTCTTATAGTAATAAGAAATACCCAAAACTTCCCTCGATTTCTCCAGGATCCCATCATCAGATCCTGATTTCGTAACAATGGGACCAACTAGAAACTATACCCATTCAAACGCAAAAAGAATTTTTCATATCGGTCCAGCCGTCTCCGAGTTACGAGGTAACATACATAAAAAAAAAAAGTTCAAGATGAATTGTAAACCTCCTTTTTTTGAAGTCGGTTAAAAAGTACATCAGAAACTGGTATTGAAAAAGTAAATTCAGTGCAAAAGCATATTCAAGCTTACATACAGACTGAAAACAGATGCCAGCAACCAAGAGGTGATTTTAAAATATTCATTCTGAATAATGGCCCGCTAATTAACTAATGGGTTTCGGTGGTCAATTGTGTAAGATGATAAATAGCACTGTTTCGAATTACGAACGTTACTGCTCTTTTAAATCTACATTATGTCTTTTAACTTTAAAGCTGTATTTAAATTTGTATTCACCAATCCGCACTGGGCTCGCGTGGTGGATTACGGCCGATTTTTTCTCATTAGATGAGAGAAGCGATCAAGGAGGCCTAAGTCCCAGCAATGGGAACATTATAAGCTGGTTTGTTATGTTGATAAACTTCATTTTGAAAGCGGCCCAAGTGCCTTCTTGTTCCTTGTGCCTTAGTTCCTTCCTTGTTTGTGGCTACATAATAACGGTCGCGTGGGTCATTATTTGAGATTAAGCAATCTAAACAACGTGTAATTTAAAGGGTATATACATACCAAGTGCACGGTTTCTTTGGATGATAACAAACGATATGGCAAGGTTTTTCTAATCCTATGTCTACATGTGTGGATCTTATTAGAAATTTCAATACATTGATACCAGAGACCGAATTTTTCAAATTAAGAAGAACGAAGAGAATTATGGTTTTATTGGCCAGTGACGTGGAAAGTGATGACCCTCATAGTGCTGTGACACGTTTGTTATTACTGGTATTCAAGAAACATATGAAACCAATAATAAAATTATGAACGATCCTTGTGCTCCTGTTTACTTAAAACAAAATTTTAAATTGTTGGGCAGTTCTCATGATCTTAACCTTCGCGCATCCAAAAACTTACTTCTTCACATTCCTTCTCACCGCACCGGGTTTCTATCTAATTCTTACGCTATTTCTACTATTAAACTCTGGAATTTGCTACCCCTTGACATCAAGAAGGCTGAGTCAAAATTTTCTTTTAAGCGTAAAATTAAAAACCACTACTTAAGGGGTTGTTATTCTTAGTTTGGTCTTTGTCATAATTATTTTGAGCTCTCTTATTCAGAAAGAATATTATAAAGCACCGTATCTATTAGTTTGTCATTTTAGCATATATGTGTATTTTATTAGTATTATTATATATTAGTATTATATTTATTAGTATTAAAATATTATTTCATTCCATTTTCTCGTACACCTACCACAGTGTGTTTTTTTTAACCCAAAGGTTGACTGGTAGAGAATGCCTTGCTGCATTAAGTCCGCCCATGTAACACAATTGTACATAAAGTTTAAATAAATAAATAATTTGGGGTCAATTCTGTGAGTCACTTATTTTGAGCTGAAACTTTGCATAGAGACTCCATACCAGATGTTGTCTTCAGTCCTTTTGGATAGATATGGGGTTTCCGTTACACGATGTATATGGATCATCCATTAACATACCTAGACATTCAGTGCTTTGGAAATCACGTTAAGCTGGTCTCGGCTGTCAGTTGTATTTTTATAACAGTCTTATGAGATCTTCGCACTCAGTTACTGGGTTGCGGAGGTCAAACGGACGGAGTAAATACTGGTTACGAATCAGCTGTATTCAGTGAAACTCTGATATAGTTAGAAAAGGCTTGTAAGGTTTATTCTTGTCCCAATAAAGCTTTTCGAGTTATTTACATTAATCAAAAAATTCAAAGATCGAAGAGACATTATTAACTATTTCAATCCGTAAACACAACCAATGAAGTCAATTCGCAGATTGAAATAGACGTGAAAGGAACTTAAAAGAAACGAAATAGAGAATATATTTAGAAAAAAACCCCTGACCTTTTATTAAAGTACTTACTTTCTATAAAGTAAAAAGAAAACCCTTTCAGCTACATCTGTGGTATGCGATACCCTTTTCTCTGACGTCACACGATTCTTGCGTTTAGCGAGATTGGAAAAACAAAGAAATGAGATATGATTGTTTAGAAAAATTAAAGGTATTGTGTTTTTAATTGAATGTAGGTGTCATAGGGGTGGTAACAATGAGCTGTCCAGAGCACTAGGGGACTGGGAACTGGGCACGTGAGGTAGGGTTGTAACACCAAGAGATTGATAGGTGGCAGTTGTAACATTTTCATTAAGTAATAAAAAAATTCTTCTTCTATCAAAATTCACACGTAACTATTGTTGAAAAAAAAAAATTATTAACAGTATGATAGAAATTCAGACTGTAATCAGGCGTAACTTTGCGGGAATACATAAAAACGAATAAATACTACAGAAAACTATTTAGTGCTAATTCCGTTTAAAACCAATTGTTCATGCTTGAACGCAGCATCACCCTCCTGCTTGCAAATACACTGACGGACTCATAAAATGCATAAAAGTACAGGATTACTTTCAAATTCATATTTTTGATAAGTCTGCAAACTTTTTAGATACTTATCAGGTCCGTTGGTATAGTGGTCAGTGGCCCTGACTGCTGTGCGCAAGGTCGTGGGTTCGATTCCCACCTAGGACAAATGTTTGTGTGATGAGCACGGTCATTTGTTCTTTGTCTGGGTGTAATTTATCTATAATATGTATGTATTTAGAAATATATATGTATGTTTATCAGTTGTCTAGTACCCATACCACAAGCTCTGCTTAGTTTGGGACTAGATGGCGTTGTGTGAAAAGTTGTGGAATATTATTATATTATTATTATTATATATATTATATTATTGAAAATATCGTGACTGTCCATTAATCATAAAAAAAAACAAAACTGCAGTAAAAGATATAATTATAGCAGGGGAAATAAAATACATAGTCCCAAATTCGTGTAAAGTTGATTTGTATTACTTTCTATGAGGATTTTGTTTATTATAAACTACAGTATATGACTACAGTCAGCTTGCATGCTTTATTGCATCACCTGCTGCATGTGCTACTTAATGTGATAGAAATATTTCCAGGTCTTGGGTAATAAGGATTACCTACACTTCCACTATGGGTTAATATTAACGTGAGATTAGTTTTAAAAACTTTGACAAAACTATCAGGCTCATTTTGAGACGTTCTTTACCAAACCCAGTCGTTTTTCCTCATTCTCTTCCTGCTATTTCGTTAACTAGGGATTGGCGCAACACGTTTTCTTCTTCCACTCCCTTTTCTTTAAGATCATTTTTCATACAATCCATCCATCTCTTCACCCATTCTTCCTAGTGAAAATAATTATATCTATCTATTTGAAACCTCTGCACGACTTTACGGTAGAATGGATTTGGAGGAAAATTGGCACACGGGTAGAAGAAGATGAACATTCTGGAGTAGGACATAGGATACTTTTCATGGTAGTATATTTCTTATGAACCCACTCTTGATCTACATCACGCTTGATGGTAAGTGATAGATGAGGTCTGCGATAAAACGAGTGAGCCCAGAAAATGCCTCTTCACTCATTGTTTTAAGGCTGACGGGTCATATGTGGTACGGAACACAGAAGCCAGCCATGAGTTCCACACCTTGGCTGTGCGCACAAAAAAGGAGAAGAAGCGCTTAGTACGACAAGACGGTAATAATAATGCAAGGTTAGTAATCTGGCATGTTCTTTTTTAAATATGTCTTAACCCTTTATAAGGCCGAAGAAACTAAAGGTGATAAACAAACAAAAACTGAAAAGTAATAACTTCTATGATGAAAATAATGTTTTTTTTTTTTGGAAATCAGTGGGAAATTTTTGTAAAATGTGGTGGCAATATAGTTGGCACAGCCTGTCCATACCCCGCCATTTTCAATTATACTCTATTTTATTGATTAAATACTTGGTGGCAACATAGTTGCCACTACCTTAAAAAGGGTTAAGTTAAATATAAAAAATCTTACCAACAAAAATGAGAAACTTCCAGCCCATTCACTGTTATAAATTTAAATAAAAATAATCAAAATTTAACATATTTTTTTTTTTCCTTGATCACAGGTAGAGGCTACATAAAATACTGCTGGAATTGTACCTATTACAAAAATTATATACATAGACAACAGTTTATCCACATCGGCTGTTACCAGTTTCTATTTAATAATAATCAGGGCAGTCTGCGGTCAGTTTACGGAAAACAAAAACAATAAATATTATTAAACAAAAAGGATTTAATAATTTTATATAAAAAATGTTTTATCATTGCTTTGTATCCATTAAACAGGTAAAACAATTACGTAGTTGTCATTTTCCTTTTTAAGCTATCGCCTTTTGATAAACCTATTTTTACTTGTTTAAACAAAAGCCCTACTAATATTATATATGCATAAGTAACTATGTCTATTTGTTACACTTTAATGTCTTTAATCCAACCGATAATGTTGAAATTTTTGTAGATGTAGATGTTTGTAGACTTCGGCAAAGAATACAGACATATTATTTTTTGCTCAAAAAGATTAGATTAGAGAAGCTTTTTACGCTAGCAAAACCGTGGGTGGCCAGTTTTAAAAAATACTAGAAATATCTTTTGAAATTTATGATCTTCTCTTTGTATGTAAAGTGTAATAGAATGATCATCACCCTTCCACGGACCGACCACCGAAAGCATTGCTTAATCTTGAATCTCATACGGCACGCTCCTCCTATAGATAGATAGATAGATATATTCTTTATTGTACACCATAACAGTAAAATAAAATTATGGACTTAACCTATTCCCTATTCCTATTACTGATACTAAACAAACTTAGTAAAAGTAATAGTCTAAGCAACCAGATCCTATATCTATCCTTGATGCATTAATAGTAGTGATAATAAAATCAAATGACATATAATAACAACTCGCCGATCACCGGCTATCGCAGACGGGCGTGTGTGTTTTTGGTTATTTGCTCCAAAGGAACCATCTTTTTTAACAAAAAAAAATTAAGAAATGTTAAATATTACAATTTGACCAAAAATAGAAATAAATCTGTAACGGCAAAGGACATGAAGATTGAACACATAATCCATGACTTAATTAAATGATAATTTAATGGCTTGTTTAAACGCCTACCAGAAAAGTACCTATTTTACTACCAAACAATCGAATGTTTATCAAAATGGATAAATGCTCACCAAAATAATCTAACCTAACTTAACCTAATATTTTGTTTTCGTAAAATTGGTGAACATTTATACATTTTGGTAAGCATTTAAATTTAGGCCTAATTTAATTACTACATAAAATGCTAGATAATCTTTTTCAACCGACGACAAAAAGAGGAGGTTATCAATTCGACGAGTATATATATATATATTTTTTTTTATGTATGATCATCGAGTACTCGAAGACGGCTAAACCGATTTGGAAAATTCTTTTTTTGTTCGAATGGGTATACTTCGAAATTGGTACCATTATCACCAAAGTCAGGATCTGATGGTGGGATCCTGGAGAAATCGAGGGAACTCTTCAAATATTATAGGCACACCTATGGCGTTTTGAGTATTTCTTATAGTAACTTGTGCAGTTTCTCTCAAAAAGTACCATTTGGGGAAGTGGAACTGATGATGAAGACCACAGATGGCCGCCGAAACTACTCAATAATAAGTATTGAGTGGATTGCGATTCGATTACTTGAATATGGATGTTAAGCACTTTTTGCTCGTCACAATGCATATGGTGATGTAGAGCTGATGGTGAAGTACCAGGAGAACTCCTCAACAATTAACGGCCCAGCATTGGGAAAAGCAATATTTTGTAAAAGGTTATAAGTAGTTGACATTTAGGCTCTTGTAACTAGGTAAATTAAAAATCATCCAACTAAAAAGAGTGAAATAAAAACTTTTTACCAAAAAATTAAACCGACTCCCAAAAAACACTGCAAAGTGAAAAATAACTTTAATTTCGGAAGTCGGTGCCAAAAACGAAAATACAAAACTAAAGACACCGACTACCGAAATTAAAGTTATTTTTCACTTTGCAGTGTTTTTGGGAGTCGGTTTAATTTTTTGGTAAAAAGTTTTTATCATTGGTAGATTGCCATTGGATTTGCGTGATTTATAATTAGATGTTTTAGGTTTTACTATATCTCTTATTTTGTTCGTAGCTGATCGTTTGGTATAACAAAGTGACGCTGACGAAACAAAAATCTGCCTAAACGAAAACAACCCCATCGGTTGCGGGAATATTCCAACGAGATACCGCGGCGCTGCAACGCAATGGCAACGGATGGAGCAGGGTGGGTATTTACTTATTTAGACAGTAATAGTCTGAAACTCCCTTCCCCTCCACCCACAGCGGGAGAAGTTATTTGATAATATTCCCACCGAAAAACAACAGTGTACCTACTACCAACTCATTTTTTATTCACAATCTCGGAAAAAAAATCAACGCGTCTCATATTAGGGTAGGTCTAAAAGTAAACTCATAAGTCAACAACCGTCCTCTAATAAATCTACCCTGAAAAAGCTAGTAAAAGCCGAGGCATGTGGGGCCGGAAAAATACTTAATCATGTGGGCATGTAAACATAATTGTTGATAGCTGACCCCAAATCCCACCTTACAGCCGTGATCCCAAGACCGTAGGGGGTTGAGGGGTGAGTGACAAAGGGGACTACCACCCTAAGTTACACCTGTTGATATTTGGCGGGCGTCCAAACCCAAAGAACGAATATTTGGTCAGGCGTTCGTATTTCGCTCCGAAGTGGCTCCTTCTCAGAATTTATAAGACAGTTGAATACGTTAAAGAGATGTAATTGCCACATACATTGATGTTGATACATTGGGAGCGGCGCTAAAATACTCAGTACGCACGTAAGACACAGTTGTTCCATTTTTCCACGAATCTTCCCACATTCTGTTAGCAGAACATAAAACTTGTTAACTCTCTTTGTGTTTTAATGCCCCGTTGTAAATCTAATGTTCTAATACGATTGTTAATACGCGTGGGGTGCTTGTTATTTGATATTTTTACCTTTGTTTTAAATTATTCTGTTTTAAATGGCAGCTCGGACGTAAACAAAAGTTCTAATTTCAATTATTTGAAATAAGAACGTATTGCTTCTTGTATTTCTGTAAACCTGTCAGTCTGCTGTCAATATTTTAAACAAACATTATTCATATTGATGCAGTAACTGCATACGATATTTCAAATGGACGACTAACAAAGATATTGCCTTTTAAAAATAAGACAATCGAACTGTCTTAGTGATTCATTCGCTCTCCTTGTTCCAACGTATTTATTATTCAACAAACACTGTGTCAGGCGGAACATTTTTCATTTTCAACAAGTGTTTTACATATGTAATGAGTGTGCAATGGATGGTAGCAAAATGAAGGTGTAGAGAACAAGTTAATATGCAAATACATTGCTGAATGGTGGAGCTGTATTGTGGTTTTTGTGATGGTAACATTGATACATGACTGTTTATTGTGAATTAGATTTTCAAGGCGAATTAGCAATGGATATCAGTGTATGAGTAAAGAATGGAGGGAGAAGAATTACGACCGAGGCTACTACGAGTTTTCAAGACGGATTCGACCTTCAGTAATTCAGAAGAGAGATCAGTGTATGAGTTCATATTTAGACGTACGTATACTGGCGTAAATATAGGTGCAGCTATTGAATATCTGTTTATCAGAATACAGAAAGAACCAGAAACCGCGTTTAACTATAATTGCAAGTTGCGCCCTGTGTCCAAATACAAGACAAGCGTCCTCCGCCAGCCTCATTTCCCACTCGCGTAATGTTGCTAGCTCTGATATTATTTGTCCGTTTTGGGGGTAAATTCATCAGCAGAGAAGCTAAAAGTTTAGATATCTAGTTATAATGTTACATAAAACATAATTTCATACACCCCTCCACCTTCCTCCCTCACACGCATTCCACACACACCATAAATTTTGTTTTGTTTCGTAATCTTATTAGGTACTATGTTAGTCAATAGTACCTATTATCAATGTTATGCAATTCTAACAACAGTATCATTAGAACTTACAACCGTTTTAAGTTCTAATGATACTGTTAGTGACCATGTTAGCTTAAAAAAATAATCTTAATTCAGTTATTTACACATTTTAACCTAGCTAAGTACATAAAAAAATAGACTTAGACGTAGAAGTACTCCTCTACATCGCTGTCGTCCGGAAACATGCCTAGAAAACTGGTAGCATTGCCACGTTGTATGGCAATGATTATTCAAATTTTCCAAATTTTATTCTTTACTAATTCACCATGTCTGTCATATACAACGTGTAATAGAATAAACGCAATTCCTGAAAGAAGTTGGTTCAGAATAGGCTTCTGAATCGATTTACCGTCTTAAAAAATAGGTGTTAAATTTTGATTGAAAATCATTTATTTTTAAACTTAAAATGGAAACAGTATCGTGACAAATTAATACAATCCTTAATTCAAGGAAATTGTGTGCGTGTCGCGTCGGCCGCTAACATTGCATGAGTATATGCGTCTGCGTAAGGATATTGTATGACGCACATACGTTTTGCGTTTAGTAAGGATAACTATTTTATAAAAATGGGTTGGTTTCAATTTATGTATTTATTTACGAATGTTGTTTTAGACTTATAATTTAATATTCTAATTAGGGTGTCTGAGATATTGCGCTTAATCTGTTACACGTTGTATAGCGGTTATGTTCTAATATCCGCTACAATCAACAGGCAAAGGCAAACATCGTGAGGAAAACTGAACCTAGTATAATATACGTAATTTACGTGCAACATGTTAGTACGAGGAACGTGACTTCATGCATAGATGCACATAATATTCTTTTTCTGACCTGATTTTGGGTCATAGTCAACAGCTGGCCTTTCTATAAAAACAACAAAAAATTCCAGTCTCACAGTACGCACTAAAGCCCGATTTACACTTCAACAAGTACAGTAGCGAGTTAAGAACTCAGACAGTTAAGTAATAAGTAGTAAGTTGTAAGTAGCGTCCAAACGTAGGCGAGTGAGTAGTCATAAGTTGCTCGAGAAGAAGAAAAGAAAATAACACGTGTACGCGGCCGCAACCTACAAATTTATGGACTGTACTAGGGATGTGTGGATTTTTTTTTTTACCTTGTTTATATTTGACATAATTATATGATTTGTGTAACAATGCTATTCTAAGAATATTATTTGAAATGGTATATTGTAACTTATTTTATTTTGATTAGTTTGTGCTGTATAGTAATAATACTTACCTGTAAATTTTTTCATGTTTGTGTGTATTTTAGAGCGATAATTTTAACACAATGTTAAAATTGTTTATGAAATAAATGAAATGAAATGAAATGTGAAATAATAATCGATTATGGAAATAATCGATTAAAAATAGATTTTTATCAAAAGGAAAATCGATTAATATAACAAAATCGATTATTTTCTTAAGAAAAAATCGATTATTTATTAATCGATTTTTCATGCGAAATATATAATCGATTAATTAAACATCGATTTTTTATGTACAATGTCACATCCCTAGACTGTACTAAACTCGCCCGTCTACATACCAGCCAGTTAAGTTGGAAGGGTGCGGGAGACGCGAGAGAGGGGGCTACTTCGCACTGGACTCGCCGAAAAATAGGATCGCGATCTATTTAACTCAACTTAATCAACAACTTACTACTTAACTCGCTTTTGCTGTTCAAACTACAATAACAACTTAACTCGCCGATGACGCAAGTTAACTCGCTACTGTACTTATTGAAGTGTAAATCGGGCTTTAGTTTGAGGACCTCCTGGCTAAATAATAACAGTCACACGGGTCAATCTGCAAGGTTAAGCATCACTTGCCGAGGTAGGCTCATGGGTGGGTGAACATCCGTTACGGGTAGTCAGAACCTAGAAAATCAGACGTTAGTCTTGCCAAGGAGTGTCGTGCTACCTTTTTGATTGGGAAAATCATCGAATAACTTCTGCTCTGGGTTAAGCGGAAGGGAGTGTCAGACTTCTATTGACTAAAAACTCACCCTGTTCGTTCAGCTGCCCGTAAGTTCCAGGGCCGCGGTATCTTGTTAGTACATTTCCGCAACCCCCACGGCCAATGGCCTGAGGCTGCGTTTCCACCAGAGATGTGCGAGGATGCGTAGCGAGGGATGTGTTTATAAAGAACCAATAGAATCGCTTCATTTACCTCGCCTCGGTCAGCACAGCTCTGGTGGAAACGGCTCAGCGGAGCTAGATTTTTGCGCACACAAAACAAGCGAGGGATGTGTGCGAGGGATGTGTGCGAGAGATGTGTTGCGAGGAATGTGTGTTGAGAAGGATGTGTTGCGAGGTTTGCGCATCCTCGCACCACACATTAATGCGCGTTTTCACAGCTCCGCTACACATCCTCGTAGGCATATTTTCATCGCACAGCTTTGGTCGAAACCCCCACACATTTTCACAGCACAGCTAGACATCCTCGCACGACACATTTCCATCGCACATCTCTGGTGGAAGCGCACCCTTATGAGGCACTGACAGCTCAGTATCGTGCTAACCAGCAACTGTATTTTTTTTTTTAAGTTTAGGAAATCAACCAATGACTTCCTCCCGACCTGGGCGAAACGGGAGGGTGTGTCAGATTTTCACTGAATATTTAATGCCAATCTGCTGCATTAGACTGGTATCTGACACCAACATAGTCGGAAAAAGGTTAAACAAATAATAGTGATGCCAATATATCCCATGTTTGGTTATAGCAAAATCTTTTTATCGAGCTTGGTATACAACGTGTAACGGAACCCTTATATCTATCCAAAAGGACTGAAGACAACATCTGGTATGGAGTCTCTATGCAAAGTTTCAGCTCAAAATAAGTGACTCACAGAATTGACGCCAAATTATCGGTTTCATGTTTCTTTAATACCACGTATCACGTATATAAACGTATCACAGCACTATGAGGGTCATCACTTTCCACGTCACTTGCCAATAAAACGATAATTCTCTTCGTTCTTCTTCAACATTCTGCTCCGACGCTCGCCCGCGACAGTCGTGCCGCTCCGCGCTCTCGATCGTTCCGTGCCTGAGTCATCGCTCCGTTCGTCACGCCCGCCGTGACGTCACTCGTAGTCGCCGACTACGACGCCTGGTCCGGATCCGCCTTTTTCGAGGCGGTGAAGGATATCGTGTTTCTCTAACAGAGAATTGTCAAAACAATTTGGTTTGGCCCCTTCAGGGTAAAACCACAGTTTTGTGGTCCTTGGTTGGAAACCTCACGGTGTCAACAATACCAAGGGGGTGCTGACCCGACGCACCCGCTGATCCCCTTCAGGGTGAAGCAGTCAATTGGAGTCGAGTGCTAGGTTTTGGCCTTGGGGGATCTCCTAGTCAAACCTAGTCACTGAGTTCTCTTCACAGCATACACACCTAGTGTCGGTTGGGTGTATCTACCCCTTCGCACTAGACCCAATAGGGCCCGGTTCGCACATTAAGATTGGCGACCGGATTACAAGCTTAGGGCACACCATTAGGCACACACCTCCCTGCTATCCCCGCAGGGAGCGAACTCACCTCCGGGTCATTCCCGCCCGGAGGGTTAGGCAAATAGGGCCCTTCAGGCCACATCAGACGGCAACACAGCTACCGAGTTTGTCTGGGTTTCTCTTCTCGGTAGCGAAGTGTTAGGAGAAACTCCGGGGCAGGGCTCTTTGGGGACCGTCTGCTCGAGGAGCTCACGTTCGACGTGTCTCCTCGAGGCGCTTATGTTAGGGTTAGGAGATTAGGATGCCCACCATTGTCGCCTCCAACATGGAGGACATGGCAAACATAGTAAGGGATCTCATGACTAAGGTAGACTCCCTACAGATTCGGTTGAATAAAACAACCGAGATACTAGGAAATATCCTAAACGAAAACCCCGCTCTACAGGAAAAGTATGAAGTGGAGATTGACTCCACAAAAGTCAATCCCCGACTCATACACGTTCCCGCGTTGCCACCCATCCCGCAGCCGGAGATAGATCCCACCCCCACGCCCATCGCAGATAGGTCCCCCTCCCCCCCAGACGTCGAAATGGACTCTGAGGAGAAGGAACAAGAAAAAGAGAGCTCGGAAGGCGAGCGCTCGGAGCGCGCAGAGAGCATACACTCTGAGCGCTCGGAGCGAGCGGAGTCCGAGCACTCCTCCGATCAAACCTCTTCCTCCGACGAGTTTATCCTCGTCGAGGGAAAGAGGAAGAAGAGGTCGCAGGCCTCGTCCTCCACTCAGGCCCCTAAGGCCAAGAAACTCTCCCCTCCCGAGCCAGCACGCTTAGTGCAGAGCCAGCCCTCCACTTCCTCGGCCACTAGGCCCAGCCCTACCCAAACCCCAGTCGTCAGCGCCTCAGTGCGCAAGACCATCCCTCCCCCACCCATCTTCATCCATGACAAGGGGGCTTGGACAAACGTGTCCAAAGCGTGTGGCGAGCAACGCATCGCCTACACGAATGCCCGCGCCGTTCAGAACGGCATAAAAGTAGGGTTAGCGACAGCTAACGACCACCGCGCGCTTTCGAAGCTACTCAAGGCTCGAAATATCCCCCACCATACTTATACGCTCCATGAGAGCAAGCCCGTTCGGGTGGTCCTCTGCCGGATCCCCAGTGAGATCCCCACCACCGAGATCGTCTGCGACTTAGAGTCCCAGAACATCCCGGTGATTGAGGTGCACCGTATGCACGGCAGAGGTGGCAAGGCGTCTAACAACGTCCTCGTCATCTGCCACCCCGTCTCCGAAGGTCCCCACCCCATCTTTGCGCTGAAGACTGTATGCAGTCTTTCAGGAATTCTAATAGAGAAGCCACACAAAAGTGGCACGGTAGGCCAATGCCACCGTTGCCAGTTATATGGGCACGCGCAACGGAATTGCTTCGGCAAACCCCGGTGCGTAAAGTGCCTGGGCGACCACGGCACCGCCGAGTGCAGTCGCCCAAAAGATAGGTCCCAGTGCCCAGACCCGCCCAGCTGCGTGCTGTGCGGGCAATCTGGCCACCCCGCCAACTACCGAGGCTGTCCGAAAGCCCCGAAAACCTCCGCCCCTAAACTGGCAACGCGCGCTAGCGCACGCCAGGGACGAGAGTGTCCTACACTCTCGTCTGAGCTTCCCCAGACCCTCAGTCCCCAGCGTCCAACTCCTTGGACGGCGGCGAATCACGCCCAAAACTTCCCGGCACTAAGGCCGAAAGTCCCAGGGCTGATGGATCAACCCATCATGCCCCCCGCTCCGGTCGTTGTGGCTTCTCAGCCTCCTCCTCCCCAGTCACCCCCTCGCTCAGATGAGCCGGAACTCGATCCGTTCCTCATCCTAGCGAATACATTTAAATTCTTCCAGTCCCCCCGCGCCATCCAAATGGCAACGGAGGTCGTGGCCTGCAAAAGCATTGAATCCCTGATTCAGGTATACTATAAGTATCCTGATGTAAAAAGCCATTTTGACAACCTTTTTAAACAGCCATAATGTATAACACGGCTAGTAAGAGATTAAAGCCCCGATCCCTAAAGCTAGGTTACTTCAATGCCAATGGCATCACCAATCAACGGGACGAGATCGCGACTTTCCTTCGCGATCATAGTCTCGACATCCTTCTGGTCCAAGAGACCTTCCTCAAACCCCACCTTAGGGATCCCAAGATAGCCAATTACCGGCTAGTTAGGAACGATAGGACTAGATGCCACAGAGGTGGCACTCTAATATATTATAGGAACTCCCTGCACTGCATCCCTATGGATCCGCCGCCCCTTGCCCACTTAGAGGTATCCGTTTGCCGGCTAGGCATGACGGGCCATCCCTCTATCACAATAGTATCCGCGTATCTCCCACCGTACAACGACGTAGATTCAAATTCTTCGATAAACGCCTCACTTCGAAGCGACCTTACAGACCTTCTTGACATGAGTGACTCCGTCCCTATAGCGGGGGATCTCAATGCCAAACATCCCGCATGGTGTAGTCGTATTACCAACCCCCGTGGGAAGGTACTATACGACCTTTGCACACCTCTCCACATAGATATCATAGGTCCTATGCGGCCTACTCATTACCCGTTCGAGCCATCCCACTTGCCCGACGTACTCGACATTGCCCTCCTGAAGAATGTGAACTTACGTTTGCACTCTTTAGAGACGGTAGACGAACTTGACTCTGACCATAGACCGGTGATCATGGAGTTAACTCCGAGATCGGGTCCCTATGACCCTAACCGCCCCCCTCCCACACAGGTGATCACTGACTGGAGGAAAGTAGGCGAATTGCTGAAATCCAACACGTCTCCTCACCTGGATAAGATCCCCGACCACATCCAGTCCGCCGCCGACACGACGGCTGCGATCGACTCACTCACAGAGCACGTGCAATCTGTCTTGAACGACTGTTCAAAGGAGATTCCGGTGTCAGAGCACTGGCGCCGGAAACTCCCGGACGATGTACGGGCCCTGCTGACTGAGAAGAACGCAGCAGTCCGTGCCTACAGAGCTTTCCCCTGCCAGAATAACAAAACTTTCATGCGGTACTTACAGCGCAAAGTAAGTAACAGCATCAGAGAGTGGCGTGAAGCCGGCTGGGACAAGACCCTGAGCGAACTGGAACCCACCCACCATGCCTTCTGGCAACTTCAGAGGAAAATGCGCGCCACTGAGGTTGCCTCAATGCCTCCCCTTATCCGCCCGGACAAAAGCATTGCCTTCGACGACGAAGACAAAGCCGAATGCCTAGCCGACAGCCTGGAGGCCCAGTGCTCTCCCAGCTCCCAACCAGTCGACCCAGCCCACCTTGCCCACGTGGATGCTGAGGTCGAACGTAGATCTGCCCTGCCCCCTGTCGAGGACCCTGATGCTCCCCTCCCCCCCGTCACGGTAGACGAGGTGGAGGAGATCATCAAGAAACTCAAACCTAGGAAAGCTCCCGGGACTGACAGACTGACCACTAGGGCACTTAAACTCCTCCCACGTACGATCATAGTCCTACTGGCTGCCATCTTCAATGGCGCCTTGTCCAACAACTTGTTTCCACAAGCTTGGAAAGAGGCTATAGTGATAGGTATCCCAAAACCCAAAAAGCCCAAGAACCTCCCGACTAGCTATAGACCCATTAGTCTGCTCAGCGCCCTCGGCAAGGTCTACGAGCGGATTATTCTTAATCGGCTCAAGGACTTTGTCGAGGCCAAGAGCCTACTCCCTAACGAACAGTTTGGCTTTAGAGCCCATCATTCCAGTGTCCACCAAGCCCACCGCATCGTAGAGCACATTAGCGGCCGTTTTCAACGCGGTCTGGTGACGGGGGCCCTATTCTTTGATATAGCGAAGGCTTTCGACAAAGTCTGGCATAATGGCTTAATTTATAAGCTTTACCAACTAGGTGTGCCGGACCGTCTCGTGCTCATCATTCGAGACTTCCTGTCGAACCGCTCCTTCAGATATCGTATCGAAGGAGCGCTTTCCACTCCCCGCCCTATCAGAGCCGGCGTCCCTCAGGGCGCCGTGCTCTCCCCCCCACTCTTCACGCTATTCACTAGCGATATCCCCAAAAAGCCCCCAGTAGAGTTATCCCTATTTGCCGACGACACGGCCATCTACTACTCGGGACATAATCCCGTTAGCATCGCTCATACCCTCCAGACCTCAGCCAACGCACTAGGCGATTGGTTTAGGAAATGGAGGATTGAGGTAAATCCCGACAAAAGTCAAGCAGTCCTGTTTCGCAGGGCTCGCCAGCATAAACAATTCACCCCCCCTCGCCCGATCACTATGTTCGGCAAGCCAATCCCTTGGGAGAAGCGAGCCAAATACTTAGGTGTGATCCTCGACCAGTTCCTTAACTTCAGTGAGCACATAAAGTCGGTTCGCTCGCGAGCCGCTTTCGCCCTCGGTAGGCTCCACGCCTTGCTGAATAAACACAGTAAGCTCTCCCTTAGATGTAAAATCCGAATATACACGACATGCATACGTCCTATCATGACGTATGCCTGTCCGGTGTTTGCTCATGCCAGTCCCAATCAGATCCATAGGATGCAAGTCATTCAGAACCGTTTTCTCCGAAAGGCCACGGGCGCGCCCTGGTTCTGTAGGAATGAGGATCTCCACGTAGACCTCAAACTCCCGACCATAAAGCAAGTGTTGAAACGCATGTCAGTGCGTTACTTCACCTCTGCTGATACCCACACTAACCCCCTGATCGTATCGGCCGCCCGATACAGACCCTCCAAGATTTCTCGGGTTCGTCGCCCGCGTAACATCCTAGACGAGCCTGACGACCCCACCACCATCCGACAAGAGAGCAGTAGGGAAACCAGCACTCTTAGAAAACACAAATACAGAACGCGTTCCTTATTCCGGCCTCGCCGACGAGGCCCATCGCGACGTCCGCGTACTTGTAATGAAAATCCTCCCCGACCTTTGCCAAACGAGCCAGCCCGCGATGCTGAGCAAGTAGCAATAAATACTCCCGTAAATAATATGACCCAGCCTGTCCCTTTGCTGCCCTCCCAAAATGACCCCGCTATGCCGAGGCCCGTACTCCACAGGGAGTGCCCTTAGCGAGCGGCCATTAGCTTTAAGTAAACTTTAGTTTGTAAGCCCTGGCTGGGGGCCTTTAATTTATTAGAGGTCACCACAGGACAGACCGGTTAAGTAGTACATTAGCCGTATAGAGCTAAACTACGAGTGGCCATACCTAAAAAAAAAAAAAAAAAAAAAACCTTCTTCTTAATTTGAAAAATTCGGCCTCTGGTATCAATGTATTGAAATTTCTAGTATGCCATATCTTTTGTTATCATCCAAAGAAGCCGTGCACTCGGTATGTATATACCCTTTAAATTACACGTTGTATAAAGGGACCTACCTAAATAAATCAGCCGTATAGCCTCCAGCCCTGTTGCATACATAGGCAGATATGTTTACCTGTTCCGATTACTCAAGTTTCGATTGAGCATATCCTCTTTGATGTAAGTAATAGGTATGTTTCTTCGTTTATAGAGTTGTTGATGTTTGATATATCAAAGCAGTTATGATTTGGAAATGGAATATTTTGGCATATTTTGTTCATCTGAATCAGTTTTAGAGATTTGTAAAATTCTATGATAAATCCTAATTCATAATTATACATTTACGGTCTTGAAGAGTGTGTCAATACCAGAGATTATAATATTTATTACGCTATTTCTACTATTAAACTCTGGAACTTGCTTTGCTACCCCTTGACATCAAGAAGGCTGAGTCAAAATTTTCTTTTAAGCGTAAAATTAGAAACTACTACTACCCTTAATTTGATCTTCGTCATAATTATTATCAGCTCTCTTAATCAGAAAGATTGTTACAAAGTACCGTATTTATTAGTTTATTATTTTAGCATATATATGTATTTTATTAGTATTATATATATTATTACATTCCATTTTCTGGTACACCCCCCACAATGTGTTTTTTTTTTAACCAAAAGGTAGAGAATGCCTCGCTGCATTAAGTCCGCCCATGTAACACTATTGTACATGATACAGTTTAAATAAATAATACGATGCACTTACAGTATAGATATTATCGATAATTTGTCTTAACGGGGTTCAAAAAGGGTAGTTAATTATTTGCTTGTAAGAAACTCTATTATCTATTCTTTTTATTTCGTCACTTAATTTTTTAATTTGAATATTTCAATTTTCATACTTAATTATTTTTATATTAACATATATTTAGTTTTAGTGTTCATTAAAGAGAGCCTCTCATTGGCGATTGTATTAGTCCAAGACATATGTACATTAATTATTCTATTAAAAGTTTTTCATTATAGTTTATTTAGTGTATGTAGATGGCGCTATACAGTTTATACTATTATTATAGGTATTGTCATTTAGTTAAACGATAAATAAAATTTAATAAATATGATTTTCAATAATATTATCTACGTAACTACCATCAACATAAATGATTAAAAAATAAAATACAATAAAACCTAGGTATTGGAATTACTCAAAGAAAAATTGTTGCGCGAGAGCTCGACTCAGACCCAGACTCAGACTCGGTCAGGTGTATTAAAAGAAGACAATTGGCCAAGTGCAAGTCAGAATCGCCCATGAAGACATGGGCGATTCTGACTATTGAGATCTACTGCATATATTTTTTTTTAGATTTTTCACTCCATTGTGATAGAAGTTAGAGCCCCTCCTCTAACACACACATTTTCCCACTTTGGAAGCGTATATTCCTTAAACGATTGACTTTGAAAAAGTGATTTTAAAAAGCTCAATGTCATTTTTAAAGACCTGTCTATAGATACCATACACGTATAGGTTTGAAGAAAAATATATATTTAGTTTCAGTTCTGTGTATGGGGGGAGCCCCCCTTAATTTTATATATATTTTTAATTATTAATAAAAATCGGAAAGCGGTTAACAGAATACATCTACCTACCAAGTTTCACATGTGTACTCTTAATAGTTTCGGAATAAAATGGCTGTGACCTACGGACGGACGGACAGACAGACAGAGAAAAAACGGAACCCTTATAGTCTATAAGGGTTCCGTTTTTTGCCATTCGGCTATGGAACCCTAAAAAGCGCTTCGTTTACATTATAAAAAATAACGTACCAAGTCTTATGTACATATGTTGTTGTGTGTGCCTTTATCCAAATAAATGTATTTCAATACATACTACTGAAAAATCAACCTCATACTAGGTAGTCAAAGTCCAATAGCAGATATTCCAGGTAACCAGTGCTACTAGTTAATAACGAGCAACATTCCGGCCTGCCGTATCCGAACCGTTGACAAAGCGGCGAGCGGCAATAGACGAACGGCATCTGATTGATTAGTTTGAGCTATCAGAGAGAAATTCAAACCTGCTCGGTAAACCAAGCTTGATATGTCTACGAGCTGATAGAAATTGTGTTATGATTGTTATGAACCAGTGGTTATGATAAGTTAATGCCATGCCAACTGTCCAAACCCTCCAACATTAAAATAAAAGCACTTGAATGTACCATACCCAAACCTTCCTCGTATAACCACACAACAAATGCTGGTATGATTTTCAGTAATATATTGCTGAAAATCATACCTGAATTTGTTGTGGTTTCAGAAATACGCAGAAACTGACAGACAGACATGATGTTTTGATTGAGGTATCAGCGTGTTAGGGTTGCGGGAATGTTGTAACGATATATCGCGGCCTCAGTACAACAGGAAAGGAAAAAAAGGGCGGGTTTTTAGTCAATAAGAGTTTTATACTTTATTTTCCACAGTTTTTATACCCTTAATTGACTTTTGCTCTTAACAGACGCCGCTCCAGAACCTTAATCCAGCCTTATCGACTATCCATTCTGCGGGCAATGTGCCCTGCCAACTGCCACTTAAGCTTGGTGGTTCTTCACGCTATGTATCTCGGTTTCGCTACGGATATCTTCATTTCCGATTCAATCACAATAAAATAATTTTATTGTTTCAAATAATATGGCTCTGTGCAAATAAATGTCCTTTTTTATACATTGATAAAAGATTATTTAGTTGCACAAAGATCCTTTTTAAAGTACACAGAAACCATATAAGACTAATTAACTTCTAAAGCAATCATCCGCACCTATACGTATGCTATACCTATTTATATGCTTTAAATCAGCAGCGAAATAGATTCGACTATAAACAGAAAAGATGAGTGGATTACATCCATTTTCACATTTCCAGATTTTCCGCAAACAAATGACATAAACTTTTAAAAAACAAAAGAATTTGATCCAGTGCACTCAGATGGTTGAGAGCATAGAGCTTGGAACGCGGTGCCATGACTAGAGACGATAGGTACACATGCAATAATCATTCATGGCCGCATAATTTAAATATTATTATGGAACAGGCACCCTAAATGTGCAATTAAAACATCGCAATCGTGTTCATAATCGAATATAATTCTTAATTCATATCATGTATATTTAAAACAATATCTGTTTAGTACGCAGTGAATATAACTACACTGTCAAGATGAAAGCGAGTAATTTCAGTTTTTGAATAAGAAATAAGTAATTATATAATGCAAGCAAACACGAGACTTACCTACCACATTTAGCTAGTTTCAAAGAATTCTACGTATTTGATGTTGGTTTAAACTTGGTACCTCCACGCGTTTCTATATAAAAGTTTTAACAGACAGACAGACGAATAACAAAATGATCTTATAAGAGTTCCGTTTTTTCTTTTTGAGGTGCGGTACCATAACAATGACAAACATATTCCCTATAACATTGAGCCTAAGTTTAGCTCTCATAACCACAGTCCGAATAGTAACGATCCGATAAAGTCTATAAGTAATGGTGAAACGCGCCAGTCAGGCTAAGTTTGTATGAAGAGTTTCGTATGCCGATTCTAGCCGTGACTTGTCTCTGTGGTCAAGAATAGTGCTATTATTTTGTAATCCAAAACACATATTTGTGGTTACTATTCCCGTCCCTTCGCAGAATTCTTGTATTTATGAGCTGCATACGGTAGGTATGTGGTTGGTTTATAACCTACATACATTTAGACGTTTACTGCCTATACATTACAATGCGCATTCAGCTCAACACTAAATTGTAACAATGTATTTCATTACTTATTCATAAGAGGTCCTATTAACTTCTGTATAAGAGGATGTTATGCTTAAGGGAAAACGTTACTTTACGTCAAGAGTGACGTAAATCTGGGAATCATGCGCGTTGGGTAAATATGCGTCACAACTGCTCAAAATGGTAATCACTCAGCATAATGCTAGTTTTTTGTTTTGTCAAGTGTTTTAATTACAGATATGTAGTACGTAACGTATTAAATATACCTTTCAAAATTAGTATAATTATTAAATGCTTTAAACTAAATAAATCTAAATTACGGCCTCGAGAAATTCATACGTATCGCTGACTACTGGTAATGTACCCAAAAGCTTAGCGGCATTGCCACGTTGTATGCAATACTTATCCTATATCGTCCAAGCTAAAAGCCAGCCCTTGGGTCATGTGAAGTCTCACCTAGGCATTTGGATGAAAATTGAAGAAGATCTTTAAATAATAGTCTTCTTAAACCTAGATAGCTAAAACTTCTGGTGTAGGTTATTTAAGCTTACCATCGGGCGAAACGATGGGCATTGTGAAGTAATATAGCTGCCACTTTTTTACTACGACGTGTCCGAATATTTTGGCTCTTTAAGTCAACTCAGTCGCTGGTGAGGTCGTTGCAGTGACGCAGGCATCGAACAGGTGAGTGCCATAGTTTTTGAGATACGTATCTTTTGCCTGTCAATTCGACGGATGGTTAGCATAAACATTATTTATTTTGTTTGAGAATGTGTATTGGGTATATAGGTATTGGGTTAACTTCAAAATAATAAATCAATATTTTGTTTTATACTGAGCGCATGAAGACCTGTCCATGTGTCTAAACGTTATTGGGCCAAGGCCGTAGTCCGGCCGCTAGGCCGCCCGGGCTCGCATTCCCAAACCTGATGCGAAACACAGGTGTTCAAATAACTAGGAGCTGGGAGAAAGACACTAGTAGCCTACTTTTTAGTCTAACCTAATACTAACAGCCATACAGGACGATGTCTAAGGTTAAGCAACGCTAACTGAGGTCGGTTTGTGGATTTAATTTTATTTATTTATGTACACACATGACACTTGAAAAAATTTAAATACAGACAAAAGAGCACAAAGGTGCTGCTTATTTCCTAAGAAATTTCTTCCAGCAGACCTGCGACAGGAGAGTTGAAGAGGAAATGATAGACACAGTGTGTATAAATACTAATCACGATAAATAAAACATACTTAGCTTTAAATTTTTTTTAACAAAAAATAGAACCGACTTCCATATCAAAACACTACAAAGCCAAAAATAACTTTAATTTCGGTAGTCGGTGTTATTGGTTTTGGATTTTCTTTTCTTTTTTCACACCGCCTTCCGAAATTAAAGTTATTTTTGGCTTTGTAGTGTTTTGATATGGAAGTCGGTTCTATTTTTTGTTATAAATTTTTTTTCACTCTTTTTAGTGGGTCGGTTTGTAATTTATCTAGTTACAAAAGCCATAATGTCATCAACTTATCACCTTTTATAAAATATTGCTTTTCCCGATGCATAGCCGTTAATTTTTGAGGAGTTCTCCTGGTACTTCGACGAGCATAAAGTGTTTAACATCCGCACTCAAGTAATCGAAACGCAATCTACGAAATACTTATTATTGAGTAGTTTCAGTGGCCATCTGTGGTCTTCATCATCAGTTCAACTTCCCTAAATGGTACTTTTCGAAAGCAACTGCTCAAAGTACTATAAGAACTAGAAAGTATATACTTACATAGAATTAAAATACATATTTATATTAATGCTATAAAAATATATACGTATAATAAATATATAAAATTACGGGATATTAAATAGGTAATGATCTTTGACCAGCTTTTTGAAAATACTAATGGATTTAGCTTCGCGGATTTTAGCGGGAAGTGAGTTCCACAGTCGTACTGCATGAAAGGAGAAGGAGTGGGAATAGAAACGGGTTTTAAGGGATGGGAAATTGAGATGGAGTTTAAGGTGGATGAGATTCCTCTGCGCCTCGGAAATATAAATCGTGTGTGCCAAACTAGATATAATTATTGCAATTTCCATTTCAAGTATGAATTTTCCATTAATAAAAGCAAATTTTCATCCATGTCTTCTAAATACGTAGCAAAGTTTGAGAACAACCAAACACATGTGCAATGACACTCGTAGCTCGTTTGGCACTGTGAATACGCAGACGCCAAGACCCGAGCGCCCGCGCCCTCACCCACTAGTGCAGTCTGATTGAACGCTAAGGCGCTGGTCTTGGCGGTCATTTGCTCTTTAGCTACTGGGTTGTGGAGGTAAGATAGGCAGACATTCCATATAAAGCACTAGTACTCAGCTGCATACGGTTAGACTGGAAGCTGACCTCAAAATAATTGGCATAAGGCATATGATGATAATGGTTATTAAGCTCCAAGCAATCTGGAATTATGTTAACGATATCGCTTTCCAAACAAAAAAGCAGTCAATATGAGATTGATACGCTACGAATAGACTAAATATTAGACTTTTGTTTTCGAGGTATTCCTCGAAGCGCTACCATTTTGAAGCGCTCCTAATGAAGCGCTCCTTTTAGTAGCGCTCCCGAAAACATGGTATCGGATGCGCTACTAAAAGGAGCGCTCCGAGGAATAGAAAAGGAGCGCTTCATTAGGAGCGCTTCAAAATGGTAGCGCTACGAGGAATACCTCTTGTTTTCAATCTAAAAGTAGGGTTCCTAAAATTTAATATATACAACGTGTAATTTAAAGGGTATATACATACCAAGTGCACGGCTTCTTTGAATGATAATAAACGATATGGCAAGGGTTTTCTAATCCTGTGTACATGTGTGGAGCATATTAGGAATTTCAATACATTGATACCAGAGACCGAATTTTTCAAATTAAGAAGAACGAAGAGAATTATCGTTTAATTGGCAAGTGACGTGGAAAGTGATGACCCTCATAGTGCTGTGACACGTTTGTTATTACTGGTATTCAAGAAACATATGAAACCAATAATTTGGGGTCAATTCTGTGAGTCACTTATTTTGAGCTGAAACTTTGCATAGAGACTCCATACCAGATGTTGTCTTCAAACCTTTTGGATAGATATGGGGTTACCGTTACACGTTGTAAATACTACGATTTTTATTCTGTTCATAATTAATCCATAGATAAGAAACCTTTCAAATATTCTGGAATGCGAAGTACCAGAAAAAGTATGAATGTACTGATATATGACGACATTTGTCCCGATTTGACCCGTGCAAAAGAGATAGTAAGATGTTACCATGTCCCCACTTTTCCTCATACCGTTATTTGAAATGGTTACTGCTGCTTTCAATTCATAAACAAAAGAAAAAAAATATTTTCATCTTTGAGTTACTTATTTCTTCAATTGTTTTTTTATAGAATGGTGGTTTTTTTTTTATTGTCACTTCTCACAAATAATTTTTGCATCTGGCTCGATATCTCTTCACCTCCTTTGGTTGATTGGTAGAGAACACCTAAGGCATTAAGTCCGCCTTTGTACCTATGTGCATGAAATGAAAATAAATACAAGAAATAACAAATATGAGAGGACCATAGATATTTCCTTTACCTAATTTATCTAGTCTCAAACCATTTGCCCTATTTACATAAACCGACACTGATTATGAAGTAATATGTAGGTACTAAATGTTTTCTTTGTAAAATCCTGTGATCGTGTGCCAAGGTAATCACAGTTGTTATTGTTTGTAGTCCATTGCGTAGTTTTACAACATCATTCATATTTATTATGAAAAACAGTTAATGTATAACGAACATTGTATACAGTTTTGCTGACCTATTTAAAGTTGTGGTATTTTTATACGATTTTGAAATGATTTTAAAAGATACATTCAGTAAAAAGATATCGTTTAAAACCATTGGTCCAATCGTTTTAAAAGTATTCATCAAAAATTTTAAACGAGATGAGCAAGGTTTTTATTAAAAAGGTCGATCATAAATCAATTGTATCTTAAAAATTCAGAGCAATGCATTCGAATGATTGTTCTTCAATTTTTATGACTACATTTAATATTAATGTTGGCCTTAAAGTTTATATAAAAAAAAAAAAAACTATGAATATGTCTGATATAATATTTGAACGGTCTCTTGGCTAACAAACATATCTAGATTCCTTCATGTCTCATAAAAATTGTTAAAATATTGGTCGCAGCTATCATATTTTATACATCATTGAAAGTTGTTACGGGTAGTAAGAAGCCAGAAAATCTGACAACAGTCTTGCCCAGTTTATGGGGTGTGGAGGTCAGATATGCAGTCTTTCCAGTTAAAACTAGGACGTCCAATCCCGCGCTACGGAGTTCTCGGTATTACGGGATCCCGGGTCATTTTCCAATCCCGCGTGATGCGAGATTATGGGCGCGGGATCCGCCGGATTTGCGGGACTGTAGAAAAGCATGCATGCGACCTCTCGCGAGCGCGATCGCTCGGTGAGTTCGGTGACTGGCGGCCGGCAGTGGTGCAAACAACGCGGGTGCTGATGTCACCCGTTTTTCACAGCTTAAGTAGCCTAACATAGCCGAATTTCAATCAGTGGTAGCCTAAGTATGTAGCCTAAAATATCATTAAAGTTTATTATTCAGTATTTGTTACTGTTTTTTGTGAAGATTAAATGGTGTAATTTGATTGATCTCATACTAATAGTAATACGTAAATAAATGTGGAGTTAGTTGATTAATTCATTGTTTTATTTGCCTTATATAAATGTGAATATTTTAAATATGCGGGATCCCGCAAATACCGAGATCCCGCGGGATTGAAAATTCGTAGTCCCGCAAATACCGAGATTGAATTCAGGCTGCGGGGTTGCATGCCCTAGTTAAAACCCTAATGGGTTAGATTGATTGGAAGCCGATCCAAACATATTTCGGAAAAGCCTAAACAGATAATGAGCATTTCGACGGTCCATAAATACTTCTCCATAATATTCCTAGTAATGTATGTAGTCGGTACCTACACCTGAATTTATTATTCACGCTTCCACGTCATTTTTTATTTACACGTTAGAACTTTTCCTCCGTGCCACAGCCTAGCTAAATAGTACGCGTACTTTGCCACGGAGTAGGAAACTTTGCCGTTCTAACCGTTGTTGGCAGATATTGCGATAGTGCTGCCCTGTTATCACGGCAAAATACATGATTAAATAAGTGTGTTTCACTCTAGTTTACTTCAGAACTAGTGAAGTGAATAGGAATAGGTATTTTTCATACATTGAGATCTTAAGTTGTCTTGCTGTTTAAATTACGGCTTACTGCTCGATATCGATCGATATATATTTTTTAAATGTTACCACAAATACATATACAACATGGAACATTATTAATGCACATCCTGAAATTAGTCTGTTCAGAATCGTTTACTGAATCGATTTTTATCGCTTTTAATGTCGATAATTTTTATCCCAAAGCAATTAAATCTACGTAAATTACACTATCGCTGTATAGTAAAAACAAGTAACTTTGGACCGTAAATTAAAGTAGTAACTTTTTAAATGCAGATTTATATAAATTTCGTCATTCAGTACACATTACAGAAAAATTAAATTCATTTAAAGGAAATTAAAGTCTTAAAAAACTGTTTAAACAAGTGAAACTAAAAATTCATGAGTATGTATTATGATAATAACATAATTTTCTAATAGAATTTTTTAATAAAAGTTTGTTTGTTTGTTTGAACGCCCTAATCTTCGAAAGTACTGGGTGGATTTCAAAAATTATTTCTGATTATGATAGACAGTTTCATGAGGAAGGCTATGCTATCTTGCATTACGCTACTGCTCTCGGTTTTCCTAAAATAGTGAAGTCATTTGGAACATACCTATACACTTCCAAAGTAGTAAAATTTGTCCTATCTGACTTTTAAAATAATAAAGTCTAAAATCAAAAAAATATAAATATACTGCATATTTTAATGAAATATTTAAACTAAAATTGGTTTGAACAAGTTACAGTCAGTAATTTTTGAGATATAGGACATTTCCAGAAACCGCAAATATACATATGTATTTCTTTATGTAAACACATAAGACTTAAAAGAGAAAAACAAATACAGACAAAAGAGCACAAAGGTGCTGCTTACTTCATAAAAAAGTTCACCCAGCAGACCTGCGACAGGAGAGCTGAATAAGAGATGATGTGTATGTAAGTGATGACACAGTGTGAATAAATATTATTTACGTAAATTACTAAAAAAAACATACTTAACTAATATAAAAACTTTTTACAAAAAAATTAAACCGACTCCCAAAAACACTGCAAAGTGAAAAATAACTTTAATTTCGGTAGTCGGTGTCTTTAGTTTTGTATTTTCGTTTTTGGCACCGACTTCCGAAATTAAAGTTATTTTTCACTTTGCAGTGTTTTTGGGAGTCGGTTTAATTTTTTTGTAAAAAGTTTTTATTTTACTCTTTTTAGTTGGTCTATTTTTAATTTACCTAGTTACAAGAGCCTAAATGTCAACTACTTATTACCTTTTACAAAATATTGCTTTTCCCAATGCTGGGCCGTTAATTGTTGAGGAGTTCTCCTGGTACTTCACCATCAGCTCTACATCACCATATGCATTGTGACGAGCATAAAGTGCTTAACATCCATATTCAAGTAATTGAATCGCAATCCACGAAATACTTATTATTGAGTAGTTTCGGCGGCCATCTGCGGTCTTCATCATCAGTTCCACTTCCTCAAATGGTACTTTTTGAGAGCAACTGCACAAGTTACTATAATAAATACCCAAAACGTCATAGGTGTGCCTATAATATTTGAAGAGTTCTCTCGATTTCTCCAGGATCCCATCATCAGATCCTGACTTTTATAAAAATGGGACCAATTTCGAAGTATACCCTTTCAATCAAAAAAAGAATTTTCCAAATCGGTTCAGCCGTCTTCGAGTAATCGGTGATCATACATTAAAAAATATATATATATATATATACGCGTCGAATTGATAACCTCCTCTTTTGGTCGTCGGTTGAAAATAAATTATAAAGATACAATAAACAAATATAAACATACATAGAGGTAAAATACATATTTATATGTATTAATATTAATACTGTAAAAATATATATAAATAAAATATAAAATTACGGGATGATATGGGACCCTTACTATGCAAAGTATGACAAAACAATTGAAAGAATTCAGCGAAAATTTTTGAAAAGTTTGCAGTTTAAATGTCACTTGCAGCGTCTACCATATGAAGAGTCGTTACAGAAATTTAAACTACTTACACTACATTCAAGGCGTCTATTACTCCAAGCCATGATGCTCCGTGGACTAATACACAACAAATTTGATTGTCCTGAACTTGTGAATAATATATTTTATGTCGTGCCCAGAACCATAATAAGACGAGAGGCACGCGCTTACCCACTCTTTGCTACGACCTCTAGTCGTACAAATGCGGGTGAGCGGGCGCCTCTCCACAGATTAGTCAAAATATATAACCAATATTTTGTTAAAATAGACATATTCGCACTATCTCATAATTAATTTAAAAAAGAATTGATTGATACACTTAAAACCTAATAGTATAAGTTTAAAATAAGCCCTAATATTATAAGCTATCAATACTGTATGTACGTCAATAAAAAAAAAAAAAAAAAGAAATTGTAATTTGTGGAAACGTTGTGAATTGTACGTTTACCTATGTAGTTATGTATATCTAGTTGTAAGACAAAATGTACAATTGTTGGTTTTCCCTAATAAAATAAAATAAAATAAATGATGGAGAAGTAGTGTTCTTTGACAAGTTTTTTGAAAATATGGGTCGTTTGAACTTTGTTATTCATACAAACACTATGATTAAACAAAGTTATTTGGCGACGCCACTACGGTACGCGTCATGGGCGAGTCTGACTCGCACTTGGCCAATATTTTTTTTTTCACATGGCCTATTATATGTTGCTTTGTCTATATAGATCCCGACGCAGGGAAAACCAAAACATACTTATATCACAAGAAAGTAGGACTAAAATATTATATGTACCGAAATACTGTAAATCTATTCTTAACAATATAATTAACAACTATCTTTACTTCGCGATTCTCTATCCAGTGCGAATTAGATTGGTATACTTAAATTTTAACATAATTTCATTAATATTCAGAAATCATAGAGTTAACAACTGTAGTAGGATTATACGCGGGTGAAACCGCAGGGCACAGCTAGTACAGTATGTATAAGAATAAGTATGTGATAGTTTAGATGGATGTTTGTTTCTCAATCTTACCAAAACAGCTGAATTGATCTGATCGTAATTGGGTTTGTAGATAGCTGAAATCCTGGATAACGCATAGGTAGCTTTATCCCGACACATCTGCGGGATTGGGATTACGCGGGAATCCGCGGGATAAACCTACTACACGGATGAAGTTGCGGGTATACAATGTTTTAGACACAATATAATATAATATTTATTTCAATGTAAGGATCCATACTTCTTGTTAGTACAAACTTAAAACCTTTTTTATTAGAATACAAAATAAATAGCACAGATAATATAAAAACACAGTTTGACACATGAACTCCAACTCTCACATGTCCAACCACCCAGTACCTTAGAAGGACCATCAATTTTATCCGATAAGGTGGCGAGAGTACTGTTGGTACTCACTCTATATCGCTGCAGCATCGAGGTATATCGCTTCTGCATGATAGCATAGAAGTCATCCAGCCATGCTTCAGCAAATATTCCAGATGCACTGCAAAACCTAGACAACCCCAACAGCATTCTCAACACATTGCTATACTGAATGCGCAAAGCGCTGTAAGCCTTCCGCGTATACCTAACCCAAGGCTGCATATTACTCGTATGATCTGCATCTCCAACCGGTTCTTGAAGATTTTGTTTTTGTCAACGGGGGAAAATCTTCAAAAGGCGCCTGGACTTTTGGGGGAAAAAACTAGGGAGTATGGGATTTCTACCTCACCAAAACCACCCCGATGATCACCTTCCACACATAGAAAGGGTCCCGTTACCTCTTAGAAGACCACTCCGGAACCCCCTCTGTACAACGCCTAATAGGGTATATCCCTGGGGAGACTGGTAAAGGGGTCTCCCCTGAGCTTCACAGCCTCTGTTTTTTTTTCCATCCTTCCGTGTTCCCAGGCCGCAACAACGGCCACCTAGTGAGCCCCCACAATTTTACTGACAACTTTTCGAGGCGCGCGTAGAACACGATGCGCCGTCTACATGGGCCTAGTTTCTATCGGGCGGCGAGCTATCCATTACTCGCAGCCCGCAGCCTACAATGTACAATCACAATTTAACGTCATATTCTCATCCAAAATAACCTTATCGTACCTCCAGGGTAAAACGGGCACCCACACAGTTTCAGATTAAAGACGTCAATGTCTAAATTACCGGTAAAACAAATGTCTAAATGAACGACGATAAAACAGTTTTGGTAAAAAAAGTTTTGACATGACGTCAATCAGAATTCGAAAATAATGCGTACCTAATTATTGTTTTGTTCTTGGGAATGATTTTGCAAAAGATCTAAGATTATACGTAGGTATAACTTTGCTTATTTTCGGAATTATTTTCAGGGAAATTATAACGCCTAAACGGGTGAGAAGAAATTAATGTGTGTGAGTTTTTATTTATTGGTTATATATAGGCTTTTCGTTTGACCACCATCTCGCCTGATGGAAAGCGATGATATATGTATCATCTATGGCGATGATGTGGTCGAAGATGAAGCATGCTTACCTAGATGTAACTTATTCACTCTTGACTTAAAGTCCAGGTTATAGCCATTAGAAACAGACCGGCAGGTAATTCAACTCTAGCTTTTTGTTGACTTTGATGTTTTGTTGTTAATATACCTACAGTAAAACAATTAAATATAAGCAAAAATCTATTGCAAAAATTACTTTTTTTAAACTTGATTTTCTAAATGAACTGTAGAGGGCAAATATGATCATGTTTCTGAGTTTCGCATTAAACTCAAGTGGCTGCCGATCCGCCTTCGCCGGAATGCACATATTTTATCATTACTTTACAGTATTCTCTTCAATCCCACAACCCCGTTTTATCTCAAAGAACGGTTTAAGTTCCTTCATGACACACATGTAAGAGATTTGAGATCATCGGAGAATTTGAGACTTTCAATGCCTGCACATTTCAGTAAATTCTATGGCTCATCGTTTACGGTGCAAGCTATTCGTTTGTGGAATGCATTGCCGGTGTTACTAAGACAAGCTCAGTCACTGGCTACTTTTAAAAGCTCGGTTGCTAATTATTTTCATTCCAATTTATGACTATTCTTTTGTTTTCTCTCCACTTGATGTGAAAGAACACATTATATGTATTGTATTATTTAATTACCTATGTATTACATTGTATTTATATATATTTGCATATACATTTATTTATTTTAATATTTAAATAATTTTTGTTTCTCTGTTTTTATGAGTAATGTAGTTAGTACACTAATTTAGCCCTCCCCACTTTAATTAAAGTTTTTAAAGTCCTTCCAAAGGTTGTCTGGAAGATATCGCTTTCAGCGATAAGACCGCCATTGTTACCATAGAATAAGCAATATTGTTAAATAGGTGTGTTTAAATTTTGGTGTACAATAAAGTATATTCTATCTATCTATCTATCTATTAAAGCCTGCCGGGGTCGTGGGACTTATCCCATTACCGTGACCCCGGTACGTAAAGGGTTATTGAAGGAACACCGTGGATTTTAGTCAGTAAAAGTCTGACAGTCCCTCCCACCCTGCCCGGGGTGGGAGGACTTATTTGATAATTATACCACGCTATAAAAAAAAAAGCCACGCAAGTAAAACATTTATTTATCAATTTAAATAGCTGTACTTCTTATTATTTTTCTAAATCAAAAGTTACACACAATCATTTGAAAGAATATTAAAGACTTTTACAGCTATATCTACTGACAAGTCATGCTTAATGACTTCATTGGAAAGTACATGCCTGGCACAGGGCTCCGAATTAATAAAGGATATTTTTAACACATTCATCTTATACTGGACTTTCATTTGTTATATCACAATGCACCGACTAAACCTTTTTTTTAATAAAATCTTGGTAATCCATTTCAGTGTCTTACGAGGCACTTGAGTTGCTGACAGTACCTACTAAAGAAAGGCCTAATAACCCAGTTGTTATTTGTGGTCCTAGCATGTTTGCCTGCCACCGGCAGATAATCTCAGATTATGACAAGTTTATCTACTACCTACTGCCGAGATAACCACTACTTCACAAGGTCAACAGCACATAGCAACTCAATATCAACCTTATCTTAGAACCATAGAACGCATTTTTGTGATGAAATATCAACGCAGTTTTCCCGAAATACGTGTAATGTATCGTTGTTACGTGGATGTAGGCTGCTAGATGTGGCGTGATGTAATATTTTACGGAGGAGTTTTGCGAAGGAGTTAATGTGTGTTATTTATTTTAATAATATTGACGTGTGGTTGAGATAGAAAGTGTATTTTTTAATGTCACTGGCAACTTTTGAATATTAAAATATATTGAGTAGACTCTTTTGTACCAAAAATAAGTTCACAATACACTAAAACAGGGCAAAGGAAAATGCCATTTTTCTTAATTTGTTTAAACATCGTGATCGTACGTCCGTTATTTATCATATTTCAAATTATTTTACCATCATGTAAAACGCAGCTGTGTCAACGGAAACCGTAGTAAATCATAGTATTAATGAACCTCAGTTCCCTTCCGAGAATGTCATCAATCCAGCTTATTATCTCAGAGTGGGCAGACGATGATCAATCACTTACAACCCGACACCTTCGTTCTTCAACATTATTTTTGTATCTATGCTACCGAAACTGAATGAATCTTAAGTTTTGATTACGGTAATGGTTCATATTTTAATGAGGAATCGTGTGATCAGAGCTCTTGCAATGAAAATTGCTTTTTTATTTTTTATTAATTTATTACGAACACAATCAAGAAAATAGTAATACAAATCAAAATTATTATGACGATGTCGAAATGTATAACAATTGATATAATACAATGCACCTGCCCATTTACCACTAGCTTTTCCAGTATCTTTATGTAACGTTTAATTTTTAAATCATGATTCAGTAAACATACAAATGAGATACAATTTTAATGCATTGCTTTAGAGATGGTTTTTAAATGCAAGCGCATGCTAAGCACGCAGGTGCCGATTGTAGTCATGCACATTTATTTTCCCGTTACAATAAACGATACAGGGTATTACGATATGATATTATTACGGCTGTAAAAATGTATATAGAGCGAAGCTTTGTGTTATACATAATACAGTGGATTTCATTTATTTTACTTACGTTAAATCTAAATCCCTTGAATTTAAAGCATACTTTAGTACAAAATATATCGCTATAGCGTCTTTGGATATAGCTCGGCACTACATCCAAAGACGCTATAGCGGGTATTCGGGTGTAGCGACTGTTTTTAATGAATAATTTGTAACAATTTCTTAGAAATCCCATGCAGATATTGCGATCGGACTCGGCCGCCAAAGATACAAAGGGCTTTCTTATCTTTTCAGACTTTCGTTTGTTTCATTTTTATTATTAATTTTTCCTTCATTTTTGAAGTCTAATGTCCAGTTTAATTTAATATATTCTTAAGCTTTTTTGTGAATGGGAGAACCCTGTAGACTCTTAGATTTGTTTTACAATTTTTATTTATAATTCCATTGTGCTGTATTAATTGGTCTATACTGTCCTCTCATACCTAATTAACATTTATTATGGATACAATGAAAAAAAAAATGAAAAGAGTAACTGTGGAGTTTCTTGCCGGTTCTTCTCCATAGAAAACGACTAATTTCGAACCGTGCACTAACTTCTGACGTTTTGTAAGTGCCCATGTAGGCCTATGTGAAATAAAACATTTAGAGTTTGAGTTTTTGTTTACATCCACACAGATGGTCAGTCACTATAGTGACCTTTCTGTTAACATGTAGATATTAGTTAGGTAGGTGTAACGTTTCAGAGTTAAATTTATGGTTTAGATACAATTTGTTATTATAGACCATAAACATGTCTGTATCTTTTTACCTTTGCATGTAACGACTTCCGGATATAACGTCGAAATTACAGTTGTCACTTCTTCGTCGTTATACCCGAAATCCACTGCATATGCAAGACCTAATGCGCTGTCACTGTCGGATTAAATAGAAAAGAAAAAGATAAATGATGGCAGAACTTGTGTTACAAAAAATGAAAGATTCTATTGATTTACTCAAAAATAATCCAAGTTATGTTATTCACATTAATTACTTACATAGATAAACAATACAGATATCTTAAAGCACTAGTTATCAGAGGTTACTTTGCCGTTCATTTACATTGAGTTTTTTTAAGCTATTGCATAGCTTTTATCGCGGGCTTTGAGCGCGGTGACCGAATCAAGAAATTCCGTAACAAAAATAAACCTAACACCCCCCACTCCGACCGGCGCAGTGGTGCGGCGTTGAAAGCCGTGCATCGTCTAACGTCGACTCAGTTCGGCAGACTTACCCCATATATAATATACTCTGTGGGCAGACTTCGGCACGGTGTTTGTGTGCGTGCGACTAGACGTATGCGTGTAGACTAGCTGCTAACTGCTCATAACTGAGTCCACGAGTGAGTTCGAGCCCGCGAATAGTTGAACCTTAACGTGTATGTCTATGGTACGACTGTACGAAGCTCGCAAGGATCGAGACGAGCTGCTCCGAAATCAGACAAAAGCGCCCTCCACACGTAAAGTTCGGACCGCGGGAAACAGCACGCGCCGTTCCATCCCTCGCTCCGAACTGTACGTGTAGATGTGCGGGTCTAACAGTCCGATCTGGCATATCGACGCGAGCGCATGTTTCACAGTTTTACGCGCGCATCACGTATAAACGTAAATTACAAACATGGCGGTTTGGAGCGTCCAAGCTATCACAGAGTTCATTCGTTTGTTCCGTGAACGAGATCGGGTCTGCAGTTTTTGAGATACAGCATATTTTCTAAAACCGCAAATATAACTTTGTAATTCATACAAACACTATGAAAAACAAAGTTATTTTGCGTAGTTTTAAAAATTGCAAATAAACTAGTTATATCCTTTAACTACCGACCTATACGTCTCACAGACGTAATAACTTTTAATTTCGAAATATTTCTAAAATCACGCCACCTTCAGCGTCGCCCTTCCCGCTACCTTCCTCCCTCCACGTCGCAAGCTATCAGTCGACGCTGCGCCCGCGGCGAGTGCACACGTCTCCGTATTGAAGCGATTGACGTCTCACAGACGTAAGTACGTTGTTTATGTACTACATTTCGTACGTCTCTTGGTCGTCACCTCGGTATTCATGTGTAGCTTATAGTGTCTGATTGACGTCACATCGGCTTTAAAATTATACTTTTAATTGCAGAATGCCTAAAAAGAGAAACATCACGTCTAGTGAGCGGAAAAAACCTGCAAATGATGACGGTTCAGTTCCCGAGAAGCCTCCGAAACTGCAAAAACAGAATAGTCATTGTCATAGTCATTTATTCATAAACAAGTAATTTGTATCTAATAAATTATATATATTTAGGCGTTTAAAAGATAAAGAGATATGTCATAAACGAGATTGACGACAACTGTAGTGATTTTGACGACGATGTAGGCGATCCTGATTGTATTTTAGAGAGCGATCACAACACGGAATCCGAACAATCCGATGAGGATGATGTTGAGGTCGCGTATCCCCATGTTGAGGAAGTTTACCACGGAGAAGTCAACCATAATCACGACAATGAAGAACAAGAAAGAGAAGTACGAGCTCATGGAAGCCAGTACATTAAAGAACAGATCGAAGAAGAGACAATGGTCAGAGAGGAACAGCATGGCGCAGCAGAGACTAGAATTGAAGAGATCGGAGAGGAGCAGTATAGCGAAGTAGAGACGCGAAATGACCAGGGTAGTGAAGATCTTAGAACAGACCAGGAGCCAAATGAAGAATCAACAGGAGAGCTGCCGCGCACTTTTACGGGAAGAATAGGTACAAATGGGCATCGGCGGAATCATCCCGAACAAGTCTAGTACGCGCGCACAATCTTGTCAATGTACCATCTCAAGTAAGTCCGATTGAATTCGAATCTTTCACGGAATTATGGAAACCGATGTTTAGTGATCACATGATTGAAATTATAGTAACTTATACAAACAAGAAACTAGATAGCTATAGTTCTAAGTATAAAGACATTAGCAGATCTGAACTAGGCTCAACGTTCATACGTTGAGCCTTTATTTCTGTCTCATGACAGAAATAAAGGCTTTTTTAATTAGGCTATTGTTTTCAGGTGTTAGAAAGACATGTGCAATTTGTCCCAGTCGGTTGAAAAGGCGAACGAAGTACTGTTGCTGCAAATGCAAGAAACCGATGTGCCTTACTTGCTGCCTACAAATATGCATTGACTGCAAACGTACGTAGTGAATGTACCAAATATTCGAGGGCTGTCATTATTTTTATTTTTTTACTAACAAGTAAGATTTATGTTTTATTTTGATAAAAGTTTATAGAAGATAAAATATTTTAAGTTCATTTGTTGTTAATTACTTAATTTTAGATAAAAACGAGACTGAAGTAAGTCCTTAAAATTTAGTGCCAAATAATTGTGATCTCTCGAATAAATGTTGATTTTACCTGAAAAATAGCGTGTATTTTTTTTAAATTCTGTAGTTTGTTACCTCAAACACCAAACTTTTTAATGTATAAAATAGAAAAATGTAGCATGCGAATACACATTTTATTTCAGTACTTAAAGTTTGACGTCTCTCAGTCGTCACGTCGGCGTAAGTGCTACGTTTAGACCAGGTCGGGAGGGTGTCGAGCCTACGAGACGCGCGGAAAATAGGTATTTACTGCAGCGGGCTAGTCGTGTGCGTTGTCACACACACAATGACAAGTTCGCTCGAGGCCCGCTTGCCTTTGCACGACGAAGTTTGCTAACTTTGCATTTTTTAATTTTTTGTCGTTATGTTGAATAAACTTGAAAAACGAATATTAATTATTTAGGTTATGGTTTTATTTATCACGCTAATATTATAAAGGCGAAAGTTTTTGAATGAATGTGTCTGTTTGCATGTTTGTTACTTCTTCACGCTCAAACGGCTGGATGGATCTAAATGAAGCAAGTAGGTACGTAAATAAATCACAAAAATAAATTTAATAAATTATACCTATTATATAAAAATTAACGTTTGTTTTTACTGTAGTAATACATTATCCGTTCCCTCACTATTCATCCTATTGCAATAAAACTTTGATTTTATATATTAAACTCCTCAGATTTTTTTTTTAAAGAATACTAGCAATGTGGGTACATTTCACATTACTAGCAATCTTGTTAACCCCTCCAACTAAGCTAAATATGCTTGTGTCTGGAGTGGGTTCACGTCAATAGTGTAATGGGTGGGGTTCCAACCTGCGACCTCTCGATCACAAGTCCGACACCTTATCCATTAGGCTATTGACGCTTCGAAACTGGGTAAGTAGCAAGTTAGGGTAGATGGGTATGCAGTACTTATTTGAATAATAAAACCAGTATGAAATAAAAAAAAATATTATGTAATGTCATAATCAAACCAGACTGAAATAAGTTTTGTTTATTAAAATTTCATTTAGTGCTCGTTTAAATTCTGATGTACTGTCATATTTTTAATAACATTCGGTACTTTATTATATATACGTGGGGCCATACCAAAAAAACATTTTTTCATTAATGCTGTCTAGCGAACTTACTTCGCAGAAAATATAAGCGTAATTTATTTCATAACAATATATGTATCAAGTGTAACTTAATTTAAAATAAAAAAAAAATAAAAGAAATCTATAAATCTAATGTTGCTTATAATAACATTTTACAAAAATTGGCCAAGTGCGAGTCAGACTCGCCCATGAAGGGTTCCGTAGTAACTATAATAATATAATATAATATGTATATTTACTTGAAAAAAACTAAAACTTACAAATTTCTTAAAACTAGCTTATTTACATTTTTTGCAACTACGCCAAATAACTTTGTTTTTCATAGTATTTGTACTAATTACAAAGTTATATTTGCGGTTTTAGAAAATATGCTGTATCTCAAAAACTGCTGACTCGGTCTCTTTAAAACCAATTTTGATTGAAAGTTTACATTAAGATCTATAGATATATATATATATATATATATATATATATACAACGTGTAATTTAAAGGGTACATACATACCAAGTGCATGGCTTCTTTGGATGATAAAAAACGATATGGCAAGGGTTTTGTAATCCTAAGTCTACATGTGTAGAACTTATTACAAATTCCAGTACACTGATACCAGAGACCGAATTTTTCAAATTAAGAAGAACGAAAAGAATTATCGTGTTATTGGCAAGTGACGTGGAAAGTTATTGACCCTCGTAGTGCTGTGACACGTTTGTTATGATTGGTATTCAAAAAATATGTGAAACCAATAATTTGGTATCAATTCTTTAAGTCAGTTATTTTGTGCTGAAACTGTGCATAGAGACTCCATACCAAATGTTGTCTTCAGCCCTTTTGGTTAGATATGGGGTTTCCGTTACACGTTGTATATATATATTTATATTTTTCACTCCACTATTATAGAAGTTAGAGGGAGGGATACACATTTGACCACTTTGGAAGCTTATATCTTTTAAACGATTGACTTTATGAAAAAGTGGTTTCAGAAACCCCCATGTCATTTTTAAAGACCTGTCTATAAATACCACACACGCATAGGTTTCAAGAAAAAAAAAAATATTTTCAGTTTTAGTTCCATGTATGGGGTAGTAGTATGTTCCTTTATTTTATTTGATTTTTAATTTTTTTCTCAATATCGGAAAGCGTTTCATAGAATACATCTACTTACCAAGTTTCACATGTATAGTCTTAATTGTTTTGGAATAAAATAGCTGTGACATACGGACGGACGGACAGACAGACAGACAGACAGACGGACAGACATGACGAAACTATAAGGGTTCCGTTTTTTGCCATTCGGCAACTGAACTCTAAAAAACGAGTAATTTCTTAAAATATATATTTTAATTTTGGTACACTACACATATCACAGTATAGTAAGAAAAGAAAAAATGACAAAAAGATACTATACTTTGTAAGAAATAAAAAGACAATAAAACTTATTTCGAATTTTGAAAATACAATCGTAGAAATATCAATGCATCCAAGGTTTGACTTCCAAGCCTGCTTCGTTTATTACCAACATAAGCAGCAGCTGAAAACGCTCGTTTAGGTTTTACACTGGTTGGAGGAATAGACAATAGATACTTATATGCTGTTTCTAAGTGATATCCACTAATTCCTCCATTTTCAAACAGGCTTATTTCACGTCTATTTTGCCAACCCCGATTTATTTTGTATTTGTACTTCACGATCTGGGGATTTCATACTCTTATCAATTTCCAGCTATAACTTTTCCTTTAGTGTCAATTGGGGTTGGGATTGGGAGGTTTGTGGCATTAACTCATCATCTGTTTGTGATCCTGATCTTCCTTCTTCTTCTTCCGTGTCATCTCGACTTTTAAGTTTTTTAACAATATACTTTTTAACAATAATGTAACAGACTCTGTTACATTGTTCTGAGATCTCAACTACCGTTTAATAAATACCAATAGGATAATCGCTAATTGCAAGACTCTTGCGAGACTCTCGTTTGGGCAACACTATATGGTTTATTGGATGTTGAAGTCCACTTGTCGAAAGAAAGACTAAATCTTTCACCTGCACTTTTCAAATGTTTCAATTCTGCAGTTACTTGCTTTCTGATTTTTTCAGTGTAATTCATGACACGTTTTTGAATGGTGACGGCTGACTTTGGTAAATCCGTGTATTTTGCAAAGACAAATTTTCTCGAATCATCTGAAGTTATGAATATACTGAATGGAAATCCATCTAATGCAATCATTCTTGCCAAAACATCATCGAGGCTATCGTCGGCACTTTTGTAAAATAATCATTTAACTTTCGCTTGGCTGGCGGCGGTGCTGTGTTCAGATTATCAGAATCTAGACTTGTTGAAGCTGATATAAGCTTGATGTTATGTTTTGATGACAAATGTGTATGTAATCCCTTAGTCGATCCATCCAAAGTCTTGAGAATGGCTGAGCATCGGTTACATTTGGCACTATTCCTATCCTTCGTAACTAAAAAATAGCTCCACATTGACGTCGTATCACTGTGTTTTTTATGTTTAACAAAGTCTCCCGCCATTTGAAATACTTAATTTCAGATAATTGACTTTTAAATTTAAATGACGTAGGTCGTGGGTTTAAATTTAGAAAATATCTTGTAATGACCAAAGTTTTAAATATAATTAAGCATATCTTAAAACTGGAAACATATCTTACATCTATACAATAATATAGGTTATCCATCAGAATTCAGACAGGCTTTAATGTCCTCTCATAGGTATAATACAGGTTAATTAGGTAATTAACCTGTATTATAGATACATTGTAAGAATGATATTTTAAAAGAGTAACTGTGGAGTTTCTTGCCGGATCTTCTCCATAGAAAACGACCAATTTCGAACCGTGCCCTGCGCCAAACTGCTGACGTTTTATAAGTGCCCATGTAGGCCTATGTTTAGTACCAAATGTTTCCGAACGCACCCTTTTGACATAAGGAAATTTGATCTTGACATTACTCTGACTTGACAGATAGACTTTGCTTGGTTGTTGAAAATGGTGGTCATGGGACCCTGTTGAGATAATTGTAATTGGTAAAATATCGTTGGAATCGCGTGTTGAGACCGATAATTGGGTCGCGATTATCTATTGTTGAACTTTGTACTCCCGGATTGACGAGAATCCAGGGATATTTCTCGGAACATATCGCCTTATTGCGTCACCTCGTGGCACGCGCTTGGTGGAAACGAGTTGGGTGTGATGCTGAGTTGGAACCGCGCCATCTGGAGACGGCGCCTTGTGAACGTCCACACACTTGACTTACATCACACTTTTCAATTACTCATCTCATATTACATACCTACCACACGGACGCGATCCGAGCCGGCAAATCTCCCATTAGGGGCTGATCACTTTGTTCAGGACTGCAATTGGCCAGTGCAACGATACTGGTGTCTGAAACTGTCCACGGTACGTGGAGCTATAAACGTTGCTTACAATAAACAAGGTTACACAATAATGGTACCACTAACCTGAGTGCTGGGGACGCCAAGCAAGGATCCTTTTGATCGCGTCCGTGTGGTAGGTATGTAATATGAGATGAGTAATTTCATTAACGTAAATAAATCGTGAAAGCTGCAGAAGCGTTATGCCACCCATCGAGCCCATACTGAAGCCTTGATGATGGTGAGGGTGAAATAAAACATTTTGAGTTTGAAAAAATCACAAGAAACAGTAGTAGGTATCTCTACTACTAAGTAGAGATACCTACTACTGTTTCTTGTGATTTTTTTTTTATTTTGGCTCGCGTTTGAATTTTAAGACAAAAATTAATTCATTTCAAATTAATTCAATTAAATAATTAAATTTCAATTTGAAATTAATTTTTAAACTGGCATGATTGCTCTATGTTATGTCTTAAAAAATAGTCTTTTTAAGAGATAACATAGAGCAATCATGCCAGTAGCGTGCAACCAGCGCACCACGCACCATGAGACCATAAGTCTAGTTTAAGCATATACTAACGGGAACCCGTGTGAAATTAGTACTTCCCACAATATGATTATAAATTAAAGCCTGTCTGAATTCTGATAGACAACCTATATTATTATATAGTTGTAAGATATGTTTCCAGTTCTAAGATATGCTTAATTATATTTAAAACTTTGGTCTATACTGTCGTATAGACCAATTAATATAGCACATTGGAATTACAAATAAAAAATATCCGATAAGTTGGTCATCATGTATGTAATTGATATACACTATAAAAAGGAAAGGGCCAAGAATTGAATCTTGCGGAGCACTCATCTTGGCTAGGGATCCTGCAGATGTCGCTCCATTAACAATAACTTTTTGTTGCCTGTTTGATAAATATGAAAGAACAAGGTCAGCAGAACACGAATCCACGAACTCCGTAATGGTGTAATTTACAGATCAGTGTTTTGTGGTCAACGCAATCAAAAGCTTTGGAGAGGTCACAAAATATGCCAATTGCATCCTGAGATTTCTCCCAAGATTCCAGAATGTGACGGATGAGCGCTACTCCTGCGTCTGTTGTTGACCTAGCTTTCGTGAAACCAAACTGCCGACTATGCAGAATTCCATTTGAGTTAAAATATGATAGCATCTGGTCCAGCATGATTTTTTCATATATTTTGCTTAATGCTGGAAGCACATATATCGGTATATAGTTAGAGGGATCACTCTTACAACCCGACTTAAAAATTAGTACTACTTTATTATGTTTCATTAAATCGGGAAAATTACCGCTATCTATACATTAATTAAATGTGCCTGTTAGGATAGCAGCAATTGAGTCAATAATATTACCAAGAACCCTAACAGATGCACTCCATAAGTCATCAGTGTTTGTTATGTTAAGACTTTGGAATGCTTTTTAATTACATCAATAGAAATGGGCTTAAATGAAAATGTTGGTATATCCTTATTGAAGTTTTCCTTTAAAAAAGATTCTGCTGATAATGGCGAAGAATGTAGAGATTTAGTAACCTCTACTGGAATATTGGTAAAGTAATTTTCCAACTTCTCAGCCACTTTTGACTTATCTGAGATGACCTGATCTTCGATGTTCAAAGTCAAATCATTCTAACCCTGTTGGTTTGTGTTTCCAGTTTCTTTGTTTATCACCTTCAACACAGTTTTTATTTTATTGTTAGAAATGCTAATTTTATTACTTTCTGATTTAGATTTAGCTTAGGGCTCATACTCTTTTAAATATCTTTGAGTAGTTTCTTACATAATTATGGAAGTCTTCATCGGAAGTCAATGATTTTTCATGGTATAAGTTGTATAAATTGTCTCAGCTTATTCTTATTCCAGCAGTGGCCCATTCATTAAATTTAGATTTATTACTCATTTGAAATTTTTTAACTGGACATGCCTTACTAAATTCGTGGCATGGTGAAGAAAAAATATCCTGTAATTTTCATTGGGGTCATGGGAGTCAAAATTGGCCATTGAAAGATTACTTAACATGTTATCATTAAAAACATTAATTTCTTTTTAGTTAGTGGCCTAAACTTAATAGTCTTATTTAATTGCCGCTTTTTAACCAACTCAAAGGATACTAGTTGACCTGTATGGTCAGACCTAACTCCACTAATTTGAGACGAGTATTTTATGGCACAATTAGTATAAATATTATCTATGCATTGAGCTGATGTTGCTGTTATTCTTGTTGCTTCCTTGTATGTGCATTTTAAGTTAAATGAACCAAACAATGAAGTAAGCTTGCAGTGTTCAGGTGAATTTACTAACAAATCAATATTTAGGTGACCACAAACGAAAACTAATTTATTATCTCTTATAAGCTTAGGTACTTAAAATTTCTCCCATTATCATTAAGAATGATGACAAGTTTGATGCTGGTGGTCTATAAACACTTAAGAAAGTTTGGCCTTCAACTTCTGTACATGCTACCTCACACAAGCAATCAACAGAGCAAGCGGTGATATATTTTTATTCCTTATATCTAAGAGAATTATTACGTAATATTAAAGTACCACCTCCTACTGAGGACCTGTTGTATGCACTAGTAACAGAAAAATATTAATTTTAAACAACATTCTATCTGGTTTTAGCTAGGTTTCACAAAAACATAAGATATCTATATCATATTTATCTATTAACATTTCCTCATCTAATATTTTGCCGGAGAAACGATTTATATTCTGATGATATAGTAAAATTGTGTTATTATAACTCTCCTTTGTCACATCTAAGGGTTTAAACAATTAATTTCAGTATTATTAGATACCCTAGATAATACTGAATAGTCACTTAACCTAGGATCAGTTAAATTGTCAATAACCCAGTGTAAATTGTAAGCTAACAAAGTAGCCAATGAACTTTCGTCGTAAATTCTAAAATGAATGTAAGGATTGCAATCGGTATGCCCAAAAACCTATTACACGGTGTTTGATGCAATATTTTGCAATCGACCACGTTTGCTGAGCAAGCGATATAATGCGGTCGCACTAAGTTGGCCGCGAGCTTAGTGTATTTCGAACAGCAACCGGGTGCACTCATTTTCATCATTTAGCTATAATTTTAGCCCTTATGTTACTTTGTTAATTATACTTAGCAATAAACCCTTGAAGGTTATCAGTGTATTTAACTTAGTTGCATCCACCAAGGATGCAACTTTTTCTCCAACATTCAATATGGATATCGTATGTGTTTTAAATTGGATTTCAAAATGAAAGCCAGATTTGCAATCACCACCCCCAAAAACCCATTACACGATACCCATATCGAATGTGTGAGAAAAAGTTGCATCCGCCATCTTGGATTTTAAAATGAATGCCAGATTTGCAATCACCACCCCCAAAAACCCATTACACGATACCTATATCGAATGTTTGAGAAAAAGTTGCATCCGCCATCTTGGATTTTAAAATGAATGCCAGATTTGCAATTACCACCCCCAAAAACCCATTACACGGTACCCATATCAAATGTTTGAGAAAAAGTTCCATCCGCCATCTTGGATTTTAAAATGAATGCCTGATTTGCAATCACCACCCCCAAAAACCCATTACACGATACCCATATCGAATGTTTGAGAAAAAATTGCATCCGCCATCTTGGATTTTAAAATGAATGCCAGATTTGCAATCACCACCCCCAAAAACCCATTACACGATACCTATATTGAATGTTTGAGAAAAAGTTGCATCCGCCATCTTGGATTTTAAAATGAATGCCAGATTTGCAATCACCACCCCCAAAAACCCATTACACGGTACCCATATCAAATGTTTGAGAAAAAGTTGCATCCGCCATCTTGGATTTTAAAATGAATGCCAGATTTGCAATCACCACCCCCCAAAACCCATTACACGATACCTATATCGAATGTTTGAGAAAAAGTTGCATCCGCCATCTTGGATTTTAAAATGAATGCCAGATTTGCAATCACCACCCCCAAAAACCCATTACACGATACCTATATCTAATGTTTGAGAAAAAGTTGCATCCGCCATCTTGGATTATAAAATGAATGTCAGATTTGCAATCACCACCCCCAAAAACCCATTACACGGTACCCATATCGAATGTTTGAGAAAAAGTTGCATCCGCCATCTTGGATTTTAAAATGAATGCCAGATTTGCAATCACCACCCCCAAAAACCCATTACACGATACCTATATCTAATGTTTGAGAAAAAGTTGCATCCGCCATCTTGGATTATAAAATGAATGTCAGATTTGCAATCACCACCCCCAAAAACCCATTACACGGTACCCATATCGAATGTTTGAGAAAAAGTTGCAACCGCCATCTTGGATTTTAAAATGAATGCCAGATTTGCAATCACCACCCCCAAAAACCCATTACACGATACCTATATCGAATGTTTGAGAAAAAGTTGCATCCGCCATCTTGGATTTTAAAATGAATGCCAGATTTGCAATTACCACCCCCAAAAACCCATTACACGATACCCATATCTAATGTTTGAAAAAAGTCTTCATCATCACTTTCACTTCCTCAAATGGTGCTTTTCGGGAGCAACTGCACAAGGTACTATTAGAAATACCCAAAACGCTATAGGTGTGCCTATAATATTTAAAAAATTCCCTCGCTTTCTCCAGGATCCCATCATCAGATCCTGATTTCATAACAATGGAACCAACTAGAAAGTATACCCTTTCAAACGAAAAAAAAATTCCAAATCGGTCCAGCCGTCTTCGAGTTTGAGGTTACATACATAAAAAAAGTTTAAGACGAACTGAGAACCTTCTCCTTTTTTTTGAAGTCGGTTAAAAAGCAATAATAACATCACAAAATAAAAATACGTACTTTTTATAAGAATGGCGTTTTTTTTCGAAAATTTGCGCCAACTTTCTTCTAATAATATTTTTTTTTACATTTTCCCATAATAAAACAAATATTGAAAAAAAAAATGTTAAAGAAATATATATTGAACAATAAAAAGTAATTGTTGGGTATGCATAATAAATCGTACTCAAAAAACAAAAAATTAGACTTATGTTATTCAACGGATTGCTGCAATACATACGTACACAATAGATCGCGAATTATCGTTACCGGCGAAACGCTCCACGATGAGACGTGACCCCTCTCTGAGCTCCCGTGGACGACTGAATTTTCGACCGGTGTACGTTGCGTATGGTTCAAAATAGCGCGCAAATTAGAAGAAAAAATTAAAATTAAAACAACCAAGCGACATTTTTGAAATGTTAAAACTGTAAATGATAGTATGATAATTAGAGAATAATATGAATTGAAGTTTATGAAAAAATTCAACAGTTTACTATCAAAATTCAGCGACGCACGAGCATGTTTTGTAAGGATTTTTGTCCAACTTTATGTATTTTTGTTTAATAAACTATAAAATATTTTTAAATTTTGCCAACTATGTTTGCTAACACATTTATTCTAGTGTTCATTACATATTTTTGTATGGTAATTAAAGTACTATTATAGGTTATATTCCTTTAGTAGTGAAGACCGTTTTGACTTATTTTACTCGGCGCAGCCTTAAGAAATTTTTAAGCTTTTTTTTCAAATAAATATATTAAATTATATTTATTATAGTTACTACGGAACCCTTCATGGGCGAGTCTGACTCGCACTTGGCCAATTTTTGTTACTACTGCGTAAAAAACTTTTAAAAGTTATAACGTTCCACGCGCCAGTCCAAACTGCAGTCCAAACTCTTGAAAATCAATTTACACGCACAGTTCGGAACGTTGGTCTAGATTATGTAAGTTTCGTCTGCAATCCAAACCGTGAATGCATTTTTAACAGTAATTAGCACAACAGTTTGATCCGCAGTCCAAATTGTACAGATCTAACTGCGGTTTGGAACGCAGTCCAAGATGCGCGGTCCGAACTGTACGTGTGGAGGGCGCTAAATACGTAAGCAGCTGTTTGTGACAAAGTATATAGGTGTATAGGTATCTATCATCTATGTACAACAGTGAATAGCTGTACGCGTAAAATTAGTGTATAAAGTGTTTTAAATATGAATAAACAAAGTGCATTTTATTAATGAAGAAAGTGATGAAAAAAATACTGCATAAATAAAATAAATAAATAATTATAATTGCATAAGTTGATAAAAAATGCTATGCAATAGCTTTACCGCGGCAGTCCCCGAGTGCCACACTAATTTTTTATACTCAGGATGAGCCCACCCTTTACCTCGATCTCGCCTGATTGTAAGCAATAGATGAGGTCTACGACGGAATGAGCGAGCCCACAAGATGCCTGTTCACTCTTGCTTTAAAGACTGAAAGGTGATTAGTGACAGGAAACACAGAAGCCAGCAGAGAGTTCCACAACTTGGCTGCTCGCAGCTTAAGCAGTATCAGTAATCTACCAGTGTCAGTAAGACAAGCACAAACCCTATCATCTTTCAAATACTTGGTAAAGGATCTTTATCTCTCTTCTTAAATTGTTGTTATTATGTATGTCTTTGTTTCTTTTTTATATTTATAGGTATATATATGTTTCGAGAATGTTATTTATTGTTTTTATATTTTATATAGATAAAGAGTACACCGTGGACTACCTGCGTAGATTCCGCTTCCGACGCTCGCCCGCGACATTCGTACCGCTCCGCGCTCTCGATCGTTCCGTGCCTGAGTCATCGCTACGCTTCGTCACGCCCGCCGTGACGTCACTCGTAGTCGCCGACTACGACGCCTGGTCCGGATCCGCCTTTTTCGAGGCGGTGAAGGATATCCTGTTTCTATAACAGAGTATCGTCAAAAACAATTTGGTTTGGCCCCTTCAGGGTAAAACCACAGTTTCGTGGTCCTTGGTTGGAAACCTCACGGTGTCAACAATACCAAGGGGGTGCTGACTAGAGATGAGATATACTTGCAAATATCAATACCAGGGCTTGCAAGTACGAGTCTGTAAAAATACCAGGGTTGGAAACCAGGTATTAAAATACTAGAAAGTATTTTGAGCCACTTCGGATTTCAGTCTACTAGTCCGGTCGTACCATGCCACAATCTAGTACGGCTTTTGTAGATGAAATCTTTCCTTCCTACTTAATTTACAGAAATTAAAAAAACTTTTTACCAAAAAATTAAACCGACTCCCAAAAAACACTGCAAAGTGAAAAATAACTTTAATTTCGGTAGTCGGTGTCTTTAGTTTTGTTTTTTCGTTTTTGGCACCGACTTCCGAAATTAAAGTTATTTTTCACTTTGCAGTGTTTTTTGGGAGTCGGTTTAATTTTTTGGTAAAAAGTTTTTATTTCACTCTTTTTAGTTGGATGATTTTTAATTTACCTAGTTACAAGAGCCTAAATGTCAACTACTTATAACCTTTTACAAAATATTGCTTTTCCCAATGCTGGGCCGTTAATTGTTGAGGAGTTCTCCTGGTACTTCACCATCAGCTCTACATCACCATATGGATTGTGACGAGCATAAAGTGCTTAACACCCATATTCAAGTAATCGAATCGCAATCCACTCAATACTTATTATTGAGTAGTTTCGGCGGCCATCTGTGGTCTTCATCATCAGTTCCACTTCCCCAAATGGTACTTTTTGAGAGCAACTGCACAAGTTACTATAAGAAATACCCAAAACGCCATAGGTGTGCCTATAATATTTGAAGAGTTCCCTCGATTTCTCCAAGATCCCATCATCAGATCCTGACTTTGGTGATAATGGTACCAATTTCGAAGTATACCCATTCGAACAAAAAAAGAATTTTCCAAATCGGTTCAGCCGTCTTCGAGTACTCGATGATCATACATAAAAAAAAAAAAAAAATATATATATACGCGTCGAATTGATAACCTCCTCTTTTGGTCGTCGGTTGATAATTCACTCACTTAAAATTCACGGAAATATGTTTTCTTTGCACATGCAAGCATAAGGCATAAGGTTTGACACTCCCGATTTGTATGATATTAATGCTTTGCACATTTTACATTCAGCTTTATTTTAGCCAAACTTTTCTTAGGAGCCATGGTTTGTAACTGTATTTTTATTTACAACTAGTAAGTCTTATCAATTTTAAAAGAAAACACTTAACTACATTCAACTACGTTCAAAAATCGTCTTTTACCTATTTAAATATTTACATTCCTAACTAATAAACAAAGTCACGTACACATAAAAAAGCAGTTTTGTTTATTTACACACTAACTGTTAATAGTTTAAATTCAATAAACTCGCGAAATAAGAAAGTCACGGTCAGTTGGTAAATTGCATAACAAGCTCGCACTCACTTCTCAGTATTTATATGTATCATCTATGCACTCACTCAAACGACAACTGACGAAAGAAAAATAAAAAACGTAAACATAACAAAATATTTTCTAAAATACTTTCGTTCACGCAATAATGTGTCTTTTATTAATAGTCATTAGGGTGAATGGCGCCGCAAACTACTCAAAAGAAAAGAAAAAGTTCCCTGATGCACACACCTACACAGATTTCGGTTTATGTACTCAGACAACTTTGGAATATTTAGAGAAATACTACACAATCGCATTTGCAAATGAAAAATACTTTGAACCTTGCAAGTATTTTTTTTTCTGATACGATTATGCTCCTTTTTGCTGAAGCAAAACGAATCAATTTCCTATGCAAGTATTTTCACATCAATCCAAGCCCTGTTGGTAGAAAAAATACTTGCATAGGAAATTGACCCGTGATTTCTTATAAATAAGAAGCACAATCGCGTTTACATATAAATACTTGCAAAGAAAAACCGTATACTAGAATAGACTTGCATACGAAATTAAAAGTATTTTCTATCTGTATAGGAAATTGAACCGTGACTTCCTAAGAATAAGGAGCACAATCGCGTTTACAAATAAATACCTGCATAGAGACGAACGTTTCTACTTTTACTCAATCCAAGCCCTGTTGAATGAAAAAATATTTGCATAGGAAATTGACCCGTGAGTTCTTATAAATAAGAAGCACAATCGCGTTTACATATAAATACTTGCAAAGACAATCCATATACTAGAATAGACTTGCATACGAAATTGTTACGTAGTCTCTTACAGATAAGGAGCATAATCGCATAGTCGGGCGATCGTCAAGCCCCCACCGGAGCGAGTCCGACTCCGAGTAGCCGTATAAAATACTTTGAAGTCTTGCAAGTATTTCGGATCGGTACCTGGTGTACGTACTTGGAAGTAAATACCTGGTGTAAATACCTGGTCGCGTAAATACGTACCATCCCTAGTGCTGACCCGACGCACCCGCTGATCCCCTTCAGGGTGAAGCAGTCAATTGGAGTCGAGTGCTAGGTTTTGGCCTTGGGGGATCTCCTAGTCAAACCTAGTTACTGAGTTTCTTTTTTAGCTACACACCTAGTGTCGGTTGGGTGTGTCTACCCCTTCGCACTAGACCCAATAGGGCCCGGTTCGCACAATAAGACTGGCGACCGGTTACAAGCTTAGGGCTCACCATTAGGTACTCACCTCCCAGTCTCTACCCGACTGGGAGGGTTACACATCCCCGGACCCATCCATCCGGGGAGCTAGGCCAGTTAGGCTTTAAATAGGCCCCCCGCGGGAGAGAAATCTCCAAAATTTCCCAATTAAATTTTTAATCCATTCGCCAATCATGGCAAACTCCAATATTTTGGAGATACTGTTAGAAATCCTTACCAGCGTGAAATCGATAATTGTCCCCCGGCTACCGAAGCCAACGTCACTGATTTTAGTGACGCGCTTGACAGCCCATTATCTCCCCCGCTTGCTGATCAAGGCATTCCGGTTGGTCAATTCACGGAAGTATTTATTAACTCCGATCCCATTGTTCGTCAAACAACGAACGACTTCCGGGTAGATAGCCCTTTATTACCCCCGCCCGCTGACAAAGTCGTGCCGGTCGCCCGATTCCCGAAATCACCCATTGTTTCCGACCCACCTACTAATCCCATTGTTCATAGAACAATGGACGCCGCGCAGGTGTGCGCTGCACCTGAATTCCTTGAAATGGACACCACCGAACCTGTGTCCAATAACAACTCCGACAATGATTTGTCATCATGCCCCTCGTCCTCGGAAGACGACTTTCAAGTCGTCACCGGCGGCAAAAGGAAGAAAGGGAAAACCTCCCAGGCCAGCAAGGCCAAAAAGACCACCGCGTTGCCCCCGTCCCCAACTCAAACGCCCGTACGACCTGCTAGCCCCGTCCCAACTACCTCTACTCACGCGCAGAATAGTCGTCCCCCCAGCCCGATAGCCCAAACTTCCTCAGCCCAAAGGAAGCAACGCCCTCCGCCCCCCTTTTACATCCAAGACAAGGGGAAATGGACTGATGTGTCCAAGATGTGTGTTGTTCGAAAGATCAACTACACAAACGCCCGTGCCTGCCAAAATGGCATTAAAGTCACCGTCCCTACGTCGAACGACTATAGGGAACTATATCGCGCCCTCCGTGAAAGGAATATTTCCTTTCACACTTTCTCCTTCCCCGAGGACACGCCCACTCGTGTTATTATTAAACGTGTCCCTAAAGAAATCCTAGTACAGGATATTAAAGACGACCTTGCCGATCAAGGTATACCAGTGATCGCCGTCCATCGCTTACATAAAGCGAGAGGCGGTGAATTGTACGACATGGTTCTTGTCATTTGTGAACCAACCGAAGGTCATCACCCGATTTTCAAGATTAAGTCCATTTGCTCCCTATCCGGTATCTCAATTGAAAAGTCCTACAAAACCGCAACAGTGGGACAATGCCACCGTTGCCAACTGTATGGCCATGCGCAGAGCAACTGCTATGCGACTCCCAGATGCGTCAAGTGTCTGGGCGAGCACAGCACTGCGGACTGCCCTCGGCCCAAAGACCGAACCCTCTGTTCGGAACCACCCAGCTGCGTTCTCTGCGGCCAGACCGGTCACCCGGCAAACTACCGCGGCTGTCCCAAAGCCCCCAAACTCGCTCCTAAATTAGCGAAGCGCGCCAACGACCGCCAACAGAGAGAGGCACCTTCTTCTCAAATTCCCCAACGTCTCGCTCCTCAGAGACCGTCCCCGTGGAACAGGCTAAACCACGAAAAAGCCTTTCCCTCCTTGGCCCCTGCCAAACCTTTGCAGGCACTGATGGATATACCCATCGCAGCGCAGATCCTGCCTATAGCCGTGGCTACAGAGCCCACAGCCAGTCACAAACCCGCGCCTCAAACCACTGCTGCTCCTGCAGTCAAACAACCGCCCAATCCCTCACCCGTCGCGCATGGCGAGGCTTGCGCCCAGACTATACTGCGCCATTATAGGTTATTTATGACCCGCCAAGCCAGATCTCTCCGCGATGCCCTTCTGGCTGCCGAACAGCAGAATAACGGCAAAATTACGACGGCAATGTACAGCCAAATATTCAGCACACACAGTGATGTGGTGCTAGGTCTCGACCAGATGGATGCGATGGACTGATCCAATGGATTCCCAACGCACAAACCACACTAGGCCTCGATCCCTCAAATTAGGTTTTTTCAACGCCAATGGAATTTTCAACCAACGCGCCGAAATAACTAAATTCCTCCGCGACCACCAATTAGACGTCCTCCTTATACAGGAGACCCTTTTGAAACCCCACCGCGCTGATCCCAAAATTGCGAATTACCGTCTAGTTCGCAATGACAGAACACGTTGCCACGGCGGCGGTACCCTTATTTATTATAGAAAGGAGTTATACTGCATCCCTCTGACCCCACCCGCGCCTCTCTCTCACCTAGAGTACTCTGCCTGTCGACTAGGCATGACTGGTCATCCTCCGATAACCATCATCTCTGCCTACCATCCCCCACCATCGGTCGCGTCTCTTGCTTCAGACGATCCTATCGCGCTCACCAGCGATCTCACGACTCTCTTCGGCCTGAGTGACTCCGTCTTACTAGCGGGCGATCTCAACGCCAAACACCCCGCTTGGAACAGCAACACGACAAATGCCAGAGGCAGAATCGTGTATAACCTAGGCGCGACCCTAAACTACGACGTCATCGCTCCGATGACTCCCACCCACTACCCACACGACCCCAACCATAACCCCGATGTCCTCGATGTGGCGCTCCTAAAGAATGTAAACCTCCGTTTACACTCCATAGAAGCGCTTCACGAGCTCAACTCGGATCACCGTCCCGTTATCCTACACCTAGGTTCCCGCTCGGGTAACCATGATCCTACCCAACCTCCTCCGACCCAATTGATCACCGACTGGAGGAAAGTAAGTGAAAAACTGAAATCCACCACGTCGCCTCAATTGGACACCATTCCTGACCACATAGTCTCAGTCGCTGACACGACGGCGGCGATCGACTCGCTTACAAATCACGTACAATCCGTCCTGAACGATTGTTCAAGGGAAGTTCCTGTAGTGGAAGACCACCGCTGGAAACTCCCGGACGATGTACGGAATCTGATAACCGAGAAGAACGCAGCCATCCGTGCGTACAGCGCTTTTCCCTGCGCCGCAAACAAAGCTCACATGCGCAACTTACAGCGTGCTGTAAGGAAACGCATTACCGAGCAGCGTAATGCGAGCTGGGACAAGATGCTGAGCGAACTTGAGCCCACCCATCTTGCCTTCTGGCAGCTTCAGAGGAAGTTACGATCCACTGAAGAGGCCACAATGCCTCCTCTCATTCGTCCCGATAAGAGTGTCGCCTTCGATAACTCTGAAAAAGCAGAATGCCTAGCCGACAGCCTAGAGTCCCAGTGTTCTCCCAGCTCTCAACCAGTAGACCAAGCCCACCTCGATATGGTGAACGCCGAAGTCGAACGTAGAACTTCCCTTCCGCCCGTCGAAGATCCCGATAATCCACTGGCCCCCATCACTCCTGATGAGGTCCAGGATATCATTAAAAGTCTCCAACCGCGAAAAGCCCCTGGCTCCGACGGCATCACCAATAGGGTTTTCAAACTTTTCCCCGCCCAGCTTATAGTGCTAATGACTGCCATCTTCAATGGTGCATTGAGCAATAATATGTTCCCCGCAACCTGGAAACAGGCCACCGTCATAGGTATTCCCAAACCAGGCAAGCCCAAGTCTGACCCGTCTAGCTACCGTCCCATTAGCTTACTCAACGTCCTCGGTAAAATCTATGAAAGGCTTATATATAAGCGGCTCAAAGATTTTGCCGAAGCAAAGAGTCTTATACCCAATGAGCAGTTTGGATTTAGAACCGAACACTCATGTATCCAACAAGTCCACCGCATCATAGAACACGTCAGCGCCGGCTTCCAACGGGGCGCAATAACGGGAGCCTTATTCTTCGACATAGCGAAAGCGTTCGACAAAGTCTGGCACAATGGCTTAATCTATAAGCTATACCAACTCGGCGTGCCTGACCGTCTCGTGCTCATCCTACGGGACTTTTTATCGAATCGCACTTTTCGTTACCGAATTGAGGGGGAGCTTTCCTCCCCCCATCCCATTCGCGCAGGAGTTCCTCAAGGCTCCGTACTATCCCCCCTCGTTTTCACGCTATTCACTAGCGATATCCCCAAGCATAAAAATACTCAGCTAGCCCTATTTGCCGACGATACGGCTATCTATTATACCGGTCTTAAACCCGATGCTATCGCTCGCACTCTCCAAACTTCCGCAAACACTCTGGCCAAGTGGTTCCGGAAATGGAGAATCGAAGTCAATCCAGACAAAAGCCAGGCAGTCCCCTTTTCTAAGCCGCGGATAAACCCACCCTCCCCCCGTCCGATTACCATGTACGGCAAGCCGATCCCCTGGGAAAAGCAAGCCAAATACTTAGGCGTGGTCCTCGATAAACACCTTTCCTTCGCTGAGCACATAAAGCAGGCACGTTCGCGCGCCGCTTTCGCTCTAGGTAGGCTCCACTTCATTCTTAGCTCCCGCAGCAAGTTATCACTCAGGTGCAAGCTGCGTATTTTCACCGCGGTCATCCGTCCCATCATGACCTACGCCTGCGTTGTTTTCGCACACGCAAAGCCCTACCTCCTCCACAAGATGCAGACCCTTCAAACCCGATTCCTCCGTAGAGTCACGGGAGCCCCCTTTTATGTTCGAAATGAGCTTCTTCACGTAGACCTCAAGATGCCCACCATCCAGCAGTTCATGAAACGTGTCTCCAAGCGTTTCTTTGATACTGCAATCCAACATAGGAATCCCCTTATCGTATCGGCCGCCCAATACGAACCCTCGCGTATCTCTAAGATTCGCCGACCAAGGCACACCCTTGTCACTCCCGATGACGCAATCACCCTGCTTCAAGAGAGCCGTAGGGAAACAAGTACAGTGGCACACAAAAACAAAAACCGACCGTCCTTCCGTCCTCGCCGCCGAGGCCCGCCGCGACGTCCCCGTAATAGTCCGCCCCGACCCTTGCCAGAGCCAGCCCGCGACGCTGAGCCAGTAGCTTTAAATTCCCTTATTAATAATAAAAATGATATGATCCAGCCTGTCCCTAGCTGCCCTCCCACTGCGACGCCCTAAGCCGAGGTCCGTACCCCACAGGGGGTGCCCTTAGCGTGTAGTCGCCTAGTTTGTAAGTTTTCTAATAAGCCCTGGCTGGAGGCTTTAATTAATTAATTAATTAAGGCAACCACAGGCAAGCCCGGTTAAGCAGCCGACAACCTCAGAGGTTGACCTGCGAGATGCCACACACAAAAAAAAAAAAAAAAAAAAACTACCTGCGTATTTATTTTCTCCTATGTGTCAAATCCATCCAAAGGTTGTCTATAAAAGATCGCTTTTAGCGATAAGACCGCACATTGTATCACCCTTTTTAACCGACTTCTAAAAAAGGAGGAGGTTCTCAATTCGGATGTTTGTTTGTTTTTTTTTTTTATGTTTGTTCGGGCATAGCTCCGTCGCTTTCAAACCGATTTGAAAAATTATTTTTTTGTTGGAAAGGGTATACTTCCCAAATGGTCCCATGAAATTTTTATCGAAATCGGTCAAGCCGTTTCTGAAAAATAGACAAAAGTCTGAAAAAAATATTTACATTGACGACTTTTTCGTTTACTCTGCTGGTGAAGATGATAAGTAGTTGGCATTTTGGCTTTTGTAACTAGATTAATTACAAACTGACCCACTCAAAAGCTCGAAAATAAAAACTGTTTTGCAAAAAATAAAACCGACTTCCATATCAAAACACTACAAAGCCAAAAATAATTTTAATTATGGAAGGCGGTGTGAAAAAAAAGAAAATACAAAACCAATAACACCGACTACCGAAATTAAAATTATTTTTGGCTTTGTAGTGTTTTGATATGGAAGTCGGTTTTATTTTTTGCAAGAAAGTTGTTTAGTTGTAAAGACTTTATTGTTTTACTGTTATGGTGTACAATAAAGAATATATCTATCTATCTGTTTTTGTTTAAATCGAATCAAACCAATTATAACAAACATTTTATTACTGAGTCTCTTCCCAACAATTTTGAACTTGGCTTCGAGTCTTATCGGATGCAGATGTGTTTGTGTGTGTGCATTTTACATAAAGCGACACAAAGCTCATCATAATAAGTCTGTATGACGAATGTTGCCCATAAAACATGTTGTGAAACTGTTTTGTGTCAGATATGCAGACAAAAACAAAACATGAAACACGATTACAAAGGAAAAGGAAAGACGCACGTCTTAATGTGCAGACGCACTGTGAAACAGCAAAAAAACAGTTTAAATTTCCGGTAATAATATTCTATATCTGTGCAATGTATACATGAAAGTGGTAAATAAATTTTATTTTTTATATTGTTTTAAATATTTGAACGTATTGTCATGATTTAGTTTGTTGGTTTTTGATTTTGAATTCTAAACGAATTCATCATGAATTCACTTTGCCGATGTTCCCAACTACTGGAACTCCAGATAGCCAGTTTTTACAGGAACTTCTAGCGAGCGAAGTTATTGAATCATTCGGATTTATAACTAACATAACATGGTATATTTAGTCAAATAAAGTATATACAGGCGAAAATAAAAATAAATTATAGGGCATCGAAAAATTCGTCAACATCGCTATCAATGGGAAAAGTGCCCAGAACACTGGCCGCATTGCCACGTGGAATGGCAATGCTGATTCTCTGTCCAAAGAAAAGGCCAGCCCTCTGGTCACCTGTGGAGTCGACTAATCGTTTGCCGATGTCACGAAAGAGTCGATGCGTACTCGGACTTATTGACTAAATATACCATTATTGTAAGCACATAACATTACACCTACATTAGTCTTTTCTTACTAATATTATAAATCTGAAAGTTTGTGAGGATGGATTGATGAATGGATGTTTGTTACTCTTTCACGCAAAAACTACTGAACGGATCTGAATGAAATTTTGTACGTAGATTGTTGACATTCTGGAATAACACCTATGTGTTTCCCGGAATTCTAACGGGATCGGGATTTATGCGGGAAAACCCTTCCACGCCAACGAAGTCACGGGCAGAAGCTAGTATATGATATAATAATAATAATAATCATTCATTTGCAGACATTGAAGTCCATAGAATTAAATTATTAGACATTGACATCAAATATACTTATTTAAACTATTATTAGTAGCTATTCATGAAATACAAATAAGCATATTAACTAAATAACATAATCGAAGTACGTCACAAATAACATAATAATGTCATAATAGAAACGAAACACAAATTACATAAAAATAACACAATACACACACATAAAAATCACAAATAGGCAGAATAATAATAACATAATAGTAATAAGGATATAGCCGTAGGGATGCAAGCTAGAGTAAATAGGGAAAGGAGAGGTTACCTCGTACCTAGTACACATTCCACCAGATTTATGTTAGTCCCACTTGAGAATGGGTGGTACGTTTATAAGCAATCGAGCCCAAATCCACCCTTTGCACCCGATTGATACCAAGCTACTACTAAGAAACTCCAAAAGATGGAAAACTGGATGGATCAGTTTTACTGATCGGAGACTTAAAAACCGTAATGACTATCAACGATTTACTAATGATAGCAAAGACCAACGGCTTTCCGTGGCATGCAGGAATCTCATATTTCTTTTTCTATTTGAAGTGAAAACTTCTTTAGCATCGTTGTGATTTGAAAATTTATGAAACGAAAAAGCGACAGTAAAAAGAGACAGACACATAAATTGCCGAATTTTGGAATTCTGTTGGACCCAAGTGGTAGAGCTTTTGATGCCCTTTAAAATGAGCCCAAACTCGCCTATCTTGCGACCACGGGAACGAAGTCTGGTCGCGGGGGGGTGAGGTATCCCTGAGGGGGGAGGGGAGTGAGGAGGGGGGTCTCGTGGGGAGTCGAAAAAGCGACAGTAAAAAGAGACACATATTTTTTTTTTAAGTATTCACTTCTACCACGTGTGAATTGCACACATGTTTTTTTTTACTTTTACTCTGATTTGTAAGCTAATTAGTTAGTTAGAAAAATTTTTTTTTTCTCAATACCATTTCGCTCAATACCACAGTCTCAACAATGCCACAAATAACTACAACAAACATGCAAATACGTCTTTTGTTTTTGTCTTTCAACACGGAAGGAGATGATCTATAATTAACTATGAATATGTGATGTAGGCGAAGTAATAAGCCAATGCAAATTCTGTTGATCGAGGATAACGCCGCGGAAAAGCAATAAACAGACATACATACAAATATGAACAATATATGGTGCTCTTAACCACCATTATATCCACACAGACTATGTAACAAAGATGAGGTTATTTTTTTAGCTGTTAGCGTTTTTATTCATGGGTTTATCTCATTTGTTCTTTGTTCGTTTACTCGTACTTGCGGTCAAAGCTACATACTTACTCGTTATATTGATATATTTCTAGATAAGAAGGTTTTGCCTCAACTTCTTTCTTCTTTCTTGGCCAATCCGTTTTTCTTATACCATTAACAAAACGTATTTAGGGTAAGTCTGTAGTAAGTTTACAGCTTTCTTAAGCGAAGACTTCCCCGGTCATATAAGCGCAGTTTTTTTTAACCTTATTGTCCCTTCGTGGGGCAAATGTGTCCTCAAAAAACCCGATTGCAAAAAATACTGTTAACTGTTGAAAAATGATAAAAGAAACATAAATCTATTTACAAATACCCATTTGATAATACCTACCCCATTTAATACAGTTCGTTTGTTAAATTTTGACCTTCAATATGGCTTTGGGTATTCGACGTAAAAAATTTGGTAACTGACATCTTTTCATAAGTATTTAGCCTCATAACCACCACCATTATTAACCACACCATTTAGACTCGCAAGATTAAGATAAACCGATGGACGTAAGATTAATTAAAATCGGCATAATTGTTTGATGTCTAGAGCGCCACAAAGGGACAAACAAACAAATACATATGAATACATTGGCTGCTAAACTCATAACCACTCCTTAACCTCACGCAGTAAGGAAAGGAATTCCCTGCCCGAGTCTGTGTCTCTTGATAGCTATAATCTGAAGATCTTTAAGTCAAAAATTGAGTTAATAGGTTACTTCCAGACAAGAGTGCTTTATCATCGACCACATCATCGCTTACCAAAAACGTGGTCAAACGTAAGCCTATCTACAATATATAAAAAATAGTTTCACTATCTACAACACAAGTCTCTAAGGACTAACTTATTTCATATTCAGTATCCGAGGAATTTTCCTCACCTTACGGCAGTAAATATTTCTTGACGTTAAATTTCGCTCTGGCCTCTGCTTTTTATAAACAAGACCTCGTTACGTTGGACATTGTTTATAAGACAACATTTTCTGTGAACACACTGGAACCTTGGCATCATAACTGACAACACTATGAAAATACGATTTAGGCACGCACGCAGATTTCTTACGCTGAGGAAATCATGTAATAATAACACTTTTCAGTCATAGCAGAGATATTATGTCGTGGGTGCTTTTATATGCACATATTATCTACCTACGTAAATATGCAGACATAAAATTACTAGCTGTTGCCTGCAACTGAATTGCGTATTGCTTCTTTTCATAATATTCTGTCGATTCTCGAGATCAAAACGGCTAACAGTCACTATGCATTTAAAAAGAAATTGCGGATCTACTTTCTACACTAATAAGCAGAATTTTCACATTTCGTTTTCATTTGCTTCTTATGTATTGTATGTATATATTATTTATGTAGATTTCTATTTTATTATACTAGCTTTATGTGTTATGTTTTTTAATCAATTTTGCTTTTCACGTACAAATTGCACCTCCCACATCCCACCCTATCTCTTCACCACTCATGGTTACTGGTAGAGAATGCCTACGGCATTAAGTCCGCCTTTGTACTTATATGCATTAAGTGTAAATAAATGTATACAAAAAGTAGTGTAGAATATGTGTTATTTCAGACTATAATCTACCTCTACTAAATTTCATACAGATGGCGCGACTGCGTAACAAACAATCATAAATACTTTCCTTTATAATACGAGTACACGTAAGTACATAGGTAAATATGTACAACATTATGTATGTAGATGTGGACTGATGCAAGAATAATAAACATTTTATTGAGAAAGTGAAAAGAGTGACTAACCAATAAATACGAATAAATGATCGCTTCAATGGTATGATTTATCACTGCAAGTAAATTTTTGGAATGAAAATAAATGTTGTTCAAGTTTCACGATTATCTATTTTTAGCAAGCTACCTTACTGAAATATTTTCGCCCCTCGCTAGTTATTTGTTGAGTTTTAGATTCCAAAAATGGCTACGCTAAATCACATAACTTCCCTTACTTACGCTATAAAATGTTTCATGAGCCGGCGATGGTCTTTTGAGTCATAAGTACTTCAACCCTTCCAGAAGTTTTTTTTAAATAACTAGTTAAGTTCAAATAAATCCTTTAGACATATTTAACAAAAAAAAAATGGTGTAAACCATCTGTTGAATCGATTTCATTGAAATAGAAAATGAACATCAATAAATAAATTTGGAATATGTGGTCAGTTTTGGGGAAAAATTAAATAAAAAGTTGTGCCGCGTAACATATCAAATGACATATCAAATCAAGAGAGAGTCACCACTTTTCTTTTCCGAAGCTCTGAGGACCTCTGTCCTAGCAGTGTGAACATTATTGGTTGCTTTTGTTTTTATGTTCTGTTCATATTTCTTCTTAAATCATTTAAACGTTCTTTGAGTGGACTGGTTATTCCTCTTATCTCTGAAATCACCAAACAATTTTGAAAAGCTCTGTTCTGATTCGTTAGAAATCCTAGATATTACTAGATGAATATGTTTTACATGATTACAGGAAATTTTATGAGAAATCAAAAACTGTCTTAAAGTTACACAAAAAAATGGACCGAGAGTGAGTCTGACTCGCGACACACAGTTGGTCCATTTTTTAACGAAATCTGAAACACTTTTATGAATAATAAACCACCAGACCCTTTGTAAAATACTTGGTATTAAAGAATATGACCGTATAATATTGTTAGAAATTTAAACTCACATTATACATATGTGTTTACTCTCAAATTTAATGCTAGACGTATGTACATCGGTGTGAGGAATTAGTTTCCTCTACAATCGGTATGCTAATGGAAACTGTTGTTTCCTTAATATTCTCTTCGGAGAATTATCTACGTCGGTACTATGGTCTACGAGTGTGTGAATGGTATTTGCATGAATTAGTGAAGTACCATTTGGAATATAATGTTTGTAATGGTAAACGGCATTGATTCAACGTTGGTGTTGTATCGTTGTATATCTCTGTGGAAGCTCATACAGTCTTCTACATCTAGGTTACTTCTAGGTATGCGTATTTCATCTTCACCATATCGCTTATCATCAGATGAGAAAGGTAGGTAAATGTACTCCTTATACAATGGGCGGTTTTATCGCTAAAAGCGATCTTTTACAGGTAACCGTTGGATGGATTTGATACACCAGGAGAAAATAAATACGTAGGTCAAACTCCTATCACCGATTAAAATAAAACTATACTTCTATATACTATGTGATTCTATCATAGTGTACAATAAAGAGTATATCTATCTATCTAACATCATAATGAGGTAATGTGTGTGAGTGAGTTTGTATGTAGACAGTTAGCTTCGAAACTACTCATCCGATTTTAAAAATTATTTCAAGAGCAGTATGCTACATTATCACTGAGTGACAAAGGCTAATTTTTCAACCGACGACCAAAAGAGGAGGTTATCAATTCGACGCGTATATATATTTTTTTTTTATGTATGATCACCGAGTACTCGAAGACGGCTGAACCGATTCGGAAAATTCTTTTTTTGTTTGATAGGGTATACTTTGAAATTGGTACCATTTGTCACCAAGTCAGGATCTGATGATGGAATCTTGGAGAAATCGAGGGAACTCTTCAAATATTATAGGCACACCTATGGCGTTTTGGGTATTTCTTATAGTAACTTGTGCAGTTGCTCTCAAAAATTACCATTTGGGGAAGTGGAACTGATGATGAAGACCACAGATGGCCGCTGAAACTACTCAATAATAAGTATTTCGTGGATTGCGATTCGATTACTTGAATATGGATATTAAGCACTTGGTGCTCGTCACAATGCATATGGTGATGTATAGCTGATGGTGAAGTACCAGGAGAGCTCCTCAAAAATTAACGGCCCAGTATTGGGAAAAGCAATATTTTGTAAAATGTTATATGTAGTTGACATTTAGGCTCTTGTAACTAGGTAAATTAAAAATCAACCAACTAAAAAGAATGAAATAAAAACTTTTTACCAAAAAATTAAACCGACTCCCAAAAAACACTGCAAAGTGAAAAATAACTTTAATTTCGGAAGTCGGTGCCAAAAACGAAAATACAAAACTAAAGACACCGACTACCGAAATTAAAGTTATTTTTCACTTTGCAGTGTTTTTTGGGAGTCGGTTTAATTTTTTGGTAAAAAGTTTTTATTTTACTAAAAATAACTTTTCACGTAAGCAAAGCCCATTATTCTCATCAGTAGGTAATATATTTTACGCTTATATTGACAAAATAAGTCACAAAATGTTTCTCATAAAGTCAAGTCCTGAACCATAAGTAAATGAAGTTCAAAGGTCCGGCTCGTGATGCATTAACGTAGATTTTACAAACAGATATGATTATGTTCTGCAACATTGTAACGCTTACTGTAGGAAGCAACAGTCATTGTATAGAAATGAGCTAACATAATGCGCCTGCTCCGATACGATCAACTAAGGAAACACATTGAGTCGAATAGTCGAATCTGAACTATGAGGCACTATGACAAATACTTATTCGTCTTCTTTTTGGCGGATAGCTCGATACACTAGTATCACTAGTATACGCGTTAATTGACTACAATAATTAACGTGCCTTTTGTAGAATAAAATATCAATATTATTTTATTTTTGTATTTAATACACTACCCACTCTTTAACATTGACCTTATTTTGCATACCTACCTTCGTCCGTGTGACCATGTGTCACTTCTGGGTGCCAACTGAAAATCAGCGCTGGGTTTAGCCCAGCAAATGCTGAGTTGGTAACCCTTTCGGCGTGGACATGCTCAGCGTATTTTTGTTTTCGTTTTTTTTTATTTTTGTAATTTTGTATTGTATGTTGTTGGGTGTGTCTTTATCCGAATTTTTTTTTCAATTTAATTCAACTTAAGTTAACTGTCCATGCTAAAGGGAGTATTTTCTATAAGTCCATTTGTGTTTTTAATTTACATTATTGCCCAATATCCTATCACTATTTATTTACCTTATCAGTATCCTACAAAGTCTGTATTATACACGATATTTTCTTCTTAGATCCAGAAGTCTTAGAAAGCTTAGAAATGGTATGGGTAAGCAGACCATATATGGTCTGTGGTCTGGTATAGAAATCCGATCACAGACCAACATCTGCTCTGTGGACAGTTAACCTGTTAAGTTCTGTTCGCATCATTATTTAGTCCCACTTATTTTATAGATGTAAATGTTTGGATGTTATGAAGTTATTACTTGACGTAATAAGGCACATATGCAGTTTACAACCTAGAGGCTACTAATACACGTGAAAATTATCCCGTGCAAATTTTCAGAAGTTCCACGTATGCTTTGTCGCGGACAACAGCTAGTCTTCAATAAACATTTAAAAAACGTATAATTTTCACGGATCTGACAACTCACATCAGCAAAATTGTCATCTTTCTTCCTAAAAAAGAAATAATGCAAAAATTTCATAGTAGATATTCATCGACCTTTTTTGACTTCGTATTATGATGTGTAAAAGTTTTCTTTAATAACAATTTACAAAATAATTAATTATAATTTACCATTACAAGAACAATTTTTTTGTCACATCAACTTCGATATCACGAAAAAAAAGCCTCTTATTTATTATTCATCTTATACATTTCATCGTTTTTGTCAAGTTAGAGTCACAGTAAAGTAGGTATACCTCTTACATGTATTATGCCTTCATTGACGTGTATAGATATTTAATCAAAGGGCAATAGGTATCACCCACGTCTCAATATCGATGTCAATAACCTTTAGCATTTTTACGAAAGGCGAGGGTCTAATATCCTTCAGGTGACCTTTTCATTGTGGCCCCAAATATTTGTTGATTACAATCACAACGAAAAAAAAAATAAAAGATTTTCCACACGTACAGCCTGTGGCTCGACTTTCGGAGAGAATTTACAATATTTTCTGTTTACAGACTTCACTCCCGTGGACTTAATCACGTTAAAACATAACCTCCTTCTTTTGCAGTCGAGTAGAAAGTATGCCTATAACCTTCCTCAAGCTTCAAGTTATTTTCACACAAAATTTTATCCAAAGCGACCATGTACTTTCGAAGATTAGCGTGTTCGAACAAACAAACATACTTTTCCGCTTTATAATATTGGTATAGATTACAATGTCCTGTGTATACAATATTACAATCGTGTTAGGGTGCTGATATGGGGTTCCCTCGTGTCTGTAGTGCATCAAAAATATTCGCAGGTCTCCAAGATAATGACTTATATGCCGTCATCGGGTAATGCTGCGTCAGTGTTAGGCAGTGTGCAGTTGAGTTCCAACTGAATTCTTTAAACATTAGTCATTAAACTGATAATCTATTTGTTGAACACTGTGTAAACTTGCAAAATTTCAACTCGGTATTTAATATATGCAAAATATGCAAAGTGAATTGTACCTTATTTATTGACCTTTTAGGTAGGTATACCAACAACTGTTTCTACTTAAGATGTCATGTTCTTAAAGTACAAAAGTTAAAAAAGGTATGTAAGATACTTCGTTGTCTTTTACAAAAACACAGGTTTTTGTGGACTGAAATAAAGACTAAATATAATAAGTATATAAAACGAAAGTTCTTATTTCTTTTCAAAATATCTAAAGCGATATTATTAATAGAAACTTTGAATAGAAGAGCGAAATTAATAAAAAAATACACAAACCAGTTTTTTTGCCCACTGAGTTCCTCAAAATCCGATTAAAGCCGTCAAAATCGTTTCAGAACTTTTCCAAAACTTTCCTCCAATGAAAGTTGTCAGTAACAAAATAATATTGGAAGTGGGAAATTACAAATGGTTGTCTTCAACAGTTAGGGTAGATTCTCAAGATTATGCCGCAGTTGCAAAGACCGGCCTGTGGTTAAGTAAGCAATTGTAATCCTTATTTATTTATTAAATGATGGTTTTCTAATGAATTATTCTTCAAACGTTGAAGCGTCAATAATATTTTTTTTTTCAAACTTATCGAGAAAAAGAAAAGATTTTGACAAAAAAAATTGTCACTTAGGTACAGAAGTGCACAAAAATATAATAACTTATACAGAAACTTACTACTAACTTATTTTAACTGCATTCATTTCCTGAGTAATTTAATCGTCACTGGAAATAAACGTACTAAACTGCTTGTTCTATTATACTCTGTCATAGGTATTGTAAATAAAACATTTTTATTATTTTATTTAAAAATAATTGTACAAAATAAATAAGATCCTTCAAAATGAATATCCATCGCAAATTGGCATCGTATAATGTAAAATTATAAATGCTATATTACACCATGACATCTAAATTAAGGCGGGTCCCATAGATAAAATATGCAAAACTATCGATTCGACCACGCGTATAGACCGTTCGATATTCAAAACTCTGTATTCAAACCTATGCAAACTGAATCACGTTTGTCACTGATTCAATATTGCACGTCCTAGATATTTCAGCCTAGCTTGGAATAAATACAAGATGCTTTGCCAAAGTCGCCCATGTTGGTATGGACAATTGGACATGTGATGAGGAGGGGGGACATAGTTAACTGAAAGAGTGATGAGTTTAAATGTTGATGGATGGAGAGGTAGAGGATAGCCAAAGAAAAGATGGATTCATTGTATGGGGAATGATATGAACGAAAAAGGAGTGAATGTTACCGTCTGACAGTAGCGAAGGGAAGAAGAAAACGTGTTGCGCCTACCCCAAGTTAATGGGTTAACGGCAGGAAGATTATAATGCTTTGCCTAATATCACTTAAATTTAAGTGATAGTACATACACGATGATTTATATTACCATTTTGAAAAAAAATAGGGTATAATAGGTGAACATAGTATTAAGCCTATGGTATAGATTTTTTTTCTGTCACATACAATTTTCATTCGTGTGCGATTGCAGCCACTATCTTCTATTTTGGCTATTACTAGTTTTACGGGTCGTGGGATGGACACTGTTCATGACTTCATCCCACAATACACTATATTATTTTCGGGACTGTAAAAAATTTCTTCCTGGATAAGGTTACAGAATCGATACTTTTTATATTACAAGAATTTTTAATAGGAAATAGGTTTCTATCTATTTCCTATTAAAATTTCTCATAATATAACCAGACCCACACAGACTGCTGTTACCATAAAATTCCAGATGGCAAAAAGCCAACTGTCCGCACTAGGACTAAGCAATACTGTTACCAAATAATAGACTAATAAGGCTGTCAGAAAGCTTTTTTGCTCACCATAAAGCAACGTAAAATATAAGGTTGGCGAAAAAGTCTTTTCGCATTGTAGTATGTATGAACTTAATAAATTTCTTTTAATAAAATCTCTTTGGCTATACTATTTGTATCTGGCTGGTTTTTGGTATCATTGAAAGTTTAAATTTTAAAGAACATAATTCCAAATTGAAATTAGGAAAATGTGTGATTTTCATTTGTTTTTCGTACTGTCAAGATGAGTTAATCTAATGAAGAAATTCGATACATTTTAAAATTATACTACAAAAAAGGTAAAATGCAACGCAAGCCGCGAAAAAAATTTGCGATGTTTATGGACCTAGTGCAGTATCTGTGAGAGTAGCACAAATTTGGTTTAAGCGTTTTCAATCCGGAAATTTTGATGTCAAAGATGCACGTCGCTCTGGTCACCCTATTAAGGATAAAATGGATACCATTTTTGAAAAAGTGGCGCAAAATCGGCATATCAGTAGTTACGACGTAGCTGAAGAACTGGGAATTGACCACAAAAACAGTTTTGGGGCATTTGAAAAAAACTGGGTACACAAAAATGCTTGATATTTGGGTACCTCACGAGCTCACTGAAAGAAACCTAATGAACCGTGTACTCATTTGTGATTCTTTATTACGACGTAATGAAACCGAACCATTTTTGAAGAAGCTGGCATTTTTGAAATAACTGGTGATGAAAAGTGGATCATGTATGACAAGAACGTGCGAAAAAAGTCGTGGTCAAAGGCCGGTCAGGCTTCACAGACTGTGGCGAAACCCGGGTTAACTCGCAACAAGGTGATGCTGTGTGTGTGGTGGGATTGGAAGAGCATTATTCATTATGAGCTATTACCACCAGGCAGGACCATCGATTCTGAACTCTACTGCGAACAACTGATGAGATTAAAGCAAGAAGTTGAGAGAAAGTGGCCGGTATTAATCAACAGAAGGGGTGTGGTTTTTCATCATGATAACGCTTGACGTCACACATTTTTAGCCACTCAGCAAAAATTAAGAGAGTTTGGCTGGGAGGTGTTAATGCATCCGCCGTATAGTCCTGACCTTGCACCTTCAGATTTCCACCTGTTTCGGTCTCTTCAGAATTCTTTAGGCAGTGTTAGGTTAACATCACGAGAGGACTGCCAAAACCACTTGTCGCGATATTTTGATCAGAAGTCCCAAAAATTTCTATAGCAATGGTATCATGTGAAGCCCTACCTACCTACAAGATGGCAAAAAGTGATTGAACAAAATGGTACCTACATACTTTAGTTAAATGTAAATAAACTATATTAAAAATTGGATTGAATTTTCTTAAAAAAATGCGAAGAAACTTTTTCCCAACCTATTATGTCAAGTTATATCACGTATCTTGACTCTAATGATGTTTTAGTAAAAATGTTATGAAAAGGTCACTAGGATTCCTGGGTCTGATAGCGACAAAATATGTATTGTATCCCAAGCTTTAGATATCTTGCGTAAAAGACCCACATACAAGTGTCACCTACATCATCTATTTGTTATCAAAACTATTTGAAGCTTCCACAGTAATGGACTAGCTAATAAGGTCAGCTCACACTGAAAGGCGACGCGACTCAACGCGACGATGAAGACGACAGTTATTTCGTGAAAAGCATCGTTAAGCTTGGAGATGCTTTGTATAGCCGCGAAAATCATTATTAAGTCATAGGCGTATCCGAATTAGCTGCGCTAAGCTCCGTTTCGCTGCGTCAGGCTGCGTTACGCTGCATCAGGCTGCATTACGCTGCGTCAGGCTGCGTTACGTCACGCCATTTTTTTATTGGTGGATAAACCATCAAATGACTCCTCCCGCAGAAGGGAGTATACTATAACCCATACTATTCCTTCAGTTTTCCTTGCGTTCCAGGGCCACGGTATCATCATGGTGCTAAGCCACACAATGTGAATCTGTGGTGTGTATTTTTTATTACTGAAATGTGTATTTATCCATTTGTATAGGTATTAAAGTTCTACATAGATTGTGTTACTATTTTTATAAGTCTGTGCAACATTGCGTCTCCATGTCAGCTCACCCTGAGAGCCCACAAAACAAACATAATAAAATATACTGTAGTATTATTTTCTTTTTCTTTTAGAAGTTGTTTACTCAGTGCCTTATCTAAATAGAAGCGTAATCTGTCCATTTGTCTGTGAAGCAATGTTAATGGACGTAGAGTACTACGAGATATTTTAGAAGTACCGCTTTTAAAATAATCTTGACACTATGTATATATTATTTAATGACTTTAGGCAAGTTTGAATCGGATTTGTTCAATAGAGGTCTATGTCTGTAATACCTAAAAAAAGTGTCATTAATCTTTAAAATATGTGAATTCTTTGTTTCTATATGCTTTTAGCCCAGGATTCAGCAGTATTAGTTTAAACGTACCTAATTGATAGAAAGTTAATACTTTCAATCAATTATATCATTTCAATATTTACATAAGTACAAATATAAAGTTATAAATATAATATTAATGGCGCCACGATATACCCGAAGGCGTAAAATATTGTAGTATAGGTAAAAAAAAATATAGTACTATGAATTATAATAGAAATGTCACAAACTTATACTTCTACATTTTATGGTGTTTAAGTATTGTCACGAAATTGTTATCTGATTGCTTGTATTTATTTACTCGTATCATTAAAACGAAGACACATTTTTAAGGTCCGTAAAAATGTGTAGAATTCTGTAACACTGAAACAGCTGTATAAATTGAGCTTTCAAGTCACAGGTGCCACTTTGAAAATGGTTTATTAGGGAACCGCATACCGTCCATTAATAAAATTTATACAAATAATGAGACAGCCAAGTTTAAGATATAAAAAAGCTTCTGCCGCGGTTTAGGCTGGTCGGGACCGAGATATATAGCCTTCTTTTATTTTAATTAATCGTGTCAATATAATATATGCAACATTCATAATACTCGTGGATTTTTATACCATCTTTAATTTCCTTAATATGTTCTGTAATGAGACTAAAATAAGTGGACGGCTTTGGACTAAATTTTTAACTTTTTCCATTCAGATGAACTCAGTCTTCGTGAATACGACATCACTTTCTAACTATCAACTTGTTATACAAAACCTCAAATCTCTTGAAAGTCATGTCGTCCTACATAAATCCACCGACAATCATCAAATTGACAATTAAAGCTTGATAATATTTATGGAATGTAAATAAATATTATATTATCAGAAATCGACCTTTTTAGTTGTAATGGCGACTGTGTTAAGTATCATGAACAGAAGAATACTAGGTCTAGTGAGATTTTTTTTACACTCTTTTATTAGGTCGAGCAAACAAACCATGTAATAAAATCTCAGAATCTGAATTACACGCTCTTCTAATTGTCGTGTCATCATGAAACTTGGCAATTATATGTAGATTAGATGACAATACAATATTACGGTATTATCATCCACCTGGTTTGATGATGGAATTGGAAGGTGACTGATGGAACCTTGGACTGTCTGCTAGTAAACATATCGAGTTTGTGATCATTGGATTCGTCTTAAAAGCGTGTCTTTAGTTTTTTAAAATATTTATTTATTATTTGTTGATAGGTTGACCAGCATCTCACCTGATGGTAAGCAACGAGTAAGAAGCAACTTATTCACTCTTGACTTATAGACCTCCAGATTATAGCTATCAAGAAACGCAGAGTTTATCACAAAACAAAAGACATGAAGTAATTCCACGAAGGTACGAGTGAAATTGCAGGGTATGGCCAGTATCCCCACATACTCAGAATGTCGTACTTAATATTCAGTCAGGTTAATGCTCCGCATTACTGGAGAGCTCATTAAGGTACCTACTCACTCCTAACGTGAGTGATACTCGGGACGTATGGCACTTGTCCATGACCAGCGGGATGATTTTAAGGGATTAATTAAAATATTTCCGCACAAAAGTTTTACTGTTACATCACTTAAAATAACCAACAGGGGATCAGATCAGGGGATTCGACCTGAATAACTCGAAATCTCTAAACTCTCAATAAATCTGACTAAATAAAGATTGTAAACACGATTGTAAGCTCTTTAATATTCAAATATCAAAAAATTCAATCATTATTAAAAAATAGAAATAAAATATAATTATCAACTTCCGTTGATAACTGACGGAAATATCACTGACAAATCAAAAGAATTGCACACCTCCATTGCTTAAATCAGAAGATTTTTATCGGAATTCATTCCGTTAAAAATCTTCCGTTCTTTCCCCTCTCTTTAGAAGCGCAGCTTCTGCTTCATTGCTAACTCATGTGCTAAAGTCTCGCTCTCTCTCTCTGTAATCCGAAATGCCAAAATTTATTATGATAAAACACAGAACTCCCCACACACATTATCTCAAACATATGTATACATGAGTGAACCTCTCAGAGAGATAACACTACAGTATGTCAAGGACCTCGTTTCACGTCACGCCTGTCAAATTAGAGCATTGGCCACGCCAATTACTTACTCTAAAAGTCAATAATGTGACAGAAAACATATCTATCATACGATTAAAATAACAATATGACACGGTAACCGAGAATATTTATTATTTTTCACACATTCAGTCTTGGTACAGATGCTTTAAATCAATTTGCATGGTTTTTTAATTAAAATATCTGTTTTTTGACAGCTACTAATTATTTTTTCCGCCGCGGCGGCCATCTTTTTCAACGTAAATGCAAAGTCTTCTTTTGTTTTTGGTTTTTGTTTAACTAAATAGTGTTCGGGACAGTGGCGAGTTTATTTATCTTTACTAATATTGTAGTAACTAAAGTAAATATTTTGCTTATAAATATTTTTGTATAGGTTACACTGTTTTCCTGATAGTGCTGATAATGAAATTTTTTTTTATGTAAAGCTACATGATCGCAATATGTACGTCTAAAAATGTACAGTTTCTGCAATATAGGGATTAGAGCCAAGCAACAGAAGATGCTATAATAGATATCTGTCGCTATGTTCTCATGTGTAAACTAATCTTGTGAACTGCCGAAGCGTGTCTCCTGATCGTGAGGTTATCGGAATTTCGGTTAGTTCATTAATAAAAGATAACAATTGTTAATAGCAATTTAATATAATATATGTACACGTTGCGTTATTAACACTCAATTCCACAGATATTACCTACAAATATTAATTATTTATTTATGTGAAATAAGAATGCCGGAGCTCGAACCGAAAACACGATGCTGGTGGACAAATCAGTGATCTATTTTTTTGTAATCTAATTCATTTGCTTTTAAAAGTACCAAATATTTTATGAATGTAATGGCTTGTTCGTCGCTTATATGGCCTTTTATCCCACCAACCTTTTCTGAAAAGTGAAAATTACAGTCCCGTATCAGGTTTACAAATAATTATCGAAAATTCAGTACGTTTGGTCCGGAACGGTCGATCTCGTGTGATCCGGCCCATAAATAAAATTTGAAAGGTGAATGAGGTATATTTTGGAAAGGATTTAATCTTTTTCTTAACCGTTTCAATGTATAAATGGAAAATTATGCAAGAGTACTTATGTAATAGTTTCTGCCCGCGACTTCGTTTGCATAGCAGGATTTCGCGTAACCGATCGTGCAAACATCTATCCACCGTGCACCGTAGAGTTTCTTGCCAGTTCTTATACATAGAAAACAACTAATGCGAACCGTGCACTAGTTTCCGACGTTTTATAAGTGCCCATGAAGGACTATGTCAAAAAAAAAAATTTTGAGTTGTTTGATTGACTTCATCACACACCTTCGCATTTAAAATATAAGTAAAAATTAAGATTTAAATCCTACGAGTGTTATTCAAATTTGAGTCTAAACGCCAGTTCAGTATGGTAGTTTTCAATTGCATGGCAGGCAATTCAACATTTTATATTTTTAAATGCCGTAGTACAAAGTGCCTATGTTATAATGATTACGTGTCTTAACCACCTCTAAATGTCAGCATAGTTATACAATATCGAAAATGACACCTGAGTTTCAGCACACGCTAATTGTTTAAAAAAATAAATAAATGCCTAGCGTGCGCCAGTGTTTTTTTTTTTAAGATACGATTTTTCCAAGCATGGGTAGGTATGGGATCCATCTTTTCTTAACTAGCGTCAACCATTCAACGCAAAGATCTTTGCCTCCATTCAAACCGAGACTTGACGAAACAATGTCAAAAATCAGCCGATCAAGATTCTAAAGAAAAATCCACATAATACACTATTAAAATGCGTAGTATATTTCTGTAAATGCGACGTGTAAGGGCAGAGGCCCACGTGCCAAGGCTCCATCAGTTAAGAAGGTACGGTACATATCTTGCACAATAATCGTTCTCATTTCTTATTCTGAAGATGTACCTTGCAGGTTAATGTGAGTGATGAACGGCTTTCAGGTGGATACGCCGAATGCCAAGTTGTCGAATAATTTATTTATCTGATCAACGTGAGATGTGCATTATTGTGAAATGGAGAAAGCGCTCAATGTGTTTACGTGATGGAGAATAATTTGCTTTTTGGCAAGCTTACGCTCTTTGTAATTTTAGCAAGGTCTGTTGGTGACGTTGCTTTTCATTAGTTAAGACTATAAATAAAATAAAAACTTTTTTGCAAAAAATAAAACCGACTTCCATATCAAAACACTACAAAGCCAAAAATAATTTTAATATCGGTAGTCGGTGTTATTGGTTTTGTATTTTCTTTTTTTTTCACACCGCCTTCCGAAATTAAAATAATTTTTGGCTTTGTAGTGTTTTGATATGGAAGTCGGTTTTATTTTTTGCAAAAACGTTTTTATATTCACGCTTTTTAGTGGGTCGGTGAATTTTCCAAATCGGTTCGTAAATGACGAAGCTATGCGCGAACAAAAAACGCAATGCAGAGTAAACGAAAAGATCATCAAGGTAAATATGTTTTTTAGAATTTTGTTGATTTTTCAGAAACGGCTTGTCCGATTTCAATAAAATTTTAATGGGACCATTTGGGAAGTATACCCTTTTCAACAAAAAAAGAATTTCTCAATTCGGTTGGCAAGCGACGGAGCTATGCCCGAACAAACCTAAAAAAAAAAAAAAAAAACCATCCGAATTGAGAACCTCCTCCTTTTTTAGAAGTCGGTTAAAAATGATCGTGCAACCTAGTGCTACTTTATTGATAAAATTAATTTGGACCGTTCAATTATAGTTCAGTACAAAATCTGAAACCAACTGGGCTCGGCTTCTAGTCTAACGTTATGCAGCTGAGTATTATTTATTATTATTTTATTATTAGTTTTTTTGACTGGCTATGTTACATCATCAACCCAGTTACAAGGTTACCCCTTAGCTACTTTTAATGGTTATCAAATAATATGTAATGATGAACATATGACAGCCCGGGATCATTAGCTAAACAAGTAAACACCTTTTAGAGGTAGAGAAGAACCTGGATGCCTTAAGATCCCCTTCCTATCCACGGAACGAGTTCAACAACATTTAAGATTAACCCGTGTAGCAATAATTTTTAATTTTAAGCATTTTTATCAAAAAATACCTTTCACAAACAAAAATCTTAACCCAAAAATGTTAAAGTACATCTGGGTAAAGTCAAAAGAATAATTTTTCACAATAAGACTCTTTTCATCGTCATTAAAACCGTAGTGATGCGATAATATCTAGTCAGTATGGGACACAGGGGCACCGGGCTATTGTTTATGGGTCAAGTTGTGACCTCCGATAATTATGTGAAGACGACATTTTTTTTTTGATAGTGCCACTCTTAGTTCAGCACACTAAGGCTGGTTACTACTTAACCGGACGATCCTGTGGTGACCTCTAAATTTAAAGGCCCCCAGCAGGGCTTACATACTAATATTTACCATGGAAAAGTTACTGTTTTAGAATATAATGTTATATGTTAGATAATATTCATTATACATATTTTTTCTTTTGGGGATAAATCATCAAATGACTCCTCACTCTCAGGGTGGGGTGGAATGGAGTGTCAGACTTCTACTGACTGTTCCTTCAGTTACCCTTGCGTGCCGGGGCCATCGTAACTTGTTAGAGCTTTCCAGGCAGGCATTTAATGTACATACATATGAAATTGTTTACTCCACAAACCTGGTAGAAACTAGCCTTTCCGTGCGTTCCAATGATTTTGCCCTAACTAATAATGAAATCAAAATGTACCTCACAATATAGGCTTCAATTAATGTTTGTTTCTGACCCGTGGTGGAGTTAAAAAAGAAAAGATTTTTTTTAAGAAGAGAACTAGCATATTTTTTTTTGTTTTTTTAACGTGGTAAAATCATCAGATGAGTCCTCCCACCCCGGGCAGGGCCGGAGGGACTGTCAGACTTGTACTGACTAAAATCCACGGTGTTCCTTCAATAGCCCTTTACGTACCGGGGTCAAGGTAATGGGATAAGTCCCACGACCCCGGCATGCTTCGGCCCTCTACAGGGGGGGCCTCGTCATTTTGCTGACGCTCTTTGAGGCGTGCGTGGAACACAACGCGCCGTCAACCCGGGCATGGTCCATGGTCGGACAGCGAGTTGCCCTTTACTCGCTGTCCGTACGCCCGCGCCTACGGTGGCCGGAGATCGTCGGCCGACGTCCGACGCCGTGGGCGTCTACCACTGCGGCTGGGCTGGAGGGAGGACGCTATCCTCTCCCTCACGTGGCCCGCCTCCTCCTTCGATAGCATGACTGCTTCGCAGAAGGAGGCGACCGCTTCCCACTCCGTCTCGCCCCGCAGCATGGCCTCGACCAATGCTAGCATACTAGCAATCTTGTTAACCTGTCAAACTAATCTAAATATGCTTGTGTCTGTGGGCAATAGTGTAATGGGTGGGGTTCGAACCCGCGACCTCTCGGTCACAAGTCCGACACCAAAGCGAAATGTTACAAAACCTAGGTAACTCTGTCCAACTGGCAACACTATACAACGTGTAACGGAAACCCCATATCTATCCAAAAGGGCTGAAGACAACATCTGGTATGGAGTCTCTATGCACAGTTTCAGCTAAAAATAAGTGACTCAAAGAATTGATACCAAATTATCGGTTTCATATGTTTCTTGAATACCAATCATAACAAACGTGTCACAGCACTACAAGGGTCAATAACTTTCACGTCACTTGCCAATAACATGATAATTCTGTTCGTTCTTCTTAATTTGAAAATTTCGGTCTCTGGTATCAATGTATTGAAGTTTCTAATAAGTTCCACCGTGTTGACATTTTTTTTACATCATTTATTTACATATGATTACAAAACCCTTGCCATATCGTTTGTTATCATCCAAAGAAACCGTGGACTTGGTATGTATATACCCTTTAAATTACACGTTGTATATGGTGTGTGTCTTACATTGTAGATAAGTATGTAATGTCTAATTAACAATAAAATAAGAATAACTTGTATTAATTAAGTCTGTGACACGTCCTGCGAGACCATTTATAAGAAGTAATAAAACAATGCATTGAATTCATTATTCCGAATAAATTGTCTCAGAATATAATAATATTATATTCGCAGCACGTAAATTTAATGTGTTTTGTTAATAAGATACCTTGCCTTTTGATACAATGTCGTTGATATTTGGTATGATTTATTGCTGCACAATGGAAATGTTGACAAAATGAATTATATTTTTATTGCAACTTCTTTATGTCATCTCATTATGAACGATTGTAAACATCAGGTGCTTAGCTTCCTCCCAAATATGTTGGGGTTAAAGTCTAAACTGATACAGCTGAGTACTAATGCGTGTACCTTGATATTTAATTCAATTAAGTACTTACTTACTTAGTAATTTAAGAAAAAATTAAATCTAAACTTTAAAATAATAGAACAGTACTGGGATCATCTCCATCCCCCCACAACCTGGGGTTCCACCGACTGAATTTTAAGCTGGCTGGTAACACCCTTTATTTTGTATATTTACCTTGTTTGAATAAACTTGTGTTGTTTGAAACAGTTTGTTGTTTCAATATCAACCCACCTTGCATCTGGGCTTTTGTTCCATTACAAGCAGGGGGACAAAATTTCAAATGTAACAGTGCGACTGCATATCTATTTATTATTATTAGTAGGTATTTATTTTCTCTTGCTGTGTCAAATCCATCCAAAGGTTGTCTGTAAAAGATCGCGTTTAGAGACCGCCCATTGTAACACCCTTTAGTTTTGTAAGTCCTCATTTTTTTTTAAAGATAACTAGCAACGTGGGTAGAATTCACATTACTAGCAATCTTGTTAACCCCTCCAACTAAGCTAAATATGCTTGTATCTGGAGTGGGTTCAAGGAAATAGTGCGATGGGTGGGGTTCGAACTCGGGACCTCTCGATCACAAGTCTGACACCTTAAAGAGTATATCTATCTATCTATCTGAATACCGTAACGACCTTCAAAGATGTAGAAATGACAGCTGGGATATATGGCTTAACTCACGGAGGAATCTTGACACAAGTTATGCTACGTTTACACGCTTGCCGAGGCTTGGCAAGCGTCCACAAGCTCCAAGCCTTTACAAACGCTTGGATGCCATTTACACGCTTGCGAGTGCGCTAGTGTGTTCCGGACAGGCATGCATGACAGATGTTTTGTGGTTCTAGTCCTTTGGATTCCATATGCATGGCTGACTTTGATATGCCTCGAGAAAGGCTTGGTTTTGATCGTTTGACCAATTCATAGTAAATACGCGGTCATATACAGCGCAGCGTAAAAAAATTGGCCAAGTGCGAGTCAGACTCGCCCATGAAGGGTTCCGTAGTAACTATAATAATATAATATAATATAATATGTAAATTTATTTGAAAAATAAAAAAAATAAACCTTTTTTTAAGGTTTTATTTTCTTAAAACTAGTTTATTTACATTTTTACAACTACGCTAAATAACTTTGTTTTTCATAGTGTTTGTATGAATTACAAAAATATATTTGCGGTTTTAGAAAATATGCTGTATCTCAAAAACTACTGACTCGATTTCATTCAAACCAATTTTGTTTGAAAGTTTACATTAAGATCTACATAACTATATTTTTTTTAGATTTTTTAATCTTTTATTATAGAAGTTAGAGGACATTTTACCACTTTGGAAGCTTATGTCTTTTAAACGATTGACTTTATGAAAAAGTGGTTTTAGAAACCCTTATATCATTTTTAAAGACCTGTCTATAAATACTACACACGCATAGGTTTCATTAAAAAAAAATATTTTCAGTTCTAGTTCCATGTATGGGGACCCCCCTTTATTTTAAATATTTTTTAATTTTTTTCTTAAAATCGGCAAGCGGTTCACAGAATACATCTACCTACAAAGTTTCACATGTATAGTCTTAATAGTTTCGGAATAAAATGGCTGTGACATACGGACGGATCGACAGACAGACAGACAGACAGACGGACAAACATATCGAAACTATAAGGGTTCCGTTTTTTGCCATTCGGCTACGGAACCCTAAAAAAGAAAACACCTGTTCGGCGCTAGCTCGTAAACGACACTAAATACGCGCCAACATGTAAATACGTCACAAGCGCTTGCCGCAAGCTTCCTATGATCTGTGTTAAAAAACCGACACTAGTCCGGATCGGCGACAAGCTCACGCAAGCCAAGCCAAATGCCTCGTTTACACGCTTGTGTTTGTGGACACTTGCTGAGACTTGCCAACGTAGCAACAGGATGGGTGACCATCATCCATCCACAGACACACAGACAAACCTTAGCAAGCATTACTTAGACTTGACTTAAATCGACGCGTACAGCTGTTAATATTTAGCTGCGAGTATTTTATACGACTGCAATATGTGCAAAAGATGTGTTCCTTTTCAGGGTTCCGTAGCCGAATGGCAAAAAACGGAACCCTTATAGTTTCGTTATGTCTGTCTGTCTGCTTGTCTGTCTGTCCGTCCGTCCGTCCGTATGTCACAGCCATTTTATTCTGAAACCATTAGGACTACCTACACATGTGAAACTTGGTAGGTAGATGTATTCTGAGAACCGCTTTCCGATTTTAGTAAAAAAAAATAAAAAATATTTCAAATAAAGGGGGAAAAAAATTATTTTCATCAAACCTGTACGTTTGTGGTATCTTTAGATAGGTCCTTAAGTATGAAATCCAGGTTTTTAAAACCACTTTTTATTAAAGTCAATCTTTTAAAAGATATACGCTTCCAAACTGGTAAAACGTGTCTCTTCCCCTCTTTAACTTCTATAATAATGGAGGGAAAAGTAAAAAAAAATATATATGCTGTAGACCTTTTTTTTTTTTTTTTTTTTTTATCGTGGTAAAATTATCAAATAAGTCCTCCCACTCCGGGCAGGGTGGGAGGGACTGTCAGACTTTTACTGACTAAAATCCACGGTGTTCCTTCAATAACCCTTTACGTACCGGGGTCACGGTAACGGGATGAGTCCCACGACCCCGGCAGGCTTCGGCCCTCTATGGGGGGGCCTCGTCATATTGCTGACGCTCTTTGAGGCGCGCGTGGAACACGACGCACCGTCGACCCGGGCATGGTCCATGGTCGGACAGCGAGTTGCCCTTTACTCGCTGTCCGCATGCCCGCGCCTACGGTGGCCGGAGATCGTCGGCCGACGTCCGACGCCGTGGGCGTCTACCACTGCGGCTGGGCTGGAGGGAGGACGCCATCCTCTCCCTCACGCGGCCCGCCTCCTCCTTCGGAAGCATGACTGCTTCGCAGAAGGAGGCGACCGCTTCCCACTCCCTCTCGCCCCGCAGCATGGCCTCGACCATTGCCGGGCGCGAGAGGTCTCCGCCTATCGCCGCCGTGAGGACACGTCGGTGCTCTGCCCACGCGGGGCAGTCTTGCACCGTGTGCTCTACGGTGTCCTCAGGGCGACCCTCGCAGTGGTGACACCCAGGCGTTTCCTCCTTTCCCATCAGACACAGGTACCTCCCGAAACTTCCGTGTCCGGTGAGGACCTGCGTCATGCGGTAGGTCAGGACGCCGTGACGCCGATCTAGCCACTCCTCAAAGAGGGGTCTTACCGCCGCAATTGCGGCGTGCCCGATGCTGTAGACCTTAATGAAAAATTTTAAAGAAAGTTAGTTTGACTGAGATCGGGTCAGCAGTTTTTGAGATATAGCACATTTTCTAAAACCGCAGAACATAACTTTGTATTGCATACAAACACTATGAAAAAGAAAGTTATTTGGCGTAGTTACTACGGAACCCTTCATGGGCGAGTCTGACTCGCACTTGGCCAATTTTTCCAGTTGTTCTATTATAGAATATAATTTATTTATATTATATATTATTCTACGATATTAGAACACTAATATCGTTTTATTTAAAAGTAGAACACAAGTCAAAGCCATATAATGACACAATCATAATAAGCCTATTACCTTCCCACAGCTGGGACTCAAACCTTCTCTCTGTGAACAGGAATTGGCTGTAATCCACCACTCAGGGCCATTGAGTATTGGTGGGTGACCCATGTTTTCGAACTTTTAGTTCTAGGACATGTAGTCGGTTTCCTCAAGATGTCACAATTTTGAGAGCAGTGATAATTATATAAATTACCCAAGTATTAAACCTGACTGGATACCAACTCGCGACCAAAAACTCGTAAATCAGGCCACTGAACCACCACTATAGCGCTGTGGTCAAATCTCTATCAGACACAAAACTCATAATAATTATATTGTTAAAATCCTTACTATCCATCCATACTTCCATACTAATATTATAAATGCGAAAGTAACTCTGTCTGTCTGTCTGTCTGTCTGTCTGTCTGTCTGTTACCTTTTCACGCCTTAACCGCTGAACCGATTTACATGAAATTTGGCATGGGAATAGTTGAGGACCCTGGGAAGGACATAGGATAGTTTTTATCCCGATGTAAGGTTCCCGCAGGATAGTTTTCGAATTGTATCTTTGTTGCTCTTTCACGCAAAAACTTCTGAACGGATCTCAATGAAATTTGGTAAGGAGACAGTTGACACCCTGTAAAAACACATAAGCTACTTTTTATCCCGGAATTCTCATGAGTTTGGGATTTACGCGGGGAAAACCTCCCACTCGAACGAAGTCGCGGACAAAAGCTATCCATAATTTAATACTAATAATATAACTCCATACTTCCATATCCGTATCCATACTATCCTATAGTTTTTATCCTGGAAATCATCCCTTAAGGATGTAAAGGGGTGTTGGCACTTTGTATTCCCCTCTCAATTCATTCATATCGCGTATTCAAGAACCACTCATAACATTTTTTTTTAAACTACACAACTGCATGTAGGCTATACAAATCTTTGTTTAGAGCTGGGGTCGAACCCACGTCATGCACCACTTAACAGTTACGCCAACCGTGTCGCTTAAATTTTAACCAATCAAGTTAATATACGAATCATTTCTATTTCAAAATCGGGGCAATATGCGTTTGCCCTTTTGAAAATAGGAGAAGATCATGTGGCAAAAGATATCAACGGGATGATTTATTTGAGCTGAACTGAATCTGAAACTGAAGCTGAAACTGAAGCTGAAACTGTAGCTGAATCTGTAGCTGAATCTGTAGCTGAATCTGAAACTGAAACCAAAACTGAAACCAAACTGAAGCTAAAACTGAAACTGATGCTGAAACCAAAGCTGAAGCTGAAACTGAAGCTGAAACTGAAGCTGAAACTGAAGCTGAAACTGAAGCTGAAACTGGAACTGTAGCTGAAACTGACGCTGCAACCAAACTGAAGCTGAAACTGAAACTGATGCTGAAACCAAAACTGAAGCTGAAGCTGAAACTGGAACTGTAGCTGAAACTTACGCTGAAACCAAACTGAAGCTGAAACTGAAACTAAAGCTGAAGCTGAAACTGATGCTGAAACCAAAACTGAACCTGAAGCTGAAACTGAAACTGAAGCTGAAAATGAAGCTGAAACTGTAGCTGAATCTGAAACTGAAACCAAAGCTGAAGCTAAAACTGATGCTGAAGCTGAAAATTAAGCTGACACTGTAGCTGAATCTGAAACCGAAACCAAAGCTGAAGCTGAAACTGATGCTGAAACCAAAACTGAAGTGAAGCTGAAACAAAGCTGAAGCTGAAACTGATGCTGAAACCAAAACTGAAGCTGAAGCTGAAACTGAAGCTGAAAATTAAGCTGAAACTGTAGCTAAATCTGAAACTGAAACCAAAACTGAAGTTGAAACTGAATCTGAAACTGAAACTGAATCTGAAACTGAATCTGAATCTGAATCTGAAACTGAATCTGAAGCTGAATCTGAAACTGAATCTGAATCTGAAACTGAAACCAAAACTGAAGTTGAAGCCGAAACTGAAACTGTAGCTGAAACTGACGCTGAAACCAAACTGAAACTGAAGCTGAAACTGAAACCAAACTGAAGCTGAAACTGAAACTGATGCTGAAACCAAAACTGAAGCTGAAGTTAAAACTGAAACTGAAGCTGAAACTGGAACTGTAGCTGAAACTGACGCTGAAACCAAACTGAAGCTGAAACTGACGCTGAAACCAAAACTAAAGCTGAAAATGAAACTGGAACTGTAGCTGAAACTGACGCTGAAACCAAACTAAAGCTGAAACTGAAACTAAAGCTGAAGCTGAAACTGATGCTGAAACCAAAACTGAAGCTGAAGCTGAAACTGAAGCTGAAAATTAAGCTGAAACTGTAGCTGAATCTGAAACTGAAACCAAAACTGAAGCTGAAGGTGAAACTGACGCTGAAACCAAACTGAAACTGAAGCTGAAACTGAAACCAAACTAAAGCTGAAACTGAAACTGATGCTGAAATCAAAACTGAAGCTGAAACTGGAACTGTAGCTGTAACTGACGCTGAAACCAAACTGAAGCTGAAACTGAAACTGACTCTTAAACCAAAACTGAAGCTGAAACTGAAACTGAAGCTGAAACTGTAGTAACATACATAGTGAACTTAGTCCAAGATACAGATAATTTAATAAACCACGTTTATTCTGATTTGAAAACAAATATGAGGGATAAAGAATGGCTGCGTGAAACAGTAATTTTGGCACCAATTAACGAAATTATAGGGCAGATCAACGAAAAGATTATGTCTCATGTGGATTGTGATGTTGTTGAGTATCTGTCCGTCGACATTGTCATGGATACAAAGCAAGTGACGTCGTACTCTGTAGAGTTTATCAACTCTCTGGAATTGTCAGGGTACCCCATCACATTATTTGAGGTTTTAATTTGGTGTCCCAGTCCTATTGATGCGTAATCAGGGCGCACCAAGGCTCTGTAATGGCATGCGACTACAAATTACATACCTTGGATGCAATCTTTTCAAGCAATAATTATGACAGGAACAGCAAGCGGTGAAAACGTATTTATTCCTCACATTCAGTTCGAAAAACTCAAATTTCCCCTAAAAGCGGCATTCGCAATGACCATAAAAAAAACTCAAGGACAGACACTGAAAGTCGCAGGTGTACATTTAGAAAAAGACTGCTTTTCCCATGGGCAATTGTATGTGGCGTGCTCACGAGTATCAAGCGTACAAAATCAACACGCCAAGGACGGGAAAACCAGAAACGTATTTTACAAAAATGTATTGTAAACTACGTTTTTGGTTTTAAAAAGATAAATTTTAAATACTGTCTGTCTGTATTTGGGGATGGATGGACCCTGGTGATGGTTTTTTAAATATTATATGCGTTTTTAACCACCCAAAAAGATACGGTACACCTTTTTGGCAACAATAATTATTGACAAAGTGTAAATTAACGCGGGCGAAGCCGCGGGCAAAAGCTAGTAATATTATAAATGCGAAAGTAACTCTGTCTGTCTGTGTGTTACGCAATCACGCCTAAACTACTGAACCGATTTTAATGAAATTTGGTACAGACATAGTCTAGAGCCTGAGAAAGGACATAGGCTTCTTTTTAATGCGAAAAAGGGGCTGTAAGGGGTTGAAATAGGGGATGAATGTTTGTATGGAAATTACGTCATTTTTAAAGCTAGAAGCTTGTTACTTATTTTTTAGACTTTTAATTATATATTAATAAAAACGACATTCAAATAATGTATGAGTTTCATTTCCAAAATAATTTGCCTAAAAAATTAAAAATGCTGCCGAAAGTCACTATTCCGCGCGGACGAAGTCGCGGGCACAGCTAGTTTCTTATATATTGGATGTTCATTACTCTTTCACACAAAAACGACTCAACGAATTCCGATAAAATTTGTCACACGAGACTATCCCTTTTTTCCGGTGGGAAAAACACCAATTGACTCGTAGACATAGTTTATCCCTAGAAACATAGAATTTCTTTGTCTGGGTAATATATTACATTGTAATGATTTTTACCTTTTAGGCAGACGGACCTGCGGGTGGCAAGTACCTCATAAAAAGATATATATACAGAGAGGCATCGTTCGATATCCTGACTAACAAATCCGAGGCATTAGCAATGGCTTTGGTTCTTCGAAAATGTAATCTAGTTCGGTTAGCAGAATATTCAACAAGCCACATCTGTGGGGATTTCAGGCTAAAATACTGAATTATCGGGGAATTTATAGTAAGCTGGGCAGATATACATATAACATTATCTTTATCTTCATCTCGTTACGCATGAAATCGGTACTTCCCCTTTATAGTAGATCTAATTATTCTCTTGTAGTGTTGCCCAAACGAGAGTCTCGCAAGAGTCTTGCAATTAGCGATTATCCTATTGCTATTTATTAAACGGTAGTTGAGATCTCAGAACAATGGCACAGAGTCTGTTACATTGTTCTGAGATCTCAACTACCGTTTAATAAATAGCAATAGGATAATCGCTAATTGCAAGACTCTTGCGAGACTCTCGTTTGGGCAACACTATTCTCTTGTATAAGTAATTGTATTCCTATTACTGTAAAATTTCGGTCAAAAGTTTTGCGTTAAAGAATAACAAACATTCATCCATCTTCAAACTCAAGTAAGATAGGATGTGGAGCTCGCAGAGGTGGGCCGGTAGAAGAATACGTATGTGTTCCCGCAGCCCCCGACGCAAGTGTTCGAAGGAACACGGGGTGGTTTTAGTAAGTAAGAATCAAACAGACCCACCACAGATTTCCACCAAAAAAGGATCGTAGTGCAATAATCTATAGTACAAATACATATCAATTAATCAATCTTTTTATTTCAGCTCTTAAAATACATTAAATGTTAGTAACTTGTACCTAATATTATTAATTTCTAGCCTTTGCCCGTGACTTCGTTCGCATGGGAGGTTTTTCCTGCATAAATCCCGATTCCGTGGGAATTTAGGGATGAAAATATCCTATGTCCGTCTCCTAGTTCTAAGCTACCTGCCTACCAATTTTCAGCCAAATCTGTTTAGCCATTCTGTAGTTATAAATAGTGTAACTAACACGACTTTCTTTTATATATATAGATTATCTAGTGTCTTATTTTGCCACCAACAATGTTTGTCTATAAGTTATCAGGGGGTGAACGATGCCACCGAGCGAAGCTCAGGATGGGGTAACGATCAGACATGTGTTACTTCATAATGCCACCATTTCAAATGCAGTTAAAATCATGCAGCAACAAAACCGCTGATAGTTCCTACGACGCTCATGATTCTTCGCAGCGGAATTTCATGACGCTAGTTACAACGCAAGGCTATACTAGATATCTGTAATATTCTAAAGAAATACAGTAAAATTAATAAAAATAACATTAATTTTAATTTATTGTTAGTATTTCCAATAAGTATAAATATATTCTTTAATAAATTGAAGCGATTTCTTGAATCCAAATCATCAAATTTTCTAGAATACAAATAGAGTTTTATGGTTTAAAGTAAAATAAATACTTGTCAGATTTGTTTCTTGTTTTTATAATAAATCTCCTATTACCCCACACTACATATATATATCTAGGTATCAATATCTAGGTACACACAAATATCTAGGTATCAATCCTATCCAGTAAATCTAACATTTTAGCTATTTTTATTTAATTTTTTACAATATACAGGCCTTCTCAAATGTTTTCCACCTATCTTTTTTCTTGGTCTATTGACACTGACTGGAATCTAAATATGATATAAAATATCACGATATCGACTTTTGCCTACACGGGAGGCAAAAGTCGACATCGTGAATTTTTTTGCCACCTGCCGCATTAGCCACTTAAATCTTTACAAGAACGCATGCTCCATTACCTATCATAATAACTCGCAACTAAATATATCTAAACATTCCACTTTTAAGAAAATCTGTTAATTTCTTCAGCCGTTAACGTCAGTGCTAAGATAACATAATTAAACCAGACGATGACCAATCAACTTGCGAAAACAACGAGAATCATCTGGTTCCAGGAATTAAGACAGTGCGCAGACTCAAGACAAGCCAATCTCTAGTCGAAGCTGTCAGACTGTCGCTGATGAACATTGGCAATAAATAAAACTCTTGCTGTAAATCGTACAATAGTCAAACAAAGACGTTTAAAATGCTTTATTAGCGGCCACATGAGTCTGACTGGCGCACAAGCGGTTTTGAATCTTTTTTTAATTTGCAAGTAATTTTAAAACCAAAAAGTTTTTCATGTACAAGTAAAAGAACAATTGGTAATCTGTATTCCTTTTTCAAACCTTTAGGATCAGTAGTTTCAAAGCGAAGGTGGGAACGGTGACTCTATTTCTTTTCTTTTAATTCTAGATAAGCTCGCGTTTGACCGCCATTTCACCTGATAGTAAGCGATGATGTAGTCGAAGATGGAACACGCTTGCCTAGTAGTAACCTATTCACTCTTGACTTAAATACACTAAGGTTGTAGCTATCAGGAAACGCAGACTCAGGTACCTATCTTCTTAAATTACATTACATTTATAATCTATACATTAAATGATGATTTATACATATTATACATTATCTTATGATGCGTAAAAGTTTTACGTAATAACCAATTTGCAAAAAAAAAAATTATTTCATGTCAATCAACCGCGATGGTCGAACAGACTCCTTTAAAATGGTTTCACCACAAGACAAAACCGTTCCTAAAGGGTGGCAACCATTTTGACTGAGGTGTGCACACTGTCTGAATGCTACGCTCTATCTAACAAACTCGTTGTACAATCCCGAATTTTCCTATAATCCAAGGCTATTTCGTGTTGCTTTGCTATTTCCGCCCATTTCTTATTTTTTTCCGGATTATATAACATAGGAATGCCCCGTGGCTAATAAGAGCCACACGGCTTGACCCTTAAGATTAAGCAACGGTTCCCGATCCAGGGATCCTCAGTCCAAGAATGGGTTACCATCTTATCATAACGGGGTTACAATCTTATCCTCCGTGACTTAGAAAACAAGTTAAACCGTTGGCTATAATTTCTACATCTTTGTCAGTGGTCAGAAGTCAGATGGCATAAAATCTGAGACTCAGTCTTGATAGACATTCGCTCCATGTAAAACACTAGTACTCCGTTGCATGCGTTTAGGCTAAAAACACTACAAAGCCAAAAATAATTTTAATTTCGGTAGTCGGTGTTATTGGCTTTGTATTTTCTTTTTTTTCACACCGCCTTCCGAAATTAAAATTATTTTTGGCTTTGTAGTGTTTTGATATGGAAGTCGGTTTTATTTTTTTGCAAAAAAGTTTTTATTTTCGCGCTTTTTAGTGGGTCAGTGAATTTTCTAAATCGGTTCGTACATGACGGAGTTATGCGCGAACAAAAAACGCAATGCAGAGTAAACGAAAAGATCATCAACGTAAATATTTTTTTTAGACTTTTGTTGATATTTCAGAAACGGCTTATCCGATTTCGATAAAATTTTCATGGGACCATTTGGGAAGTATACCCTTTTCAACAAAAAAAGAATTTTTCAATTCGGTTGGCAAGCGACGGAGTTATGCCCGAACAAACATAAAAAAAAAACAAACAAACATCCGAATTGAGAACCTCCTCCTTTTTTAGAAGTCGGTTAAAAAGTGAACCGCAACAAGTGTTTGGAAAGGCCTAATCAGGTGAGCCATTTTCCAAATGCGGAGGCATGGAATGCATTGCGATGCTTGCGATTATAAATAAAATTATTAGTATGTCGGTCAGAACAGTCGCTCGTCTGCACACCCACTAAGATTAAATTAATACGCGATATATTTTTCTTCTCTCAATTTTATTGGTAGTAAATTCAGTTTCTTTGCGTTACATTTGTGATGGTGATTCGTAATTAAAGTTTTATGTTGGCTCTAAAACTTCGGTGTTTGTTATTGTAGCTGTCAATCTCGAGATAGAGTGGCGACCGCCCACGTTGCTTATAAACCTGTCGCTGACTACGAATTTGATGGGGAGCCATTTCTTTGAAGACACACATTAATATGTCTATGAAGAATTATAATGTTAACTAGACCATCAGCTCCTCATCAAAGTTAGTGGTGCAATGATGCGAGGTCAAAATAAAAGTCTCTATAAAAATATATTTCCTCAAATTTGCCTGAGGATCAGTATGTTTTAGAATCGTCAATCAATCAATTCGCGTGGGAAGGGTTTCCGTTTAAACCCCGATCCCGTGGGAATTCCGGGATATAAAAGCCTACGTGCTTTTCCAGCATTTCACCTATCTACTAATAAAGAAAAGTAAGAACTTACATGTGAAAGTTTAAATGTATATATGAATGTTTGTTACTGAATCACATCATATTAACTAACGGTGCTGGATGAAATTCAGCACGCGGATGTAATAAGAGTACAGCCTGGAATAGCACATCGGTTACTTTTTATTCTGAGTAGTACGAGTCCCGTAGGATAGACATATTTCCACACAAAGGAAGTCTCAAGCAAGCTAGTGTTCACATAAAGCCAGTCCAAAAAAAAAACACTCGCCACGCTCATTATTGCCACTTCCTAGTGTTAAAGTTGGGAAGGTAAGGGAAGAAAAAGAGGCTCAATAAACTCCCTAACTAATCATATATTAATTTAACTGAACTGAACTGAATTTAATTGGGATGGGCTTAAATAAACCCATTTTGATACCAGTTTTTTTTATTAAAAAGAAAATTAAATTGATTCCTTTTTCTAGGCTTTCGCAAACAGACGCAAAGAAAAAATGCATCCTTCAGACATAGCGAGCGGCGGCGGGTAAGTGCGTCGCTCACGCGTCGCTCGCGTGTATGTTGGGTTAGATTCCCAACAGACGCTACCTCTTATTTTTGAGATCTATACTTAATATTAAAAATAGATCATAAGAGGTAATGTTTGAGATTGTCTTTGTATGTAGAAGGTGGTAACCTAATCATCTGATTCAAAAAAAAAATATCAATAAAATGCTGCTTTATCACTGGGTGAATAGGAGAAAACACTAATTATACACTGAAAAGCATCGGCTTTTAAAATATCTCAATAAAACATTAGCCCAGCACTATTACTGAATGCATGGCTCTAATAACTCCTATAAACATATACATAAACGCTAAATTATTTGCTGACAGTTATATACTTCCCGTAACTCAGAGATTCAGCCACATTTCACTCAAATAACAGTTTCCACGAAATATTCTATTTTCCTGAAAACGTTGTATAACGTCTAAGAATAATAAAATTGCATCAAATCTTGCTATTCAATACGTTATACAAAAGTGAAAGTCTGAATGTTTGCATGTTATAAATGATATTTATTATGTTAATAGTTCAAAAATACCACTTTTATGCGTTAACGTTTCACTTTAAAGTACATTTTTGAGGCTGGTGTTTCCTAGTTACTACCCTGAGAAGCACAATGCCTTAACAAACTCAATGTCAATCTATATTAAAGTTCACACAATATGTACCGGTAATATTATATGAGAACCGTGTGTGATAATCAATCACTCTAATAAAACAGCCTTAGTTTTAGTATACGCTTATGTTATGATACCTTTTGATGGGAACTTCTTCCACACCAATCCGCCAATTTGTGAAGACAACGGGTCCATGTCAATAAATAATATGCTATATCTGTCATTGATTCAGTCGCGTTGAAGTAATGACTTAGGATATAAGGCGTGAGGGAGAGACTACGCTATTCTTCACGCCCCAGCCGCCGCGGGAGACGCCACTGACGTCGGTGATCACGAGCTGATCTCCGGCCTCCGTAGGCGTACGAGAGCAGAGGTAGTTCCCCGCCCGGTACAGACCAGGCCGCGGAAATGTTCCAATTAGATACCGCGGTCCCGGACCATAAAGGCAACTTGAGGAACAGGGTGAGTTTTTAGTCAGTAAAAGTCTGACACTCCCTTCCGCTCCACCTACAGCGGAAGGAGTCATTTGATGATTTTCTCACCCAGAAAAAAAAGGACATATGGATCTAGATATTCTAATCTAGACCCTTATGTCCTTTATCGGCTCCAATAGTATCCTTACTATCGGAGCCGATAACAAGAATAAAAAACAACCCTAAGAACAAAAAAGCCAGAGTCGCGGCAAAAAGCTAGTTGGTAAATAATTTTATATCAAAAGAATCATCAAACGCGCGAACGGTCGTTACATTGAAATCTACGCACGAACAAACATAAAATTAAATGTTAATATAGAAAAGCTGTAAGTTGTTGACGATCTGCGTCATGAGCTGTCACGTTTCAACACGTTTTATTATTAGTGAGTAAAGGTGGAAATACATTTATATGTAGACGCTCGATTGCACTTTGCTTTTATTTGGTAGTTACCATTCTTGTGTGAATATGAACTATATAATGACTATGTACGTATGTTTCTGCACGCGACTTCGTTCGCATGGGAGAGTTTTCTCGCGAAAATCCAGAGATAAAAAGCTTTGTGTTATTTCAGGATGTCCACTATCTACCGACCAAATTTCATACAGAACCGTTGTGTAGTTTTTGCGTGGAAGAGTAAAAAACATCTCTACATTTATACATCCATCATAACAAACTTTCCCATTTACATATAATATTAATAAGATTGATTTATTTATACATGTGCATAGATAGGTCTAACCATGACAACGGAACAACTACAAAATGATAATCAGAGAAGTGGTGATAAGGGGATAATTTTTGGTCGATGGAGGGGTATCTCAGACTTGTACTGACTACAGTCACCTCGATTTTTACTCCTTCGCCTACGTTCGGAGATACGAATGTACCCAGTTCTGCTGTTACCCAGTTACTGAGTTAGGAGGGTCAGAGAGGCAGCTGCTCTATGTGAATAATCGTACTGGGTCTCTTTGGTATAAATGATAGCCGACCTCAAAATAGTTTCAAACAGACTGGGCTGATAAAACTTTAAAGTTGTTCGTTAATAAAAAAGAGATGTCCGATGTGGCTTTTGACGTCAAAAGTTGTATGTGGTCAAGGAACTTGTACCTGTAGAAGATCCTTGTATGTGGTATTGGTTACCATTTTGTTGCTGTTAACTACTATTTAATTATAACAAACATTTTCATATTTATACTCCCATTCTTTTCACCAATGGACCAAAATAATATCAGAAACCTTATTTTGGAAAAATGTGTCCTCAGCTTAAATCTTATGAAAAATGTAGAAGTAATTATGAGCGACTGGCCTCGTGTTAAAATTAATAAAATCTAACGGACGTTGGAATTAGCTAAATTGCTAATTTGTGGTTGTAGGATGGGTGGCGTATTTTCAAATATCAGTGCCAAGTTTCCAGTCGTATGCATAATTTAATTTGTCACAAATTTGTTATATGACTCAGATGTTTTGAAAACTGAAAAAATATTATTTATCACTTGCTATACTCGGCATGCGTTTCAATGCCACGTAAAGTAATAAAGTATTTGGTTTATTTAACCAACCACATTACAGTGTCCATGTTGGAATTCTTTTAGTTTCATTGCCTTGATTTTTTTTTAAAGCGCTGATCTATGTTCTGGCTTCAGGTGACGGACAGTTGTGTGTTTTATTTCAGAAAGCATGAACTGCCTTATTCGTAAGATTAAATCTAATTTGTTTTCTCACCTATCTGATACTGTACAACGTAACAGGCGAAATGACATGCTACGCGGACGCAAAGCCAAGACAGCTCTCATGCGGAAAAGCATATTCTGCAGAGCCCCGCAAATCCATACTAATATTATAAATGCGAAAGTAACTCTGTCTGTCTGTATGTTACCTTTTCACGCCTAAACCGCTAAACCGATTTAGATGAAATTTGGCATGAGAATAGTTTAGGACCCTGGAAAGGACATAGGATAGTTTTTATCCCGGAATTCCCACGGGATTAGGAATTACGCGAGAAAAGTTTTAAGAAGCAATTTAAAGAATTTCTATGCAATAAATGCTACTATAGTTTGAATGAATTGAATATATTTGAATTTACTTAAATGACACATTAATTTAATTCAATTATTGTTTATATTATTCTATTTTTGACATTCTTTATTAAACCATATCTTATTAAAAAAACATATTGTAATTATAATTTAGCATCTATGTAATCAACTTGACATTTGTACGCCCATGTGGTAGAATATGATGAGACAATATACGTGTATGTAAATTGAAGACCATGTAATTATGCATACCGACATTGTTCTGACAAATAAATGATTATGATTATGATTGGATTTTTTAGTCCAGAAACCTTCTTACGCGTTCTCAGAATACCCTGCCAAAGGCTCATCACAATCTGATCAACGGTTTAAAAATACATACACGACAAACCTACAAATATAGATTTTTATTAATATCGATTTTCGGATAAGCTTAATCTTCTGGTAGTAACTAAACAGGAATCCTCATTCCTCAGTAGAATTTTCAAAGCCAAACGTAATTTTTTTCTGTAGAAAATAATTAACAGTAGTACTAAATGCGTTCCCGTCGCATGTAAACGAGTGATAAATTACCTCATCTACACACTGCGCTAAACTTCACTCTGTTTATTTTCTGTTGAATTTATCAAAGTCCACGTCATTCATATGCTAACGACTGCCGTGTGCAGTCCATAAAATGGATAATGACGTGATGCAGCAAAACGTGTAAAAAGGACATGGTTGTAAATTGTAGTACATTTTAATACAATGGCACTAAATTTGACTCGAATCAGAGTTCTAATGAGATACCTTGGCCCCGGAACGCAAGGGAAACTGAAGGAAAAGAGTAGGTTTTTAGTTACTAAAAGTCTGAAACCTTTTTGGCTCCACCCAGTGGGACATTCGACGGGACGCGGACCGAACGAACCGTCGCCGTCGTTACGGTGCCGAGATACTGCAGTTAAAATACACACATTTGTATAAAACATTTTTTTTTTCAACACACTCGTCATCTGCTCAGCATTGTTTTCATCTCTGTTAGGGTCAGTCCCAGTTCCAGTCTAACTAGATGTAAATACATAGAACCTATCAGCGCACCGAAACCGCAGAAACTGAGTAACATGGTAGCAACGCCTTTGACTAGCCGTAAAGGATGTCAATGAAGTACACATGATAGCTTTTTTATTTTGTTTTCCTTTTTCTCTGGGTGGGAAAATCATCGAATGACTTCTCCCGCTCTGGGTGGAGCGGAAGGGAGCGTCAGACTTCTACTGACTAAAAACCAACCCTGTTCCTTCAGCTGTTCTTAAGTTCCGGGGCCGCGGTATCTCGTTAGAACATTCCCGCAACCCCGGTAGGCAATAGCCCTATACGACCCCGTCACTATTGCTGACAACTCATTGAGGCGCGCGTGGAACACAACGCGCTGCCGCCCGCCGACCCGGGCCTGGTCCTTACCGGACGGTGAGCAACCCCTGCTCGCCGTCCGCAAGCCCGCGCCTACGGTGGCCGGAGATCGGCTGGGGCGTGAGGAAGAGAGATGCCTCTCCCTCACGCGTTCGGCCTCTTCCATTGCTAGCATGACTGCTTCGCAGAAGGAGGCGACTGCATCCCATTCCCTCCCGCTCCGCACCATGGTCAGAATCAGGGCCCGGCCCTGTTGACGAGAGGTCACCGCCGCTGATCGCCTCCAGTACTCATGATAGCTAGACCAACAGTTATACGTGCTTTTTGAGCGCAGAGGAATCTCCATATGCTAAAGATGGTACACCCACCTACACGGCGATCTCGGTATTTGTTGCTTAACCTAAAGTATCGAACAGTTCTGTTGTTATTACTTTAGCAATGAGCTGACAAATCACCTTAATCACTTATGCAACACTTACTAGACATAACGTGTATTACCTACATAATATATAAAAACATATTTTTCATCACCAAATAATTGTGAAACATTACTTTAAATCTCTCTTATGTACATATTTCAGTGCGTACCAAAGCTGAGCTCGTAATCTCACCATGGTTTCAAAACTTACCTTAACTTCTTCTACTGTGTTCTATTTCTCTTCTTCTACTTTACCTCCTATAATGTTAATTTACTTTCAGCCACATATAAATCCGCTAAGTTCTATTCATAAAACTAAATTCGCGTTATGATTACAAAATCAATATTGCACACGAGACCTTGTACTTATTATTAAAGGTATATTCCGCCTGTTGTGTGAACTAGGGTAAACCAATAGTTTCAAGTAGGTGCACTAATTAAGTGTTTATATTCTAATTATGTAGACTGTTAGTAGATATTTGTGCTATTATAGGGGCGATGGATGAAAAGTGCAGGTTTTATACCGTATTATGTTTTTAGAAAACTAAACTACATTGAAATTAAACCGGGGAAACTGTTATTTTTTAATTTATTAATGGGAATATACGGAAGCGTCAATAACCTACTGGATAAGGTAACGGACTTATAATTGACAGGTCGCGATCGAACCCCACCCATATTGCCGTGAACTCACTCCAGACACAAGCATATTTAGCTTAGTTGGTGGGGTTCACAAAATTGCAAGTAATGCGAATTCTACCCACATTGCTAATTTTCTTTCTAAAGAAAAAAAATGTACCAACATTTCTAAATAAATCATGCAAGTGCATTATACATAATTATACACTATACATTGCTGGCTCGTCAAGTTCAGGACGAGCCAGCAATGTATAATAGATGAAATCTACATTAGAGTGAGAAAGCTCGGTTTTGAGTATTAAGTAAATAATTATTATATTTACAGTGGTATAAGCCTTAATTTAAGATGGGCAGTAATAACATAGCCTTCATATTTATTATTTTTGATATGTTAAGCTAATTAAGCCTTATGATTATATAATCATAAGGCTTAACTAGCTTAACATATAACTTAAAGACCGTAGATCTTTTTAGGTAAAGGCAAATAGAAGCTGTTATTTTTTAAATGTCTTCAAAAAACCTAGCCCTTATTATTAATGAAATAGACATTCAATTACCTATCGCATCTTTGCTCTTTAAATTAAATATGTAATTAAACAGTGAGCATTTTTGTTATTTGCTAAAAATGTAATTCGCTTTAATTTTTTGTTTTGAAGTCGATTCATTTTTTTTTAAGTTTGTCTATCTACATTCTAAATGTAGATATTTAGGCGCCTTCTTAGGACTGGTCTCTAAATTAAGTATTTTAAGTTAATCAATTTATTTATTACAGGCTACTAAGGCCTATAAAAAATATACATAAACAATAAGTAACTATAAACTAATACATATTTTTTATTACGCAATAAATTAAATACATTATATTATATTACAAAAATTGAGAACACAAACTCTGATTTAGTGTCAATGTTTGAATAACTCTCAGGTTGGAGTAAAGTTTGATAAATCTTAAACTTCAAAGTATTCATTCATCAGCCGATATCGAGGCTTAAACAAAGCTGTCTTAATCAACGCTGAATCGTTGTTTCACATAAATCGTTGAGACAATAGTCTTATTTATTTATGTATGTTTTATTTATTTATGTATTTTGTAGTAGCTTTTGCCCGCGACTTCGTTTACAAGGACATTTTGATTGGATTAAAACCAATCTATGTACTATTCCAGGTTATAATCTAACTCTATGCCAAATTTTATCCAGATCCGTTAGGCAATTTTGGCGTCATCATCAGCTATACTTCCATTCATTCTTACATCTAAAGTATCACATTTATACATATACATAAAAACCAGGTATTATTGTGGGAGCTACGAGTAGCACATGTTTCCTTTCACCTACAATACATGGCGCGTCGGCAGGGAACCTTTTGTTCTCCGACACCTCGACACGTTGCAGAGATTGTAGCATATTTGTTACAGCAGACACCATTACGGAGCACTTATGGGATCTATTGTATCACCCTGTTGTTAAGTCCTTATTTGATTATGTTATGGTGTAGGTATCTACAACAATCTATCTATCTTATGGGTTCAAGAGTAATGTACTTAAACTGTTAATAGTCTGTTCTGGAGGATACAAACGAAAGGGAATTGTAAAATCGCCGTATTTTAATTAAACAAAAGTGCCGTCTCTAACATCTACTAATGTTACAAATGCAGAAGACTACTGTTACACTTTCACGGCTAAACCGCTCAACCGAAATTGATAAAATTTATCATGAAGATAGTTGAAGATCCGGAGTCACACACAAGCTTATCCCGGGAAAATGTACACATACATGCAAACGAGGTTGTAGACAACAGTCAGTGTAAAACTTGGCACACTGGTAAACCAAGACCTGGAATACGACATAAGACACTATTAATCCCGGGTGTGTGTTCCCTTGGTATAATTTTCGATTTCAATGCAGTATTGCCTTTAGGAGAAGCCGCTTTTATGTAAATATTTTCCAAGTCTATCAACTTCTCACATTGTCCTTTCCAGCGCTTGGCATGTTTCCGCTACTACAGTAAACCGCGTCGACAGCGAGGCGTCGCGCTGCCATTGTACTTCAACATTTTGCGCGCGAATTCTAACACGACATTGTACAAGATATATGAAAGGATTCGCATCCGCATTTGTTTCAAAAGCCGATTAGGTCGTTTTATTAACAAGTTGCCTGTTATCCTCAGGAGCTTACTAATTACTATTTCGATAATCCAACTGCAGGCTTTCCTCAAGGAAAAGTTATAATCATTTATTTTCAACACAATATAATACAATACAAGTTACTGTTAGGTTAATTTCGTGAGGGACTACGTAACACCTCGCAGCGTAAAACGACGCCGTCACTTAGTGCATAGTAATAATTAGTTTTGGTTTAGTGGTATGTATTCATTAATTTATAGTTATTGTAATAGAATGGATTCATTGTATTGACCTAGTTGCCTGCAATAAATTGAATAATTGATAGAAAAATGTGGGCTGAATAGGACATTAGTGCTGACAAAACCAGGGGCCCAACAATGACGTCTTAAATCCATCATTATTTAAGTGAGGGAGTGAGACAGAGCTATACAAGGCGTATAGCGTTATCTCCTTTTCACAACGGAATCACAATGGCTTTAAGACTTCATAATGAGTCCCTATGAGAGCTCTATATTTGCCCTCATTAATAACAAATAATATCTACATAGCTTGGGTGTCATTATCTGGCTAATAGGTAATAAGAAACACTACTATAAAAATATAATTTTAAATGAATACTTATTTGTTCCAAAAAATAAGCAATTTATCAAAAAAATAAAAGGAGTGTTCAGAAAAATGCACTCTTTTGAAGTCATCCTTCACGCAAAAGGTCGTTTGTCAGTACAAATGATGTTTTGCGTGAAGGATTCAGTAATTGTGAAAATTAAATATGGTGTGAAATGCGAGTGACATCACACACAGCTAGTGTTGTCTCTCTTACGAACCATTTCTAAATAATTCCGTCATTCGATATTTTTCGCTGTAAATGTTTTACTAACGATATCTTTGTTTGATGAGGCTAAATAGCCGCATAGGTCGATCATTCAGGGTAACTAACACTTGCCGAAGTCGACCCGTGAATGAGTGACAGTGACAAAATTGGAAAGCACGGTAAGGCGTTGGTCCCGGCTGTAATTTGTACATGTTTGACAGTCAAGGCCAGAAAGCCACGCCATAATAATAATAATTCATCCTAATTCGTTCCCACTGCAGAGACACAGGCCTACTCTCTATGAGAGGGGATGGATCGTAATCCAGCTCGCGGGGCCAATGCGGGCTGGTGGATGTCGCATGTCTTCGAACTTTTGGTCTTAGAATATGCCTGTATCTTCGGATGTTTGAACTTAGAACATGCTGGTGTCCTCAAGATGTTTTTCTTCACTGATTTGAGAGCAGAGGTGATGAAATAAATTACACAAAGTAATTTTGCCTGTCGGAGCTCGAACCTACGACCTGCAATTCACATGTTCCGTCCGAAGAGAATATCAGATCGCATCTTTTTTGGTATGGCAATATTCTATTATCTACGGTCTTGTCTTTGATTTTGACACTTGACATATAACCTTGCTTCTGTTAGAAAAAAGTCCACCGTTTGGGAGATTGATTTTATTGATTGTAATTGGAAATCGAATTGAATCTCAGGTGCTATTAACGGATTGATCGTGATTAGTGATTAATTGAAATCTAGAATCCCGAATTGACTAAACGCCGAATGAAGTCAGACTGACTGACACGCGAACTTTGTTGCAAGTGTAGTAAATGAAACCATTCCGTAATACATTATGGCTTTATTCATTTTAAATTTCACATGTACAATTATTATTTCACATATACAAGTATTTGTGTTCGATGTCATTTGAGACATAGGTAGTAAACCAGCCAGTTCGATAGAGGTTGCATATCACCTCATTCTCCCCCCATTAAGAAGTGACATAGTCTTGAAGATAAGACGGAGGGTGTCGCTCTCTTGCTGAACGGCGAGGTGCAGAACCTTGTACGTTAGTAGGATCTAGAGTAATACTAACTGGTTGGTTCGTCGGAATACTAGTTGGTTCATCATTTATTTGAAATTCTGGTTCATCCGACTCAGCAGAAAGCCAGCTGGAGTCAGATCCTGTTTCGCGATCTTCAGCGTCAGAATATAAAGTATTTCCCAACGGCGCTAAGTGACGATTCGAAACTACAATCTCGCGGCCATTTTGACATCTTATGTGGGAGTGTAGAGGGTTGGTCTCGACTAGTTCTACTTCCTCGACAATTGGGTCATACTTACTTTTTCTAACATTATTTTTCAACAGTGCTCTCTCTGCCTCCGTAAGCCACGTCGGCATTGAATGTCCATTTGAAGATCTGCGGGGATGGGTGAACATTCGTTCGTGAGGTGTACATCCAGTTGCTGTGCACAATAAAGATCGTATGGAGTGTAGTGACTGTTCGAGGACAGTTTCCCAGCGGTTAATCGGCAAATTCATTGACTTGAGCGAGAGTTGTATAGTTTTCCAAATAATGCCATTGTATCGCTCAGTTTGGCCATTACCTTGGGGGTTATATGGCGTGGTATAGCTAGTAGCTACGCCAATTCCGTGCAGAAAATTTTTCAGATCAGCTGATACAAATGCGGTTCCTCTATCAGAATGTACGTAGGTTGGTGTACCAAATATTGCAAATAATTGTTTTAGCTTTTTTTTAACAGTTTCGGAACTTAGGTCAGAACAGGGAAACGCAAAGGGAAATCTGGAGTACTCATCTATTATAGTAAGCATGTAACGGTTTCCAGTTACACTTGGCAGTGGACCCTTGAAGTCTATTCCAATCCTTTCAAATGGAGCAGTCGCCTTGATCAATGTGCCCTTTGTTCTAAGAAATCTAGGTTTAATTTCAGCACAGACAGTGCATGATCCCGTAATTCGCCTGACATCATCGACTGAGTATGGTAAATTTTTAGCTCTTACCCAGTGAACCATTCGAGTTATACCGGGATGGCACAAATTCTTATGTAATTCAAAAAGATTGTCGGTGATTGATTGAGTTGATGCTGTTATATTTGCACATGAGAGGGCATCAGCTACTATGTTGTCCTTGCCTGGACGATATATAATATCAAATCTATAATTAGAAAGTTCCAGGCGCCATCGTTGAATCTTACCATTTTTAATTTTAGAGTTGTGTTTCTGATCAAACATAAAAGATACTGATTTCTGATCAGTTATCAGTTGAAATGTTTTACCCATTAGAAATTGCCGCCATTTCTTTATACTTTCTACAATAGCTGCAGCTTCCTTCTCTATTGCTGAATGATTACGTTCATGAGTGCTTAGGGTTCTGGAGAAAAACGCTACTGGTCTCCCTTCTTGGGTAAGAGCAGCAGCTATGGCGTGATCAGATGCGTCTGTTTCTACAGTGAGTTGTATTTTAGGGTCAATAACATTGATAGCTGACTTTGCTATTTCTGCCTTTAGCGATTGAAATGCTTGTATAGCTTCGGGAATCAATGGAAATTTATCTGATTTTGCAAGCAATCTTATTTTGTCTGAAAATTTTGGGATCCATTTCGAATAGTGTGCGAAAACACCCATGGTCCTTCGAAGAGGCGCCCGGTCATTAGGTATGTAATATCCAAAAGAGGTTGGAGACGCCCAGGATCTGGCTTGATTATGTTGTTGCAGATATTATGACCTAGCAAATTTATCTCTGTTTTCTAAAATTCGCTTTTCTGTAAGTTCAAAGTAAGATTATAGCGAGTAGCAACTTTTTGAAAAGAGCTTAATTTTGTGTCATGGTCATTTTGATCATAGCCACATATTGTAATGTCATCTAGATAGGTATACACGCCTTGTAAACGTTCTTTCTGTATGATGGAATTAATAGCTCGTTGAAAAGCTGCAACGCCATTTGTGACACCGAATGGTATACGTCGAAATTGATATAGATTTCCGCATGCTTCAAAGGCTGTATATGGTTTTTCACCTTCTAAAATTGGAATCTGATGGTAAGCGCTACTTAAATCAATTTTGCTAAAGACTTTATGCTTGGCTACTTTAGAAATGAGTTCATCCAATAATGGCAGAGGATAAGCATCTAGTTCGGTGTATCTGTTTATTGTTTGAGAATAGTCAATAACCATTCTTTTTTTGTGATGTTCACTAGATGTAACAAGAACTTGGGCTCTCCACGGTGAAAGACTCGGTTCAATAATTTTATCATGAAGAAGTTTTTGTATTTCAGCTTCGATAAACTGAGAATCTAAATCAGAGTGTCGTCTGGACTTAATAGCGATTGGTTTCTTAAAAGGTAATAAATTTGTAAATAAGCTTACTGGTTCGATGTTAGCTTCTGACAGAGAACATAGCTTGAGTGTTGGTTTGGATCCACCGAATTGCATTTCTAAGGCTTTGTGGTTCTGCAAGATATCGTGTCCGAGTATGATATCTGAACAAAGTCCATCCATAATCATGAGAGTGGCGTTGATAGTTTGGTTTTGTAAAGTAATTCTCAAAGGGCATGATCCATTCACTTGCATACATAAGTTAGACGTTGCCATTGTAATCCTTTGCTTGCAGGGAGTGATATTCAGATTATACAGACTAACAAGACGCTGATCAATAAAACTTGCTGTGCTGCCAGTGTCAATTAGTGCTCTTGCTGTAAACTTTCCGTTTATGAGAACTGGTGTGGTGGCTCTGTTTAGATATGTTGCCGACAATATACAAGAAAAAGTATGTGTTGATGTGGCCATAGCGTGTTTGGCATGATCTTCGTCTTGTGTTTCGCTTGCTGCTACTCGGGGGCTTTTGCTGAGACAGACTTTAGAGTAGTGTCCCTTTTTTCCACAATTTGTGCAAATAGTGTAAGAAGCTGGGCACTCGGAGCGCTGTTGATGACGCTGATTTCCGCAGTAATAACATATTTCATATTTTCTTAGTTTTCTTGCAGCAGCGGTAGTGTTATCGTTAGTGGTATAATTTACAACTGGCGTTAGCTCTTGTCGGTAATTATCATTTTGAATTTGAGCCATTTCTAAAGACCGTGCTTGTTCATATGCTTTAGCTAAAGTAAGTGTGCTGTTTTCTAAAAGCCGTTGACGTATTCCCGGTGACGATAGCCCTGCGATAAAGGAGTCTCGAACATATTCGCTCTCATTTTGCTCAGCGGTAACTGATTTAAAATTACAATTCTTCGAATACAACTTAAGCGTTTGAATATACTGATCAATCGACTCTCCCGGTTGCTGTTGTCGCTTGGCTAAACGATATCGTGAGTACACTTCGTTTACCGGTTTTATGAATAGCTCATCTAGTTTCTTTATCGCTATGTCATATTCTTTCGATTCACTAATGCAAGTGTAAAGGAGCGGCGATAAGTGGTTAACTAGCAGCTGGTACTTGCAATCTGTACTTACTGAAGTTCCTTTTGATTCTATAGCATGTAGAAAATTGTTGAATGTTTGTTTCCAGTGGATCCATATTGATGATTGGTCTGAGCTTATTGTTGGATCCGCTTCGAACCTTTCGGGTTTTAGATATTTTTCCATTATTTTAAAATGAATAAATTGTAGTAAATGAAACCATTCCGTAATACATTATGGCTTTATTCATTTTAAATTTCACATGTACAATTACAAGTAATGACACAAGTATTTGTGTTCGATGTCATTTGAGACATAGGTAGTAAACCAGCCAGTTCGATAGAGGTTGCATATCACCTCAGCAAGTAATTGTGAATTGGTGATAAATAGCTGCTCCAATCTGGTGCGAAGTTTGTGCTACATCCCGGCCTGGACCACGCTGTGGAAGCCTGCGTCTTTTGTGACCGCCGTGACACCACTTGACACCATTACACATTCAAATATACTTACACACACACACCACGGACGTGATCAGAACAGATCCTCGCTTGTCGTTTCCAGCTCAGAGGGTAAGTCTAGGCTATAAGTTTAACTATTAAAGTACGGCCTAAGAGCCTATTGTTTGTAAAGCAACGTTAAAGCTCCACGTACCGTGGACAGTTCGGCCATCCAGTACCGTTGCGCTGATTGTAGGACTGAACATCACAAGTCGGGCCCGTAACCAATGGGCCATCACTGCTCAGCCACGCCATGTAAAACATCAATACTCAGCTGTATCCGGTTAGACTATAATCAGATCCCAACACAGCTTTTTGAAGTGAAAACTTCTTTAGCGGCGTTGTGTACTTTTTTTGTAATGGGTAAAAAATGTTAAACTCGCGTCAGGACACGTGACCTCGAAAATTCGTAAGACGGACGGAGAGTAGACAGCCGGCGCGGCGTAGGAGAGGAAGTATCCCCCTCTCTTTCTACGGCGCGGCGAAAATGTATGCCTGCGCCTGCTGATTCGAGAGATAAACTTTTTAATGTAATATAAATTGTCATGTTTGTGTACGATAGCGCAATAAATAAATATTGTATTCTACCACATAAATGATAGTACTTTTATACTGATAATTAAAGCAATTCGTGCAAAATTATTCCCTAACCATTCCAAAATATCAAAAATGCACAACGTTAATATTCAAGTATTCACTTCTGCCGGCACTCCCGGAGTGCAACCCGTCCTTTTTTTTATTGAAAATAGGTTTGCGTTTGACCACCATCTCACCTGATCGTAAGTGACGATGTGGTCGAGGATGGAACACGCTTGCCTAGAAGTAACCTTTTCACTCTTGACTTACAGAGCCCCAGGTTATAGCGATCAGGAAACACAGACTTTGGCATAGTTGCGAAAAAGCTGATGATGACTGTGTGTCTTGTTTTTTCAGGTTTTAGAAAACTTCTTAATTAAAAAACCATTCAATGACCTATCAAGGGTCAAAGCTACCTATCGTAAGGTAACGAAGGTCATGACTCTTGTCTCAACCTTTACCTCTGACATTGTTTTAATTGAATAGGTTTCATCAAAATTGTGCTCTTATTTTTACAAAAATATCAACGTCATTTCAGTCCAAAGAGACGAAGAATATTGGGAGAGCGCAAATATAGACCTTTTGCTTTTATTTTTGAGCTGTGTTCAAAAGCTTCACAATTTCCAACGTTAAGATACGAGTAATTACGACATAACACGAAGGTATTTTTTTAAATATGTTTCTAAAAGATTCGTTATCTCGCAGTTATTTTCTTAGTAGGCTAGAACTTTGCAATCACAAGTAGGGATGGTTATACCTATTGGATATTGAAAATCGTGACTAAGTTTTCACAAATGGCGTTAAGCTTTTGGGAAAAGTAATGTTGAAATACAATTATCCTCTTAGGTATAAGAGGATAATTGTCAAAATCGTTGGAAGGTATTCCAACGATGTTTTGTGTAGGAGGAATCTTGATCAGAATCACATCTTTAATAGGACCATGATACTGATCAGGTAAAGGAAAACGTCCCTCATACAAAATTTTCCTGCTGGTAGATGTGATTCTGATCGAGATTCTTATACAAATAATCGTTGGAAGAAATAAGAGGATAATTGTATTTCAACTAGATTTCAACATTATTTTTAGATCCTGTTATACATAATTGTGGTATTTGTAGTAACATATGATTGTATATAATTTTCAAAACTAGTATATACTATACAACGTGTAATGGAAAGGGTATATACATACCAAGGGCACGGCTTCTTTGGATGATATCAAACGATATTGGAAGGGTTTCAACTCAAAATAAAATACTCTAAAAATTGATACCAAAATTTCGGTTTCGTAAGTTTCTTAAATTGAAATCATAACAATCGTGTCACCGCACTACGTAGGTCAACAACTTTCCACGTTACTTGCAAATATCACGATAAATCTATGATGTGCTTATTTCAATTTGAAAAGTTCGGTTTCTGGTATCAATGTATTAAAAATTCTCATTACTTCCGAACATATAGAGATAGGATTAAAAAACCCTTCCAATATCGTTTGATATCACCCAAAGAAGCCGTGCCCTAGGTATGTATATACCCTTTCTGTTACACGTTGTATAATGTTATAATTAACTAACTTCTTCCCGAAGCTTCGCTTGCGTGATATCGTTTTTTTAATAAAATGTATGTTGATTTGATATTATTGTTTATTTATATTATTTTGTATATGTGTGTGTTTGATGAACTGATACCAAACATTTTTTGTCATTCTTTCTTTCTTTTCTGTCACTCAGTCATATAGTAGCATACAACTAGAGATATTTTTAATTGGATGGGTAGTCACAACTATAACCTTAATATAAACTACGTCACAAATAATAGCTCTAATCTTAATTTATTATTAATACTATAAAGTATTAAGTCCGCCTTTCTACATTTTGTGTTGCATAAAGTTTTAATAAATAAATAATTATACGATAGAATATCATTCTTACCACAGAAAATATAAACAAAACACCGTAAAATTTCGGTACATCGATCTGTCAACACCTCAGGTTATTCTATTTAATAAAATAAAAACACGGCACATTCTCGAGCGGAGAATATTTATCATTTTCATCAGAATTGGGTCAAGTGCTAGCTGAGACCGTCATCCTCCTTCATCCCGAAATCCCCGTATTTTTCATTTCACAGCTACCTACACAAATTTTAGTTTGTCTCAGAACATTGAAATTGATCCCGTCCGTGTATTTTTGTCAGAGTAGCTGTTGCCTGTTGGAAATTTTTCTTAAAACGCGGCGATGTTAAATTAAAAATGAAGATATTGACCTCTTAACAAATTGGGCTTCCTATGGTCCTTGGAAAGCAACTGTCCCTGTTCCATTCGTAAATCTTTGACAGTCAAAAATGTTAATCAGATTCCAAAAAATCTGACACTATAATTGCCAAAGCGTTACTCAGTTATAATATAGGGTTATGTAAGTCAAATAAGTAGTCGCTCCGTGTAAAATGTACTAATACAACATATACATGTATAATATACTATAATGTACTAAGCTGTATCTATAATAGTAAGACTAGAAACCAAACCTAATACGTAAATGTAATAAGGTTAATATTGGTTGATATACCGTCTTGTCGTACCAAGCGCTTCCTCCACATTTATTGTGCGCACAGCCAAGCTGTGGAATTCTCTGCCGGCTTCTGTGTTCCCTGCCACTTATGACCTGTCAGCCTTTAAATCACGAGGCATCATCTGGGCTCGCTCGTCCTCATCTATCGCTTACCATCAGGCGAGATCGAGGTCAACAGTGGGCCCATCAGTAATTTAAAAAAAGAACACCTCAATATGTATTATAATTTTAAATAAGTATATGTAAGTGCAAATAGGTGGTTGTAAGTCTAATATTCTATGTATATAAAAATTAATTTCTGTTCGTTAGTCTCACTAAAACACGAGAACGGCTTGACCGATTTCATTAATTCTTTTTCTATTAAGTTCCCTCTCATACAGGTAAAGTTTGAAAGACCAGAAAGATAACGTCTGTCAGTTTAGCTAGTAAGTCAGTACAACTATGATGCGGGGATGATCTAACGAAATACCGCGGCCCCGGAACGCAAGGGCAGCTGAAGGAGCAGGGTGGGTTTTTAGTCAGTAGAAGTCTGACACTCCCTTCCGCTCCAGCCACAGCGGGAGGAGTCTTTTGATGATTTTCCCACCAAAAAAAGTCAGTACAACTATGTACCTGTAAACTTGAATATCAAAATTATATTATAAACGCAGAGAGGCTAAAGATATTTGCAATACATAATATGGAGTACATTGTATTAAAAATAAAATTAAAATATGATATTAAAGGTAGAAATACTTGTACTAAATTGCAATATTGACAATATCGGGAAATTCTCTCAGGATTGGAATTCGCTTTTGCTTAGAATCTTGATGCTAGTCGAAAACCAATATTCGAAATTCTGAAGATCAATCTTATGGATGCAATAACTAATAAAAGTGCGTAATGTTAGGTTGACTTGCAGAAATAATGAATGTTTAGGGATCAGCACATGTTAACCAGATGAGAATGAAATTTATCCTGATAGTACATTTTACATCAGGACTTTTTTCATAATTAAGCCCGATGTAGATCACAGACTCATTGGCAACAATGCACTGTTCGAATCACAGCTCCAAAGCCTTGAACATCGACGACGAGTTGCAAGTCTATCGGTTTTCTATCGGTTACATTTCGGAGAGTGTGCGATGCAATTACACAATCTAATTCTGCCAAGCCCGTTCCATCATCGGACTACAAGACAAACGGCGATGCGCCATCGTTACATGGTGGACACCCCACCCATATGCATTAAACGTTTTGGGAATACTTTCATTTTGCGTACGGCTAAGGAGTGGAATTCCCTGCCGGAGTCTGTGTTTCCCGATAGCTATAACCTAGGAGTCTTTAAGTCAACAAAGAATAGGTAACTTTTAGGTAAGCGTGCTCCATCTTCGACCACATCATCACTTACCATCAGGTGTGATGGTGGTCAAACGCGAACCAATAAAAAAGCTATCACATTTAATTCTACACTCAGATAAGTTAATTCGTATTTACTTACATAGGTTACTAGTTTTTCTATGGAATAGGTTGCGTACTCTTGGTAAAATTTTAAGTAAATGTTTTTTATTAAAGAGAACTTGCAATGTCGGTACAATTCACATTACTAATCTTTAGCAATCTTTTAACCCCTCCAAATAAGCTAAGTATGCTTGTATCTGGAGTGGGTTTACGGCAACAGTGTAGGATTGGAACCCGCGACCGCTCGATCACAAGTCCTTAGCCATTAAGCCATTGACGCTATTGATATATAACCTATGTATCGATTTTCCTCGAAGTGGCAATCTTCATGAACGTGTTCCGCCCCGGGGCGGGCGAAGGGATCTCTCAACTCTTACTGAATAAAACCACTCCGTTTTCTCTCGCACACTTGCTGGGGAATTTCGGAGACCCTTTTAAACACCCAGTGAACTTGATGTAAGTAAATATGTAAATCGGTTGGAGCTACTACACTAAGCAACTACAAAAAAAAAATGAAAACATTACAAAAACATTTTAGAAGTGTAGGAATTTTGGATTTTGTAATGAGTCATTTGTTTCTCAGCCAAAATACCAGCTAGCTGCACTTGACTCGATCGAACGCAGAGCTATAAGGCTCATAGGTGACGAGGTTCTGGCAGGCAAGCTTCACAGCCTGGCTCACTGGCGAAACGTTGCTTGCCTGTCTATCTTCTACAGATTGTACTTCGAAGAGTGTGCGCAGGAGCTCCACGACCTAATCCCCCCTACCAGACGTACCGCAGGTACACTTTGTGGTATCCACACCTGGTCGATATACCGTCTTGTCGTACTAAGCGCTTTTCTTCAACATTGGTGTGGAACTCTCTGCCGGCTTCTGTGTTCCCTGCCACATATGACCCGTCAGCCTTTAAAGCAAGAGTGAATAGGCATTTTCTGGGCTCGCTCGTTCGATCGTAGACCTCACCTTAGACTTACCAACAGGTGTGATAGAGGTCAAGAGCGGGGTCATGCGTAATAAAAAATAATAAAAAATATATAAATATTGTTTTTATTACATAATCAGTATAACATTTGTCATGTAAGTGAAATTTATTATAAGAATTAAAGTAAATCTTAGACCTCTTACTCAATATAACCTAAATTAGGTACGTAAGCTAAATTTTTTACCAATGTCCGTAGAAAATATCTTCAAACTATACTTAATTAAACCTTCAAAAGAAGAAATTTACCCAAGATGGATTTATATATCAACATAGAGAACATTGCAGCTACCGCGTCTTTTGACGCTGACTGATATATGTATTTGTTCTAGAACATATACAGAGTTGATACGACCGAAGGGCTTTCCTTTAAACTGCGTATACTAGGTACCATTTTCAAGCTTTGTACCAAAAACCAATTAAATAGGAGAAGTAGTTTAGTCGCAAATGATTTTGATGAGATGCACCTTAAAGCGATAAATCTGACCAAGACAAGAGATAACACACGCCGCACTACGTTGCCACTTTGTTACCTAGGTATTTAAGGTCAGTCACATTTATTTATAAAGGGTGGTTGAGCTTTACTCTGATTTGTAAGCTATATAGTTGGTTTGAAAAAAAATAATTTTGGCTCTTTTTTTTTAACTGTATCAAATTAACACTAAACACGTATAGTATACGTAGTGTAATTTAATGCCCCTCTGTCGTATCAACTCTGTATTTGGCGTCCAAGACTTTTGATGACTAGAAACGCACCTATGTGTGCTCAAGTACTTATCAAAATAGACTACCTACATATGGACTAATTAAATAAAAATAATTTATTTCAGATGTCTAAAGATCCGTATACATTGTTTAAAATTACAAATTAGAAAAATGTCAAAGTTATCATGTCATAATCGTTATTAAAATTAAATTATCATCATACACAATGATTACAACACATAAATTATATTATTATAACTATTAATTATTACAAATTATTATATAACCCACTAAGCTCACAAACTCGTGTTATTTATTTATGCTGTGTATGTTTGTGTAGTAATTTCTAATTTGTGGGGCTAATTTTACATGAATTCTGTGGCAAAGTTTCCGTTAAATCCGGATCGGCTTGTAACCCACGCAGGCTTTAAGGAAAATCGGTCAAGTGCTTCTTGGGCACGTATTTAAGGGTTCACAACTAAAGTGAAAGTGTATGACAATAATGTGAAAAGTGGTTTCATAAAAAGAGTAGTAAAATGCTTAAGTAAAAACCAAACAACGTATTTTTAGTGAAGGGATCCTGAAGTAGTCCTTCATTCCTATCTTTGTTTCGGTCAAGAGACGTCTATAACGATGGCAAAGACTTAATCTAAGCATCGCCATTTCGACCGGTTCAGCATTTCGCACTTGAACGATAAGGCCGAAAGGGCAAGTCAAATCATTAATCACTCACTCCACAATCACTTCTTGTCCCAATTTCAAAATCACTATAAATTAAGGTTAGGCTATAAATTGAGGTTTAGAAATTGGAACAAGAAGTGCGCTGGAAAATAAGATACTAAGGTGTTTTATTTATTTATTTAGGTTAGTCAACAATTGCTTACACAAAACATACTTGTGCATTCAATAAACTCATTAAGATTTTCAGTACCCTGGTGAAAACTGAGAGAATTCACTAGACACGTTATGTTAATATGATATTTTTCAACATTAAAAAACAATATAACGATGTATGTGCCCAGTGGTTTTTTGCACGCCTTAAAAATTGTACTTAAGTCGTGGGTTTACCCAGACAAAATCACTGCTCACAAAATAATTGTGAAGAAAGCCCATGTCCTCTCACAGAGAAGAGGCTTATACCCCAGCTGTGAGGACGTTATGGTCTGACTATGTGATATTTGAGGTAGGTATTAGAACAGATATATAAGAGTAATAATGGCCCAGTGGTAACAACGAAACCAGTCAGGCACATTACTTTGAGTAATTTATATCATCGCTAACCTCTATTTATTGTAACGCCAAAAATCCGGCTTGGAGTTCCCGGTCCATGGACCATGGGCGGGGCAGGATGCTCGAGCACTGGGCCCGTGCGCAGGGCCTGGTAATCGAGAACCGGGGTTCTGCCCCACGTGCGTGCGGCTTACGGGCGAGTCGGTGGTGGACGTTACGTTCGCCACCCCCAGCCTGTCACCGCGCGTCACCGACTGGCGCGTTGTGGAGGAGGTGGAGACCTATTCCGACCACCGGTATATCCGATTCGACGTCTCCACCCAGACCCCAGACGCGCCGGTCCGACGGGACCTGAGTGGTCCGCGATGGGCGCTGAAGCAGATGGACCGGGAGCTATTCCTGGAAGCCTCGATCGTGCAGGCCTGAGGGTCACCCCCGGACAGGCCTGCCGACATAAACGACGAGGCGGAGTGGTTCCGGGAGGCCATGTCGGAGATCTGCGACGTGGCCATGCCCCGGGTCCGGCAAGGATGCGCCCGGCGTCAGCTGTACTGGTGGTCGAGCGAGCTAGCAGCGCTGCGCGAAGCGTGCGTTGCGGCGCGACGCCGGTACACCAGGTTCCGCAGGCGCCGCACCCGACCTTCGGATGCGGCGACTGTAGAGGCGGAGCTGTACGAGGGCTACAGGGCAGCGAAGGCCGTCCTCCGAGACGAGATCTGGCGGGCCAAGGAACTGGCCCGGGAGGAGATGCTGGCGACTCTGGACGGGGACCCATATGGCCGCCCCTACAAGTGGGTGCGAGAGAAGCTCCGCCCCTGGGCTCCCCCGTTGACGCAGAGTCTCCAGCCTCAGTTCTTGGAGGACGTGGTGAGCGCCCTGTTCCCATCGCGAGGGGACCACGCTCCCCCGCCCATGGCTCCGTCTCCGACGGAACCTGAAGCTGGCGCAAACGCGGACCACAGCGACGACGACGTCTACGATGCTCCAGAGGTGACCGAGGTAGACTTGAGAGTGGCGGTACAACGGCTCAAGGCCAAAAATACCGCCCCAGGACCCGACGGCTTGCCAGGGAAAGCCTGGGTCCTGGCCTCGGAGACTCTCGGGCCTCGACTAGGGGGGCTCTTTAGCGCATGCCTGGAGAGGGGCCAGTTTCCGCTTCGCTGGAAGACGGGAAAGCTGGTCCTGATCCAGAAAGCCGGGCGCCCTGCGGACTCTCTGTCCGCATTCTGGCCCATCGTGCTGCTCGACGAGGCGGGCAAGCTCTTGGAAAGAGTAATTGCAGACCGCCTCTTCGGGCACCTGAATCGGGTGGGCCCGGATCTTGCGGACTGCCAGTTTGGCTTCCGCAAGGGGCGCTCGACGGTGGATGCTGTCATGCGCGTGAGAGCCCTCACGACGGGGGACGCGATATCCCGTGGCAGGGTCGTCTTGGCGGTGTCTTTGGACATCACCAACGCCTTCAACACCCTGCCCTGGAGTTGCATCAGGGAGGCACTCCGGTATCACCGGGTGCCGACCTACCTCCGTCGCATAGTCGAGGACTACTTGACGGACAGAGCCGTCATCTACCCCGGTCACCGGGGAGAGTGGAACCGGCGAGAGATGTCGTGCGGTGTCCCACAGGGATCGGTCTTGGGGCCGCCCCTGTGGAACATCGGATACGACTGGGTGCTGCGCGGCGACCTCCCTGACGGCGTCAGCGTAATATGTTACGCTGACGACACGCTCGTCCTGGCGCAGGGAGAGTCGCACCAGGCGGCGGCCGACCTGGCGACGCAAGCGGTTGCGACAGTCGTTCGTAGGATCCGGTAGTTGGGACTCGACGTGGCGCTGCACAAGACAGAGGCCATGTGCTTCCATGGCGGTCGGAACGCGCCACGGTCCGAGTCCCACATAACGGTGGAGGGGGTTCGCATCGGCGTCGGGAGGACGATGAAGTACCTGGGACTCGTCCTCGACAGCCGGTGGAACTTCAGGAAGCATTTCCTGAGTTTGGCCCCAAAGCTGAACCGGGCAGCAGCCGCCTTCAGGCGACTCCTGCCTAATCTCAGCGGGCCAAACGCCTCCTGCCGAAGGCTGTACGCCGGCGTCGTGCGGTCCATGGCCCTCTACGGGTCCCCAGTGTGGGCCCTGTGCATCCGGACGCGACCACTAAAGTTGGTCGCATGCCAGAGGGTCATGCGGCTATCTGAATGATCCGGGGATACCGCACGATCGCCGGCGAATCAGCCAACCTCCTTGCCGGATTGCTGCCTTGGGATCTGGAGGCGACTGCCCTCCAGCGCGTCTATGAATGGCGCGTGGAGGCGCAGCGCCGGGGCGTATCCCCGCTGCCTCGAGAAGTCGAGGCGCGGCGGGAAGAGCTCCGGCGTGAGCTCAGGGCAGTATGGAGGGAACGACTGTCGCAACCGAAGGCCGGGCACGCCGCAATTGCGGCGGTAAGACCCCTCTTTGAGGAGTGGCTAGATCGGCGTCACGGCGTCCTGACCTACCGCATGACGCAGGTCCTCACCGGACACGGAAGTTTCGGGAGGTACCTGTGTCTGATGGGAAAGGAGGAAACGCCTGGGTGTCACCACTGCGAGGGTCGCCCTGAGGACACAGTCGAGCACACGGTGCAGGACTGCCCCGCTTGGGCAGAGAACCGACGTGTCCTCACGGCGGCAATAGGCGGAGACCTCTCGCGCCCGGCATTGGTCGAGGCCATGCTGCGGGGCGAGAGGGAGTGGGAAGCGGTCGCCTCCTTCTGCGAAGCAGTCATGTTTCCGAAGGAGGAGGCGGGCCGCGTGAGGGAGAGGATGGCGTCCTCCCTCCAGCCCAGCCGCAGTGGTAGACGCCCACGGCGTCGGACGTCGGTCGACGATCTCCGGCCACCGTAGGCGCGGGCATGCGGACAGCGAGTAAAGGGCAACTCGCTGTCCGACCATGGACCATGCCCGGGTCGACGGCGCGTCGTGTTCCACGCGCGCCTCAAAGAGCGTCAGCAATATGACGATGCCCCCCGTAGAGGGCCGAAGCCTGCCGGGGTCGTGGGACTCATCCCGTTACCGTGACCCCGGTACGTAAAGGGTTATTGAAGGAACACCGTGGATTTTAGTCAGTAAAAGTCTGACAGTCCCTCCCACCCTGCCCGGGGTGGGAGGACTTATTTGATAAATTTACCATGCTAAAAAAAAAAAAAACCTCTATTTATTGTACACTTTGATAGAATCACATAGTATATAGAGATAGTTTTATTTTTATTGGTGATAAGCGTTTCACCACCATCTCATCTGATGGTAAGCGATGACGAGGTAAAAGATGAAATACGCTTACCTAGAAGTAACCTAGATGAAAAAGACTATGTGAGCTACCAGTGGCCTAAATCTTGACCTGTTATACAAGAATACAACACCAACGTTGAATCAATGCCGTTTACCGTTACAAACATTATATTCCAAACAGTACTTCACTAATTCATGCAAATAATATTCACACACTTGTAGACCATTGTACCTTCACAGATAATTCTCCGAAGAGAATATTAAGGAAACGACATTCTCCATTAGCATACCGATTGTAGAGAAAACTAATTCCTCATACCTACGTCTAGCATTAAATTTGACAGTAAACAGATATGTAGATATCATATGAGTTTGAATTACTAACAACATTATACTTTGATATTCTTCATTATCAAGAATTTTACAAACAGTCTGGATATTATTTATAGTAAAAGAAGTAGGTATAAAAAACCAAGGGCTGCCTTTTACCTTGGACAGAGATTAAGCATTGCCATACAACGAGGCAATGCCGCCAGTCTTTGGGCACGTTACCAGTGGACAGCGATGCGCACGAATTTCTGGATGCCTTATTTTAGTTTATTTTTATGTATACAACGTGTAATTTAAAGGGTATATACATACCGAGTGCACGGCTTCTTTGGATGATAACAAACGATATGGCAAGGGTATTCTAATCCTATGTCTATATGTGTGGAGCATATTTGAAATTTCAATACATTGATACCAGCGGCCGAATTTTTCAAATTAAGAAGAACGAAGAGAATTATCATTTTATTGGCAATTGACGTGGAAAGTGATGACCCTCATAGTGCTGTGACACGTTTGTTATTACTGGTATTCAAGAAACATAATTATGAAACCGATAATTTGGGATTAATTCTGTGAGTCACTTATTTTGAGCTGAAACTTTGCATAGAGACTCCATACCAGATGTTGTCTTCATCCCTTTTGTATAGATATGGGGTTTCCGTTACACGTTGTATATGTACTTTAGGGTTTTTATTTAAGTTTTTAAAGTGTTAATGTAGGTATAAATATATGCGTATGGCTGGAAAATGTTTCAGATACCGTTAAAAAATGGACCGAGTGTGAATCTGACCCGCGCGAATAGTTGCTATCGTGTACAGGTGAAAGAAAACATCGTGAGGAAATCAGCATGTCTTAGTACAAAAAATCTGAAGACACGTGAAATCCACCAACCCGCACTGGGTCCTGTGGTGGATTACGCCTATCCCCTCTCATAGAGAGGAGGGGACACAGATGTCCCATCAGTGGAAACGTTATAGGCTGTTTCTTTTTTTAATTTATTTATTTCTTCAAGAGAATTGTACACTGTTTTGCCAAATACGTTAATTTCTTAGAAGTACGAGTAAGTACACGAAAATGTTAGCTAGGCTAAACTAGACATAAACCTGTATTTCAGCCCTCAATCGCCCGAATTATTATTAATTATTTTAAACATTATTAATTATTATTATAGAACAACAATTATGGTAAGGCTGCAAAATCTAAGATAGTTAAGGTGCCATTATTTCAAGCACTTAATCCTCGAGGAACTGACGGACGTGATTTACAACGAATTATAACTGCACAGTAACTGGTGGCCAATTAGTGGAAAGTGGTTCGTTTACTGCGGCTATCGTTATAATTTATGGGTAGTAATAAGACTGGCCACTAACCCACACGAATCTCCTTTGGTAAAGCATAACTACCTATGATGGAAACTTTTTACAAAGATCTTGTTAGTGTCAATCGCTCTAATATAAAAAATGAAAGATAATTATTTAGCTTATTATTATTTACTTTCATTGTGCGTACGGCTAAGGAGTGGAATGCCCTGCAGGAGTCTGTGTTTCCCGATAGCTATAACCTGGGGGTCTTTAAGTCAGTGAATGGGTTTCTTCTAGGCAAGCGTACTGCATCTTCGACCACATCATCACTTATCATCAGGTGAGATGGTGATCAAACGCGAGCCTATTATCAATAAAAAATAAAACCGAAATTAAAAAATATTTTAGCTTTTCCTTGATTCATACACTAAACACTAATTTTATGCTAAATTTGAAGCTTCTATATCTTCTAGAAGTGCCTTAGACTTTTGATGATCGGTCAGTCAGTCAGTGAGTGACAAAATGAAGAAACTTTGACTCGTTATACTGAAAGTACTGGTTCAAATTGAATGAAATTTGAAATATACGGTGTTTATACAATGCCTATTTGGTTAAATTCAGGCTTCTGGTTTTATCCACAATGAAGTTATAGGGGGTCGAAAATGGCCTGGGCCTGAACTGCTTCGAGAAAAGGATGGTACGGCCGTGCCGCTTTTTTGCTTGACTTGGCGAGGGCACTGCTGTGCCCCCAGGCTAGATGAGGCCGGTGTTTCCTAACTGACTACCCTGAGAAGAAACACCGAAACAAACTCAGGAGTCCGTCTCTTTTACAGTCCACACAATCTATACTGGTTTAATTATATGGGATCTATATCTCTCTTCTTAAATTGTTGTTATTATGTATGTCTTTGTTTCTTTTTTTATATTTATATGTATATATATGTTTTGAGAATGTTATTTATTGTTTTTATTTTTTACATAGATAAATAGTACACCGTGGACTACCCACGTATTTATTTTCTCCTATGTGTCAAATCCATCCAAAGGTTGTCTGTAAAAGATCGCTTTTAGCGATAAGACCGCCCATTGTATCACCCTTTTTAGTTGTAAAGTCCTTATTATTTTACTTTTATGGTGTACAATAAAGAATATATCTATCTATCTATAGTATCTATCTAACCTTGTAGGTTTCAGTCTGAGGCAAACTTTGAAGAAAGATGCTCACAGATTTGAGTGCGCCTGTTCAAACAATGCAATAATTTGTCAAATGACGTATAGCTCAACTTAGAACAAGGAGCTTAACGATTTGACGAACAATATCAAGGTAAGGACGTTTGGGTAGGCCGCAAAAACCACTCAAACTGCCAGACAATCATATTTAACTCGAATAAAATAACCTACATAGTTCACGAATTCACAATCGTTTCTTATGTATAAAAATGGTTATTAAATAACACTTTTACGCGAAAATCTTTTATGTACCTATATTCATGCACAATTAATATGATGCTAACTTATATTTTTAATACTATATTTAATCATTAATTATCTTTTATATTTTTATACTAATATTTGCACCCAAAAATATCTCAAAATAAATTATAGATGCGGGGAGATTTAAACAGAACGTGAAACACATAAGAACATTATTCATTGATAAGAACTGAAACGAAACAATCTATTTACTAAATGATATTGAATGCAAGCAATTAAGATCCACTCGATGGGCTATACATCTCGATTGATCAGACAACTTCATTAGCACGAGTCAGCGCACCTCTATTAACAATGGGGGCTGCTCTAGACCATATGTTACCTCCAGAACTTGGGGGAAGGGGAGTGTCTTCAATCCTTCGTTTTCCCTTAAGGCCATTATTTGAAAATAATTCGGTTTAGTGAGAATATCGTTACGACGAAGGTTTTGGCTGATAATTTTAAGGCATTAAGGGTGAGGCAGGTGGATTAATGTAGTCATTAAGGGTCTGTTTTATTCTAGGGTGTACTTCAGGTAAAGTTATTTTATTACAGGGTACCGAAATTAAGGCGTATTCCAAAAGCAACTAGCTTTAAATTTATCATTTATCCAGCTTAAAATTATTCTCTTATGTAAATAAAAACCCTAAACGAAATAAATCTAAAAATATTCCCAATTATGTCTTCAATAAACTCATATGCATCACTGTCCATTGGTAATGGGCCCAAAAGTCTGGCGGCTTACTTAACCTCTGTCCATGGTAAAAGCCAGCCTTTGAGTCACGTAAAGTGTCATGTCAATTTGGTTCCGAGAAAGATCTTTAAATAAATTAAACAATAATATCAAAATCCAAACGGTTCAAAAATATAACCAACGAGATTATTACATTTCCGCCACTCGAGGTTCTCTGCAGCTGCAGCGGCAGCGCCAGTACAGCATGATAAGCCAAGAAGACGGGCTGGTGCAAGAGTATCGACACAAGAAGCATCCCATATTAAAGCTTTAAATTGATAAATGTTTTAAAGGCACCCAATTGGCTTTTCACAAAACACTACATACGTTGAATTACTAAAATGTGTTATTTGAGTTATTTTTTTATACCAGCCAAAACTCAAACCTTTATTTCAAACTCTCCCAAATACCTCTCTTATAATAAATACTAGAGACTAAACTACTCTTTACAAACACAACAAGAACTAATAAAACTCGACGCAGAAATAATTCAATCAAATCAAAAGTAAAAGGCCTGAATACCATTGAACATAGCAAATTGAAATAACTTCTCAAATTGAAGTGCCCAATTGAGTTACACAGTAAAATTTTATCCCTTCGGAATAGGGACAATAGGTTTACATAAGTTATAATTATAAGCGTTCAACTATGTTTTATCTAAGGGTAGCTTACCCTTAAGAGTTCTTTACTGAGTAAAGTGCTTCAGAAAATATGAGATGAGGCAGTCCAAATGACCATTATAAAGTTATAGTCGAGGAAAGTTAGAGTGAAGTTAGTGAAGAGAAGCTCGTGGCTAAATAATATACATGAGTACATGTATATTATTATTTATAGTATATGCTACATGAGTCAATCTTTAAGATTAAGCCACGTTTGCTGAGGTCAATCAGCGGATGGATAAACATTTTAATACAGCGTGGCGATTAGGTTATCACATTAATTGAAACCACGTACTCTAATTGCTAAGTGTTTTGTATTCTGTTACTTTGTGCATTGTATTTACTGTCTGTATTGTCATAACTTGTGTGTGCAAATAAAAAAAAAATAAAAAAAAACAATAATATTTAGGTATTTTATCATAATTATATAATATAAATAATTTAATAATAAACAGTATTATAGCCGTGGGACTTGATTTTCCATTTTAATATTTCACAACATCATGTATTGCATAAACGTAATCAGCTGACCAATCACTCGGCGCCGGCGCCAGCGCCGCGGCGCGGCGTTGCTGCTTTTACAGGTCAGTAAACTAATATTATAAAGGATTATTATTTATTTTTTACCAATAACGCCAAAAAGGCATTTTCTTAATTTTAGTAAAAAAATATATTTTATTATTTTAACGGACTGATAACAACTTGTAATACCTGCTGTACAATTTCATGTAATAACCTAATCGCCACCCTGTATATCTCGATTCCTCCATGCCTTGGAAAACTCGCTAAGCCATAGGTTCCTGGTGTCATTTGTACATCTTTGACGGTCGTTATGGGTAGTCAGAAACTGAATAATCTGACAGCAGTCTTGTTAAAGGGTATTGTGTTAACCAATACTACTGGGTTGTGAAGGACAGACACGCAGTCGTTCCATGTAAAACACTAGTACCTAATAGTAGTAGTGGTGGTGGTAGTAGTAGTAGTAGTAGTAGTAGTAGTAGTAATATTAGTAGTAGTAGTAGTAGTAGTAGTAGTAGTAGTAGTGGTGGTGGTGGTAGTAGTAGTAGTAGTAGTAGTGTGTAAGTACACAGCTGCATCCAGTTAGACTGAAAGCCAACCCCATAAAATTGGGAGAAAGGCTAAGTAGATGATGATGGGAGTGTTAGGGGAAACAGTAAGACTAAAAACAATTGTAATTAGTGTATAAGGTCTGTGAGACTTACCGTTGACCTCGTAAATAAATCAGTTCATGAGGAACCGGCAATGCGGACGAATTAGGAACATGTTATGACAAAATTTTGTATGGATGGGGATAGTTTGAGGGTGAAAAAATACACTGAACCAGGCAGTAGCTTCTCAGATATACTTTTGCAAGCAACTCACATGTAATTTTATATATGAGTACATCGCAGAGAACGATTGAACGATTGATTACAATACACCTTGGTAGCCCGCAATAAGAACACCTTTCATTCAAGTGTAAACGTAGCTTAAGAAGGACTCGCACACGAAGGGTTCCGTACAAACGAAAAAAGAACACGTTTGCTGCATGGGAGCCCCCCTAAAATATTTATTTTATTCTGTTTTTCGTTATTTGTTGTTATAGTGGCAAATGAAATACATCATTTGTGAGAATATCAACTGTCTAGCTATCACGGTTCATGAGATACAGCCTGGTGACAGACAGACAAACAGACAGCGAAGCCTTAGGAATAGGGTCCCCTTTTTAACCTTTGGGTAAGGAATCTTAAAAGAGAAAACTTGTTGAAACGTCGATAATTAAACTGCGATAATAATTTTATCGCAAAAAGATGTTTACACGGTTTTACACGATTTTATCAAAATTAATCAGTAGAAAACCAATGTCTCTGAATTGTAAAAACATAAAAAGGAACTTTATATAGCTATCCAACATTCTAACTTTCATGTCAAACGAGAATTAAAAAAATAATGTCCAATTAGGAAACATCGCTCTAAGGAAAAGATGAGTAAAAATTTAAAAATTTAAAAACTCAGCGTTTGGAAAGTCTCACTTTGAAAGCTATCACGACAGCTGACCTAAAGGAAATTATGTCTGAATTTGCGTTCTAGGAAAGTATATACATAGAAAATATAATACATCAAAAATCTATACACTAATAAATATTAATAAAAAATGTACATAAAACTAATGTGAACTAGAAATGATAAAATTAAAATTGCAGTTCCCAAATTAGTTTTATGTCCGTTTGACTTTTTACTTTATGTTAATACAGATAAAGTTAGAAATATTTTTAAGTATTACCTACTTTAATATACAACGTGTAACGGAAACCCCATATCTATCCAAAAGGACTGAAGACAACATCTGGTATGGAGTCTCTATGCAAAGTTTCAGGTCAAAATAAGTGACCCACAGAATTGACCCCAAATTATTGGTTTCATATGTTTCTTGAATACCAGTAATAACAAACGTGTCACAGCACTATGAGGGTCATCACTTTCCACGTCACTTGCCAATAAAACGATAATTCTCTTCGTTCTTCTTAATTTGAAAAATTCGGTCTCTGGTATCAATGTATCGAAATTTGTAATATGCTCCACACATGTACACATAGGATTAGAAAACCCTTGCCATATCGTTTATTATCATCCAAAGAAGCCGTGCACTTGGTATGTATATACCCTTTAAATTACACGTTGTATTTCTGACAGCGATCATAGGATACCATGAGAAATAAAGGCGTTCGGCAGATACTATCAGGCAAAAGTTGAAGAAAAAATTGTCATTTGTAACTTGTGCACGTCACTCCAAACATGTTACTTTACAAAACGATTTGTGTGTTTGTGGTCATACATACTCTAAATCGCACAATCTGCATCAATCATCTTCATAGCCTGTTTTCAACTATGTTGGGATAGGCACCCAGTATAACCGGATGCAGTTGAGTACGAGTGTTTTCCATACCGCCTACTTCACCTCCATAACCCAGTAGCTGGGTAACACAATACCCCTTGGCCAGTCAGTATCAGACTTTCTGGCTTCTGAATACCCAAAACGATGGTCAAAGATGTAGAATTGACAGCCGGGCCTTTTTTTTTTAACGTGGTAAAATGATCAAATAAGTCCTCCCACCCCGGGCAGGGCCGGAGGGACTGTCAGACTTGTACTGACTAAAATCCACGGTGTTCCTTCAATAGCCCTTTACGTTCCGGGGTCACGGTAATGGTAACACAACGCGCCGTGGACCCGGGCATGGTCCATGGTCGGACAGCGAGTTGCCCTTTACTCGCTGTCCGCATGCCCGCGCCTACGGTGGCGGGAGATCGTCGGCCGACGTCCGACGCCGTGGGTGTCTACCACTGCGGCTGGGCTGGAGGGAGGACGCCATCCTCTCCCTCACGCGGCCCGCCTCCTCCTTCGATAGCATGACTGCTTCGCAGAAGGAGGCAACCGCTTCCCAAAAACAGCTTTTTTTTCTGCGTGGGAAAATCATAAAATGACTCCTCCCGCTGTGGGTGGAGCAGAAGGGAGTGTCAGACTTCTATTGACTAAATACCCACCCTGTTTCTTCAGCTGCCCTTGCGTTGGGGGCTGCGGTATCTCGTTAGAGCGTTCCCGCAACACCGACAGGCAGAGCCCAACAGCTTAGCGTGTTGTTCGAGCCACGAAGGAATCTTGATATGTTAACACGTTCGCTGACAGTGAGCACTTACCCTGACACCACATTACGACAGCAGAATTTTCCATGACGTACTCTTAAAAATAAGTGGCCCGTCCCTCGACGTACTGTCATAACGCACTATTTTAATTTCCCGCCTAACGACGTACTGTCAGCGAACGTGTTAAGATGGACAACCATCCATTGACCGATCTCGATAAGCGTTGCTTAACCTTCAAGATCGACCCATCCGTCTGTTATTATTCAGCCACGAACTCTTAATTAAATTAGTCCGAATTCATGTATTTTAAAGACATCAACAAACGTTTTTTTGTAGTTAAGATAAAACCGTTATAAATATCATCAATTTGATGCATTAGAAACTAGGACTAAAATAAAAATAATTATTTTATTTCTCATACGCACTATATGGACACTTACTTATAAAATATTAGAAAATAGTGCACGGTTCGAATTAGTCGTTTTTTATAGAGTGGAACCGGCAAAAAACTCCACGGTTATATGTTCAGAAGCTTCATCGTCTGTTTGTTACCATTATGTTTTAATGGCAGAATGGATATGGATATAAATTTGCAAAAAAACTTTGCAAACGGATTGACTATGTCCTGAATTAGTACATTACAGATATATTCAATCCCAAAAGTATTATTCTTCAGGATAATCTCCGACATTCTCACGTAAGTACCCATTAGTAAAAGCTACTATAACAGTAAAAATATTGTACACAATTTATGGTTTAGGCAATTATAAATATAAGCTCAATTCAGTGATTATATGGTTTACAAGCTTTCAGTACTAGGACACCCAAATCAAGTTAGTCACAAAAACACAAAACAATTCCCCGATTATTTCATTCTAATACTACTCCTTCACCCACGGGAATAACCTACCTACCGATTTTTCAGCAAACACATCACGCTAAAATCGGCCTTAAATAAATAATATAAAAGGAAAATTTAACTAAATTTGCTTGAGTTATTTCTACAAAGTGGCGATTTGACCCCCTGTCATAGCTGATAGAGGTTACTTTGGAATTATTAATTACTTTAATGGAGCTTCATTATAATGTTTGTAATGACCAGAGGGTTTCTACTGGGATTACATGATCGTTGAAACTTTATGTGAAGCTTCAGGTTAATTAATATACGTTTAATTGGTCATGAACATATTTTTTAAATTATGGTTTTGGCCTTGACAGGCAGCCTTCTATACAACGTGTAATTTAAGGGGTATATATGTCGCAGGTTTCTAAGGTAACTAGTTCAGGTTTTTGATAAAAAATCTGGATTGTTACAGGTTTATGATGAAATTGAGTTTAAAATGTGTCATCTTCCGGTTTTTCATCAAAAACCTAGGCTTTTGATCAAAAACCTAATTTTATGAAAAACCTGCGACATATACATACCGAGTGCACGGCTTCTTTGGATGATAACAAACGATATAGCAAGGGTTTTGTAATGCTATGTCTACATGAGTGGAGCTTATTAGAAATTTCAATACATTGATACCAGAGACCGAATTTTTAAGAAAATTAAATTTAAATTAAGAAGAACGAAGAGAATTATCGTTTTATTGGCAAGTGACGTGGAAAGTGATGACCCTCATAGTGCTGTAATACGTTTGTTATTACTGGTATTTAAGAAACATATGAAACCGATAATTTGGTCTCAATTCTTTGAGTCACTTATTTTTAGCTGAAACTGTGCATAGAGACTCCATACCAGATGTTGTCTTCAGCCCTTTTGGATAGATATGGGGTTTCCGTTACACGTCGTATACAATAAATGTCGGAAACAATTTAAATGCTTACCAAAATGCGTAACTGCTCATCAATTTTACGGGAACAATAACATTAATACTAAACTGCCTCAGGGGCAGTTCGGCAAACGTGACTGCTGAGCATGGTCTCGGGTTCGATTCCCGAGAGAGATGTCTCAGTAGTAGCACGGGATTTGGTAGTTGACGGTGTGATACCTCCCTAAATTTTATTTTCTTTCTTTCTTTCTTTTCTTTCTTTCTTTCTTTCTACCTCGGAAAGCACGATAAGCCGTTTGTCCTGACAGTCATTTGAATATCTTTGACATTCGTTAAGTATTCAAGTATTTATTTGCAATCCATAATGTACACATACAGGTAGAATCAAATTATAAGAAACAATTATGGACCCTGTCGGGCACAGCAAAATTTAAAATAGGTAGGAGAGAGGAAGAGCGCTTTGTTTGATTTTCCACAATGGGAAATATTTATTTAATTTTTGATAATGTTGTGTCTGTGCTATATATTGTATTTATAAATTATTATATGTAGTTATTATTATCATTCATTAATTTTTATTTATCTTTATTGTAACATCAAATTTTGGTTTAATTATACATTAATGTAAATATTTCATGTTTTACAATATTTAAATATTTTTAAATTTTTATTTATTGTTTTCATATATTCATATATATAATAATATATTATATGTAATGGATTCATACAAATTCGTTATTTTAAGTCATTTATTTCCCTTATTTATTAATTAAGTTTGATAATTAAAAATTGTTTCAGCTTCTTTAAAAATATATTGATTTTTTCTATTTGTTTCAAGTTTTCTGGTAATTTGTTATAGATTTTGATTGACATTGAATATGCACTAGAAGAGAGCATTTTAAGATAAGACCGAGGCAAATTTTATCCATTTTTATGACGTAACGAATGGTTTGTTTGTATATCCTCTCGTGTTTCAGGAATCAGGATATTTACGGACTAATTTGCACAATTCCAAAATATATACAGGGTTAAAAGTTAAGTCGACCTAGATCCTTTAAGAGGTTTTAGTTTTCATCATTCCTAGCTGATTTGACTATGAAACACCCCACCCCAAACCTAACCCATATTGAGATATTGGATTTTGATTCTTTTTTAAATAAAATGAAGATTTGTAAGTGTGTATAATTGTCCTTTTTTTCGGATTTCGTGCCTCTAATTTATAATGTTTTTTGCTATTTTTGTGTAGTAGATTAGTTTGTTTATTACTCTCAACACAAAAAACAGGTAACTGAACCAACTGGGTAGTAGTCGACGATTGATAGTTTTAAAATAAACAATTTGTATAAACATTTTTTTCTTTTAAGAATATTTCAAAAAAGTCTATGACAGTTATACTGCAGATGTACTAAATAAAATTTATGTTTCTTTAGCTATCCCACAAGGTATAACAAGCTAGTGTATTATCACAGTTCTTAGAAAAAAAAAATCATAATAGTTTGTGGCACCCGTAGTTGATTCAACTAGAGTCAACTCGAGAAGAGTCTTGTCGAGTCCACGACGAGTTGCAGGTTACATTCTAAAAGGATGACAAGAGCTAAGGGAAAGAGCAAAGTGAGCTAACGAAGAAACAAAATAGGAGCCCTCCGTCAACGCAAAGAAAAACAATTTTGTGACCATTTATCCATGGATTATTCCATTATCCATTTCTGTTAGGCGTTCAAATACAAGGCATAATTTATATTTTTGTTTTCATTCCGGGACTGACGACGTAAAGTTTTTTTTTATTACATTTTCACAAAAGTTTTTGTATTTTTCGATGATAAAACTTATTTTAAATTGAGTACAAATTGAGTTTCAAGAAGCTTGTTCAGAGTGTGAATCTTACTTTTCTAATCGGCTAGAGATATAATAAAACCAAATTAAATCTAGATGTCTTGATTACGGCCGAAATACGTTCACTGCTAGACAAAAGCCGGATTTATTCCACACTTCAGGGGGCTTAATATGAGTCTGCAAAACTATTATCATTCTCGAAAACTATCGCTTTGTCTCTTTAGTTAGTAGAAACAAACCGATAGTTTTCGAAAACAAAACAAGTGCGAGTCTGATCTATAAAAAACGGAAAACATATTACGTTTGTTGTATAAGAGCCCTAAAATTATTTTTTTTATTCTGTTTTTAGTATTTGTTGTTATAGCGACAACAGAATCATTTGTAAAAATTTCAACTGTCTAGCTATCACGGTTCATGAGATACCGCCTGGTGCCTGGTGCCTGAGCCTGGCGACAGACAGACAGACAGCGTCCTTAGTAATAGGGTCCCGTGTTTTTAGCCTTTGGGTATGGAACCCTAAAAAGTATTTCAAACTCATACGAAGCCCACTGGTAAATATTAAAAATCTTTAAAATAGTATCGCAATAAAATGATTTCAATAGAAGAATCGGCGCAGTGAAATATTTAATCCAACACAATACGAAGGCTGATGTGCGCGAGTGTACATACAAGATAGGCGGTGTTCACGTTGACGAGATGCAACGGAACTGTACTCCGATGAAGCGAGGAGTTATGAGAGAACTAAGGGAAACGTCTGGCGGGTAGAACTGTAGAATAATATTAATTTATCTTAGCTTGTGAGCGAGATGAGCTTTTGGATAAATAATAACAGTCGTGCGGGTTGATCTTCTTGCTTTCTATGTTATTAATTATAATGTTCTAACGAGATATTGCGGCCCCGGAACCTAAGGGCAGCTGAAGAAACAGGGTGGGTTTTTAGTCAGTAGAAGTCTGACACTCCCTTTCTCCACCCAGAGCGAGAGAAGTCATTCGGTGATTTTCCCAACCAGTAAAAAAAAAATTAAGAAGTGCTTGCTGAGTTTGCTCCTTTGACAGGTAACATTCCATAAAAAAAAATATACTGAACCAAAAGGTAATTTCCTTTTTAGGGTTCCGTAGCCGAATAGCAAAAAAAGGAACCCTTATAGTTTCAACATGTCTGTCCGTCTGTCTGTCTGTCTGTCTGTCCGTCCGTCCGTATGTCACAGCCATTTTATTCCGAAACTATTAGGACTATACATGTAAAACTTGGTAGGTAGACGTATTCTGTGAACCGCTCCCCATACATGGAACTGAAACTGAAAATATTTTCTTTCATGAAACCTATACGTGTGTGGTATCTATAGATAGGTCTTTAAAAATGACATTAAGGTTTCTAAAACGACTTTATCATAAAGTTAATCGTTTAAAAGATATAAGCTTCCAAAGTGGTAAAATGTGTGTCCCCCCTCTAACTTCTATAATAATGAAGTGAAAAATCTAAAAAAAAACCATATGTTGTAGATATTAATGTAAACTTTCAATCAAAATTAGTTTGAACGAGATCGAGTCAGCAGTTTTTGAGATACAGTATATTTTCTAAAACCGCAAATATAACTTTGTAATTCATACAAATACTATGAAAAACAAAGTTATTTGGCGTAGTTGTAAAAATTGTAAATAAGCAAGTTTTAAAAAATTTGTAAGATTTTTTGTTTCTTTTTTTCAAATATATTAAGTACCTATATTATATTTATTATAGTTACTACGGAACCCTTCATGGGCGGGTCCGACTCGCACTTGGCCAATTTTTTATTGTTGATATGGCTTGCGTTTGACTACTCTCTCACCTGATGGCAAGCGATGACGTGTTAGAAGATAAAGAACGCTTGCCTAGAAATACCCTAGGATTGGGCCGGCGACATAAAGAACGAAAGAATTAGAATCGAAATAAAGAATTTCCTAATAACAAAAGAATGACGCGCCTCATGTTTATCTTTTATTTTTCAGACCCTTTTGCTGACTGTATCTACTAAATCTACTACTTACATATAAATTGACTAGTACCAGACGAAAACCGGGTTTACCAAAATGGTAAGGCTTGATTAAGTAAGTTTTTAAACTATCAAGCCAGGCGTACTAAACTATTTCTGCAGTTTACAGTTAAAACTTCTGTTTAGTATTCCCTATTCAGTCAAAAGATGAAACGCTCCGATAACCTCTCCATTCACAATATGTCGTCATTCAGTCAGACTGACAGGCACATTGTAATTGTACCAATGACTCCTGTGATTGGCCTCAGGTGATCAATTAATGCCAGTCACACGTTCAGGCGAAAGTTAATTATAATATGACTAATGTAACTGTCCGCTTGTTTACGTGCTTAGACTAAAAGAGTAGGGATTGAGGTACCAAACATTTCCAGGATTTAAAAAAAACTACATTTTACTAACGACCGGCCCGGCTTCGCACATTATAATTCTGCTAATACACACAAAATCTTAATAAATTATACACTAAAACCCTATTCATGAATTATTCTATCCATTGGTAATAGCCGCCTGAACATCTTTTCAGTAGTTTTTGAGTTAATTGCGAACATACAGACAGATGCGGGTGACTGTTATATAACTTGTAAGAATAAATGATACTCTAATTTTCTATATTATCTAATATTATAAAGAAGTAGTGTTTGTGAGTGAATTTGTAGGCAAAATTTTTGCAAATAAGAACTTTTTACAAGAGCGAAACAGCGGATATAAGCTAGTTTTAAAAATAAAACTCTGAAAGTCAATATCTATTATAACTACAATATATGCATACAATACTTTTAGTAAAATTATTTTCCCTGGTATACTTAATACCAGAAATTGCTCAATTTCTAGGAAGGCCCAGTTTTGCAAAGCAACATAAAATGTGATATGTTTGATCAATGTTACTGAAAGTTTATTACGTGGTTGAAACTGGGGATATTGTGATAGCGTTGTTATTAATTCTGGGAATAAAAAAGCACTCATTGCCTGACATCAAATCATGTTCGATGCACCAATTTTCGATTCAGATATGGCGCCCAAAAGCGTTCGATTCACAGAAAGATTGTGACGTACACCGATTTATATTTAACACGTGAACCAATCTGCGAGAGCATTCAACAGCAAACAATGTTATCGACACGTCATTGTACACTTGTACAGTCATATCCAACAACTTACGGTCGTTTTCGCACAGTGGCAATACTTTTGACAACCACAAGGCTATCAAAAGTCCTGATAAGAGAAAGTTCGCATTAGTAACCGTCAATATTTCGTAAAACCACATGAGAACACATTAAAATGTCTACAAAAACAAAACGGTGGTACGGTATAGTACAATAACAAAACGGTGGAATATTTAAGGGTGATGCTTAGTTTTCTTTTACATTTTTCCTTTACTGTTTCTATACAATCTATACATTATGCTCCACGATATTTTCATTCCGCTTCCGACGCTCGCCCGCGACGGTCGTTCCGCTCCGCGCTCTCGATCGTTCCGTGCCTGAGTCATCGCTACGCTTCGTCACGCCCGCCGTGACGTCACTCGTAGTCGCCGACTACGACGCCTGGTCCGGATCCGCCTTTTTCGAGGCGGTGAAGGATATCCTGTTTCTATAACAGAGTTTCGTCAAAAACAATTTGGTTTGGCCCCTTCAGGGTAAAACCACAGTTTCGTGGTCCTTGGTTGGAAACCTCACGGTGTCAACAATACCAAGGGGGTGCTGACCCGACGCACCCGCTGATCCCCTTCAGGGTGAAGCAGTCAATTGGAGTCGAGTGCTAGGTTTTGGCCTTGGGGGATCTCCTAGTCAAACCTAGTTACTGAGTTTCCTTTTCAGCTACACACCTAGTGTCGGTTGGGTGTGTCTACCCCTTCGCACTAGACCCAATAGGGCCCGGTTCGCACAATAAGACTGGCGACCGGTTACAAGCTTAGGGCTCACCATTAGGTACTCACCTCCCAGTCTCTACCCGACTGGGAGGGTTACACATCCCCGGACCCATCCATCCGGGGAGTTAGGCCAGTTAGGCTTTAAATAGGCCCCCCGCGGGAGAGAAATCTCCAAAATTTCCCAATTCAATTTTTAATCCATTCGCCAATCATGGCAAACTCCAATATTTTGGAGATACTGTTAGAAATCCTTAGGGAAAACCCTGCTATTTCCGCCAAATATGGCGGAAAAATCCAGCGTGAAATCGCTAATTGTCCTCCGGCTACCGAAGCCAACGTCGCTGATTTTAGTGACGCGCTTGACAGCCCATTATCTCCCCCGCTTGCTGACCAAGGCATTCCGGTTGGTCAATTCACGGAAGTGTTTATCAACTCCGATCCCATTGTTCATCGAACAACGAACGACTTCCAGGTAGATAGCCCTCTATCGCTCTCGCCCGCCGACAATGTCGTGCCGACCGCCCAATTCCCGAAATCATCCATTGTTTCCGGCCCACCTACTAATCCCATTGTTCATAGAACAATGGACGCCGCGCAGGTGTGCGCTACAGTTGAATTCCGTGAAATGGACACCACCGAACCTGTGTCCAATAACAACTCCGACAATGATTTGTCATCATGCCCCTCGTCCTCGGAAGACGACTTTCAAGTCGTCACCGGTGGCAAGAGGAAGAAAGGGAAAACCTCCCAGGCCAGCAAGGCCAAAAAGACCACCGCGTCGCCCCCGTCCCCAACTCAAACACCCGTACGACCCGCTAGCCCCGTCCCAACTACTTCTGCTCGCGCGCAGAATAGTCGTCCCTCCAGCCCGATAGCCCAAACTTCCTCAGCCCAAAGGAAGCAACGCCCTCCGCCCCCCTTTTACATCCAGGACAAGGGTAAATGGACTGATGTGTCCAAGATGTGTGTTGATCGAAAGATCAACTACACAAACGCCCGTGCCTGCCAAAATGGCATTAAAGTCACCGTCCCTACGTCGAACGACTATAGGGAACTATATCGCGCCCTCCGTGAAAGGAATATTTCCTTTCACACTTTCTCCTTCCCCGAGGACACGCCCACTCGTGTTATTATCAAACGTGTCCCTAAAGAAATCCTAGTACAGGATATTAAAGACGACCTTGCCGATCAAGGTATACCAGTGATCGCCGTCCATCGCTTACATAAAGCGAGAGGCGGTGAATTGTACGACATGGTTCTTGTCATTTGTGAACCAACCGAAGGTCATCACCCGATTTTCAAGATTAAGTCCATTTGCTCCCTATCCGGTATCTCAATTGAAAAGCCCTACAAAACCGCAACAGTGGGACAATGCCACCGTTGCCAACTTTATGGCCATGCGCAGAGCAACTGCTATGCGACTCCCAGATGCGTCAAGTGTCTGGGCGAGCACAGCACTGCGGACTGCCCTCGGCCCAAAGACCGAACCCTCTGTTCGGAACCACCCAGCTGCGTTCTCTGCGGCCAGACCGGTCACCCGGCAAACTACCGCGGCTGTCCCAAAGCCCCCAAACTCGCTCCTAAATTAACGAAGCGCGCCAACACCCGCCAACAAAGAGAGGCACCTTCCTCTCAAATTCCCCAACGTCTCGCTCCTCAGAGACCTTCCCCGTGGAACAGGCTAAACCACGAAAAAGCCTTTCCCTCCTTGGCCCCTGCCAAATCTTTTCAGGCACTGATGGATATACCCATCGCAGCGCCGATCCTGCCTATAGCCGTGGCTCTAGAGGCCACAGCCAGTCCCCAACCCGAGCCTCAAATCACTGCTGCTCCTGCAGCCAAACAACCGCCCAATCCCTCACCCGTCGCGCACGGCGAGTCTTGCGGCCAGACTCTACTGCGCCACTATAGAATATTTATGATCCGCCAAGCCAGGTCCCTCCGCGATGCCCTTCTGGCTGCCGAGCAGCAGACTAACGGCAAAATTACGACGGCAATGTACAGCCAAATATTCAGCACACACAGTGATGTCGTGCTAGGCCTCGACCAGATGGATGCGATGGACTGATCCAATGGATTCCCAACGCACAAACCACACTAGGCCTCGATCCCTCAAATTAGGTTTTTTCAACGCCAATGGCATTTTCAACCAACGCGCCGAAATAACTAAATTCCTCCGCGACCACCAATTAGACGTCCTCCTTATACAGGAGACCCTTTTGAAACCCCACCGCGCTGACCCCAAAATTGCGAATTACCGTCTAGTTCGCAATGACAGAACACGCTGCCACGGCGGCAGTACTCTTATTTATTATAGGAAGGAGTTATACTGCATCCCTCTGACCCCACCCGCACCTCTCTCTCACCTAGAGTACTCTGCCTGTCGACTAGGCATGACCGGTCATCCTCCGATAACCATCATCTCTGCCTACCATCCCCCACCATCGGTCGCGTCTCTTACTTCAGACGATCCTATCGCGCTCACCAGCGATCTCACGACTCTCTTTGGCCTGAGTGACTCCGTCTTACTAGCGGGCGATCTCAACGCCAAACACCCCGCTTGGAACAGCAACACGACAAATGCCAGAGGCAGAATCGTGTATAACCTAGGCGCGACCCTAAACTATGACGTCATCGCTCCGATGACTCCCACCCACTACCCACACGACCACAACCATAGGCCCGATGTCCTCGATGTGGCGCTCCTAAAGAATGTAAACCTCCATTTACACTCCATAGAAGCGCTTCACGAACTCAACTCGGATCACCGTCCCGTTATCCTACACCAAGGTTCCCGCTCGGGTAACCATGATCCTACCCAACCTCCTCCGACCCAATTGATCACCGACTGGAGGAAAGTAAGTGAAAAACTGAAATCCACCACGTCGCCTCACTTGGACACCATTCCTGACCATATAGTCTCAGTCGCTGACACGACGGCGGCGATCGACTCGCTTACAGATCACGTACAATCCGTCCTGAACGATTGTTCAAGGGAAGTTCCAGTAGCGGTAGACCACCGCTGGAAACTCCCGGACGATGTACGGAATCTGATAACCGAGAAGAACGCAGCCATCCGTGCGTACAGCGCTTTTCCCTGCGCCGCAAACAAAGCTCACATGCGCAACTTACAGCGTGCTGTAAGGAAACGCATTGCCGAGCAGCGTAATGCGAGCTGGGACAAGATGCTGAGCGAACTTGAGCCCACCCATCTTGCCTTCTGGCAGCTTCAGAGGAAGTTACGATCCACTGAAGAGGCCACAATGCCTCCTCTCATTCGTCCCGATAAGAGTGTCGCCTTCGATAACTCTGAAAAAGCAGAATGCCTAGCCGACAGCCTAGAGTCCCAGTGTTCTCCCAGCTCTCAACCAGTAGACCAAGCCCACCTCGATATGGTGAACGCCGAAGTCGAACGTAGAACTTCCCTTCCGCCCGTCGAAGATCATGATAATCCATTGGCCCCCATCACTCCTGATGAGATCCAGGATATCATTAAAAGTCTCCAACCGCGAAAAGCCCCTGGCTCCGACGGCATCACCAATAGGGTTTTCAAACTTTTCCCCGCCCAGCTTATAGTGCTAATGACTGCCATCTTCAATGGCGCATTGAGCAATAATATGTTCCCCGCAACCTGGAAACAGGCCACCGTCATAGGTATTCCCAAACCAGGCAAGCCCAAGTCTGACCCGTCTAGCTACCGTCCCATTAGCTTACTCAACGTCCTCGGTAAAATCTATGAAAGGCTTATATATAAGCGGCTCAAAGATTTTGCCGAAGCAAAGAGTCTTATACCCAATGAGCAGTTTGGATTTAGAACCGAACACTCATGTATCCAACAAGTCCACCGCATCATAGAACACGTCAGCGCCGGCTTCCAACGGGGCGCAATAACGGGAGCCTTATTCTTCGACATAGCGAAAGCGTTCGACAAAGTCTGGCACAATGGCTTAATCTATAAGCTATACCAACTCGGCGTGCCTGACCGTCTCGTGCTCATCCTACGGGACTTTTTATCGAATCGCACCTTTCGTTACCGAATTGAGGGGGAGCTTTCCTCCCCCCATCCCATTCGCGCAGGAGTTCCTCAAGGCTCCGTACTATCCCCCCTCGTTTTCACGCTATTCACTAGCGATATCCCCAAGCATAAAAATACTCAGCTAGCCCTATTTGCCGACGATACGGCTATCTATTATACCGGTCTTAAACCCGATGCCATCGCTCGCACTCTCCAAACTTCCGCAAACACTCTGGCCAAGTGGTTCCGGAAATGGATAATCGAAGTCAATCCAGACAAAAGCCAGGCAGTCCTCTTTTCTAAGCCGCGGATAAACCCACCCTCCCCCCGTCCGATTACCATGTACGGCAAGCCGATCCCTTGGGAAAAGCAAGCCAAATACTTAGGCGTGGTCCTCGATAGACACCTCTCCTTCGCTGAGCACATAAAGCAGGCACGTTCGCGCGCCGCTTTCGCTCTAGGTAGGCTCCACTTCATTCTTAGCTCTCGCAGCAAGTTATCACTCAGGTGCAAGCTGCGTATTTTCACCGCGGTCATCCGTCCCATCATGACCTACGCCTGCGTTGTTTTCGCACACGCAAAGCCCTACCTCCTCCATAAGATGCAGACCCTCCAAAACCGATTCCTCCGTAGAGTCACGGGAGCCCCCTTTTATGTTCGAAATGAGCTTCTTCACGTAGACCTCAAGATGCCCACCATCCAGCAGTTCATGAAACGCGTCTCCAAGCGTTTCTTTGAAACTTCAATCCAACATAGGAATCCCCTTATCGTATCGGCCGCCCAATACGAACCCTCGCGTATCTCTAAGATTCGCCGACCAAGGCATACCCTAGTCACTCCCGATGACGCAATCACCCTGCTCCAAGAGAGCCGTAGGGAAACAAGTACAGTGGCACACAAACACAAAAACCGACCGTCCTTCCGTCCTCGCCGCCGAGGCCCGCCGCGACGTCCCCGTAATAGTCCACCCCGACCCTTGCCAGAGCCAGCCCGCGACGCTGAGCCAGTAGCTTTAAATTCCCTTATTAATAATAATAATGATATGATCCAGCCTGTCCCTAGCTGCCCTCCCCTGCGACGCCCTAAGCCGTGGTCCGTACCCCACAGGGGGTGCCCTTAGCGTGTAGTCGCCTAGTTTGTAAGTTTTTTAATAAGTCCTGGCTGGAGGCTTTAATTAATTTATTAATTAAGGCAACCACAGGCAAGCCCGGTTAAGCAGCCGACAACTTCAGAGGTTGACCTGCGAGATGCCACACAAAAAAAAAAAAAAAATCCACGATATTTTGTTGTTCAGGATTTTGGCATATAAGAAGGGAATTAATCGTTAGTTTTGTATTGCCTACCACTGTATCGATATCTTTGCATCATGTTGAGATAAGAGCCTTTTAAATCTCGAACATTTCTTTGTTTTACTTTTTTGATTATAGTTTTGTATCTTATGTGCGTCACATATACCTTTATAACCGACTTCAAAAAAAGGAGGAGGTTCTCAGTTCGTCTTGAACATTTTTTTTTAATGTACTTTACCTCATATCTCGGAGACGGCTGGACCGATTTGGAAAATTCTTTTTTAGTTTGAAAGGGTATACTTTCTAGTTGGTTCCATTGTCATCACATTAGGATCTGATGATGGAATCATGGAGAAATCGAGAGAACGCTTCAAATATTATAGGTACACTTATAACCGATTTTTTTTAAGTTATTTTTGGCTTTGTAGTATTTTGATATGGAAGTCGGTTTTATTTTTTGCAAAAAAACTTTTTTAAACTTTAATTCTATTTTATTGTATTATATAGAAAGTCTCCAGAAATACCACTAACAATGCACTTCTGAATCGATCTTTATCATACAGTTCAAATACTGTTTCGGCCATTCCCACTTTCCCACAAAAAGCTTTTTCGATATCAAGTCTATTTCCATCATCTATGCACTAGAAATGCAGGGCTATATCGACGTAAAAATCATGCTTTTCTATATAAATAAAACTGTGTTTTCAATTGCCATTATAGCAATTGTGAGAAAACACAGTCTATTTCGGATGTTCACTTCATAGACAAACAGACTAGCACACTTAATATTTATAGAGTAACGCATATGTTCATTTAAAAATAACGTGGTAGACAGAGAGTTTTAGATCTGACAAATTACTGTTATTTATATAAATACGTAGTTACTTCAACGACTTAGCCATTTAGATTAGATTTATTTATTTGCATCAAAAAGATATACAATATTACTTAAAATTAGTACATATAAAAAAGTATGAGTAAAATATAGGATCATCTGCATTATAACATGCGAGTGTATAAAAATGTACAATAAAGTAGGATTATTCTGATTTTGTCATTTTCAGAAGTAAGTACAAATCACTATTCACTTTCCTAATTATGATAATATTGCGAATAAGTTATTATAATATTAACTTATTCGCAATATTATCATTATTTTAGTTTAATAATAATTAGGTATTATCATTTGTGTATTGCATTAATTTTTTTGTAAATAAATTAATAACTAGCTAAGCAATTCACTTTAAAACAGAAAAAAAGATTTAAAATCACGTCGTCGAATAATGTAAAACATGTAATAAAATTCCATTCCAAAACAATTCCTTGATCTTCTTATTTAATTTAAAAAAATATATTAATAATAAAGAATAAAAATATAAAATAAAATAAAATTGGTGTGAACTAGTAGTATTATCTGTAATATTAGATACTAATGACCGCAGAGAAGTATGGCAGAGCAAGGAGCTTCACGGGCGCTATTACCGGTCCCTTCATGGGACGGACGTAGACACATTAGCGTCCGTAGCCTGGCTACGTTTTGGTGACCTCTTCGGGGAAACCGAAGGTTTTGTCTGTGCGATTATGGACGAAGTTATGATGACGAATTACTATCGGATATATATTGTGAAGGATGGTACGGTAGACATATGTCGGGCATGTCACAAACCGGGAGAATCCATTCGACACATTATCTCCGGTTGTTCTCGTCTGGCTAACGGAGACTATTTGCATAGACACAACCTCGTAGCCAGGATTATTCACCAGCAACTTGCTCTTAAATACAATCTTGTGAAATCAGAAGTACCATACTATAGGTATGTGCCCGACCCAGTTCTCGAAAATGGCAATATTACACTGTACTGGGATCGGTCTATCATCACTGACAGGACTATTGTTGCCAATAAGCCTGACATAGTGGTCATAGACCGATTAGAGCGTCGCACAATGATTGTTGATATTGTAGTCCCCCATGACAAGAACCTCGTGGAAGCTGAGATAGATAAAAAAAAATAAGTATCTTGACCTGGCGCGCGAGGTTGTCGACTTATGGGATGTGGAGATAGTAATCATTGTGCCGATAGTCGTCACAGCCAATGGTATAATAGCCAAGAGCCTTGACCAACATCTAAGGAGGCTCTCGTTGGGCAGCTGGATCAAGGGCTTGGTCCAGATAGCAGTACTCCTGGAAACGGCGCGTATTGTGAGGAGGTTCCTCTCTATGGAGCCCTGACCACCGGTAGCTTGGACCCTGTTCCCGATACCAGTGGGCTACTATTTTTTACATTTTTAAATGTTTTATTTTTTATATTAATATTTAAAAATGTAATTTATATGTACATAGATTAAATAAATGGAATAATAATAATATAAATTGCTTTAGTAGGCACATATCTCCATATAATAATAATAATAATATTTTTTTATACCCAGTTTACAATTTTTCAACTTATAACTAGGTCATCATGTAATAATGCATCACATTAAACTGTAAATTTTTACACAAAAGTCAAACCTCTGACTCCAAAGCTAAGATTAAACTTGTGTTATGGAAGTCAAGGGTTGTCTCAGTCATTACGTCGAGTATATTATTTACATATAATTAAATAATAAAATTCAAAGATCACTCGTTGCAGATGTACATAATTATAGTTATTTATAACACCAGTAATAAAATTTTTAAGAAAGAGAGAAAGTGTAATTACAAAAGTTAGGTATGTATATCATGAAACTTCACTGTGTATGTGTAATGTGTATAAAATGTTTTTGTTGGTATGTGTGTGTTTTATATGATGAATGTATGTTTGTAAGTGTGAGAAGGTGAGTGTATTATGAGTGTAAAAGTAAGTTTTCTACATCCTCAAGTAAGCGTTGTTTAATTTTCAAGAACGACCCGTGCAGCTGTTATTTTAGCCACGAGCTCTCCATACGTACTGAACAGCAAAAGTTATTTATAAGATGACGTCATACCAGCGTCAGTGGAGTATTTCAGATTCGCCATACGAAATATGGATGTCGTCACTGCAGCAGGTCGATGAAATGATTCGCTTTGTTTATACTGTTATTATGGCAACACTGCTGGTTTGTTACGTCACAGTGCAAAGAATGTGATGTTGCAAGGAAGTGTATATGTAGGTATGTGTGCGTTTCTATGCAATGAAGATAAATGATAAACAATATTTTGAACTATTCCTGTTACTCATGTTATGTGAATACAATATATCAGCATATTTTGAGAATGATAAATAGGATTATTTGTAATAAATGAAATGTATTTTGCTAATTGGTTTAAATAATATTTTTATAGATTTTTGTCTTTAATTTAAACTGGATAAGGCAAGTGTTTCCTAGCTATAAGACCGTCCATTGTAACACCCTTTGTAATTTTTAAAGTCCTTATTTAATTCTGTTATGGTGTACAATAAAGAGTATATATATATCTATCTATCATGAGAAGAACAACCGTAATAAACTCAGAGATCAAAGTATCTTTGTCAGTAATTCAGTCCTATCCTTCACATCTATTACAAATCCATTGATGTTTTTTAATGAATCTACTGAAACGGTTGAACGCTTTCATTGAATTTTAAAGATAATAAGACCATGTCTCATCATGGTATTGTATCTGCTTAACTCTAATAAGTTTTTATTCTATCAGTGAATTAACAATAGATTAATTATTTGTAACATCTATATTCTATAGTATATTAAACACTCAGAAAAAAACAACATCTACCACATTTATTCTGTAAATAAATAAATGATGAAATACAATACATTTTCGAATCTAGACTACTAGATAGAATGTGAATACTAGAAAAGAAAGAAGTAACTCAATCTCATTCAGTATGAATGGAATCTGGAATATATTGTGCCCCTAACTCGATCAAATCCTTACATTTACTTAAAACATTCACTGCGAAACATTTTTCTCGGTACATATTCAGCATCTCAGAAATCTTTTCTTAAAAACCCTATCAAGTGCGAGTCGCACTTGCTTGCTGATTCCGAATGAATCATATTTTTTTAAATTCTTACTAATATTATAAATGCGAAAGTAACTCTGCCTGTCTGTGTGTTACGCAATCACGCCAAAACTACTGAACCGTTTTCAATGAAATTTGGTACGGACATAGTCTATAGCCTGAGAAAGGACATAGGCTGCTTTTTAATGCGAAAAAAGGGCTGTAAGGGATTGAAATAGGGGATGAAAGTTTGTATGGAAATTACGTCATTTTTAATGCTAGAAGCTTGAAACTTATTTTTTAGACTTTTGATTAGATATTAATAAATACGACATTCAAATTATGTATGAGTTTTATTTTCAAAATAATTAGCATAAAAAATAAAAAATGCTGCCGAAAGTCACTATTTCGCGCGGACGAAGTCGTGGGCACAGCTAGTAAGTTATATTTAAACATGTTAGAGCAGTGGAAGCTTAGTGGTTACAGGACCAACTTGCGAGTTGAAGGTCTCAGTTTCGAATCCAGTTAGGCACATTACTTTGTATAATTTATATCTGTCTGTCATCAGTTCATCACTCACAAAAGATGTTAGTCTTAGGAACAAAAAATCAAAGACATGTGACATCCACCAACCAACCTACACTTGATAGGGAACCCATTCCCTATCAACAAGTGAAATAAAATAATTTTGACTTTGAATTATTATAATAAGCCATACACTGCTACTTATATTATTTTGGTATTCCTTATAAGTTAGACAAAGAACTTCAAAAAAAACAACGTTTTCTAATAACAAAATAAGTTCTTAACTACTAACCATTACAAACCACACATCATAACCATCACCAACCAACATTAGGGCTCTCAAACTAAAACATACATTAATCATAATACCGGTTTATCAAAATAAAACTATTGTTGTAACGGTTGAAAATAGAGATGATTACTGATCTGTTTCGTTTTCTCAACCGACTTTGATTCCTCTCAGCTTCGTATGTCTTCAAATATTCCGAACACAAAATAACACTTCTTTAACTTTGTTTGATCTTTAGCAGTATATTTCCAACATTGTTTCGGCAATTGAATTGGAATTCGATATTTTGTCTGTGAATCGACAGCTACCGGCAGAAGTTTACTAATTTATTTTGATATAAGGACTCGTGAACATCGTTGTGCCTTCCTTATATTCCAGGTATATCACAAATATACCTGGAAGATGCTTCCACTACTATATGAAGAGATTTAGTGTGTCTATTATACAAACTTGTCCGATCCAGCTTATCCCTAGTTGTCCTTCCTCAGCAAACCCCTAAGCCGAAGTCCATACCCATAAGGGGTACCCTAAGCATATAGTCGCCTGGTTTGTAAGTTTAATATAAGACCTAGCTGAAGGCTCTCATAACTGTAACTAAGGCCAATTAAGCAGGCCGACAACCCATCGAAATGTATTGAGCAAAGATTTAGCATTGCTTGTCTTTGCCTATAATCTGTATCAACAGCCAAAAGCGTAACAAGTCTTTTAACACTTTTGGCTGTTCATACCAATACTCGATAGCCAAAATAAGCCAATCTATAAGCCTCGTAATCCAACAGTTCCAAAACAAAACATATAAGTAATGCATCCTCCAGCCGTGCGTCACAAATTGCCCAACTATTTTAAGACTAGTGTGACCCGGGTGAGATAACTCGGCTAAGTGCTCTGTACCCTCTTATCTTTATTTATCGCTGTGATAACGAATGATGAGACCGCTTATCATACACAATGTATTACAACTAATGCCCCCTACCTACCACCTGTGGAATGGAGGCACGGATTTTTGTAGAAAGGAATTTTATTTCGCGCAGTTTTTGCTCGACAATATATTAATATTCATTCATGTTCCTCGCTAACCCCTTTTTCAGTGGGAAAATCATCTTATGACTTCTCCCGCTTGGACGGAAGGGGTTCTCAACCTTCTACTGCCTAAAAACCTGTTCCTTCAACTATCTTTACATGCCTGCCGTATCTCGTTAAAACCCGCATCCCAGGCAGGTAATGACCCTGTCGGGCTCCGTCAATGCAGCTGACTGCCTGTATGAGGCGCGCGTGGGATCCTGGATCTATGTAATTGGAGGTCGTAGAGGAGACCTCCTCCCAACTGTGCGGCTGTAGACTTGGTAGTCTTGGCATAGGTTAACTTTCTGGTGAAAGTTAACAGTTTTGTCAACTCATCACCAACTGTTGAAGTCGGCTTTCAATCTAGTACTAGTATTTTATATAAAGGACTACCTATCTGGCCTTCGCAGCCCCTTGCTTGCTTGGCTTCAGATTTTCTGTATTCATTTATAAGAATACAACCCGTAACGACTTCCAAAGGTATAAAAAATAGCAAACCCATCCACGACTGAATTCGGCAAGTCTTGAAGTCTGACCCATGCAACTGTTAAGTATATAATCATGCTCCTCTAATAGTTTTAATAAGTAAAGATTAATTTAATTTCTATACAACGTTTAATGTAACGGAAACCCCATATCTATCCAAAAGGACTGAAGACAACATCTGGTATGGAGTCTCTATGCAAAGTTTCAGCTCAAAATAAGTGACTCACAGAATTGACCCCAAATTATTGGTTTCATATGTTTCTTGAATACCAGTAATAATAAACGTGTCACAGCACTATAAGGGTCATCACTTTCCACGTCACTTGCAAATAAAAGGATAAATCTCTTCGTTCTTCTTAATTTGAAAAATTCGGCCTCAGGTATCAAGGTATTGAAATTTCTAATATGCTCCACACATGTAGACATAGGATTAGAAAACCCTTGCCATATCGTTTGTTATCATCCAAAGAAGCCGTGCACTCGGTATGTATATACCCTTTAAATTACACGTTGTATAAAGATAATTATTTTCCAAGCATGTATTTTTATTGAGTTTTTTTTGTTTGTTTTTTTATTCCGCTTATTACTCTGAGGATTGGTAATCAGTTTAGGATTACATAAAATAGGTAGGGACAACAAAAGTGCGGGTTGTAGTAGATCAATATTTTACATCAGTTCTATTCACACTGAAAAATTAAAAGAACTTAAGAAAATAAGCTTGCTAAAATATGGCTTAAAAAGTTTTTGGGAATGTTTTAAAACTATTTAAACATTGTAATAGGGTGTAAAAGGGTCTTTCACCTGATAATATTTATTTAACAAAATGAAAGAGATTTTGATTCATAATTTTTCGTATAATATTAAATATTTTCTGACATAAATTCGTCTGCAATGTATTTTAAATACAAGTACATTCAATTTCGCAAGTACCTTTATAACTTTTTAGAACTTTAATTCAAAAGTTGGTTTAATAACATTTTAATAAGAAAAGGTTTGATTGCTAAAGTTTAATACGATATATTCATTGGTGTTATTTGAGTATTTATATAAAAATATTTAATCCTGAGAGGTAGGTATCAGCAATAACGTTTATTACAATTTACAATTACGAGCCGTCTAAGATGAAAACTTTTTTAATGTAATATTTTGCTTAAAATGTTCACGTTTGCCTACGGTCTCACATGATTGATCTAGCACCTGATATATGATGTGGTCAAGGTAGACCACAATTATTTCATGGTAACTATAACCACTTAAGGTAGGTTTTCTAAAACTCTCTATTAAGAAAGGACTTAGGCAGTGGTCCGACTGACGGCGATGAACGAGTAGCGACTACTTTCGCTGCTCGCCAACTTATTTTCAGACGCTAACTCTACAGCTAGCATCTGAAAACAAGTTTGCGAGCAGCGAGTATGTAGTTCCGATAGTTTTGTCGCCGGGCTATCACCTGCGGGCCTAGACAAAATCCATTTTCTGTAAGCGTTAACGCCAACGGAAAAATTAAATAGTATGAAGTTGACATTTGCTAACCACATGTCGCGTGATTGTCACGGGTTAGTAAATGTCAACTCCATACAATTTAATTTTTCCGTTGGCGTTAACGCTTACAGAAAATGGATTTTGTCTAGGCCCGCTGGTTGGCCTCTCAGCGTGAGCTCTGACCGCCAAGCGAATATCTCTGAGCAAGTATTATCTTTGAAAGCTCTTGTCGCTCAGCGAAAAACTACTGCAGTGTAAACAGTCAGCGATCGACTACTAATATATGCATAATTATCTTCTATTTACACAGAAAATATATCTATTGTTCGTTTCTTGAGCGGTGAAATAGCCGATAGTTAGTCGCTTCCTCGCTGGCGGTGGGACAACCACCTATTGGTCGTATAACAATAATACAACAAAACAGACAGTCAATATAACAAGTGTGACGACAAATATACAAACAGTCGTCTTTAAATAACATTTACAACATTATTAACTGTCGTGTGGAATATAACAATAAAATTATATGACCGCACTAACTGGTGTTTATGATAAGAGGTAAATCTTTTTAAATGAACAAATTTACAAAACCATAGTTTTACAGTCCTTATTTATTTATTACTATCTTTTTTATTTATTTATTCAATCAAAATTTGAATATTTTCAGCTCCTGTAGCCACGTATTATAGACTGCGGCTTCGCTCGCGTGTGAGGTCCTACATCAGGTGTTCCAGTTTCCGAAAGCAATTAGCCTATATGTTGCCCAGACTTAATAGCTATACAAAAAAGTTTCATTCAAGTCCGTCTAGTAGTTCCGAGGATTAGCATTTACAAACAGACAGACACATTTTAAATCTTGCTCTATTACTGTTTCTTAATATTTTTTGTATATTGTACAGTAAAAAAGTGTGTCTGTATATTGATACACACACGTTTTTTACTGTATTATTATATGTATCGATTCAGGAAGTATTATGTCAATGGCAAAACGTCACTATGACGAAATAGTTAGCATGGCCTCGATAACCGCGTGTGCGCTCCACTATAACTTCACGTACAACGAGTGTTTGTCATACGTATTCTAGAAGTCTAGGAAATGGGAAATATGGGTGTGCTTGTTGATTTTCTATTATAGTTGTTTATATAAGTGTTGTATTAAGCTAACATCACTACGATGTTAGCTTAATACAACACTTATACCAACAAAAACTAGTCGATATGTTTGGGTTCACCGATCAGCATTTAATATCCAATATTGTTACCTTGTCCAATAGTTTGTAGTAGTACTAGTTTAAGCACCGGTCTCCCATAATAATAAAGCTATTATCATAATATTTTAAACGTTGTATTGTATAATATTGTTGTGAGAAATAAACATATTTTATTTATTATTTTAATAGCAGTCGGGCTTTGCTCCCGTGGACTTAATGAAGGTAAAAACATAACCCCCTTTTTTACAATCGGGTGAAAAGTGTATAACCTTCCTCAAGCTTCAAGCTACTCCGATACCAAATTCCATCCAAATCCACCCAGTACTTTCGAAGATTAATGTTTCACTGTTAAGCAGGGTTTATTTGAAGAGAAAAAGCCAAATTGGTTACAAGAATGTGCCTCACTTCATAAAATTGAAGGCGAAAAATGTCGTAGGGATATTAACGTATTATTGAATCCGCTTGCTTTGGTATTACGTGACATCTATTAACCTGCACTGAGTCGGGGGTTTATTTTGAGCTCCCATAGGCAATTTGCAAAGTTAAATATTCAGTATTCTGTCAATAATATACAACGTATTGCATTGGCAGTCAGAAGTAATATGCTGGCCCGCAGGTTTGCGCGTTGTAGTGACCAAGTTAAAGTCACACTATTTAGAGCCTACTGTCAGACTTTCTACACGTGCAACCTGTGGTTCAGGTATACGCAGAGGACGCTTAATGCCCTGCGTGTCCAATATAACAATGGATTTAGGATGTTGTTAGGGCTGCCCCGCTTTTGTAGTGCCTCCGGTATGTTTGCGGACGCCAGGGTAGACAGCTTCCATGCCATCATACGCAAGCGGCTCGCATCATTATTAAGCAGAGTCCGGGCTAGCACTAACAGCATCCTACAGGTCATTGCGGATAAACAGGACTCAAATATCCTGAAACAATTTATTCGTATTCAGATGCTATAAAAAAATATTGTAATAATTATGGATAATGGTCTGAAATAAAGATTCAAATTCAAATTCATTTATTCATTTTGTGAACATAGGTGATTATAGGTGTTTTTCAATATTTTAAACTTCAATTGTACAAACCATGTTCCGCCGATAGGCATACAAAATCAGTCTTACGAAGTTAGTATATTTGATATAAAAGAATGTCAAAGATACGAGTACATGCATGTCAAATTATAAAATCGTCTCAATTATAAATAAAAATAGAACATAATAATAATACACATGTCAAATAATTGCAAAATAAAAAACACAATAAATAAAAATATAAATTATAAAGATTGATCAAAATTTGTCATCCAAATACTCATTGACTGAATAATATACCTTGTCATTTAGTAGCTTAAAGAGGTTACTTTTAAATTCATTATTATTCTTACTGTTTCTAATATGACAAGGTAATTTATTATACAATTTAGGTGCCATTGCATAGATACTTTTATAAGCAAAAGCAGTTTTGGTGATTATTGTTTTTAACTTATCTGAGCGACGTTGCCTTTCTACATGACTAAATAAGTGTATATTGGTTTTTACAAACATCAGAACCTCATAGATATACAGCGACGGTACTGTCAGAATCTTTAAATCCCTAAAGTGTGGCTTACATGTATCTGTCGTTTTTAATTTGCAGATGGCTCGGATGCATCTTTTTTGTGCCAGAAGTACGGAGGATATATTTGCAGCATTACCCCAAAATATGAGTCCATACCGTAACGTGGAGGCTACATACCCATGATATGCCGTTAGGAGGGCAGTTTTGTTTGCAATTTTACCTAACATATAAAGGGCATAAGAGAATCTGCAAAGTCTCAGACAGACACTATCAATTTATTTATAACGGAAACCCCATATCTATCCAAAAGGACTGAAGACAACATCTGGTATGGAGTCTCTATGCAAAGTTTCAGCTCAAAATAAGTGACTCACAGAATTGACCCCAAATTATTGGTTTCATATGTTTCTTGAATACCAGTAATAACAAACGTGTCACAGCACTATAAGGGTCATCACTTTCCACGTGACTTGCTAATAAAACGATAATTCATTTCGTTCTTCTTAATTTGAAAAATTCCGCCTCTGGTATCAATGTATTGAAATTTCTAATATGCTCCACACATGTAGACATAGGATTAGAAAACCCTTGCCATATCGTTTGTTATCATCCAAAGGAGCCGTGCACTCGGTATGTATATACCCTTTAAATTACACGTTGTATATTTCAGAATCGAAAAAAAATATAAACAACATCTATGTCAGAGTTCTGGAACAAATGAGAAAATTGTATGACATGAAAATTAAATTTGTACTTTTTATTTTAAGGTACTGACATTTGTAATTAAATTTCTTTGATTATCATTTAAATAGTTGATATTTAAAAAATCTGTACTTAATTATTTTTCTTCGACATTTACAATTAGATATCTTGACTTTTTGAAATTGGAATTTCATTATTTTGTTTAAATATAAAAAATAAGTCTTCATCGAAATAATTATCAGGTCTGCTGGAAGAAATTTCTTAGGAAATTAGCAGCACCTTTGTGCTCTTTTGTCTGTATTTTTTTTTGTAAGTGTCATGTGTGTACATAAATAAATAAATAAATTATCATATTTCGAACTTGTTTGCATTTTGATCAGAATTTAACCACTTTGACAGCGGATGCGTTTGCTAGTCCACGGTATTTCAGAGAGCAATTGTTAAGGAAATGAAAAGTGCATTTTCACTTTATAGCACATTTCATAATAACTCTACCTGTATACCCATCACTCATCCGATTGACCCAGTCGATTTTGATTACTCATGAAAATAAAAATACATCCAAAAATTCGCAAGGATTGATATCCTTGTGAATTTTTGGATGTGTTTTTCTGGTGAAAACAAGACAAATTTGTCTGCATAGATTAAAATAAAAAGGGACTTAATTGGACAGCTCTTTTCCGCCCAGTAGGTAACAGGAGTTCCTATAAATTGATTAGTGAATAAAACTGTTGAAGATTTTTCGGAAGAGTATTCAAGAGATGAAGTGAATGTGAATGTGAAAGGAAAATGTAATGCTAATATCTTTTTTTCTAACCTATTCATTTGATTTTCTTTTAACTTTCTCCTTCGATCTATTGCAACTGGCATTAGAGGAAAACTGCGTGTATTTCTGCCGATTTGATGATAAAAACAGCTATTTTAAAATTTGAATCGAATATCGATAGCAGAAACTGATAATTCGAAAACGACACTTATTAATTAGTACTTTGTAGAAGCACAGTGGTAGGTAGGTACTTAGGTTTTGATAGAACATAACAAATATAAACTCCTTTAATCTCTGCTCTAAGAAAGTGAAACAATGATCTTGTTTCCACAAAACAGTAGAGATTGGTCATATGTCCATGCTTTGGAAAGCAGTTAGTGATGCGTCTGATATCTCCCAGATAGTTTCAGATTACCATCCCATCGGAGTATGAGAATAAAAGAACATAAAACGCCCTTCAAACTCTAGTGAACTATAACATATTTTGACTCGTCGAGATTAGTTACCGATATCAAAATTAGTTATACCATCGAAAGTTAACACGTTCGCTGACAGTACGTCGTTAGGCGGGAAATTATAACAACTTTTTACCAAAAAATTAAACCGACTCCCAAAAAACACTGCAAAGTGAAAAATAACTTTAATTTCGGTAGTCGGTGTCTTTAGTTTTGTATTTTCGTTTTTGGCACCGACTTCCGAAATTAAAGTTATTTTTCACTTTGCAGTGTTTTTTGGGAGTCGGTTTAATTTTTTGGTAAAAAGTTTTTATTTCACTCTTTTTAGTTGGTCTATTTTTAATTTACCTAGTTACAAGAGCCTAATTATCAATACTTATAACCTTTTACAAAATATTGCTTTTCCCAATGCTGGGCCGTTAATTGTTGAGGAGTTCTCCTGGTACTTCACCATCAGCTCTACATCACCATATGCATTGTGACGAGCATAAAGTGCGTAACATCCATATTCAAGTAATCGAATCGCAATCCACTCAATACTTATTATTGAGTAGTTTCGGCGGCCATCTGTGGTCTTCATCATCAGTTCCACTTCCTCAAATGGTACTTTTTGAGAGCAACTGCACAAGATACTATAATAAATACCCAAAACGACATAGGTGTGCCTATAATATTTGAAGAGTTCCCTCGATTTCTCCAGGATCCCATCATCAGATCCTGACGTTTATGAAAATGGGACCAGTATCGAAGTATACCCTTTCAATCAAAAAAAGAATTTTCCAAATCGGTTCAGCCGTCTTCGAGTAATAGATGATCATACATTAAAAAAAAAAAAAAAAATATACGCGTCGAATTGATAACCTCCTCTTTTTGTCGTCGGTTGAAAATAGTGCGTTATGACAGTACGTCGAGGGACGGGCCACTTATTATTAAGAGTACGTCGTGGAAAATTCTACTGTCGTAATGTGGTGTCAGGGTAAGTGCACACTGTCAGCGAACGTGTTAAAATATCGAGCAGTGGTAGCCCAAGTGGTTACGTAGTGGTTGTGTAATTTATATCATCACCATTGCTCTCACATCGGTGAATCGCATTCGCTGATAGAATATTCGCTACAGATACCACTCTGTCTACGGCCTTAGTATTCTTGAAAATTGTCGACGACAGAAAAAGGACGACGGCTACAAAAGCACTCAAGAGCGGTCACCTTAGGGAAAACTATTGGGGTTCCATTGAAACGTATTCAACCAAGTTTTTTCCTTTTAAGATAAACGCTACATGGGCAACTTAAGTTGAGCAAAACAAAACTGTGCTGCTCCCTGGTATCTAAATAAATCACATTAACTTGAAAGAAATTACATAAACGAAACAATCTAGCCATATAAACATTATAAATGGTTGTCTAAGATAGATTGCCCTGCGCGATAAGACCGCCCAGATGTATAAATAACATATATATAAAAAATAAATGCGAAAGAAACTCTGTCAGTCTATCTATATGTTACATCATACCAGCTTTGTATGAAATTAGGTACACCATACACCGTTTGAGAGATCATATCTTCCAATAAAATAAAGGACGCTTTTTTCTGTGTGGGAAAATCATCGAATGATTTCTCCCGCTCCCACGGAACACGCGGCTCTCACACAGAAGGGAGTGTCTGACTTCTACTGACTCTAAACCCACCCTCTTCCTTCAGCTAAAGTTCCAGGGCCGTGATATCTCGTTATAACATTTCCGCAACCCCGGCAAGACGCTTTTTGCCCTGGCAGTAATCTTCGACAAACACGTGGACGGAGCCTGTACAAATACTAGTACCTACAGAATATATGGAACAATTTGCGAATTAATATTCATGCAATGGCAGCGATTTTGTCCAAATTACATTGGTTTGTGTATCTGTATTTATTTGCTCGTCTATTATTTTCTATTACTCGTGTTTGCTATATTGTTATGTACATACCGAATCAATACTCTGAGCGATATTTCCTCAAAATTTTTCGTGTAAATACTGCTTTAGGCTACGGTCATTGGGGATTCCTGAAAGTTATTTTTCAGACGAATGATAGATGCGCAGGTCAGCGGCTGGACAGTCCTTTCACATACGTCTTAAGATATGGGTTGAGATGAAGTTGAATTATTTAGGGTGTAATTGCTAACGATGAACATTTTTTATCGATAGATATGTCCGTTTAATTTTTTATACAGTTTTATTTTTCATGGTGGAACTAAGGGTCGTAAGGACGGTTTTGAGGATTGAGGCTTTAATTTCCCTATACCTTGTTTTACAAAGGTATACTAAAATGAAAACTTTCTATTGAATGAGTGCTTTGTTAATTACCCTACGGCAATTTCATAGAGGAAGTAACTTGCCTTTATAATTATACTACCTAATTGTAAAAATTAACAGAGAGGAAATAATGTAAAACATTTGTAAGCTTTTAAATAAAATGTTTTCAACAAAAAGAACCTAACACAAAAAACGGAATTCTGTTTCCTCCATTTCATTTCATTGTTTCCTTTTCAATCTTTATGAAAGGACCCATCATTCACGGCATTACCGAGCAGTAAAAGGTTTCAGAACGTGTCAAAATAACCCGAGAGTATTCAATATAAAAAAACACAGAGACACGCAGTTTTTCTTACATTCCCGATCGCCGTGGAAATTGATTTAAAAAATCTTTTGCCAACAATAGTAGGGTTGACGACCTCCGATAATGGAATGTAAGTGAATTTTATGAAGTATATTATATTTCTTTTGTTAGGTCCCCTGAACAATGCCACAAAGGAACGGGGTACATCGGATGAATGAACACTGAGATAAGTCAAACGTTTGGGGCGGTCATCAAGATCTTTCTGGCTGGGAGGCAAATATGATTGGTTAGATAATTGACTGTCTGTAAGAGTTATTTTATGTTCTTCAAAATATAGCAATGAAAAATTGCGAAGAGTTTTCCCCAGGGATATTAAAAATACATAGAGAAAAAAGATGTTGATTCGTCGTCTGCTCCACTAATTCGTCAACGATTCAAGTCGAATATCTTCTTAGGGTCCTCCGTGGGGGCAGGCGCAACACGTGCTAAGTACAGGTTTGGGTTACATTTTGCATTACCGCACTTTGCGTGTGTTTTCTTACCTTTCGGATTAATAAAAACTAGGTATATACAGTTCTAAGAATATTTTTAATTCTATTTTTGTTGTTTTTGATGATGATGCACTAAATAAATATACTCGAATGTTTGTAGGTTGTACATATAGATATATGGAGATATGATGGTCGTCTTTTTATATTATTAATTTGTAAATATTAGAGATCTCTTTTTATTTTATTTGCTTAAGCATGTATTCTGTGTACTTACAATAACACAAAATGCATGAATAACATAAAAATTAATTCAGATACAAAACCAAAACTAAACCTCGACATAGCAATTGAGAATAACAAAAATCAACCAACTGAATGTTTTCTCAAACTGCATCAACTCAATGAAAAACAAAGGAAAAACGGTTTGATTGCCGGCTACTACTTTACTTTCTGTAAAACCAAAACGTTTAATCTAAAAACGGTTTAAAGTGGCTTCAACCCTTCAGGTAAATATGTCGGAGTAACTTGCTTGTCAAGAATAAATTTAAGTACTTTCAATTTGAAAGGTTTTCTACAGCTAAGGGTTTGAGTGACGGACCTATAAGTGGATTGGTGCATTAAGCAACCTCTCTCTCAAAGAGAAGAGGCCTTTGACCCGTCAGAGGGAACTTTATAGGCTTATGTATGCATTTAGTTAACCTAAAAGTTCTCATATGATTTGACCAGAACAGATTGTGAAGACTGCAAAAGAGACTTTAACCTCTGAATCTGTTTCGGTGTTTCTATCCAGGGTTAAAAAAACACCGGCAAATTTAATTTTAAAAAATCCGAATCTGACCTGCAGTAAAGATTCAATTTGTAAAATATAGCTTTTATTTTTCAAATATCTATTTTTTTAAATCATACTTCAAGTAGTGTCATGCAAGTAGCATTTATTTTAGTCTAATCACAAATTTGACACCACCAACTGATATCAGATATTAAAAATTGGCCAAGTGCGAGTCAGACTCGCCCATGAAGTGTTCCGTAGTAACTACGCAAAATAACTTGGTTTTTCATAGTGTTTGTATGAAAAACAAAGTTATATTTGCGGTTTTTGAAAATGTGCAATATCTCAAAAATGATCTAGAATTCATAGTTACTTATCTCTTTTATTATAAAGCGAAAAAGTTTGTTCGTCTGAACGCGCTAATCTTCGAAAGTTCTGGGTAGATTTTGATTAAATTTTGGCATGGAAGTAGTTTGAAGTTTGATGAAGATTATAGTCGACTTTTACCCGACTATAAATACGTTAGTATAAAATATAACTCTTCTTATTTATAGTCGGGTAAATATAGATCGTGGACTTTCCACGAGAGCAAAAACCCGCGCGATTGTTAGTCCTAACATAAACATCTTTATTTTACTCTTCCCTTTTCGGCTCAACTTCTAAAGCTAGATATCTTAATAGTAAAGTGCTCAACATTCCACACGATCCATAGTTATGGTTAAAATGGTTTAAAGATAACCAGCGAAGACTTTGAGTCGTTTAAGACACACTCGGTTTTTAAATTGAGTATTTGGAGTTATTATATTATTGACTGGCTGTTAGCTAGTGCTCAGCTTAAATTGGAGACTTTTACAAAGGTATGTAAGATTAATGAAGATTCTTTATTTGTCCTTATCATGAGTAAGGGTTTTTTCGCGATTTTATGAGACACACACTGGTTGTCATTTGTTTTTACGGTCACACTTTTTTAGATTAATGTCGAATAAAACTTTATTTTTTTCCGAGCGTTATACACAACCTGGCCAGTGAACTAAATTAAATGAAGAACGTGCCATAGGTACCTTAATCAATGCAATTTTTTTTCAAGTATTCATGCTAATATATATAAACTAACAGATAAGACTGTGGTGTCTCACTGCAAGTCAAAGGCCCCCTTCCTTCCTTCCACTTTCCTCTGTCCAATGCTACGTCTCGAATCTAACTCGTCACGCCATCTCATATTGGGCCTACATTGACGCCGGTTCTTATTACTCAAAGCCCAATCAGTGTACATAGGCTAAGATGAAATAACATAGCAAGAGTGAACAGGCATCTTCTGGGCTCGCTCGTTCCATCGTAGACCTCATCTATCGCTTACCATCAGGCGATATCGAGGTCAACAATGGGCTCATCCGTAATAATAAAAAATAGTTTTAGGCTCTTGTATACTTATACTATTTATAGTCATATAATTATGTATGAGTGAGATAAACGATTTGATTACAATAAAGTAAATTAAACTTCAGTAGCCACTGGTGTCTTTATGAACAGTAAATTATATTTTCCATAAACGTGGTAATTGGAGTTCTAGAAGTCTTCTTTAAACTTGTATGTTTATATTTTACTAGCGACCCGCCCCGGCTTCGCACGGGTGCAATCGCGAGAATCGTTAACGTACGGCAGTTTTTTCGACGCCTTACTCCACAATTTTCACTACCACAAAAAATCCTACTTATCTATTTTCCGGGATAAAATATAGCCTATACGGATTCGGAAGAATCCTTCTAAGTAATGGTAAAAGAAATTTTGAAATCGGTCCAGTAGTTTTTGAGCCTATTCAATACAAACATACAAAAATACAAAGGTTTGCTCTTTATAATATTAGTATAGATTTACAGCTGTAGTTTCATTATATTTAAATTCTTTTGCAAATAAAGTCTTGTAGACTCAAACGAAACCTAGAAACAATCTAAAATTAGCGAAAAGATTCATTATGAAGATGCTGTATTTAATGTGTTCTTGTTTTTATTATATTTGCCATGCTTTATCTTAAAACAGAGATAGCTAATAAAGTGGGTTGCACATCAGATAGGAGTTCAGTGTAAATATTTTAACTAAAATGCTTATTTTAAGGATAGTTCATCAATAGTGCAACAGATGGGTACCGAACTCACAACCTGTTACTCGCCAGATCGATACCTCAGATGTTGAAGTATTGCCGCTTTTTTTTGTTTTTTTAAATGTTATGCGATAGAGCTGACGCTATATAAGATAAATTTACCACTTTTACGATAATTACGCAGACAGAAGAGTATGATATTTGACATAATTGAAGTTTATATGGAAAAGGAGAGAGAGATAATAATTTATATCACTCAAGCATAAAAATTAGAGTTACTTTTTATAGCAGTGTTACCAATTTTTTTCGTATTCTTTATTTCTGGACGCCTTATGTTAGTTTATTTTTAGATGTATGTATGTAGTTTAGTTTATTTTTTATTTAAGTATACACTTAAAAAAAAAAACTTGAAAAGGAATTCTAATATTTTTATGCAATAATGCCTTAGAAATCATTTAAATCAAGTTCAAACTGACACTGCTCAATGTTAATAAACTAAAAGTAAATTAGTATTGTCCAAAGGTACATACGGTTTTGTGGGGAGGGCCTGGGAATCGTGTAACAGGTTTTCCTAATACAGGTACCACTGTCTCACAAAGGAAAATGTATATGTATCTGTTCAAAAAAAATAAGTGATTAGAAATTTCCAGTAATTACTAAGACACGATCTCTTCAATGTTTTCATAAATGTTCTTCTTAAACATTAAAATGAAGCAGGAAAACTGATATCAGCATATAATATATTCCGTGCACATTGTAATAAATTATCACGTAGATAAGAGACTTAGCTACAGTTTTACTAAAAATATGACAAAATATAATACAATATATTGTTTGGATATGCCAACAACAGTGACATAAGACTTGGATTAATTTTGGCGGGATTACACTGTGCGAACGTCTCGCACGGATTTTCCTTGAGACACAAGAAAAGCTAGCAATTATTTTACTTTTATGTTGAATATAATAAGGAAACAACCTCGAAGGATTATCCAAAAATCTTTGCTAGACGAAGGCATTTAATTTTAATTTTAACGCGTCAATTTGAAACTTATTTCCGCAATCAGCTGACACATCACGTCAAAATAAACAAATTTATTAATAAAAAATGACGCCCACTTACCTAATTCACACACAACACAGAAAAACACATTAAACACACAACTCTAGTTTTCGTGGAACGTCAATTTTCGACAATCACGACGTCCATTAAAACTGAAACTCTCGTGTTGATACGCGTTCCCCTCTGACGCCTTATGGCGGATGAGCCGCGGGGGGCGAGGGAGGTCTGATACTCAGACGAGTCGGCGATGTTCGAGGATGCTTGGCTCAGACAACGCGACGTGCACCTCAGCCGATGGGTGCATGGCGACTGACGACGTCGACGGGTCCCCGCCCGCCCATCGCCTCGCCACCGCCCAAGCGAACAACGTTTGCATAACCAGCAACTAGTATAAAACACTCTTTTAATTCTGTTGTTTCATTAATATGCTAATTCTAATAGTGTGTTGATGACTTTGAGCATGATGTATTGAGAATGTCAGTCAGTATGTATTTTTTTTGCCTTATTATCTATGTTTTTTTTCTGGAGGAGATTTAAGCCACTTTTAGTACGGGATGGAACTTTCTTCCAAAATATTGCATAAAACATAATTTATTTTCGGCAGTAGCTCCACCTGTTCCTTTGATTTTTTACTGTCTCTCTTATTTTTACAGCCTTAGTATTAAGACGATATACCGAAACAATTGTACGTGTACGCGTAGAAACACGCCTTAACTGCCTAATTCAATAGACAAAGTAATTATAAACAATAATAGTATAAAGTTGCAGCGTCAATAAATAATGTTGGAAAATAAATAGCTTTGATCATTTTTGAAGTTCAGGGCCAGACTAAGCGTGGGCAGGATAAGTCGCCTCGCTGTGATAATATTATAATTACAAGAAAAATAAAATCATAATCTAATGTTCTGTTTGAAGACTTTCTTAGAGCTCTATCATCAATTCATCACATATGATTCTGTACTTGTCAAAATACATATTAAAAGATAGCATCTCTTCCCGAGTCAACAGTGCTTCATGCTCTACGCACATCTCATAGTGCTGTCACATTAATGACGGGGCCTTGTCTGCTGAGGTTGCGGGAATTTTTAACAAGATACCACGACCCCGGACCGCAAAAGCAAATGATAGAACAGGGTATATTTTAGTCAGTAGAAGTCTGACACTCCTTTTCGCTCCATCCGGACCATCAGGAGTCATTTGATAATATTCCCCGGATAAAAAAGAATAACATCGACAATAAGAAAATGCACGCGTTTTTAAAATACATGATCAAGGTCCAAACTTTAAAAAATTATAATACTTGAAAATCTGAAGAGATTAGCTAAACATGAGTAATAATGGATTATTTAGAAAACACGCTCAAGTTTGGTAAATAAATAAAATATTAAATTACATACTAGAACAGTCAATTACGTAATTAACTACATAAACATCAACACTCCTCTATTTTGTATCTAGTATATTTGTATAAAAAATCTTCGAACTCAATTTCCATCAATTTCCTGATTTCCGACCGAGGCAGTAATTGGCATCCTCCGGGGAGTTTCGTGACATCGCACTCTGTTATATTTTATATTATGTTTCGGAACAATTTTTTTTTAAATAAAACGTCTGCAGAAAACTTGTGTATTGTTAAAAGTTAATGAGACAACGAATTATTTCTTTGAACTTTTTTAAGATGTGTAAAAATGTTATGTTATTATTAGATACTCACAACAATATATTAATTATTATATTAATGAAAAGCAGACTTATTTAATTTAGTCGTAAATTATGTTGCTATATCTCATTTGGTGCAATACAATATTGCTATTCAAAAAATAAAATGTTATTTGTGATTTAAGATAGATAAACACTCGAAATATGTAGATTTTTTTTATTGATAATAGGTTCGCGTATGACCACCATCTCACCTGATGGTAATAAGGTCGAAGATGGAGCATGCTTACCTAAAAGTAACCTATTCACTCTTGACTTAAAGACGCCTTTTTTTTCTGGGTGGGAAAATCATCGAATAACTTCTCCCGCTCTGGGTTAAGCGGAAGGGAGTGTCAGACTTCTACTGACTAAAAACTCACCCTGTTCCTTCAGTTGCCCGTAAGTTCCGGGGGCCGAGGTATCTTGTTAGTACATTTCCGCAACCCCGGCAATGGCCTTATGAGGCCCCGTCACTAATGCCGAGCTCCTTGAGGCGCGCGTGGAATACGACGCGCCGCCGACCCGAGCCTGTTGCTTACCGGACGGTAAGCTACCCCTGCTCACCGTCCGTAAGCCTACGGTGGCTGGAGATCAGCCCGCGATCACCGACGTCTAGGGTGTCTACCACGGTGGCTGGGGCGTGAGGAAGAGAGTTACCTCTCCCTCGCACGTGCGGCCTCCTCCTTCGCTAGCATGACTGCTTCGCAGAAGGAGGCGACTGCATCCCATTTCCTCTCTCTTCGTACCATGGTCTGAATCAAGTTCGGGCGCGTGAGGTTGCCGCCATCGATCGCCTCCACGAGGACACAGCGGTGCTCCGCCCAAGCAGGGCACACCTGCACTGTATGCTCCACCGTGTCCTACGGATGGTCCTTACAATGGCGACACCCGGGCGTATCCTCCCACTGTATCCGAAACAGGTACCTCCAGAAACAGCCATGTCCAGACTTAAAGACCCCTAGTTAGTTACTCCAGCAGGGAATTCCACTCAGCCATACGCACAATGAAAGTATTCCAAAAACGTTTAGTCCAGATTTATTTTTATTTTTATTAGATGACTAAACAAGTTAAGTAACCTAAAGGGGAGACCCGGTGTCCTTAAATATAGGCCCCGAACCTAGTTTAGTCCAATCTCCCACAGTATGTTTACTTTATGAAATATATCCTAAAAGAACTTAAAAACTGTATATTGTGTCGAGAGAATAAAGATTTGAACGATTCAACCATTTCATTTTATAAAACAAAGCCCAACTGCGTCTATCTTTTCGTAATAAAAACAAAAACAGCTGAACGGATTTTCACGCGGTTTGCACCAATAAACAGAGTGATTCATGGTGTAGTTTTACTTGTATATTTCATTAAGTTTGTGTTGCCTGAAATATTGCAATAAATGTTAAAAATTTAGAAAACTACCATGTCTAGTGGACGCTTCACTAGCTAGAGCCACGTAATCCAATCCGAACTATATCAAAACGATGTTCTAATAAACTATAGGTCTTAAAAAAACTCTTTAAAAAAATAAACAGCATGTACATACCCTCTTAAGGTACACTCACAAAATGGAAATATTTTAATCCATTATTTGCTTTTTGCGTTTTTTGCTCTTCATTTATTGTATTTTTGTATGTCTTTCTTCTTATGTACTGTCTTTCTTAAAATAGATTGGAATTGTCATTTACAGTAATGACTAACTTAGAAGATACACTGATTTAAAATGACATGCAACCATAAATTTGGCCGGTTGGGAATCGCAAGGACGTACTACGTGTAAAATATGCTTTCTGTGCAAGGCGAGTTGCTAGTGAATAATATTTCATACGATATACAAGTTTTACAAAAATCAGTCCCTCTCTTTCATATGACATTCTACTTTGTAAACATGTTAGAGGGAGTATTTTTAGCTAATAGTAAGCGGTGACACTTATCGAGTCCCATCGAATTCACTCTTAAATCATTCCCTCAAGAAATAACTTGAATTATTTCTGATGTTTTGTCCTAATTTTCGCAAAATCTCCTGACACATTCGATCCATTCGATCCATTTATCCATGAATAACGCTGAATCGTACTGATCCACCCAAATATTTCACATAGCCGTGCGAAACGAGAGTATTTTCAGAGTAAATTAGCACGTTCATACGCGCCTATAGTTACGACATACGTAGGCACGCGTGTATGGCAATAGTGTTGGATTTCAGGTTAGGACTAACTAATTCGCATCGAACTGGGGCACAATAGATTCCGTTAAATGCTACTTGATCATTGCTTTTTGTACGATATATCACGAATATTGGTGTATAAAAAGGGCTCTATATTTATTTTTATCTCTAAAAAGGCTCTATATTAAATGTCTAACTTCTAAAAAGATTTTCTAGTGTCAAAATAGTTGCATTTACTTAATTTAGTCAATACAAGAAATTAAAAATGTGATATATTTATGTCAAAAATTACAAATTGATGAGATTTCCGCCCCCCTTATAATTTAAATATTTATGTTATTAAATCCCAGTTTTATCAAGTAGGCTTCTGATACACTATGTAAGTCTGGCATACAAAAATGATTCCAGCATAATCAAATTAAATGAATCTTATAATTACAAATTATAAGTCTAGTCCACTTGTAAACTTCGAATAAATGAATTTACTTGAAAATTACTACGACGAAAATGCGAAAAAAAGATAATAGCTGTTACGGCGTAGCACGTTAAGGTACTCCTTGGTACCTATCATGCTACGTGCTACGCCGTAGCAGCTACATCCCAATTTTCGTACTAAATACCATTTTATAATTTTTTATATTATTTAATTTTAACATGGCTTACTCCATTAAAAGCTAAATAATGACAGCCACAAGGGTTGATTTTCAAGCTTAAGCAACCTTAGCCGTGGTTAGTCCATAGATGAGTGACGATCTTAAAGTGTCAAAATCAAATCCGTACCTCAAAAATCATACTAAACCACCATTCATGTTACCGGCTGGTATTTGTACATCTTTGGCAATAGTCACGGGTATTCAGTAGCCAGGAAATGTAACATTACACTACCAAGGAGTATTGTGTAATTCAGTTACTAGGTTGTGGACGTCAGACGACTCCAAGTAAAATATTAAACAGGAAGCCGACCCGACCGACCGACTGTGCTGGATAGTTGAGAAATGGGTAGGCAGATGATGCTTTCCCCCATCTATTTTAGGAAATATACCCTCCACATACTAGGTATATCAATATATTTTAAAACTAGCTAGAACCACGATTCATTCATGTGGGCGTTATTTTCCGCGCAATCTGGATCCCTTAAGAACAGAGAATGTCAACATATCTTTCTTCCATATAAATCAATTCAGCCATTCCAAATTGTAGCCAGGGCTAACAGAAAGACAGACAATTTTTTTGTAAAAATTTGTTTGTGCACAAATGCTTAATGCAAAATTAAAGTTCAATGACTTCTCGAGAAGTCATTAAACTATAAGCATTTCACAAAATACAGTTAATTTGAAATTACAGACTGACACTTCAAATTTATTTACATTTTTAAATTATTCAAAAAGCTCTACACGCCGTGATAACTAAGTATGTATCAAAATATCGTAGCCAACTCATAGCGTGAATATTTTTCAAAATAAGCTTAAGAAGTACGTTCGCACAATATAACATTAAGCATCACTGCTATGCAATGCTAATTATTGTTATTTAATTATATGCTATATTTTTCTTATCTTACTACTTACTAATAAAGTTTGTGAGGATGGATGTATTTATGTTTGTTTCTATCTGTCTTTTTCATGCAAAATCTACTGAACGGATTTGATTAAAATTTAGTAAGTAGATTTTTTTCATCGTTTATTATTTAAAACATGCGAGTACATTTTTTACAAATATAAACATACCACCTAAACCATCGAGGGTTTATCTGTGGTATGCTAGCCGCGGCAACTCGATGCCACACCACACATACATACATCATTAAAAGTAACACTTTAACTATGCATCGAAACACCTTCTAGATCGTAGTACTTTCTAGAAAGTGTTTTTTAGCACTTTACAGCAGTTCTTTGGAGTTAATTTTTTAATAACATTTACAGGCATGTCATTTAAGAATGATGGTAGCATGCATTCACACGTCCTTGCACCATACACATTATTTTGACTTGGTATTTTATACGTGGGTAAGTAGGACAAGCAACGTAACGACTGAAACCTTTCGTATTTCTGGATATTACTAATACTGTAGAAGTTATCGTTAATGACGCGTAAACGTATCTTGTCGAAGACATTTACAACTTGACAGTGCTTAAATAGACCCTTTTCGTTATTTTTAAATTGTTTTTTTATGTAACTGGGAACAATAGTTTTCAAAATTCGCAATTGTAAATTATAAATGTCCTCGACGTAGGTTTTGTATGTACGTCCATAGCTACTGAGGCCATAATCAATTACAGAATCAGCCAGTGCAAGGTACAAAGTTCTAAGTATTTTGATGGTAACTTATACTTAAGAATTGATAACTTTGATAATATAGACCTCAGCTTATTACACACATGATCAATGTGGAACTTATAAATAATAATTCTCAGAGTAGTCAGCTAGGAAACACTGGCCTCATATAGTTTACATTTACAAAAAAAAGACGTGTGAAAGTGTTATTTATAACCTATTTGTAAAATAAACATCATTATTTCATTATAACACGTATACTTTTAATCCCGAAATTTCTACGGTATCGGGATTTACGCCGGAAAACACTCCCACCCGAACCAAGTCGCGGGCAGAAGCTAGTAAGAAATAAATGTCTTTGAACCTATTACTCAACCCAAGCAAAAATTAAGTAAATAAAGGAAACGTTGAAGAATTGAGGGCAATATCATGTTGCGATACTTGGAACCTGTTGATGGCCGAGTTCTCGTAAGTGGAAATACACATCTTTGAAACAATATTAATAAAGTTTTCTCACACAACTTGGCTTGGAACATGAACTGCAAACTAAATGAAACTCCAATCTTTGTAACGCAATGAAAATAATACGATATAAGTACTGTATTATGTAGCAGTTTTGGTAAGGCATATGTTTATTAATCAATAAAAAGTCATATATGTTATTTGCAGCATAAAAAATACTTTTTAGCAAAATATAGAACCGACTTCCATATAAATACTACAAAGGCAAAAATAGCTTTAATTTCGGTAGTCGGTGTCATTTGTTTTGTGTTTTCTTTTTTTTTGACACCGCCTTCCGAAATTAAAGTTATTTTTGCCTTTGTAGTGTTTATATGGAATTCGGTTCTATTTTTTTGCTAAAAAGTATTTTTTCACACTTTTTAGTGGGTCGATTTGTAATTTATTTGATTTGATTTTGATTTGATTTGAGTAGTTTCAGTGGCCATCTGGGGTCTTCATCATCAGTTCCACTTCCTCAAATGGTGCTTTTCGAGAGCAACTGCACAAGGTACTATAAGAAATACCCAAAACGCTATAGGTGTGCCTATAATATTTGAAGAGTTCCCTCGATTTCTCCATGATTTCATCATCATATCCAAATATAATGACAATGGGACCAACTTGAAAGTATATCCTTTCAAACAAAAAAAGAATTTTCTAAATCGATCCAGCCATCTGCGAGTTATGAGGTACAATACATAAAAAAAAAGTTCAAGACGAATTGAGAACCTCCTCCTTTTTTTTAAATCGGTTAAATAAAAAGATCCCACAGCATCCTTCATTAAATATAAATAATGTTGTTATCCGTCGTTCTCATCAGAAAAAATATTTAGGTTTTGCGGCTTGATGATAAACTCACTAGGAAGAGCCACACTGCGTACGTTAAGTCTAAGTTATCATCGCTTGGGATCCTTAGAAGAGCCATGGGATGCATTCCCTACGTTGTACGTATGACCATATACAATGCTCTGGTAAGGTCTCACTTAGAGTATCTTATAGACCTCTATCTAATTTAAAAACCCTCAAGTTTCACGAAATAAGGTCTTTAAATCATTATTTATTAACAGCTATTTTACTGATACTCGTCAATTATACGCAAAAACTGAATTATTTAACCTGCAACAGACGTACACTTACACCATGCGCATACTGGTGAGTAAAATACTATCACAGCAAATACGATTTGAAATACAATTTACCAAAAGAACTTTCTATAATTATTTAAGAAATACCAACAATATAAAATTTAAGAGTCACAGCAAAAATTTCGATAAGAGAAGTATTACGTATGAAGGAGCACAACTACATAGTAATTTACCAAACACCATTAAAGAGTGTTAATCAATTGCTTTGATTAAGATTTTGTTGAAGAAATATGTGTATGATGAGATTTATTGATATTTGTTGATATCATTCACATCTTTCGATCTCTGTACATAATTATGTTAAAAGATTGTAACAGCATAAGTCGTTATAATTAGTCATTTAAGCTCATTATAAGTGAACCGAGTTCTTTAAGAGTAATAAATAATCGAAACTAGGGGAGGATTGTCATAGGACAACCTAACATTTTTAGGGTTCCATACCACAATAGAAAAAAAAACGGAACCATTATAGGATCACTTTGTTGTCCGTCTGTCTCATGTGTCTCTCAAGACCCTTTATTACAAGAACGCATGGAGATATGAAGATGAAATTCAAATCATATAGGTACATACCTACTATTTTTCTGTGATGCCTTGAAATTGTGAAAAACTCAAACTTCTAAATAAACGTAAAAAAAGGATACGGCCGATTTCACTGCAAAAACGCATATTTTGACACTCAGGAAATCAAAATTGAAAGGGTACTTCCCTTGACCTCAGATTGTATATATGTATATTATATATATATATATTATTATATATATAGAACAGGTGATTGCTAAACGTTTATGGGCCCGTCTTAGAAGTTGTAGGGTCGTACTTTGAGCTATTTATATTATCAATTCATCACCTCTCGATTTGATAAAGGAAGATCATAAGAAAACCAGCGTATCCATAGGCCAAAAATTCAAAGACTTGTGAATCACGACATATTATGCAAAGGTATAAGCAGAGAGTTATCTTTACCTAGACACCCACATTTTAGTATCTATATTTCTGTTTTCATGCAATAGCAGGTAAACTTAGTGCAATCCACTGGCACTAATCTAGACTTCATTCTGCTACTGAGAAACTGAAAAATTCCAGATGTTAAAACGCAATGATGCTTTACTGATGATACGATACTACCCGGGCATTGAACCAGGAACCTAAAGCTCGACATTACCGCTAGGAACTTCTTGAAAGACTTACTAAGTAAATCTACATTGTCATCTTCTCCTTAGACTTTTCCCAGCCATGACGGGGTCGGCTTCCAGTAACCGGATACAGCTGAGTTTGAGTATTTTATACAGTATGTTAACTAACAGAGGGCGTTCCCGTTAACCCGCAATATTATAAGCACATCAATTAGATCGCCGCACACGCGGCCCGTCGTTCATAAATAAATTGCGACGTTGCCGTCCTTCAACTACGCGTGTACAGATTGTTACTTTTACGTACCGTCAACTGTGGCATCTTTACTTTTCGTAGGTATCTTTACCTAAGCATACCCTATACCAGTTCAACTTAATTTTTGTTTTGTCTGTGGAAGTTTATGTTATTTCGCAGATATTGGTGGATTTTGTAATAAATTGTGGTAACCCAAAAAGATTTGTAGGCTAGCAACTTCGTAAACGGTCAAAATAGAGTGCATTTTCGTTATGTGCGGTCAATTTTGTGCGCAGCGTCTTCGTGTAAAGATAGCTGTTTCCTACAGTAAATTAAAGTGCGGGTAAGTGGCGTATATTAAATAGTATTTGGTATATTGTCATGTAGGTATATCGCAGTGATTTAATTCTAAGAATCTTCTATTTCCTGAGTTATTCGAAAAGGTAATGTTATTTGAGGTTAGGTAAAGTTACCAAACTCAGCATGAAGGCAACTTTACCTGTGACTAGGGTTGTCAAATTTAACTTGCATAACTAATCTGATTTTATGTGGGAAACCCTTTGAAATTTCGTTTAGCCGTTCAAAGCACTAACTTTATTATTCGTTCATGAAATATTAGGATACATGTGATATAATTAAGTTGATAACAAATTTGGCTGATATCCTATTACAGATGTTATATTCAAGATGCCTCCAAAAGTAAGCGTCAAACAAAGAAATAGAAGACGTCTGGGAGCGCGACCTTACGTAGGTATATTGCTGATTGATTTTGGAGAGAATTTTAAGATTTGTTTTAGTTATTTTTTGTTACAGATATTTATACGTTAACAAAAGACTGAGTTACCTACTTTTGTAGATTGTGATTATTTTATGTACAGACGCCACTGAACAACAACAGATTTAGGTAGCTAAATCTGTAATTTTTTTTCAACCTTCTTACATTAAAGGTTAATATTCGATTGGTAAAAGACAGATTCGAATAGGTTGACCTGCTGGCGTCTGTACTTACTTAGGTATTTTGATTATTCATTTTGGAGAGACAATTTTACGATTGGTTTTTTTTTGCATACCTACTGTTTAACGAATAGGTACCTAGTTTTGATTATAATTACGCTAAGTACTTAATTTTTTGACGCCAAGTAATGCATAAGTAAAAGTTCATAATTTAAAAAAAAATGTGTATTATTTTTCGACAACCCTGATGAAATGCGGCCATTTCTATGATAATTTTGAATTTCTGTTGGCATCTTTACCTATGTATTGGTAGTGGTTACTCAAACGAAGATGATAACTTCAAAATAAAATACATCGCTTTTTACCGCTTGGACCTATGGCAACTTTACATTGCATGCACTTTGGAACACACATTCGATAAAAACAGTACGCTAGGTAAAGTTGCCAAATTTGTGTCAATTTTACCTCGCTCATATTCTTGGTTTTTTTGGCGATTCTATGTGAGATTTAGTAGAATTCATTGCTTCAACCAAAAGAGACACATATTTTTTACAAAATAAATCAATAAAAGTTTAAATATCTAGCTCCATGTTGTGGTAAATAGTAAAAATGTAAAAAAATACGGTAAAGTAGCCACAGTTGACGGTATCAATTTAACATTTTTAGTGAATATTTTAATATTAAAAAAAAAACTTTTTGTTTTCGAATGGTAATATTTTTTTTAGCATGTATGGATGCTATACTATTGCGGGTTAACGGGAACGCCCTCTGTTAGTTAACATACTGTATAACGATTGCCTACCTAACCTCCACAACCCAGAAGCTGGGTAACACTACTTGGCAAGACTGGTGTCAGATTTTCTGGCTTCTGACTGCCCGTTACGACTGTCAAAGATGTACTAATGACAACCGGGACCAACGGTTTATAGTGCTTTCTGAGGCACAGTACTGGAATCTCGACATGATAAGATGTTTACCCATCCACGGACTGGCCGCGGTGCAACCGAAAGCGATGCTTAACCCTGATGGTTAACCCGTGCGGTTTATATTATTTAACCAACCAACCGAGCTCGATACATTAATCATAGTTTTTTTTTTCTGCTAATGCCCGGTACCTTTGGGTATGCAGACGACAGCACAGTTTCTGAGAGATATGTGTCCAGCGCGCGTGCTGGTGGGTCACAGATCCAGTCTCTCCATGAGGACATGGTTGGCCGCTTGAACTTGACCTTGAAGGCTGTCTCCGAATGGGGCGATGCTTACCTGGTCAAGTTTAATGCAGCTAAAACCCAGGCGTGTCTCTTCTCCGCAAAAAGGAGCCAATTCGAACCGACTCCTACTTTCCGTGGTGTAACCGTGCCGATAACCGATCATATTGAGCTTCTTGGTGTGACTTTAACTTCCACACTCAATTTTGGCCCGTATATCGAGTCTAAGGCTCAGTTAGCATCAAAAAAGTTGGGAATCCTAACCAAGGTGAGACGGTACTTCACACCGGAACAGCTGCTCAATTTTTATCAAGCCCAGGTTCGGTCGTGTATGGAATACTGCTCTCATCTTTGGGATGGATCTGCGAAATACCAACTGGACGCGCTTGAGTCTATCGAGAAGCGGGCCAAGAGACTCATTGACAACGATGCACTGGTCGAGTCAAAGCTCCAGAGCCTTGAACACCGACGACGAGTTGCAAGTCTATCGGTTTTCTATCGGTTACATTTCGGGGAGTGTGCGATGGAATTACACAATCTAATTCCGCCAAGCCCGTTCCATCATCGGACTACGAGACAAACGGCGAAGCGCCATCGTTACATGGTGGAAATCCCACCCATACGCACAAAACGTTTTGGGAATACCTTCATTGTGCGTACGGCTAAGGAGTGGAATTCCCTGCCGGAGTCTGTGTTTCCCGACAGCTACAACCTAGGAGTCTTTAAGTCCAGAGTGAATAGGTTACTTTTAGGTAAGCGAGCTCCATCTTCAATCACATCATCACTTACCATCAGGTGAGATAGTGGTCAAACGCGAACCTATTTTCAATAAAAAAAATAAAAACTATGTTTTCTATATTGTTGTTGTTTCTATGTGTTCTATATTTGTGTCCAACATATACCGGGTGCTAGTAATTTAAAGGGTATATATATACCAAGTGCACGGCTTCTTTGGATGATAACAAACAATATGGCAAGGGTTTTCTAATCCTATGTCTACATGTGTGAAACTTATTAGAAATTTCAATACCTTGATACCAGAGACCGAATTTTTCAAATTAAAAAGAACAAAGAGAATTATCGTTATATTGGCAAGTGACGTGGAAAGTGATAACCCTCATAGTGCTGTGACACGTTTGTTATTACTGGTATTCAAGAAACATAATTATGAAACCAATAATTTGGTGTCAATTCTGTGAGTCACTTATTTTAAGCTGAAACTTTGCATAGAGACTCCATACCAGATGTTGTCTTCAGTCCTTTTGGATAGATATGGGGTTTCCGTTACACGTTGTATAGAGCTATATAAACTATTTGCACTACTGCCACCTATCTTCACTATCTAGGACTATCTTCAGAACATAATCAACAGTGTTTACTGTGTAGGTCTCTAAGATATTCAACGTAGAGAGACTGAGTACTGCATTGGGACAAACGGAGATTAATATGGTTTCCCATCCATGAACTGGCCTTGACAAGCGTTGCTTGACATTGATGATCGAGCAGAGCGGCTTTATTATTTAACAACGAACTCCTCCAGTTGCATAAAACTTTACAACAAAGTTAAAAGTTTAAAAAATCACTCAATGAGCCTATTACATATTATGAACTTGTCGTCTCTTCTTAAACAGTTATTGTTCCTTATCACAAAATCAACCATGTGACTAATATTTACTTCAGGGTCGCAGACTTCTAAGCAAGGGCGGATCCAGGGGGGGGTTCATGGGATCATGACCCCCTCCCCCCTGGGCTGAGTCCAGGAACTGAAAAAAAAAAAGAAAAGGTGGACCACTAATTAAAATTTTTAAAAATTGTTACTAGATAATACTCCAGTTTCTGTCGTTGTAAACGAATATCGGCAGTCGATGGCCAAGTGGTAGCGGAGTCAGGAAATACAAATTATAACTTCTTGTGACTTGACCACGATTATGTGACCCCCCCTGGCACCAAAGCTGGATCCGCCCTTGCTTCTAAGTTACATTTTCTTGTGTTTCTTGCGTTTATATGTACATTCAGATGCCATGGGATGGTATTTCCCAAGGATGAAATGTAAATTTCAAAGATAATTCCACGAACCTCTCCTATCTGGAGGCATGGTTGTGCCCCCGCCAAGACGAGCCAAGCGAAGCATGAAGGCACTATTTACTTTTTCTTGAAGCACTTTGTCGTGTTTTCGAACTTTCATAATGATTCCCTTGTGGTGGCGTTTCAACACGCGACCGCATTTTAATTACAAAGTTACAGAACAAATTGTGGAAAGAGAAAAATTACTTATGACGCGTGACGGAGCACAATTACATATAGATCTACCAAATACTTCTAAAGACAGTCAATCGGTTTAAAAAAATACTGAAGTAATGTTTATGTAAAATCTATGAATGCCAATTAAAAGTTATAGTTAGTCATTTGAGCACACAAGTGAACGAAGTTCTTTTCACAAAAAAAAATTATTAAACCTAAGCCTATACACACCGGGCACGCCGCAATTGCGGCGGTAAGACCCCTCTTTGAGGAGTGGCTAGATCGGCATCACGGCGTCCTGACCTACCGCATGACGCAGGTCCTCACCGGACACGGAAGTTTCGGGAGGTACCTGTGTCTGATGAGGAAGGAAGAAAAGTCTCCCCTTAACCGTATACTTAGCATAATTTGTAACCGGAAATTCACAAAAGATAAAGACGTAATTGAACAAAAACATTTTTGTTTCAAATACCAAAAAGTGAAAAGTTGTCGTTGGCGCCATTTTAGGTTGTTTTACGGTTTAAAAATGTAATTTTCTACTAAATTCTTGCTTTATAATTTATTTTTACGTAATTTTTACTTACTCAATACCTTTGAGTCTAACAATCCTATCGATCTCAATATGACTATCGATCGATCCTATCGATCTCAATATGACTATTAAAGACTAGCAGTCGTGCATGGGTTTCGCTCCCGTGGACTTAATCACGATAAAAAATAATTTCCTTTTTTGTAATCGGGTAAAGCTTAAGCTTCAAGCTACTTTCCAACCAAATTTCATTCAAATCCACCCTGACCTGTCGAAGATCCTTCGCGTTCAAACAAACAATTGTAATTGTAATTGTACTTCGGAGAGTGTGCGCAGGAGCTCCATGACCTGATTCCTCCATCTCCTTTTCACTACCGGTCTACCAAACGCACGGCTGGGTACTACCCTCACTTGGTTGCTATACCGTCTTGTCGTACCAAGCGCTTCTCCTCTACATTTATTGTGCGCACAGTCAATCTGTGGAATTCTCTGCCGGCTTCTGTGTTCCCTGCCACTTATGACCTTTCAGCCTTTAAAGCACGAGTGAATAGGCATCTTCTGGGCTCGCTCCTCCCATCTTAGACCTCATCTATCGCTTACCATCAGGCGAGGTCGAGGTCAAGAGTGGGTCCATCAGTAATAAAAAATAAAAATAATCCTTTTCTGCTTTATAATATTAGTACCTACCTATAGATATGTTTCAGGAATCAAAGTTGTTCTCAGATCTAGACAGAGATCTGAAATCTGACGCTTATTTCAAATTCATGGAATGCTATCATAGCTATCCAGTGGAGCATCAACCGGGATCAATCCTGCGGTGCAGCCATCAATTATTCCGTGTCAACACTCAGAAATCTGCGGCAACGTTGACACGAGCAACCGCCGGCGAAATGCGCATTAATTTATTGCGTCACGTCCAGTTTCGATTGGAATGTTACAGCGTGGATAAAAGCAAAAAGCTACATTGTTTACACGTGTTTATGTCCAGAGTGATGCCAGATTGTTGAGACAGGATTAAGCGCACTCGGGGTTGCGGTAATGTTCTAACGAGGTACCGCGGCCCCGGAACTTAAGGGCAGCTGAAGGAAATTTTACTTTACTTAACTTTTGCTTAAATGATATCTTTGATTGATATCATAATGGCTGGACATAATAAAATAACGCCGTTTATACTTATGTCCCATTTTTAGGAATCCCTAGTTTTACCACACAATCTTTCCACACAAGCTCTATGAAGGCAATCTTCAGGCAACATAATTAAAATCTAAAAAAGTATATTTAATGAAATATACTTTTTCTTAGGTATTACAGACCACGGCGGCGACCTCTCGCGCCCGGCCCTGGTTCAGACCATGGTGCGGAGAGAGAGGGAATAGGATGCAGTTGCCTCCTTCTGCGAAGCAGTCATGCTAGCGAAAGAGGAGGCCGAACGGGCGAAGGAGAATAAACTCACTTCCTCCCACCCCAGCCGCCGCGGGTGACGCCCCGGGCGTCGGGGATCGCGAACCGATCTCCGGCCACCGTAGGCCCGGGCTTGAGAACGGCAAGCTGCCCGCCAGAATCGTGCTACAGTACGAATACAGAATTGTCGCTAGGGTCCGCCGTTCTTTCACACATTTTCTGATCTCGGAAATCGACGTATTTACTCTACGCTTCTCAAAACTAAAAACAGTAATTGCTGCATGTGACTGAAAGATGCGTAAATGCTATATATTCAATCATGGTTGTAACATACGAGTAGTAAACTAGCCCGCGACTTCGCCCGCGTCGATGTAGGAAAATGTTCCATGGGAACGTTCATGTGGAGAACATACGGCCATCCAATATAACTGTGCAAACTCAAATCGCTATGATATATCGTTGCAGTGTATGGTGGGCTTAAAGCTTCCAGTCAGTATGTTTTTTTCCGATATCTTCAACAATCATTGTCATAATTCGTTAAACCTGGACTATTTTATAACTACCGTTTTTGCTAAGGGTGTCGCGCCGTATGCCGAGATACAAGACATGTCCTAGTTCGGTTACAGATGCTCATAATATGAGATACAACATATTATGTTGTGTACTAATTACTGGCCTTTATGTTTTTGTATTACAAGAAATTCGGCTAGTTTACACAATACTTTAATAAATTACTCCGTCCATTGGGGAAATCCATAAGAAAATCCGTTTGGTACTTTTTGGTTTGATCGCGTTCAAACAGACAGACAGACGCGACGGGGGGACTTTGTTTAGTTATTTATTATGTCAATAATACTCTAATAACAAATAACTTTTGACCGCGTGCCCATTCCACCAAGTTAATTGTAGTTATAAGGTTGTCGTAAAAACGTCAAACGAAATTAAGATTAAACGTTACCTCAAGATACGAACTATGATTACCTACATTCCCAATCCCATAAATCTTTTTAAAAGAGATAGGTACCCAAACATTTTAATATTGATTGCGAATTTTATAATCTACCCCTATTGTACCTACCCCCTTAAGGGTTGATTGCTGGGTTTCCCATTCAAACTTTAATCCCCATTGTCACCCCTTGTAGGATTATTTTTGAAAAAAAAATATGGATGCCTTGCCAAATTTTATCGAAATCCGTTCTGTGGTTTAGGCGTGAAAAGGTAACAGACAGACAGAGTTACTTTAGAATTTATAATATTGAAGTATGGACTATGGAGTATGAATAATTTCATCTTAATCTTAATAGTGTTTCATTTTTATAGACTACTATCAATGTAATCTGTAAACACAGGTTAATACTTAGCTATAACCATAACGCCTACAATACTTGGCCTTAAATAAACCTCTAAATTTACATGTTAGACCCATACGCATTAATTTGATACAGGGTTAGGTAAAATATTTAAAAGGTACACATAAAGACTTATCATCTGGATACAGCTGTTTAATCTAAAATTTTATTAAAAACGTAAATCTCTCTCTCATCTTGCCATTTTTTTTAAATTTATGCTATACTTACCAAACATATTATGTTTTATTTTTCTAGTATTAGGATTGAGACATACCCGGCTCATTAAACCTATTCCAAGGGTTAATAATAGTGATGAATTTCAGTATTAGCAATCAAATTCTGAGTGTCAGAATCGATCAATCGACAGTAGCCACGAGAAAAGCCGCCAAATCAATGAAGCTTGACCTGTCCTGGAGAAACGATTCAACTGTCTTGGATCCCGCAACAAGAATAAAAATAGAACAGAATAGAATGGATATTGTTTATACTCTCTACCAATTGATACATAAGGTAAAGGACGAAAGGTACAGATACATTTATATTAATTTATGAGAGACCCGTGCCTAAACTAAGTTGTTTTTAAAACTTTTAGGAAAGTAAACCTATAAGTCACCAGCCCCCTCTAATTATATTTTTACAAACTTACTGGAGTCGAGCTTATTCTAAAAACAGTTCAGTTTATAATTTAATAACTTAATTAAAACATCATTAAATATAACATTTCAGGTCAGACCAATTAAAAATTCTCAGAGTCGTTGATGATTAATAAAACAATATTACCAGTTTCTTCCATATCAAGATGATTACAGAACAGAGCTGGTCAATAGACACTAAGAGACATTTACAGCTACTGGATTAAGCTCAGTTCCCAAGCACTACTGATTAATAATTATTATTACTGAATCGAACTATTCCTGAATTCTGAGCTAGGTACATATATTTGATTCCAATCAATAATATGGTTTCGACAAATTCGTTTGAACGCACGGAATGTCATTACAAGATCCATGAAGTCAATGAATCCAGATGAAACCCGAACATAATCCAACATAAAATGCGTACCTACAGTTTATTAATGGTAATCTGTAGGTACGCAATCACTGCTCTTCTATATTATGTCACACCTTTAAAGTAAAACCGTTACTAAACGAAAATTTTCACGAATTGCGTTATTTATACCATCAATTTAAAATATACGTAAATAGGAGGTTAAACTTGTATTCCAAAATATCATTTTTTTCGCCATCTAGCGTTAAATCATATCGTCACCAAAAAAATATTAATCAAAAAATATTTTTGTAAGTAAATAAAGAAAAACTATTCTAAAGCACATGTCATAAAGTAAACAGATATCTATCATATAAACTCATAAGAAATCTTAAAGTACTTAGACTTACCTACACTACATTACGATACTGAACTGTTTCAAATATTGGCTCTCCTGTAAAATTTGATAATTTCGTATATAATAATAATATATTTATTTGACAAAAACCTTACAAATTTCTTAAAAATACAATTTGTGGAAGGCATACATAAATATTTCGACCCTGCCTCCTAAACTAGGATACCCTGTGTCTTAGGAGGCAGAGAGGCGGGAGAAGTATAGTAACGGTTTTACTTTAAAGGTACGATGTGTAGTTTGTATTCACGATCAAATTACGATTATAGACGCACCGCGCAAAGTTGAAAGGTAAGCAAATGCCATAAGTACCTACCTAAACTAAATTAAAAAAAAAACAGAATTCAAAACGAGACGCAAATTGTTTTAACTTTTGCGTGTTCAAAACAATTTTTAATTATTATCTATGATATTGTATCGTTATTCTGTTATTTATTACCAATTTGAGCATTGTTTCAAATGTTAGTTAATATAATCTAAACACTGTAACCTTAATACTATGCATGATGTGTTAGCCTATATGTAAAAATTATACTCGCACATGTTTAATGTTTATCCATTTTTAACCGACTTCTGAAAAAGGAGGAGGTTCTCAATTCGGATGTTTGTTTGTTTTTTTTTTTTTTTTTATGTTTGTTCGGGCATAGCTCCATCGCTCGCCAACCGATTTGAAAAATTCTTTTTTTGTTGGAAAGGGTATACTTCCCAAATGGTCCCATGAAAATTTTATCGACATCGAACAAGCCGTTTCTGAAAAAACAAAAGTCTAAAAAAAATATTTACATTGATGATCTTTTCGGTTACTCTATATTGTGTTTTTTGTTCGCGCGTTTTTAGTTTTTTGTAGTTGACATTTTGGCTTTTATAACTAGATTAATTACAAATTGACCCACTAAAAAGCGCGAAAATAAAAACTTTTTTGCAAAAAAATAAAACCGACTTCCATATCAAAACACTACAAAGCCAAAAATAATTTTAATTTCGGAAGGCGGTGTGAAAAAAAAGAAAATACAAAACCAATAACACCGACTACCGAAATTAAAATTATTTTTGGCTTTGTAGTGTTTTGATATGGAAGTCGGTTTTATTTTTTTGCAAAAAAGTTTTTTAATGCAGTTGTGTAATAAAATTGTTGGCTCACCTTTTTAAACAAATGAATATTAATTCACCTTTTTAAATCTCTATCATCCCAACTTATTCAATTAATTTTCTAAAATCTTGTAACAGTAGTGTGTGATGAGATTAATATGTCCATTGAACTATACGTACAAATAAGTAAGTCCTATGCTAACAGCGTCAACCGAGCCCGAAGTTCAAAAGCCACCACTAGGGGTCAACTGAACTACTTAAACCCTATTCAAATGTTAATTTTAGATCCGTGGAAGTACACAATTGAGAAGTTTACAAGTTCAGGGTTGGGTTGAAGTCAGATGAAGTTTGTATTTAGGTTTTTGGGATGGCACTTAAGATGTTTGGGGTAGGACCAACAACAAGGTTCTTGTGACTTTATTAATTAATTGTGGTATGTTCAATCTATAACTAGCTAAGTTCGAGCAGTCGGTTTTAGTTCAGCACGCAAACCACGATTGGTTAGTTTTATAAACCGCATTTTTATTTATTTATTGTTAATTTAATAAAAATATCAATTTAAATCCTAACTTAAGCGTTAAGCGTCAATAGTCTAATGGTTAAAGCTCCGGAATTGTGACCGAGAGTTCGCAGGTTCGAACCGCACACTTTACACTATTGCTATGACCCACTCCAGACACCAGCATATTAAGATTAGTTGGAGAGGTTAACAAGATTGCTAGTAATATGAACCCACATGGCTATCCATATTGCTAGTTCTCTTTAAAAACAAATCCTTACTGACGATACGTTGACGCAGCGGTTGAGCGATTGGCTGGTGCGCTGCATATCACAGGTTCGATTTACGCACCGGTGAAAATATTTGTTTGCCCAAGAAATAATTAGTCCTATTTTGGCTGTTTGTCAAAATGCATGAACAAAACATGAGAAATACCTCGTGCGGGACAATGTTGAACCATGAAAAACATAAAATCATACTTTCAGTGTTCCCGATCCCATGGGAATTCCAAGATAAAAAGTAACCAATGTGTTAAGTTGAGCTACACGATAACTGACAAATGCTTGCACTGTCTGGACAGGTCCGCTCAAATTTGCGTGGTTATTTCCTCAAAAGAATACCACAGACATGAACCTACATGCTTCTCATATACAAATACAAATTGTCTGGACTTTAAAAGAGACTTTGACCTCTGAGTTTGTTTCGGTGTTTCTTCTCAGAGTAGTCAGTTAGGAAATACCGGCCTCATCTAGCTAAACTAAACACGCAAAAAAACATGACGTGTAAAAGTGTTATTTATAACCAATTTACAGAATAAATATTTCATTTCATTTCATTTCATTTCGTTATTCCAGGATGTCAACTATCTACTTACAAATTTCATTCAAATCTGTTCAGTAGTTTTTGCGTGCAAGAGTAACAAAAATCCATCCATCCTCACAAACTTTCGCATTTATAAATATTATTAGTAAGAAGTAAGAACTAAATCTCATCTTTCAGAATACTAGGAACCTCGCTTGCTTGGAATACCAGCCAACCTTGAATACGAACCGTATTCAAGGTTGGCTGTCAATGCAGTACCTATAAGATACCACACAATGGTGATTTTGTTCTAACAACAGTCCTAATGGCAGTGGCGCGAACACATTGTATCGATGCTTCTGACTTTGACCTTTGTTGGCCACAAACAGACGGTAGAAAAGGCCATCGAGTACAGTACGGCCGTTCTAACTTGGCGAGTGTGAAGTTAGGCTCTGCGAACTTTAGCGCTTGTGCACTCGTACAAAAATAAAGGTTTTAAAAAAACAAATACCAATAACAGTTGTTAACAGGAATAACAACTGCTAATTGCATTTATTTTTTAAAACCTATGGATACGACTACTTTGCATTTTGGATACAGCTGTGAGTCTTTTCTCTTCTACAGTGGATTCAACATTCAGTGCGATATTGATGAGAAATAGGTACATACAAATATTTTTTTTGTCATATGAATTTTAAGAAGCTTTTCCAAGCATCACTGTCAGATTTGCAGTATATGCCTTTACTAAAATTCACTTTTTTAGATATTTTTTGTTCAGTATTCCTCTATGATGGTGGTAAAAAAAAAACACATATATTATTCACTTTCCGCCCGCGGCTTTGCTCGCATAGACGACACGACGTTTTCCCGCGGGAATTTGATGTTTTTCCGGCATAGAAACTAGCCGGACAAATCGGTTTAGTAGTTTAGGCGTGAAAGCATAGCCGACAGAAAGAGTTATTTTCGCATTTATAACATTAGAAGGGAAGTAGAGAAACTTAGGAGTCTTTAAGTCAAGAGTGAATAGGTTACTTAGCTGGCTTAGGCCGACATTCACACAATATTTGTATTACAAAAAAGGGCCATTCGTGCAATTTATAAATTAAGTCCCAAGCACTCCTTAAGAGACAAATTTAAAGAAATTAATATTATGACTGTGCCATCTCAGTATATTTATGAGAATATCTTGTATGCACACAAAAATATTAATCTGTTTAAAAAATACAGTGATATTCATAGTGTAAATACAAGGAACAAAGATACATATGTCATTCCTAAAACAAGGTTAAAAAAATAGGTGGTTCGTTTAGATGCCGTTTTTATAATAAAATTTCTAGCCATATTCAAGAACTAAGTATTAATAAATTTAAATTATTTATAAAACGTAAGCTATGTCAGAAAGCTTTTTACACTGTTAAAGATTATATTGAGGACAAGAAGGCTTGGGAATGAGCTGCTCCAGTGATATACGTGAGCCTTTTTTATTTTTTAAATTTTGATATTTGGTTTATTTTTATTTATCAAAATATTTGTTTTGTTAAGTATTGTATCGACGGCTCCTAAGAATACTGAGTCAACTATACTTTTAATAACTTTACAGGAAGGCGATAAGAAGATCAAATGGTTATATTTAAATTGTTAATACAACCAAGAAAAAATAACTAATCATAGTGAATTAAATATAACAAAGCCTTTCATCTGTACAAAATAAATTTCATATTATTTTATTAATTTATGAGATAATGTAGATAGACTAGTATACGGCGATTATTTGTTTATTAAAAATGGATCAAGTACCACTTATATTTATATACGTCGCATTATTGAATCTACGTTATGGGGAAAAATTACTTTACAAGTGTGGCAAAAAATTATTTTATTTAATTATTGGATTTTTTATATATTATACTGTCTGTCATGGATTCATATTTTGTTAAAATATAATAAGTTGACTCACTATACATCAGGCGCGTGCATAGCTATAGCAAAAGAAGAAGTTTTTGTGACCGATTACTCACAAAAACTTCTTCTTTTATAGATTTTTAGCATAGCCACAGCCACGCATCGCCACCATGCTACGATGCGTGGCTGTGGCTATGCTAAAAATCTATAAAAGAAGAAGTTTTTGTGACCGATTACTCACAAAAACTTCTTCTTTTATAGATTTTTAGCATAGCCACAGCAACGCATCGCCACCATGCTACGATGCGTGGCTGTGGCTATGCTAAAAATCTATAAAAGAAGAAGTTTTTGTGTGTTTTTACTCCGCCGCATGCCCTGTTATAATCTTATGCACGCCCCTGCTATACATGGACATAATTTTAAAAGTGAACCATACTTAAATTGAGTCAAGTGTGGTACAAAATAGTTAAAACATCAAAAACGCCTTTAATGTTTAATATTTTTATCAAAGAGACTTAAAATGGTATTGGTAACATTAACACAACTTTAGGATATCTATAAAATTAACAAAAAATAACAAAAATCAACAATACTACCAATAAAAACAAACGCTTAAGTTGGTCTAGTCTTAGGTAATAAAATACAAAATATTGATTGTATCAATTGCACGTTTCTGTAAAATAGGAGAATTATTTATTAATTGTTTGAAATCACTACAATTTAGGAACAATACAAAACAAACAAACAAAAGTAATCTTTCTTATTTTTTTTTAAAGAAAATCACAAATCTTAATATCCTTATACTTAGTATTTATTGCTGCGAACAAAATCAGTCTCAAAAATTAACTTATGCTTACTTAAGTACTTAATAATTACGAAAAAAATCAGTCTAGACAAAGAACAAAGACAAATTATTAAGTATTCTGAATCGCTCTCATTTCTATTGCTGTCAATATTAATTAAACTAGAAAAAAACAAGTGGTATTCCTTAGGTATCACTAATTTGTTGTACATGTCCATTAACTTCTAAAATTTTTGTGTTTATTTTTATCTATTGGGATTGGCCTGTTGTGAGCTGGGCGAAAATCACGAAAATCTATATTAGGGACGGTTTGATTACGTGTTGCTTTAGGTTTATTAGCACAGTCAATACAGTTATAAGAATCTTTCATGTAACTAGTTTAAAAAAATAATTTGTAAGGATTTTCTGGCTCAATTTTTATTTCAGTATGACTTTATTCCATTGCATCTTAGATCCATCACAGGCAAAACTCCAGTTGTTGACCTTTGTAAGCATTGTTTTGAAGTCCATCACAATATCTTGAGACACTTCGGCGACCTTATAAGGTTTATCGTCAGTTTTAGCAAATTGAAACGCCATGTGCTATTGGGCAGGCGTATATAGTATTTTGTCTTTCGTCTGTCTTTCTATTAGTGCATGGTTACACCCAAAACGAGGGAGACACCCTCGTTTTGGGTGTAACCAAAAATTAGAAAACGATGACTAATTTTTGTTTTGTAATTATAACTTGCCATCATATACTTAAAAAAAAACGATTCTGTTCCGATTCTGACCACCGTAGTTATCAGACCAGAATCGGTAATCTTTTATACTTGCCATAACTGTTTGTTCAATAAATTTAAAAACACAGCTAGCAATTTCATTTGCTCCTCTTTTAGCAGTTTGTTGATACCAGGCAAAGCAATAACCGTGACGATGTCCTAGATCAAATACAGTGAAATTATCAATGGTAAGTTTTCGTTTATAATAAAATGTGCTAACGTTCCCATGGGGTACATTTAAGCACTTTTGGAGATCGTAAGCGGCTGGTAGTATTTCTGGATTCTGTTACGCTAATTCTTTGTCTTATCATTGTGCGTACTGCTAAGGAGTGGAATTCCCTGCCGGAGTCTGTGTTTCCTGATCGCTATAACCTGGGAGTCTTTAAGTCAAGAGTGAATAGGTTACTTCTAGGCAAGCGTGCTCCATCTTCGACCACATCATCACTTACCATCAGGTGAGATGGTGGTCAAACGCGAGCCTATTATCAATAAAAAAGATCATGGAGCTCCTGCGCACAATCCCCGAAGTACAATCTGTAGAAAACCGACAGGCAAACAACGGTTCGCCGATGAGCCAGGCTATGAAGCTTGTTCACCAGCACCTCGTTGCCTATAAGCCTTTTAGCTCTGCGCTCGATCGAGTCCAATGCAGCAAATTGGTAATTTGTAGAGCCATCCCACAAGTGGCTGCAATACTCCACGCAGGAATAATTTAAATAAAAATAACACGAGCAAAGCAACTATTTCTTGATAACAAAAAGCACACAATAACGTTCGCACACCACGCTGTTTCGCCGTATACTGAGCCAGTTTGAACTTGCACCAAAATGAGCGCATTCGCGTCCCGCGTATATTGGTAGCCAACACTTGACTCAGTATACTGAGTGCAAAATAAATAAATTACTGTACTTGATCCAGTTTACGCTATTTTTTTTTTAGTTATTTATAAAGATATGATTTTTTTTCTTTTACAGGTAAATAGGAAATGATTTAATTATTGTAAATACACAAAAAAGTGCAATTCTCAAAATTTGTTAGTTGACTCAGTATACTTAGGAGCCTTCGGTATATACCTATTTATTTTGTTTTTTTATATATATAATTATTTCATTATTGTTAATGTGAGGACAATGTAGGTTATTCTTTCTTCGTTGTTTTTACTTTCACTATAATTTATTTAATGATGTCAAGCAGTTTGAGTGCTTGTGTGGCCTACCCAAATGTCCGTTGGTATTTTTTGTCAAATTGTTGAGCTCCTTAAGTTCTAAGTTGAGCTACACGATAACTGACAAATGCTTGCACTGTCTGGACAGGTCCGCTCAAATTTGCGTGGTTATTTCCTCAAAAGAATACCACAGACATGAACCTACATGCTTCTCATATAAAAATACAAATTGTCTGGACTTTAAAAGAGACTATGACCTCTGAGTTTGTTTCGGTGTTTCTTCTCAGAGTAGTCAGTTAGGAAATACCGGCCTCATCTAGCTAAACTTAACACGCAAAAAAACATGACGTGTAAAAGTGTTATTGATAACCAATTTACAAAATAAATATTTCATTTCATTTCATTACTTTTAGGTAAGCGAGCTCCATCTTCGACCACATCATCACTTACCATCAGGTGAGATAGTGGTCAAACGCGAACCTATTTTCAATTAAAAAAAAATTAGTTGATGGGATGCATTTTGCTCTTTTAGCTCTAACGTGTATCGCCATCTACACTACAAATCTATGAACTGCTTACGCCTCTGGTCAACCATTTGTAAGCCCTCTGTTGCTCACACAAAAAGTAGAGAACACATTTCCGTTGCGTGCTCGTTTAGAAAAGTAAGTATAGATGGCGCTAATAGTACTATGATTGTGAGTTTCATAGTTATGTCGTAGATAGCGCTCTCATAGGCGTAGGAAGGGGGGGAGCCGGGTGGGCCGTGCCGTGCCAACCCCAGAATGGTCTGGTGCCCACCCCAGAATGGTCTGGTGCCCACCCGAGAATTTTTACTAACAAACAATTATGGCTGAAACATTTAAAAATCTGGCCAAGTGCGAGTCGGACTCACTCATGCAAGGTTCCGTTATGCGATACATGTTAAATTAATTTATGTGAAAATTTTCATTTCGTACGTTAAGAGTTGACGCAATTTTGATAAGCGATCATCGCTTCTACTACTGGGGGCCAGGCCCCCCCTGGGAAATATCTCTAGATACGCCAATGCGCTCTTAAAGGTTTCCAGTTTCCGAAATAACTAGTGGTGTTCATTACTTCATTCAGAGTGAAAGCTCAACCAAATTCTTGGATTTAAGATTAAATTGTTTATCTAATTAGAAGCTTTAAATAAGCTGTATATGAGAACTAAATCTTTAAGTAATTTTAACTATTAAAATTAACATTAAATCTAGGCAAAAATAGCTATGTTTTCGATCTGAAGCTCACATAACATCCAATTTTTTTATTCTTACGGTATTAAGGACATTAATAAATTATTATTGTTCAGATACAGAAGTAGGTAGGTACTTAGAAAAGTAAAGTAACACTCGTGTGTTACATTACGTAAAACAAGATGTCAGTCCAAATTTGAAGCGCCATCTCTATATCTTAACCCTGAAGTAATGATATACAACGTGTAACGGAAACCCCATATCTATCCAAAAGGGCTGAAGACAACATCTGGTATGGAGTCTCTATGCACAGATTCAGCACAAAATAATTGACTCTAAGAATTGATACCACCAAATTTATTGACCCTCGTAGTGTTATGACAAACGTGTCACAGCACTACGAGGGTCAATAACTTTCCACGTCACTTGCCAATAACACGATAATTCTTTTCGTGTTTCTTAATTTGAAAAATTCGGTCTCTGGTATCAGTGTATTGGAATTTGTAATAAGTTCTACACACGTAGACTTAGGATTACAAAACCCTTGCCATATCGTTTGTTATCATCCAAAGAAGCCATGTACTTGGTATGTATATACCCTTTAATTTTTTTTTTTTATAGCTACATACATATCTATCTATAGATCTATAGTGAGTATTCCATTGAGCTTTATCCAGTACCCAACAATTTTGTTGTAACTTGTGAAACTTTTATAATTACTAATATTTTGGCACTTGAATATTCACAAGATAGTTAAAACAAAATTGTTTGGCACTGGTAAACAAATACTGGGTTATAAAAATTGGATTTTTATTAAAACATCTGGTATCCATACCAGATGTTTTAATAAAAATCCAATAATCAAATAGAATCAATAATCCAAATAGAGACTCCAGTCTCTATGCACAGTTTCAGCACAAAATAACCCAAGTAACACAATCGCGTCTAAAAACGGACTATTAGATATCTAATAGAATTTAATTTTATCGTCTACCTTAAGAGTAAAATATCCCCCAAGTAATCTTCAAGAACGCTTATAGACACAGTTTAGTAAAAGTGGGCACAACCTTATCCACTCGCATAAGAATGAGTAAAGAAAACATGAATAGATAGAAATAAGAGTTGTAAATTTTCTAATTGTCTATAGAGATTTTTCTAGTGTCTCACTAAACTGTTTATAGATCACAAATTTTACTAGTAGATAGTTTATAGATAAAGTTGAGACCTTTAAAGAAGTCTTTACTCGTCAAGTTTTTAAACCAAAATTAACTCAAGACTAACAACTTTAAGTAACTTTTGATTTGTAATAGACAACGACACATAATGGCGAAGAACTTACAAGAGTTATTTAAACTTATTATTGTATTGCATCATGGCGTAACAAATTTCTTATTTCATATATACTTATGCTTTAGCTAGTTATAAACAAGCAAATCTATATGCGATTGAAATTCTATCGTCGATTATTATGTAAAACTCTCTTAAAATAAGAGCACCCGCTGTAAATGTAAGATTTAATATTTTTTTACCAAATTATTTCTATAAGGCAATTTTTGAAATTGCATTATAATGTTTAAAATACTCATTTTATTTAAAATATATTTAAAATTTTAATTTAATTTAAAACATGTTAAATGTTTAATTAGACATAATTTAATTATAAAAACTTAATAATAAGCATTAAAATATGTAACGAAAATCATTTGAAGCAAAATTAAGTAATAAAAATGGCGTCAAGATAAAATTTACTAGAAAAACGACAGAACAAAACAAAACAGATTTATGAGTGGTTTAAGATTATCTAGTAACTGTCATCCGATGTTTTGTGAACGGAAGGCCATTTTATGCAGTAACAGAGCAATCTAATTAATCAATTCAAAAGGGTAAGTAAAAGATTTTTTATTTATAGACAATGTTAAAAATAGTAGGCAGGTATGTATAAATATACGCCGGCGGCCGTGGCGGTGCCAAAGACGCAAAGTGTTAACATAAGGCTGGTATACATAAAAACTTTTTACCAAAAAATTAAACCGACTCCCAAAAAACACTGCAAAGTGAAAAATAACTTTAATTTCGGTAGTCGGTGTCTTTAGTTTTGTTTTTTCGTTTTTGGCACCGACTTCCGAAATTAATGTTATTTTTCTCTTTGCAGTGTTTTTTGGGAGTCGGTTTAATTTTTTGGTAAAAAGTTTTTATTTCACTCTTTTTAGTTGGATGATTTTTAATTTACCTAGTTACAAGAGCCTAAATGTCAACTACTTATAACCTTTTACAAAATATTGCTTTTCCCAATGCTGGGCCGTTAATTGTTGAGGAGTTCTCCTGGTATTTCACCATCAGCTCTACATCACCATATGCATTGTGACGAGCATAAAGTGCTTAACATCCATATTCAGGTAATCGCAATCCACTCAATACTTATTATTGAGTAGTTTCGGCGGCCATCTGTGGTCTTCATCATCAGTTCCACTTCCCCAAATGGTACTTTTTGAGAGCAACTGCACAAGTTACTATAACAAATACCCAAAACGCCATAGGTGTGCCTATAATATTTGAAGAGTTCCCTCGATTTCTCCAGGATCCCATCATCAGATCCTGTTTTTGGTGATAATGTTACCAATTTCAACGTATACCCATTCGAACAAAAAAAGAATTTTCCAAATCGGTTCAGCCCTCTTCGAGTACTCGATGATCATACATTAAAAAAAATATATATATATATACATACTCGTCGAATTGATAACCTCCTCTTTTTGTCGTCGGTTGAAAAGTGGACGGATCCTTCCGTAGCTGCGTACCCCTACCTATTCGTATTTAATTTGTTATGGGCATATTCGCAGATTTGCGTACAAAGCCCGTAATTTGACCGAGTAATAGATGAGTAACGCATGTTTTGACATGTTCGGTTGTATTATACCTACTCAGGCGCGGTCGCAGCCTGCAATTTTGGAGGGGTCACTTATAATAAAATAAGTTGACTAAATTTGACTTATTACACAATACACTATTTTATTCCTTTTTTAGCGGAAGGGAGTGTCAAGCTTCTTCTGACTAAAAACCGACACTGTTCCTTCAGTTGCCCTTGTGGTCCGGGGCCGTGGTGTCTGGTTAGAACATTCTCAGCAGGCAAAGGCTCAACACGACGCACCGTCTCTCCGAGCCTGGTAACCAAGGGCTGCCATCCATCCGGTTTTCCCCGGATTTGTCCTAGTTTGGAGAGCGTCCGGGGGGATTTTCCCTATAAGCGTTCATGTCTTACGGGTGCTAAAAAGCACGATGATTTTATCACATTGTTTTTATAATGTTGATTTATATAAAGAAAGAGACTATATCGACGGGTCCTACGTATACTGGTGTAACCCGCAAAACAGCGAAATACGTTTTTTTGCACCAAAAGCCTTAAAATTACCTTAACTTTATATCCTGTAAAAATTATATTAAATTATCAAGTAATTTCAAAGATACAAACTTGTAAACTAATATAAGTGACATCATTTTCCGCCACACGACCATCTACACTGATGTAAGTCACTTGCACCAGTGTAGGTAGTCGCGTGCGCCGCGACACGTCAGCACAAGTGTCATTCACTCCAGTATGCGCGCGGCGACGGAGTCGGGAGTAGAGGTGGGTTGTAACAGGTTAAACTCGATACCTGTTACCACTGTTACTGTTACATAAAAATAACAGTTCCAAATATCTGTTAATAAATAACAGGCTGTTATTTTTATATGGACGATAAATACGAATTTAAATATCAATTGAAAATCTTCTTTGTTTATTCCTCTTTAACGTCGAAAATCGTATAGAAAATAGGTATAGAAGAATATTTATTTATATTTTTGTCGCCCAGTTACTGCTAAAATACTAGAAAAGTGCTGTCACTGTCTAATTTGAATAAATGAATTTTTATTTTTCTCACCCCAACCCTAACATCATTTAAAAGAAAATTAAAAATGTAAATTAAATTCAAATTAGTCACAGAGGCTTTAAAAGATAATTTTGCTTTGCATATTTTGCAAGTCGCGTAGTGACCACCTATGTCTACAAAATGGTCCCACACAACACTCACTTTTCTATTTATATTGGACATTGTTGTGAAAAATCAACCTAAATAAAAAAAAAATACTTATTCGCTACAACCTACACTAAGTACCTATCTAAATTATGAAAAGAGTAAACTAAACTAAAAAACTACGCTTATTTTAAATACAAAAATATACCTTTTTACAACCTACACTAAGTACCTACCAAACTATAAAACGAACCTAAACTAAAAACAACTATACTTATACATAAACCAAATATGAAATGAACACTAAACACTAATAAGCCGCAAACAAAAACTAAGAAACAGAGAAATCTTTACGAAAATGATCACAGAACAACTTGAATTCACTCACCACCTGTACTGCTCACCACTTTCGTTCTAATCATAGATGATAAATGAAAGAAAGAAGAAAAATTAAAAATTCATATTTTCGAATTTTTAAAAATATCAACAAACAAATCAGCCAAAGAAACTTTCAATGGAATGTCATCTTTATTTATACTGTGATAAAGTCGTAAATACATGAAAAATTTTGCAACTAATCCCATCAAATGTCAAACCAAAGACAATAAGGAGTCCTGAGACAATCAATAAAATTGTTTTTGGTTGCCTCGCAAATAAAAAATATTATTAAATAAATAATACTATTTCTATCAAAACATACCAACTATGAATTACTCTCAATATACTTAATTAATATACTGGTTGGTCAAAAAAATCGTGAATCCCTGGAAAGTTTTATTAATTCCGTTAAACCAAAGATAATCAATTACATACTATTAAAGATAGATACGATTATATGATCAACATTTCACTTATTTAAAGCTATTTCAATTCAATACTTTATTGCGATCGCGTTGCGTTTTCGTTGGCAGGCTTAAAACTATTTACTATAATATGGACCCATTTTTTTTAAACTGAATCTCAAATTGCCATGAAGAAAATAAATTATAAGTTTTTTTACAATGGTCACTGGTCAGTAACAGGCCATATACGGCTAAATTTAGGAGTCACGTTTACGTAACTTATTGTTCTTGTAAGACCACCAACTATATTTTAGGGGTAATAAATACTAGCTGCTTCTCTTTTTAGCGTAGTTAAGCCGCCTTAGTAAGAGTGAGAAGTAAAAATATAAATAATAGCTGTGTCTCTTTTTAGCATATGTCATTCTGTAATGAAGAAAAGAGACACACCTATTATTTATTTTCAAGGTACACTTAATAACAGTCGTCAATACGGCTAAATTTAGGAGTCACTTTTTCGTACCTTAATGTTCTTGTAAGACCACCAACTATATTTTAGGGTTAATAAATACTAGCTGCTTCTCTTTTTAGCGTAGTTTAACCGCTTTAGTAAGAGTGAGAAGTAAAAATATGTAGAAATAAATAATAGGTGTGTCTCTTTTTAGCAAATGTCATTCTGTAATAAGGAAAAGAGACAAACCTATTATTTTAAATAATAGGTGTGTCTCTTTTTAGCAAATGTCATTCTGTAATGAAGAAAAGAGACACACCTATTATTTATTTTCAAGGTATACTTAATAACAGTTGTCAGTCAGTAACAACTAACAGCCGTGATAACAGACAACAGTGTTTGACTGTTCTTAACACATAACAGTCTGTTATTAAAGTAACAGATAAAATAAGTTGTTGGGAACAATTGTTATTTGTTATTTGTAAATATCTGTTAGTTCTATCTGTTACGATAAATATGCCTCACTCCTAGTCGGGAGCACGTTAAACACTGGTATAACTGCGCTGCGTTTTAGTTTACGTATTCATTTGTTCAAAACTATTCCGATTTTGTTTGTTTTGAGTAAGTAGTGGTAAGAAGTCACAACAATGAAGCGCTCACGAGGTCAATTAATGATAGATTTATTAGAAAATAAGTATAGTAAAATAAACATTCCAGAAAATTACGAAGGTAAGTGTTAATTGACATTTTAAATAATATAATGATATACTTTGTATTGTTTGATCAAATGCAAAATTAAAAAATAAATAAATTACGTGTTGTTTATTTGTATTTTCACTTGTACCAGTATACAAGGTTGATAGTGGTTACTCGCGTACTTTGTATAGTGGTTTTAGTAAATTTTAACGATTATTTCTAAATATATTTAAAAATTCATTAACACATTAATTTTTATTTATATTAGATCGGCCGACAGTACCATCATGCGTAATACGTGAAGAATTAGACCAAACTATGAAAATGTGCAACGAGACCCTGGAACCGACAATTTTAATGAAAAAAATAGTTTCACAAATGAAAGTCTAATAGAAAAGCCAGGTAAACATACTAAACAAAATTAATGAAATGTGATTTTATAATTCATGTTTTTTTTTTTTTTCAATATATTTTGCACTTATATCAGTATACAAAGTCACATGTGACTTTTTTTTTGTTTTCGGTATGTTGTTATCTGATATAAGTTACATTAGATTAATAATAATATCTATTTACTAATAAAATAAATAGCAATACTATTTTTAATACATTTTTAGCAGCAATTCACTGCATAATTATTTTATTATATAATTTTAGATTCCACCTTACCTCCAAGTGCGGATTTTTTTGCTGAAGAGATGTCATTCATCAATAAGGTTGTAAGCTTAAGCGACCCAGAAGACATGTTCGAGGAAACCCCTACAGTAGAAAATTTATACCAAAATTTATCAAACATTTCGTCAGATTCTGCCAAGTCCTCTGAGTGCTATACCGTCCAGGCGGTGAGTGTGATTGTGCATAACAACTATAAAGAAGATGAGCCTCAAATTCTACATCCATGTCAAAATCCTATTTCTGAATCAAGTGTGGTAAAACAAAATGACCTTCCTGATGATGAAATTGATAGCTTAACACCAATGCCTTCGCCATTACTTTCTTTTTCACCTATTCGCCAACAAACTGATGTTGTATTTGACAATTTATCACTATTAAGTTCAAACTACATTGATACACCTTTAAGGGGACTACTTAAAGGTGTATCAATGTAGTTTGAATTTAATAGTGATAAATTGTGTGTAAAGAAAAACCCAAAAAAAGAAAGATAAGGGTAGATTGCGAGAGAGGTTCCAATATATGTGGTTTGATGAAAGACGCAAGTTCAATTTAAACAGGGGATTAGAATACATGAGTCGAACGGGGAAGCTACATCAGAAGAAAAAAATGAAAAGCGCTTGTAAATGCCCCAAAAAATGTTTTGAAAAGGAGCGAATTTTGTCACGCATTTGAAAACTTAGAAAATCCTACAGATGACCAAATATCAAAACACAATCGGCATTTGGCCGAAAAAGAGAGGGCTCGGCAATTAAAAGAGATGGATAAACAGTTGGCTAAAGAAGATAAAACTGTAGTTGCTGTTACTTTCGACTTGTAAAAAACTCAAAATTTATCACATGGAAACGTTAGTACTTTTTATTACAAAAGAAAATTGCATTTTCACAATTTTACTCCATTTGATATGGCTGATCTGCAGGGTTATTGTTATGGTTGGGACGAACAGACTGCTAAAAAAGGTGCCAATGAAATAGCCAGCTGCATTTTCGATTTTATTGGTATGAAGATGGAGCAAGGAGTCACAACTTTTATATTCTGGTCGGATAATTGTGGAGGCCAAAATCGAAATAGGATCGTATTCCTTATGTATATGTATTGCGCTTGGAAGTTTCACGTGAACATAACTCATACATTTCTTGTTGTTGGTCATACTCAAAATAAGAGTGACAGCATTCACTCAGTAATTGAAAGAAAAACCAGAAATATTTTAATTTATACTCCAGAACAGTGGATACAAGCTTTTAAAATGGCAACAGCTAATGCAAAACCGTATATTGTTCGAGAAGTAACTCAATTGTTTTTGATTTTAAGTCTAGCCTTCCCTTTTTTGACAACTGGAAAAAGAATTCCATGGGGGAACTTGTTATGTGGAGTAAGGTTTGCGAAGTTAATGATAATACAAAGACTGATTAAGTAGTACTTATGTAAGACTGATTAGGAAGTACTAATGAAAATATAAATAAACAATTAATATAATTAACGTAAGTTCCTACTTAAGTTAAGAAGATTACATTTTTAATTTTATTATTTTTAAGACGGCAAGGCCATTGATTTTAGTTTTCATTATTAAGAATGCTATAATATATTTACATCAAAATAAAAACACCTATTCTGGAAAAGTCAATTATTCGAAATACAGTGTTATTTTGTATTTTCAATGTTTTTATTTAATTTCCTGCCACACGCATTTAAATATTTAAGGTAAATAACAATACAGAAAACTGTTGCAAGTAGTTTTCCAGTACTGAGTAAACTGTTGTAAGTGTTTAAAAGTCGATAAAAAAAGATGTTATTGTTAATATTATAACCTCATATTGATCAATAAATCGGAAATAGCATGTTAAAAGAGTAAAATCCTTCAGTTTTCCTTTATTATAAGTACAAGCAAGTACACTATATACTGGTATAAGTAGCCACTTGTATCAGTTTACAGGTTCTACCATAGTAAAGAAAACAAGCTGCATCAATGCAAGTGGTGCTATTTTCCAAAGTATAAAAAAGTAAGAAAAACCAATAATGCAGTCTTTTTTCTTAGGTATTAAAATATAACATACCAAAATTTCAAGTGTTTCCATTGATGTATGACAAAATTAGAAGCTTTAGAACCTATAAACCGCTCTCTTGAATAGTTGTATTTTTGCACTTGTACTAGTATACGTAGGACCCGTCGATATGAAAAAATATAGAGCTCTATCATAGCTCTATAATGTTATAAAAAAAATAAAACCATAAGTAAACCTCGTTTTGTTTTCAACTTCGAAAATAATTTTTCTAGGGTGTCCGGGGAAAAACTATAATTTTAGTTGGGGGTTGGTTTTTGAAGTCTGAGGCCGGCAATTTAGATGACAGCAGACCTATCCTTACCGAACGGTGGGCTACCCCTGCTCGCCAGCCGCAAACCCACGCCAACGGTGGCCGGACATCGGCTGCCAACTCCCGAGGCGTCTCCAGCGGCGGCTGGGGCCTGAGGAAGCAAGTTGTCTCTCCCTCACGCATTTAGCCTCCTCCTTCGCTAGCATGACTGCGTCGCAGAAGGAAGCAACTGCATCCCATTCCCGCTCGCTCCGCACCATGGTCTGAACCAGGAACGAAAGATCGCCGCTGCTGATCACCTCCACAAGGACACGGCGGTGCTCCGCCCAAGCGGGGCTCACTTCTACCGTATGCTCCACCGCATCCTGCGGGTTATCTTCACAATGACGACACCCAGGTGGGTCCTCCGGCTGTATCGAATACAGGTACCTCCCGAAACATCCTCATCAGCAAGCAAGCAGGCAAGCATCAGGTGGAAGGTGAGGACGCCATGGCGTCAGCTCATCGGCGGCTCCAGCCACTCCTCAAAGAGGTAATTTATCGGCGCGATTGAGGCATGCCTATTCCTTGCGCCAATTATGCAAGCGCGCGAGTCCTACCACCTCCAGATCCTATGGCAAGGACCGTACAATCTCCGCGTAGAGCGTTTGGCCGTCCTAGATTGGGCAGGAGCTGCTTCAATGCAGCCTCTGCCTCGTCCAGCCTTAGAGCCAAACGTCGGAAGAGCTTTACGGCTGTCGAGGACGAAACCAAGCACACCATAAAATGTATCAGAGCCCGTTCCCACTTATCCGATCAGTCTTTTTTCTCGGTCAGTCTAAATAGACGGATGTGCCAGTGGCAGTACAATTTGTATGGAGCTGTTCACATTATGACTGATCCGGGAAAAAAGACTGATCGGAGTTATTTGACGGACGTTTTGCCACTGCGACGACCAGTCAAAACCTGTGGTCAAAACGCCGGGATCGGAACGTTGCGTCTAGACTGAAGACGAGACCCCTCCGCCTCGCCCTTCCTCGCGTCGCTAGTCTCATTCGGCGTCTAGTGTATTACATTCTTTTTGGCGTCAGTGCTCGTGCAAAATGGACGTGGACGCTTGCGCGCTAATATCGCTAGTCGAAAATAAACCCGTATTGTGGGATAAAACGTTGGACGGGTACAAATTAACAAATCGACGATTAGAAGCGTGGCGGGAAATTTGCATAATATTAAATCCTGAGTTTGAGAAACTGGACGAAAAAGAAAGAAAAAAATTTGGTAAGTTAATTTTTTATTCAATACTATGTAGGTAGTTTCATATAGCTGCTTCCTACCAAGGTATTCTTCTCTTGCTCTTCGAATTATATTTGCAGTAGGACCACCTCTACACGGTCGCGGATGTGAACGATGTGGAAACGGGCCCGTTTCTTCACTTCTTCACTTATTGGGTTTTGTTGTAAATTAATACCGTCTTTATCTCGGACAAAGTTATGTAAAACCGTAGAAGCTTTTATGACGTTAATCGCCGTTTCTATTTGAAGATCTATCGGCCGATGTAGGCTAGAATACCAAAGGCACACTCAACATATCTTCTAGCTCGGCTCAAGCGATAGTTGAAGATTTTTTTTTCATGATCTAAATGTGTACCCCGATATGGTCTTAAGATTCGGTGTTAAGCTAAAGCCTTCGTCCCCAATGAGTACATACGGCATTTCTTCATGATTGTGTGGTTTCTTGTACAGGCTTGGGGTTTGGTATATTTAATGAACCATCATTAAATTTTTGCCAAAAGTTACTGTTCTTTAATATGGTAGAATCACACTCTTTTCCATATGAACCAACACTTATGTAGATGAATCGGTATTCTGAATCGACCACAGCAAGTAATACAAAAGAGAAATAATCTTTATAAATAAAGAACATAGAACCACTATGGCATGGTTTTATAATTCTGATGTGCTTTCCGTGTACCTACAACTCCAAGACAATGAGGAAAGTTAGCTTTTGTTTCAAATTCATTTGTAATGGCTTCCCATTCTCTCTCTGTATCAGGCAACTTCATGAAATCTGTGAATAATCTCTTCCAAATAATGACACTGGTTTCTTTTATTATTTTACTAATAGTCGATATTCCTACCCTATAATTATGAGTAGTGGAGTTCCTTGAACGAACACCCAGAAGCAAAATATCTGAAAACAAATAAAATGGATGAAAACACTTAAACAACAAAATTTTATAATACTTATTATTATTTGTTTGCAGGAAAATCTGTATCGGATAAATGGAACAACATTCGAGACATAAGGCGAAAATCGATGAAAAATAAGAAAGATGAAAAAAAAATTGGATCTGCTGCCAAAAAGTCTCGACGTTATTTACACGATGATAGATGATGTTTTTAAAGGTTTATGAGCCGAGATCAACCGAAGAGTCAATTCAAAACTACGATGAAGGAAATGTACAAAGTGGTCCTAGTAATGAAACTGACTTTCGTAAACCTTCGATTCCCATAAGCACGAAGAGCACAATAGACGTCGATGAAAAGATGTCTAAATTCCTGGACTTTAGGATGACACAAGAAAAAGAAAACCCAAATTTATTATTTTTCAAGGGTGTACTACCCGCCGTTGCTTCTTTCACAATGGATGAAACTTTAGAATTTCAAGCAGGAGTTTTAGCTCTTATACAAAAAATCAAAGGAATAGTGTTGGTTTCCAAAGATATGATTATCAAACTGAATGGCAAGATCAATGTCGTGGATACCATACACAACCTCTTCAGCAGCTGGCAGCGTTCGTACGTTCACCATAACCAACCTCTCAGTCATCGTATCATTCTCAACCATCTTCTGAAGCATCGAGTGTATTAGATTATGATTTTGAAGGAATTTAGTCACTATGACTTAATCAAGACGACAAAAACAAAAGCTCTCATGTGACTGTTTCCAATAAAAATATTTCAATAATTGCATATCTGTATTTTATTAAACTCCTAAAACTATATTACAATCCAACTAGCCACCTTGGAAGAACATTTCCTGTATAAATATTTGAAAAAAAAAGGACGTACCTTAAACATATGGACAGCCTTTTTTGTGGACAATCTTGTGTCTTGTAATTTTATGTCCATTGAAATTCTTCCCAAGAGATCGTCGAAAGAGGAAAAAGACATTCGAAAGTAGTTAAAGAACTTCGCCTCATCATTCCTTAATTCACCCATCAATGTTTCAAATATGTTGAAAATCGGTCTCGAAGTATAGGATGCACCCAATGTTGTCTCCGTTTTCTACTACTTTTTCGTCTCAAATACCACCACAATATAAGAACATCATCGTCGCAGTCCATCGCGTACGAAATACAAATGTAAACTGGCGGCGAGTCGAACCACCGACCTTCCGGCAAAACAGACTGATCGGATATAATGTGAACACCCCGGCGTCACACACCCCGGTTTCAGGGCAAAAAGACTGATCGGATAAGTGGGAATGGACTCTACGCTCCGTTTAAATAGCTTTCTTTTATTTTGTAGAAGATTTTTCAATTTGACGTGTACGATTTTGTGGGGGTCATGTCCCCTGTGACCCCCCCTTCGGACCGCGCATGTACTATCGGCCAAAGATACGCATGCTCACTTAAGTAAATATTTCTGTGAAAGTGCAGCTAGTGACAAACCACATCCCTTCCTGGTTTCGCCTAATTAGAGACAATATACATTTTGTGAGTACAGGGCGTGTAACATTATATTAATACTTACATACTATTACGAACACTACTAAAATACGCTTCGTGCATCCTATTGATCAAAATACATGCATTAGGCGATCGAGTTCTGAGCACTGCTATGCAATTATAGCCTTAAAGGTGAGCATGCAGAAGATTGGTCGATAGTATCTACTATGCGTCCGCGGGGCCGCTCCGTCGCAGTTTTGACGTGTTGTCTTTTTTTTACTGTTTCCATTACATAAAATCATCCAATTCAAATATTTAATGTAAAATACACTTAGTTAAGCCATTTTTAGGAAAAAAACCACTAGAAACACGTTTTCGTTTTCAAAACACGTTTGAAAAATATCTATTAAAGTATTTTATCTAGACTTAAAAGTCTGTTTATAAGCAAAGGTACCAATAGATAAAATAGAATGTTTTATCTTAAAATATATCATATTATCTATAAAGTTATATCAAGTTAGGTACCTTTACGCTTTATTAACTATTTGTAGAGCATTGTATCTTAAAACATTCAATATATCTATAAACGTACTTAAAATAAGTGTGCTTTAAAACAAATGCTCTAAAAATAATCGAACTTGAGAAAAAAAACTCTATAAGAATACATGTTCTTTATTGAAACCATCTTTAGAAAGCCCCTATCTAAAGATTTACCATGAATAGACTGTCTATAGACAGATTTGTTTTAAGCCTCCAAGACTGTGTTACTTGGGAACTGACCATAGATAAAATAAATAACTAGATGTGGTCAACAGAAGAAATTATATCGGAACCGTGTGTCTCCAGTTAGGCGCTGGGCGGGGCAACAACTACACATGCAGTTTAATAAAATCAATAGATACGCACTCGCGCACACACCCGCATTTCCTATCCTATATCCTAAATCAGAACGTACTATACAATCAATAATAAACCTTATTTCGTCAAACACAGCGTGTATTTACCATGCACCTTAGAATTTACCCACACAAAAACATCGGTCGCTATCGTTGTGCTGTGCAAAAGCAATTTATTTTACATATACGCTAGTGATTGACTAAATCGGAAAGTTATCGATTCTTCCATTTGTTATTGTACATTTTTTATGGGCACCTGAAAATGAACCAAATAAAAAATGGCATGTCCAGAAAATATTATAATAACAATAAATATATTATTAAGAACATAACATTACATAATTATTATTAAGTACTACCTACTAAGTATTAAGGGCTACCCTGGCGCTTTCGACTTAAATCTTAATATTTAATTATCATAGTGATAGGTCAAATAGAAGTTGATGTTAACTTACATTACGCTCTTGATCGGAACATACCAGCCGTATAGGTTGTATAGAATCCTGAAAAGTTGAATGACTGATTTTATGAATGCCCTAAAACATGAGAATAGCTTTCAGTAATAAAATAAAATTTAACCCACTTCTGCAAAAATCAGTTGTACTCTTAATTTTGGAATTGTCCATTCAGGCTGGAACATTTCTGCGCTGAAGTGAACCGAGCATTTATGGTGCTATTTTTTGTAGGGTACCAGTTAAGTGGCATGCCTGTGGCATCAATCCATTCCTTTTTTTATATTACCATCTTTTGAGAAGCTGAAAAGTACGAAAACCACTTATTTATCATTTACATACATCCTAAGCTACTTCTAAACGTCACCATATAATAAGCATCGCAATAATTACGTAACACACTATAAATAAAGATCTGAATGATTTTGACGTATATTGCTAATCCATTGCTACATATGTTCGAAATATTGGTCTGCTCAACAACGTAAATACCACAGTGAGTGTTGTTGATTTAGCATAATGAAACCGATTCCTACTGTAAGGGTGTTACGCAATTATCCCGCAGGTAATAGTTTAGTAGGTTATAATAGGTTTTTGTTATAAGAAAAATCCTAGTTAGTAGAGAAATTGTTAAATATATGAAAACAAACACACATCCATGCCTAACAAATAAATAGCATGAATATATTGACTTATTTTAAGCTAAATTCACAAATATATTATCTGAACCATGGCGATTATTATAACGCATTCGAAGCTTCAAAGGAAGTTAAATACAAAAAATAAAGAAACAGCAACATAGGATAAGGCATAACATGCGATAATTCTAAACCGAAAAACACCACCGATTATTAACCTAAAATTAAAGTAACTTACTTTACGAATATTGGTTACGCATTTCTCTACTACTCTGTAAAAAAATCAAAATAAGTAAAAAAACATTATTTACACCGGGCTAAAACGGTTGACAGATTGAAAAATAAACTATTGTAGCGACAGCGACGTCGGAACTCCTTACGCATGCTGCGGGCGTAAAATAAATTGTTTTTTTTTTTTTACTTTTTTGTACACTTGACATTTCAACGTATTTTTATTTCTGTCATCTCATGTAAAATTAAAGTTAAACATATTTTCTTATAGGTTTCCGTATGTTATAAAAAACTTTTACCAAAAAATTAAACAGACTCGGTAGTCGGTGTCTTTAGTTTTGTATTTTCGTTTTTGGCACCGACTTCCGAAATTATAGTTATTTTTCACTTTGCAGTGTTTTTTGGGAGTCGGTTTAATTTTTTGGTAAAAAATTTTTATTTCACTCTTTTTAGTTGGTCGATTTTTAATTTACCTAGTTACAAGAGCCTAAATGTCAACTACTTATATTCATTTACAAAATATTGTTTTTCCAATGTTGGGCTGTTATTTGTTGAGGAGTTCTCCTGGTAGTTCAACATCAGCTTCACTTCACCATATGCATTATGACGAGCATATTGTGCTTAATAACCACATTCAAGTAATCGAAGCGGAACACATGAACTACTTATTATTCCTACTTATATATTGAGTAGTTCCAGTGGCCATCGGTGGTCTTCATCATCAGGTCTACTTCACAAATGGTGCTTTTTGAATGCAACTACACAATTTACTATAAAAATACTCAAATCACTATAGGTGTGCCTATAATATTTGAAGAGTTCCCTCGATTTCTCCAGGATCCCATCATCAGATCCTGACTTGGTGACAATGGGACCAATTTCAAAGTATACCCTTTCAAAAAAAAAAGAATTTTCCAAATCGGTTCAGCCGTCTCCGAGTAATCGGTGATCATACATAAAAAAATAATAATAATATACGCGTCGAATTGATAACCTCCTCCTTTTTTTGTCGTCGGTTGAAAAACCCCTAAACTATAATAGCAATATTTCATTCGTCAATCGACATTGCTGTCGATAGCCTCGTTAGTGGATCTGCACAAGCACATCACTAATTCGTCGCAAGAAGTGGCGGCCTCACTACGCGATGAATCCGCGTAATACAGTTTCGTATGTTATTTTTACATTGCTTGTCCAGTTACTTAGTGACGAACTCAGGTAGTGGTTAAGGAGCAATGTATTTATAGCAAAAGTAGTACAGTCGTTCTGATATTTGAAAACAAAAATAACATAGTAAAACCGAGAAATATTTTACGGTTTATTGTTTTTCATGATTTTAAAGACAAATATTGTAAAATACTTGTACTTACATATGGTAAGTGATCCCATGATTCACATAGTTTTGATTTTGGCTTCGGTTTTTACAAGATATCTCAGAACAACTCGGCATTCATATATGTTATCACGATCGCCGTCGAAAGCGCACTAGTTCGCAGAGACGGCCACTTGCCTGTGACATGAGCCCTGTGGCCATGTCGCGCGGACACCGATACGCCCCCTTACCACTTCTCCTATATTTTTGATTTCTGTGGAACTGACTCAAAGAATTGATACCAAATTATTGGTTTCATATATTTCTTGAATACCAATCATAACAAACGTGTCACAGCACTAAGAGGGTCAATAACTTTCCACGTCACTTGCCAATAACACGGTAATCCGCGAGTTGACAACTTTGTAAAAATTGTTTGAAACGCTTCAAAGCGCTTCATGTGTACTCGTAAAATAATATTATATTCATCACTTAACCTTCCAATTAAAATATAAGTAATTTTTTAATTTATTAAAAAACTAGGGCCGTGATCGTGGCATTGTGGTCACGTGACTACGTATGACGTCATCGTTCAAAAAACAACTTTCCTGGCATTTGGCACATGAATGTACTTCGGGTATTTTATGATATTTTACTCTATTACGAACGTGAAAAATTATTATCAGTGCTGTGCAGTACCTTACTGTGGGAATACTACTATAAAAACGCCAACGAAACTATTTATTCATGTCCCTTTAAAAAGAGATATTTGCAAGAAGTGGTTAGAACTTCTGTGTCAAATCCGTCCAAAGGTTGTTTGTAAAAGATCGCTTTTAGCGATAAGACCGCCCATTGTATCACCCTTTTTAGTTGTTAAGTCCATATTTGTTCACTGTTATGGTGTACAATAAAGAATATATCTATCTGCTTTTTTGAAAAGACATAAAAAAGGAACTCATCGAACAACTATTACAGGCAACGAATTAGCCTAATTCGTTGATTACAGGACGATAAGACAAATAAACCAGAAGAGAGAGAGTTAGTTATGAAATGAAATGAAATATTTATTTGTAAATTGGTTATAAATAATACTTTTACACGTCATGTTTTTTTGCATGTTTAGTTTAGCTAGATGAGGCCGGTATTTCCTAACTGACTACTCTGAGAAGAAACACCGATACAAACTCCCGCTGAGTTTGTCGTCAACGTCTCTTTTAAAGTCCAGACAATTTGTGTTTGTATATGAGAAGCATGTAGGTTCATGTCTTTGGTATTCTTTTGAGGAAATAACCACGCAAATTTGAGCGGACCTGTCCAGACAGTGCAAGCAGTTAGTTATTCTTTTCTTATTTTGTCTTACGCACCAACTAAAGATAACCAGTCAGCTGTCAAAATATTGAACGATGACGTCTCGTTTTCTGATTGGTGTTTCTAATCACGTGACTCACAGATAAAAAGTCTCATTTTTCTCAAGGGAAAATAAAATAAATAATTAATAATCTTTTCTTCATTTGTACTATTTTGTGCTTCATATCAATAGATTTACATAATTAAATAGATATTTTAAATTTTTAAACATACTGTCAACTCGCGGATTCTTTTCGTTCTTCTTAATTTGAAAAATTCGGTCTCTGGTATCAATGTATTGGAATTTGTAATAAGTTCTACACACGTAGACTTAGGATTACAAAACCCTTGCCATAACGTTTATTATCATCCAAAGAAGCCATGCACTTGGTATGTATATACCCTTTAATTTACACGTTGTATACACATATATACGTATAGCTACATACATATCTATCTATAGATCTATAGTCAGTATTACATTGAGCTTTATCCAGTACACAACAATTTTGTTGTAACTTGTGAAACTTTTATGATTACTAATATTTTGGCACTTGAATATTCACAAGATAGTTAAAACAAAATTGTTCGGCACTGGTAAACAAATACAGGGTTATAAAAATTGGATTTTTATTAAAACAACTGTATGTAATTAAATTAAATTTTCTTTATTTTCTATTTTTGCATATACAGGAGTAATTTAGCTGGTTTAGACATATGTTCTACTACTTGCTTAAACGCAATATTTTGTGATAGCATTAGCCAGTCGATCCTTGTACAATTGGCCCCTTTTGCGCAAATACTTTTGCGCCTACCCTTTGCAGATAGTTGACTTTCTTCTGGAATGGTCGTACAGCATTCAATCTGCTGTGGAAGGATATTCCAGAAGCAACTGAAAATCCAGAAACAAGCACAATTACCTATATGGTTATTATTATATCGTACAGACACGAAAGTCTTATTATGTTAAAGTGTATCATAAAATTTTAAGCAATATAAGGTTAAATATAGGTTAGAACATTTTGACACTTGATGGAAAGGAAAGAGAGATCTGATACTACTTACGTGTTTTTCGATGAAATATTTTTATCGATTAACATATAACAAAATAACGGCTATACCTACTTTATTAATTTCATCATCATAATGAGCCTTTTAATGTTCCCACTGCTGAGATACGGGTCTCCTCTCTGTGAGAGGGAATAGTCTACACTGCACTACGCTGGCTCAGTGTGGGTTGGTAGATGTCACTAGTCTTCGAACTTTTAGTTCTAGACCATGCCGGTTTCCTCACGATGTTTTCCTTTACCATTTTTGAGATCTGTGGCGATGAAATAAATGACACAAAGTAATGCGCCTGGCTGGGTTCGAAACCACATACACACAGACATACAACTTGGTAAGTCGAGGCTATTAGTATAAGGCCATCACTGTTTTCGCCATCACTGCTCTCTATAATTATATTTAAAAAAAAACCTTTTTTTTAATAAATTACAGTCAAATCAATGGACAGACCAACTTGTATTATTAAATGTTATAAACTTATGAATTGCGTGGTTTGCACAGTAGTTATAAAACATGACGTACAGCAACACTGTTATTCACATCTACATCTCCTGAAAAATATAAAATTGTACATATAAATACATATTAATAGTTAATACAATTGTTCCAAAAATCAAGCCATATATTCATCAATTTGTTACCAAGCAGTTTATGTACAACTAATTAAATTAAATTACATACGTCAGTAGAAGGTTGAGAAGCAGTAGGCCGAGCAACAACTGTGGTCTTCAACAGGAGACTTCCAGATTCCTCTGAAATATAATAAAATAATACTATAAAATCCATTTGACTCTTACTGACTAAAAACTATCCCGTTCCTACTCTTGCCTTTGCATTCTGGGGCTGCGGTGTCGCATAGATAAGTAAGATATGTAATATCAAAATTTAATATTTACCTTAACCAAGGCAAGCAGCAGGTTGACTATCACTGGTACCAACAGGCTGCTGAACTCTGGATGTGCCTATAATGGAACAAAAATGTGGATTAATGTATACTGATAATTATTATGAAGAAAGATTTTTTTAGTAATGTAAACTGACGCAATTTTATAAATCTTTCACTAACATAAATCTATTTTATCAGAAAGTAAGATAGGCTATAAAACATCACACTACAAGCCACAAAGACGGATCAGTAGTGTTCCACAGGAATACATATGAAACAGTGGAGCAAAAAGCTAGTAGTAAATAAACATAAACAAGGCACCGTTATACAAATATGAATAAAATGAAAATGTAATTTTAATTAATACAGTTAATAATATAACATTTTGATCTGCGAAGTTGGAAAGAGTAAAACTTACCGGGCTAATGCATTTAGGCGATTACAGCTATTTTTTTATCGTCAGTAAAATGCTTATGACATATCCACATCTTCATAAAAAAATCCAACGTCTCAGGCTTTCCACCAACAATACTAACCCAAGTTTTAGAACGGTCAAGAAATTTGTCATGCAGCGCATCTGAAAGACTCAAAATATACGATTATTTTCTTGAAAAAATAACTTTTGCCAGAGGCTTTACCTGCATGGAATTAAAAAAAAATATATCAGTCAGGAATTTTATACCAGGATAAAAAGTAGTGTTCAGCACCAAGCCAGCCAACGGTAACTGGTATGTCGAACAGTCCACGGTACGTGGAGCTTTCCCGTTGTTTTTCAAACAAACAGTTACACAATAGCCTCTTAGGCTTTACCAATACATAATTAAACTTTACACAATTAGATATTCCAACATGCCCACTTACCTGTGGCTGGTTGACGATAGCGTGCGACCTTGGTAGATCACGACCGTGCGATATGTGTTAGTGTGTATGATTGTGTAATGATGTGAAGTGGTGTCACGGCGTTCACAAAGGACTCAAGCTTCAATGTGTGGTCCAGGCCGGGAGTAGCTCAAACTTCGCACCAGATTGGAGCAGCTATTTATCACCAATTCACTATTACTTTCAACAAATTCGCGTGCCATTCGGTCTGGCGTCAATACGGCGTTATGGTTCAAAATATCCGAGGTTTTTCGTCAATTTGGGATTACAATTTCAACTTATCGTTAATCGCGACCCAATTATCGGTTACAACGGGCGATTGAAACGATATTTCCAATTACAACAAAATCACAGGTCCCAAAGGGTGGACATTTTTTCAAGCGGAAAAGGTTATCTGTCAAGGAAAAGTCAAAGACAATAGATAAATGTTGCCAACCAAAAAGGTGCGTTCTGTTTCACGTTGGACGAAACATCTACCCCTCCCGGACGGGCCTACCCGTCCGCTAATCAATTGGAAGCCTTGACAAGGTTGCGACCGCTCTCTTTATGATGGATCCGTCCACCAAAACCTCAGCAAAACGAGGGACCCCGTCGGTGCCAGCCACTAAATTGAGAATGCGCCCCCTGCGCCAATACAAAGGCTTAAGGTTGGCATCCTTAATCAGGACGAGTTCTCCGATCTTGGGTGGATGAGTTTTATCCGTCCACTTGACGCGTTGCTGGAGGATGTGCAGATACTCTAAGCTCCAACGCTTCCAAAAGTTCTGAGCGAGCTGTTGCACCAACTGAAACCGCGAAAGCCGATTTTGGCTCACATCAACAAAACGGTACTCCGGCAAGGTGACAAGTGGCTGTCCAATCAAGAAATGGCCCGGTGTTAGAGCCTCCAAGTCATTCGGGTCCGAAGAGAGCGGGCACAATGGGCGCGAATTCAACACAGCTTCAATGCGGAAAAATTCCGTAGCTAGTTCCTCAAAGGTGAGAACGGTGTCTCCCAACAATCTCCGCCAGTGTCCCTTTGCCGCTTTCACCGCGGCCTCAAACAACCAATCAATCAATCTCGTGGTCAAACAACCAATTGACCCCTCGGCGGGCCAAACTATTACCAATGTCAACCTGGCTCTCATTAAGGAAGGCGTATACCTCCTTCAAATTGTTACTTGTACCCTTGTAGTTCGTACCGCAATCAGACCTAATCAAAGTAGGTAACCCACGGCGAGACACAAATCTTTCCAAAGTCGCCACAAAGGCCTCTGTCGAGAGGGAGGTTACCAGCTCCAAGTGTACTGCCTTGGTTGACAGGCAGACAAAAACACACAAATAAGCCTTAACAACCTTACTATTTCGAAGTGTGGACGTCTTCACCGAAAAGGGACCAGCAAAGTCCGTTCCGACGCCAGCAAAGGGCCTCACCTCATTGACACGATCAGCCGGCAAATCTCCCATTAGGGGCTGCATAGTGGAGGCCTTAGTCCGATAACACGGCATACAACGGAAGACAATGCTACGAATGGTACGACGAGCCGACAAAATCCAAAATTCTCGCTGCAGAATGGCCAACAGCGCATTGCAACCGGCATGCGAGTTTTTAACGTGACGATCAGTCACCAACAATTGTATCAAGTGGCCCTCCTTGGGCAACAAAAGGGCGTGACGGGCCCCATAAGGAAGGTTAGAGTGCCTCAACCGTCCTCCAACACGCAAAAGACCCGTCTTATCCAAGAAGGGATTCAGCTTACTAATGGCTCCCGACAACTTAACCCTACCAGACTTCAAGACCTCGATCTCCTTCTCAAAGTGTGCAGCCTGCACAGAGCGGACCCAAAGGAGGAGTGACTCCTGTCGCTCTTGAGGAGAGAGAACTGGTGACAGGCGCATGTCCCTGGATTCCTAGAATTATGGCCAAAACGCCTGATCCACGAGGTAACGTTCAACAATTTGTCGAGGGAGCTGTATCGATTCACCAAAAAATCGGGATCAAACGGAGGATCCTTCGTCCCAACAGCGAACACCTTAAGTCCGGGCAAAGGATCCGACATCAAGACTGGCGTTCGAGGCCAATCGCCCTCGGGGCGAGTCAGCCAGTCCGGTCCCCACCAGAGGGGGTGAGCAATCAAGTGGGGGGCCATGCACCCGCGTGAGGCTACGTCGCCCGGGTTCAGGTCACCAGGCACGTGCCTCCAAATCAAAGGCGTTTCAGAACCTTGAATCTGAGACACTCCGTTCGCAACAAAGACCTCCAAAGTGTGGACGGACGTCTTCAACCAACACAAAACAATTTGACTGTCCGTCCAGGCGTAAGAAGCCCAAATGTCAACAGTTCCACCCAAAGTGTGCGCAACGTGGTTTAGGAGACGCACAAGAAGCACCGCCCCTGACAACTCCAACTTAGGGATGGTCAATGCCGTCCGGAGGGGGGCCACCTTGCTCTTGGCCATGACCAGTGACAACTTCACCTGGCCCGTGGCACTGACGGTGCGCAAATAAACAGTGGCGGCATAACCGTGAGAGGACGCGTCACAAAACCCATGAAGGGTGGCAGTATAAACCCCAGGGGGGAGGATGGCGCGTGGCAGCGCGACCTCATTGACCACAGGGAGCACGGATACAAATTGGAGCCAGTCTTCCAACAGGGTTTCCCGAAGTGGCTCGTCCCAACCAAGTTCAGCGGTCCAAAGTCGCCCTTGCTACAGTAGACAACACCAGTCGCTTAGTCCAAGTATGAGGAGACTCCAAGTCGACATCATACGTAAAGGTGTCTTGAACTGCTCGGTACTGAACGCCAAGGACGGCCATCATGGCGGGGTTGTCAACGTTTTCAAACAAATGAAGATCCTGCTTATGATCCTCCAACACACCTTCCAATAGCGCTGGCGAGTTGGACACCCATTTACGCAACTCATAGCCAGCGGAAGCAAGAATCTGGACCAACTCATCACGCAACAGGATAGCTTCCTCAACCGTAGAAGCTCCAGTGCAGACATCATCGACGTACAGGTCCGTTTTCAAAATGAAGGAAGGAGGTCGACGCACGAGGGAACCTCAAACGCTCCCGGTCCGCAAGCTCCCAAAGCGAACGAATAGCAACAAAAGGGCTTGATCGAAGGCCGTACGTATTCGTGTTGAGCTCGTACACAATCATGGGATCCTGGGGATGTTCCCGCCACAGGATCAACTCATAACGTCTGTCATCCCGGTGAATAACCGTTTGCCGGAACATCATTTTGATGTCGGCCACAAAGACTACTTGATGACGACGAAAAGACGTGATAACGTCACAAAGATCCCTCAACAATTTGGGGCCGGAATGCAGGCAATCATTCAAGGAGACGCCGGAAGAAGTCCGCGCAGGCCCATCAAACACTGTGCGCAGTTTACCAGTGGATGGCTTGAGGACAGCGTGATGTGGCAAGAAGAAATGCTCTACTAAGCGCCAATCCAAATCTGACACCGACATGTGTCCCAAGTCTGCATACTCACGCATAAAATCTACATATTTTTGCCGCAGCACCGGGTCCCTGGCCATGCGGCGCTCCATTGCCAACAATCTCTTCTCAGCCGTAGGTCTGGATTGGCCGAGAGGTGGTCGCACCGCAACAAAAGGCAGCCGGGTCTCAAGCCGACCGGAGCGGAGTCGACCGGTGTTGTTCTGATAGAACACACACAACACTCTTCGTGTTCCGGATTCATGCGGGCCACCTGAGGGGGCTCCTCAACCTCCCAAAACCTCTGAACGGCGTCAGAGAGGGCTGAGCCGGACACCAACGCAATGACAGGTTCAGGTGGAGGGGGCACGTTCAACACTGGGCCCATAATTGCAAAGCCGAAGATGGTTGAGACCGCCACCAGGCCCCTCGGGTGGCACCATGGGGTCTCCGGCTGCAAGACCGTCATATTTCCCAACAATATTTTCCCTAAAACATCGGAACCCAACAACAAATGCACCGTACAAGGGGAATCAAACCGGGTGTCAGCCAAATCCAGACCTGACGTCAACCGTAGAACATCCAAAGGCAACTGACAATCGGGATGGCTACCCAATATAGTCGGCATAACAAGGGCAGGAGCACCAATTTTAGGGTACAGACAACTCACAGGGGTGATTTCAAACCAGGTCTCTCCCTCAACAGTGGTGACAGCCGCTTCGCCAATTCCCTGAATTTTGCCTGAAAAGTCGTTGACCTCCAGGCCAACCTGTCCCGCTAACCAAGACGACAAAAGGGAACCCTGGGTTCCCGTGTCCAAAATGGCACGGACCACAATCGAGTCACCCAAGGGTCCCCAGACCCTGACCGAGGCCGTTGGCAACAAAATCGACTCGATCCGGGGGGGTTCTTTAGCGGGGCAGGCGCCAATTTCCTAGCGGTGCCTGGGCGGCGACCGATCGCCGCATCCAGGCTGCCTTAGTTCACGACGAGGGTAAACGTCAAATGGTTCGTCCGCGCGGTGTCCCGAGCCGCTCGCCATCGCCGGAAGGGCATATCCCACCGGATGCCTGAATGGCGGAGGGCGCGACTCCAACCGGGGACGTTCCGCCAACGGAGGGGAGAGGTAGCGGTGCTGGTCCGGCCACTGCTGCCTAGCGGCCAACGCGCGTTCTCCCTGACGAGGGGAGACCAAATGGCGCTCGCGGGGCTCCCGTACAACTTGCGCGGGGGGTGGAGAGCGGCGTGCAGAATTGCGGGCCTCAGCCCGGTGCTCGTCTCCGGAATACCCCCCCCTGCGCGAACCCTCCTCAGAAGATGGTCTGCTGGAGCGGTTCGCGTTGGCGCACAAAATCTCCAGGTGGTACCCCTTGCAAATTCTACACGGATGGGGGTCGGGGCAGTCCCGATGGAAATGGGCCCCCAAACACGAGAAGCACAAACGGCGTGCGTTGACAATGCGGCGGCGGGCACTTACGTGCAAATTCAAAAAGGCCGGGCAACGCGCCATGACATGCCCCGTGGCCTTACAAAAGTCGCAATGATGAGGACTCCGGGCGCCAGCAAAACGGAGGGCGGGGCGAACATCAACAGACCCCCTAGCCCGAGGACTCCGGGCGCCAGCAAAACGGGGGGCGGGGCGAACATCAACAGGCCCCCGAGCCCTAGTCCGTCCCTGGTCTCTTGGCCGAGAAGGTGGTGGGCGTGACCCCGTGGCGCCACGTGTGTTATCCAAAAACCGACACTCGTCTTCCAAAAACTTGAGGAGGTCGTCAAAGGGGGGAAGATGGGTGGCACTATCCCCACCATACTTCTGCTCAAAACGTGACCTCAACTCCGCAGGGAGCAACCGCAGCACTATGTGCACCAACAGGTAGGACCAATGTTCCACCGGTAACTTCAAGCGTCTCAAGGCGTTGGTCGCTGAGACCAATGGGTTCAGCAAGTCAGTGCGCAACGTCGACGTGCTGGCAATGGCCGGTAGTCCCAAAATCTGGCCGATGTGCACATCAGCCAGGCAGCGCTTGTTCTGATACCGTCGGGAGAGAAGCTCCAGAGCGGTAGGGTAGGAGGAGTCCGTGACCGGCAAGTGCTGCACCAAGGCTCTAGCTTCGCCCTCCAAAACGGACAACAAGTAGGCCAACTTCTGCGCAGGTCCGAGGTCCGAGCGTGCATCCACAAGACTTTCAAAGAGATTAATGAAGCCCAGCCAGTGGTCCAAACGACCGTCAAAATGTGGCAGCTCCAGGGTGGGCAGCCTACCCAATAGTCCAGGGCCCTTGACAATGGAGGTCTGAGGCTTGGCCTCCTCAGGCACCCGGCTCCTCAAAATTTCCCGGGCTCGTTGACTTATGACATCCCCCAGGTGGACAATCTGGTCATAGTCACTCAAAACCTTATCGCGGGCTGCCTGGTCCATCACCCCCAAATCCACGTCCATGATGTACTCGTTGAAGCGTGTGAGCGCAGCATCAGCTGACTTGATCCTCTCATTCACATGCTCGTTCCGAGCAAGGGTGAGCTCTTCCAAGTCCGAACGCTCAACCGTTGCTGCTGCCGATGTGAACCATCTCAACTGTGAGGTCAATCCGGCAGCAGACTCCCTGACTGCCTTTAATGAGGCCATTGCAACAAACAAATATCAATACCAACAGGCTAAATTAACTAAACAAACAACAATGACTTGTTAGCCAACCGAACAATTTCACCAAAATAAAAACTTAAATTCAATTATTTCAAGTCCAAATCCGACCCTGTACTTATTCCAAGTATGTATCTAGCTTGCTAAGGATGGCTAGTTACAGAAAAAATAACAATTTAATGTATATATTGTGCTGGATCAACACCAATTAAACACAACAATTGAATGTACAATACTGTGCCGGACAATCTCTAACAACACAATCCAATAAATACTATAAGCAATAAATCAATATACACAATTCAAGTCTTGTTATGTTAACAAATGTGTGATTATTATTTAGATAAACTTTTAACTTCAGATTAGTGACATTCAATTATTAATTACAACAAATATACCAAATTATGTACCAAATACAACCCAATAATTCCTAATTTCACAAATAAATCTTACTTGTCAATACAATACGGGGACTACAGTACAAACTACAAGTACCATTTCAATTTGATAGCCCGAATGACATGGTAATATTCAAACTTATTAAGTTATTTTTAACAATGTTCAAAACTTCCAATTTACTTAGTGGATCTTATATTATAAGACCACGCTTCTGCTACCAGTTTGTTCAGCACCAAGCCAGCCAACGGTAACTGGTATGTCGAACAGTCCACGGTACGTGGAGCTTTCCCGTTGTTTTTCAAACAAACAGTTACACAATAGCCTCTTAGGCTTTACCAATACATAATTAAACTTTACACAATTAGATATTCCAACATGCCCACTTACCTGTGGCTGGTTGACGACAGCGTGCGACCTTGGTAGATCACGACCGTGCGATATGTGTTAGTGTGTATGATTGTGTAATGATGTGAAGTGGTGTCACGGCGTTCACAAAGGACTCAGCTTCAATGTGTGGTTCAGGCCGGGAGTAGCTCAAACTTCGCACCAGATTGGAGCAGCTATTTATCACCAATTCACTATTACTTTCAACAAATTCGCGTGCCATTCGGTCTGGCGTCAATACGGCGTTATGGTTCAAAATATCCCAGGTTTTTCGTCAATTCGGGATTACAATTTCAACTTATCGTTAATCACGACCCAATTATCGGTTACAACGGGCGATTGAAACGATATTTCCAATTACAACAAAATCACAGGTCCCAAAGGGTGGACATTTTTTCAAGCGGAAAAGGTTATCTGTCAAGGAAAAGTCAAAGACAATAGATAAATGTTGCCAACCAAAAAGGTGCGTTCTGTTTCACGTTGGACGAAACAAGTAGCCTGTATGTTATTCTAGACTATAAAGTATCCCTCTCATAGAGAGGAGGTCTGTGTCCCTGCAGTGAGAACAGAATAGGCTGAATTATTGTTAATTAGACATGTGCAAAACAGTGCACCACGAAGTGATGTGATATGTCATTACATTTCGTGCTGAGAAATATTACATTACACCATCACTTCAAACATCACGCGTGATGTTATGGTGTAGCGCCATGCGATAGCACACCATCGCGCGTTCTAATGTAATGCAATGTTCTAGTGTAATAGGACATGTTATTGAAATAGTAACATAGCACCGAGCGATACGATGTTGTCCGCGTGTCATTATGATGATTCATAATTACATGAAAGAAATGAAATATTTGCATTTGCAATTCGAAATAAAAGGACAGTTGAGTATTTACCTACGACTGTACAACGGGTGTTGGTGTCAAGGAAATATAAACCCCTTTTTAATAAAAATAGAGTACTAAATAACATACTAAGTCACCTGACCGGGCGAAATACGAAATCGCACGCGCCTAGTTCCGGACTTTCGATGTAAACCGAACATTGCCGATGCGATGCGTTCGGGAGGGCTCGGTTCGGGAGGGCTTGGTTCGAGCGAGTCTGCGAGTCATGTCGCGAGCTACTGCGCTGTTACCGCGCGCGTGATGTTTAGTGTGATGGTGTGATGCTTATTTTAGTCGAGTAATGTGTGATGTTACAGTACGCACTCGGGTGATATTACGCGTGATGCATCACTCGCATTACTTACACATGTCTATTGTTAATTATTATAAAGTATTCCAGTACAAAACCTCACCCAGATCCAATCATGTGTTCTGTAATGATTGAGTAACAAACATCTATACATCCTTCACAAGTATAATGTTAATGAAATATTAGCGATAACTGAGATTTTTCTTTCGTGGCTCATGCTGATCCATATATGAGTAGTAGGTACCTTTAAACTTTGGTAGGTACATTACAAGTATCGCAATAAGAAGCATAATTATGACAGATGACCAACAGAGCACAACTGAATGGGTACCTACATTTTTTTTCCTTTTGAGATATAGGACCTTATAATCGAGTAATATAAAAGTTATTTGTTATATATATATAAGCGAAATACCACTCACTGATTAATTAGGTACGAAATCTCAGAAACTCCAAGTAATAGGGCTCTCAAATTTTGCATGGGGGTTCCTTTTAGTACGTAGATGCTCGCTGAGATTTTGCGAAATTCCCACGGGATCGGGATTTACACGGGAAAAACTTCCTACGGGAACGAAGTAGCAAGCAACTGCTAGTTAATTATAAAAGTACATAAAAGAAGCAAGGAGGTAGATGGCTGGTTTGTACTTTTGTGGCTTGTACATTTAAAATTGTATAATCTATACTAATATTATAAAGCGGAAAAGTTTGTTTGTTTGCTTGAACGCGCTAATCTTCGAAAGTACTGGGTGGATTTGGATGCAATTTGGTATGGAAGTAGCTTGAAGCTTGGGGAAGGTTATATGCTACTTTTTACGCGACTGCAAAAAAGGATAGTTATGTTTTTACCATGATAGAATCCACGGGAGCGAAGCCCCGCGTGAGTACTAGTAATTTATAAAATACTTGGTCAGTGGGTCGTCTTACCTTTGCCTTTACATCCGAATATGCATCGGAACCGCACTGTTGTAATGATGAACATTCACTCAGGCACAACACAGAATAGTGTCTATATCGTGTAGTAAGTAAACAAAACAAGTTTCTGGATAATTATCTTCATAACGAAATGGAAGAGTAATTTTGACTTAACGTTCTTAACGAATAAATAATCTCATAATCTAGGATATACGCATAAAATAATCACAAAACGTAGTCAATCGCATGCGCAAGCTAGTTATGGATACACCTCGCCCGTCTGCTCTAGATTAAGCTAAGTAAATGTATGTCTATCTTTGCAAACTCAGCGGTCTACGCCCGCCGCATGAGTCCTGTACGCTTGGAACTTAGAATAAAACTCGCCTCCAAATCGGCAGTACGTGTTCTCATTTTTATCCTCAGTAAGAATCCTGAATAGTTAGTTTATTTCTAAAAAGGTTTCTCACGCTCCGAAACCAAAAATAGCTACGGCGACCATTTATTTATGTCATATGTGTGTTGTCAATTGTCAGATGTTAAGACAAATAGACATAATCAAAATGTAATACATTATGTTTAGACATAATGGCAGTGCTGCTATAATATTGCCATTATATATAAAAACTTATTTACAATAATTGAACCGACTTCAAAACAAAGAAAAACACTACAAAGCGAAAAATAACCTTAAAGATTGTTTCATTGGATGTCTAATTCCGTTTAAAATAAGGGCTAGGTATCTACTCACATGGTTGAAGTCGGTGCCAGGCCAATGAATAGTTTTGATAGGCTAAGTATGCCGCATTCTCGGGCACGCCCGTGGTAATCAAACCTATTCATTAATCTTAAATTAAGTGAGAACGGTATGTAGTTATACCGTTCCCACTTAATTTTTTTAAGTCAGTTATAAAAGAGAGCTTGCTGTGCACTTCTTTTTACCCCCTGAAACCTTATATCCGATGTATTTTATGTTATGGAAAGAAAGAAAGAAAAAGTATTTATTGCCAACAGACAAACGACGTGCTAACAATATTAAAAACTTATTTAGTTCCTCAGACTAGAGTTAGTAATTGGTACTTATAATTATGTTAGTAATTAAGGACAAAGACTTAGATATTGACAATTTACGAAGAAAAAGGAAACAACAAAAAACAAGGCAAATGCACGTCGTGGTCGTGGCAACAAGGCTCCCACTCAGCATAATGCTATGCTATGGGCATGACCATAGCACGGCGCTGGTTTTCAGTGGTTGCCTTATAAATATGTATGACGTACGGAAATCAAGCCTGGTAAACAATATTAGTTAAATAATTGATACAATAATATAAAATAAGTACAGTAAAATAAATAAATATCGTAATATAAAATAAATAGTGACACAGAAGTCCATGTAAGTCCATGTAAATAGTGACATCAAAGAAAGTTTGTTTGTTTGCTTGAACGCGCTAATCTTCGAAAGTACTGGATGGATTTGGATGCAATTTGGTATGGAAGTAGCTTGAAGCTTGAGGAAGGTTATAGGCTACTTTTTACGCGACTACAAAAAAGGAGAGTTATGTTTTTACCGTGACAGAATTCACGGGAGTGAAGCCCCGTGTGAGTACTAGTTATTTATAAAATTTTTGTTCATCAAGCTTTTGATTTTCTAAAAGATACTTTTTTAAATGTAATTTAAATATGTGTTTTGTTTTCAGCGATCTTAAGGGAGGTGGTAAATCATTCCAGCAGTGGGTGGCAGCATATTTGAAACATCCCCTGAATGCTGTGGTTCTACGTCGAGGCAACGAGAGCGGTTTGGACGTGGAACGAGCGGAATATTCATAGTGCTCATGTCTCCATTTGAGCTTTTTAAACAAGTAATCCGGATTGTGGGATTGCATGACACCGAAACATTAAGACTGCTAAGTGTCGTTTCCGCCGTGCAGCCATTTTTAGAATCATATTCTTGTTCAAATATGGTGTGATATGATGCCTCCGGGGTATACTAAAACAAAAACGCGCACACGCATTCTGTACACGCTGAAAGGTTTAAACAATACTCAAGGAGCTCGATGGCGTAAACGGCTTACCGCGTATGGCCATGATTTGATGAGTTAAGCAGTGTTTGCAGTCGCCGATCATCGGATGGGTGATCCAAAACTTTGTTATCTCCAGTTTTTCTATGCTTCAGAAGTTACGTTAAACCATTAGTCTTGGCTGCAGTCATTAGCACCCACTAATCCGCATTGGGCTGGCATAGCCGGTTCTATCCAGGCGATTCTCGTTAGGTATGGTGTTTATCCATAGAGAAGGTCCGTGCCTCAGCAGTGGTGAAATTCATAGACTAATTAAGCTAAACAGTACATAGACTTAACAAAGACATACCGCTGGTATTTATAAAAGTAGAAATCGGCTTTATGAACTCTATGAGGAGCGGACTTACACTAACTCGGTAGAATTTAATTTATATGTTAAGAACTACTCTAAATTATTTAAAAAAGTCTGTTATATTGCCAAGTCTCGCTACTTGAGTTCTAAAATTAAAAATAGTATTAATGTAATTAAAATGACTTGGGATATTATAAAAAGCGAAACGGGAAGGTCTTGCAACCGAAATAATGATTACACCCTCACTATTGATGATAATATAATAACATTAGATTCGCAAGTCGCCACTGAATTTGAAAATTTTTTCACTGACATTCCCGTATCGACAACCAAGTCGCTAAAATCATCTCCCATTGCTGCAGAAACATTACTTAAAAAAGGTTCCAGTTTGTAGTTCAGAGTTTAAATTCCAATATGTTACATCATTAATACATTTAAATATGATCTTTGAATATGAAAAAGACTGCAGACCTGTGGGGTAATTCTGTTGAAGTTACTAAGTCAACTATCCTACACATTATTGCTCCTACATTAGCTGTTATATTTAATAATTGTATTGATTGCGGTGAGTTTCCTGATCTAATGAAATATAGTAAAATAATCCCACTATTTAAATCGGGTAGTACATCTGACCCTACTAATTATAGACCTATTTCTGTACTGCCCACTTTCAGTAAAATTTTTGAGAAAATTATTTTAATGCAGATGCAAAGATATTTTAATAAAAACAAATTGCTACATAATAAACAATTTGGTTTTACAAAGGGTCGTTCAACAACTGATGATTGAACTTTTAGGACACATATAATACATGGGAAGATAAGTGCGATGCGTTGGGCATTTTTTGCGATTTGTCTAAGGCATTTGACTGTGATCCCCATGAGACATTAATCAGGAAACTGCACCACTACGGATTCCGGGACACCTCTCTGAATCTTTTAACCTCATACTTGAGTGAAAGGATTCAGAGAGTCGATGTGAACGGCAAAAGATCGCCGGGATCTGTGGTCAAGATGGGGGGCCCCCAAGGCTCAATTTTAGGTCCCTTTTTATTTCTTATTTATATAAATGATTTTCCGTACCCATAGATAAAATAAATAAGATAAATAATATTTTTGATTTCTGTGGCCGTACCTGATCAAAAATCATGACATAGTGTTATTCGCTGACGATACTTCTCTTTTATTTAAAATTAAAGGTCAACAGCAGGTTACTGAAGAAGTAAATAGAGCCCTTGCAACTGTAGTTAGCTGGTTTAATGTTAATAATCTTCTTCTTAATGAGAAAAAAACCAAATGCCTAAAATTTACATTACCTCATATTAGACAAGTGAATACTAGTGTATCAATAAAGGGCGAAATATTGAAACACGAAGATACCACAGTATTCTTGGGCATAACTTTGGATGCGAAGCTTCAGTGGGGCCCCCATATAGATAAATTGTCAAAAAAGTTAAGTTCTGCAGCATATGCCGTTAGAAAAATACGTGGATTAACTGATATCGAAACAGCACGTTTAGTCTACTTTAGTTACTTTCACAGTGTGATGTCATACGGCATTTTACTTTGGGGAAATGCCGCCGATATTCACACAATATTTGTGTTACAAAAAAGAGCCATTCGTGAAATTTATAAATTAAGTCCCAAGCACTCCTTAAGAGACAAATTTAAAGAGATTAATATTATGACTGTGCCATCTCAGTATATTTATGAGAATCTCTTGTATGCACACAAAAATATTAATCTGTTTAAAAAATACAGTGATATTCATAGCTTAAATACAAGTAACAAAGACACATATGTCATTCCTAAAACCAGGTTTAAAAAAATAGGTGGTTCGTTTAGATGCCAATGTATACGTTTTTATAATAAAATTCCTAGCCATATTCAAGAACTAAGTATTAATAAATTCAAATTATTTTTAAAACCTAAGCTATGTCAGAAAGCTTTTTACACTGTTAAAGATTATATTGAGGACAAGAAGGCTTGGGAATGAGCTGCTCCAGTGATATACGTGAGCCTTTTTTATTTTTTAAATTTTGATAGTTGATTTATTTTTTATTGATTAAAATATTTGTTTTGTTAAGTATTGTATATACCTATTTATTTTGTTTTTTTTATATATATAATTATTTCATTATTGTTAATGTGAGGACAATGTAGGTTATTCTTTCTTCGTTGTTTTTACTTTCACTATAATTTATTTAATGATGTCAAGCAATTTGAGTACTTGTGTGGCCTACCCAAACGTCCGTTGGTATTTTTTGTCAAATTGCTGAGCTCCTTAAGTTCTAAGTTGAGCTACACGATAACTGACAAATGCTTGCACTGTCTGGACAGGTCCGCTCAAATTTGCGTGGTTATTTCCTCAAAAGAATACCACAGACATGAACCTACATGCTTCTCATATAAAAATACAAATTGTCTGGACTTTAAAAGAAACTATGACCTCTGAGTTTGTTTCGGTGTTTCTTCTCAGAGTAGATAGATAGATAGATAGAATATACTTTATTGTACACCAAAATTTAAACACACCTATTTAACAATATTGCTTATTCTATGGTAACAATGGCGGTCTTATCGCTGAAAGCGATATCTTCCAGACAACCTTTGGAAGGACTTTAAAAACTTTAATTAAAGTGGGGTGGGCTAAATTAGTGTACTAACTACATTACTCATAAAAACAGAGAAACAAAAAATATTTAAATATTAAAATAAATAAATGTATATGCAAATATATATATATGCATATAAATACAATGTAATACATAGGTAATTAAATAATACAATACATATAATGTGTTCTTTAACATCAAGTGGAGAGAAAACAAAAGAATAGTCATAAATTGGAATGAAAATAATTAGCAACCGAGCTTTTAAAAGTAGCCAGTGACTGAGCTTGTCTTAAAGACACCGGCAATGCATTCCACAAACGAATAGCTTGCACCGTAAACGATGAGCCATAGAATTTAGTGAAATGTTTGTGTGGAAAGTTAGGAAATACCGGCCTCATCTAGCTAAACTTAACACGCAAAAAAACATGACGTGTAAAAGTGTTATTTATAACCAATTTACAAAATAAATATTTCACATCATTTCATTTCATTTCATTAGAAATACGAGGGCAGCAATCGCGGTAGATTTGCTGTTTGTATTTGAAGAGTTCCATCACTTACCTCCGAAGATATTCATCAGAACCTGATGTATTATATACTAAAACCTTCCTTGTAATATATGCTTTCAAACATAGAAAACGTGATCGGAATCGGATCAGTAGTTTTTGAGAAAATCGCGGATATACAAACATACATACATACACATATACATACATACTGGTCGAATACAGAACCTCCTTTTTTGAAATCCGTTAATAAAATAGATTTTATTGATAATCATGACAAAATTGCTATATTTGAAGTTAATTATATTGATATAAGGCTGCGTTTCCACCAGAGATGAAAATGTGCCTAGGAGGATGTCTAGCGGAGCTGTGAAAATGCGCATTAATGTGTGGTGCGAGGATGTGCAAACCTCGCAACACACATTCCTCGCAACACATCCCTCGCAACACATCTCTCGCACACATCCCTCGCTTGTTTTGTATGCGCAAAAATCTAGCTCCGCTGAGCCGTTTCCACCAGAGCTGTGCTGACCGGGGCGAGGTAAATGAAGCCATTCTATTGGTTCTTTACAAACACATCTCTCACACATCTCTGGTGAAAACGCAGCCTTAACCTAAAACGTTACAAATTAAAAATATTTAGAAATTGTATTACAGAGACATCTATTGCAACCTAGAGAAAACTATGTAGTGGTTTCACCGTTAAGAAATGAAGATGGCGCTGTTTCGTTTGTCGTTGAATCTAATGTAGGGCACAGATAACTTTAAAATATGTAGGGAATTGCCGAATATCTATTGGGCATGGAAATTCCAGTAAATTTTTACATCTTGTTTGCACTTGTTTGTTTTGCGGCTTTTACCGTGCCGTCCATAGAGAGCGGATAATTTACTGAATTGCTCGTGTAACTTGAAGTTGCTCCTTATCGCTAAATATTGTTGTTGCAAAACATTTCGACAAGTCGATGCTTGTTGCCATTGACCTAAATTGTTGCCATTGCCCTAAATTGTCATGACGTCACAGCTGACGTACGTTGACCGGGATTGAGCAATTTTATTAGCCCGTGTAAGCTCACCTTTATTCTACTTAGTTCTGTAAGTTCCCTAGATAGCTAAACTATAATTCTGAATTAAGGACTGTTGGGATAAAAAAAATATGAAATAGTCCTTCTTTTTCAGCCACGGCGTCTGATCGCAGCGAAGATAAGCCATCTGCGCAGGAGTTATTACAGTGCACAAATTAGGTATGTGCGCAGGTACAGGGGCACGTCTCCCTCCTTTCCTTTACACCTTGACTTGTCCGTTGAGATGGCAATCCGACACGACTGGACAGAGATATGGCACAGGACCAACGGCTTGACGAGCTTTCAGAGGTAGGTACGGTGGCTATCACAGCACTAACTCCCAAAATCTGAGCTACTACATTAGCTAAGTAGCCCTTTGCCCAACCCGGGAATCAAACCCGAGATCTCATGCACAGCAGGCGCGCGCGACCCCTAGGCCAACGAGGCAGTTTAGGATCAACAATATTATAATATTAAGCCGGGTCCGCTGCGCCAATTTCAGAAAGTGATTATCAAGAGCTGTTATCATTAATTTTACCAGATATAGAGACGAAAACAAAGTATTAAAAGACAAAGTATTTTCTTTATTCCATTCCATCACAAACCAAAGAGAATTGTCATCAGAGAGTATTTAACCTAGAGAGCTTATAGGCCGATTTCTTTGAAGAACACAACTCACCAATACGGGTTGGGAGGCGAGGAAAAAATGCGCCACTGCAATTGGTCAGTTCAAGGTCAAGCTTCATAGATATGCCGAGTTAGGGATTGCTCTACTTGATTGAGGGAAAGTTATCGATATCGATAAAATGAAGTTTAACATTATAAAAATACTCAATAAAATCACGTAATAATATTTAATCATTATCAGTCTCAATTACAAAAAGAAAAACAAGTATGCTGTTATTATTGATTTTTAAAATGAATTAATTTGGTAAATGTTTTTCGAATTAAAGTTTTAGGGTCCTGATTGTTTTTGCTAAGAAATGATAACCGAGCGTCTATATATTTCTGAATTATGTATCTTGCTAATTCAATCAAATGATTGGTAGTTTATATTTCATATTGATGAAAATTAATATCCGGGAATAAATTATACCCAATCAGTGATTTTAAAACCGATCTCATAAAATAATTGGAATTATATTTCTGAGGCAGCACTTTCGAACCACTCTCGTTGATCGCCCTTTTAATATAAATTTCACAACGACGACATTACTGTGGTAGATCCGTACAATAACTTGTTATAGTGTGTTTTTGAAATTGTAAGGCGTTTTGATTTGTAACACCAATCAACGCTCCAATACAAGTTAGGCATTTTATTTGCTTTATCAGAGTATGGACAATGTAGCCGGCCGTATATTATTTTTATATTTTATGTTTTTTATATTTATTTTATATTCCATAATAAATATATTTTCATTAAAATCAGTTGTGTCAACAACTGTAGCTTCAACAGGCACTCGGTAATAATTATTTTTTGGTGGTGAGTCATTAGATGATTTATCTAATGACTCCTCCCTCCTACATACACTTAACCCGTGGACTCGACATCGAAACAAAGTAACCTGTTTCTTTTTCCTGGGTGGGAAAATCATCGAATTACTTCTCCCGCTCTGGGTAAAGTGGAAGGGAGTGTCAGACTTCTACTGACTAAAAACCCACCCTGTTCCTTCAGCTGCCCTTAAGTTCCGGGGCCGCGGTATCTCATTAGAACATTACCGCAACCCCGGAACCAAAGTAACTTACGAGGGCGATATTGTAATGCAAAGTTCCAAGTTTATTAATATTAGACTCCATCATACTATTTGAAGCCTAGAAAGATTGGATATAGGTGTCTTATATTATTTTGACTTTTCTCAACATTATATCAATAAAAACCAAACTAGAAACCAATATTCCCTAGTAACCCTATCCATCCACTTTTCGTTTTAATCTGGAATCTTGGGAAATCTAAAATTAAAACATGCATGTCACACAGAAGAAAAAATATCAGAACTTTCTCCTTTTTTTAAAGTCGGTTAATGTAGATAGGTATTTTATGACAACTATATGAATTGAATTAAAAAAGAAATAAGTTTAATTTTATTATTATCGATATCGTATTCAGCCGTTATAGGTAACAGCACAGATTTTTACGATAAAAATACGAAAGAAAAGAAGGGATAAAAGAATTAGAATTTCTTCATGTAAGAAAGAGACATTTCTAAAAGACATCAACGCGCGACACAATTTTGTCCTTGACCACCCAAACCACCACTTTAAATGGACCTCTGCGATAGCTTATAATCTGATTAAATGATAAATAATTTTCATATTATTTCATTACTGATGAATAGTTATGTCATCCATTTGGTATCTAGATGTCTGGGAATGTTTTCCACACCATTTCAACGTGCATGAAAGCATTATTATGCGTTATAAATTGGATACAAAAATTTAAAATTTGTAATTGTTTAGCATGCACACAGGCCTAATACTTGGTCATAACTAAAATGGTTCTTTTTTTTTTTTTTTTTTAGGTAGGGCCACTCGTAGATCAGCTAAGTAAGGCTGTGCGTCTACTTAACCGGTCTGTCCTGTGGTGACCTCTAATAAATTAAAGGCCCCCAGCCAGGGCTTACAAACTAAAGTTTACTTACAGCTAATGACCGCACGCTAAGGGCACTCCCTGTGGAGTACGGGCCTCGGCATAGCGGGGTCATTTTGGGAGGGCAGTAAAGGGACAGGCTGGGTCGTATTTAGGGGAGTATTTATTGCTACTGGCTCAGCATCGCGGGCTGGCTCGTTTGGCAAAGGTCGGGGAGGATTTCCATTACAAGTACGCGGACGTCGCGATGGGCCTCGTCGGCGAGGCCGGAATACGGAACGCGTTTTGTATGTGTATTTTCTAAGAGTGCTGGTTTCCCTACTGCTCTCTTGTCGGATGGTGGTGGGGTCGTCGGGCTCGTCTAGGACGTTGCGCGGGCGACGAACCCGAGAAATCTTGGAGGGTCTGTATCGGGCGGCCGATACGATCAGGGGGTTAGTGTGGGTATCAGCAGAGGTGAAGTAACGCACTGACATGCGTTTCAACACTTGCTTTATGGTCGGGAGTTTGAGGTCTACGTGGAGATCCTCATTCCTCAAGAACCAGGGCGCGCCCGTGGCCTTTCGGAGAAAACGGTTCTGAATGACTTGCATCCTATGGATCTGATTGGGACTGGCATGAGCAAACACCAGACAGGCGTACGTCATGATAGGACGTATGCATGTCGTGTAGATTCGGATTTTACATCTAAGGGAGAGCTTACTGTGTTTATTCAGCAAGGCGTGGAGCCTACCGAGAGCGAAAGCGGCTCGCGAGCGAACCGACTTTATGTGCTCACTGAAGTTAAGGAACTGGTCGAGGATCACACCTAAGCATTTGGCTCGCTTCTCCCAAGGGATTGGCTTGCCAAACATAGTGATCGGGCGGGGGGCGGTGAAGTGTCTATGTTGGCGAGCCCTGCAAAACAGGACTGCTTGACTTTTGTCGGGATTTACCTCAATCCTCCATTTCCTAAACCAATCGCCTAATACGTTGGCTGAGGTCTGGAGGGTATGAGCGATGCTATCGGGACTATTTCCCGAGTAATAGATGGCCGTGTCGTCGGCAAATAGGGATAACTCTACTGGGGGCTTTTTGGGGATATCGCTAGTGAATAGCGTGAAGAGTGGGGGAGAGAGCACGGCGCCCTGAGGGACGCCGGCTCTGATAGGGCGGGGTAAAATGGTTCGTGTATCGTAGCCAATATATAGGAGCAAAAACTCGCATAGTTGTCGTGCGTCGGGGCAACGTATGTGCGATCAAGTGGTTTTCAAATCAGTGATTGTCATACACAATCAACACACTCTTCGAACGATTCCGTCTTCCTCTAGCGAGCGCGAACACAAAATGCGTCACTTTCCCTCCCCGCAGGCGAACGCGGGGGATGTTATCCATTCGAGACGGCAAACATGTTATTGTGTTTTTGCTAACCAAACTGTTAAGCCACGCCTATATTCGGTTAGCAAACAATGTTATACTGTTTGCAAACACGAAAACACGTCGCAGCGGACCCGGCTTTACAATATTAATATTCTGCACCTCTTCCTTCCAATTCTTAAGAGCCTATACTACCTCAAATGGCTTAGCATGATCCTCCGTTATGTCGAAAATACTACAGCAATCATTTTGAAATAAATATATGGTAAAGTTGAGGATTAATGTTAGGTACTGTGTTTGACGAAAACACGATACCATAAAATTTTCTTGATAGAAAAAAAATCCAACCTCCTTTACCTCTAAACCGAACAATAAACTGCTGGTATTCAAAAATAACTTCAAATTAGATAATGAATGAACCGTAAAAAGAAATAAACTAAATTATCGGTGTCTTGGAGTCTTTTCCCGGCCAACCTGTCTCGCTTGCTCGTGTGACCGCGGCCAGTAATGTGCGAGCGAGATAAAGAGTGAGAAGCGCTGAGATATTATAGTTCAAATCGTCCCGCCATCTCCTTCGCGGTCTATCACGGTAGGTACCGTGTTGTGACCTGTTAGGCACCAATCTTGTGTATTGCGGGCTCACAGCTTGTCGGGACATGCCCTGCCCAGTCCCATTTAAGTTGGGCTGCCTTTTGAGCCACACCTACGATTTGCGTTTTGGAGCCCAAAGTGTTTCGAACGTGGTCTGTTTTTAATACCTACCACACATCACTCCATAGTTCGTTGGAAAACCTTGAGTTTGGCTCTTGTTTGACTATAGGATTTTAATCACAGACCAAATCTGCGCATCATAGATAATATATCCTGCTTACGCTTCACTTACAAGTGCTAAATGATTTGGGATAAATAGGTATCTTCAAATAAAAATGTAATTCGTAATACATAATTATTTAATTGTGTATAATTACTTGAATACATCAAAAATTTTTGGTGTAATACGAAATTCGCTAATGCGCAATCCCCTGGCCTTACTACCTGTATATAAGTAGGCCAGTATATAATATTGTTGCTCTTAACAAGTATTGTACATCGTCAGGAATGTACTAACATCTACCACTACGTAGCTCCAATAATGCGGCTAACAGTATAATGAATTATACACAGTAATCTTTTAAAATTAAATACTTTAAGTTAACTAAGATTATAAAACATTAAATCAGTCATTTACAAAAAAAAAACATTTTTTCAGTATTTTTACAACAACACTACGACAAGTTTTTTTCTATTTTACTGGAGATTTTTTCGTAATTTTGGATATTGCTTATTGCACTACGATTATTATAATTTATGAAAACTTATGATTACGGCAAGCTGCCATAGCTCCACAACTCGACTGCTCAGCTCAACGGACTCATTCAATCACTTCGACAAAGTTACTTAAATTACACTTAATTAAAACTTATAAAATGGCATGTTGCGATGCTAAACAAAACTATTTGTAAACTTTAAGTAGCCTGAAATGTTAGGTCCAAGTAACCTTTGTCTCAATTTTTTTTATCATTTATTATTATTGGTTTGACTATCTCAAACGTATATTCGAGGATTACTTTCAGCATAAGTAACAATTTCCATTCACTAGCGTTGTAGCCGAATATGTTAATAAATGGAAACTGCAACAGAGTTGAAATAAAAAAGTAAAAAACGCAATGTTTAGAGATTTTAGTAACATTCATTATTTTCATAAACGTCTACAGTTTAGAAAGAAAACATCACACACTCTGCAAGTGAAAGTTGTATCCAATGCGTTGTCTGTTAGATACTTTAAATTAAGTAATTAATTTAATGAAACTCTTATCGATTACACAAAGGGCGCCTTTTGATAAATGGTTCCCCATTCATCAGAAACCAAACAACTTTTCCATCCATAGTGCACAAAGTTTCAATCCACAATATATAAATACCTACTCACTAAGTACAATACTGACATCTTCATAGAAAAATTAAAATATACACCTTTTGTATCAACAATCACAAACGTACGACACGGTGTATAAAACGCTGCACTACTTCCACACGATAATATCTCTATTTACAATAATATACAAATCCGACAAACATATTTAGATTAAATTAACTAAGTATTGACGTAATATGACACACATTATTAGTTGTAACACGTCTTGTCACACTAAAAACACATTATTTTAAAATTACTTTTCACGGTAATGTGTTTTTAAATAGATTAATAATGTGCCACAACTAACTGTTGAGTTAGACAAGCTGCCGGTGCAGTAATAAGGAAACAAATTATAAAAAACAAAATTAATTACCCATACAATATAGTTAACTCATTCAATGTCATTTTGCGTTTCCAATTTGCTGTCTTACTTCTGCAGCTGAACATACGTAGAACATAATCTAAATAGGTTCCGTCACCGCGCAAACACAAACCCAGACGTCCATTCCACTCATCACACTTCTGTCAAATTATAAATAACGTGGAACTAAAAACTATATTTACAAAAATTGTCATTAATGTATGACATCATAAAAAAATGTACTAAAATTATCATACAAAACATCCGTAAAGAACAGCAGTGAAATTATTTTTTTATTTACAAATAATTTCACGTTCTTCTTAGGCAGTGTAATTTTTTTTTATTGAGAATTATAAATACTTTGAAAAAATACAAAAAGAAAACTTAATCACATTTAAAAATAACTAAGTACATACGATAATATCTTTATTGGATGATCCGTAAGGTGAAAATTTTGTACTTATCTCGAATAATTTGAGTTCAATCTTTAAAACAATACTTTTTGTAAATTACGGTTTCAAGTCTCGAATATCTACAATTCTACATATCATAAGGAAAACGCAAGAGAAAAATATAATAAACACAGCTACGTCAGTGTTGAGTTTACATCAGACTTATTATAGATGTTTCAAAAACAATTTTCGCAATGAGAGAAGCTCAACATTTCAAGTGAGCTGTGAGTGCATCGAGGTGGGTGAAAAAAAGAAATGAAGATTCATTTCTTTATTTATTAAAAGCAATCTCAGATACAAACTCGACAGTAATACACAGCTTGATGACGAAACTGACTGCCTATGCAATGAAGAGGAGAGTGGAGAGAAATGGAACTGGGATGATCTTAGCATATTTAATTTATGTAGGCTCGTAAAATAAAATGGTGGTCCAATATCATCAATTTTGTATCCCATTAACAGTAACCGCGTTTTCCTCACTCAAAACTCCTAAACATGGACAATTCGTCAACATCCTGCATATGATGGCGAAATTTTTCTCAAGGTCTTAACAGATTTTAATGTAATTTTTCAATAATCGCTTAACTTACAATGTTGCTTCTTTGATGCCAATATTTTTGTGCTGTACCTACCAAATTCTTTAAGTGAATAAATACTCGATGCTTGAAACCGCAGCTGCAGTTAACAACTACGCTATGTGGGTGTGTTTAGGACACCATTTGTCTGTGTCCATTCTGGCCGTTGCCTGAGGGGAAGAGTACTCCTTCATACGTTACTCCGTTCAGCTCTATTGATACAACTAGTTGTTGATCTCCTGTGCTCGCGTCTCCTAGAAATAAGATGATGAAAATTAGAATTGTGAAGAATTTCAACAACCGCATTGAATCTCAAATAGGAACGATCTAATTGTTTTTAGTCATATCCAGTGTTTTGTTTTATTTACAACTTGATACTCAAATTAATTAGAATCTTAAATTGAAACACAAGTTTACCATACCTAGTTGAGACACATGTATTTAAGCACCTTAAGCCAAGCAACTGAATCTAAGTTCAGTTGTAAATTTGAATAAAACGATCTAATTTGAACCGTACCTCTAGTAGTAATCTTGAAGGCAGCTCCATGAACACCATTAGTGTTGGGCATGCCGTTGATTTGCGGAGGCGAGGCGTTGTCCCGGCGGCTGTGGCGGCTGTGCGAGTCGTGCGGGTCGCGCGGCGAAACGGGCCGGCTGGTGGGGCGCGGCGTGCGGCGCTTGGCGGGCGGCGCGGGCGAGCGGCAAGCCTCACGCTTACCACCGCTCGACAGTGACGTGGGACTCTCGCTCAGATTCAGAGCCTCGCTGTAACCCATACTGAGGATAAGGAAATTGTCAGAATCTGTCAACTCGAGGTTGACTATAATAATAGCAGCTAGAGATAAAGAGAATAGTCTAATAAAGTAGCACTATCCATTCCCTTATCCCACAGCTCGATAGCGATGTGGGGCTCTCGCTCAGATTCAGAGCCTCGCTGTAACCCATACTGAGGATAAGGAAATTGTCAGAATCTGTCAACCCGAGGTTGACTATAATAATAGCAGCTAGAGCAGCTAGAGATAAAGAGAGTAGTCTAATAAAGTAGCACTATCCATTCCCTTATCCCACCGCTCGACAGCAACGTGGGGCTGTGGCTCAGATTCAGAGTCTCGCTGTAACCCATACTGAGGACAAGGAAATTGTCAGAATCTGTCAACCCGAGGTTGATTATAATAAAAGCAACTAGAGAGAGAAAAATCTAATAACGTAGGACTATCCATCCCTTTATCCTACAGCTTGATAGCGATGTGGGGCTCTCGCTCAGATTCAGAGCCTCGCTGTAACCCATACTGAGGATAAGGAAATTGTTAGAATCATTCAATGCAAGGTTGACCATAGTAAAAGTAGCTAGAGAGTAAGAAAAATCGAATAAAGTAGTACTATCCATCCCTTTATCCCACTTTCAATCCCTTTATCCATCTTTCAACGTAAGGTTGACCATAATAAAAGAAGCTAGAGAGAGAGAAATCTCATAAAATAGCACTATCAATCTCTTTATCCCTAGTTAAAATGAGTTATTAGCTGGTAGGCTCTTTGAGCAATCTGCCAACAGCGTTTCAATCGATACAGGATATCCTTATTGCTACCGCAGATACTATTTTTGACTCAAATCTATCATTATAACCTATACAGTGCTCTAATCTAGCCAGATAAGTCTCAAAAAGTAATTAACCCCATAATTTCCGATTGTCAAATCTAATAAAAAAGCCCAGTTTTCCTCAGGGAACTATCCTAGGTCTCATTTTAAAAGCACAAAAAGTTGGATAAACTTACCGCTGTGGCTCAAGGTCCGGTTGGGGGCTGTTGTTATTGTTATTGTTGTAGAGTGACCAGAGGGTTAGACGTGAGACATCGATGGCACTGAGGGCTGCTGCGTCGCGAGGTGACATTATAGGCGCTGGACCATTGCTAGGAGGCGATTCGGAGCCTGTAGAAGAAAGCCAAAAACCTAAATTATAAATGCACCATTAGCATTGATGTTTATCACGCTCTTGTAAAATAAAAATGCATGAATATGTATAACTAAGAAGTCGACTAGCGTCTTCGGCAAGTAAGCAATACCTAAAATATGAAATTTGTATCAATAACAAAGAACTGTCATTGAGCATTAATGTTTTTGTAGGACACCTTTAAAGATGCAAAGACTAAGATATTGATGAATCAAACTTACCATTTCTCATAAGCTCCCTCTGCTGCTGTATCATCTTCATGTACTCGCGCACCCTGTACTCGATGTCGTGCTGCGCGAGGTGGGGAGCATGCGGTGGCAGCGGTGGCAGGCGGGGTGCTACGCCCCCCAGAGACAGCGACAGCGGCTGCATGTGCTGCGACAGCTGCGCGAGAGACGCGGGCACGCGGTTTAGTGGGGGCTGCAAGAAGGTGGGGCGTTAGATGATGAACTTCATAGTTTTAAGTCTCTGCGACAGCTGCGCGAGAGACGCGGGCACGCGGTTTAGTGGGGGCTGCAAGAAGTTGGGGCGTTAGATGATGAACTTCATAGTTTTAAGTCTCTGCGACAGCTGCGCGAGAGACGCGGGCACGCGGTTTAGTGGGGGCTGCAAGAAGGTGGGGCGTTAGATGATGAACTTCATAGTTTTAAGTCTATGATACCATTTGAATATTTTATTTGTTTATTTTATTTATTTTATTATGTTTGGAAAACTTACAGCTAGACAGAGAAAATAACAAGGATAATAAATACAATATGGCCAATTACAAGTTTTCACTAATAACTAGATATACAATATAATAATACAGACAGGTTAGCTGAGATACAGAGAGAAAAAAAATATAAATAAGTACAAATTGTTAAAAAAAAATTAAATATTTTCAAAGAAATGCCTACATAGAGTCTTCTTCAACTTAGACACGCTAGTATTAAAGATGTCGATATCAACCTCCTGGGAAGTCGCATTGTACACACGGCTCGACCTAACCATGTACGAGTTTTGCCTATAGTTAGTTCTTGTCGTTGGTGTGTTCAATAAACGGGATGTACGTAAGAACGAACCAGGTACACGCAGCCCAATTTTGCTCAACAACTCAGGGACATCACTGGATCCGTTCGCAATATTAGTTAGTAAGACCAAGTCGGATATTTTTATACGTTCGTATAACGGGAGAATATGAAATCTTTTGCATCGTTTAAGATTGTTTGTTTTAAGATATCTACGCCAAGTTCGTCGTTAATGAAGTTTATTCGATAATCAAAAGCGCAAACGTAGCCTTCTGGTCGAGATGATGATTAAACACCGCAGACATTTATGTATATAAACTACATAAGCTATCCTAACTAAAAATATAGCTTCAAAAAATTCGTCTACAACGCTATTGTGTGGTAAAGTAGGTACCCAAGAGATTAGTGCTATTGCTACGTTTAATGGATTGAAATTTGAAAGAAAGAATTCTCTGCGCGAGAGACGCGGGCACGCGGTTTAGTGGGGGCTGCAAGATGGGGCGTTAGATGATGAACTTCATAGTTTTAAGTCTATGATACCATTTGAATATCTACGCCAAGTTCGTCGTTAATGACGTTCATTCGATAATCAAAAGCGCAAATGTAGCCTTCTGGTCGAGATGATGATTAAACACCGCAGACATTTATGTATATAAACTACATAAGCTATCCAAACCAAAAAAATAGCTTTTAAAAATTCGTCTATAATGCTGCTGTGTGGTAAAGTACCCAAGAGATTAGTGCTATTGCCACGTTTAATGGAATGAAATTTGAAAGAAAGAATTCTCAAAAAAAAACTATCGCTTTACAACAACAGGTCCAATAGGATATAAGTTGATTCGAAAATACTTACCATTGCTAACGCAGCTTGTGCGTCGTACTGACCCGAGGCGCGGCGCCCCTCACGCTTGTTGCCTTCAATGGCTGCATCCAGCTCACTCCTTGTAGATAGGTTCTTCTTCTCACATTCGTAGTCATACAGGTATTTCATGTATCTGGAAATTAAACAAAAAAAATGTATTTAGAGAACCGATAAACGTTAAGTTTCAGATTTGTTTTATAATCTACTAACCAATAAAACTAGTATCATCGGGAATCCTTTATTAAAGAGCAGATTCTAAGAATCGAAGTTTATCGCTATTAACAGCATGACATAGAACTAATAAAAATAGAATGAAGGCCAAACTTTTTGCCATCCACCGTTGTTGATGGCAAAGCGGCACCAACAAAGCTCATTTCTCAAGCAAGCTCGGCTCGTATCAACCCGAAAATAAATCATACTATGTCACCATTCAATCCTTTACAAGGAACAAATCTAATAATAACTTTATTACTCCGCCCGGGGCTTGACAACCTTATAAATCATAACTCCAAGCCCAATTATTATCAAAAGTCTATCCTTCAAGTATAATACGTTATAATCCTATTCTGTAACGTGTCGATTTTATATGACCCCATTGTCGCGTGTACCATCCATATGTCATATTAAGCGGTCACAAATATTTAATGCGTAACACAATGAGCACCGTCGTCACATAAAAACGGCACCTTTAAAACTGTCACACGCGATCTATATATATGACATTCGTCATTACTGTTAGTCTAATTTTATGAATGTTACTAGATGTAAGCTTTGGCATTAGAACACTTTTGTCTCGATAGAATTTTAACTTATTACTAATATTTTACAGTAAAGAAACTAGGAATGTTGGACACAAATTGTGAACAATTATCTACTTGGAAATGAACGTCTAACATCAATTCTGAAATGATTTGCATTTATGAAGCAATAATGTGTACAAACCAAACAAAAGTTAATTTTCAATACGTATTAAAGACATCGTTTGAAATATTTAGCTACAAAATCACTTTAAATTCTAAACACACTATGAAAATTAACGTAACGAGACGCATACAGAAACAGATCGAAATAAAAGAAGCTGCGTTCGAAATCATCGGGTCGTGCGTAACCGTCTTACATTTTGAATCATAAACGTAAACCACCTTTATGACATCCGACAAAAGACGAGGTGAAGGAACTCTTAGAGATAAATGGGAAATTATATCGGCTGAGATGAGCTAAGGTTATTAATTATGAAGTTGTCATATAGTCGCGTCGGACGCTCACGTAGTGCCATTGTAGGCCATCTTTTGTCTCCAGCTCGTGAGAATTTGAATGAGGATGTGATACAAAGCAGGTCGAATATGGAGCGAGCTCCTGACTTGTAGGACCACACAGACACCTCTTTTGTCGATCATGTTCTAGATTGACGGATACTAATTTGGATGCGGCCTTTCAGAGAAAGCTCCTTCGTTCGAGTCCAAATATACCCTTCAGTCATTTTAAATCGTAGATCGCTTTATTTTCTAGGATTGTTCATATAATGCGCTGATATTTATTTTACTAACATTAAAACTAGCTTGAGCTTATGTGCAATATATTTTGGAGATATCTATAGTGTTCAGCTGAATCTTGTTAGAATAAAAGACAACTAGGCAATAAAATTTTTAATATTCAATTACTCTAAACTTCGTGTTAAGAACTGTTGCATTCTCCTTATGCAATCTATACCTACTAGTAATACAAATACTTAAGTGTGTAAAAGTGTTTATCCTTCATTGACGTCAAATGAGAGCAACGTATCGAAGTGAATTTTGGTGTAATTGTATAGTTGGCTCGAGAGTAACATAAACTAAAATCTAGCATTGTTATAAGTTACATAAGGTACTCACTGCGTGCGTAACGTGAAGGCAGCAGACGTAATAGACGACGGCAGCCGGAGTCCCTTGATGATTTCTTGCCACAGCTTCTTGTTGATAACCTCCACCAGACCGCCGCGAGCGATCACCAGGTTGTACAGCTCGTACAGGTCCAGCACTGACTTTGCCATTATAGGGAGCCGGTTGATTGGGGTACCTGGAGCAAATATAAATAGATGCTAGAATAGATAATCCAATGAGGAGGAAAGAGACAGGTGGAGAAAATTGGAAAGATTTATCGTCTCTCCTCGAGAGGTACCAAATAATTTAAAAAATATTATAGTTATATTCAAGCGTTGATGACATGCTAATAATGAAATGTTATTTTAAATTATTTGGGAAATGTATTATTTTATTATTATTAGACGGTATAAAATATTCAAATGGCAAGAACGGAAATCATGTTTGTTTCCGTTTTTGCCATTTGGTGAAACACAAAGAACGAAATAATTAAGATATTCTGTTGTTGAAAAAGTTAATACAGTCGTATATGATAATGCCGATTTATGGAAACTATTGTATCGAAGAAATTACATCGAGCAGTCTCTGCTTGCTTAAATACTATTGTTACCAGAAATAAGGAAACTTAACTACCAACGCATTGCTAATAAGAATATCAACTTGAAACTTCCGTCAGCAATAAAATTTCTCAAAATACAACAGCAGCAATTCAAAATCAGGGATAGCAAATATATCGTATTATAACAAAAGAGTCTTTACAAACACGAGAAACATGTACATCACGATATAACTTCCAATAGAAGAGAGCAGTACATTCCCCCCCTATTGCAAGCTGTAAAACCCTTTACAGCGCACTTCATAAAGATCGTAAAACCAAACTACGTCTATATAAGATATATTATAGAAACAGATACAGCGCTAGATTAAGCTGAAGAAATTCAGAAACTTATACGAAAATATTTAGAACCAACTGTACTACTTTTTTCAATGATGCCCCATTAAAATGAATAAAGTTATCAGAAGAATAGAATTTGTTTTACTACTCAACCGCACATCTAACAGCCAGGGGCAATAAATGAGAAGAAAAGCTGATTACGTTGACAACCATAACTTATCGCCACCTGTATCCCTTCGGAGACATTAATCACAATTTTATACGACGACATTACACGCTTTAATGTGATCTCACAACAACACCACAGCCTACACAGCCACGGTAATGCTGCGTGTCGGATGTAAGAGCCTGTTAAATGAAGCTATGAAATCCAGCCGAAAAGCGCATGATGAGATAAGTTCTCTGACGTACGCGCAAAACGTGGCAGAGCTAGCAATCTATCAAGTGCAGCTTTACAGCGCTTGCTGGGACAACACGCGTCAAGTGGGCAACAAGGCGAGCGTGCTAAATCGCATCGCATCGCACGATCGATGATTTACGGGCGCGGGCGAGTCAGATCGCGCTTTTACGACGCGCTCGCGCAGCATTAGTGGCCCCGATTTAGCACAGCCCGTGTGGCCACGGAAGCCTGGCCCGTTTGTTCTATGTGGCTAGTTTGCGACTATTTGATTTACTGTAATTTGGCTGTTAACTTACCCGATGACGTGACGAATCCGTACCGACAACGCTAACACTGCGATTTACAATAAGGAACTGTTAACCACTTAGTTACGCTTGTGAGACAGTGGAACTGTCAGCTTCTGATGTTTACATCTTTGGAGCAAGAAAACACCAGTGTTTATATCCCATTACTGTGCCGACTGAAGACGGAGTTACATTTGCACTTGTTATTATGAAATGGTTGTCAAATTATCACATAGGGAGTGTTTAGTCTTCACAAGGCAGTATTACGAAGTGCAGCTATACAACGTGTAACGGAAACCCCATACCTATCCAAAAGGACTGAAGACAACATCTGGTATGGAGTCTCTATGCAAAGTTTCAGCTGAAAATAAGTGACTCACAGAATTGACCCCAAATTGGTTTCATATGTTTCTTGAATACCAGTAATAACAAACGTGTCACAGCACTATGAGGGTCATCACTTTCCACGTCACTTGCCAATAAAATGATAATTCTCTTCGTTCTTCTTAATTTGAAAAATTCGGTCTCTGGTATCAATGTATTGAAATTTCTAACAAGCTCCACACATGTAGACATAGGATAAGAAAACCCTTGCCATATCGTTAGTTATCATCCAAAGAAGCCGTGCACTTGGTATGTATATACCCTTTAAATTACACGTTGTACCTATATATGCAATGGTCATCAAGGCGTCACCGACCTACATATTATATTGTTAAACAAAAGGACTTCACCAATTATTCCAAATTCATTACATTCATCTCAAACGGCAGCTTCCGAAAGTTATTTCAATTTGACTTGCTCAACGCGACGGGAGCAATCAATCAACATTGTCTAAATGATTGTTGCAAACAATTCGTTACATTTGCACAGTCACCGCGCGCTCGATATCGAGTTACAAGCTGTCTCCGTTCGCGCCTGTCGGCTTTACGGGTTGCTCCTGCTTGGTAACGTTTTAATGGGTCCAATGGAGCTATAATATATTTACATTTTAAATCAATTTACAGCATATGTGTAGTGGATCATTATCAACTCCACTCCCTTAAGAAAGACACAATTTCTTCTTAAGAAAGAAAAACTTTATCAGCCGACAGTACTCGAAAGTACTTCTTTTCATCGTGAGATAAGAATTTCTCTCCGTTAGGTCCACCACACCTGAACAGGAAAAAGTTTTAGGAAGAAGACTCAAAAGGCATCTATGTACATATTTTTCCCATTAAAATTTAAACCGATTCTAAACTATGGTTGTATATAATTTAGCCGTATACAAGTCAAGAGGCCTATACATATATACGGACATATGTATTATAAGACAACGAGCATAATAGATTGACAAACCAACAGAACCTTCAACCCAATACCAAACATCCGAAACAAGAATAGCCGTTCCATGTAACAGCCTCGATCGTTTATTGATGAGAGCGAAACATTAGCGAAATACCTAAACGACTATTTGTCAATCCGTCTTCCTGTCTGCAGTTAATCATTCCCCCGGTTATCTGGGATGGGGGTGAACGGGGGTGAGGAAAGAGGTACGGAGGTAGCTGCTGAAGGGGTGGCAACGTCACCCGTTCAGATTAATTGCCACGTTTGAAGAGTAAATGGAGCAACATGATGCGCAAAATTGGAGTAGAGAGCTTGTTCTTTATTGTGTGAGATACCTGGTATTTTGGTATTGGGATGGTGATCTGTCCGTCTATCAGCAGTGCAGTTATCCTTGACTAAAAACTGAAGGATCTGTTCTAATCTTGGTAGGCTACTCTGTCATTGCGAAGTGAATATATTTTCGTTTTCAGTGATTATGGATATTTTATTTATTCATAGACGCCAATATCGTAGATGAACCTAACAACAATGCTTTTCAACAATTATAATCAAGATTAAAGCCTGAATTTTTCCTGTAAAACTGTCAGATCATGTATACAAAATATATCTAACGTTTTCTTTCAGATGTAAACTCGCATAGCGTGTCTACCTATAATCCTCTAAGAAACTACATATATGTCCATTGACTGTAGATTTTGAGTAATATGTTGGCAGTTGCAAATCCTAGAATTTTATCGTTTTGCACATTTACCAGTTCAGTAAAGATGTTGTAATGTATACGTTCTAGTCTTTGCACTTTGAATAAACTTCCCAACACTGAAATGTAAGTATTGTTGGCAACACCGAGTGAAGCTAGCGCGAGTGGTGCTGTGGCGGGAAACGAAGCGGTTACACCGGTCGACATGGCGCGATCACCGGCGCTCTTTGGGTTGAGCTCTCGACGTGTACGGTTGTGTTGTGCTTAGTTTTGGGTTATTAAAGTTGAGATTGTCTGTATTGTCTATATTTGTGAATATACAAGTTATTCCTTACTTTTGTCTTGTTTATAAATCCCTAATCAGCAGTACCAGTAAAAATAGTTAACATCAGAAGTGGGATAAGAAACTGCTTGCCTTTGCTATGGGTACTTAAAAAGAAAAGCAAAACTAAGTGCAAACATAATTCGTGCTAGATACGCGTCGAGTAACAGCAGGGTAAGGTTGGCAGAAACTGTGAGTACAAATCCGAATATCCTGATGAAAGGTACCTGTGTTTGAGCCGTGTGACTTTGTGACTGAATTTAATCGAAATTGATACATCTACGTTTAAGTGGTCAGATAGTATTGTTTGTTATCAAGTTAAACTTAATACTTAGATCAAAGTTTCTGCTAAGAGACGTAACGAGTGTGTGATTACGTATCCATAATATGTGACCGGTTTGCTTGTGGAAAAAAAAAAGGATTTCTTTGTCTTTTAAAGTTAAAAAGAAATATATTTGGCTTTATGTAGGTAGTTGAATTTACAAGAAAGGTGACGTAAAAGTATTATTTAAAGAACCAGATTAAACGAAAACGTGTCGGGAACGGTAATTATTATACTATTATTGTCTGTAGTACAAGTCAGTAGACGTCAGTTTTTAAAATTCGTGACTTTTAGCGGGTTTTCTGCATAGTTATGTCTATAAACCAGGACATGTAACCAATCATAGTAGCTCAAGTATTTGGGATTAAATACTAAAGGGAACAAATAGTTGTAATGTTTCGTTAGTTCGGAAAAGAAAGTAACTATTGCGGTGGTAATCACAAATAAATTCAGTGTAAAGTGTAAGTCTTGTGCAAGAATCCGAAGGCGTCTTGTTACAATAAAAAGATCGAAGAGGTCGAAGGCAGAAAAATATGATACCGTCCTAACTACTTGCTTTTGTAGAAATAGGTACCTAGTAGTCGGATATCATATTTTGTTATGGAACGCAATTTAGAGATAACTGTACTACCTGTTATTATGAATGATATTTAAAGAATTTTCAAGGAACAGTGTAAAGAGGGTAGTTTAATAAAAATAGATTCGGTTTTGACGTTAATGATATCGAAATTTATGTTCTAGATTCTTTTAAATGTGATTGTGAGGTGTTGATTGGTCGTAACGTAACAGTACTACCTTGTTTAATTTACAGACAAATAAGCGATAGACTGACATTTCAGTTGCATTGAAACATTTTAAAAATGGTAGACGTATCACGTTCGTATAGAGTGAATAAGTATATTGGTTAACATAGTAAGGAACTAATGTTACTATTAAATAGGCCATGGGGTGTTTATAAATGTGAAAGATTTAATAACACGATATTAAAATTAATGTAAAGTATGAGAGCTGGGTCAAGTCAGGATAGTTGTGATGAGTGTATGTATGTAACATTACAACAAGCTTATATAGTAGTTAAGACAACCAATAAGGGCCGTTCGTTTTGAAGAGTTCTTGGACTAGATAATGCGTAATAATAGTGACAGTTATTGTCCTGTGCTTGGAAACATTGATGTGCATACTATGGACGTCAGAGAAATATGAAAATGGTATCGAATAGAGAATATGAGAGGAAGTGAGAGATCAAGTAAATGACATGAAGGAGTGGCCGAGGCGGAGAATAAAATCCTTATTAATCGGTATTTTGAGTAAACCACGCGTTGGCAAGTTAAATAGATTATACAGGCATTTATTTACAACTAGCCCTATTCATATTTGAAGTGTTCACGATTTAGGGTAGGAGTGGTGTGCTGAAGCAGTTACTGCCTATGACTAAAGGAGTAAACTGCACCAGGCACTACTTCGAACCAAAGGAGTGAACTAGGTTTCACAATAATTTATTTACAACTAGTCCTATTCTGCTTGTTCAATTTATGCGTATTATGATTCAATATAAAAACATAATTTAGGGTAGGAGTGGTGTGCTGAAGCAGTTACTGCCTAAGACTAAAGGAGTAAACTGGACCAGGCACTACTTCGAACTAAAGGAGTGAACTAGGTTTCACAATCATTTATTTACAACTAGCCCTATTATGCTTATTCAATTTATGCGTGTTATGGTTTCATACAAAAGAATATACATAGGTATGTGCTGGTCTGCCAGAACTTTGAAGTGTTCACGATCCAGGGTAGGAGTGGTGTGCTGAAGCAGTTACTGCCTAAGACTAAAGGAGTAAACTGGACCAGACACTACTTCGGACTAAAGGAGTGAACTAGATTTCAGATTTTGTCTAAGTCTAAAGACAAAATTCTATGAGTTGGGCAGATCAGTACATCAAAAACAATGCGTCTCGCAAGGTTTCCTGGGCCTAAAGGGGACGAGAATAATTTTCTCTAATGTTTCAAGTTTAGGGAAGAAGTAAAAGAGTTCAAGATGATGTTCCTGATGGCGGTGTTCTGATACTTGTTTTATTTTCAGATACATAGTTTTGGCTTGTGTGACGGTGTACGCAGGGGCTGTTGGTGTTGGTTGGAGTGTGCCTGAGGTCATGCACGATGCAGGAGGGCCGTGTTGGCAACACCGAGTGAAGCTAGCGCGAGTGGTGCTGTGGCGGGAAACGAAGCGGTTACACCGGTCGACATGGCGCGATCACCGGCGCTCTTTGGGTTGAGCTCTCGACGTGTACGGTTGTGTTGTGCTTAGTTTTGGGTTATTAAAGTTGAGATTGTCTGTATTGTCTATATTTGTGAATATACAAGTTATTCCTTACTTTTGTCTTGTTTATAAATCCCTAATCAGCAGTACCAGTAAAAATAGTTAACAGTATAAATTTTAATTTTAAAAGATTATTGCATTCAATAATACGAGATTCAGGATTGTTTATGGTAAAAGTTATAACCTATACAATGTTTCCGATGACAAAATCCTTACCAATAACAATTCAATAAATATCTATTCAATTGTTATTGGTAAGGATTCTGACCAAGGTGAAGAACCATGATGATATCATCATGGTGCAGAGAATTTACTATACGTATAAAGCGTGGCATTCATGACCACAAAAACCTACCCAAAAATGGAAAACGCAGAGATGAAAATACAATACAATGCTTAAACGATCGGATATTCCATGTCCTTACAAAAGATGATCGTCAAGACGCTATGACTAACAGTACATGACTACTGACAAGATAACGTAAACCGGTAGTCAATAATAAAATGTAACAATAGATGAATCATGAAAACGAATGTGTTGAGAAGGGACGGAGTTAAGAATTTGCAATATTTTTGAGAAGGAAACAGTAAGCAGATCTTTTGTGAAAAAAAATTTATTGATAATTAAGACTAAAATAACATTCCAATTATGGTGACAATATTTACAGCAGTTCCTATATTTACTAACGTGCACGTGAACTGATGTGAACATCGTAATCTATAGCTATACCTAAGGTGGAACTTGGCTGATTATCGAGTACATTATGCAATAAATCAAAATCAAAATGCATCAAGCCAGAATAGACAGCTTTGCAGCTGTAATACGCAAAAAGAATGCGTCTCTTCTGGCCAGATTGAGGGACAGTCGCAACAGCCTTCTGAGAGTTATAGCTGACAGGCATGATGAAAGCCCCATTATCAAGCATCTCATAGAGAGCACCCTGTCAGTTATACAATACGAGTACTAACGTAGTTTGTAAGTAAATTTTCTGTACTAACTTCTATAATTGTAAGTCTTTTTTGTAATAGTATATAAGTACTAACATAGTATGTAAGTTAAATATGTTACTAACATTTAGAATTGTAAGTTTTTATTATTATGGATCTTGTCTGAAATAAGGAACGATTATTATTATTATACAACGTGTAACGGAAAGGGTATATACATACCAAGGGCACGGCTTCTTTGGGTGATATCAAACGATATTGGAAGGGTTTTTTAATCCTATCGCTACATGTTCGGAAGTAATAAGAATTTTTAATACATTGATACCAGAAACCGAACTTTTCAAATTGAAATAAGCACATCACAGAAGAGATTTATCGTGATATTTGCAAGTAACGTGGAACGTTATTGACCTACGTAGTGCGGTGACACGATTGATATGATTTCAATTTAAGAAACTTACGAAACCGAAAATTTGGTATCAATTTTTAGAGTATTTTATTTTGAGTTGAAACCCTTCCAATGTCGTTTGATATCATCCAAAGAAGCCGTGCCCTTGGTATGTATATACCCTTTCCGTTACACGTTGTAGATATTGTTAGGAATGAAATAGTCTTTACACCGAAATCAACACGTTTAATTAGACGTATGTATTACAAATCACATGGCACACGTTCGTCGCTCATAGAGAATGGAGGTAGACTACAGGGTCGCGGGCGCACGCCGCGGTCAGCTCTGCGTGACGTCACAGGGCTGCCTGCCCGGGCGAGGCCCATGTTGCTAACAATATAGATAGTTTCCCCATTCTTCAACTAATAGATAAAACTAGTACGTAAGTCTCAGCTATTCATCATCTTCAGCTTAGCCTTCCCAACTATTTCTACCTACTACTTGTATTTGGGTCGGATTCCAGTCTAACCCGAAGCAGCTGAGTACTAGTGTTTTACATGGAGTGACTGCCTGTCTGACTTCCACAACCCAGTAACTGAGTAGCAGGTAACCCCTTGGCTAGACCAGTGTCAAATTTTCTGGCTTCGAACTACCCATAACGAGTGTCAAGGCTTAACGTGCTTTCCCAAGCACGGCGGATTCTCGATATATTAGGTTCTACAACCATCCACTCACTGACCTCGGTAAGAAGATCGATCCGTGCGACAATAACAACAATATTTTAACCTCTAGAGCTCCAGCGGCACAAAAACGTGCCAGTAAACAAGTATTAGTTGAGCCCCGCTGGCACAAAAGTTGTGTGCCAGCGGGGCTCAACTAATAGTTGACGTAAATAATGGCGGTCCTTGAAAGGTTAAAATATACAATTTGCATCTTGCAAATCAATATTCGTGCATCGCTAATCTTTACTATCGATTCTCCCTCGATTCGCTGTGCACGCGCCACCCACGCTCGTCACACCACGTTCACAACCTTTATTGCACCCTACTAAGTTGCTTTGAGTCCGATAGCAACTTTTATGACCAACATTTCACCCACACTAAAATGACCTGTGACTTTTCAATACTCTGATTCACACCTTAAAGGGTACAAAGCCCAAGATACGATGGACACTTTTTGATAGTGCACACCTCGCTTTGATGTGCACTATTATGTGTCACTTTTCTATGGCAACGTGTGTAATGTTCTCCATAAAGTGAAACCTTAGCGCTAAGGTCGCCTAAATAAATACTAATGACATGCTGCAGTCATAAATTATGTATATGGGAATTCAAATTAACTGACGGATGTTGCAGATATGGAAAGTCTAAGTGGTTACTTAGTTCAAAGAGGAAAGTTCAAGTAGCAGAGAAAAGTGCGCTTACTTTGTAGTTTGTACATGGTAGCTTACAAAATAATGATGAAATCACAAGTAAATGAGGCAGGAGAACTTATGGGTCAGTGGTTACGGTGAATTACGAGAATATCGTAAATACATTATACAAATTACCTGCAATTGAACATGGTACAGATAAAGCACGATTTCCAACATCGAATGGCTTCTAAACAACATTGCATAAACGCTGGGTGCGTTATCAGGCGGGCGCGCTAGCAGACCCGTTATCCGTCTAAATAACACAGCAGTTACAAGAACCCGTGGACAAAAGCTATTGTTTATGAAAGCAATCACCCCAATAACGATTTCCACAAAACGCACGGGCTCGCCGGCGGCGGAAAACGCGCGATTCGATGCGCGTGCGCCGAGCCGCGCGCGCTATTTGCATACTCGTACATTTATAAAGGCCCACACAACGTAGCGGGCCTGACGGCTCACTCAATTCGGCCGCCCGAAGCGTTATTTATGACCTATGTCAAATCGCCAGCGGAGCCAATCTAATCGTGCCCAATTGTGACAAATTATTGCTTTTCCTACGAAACTTTGCGCTAAATTTGTATTATGAATTTCACTTTATGGACTAACGCACTCTTTATGGTACTGCGTACGGAATAAATTCCAAGCGTCGTCCGCTACAGTGTTGCCCGCGATTATTCGCACCTCACCCGATATTTATTGGCACTCGTTGTCGCTTAGAAAGGCTAATTCTTTTGTGCTGGCAACTCGCGACTGTCGTAAATCGTCTAACCGAACGCCTCCGAGTGCTGATAAAGGACTGTAAATAACGCCCGATTAGCCGACTAATCTCTTTTAAGTGTTGCAGATTGCAACTTTGATTTGCGCACCGTTTTACAGCCAGATTAAGTTAAAAATTTAATTTGGTTGAGGTGCTTATAAATTTGAAGGGACGTTTTATTAGTGTAAAATGGTGATTTGGTTAATAAATATGGCAATAAAGTAGTGTGATGACACAAACGTATTAATGAGGCAGCGCGGGTCATCAAAGTGTCAAGTGACGCGGTTCCCGCGGCACCGCGGTCGCCGGCGCGGGACGACACGGGCGATAATCGATGGAATCGACATTCGACGCCTCCCGCTTATCGAGAACAGTATCAAGGCCCTCGGTACCCGACAACCCCGCGGCGGGCCAATGAGAGGCGTCCGCGAGCCCGGCCCGGCCGCCCATTGGTCTGATACGCTTTTGATTGCACCGCCCCACTCGATTCACGACTCGATCAATCTCAATTATTCGTGAGTGTTGGTACTACTCCAAGTGGCCGGCCTCAGTCGCATTTAATTGCACATTAACTTCAGGGAATATGTTTCACAATTCGTACACTACCAGAATTTGATATTATAGTTCTAATGAAGTGTTCGGTACCTCCTAAAACGTTTTATAGAGGAAAAATAATGTGAAATGTATCGTAATGATGTTTCTCTATTATTCATTAATGGATTAATTGAGCTAAACCTAAACACTGAAATATTTACCACTGAAAAAGGTACCGAAATGCTTTCATAATTCATTCATCATCATATTTTCTTCATCATTTCTAATAAGCAGAATCCACAAGTACAAATCTTACAAGTATAAACGTTCATTCTTCAGTAATTTGTATTAAAAAGAGCCGTAGAAAATACTAAATAAATATAATTATTTATTTAGTGTTTTATACGGTTCTTTAAAACCTAAACCCAAACTGGGGTTAGACTCCGTAACAATCGTCTTATGAAGGCCTACTTGAATTGAAGCACATCTGCACATCGTTGTGTATCAACATGTGCTCGAACGACAAACCGACTGGAAAATCCATTTCAATTTGTATGAGATTTTTTATTAAAACACCTCCCATTTAAGAGAAATAAAAAGTACGAAGTAGTGCCGTAAAAGCACTCCGATTAATCATTTAATTTACATTTCTTTTTCATCCAATTATTATATTATTTGCAATAAAAAGGTGTGCAAAACGGATCAAAAACATAAGTGCATAATGTTTATTTTATTTCTTATTCGAGTATTAAGGCTATAAACGACAGCTAGCCTCTATTTAGACAGTCGTTATAAGTTTATGGGCGGAAGAATTTATTGCTCCTCGGAGCGAGGTTTTAATTTAGAAATACGATCATTCTAGTGTTAATTTCCACACTTCAGAACAAAACACGTGCACATGAAAAGAAACACTTCTTTAATAGGAGCTAATAATTATTTATCCAAATTATAATATGTTCCTATACACAAGTTAAGACATAATATATATACCTACAACGCTAGTAAAAGAGTCATATAAGTACTATAATTTTGCGAAATTACCATAACTCAATGTAATATTTATTGCTTGTAGTACAAATTCCTGGAGATATGGCGCGAAAATGACATAAGGCCGAGGATACAACGATCAATCATGAAGGGAGCAGTAAACTTGAGAACAATCCGGCGTAATTCCGTCTGAGAGACATTAAAACAGCGGCCGGTCAGCCCTATCCGGTGCAACAATGTGGCACCGACCCCGCGCGCCCCTCCCCCGTCCAGCCCGGCGCACTCCCTGCACTCATTTCAATTTGCAATCACTACTTGCGGTAAGCATAATCCCACCTCAAAATTTGACAACATTAAAAAACACCAATGAATCAAAAAACGTCACGAACATAAACCCTGGATCCCAATAACACATAAATCATTTTATTCGAATGCAAATCAAAACCAAGAAAGATTAAAGTATCGCTCTCAGTGGAATTCAGGAGGCCATTCGATGTAATTGGCAATCATTCAGAAAGAATATGCTCTCGCTCGAACAATCAAGACAAAGGCGGCCGATAGTACCTACAGGCGAGCCATTACGGGTCAATACCCATTATTATGCTATATTTTCGCGAGCACAGCCCTCTGATATCCCGTACGCTCACATGAGACGGCAAATATCTGTAATTAAAGGTTGTAAAGTTGATTTACGGTCAGGGTCCGAGGATCGAAGTCCGGGGAGCGAGTCGACCAATGGCGCGTCGCGGAGCTCTCGTATCAATTTATTAGAAACGAATGAAAATCGCGGCTGCGGTGGCGGTGGCACGGTGCGGTCGCGCGCCCATCTCCCATCAGCCATCCGCCGCCGCTCCGCGCGCGATAGTATCGAGCGCTGCTGCGTAGTTTACGATCTCCGCCAGCACGGTAACACCGGCAATAAAATTGCAACAATGGAAATGTCGGATGCGGCTGAAAGACGACGATGCGACTACGCCGGATCATTGCGATGAATGCAACAATGGAATCCTCCAAACGAAGGTGGCAACTATCGACGGCCGTAAAGCTGAGCTATCCGGCGACGCGGCCACCGTTATGACACTCGACAAATACGAACAATACGGACATAATGTAATTGTAATAAAACTACGCATGCACGCACAATGTTAACGAACGAGTGCTATTACAGTATTTCATCTATTTGCGGGCGAAATTTAGACTTGAAAGAAGGCGTAGCATTGCGACGTCCAACATAAATGTAGCCCGTAAAATGTAGGTTTAATGCAGCAGGCCCGCCGGACCAGCCAGATATCACAACAAAGCCATCCAATGAAGTGTAACTTAAGAAGCCTCTCAGATTTATTCCTCAATAATTTTCTTAGACGATCAGTATAATAAGCATTGTCTCTAATCGTACGCAAAGTTCAGTCCGCTACGACCCACCGAACATATAATATCTGAAAAGTAATTATAAGCATTTGTTGTTTCCGAATGGTAGTATCGTCTGGCTGGGATGTATGTAATTTATTATTAACGTAGTCATGTTTGCGCTTTTTATGGGCGCGGAGAAAATTAACCGACAAAACGGGTCTGGTGCTTACAATGTTGTTTCCACGGTTGTGCATAATTACACATCAACAAACTTCATTATGGCGTTGTTTCTAATCAAAATCTATACGCACAAAGTATGCAGATATTTTGCCATACACATTATCCTACACTGATCAATCCAATCGACTTAACAATTCTTGTGCAGTTCCCTAAGTTTGCAATCTCTACTTGCTACATGGTATTTTTATGATCCTCTTTTGTCGCTTACGGGTATCGTAAAACATCGAGATGCAAACCCTTAATTTGTGTATCATTTCTTTTGTTGCAATACACTGTTGCTAATCTTTGTTTACGATGTTCCAGGGCAAAGATTGGTTTTGAAGAAAACCTATAAAAGATTCAGGTATATCGTGAGGTTAGGAATTATCCCTTAGTTTGACTTCAATAGAATTATCTTCCTTATTCACAAAAACTGTATGCTCAAGATATTTCCATATTCACGTCAATTGTGCCCAAATAATAGAATTCATAAACCTTACATACGTGTCTAGACGAAGGTGCCGAGAATCCGAGTGCCACCGCGTTTACTGTCTCCTCTAAATGGTAATTTGAATGACAATTTAAATTACAATGTGGAACGGCGTCCCGTTGATGACGAAGCATAATATTTAGAACCAACACCTACAACGTTTATTCAACAGAATATGGTTAATATCATAGCGATTAAGCGAGTATGATATTTGTTTGAGAATTAATTTTATAAAGATTAGGTATATGACTTTTGTCTATTAATATGAATATTATTTACGTTATGACCGTCCCACCAAACTAGACATTTCATAAAACGCGAACATCCAATAAATCTATCGTGATAAATGTCATCTTTGAAATCAAGTTTAACGGTACGCGCCCATAAGATAATAAAGCAAGCAAATCACAATAAAACGATGTACAAATCAAAATAAAAGATGATTGGAGGTAATATTGATAAACATGAGGCAACAAAGAAAAAGAATGACATATGACGGAAATAAAATAATCTGGTGTTGGTTGACAAAAAACAGACAATGGAGTCAAAGGGCATGAGGTATTGACAATGGCCGTGCTTGGCAGATAGAACAAATGAGGTGTCTGCCACAATGCAGCATTTGCATAAATGGATGGAAGTTGGGATGAGGAACAGGGTGACAGTCGACAGTGGTTATAAACGAGAAGAAAGGACAATTATTATTATTGATTCTCTCATGAATATTGTTTGGGACGCTGACGATTTGAAGTGGCTTTGTTAGATGTTGATTCAGTGATATTACCTTTTTAATAAGATATACTATTTATTTTAATTGATAATGGGCTCGCGTTTGAGTACCATCTCACCTCATGGTAAGCGATGAAGTGGTCGAAGTTGAAGCAAGCTTATCGAGAAGTTACCTACACACTCTTGGCTTTAAAACACCCAGGTTAGGAAACACTCCGGCAGGAAATTCCACTCCTTTCTACTACTACTTCCTATATACGTTTGATTTATTTGATTAAAGATTATTTTGTTTAATTCACGACTTTATAGATTCTGCCTGCGATTCAATTCCATAGATACAAAGTATTTTTCAAAAAAAAACTCGCAACCTGATCGACATAGGTGTCACATCAGGCTCGACATCAGGTTGTGAGATTTTTTCTTACGATTACGTCATCAAACTTTTCTATAATAACATCGTTCACAGCGAAATTTGCTTCATGAACTTTGACATTTAAAACAATCGAATTAGAGTTCTATATTCTGTATCTGTGATGGATCGATATTCTTTGTGAAGTAATCCGATGGAGTGATAGGCTTAGCTTATCGTGGCGTTGTATCGGCCGCTTCCTGCCGCCCCGCCTCTATCCTATCTCTATCCATACAATAGATTACATTTAGATACGTGTAGGTAGGTACATATTATATTGCGTACAGATTTCCGTCAATAAGTGTAATAAGTCGAGTGTGTTGATGTTTATTGATAGTTTGATTGACTAGTGGGTGTGTTTTTCTATGAAAAGTGCACGTCGATATTGTTAACATGGTAACAGGTTCCGTGCCTGCAAAGCAAATAACGGAACCCTTACAGGATCAATGAAATGTCCGTCTGTCTGTTACGATCCTTTTTCTTAGAATCGAGAAGACGTTTTAAATCAAATACTCGATTCTTCAACCTGATTCAGCTTTGAAACACTCGTAATCAAAAGATATGACCGTTTATGTTGCATTTTTTCATATATTTTGCGAATTCACAATCGAATCAAAAGCAAAGGGGGGTCTTTTTGACCTAGAATCATGAACTCATTACGAAGCATTAAATATTAATACGAAGCAGTGTCTTATATCAAATTTAAAGGAAAAATTCTGTAAACTGCTAAAATATGTAGTTAGTTCCGTTTTAAACTTACCTATAGTACTTAGATAAGTTTGAACAAAACCCTCATTACGCGAGTACAAGTCGCACTAAACCCTGTTTTTTAATCTCAGAGACAAAGTTGACATTACGACGATTGCCAGTTTAAAAAAAAAACTATTCAACGATATTCCACTTGATATAGTTTGCCGATTTTTGATAATTAACTGTCATTTCTCTAGTGACACTCGCATGGTTAAAATGAATTGATTAACGTGATAATTATTCAAATCAGCCCACGCCCACGCGTTTGGCCTGTACATCGCCACATAGGTACAAACATACATACTTACATACACAGACTGTTAAACACATTACCCTCATTTGCGTCGCGCAGTCGGGTAAAAAGTTACGATTCAACAAACCGGTATCGTATGTATAACACTGCAGAAAAGAGGGGGTAATATTATTTCTAAACTTGACATTTGCATGTGTCAATTCTGTCACTGAGATTTAATAATTATTGCTTTATCAAAAAATTTAAAAAAGCTTTTTAAAAAGCACGTAAAAACAAAAAAGTGAACAATTAAACTGTCGATCCCCCCAGAGAATTTGAAAGTGTCGTCTATAAAAAAAAATCTATGGATTACTCGGTAATTTAAAAAGGTTAAGAAAACCGATAACAGATTTTCTTTAGGTTTGTTATAACCTTGAAACCTGATCGTGTTCAAAGTCCATTACGTGGCCTTTCTCACAACTGCAAACACGACTATGATACGATATTCCATCATGGAATGCCAGTGCCTATCTTCCGGCTCCATCATCAGATCAGTTCAACAGTACCATATTATTGTATTGTCATCAGAACTACATACAGCTGCCAATTTTCATTACGGTACGACCCTTGGAAGATGGTTAAATTAGTTACTTACTTTAGATTCCATTACATAGATACTTATAAGTACATATATACACGCTTTTATTAGGTCGTATCGTCGTATGTATACATACGACGATACGACCTAATAAAAGCGTGTTAAAAACAGGGTATAATTGTCCGATTTTTTGCCTTTCTTCACTTCATTTTTATTCAATACTAGCTTCTGCCCGCGATTTCGTTCGCTCGGGAGAGTTTTCCCGCGTAAATGTGATCCCGGAGAATTCTGGGTTAAAAAGTAGGCCATGTGTTATTCAAGGATGTCAACTATAAATTACACACTAAATTTCATTCAGTAGTATGTTCAGCTTTACAACCATCCTCACAAACTTTTGCATTTATAATATAAGTAAGAAGTAAGATGTATTTTAGTACATTCACTATGAAACTAAAAGATCAATATTGAAGTTTACCTACTCGTAACACAAGTAGGTAGGTACTTATGGACTTGTGTAGTAAATATGTTATTGATTTCCTCCTTTTCTATTGCCCGCTCCCTATCAAATTAATAGTCGTATAAATTCAATAAGCTTTCCCCTACGAGATCCGCCCAGTTGGCAGGGCGGGCGGGAAACTAGGGCGGGCCGGCGACGCCTACCCGTGTTACGTTCTATCATTTAATTAAGATGAAATAGTGCGTGTACCTACTTTATTAAATTAATTTAATCTACCGGCCTCATCTAGATACAATTTGCGAAAAAAGGATACGTGTAAATCAAGTGTTACTTGTGAACCAAATTGCAAAATAAATATAAATTATTATTAGATTGTAATTTTGCTTAGATGAAAATTCATGCACATTTTCCCGACATAAAAATTGCCCATCTGCTATTCTAGACTATTACATCTATGTCTGTGCCAAATCTCATTCATATCCGCTCAGATATTTTGGTGAGACAAACACACAAACTTTCACAGACAATGTTATTTCAGGAATACCACGACAAGTAATACACAGAAGAAAAACTGTATTATTGCAAAAGACAGTATGTATTTCAATATGCATAACCAATGCTAAATATTGACAATCATATCTGAAGATAATCGAAATAGTAACTAAAGCTAACGATGCCCAAACGTGGACATCCGTGGGAAAGACACACATTATTGCATTTCGCGGATATGAGATAATATTCAACCCACTAAACATTAAGTACCTGTACTGTACACTGTACAGTTATACACTCGTGACATTTTGTTTGTGTTTCAGAGACTGTAAGCAAGTTGTGTTGCCATGTATACGAAGATAACGAATATCCGGCACCTATAGATTATTGATCAACGGATATTAACTAATACTGTCAATATTTGACTAACGTTTTTCATCGACCACATCATCACCATCTCATCTGATGGTATGTGATGATGTGGTCGAAGATGGAGCACGTTTAACTAGAAGTAACCTATTCACTCTTGACTTAAAAACTCCTAGGTTAAAGCTATCTCAATAAAACTACCAGTGTAAGTAAATATCTCAGACTAGAATAATAAAAAGAGATTTAGAGAAAACATAATGAAATTCTTAAATCATAAAATCTGCGCGAAATCATTGGCGAGCGAACTTTTAATGCTATCCTTTGATGTCGCACACAAATAGGCATAAATATTTTTGGTTTATATTTTTTTGAAAATTGCCCATGGTAGGTAGGTACTAAAAGATAACTCAGTACTGCCAATGAAAATTAATATGTCGTTCGCGACAAGCGTCACCAACACAAAGTGATAGATCATAGTCACTTTTTTATTTAACGTGAAATATATAAGTGATAGTGAATTGTAATAATTAGCACACCTATATCGTTCTTAAATAGCTTATAATGTTCCCTAATCTAAGTTAAATCCCTAAATCTAAGCTATCTAGAATTTCTCCGTGCCCCAATAAGTACGTTAAATAATAATAATAATATTCCACAACTTTCACACAACGCCATCTAGTCCCAAACTAAGCAGAGCTTGTGGTATGAGTACTAGACAACTGATAAACATACATATATATTTTTAAATACATACATGTTATAGATAAATTACACCCAGACAAAGAACAAATGATCGTGCTCATCACACAAACATTTGTCCTGGGTGGGAATCGAACCCACGACCTTGAGCATAGCAGTCAGGGCCACTGACCACTATACCAACAGGCCCAGTTACACAGTTGGTTGGTCCCGGAAGATTGTTGTTCATCTTTGATAGTGTCACGTGTACTCGGAAGCCAGAAAGTCTGACACTAGTCTTGCTAAGCTGTATCGTGTTACCCAGCCACAGGGTTATGGAGTTATTCCATGTAAAACTCTAGTACTCAGCTGCATCTGGTTAGGCTGGAAGCCGGCCCCAATATACAACGTGTAATTTAAAGGGTATATAGGTACATACCGAGTGCACGGCTTCTTTGGATGATAATAAACGATATGGCAAGGGTTTTCTAAACCTTGTAACGAATATGCATAGGTGTAGCTTTTGTGGCACGCACAAGAGGAGCCGGAGGAGGAGGTACAAGAGAGGCTTCCTCAGCAGCCGTTAACAAAGGTCTTCCTGGAGACACACCACGAGGGCCCACGCCGCCAATTCCACCAACGCCGCCAAAGCCATTAACTTTTGCGGGACGGCTTGGCAGGCCACTCCAGGATCGCCTTCTCCTCCACGATGTCTTCGTCGTACAGCAGCTCGAGCAAGGCGGTCTGGCAGTAGGCTCCCAACAAGGCGTCTGGGCAGCAGGCTCTCAGCAAGGCGTCAGGGCAGCAGGCTCCCAGCAAGGCGTCAGGGCAGCAGGATCTCAGCAAGGCGTCAAGGCAGCAGGCTCCCAACAAGGAGTCAGGGCAGCGGGTACTGCACTTCCTCTTCCATCACTCTTCGTCGAAACTCGTCGAGAACTAAACTCTTCCAAAAACTGGTCTAAGACTGAACTCCCCGGAGATGGCCCCCAGCGCCTTTTATACCCAGCTCAGCGTTCAAAGTCCATTCCATTCTCATTCTGTACCAGAATTCAAATTGTAGAGTCCAAAATAGTCCATCTTGCCAGTTATTTGATCAGCCAGTTATATTCGAGCATAATTTATTAAACCTCTTCGATAAAATCTGAGAGTGTGTTTTAGAAATTTATAATTATAATTTAAAATGCCGTTAATCAGTAGACAACCACAATATAGTATACAATATTAAGCTAGTCCTATCGATAAAAGTGAATAACAATTATATAATAAAAGTATGAACAACCTTTTTAGTCTATTAGCCATTAAGTGACTACAAGAAGGAAAAATTACAGTTTGTCAGCCTTGACGTAAAAAATGTCATGACAAGAAAATATTTGTTTTGATGGATGAATTATGGATTATGATTACAAAGAAAACGTAAGTTATTTGGTATTTGTAATAACAAATACTATATTTCCCCATCGACCCCGAGAAAATTTTTGGTCTAGAACAAAAATTTTGTAAGGTTAAAGTTTATCCACATTCATATAACTTACATGCCTCATTCAATCACACTAACATCTCACGAAGTTAGGTCAGGTAGGATTCACATTCAATGATCACTACTCGACCTGATTAGTACATGACAGTAGGCTTGTTTTCGGAGTCTGTCAGTCCGCTCGCGTCGAAAACCCATCAAATAAAAAACAAGATTTAGCAAAGGCTTATTTTTACGAAGTTGCTAGCCGCTTCGATCAACTTTAGAGTCGATAACATAAAAAACAAGATTTAGCAAAGGCTTATTTTTACGAAGTTGCTAGCCGCTTCGATCAACTTTAGAGTCGATAACATAAAAAACAAGGTTTAGCAAAGGCTTATTTTTACGAAGTTGCTAGCCGCTTCGATCAACTTTAGAGTCGATAAATAGTAATAAACTAACTTGGAGAGTTAGAAAGGGAGAAGGTTTGGTAATATGTACCTAAACGCACTTCTAAGTGATATCTGATTAGTTCAGATAGAAGAGAAAAAATAAAAATTAAGAGAAGCCTCTTAAAGTTTAAGAACAAAGTTAAAGAAAGAAATAAAATAAACTATTGAGTTTCAATAAGCCGAAAAGAACTCGATAGTTAAAAGAAGAGAAGAAGATAGAGATGAGTCATGAATATAGTACGAAAGATGAATATATTTACATAATTATATACTTAAATCGTTGTTTAGTTTTTGACGATGAGTGGAGTATAATTCTATCCATGACTGAAAATTAATATTATAGATAGCAAAAGAAGGTAAAGAGGGAGAGGGCAGGTAAATGAGAGGGTTAAAGAGTGCTAAAAAAAACTCAAGAGGATAAATTAAATATAAGAAAGAGGTTGAGTAAGAATAAGATCAAAAAAAAATAAAAAAAAATATTATAAGAGGTTAAAGAGGGAATAAACTAGTGGTAAAAGAGGTGATAAACTAGTGTTCGTGTGAAGAGGAAGTCTAGTATAGTGTTAGTGTAAAGAGTGAGTCTCCTATCCTAGAACTTAATATTAAAAAAGAGTCTAAGCCAAAAAGTGAGTCCAAAGAAAAAAGTTACTAGTAATAGTTTTTTTTAGAATTTTGAAAAAAAAATTAAACCGACTAGCTATGATTTTACGTTGGGCGCTAAACTGTAACGATACCTTCTTCTTCACCAATAAAAGAGGGTAAATGTACCATTAAATTTAATATATTATTTATATACAGTATTATATAAAAAACCTGCCTACCTATCTACCTATCCTAGAAACCGGCCTACCTACCTATCTGACACACTCTCAGGAGAGAAGAGGAGGAGGTTTAGAAAATAGTACTTGCGGGACGGCTTGGCAGGCCACTCCAGGATCGCCTTCTCCTCCACGATGTCTTCGTCGTACAGCAGCTCGAGCAAGGCGGTCTGGCAGTAGGCTCCCAACAAGGCGTCTGGGCAGCAGGCTCTCAGCAAGGCGTCAGGGCAGCAGGCTCCCAGCAAGGCGTCAGGGCAGCAGGATCTCAGCAAGGCGTCAAGGCAGCAGGCTCCCAACAAGGAGTCAGGGCAGCGGGTACTGCACTTCCTCTTCCATCACTCTTCGTCGAAACTCGTCGAGAACTAAACTCTTCCAAAAACTGGTCTAAGACTGAACTCCCCGGAGATGGCCCCCAGCGCCTTTTATACCCAGCTCAGCGTTCAAAGTCCATTCCATTCTCATTCTGTACCAGAATTCAAATTGTAGAGTCCAAAATAGTCCATCTTGCCAGTTATTTGATCAGCCAGTTATATTCGAGCATAATTTATTAAACCTCTTCGATAAAATCTGAGAGTGTGTTTTAGAAATTTATAATTATAATTTAAAATGCCGTTAATCAGTAGACAACCACAATATAGTATACAATATTAAGCTAGTCCTATCGATAAAAGTGAATAACAATTATATAATAAAAGTATGAACAACCTTTTTAGTCTATTAGCCATTAAGTGACTACAAGAAGGAAAAATTACAGTTTGTCAGCCTTGACGTAAAAAATGTCATGACAAGAAAATATTTGTTTTGATGGATGAATTATGGATTATGATTACAAAGAAAACGTAAGTTATTTGGTATTTGTAATAACAAATACTATAACCTATGTGTACATGGATCATATTAGAAATTTCAAAACATTGATACCAGAGACCGAATTTTTCAAATTAAGAAGAACGAAGAGAATTATCGTTTTATTGGCAAGTGACGTGGAAAGTGATGACCCTCATAGTGCTGTGACACGTTTGTTATTACTGGTATTCAAGAAACATATGAAACCAATAATTTGGGGTCAATTCTGTGAGTCACTTATTTTGAGCTGAAACTTTGCATAGAGACTCCATACCAGATGTTGTCTTCAGTCCTTTTGGATAGATATGGGGTTTCCGTTACACGTTGTATATAACGTGTAACAGAATAAACGCAATTCCTGAAAGTAGTTCGTTCAGAATCGGTGAATCGATTTCAGTAATAAAAAATAGGTGTTAAATTATGATGGATTTTTTTTTCATTTAACTTAAAATGGAAACATTGTGATGACAAATTAATACAATCCTTAATTCAAGGAAATTGTGTGTGGCTGCGTAAGGATTATTGTATGACGCACATACGTTTTGCGTTTAGTAAGGATAACTATTTTATAAAAAATGCCTGGGTTAAGTTTCAATTTATTTAGTTACGGATGTTGTTTTAGACTTATAATTTAATATTCTAATTGGTGTCTGAGGTATTGCGCTTAATCTGTTACACGTTGTATAGTTGCAAAAAGAGAAATCAGATAATGATGATGTTGTTGGCTGTATTATTGAGTTCAAATAGTAATAACTCAATTTGAAAAAACGTTAAGTAAATTTTGCACTTATAATTGTGAGACAAACAGATATGAATAATTAGGTAACAAACTATCTTCCGGTAGGTCTTATGAACAATTTTAAAATAATATGAAATAAAAATATCCGTATATACGTCATGTCAAAAGCCTGTCATCAAACACATTCTTTGAAGCTCCTCCGAAAAAGACACCTCGCACGACAGTCATAATATTATTTATCTTCATCTTTAATTTGAACCACAACATATTCAATACCAATTATACCCACGACTTCGTTCACGTGTGAGGTTTTTACGGCGTCAATCCCGATCAGAAAAGAATCAAAAAGTATCCTTTATGTTGGCCAACAGCCTTCTCTATCTTCCAGTGAAAGTCCTATTTAAATCGGTTCAGCCGTTCTAGAGATTGTGATTGAGACATCTCAATCACAATCTCACACACACAGTTATTTTGAAACCACAGACAGACAAACATCAATTTATATATATTGGTAGATTCAGAATATATTCAGCACCTGTGTCTATTAGAATAGTCCTAGATTTCAATCGGGTAGCGTCTTAATCACCAGTTATAACGCCGGAAGTGCTGTCATCACCGGTATAAATAATCACTTTTGGCCAACGGGTCGTTAGTGGGGGAAGCCGGTGCGAGGTACGAGGGGGGAGGGGGGCAGTAATTTAGCTGCTCATCCATCAAGCACACCTTCGCTCCGACCTGGATTTAGCTTTCAATTAAGAATATTTAAAAAAAAATCAGTTTAATGGACACCGGTCTTATTCGAATTGAATTTCTACATTGATGGTATAATCTCTACAGAATGCTATATATAAAGGAAACCAAAATAAGTTCTGTGTATCTTACACAGAACCTATCTTGGTTTCCTTTTGACTTGATGGCAACAGGGAATTGACGATACACTCCTAAATCATTATTTAACGTTAATTTAAACATGATTGAGTTAGACGTAAATATATATCTATCTTATTTGATTTTATTTATTCTAATCTTTATTACATTAATGTAAAATTTGCAAAATATGTGTTCACCAATAAGTCTTAGTGAAGTATTTACACAGACCAGTACTTATTGTATTATTGAATGCGAAATATATAAATAAATAAGCAAATAAGTTATACACAAGTTCTCTGCTGACACTTTTAAAAAGCACATCTAATGTCGATTGATGATCGGATTCACTACGAGAAGTGTTTGTGTGTAGTGCAAGTAAACTTGCATAATGCAGTCATTTAAATAAATATTTAACTCTTAAAGACAGGGTTTTATTGTTTATAGAAAACAAGATGTGCTTATTACATCTGTTCCAAACACGACAACTTGGAGTAAGATTGATTGACATCTTATTTATCTAGATATTTTGTGTGACTGATTTGTAATTTGGCCGCAGTAACATTTATGTACCTACATCACTACGTATTAATATATGTGTCGCTTATACTTTCTGGTATTATAACATCGTACATTGTTATCTGCATGTTCCATGAGCAGATACGATTCGTGTAGGCTGCACATTTCAACTTTACAAGCCGACAGACGTTTGATTTTTCGCGAATAACAAACTGAGTGGGAAGGCCGAATCAAATAGAAATAATTTTCCACAGCCATTGAAATAGACGCGATGAGTGATCCGTGGGCTAATTAGATTCTAACGAGCGGCAATCAGCGCCATCTCCTAATATCTAGATGGCGGGGCCCGTTGAGTGATACTCTTTATTTTATAGCACGACAAGAAGGTGGCTACTATTCTCGTCCGAGGAAATGGATACGCGTCAATCGTCCGACACAAGAAAAAACGTTATGAAAAGAACAATGTGCGGCTTCCGTGGGGCTATGTTTAGATGGTGTCCGTTTCAATAGACTGTATCAATTGACTTCTGACCTTCTTAAAAGCTGAATGGCAGCTATAAGTAAGAGTTATCTGAATAAGAACGGCCCGTGCAGCAAACGGGTTTGACATTCAACAGTTATAACATGAACAATTTAAACATGCTTCATTTAAATCGCAAATGAATATTCGCCAAATTAATTAACGCAACCACATATGATAACATTAAATTACTGCATCCAATTGTGTTATCTCATGCGGTGGCGGGATTTTTGCTTCGCTGTCGACTCGAACGCGATCACAAAGCAAACGTTTCGAATGCTGGCGGGCCCTTGTTAGCACCTCCAACACCTTGGAACACGATCGATTAGGCCCGCGGCCGCTCACATTCAATTATTTATTTATTTATTCGTAATTAAGCCGCGCGAGTTATGGACGCCGTTTCGATTTACGATCCGGCCAGATGAGTTATCAGCGATCGTCGATACGATTGCTTTATGGGACGGCCAATTGACGAAAAAAAATTGTTTTCACACTGTTCTGCGGTTTACTGCGCTTCACGTGGGTGTTTATTTTGCAACCGTATCAGCTGGCAATTGTGCCGTTTGTCGCTGGACTGTAATTGAATCTACTTTTGTAAATAATTTCCTTGCCTTAATATTTATATACCATTTGCAATAAAGACTACTAAACGATCATAATTTTACTTCTCACCAATTTTATCCTGTTCAATACAATGACAAGTAGTTACAAAACAAATGTTATCTCATTACCACGTACAATAAGCTCACCATTAATAACCTTGTATCGATACATCGCAGCGATTTTATCGATTCTCGCCACTCGATAAGGCGGCCGTCATGAGGCCAATTTGTAAGGGGCCATAAATTACTTTATTAAAATAAATCAGCCAGTTTATTGTTCTCTTCTCGCCTTAGCGACTATTGTTGTTTTCGGAGACGAATATATGCTTTCTGAACGGTTGCAATGCTTTTGTTATTATTAAAGAGAATGGTAACACGAGCCTAGATTTGAACTAATATTATAACATTTTTAATTATCCTTAGGTCTGTTTATATAAAAGTATGTATAATACTTATCATATAAAACTGTGAATGATATGAAGCCGTGAACTGGGTTTGCCAGTCAATTATAATTTTGATTGTTTTCTCTTTTTCTTTACATTTAACACCTATTTGCAATAGAACCGAAGAACAACAAATTGACCTAATAAAATCTAGACAACTACATAGCGTGTGTTTAAACAACTACAGATCATTGAGAAGAGCACGCGACTAGTGGTCGTATAAATTTTGCATATGCCTGAGGGCCGCTATAGTAATTCACACATTATTGGACCTGGCAATGAGTATAAACATGTTACCTGACCCCGTGTAGCAATGGTCAAAATAATTGTGTAACAACGTACGATATTGTAAGCAACCGAAGCTCGACGTTACACGTGTAACACACTCAAAATATTTAAAGTAATTAATGTTCCTCAAAACCAATCAATTACAAACTTGTCAATTAGTGTCAAATATAAGTTGTAACGCTCTTTTATATACACATTGATTTTCAACGTACGTAAGAAGCTATTGGAATAAAACAACCAAATTAACATTCACAAAGTAACCACTAAACAAATCAAATTAAATCAAACACGATTACGGGCAAGCTATATGCAATAAATAAGACAATTATAATGAAATCGAAGACATAGTAGATTTATCGAGAGAGGTGCGACTGGTGCGAGACGTCTAAACGAGGCACGGGACGAGTGCGCTGCGCGTACGACCCGCGAGCGTTAATAAACGATATTAATAAGTTATGTTTTTAATTACGGCCCGATCGTTTGCTTATTTATCCGTGAGATTTTATTGGCCCCCGCGGCGGCCTGGGCCCAAGGCCAACACTATAAAATATACTCCGATGAATAAATTCGATTCGTAACGAGATGTATCGGCTGTGGCATCCCATTACAGGTTATGTTATCAATGTAAGGAAATGGTGTAAATATTTTGAGATGAACTAGTGGTGTAATGTTTTATTTTGGAAACATGATTTATTCATAAATGGTCGATTAATTTGTTTAGAATTTTATTTGTTGTAATTATTGATAGTCCGGAAACAAATTGCATGCGTCTGTTTACTGATATAATGTAAAAACAATGACATATAAATTGTCAGAAGACACACAAAAAACGTCCCCAACTTCAAAACTCGTTACAGCCAAATCCAATTTAAATACGGAATCAAATCTAAATATATCGGACAAAGTAGTATTAAAAAATAAGTGGGTAACGTCCCTGCATTGTCAAGAGCTAAATCCGATACTGTTCAAATCATGTGACGGATCGTGAAATAACGTCGCATCCGACGTCGGCGTCGCGACGCACCACAATGTGGAAATCTAACAGAAAATGGAAGAAAAATAAAACAGAAAAATTGAAGTGACAGCGGACGTGGATTGACGGCTGTGCCTACATACATAATGACTTATTGTCACGCCTACACACTCGATAGCTGTTTTATTTTTAATGTAATGTAGGTACCAACTACATCTAATTACAGCAAGTGTAAAAAATCAATGCAGTAAACGGTTACCTAGTGTTTATGTATGAAGTTAAGCAGCAATGTTGATCGCAGTTAGACTTAATTTTATTACAGTGAAGTGATAAAATTAAGTCTATCTTTATTTGTGACAATATATAAACTCACAAACCAAATCAGAGACAGATACAAAACCATAAATATTCCTAGTGACACATGGATTAATTTTGTGAGTATCGATATTAATAATTTATTTGGTGATTAAGTAGCAGTCAAATATCTAAATTTCTTGCGACAATTTAGTGGTTTTAAAGCAGTTCCTTGTTACGTAAGTGAACCAGACCTTGATTAAAATGAGTCATGTTACATGGTCATGCCGTACTGAGGCTTGTTTGGTCTGGGGAGCGCCACCGCCAAAATATGGTACAATCACGCCCCGTAAATGGGTCACCGCAACAATGTCCGACCTATGTAGACCTACACACAACTGTTATTAATCAAATTTTACAACATCGTAAAACCACGACGGGATTAAAGACCCACTCGAAAATACTGGAAATCATATTTTTATGAGATTTAGATCCGAAGTTATTATTTGAGATTTTTATAGTGGCGAGCTGTTTAGCGGTGGGTTTCCAATTTGTGGCGGAGGTGATTTACGAGCGGGCAGAGCGACGCTAGACGGCGCGCAGACGTCGTCACGCGGCCGCGGGTCATGCCGCCACAATGAGCCACTGTTGACTATGACTGCATCACCATCATGACGACTAGCTATAAACTAGTCATTAACGCCCCTTATACTCGTCATGGATATCGATTGGAATAAGTCAAAGGCTGAAATTGGATTACGACCGTAACGAAGTGTGACCAATCCGTGCACTGTACTCTCACTCTATTCAAGTTTACATCGCATTCGATGACTTTTATCGCGTTTAGTAAAATTATTACATTACCATGTTAATTGTGAACCCCTTATCTACAATATTTAATAGTGTAAAATCCAACATTCACATTTTTTTTTTCTGTTTTCTTACGTGAATATTCAGTTTTGTGAAACGCTACATATTTAACTTTTCCAACGTTGGCTGGCGAGTGAGGAATTATAATATAATAAACGCTCCGTCTGATCAAGATGAAAGAAACAAATTTAAGTAGATGTAATGATTGCAGACGAGATGAATCATTGTAGAGCAAGATTTGAAAGTTGATGGCAAATCTATTCTTACAAAGCATTCTAATTAAACGAGACAGTGTTCCGGTGAACACAAACCGTCTCACGTTTCCAATCAGAACTCTAGGAACCAACTCGATCTAATGTAATCGTAGCCTCAGACGCATTGGCATTCTCCCACTAGGAATCGGGATACGACAGCTGATTTCCGGCCCGAGATACGGCGAGCACTAGATAGCACCAAGTCTCCGATTCAATCCTGTCAGAACGAAGATTGTTACTAAAATTATGTTGGCAGCTTAATGAGCAGATGTTGCTGATCTGATGGAGTTTGTGACTGAATTTCGCAGTTTCTGTTAACAGAATGCATTCAATTATTTTGCGTAGGTGCAGTTAGTGTATTGGCAGGCTGTGCAATAACACGGCGCGGTGGCGCGAGCGTCCGGCATTGCGCTCCGCTGCCCGCATCCAACACGCGTATAAAATCTTTGATATGCAGCACCGATGGAATCGAAATTCGATATTCGACTCACAAGTTTATTTATCGCGAAATGCGACGATATTTTCGTCCGTCCGTCACTTGGACAGTTCACAGAAGCGGTAAGATTAATTGTATTTCGGTTGAGTCATCAAAATAATTAGAATGACGCTATTTTCGTTTGTGATGCTAATTTGACAGACGTCGCGGGAGATTTCATGTCTTCTTGTTTGCCGGCTGGATTCTTTGATTGGTGCTTTGTTATTTATTTTATGTATTAGAAGCACGAGCGAGAGCCACATCTGTTTTAACAGTGCGCGTGTTACGAATCGTATCACAAAAGGTGTGGCCGATGCTTGACTGTACTGCGTACCAAATATACAACTACGACATGTTATTAGAGTTAAATGTCATTATTATACTAACCATAATAAATGTCCATAAAGCATTGGCTGCAATCCAGAAATATGACGTCGCTGTTATTGTGGTTGTAATGTTCAGATGGTACAAGAATCTGGAAAGTTTAACAGCGGCCCAACTGGTTTATTGTAAATATTTGATAGCCAACAGTTCTCAGAACTCAAATTTAATATACGGTTGTTAATTTTGAATGCTACCGCAATAAATGTGTTTGATTAATATCATTCTCGCGAAACAAGTGTAACGGTTGCAGCCGCCTTTGATCAGGGCGCGACTGTAGATCACGTTGAAACAATGCTACACATAAAGCGATTGCTGAGACATGGCGAATTATTTTATCATCCACCACTCGGCTAATTGTGGGCAAGTGTTGTTATTATGGATGTTGGCACGGCGCCGGAGATGCTCCAGCAGACATAGTCTTAAACTGAACTAAATCAAATCATTATTACTCTTACGGAGACTTAAAAGGAAATTAACATGATGTATGCCTAGTAGATGAAGACTCATTGGGTTCAGAAGTACCTTCATGTTTTTGATAGATCCCGTGGAAATTTTACAATAACCGCACGATGGAACAGAGCCAAACACGTTTCCGCAATCCAATAATAAATATGAACTATTGTATTTTGATTGTAAAGAGATGTGGGACTGGAACGATGTCGTTAAGGTAGACGAGGTGACACCGACACGTAATTATTTTATTACAGCAAATAACGATCTATGTAGTTAATCTTATGTGACAAACTGAATTGAAAGAGAGTTCAAGTGTCCTACTTATTTCATGGGAAGAAAAAAAAAATAAAAGAAACACAATTTAAAAGCAATTAGCTTCCAGCGTTTCTGTTATAACACAAGAGAACGTTGGAAAGTGTAATTTTTGAATGGTACCGAGATCACAGAGTGCGTGGCCGTGTTGTGACACTATACACGGGATGATTAATGAGACTCACGCTAATCGTGGCCGTTTTTATTTATAACCTAGTCACCGGCAGGAGAGAATTAGTATTTGTTGACATCAAAATAGGCCAATGAATAAAAGCTTGATATCAAATTCAATGTGAGCGCAAAGTCACAAGCCATTGGAATGCGAAAACACGAACAAAATCAGCACAATATACTGTCACAGACTCGTCCGGTCAGTGAAAATAATCGAAAATAATTTAGAGAATTTTCATTTACCAATCAAAATACATTTCAATTTGAGCAGTGATAACGTACATTAAAGTCGGAATAAATGAGATGTCAGTGTTGTGTTACCACCACAATATGTGGTGGTTCAGAGCCAGCCGCGTGACCTCCACATTATTCCATTTATCTGGAATTAGACCATTACAACATTGGACTATTTCGATTCCGAGTTTTTCGTACAGTTTATAAATTCATGTTATGTTTAAATAATAATCTTGATTTCATTTTAAAACAAAATTGTTGGAGTCTTTGTCGGTGAAACTATTTTGGATACTTTTGATGTATAAATACATAAAATTTTAGTAAATAGTACTGAATTATTAGCTTCAAGTATTCATGAAAGTTGAAGCCTTCTATCACGTTTATGATTGATCTTAACCAAGTTCAAAATTATCTTGTTCCTTTATATCTCGTGTTAAATTTATCAGTCCAATTTTCTTATGCTCGTCTTTTAAGATGAACCATAAGTAGGGTTAAGCAAAATGTCAGGACATGTTGCTGCAATAAATAAACGTTGCGTGAACTTGCATGCTATAATTATGTACTCATATAAAGTCATTTGTGTCGGGCTGCATAGCCTGCATACTTGTAAATTGAAAATTGCATATCCACAGTTATAGTTAGGCATCAAGATGGCGAGGTGTGATTCGCACGTTATCCAGCAGTCGTTGCAATGGTCGCGACAATTGGACAATTATTTTTAATTAAGTAGCACACAATTGTTTCCCGCCGCAATTTGCTTGGGATTCACCACAATGGTGTTAAAATTACTGGTGAATGTTTTATGAAATAGATTGTGGAGATTGGACCACATAAATGCACTTAACAGATAGCTTCTTCGCTATATTTTTATGGCATTTTTAAGACTGATGACTTGATATTTAAAACTGGCAACACTTAACGTTGCAACGTTGGCTTTATGTATGGCTGAATGAGAAAAGGAAAATGCCAAAAATGAGATAAAACCCCACTAATGTTGTGACATAATTGACTGAAATGCCAATGAAAACAATAATTTTGAACCAGCCAGCGCCAGCACCTGACGCGCCGTGTTTGTCCGCTCAACTGGCGGTAAAGTACCGTGACTACTGGCGGGCGAGTACTGGCGGCCAGTTTACTCATCCAATTATAATGAGTTTTGTCAATATCTTGATTTGTTCAATGAATTACAGGCTGCGAAGACTGCAGAGCCAGATGGAGTGTCGTGATGAAGCTGAAAATTATTAGATACCTGTCTGTTTAGGAAAAGCTGTGAATAAGATCAGACAACAGTTTTCTAATGTTTTTTTTTTAAGGTTTTCTCATCGAGGTAAAGCCGCAAGTTTTGATGGACACTGCTTTTTTAAATTTTATTTCATAACTCGCGAAAAACGCATTATTATGATTGGTATTATGACATTAAAACTCAAGTTTTAACTACCGGAGCTAAACGCAAACTCTATTGAGTCGTAGATAAAAATATAGGCTTAAAACATTGTTGTGAAGCACGCTAAGAACTAGAAACATTTAGTAGAGGGCGGCAAGGGTACAATTACAGCGAAATGGTCGATAAATTATATAGCAATGGTGGGTGCGCGGGCGCAGCGTGACGCCGAGCGCCGCTTCCGCGAAACGTCATCTAGCGATCGGCAAATTGCGGCGCGATGCCGAACACGATCGATATCGGGAAGGGCTACCTAGCTGTAAATGAGGCGCTACACTGCTTGTTGGAAATGGTTGTAAATTCAAAACGGTGGTGTATTGGTCCGTTAGCCTAGATGGATACGTGTGTCGGTGTGTTTATACTAATAGGATTCTTATAAGCTTATTGAATGGGGTACAAGAATGTAGATGTAGAAACTGCTAGTATATTATAATTGACTATTTAGTTAATAATTCCAACTTGTAAGAGCTCAACTCAAACTTAAAAACGAAAGTTTGAATAAATTTATTTAACAATTAGGCAACATAACAACAGATTAGGAATATAAATGAACTTGTATAGAGGAACTTAAATTTGTTTTAAAATGAGGTTTTGTACGACAGCTTCATGGTTCGTCGGCCACATCCGCATTAGTTTTGCCCAGGTAGGGCTGCTCCATCGCCGAAACCAAATAACTTGGCTAATGGTTTAAATTTATGTCTTGTGCCGCGAACTTAAAAAATTAAGCGTCAATAGCCTAATGCCTAAAGTGTCAGTCCGGTGATCGATATGTCGCGGGTTAGAATCCCATTAAGCCAATTGCCAATTGGCCACTACATTCGCCACTGTGTTGGCCAACGTGAAGAGCCGGCATTACACTATAGCCGTGAACTCACTCCAGACACAAGCTTAGTTGGAGAGGTTGACAAGATTGCTAGTAATGTGAATTCTAAACATATTCCTAGTTATCTTTCTAAAAAAAGATATTTTAAATCATAATCGAATAGAACACCAAACTGTTATAACCTAAAATGATTTCAGTTCAATATCGAATCAAGAATCGCTAACAAAGTTGCGAATCATTTGTTTTACTTCATTTGTTTCCTTATGCCTCGTTTGCGACGGAAACTGGTGTTGACATTACCAGAATAGTCCTTTGTTGGGTGTGGTGGAGCCGTTTAATAACTTGAAACGTTTTATTTGAACGAACTGTACTTACTTATTGCCTTCAATAAGGCGGCTGCAAGAGAAGCCTATTTTGGTTAGCTCGTACATTTTAAATAGTTCCTTGTAATTGGTTTACAACATTGATACAAGACGATTTTAGAATAAGAATGGAATAATTTTATGTTTCAGCAAACAATGGCAATAAATATCGAACAACAATTTAATAAAAAAAATACGAACACATTGTTCTTAATTATTAAGTTCTAGAACGCCGTTTCAAATTCTCAGAAAATAACATGACATTAGATAAATGTCAAAAAAAGATTTAAACGGCCAGTTTCTTTTTTCGTTTTATATTATAGGGGCTGTGTGTACATTGAAAAGAAATTGGGATGTTTGTGGAGAAGCCAATGATAGACAATGGCGGTACAAGTAAACGCTGTCATTGTGGAAAGTCCCGCCGGACGTCTGGCTCCAAATGGCTCGTCATAAAACAGGGCTGATCACAACACTAGGTTGACTAGGTATAGTTTTTTTGGTATTCATCTTTAGTAATAAAATTAATTGGTAACTTAGTTATTTATATGAAGTGAATTAACATAAGCACCGAAATCAAGGACTTTTTGCCATGGATAATTGAAAAGTAAATAACATTTGTGTCTTAATACACATATTATGTCGGTAATTTGGATACTTACGTAAAATTACTTAATGTTGGAACCTTAATACCCACATTGTACCTACCAGTTACACTTCAATATCTTAATTAAGTACGACAAACCAAAACAAACAGAATTCGATAAAAATATTCCTTATATCGATAACATTGCTGAATCGTGACTCAGTGGACAAATTATCGACTTTTTTCTACGTCTACGTATCTATTGCAGCTTAGCAATACTGTCTCCAGCAATTCAGGTAGACGGAATACAATAATAAAACATTAAAGTTAAAAAAAAAACTATTTCAAAGCAATTAACTTGAGTAAGCCTCTGTGGCGTCAGAAGGATTACAAAGGACTTATCACTTTTTTGTCACATTATATAAAATGTTCAAAGAAACTTCAGTTTAATGTTGTTAGGCTTTAAGGCTATTTTTGTGTATAAGTCAGTCTCGTATTGTGTAGGTGGTCACGTATTTGTTTTTGTTAGATAACAAATTGGTCATTTCACAAGACCTCCGATGAAGTCGTTCACGATGTAACGTCATTGGTCTATGACAATACCTATCGATTTGAATATCGAATCGAATAAATCGATATCTGCATCTTCAGTGAACGAAACAAAAGTAACTCGTGAAAGTAAAGCTTGAAATAAAGTCAATAGAAATCCTTTTACCCGTCTGATAGGGCAGCCTCTTAACACTTGACACAAAGCTCATCAATTTTGAACCCTATCACTTTGTAATAGCGATGTACCATGCGTCAACTTAGTTAACGGAGTACAGCAGATGTCGCGGCGACAAAGTAAAACGTACGTGCTTGTCGCGTAAACACGCGATGATGTGTGGGGCCGACCACGCAACAATAGCACTGTGCAATTTGTGATTCTACTCTATAATACACCATAATTACCACAAGAGAAAAAAAATATTTTTCCCGATTTTAGTAGCCTCGGGTTTGTTTGGTAATGTTTAAACTTAGTCTCACAATAGTCGCCATTATATTGCAACACTTAACTATAAGCAATGCTATATACACAGTAATTTGCGTACCGAATCTTAAGGAACGTGTCCCCTTAAAACGATCGAAAGCGTTCATACATTTATGTTTCATAAAGAATGTCACACACGAAATTCGTCGAGATTCAAATGAGAACAGATCTTTCATTGTAACTCGTATCGAATTTACGACGAATATGATTTACGGGCGTATTTGATGCGGATGGACAGTCGGACAACAATAGGTTCTTACGGACCGGCGGGGAAGAAACCCGCGCCATGTTTTAGTATTATAATGCGGTCACACTCCCCCTACTCGGCTGAATAAGTTTTTTATGACCTCTGCTTCTCGGAAACAAATGCTCGATTACTTTTATCGCTTGCTTTTATTGTGTTAAATTGAAATGAAAGGTGGTCAGTAATCGAGTGTTCAAATGCATTGTCAGTTTACCCTACACCAGTTCCATTATGACTGGTTACGTGTTTCTGTCGTGTGGAAACCACAACTGAATTTATTGTTATTACATTTTATCATTCACCCATGTCAATGACCACATTTTCAATCAATTACTCTAAGAACCTCCGCAATTCGTCTAGGAAATATTGTTATTGAATTTCCTGAATGAAAATTCCATAGTACCATAGATATTCGAATTTAATCAATTTAATAAGTACTAGCTGTGCTCTGCGGTTTCACCCGCGTTAATCAACATCTCACCAATACAATCTTTTATCCCCAATGTTAACCCATTAGATGTAGATTATTATTACTAGTAACTATTCTCATTCTAAAATTCATTCAAATCTGTGCGGTGGTTTAGCCGTGAAAGTGTAACAGACAGACTTTCGCATTGATAGTATTAGTATGGAAGTATGTATATATTTAAAAAATTAGTCCCGATAATGAGTTCAGCCTTTTATTACTCTTTAAAAACGTAAATCAAAAGTTTCGAATATCGAAAGGTCAATTAAAATCGCAAATATCGCCGTCCGAATTCGATACCTAAATATAATCGATTAAACACGCGCTCGGATCGAATACAATGCGGCTCCAACTCGAGATTATTTTTGGCAGAATTAGGACCCGTCATGTGACGAATATAGTATGTGAATCACGTATGTTTGTGTTATAAACGGCTATTGTTTTATGAAAATCACTGAATTATTGCGATTCAGTAAGGTGACTTTGCTCGTTACAACACATACAGCTTATAATGTACTACATTGGTAATAATATTTTGGTTTTTCCGTAGAATGTATACTGAAAAGTATTCAGTAGCTTTTTAAATTAATGGACCGATCTCTGAATTTGATATACGTTTCGTACCTAGCCAGCTACCCATTCAGGTGATCACGTTTATATATAAAATCTCTAAACTAGACATTTTTTAAAACCCTACTAAACCCAACGAATTTCAATTTGATATCAATCTATTAAATTGCCGCTAAAAATGTTCGATTTAAATTTAAATAAAATTCCAGAAAATACTATATTGTCACAGCTGACATTCTCAACATTCGCACACATTACTCAGATCCTGTATTTGTCATTAAAATATGCATTAACACTGTTTTCTTTTATTCTCTGTGATTTATTCGCGGTATTAATTTGGCGAGATGATATATACCACACCCACGGTACGATCCCGACTCGACTTCAGCCGATGGCACCACACACTAACTCGACACTCAAAATGTGACAGCTCGCTATGTTGATAGAATCGAAAGATTTATAGCATGAAAATTATGTTCATTCACTTTATAGTAGTGAATTGATGTGGTGTTGACTTACTAATGAAAATATTATAAATTATAGTGAATTTTAGCGCCGGTGACCACGTTTTTATGATGATGATGATATTTTATATTTTACCATGATTTCGTTCTTTTTTGTATTAGAAACTATGTAGACATCTTGCCTATGGGAAGCTGGGCACAGTACCAGCGGTAGTTATAAATTGAAATGTTCGACATGTCTCATTAACATCACAATGACTTAATCCCTGGAACTCCATGTTAAACCAAGTTTGACTGCACAGTGACACCGACCCTTAGCGTATTTTGACTTTTATTAATGAACACTAAATATATGCAAGCAGAACTCATTCAAGCTCGTCCGAAGAATAAATATTAACCTCTGGGAATCTGATGGATCGACCTTTAAGAGAGCCGAATTTGTGAAACAGTTAACATTAGCATTATTAAGGAAACCGGTTCATTAAGCGATCGTAAATATGAACGACTCCCAAACTTTGTAATTTGTGTCCGATAAAAACTTACAAATGACAGTGTCCAACATAAAAAGTAACATTCAAATGCGTTATGGAAACAAATATATAGCGTTTCCGAGATCAAAGCGCGTCGCATAAAGACTAATAAAATAATTTTATTGGTAGCAAAAACAAAAGGAACGTTTAAGACGCGATAAAAATTATTAATAGAGCGGTAAACGTTGGCGGGACGATTTCGTTAAATTAAAAATGTGTAAGTCGGACATTCCGCGACTTTGATATATTAATCCACGTTTCGGCGCAAGATTACGTACATCGTATGCGGCATTCGCAGGAAACCGCGAGAACCGCTCATCCGCGCCTCCGCTAGTGCTGACACCCAGCACATACTTAATAGTCAAGAAAAAATACTAAAAGCTACTATTACTCATGACTATTAACGTTGAAAAGTACATCTCAAATAGCCTCACTGAAAAACACTCAAAGTTTGATTTGAATTGGAAGACATCACAATTTTGCATTTCTTTAATTTAGAATTAATTCTGCGGTCATTCACTTCTTGCTATAAAAAAACTAAAAACTGTCCCAACACTAGCAGTGCGTTGATTAATTCCACTTTTATTTGTATAAGAATCAGGCAGCTGGCTCCGAGCTTTTGATCCCGATACGCCGTAGACCGCGTCGACATAATGTGGCTAGCATTTTTCACGACACGACGAAAACACGACAAAAATAATCGATCATAATCTTGAAGAATTCCAAGAAATGAGATAGCTGTATTTTTAATTAAAATCTTTTTAGATCGTCTGTGCTCTATAAATAAATGAAATGCTGTTTGAATTTCGAATGGAAGTCTAATAATCCGATAAATTAAACTGGCACACGACCACAGCGCTTGGAAAATGGAACGTTTCACAATTAAAACAAATAACGAACTCAAAAACGGTTTAAAAATTCAAGCAGTTATCAAAATAATGTTGAACGAGTAGGTAAGTCGATGAACATGGAGTGAGAGATGCACAAACAAACCAGTAGCGGCTACTAGACTTGTGTAAACGGCATAATTATCAAACGCACACGTAGGGAAAGTCGGCTAATTGGGAAAGCGCATACCTTGATGTTAGATGTCGTCATTATTATGTGAGTAATGGAATATTTGGGTATCGTTCATGTATGGAGTGTGATTGGAATAATTAATTAAAGAAAACATATGTACTTTTAATAACATTTCCGTAGTCTCGTAAACCTCTGATGGCAATCTAAACATGAATGAATGATGCGGTGTTTTTTTTTTATTTATAGAGCCCCTACACAAGTTATAATTTTTTTTTTAATACAGTTACAACCTTTTTCGAGTTATTCATTCATTCACCACACACAAAGTTCGATAATGTTGCCTCTTTGCATAGTGTCGACGGTCCAAGTTATGGGCAGAAGCGGCTGATCGAACCGACAATGATCGTGAAGAAAATAATGACATAATATTTATGAAATTACAAAAGGTATTTGCTGTTAAAACTTATTTGAACTTATGCCTCAATACACTAAGGAAGTACCTTGTTAACACTTTTTGTTTTAATTCGGTTATTCTTACAGCTGAGAACAAACAGAAAGTGCGACGAGTGTGCTTCTGCGACGTAATAATATTTCGGATAATTTTAAATTAATTTGTAATGTTTAGTTGTATATCAAGCTAATTAAAACTAATTCCGGCAGATGACTTGAAGCATACCAGCATATTTTTTTCTATAGTTTCTTTAAATATGTAAGTATATGCTTTTTATCTTGCCTAGAACAGTGACAATGATTTAAAATGTCCAACCTGAAAATTGATGTGATGCTTCATTACCAAGGTATAATGCAAACGGTGGCAAGCTAGTACCCCACTCGGATACCAATGCTGAAACAAGGCATTGCGCACAATACTGATATACAGTGATTGAAGTTCAATACCTACTACTAATTTTGGACACGTTATATTATTTTTATTGTTAATAGGTTCGCGTTTGACCACCAACTCACCTGTTGTTAAGGGATGATGTGGTCGAAGATGAAGCACGCTTGCCTAGAAGATCTAACCTATTCACTCTTGACAGTCTTGACTTAGAAACTGGGTAAAAAAACAGAAATAATATTTTTTATGAATGTTGTTTCAGTAAAAACCTTTTCTTTCTTCTTGTTTTACTTTTATTAATCTATCTAAAAATCTGTACAAACCCTGTAAGATAGCGAATATCAACCAATAGGATGCATCTTCCGCCTATGTCTTAGAGCAAGTCGTGATGCGGGTCTCGCACCATGACGCAGCGATATCAGGACCGTTATTGGCACTAGATGACCATCACAATGTCGCTCGATGTGTCCTACTCACTACTACCGACGTCTTGGGTTGTTCCTTTATTGGGGAAGAAAGGGTCCGATCGGGAATAAATCGAGTGAAATTGGGAGGAAAATTGTATAGAAAAAAGACTACATTGCCTCGCTTACACTACAAATAAAAAATCTAGTGCTATAGCGACGATGAATGTAGGTATAGTTTTATATATTAATAAATATTATTACTATTTAATCCTTTCACTCCTTGGAACGTTTTCAGTTCCTCTGTGACACACATTCTAGATCCTTGAGATCGTCGGAAAATCTAGAGTTGAATATTCGTATGCATTCCACTTCTTTCTTTGACAAATCTTTTGCCATACAAGCAGCTCGTTTGTGGAATGCATTACCCATAGAAGTGAGGCGTGCTCAAACGCTACCAGCGTTCAAAAGAATGGTGAAGGAGCATTACCTCTCCCTATAACTTTTCCCCTTCTTTCTCAATTATACATGTAATATTTATTAGTATATAATTTTGGTATTGTATGTATTTTATAATATTATGTTCAATTATATGTTTGTACACTGACAGCCCTTAATCTGTCTCCTTTAAGTTTGTCCATCCAAAGGTTGTCTGTAAGAGATCGCCCTGTGCGATAAGACCGCCCATTGTACACTAGTTTAATTTTTTTTTTTGTATCTATAGAAATATTGTAAGGTGTACAATAAAGTATATAATAAATAATAAATAAATAAATTATGTATGTAGATTTTCTGTGGGCTTTAGAAGCCAAAATAAATAAATTATTGTAGTAATATTCTATGATAATTAAAAAAATACCATTTCCGAGATCGGATATTAACCGTTTAAGTTTACAGAGACAGTGTAACGTTTGTAATGTTGAAAATGGGACTACCTAAGTTGTGTAGAAAAATATTTAAAAGCAGTACAAAAAGAAGATGATCCTTTCCATTTATTTGTACATTAAACAGAAAAAAAAACATGTATTTTTCGAAAGAAAATCTTAATCAATTTTCTCCTGTAATCAAAAAGATTTAATAGGACCACGCTTCAATAGATCAGCTATAAGCGGCCAGCGCTTTAATGTCCATTTATAAATCCGCTTTTAGTTGGGTTAATAGGTAATAAAAAACAAATATTTGTCAAGTCATATCCGCAAATTTTCATCGATATTTAAATACAAGGAACGTGACTACACGGGAATTTAGTCTTAAAAGATAAGCCGACTATAAAATCAAACAATAAGATTAAGTGAATAGTAATCTGACTTCCTGTGTGCATTTACTATTAATTTACATACTTGCTTCTGTCGGCGGATTGGTTTGTGAGAAAGTCGAAAATTATCCTAAGGGAATATACTCCTAGGATGATCCTATCTATGATATGGTCCGAAGTATGGTCTACGCGTGTGCGAAGTTTTATTAAGATCCGTACATCCGTTTAGACGTCAAGATTTAGCAAACAGACAAAGACAGTTTCTTTCGTATTGATAACATTGTTATGAAATTAAACATTAACATCTTTCTTTAAGGTTTTTCTGTACATAACATGTTTAGGTAGTTTTGATTACCAGAGACTACGAGGGCCACGCGAATGTATACGGCATGTTGCAAAAAATAATTAACTAATTACGCAATAAAACTTAGCGCAAAAATAAAACTATACCATAGTTATAACCCTCGTTAGTGGATTCAAAATTTCGTTATAAATTTGAACGCAGTACTGATCACTTTCAGTTGAATTTACATTGCTGAAATTCAGTCTTTATGATTCCTAGTAAGTGTTCCGAGTTCCAAATGAATTCATATTATTATGCAGTTGTCATAACTAATTTGCTCCAAATGTTTTCGGTTCACTATTGGGGGACCACACTTAATTAAAATATAGTTAACTAATCTCTTCAGTGTCATACATTTAAAAAAACAACAGATTGTTCCGGAAGCCTTCGTCAACTTTTTAACCGACTTCAAAAAAAGGAGGTTCTCAATTCGCCTTGAACTTTTTTTATGTATGTTATCTCATAACTCGGAGACGGCTGGACCGATTTGAAAAATTCTTTTTGCGTTTGAATGAGTATACTTTCTAGTTGGTCCCATTGTTATGAAATCAGGTTCTGATGATGGGATCCTGGAGAAATCGAGGGCACTCTTCAAATATTATAGGCACACCTATAGCGTTTTGAGTATTTCTTATAGTATCTTGAGCAGTTGCTACCGAAAAGTACCATTTGGGGAAGTTGAACTGATGATGAAAACCACAGATGGCCACTGAAATTCCTCAATAATAAGTATTTCGTGGATTGCGATTCGATTACTTGAGTACGGATGTTAAACACTTTATGCTCGTCACAATACATATGGTGATGTAGAGCTGATGGTCTAGTACCCGGAGAACTTCTCAAAAATTAACGGCTATGCATCGGGAAAAGCAATATTTTGTAAAAGGTGATAAGTTGTTGACATGGCTTTTGTAACTAGATAAATTACAAAACGACCCACTAAAAAGCGTGAAAAAAAAATTTTGCAAAAAATAGAACCGACTTCCATATCAAAACACTACAAAGCCAAAAATAACTTTAATTTCGGAAGGCGGTGTGAAAAACAAAAGAAAATCCAAAACCAATAACACCGACTTCCGAAATTAAAGTTATTTTTGGCTTTGTAGTGTTTTGATATGGAAGTCGGTTCTATTTTATGCAAAAAAAAATTTTAAACTAGGCCTACACTACAACACTATGGTAAACCATATAGCTCTTCCTAAAGAACACCATAGACATAAAGCCACATGGTTATCATATAATTTGATCTCTTTGATTTTCATTCTCTTACTCTCTTGTAATTATTCTTATTTGACCTCTGAGCTTGTTTCAGTGTTTCTTCTCAGACTAATTAGACAGGAAACACCGGCCTTATCTAGTTAAACAAATTACATGTAAAAGTGTTTCTTATAACCTATTTGCAAAATAAACATTATTATATCTGATTGCAATTGTTTGACTAAAATTCAATTAATACTGAAACAACGTGGTCAGCACATCCTTTTGACAATGATTACTAGCATGAACTCCATCAATCTTCCCCCTTGTCCTAATCGTGGACTCTTCGCCATCAATCTTTGGTTATTTAAAGCATGGGACATGCCTAGACTTGTTACTTCAATAAACGGAGCCGTGACGAATACGAAACATTCCGTATTTGAATATTAAAATGTTCATTTGTTTTTAAAATGTGTGAAGTTTCGGTCAGTGTTCTAGAACAACAGTAAAGTTTGAATCTCAATTCGAAGAAGTAAAAATCCTTACTATTAGTCCCTCCTAAGAATTATTTTTGAATGACAGACTTAAAAAAGAAAACTCTAATTGTTGACAGAAACATTACCAAGTTCGATTATGATCAGTCACAAGCCCATTCAAACAATAGACCGCTCAAAAAACAAATCATATAGGTCAACAAAAACTAAATTGCATTTTTTCATTCATATTTAAATCCACAATCCACTTTCAAACCGTAATAAGATACACGCCCATTAATACATCGAAGTCACTTCTAATCAATCAACTTTAGATTAACACTCGTCTAAACTAAAGACTAAATTGACAAAAACAAATGAGCGAAGCCCAAACTCAAAATCGAATTAACCGCATGCATGTTTAAGACACCAATTAAACCTCCAACAAAGGCTATCTTCAATGAGACGAAAAAAATTTGATAGATCAACTCTTTAACGCAATCTATAATCTGTTAGACATCAACCTAAATAGCACCCTATCCCAGTACGTTATGGTTCAAATCTCAAGGGTAAGTTGTATGTAGAAACTCGAGAAGGCTGTTGGCACAACATCTTATATCGATTAAACAGATAATTAATCACGGGAAATGAATCCGAATGAGATGTTATTAGTTATACCACACTCGCTATTACCAAGTGAAACAATGGCCCAAATCTACATGCTGATCTTTAAACGGAGATTAACTTCAGTATATGTTAAAGTCGGAAGTTGTTTCAAGGGAAAAGTATCTGTTACGAATGAGGAGAGGACCATAAAATGTTATAATCCGGGGCATCACAGATATCCTCTTGTAACCACTTAATTTGCGCTGGCGGGACGTAATATGTTGTGGACTGTATGTTTAATAAAACTCCAATGCTCTTCTAATTACTTGTTCACATTATTTCACTATTTACTTACTTTTCCTTAGCTTGCTGGATTTCAACTACATTTCAACTATTTCTTTTTTTGTGTGTGGCATCTCGCAGGTCAACCTCTGAGGTTGTCTATAAAAAGGGCTGCAGAATTACTGAAATCTTCAAAGTGACCCCCGACTGGCGCCAAGCCGCCTCTAGGGACCGAGGTTACGGGAATGTTTTAACGAGATACCGAAGCCCCGGGAAGGAAGGGCAAGTGAAGACACAGGGTGGGCTTTAAGTCGGAAGAAGTCTGATACTCCCTTCCACTCCAATCAGAGCGCGAGGAGCAATTTCACAAATTTCCCACCGAAAAAAAAGCCCGCCTCTGCGGGCCTCATCTAACAAGACCAGCCTTTACGCCAACTTTAAGTTCCCTTCAGATTTAAAACGTTTAAAGCTAACAAAAATAGTCACTCGAAAGCATGGCACGTATAAGACTTATTCAGCACTAATATAATCTGTCGTTAATTGGTGTTTCAGACAGGAAGAAATTAACGTTCGTTTATTTAGCAATTAGTGAATGTTTTATCGATATCATGATTAGACATTTTATATGTTAAATGCCTGTTCCTATGTAGAACTCACACAATATCTAGGAAATAGATCTGACGTCCGGAACATTAACAGTGACTCATTTGATATGAAAAATACTTATCAGGCTTATCCAAAGGAAATACCTATCAATCATATTTAATCACTAAAAAAATATTGTTACTTTGATTTAAATTATTTTCTTTTCACTTCGTACACGTGTATACTGATTGTGATAGATACACACTAGCTCCATTAATAATCGATTTTTCTGCTCAAACAAACGCAAAATAAATATTCAAAAGTAAAAAACGAGAGTCAATAAAAATCAACATCATAAGATTTGAGAATACTTTCATTGTGTGTACGACTAAGGAGTATAGGTAATTCCCTGCCAGAGTCTGTTTCCTGATAGCTATAACCTGGGGTATTTAAGTCAAGAGTGAAAAGGTTACTTCTAAGTAAGCATGCTTTATCTTGGACCACATCATCGCTTACCATCAGGTGACATTTCGCCTGGTCAAACGCAAGCCTATTATCAATAAAAAAGTAGGTACTTTTATATAACAGTGTACTACATTTTTAAATCATCCTGTATGCTAGTGATGGCAAGGAGCGGCCGCTACCCGATCAATCAGCTGCTAACGAGCCGGTCACGTGGTCACAGCATCCAACACACTTACTATATCCTCTATGATAATTAGCTGATAAAACCGACAAACAGACCAAAATAAAAAATATGATAAACGATTTTTTATAGCATCCTATATAAAATATTGGTTATTTAAACATTGACAGGGTTGTTACATACCCAAGCTCATTGTAAGCTTCATAAAAAGAAATTAACTGCAAGGTACTTAGATTTAAATCATCAATAACAAATTAGACATCAATCGCTGTCAAATTATCGAGTAATTTTCCTTCAATCAAACTCGTTAATCGATTTGCAATAGCAGCATTAGAATCGATACAAAAAACTAATCGTTTACGAATTGGAACACCCACTTGGCAAGGCCTGTTACGTATGCAAGGTTTTGATTATCATTTACATAAACGTTTGTCGCTGGCATTAAAATCCAGTCTGGACTCGATAATATTTAAAAAAAAAACGTTTTAATTTCTTTTTTGAGCCGAGACGAAGACTGAGTGCGGAGCGCGGCGCGGGGCGTGGCGGACTAACTTTCATTACTCACAAGCAATAATAAATGATAAAACATTATTAATATGAGGAGATCACTCCGTTTGATGGCTCACACATGCTAACCTACGTCGAATAAATTAATTCTAATTACTAAATGTTCTTTCCTCCCTCGGGCTGTAACAATTTGTAGCTTTTGAGTAAAATATTTATTCGGGATGCATTTGATTAAAGTACAAGCTTGGATTTCTAGTAGTCTAGCCAACAAATCGTAATCAGTCTTATGCGATTAGTTTCCTGTGTTATCTGGTCGCGTAATAATAACCAGAAGTTTATTGGCCGGTTCCCCGGAATGATAAATTGAATAATAATTTATTCTGAACAAGATACTGATCGTGCGCCTTGATACTCTCAACGTGTGAGCGGTTGCCTATTACACCGAAACAGCAATTTTATGGCAACTTAATTGCAATTGCAAGCAAAATGATTGCAATTATATAAACGCAATAGTTTTCAATGTTAAATATTCGAAGATGTGGACAAGGGAAGCCGACCCCAGATAACGATATAAGGTTCAAGGGAAGCAAAATTCTGTCAAACATTTGATTCCTCAAATTCTTGTATCCATCTTCGTAGATGTTGCTGCGACGTGCCATAAATTTAAATATAATTTTGTAACTAGTCGATATAATTACAGTCGATATACTAGTCTTGGAATGAATAAAGTATATAAGTTTATAGAAAATAAATTGCTAACCACCCTTACAATAAATAATGCCCAACAAAATAACATGATATGCCAAACTATGACATTTGATTCCTCAAATTCTTGTATCCGTCTTCGTAGATGTTGCTGCAACGTGCCATAAATTTAAATATAATTTTGTAACTAGTCGATATAATTACAGTCGATATACTAGTCTTGGAATGAATAAAGTATATAAGTTTATAGAAAATAAATTGCTAACCACCCTTACAACACCACCCAACAAAATAACATGATATGCCAAACTATGACCATCAAAATAAATTGCGTAGCAGATTTGCGTAAATATTTTTGACTTTTTTTATGAAAAAGTCTTTTTGAAGTGAAAACTTCTTTAGCGGCGTTGTGCACTTTTTTTGTAATGGGTAGAAAATGTTAAACTCGCATCAGGACACATGACCTGATCGAAAATTCGTAAGACGGACGGAGAGTAGACAGCCGGCGCGGCGTAGGAGAGGAAGTATCCCCCTCTCTTTCTACGGCGCGGCGAAAATGTATGCCTGCGCCTGCTGTTTCGTTTAGGCGGCGCAGGACGCTTGCGCGAATGTTCGTGTGTGTTAACATGAAAGTCGATTTTTCTAAGAGATAAACTTTTTAATGTAATATAAATTGTCATGTTTGTGTACTATAGCGCAATAAATAAATATTGTATTCTGCCACATGAATGATAGTACTTTTATACTGATAATTAAAGGAATTCGTGCAAAATTATTCCCTAACCATTCCAAAAAATCAAAAATGCACAACGTTAATATTCAAGTTTTCACTTCTGCCGGCACTCCCGGAGTGCAACCCGTCGTTTTTTTTTTTAAATATTTTTTGAAGAACCTGTACGATTCAAATCTAACTGTTTAAATTCATTTTAAAACACCCTTGATAACCACGTCCGTCGTTCGTAGGAAATATAAAAATCTAAGTCACATGTATATTTAATTAGTACATAACACTTTGGCTATTTATGGTCACTAGTCACTTACATTTACATAATCATAATAAAATTTTTCTCAATCTGTAGTTTTTTTGACGAAATAAATGCATTAACCGAATTCAGAGCGTAACATCGGTGTGAGATGCGCCCGACATTCTGTTTCAATTACACACAGGGGTAACAAACTGCGGAGCGAATGGTTCCGCCTCCGATGCTAACCCCTGATGAAGCTATCGGGTTTTTATATTAGAACCAACCAACCCAACCCTTATCACTAAGAGATGTGAACAAAAAAGTTCAAAATGCTTCGTACTACTTAATGAGACTGGAAGTATACAGAAAGGGCATTTTATTTCTATAAATTACACTCCTTTAGTAAATGTATTTCAATTCGTTTTAATTCTGTAAATTCTATAAAAAGAAAACCATAGCTGAAGTGAAGTACCTAAGTGAAGAAAATTAATTCGTATTTTGAAATAAAGTGGTTTGTCATTAAATGACACAAAGGTATAGCTGACAGTTACATCTGCTTAATTATTTATTACGTTTACGAACTTAACTGCTCGGCAAATGGAAAACATGGCCTAAGTACTAAGCGACTTAATGAAATTAAAGAAGGAGGACATAGTTCACTTTAAACTTCAAACATGAAATAGCTTTAACAATACATAGACTAACAATAAATTATAAATATTAAATAAATAGAATTGGCTTGTGGGTTCTGTTTTTACAAGCCAATTCTTACTTTTTATTAGCTTTATATAATGAGTTTAAACAAAACAAAGATGAATAACAACCAATAAGTTAAGTAAAGTTTAAAAAAAAAACATTATTAATATCAAATCCCACGCAAAGCAGCCACAAAGCTGCAAGTGCAACAATAACCATTGATTTGACTAACAACAAGGCGTTCAGATATCAACATGATCTATCTAGCGACAATCGGCGCCATTTACAACAGAGATCAATTAATGCTAGACAAGGACGGAGATAGAGAAACGCACGCGAGTGCAAGAGATAGTTGTCGAGTTATCAATCACGCGCCCGCGCACGATCTCGACGCCCGAAGCGATCGGACGATCTCGCGCTTAATTATTTCTATTATGATATTTAAAATATAATGATTATCTCCACGGATAAGTCTCGTATGACGAATTCCCACAGTTTTGATTGTTACACGTCTATATGAGCAAATGCTGCAATAAATAAGTACAATATGTTCTTAGAAACATATAATTTTCTGGGAGTTAGCTCGTTACAAGAACTAACATTGATTGTGTTTTATACATTTTTTGTTAGAACAACGGAGCATTGGTGATCTAGATTTGATTTTGATTGACAGCATCATATTCTAAGTTGACATTGTTAAAATAAACTCTAAGCTATTGTAGACGATAATGAACGTGTATTTTAGCAAAACTAAACTAAATTTCTGTTATGCGAATATCTATCCAGATTTTGTGAAACTCAATTATACCCTGACTAAAGCTGCTCCCTATTAATTTGACGTCGTTCATATCTCGTGGCTAAACTTCATTAATATCTCATAGTTCGACCATCATAGACCATGCTCGTCCATCACCCGTGATCTTATCACCCGATCACCGATCTCCACAATATAAAACCGTTTATACAACCAATGACTGATATTACCCTGTATCTGATTTGTATCTATAGACCATAATAGGCTGACCCTTGGCTCATTATTAATTGAAAGAGAAGAGATATCTTACTAAACTGGATTGTTTCGTATCACTTGGATCGATGATCGTGAACGGGGCATTTGGAGTAGTGATAAATTACAATGAATATCAATCGTTACAAAGGATTAATCAAAATAAGTAGAGACTGAGGCTACAGATAGAGATGTAGCGAAACGGCGTAGACGAACAAGTTCAAGTTTTTTTTTTATCTGTGCTTAAAGCAATATTCATAATCTTTTGAGTCAGTAATGAGAAAGTTGTAGATGAAATTTACGAAGAAAACACATTTAAAGCTGTTCCTGAAATCATTGTTTTTCCATTTGCTATACTTACTTGCCTACCAATGAAAATTTGTAATAGCTATTCTTGAAGAATAACTTTCACAGTATCGCCTGCGCTCTTTCACCATAAAATTCTCTTCGGTTGTTATCGCTCTCGCCGGTCCTAAAACCGCAGCCTTAGGGATGAATGATGTGGGAAGTGCACTTACCTCGCTTTTGCATGAAGGAGAACAGGTCATCCAGGAATTCCTTCCTTTGTGGATCATCGCTGATCTCGTACAACTGGAAATTAAGAAAGAGAATATTATTTTTATGAATATGGTTATAGAACTCGAAAGTTGTATGTTAAAAGGATTTTATAAGGAAGCTCTGCTCCAGGATTTTTGGATGGACTAAGGAACACTCCATATTAAAACTGGAATACGTTGGATTGAAATTAAGGACGTCAGATCGCTTTGTACTCTAATGATTGAGGTAAATAATAACCAGGTGCAGAACTTAAACAGCTAATTCATGTACAAATACTTGCGGGTACACCTTAAATAACTTAGAAAAACAATTATTCCTACAAGTTTTTTTACATAACTCAGTTGTAATAATGAAGATATTAATATTCCAAAAAGGAAGCGATGTTCACCGGCGCGGAAAGACCACGTGCACCCGCATAAACAGAAAACATAGGAACTGCATTACACCTTATTCAATTATTCTCATACCTTAGATATGCATGTTCAGCTGACTATTAAATTGGACTATTAACGTTGTTTTTATGGAAGGTAGGAATTTATTGTGTGTTGAAGAAAGGGGAAGACAGGAATGGATGGCGAAGAATGACGACCGAGGCTTCTAAGACGCTTCAAGATGGACACGACTTTCAGTAATGAAGAACGCGAAAGAAAAACAGATTTTGTGTATGAAAGTGACGTTAAAATTGATACCCAATTCCTCAAATATCCGGCGCATCCTGGATACCTGATACTCGGTACCTAACGCAGAATCTAGGCATCTAATTCTTTCACACGATGCCACACACACGTACGAATGTATTGATTACGAATATATTATTATTAATATAAAAAGATGAAATTATCCATATATTCTGCGCCTTGTCAAAATCAAGCCACAAAACAACAAAAAATATCTACATACCTATATTTACGACACATAAACTTAGGGGTTCCAGATAAGACTCCTAGAACCACTCTAAGCCACAGAAGGCGTGTCATCTGCATAATTACCAGAATATCCGCCATTTAAATGCGCTCGACAATTTAAATACTGATAACACGTTCGTTTCTCTAACTGCAGTAGATAAAACGGACTCGCTTGATTGGGCAGGAGGAGCCGAAAGGTAGGTTTAATTAATAACTTCTGATTTATTTTCAAATATTGGTGACTGCTTTTTAGAAGTTTAGAAGATCTTTAGGTTTTCGATGTTTTATTAAGTAAAAGTTACTTGTTCGTAGTCTTTTGTTTTCTTGTGTATGATGTAAGACAAGAATCTGTTCTTGCCAAGTCAAGGAGATTCTATCATGACGCCCCGCATCATTTATTGTCGGTATCGAGAAATTATGGAAATATTGATCGAATCTACGATATTGACAAATAAATTAACATCGTAATGACACAACAAGTCGACGCGAAAGCGTGATCCTGACATCACACTCAAACAAAGGGAATCCCGTTAAACAATCATGCGCAACTCGTCCGGTTTACATTGAAGAGCGGGCAAAAGTGTCCCATAGCTCGGATACATGTCGGCGCCGTCATACAAGCGATCAAACATTGAGCTATTTGCATTGCCCGGGCAATTACATCGACGCACTTAGCGCTACGAAGAACTGGGCCGTGGAGAGACAACGAAACGCCATTTGACACTTCCTGTTTCCGTCTAACACCTTTGTATACTCATTAAAGATAGATTGTTCTTGCAAAAAAAGCCTTATTACGTATTCGAGAGCGGGACACATATGACCGCGACCGAACGCTTAAACAAATGGTGTACGTTGATCGTTCGTAAATGGAACGTGCTTTTTTATTCCGTGTGTGCTATCCGGCGCTAATCGAAAACGTTCTGGCTGGTGATTAATCGCGGGGGGCGAGTCCGAGTCGACACTGACGATCGAGAAGATTGATGCGCGAGGCGATCGCCTGTTGCCGCTATTAAGAGTCAAGCTCTCGCGCGCAAACGCTCATGATCGTCTATTGACACCAACACGACTAATGTAACAACACCTGGGAACCACGTGGCTTACCATACGTAAATACATTTACAGTTTCGGTTGCAGAATGCCTAATTTATTATGGCTCTCTATGCTGTCTACGAACCGGTATTTGACGAAATAAAATAATAAATCATAATTTTACAAAACCGGAAAAACTATTTTTATATTTCACAATAAAGAAATATCTCAAAATTGACCCCGAACTTCGCCGTAAGTCGTAACTCTCATAGGGTAAGACACTACATTATGCATTCCAATTATCGCAAAACAGACGTCGACAGTGTTATAAGGGTATGCCAGCGTCCACCCGAACAATTGCCAAACAAATTATTGTATGAAATGACGGGAATATTATCATAACAGGGTCGGGAATGGCCGGGATTCTCGCCCACCGCAGCCATATTTGAATCACAAAACTGGCCGGCTAATCTCCGTAATCTCTATTGTGATGCGCCAATTAACGTCTCTCCCCTTCCGCTTGAATAAATAAATAAATATTTTGAAAACATGATCATTGTACCGTGGTAGCCGCTGAGGTTTAAAAAATAATTCTTTTCTGATATTTTGGTATCTATTATGTGATGAAACTACCTACGCGTCAAAGTTCACACATAAAAATTGTATGGCTTCTGTAATTATTATTCTTGTTTACGCACATCCTATATTTCCGGGTTATAACTATTTGTTTAAATTGACTTGGATGCGTATGACATTCATGATAATATAGCAATTTATTAATAAAATAGGACAAAGTTATAAATAACATAAATCGTGTAATTTTATCGTTTTGAAACAATAAAATTATGATTACAATGAAGTTCATAAATAGTGAGCTAGTGTCTGGCGTGCCGCTGAACAGACAATCTATCGATACTTTGATATAATCAAATGCATGTCATTAATCAACCGACATGAAACAATGACACATTAAAATTAAGCCGAATTAGGGAAGAGGATAATGGCTCCCAAAATATAGCCACGGAGGAGAAAGAAAAGAAGTTTAAGATTAGACTGTTCAAAAACCAACTCATTGAGAAGCTAATTGAATGAACTAAACAGGACAATTATTACAAATAGTACACATAACGTTTCATAACAGGTTGACTCTAATTGAACCAATAAAGGAATGCGTAAATTTATCGATATCGATACAAACATCGATTACAATCCCAAAGTAGTCGAATCGATTGCACATATTATTAGTCTTGTTGCAACAGAGCGTTTACGATCGACTAGCTTATGTACAACAATAATACAATGAGCACCAATCACTGTCGTTTGCTGGATGTCGTCAACAATCGGCCCCATACATATTTTATCGATGTGGCCTTTAACTCAAGGTGATTTTAAAATCAATCTTATATGTTATTATTGTGCTGTAAAGCCGAAGAAACCGATGGAAAACTAATCAGTTGCCTAAAGTTGGACGGTACGTTTATTTCGAACTAGATTATTAGGTCGGTCTGTAGATACTAAATGTGGCACGACTATTATTAAGTATGTATTTTTGAGTACCTATGTAGTATTTGAGTATGGTATATAGCTAGTATTAGTTCTAAAACAAACAACTGTAATTGAATAAAAGAACTAAACAAAACCGCACCCACTGATGGATTGTATAATATAAATCAATGTTTAGTACTGAATCACACCTAAATGTTACAAGATATACCCGCCATTGCCTTTATATTGAAAACGTTCAATTTGGACACGTAGGCGAGTCCACTCTGATCGACTATTGTGTTGTGTTTGTTGCAAAGAGAGATTTATGATTAGACTTTTATATTTTATAAGGCCTTGATTTTCCACGACATATATTCCGAATCGAATGATAAGCTCGCTTAACTGTAGATGCTATGTTACTATCTTGTAGACCATTTTCTTTTATTAACAGTTACTGTTAACACAACGGAATGGAAACGATAAGTAATAAGCATTTTTTTTTTCAGTACACTTACAGAAAAAAAAATGCTTAAGCCTAGTACGTTACATGCTATGTAGGTACACTACTTCTCAATCAAGTAAAAGCAATCTTATCTACATCGAAAGTCAGGTACTGGCATGTCAAACAAACAAGTTTGAACCAGACAATGCGTACAACTTTCTTCAAATCACAATACAGGTCGACATCTAACCATATCAGTTCCGTTTTAGAAACCACTGATTCATATAGTCTCCTCATGAATTTCAATACAATTTACACTAGCAGTCTAGCACTTGTCGACACATGGGCGCTTACATTAAATAACATTTTAGACTGAAAACGAACCTGGCTTGGTCCGCAAGCATGCGCCCGCGCCACGCCGCGAGACAATTTCAAATTGCTTGCAATAATTTAAAGGCGTAATATATAAGAAGGATGCGTTTATAAATAAACTCGTGGTAGGTATCTAAACATAATAGTAACAGCGTTTATGGTAATGTAAGAGATTTACACTTATTGCTTTTGATGGTTTACTGGAGAAATTACTGTATAAATTTCGCTTTACAATACAATACAATATGGTCGGTGTTAGACTAGTTTCCACGTTTGTTCGTGTTGTGTTTAATAACAAATAGATGGCTGTTGCTATTACATCTGCGATTTATAGCGTGATTTATTACGGACATTGGCGTTAATTTTAAACAATTTATTACACTTTCTTTTTTATTGTTATTTTACGTTCCTCAGACATTTAAAGGATCTTGTACACTGCAGTCTTCAATCTAAAATGTTTTTATTCATTGGTTTGAATTGATTTTTACATTAATGGATGCTTTATACACACTACAACATTGTTCATGTTCATCGCTTCTTGTTGATAGATACCAAAACATTGTTACAAATTATCATAACATAAACCGAGTAGCAGTATTTACTATGCAACAAATTCAAAAGAAAAACATAAACTAAGTACCAATGTACTAGGGAAATTGATTTTCCATTGCGTCGAAGGTAACAATGACAATGTTTCATTGCAATCAGCTAGAGCACTAAAATGGTAATGTCTGCTCGTGTATTTGCGTACATTATGACGATAATGCGACCCATATTCTAAGTACTAACCGATCGGTTGCATATCGCTCAAATGCTGTAATTATAAGCAACTTCGCAGTTTTCCGTTTGTAATAAATTAAAATGTATTGATAAGTGTCAAATGCTAAGTTGCTGTAGATTGTCGTTGTCACGCACTGAATGTACAAAGTTAGTAAGTATCGTACCTATGCAAGTAATAGTAATGTGATGAGGTACTTATGGAAGACCATAAATATCAGGGCTTTTTGCACACAAAGCTTTCAATCGTATGCGTCATGACAGTAATATTGTTCCTTTTTGTACCAAATATTACTAGAATGCAGAGTCAAAAATTGACGATATATAAGACAGATAATATACACAAAAGATAAATATCTTCAGTGAACCCAACAAAGATTCACCAGAAGAGGATGCACAATAAACTTCCTACAATGATAACAAGTCAATTGCTGCTAAGATTCAGAATCAGAAACATTTATTTGTTTAACATAGGTGAATACATATAGGTCTTATAACAATAAAACATACAAATATTACAATTAACATTTTAAGGTAGTAAATCATGTCACAGTATTAAATTACATATTAGAGAAGAGACATAAAAAATATTACAAATTTAGTAGAATCACAAAAAAACATTATTTTTAAGTATGTCATATCATTTAATTTTAGTCATTTTATTTTGGTCATATTGAAACGTCATTTAAGTAATCATGTACATTTATCGACAAGCAACTTAGGAAGTGTCTTTTTGAATTTCATGAATGGCATAGTTTTATTTACATCTGGTACTTTATTTTAAATTTTTGGAGCATTGCCGAAAAAACTTTTCCTCATTAATGATGTTTTACATTTAACATTAGACAGTTTATTGATGTATTGATCACGTAATTAATTTTTTCTAACTGCAGATAGGCTTACAAATAAATGCGGGTTTTTTTTCGCAATGCTGCTTCCATTATGTACATAATGGAACATTAGTACAGTACATTGCGGGCAGTGTCAATATTTTTAACTTTTTGAAATGGGGAATACAGCTATCTATCGTTTTTAGGTCAGACATTGACCTCACACAACGTTTCTGCATCCTAAACACACACTCCCTATTAGTTGACTGTCCCCAGAAAACAATACCGTACCACAAAACAGAAGCTACAAGTACACGGTATGCTGTTAATAATGTCTCAATATTAACCTTTTTTGATAGCTGAAATAGTGCGTACGCAGACTTACTTAATCGTTTACATATTATGTCAGTGTGGGTGTTCCACTTCCAAGTCAATTTATTATCAATATTTATACCTAAAAATTTTGCATTAAAACTTATTGTATTTTACAGTCTTTATAAGTAATATTAAAGCTACTATTTTCACGACGTTGATGGAAATGCATGATATGTTTTAGTTAAATGAACTCAATAATTAATACATATACATCATTAAGAAGATCGTGAGACACATGTACGATCTAACCGGCTTCCCACACACAACTATTTAGACTGAGATCATGATCGCTAATAATTTGAACGAATGCAACTGCTAAGTTACGTGCAGGCATTGTAACACAAAATGTACAATAGATCACGAAGCTCACGATTATATTGATAACTAACTTCTGGTTTCGGCTTCGCTCATTTCAAAAGTTTTTAAGCTAAAAAGTATCCTATGGCTATTTCTGTATCAAATTTCATCAAAATCAGTGATGTGGTTGAGACGTCAAAATGTAAAAGACAGACAGTTACTTTCGAAATTTTTAAATTATATTAGTACGGAAGTTGGGATGATTGTTGTAACTAAAACAGTCGTTATTAGATTCAATTGATCATCATCTGTAATTAACGAAGTATCGCAAAATTATTATTTAAAAGCAATGCAGCACTAAAGTATATCCGTTATCAGAATATAATCAAACAACCAATAAAACAAATAGCATATAACATCGTTAATGTTCTAATTAAGCTTTTAGGGAAGTACGTACCTCTGTTTTCAGGTTGGTATAATGCTGATTCTGACTCTACTGGCTTTATTGATATTGCCAATAAAACAAACAACAATAATATTTCTTGTATTGTAATAGTTTTAATCAATTATTAATTAATTTATTATCTAATTGTAATTTGAATTGCTTAATTAATTGGTATTATCTGCACTGTCAAATTAGGAAATTGGTAGGATAGTTGTACCTATGTATGCATAAATAAATAACATTCATTATAAAATCGTAAAACATACAGAAGGACATATAACCCGTAACGATCTCTACCATGCAGTCAGTTTAAAGCTGAAATCAATAGAATAATGAAAGAGAGAGAGTTGTCGAAGCGCCGGCAGGTGTCGCCTCTGTATTGTGTGTAACACAGTTTTAACCGGAGCAGTAATGAGGTAAACAAACGTTGGAAGTATGGGGTACAAGCTGTAAGTGACAGCGATACCGTTTCCGTCAGTGTGACAAAAGAATACCACGTCTTAATTTTACAGACGAGGTTATGTTGGCAATTATTTGGAACTGGTTTAAATAATGAGGCTGTTCAAGAGAAGTTTGGAAAGTCATTGCAGTGTATTGAAAGATATAATTAACGTTATGGTTGTAAAATAACATTTTGAGATAAAACTGCTTGCAAATTGTACACAAAGTTGGTCATAAATGCATAAATATGAAGGTTTATTTATTTATTTTACCAACGATATATGTACTTACAAATTCAATAAAATACAAGCAGACTAAGGTTTCAGATTTAGTGCAAATATATCACTTACAGGTATGCACATCATTCTAAGTGAAAGATAAAATTAATTAAAAGGTTATGGATGTTTCATATAACTGACTTATATGCACAAAAGCAAGCAAGCATAAAATATGTATCTTACAAGCTCACTGGCTGAAGCTAAAATGTGTACCCGTAATTTTGTCACTCGCTTGAGTTTATGACTTGTTTTAACGTACACATTAAATGTAAAACACAGAAAAGTAGCCGAGAGGGCGTTGGCCGCAAAAACAATGCCTCAATTGATAGTTGTGCCTAGTGTCGAAATCAGAGAGTGGTAGTTTCTACTCATGGAGGACCAGTGCCGGAGAATGGAACCAACTACAACGGTTAGAGTTTTTACTGTTTCTAGTGACGTAATGGTTTTTTTTTTGTCAAAATTCTGATCTGTTCAAATTGTATATTAAGTACTAATTTAAATATAAACTAGCTGTGCCCGCTTCCTCGTTCGCGTGAATGTCGATATTCTACGCCCGGACAAACTGAATGACAGACCGATAACCAAAAATTTGGAAAGTTTGTTGGGTTCTAGTATCGTGTAATATTGGAACGTAAAAGCTCATAAAAATTACTTGTGTAGCCACAATAGTCAGATCAATTTTAAAGCACATGAAAATTTAAGAAAGAGTTAGAAGAAAATCATTTTGATATCTTGAGTGTGGCTATGTATACATATATAATATATAAAGGTTTACAGTTTTCTCATATGTAATATACAACATGTTTTATGTTTTGAATTCTAAAATTCAGTTATTTAAAATCTTAAAATAACGACACTGACAAAACACCCAGCCTTAAACGAATTGTAATGGCTCAATGAAAATAAATTAATATTTTCCAACATGACTCATTTCAAAACCAAATTCTGTTTCGAATCTGTGAATTCTGGGAAACCTTACACGTAAGTAGTAGCTAACTCTTGGTTCTTTCATGAATGGGTCGTCCACAGTCGGAGTACGTTTTGATAGCAAGTACGAAAGCGCTAAGTGATTCCCATCTCATTTGTTTGCCCATTAATTACTTCTACTTTTAGAGCATGCTGTACTTAGCCGGATTGATACGTAACGTTGCACACACTTGTATAATTATCATTTCCACCTACAATTAGATTAATTTATACTTGTTTGATGTTGATATGAATTATTAATGGTTTTGAAATACCAATTCGTGAGAGTGGTGATAGATAGTTTCGTGTGTTCTCATTCCCTAATGTAGAAACTTCATTGATGGTTCAAATTGATTCAGAGATCAATTCATATACACAGACGTATTATACAATCACACATAAGTCAAGAGTGAATAGGTTTCTTCTAGGTAAGCGTGCTCCATCTTCGACCACATCATCACTTACCATCAGGTGAGGTGGTTAAACGCGAACCTATACCGAAGAGAAAAAAAAAACATTCTAAACACCATCATATTCATAGATTTTTATACCTCTAAATATAAACAATAATAATTATGTATTCCAATTCATGTACAGACGTCAGCACATCAAGCTACAACAATCTGTCAAATTTATTTAATACATTTTCAACTTTATTGTTAAAGAAATTAGGTTCAAGGTTGATTGGGAAAATTTGACAGTTTCGGGTAGCTTGATGTGCTGGCGTCTGTACAATTTAACAGCTTCAGGGTTAAGCACCGGTTACCGAAGTGTGACCATGGGTGGGTGACCATCTTGACATATCGAATACTGTCCGTGCCTCAAATAGAACGAAAGTCGTTGTTTCTGGCTGTAATTTGTGAAAATTCTGACAGTAGACTAGACTAGGGTTTTTTCCCTAATCTAGTTTACTAGTCTACTTATATGATCATTATAAATTGAAGTTAATACTTAATACTCTATTTTAATTATAAATTATTATCGAAACAGTAAAGCTTTATTAAAGTCGAAGTGATAAGATACATAGGAATCATAATCTATACCACAGTTACCACAGCTGAGACACAGGCTTCCTCTCATAAGATGGAATGGACTTTTTATGAAATGATATTTTCAGATTTTTCTGTGTCAGGACAAGCGGGTTTCCTCACAATTTTTAAGAGCTGTGGTAAAGATGAAAACATTAATAGTCTAATGGATAAGGTGTCGGAATTGTGATCTAGAGGTCCCGAGTTCGAACCCCACCCATTACCCCATTACATTATTGCCGTGAATCCACTCCAGACACAAGCATATTTAGCTTATTTGGAGGGGTTAACAAGATTGCTAGTAATGTGAATTGTACCCACATTGCTAGTAATCTTAAAAAAAAAAAATCCTTAGTAGGTAATGTGCCTACCTGGGTTCAAATCCACGACCTACTCGTAAGTCATGCCTATAACCACTGGATCGTATAATCAGCCATGAATTCGGGTTCTTTGAACAATTAATTACACTCGGAGGAGTACATAATATATACATAAAACTACATAATAGTGAGCGGCTTATGGCCAGGCAGTGGAATATCGCCCTCTGGTGGAATTATTCCGGCCAAGTAATCGCGTAATTGACGAAAACAATACGCGCGCGTGGTCATCAACGCATGTGGACAAAGACCACGAAAGGCTCTGGAAAGGACACGAAACTATTGTACCTATGTTAATAAATTTTGAGATATTTGCTATGTAGTTATATGCGATAAGCAAAGACAAATGACAATTTTTTTTATTGATCATTGGCTCGCGTTGGACCATCGTTTCACCTGTTGTAAGCGATGATGTGGTCAAAAATGAAGCTCGCTTGCCTGCATGTAACCCATTCACTCTTTGATTAAAGACCTCCAATTTATAGCCAGGTTGTTTCACATAGGCCGACGTGGGCACTTATAAAACTTAAGAGGCTAGTGCATGGTTTGATCAATCCGTATTTAGAAGAACCGTTAAAAAACTTCAGGGTTAGTTTTTTCAAAACATCATCGATTCTAACAATGTTACCAAACAATACAGTACAAATACAGTATTCATAGGTACAAATGAGAGGACAGTATCTGACAAATTAACTTATCAAAATGTAATTACAAACAAGAAAGACGATTTGAGTCTACAGTGCTCTCGCATTCTAGGCTTGAGTAAAAAAATCGATATATATCGGTGATTTTTTTTCGATATATAGATTATCGATATTTATTTTCGGATATCGAAAACGATATCCAAATATTGTTTCGCCACGAATATAAATAAAAAAAATTCTATAGTCTATGAGCCGTTTGTGGTCTGTGCAGTGGAGCCAACCTGAGGAATACCCCAGATATGGTTACAAATTCACAACTTAATATGATACGCGACCTTATTGCTCTTCTTGGCCCTTTCAAAGAAGCTACTGAAGAAATAAGTGGTGCCAATTATGTGGCGGCAAGCTTAGCCATTCTTGTATTAAATTTAGTTTACCAAGTAACCGATCAAACAGCTCCGTCGACCACTGTAGGAATAAATGTAAAACAGGCTTTACTCAAAAAAATTGAAGAGAAACTAAGTCCTCTAGAACGAAATACTTTTCTCTCAGCACCTACAATTTTAGACCCTCAGTTCTTATCTACTTTAATTCTCCAATTGCCGTATCAAATGCTATATCAAAAACTAGCGACCCGGCCCGGCTTCGCTCGGGTAATAAAGTTTATATTTGCTTATAAATGATTTTACTTAATCAATTTCTCATCCGGTAATTTGCCACACTCACATATCGGCGATAACTCATAAGATATTCATTTTATTGATATAGTGTAAACAGCAATTTTGATCTACATTAAATCCTCAACATATCTGACGTATTTAATTGGATAAGGAAAAATATTCGTAAATAACATCATTTTTAAGTAATTTGTAAAAGAAAAAAATGGTTATTGTGAGTTATTCTTGGGAGATAGACATATGCCATCGCGGACTTTTTTGTAGATCTATAAAAGAGAAACAATCCCGCCATACATTGTATATTTATAACTCAAAAGGTTTTGGCAGCGTTTTCGATTAAAATTCCCAATAGGCTTAATTCTCTCCGACATGTTGAAGTAATATCATCGTATTTCATTAAATCTACACAAAACCTTAACTTATTATACACTAACACCTTCCTCAGGAATCACTCTATCTATTGAAAAACCCGCATCAAAATCCATTGCGGAATTTTTTACGATCTAAGCATACATAGGGACAGATAGACAGGGAAGCGACTTTGTTTTATACTATGTAGTGATAAGCAACGATATTCGCTCAGAATATAGGCGTAGAGGAACAACGTTCTCCAGATGTAAAATCTAACCGAGCAGCATCAGAACAAGCAAATGAGTCATCTATCTGGTGCAGACATGAGAAGCTTTTAAATCTGAGCACAGCTACGCAAGAGATTTCAAGCTCTGGCTCTGTCCCCAATGAGCTTAACAGTATCTGGCCCAACCACTTCTTGAGAGGAAGTCAGATCCAATAAAGTTTTGGGTGAACTGCCGACATTTCACGCCGGTTCTTTCGAAAATCCCTCTGAAATATTTAATATGTCAAACTTCCTCGGTATCATCCGAAAGGGTTACTTCGGTTGTTAATTTAACAGTGCCGGACAATAGGAGCAGATTGACAGGACATTCAAGAAACAGTGCTGCTGATGTATGATGCTGTGTATCAGACGAATACTATGCGAGCCAACTAAGAATAGGATCGCGCTCTCTGCCAACTTCACACGATAGCAGTACTTATCTGACAGATAACTACTGCCAGCAAAAAAAGAAATGCGAATAAGAAATGTTATGTTTTTTTATTCATAGATTTAATTATTATAATATATGTTCATTTTTATAAAATATTATTTCTTGAATTCCATAAATAAATCATTTTGGATAAATTAATAATTTATGGAAATAGTATTCATTTAAGAAAAGAACTAATATATAGTTAATGCTACTGGTAACCCTAATATGTCACCATTTTGCTACGCAACTGAGAAGCTGAACTGAGAAGCAGTGTGCCGTTATAGCTACGCTTTCGTGTAGGTATACGCGCGTGTGTGTTATATCTGTTACCTACTGGACTTCGTTGTTATTTTTTTGTTATCATTGTTGACATTTTTTTTTTCATTTTTGTTAAGTTTGTGCGTTAGAGTGGACTTTTAAAATTGATTAGAAATACCAAAAAGTGAACATTAAATAATTAAACTGAGTATAATTTCTTTATTGATTTTTCTGCACTCCGTACGCTTTGGTAATGAAGTTCGCGAGTATTGCTGAACAAAATGGCGTCTTGACAGCGCTATTCTTAGTTGGCTCGCATAGTACTGGTTTCAATTATGGTTAATTTTAAGTTAATATAATATGTACGATTTATGAATAAATAAAATAATAAATATGCCAGATATGTATAATTTTTTTTTAAACTCTTGAGCAAATAATCTCGATATATCCAAATATCGATACGATATATATCGACATATTTTATCCATTTGTACATCCCTATTTTATTCATATTTGTAAAAACTTTATACCAAAAAATTAAACCGACTTCCAAAAAACACTGCGAAGTGAAAAATAACTTTAATTTCGGTAGTCGGTGTCTTTAGTTTTTTATTTTCGTTTTTGGCACTGACTTCCGAAATTAAAGTTATTTTTCACTTTGCAGTGTTTTTTGGAAGTCGGTTTAATTTTTTGGTAAAAAGTTTTATTTCACTCTTTTTAGTCGGTCGATTTATAATTTACCTAGTTACAAAAGCCTAAATCTCAACTACTTATAATCTTTTACAAAATATGGCTTTTCACAATGCCGGGCCGTTAATTGTTGAGGAGTTCTCCTGGTACTTCACCATCAGCTTCACTTCACCATATGCATTGTATTGTGCTTAATAACCACATTCAAGTAATCGAAGCGGAACCCATGAAATAGTTATATATTGAGTAGTAACAGTGGCCATCTGTGGTCTTCATCATCAGGTCCACTTCACAAATGGTGCTTTTCGAATGCAACTACACAAGTTACTATAAAAAGTACTCAAATCACTATAGGTGTGTCTATAATATTTGAAGAGTTTCCTCGATTTCTCTAGGATCCCATCATCAGATCCTGACTTGGTGACAATGGGACCAATTTCGAAGTAGGTATACTTTAGGTAGGTATACCTTTCAAACAAAAAAGAATTTTCCAAATCCGTTCAGCCGTCTTCGAGTAATGTGGGTGATCATACATAAAAAAGTCATATCATACATAAAAGTCAGTAGATATGTAATATTGATTGCAGATTGATAAATAAAATTAAAGCGAATTTATATCGAATCTTTGAATAGTTTGTCAACAGTTTAATTTAAGCATCATCAATAGCATAATTAATCTAAAATAAATCCCAGGAAATAATTATTAGAATAAGTCAATTGTTTAACGTAACGATATAGTACATGTGCAATTCTACCAATCAGACAATTCAACGAAAAAGAGTTAAAATGAAAAGAACACACGACTTGTCGCTTCTGTATTCTCTACATCTTTCCACGCTCAACTATAGAGTATACACAAAGTGTACACGATTACTCCCTCTCTTTGATCTCCAATTAGATGAACATTTTGGGGTTCCGCATATCTGCCGTATGATAGGGGAGCTACCGATTGTAAATAAATATGTTCGTGCTCGTCTGCCCGTCCGGTCATGCTGAGGGTGTGAATTACTTTCCCGACTGTGCCAAATTAGATCATTTTGTGGGCAAGAATTTATGGGTGATCATTTGTTGGGTTTTTAATTAGGTATGTTGTTTTTTCATAATTAGTTTTTGAGTAACAAAAATGTAAAACAAAGATTGAAACTAAAGAACTACATACAGATCGACCTTAACCCATATTTGTATAAGGAAGACGAAGACGTTAAGAAAATTACAATATATTTATAACTATCACACAACGCAAGACACACAACAGTGACTCTCCACAGTATGTCTCCACAGAATACTGCAGTATTTTGGCCATATAGCACGTCGAATTTCAGACACCCTGGAAAAGCTCATTGTTACCGGCAACGTAGATGGTCCGAAGTACTGCAGATGCCGATGTCCCAGGCTCTCCATCAAACTAATGACCATAGTAAATGGATGGATGGATTGCAACGTTTCCGTCGTAGCCACGATCCTCAGCACTGAGGGACCTACTTAAGTAGGAGAAGGAACGTAACTATAACCTCTGCAATTACTACCAAAATATTTTCTATACAACATGAGAACAAAAATCCGATTCATAAAAATAATCTGAAATAATAATGGACACTAGGGCGGGCAGTGCGAACTAGGGCGGGGAAAATTAATCCGCCCGCCCGCAAAGCCTCGTATTGCTGGGCGCAATTATCTACCGAGGATTAAGTTGGTTCTCGCCGGTTTTAGCCGGTTAGAACCGGACCGGTCGACTGTAAACTAGCATTGATGTCATAATGAGACGAGAATTGGAGATATTATAATACAATATTTTTATTATAATTCTGTTATCAACAAAAGTAAATAAACCAAAGTACATATATACCTATTATACATGATACATTTTTCTGAGTTACTTGGGAAAACTATTTATAACTTTTATTATATTTATTTCTAACATTATGGAAAATGGATTTATAACATTATTAAATTAAACATTATCATGATATTGTGCTCCCCCTACGATATTTTCTATTCATACAAAATAGAATTTATCACAAAGAAGTGAATTGAAAGAATTCGAGAAAACTACTTGAAATAGAAAACGGATAGGAGACTCTTTCAAATCAGTTTGACCGATAAATTGTCGATTTACACCCAGTGCTACACATTTCTATAAGATAACACCCTTGAAAAGAAAACCCATTAAAGGCTTAAGTGAAATAAAGTAAATTTGGACGGTATTTCATGAATCATTTTGAGCAAAATAATATCACAATCGACGCAAAAGAAATCCATACTTTGTATTATAAAGAGTGATATTTTTTTTTTACGTCAAATCGGAGCAATTAATCGTTGTGATATATATTAAAGTCATGAGAATGATAGCCTATTTTTATTTTTTTTTATTACCGATGGGCCCACTCTTGACCTCGATCTCGCCTGATGGTAAGCGATAGATGAGGTCTACGATGTGACGAGCGAGCCCAGAAGATGCCTATTTACTCGTGCTTTAAAGGCTGAAAGGTCATAAGTGTATTTTTTTCGCTGAAAATGTAACTAGTTATTAATACGGCTATCTACACACATCAAAAGTGTCTAGGGATCAAGCATTTTTATGCGGATTTCTTGAGATTGAGATGTGGCTTTGTAATAAATTTATGATTTTATAAATTTATATGGATCCTTTTTGGTGCATTTCATAATTTGAAACAGGAACTGTTAATCAAATTTGATTAAAAGATGAAAATCAGCTGTCAATATTTTCCCTATAAAAACATACAACGCATTGAAGATATTATTAGTGCTACTGTTTCCCTACTACTGATTAAAACCAACGTTATTATGGAGCGGCGACGTCATTTAAGCAGGGAAGAAATGCTCAGAGCCGTGGGAATGATAGAAGCTGGTTCCCGGCAACGTACTGTGGCTTTTGCTCTGAATACAAGTCAGAGTGTTATCAGTCGACTTTGGACACGTTACCGAAGCACTGGTACCGTGGCTGAGCGCCATGGAGGACGGTATCGCTGCACCACACGGAGACAAGACCGATACATTCAAATCTTAACTCGAAGAGCTCCAACAATAACCGCCATGATGTTAGCCGTGAGGCTTCATCACTCTTCAGGGAACTTAATTAGCGACCAAACAGTCAGAAACCGCTTGCATGAAGTGAACTTTCATTCCCGAAGACCGCTACGGGTACCACCTATAGCAATGCACAATCGTAGGATTCGATATCAATGGGCTCTTGAACACAGAAATTGGGCAGAAGAACAATGGCGTTTCGTGTGCTTTTCTGATGAGTCTCGTTTTGGTATGAGACCGGATACAAGACGTATACGACACTGGAGAACCCCTGGACGCCAACAGCGATTAAAATCCTGCTAGGAAGTCCATCCTTATAGTGGTGGAACCATCATGGTATGGGCGGGTATTTGGATCGGTGGAAGAACTGAGTTGATTTGGATCAGAGGCAACCTCAACGCTCAAATTTATGCTGAGACGATTGTATCTGACGTCATCGTTCCTCTACAAGTGCAAATCGGTCCCTTATTTCAGTTAATGCATGATAATGCACGACCGCACACCGCAAGAGTTGTAAGACTGACTCTCGCCGCAGCTAACATCAATGTCCTGCTCTGGCCTGCTCAGTCGCCAGACTTGAACCCGATTGAGCATGCATGGGATATGCTACAGAGAAGAGCTCTGCCGAATATGGAGGGTATCCAGTCGCAAGAAGACCTTTTTTTGTTGTTGCAACGAACATGGGTGGCCATTCCACAGCGTGATTTGGATGAACTCATTTTGAGTATGCCAAACCGATGTTCTTGTGTTGTTAGTGTTCGCGGTAGAAACATGGATTATTAATTGTTTAAGTTACCCAATAAAATTTTAAAGAAAACTGTTATTTCAGTCTTTTTTTCGAACTTTAATGTTAGTGGTTCAAATGTCAAAAATCCCTTTATTAGGAAAATGGCAAATTTCTTTATTAATGCAAAGGTGACTTGGTTTATCGTTACTGTGACAAACGAAAACACTTTATTTGATGAATCCTTAAAGAAAATTTTAATTAATATCAATCAGGAGAAAAGTTATTGCAAAAATATATGTTGATCCCTAGACACTTTTGATGTGTGTATTATGTAATCTTCTGCGCCAAGTCAATAGCGGTCTCTTGTCTCTCTCTACTTATCGTAGACCACCAGGACAATGGCGAATGCCATCAACCAATCCAGTATCTGGATAACATGATACCCCATGGCAAGGCTGGTGTGAGATGATGGTGGCTTCTGATAATCCGTAACGACGGTAAAAGATGTGATGATAGCCGGGACCAACGACTTTACGTATTCTCCGAGACTTTCGAAATGTTAAGACGTTTAGCCATCCTCGGTAAGGGTTGCTTAGGCTGCGTTTCCACCAGAGATGTGCGAGGATGCGTAGCGAGGGATGTGTTTGTAAGGAACCAATAGAATCGCTTCATTTACCTCGCCTCGGTCAGCACAGCTCTGGTGGAAACGGCTCAGCGGCACTAGATTTTTGCCCATACAAAACAAGCTAGGAATGTGTGCGAGGGATGTGTGCGAGGAATGTGTGCGAGGAATGTGTGCGAGGAATGTGTGCGAGGAATGTGTGCGCATTTTCACAGCTCCGCTACACATCCTCGTAGGCACATTTTCATCGCACAGCTTTGGTGGAAACGCCCACACATTTTCACAGCACAGCTAGACATCCTCGCACGACACATTTCCATCGCACATCTCTGGTGGAAACGCACCCTTAACCTGAAGATCAACCCGTCCAGCTGTTATTATTTAGCAATGAGCTCCTCCTAAATGAGTAGTGGATACGTGTTATTAATTTCTAAATTCTAAGCTTGTCTATTACCACTTTCATGAAAACAATTAGCTATAAAGATATCACATTTGTTTTGACAGAATTTCGTACCTGTACTCGATGAGAGATGTTCTTGGCCGTTTGAGCGGCTTCCTACATCTATATTTATCATTAGTTTTCTAACGTTTCGTGAGGAGTTTCCGTTGCTAAATAACAATAGTTTTTTAGCTGTTAAGTGTATTTTACATTATTAATATCATTTGGGAACAATGATATTTTGGTTTTCACTCATAGCCAGTGTTTTGATACTTATTGTTTCTGATTGTTCGACATTGGTTTATAAACGTCAGGGCGGAAAATTCATTTCTATTATTTTTATTGATATTAGCGTGCTACGAGTATAGCACGATTACCTAGAAGTTACCTATTCACTCGTGACTTCAAGACTTCCAGATTAGCTATCTGGAAACACAGACACCGGCAGGGAATTCCACTTACCTGTACGCATAATGAACGTATTCCAAAAAAGTTTTTTTATGTATGGGTGGGATTTCCACTTGATGACGGGCTTGGTGGAATTAGATCTAATTATTTTAAACCAAACGATCACATCACACGCATTTTCTTAATAAAATAGCCTAAAAACTTTACTGTGGTCTGCAAGTTATTTAAAACTGTCGATCAATAGATGATCAGGTCATTTCAAATATCTAAACTTCAACATCTTATTTATTCTGAGTTTGTTGAATGTGTTTCGCCGATATTTTCCGGTGTGTTTTCACCTCGCACAGGGAAACACGCTAAACACCGCCGTCGTTGGTCAGTGCGTGTTGCAGGCATTAGCGAGTGACGCACACATGTGCCGACGCATCCATTCAGATATGCGTTGTGTAAGGCCCGGGGTGCACCATAGGTACTTAACTTATGGTGGTAATTGGAGATTCATACTAACGTCCTTCTTTTGAATTTTTGCCTATTTTTTGGTATGTATGTGTTCTACCTTGGTCATATTTTTCGTTTTGGGTTCCATCTTTTGTAATTAATTAATAGACTTTATTTATTTATTCACAAGGCAATTACAGCAGGTTACAATCATTATAATAAGAAATATACATCATATGTTTTGGCCAGATAATGACCCAGGGCTTTAAATAATTCGTTTAAAACTGAATATAATTTAAGGGAAATAAAGAAATAATAACAATAGATGGGAACAGCGGATGCTTATTGATTATTATTAATGTTTGTATACAATAGGTTGAATTGTTAATATACAATATAATAATTCATAATTAAATTAAGACAAGCTTGCTGTTATTAAATTAGTAATTAGCTATTGATGTGACTTCTGTCAATGATAATTTTATTCTAATATGTTGGTATAGCTGATAGGTACGTTTCCGATGCAAAAATGAAGCTCAGCAACCCACATTGTAAATAACCGTCGAATTTCCTGCTTGATGATAACTACCATGATAATTTGTCGCTGTGTCACAAATCATATAAATTGATGTCACTGTACAAAACATTCAATCTTATAAAAAACCTAACGATGACTAAAACGAGTCCCAGCAATAATTCACAATGATTTCTATTTAAACAAATTATTCAAACCTAAATAATAGAACGTGTTAAATTCTATACACTGTTTGTATGTACAACATTAACACATAGACATAAAGATCGCATGTTAACGTGCTCACAAAGCCAAGATTTTCACCGTATAAGGTGCTTAATGAATACACACTACATGGAAACATGCATTTATTGGTCCCGCGAATGGACTCCAGTTTATTTGCAGGTGTAGCAAACGTGCGGTCAACGCTCTCGGGCCGCTGTGTGCGACACCAACACACCCTCGCGTCAACACCAACATACACCAACATAGTTGTACACACGAGGGGGGGAGGGGATGACCACACCGCGCTGAGCGACGACATGCTAATTTCTTACCAAGCCCAACAATCGCTCTGCTGTACGTATAAACACAAATGACACCCGGCTCCAGGCGTATTTGCAATACTTTTGTTACTACAAACCTATATGAACCTGCAATTATGACGGCACATGTACTATTTGAGCAGCACGCTCCTCCAGATAATCTTATTTCATGACGCTATTACTCAAAACTGTAGCAGTTAAAAACTTGGACCTATAAAATTTAAGTGAAACATAGGTAGAGATAAATCAATAGGGATAAAGAAGGGTTCTAATCCGATCATTAAGAAATATTGTCGTTATAAAATGATCCGTTTCACGCATTATCCGGTGATAAAATGAGATGCGTCATAAAATTATGGGTGCGAGTTCCACCACCCCTGACAACACAATCACGACGACTTTGTCAACCAGACAACACGTGCTAAGGGAAAGGAAGTTTTTTTTATATTAATTACTGTTATCAATTTCGAGACGGGCCTCGAAATTGACCTGCAGTTTCTCATCTCAATCATGGTTGACGATGGAACTCGCTTGCCTGGAAATTATCGTTAACCGATAAACCTATTGAAGTTTTTAGGACCCATATTGAAGCTACTAATTTTAATCTTAATCACTTACCTAACCTAATAAAATATAAGTCAAGGACATTGCAAAACATGACTTCAAAATCTTAGATTTTCTGCAATCATTCACTTCACGCTTCACATCAACTTTCAGCTTCGCGAAGTTTCGAGAGTCAGTACTCTATCAACGTTCGAGGGTTGACTGAGGCGAACGTTGTCAAATGCAGAATTGGTGCTTGTCATGCATAATTATGCAACAATTTTTTTAATTGATTTTCTCGTCACAATATGTATCCCACTAGGTACAACAGATAATATTAATACAAGAAGGTAATTACTGTGGGAGACTATTGCCTAAACTAGGGCTTTAGTTCAACATACCAGGCTTCCGCACTTTCAATTTTATTTTTATCTTATTTATGTACATAGGTAAGTACCGTGTTATTACCTTTATAAATTCTTACAGAAAACAAAAAAATATTATTCTATACTAAACATTAGGATGTGATCAATGTTTTTAGATTGTGTCCTATCCTCTTATAATAAGCGAAGATAATTATTTAGATTATCGACTATATTTATCCAAATCCATAAATTACCTTCCGTTTATAAATTTACTTACCATCAGGTGAGACAATCAATCAATAAAATTAATAAGACATTGTTAATCTCATCTTCATCATGAATTATAATTTCTAAGAAAATTCTAGTTTCTGAATACAAAACCGAAGGTTAATCATTTTGCCATAATGTAGCCCCATTACCCCATGGGCGGAACCAGGATCGACTATTCTTAGAAATAAGACCACCCAGCAAAAACAATGTATACCTACATTGCGTATGTTTGCTTGACAAACAAACAGAAAGTCGAACTAGGTATATCAAAACTTTAATTCATAATGACACGATATTAAACGCCTATTAAATGCCTCATAAATAATATAAATTTATACCGAATCCATTTTTTAATCCGTCCGCTTCTCGTTATTAATTCGGCATCGTTTTATATTAAAACTATAATTAACTTGCACATAAAAAGGTCCCTTTAAACAGATCGCCAGTTTTTATTAAGCGATTTAATATTCATATAAATCTTTTACGCCTCATTCCTCTATTTTATTAGTAATTTATTTTATATTGTTTAAGTCAACCATTGAAACCCGTTCGTTAGCTCATTCTCGGTTCGATATTTGAATTATTAAAATGGAATTCATATAATTTTATGTGCTAATATAAAAGAGCAGGATTATTATTGCAATTTCGGTGCAACATAGTTGGTTGTAAGTTGTTCGTGAGTCAACATAATATTCTATGTATAGATACCGACTGTATTGTTTTAGAATAAACTAATTAAGAATTAGGCAGTATAACCATAAATAACAAATAAATTACAGTTTCTGTTCTTTATATGCGAGTCCCTGATTAACTTTTATAATTATTAAAGCTCGTTAGTCGTTAGCGTTCTCGATTGTTCGTATAAACAAAATCATTATAATGCAAATAATGAAACATCGGTATACTATGCACACACGGGTATCTAAATGATATAAAATTAGTGGAATGATGATAATAAATGAAAGTCGATAGATAAAATTAAATAACTGCTTAACGATATCAGAAAAATATCATCGGAATTTTCCCTAAGAAAAGAAAACATTACTTCGTATTTTCTTTTGATATATTTATGAGACATTCATTCTATGTGGTTAAATGACAAACAGTTAAATGAAAAAAAAATACCACAAAAAAATATTGAACCTTCAACTGTCACTGTCATTAACCTGTCACAATTCGCGCTCCGTTGTAATAAACCAAGTAAAAAATACCATAATAACAGAACAAAATTATGCGCTAAGCGATACTTTGAATAAGTTGGCATAAGCTTCGAATAATTAATCAACTGTTCATAATTAAATTACGTTAAAGAAGCTAACCTTTTTCTTATCAACTTCGAAAAAATTCGGCATCTTCGGAGGCTCGCTGTGCGAGTTCTGATGATGATGATGGTGATCCTCCATGAATGTGTTGAAGAAATCCATGAATTCCATTTAATAGTACTACAATCAAAGTCCAATAACTCACACTAAACAACAATAGGAACTCAATTATTTACCGCGAACTAATAATTTAAATATGTTATAAGTCGAGCGCGCGACATAAACACGTGCACAATGAAGTATGGCGGCACGCCAGACGTCTTGCTCTTGCCAACATCCGATATAAACTAAATTGAAAATTGGAAACAAAATGCAATGTTCGAATCTTGATATGACAATAATAGGCGAGACAGAGATAAACGGAGCGGCGAGGCGCGAGCAGGACGACGCGAGCTGCGAGACGGCTCCGCTCCACCCCATCGACATTGGCGGCGCAGGGGTTGTCACCAGACGAAATCGCTTCGAAATTTAAAATTCCTACCTGCTCACTAAACTTAAACAACATGAACTCATTCAAACAATTATGAACTTTATGACACACTACAAAAAATACAATTTTCATGTACACCGACAAGATAAATAAGCTTTTCTAGAACGAATTTTTTTAAGAAGTAATTATAAATAGCAAACGCTTGGATACAATGCGCAAGGCTATTCTGAGAATTTGTCTTGTTTTATAATTTAACATTGATGATTGAAAGATACTGTTTTAAATTAGTGCGTGAATTGTGAGCAAAACAACACATAAAAGTACAAAGAGATTCTTAGATATGTATTTATGTTTTCAGACAACATTTGGGTTAACAGAATCGTAATTTACCATCGGTTATACCTATTGAAAACCAATAAACACCACAGTCAACGACACACGAACACACATTAAAAGCGTAAAGGAAGATATGAGACGGAATGAACAAATAATTCATGCATCACATTTTAACAGTACAACCTTTCAATATTTTGGTGTTAATGGGTAAAGCGATGCAGAAATTTTCGTAGTAATCAAATCAGATAATAGCAAAAATAAGATTTCTAGCGATGACCTGTCAAATAATCCCAAAAACCCCATCAACAAAATCCCACAGAATATGTTGTACAAGCAATGAGCGAGGGGTCCTATAATAATTTCGCCACAATATTATTCCGTCGTTTCACAAATAATCAATTAAATTCCTACTATTGAAATGTCATAGGATTGCATGGGGCGAGTATATCTCGTTATTGATATCTTTATAAATGGGGTAAAGTGGGCGAATCTGGCCATACGGGCACTTGAATTGATACGGGTGGATTTGGCAGGGTTAGAAATGTTGTGACAGGTCTATTGAGCCATTTAACGGGTTAACTAGTCATTGTAGCAATGCTTGAAAAAATAGAACATATTCTCGTTTATACGTTGTAAGTTTGTATGCAAAGGGTAATCTTCGAAACTAATGAGCCAATTTAAAAAAAAAAAACATTGTTTTTAAGGTGCATTATTAGTTAGTGCTGTAAATTATTTCGAAATCCATACGGATAAACTCGCGGGCGAGATTTTGTCAATATTGAATACTAGCTGTTGCCCGCAACTTCTAATCTATAATGTATTTCTCTGTTTGGCGTGATTAATATACAAACATCCAAACTTTCACATTAACAATATTGGTACGATTGACCTGAATATCTTTTGTTTGTTTTCAGGTATCATGAGTATTCGATTTTCAGGTTTTATACATATAATATAACCTCATCTTCGTCAATTTCCTTTAAACACTGGGGAAATGGAAATAGACGAGATGTATATGATATAAATTTTAACCGATATTAATAATTAAACATATTAGTGGATAAAACGGTTAATCCACATCCCACTAGCGTGGCGTGAGGTGAAGGTCATCTTCATACCCAAACCAGGCAAAACTGACTACACACAACCCAAAACGTACATGCCGATAAGTCTCACATCCTTCCTACTGAAAACCCTAGAGAGGCTTTGCGACAGACACATCCGGGACGGACCTCTTCGAAAGAATCCGCGCCACGGACAATAGCACGCCTACTCAACGGGGAAGTCAACAGAATCTGTCCTACACAGCATAAAAAATTGTATGGACAATACACCACAAATGCTCCTCGATAGCTGTCTTCATAGACATCGAAGGTGCTTTTGACAAGACCACGTTCCAGAGTATGAGTACAGCACTCAGTAGGCACGTCGCCACTGCTATGGAACCTGATCGCAGACAACCTCATCAGGAGACTCAACGATAAAGGATACTTTACCGTTGGCTACGCTGATGACATAACCATAATAATAAATGGAAGCTATGAGAACACCATATGCAACCTCATGCGCCAAGCCCTAAAGATAGTAGAGGACTGGTGCCGAGAGTATCAACTGTCAGTGAACCCCACAAAAACTGAACTAATACTTTTTACCAAAAAGAGGATGCTAGCGAAGCTGGAGCTGCCAAGTTTCTTTGGCACCGCTTTATTAAGCCTTTCAGCTGAGACCAAATATTTGGGCATCTTTTTGGACAAGCAACTGAATTGGGCAAAACACATTGAGCACATCACCAAGAAAGCTAGTATCTGCAAGTGGCAGTGAAATCGCATGCTGGGCAGGAACTGGGGCATCAACCCCAAAAAAAGCCACTGGCTATACACAACAGTTATAAGACCAATTATCACGTACGGCTCCCTTGTCTGGTGGCCCAGAACGAACTTAGATACAGCACAAAAAGACCTCGAGAAGCTGCAACGACTTGCATGTGTGGCGATCACCAGCAGCATGAGAACTGCACCCACTGCCGCTCCTACAGGCCATGCTGGGACTACCACCATTACATCTCATAATACGAGAAGAGGCTGCCCTGGCAACCTTCGGACTCGCCATATCCGGAGCACTCTTGAGAGACTCCAGGATCAAGCACACACGCATCACGGAGGACTCGGTCAAACGACAAGCTCTGATGACTGCACCCTATGATAAGACTAAGACACACCACTTCCAAAACAAAACTATTTTCTTCTGTGTCAAATCTTTCCAAAGGTTGTCTGTAAAAGATCGCTTTTAGCGATAAGACCGCCCATTGTATCACCCTTTTTAGTTGTAAAGTCCTTATTGTTTTACTGTTATGGTGTACAATAAAGAATATATCTATCTATCTATCTATCTACAGCTCATGCCGGTGCTAGAGGACAACTCAGGACCCAAGGAGCTTAGGATCTACACCGATGGCTCAAAGATAAACACTGGAACTGGAGTTGAAGTCTTCTCTAACGATCACAACATAAAGATATCCAGACCGCTAGGCAAGCTCAACACCGTCTACCGGCGGAATGTGTGGGAATTATCCAAGCGATCCATGCCAGCCAAGGAAGCCAGGAGAGTTACGGATAGTCACATCCGTATACTTTCCGACAGTGCCTCAGTACTAGAATCCCTAGGGAAAAACTATATCACATCCAAACTCATACTAGAATGTCACAACGCGCTGCAACGCTCGGCGGTCGAGAACACTGTGACACTACAATGGATAAAGGGGCACAGCGGATCACTCGGCAATGATGCGGTGGACGAACTGGCCAGGAGGGGGTCCAACACGATGGTTTTCGGACCAGAGCTCATCATGCCGCTCCACTTCACCCAGCTGTGCACATGGTTAAAAGAACACACACACGATCAAGCCCAAAAATAATGGTCCTCGGCATCAGGCTGCAGGCAGTCCAAGGAGGCGATGCCAAACCTAGATAAAAAACTGACCAGGCGCCTCCTACACATGGACAGAAGAAACCTGCGAATGGTGGCGGGGTCCATCACCGGACACTGCTCACTGAACAAACACTACCACAAAATAGGTATAACGGATAGTTCCCTATGCAGGGCAAGCATGGGGACAGAGGGAACGGTGGGACACGTGCTCCTAGAGTGCACGGAAATCACCGACATACGAAAGCAAACCCTTGGGTCATTGAATTCCTTTACAGACATCCTGAATAAACCGAGAGACCTGATCTGCTTCTGGAGGGAGGTTGGCTGGATGGAGTGACGGCCGACGCGGTTCACGCACAATGGTCTCGTGCAGAGACTAAGCGCGGAAACCTCACCAAAGAAGAAGAATGGTTAATCCATTTCTTAACTGGGTAAACTTACATACCTAATATGTCAAATATTCAAGACCTGCAAAATATGCGAAATGATATTTTGTAGGTACATACTAACATAGTGTTATGTTTTTTGTTAATATAGTAATACTATAGTATAGTCTTATAATAAAGTCTATGATTTTTTGGCCGAAATAAAGACTTGAACTCTTTGTTGTTTTGATTTCAAGTTATATAATTTTCTTATGACATAAGTCTGGAGACATTTTTAGCACAAAACAATAAAAATTACAACTTTAAAAAACATAATAAAAAAATCATTTACTTTAATTATTTTTTGTAAAAGTCCAAAAAACCTTAATACTAAAATAAATAATCTAATCGAGCAACACATGCTCAACTATTGTACAAATTGTAGCTAAATACAATAAACTGCAAAAAAGTGCATGTTTAGTGTAAATGACCAAACTTACAACAATTCTCTGTGGAATGCCCAGCCTGCGGTTCCGTTATTTCGGGAATCCACTAAATAGACGCCGAAAAAATCCCGGTGACGACACACCATCCCTTATGGGATCGGAAAGCACACCCTTTGAACTAACGGTGGTTGACTTTTCCTTAAGTTTATTGAGAGACTTGATTTGGCTATGCTTGTGTGGTCTTACTTTTGTTATGTTTAAAAATACCTGTAAACTGATAAATCTTACGGAAATTATCAGATTCATCTATATTATAATTATTATGTAACTTTTTAAGCTGACATGTGACCATGTCTAGATTAGAACATTATAATGTACATTATCATATGAACATTAGAACTTAAAATGGGCTATTTTCTTATGCTATATGCTTATGCCTAGGCTCGTTACTTTATTTATATATTGTTTCATGTTTCCGATACACAATAAATTAACATGTAACAATCCCGTTTTAAGTTTTAACGATATTACATTATGTGTCTAAATGTTACCTCTGACTTCTTTCTCGTGGAATTATCGTTCATCGTCCCGGGATAACACCACCTATGTAGGTATTCCAGATTATAATCTATCTGCAATTTGTTTTCCAGCTCTGATATGTCATGTTGGGGTGACTGAGTAACAAATATCCATACATCTTAACTTTCGTATTTAAAATATTAGCACAAAAGTATAGCTTCCATCACCCAGTTATTTGAGACTCAACTAAACTGAGATAACATAAGACGTTACCTACTTTCTTCTTTTTTACATATCGTTTACTCATAATTCCCTCATTCCAATCATATTATCTTCTTCCTCTCAATTTATTCATTGTTTTTCAGTCTTCCTCTACTATTAGAGTATTAGTAGAGGGACTACATACTCATTTCAACTTGTCTCACGTTGTTTTGCTCACTCCACATACGCATATCATGACAATATATTTCCACACAACTCAATGCCACTTCGTGAACTATCCTATCAAAAGCTTTAGTACATTCTAAATGCTCACGTTACCTGGATTCTAAAGTATGAAAATAAGACAATTTCAAAGATCATAAAAATTTACAACTGAACGCCTACGATACGATTCACTATCACCAAACACTATCCCAAGCATAATAACTATCTAACTGCAATAAAAATTACAATGGAATGGGTCGACTGGGTAATTCTGGCAAAAAACTTTTAAATAACGATTAAAATATTATTTTTGTCGCACAAACAATAGAACGCCGAAGAATCTTTATTATCGGAAAGGAAGTCAATAGATACGGAGTATTATTGGGCACGATTCTACGAAATATTCTGTGAAACCGTGAAACAATGGGCCAGCCGGAGCGATAGTTTTTATTCACCATGTGGGTGAGATGAAAGATGTACAATAAAGATTTAGTACAAAGCAATTACAATGAAATGGATACGAAAAATTCCAACGTAATCAGAAACAAATGTTCGACTTTAAGTACACGGTATTTTAAAATTTTTGTGTGAATAGTTTATGAATCTCGTTTTCCTTAATTTTCGGGTATGTGAATAGCAGGCCCACTTCCTTGCCTGTTTAGTAACTCTGTTCAAATGAGTGATACAAGAAAGAGGGTACCTTGTGTTATACGCGTGGCTTTGGGATCAAGTCAACTCGACCAAATTAATGCGAGTCCGTTCATAATCGACCTCTGACATAGGCCTATTGACCCGAGCGCGTCTGGTCTAACTTTAGCGTCAATCCGATGAGGAACACTCAAGGTAAATATAAAACAACAAGAATACATAAAAATGTGTAGGCCAAATAGATTTTGACCACATTTTTAACGCAAGTGAGGATTATCTACTCCAAAAATACTTATGTAATTAACATTCTTATAACTGATATAATTGTTAAGAGTGGACGCGGGCTAAGCGACTATATTATGCCATCGACGAGTAATTTCATTATCAGTGCACCAATCCGGAACGTGTAATTAGAGTTTGGAGATAACACTATTGTTACAAAAAAGGGTTTTTAAGGAGATTTATACAACAGGTCTGATCATAACAAAACATTTTATGATACATAACATAAAATAAGTTTTGCCACCTTTGTAGCGTGGGATGATGTTAGTCCCAATAATTGCCATACAATAGATATTTGAACTACCCCCAGATATTTCAAGTATCATCCCTAATTGCCTTTTGCCAACACTCGGTCGTTTCGCACGGGGTGAAGATTTATCGTCGCGCGATTTTAATTAACACGTGATAGTCAATAGTTTCCAATTGCCTGATCTCCCCTCTCGGTGAGTGTAATTAAGCTCACGATAGCTCAATTCGGGTGGGCTTGGGTAAACCGTAACGTGATCAAGAGTCATTACGGAGCTGTGACTGATTGGCGCACAATGAAACAACAAATAAAATACATAAGTTGAGAGTTCTGGTCAACAATGATTCTAAATAAAGTAATTATAATCGCAAATACTTGGAAATCAATTCATTAGTAAAAACTTCCAGAACCGAATCAAATGAAAGCGAACACTTTTCTAGTATGAGAAAACAAAACGATATCACAAATCTGTTTCAAACAACCACAGCATATCGAAATCAAATTAACGTTGGCGCATATAAAAGAGGCGTATTATTGTTGTATGTAAGCAAAGATGGCAACGGAAATCCCATAATGCATTTTCAAACAAATGTAGGTAATAAGAATATTAGTCGAATGCCACTTGATTCTGAGTAACATCTATTAATAATTTTGTCGTCAATATTTACTGAAAGTATAAACACTTGTATTTTAACAGCAAATTTAAACCCAGCTGAGATTATAAGTATTTTAGAAAAAGAAAATAAATATCATGTTTTACAACTCTCGCAAGCTATAAAAATTAGTATTGATGAAAGAGTTTTATTTTCGCATGAAACCATTTTGAATATTAATATTTAAGATGGATCTGAGTTGTAAAACATTTTACATTTTCGGCTTTTATTGTCACTATTGGTTTCATGGCTATGATTTTACGTATATCTATGGCAATTCCATTCGTTTTGTTTTAACGTGATGAAACTAAACGTGGTATCAATCAACGGCTTATCTTCCCACATAAGTAGTAAAAGTCATCCAAGAAGAGGGTTAAATGGTTTTCAACAGATAACGGCCCGACAACGCATTACTAGCCTTACTTACGAATTGTAAACAACTACAAGAAACATCTAGTAAATTCTACCTGTCTTGTAAAGGATATCGCTCGTTTATAAAATTACATAACCTTATTATTAAATTTGTTGAAACAGATGATACTGGACAGTTACAAACGTAACTCTCTCTCTTTCCTTTGTAATCTCAGCAAAGTTTATTATCTGTGTCTCAAAATTTCCTTTTCTAAGTTCCGATCGTGACAATACATAAAGTAATTCAATGTGTTTGTAGGCGTTATATCAGGTTCAACTTGCGACGTAATATAAGCGACTTACTTAATTAAAGTAGTGTTTAATACGCCTATAAACAGACCGTTAATGACGCGTCGTTTACAGCCCCACGCCCTAGGTGGCGCGCCCGTCGCGACTATTGTTCATGCTATCACGAATGTGATTCAACTAACGCTTCTGTTTGGATTTATTGGTTTTGGGACTTGGCAGGTAAGATTCAACCCGCCTGTTCTTTATGTTACACTCTTGTTTACATGATCATGTTATAATTCAGCTTGACTTCCAATAAGATATGACGTCTAGTTTCTTATAAGAAACCGTATACAATTGACAAACGATTGCTTAACAAAATGGGATACTGCGCATCCGTTCAGATTGGTTACGCTTTACGCTAAAGCCATCAGTAACGATCTGGGCAGGATAGTAAGCAACCTCGTAAACAACAGCATTGACAAAAACTCATTGCACAACAGCAAACAGATAACAGCAACTAAAAAACCCATCAGCAATCGTAACAGTTGCATGTTTATTTCTAAGAATATCAAGAATCACACGTTGTACCGACGTGGTGAGAGACGCGTTCCGTTCTCGACACAAGTGATAAATTATTGAAATTGATAAAACAATGGATAACTATACAAAGTGTTCCACAGTTGGGGAGGTCGTAAAGAGGAAACGTTACAGGCTGATCGCCACCGCTTTGTGATCGCCGCTGTCTAAACAAATCAAGCGCACTTCTCTAGTGAGGATGACGTGCTGACTACCAGCTAGCGCTTGAAGCACGCTCAAGCGATTGATCGGACTTTATTGGGTTTTTATTTTAATAGGTAGTTGGTAGTTTCTGTGTAATCTATGAATGCTCAGCACACCCTTTTTTGTGTCCGATGCCGTTGACTCATTTAGAATTTAAAACTAACATCAGCTTGGCAACAAACCAATTCCGAATTTATGCCAAACTTTTGTAGTATTTTGTAAACAGAGTGAAAGCATTCATGGTGTTTGGATATTTTAAACTTGTACATTTCCATGTAAGAGTCGCACTCTCTTTTAATTTTTTCAATATCTGGTTTTACAGCCAGGTCTGGACACAAAACGTATCATTAGACGATCCTCGCGTAACCAAAAATAATACGTATCAACTTTAATCCTTTTCACAAAGACCAAACCAAAGGACCAGTGATACCAAGCACCTGCTATTCTACTTAGTCTCCAAACGTAAGTGCATCACAGTAAGTGCTACAAGGCACAGCTGTTTACGAGCAACTCATTAAGTGATTTCCTAGTACATGTTTAATTGGACTCTGATCAAAGGACTCATGTTTTGACATGTCCATTCGTGGGACTTTTGGTGGACCATTCGCCTCGCTGTTTGTTTGAGAGTGATTTGATTATGGAGCTCGGCTTCTTCTGATTGGGCTATAAAGATTTTTATTGGAATGTTAGGTAACTAATCGTTTATTTTGTTGAGGTCGTATTGGCTTCAGTTGCAGTGAATTAGATACTATTTATTCACTCTGAAGCTAAACATCTAGTCTTATATAATTATAACGGGAACGATTTCTTTAATATACTTCAAAAATCTGTGAGGACGTTTTTCGTATAGGTAATGTAAAAAACAGTTATAATAGTTCAATTATAACTCTGTGAAATATGCTGTTATGTCATGAATTCGGTTCTGAACCTCAAAAAGTTAAGGTAAGTTTGCTGCGATTAGAAAACTAAACGATGTACAATTCTAAGCTTTAATACAAGACATACATTATAACCTAATGAACAGAAATAATGAATTAATAACCAACTTTCAACAGGTTAGGTCAAGTGCTGCATTTGAATCGCAAATCTTAAAGGGGCTTGCACATAGGCGCGGCCGCAGCGAATCGCGCGTAATAAAATCATATTGACGTAGCGACCGACAAAAGGCACCGGCGACCTGGCTCGCCCTAATAAACAATTACGTGTATAAACAGTAAAATTATTGTTGTTTGCAGTTTTATCGTCCGAATCGACTGTGCCGACAATCCATGTAGGAAAGCTGAGAAATTGCGAGGCAGCCGCGAATTTAAAAATAATAGTAACAATCGGCCCCTTAGTGACACAATTTAAAATTGCTTGAAAGATATTTTCATGTCGTAAAATGAAATCAAGCGAGAAGTCATTCTTAAATAACACAGCTTATTTCTTTCCTTATTACAATTCTTTCCATTCGGGAGAAATTATCGAAATGCCGTCCAAAGTTTCGAATACAAACACAAGCGTCTTCTGATCGTTTAAACATTCAGCAGCTACAAAGTATAACAACGTTTCAGCTTCCCGCCGCGCCGTAAGCAAAAAATATTAAGTTGTAAAATTTAAAATAAGAACAGGAAATGATAACCCGCGGGTCGACTGCGTCCGCGCCACCCCCGGCATCGCACCAACACATTCAAATAACACTGACATAAACAAAATAGTTACGCCTACATCAGGAAGATGGCAATTACATTTCACTTATAAATTATTTTGAACGTAAGACAAAATGGCAGATAAAAAGCATTCAGTGGATTTAGATGACAATGTTAAATCCAATACGATTAAATATATTCCGTGCTCCTTTACACAAAATGATTTCCACACACTGAAAGAATTATGAAACTAATATTAAAAACACTCATAAAAATGATGCCAGTTTACTTCTCAGGGTTCGTGACTGCGATAACTGTAAATCTGTATTTCAAGGGGATTGTAATCATCTACTCGAGGATTCGGGACATTTTTTGTCCATGAGCATGGATTTATTTATTTTTTGCCCGGGGTGGCAATCTGGAAATTTTAGAATAATCTCTAGTCAAGAGGGCTGCCGCCACATGTGTACGATGCATCGGTGATAAACATTTTATAGGAATGTTTGGAGCAAAAACTGGCAACCAAATGTTCGTATCGATTTAGGGGTTTCACGTAAAGGAAGTTGTAATATAAATAATAAATCTGCGTCCGTGGTTTGTGAACAAAGAAGCGGAGGCATTCATCAACTTGTTTAAGGAAGTCTGTAAATACTGCTACATTAGTGCACCTATCTACAATACGTTAAGAATACATGAATTTTCAAACATAGCCTGCAAGGATTGAATTGGCTGAAGAAGTAACTACACTACATTTGGACAACAACTTTAATTGCACCATAAATAAGAGCAAATATCAAAATGATTGCGCCAATGGATTAACATCATTATTTGATTTTCTAGACAAATGACACAAACGGACAGATCTTCGTATCCAATCCTCCGCTAATTCGTCCCAACAACGAATCCCTCTCCTAAGTAAGTAATCACGCGATATAAACGGCCGCGTCCTTGATACTACATTCATTTTGGGGGGCTATTAATACCGGCAGATGCTGCGTGTGCGCCTATTTCAGGCACACCCTCGCAACCCTCGTAGCGCGAGCCACTCTAGTAACACGAGAATGTAAGACGCGTGGCCAAGAGGGGTAGATGATCATTGATTTGATGTAGGTATCGTAAGCAAGTAAGAATTTAGAGCAAATAGGGCCTATTACAAAAGATAAGGGAGCAAAAAAGTTATATAAACTGCAGTAGAATGTAATTCGGAGTGTCATTTATACTTTGATGTATGGCACTTAGCATCACTCTTATAGGCACTTACTCGTACATAACATAATAATTATCTAACGTTACAAATTGAAACGATGGCAACCAAAGGCCATGATGTTCAGGGTCTATTTTCTTACCACAACAACAACGGTATTAGAGAAGATAAAAGTTGCAATAGCATTTTCCGCCAAAAAACTCCGTACGAAATTACTTTAACTTGTACCTTGGAAGTGTCATTCATTTTATTGGTCTGAGGTTATTTATGAGGATAATTTTGTATGGCGCTTATGCCAAATCTGATACCAGTATCCTCAAGGAGAACATCTTATGTAGCGAAGATAACAACTACAAATAAGAATAGTACAAACAAATTCAATCGAGTCTTTGAATTTACTTCAATTTCATATTCATGAGGAAAGCAAATCAATTTCATCAATTCCATCAAGCGATTGTTCAGATAATGATAACGAATCCCGGTTCATCTATTAATAGCCTGTTGCACGGTTGCAGAGTGACGGTCACCCGACACGCTAATGCGCCATGACTCGATACATATGGCCCACGCGTCCACAACGATGTGTGATGGCCATCCACACTATTTCGACATTGCATATCAGAATTAGATTGTGCATAGATTCAAAATTAATTAATAATTATGTACCGTTTTGTTTGGATGTCGGGTGTTCTAAGAAAAAACCCCGGTAAAATAATTATACGCCTCTTAAAGGCGTTAGTATAAAAAGAAAGTGTTATGATCACGCTATAGATCAATAGTTCTAACAGAGATATAGCTAAAATATATGAATGTAGAAAACGCAAAACAGCGCCTTCCTTCGAAGTCAAGAGGAAGAAATCATTCACGTAACCATTCATTCTAGGAATACGAATAAAACATTGCATAGTGATCCGTTAAACAAAAACTACAAATACACAAAAAAATACTCTAAACGTACACGGTTCCAAAAATACATTGAGCAAATAAACATGCTTAAATCACAAAGAATCGCTTACGGACGTAGGTTACTAGAAACGTAGAATTAACACTATAAAAACATATTTGTAACAAGCTTGTATTGGTTTGTGAGCCGTCACTCGACGGATCATATCAAATAATAAATCAGTGTATACTCTTAAACAATGTACTTACGAGAATAGGGAAAACAAAGCTGGGAACAGGCTCAATTACCATCCATTTGCCATCTATCGGCAATATTATTTCTATCTATCAGCAAGCTATCGTGATCGTTGATACGATATTTCATGCATAAGTAGACGAGCCAATAATTTCACAATGTAGTAATCATTTGATTCCAAAACATCTTATAGTACGCTGGATTCTACCATCGAAAGTATTATAGTAGATATTTGTTTCTGTTTGGATTTCAACAACTGGGCTGATTCTAGTTGCGAATGATATCAGCCATTTTGTAATTTGACGGGGTTATTGCGAATTAACTAGATATAACATTTGTTTTTATGGCTCTAACATAATAAACATTAGTGTAATGTTAGATAAAATGGACTTTATGGTTAATAGACACGAAAAGAATGCATTAAGAAATAAAATTGAATTTAAGTCTATGCATATATTATACGACTTTGTTCTTTCAATCCAGAGAGTATGAAGAGCCAGAACGCATTAATATAACCATACTATTCAGATCGAAGACTTTATTTATTGTTCAGTGCATATGCGAATAAAAAGGATATCAAATTAATACGCCACATGCGGCAAGCTGCACGCATTGATAGCACTCCCACTGTTAGACGATGCCATCAGGTATAAGATGTAAGAGAAAGAGATAACTGGAAAACTGTACAAAACAGATGAGAACCCCATTGAAACACAGTCATTAAAAATATGAGACAAAAAAGTAAAATATTTATAGACACCTAGGTACTTATGTAGCTGAATAAGATGCGTCAGCGGAAAAGTTCGTTTTTATAAGTTGTTTTAACGCGCTAATCTTCAAAAGTACTCGGTGGATTCGTACGAAAGTAGTTTGAAGCTTGGGGAAGGTTATAGACTTTTTACCTAAATGCAAAAAGGAAGGTTATCTTTTTCTCGTGATTAAGTCCACGGGAGCGAAGCCCTGAGCGACTGATTGTAGACTGATATTTGGCTTTGGTATGGTCACCTTCACAAAATATTTACTAATATTATAAAGAGGTATCGTTTGTGAGTGAATTTGTATCTAGAAGATCATCATGGAAAGTACTCATCCGAGTTTAATTATTATTTCACAATTAGATTGCCACGTTAATACTGAGTGACATAGGCTATTTTAATTTCACGGAAAAATGCACTTTTGACGCAACCAAAGCCACAGGCAGAAACTATTTCAAACGTAAAAATCATACATTTTGATTCCCACATAAACCTTAACTTGACAACCATACCATAAATCGATTAATTCGCCACCCTCTGATCATTGGTCTTCTTGGTAGTACTTTCACTCTCTTTCCTATGACTTGCGGCAAACATAGGGCCCCATGCGAGCCCCCAGAAATAGCGATCAGCTGGGGTGCGTCAGCGACGGTATCACGCCGAGAACCACGCATGCGCCTGATATGTCACCCAAATAGAAGGTAACTGTATACTGATTAGTGATTACATTTTCTTGATAAAATGGTGGGTGTTTAAGTTCAGGTGACAAAATATTAAAAGTTATACAAGATTGCAAAGTTGCTTTTTAACCGCGTGCTTAATTTTGTTGACCGAGCAAGCAATCCTGAGCGTTAGCGCGGGAATCAAAAGAGCATGAGGTGAAAAATCTTTGCACTCGAATGCAACACGTAACTTTTCATCCCACCTCAGCGAGGAAATGACTAAATGCAAAAAAATAGCGCGCAAAGCAAATTAAAAAAAAGTAAGTACACCAAGAAGGTTCCAAAGTCTGAGTTTTTAACAAATTAAAAAAAGTTGTATGATAAATTCGGCCCCATGGAGGTAGAAGTAAATAGGTTTAATGATGTTTTGAATTCACAAACTTAGTACACACGATGTTGTAAATTCAATTTACTTTATCCTCTAGCGGATAAAAAAGGCTTTTGCACTCAGATATCGAAGAGCAAAAATACTCTTTCCGAGATGGGGGAAGAAAAATATTTTTATTATTTTTATTTATATGTTTTTTATTTGCTAGCCAACGCAACAAGTAAAAAATTAAACTAAAATTTGTAACTTAACAGGATCTAAAAAGAAGAACATCTGTATAATTTGTAAGTTAATACTATTTAATTTTAAAATATTTAATTTAGTCTATTGTTTCTTCTGCTTTTACGGTACTCAATGCTACAAATATTTATACCTAATTATAATAATAACTCTTGAACATGTATAAGGAAAACTCAATCAAAACCATACTAATCTAAAATAAAAATCAACATTACGTACAGTATATTCAGCAATTAGTCACAACGTCTCGTCAAAATGTCATTATGACATTCAACATCGACCAATCAGAGCACTTCACTAGATAATATCGTCGTAATTATCGCTTCAGTAGTCCAATGTATCGATATTCTGTATATAGTCCGTTGAATACATTAACTTATGTTCAGACAGTTTATATTAATGATAATTACTAAATTAAAATGACAATTGCTAATGATGACGTCATTACTGAAGGTAACTTTGTAAGTGATACTAAAGTTGTATCTGAATGATGTCTTGACATTAAATTGATGTGGGATATTATTACATCTGGTTCTTTAAGACATCCATAGAGTCCTTAATATGGATTGATGTATTATGAGTCTTTGTAAACAATATAAAACGAATTACCAGTCAACTTCTGTTTGTTTATGGGCTTACTTCTTCAAAAACACGCATCCGATTTAGTTATGGTTTTCACTAATAGGAAGAGCAATAAATGAGTGAATTCCGTGCATATAAATGAAAAATTACGGTTTTAACGTATAACCACCATTTTTCAACAAAGGAAAAACACCAGTAAGATTAAAACAAAATATTATACACGTATTTCCTGCCATTTCAAATCAATAAAAATTCACTTTGTTGCCTCGTGAAATTTCAAATCATTGTAACGACTTCATTTCTTGATTACATGGCAAAAGCACAAAAAAAATACTTTTTGTTTTCAATACACTTCCTCGAAAACTTGCTCATATCGCACTACGATTAGGTTCAACATGCAATGTATTTCACACTCGTGGATTTTTTTAATTTTCACAGACGAGGGTTTACCATTCCAGATTTTGCCACAGATAACATTAAACAATAATTCAATTCCTTATATTTAATGAAAATTGAAATTGTGTTTATGCTTCATACATTTGCTTCTCCTTTAACCCGCGAAGGCAAAGCGCGGGGAAAAATATTTTAATGACAAAAATACTTTTCCTTCTATTATTTTATTTCTTCGAAAGTGTATTGAAAAATGTCGTTTGGACATTTGTTACTGCTGTACTCGGCTCCATAACCCCTTCGCCTTGCGGCTCGGGCGTAACTCCGACTCGGCCGCAATAACAAACTTTCTCCACTGGTATCAAAATGTACTATTGTAATCTAAGTGACGGATGTAACCGAATATTTTAGGAAAATGCTCTAATGCACCCGTGTAATTCATAGGCGAGTCGCTTGTATACGGAATTGCTAAATTTTTAGCAAAATAAATACAAACTGTCAAATAAAAGGTCAAGAGTGAATAGGTTCTAGTTAAGCGTGCTCTATCTTCGCCAACATCATCACTTACCATCAGGTAAAATGGTGGTCAAACGCAAGCCTATTAACAATAGAAAATAAAAAACTTTTTTGCAAAAAATAAAACCGACTTCCATATCAAAACACTACAAAGCCAAAAATAGTTTTAATTTCGGTAGTCGGTGTTATTGGATTTGTATTTTCTTTTTTTTTTACACCGCCTTCCGAAATTAAAATTATTTTTGGCTTTGTAGTGTTTTGATATGGAAGTCGGTTTTATTTTTTGCAAAAAAGTTTTTATTTTCGCGCTTTTTAGTGGGTCAGTGAATTTTCCAAATCGATTCGTAAATGACGGAGTTATGCGCGAACAAAAAACGCAATGCAGAGTAAACGAAAAGATCATCAAGGTAAATTATTTTTTTCGACTTTTTTTGATTTTTCAAAAACGGCTCGTCCGATTTCGATAAAATTTTCATGGGACCATTTGGGAAGTATACCCTTTCCAACAAAAAAAGATTTTTTCAAATCGGTTGGCAAGCGACGGAGTTATGCGTGGACAAACATAAAAAAAAAAAAAAAAAAAAAAAAAATACAAACATCCGAATTGAGAACCTCCTCCTTTTTTAGAAGTCGGTTAAAAATTAAAAAAACCGTTTTGGTCACCTCGCTACGCGATAATACTTACTCGTGGTTATGTAAGTCGATAGCTACAATTATTGTTCCCAAAGCCTCTATGCAACTTGGTATTTTATAAAAAAAAATATTATGTATGTATGTGTGACATTCTGGTAACAGATGTCAATCATGTTCGTTTTTAGAATTTTCGAACGTCATCAATCGAGCTTTTTGACCTATTACGCCTCGCTGTAGCTGATTGCACGACTGCACGTCGCCCGTCTAGAACCTCTTAAGTTTCATGAAAAAAAATTACCATGTAGACAAGACTTCTAGTTGTCTCAACAATAAAACGTTCAATGTTAGCTGTCTATACAACACGTAGTTACAAGATAAACGGCGGCTTGATAATGAGGCCGATACACGTAATCGTACCGATTTATGTACAACTCGACATTTTAAGGCTAATTGCGACGACAAATCGTCTATTTAACGATAATAGCCGCATCTAAATCTGAAGAAAAAACAACAATAACGAGTCCGAACACACCTTAATTAGGATCGGAAGTCTCGAATGCTTTTTAATGTTTGACTAATTTGTTTGTTATGTAGCTGTAAGTGTGACGTCACTAGAAAGTACAACGATAACGCCAAAAGTACTGTTTGAAACAAGAGCTTATTATAATTCGAGACGCCATTAAAATTAAACTAATTGGCAGAAAAATATGTGTGGCCAAATAAAATTCTGCAAGGAAAATAATAAGTTCTACTGAACATAACTACACCACAATAACTAACGAAACTGATTGTTTAAACTTCATTTAAATGGCTTCAACATTACACACTGCAGAAAAAACGCTTAAAAGCTCATTCGTCGTTAAGTTTTCAATTTCAAGTGTATTAAACATTCCACCCTGATAAGCAATTCGAAAGCATCCACTAGATAAACTGTCTAGACGAAATAAATATCCAAAACACTCGAATGCCAGCACGATGGCTCACTTGGCTAATCGTTTGGGTTGCCAGTTAAAAAAATAAGTTACTTTTTTTGGGCGAACGCACCCATAACCTTACTGCCACTTTAAAAGGTTTACAGCGAATCTAATAGTTCACGTGCATTTAAAACAACCACTTTTTGAGATTACAGAACCTTCTGGGTGTGGTGATGTAGAATATGTTTAAAAATGTAAGCTACTCATTTTCTAAAAACAAGCTATTAGCAATCTTAAAGTCATGCTACTAACCAATGAAGCCACAGGGAGCATATCAGTGAAAAATACTACTGGTAAAAAATAAATCATGGGTGACAGAGAAAAAAACGATGATGACGAAACGAGGTGCTGTAGAAACACTTTTTGAAGATATACGAAACAGAAGATCAACCCTTGGTATCTTGTCCATAAAAAAAAACTTCAATAACTATTCTAAATTCCAGAGGTAAGGCGGGGCCACGCAATTTTGTTTTCTGCGTGTTTGAACACCAATTAATATATTAATAGTAATTAAACAATATTATAATAGTCTTTTACTTAGAAGTCTAGTGTATCCAATCATCTTAGATTTGGTATGATGACATCATGAGACCTAGCATTTAAATAGACCTATGCTTTTTCTTTAAGCCCACTTTTCATCTGAGAAGCGGCAGAGATACCCGGTCCAATGCAACTTAAACTTTGATAAATTCAACAATCTATTTAAATTACACAATCGGCCTATAACCCCATCAATTTGTAGCAAGCAACGTGTTTTGCAATGTAGGCAATTTATAGCAATGATAAATAGTATAAAATCAAACGTGTCGCACAGTCGCGCATAAAGTGCAGCGCGGGGGGCGCTTGACTAATGGACGAGAGACGCCGCGGCGTGCGCACAGTCCAATACGTGACAATACTGTATCTTGGACACTGAGACTTTTATAGAAATAATGTATAAAAAGAACAAGTATAGGCGTTGTTGAATATCTTTCCTTGAACACGATGTATTGCGCAGAAAAATGTACTTAATGTACACATGTCACGGAATCGAAGATTACAAAGCTCAGTCTTATTATGCAGTGTACTTAAATGTTGGAAAGTTTTCCTAACTAACCTACTAAGGTGTGTCGTAGCGGAAGCGAGACACACCTCAAATGTTCAACATTTTCGGTTGTTGTGACACAAAAAGTCAATCTAAAAGCGTGGCTCATTCACGTCCACACATTGTTGCAGGCTTTAAAATTACTCTATGAATACACTATCAGACAAGTAGCAACACAGTAGTCGCTAATAAAAGGAACAACAATAATCCACGGCAATGATTTAGGGTCGGAAAACAGCGGACTTTCCAACATGGCCGCCGTTTATGGACTTAAAGTCTCACGTCAGTTCTACTCTTTTTAATTTATAACCCTACCACCACGTCGCAAGGTGGAAAATCGAAAAGTTTCCGGTTTCTGCGCAAATAACTGTTAATTCAACGACAACGCCCTAAAGAGGGCGCGATAATCATACTATTAGGAGAAATATAAATGTTTATACACACGGAGCCTGGCAGGAGTATCAACCTTGTAATTTTTTGTATAGAGAAGAAATTAACTGGGAGGAGCGAAGGGGAAAACGTTATTTTTTTTTTGCTTTTATAACACTATCGCTTATCTACAACTTCGTATTTACGATTAAGCAACTGTATAATAGAAGGCCATTCATTATTTATAAAGGTAATACATAAATGTATCATTTTCTTAATACACACGCAAACAACGGCTACTGTATTATTAAAGTTGCGAAAGATTGAAACTTGTCATTAGATTCTCGTAGAGGTGCGATCCGTTCATAATCACTGCACAGTTTATCTTCAATTAAAGAGTGAAGTATGAATGAATGGAGCGTATATACAGAGTCCCTTGAGTAAACATTGCCACAGATTTCATTCAATAGTCAAATTCATCACTGTCTTTGTCAATAAGCGAGATGTTCCAAAGTGGATTGGTCAAATATAAGAAAGTGATAGAATTATAACGAGAAGGTGCGATACTGGCTCGTGTTATTCATGCCGTATCCAGTAAACAATCTGACTTTAACAAATTAATTATTTAAGTTGGAATGCTTACTAAATAAGGAATACTTCAATATACGGTTCGTTTTTAACTGTACCTATCTACTTCGTTAAAAAACGGCTCATATACGCAATTATTATTATATACCAATTTAGACATATTGTGTCCACATTGGATAAAGGACCCAATGTGAACACAATAATGTCTCTCGTGTTATTTTGGAACATGAGTTTTCCAAAATAACACAAGCTTTCATACTTTTCATGTAGAATATGACAATTGTTAAAGAAATTAAGTAGAAGTAACGATTTTCTTTTGAATGATAAGGAAAAGGTTTTTATTAAATGGCCCGTTGGTATAGTGGTCAGTGGCCCTGACTGCTATGCGCAAGGTCGTGGGTTCGATTCCCACCTAGGACAAATGTTTGTGTGATGAGCACGGTCATTTGTTCTTTGTCTGGGTGTAATTTATCTATAATATGTATGTATTTAGCATTATATATGTATGTTTATCAGTTGTCTAGTACCCATACCACAAGCTCTGCTTAGTTTGGGACTAGATGGCGTTGTGTGAAAAAGTTGTGGAATATTATATTATTATTAATTGTCTATTAAGACCATTGACATAATATATGTATATTACTGCGTAATTAAGACAGATATTGTATACCTACTTAAGAAATGTAACTAAAGTTCAAATTAATATTTATATTGCTATCCTAAGGCTCAATTTACGGCTCCTATTTAGTTTGTATGTTATACAATTGACATAAAGTTCATTATGCTATGTACAATTTCGTTGCAAAAAGTCGCTTCCATTCCATTTTTTAAGGTGCAGAAAATGTATGAAAACAAAATGCACTATATTAAAAGAAAAAAAAAACAACCTTAATGCATATTCTTGCTTTTCAAACCCAAACGAATCATAATAACTAGGTAATCGTTTAATAAGAATTTAAACCCATATCAAGTAGAGCATTAGAAGTGTAAGAACAATTTCTGAACTGGCGCAGTGCATCGGAATCGCACAAAGGCACCGTGACATGTCGCAAGTAGACCGGTGTATACGCAAACGCGCCGCAGTCGCGCGACAAATGCACGATTATCGCCTGTGCGTGTAACCGTATGCGATTTGATGCGATTGCCGCGACGCGCGTTTGTTTTGGTCGACGCGGTGGTGACGACTATTTAAATACTTTATTTTTTTGTTCATAGGCTCGCGTTTAACCACGATGAGACGAAATGGAGCATGCTTACCTAGATGTAACATATGACTTAAAAACCCCAGGTTATAGCTATCAGAAAACAGACTCCGGCAGGGAATTCCACTCGCCGCACACTCCACGAAATGAATGATGGAAACCACTCAGCACCAACGATGGGACTCGATAGGACTAATGCCTGCTGAGTTTGCGGTAAGGTTCTAACAGATGTCGCGGCCCTGGCAGGAAAGAAAGATACAGGATGCATTCTTGGCCAGTAGGAGTCTGACACTCCCTTCCATTCCACATGGAGCGCAATATCCGAGTATTAAAGTGAATCGATGATTTTTCGCTCTAAAATCATCGGCAATAAAAAGATTGCGATGCAAGAGAGTAAGAAAGAGCAATAAATGAGGATGTAAAACTCATTGGTCAACAAATCTATACCAATATTATAAAGATGTTTTAGTTCATAATATAATTATCTATAAGCTATAAATGATTTCAAAATCCACGCAGTCTAAATCGCGGGCCAAATGCTAGATCGACTGTCATGGTATGACCTTGCGGAGTAGGAATGAGGAACTTTTGGTATAACTAAGGATGTTTTTAAATAGTAAATGACAACAAAACCAGTTTTGGCCCAGTGGTTACAGGCAGGACTTACGAGTGGTTGTGGTTTCAAACCCGGGCCAACTGCCAGACACATTGCCTTGTGTAATTTTCATCTTCACCACCACTCTTAAAACAGTGTAAGAAAACATCGTGAGGAAGACGGTATGTCTTAGCACTGAAAAATCTGGGCCTGCGTGGTGAAGTACGGCCCATTTCCTACCATAGGAAGCCTGTACATATCCCAGCAGTAGAGACGTTATAGGATGATTTATGAATTTTATGTGTGTAGAGGACAGCGAAATTAATAACTGGGGTAGAAATAGGGTGACTATTGAGATGATGGTTTAATAAAGAAGCACAGCAAACGTATTTTATATCTATAACAAATAAGAGTATGATAATGGTGTTGAATAGAAGAAGAATAAGAGACGATACAGTAGTATTCAAGCTTGAAGGTGCCCCAAAAATCGAAGAGGAACGTATACAGTATGTTAACTAACAGAGGGCGTTCCCGTTAACTCGCAATAGTATAGCATCCATACATGCTAAAAAAATATTACCATTCGAAAACAAAATGTTTTTATTTTATTTTTTATATTAAAATATTCACTAAAAATGTTAGATTGATACGTAAAAGAAACACTCTGAACACGCGTACTTGAAGGACGGCAACGTCGCAATTTATTTATGAATGACGGGCCGAGTGTGCGGCTAATTGATGTGCTTATACTATTGCGGGTTAGCGGGAATGCCCTCTGTTAGTTAACATACTGTATAATTGCGGTGTTGACTGCATAGCGAAATTGTAGCTTCATAGCCAAGTTTGGTACAATTTAAACCATATTCATACAGCAAAACAGCTATCTATAACGTTACTATAGTGGATGGCCATAACCCTAACAACATCAGAATGTGCAATACCTATTAACAAAAGATACTCTCCGTGTTCAAAGGTCGCCTATCTCGATTAAAATAAGCCACTTCGTTTCATCCAAACTCATTTTACTTTAATATCAGTTTAGCTCCACAACATTGTAACAAAGTACCAAACTACATAAAAGCTTACAATTTTATTAATCAAGACTATCTATCAACATTGTAGAGAGTTATACCAAACAGGCTATTTGGACACAAAAGAAGGATGCATTAAACCGAATAAATGCCTACAACGGGCCGTAAACAGAATTCCTCAGCACCAGTCAACTACCAATGGTAATACTTACATTAACACACTGACTATGTTGCCTTGTGAGTGCTCGTACCCCTTTGTCCTCATTGTGTGTCGCATATTACGATATGTAGAACATATTGACGTGCTAAACTTCAAGCTAGACAAAGGACCATGGGCCTCACCGTATGGCCTGATGGGCCAAAAAGCCTACATTAAAAATTTTGGGGCATTGTCTGTAACGCGCGCCGAAATTGCTTTCAACTTGTACATGGTGTTTAAGTTACTGGTGAAATTATAACAATCCGCGAGTTGACAGTATGTATAAAAATTTAAAATAACTATTTAATTATGTAAATCTATTGATATGAAGCACAAAATAGTACAAATGAAGAAAAGATTATTATTAATTTATTTTATTTTCCCTTGTGAAAAATGAGATTTTTTATCAGTGAGTCACGTGATTAGAAACACCAATCAGAAAACGAGACGTCATCGTTCAATATTTTGACAGCTGACTGGTTATCTTTGGTTGGTGCGTAAGACAAAATAAGAAAAGAATAACTAATAGCTTGCTACTAATATAGTAATCTGTGTAACTAACTAACTGCTTGCACTGTCTGGACAGGTCCGCTCAAATTTGCGTGGTTATTTCCTTAAAAGAATACCAAAGACCATTGGCGTATGTAGAGATATTTCCCAGGGGGGGGGCCTGGCCCCCAGTAGTAGAAGCGATGATCGCTTATCAAAGTTGCGTCAACTCTTAACGTACGAAATGAAAATTTTCACATAAATTAATTTAACATGTAACGCATAACGGAGCCACATGGACTTAATAACTAAAAAGGGTAATACAATGGGCGGACTTATCGCTAAAAGCGATCTTTTACAGACAACCTTTGGATGGATTTGACACAGAAATTCTAACCACTTCTTGCGAATATCTCTTTTTAAAGGGACATGAATAAATAGTTTCGCTGGCGTTTTTATAGTAGTATTCCCACAAAAAGGTACTGCACAGCACTAATAATCATTTTTCACGTTCATAATAGAGTAAAATATCATAAAATACCCGAAGTACATTTGTGTGCCAAATGCCAGAAAAGTTGTTTTTTGAACGATGACGTTATACGTAGTCACGTGACCACAATGCCACGATTTAGGCCATAGTTTTTTAATAAATTAAAAAATTACTTATATTTTAATTGAAAGGTTAAGTGATGAATAAAATATTATTTTACGAGTACACATGAAGCGTTTCGAAGCGTTTCAAACCATTTTTACATAGTTGTCAACTCGCGGATTGTGAGACTTGTTAAATACAGTAAATTTAAAAAACAAGGACCTATTAGGTAAAGCTTTGATAATTGTAATGGATACCTAAACATGTAACGCTACAAATTCCAAAAGATCATGTACGAGTAAATCGGAATTCCTTATCTACCGTATAAAAAATATATTAATGAAATAACATGAATCAGTCACGAACTCATGAATGAGTTAAATGTAACCAACCAAAAAATGAATAGCCAGCGCAAAATGTAGTGTACATTAAGGTATGTTGATCCCGATCACACCGCCTTTACAAATTACGTAAAAGTACTCGGTATATTTTAACAATATCTTGCCAAAATTATACCCATTGAACCGCACATATTCTTAAGTTTATAATTGATCCCTTGGAAGGTAGGTATCAACGCGGGGGGCACGCGAGCATACTGAGATAAAAGAGACTATAACCTCGTTAATTTGACTCCAATATACCATATGTAGGCTTGTAAGATGGCTATGCATGCTTCTACATGCTTAAATTTATGTATATCTCTTAACCACAATGCGTCATTTATGGAAAGCAAAGGAAATTGTTCCGCAAAATTAATATGATTACAAATGAAAATGAAGACTTGCCAAGGGGTATATCGTTATGCTGAGTCACTGGGTCATGGAGGTTTGATAGGAAAACTTCTTCTGCAGCATCAAGCTGACGGCAACATAGTGGGAAAAAAACTAGGCATTTGGATTGCTAGTAATGCAAAAATACTATCCTGACCCTAAATTATTTTTTATAAATGCAGCAGAGCAATAATTGCTGAAAATGGCTAATTTCCCAATATAAAGAAGTCCTTATATTATGGCAGCTCATACACGAACCCCTTTTTTCTCGAGGTTGAGATCCTCATGCATTTCCTCCGCTGGGGCGGGCGGAGAGGTTGACTTAGACTCAAACTGACTAAACCAACCAACCTGTGTTCCCTCGCACACTAGTGCTGAAAGCTGTGGAAGCACTTAAATAAGGACATAAGGACCTATTGCAACTCATTGCGCAATTGATAAATTGTAAACTATCGAACTTGCATGGGTTTTATTGTATCTGAAAATGTGTGAGTGTTTAGGTCACCTAAACACTCTAAGCTACACCAAAGAATACTTAGTAGTACAAGTTGCTATAATAAACATTGATTAGAATACCTCATCTAATCAATGTTTATTACAATCTTACTGTTGGTAGCTTTTTTATGCACCTGTCATGTTATCTCTTCACCATCCATGGTTGACTGGTAGAGGATGCCTATGGCATTAAGTCCGCCTTTGTACATTTTGTGTTGCATAAAGTTTTAATAAATAAATAAATATTCGTAATACCCCGGTTGCATATACATATATTCAACCAAATTTTAATCAGCGTTTCCTAGTAATTTAAAATTACAATCAACTTCTAATATAACAAAATTCAACTTAATGTATACGTAATTAAAAAAATGTTTTCAAAACCGTCGAAACGTTCAGTATAACCGTGAATGTGAGTCCTTATTCGGTATTACCTACTTACGCAAAAGCACATTACACAAGCGTGCCTACAGTTAATTAGTGAACAATAGCCTCGTGATCAGCCGCAACAATTTTATACCTTTTTTCTCTTCGATAGAACACTAAACAGCTTGTTCAGGAGGTCGTGAGGTGAAAATAAAACACTTATTATTACTTTTGTATCAGGAAATTACAGAAGTTGTTAACTTTCTGCTAAAGGGAGTTTAATGGTGCCGGAGAATGTATGGTCCTAAAATCCTTGAAGAAAAAAGCGTTCTTGATTTTTTGTTAATATTTTTATTTACAAAGCTTCATAGCCCTTTCAAATGTCAAAATAACCAAAGCCGTTTTTAAGTTGATAATAATAAAAAATATCACCACGAAGCCCTCATACAACCGCAATAAAGTCGTATAGAACATTGTCAATGTGTCCTCAACCCTATAAACGCGACAGCGGATTATTATTCATCCTGGCCCCCAATGACCCTCACATGTTTTGACAACCCTTCGCGAAACCAATGAAATATGTAACAAAGAAACGGGTTGAACCTACTATTATGTAGCGATTTAGGAATCCATTTTATTGGACACATAGACACGTAATGTGTGCTGTGAATAATTCAGTAGGGCTGGGTGAGGGTCGGTGCGATTTTATTTGATTGCTCTATGGTTGGAAAATCGTTTATGTTTTATTATGCAACGGCTAAGCTATTACGATGTTACTTTGCTTTGACTGTTGGAATTGAAATGGTTATTGATTTCATATGTGGTCAAACATTTTAAACCTGCTTTCTGATTGAATAAGTTGTTTGGCTTTGTAGGCTCAGTATTTCTTGCTGTTAATATCCTTTTCTTGGCCATCCTTCCACAATCAAACGTCATCATTATCCGCTTAGGCTTTTTCCAACTATGTATGTTGGAGTCGGTTTCCAGTGTAACCGGATGCAGCTGAGTATTAGTATTTTATACTATACCTGCTCGGAAAGTGCCTTATTACTTTTTAAAAAGTTTGACAAAAAGGACGTCATTACTGTAGTACAAATGTGCGGGTCGCAAAAGTGTATGAGACTTCATTACTAACGTGCTGGAGACACTGGTGAGGGAGGGAAAAGTGTATGAAAATCCATTACTAACGCGCTGTTTTTTTTTTTTAATTTAGACCAATTCAGTAGGTAGCTAACTAAAAATACTTATACTGCCAAAAGACAAAAAAGTTTTTATCACCAAGAGAAAATGATACTGGCCACATAGTATTGCTCAACATTGATTTAAAATTACTCCCAACACGCTACTGAACAAATTCTCACATTAACTTTCAGTATTCGAACATAATAAGAATAACAATTTGGCGCGAAAAATAAATGAGGTACCTACTGTCTATGGCCATAGGTCCTATCTTTTAACTCGGTTTCATTTATTAATGTACAAAAAGCTATTTTCCTCGTAGGTATAGTATAAAGCACTATGTATCACTCGGAAGAAAGTGCGATTCCCAACTCGTGTGTATTAAGACTCAAACTACAACCTCGTTGGTAATCGGTCACTTTCTCCCCTCGATGAACAATGTACTATTACATGGATCCGACGGCCTATTTGACCTCCACAACCCAGTACATAGTAACACGATACCACTTGGAAAATCCAGTGTCAGATTTTCTGGTTTCTGACTACCAACGGTCTGACGTGCTTTCCGAAGCACGGAGGAATCTTAACATGTCGTTCATCTCCCGAGCAATCTCGGCAAGCGTTGCTTAACCTCTCAAGGACCACCATTATTTACGTCAACCAAACGTCAAGCACCGCGGGCGGGCTCTTATCGTATGCCAGCGGGGCTCAACTAATACTTGTTTACTGGCACGTTTTTGTGCCGCTGGGGCTCTAGATGTTAATCTTGAAGATTGAGAAGCGCGCCTGTTATTAATCTACGAGTCCCTCCTCTTTTAGTGTGTCCTAATCAAACAAGGACCTTAAATTAATTAAAAAAAAAAAAAAATGACCTTACCTGACGGACCTGCTTATACTGTTCTTCAAAGCTCCACCCAGCAGCACTACCCTCCGATGATGACGATGACGCTGATCCTGCTGGCTGTGCTGGTGGTGGGGGGGCGGGTGCCAGGAACGCTGGGGGTGCGTAAGGAAAGCCCCCTGTAGCCCCCGCGCCGGCCAGCGCAAACACACTGCTGGGCGTCGACAGAGGGGCCCCCTGGGCTAAAGATGCCAGTGATGATAGATGTGGATGCAGGGAGGACTTGAGAGATTCGAAGTCGTCGCGCACCTGGTGGGATAAACGATGTATTAAGAAGTATTGTGGTGAGTGTCAATGATTACTTAACTAGCTGTCCTGAGGGATAATTTCACCTTGTAAATCCCCGATTCCGCTGGGATTCCGGGAAGCCTAAATATTGCCCTATGACCTCTTCTTTCTACCGGTACAATCGTTCTGGAGATTAGCCCGGACAAACAGAGAGACAGACGATTATTTTTCTTTCAGTATCGTGTAAATACAGATATAATGGCAGATTATATTTATTTATTTATGTACACACATGACACTTATAAAGGAAAAAATTAAATACAGACAAAAGAGCACAAAGGTGCTGCTTATTTCCTAAGAAATTTCTTCCAGCAGACCTGCGACAGGAGAGTTGAAGAGGAGATGATAGACACAGTGTGTATAAATACTAATTACGATATAAAACATACTTAGCTATAAAATTAAACTAAAATGATATATTTAATAAATATATACATACATAGAATTAAAATACATGCTATAAAAATATATACCTATGATAAATATATAAAATTCGGGGATGTTAGATAGGTAATGATCTTTGACCTGCTTTTTGAAAATAGTAATGGATTTAGCTTCGCGGATTTTAGCGGGAAGTGAGTTCCACAGTCGTACTGCATGAAAGGAGAAGGAGTGGGAATAGAAACAGGTTTTTTGGGATGGGAAATTGAGATGGAGTTTAAGGTGGGATCTACAAAGGGCATCAGTAGGACGAGTGAATGAAAAACGATCGCGCAGGTAGCTAGGATATGCAGGATTGAATAGGATGTTGTACAGAAGGAATAATATTCGAGTGTTCCTGCGAAGACGGATAGGGAGCCACTTGAGATCCTTGCGAAACTGAGAGACATGATCGTATTTTCTCAGACCAAAAACAAAGCGAATACACAAGTTTTGCAAGCGCTCAAGCTTACATAAGAGCTCCTCAGTGGCATCCAAATAGCAGGCATCAGCATAATCAATAATCGGCTGAATTAAAGTTTGAGCTAAAGAGATTTTACTTTTGAAAGGCAAGAAGCTTTGAAGGGATTTTAAAGAGTGGAAGGAAAAGTGCACCTTACGACTAACCTCACTTACTTGCGCTCGCCAAGAAAGATTGCTGTCAAGTAATACACCAAGATTCTTTGCAATATCCGTGTACGCAGTGACCGAGCCGTTAAGAGATAATGGCCTCAAAGAGGAAGTGTCAAGTGCAGAGCGATAGTATCGACTACCTAAGATCATAGCCTGGGACTTGGACGGATTAATCTGTAATCCGTATGATTTAGCCCACTGACTAATATCTCCAAGTCACAATTCATGACACTAATCGCCGAGTCCGCGTCAGCCAGCAAGAAGTGTCGGTATAGCTGCAAATCGTCTGCATAGAGATGGAAGTTCGAGGTGATGATCTGAGTAACTGTATTAATAAAGACAGAGAAAAGAAGAGGAGAAAGAACGCCACCCTGAGGCACACCAGCAGTGAGATCACACCAATCAGAAAATTTTTCATCAAGGCGGACACACTGAGAGCGACCCCGAAGATACGAGTTAAACCAGGGTAGTGCAAAAGGCGAGAAGTTAAATGAACGAAGGACTCCAAGAAGTATGTCAAAATCTACTGAGTTGAACGCGCAACTGAAGTCAAGTAGGACTAATACGGTGAGAGATTTATTGTCCATAGCCCAGCGGATATCGGCGGTGACTTTCAGAAGTGCAGTTACTGTGCTGTGACCAGTACGAAATCCAGATTGGAAAGGGGAAATTAGATTGTGTGCTGTAAGGTATCTAGAAACTTGGCCATGAACAATATGTTCAAGAACTTTAGAAAGGAAAGGTAAAATGGAGATAGGTCTGAAGTGAGATAAGGACGATGGATTGTTTATTTTGGGAACAGGTATTATATGTGCCTGTTTCCAGGCACTAGGAAATGAGCTAGAAAAGAAGGAATAGTTAGCAATGTGAGTTAGAATGGGGAGCAATTGAGGTAGAATAGGTATTATCAACCTCGAACACACATTGTCATGACCAACAGCCGAAGAGGAAATAGAAAGTAGAGATTTTTTAACATCGTCTTCAGAAACAGAAGTCAAATTAAAAGTTGGGCAATTTGGTAAAGGCAAATCAGTGAGCTCTTGCAAAGTTGAAATTTTGACACTAGGTTCAAGAGAAACAGGAGGAAGAGAAAAGTGTCTATTAAGAGCACATATGTCAACATCTTCACAAGTATTAGAGGGTGATTTTCCGATGCCAACTGACTTTAGAAATTTCCAGACATCAGAGGACTTTCGATTAATAAGAGATTCGTGGAAATAACGTCTTTTAGCATCTCGACACATACGATTGCAGCGATTACGCATAACTTTAAAGTGATCAAAATTCTGCTCCGTGGATCTACGTCTATACCTACTCTTCGCTTTATCCTTACGAGCAATAGCATCTTTGATTTCAGCAGTAATCCAAGGAGCAGGATTATGTTTTACTTTAATTCGCCGACGCGGTGCATGTTTGTCATAGAGACCCAATAGCTCGGAATTGAAACAGCTGACTTTCTCGTCAATACTGGAGCTTTCGACTACGGAGGTCCAGTCGATATCTCCTGCATCACGTGCTAACTCAGCAAGATCTAGGCCATTGTAATTACGTAAATAGCAGAAGCGAGGTATAATGGCATGGGCTTGCAAAACAGTATTCTAATCAACCATTGATTGCAAATAGATGCCCATAAAACAGATGTATCTCTTCATTGCTAGTAACTATTAGTGCCATGTGTTAATAGGTATCATATTATGATTAACAATGCAGATTAAAGTAATAGATCCATAAAATAGCAATAACGTTAGAGATGAGCACATTGCAATTAGCAGGATTATTTTGACATCATCTTTCGACCGACGCTAATCCAAACGCTATGAGAACAATACATATTTCTATTTCAAATATGATGCTTATGACACTTTCTTATTGTATTTCAGACGATTAATTATATTCCTCGACCATTATATGACAAATAAAATCCACAAAATAAATCTGCAGTTAATAAAAAATACTGCTAGACAGGTGCATTATTGGTTAATGTTTAGGCACATATATCAAAATCCACGCGGACGAAGTCACGGGCGAAGTGCTAGTGCATTATATTTTTAGCTGTTTGTACCTAAAATTTGAACAAATATATGATGTATTATAAAGTACTTACTTTTAGTTCCCTCTCAAGAGGTCTGGGAGAGTTCCTCTGGTGCGGATGCGTCATCTGGTGACTGTTCAGTGGCTGGTGCTGCACCGAGGCGTGGTGGCCCAGGTTGTGTGTTGGTTGGTGCTGCATCGGCTGGTGTTGCAACGACTGGTGCGACTGCAGCGGCTGGTGGGGCTGGTGGGGTTGGTGGGGCTGGTGAGGATGGGAAGCGGGCGCATCCCGCCCCACTCCTTCGTCGGAACTCTCGCAGGATTGCTCCCCGGAAGACTCGCCTTCAGACCGTGCGGACTAGAACAATGAAACCTTTATTGTTACTTTTGGGTCAGATCATGTATCTTACTAAGTTCACACTATGATCACGTAACATTCCCGCAGCCCTGGCAAGCAGTGGGCCTCGCTGCCTGCCAGTCACGGAATGTTGTAATAAAATACCGCGGCCTCGGAAAGCTAGAGAAGCTGAAGGAATGGGGTGGGTTTCCCTCGAAAAAACAAATTATTCTGGTTGTGAAACAAAAATGTATACTGAGAATCCTGACAGACATGTTTTGCTTTGTTAAAAATGTCTGCTGGAAGAAATTTCTTAGGCTAATAAGCAGCACCTTTGTGCTTTTTTCGTCTGTGTTTATATGTTTTTTTCTTTTGTAAGTGTCACGTGTGTACATAAATAAATAAATAAATGTTCATAACATGAACATTTTAAGCAAAACAAAACATGCAAACTGCGATCTCCAAGATACAGTCGCGGCCAACTTTGAGGACCCCTGATATCATATTTTATAAAAAAAAAAAACTTTTTAGCAAAAAATAGAACCGACTTCCATATAAAAACACTACAAAGGCAAAAATAACTTTAATTTCGGAAGGCGGTGTCAAAAACGAAAATATATACAAAACCGCCGCCATATATACAAAGACACCGCCTTCCGAAATTAAAGTTATTTTTGCCTTTGTAGTGTTTTTATATGGAAGTCGGTTCTACTTTTTGCTAAAAAGTTTTTTTTTCACGCTTTTTAGTGGGTCGGTTTGTAATTTATCTAGTTACAAAAGCCAAAATGTCAACAACTTATCACCTTTTACAAAATATTGCTTTTCCCGCTGCAGAGCCGTTAATTTTTGAGGAGTTCTCCTGGTACATCACCATCAGCTCTACTTCACCATATCCATTGTGACGAGCATAAAGTGTTTAACATCCATATTCAAGTAATCTAATCGCAGAAATACCCAAAACGCTATAGGTGTGCCTATAATATTTGAAGAGTTCCCTCGATTTCTCCATGATCCCATCATCACATCCAAACGTGACGACAATGGGACCAACTAGAAAGTATACCCTTTTAAACAAAAAAAGAATTTTCTAAAAACCTCCTTTTTTAAAGTCTCTTATTAAGTACCTATAACTATATCATTAAGAAAATGATAGTTGCAAAGAATACAATTCTTATTCTTGTTTGTTTGAGATCCCAAAAACAATCAGAATGATTATAAAAACTTCAAACTCAGTGTGCAAACCTAACTACACGATAACTCAGATTATTGAAGGAAGTACCATACAATAACACATCCAGATCTAGCAGTTATTATAAAACAGCCAAATCTAATTCAATAACGCAAACTAACCTAACATTGAAACACGATTAAATTATAATCCCTGACACTAAACTGCAGGAGTGGTATAAATGGCCCGGTATATCAACCGGAAATATTTTAATACAGTTTGTTGATAAATCATAGACTTTTCCAACATAACGTTAACATAATTACAGTCTAGCTAGGTTTCATATAATGTGACTTATTTTTAAATTATAAGCAAGTGGCAGGTGCGGCCACCGGGACTGGCCAGTTTACTCGCAATTACCTATAAATGTCGCAAGGCGTCAAACCTACACGTAAATGTAGAAAAATACGAAGATGACACGTTAACAATACTCTTTACATGTCCAAGTTATAGTTAAAATAAGGTACTATAAATAAGCACGTCTATATTTGACGTAAACTGTTCAAGAACGCGGGCTATTAAAATTTTTTCCTAGAGCATCGTTCAGAGATAATCATCGGAAAACAGAGGGTTAACAACTAATAAAGTAATAACAATGTATTCTGTTTAATTAGTACGAACTGTTATTCACCTTCGATTCGCATTTAATTGTTTACTTTCCGATGCATACATTTAATAAACACAATTTGCCGTGAGCTTCCGTTACTAGATTGCCCCAGGAGTTAAATTTGTTCAATTATATTTATACTTATTCTCTGTTTATACCGATAGCGGCAGAGTAACATATGGTGGCCGCAATAAGTCGCCTAGGGCTCACAACATTTGCTGAAGCCAACCTTATTAGTCAAGAACAGGAATAACTGTAATAACTAGTTGATATTGTTCCACATCTACACAGTAGGTTGATTGTGAACAATAATTTTATAATCATCGTGAAACATGCCACATTGTTTGTAAAAAAATAGGAAGGGAGGTGTTAAAATGAGGAAAGTGGACTTATTAACCTTCCTAGAAAGCAACTAGACATGTTTCAGTACTAATACCTAATAATAATCTACCGTATTATCATTACCTACAACTGTTACAGCAATTGAGTGAATTTAATCGGATTCACGGAAATCCACGATCGTTGGCGCGGTAGTACTCGGCACATAGGTATTAATGTCAGGTCTCCGCGTAATGCATCATTGCGAGAAACACAAGTACCGCCTATGCAAAACAAGTCCCAGTATTAATGCACTTAAAGTTCCATCGGAATCAATATAAGCCAAGTGTTGCGAGCAGCAATCAAATCGTTGTTCGAAATGAGCGCGTTTTGCGCCGCCACAGCCCCCGGCCCACAATTACGACATTAAAATTATTATTTTATTTCCATTTTTATTTATTATTCGCATTATTATATTGTGTGGAGTTATTATCGGTGAAATGTTTCGTTCGGATAAACGCTCGCCTCCGAACGACACGCAAGCTTCCTTCACCGGCCCACTTCAGGGTTCCGCGTGCTAAATCAATTAATGTTCAACAATTCAACGTGATTCATATGTCTTGTCGACTTTTTTCCAAATTGGGTAAAAGCGTGTCAAAAAATGTATCCTGAAGGCTACACATAATTCGTGAATCATGTCTGACTTGTTCATTGTACTTTAACAACAATAAGCTGCTGCATGTATAACAAAAATTCTCTCAATCACTGAAAAATTTAACAAAAATGTTAATGTCAACGACCGACCAAATCATATCTGCGGTCAAAATGCTTTGAATTTTATTACTTATAAGCGTCACTTTATTTTCATTCCGGGGCAGTATAATCTCACATGAAATGCTTCACTCCCACGTACGGAACCCTATAATCACATCAATCGCGCTCCCGTATCCACACCCCGTCATTTCATTCTCATTCGACTTTTCTTTCTCATGGGTCCAGACTGCTACTGGATTCCTTCACCTTTTATTACTTTTTAAGGTGACCGCAATTTTATTTAAACGTTATATCAATAAAATGAGCCACTTAAGGCGTTTATTTTAAGTTCGTCTACCTTATAAGCTGCAGATTGACCAAATTCAGTGAGCAAAACAAACACGCGGCACACTAAATATCGATGTTATTACCATGTGACGAACTGTAAAAATCAACAGTTGCATGTTACGCTAAGTAGGATAACGTTAGCACAGCCCGCGCTAACCCCAGAACAAACAAAATCGGAGCGACTTAGCAGCTTCGCTGAATCCCTCGCGTGATTTTATAATATAATATTAACTGTAAGTTGTTTAGTGGGCCAATGAAAAGGTACGTTGTAATGGACGAGTCAATAAAAGCGACCGGAATTTCACTACACGTTAACACGATGCCAAGGGAAATGAAGAATGAAACGTCGCCGACGTACACCGAGCTGAGCGAACACTTGACATAATATTGCACCCAATTTGTAACGTGTAAACAAAAACAGACATACATTTTAGATAGTGATCGTGACCCCAACAAAGAAACGGAAAGTGAAAGAATTCATCCATCGGACCCATTAAACAACTCACTTGCTTATTATTTGAATAAACAGGGAATGGAGTCGATGCCGTTCTCAGAAGAATCCCGAAGTAATACCCAGATATAAGCAGGAGGACACACCGTTGATTAGCGCCTTTTACTGCCGATGCCACACTACCAAAAGTGGTCTTAATCCATTCAGAATTAAGCTCAATTCTAAATAGAGCATGATTTACAGCTTCCAATATCAATGAAGATAACAACACAAAGTAAGCTTTATTAAAAAAGAGACTTTATTTCGTAGACACAAGTGCTGTGGCCTGAGCAATCAATCATCGAAGAGTCACAACTCCTAATATTGAACTTTATGTCGTCGAAACACTGATGAATGTTACAGAATAAACTTTCAGATACTTTATACAATATAATATTTGTGATAGAAATCATAATCGTGTCTATGCGAGTAGATTTTATGAGGCGAAATCAAATAGAAACTTGTAATGAAAGATGTCGTGTGCGCTTAACATGTTTGGTCGGTATGCAAGACAAATACGTGTGGTAATAAAATATTGAACATTTAGTTGTTAATGTCGGCAGAGATATCGTCGCTGTGCGAGGTGAAAACATTGATGACTGTGTGAATTGATCGAACACACGACAATTAACCAATCAGATACGAGAGCTTGGAAATACGCACTTATTATCAAGCGGTATAAAGTATCCAAAAATCCAAAAGTGCAAATTCATCGAAAGATCAAGGGCGATTGATTGCCTTTAAAGTGTATGAATTCGATGAACTTTTAAGAGTGCTTTCAAAACAACAGAATTTTCATTGAATATTGCAGAAACCACGAAAGCATATTTATTTTTTTCAGCAGCGTTGTAGCATGGCATAAAGGACAATGGAGTTCATTAGGTTCCCGTTGGCGGCGGCACGGCGTGATGGTGATGTTCGCGCATCCACACTCCCTGGAATATTTATTAGCAGGATCCGTCACGACGAGCTTTGTCCACACATTAGCAGTGTTAGCACCCGGGATGGCTACTTGCGTATTTATCTAGACATAACCCTCCATATTTGCCTAGATATCCACACATATCTGGTGTTTCGCAGAGGTCGTTGCAACACTCATTTGAGCAATGTATTGTTGACGTCGAAGGGAAATCTGCCTTCGTGTTTGCGTAATATATGAGGGAATGCCGATTGTACAAGATGCTTCACTCAAATAACTTGTAAATGCAGCCATTCTGTGCCGACTGAGGACGTCCCGTGAAGTGTTATGGTGGACGGTGGCTTCAACGATTTCGTTGATTTTTAAACAAAATATAAATACTAAGAATGCTAGAATATACGAAGTAATAAGCTGAAATCGAACAAAGGAAGCAAGAATACTGCGTCTAGGGAAATGTGTTTGGTGTCACAATGTTGCCACATTAACAGTCGCACTCGCATTAACATTAGCAGACATAAAATAACCGCCAATAAGCCGTAGCACGCATCAAACCGTCGACAAAGCAACAGGTTCTTGGCTCGACAAACACACAGTGTTTACATTACGATCCTGGGGCTTCATTTAATAATTCTCGGGAACTAAAAGCCTTTGAACATTTCATCAGATGACCCTCGCTGTTTGCACACACTCCTGGCTCGAGATGCTAATGTGGACACAAGGACCTGTATCGCCGATCGGCCTCCGATGCGTTTATTGTTAGCCCTACCAATAGCTGTGGCTTCTTCTATTTCACTGCGATGCTCGATATCCTCGATATCTTGCGCAAACATGCCAAGGATTCTTTGGCGTTTTTATTCTTCGGAACTTTTTATGTTAATATTGGAAATGTTGATTGCCTGATTCGGAATCGACTCAAAGTACATACATACATATATCCATACTGGCACAGATATGACATACAAACAAACCCATTACGCACTGGACCTACATATAATATCGTCTGTCTCGTCCGTAGATGCACGTCATATAGTGCAGGCCTGCAGTAGCGTATCAGGAAGTTACAACTGTCACACGAAACGAGACAAGTATTTGAGCAAAACAAAAGGTGATAAGGAGAGGTAAATAACCCGCGCCATTGACGGCGCGGCGGCGTGACTCGAGCGCGCGCCGCTGCACTCGCGCTGCGCGACGCCGCGCCGCGGCCCGACAGCCGCCACCGGCGCTAAACTCTCGTTCACTAGCTGTTTAACGCTTCAAATACCGCGCTGAAATATTTTCAGCGTCGACTATTTAGCGACCGACGGCTACCGAGTTGAATGGAGCCGTTGTGAACTCACTGACCGATTCACTGTACAATATATTTTATTTAGAATCGAGAAGATAACGCTACAGGTTTCTTTAGTGTCAGGTAGATAAACATTTGTTCCACGGGTTTCTAATAGATGCTTGTTACAACCATACCGACGCTATTGAATTTAAAATCATTTGGCCTCTTAATTTTATTCAAAATACCGCAACAGCGGTAAGTAGAAAGAGATTGTCTCGCTTATTGTGATGATAATTATTTTTAGAAAACAAAAACTAGAAAGCGGTCGAACGAAGATGCCTATCTGTTAATTATTGTCACCAAAATGGCTGCCGTTATTGTGAATACCTCAAAATGGCGGAATGACAAATCGTTATGTTTCGTGTACGTTCCGTTTGATTGACGCGTGCCAGATTCCGCAGTAATATACCTTTATACATATTTATTTATGCGTAGAAAGCGCAAATAAAAACGAGTTCTTTAACACTGCGATTGGGATAATGAATCGATGTTTACGGAGAGACGCGGTGCGCGATTCGATGCGGACGAGTGACGGCAACGGATTAATACATACAGAATCTGACGCTGTCAGTTATTAAGATAATATTTGTGATTGGAAAATAACGAAATCGTTGAGACAATTTCGAAGCGTAGCAACGAGCTAGGGTCAAATATTGACAGTTCTCACGAGCGTCGGCGGACGCGGCCGCGCTGGACGCTCGCGCCCTATTCCTTCCGCTTTTCACACATATAGGTAATAATCGATCGCTTTTATTGCGTGGCGTGTGTAGGCGAGCCGGCCATCGGTGACATTTCGAGGAACCTTAATGTGAAATGTCGTTTGCCGACGAATCGAACGCGAGACGGACGTTAAGTGGACCAACAAACTGGAGCGATCCTTAACGCGTGATTTCATTGGAACACACGGCCGTATACAAGCTTTTGTCATCGATTTATCTGTTGATCCGCTGACGCATTGCGGAGGTCCCCTGTGAAATGTGAACATGTCAGGTAAACTTCGAAGCTCTACCTTTGTTTACATTATTAACTTATTCTGCAAAGCGGCAAACAGCGATCATCGTGTATAAAGTTCTTTGTGACGCTAAGCGTGTTTGGCTTGACTCATTTATGTATAAAGGGAAGAGTCATTGATTCGCGAAAGTAACCCTGGGTCACTTATTCCGTGCGGCGACGAGAAAATTTTACGAATGATCTAACAAAAGCTTTAATGGATTCATACTCAGGATTCAGTTCACTATCTACACTAAGTAATGATGTGGTCAAAGATGGAGCACGCTTACCTACACGTAACCTATTCACTCTGGACTTAAAGACCCCCAGGTTATAGCTATCGGGAAACACAGACTCCGATAGGGAATTCCATTCTTTACTCCTTAGCTTTTATTTTGGAGATTATTTAGTCTTAGCATAGTAATAGTACACAATCTAATAAAATATATTTTACAGGGTGGAACAGGGGGTGGATCAACACCGTAGACGTTGACTAACAAACCTTGAACCTTGAAACCTTAGGCTTGAGAAACCTCATTACCTACCAATTTAATTCTCATGAAATTTTCAACGGTTCAGCTGATATTTGTAAATTAGAGATTCTTTTGAAAATCTGATTCCTTGAAAAAACTTGAAAATACAGCTTATCTTTAAGATCTTCTCGTAATATTTCTTCAAATTTTCTGAATACTACGCCAGGGGCTATCCAACTTCCAAAATACTATGGCCATCCCTTGTGCACCCTATGTATCGTCAGGACTCAAGCCCATGCAGGTTCTGAAGGAGCTGACGCCCTAGTGGCTTGTCGTGCTATCGGACCAACGGCCCTACTGCAGGATAAACCGATGTGTGTGGAGGTAGCCTGCTTCATCTAGCAATCCCAAAAATGGTGTCACACAGCATAGTACCTACAAACCAGATTTGCATATAATATATAACGGTTGCACTTCCTTATCATTTGATTTTATATGAATATCAATAAAAAGGCTCTATTGATTAAGCCTATCACTGTCTGTATATATGTGTGTCACATAAGTCAAACAGGAAAAACTTGTGTTTATAGGAAAAATGTTAATTCTAAATCCATCTAAGGAAATTGACGCATCTCAAAAGCCTTTAACCAACAACGTAACCAATAAACAAATCTATTACAAGCGTTTAAAAGCTAATTCCCAATACAATAATTTTAACTAATCTTCGTAGTACCTATTGACTGAAGCTGATCAATAGAGGCGCCAAACGGATGTGTTCTGTATTTGTATACAAGATGGCCGACTTTTGTCACTTCCTTTGTGGAAATCCAATCGTGCCATTTATAGGCAGATGACCTGTCGCCACTGAGTAATTAAGTAACGAGAATTTTTGTCTTTCTTGTGCGGTGTTTACCATATTACCAATGTTTGAGTGCGATACGAAAAGTGGTAGCTTTATGACTTTATGTAGAACTTATTACAAATTGCAATACACAATACCAGAGACCGAATTTTTCAAATTATTTATTTATTTATTTAGGTTTCCCAACAAAGAATACACTTACATGCTAAAATATCTTATAAAACTATATCACCTTGTGTTTCTCCAATTATAGGGGAACACATCATGCGTGAGTATATATTACAAGAAAAAAAAATTAAATATATGAAAAATCATTCAATACACGAAAAAAGTCCCTTATCATACTTTCTTACAAAAAAAAAATAAAATTATATAATATTATTAACAGGATAAACAGTGTGCTACTTTATAGCGAAGAAGAACGAAAAGAATTATCGTGTTATTGGCAAGTGACGTGGAAAGTTATTGACCCTCGTAGTGCTGTGACACGTTTGTTATAATTGGTATTCAAGAAATATATGAAACCAATAATTTGGTATCAATTCTTTGAGTCAGTTATTTTGTGCTGAAACTGTGCATAGAGACTCTATACCAGATGTTGTCTTCAGCCCTTTTGGATATACACGAATATATATACGAATTCAGTTCTTACCAAGACAGTAAAACTTTATCTAAATTCAACTTATATGAAACCACAAGTGAAAAATCAATACAAGACCTGAAATAGTTTTTCAGAACCTGCATCTGAGTCATTCCTGTCACCCCATTATTTTAAGGCACAAAGGGTGAATAAACATAGTTTTACGGACTCTCCACTTCTGAGAGAAGGCTGGCGAATCGATAGATACAATCGATAAATCTTGGAAATCACATTCAGTATTGTTTATTAACATAGTTGCGCATTTGGTAACACTAGATACGGCACACACAATGGATGCGTGACGGCTGTAAACCGTATCGTTAAACCCAGCCCTAACCGAAGTTTAATTACCTAAGGCTTGCGGTGATCGTAAACACTTCAGGAAACTAATGCCCTGACCACAGGTAGGTCACTTGTCTGGTGAAACGGATGCTTTACTTTGTATCAAGTACTGATGAGAAATAACACAGCATCAACAGCCCTTGACTCAAAATCAGAAACAAATGAGAAAACAAAGATTGTACTAAGTCCAAAGCTAACGTGGCCAATGAATCATGTAAATAAACGCAAAGAACAGTAACAATGGTAACAATTCAATTCAATTCAATTTATTTACAAGTTACTATGACTCATTTGTTAGTAGCACTTATCCTATGTTAGTAATAAATTAATAATATAATAATAATTTAATCTTAAACTGAAATACACTCAAATTAATTTTAAAAACTACATATAGAGGCCTCTTCTTGAACATTTTAACAAATACAATGATATAACATCTAAGGCTATAATCAGAATCGAAGAAATAATGTAAAATCAATACCGAGCCAACATGAGACATAGCTCAAGAATTTTATACAAACAAATCGATTCGCAGTACGTCAATCGAATTCATTGGTATCATAAATCAAGAACAGAATTGATGTATACCTTGCTGTATGATCAATCTCTGCATTGATGTGTAGTCTGTGGCACCGAGTAGTGCTGTAGTGACACTTATCGACCCACTGACATCGTTAATATCGATCCCGATGATACACGAGGGATGCCGACGGTTTATTTATTTTTCGACATATTAATGTGGTTATGTTGTGTCCTATTTGGGGCTGATAGATAGATATTGTTTTTTAATGTTTGGATGTCTTGTTTTAATGCGACGATCATTATTTTAAATAGTGTATATTATGATTTGGAATTACTGTAGTCTCTATCTATCGCTGCATACCTATGATTAAAACTTCTTATGACGTGACGGCTAAAAGTGCTCCGATAAATATTTTTCTAATCCTACAGATTTATGATGTCTTAGTTTTTTTTCTCATTTCTCCTCAAACATTTCAAGAAATATAAAAAAACATAATCAACACCAATACATTAATTAAACGTTGTGTTTATCTTTATGGCTTATGCAAATCAATTATATTTCATTACTTGACCTAATGAATCATTATCACGATGTAACGCCATTCTTAGAAAATATATGACATCTAGGCTCACCTTCTAGTTCATATCCAAGTTTATTTAAACACGTGATAATAATATTTGCATCAACGTTTGTATCAACAAGGTGTGGTTCATTCAAAACATTTATTTCTGCGGATTTATTATGTTGATAATGTTACTTAGAGTTTTTATTCTCCTGGGTTTCCCAGTGATTTTCTACTACTCTATGGTCAATATAATTATCCGGATCTTATATTCTGGAAAAAAAATATAAATAATAATAAATCAACAAGAATTTTTAATAATTTGAAAAATGTTATGAAAGTTTGATGAAAAAGGAATTTTGTTATTTTTGTATTTCAGTAGTACAGTTACACAATTCGATAGTGTAGAAAAAGAAATTATAATAACTAGTAACAATAACTGCTCAGTTAGTACAACACTACAATACAAATTCCATAAATACAATGAATCAACAAAAAGTCAAGGTCAAACTTCGTCTGTGCTGGATGGAACAAATTCAGTATGGCGTGACGTTACATGAAGTGAAATGTAATAAAAAATCCAATAAATCACATAGGTACCAATTCTTAATCGAACTTTTACCAATTCTATGCTTCTAAGTTCCTTTGATATTAAAGGATTAGTATCTAACTACAAAAAAAGTGTATCATATTATTGCATCTGACCTCTGCTCAAACCATCGATAATATACGAGTTCAACAGCCAAAAAAGCATACCTCTATATCAACGATCACAAGAACTACCAATGCCGCATCCATTATGGTATAAAAACTATCTTAAAGAGTCAGGCCATCAAAACAAACATACATTTTAAAAATCAATAACGTGAACCCTTCCCGATAACGTTCAAATAAACCATGTCGATTCAAATAAAAGCATATCGACAAAAAATCTCGGGTTCCAAAAGAATCGTAATCGAAAACCAACAATCTGTCAACCATCATTGTATTATAATATTTTTATCGAAGATACATTATGATATTAGGTATTATAAGCCAATTGATTTCTATCTACGGCTTGAAAAATAACATAGGTAATGTCAGTAAAATAAAACTGGTTATTAGTGGTTATGCCAACGGGTTAAAATCAAATAAGTTTTTAATCTCAACTTTAACTGTTAGCACGCTTCAACTTTTTGTAACAAATTACACTGGGCAGAGAAAAAAAAGGTGAAGTGACAATGTCATTTCGAGACCACAGATCCAGTCACTTCCTAATAAAACGGCACACCCCGCTGCGCAGGCGCACCCCATTTACAAACAATACACCACGCAGCCATTCACATTCGCATCCGATTAATTCTTATAATAGCTTTATAAAACCACCACCTTTATCGTTGTTATTTCAATCTTGTTTCATACAGTATTACTCATACCAATCAGATAATACCAAAATACGCATCGAACACTGTGTAATTGATGATTTAATTCAAACAGTATGACATGAAAGTAAGATCGTGTCTTAAAAATACCAAGCTCGCATACCTGAAATAATTGATAAATCAATGCAGTTCTCAACGCGCGGGGCACTAAATCAAAAAGAATAAGTGACCGCCTATCATAACATTTTGACGTAGAGAAACGTGCTCGATATTAAACTGTTCCCGCTAGATGGCGCGATAACGGCCTGTCAAACTCGCCTGTCATTAGCTTATTAATGGCCGCCGAACGCCATTTTGATAGAATAAAAGTTATTTGTGTTTTATTGGCCCTTTGTCTCACTTTGTGTACTCATTAATTTTACAGACAAATAACGACGATGAATGACGACTCAATACAGAGGAGCTTTAAATTAACTGTGTTTTTATATGCGTACATGTTACTAAAAAACTGCCATTATAAATGTTGCGGTATTTAATGTGATAAATAAAATAATTACAGGGATCTCATTTCATGTAACGACGATTTAAATGATCTAATTAAAGTTTCCGACATTGAATGTGTAAGAGCATGGTCGCCAGTATTTCACAGAATACAATGGCTCTCCCACGCAACGTCTGGCGTGAAACTTGCACATCCTCTTGCAATTTGAAACAATTTGCATATCTACACACGTCATTCGTGTCTAAAAATAACGTAAATTCAATTTATGTGTTTACAAAAAAAAGTTAACAAACCAAACCGACTTAACACTTTCGCTATTATCTTTCTTTTTTTCAAAGGCAACACTGTCTTATTTAGCCAAACATTCGGAGGCGATCTGGTAAGTAAATATTTGGCCAAACCAATTTGTGTCTTTATGGAATAGAAATAGGATTCAAGTTTATGTTACGCATAGAATTAGTTACGACATTTTGTATGGGACCACGTGCGACCATAGGACCACACACGGACGCAAGTCAACATCGGTCCCAAGAACAACACTATAGCACTTAGTATACTTTACAGGTAAACTAGTAGCTATTGGAGGCACACGTCACACAAATTGATACGTGATTATGTTCCTCAGAATCATTTATATATTTTAAATCAATGTAATTGGGTATCTAGTACAAAGAAGTTTGCAAATCCATTCTAAACGGACACAAGTGTTGCCATTTTGCGAAATACGGATTTGTAAAATTTGTTTACCACATAATTTTAATGCTCAATATACCGCACAGGATAGAAAAAAAAGTATAGACCAAAAACTGTAATCGCTTAGATACCTAAAAACCGATTAACATCATGAACGTCAAGTAGGCACGCGCCCAAGATTCGGAACTTGTTGAAAATAGAACGTTGTAACCCCGAATACCTGCTTTAGTTGAGGACTTAATTGGTGCTTGGAGATAAGTAATCTACGATTGCTCGGTTACGGTACCACTAATGGTCTTAGCTACCTTTCAGAAACCAGTCAAAGAATAAAAACTCTGCACGTCAGCAAACAAGACTGCCATATAAGCAAAACAGGTTTTCAGGTGATTTAATTACTCAGTAACGAAAGCAATAAAATTAATGTACGAGGTGGTGAATAAACAGCAAAGGTCGTGTGGGCGAAGCTGTGAGGTAGCCAGACAAGCCGACGACACCCGATGACACCCGACAACAAGACGCATAAGTCACAAACACTGACGTTTTAAGTGCAGCTGCACGTTGCAGAAACAGCTGTATCTAGCTATTAGATTGAGCAATCAGGTCTAACCAAAAAATACGTTATACATATTATATATACCATAAATGTGGCATTCAGAGCACCATTACAAAGCAAATTGTCACGTCATACATATATAATTCACGTGAAGTAGTCTACGCTCACCGCGACTAGGCAGTCACTTCCCTGTCTTGTTCGCATGTGTGTATTAGTTCAATTATTTTATTGTGTATGACCTTCAAGGATACGGACGGACGGACGGACGGACAGACAGACAGACAGACAGACCGGCAGACAGACATATAGACAGACATAACGAAACTATAAGGCCGTGCGCGCACTGCCTTGCGGTGGCCGCAATTGCGGTAGTTCTACCGCACCGGTAGAATGACCGGGGCCACCGGTGACTCTACCGCACGCGTTTATTCCACCGCAGTGCGCGCACTTCTATGACACTCCATACTTCACAGATTTTGCGTTTCCAAAACGCAACGCAGTGCGCGCACGGCCTAAGGGTTCCGTTTTTTGCCATTCGGCTACGGAACCTACCCAAGAGACATTGCACTCGCGTAGTAGTAGGGCTCAGCCTTACAATAAATTACAATCGACTATAATCAAATTAGAATTCAACCTACCTACCGTTTCTTCTAATTTTATTATTGTTATTTTCGTACTTTCCATTATTTTATTTATTCATTTTAAATCAATATATACAGACTGAAGAAAACAATAATAGTCCACGATTCCTATTGTCACCAATAGCACAAGTAATCCTTTTTAACCGACTTCAAAAAAGGAGGTTCTCAATTCGTCTTGAACTTTTTTTATGTATGTTACCTCATAACTCGGAGACGGCTGGACCGATTTGAAAAATTCTTTTTGCGTTTGAATGGGTATAGTTTCAAGTTGGTCCCATTGTTACGAAATCAGGATCTGATGATGGGATCCTGGAGAAATCGAGGGAACTCTTCAAATATTATAGGCACACCTATAGCGTTTTGGATATTTTTATAGTACCTTGAGCAGTTGCTTCCGAAAAGTACCATTTGGGGAAGTTGAACTGATGATGAAGACCACAGATGGCCACTGAAACACCTCAATAATAAGTATTTCGTGGATTGCGTTTCGATTACTTGAGTACGGATTTTAAACACTTTATGCTCGTCACAATACATATCGACGCTAGAAAGGAAAAATTATCCAAGCGACATCAGACTAACTTTACAGTAGAGCAGTTTAAAGTTTGAATTTTCAGAAAAAATATCGTGTAAATTCTTGTTATGGTCCAAAAAGCCTAATTCTTAGATATTTATTTGGATATTTTTTTATCTACATTATAGTATACGTAACTATTAAAAATAATGCTTAGTTTTAAAGTTAGTGTCGCTTAGTAAAATTTTCCCTAAAAGTAGAAACGGGAAAAATTGACTAACCGACAAGCTTTGATTAAGGAAGGTACGGTAAAAATGTAATATATATCTTTTTTAGAATTTATATCAGAGTAAAACTTGCCTTACCAAAAAAAAAACATGTGGAAGTTGAGGCAAAACAACCTAAATATTAATTTAATATATTTTTTTTATATTACCTCAATGCATGTAGGAAAAAACCGAAAACTCAAAATTACCTAAGCGCCTAACACTATATCGCCAGATACTGGAAAAATTAACTATGTGGAGTAAATACCGTACGAACAGAAATGTCAAACTTGACCAAAGGCAAATTTAGCATTTCACTATTACGACAACCACCAAATTTTCAAAAATGCTCGAAAATTTTGTCGTTTAGTAAGGAAAAAAAGTGAACACTCGCGAACTTCAAAATGTCGAAGCGAAATCAAAAGTCGTCGTAGAAGGACGTGAGTAAGTAAGATCAAAAGACGCAGAAAAATCAGGCGATTCCTACAATGTATATATATACCTATATTTTTTTTTTATCGTGGTCAAATTATCAAATAAGTCCTCCCACCCCGGGCAGGGCGGGAGGGACTGTCAGACTTTTACTGACTAAAATCCACGGTGTTCCTTCAGTAACCCTTTACGTTCCGGGGTAATGCGTAATGGGATAAGTCCCACGACCCCGGCAGGCTTCGGCCCTCTACAGGGGGGGCCTCGTCATGTTGCTGACGCTCTTTGAGGCGGGCGTGGAACACAACGCGCCGTCGACCCGGGCATGGTCCATAGTCGGACAGCGAGTTGCCCTTCACTCGCTGTCCGCATGCCCGCGCCTACGGTGGCCGGAGATCGTCGGCCGACGTCCGACGCCGTGGGCGTCTACCACTGCGGCTGGGCTGGAGGGAGGACGCCATCCTCTCCCTCACACGGCCCGCCTCCTCCTTCGGCAGCATGACTGCTTCGCAGAAGGAGGCGACCGCTTCCCACTCTCTCTCGCCCCGCAGCATGGCCTCGACCAATGCCAGGTGCGAGAGGTCTCCGCCTATCGCCGCCGTGAGGACACGTCGGTGCTCTGCCCAAGCGGGGCAGTCTTGCACCGTATGCTCTACTGTGTCCTCAGGGCGGCCCTCGCAGTGGTGACACCCAGGCGTTTCTTCCTTCCCCATCTGACACAGGTACCTCCCGAAATTTCCGTGTCCGGTGAGGACCTGTGTCATGCGGTAGGTCAGGACGCCGTGACGCCGATCTAGCCACTCCTCAAAGAGGGGTCTTACCGCCGCAATTGCGGCGTGCCCGCAACAATCTATATAACTCCAAATTGCCAAAAATGTCGCTTGGATATTTTTTCCTTTCCAGCGTCGATATGGTGATGTAGAGCTGATGGTCAAGTACCAGGAGAACTCCTCAAAAATTAACGGCTATGCATCGGGAAAAGCAACATTTTGTAAAAGGTGATAAGTTGTTGACATTATGGCTTTTGTAACTAGATAAATTACAAACCGACCCACTAAAAAAGTTTTTTTTTATTAAAACAGTCATTGTTAGATAAAGATATAATTATAATTAATTATTATGAGTATGATAGCCTTTAAATAGTATCATCTGGAGTACCACCGGAGTTTTAAAGCATCATAACACAGCACGCCACCATGCTACGATGCGTGGCTGTGGCTATGCTAAAAATCTATAAAAGTCAAAGTTTTTGTGACCGATTACTCCGCCGCATACCCTGTCATAATCCTGTGCACGCCCCTGTAACACAGAGTATAAAAATATAATGCTATCTGAACTAAACAATCAAAATATATAATCAGATAGCTCTGTCCGATTGATAACATTAATCAATGACTCGATAGCGATTACTCACTGTGAAATTGCGAGGGTACCTACGTATTACAAACCTGAATGGCGGGGAATGTAAGTACTTCTGAGCGGTTATGAAGCTTTTTGCTACTACATATAAATTTATATCACAGAATGACTTGTTTTTGATTTTGGCATTGGTAATTTTTATGTGACATTTGATATTTCGTGAAGTTTCATTTGCACTTCAACAGATTATTCTATTCTGATCTATCTCAATCAAACCAGATCAAAAATATTTTATTTCACATAGGTCTACAGGAGCACTAATAAAACGTCAGAAGCACGGTTCGAATTAGTCGTTTCCTATGAAGAAGAACCGGTAAGAAACTTCATGGTTCTGGCAACTTAAGTGGTTTTATAGCGTTTAATATGGCTGACCTGACAGACATTATCTTTCTAATCTTTTAAACCTTCCCTGTATGAGATGGAACATAATACAAGAGGCATAAATGAAATCGGTCCAGCCGTTCTCGAGTTTTAGCGAGACAAACGAACAGGCAGTTACATATACAGACTTTACAATAGACCTTGATTCGATCATCTCAAAACATATACAATCTTAATATAATATTAAGAATCATAAACTACTTAGATACAGTTCTGAAAGCGAAGTGATTATATTTATCCTGAACCTTCAGCTGCGCAGTGTCAGCGCAGGCGCATGTCCGGGGGTGAGAAGACAGGAAGGGGCGTGGTCGCCGCACATTAGCGACTGTTCGGGGAACACACTGGGCCCACTCCCAATATCATAAGGACATTAATAACTGGCGTCATATTTAACGAAGGAAAAATGCTATAATTGGCACTTAAATATGTAGCAGGAGCCAGCCATTATCTAAAGTGGGGATTAAAAGATTTGTGGCGGTTCATCATAGTTTCAGACGTATTCCATAAATTGAAAAAAAAAAATATACGCCAGAGCAGACTAGACTATGTTTTTTATTATATCAACACTCACAATCACCAAATGTCAGCTTACGAAAGATGACGGTTTTCAAAAAAATATATTTTACCGAATAGAAAGTTAATGACAAATCCATTTCAAGAACTTAAAATGTCCATTAATTTCCACTAAAAGCACTTGCAGTTCATACTGCAAACAAGTGGACGAGCTACCACAGTTACGGACCACACGTGGCCAGTCAATCATGTGACAACGTGGACTAAGAACTCAAGAGGGTAAACATTGTGGGGGCGATCCGTAACACGGTAGTGATGACCCTCAGAGGAGAGTCCTACTGGGAGGTACTAGCTGGGAGGGAGACGGTGTTGACAATGTCTTGGGCATTGAAGATGAAATTAAGACATTACAAGAGAAACGGTATTTTTTCGCTGATCATAACCAAAATATTATTAATACCTACCTACCTTACACTATTTAAGTCTTTATAATATAAATACCTTTTTCTTTTATGTGTTTGAAATAGCAGTGTAGTCAGCTCATGAGGATACTGACGAGGAAAGACGCAGAAACTACACAAAGATAGTATTGCAGTTGGCAGATAGTCTACGAGCTCATCATAATCTCACTTGACAATATAAGTTGTATTATACCACTTGGAAAATGATCTCTGTATTATCCGTTCCTTAGATTAACTAATAATATTGAACACATATTTCTCTTTTGATAAAATGAGTTGAAATTTTACATGGAAGTCATGCAAGGTTATACTTTTTAGAAACCAAGTGATGTCGCTCACCCCGAGTCCTAATCATTTTCCAACACCACAAAATACAATATTATGAATAGATCAATGCAAAGGTTATAATTTTCTCGTAATTAAAAGTTAAACAAATTATAATCTCCAGATAAAAACCTGTTTAACAAATGTAACAGTGGCTATTAAATAATTAATTACAACGAAATTTAGTTGATAAAATTGAAAGTTAATATCTGAAGATAACATTACCATAATGAAATGCATACATAACCCTCGAGCGCTCACTAGTGGGTGCTTATTAACAAATAGAAGAGGTCGGAGAGACCCCGGGTCCCGTAGGACCACCGGTGGTAGCATCAGCAAGTCAAATGGAGCTAGAAATGTACGAGTCATTTTAGGGTTGAATCTACTTAAAGCGTTAAAGCGATTGGAAGCTGCTTGAAGATATAGGTTTGCTAAATTCATTTGAACGTTTGTTTCCATTTGTGTTACTCTAATTTTTATATCCATAATTTTTTCAAGGTAAGCATGCTTCATCTTCGACCGTATAATCGCTTATCATCAGGTAAGATGGTGTTCAAACGCATCAATTGAAAAAAATCCGGGTATTACCTATAGCTTTTAAAAACTTTTTACCAAAAAATTAAACCGACTCTCAAAAAACACTGTAAAGTGAAAAATAACTTTAATTTCGGTAGTCGGTGTCTTTAGTTTTGTATTTTCGTTTTTGGCACCGACTTCCGAAATTAAAGTTATTTTTCACTTTGCAGTGTTTTTGAAATCGTAAGAATGAAAGAATTTTCCAAATCGGTTTAGCCGTCTTCGAGTAATCGGTGATCATACATAAAAAAAATACGCGTCGACTTGCTAACCTCCCCCTTATTTTGTCGTCGGTTGAAAATCACTCATAACATGATATGTACATCTATAACATTCAGGTTTTTATACATAATTAAAATTGAAATATCTGTACGTGATTTCAAAATAACTGTGATTTTTCAAGTGCTTTAAATATTTATTTAACACAAATGACATTTTTTTTAATTTTTGCCTGTCTGTCTCTATTTATACGGACTGGTCTCTGGACGGCTGAACCAACTTTAATGGGAATTTCACTAGAGGATAGAGGAGGTAATAGGGCTGTAAATGTAAACAACTTTTTATTTTAAATCTCACGAGATCTGGATTTACGCAGGATAAGTCGCATAGATTATTACCTTATTAACTCCCACGCGAATAAAGTCACAAGTCCAGATAATTATTATTATATTATACATGTAAATTAAAGCTTTGAATAATAAATTCAACTTAATTAAGAAACAAGTCAAATACAAAACGTAGTAAATACACAGACGTTTCACATTAATACTTGTTAGGTACCTACTCCGAAAATACATAATTGAAAAAGCTCAACAGAATATAAGCTTAGCTGTATGCTTTTGATGGAGAGAAAGCCTTAAGGAGGCGCTTGAAGTTTAGCTACTGAATTGATACAATGAACCGAGATACAACTCATTTCTGACCGAACTTCTTTCACTATACAAAGTTATTTTTCAATATACCAAATTATTGGTTTCATAATTATGTTTCTTGAATACCATTAATAACAAACGTGTCACAGCACTATGAAGGTCATCACTTTCCACGTCACTTGCCAATAAAACGATAATTCTGTTCGTTCTTCTTAATTTGAAAAATTCGGTCTTTGGTATCAATGTATTGAAATTTCTAATGTGGAACTTCCACACATGTAGACATAGGATTACAAAACCCTTGCTATATCGTTTGTTATCATCCAAAGAAGCTGTGCACTTGGTATGTATATACCCTTTAAATTACACGTTGTATACATAATTATTAAAACCGTAACTAGTAAAGCATACACAGCGACAGACCAATATTAGAAACTAAGGACACATTTATGTTTACTAAAAGTTCATTAATCCATTTATATGCAAATTAACACTTAAGTAATGCCTTCATTGTTCGACTGTAGGTATAGAATAAAGTTCAATATTCAAGCTTTGACGAACAAATGCCTAATTCAATTCAACGCAGAAAGGCTCCCCAAAACAAAGCAACGTGCGCTAAACGACTGTTTTATGTGCCATTCGCAGTTGTGCGCGCGCGCAACCCTGAGCAAGCGGCCGCTGCCCCACGACGGATCGATACTTATTTACATACACGATAAAAGAGGCCAGTCAACATGCATGATATATTAAAATCACGTCTCCGGAACAATTAACAAAAACGAGCGAGCGATCAAATAATAAAAAGTGCCTTTGTCATTACAAACAGTCGAGGCGACGAACATTCTTAGAAACACCATAACGCCAAGAATAATAATAACTCCGTATAGACGATGAATCGGTTTTCAGACGTTAACCAATCGGACGGCGCGCGCGCAAATCGCCAATATGGCGGATTTAATAATTACTTACTTATAATAAATAGTTTCATACAACGCCATGACTACATCTGAAACTATTGAGGACGTTACATTATTTGTAATGAAGTCCGGACACGTACGTTTTATAACGGATCGCTAACAAAGTTTCTAAAGATGTCTCAATCTTTATCTGGCCGATAAGTAATTTTCTTTATATTTTCCTTAAATGTTCATTCTTTGTAATTGGTAATAACCATATTTCAATTTCCGAAAACGACTCATATGTTTTCTATAAATTATTAATTTGCTAATTGCAGTTGTATGTAGGTATACAACTGCAACTTTTGCAGCGTGCAAAAATAATTGCCCTAAGACAATCAAAACGACAACTAAACATGATTTCACAAGATTCACTCGTCAATGCAAAATTAAGTAGAATACATACTCGGAAAAATAATGATTTGTATAAATTTTCCAGTCAGTCAGTCACAAATCACAAACTAGTACACAATAAAATTAGATACGTTCAAGATATCAATGCTGAATGACGCAGATATAGTATCACAATAATATCGCGAGTAGGTATCTATTCAAACCCTGTTGAGCATTCGAAAACAATTTTCCGTCGAGTAGAACGAGCACGAGTCAACCTCAAAACATCAGAGGGGACAAAAAGCCGAGACGAGACGCATCACCTCCAACCTCCGATTGAGAAACCCAATTTGAATAACAATCAATAAATTAATGTACAACCGTAATTTATTCATAAGCGGAGAGTCTGTGTCACACCGGCGCGACGAGCGCTGAATCCAAATGAAATTTTATAAGAAACACTCCTTTTCAACGGCCCCTTATGCACAGAATGTAATACTTTTCTTAACGTATCATCATTATCGGTCCACATCACAATGCTCCTTTGAGTACGAGTGTCATTTAAGTGGACTAATCTCTTTACACGTAAAAACTGACGGCACCGAATGAGTTTCTCGTGTTGGAATAATTAGTCTGCAATTGAAAGCGTGCTTTATTTCAAGAGACCGGACAAAACGGACATGACACGGTTGGCCAACGGTAAAACACTTTCACGAATACAATGATAATTATTACAAAAGAGGATGATTCCGAAACGGCCGGTCCTATACGCAACGTTGTTTTTAGAATATGAAAAGAAAATATTTAAATAATGTCGCGTAGGCAGCCCATAAATAGCGTCTCGTTAATTACCGACTGTAATCACATTTCGCCAAACGCGTTACAACACATATGTCCCATCCCTTCGCTGTTCTAAATTTAAATATTATTAAAGGCGGGAGTTGGGCACGCTCCCTATTTCGATAGAATCGAAAATAATTTATGAAACTTTGTGTCTCCTACGAAGTGTTACCAAACACAAAATCGTGTGTCTCGTGTCTACTAACATAAATACAATATTGTAATTAACCAACTACAGAGCATATAATGGCAATGCAAATATTCGCAATAACAAGTTTTGTACATTCTGTAATATGCATTTCGGAAATACTAAACTAAACTCTAGACATGCATTTGCCATATATTTTTCTATGGATTTTTGACAAAATGTTCTCAATCCATACTTATATGCAAAAGTGTGTTTGTTTGATGTGTAAAGGATCGAAGTGATTTTTGATGTGGAAATAGTTGACGAGCTAAGGGTGGCTTCAGTGTCATAGGCTACTTCTTTTTCGCTAAAAAAGGTATTCACGCGAGTGAAGCTGCGGACGGAAGCTAGTAGAAAAATATTATCTTGCAGACACGGATCTAATACACATATACTAGCGGTCAGCAAAATTCGTTTATCATGTTTGACCTTTAAGAAATATCAAAAGTAATTGCATTCACATAAAAACCAACACAATTTTCGCATTCCATTAACGAAAAACTTTAATGATTAGATAGAATTCGTTTCAAATTAAAACTAAAGAGAGTTGCGCAGGCGCATCGAGTTAGATTCGCGTGTCGTCACGAGCGCCGCGGGCGACAGCTCCGCTCATTGTCGATGGATCTAAATTTTAGTGGTCATTTGAACATAATCATCTCAATTTAACAACTAACAAAATACTTCATTAATATGCGAAAAAACGCTTCAGATAAAGTTAGTATTTCATAATATTTATTAATTCAAATATATATATATTCTTATATAAACTCGCCCAATACCTATGTTAAGTTTTAGGTATTTATGTGTAATATGTATGTGTCAAATCATCTAACGTTAATGTGTATCTACGCTCCTCAAAAAATATGTTTTATAGTTATTTTAACATCAGTTTCAGTTGTATACAGTATAAGTAGTTATAGATTATATATTGTTTGCTATCAGAACTGAATCGTGTAATAATGACATTATTTTATTTATTTTGGGTCATTCATAAGTTTGACACCCGGGATATTGGTACTTCGACTTTTTCATAATATTACTCCAACTATCTACTTGGATAGGTTATCTAATTTATTATAATGCCTATGACTTATATAAAAAAAAATTGTATGTCATTGCTCGCTGGAGTTTGCGTGTCCAAATCATTGCTTCAGGCTAACAGTAGCAGTGATCGTGGCTCCAAATTGCTGCCTGTCAGAACCGCAGTCAAGGCAAACTTATCCCGCCACCGATCAAACTCACTGCTAAATTGTGGGAATCGATTATTCCATAGTTCTTTGTTTGATATGACAAAAAATGCATCAATACGATTTCTTCTGTCTTGTCAGTTCTGAATTTTCATTAAATTGGTATCTAAGTGGCGGGTAGTTTTTATGTTATAGTTACCGGTGAGAATTTAGAATTGGATTAAGTTGTGTTCTGCAATACTGGGATAAAAAACGAATGTACATTTTCAGTTTATAAAATAGACCAGAAAAGCAATTATGTCCAATTTCTTTAAAAATGTATGACTGCTGGAAGCATCTAAGACGTTAATACTCGTAACATTCCTCATGATGTGCGGCAAAGCTCGATATGCCGTGATCAACTGATCAAGAAGTGTGCAGTTCTGGCTAATTGCAAGCTTTCCCGCCATCGCTGCTTCATTTCCAAGATGGCCGCGGCGTCGGAGTGCGATTTCACGTCATTAAGACTAGTTATCGCGCGACCTGCCTGCTATCCTCTAATTATCCGCTACCGGTGCCTCCCAACGCAATAGAAATAATATTGGATATTATAAACTGGAAATATAATTCACTTGATCGACGCGGTGTTACATGTGGCGTAAAATGGGCGTAAATTCTTGGAATAATTGCTTTCTAATGGATGAGAAGCGTTTGAAGTTAGCTGATTGCTGTCTATTTCCATCACTGGATGCAAAATCATGGTTCTGCATTTATTCGATTTTCTTACCACTAGGCTAGGAATGTGATTTAATTGTATGGTTCAAAAATAGCTATGATTTTATGTTTTCATTTAAATGAACAGTAAGTAATTTCAACTGTATCACATGAATTTAACTTCTAGAATATATAAATGGTGTTCGAATTTCAACTGTGATGTATAATGGCAGCTACGCTAGCGTGCGCGAGCGCACCGCCCTCCGCTGCGCGTGTCTTGAGAGGGATCAAGATCCGTAATTACTGCAATCTCTAATCAAAACGCCCGCTATTAAACAGTAGCAACACTTCTCGATATGGACACAACTTCTATGGAGCCTCGAAATTTCAATGTTTACTTTTGTTACATGTTGATCAAATATTATTATGTACAAAATGTACGCCAAAGAATCTAGGTGTTTTTTCGCCAGTTCTATTCCCCGCTAAAACACAAAAAAATATATACAATATACTTTTTTATTTTTAAAGCTTGTCTGTATGTAGGTATGCAGCCGATTACCAGGTGCTATGGTGCCAAATTGAAAGGCCTATTCCCTGCACTGTGCCTACTCTTCGTCCTAAGAACCATTTTCATTTTCTTCATTCTTGCATTGCTACGTGCCGAGTGGAACCATAACATAAAATAAAAACTCGATTAGTTAATTTTTCATTGATAGTGTACATAATCTTAATAGTTGCGGAAACCAAACCGAAATCAACAGAAATGTATGTCAATAAATGATAAAATTTTAATTAAATGTTGACTCTTGTGCATTTATGTTCCGATAAAATGATATTACTGAGTATTCGTAACATGTTACGTTTTCTACGAACTTGTCTATTTGCTATAACATCGATGGAAAGATAAAATGATAAGTTTCTATGATAATTCCGAGGAGTTACTGAACTTTATATTTAATGATATAAAGTAATGAAGATACTTTACGCAAATTAAAACAAAATGCTGCATTTCCGAAACGGTTTCAATGTTGTATCTACCAGTGAATGTTGCTGGTTTTTTCGGCGTCATTAAAACAAACAATATAATCTATAGTACCTACGCAGAGGATTCTTTTAGATTTTGATTGTTATATGTATCTTCAAGTATAGGAAACATATCATTAGGGCTGCGATACACATCATTATTCCGAGAATCGGGTTCGTCTGCATAGAAACGGTAACTACAGACCGTGGCGTGTGAGGCCCGTGAGAATCTGTGCGATATCTCGTACCTGCCCGATTGACGGCGGATCAATGTCAGGATGGTGTTGTTTTGTTTGGTCACGGAAATTATCCTGGGCTACCGATGGTGTTACTGTCTATACACGTTAGTATATTATTTAGATTTTTTATTGAACCAGTTATAAGTAGTAACAAGCTGTGATTCTAAAACTCATCATTAGCAAAAAACGGTAGGTAGGTATCTCTAATTTGCAGATTGCGTGACATGTGTTACGGCAACAAGTTATTGACGACCGTAGTGGGCAGGATTTGTCCGCACTTTGGAAGTTTTTTGTTAAGAGTGATAACATTTTAATTTACGTAATTTAACTAGATATGAATATAGAAATAAATTATTATTAGTTTTATAATCTTCCAAACCTCTCATTTGTGAAAATAACTTTAAAAAATATTGACGACACGATCAGTGAAAAAAACGACCTTAAAGTTTTCACACCAAATTATTGTTTCAATGGCAACGTCACGTCGTCGTTATCTTCAATTATAAAGAGATTTTTTATAGCGTGCCATGATTGGACAATTAATCACGTCGATAACGCATGCGCCACATCACTAGTGCCGCGCGTTTATACGGACAGCTACTTGAAAAGAAACATTCGGCCATTGAATAGCTTTTGTGGAGATCGCTTAATGCTCTTTTATGTAACGTTAATTAATTATATTTAATGCGGTCGCGCTTTTGTCGCTTTTATTTGTTACTACGAACAACGTATTAATATATTTTAGTGCGTTGCTGATGAATTTGTTTTCATGTCGAATAAAAGTTTGAATACTTTGTCGGATGAAATGACATTTCGCAAGGGTTGACATTTTGTGTGCGGGCTTTAAGATGTTCATTTATTATGTTGATGCGTCACAAAGTCGCAATTCTTTGAATTGTAACACAATTAGATGTCGTTGAGTTTAATTAAAAGAAATACCTTTCGTGTTCTTTACTGGATTTATTTATAAGGACCAATTATAATTGTAAAACAAAAAAATACAGGCCAGCACTATAAATTAAACCCATCCCTATAAAAGCGTTGTAACAAATTAACAAACAAGAGAACGAATTAATCGTCTCCGTGGGTGTGTGGCTGAGGAGGGGAGATCAAAGTGCGCACGCGCCGTTACTGAGCCAACTGTTTATAAACAACCTGATAGCCATGATACTGACGCTTTGGGAGGGACTTTTTATTGATCGGATTAATCATGAACATCATCTGGTTTCTTTTTTCAGTATAGATAACCTAAATGCAAGACTATTTGGGACATCTTTTTTTTAAGGGTGAATTTTAATCTGTTTGCCTGATTTAATGGGAAAAGTACCTCGTTCATGTTAAAAACTTTTTTAATAAATCTCCAAATCATACAAACAAGTACGATCTGTTCCTACCTTCTGGGTTTCTCAACAAAATTATATAGGTACTAGCTTCTGCCCGCGATTTCGTACGTCTTTTTTTACCGATTGGGAAAATCATCGAGTGACTTCTTCCGCTCTGGGTTAAGCGGAAGGGTGTGTCAGACTTCTACTGACTAAAAACCCACCCTGTTCCTTCAGCTGCCCTAAAGTTCCAGGGCCGCAGTATCTCATTAGAACATTCCCGCAAACCCCTGCAGGCAATAGCCCTATGAGGCCCCATCACTGGTATTGACAGCCCTTTGAGGCGCGCGTGGAACACGTCGCGCTGACGACCCGGGTCTGGTCCTTACCGGACGGTGAGCGACACTTGCTCGCCGTCCGCAAGCCCGCACCTACGGTGGACGGAGATCAGCTCGTGATCCCCGGGGTGTCTCCCGCGGCGGCTGTGGCGCGAGGAAGAGTTGCCTCTTCCTCGCGCGTTCGACCTCCTCCTTCGCTAGCATGACTGCTTCGCAGAAGGAGGCGACTGCATCCCATTCCCTCTCGCTCCGCACCATGGTCTGAACCAGAGCAGGGCGCGAGAGATCACCGCCGCCGATCGCTTCTACGAGGACACGACGGTGCTGCGCCCAAGCAGGACACACCTCGACCGTATGCTCTACCGTGTCCTCCGGGTGGTCCTCACAATGGCGACACCCGGGCGTGTCCTCCGGCTGTATCCGAAACAGGTACCTCCCGAAACAGCCATGCCCGGTCAGCACCTGCGTCAGGCGGAAGGTGAGGCTGACGTGGCGTCTCTCCAGCCACTCCTCAAAGAGGGGACTTATCGTCGCGATTGCGGCGTGACCAGCCTTTGGTTGCAACAGCCGCTCTTTCTATGCTGCCGTAAGATCGCGCCGGAGCTGTCCGCTGAGCCGTGATTTGCCGCGGTAGCGGAGTTTCATCCCGGCTTAGCACCTCCGCGCGCCAATTGTGTACGCGCGCGGGTGCTACCGCCCCCAAATTCCACGGCAACAATCCGGCAAGGAGGTTCGCCACCTTCCCGGAGATTGTGCGGTATTCCCAGATCTTCCGGATGGCCATGACCCTCTGAGACACGACCAGCCGGCGAGCTGGTCGCTGCTGCAGATTCAGCGCCCACACAGGAGCCCCGTAGAGGGACATGGACCGCACGATCTCCGCACAGTGCCTCCGGCAGACGATTTCGTACGCCTGGGAGGGTTTTCCTGTGGAAATTTCGAACCCGTGGGAATTTCGGGATAAAAGTTGTTATTCCAGAACGTCCACTTCCGTCCACTTTCCGTCCACCAAATTTCATTCAAAGCCGTTGAGAAAACCACACGGTGTATTCCCATTGTCCCCGTAGCCCATGTCCCCGTTAAAGGGGACAAAGGGAATTTAATAAAATAATTAAAATTACTTCCCGTTGTCCCCGTTATGTACATATGGGCAACGGGGACAACGGACAGTTAAGATTTCACGTATCGTTGTCCCCTTTAATTTTTATTTATTTACTAAATACCTTATTTATTTTGATATAGTTTTAAATGAAAGAGTGGAATGAAACACAAAGTATTTAAATGTTATACAAACATACCACATTAATATACCCATTTAACTATAACGTCACAGAATTAACATAGTATAAAAACAATTTTGATAATAAAAACAAAAATAGGATTGAACTTAAAGCTTAAACATAATGAAAAAAAAAGCAATTATAATAAAATTGACTACAAACAGAACTTTAATGTTATACTTATTAATAATATCACATTTATTTAGATTACAGAATTGGTAATAATCAACATGTATATACATATTATCATTTTTTTTTTTATACATTCGTAAATTATAAACACTTGTGTCGCAATCACATGTGTAGCTATTGTTTAGATATTATGTGTTTTTTTTTAGTTTTATATGTAGTCCTTAGTTCCATTTCATTTGTATAGGTACAATATTCTCTCTATTAAGGCACCCTCACTTCTAATTTTAACTCAACGGGGACAACGGGCATAATTTGAAAAGCATATATTACAAGAAATTAACGGGGACAGCGTACGGGGACAACGGGAAGTAATTTTAATTATTTTATTAAATTCCCTTTGTCCCCTTTAACGGGGACACGGACTACGGGGACAACGGGAATACGCCAACCACACATCCATCCTTACAAACTTCCGCATTTATAATATTAGTAAGAAGTAAGACATTAAAAGTATATTTGATAATAAAAAAACAACAGCTTACAATATTTAATAGTTTATCAATATAATCAATAATTAATAGTTTATTGAAGTTGAGTTAAATTTAGTTGCGTTTTTGAGACTGCATGTACTATCAATGATAGCGAAATGATGATAATTACCTATCTTCTAAACCAATAACAGAGTTTCACGGCATTGATAAAGCTAGATTAACTAAAAGTTACGAATAATTAAAGATAATTCAGCTATTAATAGTAATGAGGAATTGTTGTTTAATATGTTCACATTAAGAGCGCGTATAAAGCAAAATTACCAATTTTCTATTTGATTTTACATGAAAAATTCCAGACCTAATCTTAAAATAAAAATATATGAATAACTACATCATATTTTCAAGGGCTCTCTCTGATCAAAAACATAAAATAATAACATTTCCTTGGTAGAAAAAAATCACGAAATAACCTCTAATTCTCATGTTTTTCCGTTTTGTACTCGATATGGTAATGCCTATTGCGACAAAAATTTGATAAATAATTATATTTAAACAAAAGTAAAGGCTTTGCTTAGGCATTTTATGTAATTCCTTTTAGTTTTGGATTTATTACGATAAAACACTTTTGGCGCATACTACGTTTTTATTCCGCGCAAGAAGTCATCTTCCGTCGCTCGTTGCGGGAGCTTCAAGCATATTTCTATTTCACACATCACTCATCAGTCGCTACCGCTCTGTTGAGACGAGAGGACTACGCTCAAGTGTTTTAGCTGCGCCGAGTTATAATCATTTCAATCGTAATTGTTGTTGTTGTTCGAACTAAATAGTGAAATGGGAAACAAAAAAAAAACATTGAAAAGAGAACTAAAAAATTTACAAATTGACAGGATGGCTAATTGTCGAAGGTAAGTTTGTGAGTTACTTGTTTGTTATATACTGAAAAAATAAAAATACATTTTATACTTTCGAGAAAGTTTATGCAGGTGATTTTAGATTTTATTTTGAGAGACACAAGATCTAAATTCGTTTACCTACGCACTTTCGTGGGCCGAGTAGGTAACTAGACATAATAATATGTAGGGACATTTCACACACGGCTATCTGACCCCAAACTAGGAAGACCCTGTACTATGGGTGTCAGACAGCTGATATACATAGACAAATACATGTTTAAATACATACATAATATAGATAAACAACACCCAGACACGACGATATCAAAAATTCGTGGTAGGTACTTTATTAGATTATTAGGATAATAGGTAATAAATTACATTCATAATAGGTAGCTATTTACTTTTGCTATTTTGTTATGTTATTCAAAAATCTAGATACACGGATGGACAACAATAATGATCTTGCGAGTATCCTATATAAAAAAAAAAGTTATCTACCTATACCACTTCTTATTTAATATTTCTATGGTCACTCGTAGTCGTAGGTAACGCGGGCAGAATAGTATATGCAAAATAAACACAAGCTTTTAGTTGGTATCCGTGTTTGTTCGATGAAATATATTTATATCGATTACGAACCTATTTAAGTATGCCCATTAGGTATTTAAACCCTATTTTTGTAGATCAATTTATTGTGGACGTGATTGTATAACAAGGAATTTGTTTTGAAATAATATTTTATTTTCAGAATGTGGCCACCTCGCTCGCCAGATTTAAACCCATTGGACTTTTTTACTGGGGCTGTTTAAAGGAGGTAGTTTATAAAGAAGAAATCACTTCAGTTGAACAGCTGCGACAACGCATACGTTCGGCTGCTGACGAAATATCGTCGGCAGGATTTGCGCGCCGATTGAGACGGTCCTTCATAAGAAGGTGTAGAGCGTGTATAGCAGCTGAAGGAGCCCACTTCGAACATCTTGTATATTTTCTTTTTCAATAAATTTGTTTAATTACTAATGTCTTTTATGGTGTCAACAAACCCATAGTGATCAAATTTTAAGGAAATTCTCATTCTCTTTGAGTCTAAAATTAGTAACAGCAGTGTTAAAGTAATTTAATTTTGAAATCAAATTTGTATAAAAATTCTCCTTTAAGATTCGAACAGCAATAACTTTTTACTTTATCAAGATACTGGTTATTATTATACCATTTTAGAATTTGCATTAAATAGGCAATTATCTATACTTATAATAAATCTGTAGAGAGGTCAATTCTATACATGAAATATATTTACAAAATAACTATCAGAGGGTGATTAGGGATCGATACTGATGCCAAAAATGCAATCAGTAAAATTTTTGTCTGTCTGTCTGTCTGTCTGTCTGTATAACCGTTATAGAAACAAAAACTACTCGACGGATTTTAACGAAACTTGGTACAAATATTTTTCATACTCCTGAGCTGGTTATAGTATACTTTTCATCACGCTACAATCAATAGGAGCAGAGCAGTGAAGGGAAATGTTGGGAAAACGGGAGAAGTTACTCCATTTTTAAGCTTCCGTCGCGTGTGCAACCTTAATGGTTAAAGCTACACAGAAATCATTTATGACGGAAATGTTCTCCATAAAATTATATAAAAAATATCCCACGACAACATATATCTATCTTTTATGGTTGACTCACAATAACACGTGTAACTCCCGATAGCTTAGCAGTTCGAAGCTTTCTGATTATTATTCTGCTCCGAAATTTAAAACCACCACAACTTTGCAATGGAACTCGGCTAAAAGTAACCCAGTTGCAACAAAATATAATCGAGGCTCAAATTTTAACAGGTTGCGGTGCAGGAGAAACCGTTTTTATTCCCAGAATTCCCATAATACCAAATAATTTTCCATTCTAATATAAAAGAACGCGATTCCCAGTATCGGTGTGTTATGCAATGACAATTAATAAGACTCAAGGGCAGACTTTTCGTGTTGCTGGAGTAGATCTCGGTGTCAGTTGTTTCTCGCATGGTCAGTTGTACGTCGCGCTTTCCCGGGTTAGCAGTTCTAGAAATCTTTATGTTCACGTGCCGGCCGGGTCAACTTTCAGCATAGTTTACCCGGAAGCTTTGCGCTGAAGTATTGTCGTTCTATAGGTACTTAAGCCTCATGTGAACGTGATCTGAACAATATTACCAATACATTAACTTAATAACACACAAGGAGTTACACGCTGACGGAGTCGCGGGCACAGCTATTAACAATAATATTGTGCGGTTCGGTATTGCGATATTTTTCAGTATTATAGCTATTATAACAGTATTATTTTACTATTTTAACAGTATTATAGATTGACATATTATATTTCCCTACTAAATTACGAAAGTTAATCTGTGTGTTACATCTAAATCACTGAACCGTAAGGAAGGACATAGGCTACTTTTTTTTTACGAAAAACGACGGAAACGTGGACGAAGTCGCGGGCAACAGCTATCTATGCTAATATATAAGGCTGAAGAGTTTGTTTGTTTGTTTGAACGCGATAATCTAAGGAACTACCGGTTCGAATTGAAAAAAATATCTTTAATTAAATAGTCAATTTATAGAGAAAGGCTATAGGCTATATATATCATTACGTTAAGGCCAATAGGAGCGGAGCACCAATGAAGAATGCTTCAAAATCGGGCTTAAATTTAACGTTAGCCCAAAGTAACTATTCCACGCGGACGAAGTCGCGGGCAAAAGCTAGTCTAAAATAATGAGCCACCGCAGTGTAGTACATTTTTTTTCGATATAGTCTGGCGGGAATAATTCCGAATCATTCCCGTCGTATACTTCGGAAGTATTCCGAAATATTCCGAAACTTTGGGAATATTTCAACTGCCAAAAGAAACCAGGAAAATCGACCTTTGAAGTCAGTTAATATACCAAAACCTGCTCCTACCTAAGTATAACAAATACTTTTCTAAAAACCGCATCAAAACGTGTTTGCTTGCAAGGTTTGCCTTTAATTGTTTTTATTGGCTGGGCTATTATACGCGTTAAGTAGGTAGGTAATGATTAATACCTACCTATGCGACTCGCGAATACTCGCGATGCGTACAGAGCTACATACAAACTAACCAAAAACATAGGTAGCCCTTTTTCAAAAAACAAATAAAATATGCTAGGCTTGGTTTTTTATTCAACTACTGACATTTATAAAAATAGCATTCAATTTCGAAATAAGTAGAGTACCTACCTAGAAACAAAAGAATAAAAATCCTGTTAATCGCAGGCTAACATATCTACTTATAAAAATATCAACATATACTTAATCAATCCCATTTATAATAAAACTAGTACTCACGCGGGGCTTCGCTCCCGTGGATTCTATCACGGCAAAAACATAACTCTCCTTTTTTGCAGTCGCGTAAAAAGTAGCCTATAACCTTCCTCAATCTTCAAGCTATTTCCATACCAAATTTCATCCAAATCCACCCCGTACTTTCGAAGATTAGCGCGTTCAAGCAAACAAACAAACAAACTTTTCCGCTTTATAATATTAGTATACGATACAAGAGTAAAATATAAACATTTATATTTTACTCTTGTATCGTACGTAGTCTCGCACTGAACAATAATTAACCCACCCACCACACAACAAACAAACACGTTAATTTCGATTGAATTATTCGGGCGAAATATTCGGAAACATTCGATTGCGGGGTACGAATCTTTCTCGCGGGGGGAAAACTTCTCAGGGGAGCATCTCCCCTCTTACCGCACCCCGCACCGCCATCGCAGCGCGGCGGCAGCGGCCGGCGCACAGAGGGCTTTATTTAAATTCATTTTGAATCATTCTGATTTAAAGAAACTTTCCCAGAAGTATTCCGGAATTATTCCGAATTTTTCAGAAGTTTTGCAACTATAGATACAGGGGCCCAAAATTGCGTAATTCCGTAGAAAAAAATGTTAAAATTTAAGAATAAGTATTTTTTTCAATATTGATTTAGAATGTAATAAAAAATCTTGATACTGATCTGATAATACAAATATTCAGGACTGATATAAAAAAAAACAAAATGAAAAAAATATCACCAATTTTAGAAATGGTACCTAATTTTGTAAAAGTAAGTACGATTTTTATTTAAAATATTAAAAATATCAATAATTTGGTCATCCATGGGCATATGACGATATAAGTTTATCATTATTTACGCCACACCAAAATCACGCACCAAAATAATATTATATTATACATAATATAACATTACCTTTTGGTATTGATTTTATATTGATTCGTGTTCAGTATCAGTGGTATAGTCACCTCCTACTAACTTACTATTTACGTATTATTCGCGTACACATAATAACATTTCGTAATATTGTATAACGCAGTCATACTTTGAATACAGTTGTTTCATCTGAATATTATACGTATACTTACTACAGAAGATACGCGTCGAGCGAGCGCGTAGGTACACGCGCGATCGTATTCGATGTGAGGAGCGGATAGGAGAGTGGGGGTGAATTCTAAAATTTTGCTGGCTTTAGGCGCGCTCTTAAATCAAAGTTACAAGTAGAATACAATATCAGAGCTATCAAGCTATCGCAATTATTGAAATTATTTACTCTGCAATTTGGAATGTGTGTACCTACTTTGGTTTACTTATAACATCACTACTACTTGATAATGTGAAAGTTTGTGAGGATGTATGTATGTTTGTTGCTGTTTCACGGAAAAGATACTGAACGGATCTCAATGAAATTTGGTAAGTAGATAATTGACATCCTTGAATAACACATAGGTTACTTTTTTCTTTTCCCGGAATTCCCACGGAATCGGAATTTACACGGGAAAACCTCCCACGTGAACGAAGTCGCGGGCAAAAGCTAGTTGATAATAATGAATTAAAAGTCACTGTGTACCAATGTGAGTGTTATGAGAAGATACTATATTTTACGCACTTCTTACTTACTTAACTTTGTACAGTTTAGAGAGACCACTCTAAGAGAAACGTCAAACAAAGGCCAAGCCGTGACAACAGTAGTTCAGTTTCAATCACATTCGGCTACAACCGTTCAATAAACTTTATGTAAAGTACATGTGAAATAGTTTGTGCAAACATTTTATATTGTAACGGTATCTGACAAGAAATCACGCACACACGGTACTCTTGAATCTCTCGCAAAAACTGTAGGCCAACCTACTTGATACTAGCTCTAATGTCCTGTCAATTTAATAAATAATGACATCAACAAACAGCTACATATTTAGGTTTAAAGTGTATGTACAACTTTTTATTCAAATTATTGATCGGTACGGAGCATTCTTCATCACTTTTAATAATAAGGAGTTAACAAAGTGTCGATTTCCTATGGTTTCTAATCTTCGTTTTAAGCCGATAAGCCACGGTTAACACGCCCATACAAGTAATCTTAAGTTACAGTAATTCCAGATTTCTAATATTTTCACAATAACCAACAACAAGTAAAATTAAGATGTCTTTTTCAGTTAGTTCTAACAGTAAGTACAAATATATTACAAATGTTATTTACGCACAAGAGTCAATATTTTTCAAAACTTCATCTTATAAGTATAATTTACATACAAATACATAGATGTATTATGATGACTTTTAAGTGTTACATGCATGAACGCGAGGGCCTCTCATAACACTTTATGCATTTAATCCAACAAAAGACTATTACCATTAACTGCGTCGCTATAAATCACGATAAACATAATTACCATAAGCAATCATAGTATTAATGTGTCAAAGATCAAGATTGGTCGGGTGGTGTAAACAGGACATTTTATTGTGATGTTATGGAAATACCCCGAACCCTTCGGAGAAGTATCAGAGACAAATTCTACAGCTGAAGAAGAGACAAAAAAGGTTTTCGTCTATAATATTAACTGCTTATCATTCATCATTTTAATGAGACTGTATTAAATAAAATTGTATGCGATTAGCTTCTGAGATGATGAGTAGTTAGTGAATTTTGCGTAGGTTCGTTACAGTATATAATAATTACGAATAAACTACGAACCTTAAAAGGTCGAAACGTAATTTTTTTTTTTTGCCAAAATGTAAACCGATTTCAAAAAACTATAAAAGCATTAAAAAGTTAAAAACAATACTATAACCTACCTATATTAATAAACTTAACTTAACCTACGATCAACCTATAATAAAATTTAACATCTTTTTGGAGTAAAAAAAAATTATTTGTTAATTTTTAGTGACATATTTTTAATCTTATAAAATATGGGTAGTGCTAGTAAATATGCTTCTCGTATGAGAAAATGGCGTCGAACTGAAACTGAGAATGAAAAACGATTCTATTTCTTTTTATTATTCGTGGTACACCTGGAAAGTGCATACCGTTACAATTCCAAAAAGCACAAACACAGCTAAGATACATTGTCTTGTTATGGAGTTCCGGTGCCTGTCTCTTGGATTCATCATCAGATCTGATAGTAGAATAGAATGGTTCTTATTGAACGCAAATGCTTCACTTGTTTTAGAAAATAACAAAATCGCTTTTCGTTTTCCTAAAAAAATTATATATAAAGAGTTCCCTCGATTTCGCCAAGATTCTATCATCAGATCCCTACTTGGTGACTATGAGACCAATTGGAAAGCATAGGCTTTGGAACAAAAAAAAAAGAATTTTCCAAATCGGTCCGTAAATGACCGAGTTATGCGCGAACAAAAAACGCAATGCAGAGTAAACGAAAAGATCGTCAATGTACCTACATTTTTTTTAGACTTTTGTTGATATTTCAGAAACGGCTTGACTGATTTCGATAAAATTTTCATGGGACCATTTGGAAAGTATACTCTTTCCAACAATTTTTTTTCAAATCGGTTGGCAAGCGACGGAGTTATGCCCGGATAAACATAAAAAAAAATACAAACATCCGAATTGAGAACCTCCTCCTTTTTTAGAAGTCGGTTAAAAATAAGTTTTTGCTTACACAAGAAAAAAGTGAGTCCGTTTATAGTCATTCCAAATTTTCAGCATTTACCTGAAATACTAACAGCTGACACTTGGCATGTAAAATGCAAAGTAGCATCTAATTTTCTTATCCTGTCTCCTTAAAATACTACAACAAGTACTAAACACTTATTATTAAAAATATATCGTGGAGACTACATGACGGGTTTACTATGCGTCTTCATATCCAAAAAAAGGCAGGTCAGGCTCATAAGTATACAAGTTTTAAAACATTTTCTTAGTTTAAATACAGATTAGAACATTCTGAATTCAAATTCTCCATAGAAATGTTGCAAAAGAATCAGTTATTCTGTAATTAGAACTGTTTTTTAGTACATAAGTACTTTGTGGTAGGTTAGGTTGCGGCCTTTGTGGACATAGCCAAACATTTTAGTGAAAGGACGCGGGCGGCATCGGCACCTTTGTGGTGTTTGTGTAAACAGCATGCCATGGATACTGCAGTCGCCTTACATACTCACAATTGTGCAACTGATTACAAATACTACACTTACTATACCTGTTTGACGAATTCATATAAAATAATGGTAAGTCAATTAACAGTACCTAAAGTAGCGTCATTATTGAAACCATGTACTTACACTACTTATCTTACCAGAGCTTAGGCAAAACGCAGCAACAAAACTTGCTGATTTGAAAACCGTATGGACCTGGCTCAAAAAACGGCCCGACAAAAATAGAGCCGAAGTCATATTAAAATTAGAATGATGAACTCCAAAAAGTATGCAATTTCATCGTCCACCTACACAGTTTTTGACGTTGTGCATGACTTTATCAATTAATCTTGTCATTCTTTATCACAGTGAATTGTAAATGGCGACTCAAGTGTGTTTACAAATAAATTTCCTTGTAGCGCAACAAAAATGTTAGTACCTCCATATGCCCAGTAAAACTAACTCAGTGCGCGCGCAATAAATGATCATTTTATTGAGCGGAACCGGCAGTTATAAGTGGACGCCATTGGTGAATCGTCGCGCTCGTAAAATTGTCAAACATGAATTGCTGTTCGTCACAGCTGAATAGAACGCATAAAACCTACGGCTTTTGAGCTTAAGGTCAACATCGCCTAAGATGGTGTTGGTAATCTCAGGGCGGGCAATATCAATCGTTAAATGCAAACATGTAGTCGACTTGTTAAATTCTTTTGTGTATAAAATTGCGCACTCGAATGTTATGTTGTGAAAATCGCACACGGCGTGACGCAAATCTTGATGCGTAGGATATGTGCGAGATTAACTCAAATCATTATTATTATAATGACAAGCGTTGGACAGATGGCACGGCAGATTGACACAAGCTTCACCTGCCTGCAGTGTTCAGGTGGTCAGAAGAAATAAATAATACTCGTTTATCTTTAAAAGCTACACTAATGATATGGAAAAGTCCTATTTTAGATAATTCAATATTAATGCCTTAACTAATTATGTTGTACTTCTAACAATTACTGTTCGTTGTATCTTCTACTCAACCTCAAATATGAAGACTTGAGACGCGTGTAGAAGTGCCTACACGGGTCTCATCCAAAATTAAAGAAAGAATTATTTATCCCTAAAGGAAAAATACACCTGCCGGAGCAGACTGCTCTTCGCATCACTTTTATTTCCTCCAACGTTTTAGTACCCGAAAAGACTACCCTAATTTGATCCTTGAAGAGCCTTTTACTTTCCCCTCTGACTCTTCGCCCCGGTAGTAAAAAGAGGGTGAGGGTAGGTCAAGTTATATTTTGTAAGTGTTAACAGTACGTTTTAGTGCTAGTAAATAATTAAACCGCCTAATTTGATGCGAAGGAAGCTTCTTTAGTAAGTAGTTTATGTAGGCAACGTCGATTGAATGACGGCGCACGCGCTCGAAATCGTGGCGAGGAAATAAGACTAGTGGCGAGGAAAACGAGATCAGGGGAAACGATCTAATACTGCGGTGACCGAATTGATCTGCAATTTGATTCCTTGATCAAGCTAAAAGCCAAAATTTATAAATGTATCGACATGGAGTAGTCATTATTATTGTTAATATCAGTGTTAAAGGATTGATTAGAATATTAAGCCAATATTGGATCTTGTTGTGTGTACTTAAATTATCGATAGATTAATGTTATTTATAATTATAGTATAGATATAAATATAACCAATGCATGCAGAGTTTACCTTTAAGTGATTGTTACACTTTAGTCTGCTTTTAAACATGTTATGTTAGCCATAATAAATACTAGCATCTGCCCGCGGCTTCGCTTGCGTGAAGTTTTCGAAAAATGTACCCTACTTGTTGACAAAGATGTATTTTCTACTGGTAAAATTATTAAATTAGTAGATCCCGAGATCTCACTAACTTTACCTCTTTATAAATGACTTGAGATAACAATATACAAATAAAAGACAATAGTACACAAAATAAATAAACTGTTAAAATTATAGAAAAACAGTTCTTATGATAAATCCAGCCTTATCGAAACTTCATCGTAATATTTTTCGAAGGGAATTTTTTGTTTGTATTCATTTTATTATTATTTTAAGGTTTTTTCTGGAAACAATTGTTTATATTAATATCTTACATGAAAATAAAATTCAGTACGATGCAACAATAACTTGAAGGACACCACAAAATCAAAATAATATATCGTTACTTGTAAGCTATAGAAACTTTAATTCCCTCTTACAGTCATAGTATAATAATGGGTGACTTTAATACATCCCTCCTTAAAAAAGACACTTGTTCCAATTCTCTTTTTCACGTGGTAGAATTAGAGCATGGATACCGGTTTTCAATAATATCGAAAAACCGGAATATCGGACCATAAATCCGATATTGAAAAAACCGATACCTATTGGATTTCAAATATCGGTTTTTCGATATTTGATATGAAAAAAACTAGAAGCAAATTCAAAAGAATACCTTTCGGTTAATAATATGTATGCTGTAGTGTCATTTATAAATGTTTATTTCCATATAAAAGTGTACAACACTTGGGCCGGCGCGGCGCCCGGCACATACGTACGTGCAACAAAATAAGATCTTATCTCAAAGACAATATTTTGGGTGCCCTTTGCTACATTTTTATATTACTGATGAGCCCGGAAGGTGCCCGTTCACTATTGCTTTGAAGGCAGACGGGTCATTTGTGGAAGGAAACAGAGAGTTCCAAACCTTGGCCGTGCACACAATAAATGTAGAGGAGAATCCTTAAGTACGACACGACGGTGTATTGAACAAGGGAGGATGTTACCTTGTAGTACTTCTAGTAGATCGGTAGTGAAATGTGTAGGAAGAATCAGGTCGAGCTCCTGCGCACAATCTCCGAAGTACAATCTGTGGAATACCGACAAGCAAGCAACGTTTCACCGATGAGCCAGGCTGTTGCAAGATGGTATTTTGCTGAACCATCGCACAAGTGACTGCAATTCTCCGTACAAGAACAGACCTGTGCTGTATACAAATTCAAAAGCTATCCATGTGTGAAGTATCACCTCACCTTGTGAAGGATTCACAGCTTGTTTTTGCTGCAGTCAAAGCTTTTGACTCAATGGTTAAAGCCAGAGTTTAAGTCAGACGTTAACTCCATGCCCAAGAGCTCCAGGCGGTTGGTAACTGGTAGGTATAGATCAAAGCATTGAATTTGACCAGATTGTCGTCGCCCCATTGGAAAACGAGATTTAAGATCAAATTCATTCGCTTTACCATGGCCTTTCTAAGAGAGTCTATTTCGTCTCTGCTAGCTCTGGCACTGGATAAGTACCTCTTTGAGACTGTGCTGTCATCCGCGTACCCAAAAACTCCTTGCTGGAGCAGGTCGTCGATATGCAGCAAAAAAGAGTCGCAAAGAGAATAGACCCCCGAGGAACACCCCATTGACAGCCGTAAGATCCAATGAGCAGCCATCGATGATCACTCGTATTGACCGCTCACTTAAGAAATCAGAAATCCAGTTGTATAAGCCAGCATGCCGCAGCAGGACGCCAAATGCAGGAAGCTTGCTCAGCAGACTAGCGTACCAGATATCTATATGTAGATAGGGACTCAGTAAGAGCATTGCCGTGTTTCTTAATGGCCTCGCCCCAGCAGTGCGTAACATACGTATACACAAGAAGATCTCCAGTCGACCGACCAAGGTGGAAGCCACACTGGTGGTCACTAAGGAGCTAAACTACTCGTAAACTGCTTCCGCCACCGCCTAATTTTGTTAAGCCCCAGGAGCATCTGTCACCCGGACGTGACTTGCAGTGGTCAATTCGGAAAGCTATCAATCGCCTGCGAACCCAAGTAGATCGCGGTAAGCACAATTTAGCAAAATGGGGCATTATATGCCAAGCTGATACCTAGTGCGATTGCGGCGTTCCTGATCAAACAATGTCCTATCTGATGGAGTGTAGCCCAAAAACGTGTACATTAGAAGACCTAATAAACGCCACAGAAAATGCGACTAGCGTGGCCCAATACATACAAAAATACGCGATTTACCATCGATACGAAGAAGAAGAAGAGTCTAAGGAGCTCTTTGTCTTCAAGGTATGCTAGTAGCTTATTATTAAGTACCCTTTCCATCACTTTGCAGAGTATTGAGGTTAAGGCGATTGTTCTATAATTTGACAGTATCGGCACGACTATCCTTTTTGGGTACTGGTTGCACATTCGCAAGCTTCCAGGACTCTGAACTTCAGGACTTACTCTACTTTTAAGAGTGCGATACAGGTGAATCAATACAGGTGACAACTCCAGAGCACAACTTTTTAAGTCCGGGCCGCTGGCTTTGTTCACGTCTAGTCTGCAAAGGACTTTACGGACCTCCTAGTGAATTACTAAAACTTACGTTCCATATTCCAGCAATTGCGATCTCGTGAATTGCCGTAGTTTTCGTCTTTAAAGCCATAAAATGACTATGTAGTCACCCCTCCAATTGAATATCCAGTTCTTTGCGTTTATTGTAATCTTTACTTATATGTATATTATGTTACTCAATCACTTATTCTAACTTGTGTAGATTTTTTAATTTTATGACATAAGCAGCATGTTAAGAAATTGGCATTTTAAATTCTAACTCTAATATAAGATTGCAATGAAATATTTTTAATAATAAATGACGTTAATTTTATATTTCTGTATACTTTGATACGGTCTCTTAATTCTAATATTTGGACCCTAACAACGTTAAAACGAATTTGATCATTTTATTTCCATAATATCGGAAAAATATCGAAATACCGGAAAACCGATATTAAAATTTTTTATATCGAAACAAAACCGGTATTGGGAAAAGGTTCCGATAGTCCATGCTCTAGGTAGAATCAACCAATCTCTCCATTCTCGATCTTGGTGCCACTCACAATTTCCTAACTCTGTTCCTTCACTACTTGATCATATTTTGTCTCATCTCTTGGTCACGTCACTAAGCATGGTCAATGTTCAGCAGACACCTTTTCCTATCATGATCGAATTTTTACATCCTATAAAATTTGCCCCCCTAAGCATAAGTCCAAAACTATTCTGCTTCGCAATTTTGATGGTTGTCTTCGAGAGGATGCCAACATTGACTGGACGCCTCTGGTTGCATTTTCATCGGTCGACGAGCAGGTTGATTTTCTGACTTCTGCACTAATTCAACTGTACGACAGACATGCACCTATTCGTGCTGTGAGGGTTAAGCATCTTCCGGCGCCTTGGCTGACGGATGAAATTAAACTTTAAAAAAAAGCAGCGGCGAAATTTAAGTTTAAAGTTTCACCCAGTGACATCCACAGGGAGAAATTCATCTCAATTAGAAATCACTGCAGCAAGGTGTGTAAAAATGCAAAACGCCAACATATCCATAACTCGGTTCAGAATGGTGATCCAACCAAGGTCTGGAAATTTCTCAAATCATTAGGTATCGGGAAAAAGTCTCATGAAACGATTCATAAAGACATTGTCTTAAACTCACTTACTCGTAATAGTCATTTTTCTACTTCGCCTCTAATTAATGGGGCTACTAAAGCTGCTACTCTAGGTTATCTTTCTAACCTTCCGATACCTGATTATTCTCCTTTTGTCATAAGTCAATTTACTGCTTGTGATGTTAAAAAGAGTATTGTGTCGATTACGTCCAACGCTGTGGGTAGTGACTGTGTCACTGGAAGATGGGGAAGTTAACTGTACTTGCACTACTAGACTTTAGCAACGCGTTTAATACAGTTGACTTCGACATTTTGCTCGACATTCTATGCTCTCTTAACATAGGTATCTCCATCGGTAATTGACTGGTTTCGTAGTTACCTGTTTGGTCGTCCACAGCGTATTTCCATTGAGGACTCCTTTTCTTCTTGGTGTGACACCTCTGCCGGTGTGCCGCAGGGTGGCGTTTTATCTCCTTTACTTTTCGTGCTTTTCATTAATGCTATCACTCAATGACTATCTTCTTTCTACCACTTGTATGCTGATGATCTTCAAATTTACACCCAAGCTCCACTCTTAGAGTTAGCTGAAGCCATTGGAATGATTAATATGAACCTCGCTCGAATTAGTGATTGGAGCGCTGAGTTTGGGCTGAAAATCAATCCTGCTAAGACTCAAGTAATTGTAGTTGGTAATTCTCGTACTATCTCCAGGTTTGATTGGACGACACTTCCCCAGGTTTCTTTCCATAACACTTTCATACCTTTTAGTCATACTGTGAAGAACCTGGGAATACACATTGATGACACCCTTTATTGGACTAAACAATTACAGGAAGTTAGACGTAAAGTTTTTGCTTCTGCAGGCTCCTTGAGACGCCTCCGTAATTTTCTTCCCATCTCCACTAAAATTGCAATTGCACAAACTTTGCTTCTCCCTGTTCTGAACTATGCTGATGCCAGCTATCTCGACTTGACCCAAGACCAACTGGACAAGCTAGAGCGAATTCAAAATCTCTGTATCAGGTTTATATTTGGCTTGCGCAAGTATGACCACGTTTCTGATTTCCGTGCACAGCTCAAATAGCTTCCTATTCAGTTTCGCTGGAATCTTCACTTACTTTCTCTGCTTTATAATGAGCTCTTTAATCCTTTTTATCTTAAAGAACGTTTTCAGTTCCTCTGTGACACACATTCTAGATCCTTGAGACCATCGGAAAATTTAGAGTTAAGTATTCGTATGTATTCCACTTCTTTCTTTGACAAATCTTTTACTATTCAAGCAGCTCGTTTGTGGAATGCATTACCCATAGAAGTGAGGCGTGGTGAAACGTTATCAGCGTTCAAAAGAATGGTAAAGCAGCATTATCTTTACCTGTAGCTTTTCCTCTTCTTTCTCAACTATACCTGAGATAATTATTAGTATATGATTTTTGTATTTTATTGTATTGTATATATATTATATTATAATGTTCAATTAATATTATTTAACATATTTGTACACTGATAGCCTTAAATCTGTCTCCTTTAGTTTTGTCCATCCAAAGGTTGTCTATAAGAGACTGCCCATTGTACACTAGTTTTAATTTCTGTATCCAATGAAATATTGTGTACAATAAAGTATATGATAAATAATAAATAATATAGGTGCTTGTACAAGTTAAATATACAAGCAAACATAACTAAATATGCTATGTGCTAAATATTTTAAGCACTTTTGCTTTGAACAGTTTGATTAACAATAAAAATTAAAACAAAATTACTGAATCATTGATCTAACAAAAATCTTTACCTACTAATATTACAAGGCGGAAAAGTTTGTTTGTTTAAAAGCGCTAACCTTCGAAAGTACTGGGAGGATGGAAGTAGCTTGAAGCTTGAGAAAAGTTTTAAAGGCTTTTTAAAACTTTTCTCAAGGCTGCAAATGAAGGAACTGCGAAGACTGGCTGCTAGTATTCTACATGTAGGTTGATTTCTATTTGATTCCGTTCCTTTAAAAGTTTAAATGCATTGTTCTTAAGCCAAATTGCAAAGGAAACATTAAAATTATGATACCTCATTTTATATACTTGGAAAAACTTATACTTGTAATGAAATGACTGATTATTATGTATTTTAATATTAGCTATTGTCTAAACATCCGTCACAAAATATTGATTAAACCTTGACAATTGTATCATAAGCCCAACAGTTCCGTGTTTGTGACAATATATATATAATATTATTGATTACAATCCGTGCCTATTGTATTTCAAGCAAGAAGTCTTGCGAAGCCCTATGAAGGTTAAGTCGATCTAATCTCTTAGGTATGGTATCAAAACCTTCCACAATTATATTATAAATAAGCATTTTAATACTATTATGACGATTATTTATTTGTTTAATATCTTTTCTCAGCTCATAATAATATTATGATTAAACTTGTATGTTATCTTTTTTTAACCCCAAAAATATGAGCAGATTTTTAATAAACAAGCAAATAGACAAAATAATATTAGTGTTTAAATACTTTTCTTAAAAAACTTACTTAGGTAAATATTGATTGATGTCACATTTTTTTTTTATATTTTATAGGCTTGCGTTTGACCACTATCTCACCTGATCTTAAGCGATGATGTGGTCGAAGATGAAGCACGCTTGCCTAGAAGTAACCTATTCACTCTTGACTTAAAGACTCCCAGGTTATAAATATCAGGAAACACAGACTCCGGCAGGGAATTCCACTCCTTAGCCGTACGCACAATGAAAGTATTCCCAAAACGTTTCGTGCGTATGGGTGGGATGTCCACCATGTAACGATGGCGCATCGCCGTTTGTCTTGTAGTCCGATGATGGAACGGGCTTGGCGGAATAAGACTGTGCAATTCCATCGCACACTCCCCGAAATGTAACCAATTTATTTTAACAAAAACTTAATTTTCTCTTCATAATTTTATCGGAAAAGGGAAAGGTTTAGCCTACACTGTTGATATAATACATTTATAGGGACAATCATAGTAAGCTTATTATGCATCAGACCAAAACCAATTTGTAATTTTAATCCTCCAAATTATATTTTGATTGAATTTTATACGTATTTACTATGGTAAAAATATATCATAGTAAAAAGAGGCAAGATTTTAATAACAAAAGCTTTTTGTTTTCATTAATCTGGGATAGAAACTTGATGTAAGCATACCAAGGAGTATTGATTGTTCATATCACTATCATGTTACACAAATCGATAAGGACGACCTACCTTATAAGAAGCATCGAGTTACCTTAGCACGTGACACGGGAAGGGATTAATGAAATGTGATTCAATCAATCTGAAGAAGCTTTAAGTTTGTATTTTTTTCTTGGTAATAAAATCGCGTTTGACCACCATTACACCTGGTGGTAAGTGATGATGTGGTCCAAGATGGAGCTCTCTTACCTAGAAGTAACCTATTCACTCTTGACTTAAAAACCCCCGGTTTTTACAATTTTTACGTTTTCGTATGGGTGGGATGTCCACCGTGTAACGATGGCACATTTTGAAAAAAGCTACCACAAATATGATGGTTTTAGTTATATTCTTTTATTAATTTATAATTTGTTTTTTTTTTTCTTTTGTGTCATAGCTACATTTCTATTTCTATTTTTTCTTTTTAATAATGTTTACTCCCTTTTCCTTACACGGCACCTAAGTAAAAGCTAATTCTAGCCGTGAAGGGGCCTGGTGACCTGTAACACAGATTTTTTTCCAAAAACCTATTTCAGGCACCAGTCTCTCACAAAGAATACAGCTTATAAAAATTGTACTAGATTAATTATGTATAAGGTAACTTTGTGAAGAGAGAATAAATGATTTATTGATATTGATATTGATGACTGCGTAAAACACAAATTAACGTTATCACTGTTATCAGTCACATATTCTTCCATATTGTCATTTGAACAGTACTCATTGCATGTTCATTGGCAATAGTGTTGCCCAAATGCAAGACCAAGACGAGACTTAGCCAGTCTTGGTCTTGCGCAAGTGTCTCGCAAGAGTCTTGCAATTAACGATTATTCTATTGCTATTTATTAAACGGTAGTTTAGATCTTAGAATAATGTAACAGAGTTGGTAAATTTTGAGCTTGAATTGACATAGGCATAGTAAAGGCGAACCAAATTAATAAGAAATTCGAAATATCAACTGACACATCATCTTTGTGTGTTCAGACCTCATGATCTCAAACCTCGGCGATCCGTGCCGATGCTCTAACCAACTGAGCTACCTACCGTGTCCCACGAAGGTCCGTTGGTTTCTCAATGAAAGTTTACATTTAATAAGATTACATGTGCTAAAACATGGTTAAAACATACAATATAAACAAATTAATGGCATTAACTTCGACTGTATTTGAATATTCGTCACTCATGTCAAATTGTAAACTTATCAGTCCGAGAACAACAAGGATTAGAGTAAAAAAATAATTATTACATTAAACTCGAAGCGAAGCTCTTCTGGAATTATTAAAATTGAAATAAATACTCCTATTTATAAGCACATGCCGAAATACCGATAAAGGATGGCATTCTTTGATAAAAATAATGATTCTTTGGAAGATTAATAAAATAGATGCGCTACCAGATAGGTATAGTGTGCCTACGTAGTAATAAAATGTAGATATTATGTAAATAATATTGTGTGTGTTAAGTATGTTCTTCTTTTGTTGGAATTAATCTACATTAATTAAATAAAATTTGCCTAGGTACGCTACCTACTGTATTTATGTAAGTACTTAATAACTACTAGAGTACGATAGAAGTTGATAAACCGACAACGTTAATCTCAATTTTTGGATGTGTAATTTTAAAACACTGAGGCCGTGCGCGCACTGCCTTGCGGTGGTCGCAATTGCGGTAGTTCTACCGCACCGGTAGAATGACCGGGGCCACCGGTGACTCTACCGCACGCGTTTATTCCACCGCAGTGCGCGCACTTCTATGACACTCCATACTTCACAGATTTTGCGTTTCCAAAACGCAACGCAGTGCACGCACGGCCTAAATACGCGACGAGACGTCACTCATTTGATTAGTATTGTACAATACAATTTTTACATACAAGTATTTACAATATTTCTCATATTAGGGCGAGGCGCGACGGCGACGTTTGTATGCGATATCAATAGAAGCCGCCTGCGCGTGTACTCGTATACTGACCTTGTACTTCCAAATAGATGCGAACTTTATTTGACAGGTTATAGTATCCGACCGAAAGCCGCGCACTATCAAAGTGCCGCGATGGTCAAAACTAGGGTCGCACTCGTTTTCTTTTAATCGATATTTTGTACAAGGTATGTTTATGTTATTGTTTGCAATGCGCATAAGTCGATATCGTACAAATAATACACACAAGTATTAACTAATCACGATAATAAGACACGACAAAAAATTGTAAAAAAATCCAATAAAAACTGTGAAACAACAATACTGACTTATTTAATGCTGACGAGATCTGTATTTAGTTTAATTATTGAGAAAATCAATTGTCATTAATTACTTAGTACTTATATTAACGAAAAAAAATACGAGATAGTTTTATGTGAATGATTACATTTTAATATTTTGATGCACTGATACCTACGCTTTAAAACTGTATAAATGAATCAATACAAAAAATCCTGTCCCTAGGTAAAGGCACCGCCACCGGCACGGCGGCTATCCTGACCTTCATTGAATATAAGGTACTAGAAATCACTTTAAAATTTTGAATTAAGTTGAAAAATACTAAGTTAACTACAACAACTGAATGTTTTCCGCTGATTTCTTATTTTAAAAAACCATGGATCGAATATTATGTGTGTGCTAATCTTGTGCGATGTTGCTGGACCTGTATCAATGTTGGTGGTAGTAACTTCAAGCAGCACCTCCATCAGAGCCAGCGCATTAACGTTCTCATCGAATAATCCGGCTCTGGACAACGATCCAAACTCGGAGAACACATAAATAGTTTTTTTTAAGAGCTGCCTAAGTTTCATTGTTTCCCCCGCATCGCCTGACCTTCCCCTGTGTTTTTGTAATGTAAGTATTCTCATTTTAATAATAAAAACACAAAGAAAACGACAGTCTGAACTAACTGCAAGAGGCAAGACTCTCGCAGGCTTAGTCTTGTTCTTGCTTAAATCTTGCACGGTAAGTCTTGGTCTTGGTCTTGCTATAATTAGACCAAGACTGCAAGACCAAGACTGATTTTGGGCAACACTAGTTGGCAAGTAAATGAATTTTGAAACATATGAAGCAATGGGTTTGGATTTCTTTTCGATTGTGAATTCATATCTGATTTTGTGAGTTACGCAATTGTCATGAAGATGCAGATCAAGTGTTAGGATATTTGGATAATAGTTTTTTTCCGACAACTAATTAATCAGTTGACGGAAAAAACACTTAAAACAAAAAACAGTTTTAAAAACAGTCCTTAACGACTGTCTTTAAAAGATTATGTAGATATGAGAAGATATGGAACCTTGGAATACGGTAGCCAATGTTTAATTTAAATTCCTTCAACACGTAACCAGATAAAATTGACTAAATTACCCAATATTCGTTGTTAAGTCTCAACCAGGAGGAAATATTTAAAAGCAACGATTACTTGTACGTCGTGACTCGTGACCGCTTGAGAAGCGCGCGCGCATGCCGCGTATCAATCATCCCCACTCCGCCCCCGACAAAGCTTCGTATGCGATCGTGCATCTTCGCCATTACTTTTTACCTATCAGCCATGTAAAACGTCATTAGTGTTTCTTACTAACATTTCTTCTTTAAAAGTTGCAGTTTATAGTGTTAATTCGGTTAAAATTACGTTAATTACTGCTAGTTTTTTACCATTGTTAATTTATTGTTATTGTATGTAGAAGTTAGTGTGTGGTCTAAAACTGACAAATGGTTAGCAACATGCATCGGTACTTCAACTTTATTGAAATATTGTATTAAAATCTACACTATAGGTACATTTTATATTCTTTTGTCGAAGAAGGAACAGTTATAGTAACATTGACAGTTTTCTCTATGTATATTTGATTCAAGTGCGTTTTATTTGGCTAATATCCCCTAAAATCTAGGGTTTGATTGCAATACAAGAAAATAAGACATACCTACCACAAAGCGCACACTCCATAATAGAAACTTAAGAACCATCCTCTCAGTCTAACGACATGCACGCGCAACATTTTAATTAAGGACAAGCGTGCACTGATCGCAATATCGGAACGCGATTATAATGTTCGTATGACTTCGCGAAGACCCACCAGTGCCGAGTGATACCGCGGTGTCACCTTACATAACGCTATGTCTGTTATTACTAACCACATCGATATCAATCTGCCTATCCTTTAACAAAATACAATAGAAACTAGGACTAAATTAAATAGAACCTGACGACACTAAGACGTTGATGTACTCGTTTATATCTTCAGGAAAATTCCCAAATAATAAGCGGCTGTGCCACTTTTTTTAGGATAGCCTGGACGGCTAAACGCACAAATATGTATTCTATCTCAACTCCACGTGAAACCACCTATCCACCAGCTGTCTGCGCCGCATTCTTTAGCCACATAGTGCGGAGACTGCGGAGAGGGGAGGTGAAACTGGTCATTGCTAGCAGAGTTGATGGCAAGAGAGCCCGAAGTCGCTCGCCAACCAGATGGTCTGACTAAGCAAAGGATGCACCAGCTTAAAAAAAAAATCAGCTGGCTGGCCCAGCAACCATTATCAAAGCAACAGAAGCCAGTCATCACGATCCTCAGTAATGAGGGAACGATTAGATAGAGAGCGAGACAGTGCCACTTTAAAGGGCAATGCTAAAAGGGTAAAGAACAAGATAGCTAAGATAATCTAATTCTACCAGTCCTGTGCAGCATTGGACTGCAAAACGAACGGCGATGTGCCATCTTGTATTGGTGGATATACTATTCATACGTCAAACGTTTTGGGAATACTGTAATTGTGCGTACAGCTAAGCAGTGATTCCCTGCCGGAGTCTATTTCCTCATTACTACTACTAATTACTTCTAGATAAACGTGCTTCATCTTCGATCACATGATCGCTTACCATCAGGAAAATAGTCAAACGCAAGCGTATCGGAAAAAGCCACTAAGCACAATTAAAGCTCGTAAAGTCCTTCCAAAGGTTGTCTGGAAGATTTCGCTCTCAGCGATAAGACCGCCATTGTAACCAATTTTATATACAATATTGTTATTTAAGTGTGATTCAATTATTGGTGCACAATAAAGTATATTCTATCTATCTATCTATATTTTCCTTGTTGAGGATTACCGATGGGCCCACTCTTGACCTCGATCTCGCCTAATGGGCGATAGATGGGGTCTAAGATGGGACGAGCGAGCCCAGAAGATGCCTATTCACTCGTGCTTTAAAGGCTGAAAGGTCATAAGTGTCAGGGAACACAGAAGCCGGCAGAGAATTCCACATCTTGGCTGTGCGCACAATAAATGTGGAAGAGAAGCGCTTGGTACGACAAGACGGTATATTAACCAAGTGTGGGTGGTACCCAGCCGTGCGTCTAGTAGACCGGTAGTGAAAGGGAGATGGAGGAATCAGGTCATGGAGCTCCTGCGCACACTCCCCGAAGTACAATCTGTAGAAAACCGACAGGCAAGCAACGGTTCGCCGATGAGCCAGGCTATGAAGCTTGTCCACCAGCACCTCGTCGCCTATAAGCCTTTTAGCTCTGCGCTCGATCGAGTCCAATGGAGCAAGCTGGTACTTTGCAGAGACATCCCACAAGTAGCTGCAATACTCCACGCAAGAACGGACCTGTGCTTTATACAGATTTAGAAGCTGTCCAGGCTAGTGTTGCCCAAACGAGAGTCTCGCAAGAGTCTTGCAATTAGCGATTATCCTATTGCTATTTATTAAACGGTAGTTGAGATCTCAGAACAATTAACAGAGTCTGTTACAGTATTCTGAGATCTCAACTACCGTTTAATAAATAGCAATAGGATAATCGCTAATTGCAAGACTCTTGCGAGACTCTCGTTTGGGCAACACTAGTCCAGGCGTGAAGTACCGCCTCACCTTGTGTAGGATTCCCAGCTTTTTTGCTGCAGTCTGAGCTCTGGACTCGATTGTTGAGCCGAAGTTGAGGTCTGACGTCAACTCCATGTCCCAAAAGCTCCAGGCGACTGGTAACTCTCACAGATGTACCTCGGAAAGTAGGGGTCAATTCAAAAGGGCTCCTTTTGAATTGATCCTCCTCCTTTTCCTTGGTTTCCAAGATAACCAAACTGAACATTTAAGATGGAGCGTCTATCTGACATCCACAGCAGCCCAGTAAGAAACGTATGTCAGACCTCCGTGTTTATGACAACGTAATCACTGATCATAAAAAGGATTAACAGGAGCAGAGGGAGATAATGGGCTTCACACTGATTCGCGTGTACAAGTATCTATCCGATCTCTATCTACAACAAGCATTGCTTAACCTTGAGCTAAAACTGTCATCTACTATCTTCAGTACATATAAAACAAATTAAGTATATTTTTGAGCTTTCAAAATAAAATTGTTGTATCAAGTGGATATAGTCACTAACACGATGCTAAAGTACAATCAAACTTTTTATTTAATTTCATCTATCTATCGGTCTATCTGTCTTACTGTGTGTCCGGGTTAATCTCTGGAACGGCAAAACCATTTTTTTATAGGACTGTTATTGGATGATAGAGCAAGGAAGTCTTCCCACGCGTGAAGAGTCGCGCAATTCTAGTTAAATTAATAATTTAATTAGTTCCTCAAAATTTAAATGCATCAGTATTCGTGTCATCTGGTAGGTTATAGACCTTTGTTTACTCTTCCAACGCATTAGGTCTTGTAAAATAAACAACTTTCAAGTTCTGAATGATCAATTTTCTTGTGTGCACTGCAATTTGTGCATCAGTCAAAATTAATACTGGTTTCTATATACTAGTTTGTTATCTAAGTTATGTCTGGTATTCTCACAGAGAAGTGGGAGATACACTGGTGAAGAATGTTATAATTAATCATATTAATAAACTTAATAATAATTTTTATAATTTCTTTATTATTTTAGCCCACCAATTTCGTATAGATGTCGATTTATGATTAGCATAGCGACTTATAATAAACATTTGATTCTTTAAGTATCGAAACGAAAGAATGTGGTTCTGTAAGGTTCTTACAGGAGGAATGCTACAAAATGGGTATTGTTTAAAATAGAAAGCATCTTTAACTTCGAATAAACTTTAATTTAGAGATAAATTAAATACTTCCACGCTACATTCTCGCTAAGCAATACAAAACCTCAACCCTTCAGTCAAGAATGATATGTAAAGACTAGCTTCTGCCCGCGACTTCGTCCGCGTAGAAGTCGAAAATATTCCACGGGACGGGATCCCCGGGATAAATAGTATCCTATGTTTTATTCCAAGACATATTTATCTGTCTGTGTGCCAAATTTCCTTCAAATCCGTTCACCCGTTCTAGCGTGATTTAATAACAAACTTTCGCATTTATAATATTAGTATACATAGATATAGATTTACAATCCCATTTTTAAATATGAAAGATTTCGCCTATGACTTCGTCCGCGTGTAAATTTTACAGGCGGTGTTATTTTTTTCTAATTAAATGCAATACTAATCTAAGAGCTTTCAGCTCTTTAATGTCCCACGGCTAGACAGGAGACTCAAAGGTAATGTAGGCAAATTATTTCAATATATCCCGCTGGCTAGATAGATTTAATAGAGTGTTTTTATACCGTAACTATACGGATAATGATATAAATGTAGGTAATATTAAATTTAATAAAAAAATAATATTTAATAACATACAATTTAAGTAAGGGTCCTGTTTAATTTAAAACTTCTCTGTCTACAATATTTGAGGTTGTTTTATTTTCCGGTAACAAAATAATCTGCTTTTCAGATGATCCAACTCGTGATAGACCAACATATAATTGCCCATTGGCTTATTTTTATTAGTTTTAACATTAAATTTTTAACACTTTAAACACTTAAATAAAAACCCTAAACTACATAGGTAATACATCTAAAAATAAACTAAAATATGGCATCCAGAAATTCGTGCGCATCGCTGTCCACTGGTAATGTGCCCAAAAGACTGGCGGGATTTGCCCATGGGAAAAACATTGTTTTCGTAAGTCAATGCCAACTAAAGAGAAAGTTTGTCCTTGGGACTTGTTTATAGTCAGGGCAAAAGATGTTTTTATGGGAAACTGGAGTCGCTTAAACGGTATAGGCAGGTCCGCAGGAATCATTGCAATTTTCGGGATGTGCGCTAACTAGCCAGCTTCTGATCCGATGAGAATAGTCGCCACAATTAAGTTATCTTTTAAATCTTTAATTAGTAGCCTTGTGCCATTATACAGGTTGGGCGGGCTTAAATTCCTTAAAAGCATAATAGGCGTTCCAGTTTTCAAGAGCAGTTCGTGAGGTGGCAGGCCAGATGGATTCAAGGAATTCAAAAATTCTTGCGGATAATGGACTACATCCTCGACATTGCACACTGTATCAATCGACTTGTAAATTTTGGATTGACCGGAGACTTTTTGTAAAATTAGGTTATTGATTTCATTGACTGTATCATTTCTTGGTGAGACGATAGCCCTTGAACAAAGCCAATGAATGTCTCTATCTAATAAATATTTAAGGTCTGGATAAACTGCATCTATGAGTTGCTGCAAATTGTGAACACCTGCCTACAGTCTCATTTATAACGATTTCCGCAACGTTAGTTCCCAAGGTTTGAGAAGAAAAAGACCCTTCTCCAACTTTGAGTAGCTGCTGTGGAAAATCGTTATCTGTATTTCCGATTAGGTGGGCTCTCATATTAGTTCGAAAGTTTTAAAGTTTGGACCATACTCCATAGAGGTGACGATTTAAGACACGCCTTTATGATGTCCGCACGGGTCCCTTTTGTGATGACGGGAAGTGTCTGCCGAAAGTCACCAGCAAACACAAAGGTGACACCACCCATGATAGCAACTGAATTTCTCAAGTCCGTTCGATCCAATGCTTCAACATGAGATCTATGGCTAGCTCATTGTGCATTCATCCCACATTATCAGCGACGTATTCTGTAATAACTGTCCAAGGGGCCCATTTTTGCGAATTAAACATACCGACTGCTGCTCGAAAGAAACTGAAACGTATGTTGAAAAAGCTTTTTTTTACATTTATCCTCCTATATCTGCTAAAATATAAAATATAATTATTTAAGACGGACCAGATTGCCATACATTGTTTTCAGTTTTATGCAACTGTTTAGGCAGCGCATGCAAATAATTATATTTTAAGAGCGCGCCTAAAGCCAGCAAAATTTTAGAATTCACCCCCACTCTCCTATCCGCTCCTCACATCGAATACGATCGCGCGTGTACCTACGCGCTCGCTCTTCGCGTATCTTCTGTAGTAAGTATACGTATAATATTCAGATGAAACAACTGTATTCAAAGTATGACTGCGTTATACAATATTACGAAATGTTATTATGTGTACGCGAATAATACGTAAATAGTAAGTTAGTAGGAGGTGACTATACCACTGATACTGAACACGAATCAATATAAAATCAATACCAAAAGGTAATGTTATATTATGTATAATATAATATTATTTTGGCGCGTGATTTTGGTGTGGCGTAAATAATGATAAACTTATATCGTCATATGCCCATGGATGACCAAATTATTGATATTTTTAATATTTTAAATAAAAATCGTACTTACTCTTACAAAATTAGGTACCATTTCTAAAATTGGTGATATTTTTTTCATTTTGTTTTTTTTTTATATCAGTCCTGAATATTTGTATTATCAGATCAGTATCAAGATTTTTTATTACATTCTAAATCAATATTGAAAAAAATACTTATTCTTAAATTTTAACATTTTTTTCTACGGAATTACGCAATTTTGGGCCCCTGTATCTATAGTTGCAAAACTTCTGAAAAATTCGGAATAATTCCGGAATACTTCTGGGAAAGTTTCTTTAAATCAGAATTATTCAAAATGAATTTAAATAAAGCCCTCTGTGCGCCGGCCGCTGCCGCCGCGCTGCGATGGCAGTGCGGGGTGCGGTAAGAGGGGAGATGCTCCCCAGAGAAGTTTTCCCCCCGCGAGAAAGATTCGTACCCCGCAATCGAATGTTTCCGAATATTTCGCCCGAATAATTCAATCGAAATTAACGTGTTTGTTTGTTGTGTGGTGGGTGGGTTAATTATTGTTCAGTGCGAGACTACGTACGATACAAGAGTAAAATATAAATGTTTATCTATACTAATATTATAAAGCGGAAAAGTTTGTTTGTTTGTTTGCTTGAACGCGCTAATCTTCGAAAGTACTGGGTGGATTTGGATGAAATTTGGTATGGAAATAGCTTGAAGCTTGAGGAAGGTTATAGGCTACTTTTTACGCGACTGCAAAAAAGGAGAGTTATGTTTTTGCCGTGATAGAATCCACGGGAGCGAAGCCCCGCGTGAGTACTAGTTTTATTATAAATGGGATTGATTAAGTATATGTTGATATTTTTATAAGTAGATATGTTAGCCTGCGATTAATAGGATTTTTATTCTTTTGTTTCTAGGTAGGTACTCTACTTATTTCGAAATTGAATGCTATTTTTATAAATGTCAGTAGTTGAATAAAAAACCAGGCCTAGCATATTTTATTTGTTTTTTGAAAAAGGGCAACCTATGTTTTTGGTTAGTTTGTATGTAGCTCTGTACGCATCGCGAGTATTCGCGAGTTGCATAGGTAGGTATTAATCATTACCTCCCTACTTAACGCGTATAATAGCCCAGCCAATAAAAACAATTAAAGGCAAACCTTGCAAGCAAACACGTTTTGATGCGGTTTTTAGAAAAGTATTTGTTATACTTAGGTAGGAGCAGGTTTTGGTATATTAACCGACTTCAAAGGTCGATTTTCCTGGTTTCTTTTGGCAGTTAAAATATTCCCAAAGTTTCGGAATATTTCGGAATACTTCCGAAGTATACGACGGGAATGATTCGGAATTATTCCCGCCAGACTATATCGAAAAAAATGTACTACACTGCGGTGGCTCATTATTTTAGACTAGCTTTTGCCCGCGACTTCGTCCGCGTGGAATAGTTACTTTGGGCTAACGTTAAATTTAAGCCCGATTTTGAAGCATTCTTCATTGGTGCTCCGCTCCTATTGGCCTTAACGTAATGATATATATAGCCTATAGCCTTTCTCTATAAATTGACTATTTAATTAAAGATATTTTTTTCAATTCGAACCGGTAGTTCCTTAGATTATCGCGTTCAAACAAACAAACAAACTCTTCAGCCTTATATATTAGCATAGATAGCTGTTGCCCGCGACTTCGTCCAGTTTCCGTCGTTTTTCGTAAAAAAAAAGTAGCCTATGTCCTTCCTCACGGTTCAGTGATTTAAATGTAACACACAGATTAACTTTCGTAATTTAGTAGGGAAATATAATATGTCAATCTATAATACTGTTAAAATAGTAAAATAATACTGTTATAATAGCTATAATACTGAAAAATATCGCAATACCGAACCGCACAATATTATTGTTAATAGCTGTGCCCGCGACTCCGTCAGCGTGTAACTCCTTGTGTGTTATTAAGTTAATGTATTGGTAATATTGTTTAGATCACGTTCACATGAGGCTTAAGTACCTATAGAACGACAATACTTCAGCGCAAAGCTTCCGGGTAAACTATGTTGAAAGTTGACCCGGCCGGCACGTGAACATAAAGATTTCTAGAACTGCTAACCCGGGAAAGCGCGACGTACAACTGACCATGCGAGAAACAACTGACACCGAGATCTACTCCAGCAACACGAAAAGTCTGCCCTTGAGTCTTATTAATTGTCATTGCATAACACACCGATACTGGGAATCGCGTTCTTTTATATTAGAATGGAAAATTATTTGGTATTATGGGAATTCTGGGAATAAAGACGGTTTCTCCTGCACCGCAACCTGTTAAAATTTGAGCCTCGATTATATTTTGTTGCAACTGGGTTACTTTTAGCCGAGTTCCATTGCAAAGTTGTGGTGGTTTTAAATTTCGGAGCAGAATAATAATCAGAAAGCTTCGAACTGCTAAGCTATCGGGAGTTACACGTGTTATTGTGAGTCAACCATAAAAGATAGATATATGTTGTCGTGGGATATTTTTTATATAATTTTATGGAGAACATTTCCGTCATAAATGATTTCTGTGTAGCTTTAACCATTAAGGTTGCACACGCGACGGAAGCTTAAAAATGGAGTAACTTCTCCCGTTTTCCCAACATTTCCCTTCACTGCTCTGCTCCTATTGATTGTAGCGTGATGAAAAGTATACTATAACCAGCTCAGGAGTATGAAAAATATTTGTACCAAGTTTCGTTAAAATCCGTCGAGTAGTTTTTGTTTCTATAACGGTTATACAGACAGACAGACAGACAGACAGACAAAAATTTTACTGATTGCATTTTTGGCATCAGTATCGATCGCTAATCACCCTCTGATAGTTATTTTGTAAATATATTTCATGTACAGAATTGACCTCTCTACAGATTTATTATAAGTATATATAATTGCCTATTTAATGCAAATTCTAAAATGGTATAATAATAACCAGTATCTTGATAAAGTACAAAGTTATTGCTGTTCGAATCTTAAAGGAGAATTTTTATACAAATTTGATTTCAAAATTAAATTACTTTAACACTGCTGTTACTAATTTTAGACTCAAAGAGAATGAGAATTTCCTTAAAATTTGATCACTATGGGTTTGTTGACACCATAAAAGACATTAGTAATTAAACAAATTTATTGAAAAAGAAAATATACAAGATGTTCGAAGTGGGCTCCTTCAGCTGCTATACACGCTCTACACCTTCTTATGAAGGACCGTCTCAATCGGCGCGCAAATCCTGCCGACGATATTTCGTCAGCAGCCGAACGTATGCGTTGTCGCAGCTGTTCAACTGAAGTGATTTCTTCTTTATAAACTACCTCCTTTAAACAGCCCCAGTAAAAAAGTCCAATGGGTTTAAATCTGGCGAGCGAGGTGGCCACATTCTGAAAATAAAATATTATTTCAAAACAAATTCCTTGTTATACAATCACGTCCACAATACATTGATCTACAAAAATAGGGTTTAAATACCTAATGGGCATACTTAAATAGGTTCGTAATCGATATAAATATATTTCATCGAACAAACACGGATACCAACTAAAAGCTTGTGTTTATTTTGCATATACTATTCTGCCTGCGTTACCTACGACTACGAGTGACCATAGAAATATTAAATAAGAAGTGGTATAGGTAGATAACTTTTTTTTTATATAGGATACTCGCAAGATCATTATTGTTGTCCATCCGTGTATCTAGATTTTTGAATAACATAACAAAATAGCAAAAGTAAATAGCTACCTATTATGAATGTAATTTATTACCTATTATCCTAATAATCTAATAAAGTACCTACCACGAATTTTTGATATCGTCGTGTCTGGGTGTTGTTTATCTATATTATGTATGTATTTAAACATGTATTTGTCTATGTATATCAGCTGTCTGACACCCATAGTACAGGGTCTTCCTAGTTTGGGGTCAGATAGCCGTGTGTGAAATGTCCCTACATATTATTATGTCTAGTTACCTACTCGGCCCACGAAAGTGCGTAGGTAAACGAATTTAGATCTTGTGTCTCTCAAAATAAAATCTAAAATCACCTGCATAAACTTTCTCGAAATTATAAAATGTATTTTTATTTTTTCAGTATATAACAAACAAGTAACTCACAAACTTACCTTCGACAATTAGCCATCCTGTCAATTTGTAAATTTTTTAGTTCTCTTTTCAATGTTTTTTTTTTGTTTCCCATTTCACTATTTAGTTCGAACAACAACAACAATTACGATTGAAATGATTATAACTCGGCGCAGCTAAAACACTTGAGCGTAGTCCTCTCGTCTCAACAGAGCGGTAGCGACTGATGTGTGAAATAGAAATATGCTTGAAGCTCCCGCAACGAGCGACGGAAGATGACTTCTTGCGCGGAATAAAAACGTAGTATGCGCCAAAAGTGTTTTATCGTAATAAATCCAAAACTAAAAGGAATTACATAAAATGCCTAAGCAAAGCCTTTACTCTTGTTTAAATATAATTATTTATCAAATTTTTGTCGCAATAGGCATTACCATATCGAGTACAAAACGGAAAAACATGAGAATTAGAGGTTATTTCGTGATTTTTTTCTACCAAGGAAATGTTATTATTTTATGTTTTTGATCAGAGAGAGCCCTTGAAAATATGATGTAGTTATTCATATATTTCTATTTTAAGATTTGGTCTGGAATTTTTCATGTAAAATCAAATAGAAAATTGGTAATTTTGCTTTATACGCGCTCTTAAGAGGTACAATTTTCCAACTTGCTTCATAAAGATTATAATAGCTCGGCTAATATGCATGATATAAAGATAATTTATAGCCTATAGCACTCAGGGTTAATGCAGCTACATGTAAGCGAAAGAATTTTCAAAATCGGTTCGGTAGTTTCAAAGATTACCCCTACATACAAACTTACAAATTTTACCTCTTTATAGTATTAGTATAGATAATTATTTAAGATGGACCAGATTGCCATACATTGTTTTCAGTTTTATGCAACTGTTTAGGCGGCGCATGCAAATAATTCTATTTTAAGAGGTACAATTTTCCGACTTGCTTCATAAAGATTATAATAGCTCGGCTAATATGCATGATATAAAGATAATTTATAGCCTATAGCACACAGGGATAATGCAGCTACATGTAAGCGAAAGAATTTTCAAAATCGGTTCGGTAGTTTCAGAGATTACCCCTACATACAAACTTACAAATTTTACCTCTTTATAATATTAGTATAGATAATTATTTAAGACGGACCAGATTGCCATACATTGTTTTCAGTTTTATGCAACTGTTTAGGCAGCGCATGCAAATAATTCTATTTTAAGAGGTACAATTTTCCGACTTGCTTCACAAAGATTATAATAGCTCGGCTAATATGCATGATACAAAGATAATTTATAGCCTATAGCACTCAGGGATAATGCAGCTACATGTAAGCGAAAGAATTTTCAAAATCGGTTCGGTAGTTTCAGAGATTACCCCCTACATACAAACTTACAAATTTTACCTCTTTATAATATTAGTATAGATAATTATTTAAGACGGACCAGATTGCCATACATTGTTTTCAGTTTTATGCAACTGTTTAGGCAACGCATGCAAATAATTCTATTTTCTTCTTCTCCGCAAAAAGGAGCCAATTCGAACCGGCTCCTACTTTCCGTGGTGTAACCGTGCCGATAACCGATCATATTGAGCTTCTTGGGGTGACTTTAACGTCCACACTCAATTTTGGCCCGTATATCGAGGCTAAGGCTCAGTTAGCATCAAAAAAGTTGGGAATCCTAGCCAAGGTGAGACGGTACTTCACACCGGAACAGCTGCTCAAATTGTATCAAGCCCAGGTTCGGTCGTGTATGGAATACTGCTCTCATCTTTGGGATGGATCTGCGAAATACCAACTGGACGCGCTTGAGTCTATTGAGAAGCGGGCCAAGAGACTCATTGGCAACGATGCACTGGTCGAGTCAAAGCTCCAGAGCCTTGAACACCGACGGCGAGTTGCAAGTCTATCGGTTTTCTATCGGTTACATTTCGGGGAGTGTGCGATGGAATTACACAATCTAATTCCGCCAAGCCCATTCCATCATCGAACTACGAGACAAACGGCGAAGCGCCATCGTTACATGGTGGACATCCCACCCATACGCACAAAACGTTTTGGGAATACCTTCATTGTGCGTACGGCTAAGGAGTGGAATTCCCTGCCGGAGTCTGTGTTTCCCGATAGCTATAACCTAGGAGTCTTTAAGTCCAGAGTGAATAGGTTACTTTTAGGTAAGCGTGCTCCATCTTCGATCACATCATCACTTACCATCAGGTGAGATAGTGGTCAAACGCGAACCTATTTTCAATAAAAAAAAAAAAAAAAAAAATTTTAAGAGGTACAATTTTCCGACTTGCTTCACAAAGATTATAATAGCTCGGCTAATATGCATGATATAAAGATAATTTATAGCCTATAGCACTCAGGGATAATGCAGCTACTAATTTTCAAAATCGGTTCGGTAGTTTCAGAGATTACCCCTACATACAAACTTACAAATTTTACCTCTTTATAATATTAGTATAGATTATCAATAGCTTGATGAACATTTTAGGCTCTAGCAATAGGTGAAACTAAGACAAGTGAATTCTTGAGACTAAGAATTATATGTATATTAGACATCTTTTCATCGGTGGGAAAACCATCTAATGACCCTTGCCGCTCTGGGTGGAACAGAAAAGAGTGTCAGACTTCTACTCACTACAAACCCACCCTACTTCTTCAATACGGTGGGTATTGAAGAAGCTGTTTGTTCATCACGTTTCGGGGCCGCGGTATCTTGTTAAAACATTCCCGGAACCCTGGCAGGCAATGGCTCTATCGGAACAACTCCTAGTGACTTATTCTTTCCTTTTTGAAGACATGAGTTCTTATATGAGTTTTAGGTCAGTAGAAGTCTGACATTATCTTTAATGTCAGACTTCTACTGACCTAAAAACCCAATTTGTTCCTTCAATTGCCCTTACGTTCCTAGGTCGTGGTATCTCGTTAGAACATTCCCGCAACCCCGACAGGACATATTAGACAGCTAGGGTCATGATCATTAAAAAGAGGTAAAGGACTTCTAAAACTATATCTTTTGCGAATGTTAGCGTGACGATGTTATTCTCGCGTTGGTTTAACACAATTGTGTGAAATATTACTTCCTTAACAGTAATATTGAATGAGTCAAGGAGTTTATTGTTTTAGTTGGCTACGTTTATAATCATCTTACCTACAGCGAATATCTCATATTTGCGTATCAGACATAATTTTATGTGACTAAGTAGATGAATCATAGTATCATGAAACACAATCATCGATTTCGCAGAAATGTCGATGAGATGTTACGCTTATTACCTACATTTTAGATCAAAATAATTTGCTTCAATTAACCTTTTTTTCTGGGGGGGAAAATCATCAAATGACTCCTCCCGATGTGGGTCGAGCGCCTAGGGTTACCAGATGACAGGAATTTTCCTGACATGTCCGGAATTTCAGCTCTCTGTCAGGGAAACAGGGAAAGTTGGAAATTTTCAGGAATTAAAAAAAAAGAGAAAAGTAAGCCTTTTCGTTATAAAATAAATGCTTGCCACACAAATACGCACAACACTAGTAAACTTAGCACCGTTTGCAAGAGTATTGAACTACTAATTGATTCGCTCAGTCGCGCCGCGCCCCGCATCCCGCCACAAGGCATCTAACACTCATACTCAGCTAAAATGTCAGGAAAATTATTGCCGAAACAAGGGTTTTTTCAGGAAAACTTATTTTTCGGATCTGGTAACCCTAAGCGGAAGGGAGTGTCAGACTTCTATACTGACTAAAAACTCACCCTGCTCCTTCAGTTGCCTATAATCTATACACGAAGCAAAAACTTTGAACCCATTTATACGTAGATTAGCGAATGGAGAAGAATGAAATTTGGCACATTTAAAGTATATATGGAGAAATATATTCATTAGGTTCATGTTTATTTGTAGGTGACTGGTGAATACACTAAGCCAAGGTCATTTTAGTAAATGTTTATATTTGACAAGGTATGACCATAATATAAAATTAATTATGGTCCTATTTTGATCACCAGCCTACCACTGACATTTTATGCCGTTACGTTGTGATGTGATGCTTATTATGCAGATATTATTACGACAGGCCCGTTGGTATAGTGGTCAGTGGCCCTGACTACTATGCGCAAGGTCGTGGGTTCGATTCCCACCTAGGACAAATGTTTGTGTGATGAGCACGGTCATTTGTTCTTTGTCTGGGTGTAATTTATCTATAATATGTATATATTTAGAAATATATATGTATGTTTATCAGTTGTCTAGTACCCATACCACAAGCTCTGCTTAGTTTGGGACTAGATGGCGTTGTGTGAAAAAGTTGTGGAATATTATTATTATATTATTATTATATTATTTCTTAATAACAAGCTCACAAACTGTACAAAATCCAAACATTATATAATGATTAACCAACATGTTAATTAGTGACGTAATCACAAATAAAACAAATGAATGGTTAGTGTCGAGCTCTTGAAGCATGAATCTTACGAGCATAAAATAAATTAAAACCATTAACGACTAATAAACATGATATAAAATTGGCAATAACTTCAAATTCAACGTAGTTTCATCATTCAATTGGAATAATAATAAACCAGGATTCGATAAACAAGACATGTTTTAATTGAGGTGCTAGTTAGTGTTGTACGTATGCGAAATGAAAGCTTGGGGAAACGTCACAGTAAATGAATCTTCGCAATTTCTCCTCGTGTATAATTTGAATAAAATGTGCTTGGTGTGTCACCGCCCTATCATCTAACGTACTTATGTGTATGCAAATGAGTGGGTACGCTATGTAATGACAGACAAACAGACACGATCAATGAATTGTGATTAAACGGCGGAGGTGCCGACTTCATTAGAAGAGGAAATATACAGCTAGGTGCAGCATGTAACGTTAGAAAATAATTACTTTTTTGTTTTCTCGAGGTGTAAATCCTTGTGGATTTCTTCCGCACGAGCAAAAGGTTCTGTCGGACTCTGACTAAAAGTACCATGTGTTATCTCACACACTTACACCGGGGGCTGCGGGAGCACTTGATTGATACTCTTCAACGCAGCGCCTGAACGATACCGGCCCCATATGTTATAATCGAAAACTAATTTAAATAAAATAGTGGATATACCTGGGAAATGCAAGAAAAAGCGAAACGAAAAGTAGATCTAAGTGAAAATAGTTCAATAATGGATTCCAATGACTTAAATTGAAGAAGAAGATTCTCCTGTTTTTCGGTGAGAAAATGATCTAATTACTCCTCCCACTCCTGGTGGAGCAGAAGAGAGTGTCAGACTTCTACTGACTAAAAACCCATCCTGTTCATTCAAACTCCCTTAAACTCCGGGGCCAAGACATCTCGTTGGAAGATTCCCGCAAAAGAAGAAGTAAAAAAAAGAAGTACCTAGACATCTTGCTCGGGTCGATGGCACAACAATGATTATAATTTGTTAGCCCAGAACTTCACCACTTCCACAGCGTCATCACTTTGACTGCAAGTTGCTGGATTAATGGCGCGTTCCCATTATGTCGTGAGGATTAATTTATCGTTGGAGGACTACCGTCACTAGCTGTTCCAATCTTCAGAATCTATAGTCACAGCAAAAAAAAAGTTGTTGTCGAAACTTAATTGTGTCGTCCAATATGTGAACACTTCCATTTATATACACAACCCACGATACGATAATCTGTCGTCACGATATAGTGGGAACGCGCTCTAAGAGATAGGAGATGCAGCAAAGTTTACACCGCAGCTGCACATACACACCTCGCTGCTGTTTGGTCCAGATAGCCCCCACTAACCAGGTTGGGGTTGCATCTGCCTACTTGTGTTTGGTGGTGGTTCATGGATTTCCAGGTGGACCACGGAAGGTCCAGGTCCTGTATGAAGATGCTCACTAGGTGGTAAGTAGTGAGTGGGACAACAGGTATTTTAAGTAGGTATTAACAGGTGAGTATTACTGGTAGGCATTTAAAAAATAATTACAACACTGAACCTAAAAATAGTAGAACATTATGTCACTCATTTGTTTACCTAGTTTGTGTCGGGCTTGAACCCACAAAAATTCTTGGGCGATTCTACGTTATGAACCACAAAACCGTTAACCAACATAAGTTTGAATTGGCAATCAACTATATTAATAGGAATGCTATATTAACCAATAGGGAAATATTATAGAAAAAATGTTTCTGTTTAGTACGAATATGCGGGCGCCCGCGCAGTAGTCGTCATCAGCACTGACCTAACAAAACATCATAACAACATATGTGCTACATACCAAAATAAACTTTAGGTTGACAGTAATAAATGTCAATTTAGTACTCCACGGAATTTATGAGCTATAAATAATGGTGAATTGTAATAGTACCTATAATTTAACACTTGATAGGAAAATATTATAGTATCCGATAAGCATTTCGCTAAGAATTGCTACGGGCTGTGTTCGCCACGCATGTTATAAATGTAAATTACATTGCAAATTATTATTATTTTTCATGTTCAGCTATAGTTGAACATGAAAAATTAAAAATGTACCGATAAAATAATAAATATCGTTATATAAAAACTACATACATTTAGTGAGAATCCATTCCTTTCTTTTACTGCCAGACCAGCAATCTGGAGCAAAAGAAAAACAGAGAATGTATCAAATGCTTTAAATAGGTAGGTAACACACAACCTATAAAACATTTTAAAGTACATAACAATACGAAATAAGTGACTCTTAATTTTACCAAAAATAGGGACAGTCACAAATAAATATTATTTAAAACGTTGCATTCAAAGAGGGACTACATGTTGTATGTTATTATGGACTCGTTCGTATAGATAAGTTAAAACGCATCTACACTTGCGTGCATTAAAATTGGCCCACCCCGTACGCTTTCATTCAGAACACGATGAATAAAAATGTAAAATTAATTAATGAACACAACAAAATTAATTAACAAACAGTGTGAAAAACACTGTTTGTTAAATGTCAGTCTAAGATTACAATACACCAGTTTTTAGTGTAACAGATTTTGGTTTATTGATTTTACAGACAGAACAACAAAGACGGTTAGAATTGCTATATTTTTTAATGAATGATTTTGAAAGTAAAAAAAAAGAATTTCCCAAATCGGTTCAGCCGTCTTCGAGTAATCGATGATCATACATAAAAAAAAAAAAAAAAATATACGCGTCGAATTGATAACCTCCTCTTTTGGTCGTCGGTTGAAAAATGCATTCAATTTCTAAAGAATACTTTGTTCAGCACCTTGTATTCCTCCCACACTCTTATTGCAGCTTCCACCCTGTTTTTCATTGACCTTATTAATATTTTTAAGAATTCTTGTGGTATACCTTCCCACTCCTCTTGAATAGCCACCTTTAGTTCTTGGAGGGTTTCTGGGGGCTGATTTCTGGATCTGACCTTCTCTTCAGCTCATTCCATAGATATTCAATGGGGTTAAGGTCAGGGCTCCTTGCTGGCCACTCTATAACAAGAATTTCCACCTCACGTGGCTACTGGAATACCATCGTGGCTGTATGTGGTCGGGCGTTGTCTTGCATTATTATCCTGCAGACGAGGTTTGGTTATGAACTGAAGATCCGTTTTTCCTTCCAAAGAAATTCTGCCCCGAACAGTCCACAAAGCTCCTCCAAAAGCCACTCGTTCTTCAATACAAGCCTGTGCAAATCATTCTCACTTTCTTCGGTAAACTTTCCTGCGCCCATCATTTCTATGAAGAGAAATTTTACACTCATCCGAGATCAGCACGACCTTCTTTCTATTGTTCGAGTTGCTAATCGACGTGAGCACGAGCAAATCGAAGCCACGCTTGGCGATGCGCGATGCAATCCGCTTGCTGCAAGTTTCTGTCATACATTCCATTCACTTACAGCTACACTGCGTACATTATGAAGTTGCTGTTGCACCTGAACACAAGTCAAATGTCGATTTCTTAAACTTGTAGACACCATAAATCGATCATCTCGTTCTGAACTAGCACGATTTCGTCCCGAACTTGATCGTCTATTGAAGCTTCCAGTCTCTAAGAACCTTCGGTACACTCATCTTACTGCTGATCGTCTTAGGTGAAGACGTCTGGCCACGACGCGCTGACTCAATCCAGCCTGGATCAGTATTACAACTTGAGCGCACTCAGACGGAGTAGTATCCATTTTCACACAGAGTAAAAACAATTAAACTCAAGGTAAATGGTCACTGAATCAGTAAAATAACCAATTATTGAATAAACAATAAATTGATTAACTTTTAACACAATGCAATGTCACTGAAATAACGTTATTAAAAATTAGAAATGAGGGTGTCCGAATAAACGAGTCAATATCATCAACAACATCCCGTTTATTGAAGTATGGGTATATACCATTGATTTAAATAGTAAAGATACGGTCATCAGAACATTTGACGGACGCGGTCGCCCTACAAAACACACTAGCGCCATCTATGATAACTAAGATGTCAATCGGCGTGATCTGCTCCTAGACGTAGCCTTGTAAGAGCGGGGTGTGGTATTTTTCGAGGTACAAAGAAATAAAACAAAACCTTTTAGTTTCTGAATTTTATATTAGTTATACATAAAAATACATTTTAATTTGCTTTTAATAAACAATAAAAATTAATTTTGTACATAATTTAATCTTATAGTAATATTATTAAATCTTTTTATTTCATCGGCTGCAACGCGCGCCGCTGCAAAGTTATGTCGCACTTTTACGCGGCTTCGCGTTGTCTATACTAAAGGTTGAGACAAACAAGAAAGAAAATTGTTTTAAATAATGTTAGAAGTTGATTTAATGACATATTTTTAACTTACCGGTGATATGAAATGTTATATTTTTTTTATTGTGCTTTACGTCGTAGTTCACGCAACCCTTCACGACACAATTTGGCATTTTTGCTTGTAAAACTGACGACCCCTCCCGAAGATAGCCGATCGCGTTCTAGTTCACTTCGATGAAGGTTAGACCACTTTGGGACCAAGTTCGAGGCGTCATTATAACATGCGATCCGCCCAGTCCTTACGAAGTAATATATATGTCAATGATATCTATACTTATAATAAATCTGTAGAGAGGTCAATTCTGTACATGAAATATATTTCCAAAATAACTATCAGGGGGTGATTAAGGATCGATACTCATGCCAAAAATGCAATCAGTTAAATTTTTGTCTGTCTGTCTGTCTGTCTGTCTGTCTGTATAACCGTTATAGAAACAAAAACTACTCGACGGATTTTAACGAAACTTGGTACAATTATTTTTCATACTCCTGAGCGGGTTATAGTATACTTTTCATCACGCTACAATCAATAGGAGCAGAGCAGTGAAGGGAAATGTTGGGAAAACGGGAGAAGTTACTCCATTTTTTAAGCTTCCGTCGCGTGTGCAACCTTAATGGTTAAAGCTACACAAATCATTTCATGACGGAAATGTTCTCCTTAAAATTATATAAAAAATATCCCACGACAGCATATGTCTAACTTTTATGGTTGACTCACAATAACACGTGTAACTCCCGATAGCTTAGCAGTTCGAAACTTTCTGATTATAATATTTGTCTACTCTTACGTTTATAACACTCTCAGTCACCCCTAATTGAAAAAGTTAACATTATTAACTATTCCATAAAAAAATTGGCCAAGTGCGAGTCAGACTCGCCCATGAAGGGTTCCGTAGTAACTATAATATAATATGCAAATTTATTTGACGAAAAAAAAACCTTACAAATTTCTTAAAACAAGCTTATTTACATTTTTTACAACTACGCCAAATAAATTTGTTTTGAAAAAAAAAACCTTACAAATTTCTTAAAACTGGCTTTTTTACATTTTTTACAACTGCGCCGAATAAATTTGTTTTTCATAGTGTTTGTATGAATTACAAAGTTATATTTGCGGTTTTAGAAAATATGCTGTATCTAAAAAACTGCTGAACTGATTTCGTTCAAACTAATTTTGGTTGAAAGTTTATATTAAGATCTACAGACATATATTTTTTTTAGATTTTTCACTCCATTATTATAGAAGTTAGAGGTTGTGTCCGCCACACACACATTTTACCACTTTGGAAGCTTATATCTTTTAAACGATTGACTTTATGGAAAAGTGGTTTTAGAAACCCCGATGTCGTTTTTAAAGAACTGTCTATAGATACCACACATGCATCGATTTCATGAAAAAAACTTTTTTTTATTTTAACTATAGCCCCCCTTTATTTTAAATATTTTTTATTTTTTTTCTCAAAATCGGAAAGCGGTTCACAGAATACGTCTACCTATCAAGTTTCATATGTATAGTCCTAATAGTTTCGGAATAAAATTGCTGTGACAGACGGACGGACGGACAGACAGACAGACAGACGGATAGACATGTCGAAACTATAAAGATTCCGTTTTTTGCCATTCGGCTACGAAACCGTAAAAAGAATCATATAAATCGGTATAGAAACACCAAAGTTATACATGAAATACGCTTATAATAATAAGCCATCGCGCGTGAATACTGAATCATGCTATAAGGATTATTTTTGAGAATCGGTCGCCGCGCTTGACGCGTCTCGCGGTCGAAGCGTTCTCTAGGTACTTAAGCCTCATGTGAACGTGATCTAAACAATATTACCAATACATTACCTTACGCTGACGGAGTCGCGGGCACAGCTATATTGTATCATTACGCTAAGGCCAATAGGAGCGGAGCGCCAATGAAGAATGCTTCAAAATCGGGGTTAAATTTAACGTTAGCCCAAAGTAACTATTCCACGCGGACGAAGTCGCGGGCAAAAGCTAGTATACAAATAAAGTTTATGAAACATACCTTCAAATTGCATTAATAGTTTTTGTTTGTCTGGTCTTAATTTTTATATATTGTGTTCCGAATCGAAACTTACAGGGTGGGTCGATTTTTTTGCATGCAAGTGTATGTATCCAATTGCAAGACTTGTATCTATACTCACAAATAAAAACTATAAAAAAATATGGACACGTTTACGTTGCTTACACTATATCTTTATTTTATATGTACACACCACACATCCATTTACCCTGTACTACTACTACTAAATTTTATTGTTTATTTTATGTAGTCTTTTTGTCTGCTTAAATTATTTGTTAATTAACTTTTTGCATTGAGCATTAGGTATATCATGTTTTCTGAATCCGTAGAAGGGCGTTGTTAGCTGCGCTACAATTCATACTTTTGCAGCTAACATCGTTTGACTTATTGTAAGTCTTGTGTTATTGTTCCTAAATAAACTACCTATTTACTACTTATTTTGCACATACCTACCTACACAGGCAAGAAGCCTTAAAGTACTCATTGATTAAGTTAATATAATCCGTTGCTTTCAGTTTCACTTAAGAATATCAATCACTTAACCCCTATCTCATGTCATTAAAATTGCCAATTTTACCATCAATCATTCTCAATAAAATTTATATAGAAGTAGTATTCTACCATTACTAATTTAATCATTCATTGCGGATTTTTGATTATCTACAAATATTAAAGTTCATATTACGTACACTTATTATTTTACAACTAAATAAATATGTCATCTATTTGCCCAGACTCATGTAGATTAAAAACGTAGAAAAATAATTGCCTTTCAAACTATAGTTCACAGACATTTTGACATAATTATCATGCAAACAGGTAATGGAATACTTCATAGTACTGTAAACAGACCATAGTGCACACTTATGTTTTTTTACAACTAATCCACGATTAAAAACAGCATTAAGCAAATGTCAATATGGAGTGAATCAAAAATAATAATTGAAAACATCGGAAATACCGTAGCGGTATTTTTAACCGACAAAAAAGGAGGTTCTCAATTCGTCTTGAACTTTTTTATTTTTTTTTATTTATGTTACCTCATAACTCGGAGACGTCTGGACCGATTTGAAAAATTCTTTTTGCGTTTGAATGGGTGTACTTTCTAGTTGGTACCATTGTTACGAAATCAGGATATGATGATGGGATCCTGGAGAAATCGAGGGAACTCTTCAAATATTATAGGCACACCTATAGCTTTTTGGATATTTCTTATAGTACCTTGTGCAGTTGCTTCCGAGAAGTACCATTTGGGAAAGTTGAACTGATGATGAAGACCACAGATGGCCATTGAAACTCCTCAATAATAAGTATTTCGTGGATTGCGATTCGATTACTTGAGTACGGATGTTAAACACTTTATACTCGTCACAATACATATGGTGATGTAGAGCTGATGGTCAAGTACCAGGTGAACTCCTCAAAAATTAACGGCTATGCATCGGGAAAAGCAATATTTTGTAAAAGGTGATAAGTTGTTGACATTATGGCTTTTGTAACTAGATAAATTACAAACCGACCCTCTAAAAAGCGTGAAAAAAAATTTTAGCAAAAAATAGAACCGATTTCCATATCAAAACACTACAAAGCCAAAAATAACTTTAATTTCGGAAGGCGGTGTGAAAAAAAAAGAAAATCCAAAACCAATAACACCGACTTCCGAAATTAAAGTTATTTTTGGATTTGTAGTGTTTTGATATGGAAGTCGGTTCTATTTTTTGCTATTTTTTTTTAATTTCTTTGTTTGAAAATAGAACACTTTGATGCAAATGGAATTTGTTCAAACAGCCGAGGAAGATTTTATAGACCGTTGTGTAGCCGAGACGTTAGATTACAAATTGCCATACGGGCAGAACAATTTGAATACACTTAATGAATAAAAGTAACATAATCTCATAAAAACAATATTTCGTTAGAAAATATTTGTGAGAAATAGCTTGATGTCTCTCAAAGTTTTTCGAGGGTCATGTTCATTTTTAGGGTTCCGTAGCCGAATGGCAAAAAACAGAACCCTTATAGTTTCGTCATGTCTGTCTATCTGCATCCGTATGTCACAGCCATTTTATTCCGAAACTATTAGGACTACACATGTGAAACTTCTTCAGATTTTTAGAAAATATAAATAAAATTAAGGGGGCTCCCCATACACGGAACTGAAACTATTTTTTTTATCAAGCCTATACGTATGTGGTGTCTAGAGACAGGTCTTGAAAAATGTCAATAAGGTTTCTAAAACCGCTTTTTCGTAAAGTCAATCGTTTAAAAGATATATGTAACCCCCCCCCCCCCCCGTCTCCGTTACTTTGATATTATAATAATGGAGTGAAAAATCTAAAAAATAGTTATTTGTGCAACAAGCCAATAGTTATTTGTGGACCAATCTCAATAACTAATCGTATGCAATAAGACGTATTCGAATATAATAGATGGTAAGTATAATATAACTTTTCACTTCAGCAGCGAGAACACTTTAGGAGATAAAATAATAAACAGGAATTGATTGAAATAAGTATTTATTGTGAATCAAAATAATGAACATTGTTGGTAGAGATACCAATTCAATAAAATGGAACATTTTAAAAGTTAAATTACTGCAATTCTGCAAATTAAAAGTAAGTTTCGGTGGTGGATTGAGAAGGAACAACGGTGAACGTTGGTGACTGTGATCGGCTTTCTGTAATTTATCTGAATGCTTTTCGATATTATTAACTGTTAGCTATAATAGCTCGTTATTGCGACACGCTCCACTAATTCCTGTGATCAGTACAACCTGTAATTAAAATATTACATAATTAATATGCATAATTTAACATTTACAGCATCTTTTACATATCGTAATAAATATTTTAAAAGTATTGCTAAGCCAGACTAGGATTCATTGCGCCTCCACAAATTTGTAGTAGGCAGTAAGTACCTTTATATATAACATTATTGAAACTAGAAATAAATATTTACAGGTTAAATATCAATTTTATTTGAAAACTGATATTTGATAATGTCACTGTCACTTGTCAGTCATTAAATTACATCAAATGTTTTTAATATTCAACTCTAGATAAGTGGCTTTTGAGCCACTTCAATAATTGCTAATATCATAACGTTGGATTATTTTAAAATCTTTTAGTAATGAAATGTGTTATTTTATGTTATTCTGTTCCACGTTTTGTATTATGCCTATTTCTTAATTTCTTAGTCTGAGATTTCCGTTTTGTTTTTGTATAATGTGTATTTTAGTATGTAGTTTTGTTCCTCGCTTGCGTAAATCTATACTTTTTTTCTTTATTTTGTTTTATAAACAATTGTACACTAGTGTGGCTGATGGGTGGTGCACAGATAGTAGTGTATCACCGGACGGTAATTTGGTAGTTTAAGCATATATTTGTTTATATTTATATATTTTTTTTCTCTATGTCCTCTGATGACTCCTTTCATTCTGTTTTTGATTCCGCAAATTCTTCTGCTAATGCAAGTTTCTGTTCCTTGCCTGACACTGTCAGTGACTTTGTGCATCGCAGCTTCAGCCAACAAAATGAAAGCTTTTTCAATGTCTGCCATATAAATGCACAGAGTGTTCCTAGTCATTATAGCGATCTGTATGACACCTTTTCTAATGCTAATGTACATGCCGTTCTGGTTTCTGAGAGTTGGCTCAAACCCCATCTTCTTTCCACTGCCTACTCTCTTCCCGGTTTCATTCTCATCCGGAATGATAGAATTGGAAAGGGTGGAGGTGGTGTAGCTATCTATCTTCGCAGTGATTTTTCTTTCAAAATAGTAGCCAGTTCTCCTTCACAATATTGCGCTTCTGCAGAGTACCTCTTCCTGGAAATTTGCGTTAAGGGTGTCAAGGCTCTGCTAGGCGTTGTCTATTGCCCGCCTGCCGTTAATTATTTTTCCAACCTTGAACTGGCACTTGAATCTATAGGTTCTGAGTATGCACATTGCGTCATCATGGGTGATTTCAACACAGACCTTTCTCGCTCAACCCCTCCTTCCCGAAATCTCCTTCACATCATTGAGTCCGTTAGTCTCCATGTTCTTCCACTGCAGCCCACTCATTTTAATGTGTCTGGTGATGATACGTGGCTCGACTTGATCCTAATATCCACTCCTTCCTTGGTTTCATCTCATGGCCAATGTCCTGCACCTGGTTTTTCCCATCATGATCTCATTTTCCTCTCCTATATCTTAAAGCCACCTAAACCTCTTCCTAAAGTTCTGCACATGCGTTGTTACGCGCGCATGGATGTTGAAAAGCTGCATCAAGATGCGTCAGATATTGATTGGGACCAGCTTGCAGCGGCAACGACAATTGATGACAAACTGCGTATCTTCAATCAGGCTGTCCTTGCTCTCTTCGATGAACATGCTCCTGTTCGTAGGGTTAAACTTAGGCGAGCACCAGCCCCTTGGATGTCACCAGGGGTTCGTTTAGCGAGGAGGTGCAGGGATCGGGCCTTTCGGAAGTTTAAAAAGGATCGCAGTGAACAGAATAAAAACTCCTACAAAATTGCAAGGAATCGGTGTAATCAGGTGATACGCAACGCTAAACGCCGCCATATTCTTGAAAACATTTCATCTTCTTCGCCTGCTGATATCTGGAAATTCCTTGGAACTCTCGGTATTGGCAGGCCAAGTCATGTTGATTTTCCTAAAGCAATAATTTTGGATGATATCAACCGTCATTTTACTACCACTTGTAATTTGGACCCCCTTATTTTATCTCAGACGGTTGATTTTATCACTAGTTTGCCTGGTCCAATCATTGAACAATTTAAGTTTTCACCAGCCACCTTGGAAGAAATTAAAAAGATTATCCTGTCCATTAAATCCAAAGCTGTAGGCCATGATAACATCAGTCGTGGTATGGTTACCTTGATCCTTGACTGTCTTCTCCCGCCAATTACCCATATCATTAACTTCTCCTTAGATTCCGGGCAATTTCCGTCCTTATGGCGTATGGCCTATGTCCGTCCACTTCCTAAAATATCGAATCCTTCCCTGTCTAATCATTTTCGACCTATATCCATTCTCCCTTTCCTGTCAAAAGTGCTCGAGGCCTGTGTTCACAAACAGTTTTCTGCGTTTGTTTACCGCAATAACCTTGTAAGCCCATTCCAGTCTGGATTCAGACCCGGGCACAGTACATCCTCTGCTCTTCTTAAAGTGACTGGTGACATTAGAGAAGCTATGCAGGATACTAAAGTTACTGTATTAGTATTAATTGATTTCTCCAATGCCTTTAACGCGGTCAGTCACGATATACTCCTTGCTATCCTCTCCCATCTTATGGTTTCTTCCGAGGCGCTGGAATGGTTCTCTTCTTATCTTCGGGGACGTCAGCAGTCGGTACGCGTTGATGAGAGATCTTCGAGTTGGCGTGGCCTGGATGCTGGTGTTCCACAAGGCGGTATTCTTTCTCCATTATTATTCTCTGTCTTCATTAACTTTATTACTCACTGTCTTCGGTGTTCGTATCATCTTTATGCCGATGATCTTCAATTATATACAGCTGTGCGGGTAGAAGGTTTGTCAGACGCTATAGGGGATGTAAACCGGGATTTGGAGGCTATCAATGACTGGTCTGATAGATTTGGAGTGTCAGTAAACCCCTCAAAATGTCAGGCCATCGTTATTGGTAGTTCACGTATGATGGGTAGAGTGGCGGCTATCTCTCTACCTCCTATTATTTTTAATGGTGTTGTCATTCCCATTAGCCCCAGCGTAAAAGATCTCGGTTTGCATCTTGACTCGACACTTGGCTGGCAAAGTCAAGTATCTAGTGTCAGCCAAAAGGCCAATGGCACTTTGCGTTCTTTGTATCGTCTGAGGAACTTTTTGCCTGTTAAGACAAAGACTATGCTTGTGCAGACTTTAATTTTCCCTTTGATTGACTATGGTGACGTGTGCTACTACGACCTTAATGCGGTCTTGCTGGATAAGCTTGACCGTATTCTTAATAACTGCATTCGGTTCATATTTAACTTAAGGAAATATGACCATGTCTCAAGTTTCAGGTCTGAGCTTAAATGGATGACCATTCGTCAGAGGAGAAGTTTGCGCGCTTTGACAACGCTTTTCTCACTACTCAACTCTCCCAGCCCACCTTCTTATCTATTATCTCACTTTCAATTTCTATGTTCTTCTCACAATAAGAATCTACGTTCATCCAATAATCTTCTCTTACTCAGTCCTTCTCATACTTCTGACTTTGTTCATTCTTCTTTTCATATCCAGTCGATTCTCCTCTGGAATGCGCTTCCTCTCGAGATCAAGACGGCTGACAATCGCTACGCATTTAAAAAGAAATTGCGGATCCACTTTCTTCACCAATAAGTAGAATTTCCATATTTAATTTTCATTTGCTTCTTAAGTATATATGTATATATATGTATTTATATAAGTATTTATTCATATATATTATTTATGTTGATTTCTATTTTATGATATTAGGTTTTTTTGTTTTATCACTATTATTATAATTATTTTTCCAATATAATTTTCACGTACATATTGCACCTCCCACTCTATCTCTTCACCACTCATGGTTGACTGGTAGAGAATGCCTACGGCATTAAGTCCGCCTTTGTACCTATGTGCATAAAGTGTAAATAAATAAATAACATGTAAATATTTATTTCTAGTTTCAATAAAGTTACGTAATATATTTTGAATAATAAAATATCATAGGTGCTATTTCCGAACACGCCTTAATTTAAATAAAAGAGCGGGAATAAAATTTCGTGGCTGGTTTAAAGAGTTAAATAAATTTAAAAATATTAAAATAATCGTAAAATATGAGTGAAACTAGCGACGAGAACAGTATTTTAATACCGGAAGAGTTAAAACAACAAGTTATTAATGCAGAATTAAGTTTCCTATCTGAGAAATCTCGCGAGAAATATCTGAAAGCATACCATGTCTTCAATGAATACAGACTTAAAAAGGGCGCAACCAGTTTTTCAGAGACGGTGTTGCTATCTTATTTTTTAGATTTATCACAGACGAGGCGATCATGTGGAGTATTTACTCTATATTGAAAGCTACTTTAAAAAGAAAACATAACGTACACGCAAAACTCGTAACTTTTCTAAAAAGAATGTCAGTTGGGCATAAGGCTAAAAAGTCCAAAATTTTCACGGCCCTTAACATAGAAAAATTTGATAATGAAGCTCCGGACTGCAACTTTCCTGCCGCTAAAGTAAGTGGTACCTATAAATCTATGTTGTTAGTTATTAAAATTTGTGTGTATACTGTTATATATAAAGGTACTTACTGCCTACTACAAATTTGTGGAGGCGCAATGAATCCTAGTCTGGCTTAGCAATACTGTTAAAATATTTATTACGATATGTAAAAGATGCTGTAAATGTTAAATTATGCATATGAATTAGATATGTAATATGTTCATTACAGGTTGTACTGATCATAGGAATCAGTGGAGCGTGTCGCAATAACGAGCTATTACAGCTAACAGTTAATAATATCGAAAAGCATTCAGATAAATCACTGTTAATAAAATAAAAATACCAAAATTTACGTCCAGCCAATATAAAAACCGACCGATTTTTCATACAATACCATAATAATAAATGCTCAAGATAGCCTATGGGAGTAAATAAAATAGGTGCTAGGTGCGGTGTTTATCAATTACAAACAAACAAAAAAAATCTTTTATAATTACTGTAGATTATCAGGTACGCTCGGAGTATAGTAGAATGTTTAAGTATAATATTATCATCTAAAAATCCAAGATAAGATGAAGATTTGCTCAAATAAAATTTGCAATGAATATAATCTTCTGCGGAACTAGGCCGCGTAAGCCACGTAAGGTCCACAGAAAAGTATTTAATATTCATAAATCAAAATAAAAAGATTTAAATTTCAAAGAGTACATATTTACATACATTGGAGTTTAGCGTTTTGATTTAGTTTGTTTTATGGTCAACTTCACGATATCAGTCGCGTCATCTAGCTAATTTGACTTTATTGAACCCATTGACTAGTCATCAAAAACGACTTTGCTCTCTTGTTGCACAATAGTTATTTGTGCAACAAAAGAGCAAAGTCGTTTTTTGTTGCGAGTACTGATTTTGAAACCTGAGCAAGCGAAGGATTCAATGATTGAATCACGAGCGTAGCGAGTGATTCTAAAGTTGAAGCCTGAGTGTCGCGAAGGATTCAAAGACACGAGATGCAAAAAACTTTTATCTCGTGTAACACACATAACTTTTCACTTCAGCAGCGAGAACACTTTCGGAGATAAAATAATAAACAGGAATAGATTGAAATAAGTATTTATTGTAAATTAAAATAATTAACATTGTAGGTAGAGGTACCAATTCAATAAAATGGAACATTTTAAAAGTTAAAAGTAAAATTATGGCAATTCTGCAAATTCAAAATAACAGATTTATTTGGCAACGTTATAGTTGCATTGAGTTGAGTTTGATTATCTGGGGTTAAAGTTTCTGTTTCGGTGGAGGATTGAGAAGGTACAACGGTGAACGTTGGTGACTCTGATCGGCTTTCTGTATAAGTACACTGTGCGTCGTTGGAAGTGGATGGGCGTGGGTGAGACCAAGGATCCGAGGTCAAATTCAGACTTATTGTTTCCACTATACGCTTACAGAATTTCGACTTATTTTCTATTGAGTCTTCAATATAGCCTTCTGCAACCGTATTGGACTTCCACCCGCCATGACGTTTTAAAGTAGTCAGATCGGCTCCGGAATCAGCCAAGAGCGTTGCAGCAGTTCTCCGAAAGCAGTGATCCGTGTATAGCTGAGGCTCTTCCAGTTTTAAGAAAATGGGAATTGCTCGCGGTATAATTCATCGGTGATCATGGTACTTGCAATAGTGCCGAAAAATCGGAAACTTGAAACAAAAGATACACTGCTAAATATCCCGTTTTAAGTTCTAATGATACTTACAGTGACCATGTTAGCTTAAAAACTTATAAACATAAAAATATTTGGACCGATTTTAAATATTCTTCCACCAATATACAGCCAAGCCAAAAAAGACCTTTCAAGCGAGCGAATCAACGGGCAGAAAGTAGTAATGATACAAAGATACAAACTCCGATGTTTCTGCAGATAAACAGGGATATTATTAGAATAATGCAGCTCTATTGTGACTCCTTACATATAAGGTCATCACCTCGCATAACATGTAGCGATATACGTCATTGTGTAGAAAGTACACAGTTTTCTTTAATAGCACATACTCAGACGAAAGCGAACAAATCATCTGTTTATCATTTTCTGAACTATGTTGGATTCGGCTAACAGTCTAACTGCATACAACTGAGTACTAATGTTTTATATGGAGCGGCTGTTTAACTTCACAACCCAGTATCTGGATAACATGATGGCCTTTGGCAAGACTGTCTGATTTTCTGGCTTCTGACTAGCCGTAAGCAATGTCAAAGATGGACAAATGACAGCCGGGACTATTGGCCTACCGTGCTTTTCGAGGCACGGAGAAATCTAGATTTGTGATGATGGTGACCTATCCATGCAACAACATTGGCAAGCCTTGATATTAACCTTAAAGATCGAGCCATGCCGTTATTATTACACTTCATGCACATAGGTACAGACGCCAGCACATCAAGCTACAACAATCTGTCAAATTTCTTTAATAGATTTTCAACTTTATCGTTAAGGAAATTAGGTTCAAGGTTGATTGAGAAAATTTGACAGTTTCGGGTAGCTACATGTGCTGGCGTCTGTACAAAGGCGGCTGCCGAGGTTGCGGGAATGTTCTAAGGAGATACCAGGAACGCAAGGGCAGCTGAAGAAACAGGGTGGGTTTTAGTCAGTAGAAGTCTGACACTCCTTTCCACTCGACCTAAAGCGGGCGAAGTCATTCGATGATTTTCCCACAAGAAAAAGAAATGTGATGATGGGCATCTATCCCTGGACAGACCCCGGCAAGCCTTACTTAATGCTGTTGTTATTTAGCCACGAGCTCCTCAAAAACACAGTGCCGTACTAAATATCTTTTGGATTCATTTCCAATATGTCAAAAAGCTGCTAAGTTATCAAGCCAACCCACAGACACGCTGACATTTAACGAATTAGCTAGGATTAACGGTCAAAATACGGACTTAAATCCATCCGCGATCATAGATAGTAGCGATAATTGAATAGCTGCAGGGCGTTACGCGTCGGTGTGAGGGGGGTCGCGCGCTGACGCGAACCCACGCAACCTTTCCTTTATAAATATTGAATGTCAATACGATTATTTACGACAGATACGTTGAATATAAATGAGAGATAAAGGATCAAGTTCGATTTCTGTATAAAGAACTGTGACAATAGCTCTTTTGTCGAGTCAGCCATTTTATTTGTATGCAAATTAAAATCTTCAACAAAAGGCCGTTCGTGTCGGATAATCAAAATATCTGAACATATGAAAATTATCAATTTGATATGCAGGTTTGCGTAAAAATATAAAAGACTAGCATTTCGCCCGCGACTTCGACCGTGTGGATTTGGAAATATTTTATAGCCTATAGCAGTCACAATTTTTTTTAGAATTGGATCATTAACTCCGGAGATTACCCCCTACATACAAGCAAACAAATTGTGCCTCTTTTTAATATCGGTATAGAAAAATGTATGTAGGGAAATACATGTCATAAGCTAACAGCAAAGTAAAAGCCAAAAGGAACACTGCGAACTAGAGTAACCATATGCCCGGTTCACGCGGTATGTTTCTATTTGCCGGGGTCTACCGATACGTCTCCAGACCCCAGGGTTGGTTGTAACGTGTTCCAATGAATCCTATCGGTGCGGTAAATGTGCCGATTCTCACTAACCTCCTTCCTCTTTCCTTTTCTCGCTTCAGATATATTCCTCTCATACTCAGATGATTCTTTGGAAAATTATCACTTTTTTACGAGCGGTAGTTCAATTCAAAAGAAGCTGACCTTTTCGAGATGGAGTGGAAGGTAAATCAAGCTAGCTTTTTCCGACTTCTTGATTTTTTCTTGAGAGTAAGTTCTGCCGCGACTCAATATCATAAAGGGGTTAAACATCTGCCATTTTTCTGCCCGTTTTGATTTTGACAGGAAAAAAGGTAGCTCACAAATACCTGGGGCCATACCATGACGTGTTAAAGCGAGAGTCGTTCGAGCGAGAAAGAGGGATGAAGCTATGCACGCTATATAGCTCCAACTCTCTTTCTCGCTCGAACGACTCACGCTTTAATACGTCATGGTATGGCCCCTGTTCTAATGCTTAGCCATTGTAAATGCCCTTTCGATACCATCCCATTGGGACCCATATACATGGTCGAAGAAATAATTAAGTACTCGGTAAACTTCTTTTGGAAGCTTGAAATCGAAAACATCATAACCAACATACAATATTCCTACTATTGGGACACAGGCCCATTCTCTATGAGAGAGAAATGGTCCATAATCCACCATGCGAGCTCAAGGCAGGTTGGTAGATGTTGTAGTCTTTCAATTTTTGAACATGCCGAAATCAAAACTTTAGTTGCTCTTAGTTATTAAATCATGAAATTTCCTTTTAAATGCTGTTATTCTTGCAAACTTCCATGTCAGTTCATCCATCTATCCAGCCACCGAGAAATGTTTTACAAAAACATTTCAAGAGAAAATTCTATATCTATGGTTTTACTTAATTCAATTGACAATCTCTTACAAATAAAGCACGATAAAAATGTCAAAAATCATTAAGTTACACCAACAAGTCCCGTTAAAAACGTGTGAATATTTTTTTTTCTAATATGACTACAGAAATAGATGAGATAGGATAAATGCTCATATATCCCACCTACCATTGTGACCAGCACGCGACCAGGTAGTGTGGTGCGGTCCACCTGCCGACAACTGTGTGATACACCTCTTTGTGGGACAAGTGGGTTACCACAGCAAAAAATGTTACGTCAGTGTAATGGGTACCTATATCAATAGCAAGTATTAACCGTTAGGAGCAAAGTTAGGAGTATGTGGTGTATGGACCACTCATATTATAATAGACTTTCAATCGATTTTTTTAGGTTTTAACTATTTTTTAAAGTACTGTCACTTTTTAAGTATCCCATTTTTAGGGTTCCGTAGCCGAATGGCAAAAAACGGAACCCTTATAGTTTCGACATGTCTGTCCGTCTGTCTGTCTGTCCGTCCGTCCGTATGTCACAGCCATTTTATTCCGAATCTATTAGGACTATACATGTAAAACTTGGTAGGTAGATGCATTCTGTGAACCGCTTTCCGATTTTAAGAAAAATTTAAAAAATATTAAAAATAAAGGGGGCTCCCCATACATGGAACTGAAACTGATTTTTTTTTTCATGAAACCTATACGTTTGTGGTATCTATAGACAGGTCTTTAAAAATGACATTATAGTTTCTAAAATGACTTTTTCATAAAGTTAATCCTATAAAAGATATACGCTTCCATAGTGGTAAAATGTGTGTCTCCCCCCCCTCTAACTTCTATAATAATGAAGTGGAAAATCTAAAAAAAACTATATGTTGTAGATCTTAATGTAAACTTTCAACCAAAATTGGGTTGAACGAGATCGAGTCAGCAGTTTTTGAGATACAGTATATTTTCGAAAACCGCAAATATAACTTTGTAATTCATACAAATACTATGAAAAACAAAGTTATTTATCATAGTTGTAAAAATTGTAAATAAGCTAGTTTTAAGAAATTTGTAAGGTTTTTGTATTTTTTTTCAAATAAATATATTAAGTATGTTATATTTATTATAGTTACTACGGAACCCTTCATGGGCGAGTCCGACTCGCACTTGGCCAATTTTTGTGATAGAATTATGACCACATTTTATGAAGTCAATTAAATCCCTCAACTAACGAAAAACAAATGTATGATTATTTCAGTTTCCATTATTTTATCGTTCAGATTGAAACATCTGCTTTGCTAAATGTAACCGTAGAACTAAATAATATTGATTTTTTTTTATGTAAACTAAAGTTCGTTCCTCTACAGAATACATCTGCATTTGAAATGAAGCCAAATAAATACTCTACCGCGCAATGTTATGTAATAAACTGACTCACCGGTTAAATATTACATAGTAGATAACCCGGCTTTTAATTTTCTGATAACAAATGCTAATATTGAAAAAATATTGCAACCAATTTATCATTTACCTTATACAAACAAAACGTAAATATGCTTTTAGCGGTTAACTCAAATCACTAAAAGGTTAATTAATTAATAATATGTCATATTAAAGTATGACAGTTCAAGCCAAAAATTCTGTAAAAATAAGTTCCATAAGCTCAAACCGGAATTTTAAATTTTTCATGAAAATACCAAGAAATGGCTTAAAAATAAATGCCACACAAGCATAGTTAATTAAAATTAATGCAAACCGCCAAGCGATGTTGTCAACGCGAAAAAATAAAATCTCGAAGCCCGCCAATTATTTCAATTAATGGTACGTCGCGGTGTCGACAGGAAAAGGAAGCGTGCGTTCGGGATATGAGCTAAGTATAGTCCGCGATTGTGCACTGAGTGACAGCTAGGCTTGATTAATTAATTCGTGGTCCTCTATTCGCAGAGTGGGGATAATAAATCGTGCGTTCTGGCCTCCCGTGAGATGTCGCCAAAGCCAGACACGCCGCTGAATAAATGATTGAGTCAAACGCAAACATTATACGTGTCGGGACAGAAATAAACGGCTAATGATGTGTTATACAGGTAAGCGATAATAAAGTCTTCAGATCTCGTTACTTTGCATCATTAGAATCCCCGGATTGTTCATCAATTCTGTCGCGCTAGAAATGTTTTAGATTATATTTGTTTCGACCACATTTAATGCAACTTCGGTTATTTCGGTTTGGAATCTAGATTATGCTATTATTATATTTATGTTGGGAACAGTAAATCATGTGACAGCTTGTGTATTATTGCCGAATGAATGACTTTCATGAATCACGGTTGCCGCATATTTTGCACCAGGATATCTACATCGATAACAAAGAGATTACCTGCAAGCATAGAATTAAATAGTTAAGGTTCAGATTAAGACTTGTAGAACGGACCGCACGCATTTTGACGCCAAAATGTTGCCCTTATTAGGTTCACAATTTTTAGAAACGGTCGATAATCAACGGAAGCAGTCGCAGGACATTAAAAATATCATATTTTGTGGTCAGAAACTACGTGCAGAACGACAGAAAGTGCAACAAAAATAATTATGGTATTTGATTTCAGTAGTTAGTCAAAAATATGCGACGGCCACATCGTAGCTCTAAGAAGTGGAGCTAGTGTTTCTTAAAGGTACGGTGAATGTGTGCACTTGTTGTTGATTATCGACCGTTTCTAAAAATTGTGAACCTAATAAGGGCAACATTTAGGCGTCAAAATGCGTACGGTCCGTTCTGTCTTTATAATCTATGTCAATACCTACAAGTCTTAATCTAAGCAACATCTTATCAATGACAACTTTACTAATAGTAAAGAAACCATAAACCGATCCCTTTGCGGGGAGCACAAAAACACGACGCCAAAATATAGATGCCGTTTCTTTGACGAGTTATGAACATGGACAAAAACAGTTCCGCTAAATAAACAATGTGCAGTCAAATTTTGTAGAGCCGCCGCAGATGGGACCCTTCGTCCTGCAATAAAACAAGCTTGAAACCGAATCGCAGTCGAATTCGTTATTAATAATCATATCGACGCCATTTTGTCGTAGCCGCCACATTGTCGACGACACACGTGTTGCATAGATGTCGCCAAACATGGACTTTTTTCTTGCTATGGCTGCGAAATTTGTTTATGGCATTTCTCTTCAGTCGGTTATACTTAGTGTTTATACAGGATGAATATGAGTGATACTGTCTTTCTCTTTTAGGCGACAACCAAAACATAACGTTAAGTTAATCATATTAGTCTTAATTGAGCCCCCTACATTTTCAGTCATAAAATCAATTCATTTGCTTGGTAAACTGTAAATTTTTTAGACGCTGTCAATATTTACCTACTATAACAGTGACATCATATTTCCATTGGATGTCTTATCTAATTACTAACTTCTTACTGATCGCGGCGGGAGGCCAAGAACATAGATACACTAAAGTACGACCTTAAATTGATTCCCGTACTTATCGTAAAGGATTGTGTTTATAGTCATGCGTCTTGAATGTATTGTGTTCTTTTGTGTAATTAATTAATTATTAACATGTTTACTATGTGTTTCATATATTTATTTGGATATAAGTAATAGCGTTCAATCTTCAGGTAGGTATGTTGTTTTAATGAGCTTAAGAGACTCAGTGTGTCTTGAAGGATGCAGAACCCTTAGCTAAAATATCATAGGAATATCTACTTAATTACTGGTACAGATACATGAACCTACCAATGGCGTAATGCCAAAACCAATTGCAACATCACAAAAGCAGAGTAGATACCACAAGCCAAGACGATCGTTACAATAAACATGATAATAAAAGTCCCATAAACCTTCTATAGGTACCCTCTATCAGTACCTGACTATTACAATGGAAGGAGAAGAATCCAGATGTAGCGCAGAATGGTCCCAGATGTAGAAAATATTGGTAAAAAACAATCGACGATCGGATGTTTTCCATTAACAAAAACACCACGAGGGTTTGGTCAATTCATTCATTTATTAGGAACTAGCTGTGCCTTGACTTTCGGCAGCATTTTTATTTTTTTAGACCAATTATTAAAAAAAACTCATATATAAATAAGCTGTTTACAATATTTTCTAATCTAAAGTCTAAAAAATAAGTTTCAAGCGTCTAGCTTTAAAAATGACGTAATTTCAATACAAACTTTCATCCCCTATTTCAACCCCTTACTGCCCTTTTTTTAAAAAGCAGCCTATGTCCTTTCTCAGGCTCTAGACTATGTCTGTACTAAATTTCAGTAAAATCGGTTCAATAGTTTAGGCGTGATTGCGTAACACACGGACATACAGAGTTACTTTCGCATTTATAATATTAAGTAAGAATTTAAGCATGATTTTCCTCATATTCCATCATTTCTTTTAGTTGTTAAAAGTTCATCAATTCATAATACGTCTTCTGTCAACTCTTACAGGACATTAGATTCAACTTCACACTAAGTGTTATAATACCAAATTGAATTATGTACTTCTTTGACCACTAGCCTCCTGTACATACAGACATACATTCATACATAATCAGCCAATGACTCCTCTATATTTAGGTTGTTAGATGTCACATGTCTTCGAATTTTTGTTCCTAGCACATGGCGTTTTCTTTACGTTGCTTGCGTCCGCCGTTTTGATAGCTGTGGTGATAAAATAAATAACCTAAAGAAAGTAATCACTGGCTTCAAACTCGCGGCTACAACTCGTAATTTGGGACCGTAACCACTGGGCACCCACTGTTCTACTGGGCTCCCACTGATCTTCATTCTCCTATGTTTATCTCATATTTTCTGCTAATTTTATTAATAGCAGCATTCCCTAACTTAATATTTATATCAGACGTCATTTCAGCCATATCTTCTTTCAAAGAATCCATGGTTTGCTTTTTATTTACTTTTCAAAATGTAAATGATCCAAGATTCAACTCTTTTTTTTAGTTTCAGATCTATTTATTATTTGTCACAGATGAAAAATCGTTCTTCAAATTATTATTATAATTCGTATCACTGTAACATAGGTACCCATAAGGTGTACAACATTTAAAATTACAATTATATGTCTAATAAAATGATAAAAACCACGGAAACAGTATTAATTACCTCTAGGAAAATAAGTTAATTATACATACATCAATCGTCATTTGTCATAATTAAGCATTATTATAATATTATAATAACTTTCAGTTAAAATATAGATCATTTAAAAATTCATTGATTTTGTAATATATCCTGCCTACTTTCTGTCGCGTTCCAATTAATAACTTCTGTATTTGATTAACCAAGTAGGTATTATCTTATAAATTTTATTAGTATCTTCATCTGTGCAAGTAAATAAGTTACCCAACAACTTCAAAAATGTCAGTAAAGGTATATAACATTCAGTCGCATTATTAAATACTGTAATATAAATATACACAAATTGTTTGGAGTCATTAATAAATAAATATCGTGTTATAAACATGAGGCTTCACTGCAACAAATTCTTCAGTATTAATTCTAAATGAATCTCTGATGTCAGAATGTGTGTACCTATTATAGCCGTATATATTCTGTTGGCTGAAATGTCAAAATACTCAATCATTGATATTCTAAAACTCGCCCACGGCTTCATCAAAGGACTAAGCAAATTTAATTTATAATCTCTTTTATTATTTCCGTAGGGAATCACCTTTGCAATAGAAATTAATATTTTGCTAAACAAAACTAGTGAAATGGTAATGCCATTTCATAATGTGTTTGTATGTTTATGTGTCATTAACCTTACTCATATTTAGGACATATTAGCATAGCATCAGTACCTACATATTTCTTTTTGAATGTACAAATTAATAAGTTTGTTTTGTGAGCCGATATTTTGCGCCTAGCATCATAGCACCGGCTTGAGGTTTGTTGACAACACAATTTATGTTACTTACTTCATAAAAACTGTCAACGGTACCACAAATGCTTGTTTTTGTATTTAACGTTTATTTATTTTGCCTTATTTAGTAAATTATATGTAAACTACCATCTTATTCACTTTTATTAAATCTGTCAATATCACGCTCAAATTATCTTCAACAATGCATTTCAATCTACCCTCATATAAAAATATAATATCTTTAAAAAGCTGATCAACATAAAATAAATTACTTATTTTCTACGAGAAATACATAAGTCGGTGGCTTATCAGGCTCCGGTTGTCATAACAACCGGTTGCAGTCGGCAACATAACAACGCGTAGCGGCCGGCTTAACAATACACTTGCTAACAACACTTCAAACATACCTTCCACGGCTAATAGAAATGCCGACAAACCGATAGCACGATCGGCACCAACCACACGAAAACGAATAAGAACTTGGGACGGAAAGATCTGAAAATCTGTGGTACTGTCGGTCAAATTTGCTAAAGTTTTGTGGTAACCTGAGTTGTTAGGGATTAAAACAAGACTCACCACTGGGCTGTCGTCACCAAGGTCCGAATCACGGTCGGCGTCGGCCATGGCGTACGCCGGCACCGGCTCACGGTTCTTCACCCGAATCTTGGCGGCTTACAATGCACGATGCAACGAATACGCCACGGAAGGGCACGTGCTTAGCTCACACACTCGCGTCGGACATACAACGGGTACACGGGCCGTAGAGGCGAGAAGCGAGCGTTGCGTGTGCTCGCACGGAATGGTATGGCGCGCCAGGCCGCCGGTCCCCCTCTCGGCCAGGCCCCGCCTAGAGGCGGCCGCGTCACGGCGAATCAAACCGCGCGATATCAAACTGATATTTCAGCCTCACGCTCCGCCCGCCACACTTATATTGTTTTTATTCAAGCTATAAAATAATCGCGTGGCATTGATCGCTCTTTGTGATTAATAGCGATAGTGAAACGCGATATTAATGCGCCTTAATCGGGGTTTCGTTTGCGCATTTAATGAGCCTGTTAGTGTTAGTTTTGTTAGTGTACGTATACCTACGTTTGATTAATGGATCGGATGAATGAGGTCGGCTGTTAAATGAACAATCCGCTCATTCACCAATCTGTTCCATTTTAATTAGTTCTTAGGAAATTAAATAACATTGGCATTAGCTTTCTAGAGTTTTCGTAAATTAAAAATACGGGAATCATAATTTTGGAGGATGATAAGACAAGGTGTATTCAAGTATAACGCGTTGAAGTCTTTACTTAGCTTATAATCAAATTATGTTTCTTTTTATGTCAATTATGAATTTTGAAGTAAACATGTAAACAAAACTGCTTTTTATAAAAATCTCATATTTTCTGATTAAAAGAATCGAATTGCATAAAATAATGTGTATTAGTATTAATAATTGATTACCTCTAGGGTCATTCCATTATCGCGGGTGCAATATTTAGACGCACGTTTCATGTAATGAAATAAAAAACATTGTTAATTAAATGTGTCTTTAAATGTCTACATTTTAATATTTTCACTTTATATTAGTGACACTTTATTTTAAAATATTATTTTAAAAGCCAGGAGGAAGGTTCAAAGAGCCATAGCGGGTGCAACTTTGGCCCAACCTTTCCAGATCATAGACAAAAAACGCATAAATCTGTTAATTGTGATACATGTAATATGTTATGCCTTAATATTTTGTAAGGTATTTAAGTAACAGAGTACAAAAAATAAAAAAAACTCTAAAGAAAACAATATTAAACAATGAATTATTCATTTTTAAATTAATCGCGGGTGCAACACCAAATTATCGCGGGTGCAACCAGTCTAATTTAAGTGAAAATAAACATCATTTTAACTTATATTGGAACAAAATGAGACATCAAACTATATTTATTACTAGCTAGTATTCTTTTATTGTCGCTTTTATTAATTATTTCTTTTCAAATACGCCAATAACTGGATTCTAGCCAATGTTTACAAATCTGCATTTGTCTTCATTTTCCTTTTCATTACTTCTCTCCGTTTGGAATCACCTTTCCCGACAGAGGTGTTCCACATGAAGCTGAGAAGTTTCTTTTAATATCCTCCTATATTTCTGCGAAGCAGTCGCCTGAGTTGCTCTGTTGTCGTTTTATCCGAAAATTATGTAAAAAACACAGAACGTAATATAAACAAACATATTTAATATAATATTATCAATTGTATTCAACATACATTATTAGTCAAGGCATATCAAAACAACAAATTATGTCAAAAATCACACAAAAAAGGTGTGATAAAAAGTTGCACCCGCGATTTGACATCGAGATATGCAACGTATTTAAGTTATCGTTTATTTTAAGCTAAAAAGAATACACTCTTAAAAATTATTAATTTAAGTTCGGTTTTGATTTATTCTTACTTTTGCAAAGTTTCAGAATAATAACTCTTTATTTATGTGAACAAAATAAACTTTAATATCTTTTGTATCGCAGGTGCAACAAGTTCACAGTGTATTGTAGCCCTCAATAATCTATACTTAATATTATAAAGCGGAAAAGTTTGTTAGTTTGTTTGTTTGTTTGTTTGCTTGAACGCGCTAATCTTCGAAAGTACTGGGTGGATTTGGATGAAATTTGGTATGGAAGTAGCTTGAAGCTTGAGGAAGGTTATAGGCTACTTTTTACCCGACTGCAAAAAAGGAGAGTTATGTTTTTACCGTGATAGAATCCACGGGAGCGAAGCCCCGCGAGAGTACTAGTGCTTAATAAATAACAACATATACTTACATTTTTTGGAATTCGACGATAAATGAATATTGTCATTTCACTTTTAACCGGTAAAACACAATCTCAAAGTCTCAGCAACAGCACTTTCGTGCCAGTTTTGCAAAGTATGATTTCACAGTTTGTACCAACTCTTCAGATGGTAATATTTTCAAATGCGCCAAAAAAGCAAATATGGAATTAAATCGAATAAAAATAAATTGTATATTTTTGGACTTTCTTCTTAGCACTAATAACAAAAAAAAAAACCGGTCAAGTGCGTGTCGGGCCACGCGCAGTGTAGGGTTCCGTAGTTTATATAACAGCCAAGTGCGTGTCGTATTCGCTGACTGATCGTTTCTTACCATGCTCTAACTAAAAGCCAAACATGACTACCTAACTAATTTGACTTCCTATACAAATCCTCACCTGATCCGACAATTTTGCACGGAAAGTTTTAATTTTTTTTAGAGATTTGTATTAAAACTTGTCATAGCCGGTGTTTTGAATTTAAATACGGACACAGAGCTACACTGCTCAATCGTCACAAGAAACTAGCACGATACAACTGGCGCTTAGCGCCATCTATCGACATTTCTATAGAGTTGTTCGAAATTTTCGAGTCAAATACAATTGGTCGACTATTACTCGTAAACTTGTAAAGCCCACTTATGTGTGATAGTTTTCCTTTAAATTTCGTTATATATAGGTACTACTGCCATGACATTTGAATTTCTAACTACAACCGTTTAGTTGATAGAGGGGGTGACACTTGACTCTAACGAAAATTGGTACTTTAAAGCTTGATAAGTCACGAACGGTTTACTTAATCAAAAAACGGTCTCACCAAACCCCTAATATTTTTGAAAGACCTATCCAATGACCTATCCACACTATGGGAAGGACGAAAAAAAAAATTATCAGCCCACTTTACATGTATGGGAGGTACCCTAAATAATTGTTTTTTTTTCAAAATTTTATTTTACCACTTTTTCGGCGTCATTAACGTGTATACTCATGCCAAAGTACAACTTTCTAGTACCAATAGTTTTTGAGCTAAACCGCGGACAGACGGACAGACAGACGGACACGGCGAAACTATAAGGGTTCCTTGTTGACTACGGAACCCTAAAAAAACAACTAATATCGTGATTAAAAAATTAATGTCGGGAATCGTCTATAGCGGAATCGCCCTTTAATGATAAAATTAAATAAGTAATATAATGAATACTATCTATTCATTCATATTTAAAACAATTTATAAAAAAAAACAGTTTGTAAAAGATTTTAAAGAAAGACTTTTTGCAAATCACATAAATGTGAGATTTCAGAAAAAAATACCCTTTCTCAAATCTTAAAGCAAAGCAAATTGACATAGGTATCTATAGGTAGAGAACAATTTTTATTAATTAATAGTGTCCTTACACATTTATTATAATAACTATTATAGACATTCGCAATCATAATCTTGTCCTCATTCAAGTATATTTGGTGTAGATACTACAAGTAATCTTCTTCCACTAACAATTTTTATTTATAATGCAAGGTTATACAGTCTAAAGCTGGGAGTACCTCAGTGTTCGTCCTACCTAGCCTCTTTAACGTTTTTAATTTGCAGAGGAACTTTCTATTCAATTTCTACTCAGATTTTTGCTACAATCTTTTGAATATAAGTTTGCTATAAGAGAAGTAGAAAGAAATAAACGGACAGACAATGTAGGAACAAAAGAAAACCTAATTAAGAGTAGTAGCATTGTGTGCCTCGAAGCTGCCCTAATCAGGTCCAGTGCGAAATATGACACAGCTAGAAGTAGACTGACGCTGGTTTTCAACTGCACTTTTCATTTAGTGTAAAGTTTTGTGTAGTAGATTTAAATGTATAGTTTAGTATAATTATATTTATGTATAAAGTGAACTTTTTTGTGTATTAAGAAAAGCTACATATTTTAAACTAAAGCATTTTAATCAGGACGAGAGGAACTCGTCGTAAGCATTGTACTCTGAGACCAGTAGTGACATTAACCCTGAATTATGATGAGATATAGGGAGCATGTGTTGGAGTTTGTAGTTACTAAACATTGTTCGAGTGGACTCAAATATCAAAAATACTATTAAAAGGCTTTATTTTCATCAGAATCTTTAGGTAAATGTGATATTAAAAAGAGAGTCCATTTTCTTCGAAATATCGTAAGATACGGTTATTAATTTAGCCATAACTTTCGTGTCATTTGACAAAATGTATGAAAATAATATCTTTATACATAACATAGTCACTATATAACTTCACTCCGCTGTGTCACAGGCATCGCTCTTTGCGAGGGAAAGCCTATTCCCTCTCTAATTCACCACGCGGGCCCAATGTGTGATGGCGGATGTTACATGTCTACAGATTCTTCGGTCAAAAGACATGCCAATTTCCTCCCTTTCTTTCACCGTTTTGTGACCATTGAAGATGACTCGATGGTCGTCCCTTTCCGTCAGTTGGTTTTTATCTTAATTACGCAGTTAGAGAAAAAACTGAGACTTAATTACTGGGAAGTTTGTGAATTAAGCTTTTGCAACGAGATATGTAGTCGAGCGAACAATTGTTTAATTATCAACGGGTTAGGAAGGTACTCTGGTATTAGTGGGGGTTGCGGGAATGGCCTAACGCGATACCGTGACCTCGAAACGTAAGGGCAGCTGAAAGAACAGGGCGAGTTTCTTCCGCTACACGCTGAGCTGGAGAAGTCATTTGATGATGTTCCCAAAAAAAGTTAAATACTAGGCAGATTGTGAATGCTACATTTGCAAAGATGCGTATTCGAGAGGACGAAAGTTTAGCACCGCGTCCATGATGCACAGAATACATGCCAGCACCAACAGTATCCTAAACGTTCTTGCTTGCAAACAGGATTGTCCCCTAATGTATTTTCCAAGTCAGTTGCAAGTACTAACATAGTTTTAAGGTATAATGTTAACAACAATTATTATGGAATGTCACAAGTTCTGAAATAAATGAGTTTTCTATTATTATTAGGTATGAAGGAGTAAGCTACTCTGGCATTCTTACCTACAGGAGGGTGAGTCGTTAGGGAGGCAAGTTTTACCATTTCAATAACCGTAGTATGAGTTTCTTTACGTAGGTACTCCATCATGTGTAGGGCTTCCAATCCCGCAGCCTGAATTCAATCTCGGTATTTGCGGGACTACGAATTTTCAATCCCGTAGGATCTCTGTATTTGCGGGATCCCGCATATTGAAAATATTCACATTTATATAAGGCAAAAAGTTGATTAATTCATTGTTTTATTTGCCTTATATAAAGGTGAATATTTTCATCAACTAACTCCACAATTATTTACGTATTACTATAAGTATGAGTGAGATCAATCAAATTACACCGTTTTTGCTTCACAAAAAAAACTTTTTAGCAAAAAATAGAACCGACTTCCATATAAAAACACTACAAAGGCAAAAATAACTTTAATTTCGGAAGGCGGTGGCAATAACGAAAATATATACAAAACTAAAGACACCGCCTTCCGAAATTAAAGTTATTTTTGCCTTTGTAGTGTTTTTATATGGAAGTCGGTTCTATTATTTGCTAAAAAGTTTTTTTTCACGCTTTTTAGTGGGTCGGTTTGTAATTTATCTAGTTACAAAAGCCAAAATGTCAACTACTTATCACCTTTTACAAAATATTGCTTTTCCCGGTGCAGAGCCGTTAATTTTTGAGGAGTTCTCCTGGTACATCACCATCAGCTCTACTTCACCATATGCATTGTGACGAGCATAAAGTGCTTAACATCCATATTCAAGTAATCTAATCGCAATCAACGAAATACTTATTATTGAGTAGTTTCAGTGGCCATCTGTGGTCTTCATCATCAGTTCCACTTCCTCAAATGGTGCTTTTCGAAAGCAACTGCACAAGGTACCATAAGAAATACCCGAAACGCTATAGGTGTGCCTATAATATTTGAAGAGTTCCCTCGATTTCTCCATGATCCCATCATCAGATCCAAACGTGACGACAATAGGACCAACTAGAAAGTATACCCTTTCAAAAAAAAAAAAGTATTTTCCAAATCGGTCCAGCCATCTCCGAGTTATGAGGTAACATACATAAAAAAAAAAAAAAAAGTTCAAGATGAATTGCAAACCTCCTTTTTTTTAAGTCGGTTAAAAACAGTAACAAATACTGATTAAAAAACTTTCCTTTTTTATAAATAAAAATAAAACGTTTATTCGAGACCACTGACTGAAATTCGGCTATATTAGGCTACTTACGCTGTGATAAACGGGCGACATCGGCCCCCGCGTTGTTTGCAACACTGCCGGCCGCCAGTCACCGTCTCACCGAGCGATCGCGCTCGCTAGAGGTCGCATGCATGCTTTTTTCAGTCTCGCAAATCCCGCGGATCCCGCAATACCGAGATCTCAGTATTCCGGGATTGCAAGCCCCAATCATGTGCCAAATATACATGATAGATAGATATATTCTTTATTGTGCACCATAACAGTAAAACAAAATTATGGACTTAACAACTAAAAAGGGTGATACAATGGGCGGTCTATCGCTAAAAGCGATCTTTTACAGACAACCTTTGTCATGACATGTTTCATTTCTTGTTATAAGGTAGGTGCGGGTAATAAGGCCTACCTAAGGGAGATTTGAAATAAAATAAATTATTATACTATAGCAGGATAACAAGGCCTAAGATTTTAACACTCATAAATAATTCAAATAGACTTCTAATATTTGGTAATTGAGATCAATCGCAATATTTAATAATGCTCAAAGTCTTTAAAATCACAAAAAAGAACTTTGTTTAACAGCCATCAGGGCATTCAAAATGATCTATTTCATCTACTGTCAAACCAACGCATTCCTCATGATACCACTTGCCGCATTTTGAACATGGTCTCATATCTTTCATGTTATCCTCCTCACAAGATGAAGATGTAAGTCGGTACTGTCACAGTACCAACTCATATCCTCATCATCATTTTCTTTGTTATAACTTTTTTATTTGACGGTTGACATCTTTAGTATTTTCTTATCTTTATCGTGTTTGTCAAACAAGTCTTTGATGACTGAAGTTCCCCTATAATTAACGGCTTTTCTTCTAACAGTCGGCGCTTTTTCAATATTTTTCGCCGGTGTAGGCATAAGCTCCTGAAATGTTGTTCTTTTCAATGAAGTGAGCGGCACATGGTCTTCTTCATCGTCCAAACTAGAACTACCGTAAACTGTTTGGTAAAAGTTTCCAGGTCTATTTGGGGTACTATAATTTCTTTCTCCTAGTGTTGTCGACGTAGAAGGCCTTGAGGTTATTGGCCTTGGGGGAATGCGAGGTTGCGAATTTTCTTAATCAGCTGGGTTCATAAATTGAGATTTTCTTTTAGATATTTCCGGATGTCTTGTCATAACATAAATGCTTTAAAGTTTAAACCAATTTTTACCAGCAAGTCAAGCGACTTTATTAAAATTATGCTTCAAGTTGTTAAGCTCACAAAATTTATAGACCAAGCGTAGGAGAATCCGTGGTGTCACAGGAAATCCTACTTCAGCAAACCTCAAAATTCTGTTAACAAGATCGGTTTCCTGGTCCTCACTGAGAATAGATTTTCTACCTAGTGCTTTTTTCAAACTTCCGGTCTTGAGATGGTTTCTGATGGTTCTTCTAGAAGATTATATCTCTCAGCAGCTTTATATGTACTCAGTATACGTCTTCTAACAGCTTGGACAGCCGACACCAAGTCATCTTCCGACCACAATGCTCGTTTGGGGGACGTCGTAGTGTAGACACTGAAATAACAATAAACCAACTAGTAAACAGTCGCAACAACTCGTCGGTCACAGATCCGGTCTCTTCGTGAGGACATGGTTGGGCGCTTGAACTTGACCTTGAAGGCTGTCTCCGAATTGAGCGATGCCAACCTGGTCAGGTTTAATGCAGCTAAGACCCAGGCATGTCTCTTCTCCTCAAAAAGGAGCCAATTCGAAGAGGCTCCTACTTTCCGTGGTGTAATCGTGCCAATAACCAATCATATTGAGCTTCTTCGGGTGACTTTAACTTCCACACTCAATTTTGGCCCGTTTATTGAGGCTAAGGCTCAACTAGCATCAAAAAAGTTGGGAATCCTAGCCATGGTGAGACGGTACTTCACACCGGAACAGCTGCTCAATTTGTATCAAGCCCAGGTTCGGTCGTGTATGGAATACTGCTCTCATCTTTAGGATGGATCTGCGAAATACAAACCGGACGCGCTTGAGTCTATCGAGAAACGGGCCAAGAGACTCATTGGCAACGATGCACTGGTCGAGTCAAAGCTCCAGAGCCTTGAACACAAACGACGAGTTGCATGTCTATCGGTTTTCTATCGGTTACATTTCGGGGAGTGTGCGATGGAATTACACAATCTAATTCCGCCAAGCCCGTTCCATCTACGGACTACGCGACAAATGGCGAAGCGCCATCGTTACATGGTGGACATCCCACCCATACGCACAAAACGTTTTGGGAATACCTTCATTGTGCGTACGGCTAAGGAGTGGAATTCCCTGTCGGAGTCTGTGTTTCCCGACAGCTACAACCTAGGAGTCTTTAAGTCAAGAGTGAATAAGTTACTTTTAGGTATAAGCGTGCTCTATCTTCGACCACATCATCACTTACCATCAGATGAGATAGTGGTCAAATGCGAACCTATTTTCAATAAAAAAAGAAAAAGATTTAACATAAATTGTAAAGTTGACAAACATTGTTACAAAAAAACGAGTATAATAAGGCCTACAGTAAATTTTGATAGGCTTTAATAACCGCTGGCATCGTGTACAATTTAAAAAAAAAGAATACAATAATTGGTTCGTGATAAATTATTCCACCATATAAGTCGATAGGACAGGTCTTTAAAAATGATATAAGGGTTTCTAAAACCACTTTTTCATAACGTCAATCGTTTAAAAGATATAAGCTTCCAAAGTGGTAAAATGTGTGTCCCCCCTCTAATTTCTATAATAATAGAGTGAAAACTCTAAAAAAAAATGTATCTCTGTAGATCTTAATGTAAACTTTCAACCAAAATTGGTTTGAACGAAATCGGGTCAGCAGTTTTTGAGATACAGCATATTTTCTAAAACCGCAAATATAACTTTGTAATTCATACAAACACTATGAAAAACAAAGTTATTTAGCATAGTTGAAAAAAATGTAAATAAGCTAGTTTTAAGAAATTTTAAGGTTTTTTTTATTCGTTTAGTTACTACGGAACCCTTCATGGGCGAGTCTGACTCGCACTTAGCCAATTTTTTAGATAATGGTACGGAACCCTTCGTGCTCGAGGCCGACTCGCACTTGTTTTTGTTTGAAAACGAACATGATTGAAATGGTTTTTAGCTGTAACTTACGGAAGTTAAAATTTCCCCACGGGAATTTATCACCAGAGAGATGTCGTAATCCAGGTCCATGACATAATATTAAATTTAACGTGATGTAAAGTAAAATAAATTCAGCAGATTACGTTAAGTTTTCTATATCAAAATGTATCGCTTTATATGATACGTAGTTTATAACATTTTTGTTATATATAAATGCAAAGTTCAAATTTCACGTCTAAACCACTAAACAGATTTCGGAGAAATTTGGTACAAAGATACCTCAGTTTCAAAATATCTAATACGGCAAGATCTGTGTAATAGCAAGACAAGTTTTTGACACCAACAATGCACTGGAGGCCAGTTGGGAACGGCCCCCACATACGAGTTCGAGGTGTTTTGTAAAACCCAGATATTTATGCTTTTTGGTTTATCTTGCTTTAACACACACTGAAATTCGATATACTTACCATCTTTCCCACAGCTATTTGCTATCGGAACAGCTTACGTAATTTTTTATTTAACAACTAGCTGAAGCTGACCCAGCGAACCACGTACCTTCTTAATATTTCTTTTTCATATTTTGTCATCTCTTGAACTTTTCCTGGACTTACATAAAATATATTATACAGCCAAAATTATTGATCATGAGCCTGACTTGATGACAATGGTACTAACTGGAAAGTCTGGTCCAGCCGTTCTCGAGTTTTAGGAAGGCTAACAAACAGCAATTGATATTTTATATAGATATAGATAATAAATAAATTAATAGTTTAAAAAACAAAAAAACACGCTTTTAAGACTAGTGTAATGAGCAGAAATTGGAAATGTTTACTAGTAGGCAGTCCAAGGTTCCATCAGCCACCTTCCAATTCCATCGTCAGACCAGCTCGATGGTACCATAATATTGTATTTTCGTCTAATGTACACATAATTGCCAAGTTTCATGATGATACAACAATTAGAAGTACGTTTAATTCAGATTCTTGGATTTTATTGCATACTAGCTTTTGCCCGCGACTTCGTCCGCGTGGAATAGTTACTTTGGGCTAACGTTAAATTTAACCCCGATTTTGAAGCATTCTTCATTGGTGCTCCGCTCCTATTGGCCTTAGCGTAATGATATATAGCTCTATAAATTGACTATTTAAATAAAAATATTTTTTCAATTCGAACCAGTAGTTCCTGAGATTATTGCGTTCAAACAAACAAACAAACTCTTCAGCCTTATATATTAGCATAGTGTAGCGTACAACCGCTACGGTTAAAACCTCCTCCAATCTTAATCCAAACTTTTCAATAAAAAATTTTTTCTTCATAGCTGTTATTCACATTTGAACCAGGAATCGTGAAAAAATCGTCGGTTGTTTGCCTTTTGACGGCGTCATTACATTTTTGGGACCCGATAAGTGATGGTCGACCTTATTTTTTGTGATTAATATCGAAATTATGAAGTGAAAGTTTTTTGTCTGTTGGTGTAAACCCAATAAAAAATATAAAGTGTCCTAGCAAAAGTATAGTCTGTGGGTGATTTTCTGGTTAATTTGGTATGTATTGTCGTCTTTTTTCTTTTCGATCCATTTCGCACTAGTTTCATAATTAATCAAAGATTCAGCTTGCATCGGTGGTCTGAAGTTTCTTTTTGGTTTAGATCCCGTTACAAGCCAATTTTTGGCTCCACCCTACGGGCAAGCGACGTCGGTTATCGACGACGGAGGTCGGGGCGCTCTCGCCCGATATCCGAGCACATCCTGTGCCTGAGACGTCCATCTCAAAGGCCTGAAGAGAGTACGAGGTAGATGCGGACCCCGCAGCGCAGTGGCTCCGTGATTTCTACGTTACTTCCCACAGTCGTGTTCAGCCGTCCAGGAATTACCGAGTTTTCGCAGCAGGAGTTCTATTTTAAATAGTGCACCTAATTTGTATATTTCTAATCTAAAAATTCTCACGTCAAAAACTCTTTCTAACCTAAGGCCTATCAAGACGCGTTGGATGCTCTTAGTGTTTTTGTAATTAAAATTACTAATAATGCGTATTCGCCTAGCTATAACCGATTGCAATCGATTTTTTTGTTAGGTAAGTTAAAAATATTTGCATAATACTTTCGATAACATTCTTTTTCTTTCCGCTAAGTTAACCCACGCCATCACTGAAAGGTTCCCAATAATAACTAATATTTAACTTTTTTATATTTTTTAATTAAGTACTTGTTTTCTATCTTTTTCCTTTTAATCAAAATTAAACGTGTTAAGTAGCGGTTTGTGTTTTACTGTGCACTTAATTTTATTTACGCTACAATATGGCGCCCGAATTAAAGTAAGTTTGCATATTAATTATTACTAAAATACCTTTTTTTTTTGTTATCTCGTGTGTGGTTGCTCTTGAGAGCAATCTTTAATTTTCATCTTTCTTGTTGTGAGTTTCAGGTTTTAGAATAGGTCAGATACCCGTATGGAAGTTAAAAGGATTACCTGTCTTGAATGTTTTCCCGATTCATACGACTGGACTACAGAATTGCTAACTGAATTTATGTTCTTTGCTAGATTGTGTGATGTTTGTGAAATTCAATTTTAAAGATTAACTTTGTAACTATACCCAATTTCCAATTCTTTTATTTTCTCCCAAAATATACGTATCTATCCCGAGTTTTATTTTATCCCAGTAGGTAGCGGTAGTTAGTTTCCCGTAGAGTGTGTTTGATGTGTGGATGGTTAGGCATCGTGACCAAAGGTAAGCTTTTTGAATGGTCGTGTGCTAGTGTCTACCTTTTTTATTTTTTAGCCCGACTGTTTGCTTTTCTGCTATTTGCTAGTATCTGTTTTTGTTGGATTCTTAGCCCAGCGGATTCCTTTGACGTTCATTTTGTTGTCTTCTTCCCGTATCGATATTACGGCACGATATCTAACGATTTCCTGCTAAGTCCCGCTCTCTTTCATTTAATCTATTTCTATTTTGTGTTTAAAAATGTCCGAAGAAGGTTCTATCGGTGAGACTCCTTTACACGAAAGTATTATTATTTCTAGACCTCCTCCCATTCCGCCTAGGCCCACCCCGGGTACTAGTCGTTCTAACTTGATCCTTGGCGCGTAGTTTTACCCGTTGAAAAAGTTAAATCCGCTATATGGGAAGCTCATAATAATCCTCTCTCTATACATCCTGGAGTTTCAAAGACTTATTTTAAGCTCAAGGATAACTTTTACTGGCCAAATATGTTTCGAGATGTTTCTGAGACTTTAAGGCAATGTGAGGTTTGTAAAGCTTATAAGATCGCGAATTCCCAACCACGTGGTCATATGTGTTATCCAAAGGAAGTTTCTTTACCTTTACAAATGATTTCTATCGACGTTATTGGACCGCTTCCAATCGCTTATTATGGGTTCAAATACATTTTATCTATGGTCGATGTTTTTTCTAAATATGTTTGGTTAGTGCCCCTTAAAAGGATTGACGCCAATTCAGTTATAAAAGCTTTGGAATCTGAAATATTTTTTAACTTCGGAGTTCCACGGTCTATTCTCTGTGATAATGCTACCGTTTTTCGTAGTAATCAGTTTTTAAACTTTCTTAGATCGTTTCGCATTGAATCCCCTACATATACCCCTTATTACACTCCACAAGCAAACACGGTAGAACGTTATAACCAAAGTGTCGTTACTTGTTTGAGCATATTGGTTGGCGAGAACCAAAGGAATTGGGCTAAATTGTTACCCAAGGTCAAACTTTACCTCAATTCATGTATTAATTTAGCCACAGGGTTTACGCCAAACTTTCTCATATTCGGTAGAGAAGTCTGTATGGATTCATCGCGTGCGAATAACCAGACTCTAAGCACTAATTTAGCTGAAAGTCGGGAACAACACGCGAGTAATCTGACTTCGCTCGCCGAGATTTACGCAAAAGTAGCGGACAATCTTTCTTCTGCTTTTCTCCGTAATTCACGAAATTACAATACGAACCGGACGGCTATTATACTTAATGCCGGCGACATTGTATGGAGGCGTAATTTTTCAAAATCGTCAGCTGCTGAATACTTTACAGGAAAGCTTGCTCCTCGTTTCATTAAATGTCGTGTGATCAGAGTCATCTCCATGACTACATATGTCCTACAAGACTGTGATTCTCATCATATTGGACAATATCATATAAAAGACATACTTAAATGAATTAATTTGTTCCATATTCTTAACTTAATCAGCATTACTTATGTTAGGCCATTAGTTTTCAATTAACGACACCTCTTTTATTATTTCGACCCTCATTCCTCCCTGGAGTTAATATTTATTCATAACCATTTCCTCTCATTAGGCGTCGTATTTTTGATTTTGATTTAAGGTCCACCCTCTTCAACTTAACCCTCTCTCTTTAACTTAACCTTCTAACTTATCCCTATATAACTTAAGCTCTTAAATTCAGTCTTGAGTCGTGTTTGACTTTGAGTCGTGTTTGACTTTGAGTCGTGTTTGACTTTGAGTCGTGTTTGACTTTGAGTCGTGTTTGACTTTGAGTCGTGTTTGACTTTGAGTCGTGTTTGACTTTGAGTCGTGTTTGACTTTGAGTCGTGTTTGACCTTGAGTAGTGTTCGACTTTGAGTCGTGTTTGACTTTGAGTGGTGTTTGACTTTGAGTCGTGTTGGACTTTGAGTCGTGTCTCACTTCGAGTTTTTATCTGACTTCGAGCTTTTGTGTTCGACTTCGAGTTTTTGTTTGACTTCCTTTGAGTTTTCGTCGTATTTTTAAGTTATTTCTTAATCTCAACTCTTATTTGTTTCGTGTTGATTATTGTTCTTTGTTCCTATATATATTTAAGAATATTACTCTAGATCTATCGTTTGTTTTTCTATTCTAATGTAGGTTTAGGAGACGCATCTGAAGCTCGCACTGTTAACGTCTAAACTGGAGGCCGGCTTTCAATTTTATTCAGTATCAGCTGCACTTCGATGTTGTTGATTTGATGTATTTAGTTTAAAGTTAGTTAGGCTAGTTTATTTAATTTGTATATTATGGTTTTCACTCTTGGTTGATGCTATCCCTTTTGTGTTGTCAGTCTGTTATTGTGTTTTCAATCTGTTGTTGTGTTTTCAATCTGTTGTTGTGATGTCAATCTGTTTTAGCGTTGTCACCCTCTCACTGGGTTGATACATTCACTTGGGTTGATCTCTCACCTTTCTTTTAGGGTTGTCAACCACCTTTCTTTTAGGGTTGTCACTCACCTTTCCTTTAGGGTTGCCACTCACCTTTAGGGTTGCTACTCTCAATTTTTTTTACTGGAAATGGGGTACTGTAGCGTAAAACCGCTACGGTTAAAACCTCCTCCAATCTTAATCCAAACTTTTCAATAAAAAATTTTTTCTTCATAGCTGTTATTCACATTTGAACCAGGAATCGTGAAAAAATCGTCGGTTGTTTGCCTTTTGACGGCGTCATTACATTTTTGGGACCCGATAAGTGATGGTCGACCTTATTTTTTGTGATTAATATCGAAATTATGAAGTGAAAGTTTTTTGTCTGTTGGTGTAAACCCAATAAAAAATATAAAGTGTCCTAGCAAAAGTATAGTCTGTGGGTGATTTTCTGGTTAATTTGGTATGTATTGTCGTCTTTTTTCTTTTCGATCCATTTCGCACTAGTTTCATAATTAATCAAAGATTCAGCTTGCATCGGTGGTCTGAAGTTTCTTTTTGGTTTAGATCCCGTTACAAGCCAATTTTTGGCTCCACCCTACGGGCAAGCGACGTCGGTTATCGACGACGGAGGTCGGGGCGCTCTCGCCCGATATCCGAGCACATCCTGTGCCTGAGACGTCCATCTCAAAGGCCTGAAGAGAGTACGAGGTAGATGCGGACCCCGCAGCGCAGTGGCTCCGTGATTTCTACGTTACTTCCCACAGTCGTGTTCAGCCGTCCAGGAATTACCGAGTTTTCGCAGCAGGAGTTCTATTTTAAATAGTGCACCTAATTTGTATATTTCTAATCTAAAAATTCTCACGTCAAAAACTCTTTCTAACCTAAGGCCTATCAAGACGCGTTGGATGCTCTTAGTGTTTTTGTAATTAAAATTACTAATAATGCGTATTCGCCTAGCTATAACCGATTGCAATCGATTTTTTTGTTAGGTAAATTAAAAATATTTGCATAATACTTTCGATAACATTCTTTTTCTTTCCGCTAAGTTAACCCACGCCATCACTGAAAGGTTCCCAATAATAACTAATATTTAACTTTTTTATATTTTTTAATTAAGTACTTGTTTTCTATCTTTTTCCTTTTAATCAAAATTAAACGTGTTAAGTAGCGGTTTGTGTTTTACTGTGCACTTAATTTTATTTACGCTACAATAGATAGCTGTTGTTCCGTCGTTTTTCGTAAAAAAAAGTAGCCCTTGTCCTTCCTCATGGTTCAGTGATTTTGATGTAACACACAGATTAACTTTCGTAATTTAGTAGGGAAATAGGTATAACATGTCAATCTATAATACTGTTGAAAAATATCGCAATACCGAACCGCACAATATTATTGTTAATAGCTGTGCCCGCGACTCCGTCAGCGTGTAACTCCTTGTGTGTTATTAAGTTAATGTATTGGTAATATTGTTTAGATCACGTTCACATGAGGCTTAAGTACCTATAGAACGACAATACTTCAGCGCAAAGCTTCCGGGTAAACTATGTTGAAAGTTGACCCGTCCGGCACGTGAACATAAAGATTTCTAGAACTGCTAACCCGGGAAAGAGCGACGTACAACTGACCATGCGAGAAACAACTGACACCAAGATCTACTCCAGCAACACGAAAAGTCTGCCATTGAGCCTTATTAATTGTCATTGCATAACACGCCGATACTGGGAATCGCGTTCTTTTAAATTGGAATGGAAAATTATTTGGTATTATGGGAATTCTGGGAATAAACACGGTTTCTCCTGCACCGCAACCTGTTAAAATTTGAGCCTCGATTATATTTCCGATTATAGCCGAGTTCCATTGCAAAATTGTGGTGGTTTTAAATTTCGGATCAGAATAATAATCAGAAAGCTTCGAACTGCTAAGCTATTGGGAGTTACACGTGTTATTGTGAGTCAACCACAAAAGATAGAAATATGCTGTCGTGGGATATTTTTTATATAATTTTAAGGAGAACATTTACGTCATAAATGATTTCTGTGTAGCTTTAACCATTAAGGTTTCACACGCGACGAAAGCTTAAAAAATGGAGTAACTTATCCCGTTTTCCCAACATTTCCCTTCACTGCTCTGCTCCTATTGATTGTAGCGTGATGAAAAGTATACTATAACCAGCTCAGGAGTATGTAAAATAATTGTACCATAAAATAAGTTTCGTTAAAATCCGTCGAGTAGTTTTTGTTTCTATAACGGTTATACAGACAGACAGACAGACAAAAATTTTACTGCTTGCATTTTTGGCATCAGTATCGATCCCTAATCACCCCCTGGTAGTTATTTTGTAAATATATTTAATGTACAGAATTGACCTCTCTACAGATTTATTATAAGTATAGATATAGATTTAGTTCGTTACAGATCGACCTAATAATAAATCTATGGATTACGCGGTAATTCAAAAAGGTAAAGAAAACCGATAACGGATTTTCTTTAGGTTTGTTATAACCTTGAAACCTGATCGTGTTCAAAGTCCATTACATGGCCTTTCTCACAAGTGCAAACACGACTATGATACGATATTCCATCATGGAATGCCAGTGCCTATCTTCCGGCTTCATCATCAGACCTTGAAACCTAATCGTGGTCACAGTTCATAACAAGACTTTTCTAAGAAATCCAAAACAGCTATGATACGATTTTCTATCATGAAGTTCCAGTTCATATCTTCCGGCTTCATCATCAGATCAGTTTGACAGTACCATATTATTGTATTGTCATCAGAACTACATACAGCTGCCAATTTTCATTACGCTAATACCCTTGGAAGATGGTGAAATTAGTTACCTTATATTCCATTACATAGTTAGTTACATACAGGTCGACCTAATAAAAGCGTGTTTAAAACGAACACTTCAGAAAAATATCTAGTGTTAATCCCACGAAGAACTAAATCATCAATGTTAAAGAATTAACACCAGCAAATTTTTTCGAAGTATTAGATTGGTATGGATTTTCGCAGTCATTGCATTCTGTACATATACAAAGTGTAACGGAAAGGGTATATACATACAAAGGGCACGGCTTCTTTGGATGATATAAAACGATATTGGAAGGGTTTTTTAATCCTATCTCTACATGTTCGGAAGTAATGAGAATTTTTAATACATTGATACCAGAAACCGAACTTTTCAAATTGAAGATTTATCGTAATATTTGCAAGTAACGTGGAAAGTTATTGACCTACGTAGTGCGGTGACACGATTGTTAAGTATGATTTGAATTTAAGAAACTTACGAAACCGAAAATTTGGTATCATTTTTAGAGTATTTTATTTTGAGTTGAAACCCTTCCAATATCGTTTGATATCATCTAAAGAAGCCGTGCCCTTGGTAGGTATGTATGGTATATACACTTTCCGTTACACGTTGTATAAGTACATAAAAAATTTCATCGTAATGTTTTTTTTTTATTTAATCATTTACTAAAATATCTGTCTAAATGTAAGTATTTTGCAATTATATCCCTTGCCCGGCTTCCAATTCCTTAGTTTTAGTTTTTATTTTATAAGCTATCACCAGTTTGAATACTTAGCTGATTGCTTATAGTGGTAAGACCGCCCATTGCAACATCCTTTGTAGTAATTAAATCCTTATTTAATCATGTTATGCGCGAGTTCGAAAATTAATTTACCTATTTAAAAAACTTAGGGTTTCCGCCGATAGCAACATCCTTAAGATCGTTTACTCGGCACTATGCGAATCGATATTAAACTACTGCATCACTGCATGGGGAGGGGCTGCCAAGATCGACATTATTCAGGTAGAGCGAGCGCAAAGAGCGGTTATAAAAGTTATTTTAAAAAAGCCTTTTAGATTCCCAACGCGGCAATTATATGCAGAGTTTGAAACGTTAACAGTCCGACAACTCTACATCCTCCGCACAGTTATGAGAAAACATGTCACCGTTCCGTATACCACAAATAACAGCCCAACAGCCAGAAGAAGATCCAAACCGCCATGCCCCACAACACACACAAACACTACATTTGCTAAGCGACACTTCACTTACCTAAGTGTACGCATCTAAAATAAAATGCACCAAAAGCTGGATATCCACTCCCAAAATACATACAAATGTAAAAAAAATGTTAAAACGTTTCTACTTACCCTAAATTATGACGAGACAGAAGCACTGGTAAAACCCTCTTCCATATAAATCTTTAATATAATCATCATACAAAACATACACAAGCCCAGACATCATCACACACATATCATTACTTACATACACAAACACCATCACACTCTTCCTATCAAACTCACACACACACTACACTACTTTCGTTTGTTAGTAAATGTTGTTATTTGTTTTGTTTTAATTAGAGTTCTCTATTTTAATGTGATTATTGATCACAGTCAAATGAAATTTTATTGTAATTTAAGTTTAATTAAAATGAACCCTATTTACAAAAAAATTAATTAATGTACTAGGAAATAATTTATCTTTATTTATTTGTTTTAATTTATTATTTATTTAATTGCTTTTTACTTTTTCTGTTAATTTTATAATTGATATTAATCAAACCTAATGATATTGTAATAATTTTGTGTTATCTATTGTATTCTGACTAACTGAAATTACAATGTTATATCTAATTCGTTTTAATGCAACTTAGCTCAAGATTTTAAAGTTATCTTAATTTTTAATTTAATTTAATTTACTGTTTATACAAGTGCTGTGCACACCTTTAAGTGACGAATTCACTACAAACTATTTTCTTCGTGCCTTATTTTGCTTATTAACTAGTGAATAAGTCGTTGGTGTGTAAATAAATAAATAAATACATATACTTAAGTCGCACACGTGCTCACACGTATATAAGTTATTGTTAAGGTTACACGTTTGGTTCACCGAATTCTTGTAAATTGTAATTACGGACGAATGGATGTCTCCTATAATACAGGACTTTCCTAGTATAGGGGACGTTATTCATAAAATTAAATGTAAAAAGAACTCATACACTTGATATGTAAAAAGAAATGTTATGGTGTACAATTAAGAGTACATCTCTTTGTTTATTTGATATATATACACATGATACATAAAAATAACAAATACAGACAAAAGAATACAAAGGAAAGAAGGAAGAAAGGAGAATCTATCTATCTGGGGCCATATTTGCCGAGTGTGTCATATAGTGTTGGATATTAAAACATAAAGCTCTTCTGAATACAGGCAGCATAGGTCTTATATGCGGTTCTGGTACGACCCCCAAGGTTTTCATATGCTTGCATGAATTCAAAGAGCTTCTGCCGCCGTTTTTCGGATATTTATAACTGAAAAAATAATGCATTATAATTTTTTAAATTTAAAAGCGAGCAATATATGCTTAATTAACTATACTCACGATGACAAGGTCCAACAAATAAAATTTTTGAAGGTACATGTATGTTTGTACGGCTTATGGTATGATAGTTTACAAAGCATTTAAAAATCATTGATTTATTTATTCTGTAATGCACTTTTAAAGAAAATTAAACGGGCTTACGAAAAAGCTGAGGTCGAAAACACAAAAAATGACCCGAAGAAACTATGGAAAGTACTTAGAGACATCTCAAATATGAATAATGTACCCAGCCAACCAAACGAGCTTCTGAAACGAAATAAATAAGTATTTCATTGACGTTGGTAGAAACTTGGATCAAAACTGCTTGCAATTACAAAGTGGCAGTCCAAATCCAGAGATGAATTATTATACTTCACAAGAACTCAACTCGTTTGTACTGGAGGATACAAGTGAAGAAGAGATTTCACGCCTTGTGATGGGATTATAAACTCAATGCTCAGTTGGCAGGGATAAAATATCTAATATTTTTTTAAAACAACATATTGATTTCCTTGCCCCGGCTCATACGCATATTTTCAATTTATGCCTACAAAGAGGTATTTTTCCATCACAGCTAAAAAGCTCTGAAGTCCGTCCAATTTTTAAGGGTGGCGATAAAAATGAGATTACTAATTATTGTCCTATCTCAATTCTTCCCTCTATGTCTAAAGTATTAGAAAAACAAATAAACAATAAACTAAAAATTTTCTTGCAAAAAATCAGTTTGGTTTCAGAGCTGATAGATCTACTGACGAAGCAGTACATACACTTACATACTATATTTGTACTAGTCTAGATAAGGGGAGCAAATGTTTATCGATTTTCCTAGACCTGAAAAAAGCATTCGATATCATTTCTATCCCCATCTTAATTGCGAAACTTGAAGAAATAGGAGTTAGAGAGACGTAACTTAAAGTTTTTGAAAGCTATCTCAGCGGGCGGACACAATGTGTTCAAATAGGTAGTCATGTTAGCACGGATCTTCCGGTCTCTTTCGGCATTCCCCAGGGTAGTATTTTAGGCCCAACCCTCTTTCTCATGTATATTAATGACCTCACTTGTACTGTCATACCCAAAGGCAATATTGTATCATATGCTCATGACACAGCGCTCCTCTTTACTGTCGATACTTGGGATGAGGCCTTTAATGCTGCGCAAACTGGGTTGAATATTGTGAACAACTGGCTTCGAATACATCTTCTGACGCTAAATACTGATAAAACGAAATACCTTACTTTTAGTATTCGTCAGCCAGCACAAATTAGCAACAATTGTAACATAGTCCCTCATCAATGCTTTTCTTGTGTTATCACTTGAACGCGTAAATAGCATCAAATATTTAGGTGTCATTATAGACAGGAATCTCAACTTTAAGGACCATATCAAATTACTCAGCGGCCGCGTCAGAAAGCTCATGTATGTGTTCAAAAAGCTGAGACATGTTGTAGACGCTATGTTATTAAAACGAATATACTTTGCTTTATGCCAATCTATAATCACTTACTGCATCTCATTCTCGGGAGGAGCTCCGAAAACCGTATTCAAACCTATTGAGATTGCGCAACGTGCTATTCTAAAGGTTTGCACTTTAAAACCGCGATTATTTCCCACGACATTGCTTTACCAATATTGTGAAGTCCTTACAGTTCGACAACTTTTCTTACTTACTATTGTCCTTAAACAGCATGCAAATTTAAATTTTGACCCTAACTTAAAGTACGGACGAAGGAAAAAAGTCGGGTGTATTCGTAATCAGAAAACTCACACATCGTTTATTAGAAGGTTCTATGTATTTTTGGGTTCGTATATATATAGTGAATTAAATTCAAAATTGGATATTTGTTTTCTTAATAGGATAAATGTAAAAATAGAGTGAAAGAGTACTTATTATCTTTAACTTATGAAGAAACAGGAAAGCTTTTAATAATACTTAGCTGTGTAACCAGTGTTCTTTGTGAAAAAACTCTTTAACACTTTACGTGTTTTTCAACATTCTCACACACACCTCACACACACCCACATTTGCGCATACACATATACTAATACATGTTAACTCATTTAGGTCTAAGATTAATTAAATTAACTGCACCATACAAAATTGTTTTTTCTATTGTTTTTGTTTAATTTGTTTATTATTTTAGAATTATTATTTTCTAAAATATAAATAAGTTTGTACTGGTTGGCTTAATTTCTTCTATTACATAGACTGAGAGGATTGGCGCTGTCTGCCGAGACACAGGTTTTCTCCTAGTTCGGCAGCAGATGCTCCTATGTTGTATTGTTTTATTTTTAAGTCACTAACTAGTGACTATATACGCAATATGATTGTAATTTTATATTATAATATAATACAAAAATAATAAATAAATAATAAAAAAAAATCCTTATCCAAATAAATTCTGTTACGCCAGTCGCTAAGTGAAGTACGTCGAGAAACTTCGACATAAATCTAGAATGTTCGAGACACTAACGCCATCTAGAGGCGAATAGCGGTACTGTGTATATCGAATAGCTTCCTGGAATATTCTGGGTAGTATAAACAGTGAGTCGATTTTATAAGAATGTTCTAGACTTCATAGACCGGGGTATAAATAGATCGCAAATGAACGCGGACAGTCAGTCTTATTACGAGGCGAATACGAGATATAATCGAAGCTTTACCAGTGAATTTCAGTGCGATTTAAGTGTGATTTAAGTGTTAAGTGACAAGTGTTGTGGTGCGAATAATTGTGTTAAATTTTTATTTTGAGTTTAATTAATTTAAGTGTTAATTTTGGTTTAATTGGCGTTAATTATTTCTGTCCCGAACCCTAGCTCGTAACAATACTTTATTTACAGTTCATGCACATAGATACAAAGGTGGACTTAACGCCGTAGGCCAGAGTAGGCGAACCTTTATGTATCAATGTGCCATTTTTTTCAGACTTTTTTTCTTAGTGCATCATGAATTTCGTGATCGGTGATTTGCCCAAAATATTGTGTCGCTTGCCTTCAGTGGCACGCGTGCCATTGATTGGCCATTCCTGCCGTAGGCATTCTCTACCAGTCAACCAATTGTGGTGTAGAGATGGTGTGGTAGGTGCAGTAATTAAATATCAGAAGTAATATTAAAAACACAATGTAAAAAACTGGAACTAGTGACTTAAAAATATAAAAACAGATATAATAAAATAAATACTTATATAAATATACAGTATGTTAACTAACAGAGGGCGTTCCCGTTAACCTGCAATAGTATAGCATCCATACATGCTAAAAAAATATTACCATTCGAAAACAAAATGTGTTTTTTTATATTAAAATATTCACTAAAAATGTTAAATTGATACGTAAAAGAAACACTCTGTACAAGCGTACTTGAAGGACGGCAATGTCACAATTTATTTATGAATTACGATGTGCGGTGATCTAATTGATGTGCTTAGAACCTACCCCCGAATGTTCACCTAATTTTATTCGGAACTAATCTCACACGCTGACAGGATGCGCATTATTTTCGTGTGAAAATTGACACGTTATCAGTTCAGTGCTCATTTATGCTGAGTGTAATTATGATGGTGCACGTGCTCTGAGGATGTATGCTGAGAAGTACCCCAATGCACATCAACCGCGGAATTCTCGTGTTATTGTGAGTGCCCTGGTGCGTATTCGTAACAATGAACCGGTAGTGTCGCGTCGTTCTGGTGGCCCCTGACCTGTGATCTCTGTGCGGCAGGAAGAGAACGTGCTAAGGCATTTTAAGGAGGAGCCCGGTTCAAGCACTAGAAGAGCCGGCCGCCTGTTAAACATGAGTTGGAGGTCAGCATATTGAGCAGTTCAAAATTTAGGTAAGTTTTTAACATTATCTAAATGTATCATATTAATACCTAAAACATTTCGAAAACATTAAAATAAAAAATAACACTAAACGACCACAAAATTAATAAATTCAGAAGGCCTACTCTTTCCTAAAACTGCTTTTATACTCAGGGAGTACCCCGTTCAACGAACGTGTTACTACTGTGACGTTACACGATTGCTATGAATAAATGCAAGCACACATCAAAAGTGTCTAGGGATCAAGCATTTTTATGCGGATTTCTTGAGATTGAGATGTGGCTTTGTAATAAATTTATGATTTTATAAATTTATATGGATCCTTTTTGGTGCATTTCATAATTTGAAACAGGAACTGTTAATCAAATTCGAGTAAAAGATGAAAATCAGCTGTCAATATTTTCCCTATAAAAACATACAACGCATTGAAGACATTATTAGTGCTACTGTTTCCCTACTACTGATTAAAACCAACGTTATTATGGAGCGGCGACGTCATTTAAGCAGGGAAGAAATGCTCAGAGCCGTGGGAATGATAGAAGCTGGTTCCCGGCAACGTACTGTGGCTTTAGCTCTGAATACAAGTCAGAGTGTTATCAGTCAACTTTGGACACGTTACCGAAGCACTGGTACCGTGGCTGAGCGCCATGGAGGACGGTATCGCTGCACCACACGGAGACAAGACCGATACATTCAAATCTTAACTCGAAGAGCTCCAACAATAACCGCCATGATGTTAGCCGTGAGGCTTCATCACTCTTCAGGGAACTTTATTAGCGACCAAACAGTCAGAAACCGCTTGCATGAAGTGAACCTTCATTCCCGAAGACCGCTACGGGTACCACCTATAGCAATGCACAATCGTAGGATTCGATATCAATGGGCTCTTGAACACAGAAATTGGGCAGAAGAACAATGGCGTTTCGTGTGCTTTTCTGATGAGTCTCGTTTTGGTATGAGACCGGATACAAGACGTATACGACACTGGAGAACCCCTGGACGCCAACAGCGATTAAAATCCTGCCAGGAAGTCCATCCTTATAGTGGTGGAACCATCATGGTATGGGCGGGTATTTGGATCGGCGGAAAAACTGAGTTGATTTGGGTCAGAGGCAACCTCAACGCTCAAATTTATGCTGAGACGATTGTATCTGACGTCATCGTTCCTCTACAAGTGCAAATCGGTCCCTTATTTCAGTTAATGCATGATAATGCACGACCGCACACCGCAAGAGTTGTAAGACAGACTCTCGCCGCAGCTAACATCAATGTCCTGCTCTGGCCTGCTCAGTCGCCAGACTTGAACCCGATTGAGCATGCATGGGATATGCTACAGAGAAGAGCTCTGCCGAATATGGAGGGTATCCAGTCGCAAGAAGACCTTTTTTTGTTGTTGCAACGAACATGGGCGGCCAGTCCACAGCGTGATTTGGATGAACTCATTTTGAGTATGCCAAACCGATGTTCTTGTGTTGTTAGTGTTCGCGGTAGAAACACGGATTATTAATTGTTTAAGTTACCCAATAAAATTTTAAAGAAAACTGTTATTTCAGTCTTTTTTTCGAACTTTAATGTTAGTGGTTCAAATGTCAAAAATCCCTTTATTAGGAAAATGGCAAATTTCTTTATTAATGCAAAGGTGACTTGGTTTATCGTTACTGTGACAAACGAAAACACTTTATTTGATGAATCCTTAAAGAAAATTTTAATTAATATCAATCAGGAGAAAAGTTATTGCAAAAATATATGTTGATCCCTAGACAATTTTGATGTACTTAGGTATTACGAAGGCAACTGCATAAAGTAAAAGTTTTTAAATTTCTGTTATTGGAGAAAACATTCACTTACTAACGTGTAATACCGTCATTATCATTTGTATCCTAGCCTTATCTGTGGTTTAAATAAATGAAACTTTTTCATAACTTTACCGCACACTATTTATTAGCGGTACATTATTTTTTAGATAAAATTAATAACATTATTTTTAGCTAAAACAAATTCGTGAGGAGTCCTTCTGTACTCGTATCTGTTTGACACTTCTGTGCTCGTAACGGCTTCGTGAGTATTCGTGAGACGCTCGGCATCGTGTGCGACGTTGCCGATTTGGGCAATTTAGTAGGTACCTACGCTAGGTACTGTTCCGCGCTACTATTGTGATTTTAAACAGGAGGTTTCAGATTTATTGTCAATTAATTATTTTTTTTAATTCAGATTATTTTATGCTTATTTTTCTATGCCGATAGTTTTATTTTAATCTATGAATGATATAGATTAACGAGCTTAAGGGAACGCCCTCTGTTATTTAACATACTGTAGACATATATAAACTTACAAATTACTGAAAAATACAACGGAAAATTATTAAGTAGGTAATTAAAATTAGAAACTGCTAGTATTATAAAAACAACAATGCAAATAAAAATCACCAAATGGAATAATATTAATCGATAGAAATAAATCGATATTCCAAAACTCAAGAACAAGCTTTCGTTTTCACAATGTAGTCGGGAGCGCACAAGACAAACACGGTACCTCCCTATGTAGTATGGTAGGTATAGTACAGACAGCAACAATTAATACGGCCGGCAGATCAATCGCTTGTCGAACACTGCAAGCGGTTTCGTATGGTCCAAGTGATGGGAGAAAACTGTGATTGAATAAAATAGCCATGAAAAATAATAATTATGATAAAATTGTATTGAACTTTAATTGAAGCGATAAGACCGCCATTGTAACCGTAAATTAAGCAATATTTTGAATCAGGTGAGTTTAAATTATTGGTGTGCAATAAAGAGAATAGGGTAGTTTCCTAAAATATTTTATTTAGTCCGTCACGTAGTTTAACAAAAAACATTGGACATTTTTTATTTTTTCATGTAATTGAAAAATTAAGACGATACAGTGAGTTGAAATTTCGTGTGACGTCACACCTCGGTATAATTCTTAGCAATGTGTGACGTCCGCAGCCCCCACTCCTGTACTTTGAAGCTTTCCATCTTTGTGAATTTTTCTTGACTTGAAAAAGCAAAAAATACGTGACCAATATTTTTTGAAAATCTACCTAATGGACCAAATAAAATAATTACTTTGTAACACAGGGAACTACCCTATTCTATCTATCTATGATTATGATTATGTGGGCTGGAAGGGAAAGGTGCTATGAATAGTGTTTGCTTTTGGACAATACCTGAAATATAGATGAAATGTATACGTTAAAAAGTATTTATATAGTTACGAAAAAGAGGAACTCGTGGGTAAATAACAACAGCTGCTTGCATCAATCTTCAAGGTTAAACAACAGCAGTCTGTGGAGGGAGGACCATTCTAACATATCGGGATACTTCCGTGCCTCGAAAAGCACACTAAGCCGTTGGTCCTGCGGGCATGCGGACAGCGATTAAAGGGCAACTCGCTGTCCGACCATGGACCATGCCCGGGTCGACGGCGCGTCGTGTTCCACGCGCGCCTCAAAGAGCGTCAGCAACATGACGAGGCCCCCCCTGCAGAGGGCCGAAGCCTGCCGGGGTCGTGAGACTTATCCCATTACCGTGACCCCGGTACGTAAAGGGTTATTGAAGGAACACCGTGGATTTTAGTCAGTAAAAGTCTGACAGTCCCTCCCGCCCTGCCCGGGGTGGGAGGACTTATTTGATAATTTTACCACGTTAAAAAAAAAAAAGCCTTTGGTCCTGGCTGTCATTTGTACATCTTCGACAGTTGCTACGGGTAGTCAGACGCTGGAAAATCTGACACTGGTCAGGCTAAGGGGTATCGTGTTACGCAGTTATTTGTGGAGATCAGACAGGCGAATGCTAGGCGAAGGCTAGACTGGAAGCCGACCAACATAGTTCGAAAAAGACTAAGCAGATGATGAAAGTTTTTTTTTTTTTTTTTTTCATTACCAATGAGCCCGCTCTTGACCTCGATCACACCTGATAGTAAGTGTAAGATGAGGTCTAAGATCGAACGAGCGAGCCCAGAAAATGCCTATTCACTCTAGCTTTAAGGGTTATATGTGGCAGGGAACCGATCAAGTGCGTGTCGGGCCACGCGCAGTGTAGGGTTCCGTAGTTTTTATAACAGCCAAGTGCGTGAGTTTTTTTTATAAAACTTATTTAAATATGAAACTAGAGCGAAACAATTGACGCTTAGCGCCATCTATCGACATTTCTATGGAATTGTTCGAAATTTTCGAGTCAAATACAATTGGTCGACTATTACTCGTAAACTTGTAAAGCCCACTTATGTGTGATAGTTTTCTTTTTTTTTTTGTGTGTGGCATCTCGCAGGTCAACCTCTGAGGTTGTCGGCTGCTTAACCGGGCTTGCCTGTGGTTGCCTTAATTAATAAATTAATTAAAGCCTCCAGCCAGGGCTTATTAGAAAACTTACAAACTAGGCGACTACACGCTAAGGGCACCCCCTGTGGGGTACGGACCTCGGCTTAGGGCGTCGCAGTGGGAGGGCAGCTAGGGACAGGCTGGATCATATCATTTTTATTATTAATAAGGGAATTTAAAGCTACTGGCTCAGCGTCGCGGGCTGGCTCTGGCAAGGGTCGGGGCGGACTATTACGGGGACGTCGCGGCGGGCCTCGGCGGCGAGGACGGAAGGACGGTCGGTTTTTGTTTTTGTGTGCGACTGTACTTGTTTCCCTACGGCTCTCTTGGAGCAGGGTGATTGCGTCATCGGGAGTGACAAGGGTATGCCTTGGTCGGCGAATCTTAGAGATACGCGAGGGTTCGTATTGGGCGGCCGATACGATAAGGGGATTCCTATGTTGGATTGCAGTATCAAAGAAACGCTTGAAGACACGTTTCATGAACTGCTGGATGGTGGGCATCTTGAGGTCTACGTGAAGAAGCTCATTTCGAACATAAAAGGGGGCTCCCGTGACTCTACGGAGGAATCGGTTTTGAAGGGTCTGCATCTTGTGGAGGAGGTAGGGCTTTGCGTGTGCGAAAACAACGCAGGCGTAGGTCATGATAGGACGGATGACCGCGGTGAAAATACGCAGCTTGCACCTGAGTGATAACTTGCTGCGGGAGCTAAGAATGAAGTGGAGCCTACCTAGAGCGAAAGCGGCGCGCGAACGTGCCTGCTTTATGTGCTCAGCGAAGGAAAGGTGTTTATCGACGACTACGCCTAAGTATTTGGCTTGCTTTTCCCAGGGGATCGGCTTGCCGTACATGGTAATCGGACGGGGGGAGGGTGGGTTTATCCGCGGCTTAGAAAAGAGGACTGCCTGGCTTTTGTCTGGATTGACTTCGATTCTCCATTTCCGGAACCACTTGGCCAGAGTGTTTGCGGAAGTTTGGAGAGTGCGAGCGATGGCATCGGGTTTAAGACCGGTATAATAGATAGCCGTATCGTTGGCAAATAGGGCTAGCTGAGTATTTTTATGCTTGGGGATATCGCTAGTGAATAGCGTGAAAACGAGGGGGGATAGTACGGAGCCTTGAGGAACTCCTGCGCGAATGGGATGGGGGGAGGAAAGCTCCCCCTCAATTCGGTAACGAAAAGTGCGATTCGATAAAAAGTCCCGTAGGATGAGCACGAGACGGCCATTGTGCCAGACTTTGTCGAACGCTTTCGCTATGTCGAAGAATAAGGCTCCCGTTATTGCGCCCCGTTGGAAGCCGGCGCTGACGTGTTCTATGATGCGGTGGACTTGTTGGATACATGAGTGTTCGGTTCTAAATCCAAACTGCTCATTGGGTATAAGACTCTTTGCTTCGGCAAAATCTTTGAGCCGCTTATATATAAGCCTTTCATAGATTTTACCAAGGACGTTGAGTAAGCTAATGGGACGGTAGCTAGACGGGTCAGACTTGGGCTTGCCTGGTTTGGGAATACCTATGACGGTGGCCTGTTTCCAGGTTGCGGGGGGTGATAGTTTTCCTTTAAACTTCGTTATATATAGGTACTACTGCCGTGACATTTGAATTTCTAACTATAACCGTTTAGTTGGTAGAGGGGGGACACTTGACTCTAACGAAAATTGGTACGTTAAAGCTTGATAAGTCACGAACGGTTTACTTAATCAAAAAACGGTCTTCCCAAACCCCTAATATTTTTGAAAAAGATCTATCCAACGATATCCCACACTATGGGAAGGACGAAAAGAGAAAATTATCATCCCACTTTATATGTAGGGGAGGTACCCTAAATAATTGTTTTTTTCAAAATTTTATTTTATTACTTTTTTGGCGTCATTAACGTGTATACTCATGCCAAATTACAACTTTCTAGTACCAATAGTTTTTGAGCTAAACCGCGGACAGACAGACAGACAGACGGACATGGCGTATAAGGGTTCCTTGTTGACTACGGAACCCTAAAAATCATCAGTAAATTTTAACATTTAGAATTACAAATCAAACTCACGAAGCCGATGGATTTGAATGGGACGTCCTTTTCGTTGCGGACTAGGTGGCTATGAATAGGTGATTGCAAAATAGACTTTTAACAATTTTTAGGGTTCCGTAGTCAACAAGGAACCCTTATAGTTTCGCCATGTCCGTCTGTCTGTCCGTCTGTCCACGGTTTAGCTCAAAAACTATTGGTACTAGAAAGTTGTACTTGGGCATGAGTATACACGTTAATGACGCCAAAAAAGTGGTAAAATAAAATTTTGAAAAAAACAATTATTTAGGGTACCTCCCATACATGTAAAGTGGGATGATTTTTTTTTTTTTTCGTTTTTCCCATAGTGTGGGATACCGTTGGATAGGTCTTTCAAAAATATTAGGGGTTTGGTAAGACCGTTTTTTGATTAAGTAAACCGTTCGTGACTTATCAAGCTTTAACGTACCAATTTTCGTTAGAGTCAAGTGTCCCCCCCCCCTCTATCAACTAAACGGTTGTAGTTAGAAATTCAAATATCACGGCAGTAGAACCTATATATAACGAAATTTAAAGGAAAACTATCACACATAAGTTGGCTTTACAAGTTTACGAGCAATAGTCGACCAATTGTATTTGACTCGAAAATTTCGAACAACTCTATAGAAATGTCGATAGATGGCGCTAAGCGCCAGTTGTATCGTGCTAGTTTCTTGTGACGATTGAGTAGTATAGCTGTGTGTCCGTATTTAAATTCAAAACACCGGCTATGACAAGTTTTATACAAATCTCTAAAAAAAAATTAAAACTTTCCGTGCAAAATTGTCGGATCAGGTGAGGATTTGTATAAGAAGTCAAATTAGTTAGGTAGTCATGTTTGGCTTTTAGTTAGAGCATGGTACAAAACGATCAGTCAGCGAATACGACACGCACGTGGCTGTTATAAAAACTACGGAACCCTACACTGCGCGTGGCCCGACACGCACTTGACTGGTTTTTTATATACAAAAACACTTTAGTAAGACTTTATATAGTCATCATCATTTTGTAGGCATAGGTCTGATAAACACAACTAAATGTGTAGCGATTAGTTCCGAATGCATATGCTTGGCGTAGTACTTTGTAGGTTCGGCATAGTACTGCGTACTATCAGCCTAACAATGCAAACCATCTGAGTTAGACTACGCAGGCCAAACTAGGTGGGCAAAAGAAATACCATTTATTGACTACATTGTATGGTAAAATACATAAAACCAAATTAACTTAACTTCCAATGCCTACCTCCTGTATATTTCTACTCAACTAAATATTTACCTTTAAATAATACCTCTTACTGAAGCTACTCGCTTGTCCCTTGCGCCACCGGCCGTGTAATCGCTCCGGGCTGATTGATGAACTTCCCCTCCCCCCTCGCCAGCCGGCCGGACTCCCCCACCGTTTAGCCCGAGTGATCCATGACTATGAGATCTATTACCCTGGCTACATTACCACAATGCCTGCAAACTCAGTTTTATTTTACACGGTTCTATCATGCTTAATTCTAAGTCTAGTTGTAATTTTGTATGTGTCTATCTAGCGATGAGAAGACAGTTTAAATAGGATTTCATTCTTAAATATACCTAACTAGCAGTCGCGAGGGGCTTCACTCCCGTTGAACTTATTGAAATAAAAACATAATCTCCATCTTTTTCAGTCAGTTAAAAAGTAGGCTTCCGAGACTTCAAGCTAACTGTACTTTCAAAGATTAGTGCATTTGAACAAACAAACAAACTACCTACTCCTGCTTTATAATATAGGTATAGTATATAGTATAGAGATAGATAATTTTAACAAGTAGGTAACATATCGCTGTTGGCAATATATTTAACGATATTGTTTTGTCATCTTATGAGGAGATTCAAAAATTTTGTACAACTGATGAAAATATGAATTTTTTTTTTTGCTCCGTTGTAGTTTTTAATATCTGAAATAATATACTTATATTCTCTTGTTTAAATATATATATATATATATGTATATATATACAACGTGTAATTTAAAGGGTATATACATACCAAGTGCACGGTTTCTTGGGATGATAAAAAACGATATAGGGTAAATGCGCTAAACGTCGGCCACCCCCCAATCCTCGGCCATCTGTACGTTTTCAGCTTGCGTTCGTTCAAAAGGTAATTAAGTGACAATTTTGCTACCTGAATTATAACCTTAGTTCATACTCTATATGTACAAACCGTTACTATTCGATTACGTCACTCGCTCTTCGCACACTGAACGTAAGTCGCGACTGCGCCGTTGAAGCGTCAAGTTTGCGTTAAAAGTAGTTTACTTGATGTGAAATACCCATACTTCGGGAATTGATATTACTACGGTAAGACATTTCTTTTTTTTTGTTTTGAGCTTTATTATCACTAAAAGGTTATTTTTACTATATTTTGAGATAGTTTTTTCAACTTTTTGCATATTGTTTTAAGGGCAAAATAGGAGGCCGTCAATAGAGCGCCAGTTTTGACGTGGACGTGGGCGACTTAAAGTAAATGCAGTCTGTTTTATAAATTCCATGTCTACTAATTCCATTGGTTTAACAAGAGAATTTGCAAAGCTTACAGGCAAATAAATCTATTTTACGTTTAATTGCCAAATACCGGCCGGGGTGATGTTAGTTGAATCTCGAGAAATAAGGTACACGAAATAGGGGCCGATATTAGAAATATTAAAGATCGTAATGTCGACCAGCCTCAAATTCGGACGCCACTATACAGGCTGATTACTTTTGTATTTTTTCATTGATTGGGTGGGAAGGTAGTCATTTTTAATTTATTTATCAAATATATTCTCAAAAATAAATATGTAATATGACAAGTATATTTTATTAATATTATAATAAGTTTTAATGTAGGTATTGACAATATTGAAAACATATTTATGGTAGCTAATTATGATTTGGGAATTTGGGATATAAATATAAATTGCTCTTTGGAACTTGTATCTATGAAACCCTGTTTATGTTCCATGTTTATTAGCTTAAAAAATATAAATGATTGGTCGTGAATCTTTGAAGTTTACTTACTTTCATTGATTCATTAACCTACACGTGACAAAAAGCTCGTTAGTTTTCACTTAATGCTTTTAATTTAAGGTACTACAATGACAGAGCAGGTAGGTAGATGCAAGGCCTTCGCGAAAGCAAAGAAAATTATGCGGTTACGATCGCAATAAAATAAAAGAAGCTCTTGAGGCAATAGGTAATGGGATGCCCATTCGTGCATTAAACTATTTAGCGTCCCACGAACAAGTGAACAACGTTACAAGTATTTTATTGTGATGTTTTACTTTGTTAAAATTTTAGTACCTAACATTGTTGAGGGGAAAAGATATATTTTAGTAATAAACAAATACATTTACAAATGTATACTTAGTGTGATATTAGACTCCTGCCAAAATAAATCATATTAATAATATTTGTCACTCTTAATTTAAAACACCCTATACCCGGCCGACATTTGGGAAAAACGCGACCGACCATGGGCCGTGAATGGCCGAATTTAGGGTTTTTTCGTTCTCGACTCATCTAAACCTTAATACTTTTTTCTTTTAATAGAAATGTCAACCTTATGCCTATAAACATGAAATAGATATATGAAATTATCCAAAACCGCATCAGAACCTATCCTTCGTTGCAAACTGATGGCGCCAGAGCGATCCCCAGTCAGAAAATCCGTTAGGGGGCCGACATTTGGCGTATTTACTAGCAAGGGTTTTGTAATCCTATGTCTACATGTGTGGAACTTATTAGAAATTTCAATACATTGATAGGGTAAATACGCCAAATGTCGGCCCCCTAACGGATTTTCCGACTGGGGATCGCTCTGGCGCCATCAGTTTGCAACGAAGGATAGCTTCGGATGCGGTTTTGGATAGTTTCATATATCTATTTCATGTTTATATGCATAAGGTTGACATTTCTATTAAAAGAAAAAAGTATCAAGGTTTAGATGAGTCGAGAACGAAAAACCCTAAAGTTGGCCATTCATGACCCATGGTCGGTCGCGTTTTTCCCAAATGTCGGCCGGGTATAGGGTGTTTTAAATTAAAAGAGTGACAAATATTATTACTAAAATATATATTTTCCCCTCAACAATGTTAGGTACTAAAATTTTAACAAAGTAAAACATCACAATAAAATAAAATACTTATAACGTTGTTCACTTGTTCAATGGGCATCCCATTACCTATTGCCTCAAGAGCTTCTTTTATTTTATTGCGATCGTAACCGCATCATTTTCTTTGCTTTCGCGAAAGCCTTGCATCTACCTTAAATTAAAAGCATTAAGTGAAAACGAATGAGCTTTTTGTCACGTGCAGGTTAATGAATCAATGAAAGTAAGTAAACTTCAAAGATTCACGACCAACCATTTATATTTTTTAAGCTAATAAGGGTTTCATAGATAGCAAGTTCCAAAGAGCAATTTATATTTATAGCCCAAATTCCCAAACCTGAATTAGCTACCATAAATATGTTTTCAATATTGTCAATACCTACATTAAAACGTAACTTCTTAATAATATTAATAAAATATAGGTAGTTGTCATATTACATATTTAATTTAGAGAAAATAAGTTTGATAATAAATTAAAAATGACTACCTTCCCACCCAATCAATGAAAAAATACAAAAGTAATCAGCCTGTATAGTGGCGTCCGAATTTGAGGCTGGTCGACATTACGATCTTTAATATTTCTAATATCGGCCCCTATTTCGTGTACCTTATTTCTCGAGATTCAACTAATATCACCCCGGCCGGTATTTGGCAATTAAACGTAAAATAGATTTATTTGCCTGTAAGCTTTGCAAATTCTCTTGTTAAACCAATAGAATTAGTAGAATTAAAATTTATAAAACAGACTGCATTTACTTTAAGTCGGCCACGGCCGAGAATCGGGTTTTAAGTCAAAACTGGCGCTCTATTGACGGCCTCCTATTTTGCCCTTAAAACAATACGCAAAACGTTGAAAAAACTATCTCAAAATATAGTAAAAATAACGTTTTAGTGATAATAAAGCTCAAAATAAAACAAAAAGAAATGTCTTACCGTAGTAATATCAATTCCCGAAGTATGGGTATTCACATCAAGTAAACTACTTTTAACGCAAATTTGACGCTTCAACGGCGCAGTCGCGACTTACGTTCAGTGTGCGAAGAGCGAGTGACGTAATCGAATAGTAACGGTTTGTACATATAGATTATGAACTAAGGTTGTAATTCAGGTAGCAAAATTTTCACTTAATTACCTTTTGAATGAACGCAAGCTGAAAACGTATAGATGGCCGAAGATTGGGGGGGGGGGGGGCGACGTTTAGCGTATTTACCCTACCAGAGACCGAATTTTTCAAATTAAGAAGAACGAAGAGAATTATCGTTTTATTGGCATGTGACACAAGTGATGACCCTCATAGTGCTGTGACACGTTTGTTATTATTGGTATTCAAGAAACATACGAAACCAACAATTTGGGTTCAATTCTGTGAGTCACTTATTTTGAGCTGAAACTTTGCATAGAGACTCCATACCAGATGTTGTTTTCAGTCCTTTTGGATAGATATGGGGTTTCCGTTACACGTTGTATATTACGTAAAATTAGTAAAAATGTGAGCTGCATGTTCACTGAGTGACATAGGCTATATTACATTTTCAAAAAATGAGCCTTAATAAAAATGCAATAATGTAACCCAAGGTGTGAAAAATTAGTCATAAAAAAACTGTCATCGCGTGCGCTGCGGAAACTATTGATGATAAAACAAAAAAAATGTTTAACAGTATTACAGAACGTATCAATATCTACAAAAAGTCCGTTATACCATATGTCCAACTACTGTAGTTATGCCACTATAACTACGTTTTTACATTTTAAAAGTTGATAAAAGTGCCGAAAATAATCAAATCATATTATTCATACTTTTGTATTAATCCTTATCCCATTAAATGATATTTTATTAAAGACCATTTCAGTACCTGCTAAATACTTTTTAAATTATTAAAATCGGACATTCCATTCATTCCATATAACGAATTTAAAAATGTAAATCTAAAGAAAATAATGCAATTGTATAAAACGCTTCCTGACTGACTGACAGACAACGTACAGCCGAAAGAAACTACTGGGCGCAAGAAACTGAAATTTGGCATGTATGTTCCTTGGGATGTGTAGGGGAGCACTAAGACAGGATTTTTGTAATTTCCCACGGGATCAGAATTTACACGGGAAAAACCTCCCACGCGAACGAAGTCGCGGGCAACAGCTAGTAATAAATAAAACTATGGGGGATTTTACCACTTTAATATATTTATTTGAAAACATTGGTCTTTCTTTGTTACTTAATGAATCAACAAGTTACAAAAACATATTAAAAATCATTTAGAAATACAATTATCAGTCGGGTTTGTTACCACAGTCTCTAAGTCAACAATTGTTTTTCATGCCTATGATGTAAAACGAACAATATCATATTTTGAACATGTTCAAAAGTTGTAAAATAACCTATATTTATAACCAAAACCAAGTATACTCATAAAAGAAACAAATTTTACGATAAAATCATATGAAAACTTTGAGAACAAAATAGAGACAGTAACAAAATCGACGCTACCAAAATTTCCTTTTTAATAAGATCCACAAGTAATTACACCGTAAGTAGGTATTTACATATTAATATATTTATTACAAACTAGCTGACCCGCCACGACTTCGTTCGCGTGGTATCCTGCCCCTACCCAACCGATACCACTACCCCTATCCTACCCCTACCCTACCCAAACCCTACACTACCCCTACCCTACCCTACCAATACCCTACCTCTACCCTAACCCTACCCTACCCCTACCCCTACCCTACCCTGCCCCTACCCTACCCCTACCTTACCCCTACCCCTACCCCTACCTTACCCCTACCCTACCCGTACCCTACCACTACCCTACCCCTACCCTACCCTAACCCTACCCTATCTCTACCCTACCCCTACCCTACCCCTACCCTACCTCTACCCTACCTCTACCCTACTATAGAAAAATAGAAAAGGGCTGTTTTGACGGTTTTCCCGGCAATTTTTTTTTTTTATTTTTCTCAACTTTTAAACCTTCCCTAGACCTCCACGAACATTTCAAAACCAAGATAAGATAAATCCGTTCAGCCGTTCTCGAGTTTTAGCGAGACTAACGAACAGCAATTGATTTTTATATATATAGAAGATTATTCAATGTTTTAACCTATTTTTATAGGTACATATTAGACCTTCTTGCCCAAAAAACTTAACTCAGAATTAATTGCTAGCACGAAGTTAAATTGATAATATTGTAAAATAAACTGTCATTTTACTTTTATTTTTTTTATTTTTTCACTCTAAGTTAAGTTTTACATTCAAGTAGGCCTCGGTGGTCATCATCATTTTATTAATACTCAGATACTCATATAAAAATACTTTCAAGCATGCTATGCTTCTTCTTCCTCTTCGAATCGATTGTAGTAATAATTTAAATATTATGTCAAAGAATATATTGTGCATTCGTCTTTTGGAAAATGATCGTAAATTAACGCATCACAATAATCACACCAAAATTGTAAATGATTTAACAGCACCTTTATATTATTTATATTCATTAATAAAGAGTCAAGTGTACTCATTTCCCACACTCAGTGGAAAGTATGAAATGTGCCTCTTTACACTGTAGTAATAATATTGCAGTAAATCATATTTTGTTAAAACTTTATCAAAGTCCACAAAAATCACCATCTTTTTTGTTTGAAGATCTGTAAAGCAAATATATGAAATTACTATAATAAAATAAAATTAAAATCTATATCTTCTATTCTATACTTATAATAAATCTGTAGAGAGGTCAATTCTGTACATGAAATATATTTCCAAAATAACTATCAGGGGGTGATTAGGGATCGATACTGACGCCAAAAATGCAATCAGTAAAATTTTTGTCTGTCTGTCTGTCTGTCTGTCTGTCTGTCTGTATAACCGTTATAGAAACAAAAACTACTCGACGGATTTTAACGAAACTTGGTACAATTATTTGTCATACTCCTGAGCTGGTTATAGTATACTTTTCATCACGCTACAATCAATAGGAGCAGAGCAGTGAAGGGAAATGTTGGGAAAACGGGAGAAGTTACTCCATTTTTTAAGCTTCCGTCGCGTGTGCTACCTTAATGGTTAAAGCTACACAGAAATCATTTATGACGGAAATGTTCTCCTTAAAATTATATAAAAAATATCCCACAACAGCATATATCTATATTTTATGGTTGACTCACAATAACACGTGTAACTCCCGATAGCTTAGCAGTTCGAAGCTTTCTGATTATTATTCTGCTCCGAAATTTCAAACCACCACAACTTTGCAATGGAACTCGGCTAAAAGTAACCCAGTTGCAACAAAATATAATCGAGGATCAAATTTTAACAGGTTGCGGTGCAGGAGAAACCGTCTTTATTCCCAGAATTCCCATAATACCAAATAATTTTCCATTCCAATTTAAAAGAACGCAATTCCCAGTATCGGTGTGTTATGCAATGACAATTATTATTATTATACTTATAATAAATCTGTAGAGAGGTCAATTCTGTACATGAAATATATTTCCAAAATAACTATCAGGGGGTGATTAGGGATCGATACTGACGCCAAAAATGCAATCAGTAAAATTTTTGTCTGTCTGTCTATCTGTCTGTCTGTCTGTCTGTCTGTATAACCGTTATAGAAACAAAAACTACTCGACGGATTTTAACGAAACTTGGTACAATTATTTGTCATACTCCTGAGCTGGTTATAGTATACTTTTCATCACGCTACAATCAATAGGAGCAGAGCAGTGAAGGGAAATGTTGGGAAAACGGGAGAAGTTACTCCATTTTTTAAGCTTCCGTCGCGTGTGCTACCTTAATGGTTAAAGCTACACAGAAATCATTTATGACGGAAATGTTCTCCTTAAAATTATATAAAAAATATCCCACAACAGCATATATCTATATTTTATGGTTGACTTACAATAACACGTGTAACTCCCGATAGCTTAGCAGTTCGAAGCTTTCTGATTATTATTCTGCTCCGAAATTTCAAACCACCACAACTTTGCAATGGAACTCGGCTAAAAGTAACCCAGTTGCAACAAAATATAATCGAGGATCAAATTTTAACAGGTTGCGGTGCAGGAGAAACCGTCTTTATTCCCAGAATTCCCATAATACCAAATAATTTTCCATTCCAATTTAAAAGAACGCAATTCCCAGTATCGGTGTGTTATGCAATGACAATTAATAAGGCTCAAGGGCAGACTTTTCGTGTTGCTGGAGTAGATCTCGGTGTCAGTTGTTTCTCGCATGGTCAGTTGTACGTCGCTCTTTCCCGGGTTAGCATTTCTAGAAATCTTTATGTTCACGTGCCGGACGGGTCAACTTTCAACATAGTTTACCCGGAAGCTTTGCACTGAAGTATTTTCGTTCTATAGGTACTTAAGCCTCATGTGAACGTGATCTAAACAATATTACCAATACATTAACTTAATAACACACAAGGAGTTACACGCTGACGGAGTCGCGGGCACAGCTATTAACAATAATATTGTGCGGTTCGGTATTGCGATATTTTTCAACAGTATTATAGATTGACATATTATATTTCCCTACTAAATTACGAAGGTTAATCTGTCTGTTACATCAAAATCACTGAACCGTGAGGAAGGACATAGGCTACTTTTTTTTTTACGAAAAACGACGGAAACGTGGACGAAGTCGCGGGCAACAGCTATCTATACTAATAATATAAGGCTGAAGAGTTTGTTTGTTTGTTTGAACGCGATAATCTCAGGAACGTTCGAATTGAAAAATTATTTTTTAATTAAATAGTCAATTTATAGAGAAAGGCTATAGGCTATAAGTATATCATTACGCTAAGGCCAATAGGAGCGGAGCGCCAATGAAGAATGCTTCAAAATCGGAGTTAAATTTATCGTTAGCCCAAAGTAACTATTCCACGCGGACGAAGTCGCGGGCAAAAGCTAGTTAATTTAATAAGTTTAGGCCGACCTAGAAGAGAAACGATAGACGCTATGTAAACTTATCTTTATGCTGTCGGTTTTGTTACTTTTTCGGCCCATCCATATGTTGGTACATGCAGTAACAAAACCAAAGTAACATAATGTGTTAACCTAACCTTCCAAAAAATATATTATCGGTCCAGTTTCTCGTTAAGTTAAACTACATAATACAAGTTGTTCAGTATAAACCATGCATTTCTTTATTAATTTATTATAAGGAACGTGAGGATAAGTAATTAATTGTGCTAGTACAAACCTGACGACGAATTTCTTCTCAGTCTAATCGGTAACAAAAAACACCCTCACTAAAGCTCCTCACAAAATGACATTGGCGTTCAATTTTTAAAATTGCTGATCTTTAGACTATAGTATTGCCATATTTTGAAAGCCAAAAATGAATCATTTGGTAGGATTGTTTAAAAGAAATTGACGTAACAAACCTGACTTGTCCGGAAGTAACGAATTTCGGGGACACTAATTGTTTTTAAGTTTTAAATAGATAAAAAGAATTAAAACTTTAATAATTATTAACAGTATACTTAATATCAGTTTATCTTTAATAAAAACAACACAACATGTCCGGGTGTTCCAGAAAAGATTGAAAAAAATTAACTTAAAGTTTTAATTTTTACCAGGGCCAAGCCAAAATGAATGGGTGAAAAACTAAATATTTGTAAATTATTTTAATCAAATAGATTAAAATAATTTACAAATATTTGATAGTGTGGGTGTATATAGGTACTTACGCTCATATTCATTTCATGTCATTCTTCACACAATCTCTATCATTTGAATTAATTTATTTACGTCAGTCAAGAATGTCTGATATCCAATGCCAATCAAACTGGGTACGTATGTTGATACGAAAACTAAGAAGCGCAGTCATTGAATGAAAGGATTAGAATCTGCAATACTTCTTTGAAGTTCCTTGTTAAAATCATCAGCCCTTATCCCTATATGTTTGAGTTCGGCTAAACATTTCCATACTAGGTACATACTTCTTGATTAGATTGGATCTGACGAAGAAGGCAGCAGATAAAGTTAGATGAAAAAAAATGTGAGTGACCTTTTCCCAGAAAATGGACAACACAATACACAAAATAAAAATAAACGATTTTTTTTTACTCCACCCTCAACTCAAACTCAACTCAACCTTTAATGACATTTTTTTTCATAAAAGATAGATTGTTCTAAATTCAAACTTACCCCACGACATTTCACTACAAGCCTATCATTAGTTTATGACCTAAAAAGCCAAAATCTTAACTGCCTGTTACAAATAAAAAGTCGTCGCCAATACAGTCGTCTCCGAGTTGACAGGTTGTTGCTAAACTCACATCTATGTATATATATTATTTTCGCTACAAGTTGCAAACAGCATTTACGTACTTAGTTTGCGGTCGCGACCATCGTTATAGTTGTAAATAATGGTTTTAAAGGATGATTTTGGAGGCATTTATTGAAATTAGAATAGATTATTTCATCATAACTCAAAACATTGATATCTTGTGAATCACGTAATCAACATTTTATTTTAGGAATCACACTGGAAAAATACACGACAAAATGCAGGAAATAGCTCATGTTACTACTAACTGTAATTTTTACTTTACTTAACTTTTACTTAAATTATGTCTTTGATTGATATCTTAATGGCTGGACTGCTGGACATAATAAAATAATGTCGTTCATGGTTACTTACGTCCCATTTTTAGGAATCCCTAGTTTATCCACAACGTGTCTTTCAGAAGGTACTATGAAGGCAATCTTCGGAGAACATAATTAAAAACTTACTAAATATACTTTATCTTAGATTTATTTATTTATTTAGATATTAGGAGACAAGCCACACAATAGCATATCTAGAAAAATTTGCCCGTAGTTTAAGCAGACTTACAATATGCCATAGGTACGAATCGTACGTTTTTTTGTAAAATAGAATAATAAGACTTTCTTATTCCTGTACCACGCAATTATCAGTTATTAAGACAGATACAGTAACTATGAATTCATCCCTAATTCAAGATGATGCGGTTTATTTATTAACTCTATCTCGCAAAACTGAACTAAACAAGCGTTTGCTATTTCACTGCATCTGTAACCTTTAAAACATATTCTTGTTCATTATAGATAATGAAATTGTAAGCAAATATTGAATTACACGTGCAAACATCTCGTAAAGTAAACGTTTCTAATTCTGTTTCACCAAACTGTTTGGTAATCTTTGCCAAGATGTAAAACTGGATTCTCGTTTACGAAATCACAGATGGCGCTGCTTGTTTTCTCATATGTGACATAGATGGCGGTAGCATATTCATCAAAGAATAACATGTTGGGAGAATATAAAAGAATATAAATAGAGTATGAGACTGGTCCATCTTAGTAAAGTCCGGTTAAGTAGACTCACAGCCTTAGTGTGCTGATCTACAAGTGGCCCTACCTAAAAAAAAAAAAAAAAAAAAAAAAAAAAAAAAAAAAAAAAAAAGTCCATCTTAGCAGTACCTATGTTAATTTTCGATCTTCACGCAGCTGCTTTTAGCGATAAGGCCGCCCATTGTAACACCCTTTGGAGTTGTGAAGTCCTTGTTTAATTCTGTTACCTATGATATAAAGAGTATAATTATCTAATATCGATATATCTTTTACTAGTGAAAGCTTGAAAATATATTTCTTTTGGCTTTCAAAATCACTCACAGCAATGTATATAGGTAGTTAGGTAGGTAATTGAATATTCAATGCAGAACTTTCGTTCGATAACAACTAGTAAAACATTGCAATGTTTCCATAGCCCCACCCCTCGCTCCAATGATAAATTAACAATATTATTAGACCCAACACTTCGCGGGAAAATCAAATTAGTCAAACTCAACCCCTATTGTTCGACACCCATTCGCCAAGTTGACTTATAGAAAATTTGTCATTATACCATGACAGCTCGCACTTGACGCACCGCAGTTTGTGTTTTACATTAACTAGTGGAGGAATTATTGCTCATTATTTGTAGTTTACTATGCTACACAGAACATGGAATACCTACCTGGTTGTGCAATAACGAATTTTCTTGAAAAGATGAAATGCGTCGTTCTCATCACATTTTTTTTAAAGTTAACAAGTGTATCAACTTGTGATGGCTCTAGCCTTCTGAAACTTTACTTACCTAACTATTTAGTTTTTGGAGGACTTACAGCTCAAAACACAAAAAAAGGAAAATATAGCCAATTACAAGTCCTCACGTTTGGACTTACAATGAAATATAGGTCTGAGCATAAAGACAGCAACACCTAATACCTTATAAAAATGGCTGTGATGGACAGACAGATATTACAAAACTATAAGGGTTCCGGTTTTTGCCATTCGGCTACGAAACCCTAAAAACAAAACGTTACGTTGCATTTCAATCCTTATTGATTATTGAAGTGAAAACTTCTTTAGAGGCGTTGTGCACTTTTTTTGTAATGGGTAAAAAATGTTAAACTCGCGTCAAGACACGTGACCTGATCGAAAATTCGTAAGACGGACGGTGAGTAGACAGCCGGCGCAGCGTAGCAGAGGAAGTATCCCCCTCTCTTTCTACGGCGCGGCGAAAATGTATGCCTGCGCAAACTTTTTAATGTAATATAAATTGTCATGTTTGTGTACGATAGCGCAATACATAAATATTGTATTCTACCACATAAATGATAGTACTTTTATACTGATAATTAAAGCAATTCTTGCAAAATTATTCCCTAACCATTCCAAAATATCAAAAATGCACAACGTTAATATTCAAGTTTTCACTTCTGCCGGCACTCCCGGAGTGCAACCCGTTTTTTTTTTAAGTCCAACTGATGGAACATGCCATTCAGTGAGTACCTAGTGAGGTGAGCATACATTTTTGCTGATCCGTTCCTCAGAAATATCACTGGCTGGTTTTTTTTTTCTATGAGTTAACGTCAACACTAACCGCCGCCAACTCGTCTCTGTGCTCTGTGGTATGGTATGGTAGGTTTCGTTGGCGTTCTTTCTTCTTTGTGGCTAGCTCGTTTGCTAAGCATTAATGTACGCTCGCGGTTTACTCCGAGCCCACGTTTAAGTGTTCTTAGTAATGCGTTCTGTCGCTTATAAACGTGAGAGCGTACAGTGACTGCCGCACCTGTTTCGAGATAGACTGACAAATATGGTATTACAAAATTGTTAATTTGTTTGTTCAGACTTATAACAAAAAGATATTTCGTTCAATCATCACCAGATTAATTTCATACTATATGTATAAGTATTAAAGAATTATAATTTGGAATAGGTAGTTAAGTATTTCCATCAATTAAAGGAATAACGAACTCAAATTTAATGAAGGTCTAATAAGGGATCAGAACTTCAGAAGGCTAATTCTCGTAATTAAAGGGCGTTCTAACATCAATGTCGAAAACATTTATCGAAAACGACTGCGATGCGAATATGGATTTAATACTTAGATACATTTAATACGAGAATTTAATACTTAAAAATAGGTAGGTATAAATGGAACGATATCTGCCCTTTACCTACAACTTCATAAATATTAAACCGAAAGACGTCCACACTTCTTCCAAAAAGCATCACTACAATTATCGGTCCAGAGTATTACAAAAAAGTGATGCATTATCGAGAAATCACTATGATAGATAAACCAAATGACATTCCGGCAGCGCATATCAATCCCATACAATTTGTAGTTATAATAAAAATCGGTGCCGCTGATCGAATATTAAGTTCTTTTTTAAGAACTCGTTCTGCTTTGCGCAGCTATCTAGCGCCACTTACTGAATTATAAAATTCAATTTAATGTTCAGTTTCCATAGTTAGTTGGTCATGTTTGCTATGTTTACCAGTCACCAAGATACAGGCATAGCCTAGTTTGGAGATTATAACTGAGTAAATTAATTTGGAATCGATTTTAAAATTGGATTCAGTAAACAGTATAATATTTTGTATTGTATCTAATAAAAAAACGAGTGATGATAGGAATCGTTTATTCAATTTTTATTATAAACTATGATACCGCATTCCTCTTTTATACAAATTAATATAAAAAAACCTAATTCGTTCATTTCGAATAGCTAGTCGTTATTGGCCAACAACGGCGCTTACAATAAATGCTATTTATGATTCGATCGTTGAATTGAACATCGATTACTTATAAACATCGATGTCTCGTTAAATGAAGGGGGGATGATATAAAATTAAGGGGAGGTGACGATAGGTACTGTTTGTTCTCGGGGCTGTTCTGTGTGTACAGGTTCAGGTTGCTTAGCGGGTCCAGTCTTCGTGATAGGGACAATTCTTTCACCTGCATTAGGAGGGGGTCGTTTAGGGGCTGTGATGGTGAGGACACCGTCGGAAGACAGAGTGCTGACTAAGTCCTGGACATCGTAGCTTCCCGGTAGGATGTAACGACGTGTGAACTGGCGGGAAATGAATCCATGCTCGTCTTGTTTCTCTTCGTGTCTGCCCTCGACTACTACGCTGTTGTTCGCGGCCTTGACAGTGATTTCTTCAGGTGTGAATTGTTGGACGTCAAGGATGACCTGGAATAAAGTAAACACAATAGTAAATATTTGGTTTATTTGCAAATCATTATCAGCTTATGTCGACCCGACCGCTGAAACACAGACATATGCCTCCTCTCACGAAACTGCTTAATCAGCTTAATAGGAGTGAAGGTGAGGCTGATGAAATAATTCAATTGCCACCCAGACAGGTGCCATAACATACGTAATAACAAGGGACATTACACAGTCACTAACTCGCTCTATTGACTGTGCCAAATTTAATTAGACACCAGTTACGCTATACAAGCTGACCACAGATAATCTAAGTCAACATTAAAAATGGATGTTGCTAGTCGAGAAGTATCAATTATCGTGCGGGGCTTGGCCGCCGTGGAGTTTATCAAGATAAAAACATAACCTTCCTGTTTTTGCAGTTGGGTAAAATGTAGCCTATGCCTTTGTCAAGCTACTGCTATACCAATTTCATCCAAATCCAAGTCCATCCAGTACTTTCGAAGATTAGCGCGTGTAAACAAACAAACCACCTTTTCCGGTTTTATATATAATATTAGTATTGATTTTATATTAATTCAAAGATTAGATTCAGATTATTCTAATTTCAGAGAGCAGAATATTATGAAATGCTATAAATTAATTTAATATTCCTTCCAAAGGTTGAATGGAAGATATCGCTTTCAGCGATAAGACCGTCATTGTAACCATAGATTAAACAATTATTGTAAAATAGGTGTGTTTAAATTTTGGTGTACAATAAAGTATATTCTATTCTAATATTATTAACAGTTAAAAAGACAAAAAATCCTACCTCAAACTTCTCCTTCGTCAGGTTAATAGTGGAAGCTGACTCCTGTCTCGTTAAACTCGTTCTCCAGGGTCTGAAGTACGAATTCCTGAACAGCGAGGAGGACGGCAGGGTGGAGAGGGAAGAGAGGAGCTCGTCCCTCTTAAGGCCCATGCCGAAGTGCTGATCCAGCAGGCGAGAGGGCCTGTCCCACTCGTCCCACCAGTCACGGAACATCAGAGGTACTATCGACATCTGGAATTAAGATATATCATAATTTAGTACAGTTAAACAAAACAAGTGAAAGAAAGAGCCCAAAACCGGAACTAACCATAGACCAACCACAGACTCCTAAAATTGTGCTAAGCAAAACTTTTTATACCTACACAGAACAACTGAACAACTAGGGAATCAATAATTTACGGGGCTTCCAGAAAGTATTGTTATTTCGCGTCAATTGACTCAAATTATTTAAGTTAACTAAGTCTTAACTCTTCCAGACGCCATAAGTTATGTTGACTAAGTTGTTGAATTACAAAACTGTACTAATTCCTAAATTATTGTGTTTTAATTTCATCTGGCATAGAAGTAAGTAGCCGAATCAACTGCGGAAAATTCCACTAAACCATCTTCCTTCAAAACTGCATGACTAAAACTCATATAATAAAACATTATCATTTCTGTCCTATTGCATTAGCACAGAGCTAAGCTTAAGCTTGCACTAAGTCATAAACAACAATCAAATCGGTCATGGAAACCATAGACTCGTCAATACTTCGCGCGCGCTCGTAAAACTTATCTTTGGACTAAAATAAATCAACAACATTGTCTATTCATCATGTAGATATAAATGGCGGATATTTTCATGGCGCGTTATTTTCAGCGGTTACATGTCCAATGCGCTTGTAGTGAACGACCGAGCAATGTTATCTGAATGCGTATTATCTATTTTTATTTTTGAACTTCTTATTTACGACAAAAACATAAAGGGCAATAGCAGAAATTGTGATTGAGGTAAACTTATAAGGAATTTAAGGGTAAAATAATATCAAAAGTTCAGCGGAACGTCATTAAACACTCGCCCAAAATATTATTATACAAGAAAAATAGGGTAAATGCAAATTGTTTGTCTGGAATTAATAAAGAAATTACACAGAGGAAAATTTTAATTGTAATTTTTGTACCTAATGGATTAACTCCAATACTTCCTACTAGACTAATTTCAAAATACTCTCACCAAAATATATTATCAGCAAGTAACCCTTGGCTACTTTAATTTCGCTGAAAAAAGCCTTTTCACGCGAGTGAAGCCGCAGGCAGAAGCCAGTTAATTATAAATTGTAAAAGTTTAAAGAGCAAGTCTTCACAGGAAAACTGTTTCAGGTTTTGAAATTATATTTGCTCCTTTAATATAATTTAGAAACTAAAAGAATATTGAATCAATTTTCTCAAAAGGAAAATAACTTTAAACCCTAAGCAGGTATCGTAGTTTTCCAACAAAACTTCATCTAAAGAGCTGTTAAACAAATTGAATTACAAGATTAACAGTTACTTTATTGCTACAACGAAAAGCTTATTGAATTTACCGAGTTTGTTTACATTTACACGCAATAATACGTGCTTATAATCATCGACGAAATTCTGGAATGAATCCACCGTGTATGAGTCACCTGGGAACGGTTTTAGAACTGATGCAACCCGGTGAACCAAATGTATTCACGCTATGATGAAAGTTATGCGACATTATTAGTTTTGTAATAGGATAATTTTAGATCGGGTGTTGATGTAAACAGTTTCAGCTGCGATTGATTCATAAATGATAAATAATCTTTATTTTACAAATTGGTTATTAAATAACGGTTTTACAAGTCATTTTTTTTTCGTATATTTAGAGACCGGTGTTTCCTAACTGACTACCCTGAGAAGAAACACAAACAAAAACAGGGGCAATCAGGCGTAGTCGAAATGCGATGGCTTGGATCTATTTAGTTAAGTCTGTAAGTTCTATCTACCTGATGTTAGTAGGTATAGGTTTTTTATTTTGCACAATTACTGAAGAACCTCAGTAACTGTTAAAACTTTAATTTTAATTTAGCTGAAACTTAACGGTACCCCGTTTCAATTCGCTGTTCTCCGTAAAAGTTGGTTAGACCTGGTTCTGAAAGTCGTATATTGTAACTTTATAAGTATGAGCAGCGTATTTCAACGAACAAATTATGTTATGAATTGCGCACTCGTTTGGTTCAATTAAAATGATTATTTCCAAGCGCTACATACTAACAGACATTTTCATTAAAAAGAAATACAAAACTTATAAGCATTATGCGTTAAAAAGGCATAAGTTCTAATTATTCTATAATTAGATTTTCAATAACGCAATGAACCGGACAAATCGATTACCTACCTTCTGATTAATAACGAATTAACAAAATCGATAACCGAAAGAAATAAATCAAAACGTAATTTGAAAAGCACAACAGGAGAGCACCAATAAAAAATAACAATTACACTTCAAAAAAATCAATTCACCTTTGTGGTTGTTATTTCGTTGCAGGCGCGCGCCGCTCTGGACTCGAGACTAGAGACGAACGCCATATAATGTGATTTAAATAGAATTTTCAGCGGCCCACACGGGCTGATTCACGAGGATACACCTTGAACTTGAAGCGATAGGTTCGGTATCATTCAGTACCGTATGACGGTATATTTGGGCGGGAAATTGCCGTGTATGGGCCATACAGCTTGGCGTTGGAGTTAATATGTAAAAGTAAAGGTGACCAAGATTATTGTTGGCGTTTTTATGACAAAAAATATCTTGAACAACTTATCTATGGGAATAAATTAAACAAAGGTATGAAAACGAAACAACAGCAACACATCAATTCACTTAGCCTATGAACGTCCTCGAAATTACGCAAGTCCAAAAATATATAGGTCAAAGCATTTTTTATTTGCAAAAGAAAATACTTTTTTTTTTTAACGTGGTAAAATTATCAAATAAGTCCTCCCACCCCGGGCAGGGTGGGAGGGACTGTCAGACTTTTACTGACTAAAATCCACGGTGTTCCTTCAATAACCCTTTACGTACCGGGGTCACGGTAATGGGATAAGTCCCACGATACGAATACTTAGGATAATAATTAAACAGACTTCTTTTTAATAGCATCATTCGCCTATAAAAATCTGCATTGCCTTCTTAATTACTAAGTCAGCCTCAGTTAATTAACGAACGTCTAAATGATACTATCTTAGCCACTATAGTTATCTTCTATGTGAGGCACTGTAAATACAACTCAGCATGGTGGTTAGTTTTTAGTTTCTAAATTTGTAATAAGAATTCAAGCAGTAGAAATATTAATAATATGACTACAATAGAGAAACCTAACCTGATCTATCCGTACCTTGGTGTTGAAGCTATAAAGCGTAAAATAGCGATGACATGTAAAATCCGTGGCTGAATTAATAAATTAGGTGGCAATATATAAATAAGAAGGACAAGTTAAGGTAATTGTTAATCTTCACTTATCGCTTTCTTATAATATTAATAGGCGTTGTAAAAAGTCGATTTAATATATTTGGGGCTATCTCATTTTCCCGTTTCTAAGTTATAAAATGATAAGTTTGATCACGTGGCCAATAAAGAAATTTGTGGCATGATTTGTCATTTCTCAAATACTTATAAGCTATAGTAATAAAATCACTTGTTTAATTAGAACGAGAAATCCGACGGGACCTTTGACGTCAAAACCCGTGGCGCATGGTTGCGCCCACTTAGCGATATTAGAACATTAGGAGAACATCTTTAGGTACCTAAACTATAATTTGCTTCACTTTATAAAGCATCATTTTCATAATGACAAGTGGTTTAACATCATGTCCCTTCTCCTGTTCCGGCTTCCATATTATCTTGTTCCCATATTTAAGGATCTTCATCAAAGAATACCTAACAATTAATTATTATTATTATTGTTCAATATTAAGAGAGACAAGTCATACTACACACGTGGAGGTTTGTTATTAGCAATTTTAAGTATAATGTTTTACTCATTTATGTAATTAGTCTGGAAGCCTTCTTTAAAATAATAATTTTAAAAAAGTCTCTCTTAATCTCTTTCAGAATAATTTATTTTCAAAATGATCAAAATAACAATAATAAAATCATGGTCACCGTGCTAAAGTCGAGTCTAATAATATATTTACGTCTTTATTTACCTATAGAGAATCATTTTCAGGTGGGATCTTGGGAATAATTCGAGAACAAATCCACTTTAGTAGGTGGATGATGCTGTCTTCGACATCATTCCACATTACTGCTCACAGTAAATTTCATTTAAAATCATTGTCATCTCGCGTCGCATTGTAGCGACGTCACGAATGATCAAAATAAACTATCTAATTTTACTACATGACAATTTTATCCCAATACAAGAGAGTAGATGATTGTAGAAGATATAAATAGACGTGAAGAATACTTCGGCCAACGCTTTCTGAATAACATTGTGGTGTAAACACGCTGTTAATCATGTCCCCCGAATACTCACAATGCTGCCAAAGAATCACATCCCTTCATGGACTCAATAAATAGATTATATCATCTACAGCAAATAACTAAAAAATATTTGAAAATACTTACGATACGCTCAAAACTTTGGCAATTTAGACTCGCTGAAAATATAGACAAGAACTATCTCCTCACTCGAAGAAATAAAGTATTGTAAAATACAACTAAATAAATAAAGGAAAAAAACAATCTATTTGCGATCATGTTTTTGTTACTCAGCTGCAACCAGTTAGACTAGAAATTCATCCAGACATATTGAGAAAAGGCTAAGCAGCTGATAAAGATCATGAGGAACTATAATTATGTAGGACTCAGGGCTTCCATCCATGTCGCACCCTCAGTAATATAAGGAATCAAGTCAAAATTTTTGCAAACTGAGGTTTTAAATGCCAAGGGCTCAAAATGAAATTCGCTACCGGTTAACTAACCAGTTAACTAACCGGTTAACTAACTTACCGGTTGGCTAACTTAAATAATAAGCATGTTATATGAAAAAATATCTGTAATATAGGAATCCAGAACCTTGAAACGCGATTTCTCAAAATCTACTTTTTTGAGTTGTGCCCTTATATTACTAAGGGTGCGATATGGTTTTTTTAGATTTTTCACTTCATTATTATAGAAGTTAGAGGGGGGGACACACATTTTAACTCTTTGGAAGCGTATATCTTTTAAACGATTAACTTTATGATAAAGTCGTTTTTGAAACCTTAGTGTCATTTTTAAAGACCTATCTATAGATACCACACACGTATAGGTTTCACGAAAGAAAATATTTACAGTTTCAGTTCCATGTACGGGGAGCCCCCTTTATTATAAATATTTTTTAAATTTTCTCTTAAAATCGGAAAGCGGTTCACAGAATACATCTACCTACCAAGTTTTACATGTATAGTCCTAATAGTTTCGGAATAAAATGGCTGTGACATACGGACGGACGGACAGACAGACAGACGGACAGACATGTCGAAACTATAAGGATTCCGTTTTTTGCCATTCGGCTACGGAACCCTAAAAAGAAATGGAGCAATAATATCGAAGCATTTTGAAGATAGCGATGATTAAAACTGGTCCCTCAATGCTCTCCTCCACTAACATATGTGCGTGTGCTAGCTGCTAAACGAGAGGAATATCAGAAAATCATGTGTACTTAACTTTTAGTAATAAGTTTCTACTAAATAATAGGTATCTAAAATTGTGTATTTCTTACCTTGGTCCCTCAGTTCACACGCACATAAAACTTGGGCGAGGCGTCCCGATGAATCCAAAATAGGTACCTCTCGAAACACCCATGTCCAGTAAAAGTACCTGAGTTAGGCCGAAGGTGAGGCATGACGTCTCTCCCGCTACTTCTCAAAGAGGAAACATATCGCGATTTATTTTTAAAGAGAACTACCTATGTGCGTAGAATTCACATTACTAGCAATTTAGCTAAATATGCTTGTATCTAGAGTGCGTTTACGGCAATAGCGTAATGGGTTGGGTTCGAACCCACCACCTTTTGATCACAAGTCCAACTCCTTAGCCATTAGGCTATTGACGATTGCAGCATACGTAGTTAAAATTACCGGCTTTACTTGTTGACGCCAAGTTAGATTTTGATCAAAGTCCGTTATCATTATTAGTTGCCCCAAAAATATGGGAACATAAAATAATATTAAGTCTCTTAAAAATTTACTTCATACGGCGGCGGTTTCACGTTTAAATTCATATTCGCAGTATTTTCCAAAAGCAGTAATAAAGTTTCAAATATAAGCCCCTCGTACTTACCCGACAATCCGTCTATGCGAAAAAGCCATTGTCATCCCAATAAAAGTAGAACTAGGAAAATGCCAGTTCTGTAAGGTACCTACGGTCAAGCCGGAAATAGTTCTTTATAAAAACTTTTTACCAAAAAATTAAACCGACTCCCAAAAAACACTGCAAAGTGAAAAATAACTTTAATTTCGGTAGTCGGTGTCTTTAGTTTTGTTTTTTCGTTTTTGGCACCGACTTCCGAAATTAAAGTTATTTTTCACTTTGCAGTGTTTTTTGGGAGTCGGTTTAATTTTTTGGTAAAAAGTTTTTATTTCACTCTTTTTAGTTGGATGATTTTTAATTTACCTAGTTACAAGAGCCTAAATGTCAACTACTTATAACCTTTTACAAAATATTGCTTTTCCCAATGCTGGGCCGTTAATTGTTGAGGAGTTCTCCTGGTACTTCACCATCAGCTCTACGTCACCATATTCATTGTGACGAGCATAAAGTGTTTAACATCCATATTCAAGTAATCGAATCGCAATCCACTCAATACTTATTATTGAGTAGTTTCGGCTACCATCTTTGGTCTTCATCATCAGTTCCACTTCCCCAAATGGTACTTTTTGAGAGCAACTGCACAAGTTACTATAAGAAATACCCAAAACGCCATAGGTGTGCCTATAATATTTGAAGAGTTCCCTCGATTTCTCCAGGATCCCATCATCAGATCCTGACTTTGGTGATAATGGTACCAATTTCGAAGTATACCCATTCGAACAAAAAAAGAATTTTCCAAATCGGTTCAGCCGTCTTCGAGTACTCGATGATCATACATAAAAAAAAAAAAAAAATATACGCGTCGAATTGATAACCTCCTCTTTTTGTCGTCGGTTGAAAAATGACATTGAGGTTTCTGGACCAACTTTTTCAATGTCAATCATTTAAAAGATATACGCTTACAAAGTGGTAAAATGTGTCCTCCCCCTCTAGCTTCTATAATAATGGAGTGAAAAATCTACAATAAATATATGCTGTAAATCATAATGTAAACTCGGGTCAGCAGTTTTTGAGATATAGCATATTTTCTAAAACCGCAAATATAACTTTGTAATTCATACAAAAACTATGAAAAACAAAGTTATTTGGCGTAGTTTCTACGGAGCCCTTAATGGACGAGTCTAAATCGCACTTGGCCAATTTTTGGTATATCTGTTACCGGGAATGTATACAATTCAGAAGCTATTTAGGAAATGTATAAAATATCGCTATTACCTATTATAACACATATTTGTATAAAATTGATTTGTATAAAATTCTGATATCGTATTAGGAAATGTGTAAAAGGAATGCTTTCTGTAAACAAAATATATATAATATGAAACACGTTGCTAAACTGAGAAACAGAATTTTTATTAAGACTGTCGTTGAAACAATCAGGTAACAATCATTTCATTAAAAAAATGTATGTCCGTATGACTTCATACTAATTAAGCTTCAAAAATTAACTATTTAACTATTTTTTAAAGCCCATCTAGTACAAAATCGACTTATATTTTCTTATAATGCACAAACTTTCATTTGGCAAGTAATCAGTCTGTCAAGTCTTGGCTAAAACTGACGATAAGCTCTATCAAATTGGTAGGGGAGAGGTGGCATGAAAGGGACATTTTTGTTGCAGAGGCTCTAGTAAATAAATTAGACAACAATTTAAATAGGTTAGAGCTGAATGGGAAGCCTACATTACTTTACTATTGAAATAAAATGCAATATTAAACCTTTCTTTATTCTTAGTTGTAAATTATCTCAGTTTAAAAAAATGTGTATTATGTCCCTTTCATAAATGGACTGCATTGAATGGGACACGATAATTTATGAAAGGGACAGTACATAATGTCAAAGAAAAATTACCTTATAACGTTGCTTTACTTAAACTAAATATAAGAAAATACATACACAGTTGTCCTTCCGTTTTAAAATCACATTGTTTTTACCATTCACAGAACTTTTTGTTCTGTTTGATTCCTTATCTATTAAAGAGCATTAAAAAATTTGTTTTACATGTTTTAAATTTTCTTTATTCCATTTGGGCGTTTTCTTTTTCAAGATATCCATCATGTTTTCCATGAGCAATCTATCTTTTTCAGGAGTTTCAGTTATGATAGTAGTTTTGCCTTAACGTTGCTTTCCAGTAGTTTTTCGACGTGGAGCTTTAGGATATGGTCTAATAAGTTCCGGAGTTATTGGAAGGTGAGAATAATTTGAAGCTTCAAAACGTGTCGCTTTAATGTTTGAACATCCAGCTTGTGGCTCATTTGAAGTAGAGGGTCCAGCTTGTGGCCCATTTGAAGTAGAGGGTCCAGGTTGTGTCTCATTCAAATTAGAAGGTCCAAGTTGCAGCTCACTTAAAATAGAATGCAATGGTGTTTTTGAAATACGTTCTGGCACAACAAAGTAAAAAGATACTTGCGGTTCTTCTTCATTTGAAGAAGATTCGTTAGAGTTTCCAACAGTAGCAGTGGGGTTTTAAGGCGACTGGGGTCGATCTGTGACGAAGGAAGGTAAAAAATTTTCATCTCTGAAGTTTTTATTAATGGGCCATATCCCGGTGTTCTTAAAACCAGACATTATATTGTTCATGTTAAAAGCAGCGTAAAAAGCGTCTTTAGCAAATTGAGCCACATTATAAATTGTGACAGTTTTGCCAGGGTTTGAAGTTATCCAGTCATTCATGCTAGTTCTATATCGAGCTTTAAAGGGTCCAAAACGGTCACATCGAGAGGTTGTAGGCGGTAACTGCAGTGAGGTGGAAAGGTAAGTATGATTATGTTATTTTTTCTGGCATAAAGCACTACGTTAATAGTTATGTGTCTTATGGTTGTCAAGGACTATTAAAACCGGTGATTCAGCTGTGGGCTTTACGATTGAACAAAATGTTTTAAAGCTTTTAAAAAGCAATCTTCGGTTATCCAACCAGATACATTTGCAAGCCCTAAAGCACCAGTTGGACCATTCTCGAGCATATGTTCTTTAAAATGAACACGTGGAAATATGAAAGCAGGAGGAATACTTCCACCAGAAGCATTTGCAAAAGCCAGCATAGTTACAAGCGAGCCACGTTCATTTGAGCTGATCTGACCAAATCTCTTAGCTTGCTTGCTTGCGCAACTATTATTATAGCTACTGTAAAACCAACATTTAAGGTTATGACAGGGACAGTTATGAAAGGGACGTCCCGTTCATAACCGTTTGTTGTGTCCCTTTCATAAATATGATACACAAATTAAAAACATAACCACAAAATCTATAATTTTAAATAAAAGTTTACTAACCTTTCGTTCTTGTATCTGTCATTATGTAGTCGACGTAAATAACAGTAATCAAATAAACAATCAATTTACAGCATTTGATAAAAGGTTTACAACGAATTACAAAAATTTACTTTTGGTTAGAAAAATAAACACACGCACGACATCGCCATTTTAAAAAAGACAGGAGCGTGAAGTTAGGCACGAATGGATGTGCATCGGGGTTGCCATACAACAATAATAGTGTCGTTTCGAAGCGATTTTTATTTTGCTGGTAATTTGAATTGTCCCTTTCAATACGTGTCCCTTTCATGCCACCTCTCCTACCAGGAAAGGAATTATAAAACAACTGTTATACTAGATCTCAAATTAATGTTTGTCCAAGTTCTTCTCAGGAGATATAAAGTATGTCCCGAGAACGGAAATCGCAATACGTTCAGTTGCAAACCTATAATCCACTGGAACCGGTCAAGGTGCCCACTTGGTCACGTGACCTTTCAAAAAGTGCCTTTGCAAGAAGAACTGTAAGTCTTGTACAGCAAGATGTCTGTGTTATAAAAATTAATTATTGTGTACTTCCAAGTGCCATTTCAGCTTACTCTGCAAAAATAAATAGCTACTTTACATATATGTAGTTTAGTATAAAAATAGAAAGAGTTTTATTTTGAGATTGTAATGTAAAATCACTGATTGACAGACTGCGCGTAGGTAAGGAACACTCGGTCGAATCCGACTCGCACTTGGCGTTGTAGTAAACTACGGAACCCTACACTGCGCGTGGGCAAAATATGAAGAAATTGTTATGACAATACACTGTATGTTACAGAGTTACAGTGTATTGACTTGATAAAACAGGGCCTAGAAATATATGATAAGAGGTTGCAGTCGGATTTTTTTTTAGATGAAGTCTATCATATGTATTGTAAAATAAAATATCAAGTTAAAAAACTCGTAGGTTCACAATTAGGTATATATTTTACAAATAAGTTAGTAAATATTTTTTTTTACTATTATCGCAACAGAATCAGTCTTACAGTTTCATATAAAAACTGGAAGATAATAGAAAACTAATAGGATAATAAAGCATTATGAACTTACATAATAATTAATCATCAAAATTAATTTAGTGACAAGAACACCAAAGTTGAAAAATTAGTGGGTAATGAATGGAGTAGATTGGTTTGCCATTCGCAATTTCACTAAAAGGTTTTGTGAAATCCTTTCTTTTCAATAAATATTTTTCTTTATATTCTCCTTCCATACTCATTAGGAAACATGGAAACTTTCTAGATTTATTTATTTAAACTTTATGCAACACAAAATGTACAAAGGCGGACTTAACGCCATAGGCATTCTCTACCAGTCAGCCATGGGCGGTGAAGAGATAACATGGCAGGTGCATAAAAAAATAAACTAAGTAAGTAGATCATTTATTCAAAGCAAAAGACAATTTTTTGAAAAGACGATCATATCTTTTTGAGTAAGTCACAGCCACTTCCATGTTTTGTAGCTACGTCTTTATATGTTTATTATACAAAATCGAAACAATTATAAGGAAGTGACATTGACTTATGAGCTAATTCGCAAATTTTTTACATTTTGTACATGTCATGCACTAGCTCTGCAGAAGAAATTTTCATTTCTTTAACTATCTTATGGAAATGAGAAATCGTTCTAGACAGACAGCAAGTATCAGTCTGGGCCCCGCTGGGATCGTACGACCACTGTCTGGTAAAAACGGTATCTACCTTCTCCGGATAATTGCCCCAGGGGCACGATTCGAGAATGGATGTACGGTTCAGCAGATTGAGATGAGATGCGGTACTTCTTACCCTTGGCGGTAAACTTGCTTCTCGTCGTGCAATCCATCAATCTGCGCTGACGCTATTGTCGACGAGGTACGTCAGGGAAAGGGGGTTTTTAGATGAAGTCTATCATATGTATTGTAAAATAAAATATCAAGTTAAAAAACTCGTAGGTTCACAATTAGGTATATATTTTACAAATAAGTTAGTAAATATTTTTTTTTACTATTATCGCAACAGAATCAGTCTTACAGTTTCATATAAAAACTGGAAGATAATAGAAAACTAATAGGATAATAAAGCATTATGAACTTACATAATAATTAATCATCAAAATTAATTTAGTGACAAGAACACCAAAGTTGAAAAATTAGTGGGTAATGAATGGAGTAGATTGGTTTGCCATTCGCAATTTCACTAAAAGGTTTTGTGAAATCCTTTCTTTTCAATAAATATTTTTCTTTATATTCTCCTTCCATACTCATTAGGAAACATGGAAACTTTCTAGATTTATTTATTTAAACTTTATGCAACACAAAATGTACAAAGGCGGACTTAACGCCATAGGCATTCTCTACCAGTCAGCCATGGGCGGTGAAGAGATAACATGGCAGGTGCATAAAAAAATAAACTAAGTAAGTAGATCATTTATTCAAAGCAAAAGACAATTTTTTGAAAAGACGATCATATCTTTTTGAGTAAGTCACAGCCACTTCCATGTTTTGTAGCTACGTCTTTATATGTTTATTATACAAAATCGAAACAATTATAAGGAAGTGACATTGACTTATGAGCTAATTCGCAAATTTTTTACATTTTGTACATGTCATGCACTAGCTCTGCAGAAGAAATTTTCATTTCTTTAACTATCTTATGGAAATGAGAAATCGTTCTAGACAGACAGCAAGTATCAGTCTGGGCCCCGCTGGGATCGTACGACCACTGTCTGGTAAAAACGGTATCTACCTTCTCCGGATAATTGCCCCAGGGGCACGATTCGAGAATGGATGTACGGTTCAGCAGATTGAGATGAGATGCGGTACTTCTTACCCTTGGCGGTAAACTTGCTTCTCGTCGTGCAATCCATCAATCTGCGCTGACGCTATTGTCGACGAGGTACGTCAGGGAAAGGAATATTCTATCCCATTTTCTAACGTCCTACTTGGCCATAAGGCTCAGCCTTGGTATAATGTAACTGGTGCACAAGTCGAATGGTGCAAAGAGCAGGCTTAACTGGCCTGGACCTCGGCCCATAGTAGTTGCTGAGTTAGTACTGATGTTCGCACATTGAAGAGAGCTATCAACTCTACCGCAAAAGGCTTGCGAATGAGTGTTACGAAAGACTCGTTTTGACCATGTTGGACAAATCGGGGCTAAATTGGCAACCTACCCTTCGGGTAGCAAGCAGTTTTGGTCCTTGCCTTTACCTCCTAGTTATAATATAACCGGAAGAAACACTGGCTCACACCGCACAAGAAAAAGCAAATTTATTTGCCTTCCTCTTTGCGGAAAGTTCATGTTTGGACACGGTGTCTAACATACCACATAAAATACCTCACTGTGACTCCGTAATGCTGAAATTTCACTTCATGTCAAGGTTTTAAATGTGAACAAAGGCAGTGAGCCGGAAGGAATACCTGCTCGAGTCTTAAAAAGTTGTGCCCTGGAGTTTTCTCTTATATTGACTCGCCTGCATCGCGTTCTATTAAAACCGGAGTGGTGCCAGTATCCTGGAAGCTAGCTAATGTGCAACCAGTACCCAAAAACCCCTAAAACATAAAAAACCGTGCCGACCCTGCCATCTATAGACCTATAGCCTTGACCTATGTTAAGTGTAAAGCTATGGAAAGGGTACTCAACAGTAAATTGTTGGCATACCTTGAAGGCAATGAGCTCCTCAGTGACCACCAGGATGACTTCCACTGTGGTCAGGCGAGGTCATTGAGAAACACGGTAGAGCCCTTGCTGTATCCCTCGACATCTCAAAGGCTTTGAAAGGGTCTGGTACGCTAGTATGCTGAGCAATCTTCCTGGATTCGGTGTCCTTGCTGGCTTATGCAACTGAATTTCTGACTTTTTGAGTGACCCGTGGATCCGAATAGTCGTCGATGGCTGCTCATCGGATCTTATGGCTATTAATGCCGGTGTTCCTGAGTGGTATGTTCTCTCTGCGACTCTATTTCTGCTCAACATCAATGACCTGCTTCAGCTTGGAGTTTTCGGGTACGCGGATGTACAGTCTCAGATACCTGTCCAATTCTAGAGCTGGCAGGGATGAAATAGCCACTCTTAGAAAGGCCATAGTAGAGCGAATGAATTTGACCTTAAATCTCGTTTCCCAATGGGGCGATGACAATCTGGTCAAATTCAACGCTTCGAAAAGACAGACTTGTCTTCACCGCTAAAAGGAGCCAATTTGAATTATACCCTACTTTTCGAGGCGCATCTGTACCAGTTACCGACCACCTGGAGCTCTTGGGCATGGAGTTGACGTCTGATCAACTTTGGCTCAACCATTGAGTCAATAGCTCAGACTGCAGCCAAAAAGCTGGGAATCCTACAAAAGGTGAGGCGATACTTCACATCTGGACACCTTCGAATTTGTATAAAGGACAGGTCCGTTTCTGTATGGTGTATAGTCACTTGTGGGATGGTTCAGCAAAATACCAGCTAGCTGCACTTGACTCGATCGAACGCAGAGCTAAATGGCTCATAGCTGACGAGGTTCTAGCAGGCAAGCTACGCAGCATGGTTCACCGACGAAACATTGCTTAGCTGTCGATCTTTTACAGATTGTACTTCAGAGAGTATGCGCAGGAGCTCCACGACCTAATCGCTTCATCCCGCTTTTACTACCGGTTTACCAGACGTACTGCAGGGTACTCCACACATGGTCGATATACCGATTTGTCGTACTAAGCGCTTCTCCTCTACATTTATTGTGCGCACAGCCAAGGTGTGGAACTCTCTACCAACTTCTGTATTCCCATAAATAAAATAAATAACTAGATGTGGTCAACAGAAGAAATTATATCGGAACCGTGTGTCTCCAGTTAGGCGCTGGGCGGGGCAACAACTACACATGCAGTTTAATAAAATCAACAGATACGCACTCGCGCACACACCCGCATTTCCTAAATCAGAACGTACTATACAATCAATAATAAACCTTATTCCGTCAAACACAGCGTGTATTTACCATGCACCTTAGAATTTACCCACACAAAAACATCGGTCGCTATCGTTGTGCTGTGCAAAAGCAATTTATTTTACACTAGCTTTTGCCCGCGACTTCGTCCGCGTGGAATAGTTACTTTGGGCTAACGTTAAATTTAACCCCGATTTGTAATGATATATAGCCTACAGCCTTTCTCTATAAATTGACTATTTAATTAAAAAATTATTTTTCAATTCGAACCAGTAGTTCCTGAGATTATCGCGTTCAAACAAACTAACAAACTTTTCAGCCTTATATTATTAGTATAGATAGCTGTTGCCCGCAACTTCATCCACGTTTCCGTCGTTTTTCGTAAAAAAAAGTAGCCTATGTCCTTCCTCACGGTTCAGTGATTTTGATGTAACACACAGATTAACTTTCGTAATTTAGTAGGGAAATATAATATGTCAATCTATAATACTGTTGAAAAATATCGCAATACCGAACCGCACAATATTATTGTTAACTAGCTTTTGCCCGCGACTTCGTCCGCGTGGAATAGTTACTTTGGGCTAACGTTAAATTTAACCCCGATTTTGAAGCATTCTTCATTGGCGCTCCGCTCCTATTGGCCTTAGCGTAATGATACAATATAGCTGTGCCCACGACTCCGTCAGCGTAAGTTAATGTATTGGTAATATTGTTTAGATCACGTTCACATGAGGCTTAAGTACCTAGAAAACGCTTCGACCGCGAGACGCGTCGAGCGCGGCGACCGATTCTCAAAAATAATCCTTATAGCATGATTCAGTATTCACGCGCGATGGCTTATTATTATAAGCGTATTTCATGTATAACTTTGGTGTTTCTATACCGATTTATATGATTCTTTTTACGGTTTCGTAGCCGAATGGCAAAAAACGGAATCTTTATAGTTTCGACATGTCTGTCCGTCTGTCTGTCTGTCTGTCTGTCCGTCCGTCCGTCTGTCACAGCAATTTTATTCCGAAACTATTAGGACTATACATGTGAAACTTGATAGGTAGATGTATTCTGTGAACCGCTTTCCGATATTGAGAAAAAAATTAAAAAATATTTAAAATAAAGGGGGCTCCCCATACATGGAACTAAACCTGAAAATATTTGTTTTCATGAAATCGATGCATGTGTGGTATCTATAGACAGTTCTTTAAAAACGACATCGGGGTTTCTAAAACCACTTTTCCATAAAGTCAATCGTTTAAGAGATATAAGCTTCCAAAGTGGTAAAATGTGTGTGTGGCGGACACAACCTCTAACTTCTATAATAATGGAGTGAAAAATCTAAAAAGAAATACATGTCTGTAGATCTTAATATAAACTTTCAACCAAAATTAGTTTGAACGAAATCAGTTCAGCAGTTTTTGAGATACAGCATATTTTCTAAAACCGCAAATATGACTTTGTAATTCATACAAACACTATGAAAAACAAATTTATTCGGCGCAGTTGTAAAAAATGTAAAAAAGCCAGTTTTAAGAAATTTGTAAGGTTTTTTTCAAAACAAATTTATTTGGCGCAGTTGTAAAAAAATGTAAATAAGCTAGTTTTAAGAAATTTGTAAGGTTTTTTTTTCGTCAAATAAATTTGCATATTATATTATAGTTACTACATAACCCTTCATGGGCGAGTCTGACTCGCACTTGGCCAATTTTTTTATGGAATAGTTAATAATGTTAACTTTTTCAATTAGGGGTGACTGAGAGTGTTATAAACGTAAGAGTAGACAAATATTATAATCAGAAAGCTTCGAACTGCTAAGCTGTCGGGAGTTACACGTGTTATTGTGAGTCAACCATAAAAGTTAGACATATGCTGTCGTGGGATATTTTTTATATAATTTTAAGGAGAACATTTCCGTCATGAAATGATTTGTGTAGCTTTAACCATTAAGGTTGCACATGCGACGGAAGCTTAAAAAATTGAGTAACTTCTCCCGTTTTCCCAACATTTCCCTTCACTGCTCTGCTCCTATTGATTGTAGCGTGATGAAAAGTATACTATAACCCGCTCAGGAGTATGAAAAATAATTGTACCAAGTTTCGTTAAAATCCGTCGAGTAGTTTTTGTTTCTATAACGGTTATACAGACAGACAGACAGACAGACAGACAGACAGACAGACAAAAATTTAACTGATTGCATTTTTGGCATGAGTATCGATCCTTAATCACCCACTGATAGTTATTTTGGAAATATATTTCATGTACAGAATTGACCTCTCTACAGATTTATTATAAGTATAGATATAGATATACGCTAGTGATTGACTAAATCGGAAAGTTATCGATTCTTCCATTTGTTATTGTACATTTTTTTTGGGCACCTGAAAATGAACCAAATAAAAAATGGCATGTCCAGAAAATATTATAATAACAATAAATATATTATTAAGAACATAACATAACATAATTATTATTAAGTACTACCTACTAAGTATTAAGGGCTACCCTGGCGCTTTCGACTTAAATCTTAATATTTAATTATCATAGTGATAGGTCAAATAGAAGTTGATGTTAACTAACATTACGCTCTTGATCGGAACATACCAGCCGTATAGGTTGTATAGAATCCTGAAAAGTTGAATGACTGATTTTATGAATGCCCTAAAACATGAGAATAGCTTTCAGTAATAAAATAAAATTTAACCCACTTCTGCAAAAATCAGTTGTACTCTTAATTTTGGAATTGTCCATTCAGGCTGGAACATTTCTGCGCTGAAGTGAACCGAGCATTTATGGTGCTATTTTTTGTAGGGTACCAGTTAAGTGGCATGCCTGTGGCATCAATCCATTCCTTTTTTATATTTCCATCTTTTGGGAAGCTGAAAAGTACGAAAACCACTTATTTATCATTTACATACATCCTAAGCTACTTCTAAACGTTACCATATAATAAGCATTGCAATAATTACGTAACACACTATAAATCAAGATCTGAATGATTTTGACGTATATTGCTAATCCATTGCTACATATGTTCCAAATATTGGTCTGCTCAACAACGTAAATACCACAGTGAGTGTTGTTGATTTAGCATAATGAAACCGATTCCTACTGTAAGTGTGTTACGCAATTATCCCGCAGGTAATAGTTTAGTAGGTTATAATAGGTTTTTGTTATAAGAAAAATCCTAGTTAGTAGAGAAATTGTTAAATATATGAAAACAAACACACATCCATGCCTAACAAATAAATAGCATGAATATATTGACTTATTTTAAGCTAAATTCACAAATATATTATCTGGACCATGCCGATTATTATAACGCATTCGAAGCTTCAACGGAAGTTAAATACAAAAACCATAAAAAAATAAAGAAACAGCAACATAGGATAAGGCATAACATGCGATAATTCTAAACCGAAAAACACCACCGATTATTAACCTAAAATTAAAGTAACTTACTTTACGAATATTGGTTACGCATTTACGCACTCTGTAAAAAAATCAAAATAAGTAAAAAAACATTATTTACACCGGGCTAAAACGGTTGTCAGATTGAAAAATAAACTATTGTAGCGACAGCGACGTCGGAACTCCTTACGCATGCTGCGGGTGTAAAATAAATTGTTTATTTTTTTTTTACTTTTTTGTACACTTGACATTTCAACGTATTTTTATTTCTGTCATCTCATGTAAAATAAAAGTTAAACATATTTTCTTAGAGGTTTCCGTATGTTATAAAAAACTTTTACCAAAAAATTAAACAGACTCGGTAGTCGGTGTCTTTAGTTTCTTTAGTTTTGTATTTTCGTTTTTGGCACCGACTTCCGAAATTATAGTTATTTTTCACTTTGCAGTGTTTTTTGGGAGTCGGTTTAATTTTTTGGTAAAAAAATTTTATTTCACTCTTTTTAGTTGGTCGATTTTTAATTTACCTAGTTACAAGAGCCTAAATGTCAACTACTTATATTCATTTACAAAATATTGCTTTTCCCAATGTTGGGCTGTTATTTGTTGAGGAGTTCTCCTGGTAGTTCAACATCAGCTTCACTTCACCATATGCATTATGACGAGCATATTGTGCTTAATAACCACATTCAAGTAATCGAAGCGGAACACATGAACTACTTATTATTCCTACTTATATATTGAGTAGTTCCAGTGGCCATCGGTGGTCTTCATCATCAGGTCTACTTCACAAATGGTGCTTTTCGAATGCAACTACACAAGTTACTATAAAAATACTCAAATCACTATAGGTGTGCCTATAATATTTGAAGAGTTGCCTCGATTTCTCCAGGATCCCATCATCAGATCCTGACTTGGTGACAATGGGACCAATTTCAAAGTATACCCTTTCAAACAAAAAAAGAATTTTCCAAATCGGTTCAGCCGTCTCCGAGTAATCGGTGATCATACATAAAAAAATAATAATAATATACGCGTCGAATTGATAACCTCCTCCTTTTTTTGTCGTCGGTTGAAAAACCCCTAAACTATAATAGCAATATTTCATTCGTCAATCGACATTGCTGTCGATAGCCTACGTTAGTGGATCTGCACAAGCACATCACTAATTCGTCGCAAGAAGTGGCGGCCTCACTACGCGATGAATCCGTGTAATACAGTTTCGTATGTTATTTTTACATTGCTTGTCCAGTTACTTAGTGACGAACTCAGGTAGTGGTTAAGGAGCAATGTATATATAGCAAAAGTAGTACAGTCGTTCTGATATTTGAAAACAAAAATAACATAGTAAAACCGAGAAATATTTTACGATTTATTGTTTTTCATGATTTTAAAGGCAAATATTGTAAAATACTTGTACTTACATATGGTAAGTGATTCCATGATTCACATAGATTTGATTTTGGCTTCGGTTTTTACAAGATACCACAGAACAACTCGGCATTCATATATGTTATCACGATCACGGTCGAAAGCGCACTAGTTCGCGGAGACGGCCACTTGCCTGTGACATGAGCCCTGTGGCCATGTCGCGCGGACACCTATACGCCCCCTTACCACTTCTCCTATATTTTTGATTTCTGTGTGTATTCCCTACCCATAGATAAATTTGATTTCTGTGTCCCTACCACATATGACCTGTCAGCCTTTGAAGCAAGAGTGAACAGACATCTTCTGGGCTCGCTCGTTCCATCGTAGACCTCATCTAACACTTACCATCAGTAGTCGTATTAAAAAAGCATGAATTTTTAATTTAAGTAAGCACCTTTCTAAAGTTATTTGATGTATTTATGTTTCTTAGCGTTTTATTTAATTTGATATCCTTTAAAGTTGTAAAAAATATCAAAATCGATTCAGTAGTTGTAATGGTATTGGTAGCCTAATTAGATAGAACAGATAGATCCATAGTTTAATATTATAAATTCGAAAGTAACTCTGTCTGTCTGTCCTTTCACCTGTGTGACACTGTGTGACCTTTTCGCGCCTGAACCGCTAAACCGATTTAGATGAAATTTGGCATGGGGGAAGGTTAGGACCCTGGAAAGGACATAGGATAGTTTTTATCCCGGAATTCCCACAGGATTGGGAATTAAGCGGGAAAAACCTCCCACGCGAATGAAGTCGCGGGCAAAAGCTAGCAGAATGTACTTTATTGTACACCAAAATTTAAACACATCTATTTAACAATATTGCTTATTAAATCTGAATTCTCGCATGGTGCTTGTCTCACTTGCTAGTCATACTTATGACTAGTTATGACTCTTGTGACAGCGTCAAGACACCTACTTCCCCTGTCTAGCGTCCCTATATTGGCTTACTGGATACTAGAAAACAAGAAAAATACAATAATTTATTGATTGAAATTGGTTTGGAATTGAATTGAAACTGTTGAACTCGAAATCGAGTTTTCTTCCAAGACGAGATGCGCGTAAAAAAATCAAATTCAAAAGTCGAGTCGAGCAAATTTTTACTCCGACTCGCACTTGGCTGATTTTCGGGTGGCTGTGCCCACAACCTTTTTTGAGGGCTGGATCCGCTCCTAATGAGACCAACTACACGGTTCCATATATTCTTCAACACAATAACTTTAAAGTCTTGGAAAATAAAGGAAACAGTCTCTGTCTCTATACAAAAAATAATTACAGCTGGTCCCCGCTCCCGGCAGTCGTCCGTTCGTTCTCTGTAAAACATAGTGTATTACATACTCTTTGGTTCTCTGTCAAATCATCCAATAACCATTGAGATCGCCGCCGGTTCTCGCTCCTAAGGCCGTGCGCGCACTGCCTTGCGGTGGCCGCAATTCCGGTAGTTCTACCGCACCGGTAGACTGACCGCAGTGCGCGCACTTCTATTACAAATTTACAAATACTTCACAAATTTTGCGTTTCCAAAACGCAACGCAGTGCGCGCACTGCCTAATTGGCGCGCCCGCAACGCGCAAGCATGCTACTTTATTTTGACAAAACACTGTATCTTGTAACGCGCGAGAATTATTTTGGCAGTACACGGCACATGAGTAGGTAAGTGTGGTACACGTTGCCGTGTTTTGTTATAGTAAAACTGTATTTTTAAGTAAATACAGTGTTATCAGCATAAACATATCTCAGAGCTTTCCATACAAAGTAAAAAATGTGTGAATGCGGGACGATAGAACAGGCTAAAAGAAATCGAATGAGCGTTGTTAATCCAAAACACTGTATCTTAAGATCTTAAGATACAGTGTTTTGGATTTACACGGTACATGACTGCTCTCAAATCGGCGAAGGAAAACATCGTAAGGCGCGTCCTAGAACCAAAAAAAACAAACAAACATCTGAATTGAGAACCTCCTCCTTTTTTAGAAGTCGGTTAATAACCTCCAACCCGACTAGGCGCACGTGGCTGATTACGGCCCATTCCCTCTCCTAGAAAGAAGACCTGTGATTCAGCAATGCTGCCGTGCCAATCGAAAATAGTGTAAGTCGCCTTACAGTGTTTTTGCTTAACAGCTTTATATTAGTTCCTTGAAGTCTGTTTAACACCCCTGACTTAATTTTTTTTCATTACAGTGTAGGTATATTCTGCAAGATGAGGCAAGCTAAAAAACACGAACACTTTCAAATTAAATAAATTAAAAACCTATATCGTTAAATATCTCAAATGTGGTTTTCGAAAGTTAGTGTTTTGGATTGGCAGGGCAGAGTGGGAACGTAATAAGCTGAATGAATATTATATTTTTTATTCATCGTTTTATTCTTAACTGCATCGTTGGTCGAGTATAGTCGGAATAAGAGGTCTCGGGTTCTATTCCCGGACCGGGCAAAAAGTGCTATTGGGTTTTTCTGGTAGGAATTTCTGAGTAGTAGACCGGAGTTTGGAAGTTTGCGGTGTGATACCCGATTGCCTCGGAAAGCACGTTAACCCATTACTTCCCAAGCATCGAAAAACATTTAAATTTTTCGATCAAATCTATAAATTAAGTTCTTAATACGTTAAAAAAAATTATATTACTTTTTTTTTTTTTTCAAAAAGATCGAACTCGATTTCGTGGCAATTTGTATAGACATGTTCCCGGTGTCATTTTAAACGTATCTCATAAGTTCCCAAATTCTATTTTTTTTTGTTTTTATTTATTATAGTTATATCTGGTAAAGGTTTTAGAATCAGTTTTATGTACTTTGAAATGGCTATTTTTTTTTCTTTTACGATATATAGAATCAGAACATAATGCTCTTCTTGATGCATCAAAAATGATCAACTTGAAAAAATTAAATTATAATTACGGAAACATTTTTTACAGCGAAAAAAGGAACGTTTAATTAGAAAAATAGTGTAAAAATACGAATTTTATCAGAAAACATTAAAATAAAAGAACTAACATTTAAAAAAAATGTTGAATATAGTGTCTTAAAAATGGGACAGTGGGTAGACGGGTTAAGCCGTTGGTAGCCAGTAAATCTGACCCGGGTCTAGCCAAAGGCTATCGTATTTCCCAGCTACTGGGTTGTGGAGGCCAGACAGGCAGTCACTCCATGTAAAACACTATTACTTAGCTGCATCCGGTTAGCCTGGAAGCTGACCCCCAGGAAAAGGCTAAGCAGATGATGTTTCGTCGCAGCCTGCAAAATTTTGCGCTCACACTAACATTTCTCACTCATACAGCTGCTGACCAGCACCGGTACCGGCCAAATGGCAGCCGCTCGGCTGCCAAGAGCGAGAGGAACAGGGCGGATTTTAGTCAGTTGAAGTCTGACACTTTCATCGCTCCACCCAGGGCGAAAGAAATCATTTGATGGTTTTCCCAAAGCTGCAAAATATTATTATTTTAAATAGAACTAGCAATGTGGGTAGAATTCACATGACTAGTAATCTTGTTAACCCCTCCAACTAAGCTTAATAGGCTCGTGTCTGGAGTGGGTTCACGGCCAATAGTGTGATGGAGTGAGGTTTGAAACTGCGACCTCAGCCATTAGGCTAATGACGCCGAATCCTGAATCTATACTAATATCATGAAGAGGAAAAGTTTGTTTGTTTGTTTGAACGCGTTAAGCTTTTTTACTCGACTGCAAAAGAAGGAGGTTATGTTTTTATAGTGATGAAGTACACGGGAGCGAAGACCCACGTGACTACTAGTTAAGGCGACGAATTTTTAAACAATAATTCCAGAACCGGGCACGCGCGCCCCTCAACACGCACACACCCCGATAAGTAACGTAAGTATTGCGAGACGCGATGCCGTGGCGGCGGCGAAACATAGGAGTCTTGGAGTTGTTTTTACATTTCTTCTTTTATTTTTTATGAGTTACCTATTATAATTATTAACATTTTTTACTTAGTTAAATATTTACAAATGTTCATGATTTTTTATTTACCTATTTACATTTTTTACTTAGTTAAATATTTACAAATGTTCATGATTTTCACAATATTTAACACGATGATTCTGGTTTTTGATTATTTATTTTTACATTGGATATATTTTTATTTATTTTTACATTAAGTATGTGCAATAAAATACTTATTATTTATACTTACATATAATAATTATTTACACAATAATTACAATTAATAAAATAATAAGATACAATTAAAAAAGGGAAGTGTTTAAAAATATATCTAGTTGATACAATTATCTATTTACATTTTATACATATTTTACAATTTTAATTTAATTTATTTACAACCACTAACAAAAGGCATGAAGTTGTCGCTTAGTCTTACGTGGCTGAAATTTTCAATATTATTATCAACCACATATTGAATGTTAGCTTCTGATTGTTCGTAGCAAGTTGAATCTGGCACAGTATTTTCCTTTTGTACGATTTTTTGCGAAATAGTTCGATTGTCTAAGTGATCGTCGCAAGTATCTGGCTGACTTTTTATTGTTACGAACAATCACGTAATCTGGATCAAAAGCAAGACGGCTGTTTACGACCTCAGAAGTTTCGGGACTTCAAATGTTTAGTCGGCGTTTTTTGTAACCTGATAAGATAACATAAACAATAATACAAATTATGAATATTTACTGTGTCTAAATATGAACACATTTCTTCATAATAGAGAATGGCTACTGCGCTATAAAGACTTTATCAATGTGTGGGTTTTAAGGTAAACCAACCAAATTGTGCTCACTTTTACGTTATAGGGATATAAAGGGTTTACAATGTATATTGATTGTAGCACTCATAATATTTTTTGATAAATACATGGTAACAAAAACTTACGCGGGCAATAAATTTTGTAACTCTCCATAATTCGGTAAGGTGTTGTCTTAATTTCTAGAAGATAAAAAATAAAGTGTTTCAGTGATATAATATAACTTTTACAAAACGTCGTATGATTGAAAAAGGTTCGGCAAGGCGACATTTCTTGATTTTTATTGCAACCCGATGACGACTCCATTGTTTTATTCTCTGGACATTGTTCCAATGATTGTTTCCTTAAAAATATAACAATTATTTAAACTTAATATTTAATTACCAGTAAACACTTTTCATAAGATCTTGTAATACAAGGTGAAAAAAGAGACATAATTTTTTTAATCACAAAAATAAATACTATGATGTAAACTTACTTCTTTTTCGTCATATTTGCACATTTTTCTAATAAACAAGCTCTTCTTTTCCTTTTGGAACATCTTTCTTTCATTTTCCCATTTTTATTTTATAAACCGCCAAATAAATTAGCGCAATGCTTAATGTCGTCCGGAAGCCGACTAGCACAGACCCGTCGCTGACAATGGTCAAGAGAGGACTGAGCCAGTGTTGCCAGATGCTTTGAACCCTTTATCTGTAGTAGAAACTGCTAAAATCTGTATTAAATCTGTATGCTATTTTAACTTAAAATCTGTATAATCAAATTAACCAAAATATAATATTAATCATCATCATCATTGCTTCTTTTGAAAAACAAGGGATAGGTACCTATATCTATTATCGTATATTAAATAAGAATATACACTAATTAATAAAATTGTTGTTTTATTTAAGAACGTATGTATATAGTAAAATTAAAAACACACTTATCAAAATTTTAACATTACAAACGAAATAAAAATTACTTTTTTCAGTCATACATATTTTTGTTAAATTTCAACAGTAATTTATTCTGTCAATAATGTTTGCGAGCTAGATCCACCAGGACTTAAATTTTGGTGTTTGTTTGTTTTCGCTTGTCTAAAGAGATCATTCTTTCCAGCACTGCCAACTGAAAGATCTTTATTACAAAATGTACAGAAAGCAAAATAATCACCTTTATTACTAGGTCTCAACCACGCCTCATATGAAAAATCTTCCATCCAGTTCCGATTAAACTTTTGCATCACTCTGGGTTTTTTAGATGCGATAATGGTTCACAAAAACACAATCAATATGAATATTAAATTAAGTAAAAGTTTGAACCTATGTTATTAATTATTGACGTATTTTTCGCACGCACTACAAGATGAATGCGAGAGCATAGTACGTTGGAGAGTACGCAGAACTTTGGGCGATTTCCCGAGCAGAGCGATTGAAACTTATAATGCTTAAAATTCTGTATAAAAATCTGTATCCAGTGCTAATCTGTATCACACATCGAAAATCTGTATAAATACGGAGAAATCTGTATATATGGCAACACTGGACTGAGCAGCTGCGGCAGTGTTGCCAACTATACAATCACCTCTGTAGCTAGATCTTTTGCAAAAAGTTGCCAGATTCTCACATTATCTTACCCCAAAAAGTAGCTAGAAGTTGCTAAAGTTAAAAAAAAAAACTAAAATAATCGTTAAAATTGTTTTTCTACATTAAAGCTAATGTGTGTAATGGATATCTTTACTTTCGTAATATATTTACAGGTACATACTTATGGTAAAACATTATTAATATAACTTAATCTAGGGAAGATGATGTAGATGGTTGTACATCCTGAGAATCCAGGGATTTTGTGTATTTCTCCATGGTTCCCATTTGTTGGAGAACTGTTAAAGGTAAGGTACAGTTGAAGCAACATTTGCCTTTTTTCCTGAGCGAGTCTCTTATACACAAAATAGAATTTAGAGTTATCAGACTCATTCGGTTTCTCTGCTTATTTTTAACTAGATTCATTTGAGAGAATAACCTCTCAACCTCTGCATTTAAGTGTGGAAGCGAAAGGCAAGATATAGCCAGTTCACTTATATCCCTATATGTATTATCACCACATGCATTTTTAAAGCTCCACCCAAAATTTCACCTTTTCCTGTGATGTCCACTTAACCAAATGTAGTAAGTGCACGCCCTAACTATTGTCTTGCTTTTACAATATGACTCAAAATGCTGACGAGATTACGACTCTAAAAATTGCTTCCACACACAAAAAACTAAAACTGAAAAACACACACACAAGCATCAAAAATAGTGTGTAGATAAAGTCGCTATGTTAATAATTTGCTAAAAAAAAAAGTAGCTAAATCGTTTAGCTACAATTTTTTCGAAATTGTAGCTGACAGGGGTGCAAAAATAGCTAGATCTAGCTATAAAATAGCTAAGTTCACATCACTGCTGAGCGGGGCAAGGATTGCATACGCGCGCTAGCTTATAACTAAAGGACGTAAGCGACAAAATGGTTTTTATACTACACCTGCTTGGAAAGTACCTTGATACTTTATCAAATTTACGGTAGAAAGTACGTCATTGCATATCGAACAAATATGCGGGGAGAAAACGCATCTGAGCGGGAGAGAAAAGTGTATGAAAATCCATTTCTTACGTGGTTTTTCTTTTTTAATTTTGGGTAAGACTATGCGCCGGTAACCTAAATATCAAAAGCCAAAAAGTTTTTACAGTGAGTTTTTATCTCCAAGCTCGCAAAATGACACTGGCCACTAGCTGTGTGTTGGATGGTGTCGGGCTGGCAGTGCGACCCTGCGGCGGCAGGATAAACAATTTGAAAAAAGAACATGTGAAAATTGCAGACGCCATTGGCGCCATTTTCAATTTGTGTGTTGTTTGAGGATTCAGTTTTCGTAGAAAGTAAAATAAAACTATCAAAATGATAAGTAGTGATAGTGATGATGAAGATATTTTAACTCCGCCGCAGTTGAAGGAAACAGCAAAAATACTGATTAAAAACAAACCAAACAAACCTTTTACCACAGAAATCAATTAAAAAATATAATAAAACTTATGACGATTTTTTGCAATGGAAAAGTGAAAAAATTGCGGCATCTTTTTCTGAAACTGTTTTGCTAGCTTATTTCAGTGAAAAAGCGCAAAAATACAAACCAAGTACGTTATGGTCTATGTACTCAATGTTGAAAAGTACTATTTATTTTCCTCGTAGGTGTAGTATAAAGCACTATGTATCACGCGAGAGAAAGTGCGATTCCTGATCTCGGGTGTTTTAAAGCCCTCGCCTACGGCTAGGACTTCAAACGACACCCTCGACGGTAATCGGTCACTTTCTCCTCTCGGTGAACAATGTACCATTGTTATTTTATTTAGTTAGAAACGATAATTTGAGAAATTCCTTCTAGAATTTTAAAGAGTATGTATAGACTCATCTACGTAGAAAGTTAAGAGGCTTAAATCGGTCCCGTTTGCCCATAAGATGTGAATCTCTTTTTAAAAGGAGGTATGTTTGATATATTTTTCTCTGTTAAAAACGTTACCTAATCTTGTATTGAAAACTAGCAAAATAAGGTTTTTATCATGAACTTTCAGGTCACCAACTTATATTTTGATCCGTTTTGTATTTACTGAGAAAAATTGAGATCATTGGCGCCAAAATTTCCAATGCGTCCTCTTAAATAATTATTTTTTTGTTCCGACAAACTGTGAAACCTCGTCCTTTTTTGAAGTTGGTTTTTAAAAAATCACAGATTTTCAAAAACCAAATAACACTTGTCAGTATTTGGCGCTGTGGCTCTCGGAGATTGATACTGCCCGCGCTGGCTGGAAAGATTTTATGGCCGCGAAATCTCGTTAGAAAGCCGCAACCCTGGCAGGCATGCGGAATTGCGGAGACTGTTTTCAGGCGCGTGTGGGATGTAGCGCGTCGCGCCGTCAACTCGGGGGACTGCTTACTTTATCTCCTGACTTCTACCCGCTCGATAATTTGTGTTGGGAATCAAAATGAGAAGTCGCTATGGTTTCACAAGATAGTACTTTTGAAAATGTACTATTTTTACCCGACTGCAAAGGAAGGGTTATGTTTTTCGCGCGTATCTTGTATGTGTGTATGTATGTATGTTTGTAATATTTTTTGTTACCTCATATCTCCAGAACCGCTGAACGGATTCACATACTTGAGGTATCGTTAGATTTGTCTTAGCAGCCCAAGTGTTCTTAGATAGGTGACATTTGAAAAAATCAAACATGGCGGCTGTGCGAAGCCATTATACATAGAGAAAAAATTTTTTTTTGTTTCGAATACCACAATATGGGTATCAATTTAAAGGGCTTATCGTAAGGATTTCAAAAAAGGTATATCATATTTATCATTAGTGTAATACTAGCAAAAATAATACAAAGAGAAAGTTTAAAAATATGGATGTGCCAATGTGACATCACCGGGAAAATTAAAAAATTGTTAATTAATATTTAAACTGAAAAGTTGAAAAAAAAAGTTATTTAAAGAATCTAAAAACCCGACTGCTCAACTGAAATGCAAGAAACAAGCACATTTTTATTTTAAGATCAGTCGGGTTTTTTAGATTTTTTAAATAACTTTTTTTTTACTATTTTAATACTGCAGCTGTGCAGCCAGCATTTATTGAAAAACAACAATTTCTTTAAAATGTTGTAAATACACCTGTTTATTATTTATTTTTAATTATCTATTAATTTTATAATGACCGATTAACACCCGCCACTCATTATGAGTTTAAATAGGTAATTTAATAGTATACATAAATTTGATGTGAAAGTCGGTTAAACAAAGTAAAATAAATCGTTATTAATTTTCGCAAATAAATTTTATTTGTAAACCGTACTTTACGAGTGTCATTTGACAGATAGAGGTGATTGACGTTCTTATTTGAATCGCATAGTACCAACTAGTTACTATACTCTTTGCATAGTACTACATATTACTATGTTATCGGACTGTTTGTTGGTTGGTTGGTTACTATGTTATCATTAAGCTTTATTCATTGTATATTATGCAATGACTAAGTATCTACTCAATGATATAATGTAATTAAGTAGGTATATACAAGATTCTTGTGTAATTACCAAGTAATTACTAATAAATTCCATATAAATCCATACAAAATCCATATTACCATCATTTTATATATGTCACTGTCAAGTGTTAATTTTTTTTTATAGTTGATAAGCTTGCGTTTGACCATAATCTCACTTGATGTTAAGCGATGATGTGGTCGAAGATGTAGCACGCTTGCCTAGAAGTAACCTATTCAATCTTGACTTAAAGACTCCCAGGTTATAACTATCAGGAAACACAGACTCCGGCAGGGAATTCCACTCCTTAGCCGTACGCACAATGAAAGTATTCACAAAACGTTTCGTGCGTATGGGTGGGATGTCCACCATGTAACGATGGCGCATCGCCGTTTGTCTTTTAGTCCGATGATGGAACGGGCTTGGTGGAATAAGACTGTGCAATTCCATCGCACACTCCCCGAAATGTAACCGATAGCAAACTGATAGGCTTGCTACACGTCGCCTATGTTCTAAGCTCTGGCCTTGACTCGACCAGTTTCTCGTTGCCGATGAGCCTTTTGGCCCGTTTCTCTATAGACTCAAGTGCATCAAGCTGGTATTTGGCAGATCCATCCCAGAGATGAGAGCAGTACTCCATACACGACCGAACTTGCGCTTGATAGAGGTTGAGCAGCTGTTCCGGTGTGAAGTACTGTCTCACCTTCCCAACTTTTTGGCAACCAATTGAGCCTTAGTTTCGATAAGCGAACCAAAATTACGGGTGGATGTCAACGTAACCCCAAGAAGCTCGATGCGATCAGTTATCGGCACGGTTACATCACGGCAAGAAGGAGCCGGTTGAAATTGGCTCCTTTTTGCGGAGAAAAGACACGCCTGGGTCTTGGCAGCTTTAAACTTGACCAAGTTGGCGTCACCCCACTCATAGACAGCCTTCAAAGTCAAGTTCAAGCGCCCCACCATTGCCTCTCAGAGAGACTGGACCCACTAGCACGCGCGCTGGATATATATATCTCTCAGCAACAGTGCTGTCGTCTGCATACCCAAAGGTACCGGGAATTAGCAGATCGTTAATATGCAGCAAGAATAAAGATACTGAGAGAACTGACCCTGAGGGACCCCGGCATTACTATTAATGCCGGGGTCCCTCAGGGGTCAGTTGTTATTGCTGGTTATTGATGGTTGCTCGTCTGGCCAATTGGCTATCCAATTGGCCAGACGAGCAACCATGAATAACCACTCGAATAGACTGATCTCTCAGGAAGTCTTCTATCCAAACGCAAAGTTCAGTGGGTATACCGAAAGAAGGAAGTTTAGCAATAAGGCTATCGTGCCACACCCTATCGAAAGCCTTGGAGACATCGAGAGAAACAGCAAGTGCTTCCCCGTCCTCCTCAATGGCCTCACTCCAAATATGAATGGCATACGCTAGAAGATCCCCAGTTGACCGGTTTTTGCGGAAGCCGTATTGTCGGTCACTGAGGATGTCGTTGGCTTCTAGATTTGCACGGAGCTTACTATTGAGTACATGCTCCATACTCTTACAGAGTATGGACGTGACTGAAATAGACCTGTAGTAGGCCGGATCTGAACGACTGCTCTTCTTGGGCCGAAAGCTTGGAAGCTAGCTTCCGAGCTTTCGGCACTTTTCCAGTCTCAAGCGAAAGACGAAACAAGCGTGTCATAATTGGAGACAGTTCAGGCGCACAAGTTCTTAGTACTATTGCCGGTATCCCGTCGGGGCCACTAGCTTTATTCACGTCGAGGTTCCGCAACACTCTACGGACGTCCTTCTGATGGATGCGAATGTCCGACATACTAGTCTCGCATCCACTAGGAGAGTCAGGAGTGCGAACGTCACCACTATCAAGACGTGAAGGTTCCGCAAAAATTCAATAAATTGTCAAAGTGTCAACAAAACATCAGCACAATTTAGCAACAAACTTTATATGGCACTCAAACTCGATAATGACCGTGAATTATTCAAAAAGATGTATAGTATATTTTTAAATAGGTATCCCGTTTCTTATATTCTCGTACGAAATATGCGTATTTATTGTTTATTATTGGTTCATTATTTTAACTACATACATTTACGTAGGTAATTCATAACCCATTTAGCGAATTCCTAATTATTAATAAAATTAACAAAGATCTGGATTGGTTTTCTATCGCTACAAAAAAAAAATAGAATAGAAATAATCGAGACAGAATAAAACAGCACATCACTCTGATTGAAATAGCAGCCAATACAATTTCACTCGTTTACTATTGGAATGAAAGAGTCACTCGGATTGTATTCTAGTTATTTTAATTTTTGGTTAACTAATAAAAAATAATTATATATGTCTTATATTAGTCCCTTCTAACATCTTGTCGTCGAGTAACTCGAGCTGGGAGTGAACTCGACTCAATATACTTTATACTACTCAGTACCTATTCTATGTGGCAGTAATTAAATGGATTTACGGTTAATTTTTTATCTTAATTTGTAAAAAGTGATAATATAGTACATACTGCCACCTAATAGCCGATTTATAACTTGTGAAGTAAGGGGAGATCGTGCAAGTCGTAAAGGTAATGAAAAAAGGAAGTTTATGGCAAAATTTCCATTAGATTAGGCTCGGTAAGTATTAAATTAGATATTTGATTATAAACATGGTACTAAAAGGCAATCAAAAATTTTCAATTTTATTTTGTGATAGTGATGAACGCAAATGGCTCTTATCAATTATCGATAAATGGTGTGTCTGTTTTCAATTGTTTATAAACGACGTTGATAAAAGCGAAAGGCATTAAATGAAACCGCATTTACTTTATGTATAATTTTCAGGCTATACACCAAAAATCAGATCACTAGTTTAGTCACAGTATCTTCACACAAAGTATCTTCCCGAGCACCTGACTACACGCACCCTACGCGTCTCATAACATATAAAATTATTTGGATATTTTCATTTCAATAACGTTACAGTCAATGATTATCAAATACAAGAATAAAGAAGACATGGTCACTGACGTTCTGACAATAGTTATGACAAATATGAAATGTTTATGACCGCTATGGGTTTGCAATTGGGAGTCGTGAAATAGTTATAATTATATTATATACAGATTTTGGAGGAGAGGATCGAAGCTACAGTGACTTATAACAAATCATCTAGCTTGGGAATCGGAAACTTACCCACGAGAAAAATTGAAAATAAATCTACCCTCAGTAAAATTTTGCTTAACACCAGTAAGGTTTTGGATACCGACTTACAACAATCGGACATTCGAGATATTTATCGGTTGAAGTCCAAATCTGAGAAGAGTAGTGGCACCGTAATAGTTGACCTGATTACGATAGTTGTTAGAGAAGGTCTCCTACAAGCCTTTAAAACCTAAAACAAGAACAATAGAGATAAAAAACCATCCTCCAGGGACATACTGGCAAACGGCTCAGCATATCCTATCTACATCTCTGAAAAGTTAAGTGCTAAAAGAGGCGATTACTTTATCTTGCTCGGGAGAAGGCAAAGTCACTGATATATGCGTATTGCTGGGTTTCATTTGGCAAGATCTTTTTGAGAAAATGTGAGGGTATTCCGGCAATACGAATCGACTCGGAAAGGGACTTCAACAAATTGAGTCGTAATGTGGTAGTTTTTGAAAACTGGCAAGTTTGTTTACGTTTCAAATTACACCACTGCATGTTTTTTTTGTACAGAAACCATTTACTATTACTTAATATCTACTTTTGTTGTAAATTAAATTGTCTTAACTATGTCATAATTATACCAAACTTATGCGATTTAAACACCTTTCTGCGCTATTACACCCAAAACTATAAAATCAAAAAACATATTTACAGCATTAACTCTTACAATAAAATTCATTCCTACATACTCGTTCTACAATTATACACACGATATCAAATGCCAATAAAATATTTATTCACGTTTCAAGCCTGACTTACTTTGCTAATCACCCTAATCACCCACTACTCGCCGGCATACTATGTAAAACCCATTATGCACACGTATCATAAACAGTATACATTAATAAACTATGAAGTGGTACTACAATCAGAAAACACTAGTATATATATTTACCTACCCGGAGATTCACTGCATTTGAACCTTTACATCCTTTCCTACCCAAAGGTCCTTACTTTGGTATTGTTCGTCAAATTGTTGAGCTCCTTAAGTTCTAAGTTGAGCTACACGATAACTGACAAATGCTTGCACTGTCTGGACAGGTCCGCTCAAATTTGCGTGGTTATTTCCTCAAAAGAATACCACAGACATGAACCTACATGCTTCTCATATACAAATACAAATTGTCTGGACTTTAAAAGAGACTTTGACCTCTGAGTTTGTTTCGGTGTTTCTTCTCAGAGTAGTCAGTTAGGAAATACCGGCCTCATCTAGCTAAACTAAACACGCAAAAAAACATGACGTGTAAAAGTGTTATTTATAACCAATTTACAGAATAAATATTTCATTTCATTTCATTTCATTTCATTTCATTTTATTGTTTAAAATGATCGACTTGAATTCCTTAACAAATGAAGTAGATGCTATGGGCACGACCTCAAGTTATATCTGCAAACCGGCTGACTATAAAAATATTCTAAATGTAACCAGTAACACGATAAAGATACTGCATATCAACATTCGCAGCGTAAATCGTAACTTTGACGAGCTCACCGTATTTTTAAACGATATTAGTGTGCTACCAGAAGTATTAATCCTATCGGATTGCTGGCTCAGTAAAACACCAATTGTTCCTACTCTGGACGGTTATGTAAGCTATTCCACAAAAAACGCGATAAACCAAAATGACGGTGTTATTGTTTACATCAAGTCAACAATATCTCATGTGGTATCAGAACCAATAATATTAGATGCTAACTGCTTGATTTGTAAAATAAAAACTTCTGAGCTTGTGATAATTGTTCTGTATCGTCCCCCCTGCACACGCATTATTAATAACTTTCTTCTTGGTCTTGATAACGTACTCTCCTCGATTTCAAATTATAAAAACGTGGTTCTTGTTGGTGATATCAACATTTATATCATTCCAACAGATTTAAATTCGCAGGCTCACGAGTATCTCAATTTGACTGCTTTACAAGGGTAACCTACCCATAATTTACCAACACGTGGTAAAAGCTGCCTGGACCACATTGTACTAAAGTCACACCTACGGACTGATACAATCATTGGCGTATCTAGAGATATTTCCCAGGGGGGGGCCTGGCCCCCAGTAGTAGAAGCGATGATCGCTTATCAAAGTTGCGTCAACTCTTAACGTACGAAATGAAAATTTTCACATAAATTAATTTAACATGTATTTTATAACGGATCCTTGCATGAGTGAGCCCGACTCGCACTTGGCCAGATTTTTAAAATTTTCAGCCATAATTGTTTGTTAGTAAACATTTTCGGGTGGGCACCAGACCATTCTGGGGTGGGCACTGCCCACCCGGCTCCCCCCCTTCCTACGCCTATGGATACAATTATATTTGACTCATACATTACAGACCATGCGCCTGTGTTAATTAGCATAGCAACTACACACAAAGTCACTAAACGTTGCAATACTTTTGTGGAAGTATATTACCCATCGGTTTTTGTAGAAGTCTCAAGTACGGATTTTACACCCATAATGGCTTTGTGCGATGCTGATCAAGCTGCCGATATGTTAGTATCCATAGTAAAGTCAATAATCCTCAGGCATTCTACTACACAACGTATATCTGCTAAATTCCGATTTCTAAAGCCGTGAATGACTACTGGTCTAGTGCGCTGTATCCGTAATCGCGATTCAATGTCTCGAAAGTTGCAAAAAGAACCTGACAACCATATATTGAAAGTGACATATATCGTAATTTCTGCAACAAACTTCTCAAAAAGTTGAAGCGCATTTATGAAAAAAAATGAGTTCCATAAAACTCAAAAAACCCCAAAAGAACCTGGAAGGTCATACAAAGCATCACGGCTTCTGACTGCACAAAAAATTCTCCCAGTGAACTTTTAAACATCGGATCCGATAAAGTCATATCTATAAATAGGGTTAATGAGTACTTTTCTACTATAGGTAGTGAATTGGCACAAAAGTTTGGTCCTGCGTCGGGTAGTGCTCGGACATAGGGTGACAATAGTATACAAAACTCTCTTGTACTTATGCCGATGGATGAAGTTGAAGTAGAAGCAATTATTCGTGGCTTGAGATCGGATACAGCTAAAGGTTGGGACTCTATTCCAACAATATTGCTACAAAAGTGCTCTAAAGCCTTTGTTCCGGTGGTAACACATATTTGCAACATCTCTATGTCCAGTGGTATTTTCCCCAAATGTTTCAAAACGGCTATTGTCCATCCTGTCTTTAAGAGTGGGGACAGAGACAGTGTCAATAATTATAGACCAATATCCGTATTGCCCGTCATGTCTAAGGTCCTCAAAAAAGTTTTAAACTCACGACTACAACAATTTTTGGTGGAGTACAATATTTTAGCACCGAATCAGTTTGGTTTCCGACGTGGAATATCTACAGAAGATGCTGATGCTTCTTTTGTGGATCAAATTGTAGGCTCTCCAGACGGCCAAAAAAATGTTTGGGTATTTTTCTTGACCTTACGAAAGCATTTGACACTGTCTCTGTTCCACACCTGCTGACGAAAATGGAAAATATGGGAATCCGCGGATACGCCCTTCGGACTACTTTTCTGGAAGGACAAAATCGGTTAAAATTGACTCGATCGTCAGTGACAATATCTCCTTGGATTTCGGTGTACACCAGGGCTCAATCCCAGGTCCTGTGTTATTTCTACTCTATGTTAATAGCCTTTGCAAGCTAAATGTCCCATACTGCGACATTTTTGCGTATGCGGACGATACTGCTTTGCTTATTCATGGAAAAGACTACACTGAGGTGTTTCATAGAGCTTAATATGCTTTAAGTAGGGGAATGCATTGGCTATCCGAGAACCACTTAACTCTTAACCTGAACAAAACCACGTATCTTACTTTTTCGATGACTTCATCCACTCAACCTTCCGATACATTTTTATTATGTGCGCATTCCTGTGGACTAGGCGATTTATCTAAATCCTGTACCTGTGCTGTCCTTTCTAGATCCACCCACGTGAAATATCTAGGTGTACATATTGACAACTTGCTCAATTGGAAATGGCATATTACTAACGTCACATCTCGGGTTCGGAAAGTCATATACATATTTAAAAAACTTCGCTATTCTGCCGACTTCAATACCGTAAAAACTGTGTATTATGCCTTATGTCAGTCGATTCTCGCCTACTGTATATCGGTTTGGGGCGGATCTGCAAAATCGCACATATTGTCCTTGGAACGAGCGCAAAGAGCGGTACTTCAAGGTGATGTCTGGCAGGCCTTTTAGGTACCCTACTTCTCAGCTTTATAATGACAGTAAAGTTCTGAGTGTCAGACAGCTCTTCGTACTAGAAACTGTTTTGAGGAAACACATCTCCTTGGTATATGACGTTAATATTGTAAAGAGACGCAGGTGGCACATGGTTTGCAAACCTCAGACGCATAAAAGTCGTTTAGCATGTGATAAGTGGGCATCTTTATAATATTGTCAACAAACACTGCAACATTTATCCACTATCTAGATCTGAGTGCAAAAAAAGGTATCAGAATGGCTACTTACAAAAACTTATGCTGAAAGTGCAGACCTGTTAAAAACCATCCGCTAGGAAATGAATGTTTTATCTGTATTTCATCTACATTACAACTTACATTTACAAATACATACACAACGTTCTCACTTACACATCATATTGTTATCTACACTTTTCACCCTTCGCCACCCATACTCAACCACTTTTATACACACCACTATAGCGCTAGAATACTCTTTTATACTACACCTGCTTGGAAAGTACCTTGATACTTTATCAAATTTACGGTAGAAAGTACGTCATTGCATATCGAACAAATATGCGGGGAGAAAACGCATCTGAGCGGGAGAGAAAAGTGTATGAAAATCCATTTCTTACGTGGTTTTTCTTTTTTAATTTTGGGTAAGACTATGCGCCGCTAACCTAAATTGAAAATTGTTTATTTGAAAATTGTTTATTTTAAGAAATAGTGCAAAATACAGTTACAATATAAGTCTTAAGAATTAATTAAATTAAGGAAAATTAACATATTTGCCTGTACTAGGTTAAAAACCTGTGCTTCAGGCGATAAAGTACAAACTATCTTAAGTGGTACATAATCCATGAAATAACTAAAACTAAATCTAGATAATAATAGTTAAATATGTGTTCCTAGTGTTTTACATTCTATTTGCATATTGCAAGTAACTCTTCCGTCTGGTCATATGTCATATTTTGTAAATAATTACATGTTGCTTTTTTACAACTAAAATAATTTAAGTTATATATATTTAAGGTTCTATTTAATCTATTGTACAATAGTGGACCTAAAAACGAAAAAAATCGATTTGTAAAGATAAATTTTGAGGTCGGATGTGAGACGCAGACTATATCTTTCCGCCTCTTGTTAGTAATGTGCGAATTATAGGTAAGCATTGTGTGTTGTTTTAGAACTATGTGCATGATGAAAAGTTGACGGACTGTTAGTACATTACAGGATTTATATAACTGGGATGTAGGAAAGAGAAAGGGGCGGGAGGTTGCTACTTTTAAGATCGTCCTTTGTGCTCGTTCAAGAGGCAGTATATTTGTTTTCAGAGCGCCACCCCATGAAGTAATGCAATATTGAATTATAGATTGACATAGGGCCAGATATACTTGCGTGATTAGTTTGGAGTCCGCGATTGATCGTAGTTTCTTAAATACAAATATTAATTTACGGACTCGACTAACTAAGTTTTTAATATGGTGTCGGAAGGAAAGTGTAATCAATCTAAATAAAAATCAATTGTAATCCCGAGGTATTTTATGTTGTTAGTAGGGAATATAGTAGGACAGTTACACATGTTCAGAGATGGTGTCATGCATTCGTGGGCGTATAGCTGAGGGTTAGAAGTAGCGTATTGAGGCCTGCGCATGACAAAATGAATGTATTTTGTTTTGTCAGCATTTATTGTGAGTAAATTATGTCTCAACCAGTTGTTTACAATATTAAATCCTGACTGCGCTTTCTCATATAGTTCGTCAGTAGTTGTGGCGGTAAATACAAGTGCGGTATCGTCGGCGTATGATATTATTTTGCCTTGATCTAAATTAATGTTGCACAGGTCATTAATATATATTAAGAACAATGTGGGGGACAAAATACTTCCTTGAGGCAAACCAAATCCAGTGTTCTTTTGATAATTGCTCGTAATATTATCTATCTTAACACATTGATGCCGATCATCTAAGTAGTCCGCAAAAAGTTTTAGCTGCGTTCCTCTTACACCAAGAGCTTCTAATTTGTGTAAGAGCGAAGTCGTACAAACAGTGTCAAATGCCTTGGCTAGATTAAGAAAGACCCCCAAGGTGTGGTTACCTCTTCCTAATTCCTGTGTCAAATAACTAGTCAGGCTATGCACCGCGTCAGCTGTTGATAATTTGGCTCTGAACCCGAATTGGAAGGGTGAAAGATAATGTGTCTTCTCCAGAAAGTTAACTAGTCGGCTATTTATAATCTTGTCAAGTATTTTAGATACCGACGGAAGTAATGATATTGGTCTGTAATTAGCAACTAGATCTTTGCTACCGGATTTATAGATAGGGATAACTACAGCCTTTTTAAGGAATTTAGGAAAGATACCTTCAGAGGCATATTTGAAATATATATGTTAAAGGAGGAACAAAAATATGCATGAATCTTTTCAGGATCTTATTGCTTATACTATCCCAACCAACAGCACAGTCGTCCTTTAACCCTGTGATAATTCGCGCTATTTCATGTTCATCTGTGTCCAGCATAACGAAAGATGAAGCTCTAGTGCTCGAACTGTGCGAAGGTGGAGTTGTCTGATAGCCAGTTAGGTTAGTTTTCATTTCAGCCAAGTTTTTACCCACGTTAACAAAATAGTTATTTACATAATTGGCGGACGAAAGCGGGGAGGAATTCGTTAATAGTGAACTCGAATGTGATTCGTGCTGTTTTGAGATATGAGTGACGTCTTTGATGTGTTTCCAGATTTGCTAGTGTTTTTACCTGCGCTATGCAATTTGGTTTTATCGTAATCAATTTTAATTTTCTTCAATAAATTGTTACAGAAGTTTCTGTATATCTTGTATGATATTTGAAGAATTAAGTTATTAGGGTATTTCTTAGACTTTTGATGTAGTCTGTCTCTGTGCCTTATGCATCGAATAAGCCCGGGAGTGATCCATGGTTTAATGTTATACAACTTCTTATTTATTGGTATTTCTATTGTATTATGTAATATGGCTTGCTGGACAGATTTTATAAAATACGATAATGACACATTTGGGTCAGCAGTATTATAGACGTCACTGAAGTCAATCTTGCATAAATCATATTCGAGTCTGTTTATGTTTAGTTTAGACTTAGTCGGACGGCGATTTAGCTTAGGCAGCGTTAAATTTACGGTAAGTAGGACAGCATGATGGTCAGTGATCGTTGAGTTAGTGACAAGCGTTATATATTGATGATTAGATTTTATTAACATGTGATCAAGGCAAGAACCACTCTTGTGAGTCGGCAATCTGTGAGCGGGGAGAAGCCCATGGTAGCCCGTAGTAAATATCAAAAGCCAAAAAGTTTTTACAGTGAGTTTTTATCTCCAAGTTCGCAAAATGACACTGGCCACTAGCTGTGTGTTGGATGGTGTCGGGCTGGCAGTGCGAGCCTGCGGCGGCAGGATAAACAATTTGAAAAAAGAACATGTGAAAATTGCAGACGCCATTGGCGCCATTTTCAATTTGTGCGTTGTTTGAGGATTCAGTTTTCGTAGAAAGTAAAATAAATCTATCAAAATGATAAGTAGTGATAGTGATGATGAAGATTTTTTAACTCCGCCGCAGTTGAAAGAAACAGCAAAAATACTGATTGATAACCTTTTACCACAGAAATCAATTAAAAAATATAATAAAACTTATGACGGTTTTTTGCAATGGAAAAGTGAAAAAAATGCGGCATCTTTTTCTGAAACTGTTTTGCTAGCTTATTTCAGTGAAAAAGCGCAAAAATACAAACCAAGTACGTTATGGTCTATGTACTCAATGTTGAAAAGTACTATTTATTTTCCTCGTAGGTGTAGTATAAAGCACTATGTATCACTCGAGAGAAAGTGCGATTCCCGATCTCGGGTGTTTTAACGACACCCTCGACGGTAATCGGTCACTTTCTCCTCTCGGTGAACAATGTACTATTTACTGATAGTTTATTTGATACATAGATTAATCACTCTTGTTATTGTTCCTTTTTTTTAAATAAGTTTATATTAATGTTTTATTTTTTTTCTACTACTATTTAAAACAATGAATTTTTTTATGTAACTCACACGACCTAATTTTATAGACTTAAGTTTATGTCCTGTTAAATTGCGAGAACTCTAGTACCTAAAACACAAGTTAAATCTTACTTTGAGTACCAGTGTTCAACTAGTTTAATTTACGTATATACGTTTAAAAATGTTGTTTCATAACTATGTCATGTAATTTAGTTGAATTAAATAAATATTCTATATCCTATTCTATTCTAATTATAATATTCTAGTCTTCTCAATAATATGATAAGAAATTAAAGAAGTTAGTTGGCTTTAGACAACCTTTCCCAAGTAGTGGCTTGCGTGCACAGAGCCTGTTAAAGATAATTTAAACTGACATTAGTCTTTCAGGTAATGAAAGTAATCACGCCCGAAGTAAACACATAGATGTCCAAAATCTTTTTATCAGAAAGAAGGTTGCAATCAATGACATATTTATCAAATACAAGAATACAGAAGACATGGTCACTGATGTTCTGACGACGGGGCTCCATCGAATGAAATATGAAACGTTTATGACCGCTATGGGTTTTAGTGTTGCCCAAACGAGAGTCTCGCAAGAGTCTTGCAATTAGCGATTATCCTATTGCTATTTATTAAACGGTAGTTGAGATCTCAGGACAATGTAACAGACTCTCTAACATTGTTCTGAGATCTCAACTACCGTTTAATAAATAGCAATAGGATAATCGCTAATTGCAAGACTCTTGCGAGACTCTCGTTTGGGCAACACTAATGGGTTTGCGTCCAGAAGATGATTGGGAACAAATTACTGCAATCCTTGACATATATTATTTAGTCTAATAATCTGTACTAATTTTAATAATTAAAAATATACCGTTTTTCTTAAAACTACAATCCTTGCTTTATCAACACAAATCCACTCTTAAATTTTATAATAGTTAAAAGTAAGCCCGTTTCCGACCTGTATACTATATCGATATCGATAAAGAAGTTACTACCATCGCTCAGCACTATTTAGTCTGTTAGGTTGGTAGGACTGTTGTATGACGTCTTGTTCCCCGTGTAAGTTCGTTCAGTTGGTGTTGAAGTGACATGTAAACTGTTTTTATTTTTTTAGTACTAAGTCCCGACCTTGGTCCCGACTTAAAACATAGTGACAGTGTATATTTGCATAATTAATATTACATTCTTTTCAGTGTTGCCAATTTAGCGACTTTGTCGCTAGAAATGACGACATTTGCTTAAGCTTTAGCGATAAGGAAAAAGATTTGACGACAAAAATGATCTAGCGACTTAGCTGACGACTTTTCAAACTACAAGAAAACAAAACATATATCCTATGCCCAACACCTTTTTTAAAAATACTCACTCGCAATTAAATTATCTTTACCAGTAGTAACAATAGAGCAATGCGTTCGGGGAATCCCCATATTTTATTATGTTCCGTAGTTTTCGTACTTTTTCTACCTAGTCACTACTAGTTTGAGTGAAGTTCTAATCGGATTCTAAATTCTTTATACGCTGTACCTAGCCTGATTTTTAAATCGTTACCCATCATAGTAATTACAAAGTGTATGAACTGTTTTGTTGACTTGTGGTGAACAAAATTATGGATTTACCACAGAAAAAGAAGCAATACATTCAAAAATATCGAGAAACATGAGAGACCGAGCCCGAATTCAAGGGATGGCTGAAACCAGTGTTTGGAGATTCGTCTAAGCCAATAATTTTGATGCTGACTGTACGCATAAGGCGTGCGTGTTAATGTGTTGATTTATTTTTTAATTATAAAGATTGTGTTGCTTATGTAGGTAGTACATTCTTCTTCACTTGCCTCCCCCCATCCCGTTTCCAGGCTGCTAATGGCCTCTAGTAACCGGAAACGGAAAGTAAGTAAATCCGGGATCCGTCTCTAGTTGAATCAGTTTTAGCGACTTCTAACGACTGTAGATAATAAATCTAAGGAGAAGAATTTGCTGGAGTTGGCAACACTGCTTCTTTTGCTATTTGTTGGTTATCAAAATATACTGAATACAGGTTTATTCATCTCTTTGGGTTTATTTAAAGTTATCTGTGATACAGGTTTTCATTCATTTTAAAATTTGTTTTGTTTATATACAGAAGGACTAACTCATGAGAAATTAATTTAGGGTAATAATTTTCTTCCGCAAAAAATATTTAACGTAGGTAGGTTACCAGTCGTGAAGTGCTTTCGTGATAAAATTGCGGATCTTATATTCTTATCGTATCATGGTTATAATTCGTGTCTACTTCAGATAATAGGTGTGCATAAGGTACACGTTGTAGAGTAGAGTACTGAATGAATAAACCTCGTCCTCATTGCACAATGCGGTTTTCTATAACGGGAAGAGAAGTACATTTGATATGAAATATTACAGAAGCGAAAGCGTGTGTATGTAGCGTAAAATTTGTCTAGTGCCGGTAATTTAGACTTAGTGTTGGTGGATGATTCGAGTGATTAAAACGCGGCAAAGGTCGATCATCATGCTGCCTTGGATACAGCACCGATGGACCGGCCTCTGCCTCCTTGTGGTGGGGTTGGGAGCCCTAATGTTGTTCTTATATGGGTTTTTCCCATTAAAATACCATTCAGGCAAGATGTCCCATATGGATGATCTGCCCAACTTCATAGATGGTGTCAGGTTTGTTCACTTGTATACTTTTTTTTATTTTATATAAACAACACAACAATAACAAACAATAGACAATCAGTAACTTTTAAAATTCAATAAACAGTCCAATTAGTCTAGGTTATTTTAAAATGTTTTATGTAAGAAAAAAAAAGAGACTAAACTTTATTGATAAATATGTTGCTGCCACAGTCTTACTTCTTACCTAGTAATGTCTCCTGTGCCTAATCACTACTGAGTTTAGCCACCATGGCAGAAATTGGTCTAAAGAACTATTATTATTATATCAACTTTTACTGAGAGTGCTTGATTTGTTTTTAAAGCTGTGATGTTGGTGATTGTATATATTATATAATAGCACTTCGCCCATGGCTTTGTCTGCGAAGATTTCGAAATATTATATAGCCTAACACTCCTTGCAATACAGCTTACTACCAAAGACAGCATTTTTAGAATCGGATCATTAGTTCCGAAGATTACCCCCGATGTACAAACAAACAAATTTTACCTGTTTATAATATATAATCTTATATCATTAAAATAAAGTGAAACATAATTTTTCAAACTTGCAGTATTGATGGGCAGCAAGTATACAGTTCTGGTGAGAACAGTGTGATCCTCATGGTCATAGATGGCCTTCGCTATGACTTTGTTACCGAAGAGTACATGCCTTTCACCGGAGAACTGCTCAAGAACAAGTCGGCTTGCATCTATGTGTCTGTGGCCGAACCTCCCACAGTTACCATGCCTAGGATTAAGGTAAGAGAACTTTCCAAATAAGAAACTATTATACATTTTTACCAAAGTAAAGATAATGATATAATGAGTCATAAATGTATGATATTAATGATAATAAATGTTAATAGCCTAATGGCTAAGGTGTTGGACTTGTGATTGAAGGGTTGGGGTTCGAAACCCACTCATAACACTATTGCCGTGAACCCAGTCCAGACACAAGCATATTAATTAGCTTAGGTGGAGGGGTTAACAAGATTGCTAGTAATATGAATTGTATTCTGTGGAAGTTCAACAAAATTTCCATGAACTTAATTTGATTTTTTTCTGTATTGTTTCCAATCAAAACCAAAGAAAAAGTTAACAATTAATTTTTTATTACTGAATTCACTAGTTCTTTAATTACATATCATATACATATCATATGGTATTCAACTGTAATTCAGATAGACTGGAAGCTACCCCAACATCATAGAGAAATAGTTTAAAGCTAACCAGAATCACCAGCCTTGTTTCTACAATAGACACTCATCAAGTTGTTTACATAATGTACAAAGTTCTAATTAAGTCTGTATACTGGAGATATATTATCCTAAACTCATCATTTTTATTTCATGAAACAAGAAATAGTGTAGTCAAGTGACATGTGAATAGTGTTCAAATTGAGACTTAAAACATGTGCAATTAATAATTTAACAGTTTGGTGTACAGAAGTAATATTCTCAATTATTCTGTTGTGTACAGTCACCTCAACGTAAGATGGAAAAGGCACAGTGGAGGCGCACTATAAACTTCTGGCGGGATATATTTGCAAGTGTCACCTTTACCTATTAAGCTAGCTATCTGCTTTCTGTGCATCATGTTTGACAAAGAAAAAACAAATAATGGCTGAAATTAATGTCTTTTCAAACAATTTGTCCAAAAAGTTTGTAATAAAGAATTGTTGTTGTTTTTTCTTTGGTCTTGTGTTTGAATATTGTTGTAATTACTAAAGCTTGGCACTTGTTAAAAACTCACTGCATAGCTTCCACTATTTCCAAAAAATTTACGAGTACTTACAGCTATGTATTATAAAATTATTTTTTGTAATCTGCAATGGCTGATTCTGTCTCTCATTCACTTGACTCTTTTATACTCACCCCAAATTACACAAGAAATAACCCATATTCAATACTGAAATGTCACCTTAGTTTATATGATATTGTTTTTACAGCCCTTTTTGAATTTAGATTTATAAAACTATTCAATAATCAAGCCGGGTTCTATTTTTTCTGAAAGTTGTACAGGACCATTAAATAAAGGTTATGTGCGAAAATATTTTTAGTTTTTTTACTATGTGCACCGCAGCAAATTTTATTTTACAATTTCATAACAGAAATTTTGTTACATTTCATCAGTTTTCAAATATAAGTTCCTCATACCTACTTGAGCGTGTTTTGGTTCAGCTATCGTGTAGAATGAAAATATGCCAGTCGTTAGTACATTCTTTACATTAAATTTAACGATAGTTACACCATCATCTTAGTAAATACTTGAATAAGATTAACTACCTAAAAATACAAAATAGATAATATTTTTATGTTATCAAAGCCCATTCAAAGACCTTCTATAAAATTGGTCTGATGACCTGGGAGCTAGAATATTCGAGCCCCCATCCCTTGGTCCTTTCTACATTTGAAATTCTTCAAAACTTTCCTGCCTCCCTGGATTGTACCCATTCGATTTGAAAGCCTTCGGAAAAATGAGATTTTTTACCTTGTGAAAAAATTAAATTTCATGACGTAGCACCTAAATTTTGCGGTCGCCCACCAGTGATTTTAAATGACTGAACAATTACCAATAAAGTTTACGATAATATCATAAAGTATGGCTAGTTAAATTCACTAGCATGGCCACTCGGTGATTAATTTAATTGGTATTACTCAATTAATTACCAATATTACATCGGTTCCTGGGGTTCCGAGTCATTGCACATCGTAAATATAGCTTCAGTCATGCACATCACCTTAGGAACAGTATGCATTAATTGATATCTGTAGAACTTTCCCTTCCTTATGCCTCCCTTTCTTTGCACTAACGCCGGAATAAGACAGAGCTATGCATAAACATATTCTATCTTCTTTCAGCGCGAGACAACATAAAGACTAACTATTGCCCATACGCTTGGTGGGACAAATTATGGGCTTTCTGTCTGGTTACGTTCATTTCCGTGTTGATTGCCATCGCTTTCATTTGCTTCAATTTGAACAATGTAAATAAATAGATGCGTTATAATTTTAACTCTGATGTATATGATGTGTTTATGTTTCGTCCTTCGTAAGTCTGCGATAGCGCACTCCATGTCGTCCGGTTCTCTGCTTCTTTAAGAGAGGGTTACTGTCACCGGACGGTGAGAGACGTTCGTCAGATCGACCACGAGGACTATTGCCTACCATCTTCCCCACTTAGACCAACTGTCTGGTTCCTGCCGGGCCAAGACAGACCAGGACAGTCGGGTATTTATGTTGAGCTGTTCCAAGATGCTTTTGTTGGTACGTTTGGGTACGGTGTAAGGAGTATCCGCGTCTAGCATCACATTTCACAGGCATCTACCTATTTTCTTGTCTTCTGTTGCCCAAATCATCTACAACCCCGTGTCATAAATGAATATCGAGAATACCAGGGACTGGACTAGTCTCATTGTGGTGACGTTGGAGACTATTCTATTCTGCCATATTCGTGTCAGCTTGCTCATAGCAGTTTTGGCCCTTTCAGTCCTCCTAATTTCCTTCTCGCTTCCTCCCAGGTGCATGTTCTACCTCCGGGGACTGAGTACAAATAGTCATTAGTTCCTGCGACATAGGTGCTGAACTTTTGCCGAAATTTTGACAGTTTAAGTAACCCAAGTACCTAAACCCATATTTCTTCTTGGATGTTGTCATAGCTCGTAGCTTTTAATGGCATTCTTACACTAAAATAAAAATATTGATTACTTTCATTTCTACTAACAAAATTGCCTTGCTTAAAATATATGTTTGGGTGTTTTAAGTACTGATTGCACTGTGTACTATATACATTTAACCTACCATATTATTAGTAATAAGAAAATAACCAGTGTGTTTAATTTCACCAGGCCATGATGACAGGCAGTGTGTCAACATTTGCTGACGTAGCTTTAAACTTTGGCGCGCCAGCTGTTCGGGGAGACAGTGTGTTGCGCGTAGCCAACGCTAGGGGGCGCCGTACTGTTATGTATGGTGACGACACGTGGCTGAGACTCTTCCCGGGATTGTGGACAGAGTTCGACGGCACCACATCATTCTACGTCACGGATTATACAGAGGTACTTAATGCTGCTACTTCTTAAGTAGAGTTAGAGTTGCCTAAGATTGGGGGTGAAACGCTAGTTAGCGCTGACATGTAAACATTAAACTGTGTGGTGCTCCTGTTTAGTGATGGAGGATCACAGGATTTTGGGACGAATTCAATGGCACCATGTCCTACTACGTCACGGATTATACTGAGAGACTCATGACTTAATCAGTGTACGCAAAAAAACACATTTTGTGTGTGGAAAACCAGATCTTGAAGTGTAACTGAAAAATTTATATATATCCAGCAATTCTTTGATAGGCAGTGCTGACTTAACGCAGAAAGACATACCGTCTTCTGTGATCTTCGTGACGTGACCAATTTATTTACTAACCAGCTGTGTCCGCAACTTTCTTCGAGAGAGATTAGCCCAGACAATAAGAAAGACAGACAGACAAAAAATAATTTATTTTGTAATTTTGTGTAAATAACTGTAAGCACTTAAGAAAACACAGTTATTTTGAAATCAAAGACCGACACGTCAATTTTATTCATACATATTGTACGAAAGAAATAATTAGCACATTTGTTTTTGGTATAGAAAATATTGCTTGAAGATCCTACAGGATGTAATTATTTGCAGGTAGACAACAACGTTACAAGACATCTAGACAAAATATTAACACCAGACGAAAAGAAAAAGCCAACATTTGACTTCCTAGTGCTACATTACCTAGGATTGGATCACATAGGACATTTGGAGGGTGCAAGGAGTCCCAAGATCAAACCTAAGCTGTTAGAGATGGACGAAGTTGCCAAGAAGATTTTTACTGCTATGCAGAAGTGGGTAAGGATAATGGAAATGGTTTCACAATAGACTTCAGGAACCTCAATTCTTTATTACCATAAAAATAATAAAAACGCTCTCAAATGCCCCATAGTGTTGGGCATTGATAACTTGCTATAAGCTATAGAAGTAGCTTCGTTTTGTTTGTAAATAGTATACCTTAGTTGATCCAAATATACTTAATATTATATTGTTACGAGCTGGGGTTCGGGATAGAATTAATTAACGCCAATTAAACCAAAATTAACACTTTAATTAATTCAACACAAAATAAAAATTTAACACAATTATTCGCACCACAACACTTGTCACTTAACACTTAGATCACACTTAAATCGCACTGAAATTCACTGGTAAATCTTCGATTATATCTCGTATTTGCCTCGTAATAAGACTGACTCTCTACGCCCCTTTGCGCTCTATTTATACCCCAGTCTATGAGTTCGAGAACATTCTTATAAAATCGACTCACTGTTTATACTGCCTAGAAAATACTCGAAATACATAGTGTACCGCTATTCGACGCTAGATGGCGTTAGTGTCTAGACTAGATATGCTCATTCCTGCTACTCGCCGCTAGATGGCGTTAGCGTCCCGAACATTCCAGATTTATGTCGAAGTTTCCCGACGCACTTCACTAAGCGACTGGCGTAACACTGCCCCCTTCTAAGACATGCTCGACCCGAGCATCATTAGACCCGTAGTAACGCGCCAGTCGATCAACATGAACAATCTTTGGCGCAGCTCGTGGACCTTTCTGGATCCGATAAGTGACGTCATTGATCTTAGTCACAACGCGATATGGTCCATCCCATTTTGCCTGTAATTTCGGTGACTTTGCTGCGCACCGGATTATGCAACCAGACGAATGAGCCTTCATCAAATCCTTGATTGTTCATCTTTCGGTCGTAACGAGTCTTCACCTTCTGAGACATTTGTTGACCGGATTGTCTGACATGCTCGTATATGTCGTTCATTCTGTTTCGCAATTCACTCGCGTAGTCTGTTACACTACAAGGTGCATCCGGCGGTATTCCAGTGATTAGATCTGCAGGCAACCTAAGCTCTCGTCCGAAGTTCACGAAAGCAGGTGTAACAGCTGTACTCTCATGAACTGCACTTCGGTATGACAGAAGGAACGGCTGAATGTGTTTGTCCTAATCCTTTTGCCTGCTTTCCACAACTTTAGCCAGATATCTCTCCAATGTCTGGTTGAAACGTTCCACCATTCCATCAGATTGTGGGTGATACGAAGTGGTCCTGGTTTTATGAGTACCCATTACTCGACATGTCTCCTGAAATACCTGTGACTCAAAATTCCTTCCTTGATCGCTGTGAATTTCCAAGGGTACTCCGTAGCGACAAAATACTTCGTTAACCAATTTATCTGCCACTGTGGTAGCTTCCTGATTAGGAATGGCAAAAACTTCTGGCCACACCAGAGTGCGTGCCATTATCCATGGGTGATCATTATCCGTTCTTTCAATAAACAAGCACCGACGCTTTTTTCCCAAATTTTGTGATAAACTTACTGGCACAATGGTTTCCGATCTAGGACGAAGGGTAATTTTCTTCAGGCAGTAGACTTTTCCTGATGATCCACCTTCCATACAGATTTCTTCTGTGCCACATTTTAATATTCCTTGGTTAATGTCGATCTCACAATGATGGTCTCTCATGAAATCCAAACCTAGGATGCAATCATCCACTATGTCAGCCACGATGACTCTATGCCAAAAAGTCCTTTCTCCCAGTTTCATCTCCACCTTCTTCTCGCCTCGGACGGGTATGTGCTGGCCGGTTGCTGTCATGAGTTGGATTTTCTCGTGGTTCCGGAAGAAGTCCCCAATAGAGCGATTTGCAAGTTGAGTGCTAACTACTGTACGAGAAGCACCAGTATCTATCGTCAGCTTGCAAGGTGTTCTATTGATTTCGCCTTTGATGATTAGGCTGTTTCCATCATGGGCTTGTGTGATCGAAATTCTTGGGGCTTTTTCAAAACTAGCCAGCACCCGCCCCGCGGTCCTGGCATTTACTCGTTTCCCTGCTGCTGGAAGGTTGGGTTAGCCACCTGACCCTCCTGAGATCTCTCTTCCCTTTCACTGTTTCGCTTCGGGCAACTGGATCTCAGATGGCCCTTTTCTCCGCACTCGTAGCACCTAGGGCTAAACCTTGGTCGAATGCCATGGGTAGGTGATGACACCACCTCCCTGATGCGGTGTGCTCGATGGTCCTGTCGTACGGCTTCCACTTCCAGAGCATGGGCCAAGGCGTCCTTCAGAGACTCATGGTGCCCGAGTCTCACAGCAGCCCTCACTTCCAAGTCACGAATCCCATCGACAAACGCCTGGACCAAATTACCGTCGATGAGTGCAGGCGATGATTGGTAAGCTTTTCGGACCAGCTTTTCTATTTCGAGGGCCCACTGCTGTAGATTTTCAGTACTTCGTTGTACCCGGTCTTTCAACTGAGCACGGAATACGTGTTCCAGATGTACGTCACCATAGCGAGACTCTAACGCTTCTAGCAACTGTTCGTAGGTGACCTCCTTCCCGAGGGCCTCTAGAATGGTTAGGGCCTGGTCACGAAGGCCCAGTGTAAGCGCCGTCATAGCTTGCGCTTTGCTCCATCCGTTCCCTTTGACAACGGCCTCAAACTGGATCTTGTAGGCCGACCATGAAGAGCTTCCATCAAACGGAGGTACCTTGAAGCCTCGCACCGAAGGAGCAGCGACTACAGGAGCTCCGATCAAATCTCCAGACTTCAGTACACCCAGAGCTTTTTTCATGTCAGCGATCTCGATTTCAGCTCCGGAGATACGATTCTCAGCTCCGGAGATACGATTTTCAGCTCCGGAGATACGGTTCTCAGCTCCGGAGAAACGATTCTCAGCTTCACTAATCCGTCCCTCTTGCTGGTACACTCGTTCCTGTTTTCCACTCCAGCACTAAGGTCCTTGCAAAGATTCTCATTCATTTCCTTAGTGAGTAGCATCAGCTCTTCCTGACGGCGGGCCTGTTCTTCCCGGTGGCGGGCTTCCTCTTCCTGGCGGCGGGCTAGCTCTTCGTGGAGACGAGCAGCCTGCTCTTCCTGGCGGCGGGCTTGTTCCTGCAGCATAGCCATCAATGCAGCCATGTCAAATGCAGCCGGAGACGTAGTCACTGGAGCAACTCCGGAAGTACTCGCAGACGCCTCCATTCGCACCGCCGCATTTTGCACCGCCTCTGGTCGATCTCCTGCTGGCGTTGATTTCTTGTCCTTACACCTTCCATATCGTCTTTCGGTAAAACCGGCATTTTTCTATCCCACTTCTGACACCAAATTGTTACGAGCTGGGGTTCGGGATAGAATTAATTCAACACAAAATAAAAATTTAACACAATTATTCGCACCACAACACTTGTCACTTAACACTTAGATCACACTTAAATCGCACTGAAATTCACTGGTAAATCTTCGATTATATCTCGTATTCGCCTCGTAATAAGACTGACTCTCTACGCCCCTTTACGCTCTATTTATACCCCAGTCTATGAGTTCGAGAACATTCTTATCAAGGACCCATTAATCGGATTAAAAGGTTAACCGGTTAGACGTTTAACCCATTTGTTTGATTAACCTTTATACGGGTTAACCTGTATACTATAAAGGTTAATCTATAAAATATTGCTGATTAATCTGAATGAAAGAGACAGAACCTGTAAGTTGCACAATCTCGGCTGCGTCGCGGTATCTTACGTCACACGCGGCTAAATGTTGCTCAGGTTTATTTGTCGCTCTTTTGTTGAATTTTGCACTTATTCAAAATTATGTGCGTAACCACGCACAGTGGAATGAAAATGTTTGGTAGGTAAGTGTATGGTGAACATTAAAAATTCAATGACAAAAGCAAATTGAGAAATGTAGGCAGGTAAGTAGGTAGGTGTCTTTTAACCGACTTCAAAAAAAAGGAGGTTTACAATTCGTCTTGAACTTTTTTTTTTTATGTATTTTACCTCATAACTCGGAGACGGCTGGACCGATTTGAAAAATTCTTTTTGCGTTTGAATGGGTATACTTTCTAGTTGGTCCCATTGTTACAAAATCAGGATCTGATGATGGGATCCTGGAGAAATCGAGGGAACTCTTCAATATTATAGGCACACCTATAGCGTTTTGGGTATTTCTTATAGTACCTTGAGCAGTTGCTTCCGAAAAGTACCATTTGGGGAAGTTGAACTGATGATGAAGACCACAGAGGGCCACTGAAACTCCTCAATAATAAGTATTTCGTGGATTGCAATTCGATTACTTGAGTACGGATGTTAAACACTTTACGCTCGTCACAATACATATGGTGATGTAGAGCTGATTGTCAAATACCAGGAGAACTCCTCAAAAATTAACGGCTATGCACAGGGAAAAGCAATATTTTGTAAAAGGTGATAAGTTTTTGACATTATGGCTTTTGTAACTAGATAAATTACAAACCGACCCACTAAAAAGAGTGAAAAAAAAATTTTACCAAAAAATAGAACCGACTTCCATATCAAAACACTACAAAGGTAAAAATAACTTTAATTTCGGAAGGCGGTGTCTTTAGTTTTGTATATATTTTCGTTTTTGACACCGCCTTCCGAAATTAAAGTTATTTTTACCTTTGTAGTGTTTTGATATGGAAGTCGGTTCTATTTTTTGCTAAAAATTTTTTTTTAGTAAGTAGATAGTTAGACGGTAGAACAGGTTAGGTATCTTTTTAGGGTTCCGTAGCCAAATGGCAAAAAACGGAACCCTTATAGTTTCGACATGTCTGTCCGTCTGTCTGTCTGTCTGTCTGTCTGTACGTCCGTCCGTATGTCACAGCCATTTTATTCCGAAACTGTTAGAACTGTACATGTGAAACTTGGTAGGTAGATGTATTCTGTGAACCGCTTTCCGATTTTATGAAAAAAAAATTAAAATAAAAGGGGCTCCCGATACATGGAACTGAAACTGAAAATATATTTTTTCATGAAACCTATGCGTGTGTGGTATCTATAGACAGGTCTTCAAAAATGATATAAATGTGTCTAAAACCACTTTTTCATAAAGATAATCGTTTAAAAGATATACGCGTCTAAAGTGGTAAAATGTGTCCCCCCCCCACTGTAACTTCTATAATTATAGAGTGAAAAATATGAAAAAAAATATATGCTATAGATCTTAATGTAATCTTTCAACCAAAATTGGTTTGAACGAGATCGGGTCTGCAGTTTTTGAGATACAGCATATTTTCTAAAACCGCAAATATAACTTTGTAATTCATACAAACACTATGAAAAACAAAGTTATTTGGCGTACTTGTAAAAATTGCAAATGAACTAGTTTTAAGACATTTTTAAGTTTTTTTTTTTTTACAAATAAATATATTAAATTATATTTATTATAGTTACTAAGGAACTCTTCATGGGCGAGTTTGACTCGCACTTGGCCAATTTTTTTTATTTATTTTACTATATTTATTGGTTTACTTTGTTCTGTATATTACACACCTGAAAGGTGTTCCGAGGTGGGAATGTTTTACCCGTAAGTATACAACATTATGTTTAGTATATGCGAATATAGTTCGTTGGGAATAAGTAACTAAATCGAATCTAATATTTTATAAACCTTTTTTGTTTTTGCCCCAAAAATATTTAAACAGAAGTTACAAGTTGGACACTTAGTAGCATATATACGCAATGATACGGCGCACAACACAGGTCACGCAGCACGCCACTAGACGCGCACGGCGCGACGCACTATGGGACCAACCGGTATTTTGCATCTCAAAATTAGTTGGGACAAAAGTCGTGTTACTGAAACTGTTTTGATTGTTTTACATTCTAAGATGATAAAGCCACCCGATATAATAGTAAAAACAAAAATACAAAAAATTTTTAGGTACATTAAATTACACCCAAACTTTATACTTTGATAATTTGATATTAACTAGACTACTCGTTATGGAAGTTCAACTTAAGATTTCTAGTTCATAACTACGTTATTTTGTGATGAAAAATATATTTTCGAATTTTTTAATATAATTTTTAATTGTCATAAGGAAATTTTACGTCTATTTAATTTTCAAGTTGAGGTTTCCTTGTTACCGATGGCTCCCGATGTCAAGTTAATGACATGTTTAGATACCTTACCTATTCAGTAATACAAAAAAAACCTGCGTCATTGCTGCGCCATTTCGAACTAGAAGCAAAAATGTCGACCTAAATATATTTTCACACGAAATTTTTTTTTGCGGTGACCATTTTAACCACACGTGTGATAAAAATCATGTTGCATAGTTCTTATCTGTTGTTGTAATTATAATAAGTATTAGTGTGAAAACTGTTTTTATCAATTTTCTTATTGGTTTTGCACAAGTTACTGAAACTAGGGTCCTATAAATACTCGGGTTTGCAGCGTGTTCATCAGTGTCCGGATACCTTCCTTCGGTAACTGTGAATTTGCTGAAAAAAGTTTAAAATGAGTGAATTTGTGTGTTTTCGACGCGATATATGTGCTCAGATAATAAGCGGGAAAAGTACTTCAGTTATTGAAAATATTTGTTAGACAATTTCCATTTATCAACAACAGATGTGAGCACGGTTATGCAAAGTATTCAAAGAAATTTGATTACGATTTGTAACCAAAAATGGGTGAAAGCTCAAAGAAAACAAGATTGCTTCGAGAGCCAAAACACAAATTGGTTAAATGGCGAGTTTAGAGTACGTGAAAAAAAAGAAAATCCTGACGTGTTCGGAGAGTACGAAAAAAACGTAAAAACTTGGAATTACTCCAGGAGTATGGAATGGGACATGTGCATTACGCTTATGTTCAAGGTTTACGATCTATGGGTGAAAATGATGAAGCTTCGATTGTGAGTATTACGAGAAATACAGAAAAGGAGGAGAAAAAGTCATTTTACGAAGTCCAGATGGTGTACCTTCCCATACCAAAGAAGAAGCATTATGTATATATATTGAAACCGATCTATCCAAAGCTCAATATTCCTACCTGAGGCTGAGACTTGTTGAGAAAAACTTATTTTCGGTATTTCCATCATACCAAATTTTGGCTGAAGCAAAGAAGGATTGCTATCCTCTTGCGTCAAGCATATCCGTAACGAATATAAGTGCTAAAGTGAACCTTCAAGAACTCTCAGATCATACTGCCTGTCGTATTTTAAAAATAGACTCGGTTTCGAAAAAGTTCACCCGTCTCAAACTGTATAGCAAATGGGGTTGCGATGGATCCTCGGGACAAAGTGAGTATAAACAAGTTTTACCGGAAGAAAATGAACAAATATCGGATGCTAATATGTTTATAGTTTCACTTGTACGATTGAGACTAGTGGATGAATAAAGTAAAGTAGTTATATCGCAAAATCCAACATGTTCTTCAGTTAGATATTGCAGACCCATTTCTCTGGAATTAGCAAAAGAAACTCCTGAAAAAACTACAGCTGTTGTAAGTGAAATTGAAGCAAAAATTAATGAATTAAGTCAAACGCGAACGACTGCAGCAAAAGAAGGTAACATGAGTAAGACATGAGCTGTTTATGACAATGATCGACGGGAAAGTTGCTCAAGTGTTAACGCAGACTCCATCGAGTGCTTCATGTACTGTTTGTGGAGCAACTCCTAGACAGATGCACAATATAACAAAAGTAACTGCAAGAATTGAGAATGAAGATACGTTTAAATACGGGCTGTCTACCTTACATGCTTGGATAAGATGTATGGAAATGATTCTGCATATTTCTTATAACCTAGGATTTGAAAAGTGGGCTGAATCGACTCCAGAGAATAAAAGATTAAAGAAGAGAAAAAGAAGCACGTTCAAACTCGCTTCCGGAAATTGCTTGGTTTACACATTGATAAACCTCGTCAAGATTCTGGAAACAGCAATGACGGAAATACGGCAAGGAGATTCTTCCAAACCTATCAATGTTCTGCAGAAATCACGGGTATCGATGAAGAGTTGATCAAGAGATTATACATAATTCTGCAAACTATGTCATCAGGATTTTCTGTTAACGCAGTAAAGTTTGGTGAATATACGCTGAATTTGCTTGACTTCTGTAGACTTCCTCTGTCGCTAAAGTGCGTATGATTATAATGCCGTTTTTAATATATTGTACCTTTATGCACATAAATGCACGGTGACTTGGCCGTTGACTTCGATGTATGAACTAGTAAAAAAAAGTGCACAGATTATGTTCAACGGCCGGTTACATAAAATCTAACTATATTAATAAGGAAATCGCAGTAAAGATCCTTAGACTTGGCTTCACTTTGCTTAGAGATTTCATTACTTTTTATAGAGAAACAAGCAGCTTAGGCGAGGCTTGGCTAATTTTTTACAGGATGTTTTGGTGGGATTTTATATTTTGTACATTGATTGTGTTAGCTTGGTCCTTATCTTGTAATGCAAAACCAGTAAGCAACATAGCCGCCGAGCGCTACATCTAAGCTAACGACCAATAATTTATAGGCACGCGGTGCCGTCCCACTGTGCAGCCACAAAATAGATAGGTTCAGAAGTCAATCTACATAAAAAGCGCGCTCGAGCAACGCACTCATAGACACCGCTCACGGAGATGATATCTTGGCGCAATGCAGCTCAATGCGAGCGCGGGTACCTAATAATAATAATACCAGCTGTTTGCAGCGAGAAGAAATGTACCATAATTCCGTACACAGAGAGTTAAGATTGTTTTAACCGCCGCGTGGCCCACGAATGTGTTAGGGTTGTACCCATAAATATAATATTATATTTCTATGGTTGTACCTATGCTGATATTGGTAAAAAAACGAATGTTGTAGAAAAACAATTCTTTTTTTATTTGTTGATCAAATATGTTTCAGTTTAATAAAATGATAGATGCATTTTTTCCCTTCCCTGATTTCCCGATTATATAAATTTTAACGTCTAAAATATCCGAAACCGCGTAAATAATTGTAATAAATAATTAATCAAAATGGAAACAGTAGCAAAGCGGAGGAAAATCAATTGTTTTTAGGTCGATCCATTATGACGTTGTCAAAATTATTTAAAAAGGTTCAGGCAGGCGTGCGGCAACCCACTGTCGGATGTACCGACGGCGATACGCGAAGCGGTAGGCATATAACACGTGGCCTTGAGCGAGTGACGGACGCCTGGTTTTAGGCATACTTAATCAGATCACTATGAGTTCACGTAGGTATAAAAATAAAAATAAAAAAACATGTGGGCAATTCACACGTGGTAGAAGTGAAACCTTCAATGTTGGCTTTTTTTTTTTCTTATGTATTTCCTGTGTCTGTCTCTTTTTACTGTCACTTTTTTGTTTCATAAACTTTCAAATCACAACGATGCTAAAGAAGTTTTGACTTCAAAACAGGTTGGTAATAACGCTACTTATGTATGTGCTAATTATGAGATCAAAAATTTTTTAGCAAAAATTAGAACCGACTTCCATATAGAAATCAAAGTTATTTTTGGCTTTGTAGTGTTTTGATATGGAAGTCGGTTCTAATTTTTGCAAAAAAAAATTTTTTCACGCTTTTTAGTGGGCCGGTTTGTAATTTATCTAGTTACAAAAGACATAATGTCAACGACTTATCACCTTTTACAAAATATTGCTTTTTCCGATGCATAGCCGTTAATTTTTGAGGAGTTCTCCTGGTACTTGACCATCAGCTCTACATCACCATATGTATTGTGACGAGCATAAAGTGTTTAACATCCGTACTCAAGTAATCGAATCGCAATCCACGAAATACTTATTATTGAGGAGTTTCAGTGGCCATCTGTGGTCTTCATCATCAGTTCAACTTCCCCAAATGGTACTTTTCGGAAGCAACTGCTCAAGGTACTATAAGAAATACCCAAAACGCTATAGGTGTGCCTATAATATTTGAAGAGTTGCCTCGATTTCTCCAGGATCCCATCATCAGATCCTGATTTTGTAACAATGGGACCAACTAGAAAGTATACCCATTCAAACGCAAAAATAATTTTTCAAATCGGTCCAGCCGTCTCCGAGTTATGAGGTACTTAACATACATTAAAAAAAAATAGTTCAAGACGAATTGAGAACCTCCTTTTTTTGAAGTCTGTTAAAAATAACAAAGTTCTACTAAGTACCTACGACAAACGACGATATGTACAAGTACAAACACACTCACAATTCAACCGTGTCGGTCGGTGAAATGCGCTAGAATCGAAATATTATTTTTAATATTTTAGCGTCGAACATTAGTCAATATTAAAAACAGTATTGTGCAACATTAATAGTGCTCAAAGTTCAATGCATTCTACGCGGTGACTACGAGAGTCATGTCGGTACACGATCAAACACCGCGTGGTAGTTATCTCTGTCACTTTCTTGCAGATGTTTTATGTGCTAAAATGCACCTTATGTCGAAACCGGTTCTTATAGGCTGATTAACCCTATAATACGGGTTAACCTTTATTGAGGGTTTTGTAACCTAATCCTAAAAATTAACCGGTTTAAAACCCTCATACGGGTTAACCTTTCGGTCCCTGATTCTTATAAAATCGACTCACTGTTTATACTGCCTAGAAAATACTCGAAATACATAGTACCGCTATTCGACGCTAGATGGCGTTAGCGTCCCGAACATTGTCGAAGTTTCCCGACGCACTTCACTAAGCGACTGGCGTAACAATATTATTATACGCGATGTCAACAATACGTGTAGTGTTGCTTTAATAAACTGTCATGAACCTTGTATGAGGCACTGAATCAGAGAACTTCTTATATTCTATACATAACTGCTTCAGTGGCCTAGTGACGGGGTCGGGCAAAAATGTTATTGGGTTTTTCTGTTAGAAATTTTTCAGTAGTAGCCCGGAGTTTGGAAGTTGGTGGTGGATAACTCCGTGCCTCGGAAAGCATCTTAAGCCGTTGGTCCTGATCTCTCTGGTCGGATCCTTGACACATACTTGTGCACTATAATATCTCCTGCGCAGATGGCTAATCGATTTTGAAAATGGCCGCTATGGCCGAAATCGGCTAGGAAGACTATTATTATTGTCTATTCAATGTTTCAACAGATCCATTCAGAGACGTCATGTTGGCTAATAGTTTATTTATTTATTCATTGCACAATGTACACGCAGTTACAGGCGTGGCTTATAACTAATGTATACATTACCCTGTTAGGGTGCAGCAAATTAACTTAAAACTAACATGTTGCAAAGTAAGGTACATACAATTTATATATTATTAAAATGAATCCTATGGCTAGTTTGACAATACTACATTTTATATAGAATAAGAGTATATACAACGTGTAACAGAATAAACGCAATTCCTGAAAGTAGTTGGTTCAGAATCGGCTTCTGAATCGATTTCATTACAGAAAATGGGTGTCAAATTTTGACGGAAAAATCTTTCATTTAATTTAAAATGGAAAGACAGTATCATGACAAATTAATACAATCCTTAATTCAAGGAAATGCGCTCGTGTGCGTGTCGGCCGCTAACATTGCATGAGTGTATGCGTCTGCGTAAGGATATTGTATGACGCACATACGTTTTGTGTTTAGTAAGGATACTACTACGAACTATTTTATTAAAAATGTTTAGGTTTGGTTTCAATTTATTTAGTTACGGATGTTGTTTTAAACTTATAATTTAATATTCTAATTGGGGTGTCTGAGGTATTGCGCTTAATCTGTTACACCTTGTATATATTATATAAATTAATATTAAATATTAATTTAGAGGTTTTTATCTATACTAATATTATAAAGCGGAAAAGTTTGTTTGTTTATTTGCTTGAACGCGCTAATCTTCGAAAGTACTGGGTGGATTTGGATGCAATTTGGTATGGAAGTAGCTTGAAGCTTGAGGAAGGTTATAGGCTACTTTTTACGCGACTGCAGAAAAGGAGAGTTAAGTATTTACCGTGATAGAATCCACAGGAGCAAAGCCCCGCGTGAGTACTAGTCTTCCATAAATTCTAGAATACTATAATAACATTTTTCTATTAGTCATATCTATACAAACATCTCTAAAGTACCACGAAACCCATATGTATTTAAAACCATTTTGAAGGCCAGACATGAAATGCCTAGATGCTAATAATAAGGTTGTTTAATAATAAGAACCCTAGAGACCGTCGTACTAAGATGCGTAACGTTCGTGTTCAAAAAACTTTTTTGCAAAAAATAAAACCGACGTCCATATCAAAACACTACAAAGCCAAAAATAATTTTAATTTCGGTAGTCGGTGTTATTGGCTTTGTATTTTCTTTTTTTCACACCGCCTTCCGAAATTAAAATTATTTTTGGCTTTGTAGTGTTTTGATATGGAAGTCGGTTTTATTTTTTGCAAAAAAGTTTTTATTTTCGCGCTTTTTAACGGGTCAGTTTGTAATTAAGTTAGTTACAAAAGCCAAAATGTCAACTACTTATCACCTTCACCAGCAGAGTAAACAAAAAGATCGTCAATGTAAATATTTTTTTCAGACTTTTGTTTATTTTTCAGAAACGGCTTGTCCGATTTCGATAAAAATTTCATGGGACCATTTGGAAAGTATACCCTTTCCAACAAAAAAAGAATTTTTCAAATCGGTTGGCAAGGGACGGAGATATGCCCGAACAAACATTAAAAAAAAAAACAAACAAACAAACATCCGAATTGAGAACCTCCTCCTTTTTTAGAAGTCGGTTAAAAATAATCTGCTTAGCCGTTTTTTGTTGGGATAGGCTTCGAGTCTAAGTGTTTTAGATGGAGCGACTTCCTGTCTGACTGCCATAACTTAGTAGCTGGGTAACACGATATGCCTTGGAGAGCGCAAGAGTAGCGTATCATTTTCTGGCTTCTGACTACCCGTAATACCTACCTTTACCCTTTTTATCTTAAAGATCGTTTTCGGTTTCTCTGTGACACACATTCAAGGTCCATCGGAAAATTTAGAGTTAAGTATCCGTATGCATTCCACTTCTTTCTTCGATAAATCTTTCACTTTACAAGCGGCCCGCTTGTGGAATGCATTATCCATAGATGTGAGGCGTGCTCAAACATTATCTATGTTCAAAAGAATGGTGAAGGAGCATTACCTCTCACTATAATTTTTTCCCCTCCTTTCTCTATTATGAATTTGATATGTATTAGTATATATTATATTTTGTGGTATGTATTTTATATTATGATGTTTGGTTAGTATTATGTATGATGTCATACACTGACAGCCCTAAATCTATCTATACTAATATTATAAAGAGGTAAAATTTGTAGTTTGTATGTTTGTATGTAGGGGGTAATCTCTGAAACTACTGAACTGATTTTGAAAATTCTTTCGCTTACATGTAGCTGCATTATCCCTGAGTTCTATAGGCTATAAATTATATTTATATCGTGCATATTAGCCGAGCTATTATAATCTTTGTCAAGCAAGTCGGGGACGGGATCCCGTGGAATATTTTCTACTTCTACGCGGACGAAGTCGCGAGCAGAAGCTAGTCTCCTATAATTTCTGTCCATCCAAAGGTTGTCTGTAAGAGATTGTACACTAGTTTTATTATTTGTATCCTTAATTGTATTGTAAGGTGTACAATAAAGTATATAATAATAATAAGTGTCAAAGATGTACAAATCACAACCAAAACCAATGCAATATGTTACAATGGTCACCAATTCACAGGCCGACCTCGGGAAGCACACTTAACATTGAACAACGACCCATGCCGCTGTTATTATTTAGCCACGATCTCCTCTAAATCGTAAATAGTTTTTTTTTTTTTTTTTGTAAAACTAGCAATGTGGGTAGAATTCACATTACTAACAATTTTGTTAACCCCTCCAACTAAGCTAAATATGCTTGTATCTCGAGTGAGGTCCATTGGCGTATCTAGAGATATTTCCCAGGGGGGCCTGGCCCCCAGTAGTAGAAGCGATGATCGCTTATCAAAGTTGCGTCAACTCTTAACGTACGAAATGAAAATTTTCACATAAATTAATTTAATATGTATCGCATAACGGACCCTTGCATGAGTGAGTCCGACTCGCACTTGGCCAGATTTTTAAATTTTTCAGCCATAATTGTCTGTTAGTAAAAATTCTGGGGTGGGCACCAAACCATTCTGGGGTGGACACGGCCCACCCGGCTCCCCCCCTTCCTACGCCTATGGTGAGGTCACGGCAATAGTGTAATGGGCGGAGTTCGAACCAGCGACCTCTCAATCTCGAGTCCGTCACCTTAGCCATTAGGCCACCGTTGCCTGCCGGGGTTGCGGAATCGTTCGAAAAAGTTACCGCAGCTTCGGAACACGGATGAGTTTTAGTCAGTAAAAGTCTGCAACACTCTCCCGCTTCGCCCAGAACGGCAAGCAGTCATAGAATGAATTCCCATGCTTAAAAGAAGTCATTAGGGTATTGACGCTTCGTGTATTGAATAGGAGTACCAAATCTCGCTACTTCCACCCGAGAATCTGCTAAACCAAATCGCACCCTCAGTAATATAAGGAATCAAGTCAAAATTTTTGCAAACTGAGGTTTTAAATGCTAAGGGCACAAAATGAAATTCGCTACCGGTTAACTAACCGGTTAACTACCTATACCGGCTGGCTAACTTAAATAATAAGCATGTTATATGAAAAAATATCTGTATCTGTAATGAATCTTGAAACGCGATTTCTCAAAAATCTACTTTTTTGTGTTGTGCCCTTATATTACTAAGGATGCGAAATGTATCTTGCAGAAACGCCTTTACCTATCGATATACTCTTGGTTCCAGGATCGTAACGGAGTGCTGATAGTATGCGGTGACCACGGCATGAGGGACGCGGGAGGGCACGGCGGAGCCTCGCCCAGTGAGGTCCTGGTGCCTCTGGTCTTGGCCAGGAGTGCTGACTTCCAGTGTCCGCATCCGTATGTATATAACATTCTTGATTTTTTAATTCATATCAGCGCAGTAACACAATCAAAATCACAGATAGACTAAATTTCAGTAGTATCAAAAAGGCGCATAGAACCTTGTTTTATGATTTCTATTAATCAAACTCATTAAATCAGCTTTCTTCCTCTCGCTTATTGAAAGCTGTCTGATGTAAGCAGGCTTTAGTCGCTTAAATCGTATCTAAAATACTAAAACAATACAAAATATATCACTTTTTTTTAAGAAATATTGAACTATAATTGGTTCACAAGAAGATAATAGTGACGTCATCGTTGTCCACGCCTCTCGACCAATCAGGTCGCAACAAATTAGAAAGCTAAGTTCACAGTAACCAGTTCCAGTTGACTGGAGATCTTTTGACGAAACAGTTGTCTTTTATGCGTTACCTACCTACATTAAATAATTTAATTAAATTCAATCCTGTTGAATTGGTGGGCCTACATAAAGAAAAATTGTTAGTGTCAATTACTAAACATTCAAGATGAGTGATGTAAAAAAAATATTTTGTGACGCAATAACTTTAATAGATGCTAATCGATGCATGAAATGCTGCGACCACGTGATATAAGAAGAAAATTTTATATGTCATAGAGAATGCAGAACAAAATTCTTTCATAATAAATTCAAATGAAGATTCTTGTGACACTGTTTAAAAAATGTTACTAATTTAAGACAACTCATTTAACTTTTCCATAAAACTTTATCTTTTGAAATATACATTTAATTTTGAATTTTTACTCCATTGTGAAAACACCTTTACCTTGCAGTTGCATTGATGACGTCACTATTTTCTTAACGTGAACCAACTACAGTCATATAGCAATACAACAATCCATCTAGCGGCTAGTTTTAGAGTTGACTCAAAATTCGATTTTGTCGAGCTTTTTACTGAACTGTGAACCTAAATAAATAATCGAATCATAATAATGTTTTCGTACCACTTGCTCAAAAAAGTGACATTCTATGCCACAAAAAGCGAACATAACAATAGTCATTTTTAATCTGTTAAAAACAGGGAAACAAAATTGTACTGAATTTCATTCATCCTCTAGGGAGAGAATGTGATTTTTAATTTGGAATACTTACCGAAATTTATACTGAACTACATCTGTGTTTATGATTATTAAATAAAATTACGAAAACCGACGAGGCCGTATGAGCTTGATGCCTTTGCTTTTCCGACAAAAAAATATTAGTCTAGGAATTTGCCGCGTTTTTGTTTTCTTCAAATACATAAACGTTAAGTTTATTTTAATTTATTTTTATAAATAAGTTACTTTTAATTGTCATTATTTTTAATAAATGCTTATCTCATATTATTATTGTGTTAATTTTTTCGCAAATGGTACGAAAAGTAGAGTATTTTCCTCGGTGATAAAGCTGTCTTAGTCTTGGGTAAACTTAAATCCCTCGCTACACTCAGGACTCGTCTTAAATCCCTCGCTTCGCTCGTGATTTAAGTTTTTAACACCCTCGCTACGCTCGGAAGTAAACCTCGAGTCCTTCGTTACGCTCGCGATTTAAATCGTCACCCGCGACAGAAGACACTGCTTTGTCCCCTTGGTTAATAATCTACTATTTGTATGTTTAACTGGCTCGTGGGTCGAGTGGTTGCAAGCGCGACTGCTGAGCACGAGATCTTGGGATCGATACCCGGGTCGGGCAAAAAGAGGTTCTCAGTAGTAGATCGGAGTTTGGACGTGGGCGGTGTGATACCGACGCAAAAGCACGTGAAGCAGTTGGTCCCGGCTCTCATTTCGTCACCTTTGACAGTCGTTACGGGTAGTCACAGGCCACTAATACTCAGCTGCGTCCGGTTAGGCTAAGTAGATGATGATCAGTGTAGTAGTACACTTATGGTCAGACCGTCTACTGACATTTTTTTTTAAATAAATTTTTATAGACACCTACGGCCAGGAACTGTCGCAAAAATTCAGAGACAGGTCTTGACTAGTTTAGGGGACAGGGTTGAAATTATTGTACACCAGCAACGCGGCCCAACTTGGCACGGCTAATACACACAAGACCTTAATTAATTATACGCAAAAACCTTCCTAATGAACCACATTTCATAGGTGAAAACCGCATAATAATCTATTCTGTTTTAGAGTTAATCGCGAGCACACAGACGTGGCGGGGACTATTTTTTTTAATTATATACTTTATTGTACACCTTACAATATTTGTATGTGTAAGGATTTTTTTTCTCCTTCTGATCTATTTTGTAACTCAGTAGTTTAGTAAAGAGGAAGTAAACCTTCATTTTCACTCCCACAAATTTTGTTATTAACTCTGAGAATGACATGTATTTTTGACAACATGCATATAATTTTAACTGAAGCATATTTCCGTCTTGCAGAATCCGATTATAAATTACCTCGTACATTCAATAATCGATATATCGTACGCTCGATATATTATCATTATCATCATAATGTCGTCATAATAGACCACGTCAGAGGCCCTTGAGGCGGTCTAGAAACTCTGAAACTAGGGTGTATGGGGTTGTTAGACCTTACTACCCACACGATAAGAAGAAGATCATCATAATCAGCCCATAATGTTCTCTTGTATACCGCCATGCCAGTGTTTTTTTTTAATCAAAGTTGCAAAATGCGCTAGTAAAACACACTACTCTGCTTCGTCGTTTTCTTTATAACTGAAGCTCGTGCCTGGTTTATGAGTGCTGCGTCGATAGAACTGATGCGACGACATTCCTCCACACCAGTCTTCGGCATTACGTAGGGCTTTCGGCACATTATGTTCGATGATGAATTTTATTCAATCAGACCAGCGCTTAGGAAAATGCCCCGCCGACGCTTACCATCTATCTTTGCCACAATGACCAACTTGTCCAAGCTGTCGGGCTGTCTTCGAGCGATATAACCAAAGTACAAATAAATAAAACACACTGTACAAATGAAATTATTGCTATTTTAAAGGGTGTGAGCCTGGAGATTCGTTATACAAGTCCCGAACCCAGTACAGACTGCAGCTCTCACTAAGGTCTACAGACCGTTCACCATAAGATGTCCCCTGCCTTAGGAATTGGCAGCATTGTATACGGTGCTGCCAACAATATATGTACCATTTACCCCAATCTTCTAAAGATTTATGTAAATATACATTATATGAGTAAGAATGTTGTAAATGATAACACAAATTAAATTTTAAATTGTTTATTGATTTCATTTTACCTGACAGTAATTATGGTCCAAAGGAATGATTCCAGACATATCACTGTCACTTGCATAATCATCATCATCTGTCGTATCTGAATCTGTACTGCTGTCATTTCCGATTTCAATTAGGAATTTATCAGTTATATTATCCATGCAACCATCACGTTCATAAAATTTGTATTCTAAACTTTTTACGTGTTCACATTGGTTTTGCGGATCCTGAGAGGTTATAGATGAAAAAGCTTCTTCAGTTAGCTTCACGATATTCCCAGCTTCTTGACCGACATTATTGCTAGCTACTCGTCTCTTTAAAAGACTCCACATAAACTCAATTGCATTTAACTCGCAGTGCTACCACTGTGAGTAAGGGGGCAACCTAACCGCTTTATGACCATGACTTAGCAATATTTGGTCAGCTTCATAAATTGGCGCTTCTTTGTAAATAAGACAGTCCCTTATTTGTAATCCAATTTTGCATTTGCAGTTTTGAAGAACTCATAGTAGGTGCTCTATTCACTTGTACAGTATGATAGGGAGCGTTGTCCATGACGACTAAAGAGTTCGGAGGCAAATTAGGTATAAGTTTCTCTGTAAGCCATTTCATAAAATTCGTTCTATTCATATCGTCATGGTAGTCCCCAGATTTACTCTGTGATTTAAAAATCAATTGAGCATTAGGAATAAACCCCATTTCACCACCTGCATTAACAATAATCCATCGCGTTCCAGCAGAATCACTCGTTAGTACTCCGTCCTCGTCATCTTTTTGCCAACATTTTTTCACTGCATACGATGCGTGAATGTATGTTTCATCTATGAAAACTATTGGCCGACCGTCTACACGATTTTGCCTCATAGTGTCGATATACTTGCTTCTCCATGCCACTGTGTCTTTCCATTAAAATTTTCCGTTTCGAACCACACTTCTTGTACTGAAATCTAATTCGTTTTAAAATTTTCCACAAAGTCGTTCGACCTCAACCATAGTTTATATCATTCTTTAATTCTACAAGTAGTTTATTCAAGGTAGGAACTACTTTTCAGACAGTATACATTTCATGGATTTTATTTCTTAATACGCATAAATCGAAATCATCAAGATCCACTGTTTTACGTTTTTGATGATGTTTTCCAGGAGACTTGAGTTTCTGAAACGCAGAGGCAGCAACTTCACCTTCTTTAGTTATCCTACTCACGGTTTTCTCTGACATGTCTGTAATAGAAACATAAAACTATTATGCTTTTATAAAATATATAAACACAAATAAGGGCAATATCATAACGAGATGATTTAAATATGTATATGTAATAAAAATATGTCTACCATTTTAATTACCTATACAAGTCAGTAAATTGTTGTTACCCATACTAAAGGCATTGTGTCTGAAGCTGGTATCTCTATTTTACTAACCTATCATGGCCGCAACGCGAGCTCGAACTTGATTGAGTGGAATTAACGGGGCTTGGTTTGCCTTTTCTATCTCACAAAAGGCACGCACCTTCAACACAATCTCTCTTGCACTGCTTCTTCTGCACGGCTTTGGCATAATTGAATCTTAAAATATTAACAAAAAAACGGGCGGAACACTTCACACTACGGAACTTTGACAACAACAGTTTGATAAGCAATAGTGCCAACATCACGGCAGGGGCCATCTTACGATGAACGGTCTATAACAAGATATCAAGGAACTTGTACCTAAACTGGAATGCGGACGCGAAGCTCAAATCCGTTCCGAAGAGTATACCCTCGAAGGACCTAGCTATCTCTTTCTAGTAGTGTGGATATCAATTCGCGATAAACGTAAGGACAATTTTATTTGATGCAATATTTGCAGGTTTTTTCAATACACTTATTATTAACCTTACAAATGATGTATTTCTGTTACCGCTATAACAAAAAATACTAAAAATTAATTAAAATAAATATTTAAGGGAGACTCCCATACAACAGTTGTGATATTTTTGGCGCTTTTTATAGGTAATGGTTCCGTACCATTCATTACCTACCTATAAAAATACCCATCATGCGCGAGTCCGACTCGTACTTGGCCGGTTTTTTTCTTAATAACTTATTACATAGAAAGAAAGAAATAAATTCAATTATAAATAAAAAAAATTGCTCGGTAGCGCGATATAACAGAATTCCATGTGGGTGAAAAGCTAGTTCTCAATATATATCTGAGGAACTTATATTGAGCGCGCTAATTTCTATAATAAACCCTTCCTTATACGGGCTAAACGCAAAATTGGTTTTGTTAAGCAGACTTTATTGCGTGGAATTATAAACTTTCAAAGTGGTTAAGACTCGTGATACAAATACAATTATTGCAGATACAGAATTAATAACAGAATCACCAGCTGGCAATTCTTCGAAGGCTTGGCCTTGATAGGCAGTGGTATAGACGTCCATACAAACGTGTATTAATTGGTAATCTACGTTTATTCGACACTTGTACGGTCAGAACCAGTAGACTAAAAATAAAATGATGCAATGTTTATATATAATTAAAACTACTAAAACCCTTCATGAAAAACGATGATTATAAATAGAAAAAATAACAGAAGAGATATAATTTATTTATGTATATATTTATTTAGGTTAGTTAACCTACAATTGTTTACACTATACATTTGTATGAAACAGTCATATTACATTTATAAGTGTAACAATTAATTACAGGCTAACACCACATGTGCTATTTAAGGTTAGAAATCAATATTATTAACATACATAATTCTAAACATGAAGGAGGCAGATCGAATGACAATTTATTATTTTATTTTGGTTTTGGTTATTATTATTAGGTTGGTTCTATATTTTCTAGTTCCTCATATGTTGCAGCTGCAGGTTTATTACAAGATTGGCTTGACACACAACCCTAAAAAATGTATTACACTATTATTAGTTAAAAGTATGGAAATAATCTTTAAATTATGAATTATTATTATTATTTGTCGACATTAACTAACTGCAGTGGTTAAGTAATTAAGTTATAAGTAATTATTAATATAATAAACTACACTTGTAAGCAAGTTTGCGTAGCTGAGTTTTTGGCCAAAATGATATAAAATATTTTTGCCATCAATTTGCTAAGCAAAAGTAAATAAATCAACAAAAATGTCGACTTTTATGCTTATTAATTTGACTCCTTTCATAACTTTCACTTACTGATCTTTGAATGTGGCCAGTACAAGTTGTATATTCTTTTTTTAGTGGGTTTCAATATTATAGTACTTAAAACATTTATTTGTTTCGCTTTAACAGGAATCTAACATAATAATAGATTGATGAGAACAAAATTTTAGTATTTATGGTTAAGATAGATTCAAAATGAAAATTCATCTTGCTATGCTCATATTCTATTTCAAACCGTTATCTTCATGTCATTTGTAAAGACTGATAACTTACTTTAGGGAAAATGGATGGAATTGCATCATATGATCTTGTTTCGAAATGCAATATTTCTTCGGGCTTGAAATGGCGGCTACAAATTTTAGAACCGTTTCTGACCCTTTTCTGTGTAGAACACTGAGCCACCGGTCTCGAAGATCATCATTTTTAGGAAAGCTTAAAATAACAAAAAATAGTATATAATGAGAAGAAAGAAAAATAATAAATAAGAAGAATAAAGAGAAGAACATCCACTTTTACATTGAAAACATAGTCACCCTAAATGCAATTTGTAAACAAAGTCACAAAACTTACTTAAAAAAGGAAATTCCAGACCCGGGGTACACTTTTCACTCTTGCAATTAACCACAAAACACGTTCTTACCATGGTTACAATAACTTGCACTTTAATATTACGAAAACTCACAAAATTAAATATAATTCAAATTTACAAACATACAGATGTCAAGTAAACGTCAGACGGCAATGTAGTAATTGCCAGGTATAGCATAATATATCACTACTAATTCTTACAAATTCCATTTTTTTTTGGTTTAAACATCTTGTGTTTGCATGGTAAAATAACTTTAATTTTCATTAATATGCATACAGTAATAATGGTAATTCATTTTAAAGATAGAATTCCAAAGAAGTTTAAAACTAGGTGTTATTACTACACAGACAGGGCGAAAAAATTACCATTGAAATAAATATTTTTAATCTGCCACACAGAAGAAAGGGACACAGTCCACACACGGCACTGTCTCGCTCGGAACGAATAGTTCCTTCAGTTTTATGCGTGCAAGTTTATACTCTATTATTTAACAGTTAAGAAAGACTTTCTGTATTCTTTGAATCATTCGTAAGCAATCCAGTTAGTAGGTAGAAGATCCTTGCAAGATATATACAGTCACGGACTATAAATCAAGGAACTTGTACAGTCGGCCAAGAAAGTGGTGTACCACCCTAAGGTTGAATATCGCTTGCAGATTCATAGGTGATAAAGATTAGTTTCGCTTGCAGATCGATCTGACAACTTCTATTGCTGTCTTTATCTGATTATTGATAACGACTATTACTGTTTGTAACGTGACAGCTGTTCTTAGTTTGAACTTGATGGAACCAATGACGTCGTAAAATCAACGGCGGGGGGCTGTAGATTTTGATGACAAAATTGTATCTACAAATTCAGAATTGTAATCAACAAGTTACATAAAATTGTAAAGGCACAAGGCGAGTCCACAAACCTACAATTTCTGTAAACTTGTAATTACAATATCAATAAAAAACAAGCTAAAAATAGATTTATCCTTTTATTAAATTTCTACAATCAATTTTAAAATACTTATAACAAACAAAAACATAGCATATATATTTAGAAGATATTGAAAATTTTTAAAAATTAGAAACGGGTGTAACCGCCGTTGGCCTCTATAACCTCAAAGACGAGACCTCATTGAACCAACAAGCCGTGAGCAAATATCGGTTCCCCGCATTTCCTCCCAGATATAATTACAGTGACTAATAAGAGCTTGTTTGGTTCTTTCATTTTGATGCGACCATCGTTGGACCATAAGGCCCCAAAGATTTTCTATCGGGTTGAGGTCCGGCGATCTTGAGGGCCACTGAATTACCCTTACGTCAGTGTGTGAACGAAACCAGGCTCTTACGATCCTCGCATTATGAATTGAACAATTATCTTGAACAAAATCAAATTGTGGCACTTCGTTCTCCGGGTAAACATTACGGACTGTCGGTAGCATTGCATTCTGAAGCACGTCGATATAATTTACAGCCGTCGCTCGAGGAGGTAGAGAACACAATTCTCCTACACCATCCGTACTCATCCAGCCCCAAATATTTACGGAAATTCGACCTGATTCTCTATTTGGGATTACATGATCATCTTTATACCGTGTTGAATTATATCGCCAAAGGTGAAGACGTCCATGCTGACTGGATTTAAACGTTTTTTCATCACAAAACACTGTATTAGACCAATCAAACTCTAAGTGCTCTCTGGCGAAGTTCAGACGAGCAAGTCTGTGAGCATCCGTCAAATATATTTTCTTGGCGTAATGCCTGTGGTGCAACCCCATGTAATGTAGATGATTCCTTATTGTTTGGGCACTCACATCGAACATCTCCGCAAAATGTTTTGTGGGCTTAAAACCATTGATTTCATATTCCCGTCTCATGAATTCTCTATCGTTATTGGAGAGTGCAGGCCGGCGACCACTTCTTCTGTGATCCAACAAACTTCCCTCCTCTCCTTCACGACGAATCCAAAAGCGGACAGAACGCCTCGATATATTCAAATTCCGGGATATCGCACTGATACTGCTTCCCTCATTAAATTGGGCAATTATTTGTGCTCTTTCGGCAATGGTCAAGTTGGCAGGCATTGAGATGATTTTATATGCAGTTGATTGAAAAATAACACGGAAAATATATCGATTTTTTGCATATATTTGACAAAATGTCAATTGTCAGTTTTCTTTTTCAAATGGAATTCGGTTGTCTAAATAGTTTTTATTACTTTTGTTTGGAAACATTTCAATTGCTTTGTAGAAACTAATGTCCTTTTCATTTATACTAAAGGTTAAAATGTCATGTACTTATATGTGACATATGACGTATGAATACTAAATACATAGGTTTACGTCATGATAATGTTGTCTCTTTCAGTAATATCTTTTTATAACGAACCTTGTTGTAATTTTCGATGACCGGGAAACTAAATCAAAACTGGTACACCACTTTCTTGGCCGACCGTACCTAAACTGGAATGCGGACGCGAAGCTCAAATCCGTTCCGAAGAGTATACCCTCGAAGGACCTAGCTATCTCTTTCTAGTAGTGTGGATATCGATTCGCGATAAACGTAAGGACAATTTTATTTGATGCAATATTAGCAGGTTTTTTTAAGACACATTAAATTTGTAAGGTTTTTGTCAAATAAATATATTATTATTATTATATTATAACCTTACAAATGAAGTATTTCTGTTACCGCTATAACAAAAAATACTATAAATTAATTAAAATAAATATTTAAGGGAGACTACCATACAACAGTTGTGATATTTTTGGCGTTTTTTATAGGTAATGGTTCCGTACCATTCATTACCTACCTATAAAAATACCCATCATGCGCGAGTCCGACTCGTACTTGGCCGGTTTTTTTCTTAATAACGTATTACATAGAAAGAAAGAAATAAATTCAATTATAAATACAAAGGTCTGTATCGGTCTGTTACGCTTTCACGGTTAAATCACAGAGCCGCTTTCGAAAAATTTGGCATGGAGATAGTTTAAAACCCTGGGAACTATATAGGGTTCTTTCTATCTCAGATTTTTGAATAGTTGCTCGGTAGCGCGATATAACAGAATTCCATGTGGGTGAAAAGCTAGTTCTCAATATATATCTGAGGAACTTATATTGAGCGCGCTAATTTCTATAATAAACCCTTCCTTATACGGGCTAAACGCAAAATTGGTTTTGTTAAGCAGACTTTATTGCGTGGAATTATAAACTTTCAAAGTGGTTAAGACTCGTGATACAAATACAATTATTGCAGATACAGAATTAATAACAGAATCACCAGCTGGCAATTCTTCGAAGGCTTGGCCTTGATAGGCAGTGGTATAGACGTCCAAACAAACGTGCATTAATTGGTAATCTACGTCTATTCGACACTTGTACGGTTAGAACCAGTAGACTAAAAATAAAATGATGCAATGTTTATATATAATTAAAACTACTAAAACCCTTCATGAAAAACGATGATTATAAATAGAAAGAATAACAGAAGAGATATAATTTATTTATGTACTAGCTTCTGCCCGCGACTTCGTTCGCGTGGGAAGGTTTTCCCGCGCAAATCCCGATCCCGTGGGAAATTCGGGATAAAAAGTAGCCTATGTGTTATTCCAGAATGTCAATTATCTACTGACCAAATTTCATTCAGATCCGTTCAGTAGTTTTTGCGTGAAAGAGTAACAAACATCCATCCATCCTCACAAACTTTCGCATTTATAATATTAGTAGGAAGGATTAGTAAGAAGTAAGAAGATATTAGTAAGATTAGTAAGATATATTTATTTAGGTTAACCTACAATTGTTTACACTATACATTTGTATGAAACAGTCATATTACATTTATAAGTGTAACAATTAATTACAGGCTAACACCACATGTGCTATTTAAGGTTAGAAATCAATATTATTAACATACATAATTCTAAACATGAAGGAGGCAGATCGAATGACAATTATAAGGTTATTATTATTAGGTTGGTTCTATATTTTCTAGTTCCTCATATGTTGCAGCTGCAGGTTTGTTACAAGATTGGCTTGACACACAACCCTAAAAAATGTATTACTCTATTATTAGTTAAAAGTATGGAAATAATCTTTAAATTATGAATTATTATTATTATTTGTCGACATTAACTAACTGCAGTGGATAAAAGTTAAGTAATTAAGTAATTATTAATATAATAAACTACACTTGTAAGCAAGTTTGCGTAGCTGAGTTTTTGGCCAAAATGATATAAAATATTTTTGCCATCAATTTGCTAAGCAAAAGTAAATAAATCAACAAAAATGTCGACTTTTATGCTTATTAATTTGACTCCTTTCATAACTTTCACTTACTGATCTTTGAATGTGCCCAGTATAGGTTGTATATTCTTTAACATTTATTTATTACATTTATTTATTTAACATTTATTTGTTTCGCTTTAACAGGAATCTAAAATAATAATAGATTGATGAGAACAAAATTTTAGTATTTATGGTTAAGATAGATTCAAAATGAAAATTCATCTTGCTATGCTCATAATCTATTTCAAAACAGTGATCTTCATGTCATTTGTAAAGATTGATAACTTACTTTAGGGAAAATGGATGGAATTGCATCATATGATCTTGTTTCGAAATGCAATGTTTCTTCGGGCTTGAAATGGCGGCTACAAATTTTAGAACCGTTTCTGACCCTTCTGTGTAGAACACTGAGCCACCGGTCTCGAAGATCATAATTTTTAGGAAAGCTTAAAATAACAAAAAATAATATATAATGAGAAGAAAGAAAAATAATAAATAAGAAGAATAAAGAGAAGAACATCCACTTTTACATTGAAAACATAGTCACCCTAAATGCAATTTGTAAACAAAGTCACAAAACTTACTTAAAAAAGGAAATTCCAGACCCGGGGTACACTTTTCACTCTTGCAATTAACCACAAAACACGTTCTTACCATGGTTACAATAACTTGCATTTTAATATTACGAAAACTTACAAAATTAAATATTATTCAAATTTACAAACATACAGATGTCAAGTAAACGTCAGACGGCAATGTAGTAATTGCCAGGTATAGTATAATATATCACTACTAATTCTTACAAATTCCATTTTGTTTTTGTTTAAACATCTTGTGTTTGCATGGTAAAATAACTTTAATTTTCATTAATATGCATACAGTAATAATGGTAATTCATTTTAAAGATAGAATTCCAAAGAAGTTTAAAACTAGGTGTTATTACTACAACAGACAGGGCGAAAAAATTACCATTGAAATAAATATTTTTTAATCTGCCACACAGAAGAAAGGGACACAGTCCACACACGGCACTGTCTCGCTCGGAACGAATAGTTCCTTCAGTTTTATGCGTGCAAGTTTATACTCTATTCTTTAACAATTAAGAAAGACTTTCTGTATTCTTTGAATCATTCGTAAGCAATCCAGTTAGTAGGTAGAAGATCCTTGCTATAAATGATGAGCCACTTGCAACCATTCGTATTTTAGCCGTGTAATGCAAATCGGGTTTAATCGGTTATATTCGTACACAGAACAGAGTGACTACCTAAAGTCGACGAATTGCATGTGTAGAAACCGTAACCTAGCGACAATTGTTTTAGCGTAGCCATAGTAACGTTGGTGTACGGAGAAATTAATTATAGTTGGTATAATTTAGACATCGGAAAAACTCGAAACCACGATTTTATCCGAACGCGTAGCGTCCAAGATGACGTTCACGATAATTATCATTATGTATTAAACATAGATAACACCTAACTGCCGCCATCTTGCAAGAAGTTTTATTTGTTATTTCTGCTAAAGAGTTTACGTTTTAGCTATTATAAATGTCATAAAATGTGCTAAGCAAAAAAAAACACTATATTATTTGAATAATTATTTTATTTTGTATAATAAGAATCAAAACTGTTGGACTGTCTTAATATCTTGTAAATGCTCCCTGGCTGTCTATTACAGCTTGCAGTCGTGATTGCATGGAGCTAACCAGACGAGTGCAAATATCAGTCCCTCGCATGTTCTCCCATACTTCTTGACAATGTTGAGCCAGATCTTCCTTTCTTCGTTCATTACGGTGATCCCATCGCTGCACCATTAAACCCCACAGATTTTCTATGGGATTCAGGTCCGGGGATTTAGCTGGCCATGGAATCACCGTTATGTCTGGATGTGCTTCAAACCAGGTCCTGACAGTCCTTGCTCGATGTATGGCAGAATTATCGTGAACAAAATTAATATTTTCTATTTCGTGCTGTGGATACACAATCCTTACAGACGGAAGCATAAAATCTTCCAAAATCCTTATATAGTTCACGGCATTTGCACGAGGTGGTAGTTGAACAAGCTCGCCTACACCTTCGGAGCTCATCCAACCCCACATATTAACCGTTATCCTTCCTGATTCCCTATTTGGTATAACGTTATCTGCATCATACCGTGAACTGTTATATCGCCATAGGTGTAAGCGGCCATGATCGCTTGATTGGAATGACTTCTCATCACAAAAAATAGTTGATGACCAATCGTAATTTAAAAATCAGTGTGCGAAATTTACACGTGCGGTTTTATGAGCGTCTGTCATATCGACTTTGTAGGCAGGAATCCTATGATGCAAATTAATTGAGTGAAGATGCCTTCGGATGGTTCTGGGATTCACATCAAAATGTTCCGCGTAACGCTGCGTTGGTATAAATCCATCAACTTCATATTCGCGGAGCATTTCAGTTCTCTGAGCTTCGCTTAATGCAGAAGGGCGACGGTTGTTTCGGCGACGATCATTTATATGTCCTTCTTCGGCGTATCGTCTTACCCACAAAGAAACGTTGTTTCGCTAAAAAAATAACAACTTTCAAGTTAATGGACTTAGATAATTACCTTTTTAAAAAAATTCAAAAACATATAGATTGAGTGAATAAGCTCACCGTCAAGTGCAGATCTCTCGAAATTGCACGAATGCTCAGACCCTGCTGATGCATTGTTATGATTCTATAGCGAATTTCTTCAGAAATTGCAGCTGGCATTTTCGCGTTAATAACTACGGCTACGATTCACCAAAATTCGAAATTTTCGTCTCCAAATCTTTTCTGACATCGACATTTCAACTGTCACTCTGTCTTCGGACAGGATTTCAGAAATAAAGAGTATTTAATGAGGACTATTTCAAAGGAGGTCAGTATCAAATAGATGGGATACACGTAAGCACCGTTGTATGGATTTATCACTGACAACTTATAAAGTAATTTTTCAACCTCTATGGATAAGACTATTTCCGATTATTAGTAATTTGTCATTTTGTTTCCGAGCATTCGGTTTGAGTTCGTGTTTAATCGTGTAATCTCGTGAATGTATAAAACTGCAAAATTGGAAATCTTGAAAGTGGCTTATGTATTATAGTCCGTGACTGTTGTGACTTATATTCTGTAAACCTATGCTGTACCTTTTTAAGAGTATGAGTGGTGGCCCAGTGGTCACGGGCCTGACTTGTAAATTGCAGGTCGTGGGTTCGAGACCCGTCAGGAGCATTACTTTGTGTAATTTATTTCATCACCACTGCTCTCAAATCGGTGAAGGAAAACATCGTGAGGAAACCGGGATGTCCTCGGTCCAAAAGTTCGAAGACATGCGACATCCACCAACCCGTATTGGGCCTGCGTGCTGTATTATGGCCCATTCCCTCTTATATTTAACACATAAAAACACACAACTACATTTGTGGAATATTATATTATATAAAGCTAGATTACCACTCACTCACTGACTCACTGACATAATTGTTCTCCCAGATGGTGGATGGGGAGGTGGGTATATTTTGACAGATTCGTAAACAAGTAACTCTCAAACCTACGGGAAAAGTGCCAAACCCCCCCTTTTCCCCCCCCCTTTCTCCCCCCCCCCCCCCCCCTATCGTATCTCGGAAACTACGAGGCCCGTATTTTTTTCTTTTTACGGATTCGTATAGAGGAGGCTCGGTTAAGTAAAAACCATTTTTCAAAGTCGTCCCCCCCGCCCCCCTTCTCCCCCCCTTTAGGCGGATCTACGAATCTAAGAGACTTGGAACATTTTTTTTTTCAGATTCATTTAGAGGGGCAATGCTTTAGTCGAAATACTTGTGCAACCCCCCCCCTCTTTTTTTTTTTTTTTTCACAAGCACGCGAGGTGCTTGCACCTCGCGCAACACGCAAATACTTGATTTAGAGGGGCAATGCTTTAGTTTTTTTCACAAGCACGCGAGGTGCTTGCACCTCGCGCAACACGCAAATACTAGTTATACTATATAAAGCTAAATTACCACTGACTGACTGACTGACTGACTGACTCACTCATTGACATAATTGTTCTCCCAGATGGTGGATGGGGAGGTGGGTATATTTTGACAGATTCGTAAACAAGTAACTCTCAAACCTACGGGAAAAGTGCCAAACCTCCCCTTTTCCCCCCCCTTCTCTCCCCCCCCTATCGTATCTCGGAAACTACGAGACCGGTATTTTTTTCTTTTTACGGATTCGTATAGAGGAGGCTCGGTAAAGTAAAAACCATTTTTCAAAGTCCCCCCCACGCCCCCCTTCTCCCCCCCTTTAGGCGGATCTCGGAATCTAAGAGACTTGGAACATTTTTTTTTTTCAGATTCATTTAGAGGGGCAATGCTTTAGTCGAAATAATTGTGCAACCCCCCCCCCATTTCCCCCCCCCTTTTTTTTTTCACAAGCACGCGAGGTGCTTGCACCTCGCGCAACACGCAAATACTAAACCACCTCCCATCACCCCCCCCCCCTTTTTTTTTTTTCACAATCACGCGAGGTGCTTGCACCTCGCGCAACACGCAAATACTAACCCTCCCCCCATCTCCCCCCATTACCCCCCCCTTTTTTTTTTTCACAAGCACGCGAGGTGCTTGCACCTCGCGCAACACGCAAATACTAAACCCCCCCCATCACCCCCCCCCCACTTTTTTTTTCACAAGCACGCGTATTATTATTATAATATTACAGTATGTTAACTTATATATAATTATTAGATCGCCGCACACGCGGCCCGTCATTCATAAATAAATTGCGACGTGGCCGTCCTTCAAGTACGCGTTTACAGAGTATTTCTTTTACGTCAATTTAAAATTTTTAGTGAATATTATAATATTAAAAAAATAATAAAAACATTTGGTTTTCGAATGGTAACATTTTTTTAGCATGTATGGATGCTATACTATTGCGGGTTAACGGGAACGCCCTCTGTTATTTAACATACTGTATAAATGAAGATGTTATGAACCTAAACCACCTTCGCAGATCAGGTCCGGGACCCACAGTAGCACAAGTGGACGTGGCGCCCTCTGTGGCCTGGTTACTGGGCGCTCCGCCCCCGGGCGACAGCGGAGGCCGACTGCTGCCTGCCTTGCTACCGCACGACACGCGACAACATCTGTATCTACTGCACGTCATGGCACAGCATAATGCTAAGCAGGCGTTGCCTACGGACACCGGTATGTAGAGAAAGATTATTATTTGATAACACACTTTTTTGTCTTTTTCTGAGAGAAAATCATCAAATGTGTCCTCCCGCTCTGTGGATAGTGTCAGATGTGTACTGACTTAAAACCTACCTTGAACCTTTAGTTGCTCTTGCGTTCCGTGCAACGAATTAGGAATGATACCTAATTCGTTGGTTCCGGGCCGTATTTCTTTAGAACATTCCCACAGCCCCGGCATGACACAGTTAATTTATGTAGTGGGTTCTAGTAACTCCTCCAGTTTGAATTATTACGAAATCCTGAATAGTATTTAGTAGGGCGGCACATGAAGGTCGTCGTCTACAGAGGCGAAGAAGACGAAGTAATTCTTCCGTTGTATAAAAACTAAATATATTGATACGTTTTAGTAAATCTTTATTCCGGCGGTAGTATTCATATTTTATTCAAAACATCCTGACTGTTCTTTTTTAATCTAATTGCTATTATTCCAATTAATTTATATGGCAAGATTGAACTCCAACCAAAGTTCAAACATAAATAGTAATAATAATTTATTCTCCAGTAGCAGTTGTAACTCATAGTATTTCAATATATGTATACGTTTTAAAGCTAACATGGTCACTAACAGTATCATTAGAACTTAAAACGGGATACTTCCGCTTGCAACAGTGCCGAAATATCGGAAACTCAAAACAATAAATACACACAGTAAAAAATCCATTTTATGTTCTAATGGTAGTATTTCAATAACTTCTAACTCCCTTCTAATTTTACATTTGCATATCTCTGTCTCCAGAATTCTACAAGCAGTTCCAACGCGCAGAAAAGCAATTCGCTCACTACCTCGCGACTGGCCAGCAAAGTGCCGCCAAGATAGCGAAAGAGTTCTACGAGGAGTCACTAGAGAAGATGTCGGAGTACCTCACAGAGACCAAAACCGAGTTTGACATGTTTGCTATCGGAATGGCCATAGTTCTGCTGTATTTGGTACGTTTTTATAGAAAACTAACACGCGCGTATAGAAACCTAGTGCGTGCTATAAATCCAATATTTTACATAATAAGCTATACTAATATTATGAAGCGATTTGTTTGTTTGTTTATACGCGCTAATCTTCGAAAGTACTGTGTGGATTTTGATGAAATTTGGTATGGAAGTAGTGTGAAGCTTACTTACTAGGTTAAAGGTTACTTTTTACCCGACTCCAAAAAGGAGGGTTATGTTTTTATCGAAGCCCCCGCCCGACTGTTTCTTAGAAATAATTTAAACCTCTGACCTGTTTAGGGACTAACCAACCGTCGACAAAAAGAGGTTATCAATTCGACGCGTCTATTGTTTTTTTTTTATGTATGATCACCGATTACTCGAAGACGGCTGAACCGATTTGGAAAATTCTCTTTCTGTTTGAAAGGGTATATATACTTCGAAATTGGTCCCATTGTCACCAAGTCAGGATCTAATGATGGGATCCTGGAGAAATCGAGGGAACTCTTCAAATATTATAGGCACACCTATGGCGTTTTGGGTATTTCTTATAGTAACTTGTGCAGTTGCTCTAAAAAAATACCATTTGGGGAAGTGGAACTGATGATGAAGACCACAGATGGCCACCGAACCTACTCAATAATAAGTATTTCGTGGATTGCGATTCGATTGCTTGAATATGGATGTTAAAAACTTTATGTTCGTCACAATGCATATGGTGATGTAGAGCTGATGGTGAAGTACCAGGAGAACTCCTCAACAATTAACGGCCCAGCATTGGGAAAAGCAATATTTTGTAATAGGTTATAAGTAGTTGACATTTAGGCTCTTTTAACTAGGTAAATTAAAAATAGACCAACTAAAAAGAGTGAAATAAAAACTTTTTACCAAAAAATTAAACCGACTCCCAAAAACACTGCAAAGTGAAAAATAACTTTAATTTCGGAAGTCGGCGCCAAAAACGAAAATACAAAACTAAAGACACCGACTACCGAAATTAAAGTTATTTTTCACTTTGCAGTGTTTTTGGGAGACGGTTTAATTTTTAGGTAAAAAGTTTTTATTAATATACTGTCAATTCTTAAAAGAGAATTTATATATGAACCTTGTTTCAGACCGCTACATCCCTTCTACTCGTTGCACTATATTCCTTGCAACCAGAAAACAGACACAAAGACAGTGTAACCAGTCACTCCCACCAGCGTTCTGACGTTGGATCCGCAATAGCTTTCATCGTCATCTTCACCATATTCAGCGCAATCCTCACGACCGCCTGTTTCATATCAGAAACAAAAAGCCAACTATGCCATTTCAATTCTCTCTGGGCCATTGCCTTTGCCGCAGTCGCTTGCACATTTACAATAACCTACTTCCTTATAAAAACCGGCATAGAAAGAATCAAAGACCTTTCAACGTTGAAAGAGTTAAATGCAACTGATTATTTGTTGATTGGTGCGACAATATTCCATTGTTGGTCGTTCTTTGGGACTAGTTTCATTGAAGAGGAGCATATGACTTGGTATTTCTTTTGGAATACGTTGATGTTCTTTGTGTTAGTGAGGACGGTTGCTGTTCTTCTAATATATTTGAGTAAGAGATTGTATGGTGCTACTGAGGTGCAGGAGAAGCCGCAGTTGGCGCAGAAGATGAGTGCAGTAGGAGTCGGGATACTTCCTAAATGGATACTGCTTATTGCTTTGCATAGGTAAGTGATAGATATAGAGATAGATACTCTTTATTGTACACCATAATAGAAAACAAATAAAGACTTAACAACTAAAAAACCGGCCAAGTGCGAGTCGGACTCGCGCACAAAGGGTTCCGTACCATTATCTATAAATAACGGCAAAAAATATCATGTTTGTTGTATAAGAGCCCCCTAAAATATTTGTGGTTATAGCGGCAACAGAAATACATCATCTGTGAGAATTTCAACTGTAGCTATCCCTGTTCATGAGATATAGCCTGGTGACAGATTAACAGCGGAGACTTAGTAATAGAGTCCCGTTTTTACCATTTGGGTACGGAACCCTAAAAATGGATGATACAATAGGCATTCTTATCTGATGTAATGATATGTTGATACAACTGCCTTTATATCTCACTAGCTGTAGCCCATAACTTCGATATTGTTTTTTGAATCGGAGTCCAGAATGCTTCCTTCCCCTATTGCAGCAGCCTCTTAGCTGATGATTTTTTAAATATTAACTATTACTATCTCCCTGACTTATTGGTTCAGCGGTTCAGCCGTGAAAGTGTAACAGACGACAGACTTTCCTATTAGTAATATAGGTATGGATAACTATTCTCTTTGGTTTTTTTGTACATGGAAACATCTTTTTATTAGCGATTGTTACAAACGAATCATTCCTGATTCATTTTCTTAGTACTTTTGTTGGTTTGAATAAATCAAATCAAATAATGACTCAGACTGGTCCCTCGTCGTTTTCACATCGGTCTTCCATTGTATTGTCTAATGTATCTTTATATTTTACAGGTATCTGAGAACAATGAACCAAACTGGAGACCGTTGGCTATTCTTACCTGATACAGCTGACTGGTTGAACGCACCTGAAAATGCCTTTTATCTACAAGCTCATTTAGTTATAGGTAAGCAGAAAAAAAATCTCATACATTTCCTTCACACACATTTTGGTTCTAAAAAAAAACAATTTTCAATTTACAGGTACATTAGCAACATTAGTTATATGTCTCTGGAATCTTCGCTATCTCAACAATGTGGTTTACATTCAGTCAGGACTGACTATCGCCGCGGTAGCATGCATATTATGCTACCGGATCGCAACCAAAACCCTGGAAACACCATTGGAAGACATTCAGTCTTGGGACCCGGTGCAAATAGTTAATGTTTTCTGGACAATTCTTATAATCCAGTTTGTATTAGAAATCTTATCCTATATTGGAGTGTTAAAGAGCTGCGGTTTGAGACCTATAAACTCTAAAGCCTCAAGTTCTACTAATTTTGTTTACAATAAGCCTAAAGCGAAAACTGAAGATTACTTCTACGATACATTGGTTGAAGAACCTTGGAATGTAGATGAAGTGAAGTTAAACCTTGTCCGGTCAGCATCCCACCTCATGTTAAATGATCTCATGTTAATAGTTGCATTACTGATGAGGCCGCACAATGTGATAATGGTGCCCAGTATTTATGTAACGTGTGTCTTGACGTCCGAGTGTATGGACCATAAACTTTTAGATTCTAAATCTACAAGAAAGACTGAAGTGGCTGATATTATTAGTAGGACGCTAGTGCATATGTGGATCGGCATTCTTTTTTTCTTCTATCAGGTGAGTTTGATTTCTTTTGATATATTTTGACGGACAATCGAATAATTTACCCACCATAAACTTATTTTGTAACAGACATTCAAATACAATTAAGTAAACATTCGCGTAAATATACATTTTCATGGTTACCATGAAACCACGATCTTGTTATCTGCTATTTAGTTACACAGAGAATTATTGAAATAGCTTGTTTAATATTTAAAACGTCTTAAGCGGCATGCAATGTAAAGGAGGGAAATCTTTATTTATTAGGAAAGATTTAACATCAGTGTGGGTCATACATGATTCAAATTTGTCTATTGTCCGTCAGTATTTTGTATGGGATATAAATACATATACATATTGGCAGAGAATAGCTTTAGGGTAGCTTCTCGTATTTCCAAAAAACATTGAAAACGTATTTTCTGACTTTTCATTTGAAAAGGCAAAAAATACGTTAAAACAATAAAAATTTTAAAAGATAAAAGTTTCAAAGTTCAGGAGCGGCAACTGCTGACGTCACATAGTGCTTTTTAAATATAATTATTTAGTCAGTCCCTTAGATTACCAAAACATTTGGACAAGTCCCATTACCGTCTTCATTTTTTAATTACGTAAAAATAATACCTATCACACTTTTTGGTATTAATTCTATTTAGTCCATCACTTAGATTGATTACCAAACAATTTTTTTTTTTAATCTTATTTATTTAAGGGATTTTTGTACACATGTGTGACAATGTCAATCCCATCGTGCTATTTACAATACTTTACAAAAAGAACTTAGTCTAATTTCTTACTTAGCTAATATAAATGAATATAATATTTTGGCTGCCTTACAGGTAGGTTTACTTAAAATGCCATGAAAAATTCCTACATCCATGGTTGACAATTTCAACGAGCGTACTAGTGCGTTAATATTGAACGCGTTTTAAGTAAAATGCTCTATTATTCAGTACAATATTAAATGCGGTAAGAAGAAGTTACTAATAAGTTCTTAACCTTTTAACCGCCCGACTTCATATCGTTTGTCGGGCCCCCAGCGCCCGGCAAAGTGAATCGAAAAATAAATACCTACAACAAAAACAGCAGTGCAATATAATTAGGACTTCTGATTAAGAGACTAAAGTTTATTAAACTGTTAAATGATTACTTAATTAACTATTTACCTAATATAAACATAGTTTTGATAAAATACAGCGTAATTAAACAAAAAAGTACATTAAACGAGCTGTGATATTTTTGTCGTATATATACGACTCTGGCGAAATGGACCCGAAACCATTTGTCGTAAAAATCCGACGTAGGCGGTTAAAAGGTTAATGATAAAATTGTCCCGATATTTCTCATAGGGCAACTCCAACAGCCTGTCGTCCGTAGACCTAGGCTCGGGCTACGTGGGGCTCCGCGAGTACTGCCCCGTGCGCGTGGCGCTGCGCATGGGGCTCCACGCGTACGCCGGCCCCACCATCGCCGGCGCCGCGCTCTTCTGTACGGTGGCTAGGCATGCCGACACTTGGCAGCAGTGAGTATTCAACTCCAACAGCCTGTCGTCCGTAGACCTAGGCTCGGGCTACGTGGGGCTCCGCGAGTACTGCCCCGTGCGCGTGGCGCTGCGCATGGGGCTCCACGCGTACGCCGGCCCCACCATCGCCGGCGCCGCGCTCTTCTGTACGGTGGCTAGGCATGCCGACACTTGGCAGCAGTGAGTATTCAACTCCAACAGCCTGTCGTCCGTAGACCTCGGCTCGGGCTACGTGGGGCTCCGCGAGTACTGCCCCGTGCGCGTGGCGCTGCGCATGGGGCTCCACGCGTACGCCGGCCCCACCATCGCCGGCGCCGCGCTCTTCTGTACGGTGGCTAGGCATGCCGACACTTGGCAGCAGTGAGTATTCAACTCCAACAGCCTGTCGTCCGTAGACCTCGGCTCGGGCTACGTGGGGCTCCGCGAGTACTGCCCCGTGCGCGTGGCGCTGCGCATGGGGCTCCACGCGTACGCCGGCCCCACCATCGCCGGCGCCGCGCTCTTCTGTACGGTGGCTAGGCATGCCGACACTTGGCAGCAGTGAGTATTCAACTCCAACAGCCTGTCGTCCGTAGACCTAGGCTCGGGCTACGTGGGGCTCCGCGAGTACTGCCCCGTGCGCGTGGCGCTGCGCATGGGGCTCCACGCGTACGCCGGCCCCACCATCGCCGGCGCCGCGCTCTTCTGTACGGTGGCTAGGCATGCCGACACTTGGCAGCAGTGAGTATTCAACTCCAACAGCCTGTCGTCCGTAGACCTAGGCTCGGGCTACGTGGGGCTCCGCGAGTACTGCCCCGTGCGCGTGGCGCTGCGCATGGGGCTCCACGCGTACGCCGGCCCCACCATCGCCGGCGCCGCGCTCTTCTGTACGGTGGCTAGGCATGCCGACACTTGGCAGCAGTGAGTATTCAACTCCAACAGCCTGTCGTCCGTAGACCTAGGCTCGGGCTACGTGGGGCTCCGCGAGTACTGCCCCGTGCGCGTGGCGCTGCGCATGGGGCTCCACGCGTACGCCGGCCCCACCATCGCCGGCGCCGCGCTCTTCTGTACGGTGGCTAGGCATGCCGACACTTGGCAGCAGTGAGTATTCAACTCCAACAGCCTGTCGTCCGTAGACCTAGGCTCGGGCTACGTGGGGCTCCGCGAGTACTGCCCCGTGCGCGTGGCGCTGCGCATGGGGCTCCACGCGTACGCCGGCCCCACCATCGCCGGCGCCGCGCTCTTCTGTACGGTGGCTAGGCATGCCGACACTTGGCAGCAGTGAGTATTCAACTCCAACAGCCTGTCGTCCGTAGACCTAGGCTCGGGCTACGTGGGGCTCCGCGAGTACTGCCCCGTGCGCGTGGCGCTGCGCATGGGGCTCCACGCGTACGCCGGCCCCACCATCGCCGGCGCCGCGCTCTTCTGTACGGTGGCTAGGCATGCCGACACTTGGCAGCAGTGAGTATTCAACACTTATCATAACGATAATAAGTCTGTAACGTTAACAGTGCTGGAACACACACGTATTCAGCAGAGTTGTCAGCAATATGGTCCACCGTTTTGCCGTTGCCTGCCGGGATTGCGGAATTGTTTGAAAGAGTTGCCGCGGCCTCAGAACACGAAGATAGATAGATAGATATACTCTTTATTGTACACCATAACAGAATTAAATAAGGACTTAAAAAACTGCAATGGGTGTTACAATGGGCGGTCTTATTGCTAAAAGCGATCTTTTACAGACAACCTTTGGATAGATTTGACACAGCAGGAGAAAATAAATACGCGGGTAGTCCATGGTGTACTATTCACTTATATACAATAAATAAGTAATAACCTACATACTCAATACACATATACATATATATACATAAAATGAACAAAGCTGAGTTTTTGTGCTTGTCTTCCTGACACGGGAAGAGTATTCCACAGTCGTACTGCTTGAGCTGCGAACGACTTACCAAAGAAATTGGTGGAGTGATTCGGTACCTCTAGCCTCAAGTTTTCCGATGACCTCAGAAATTTGGCATGTGTGTCATGGAGGAACTTAAAACGTTCTTTAAGATAAGAGAATTGAATTGATTTGAATAGAATTGAACAGAAAGGTCAAATGACGGAACAGGGATGGGTTTTAGTCAATAAGTCAGACACACCCGCTTCGCCCAGATCGGAACGCAATCATTGGGTGATTTCAAAAGGCCCTATCCAGTGGGCCCAGTGCAGGTTGGTCGAGGTCGCATGTCGTGGAGTTTATGATGATGCATTTCATCAATTACACAAATTTCATCATCTCTCGTAATATGGGTGTACAACTCGTAAGTCGTACTTACCTGAAACCATTTCTCTATCTAAACTTTACTTCCGCAAGGATCCAATTTGAGTCCAAATGGACAAGCTTCATGGCTATGGTGTCGGACTTGTCGCCGAGTGGTCACAGCTTCAAACACCACCTTAAACTATTGCCGTGAACTCACTCCAGGCACAAGCATATTTTATATTTAGCCTAGTTGCGAGGGGTTAACAAGATTGCTAGTAATATGAATACTACTCACATGGCTAGTTCTCTTTTTAAATAAAAAAATCTACCACAAATGGTTGTTAAAGATACACAAATATAGATAAAAAGACAATATACTGACTGTGTTGTTTCTAGGTACTTACAAACAATATGGCGAGCGACGAACATCCTCGCGTTGCACCGAGTTTATGCCGTCGTAATATACTGCGTGATAGCAACTATCTTCAGAGACCACCTCTTCGTTTGGAGTGTGTTTTCACCCAAACTGTTGTACGACTTCGTAGCAACAGTGTTCAGTATCCAGGCCTTAGCCACTATAGCACAACTAGAAGCACTAGCGAATATCACCAACTGGCTAGCGAGAATGTTTACGTACAAGTCAAGACTGTGATATAGTTACCGAAGGTATATTAGGTTGCCGAAACTCTGAAGTGAAATGTGATACTACGCAGAAATATTGTTAACTATTGCCACTAATGTTATGTGATGATAGTAGCGTGTTATAGCGACTTCCAACTATTTATTGAATTGTTAACTTTTGTTTTATATTTATTTTTATTGGTACACCATGGGATGTAAGAGACTTTGTACAAGCTCTCATAAAATACTATGTATTATTGTCTACCTATGATGATGGTACTTTAATATATGTAACAATATATGCCGTTTCAAGTAAATAAGTAAACAAATTATCTGTGCGGATGACATGTTCTTATAACATTCCCTGAGCAAGACTAATATTTTTGTATTCTGTTAAAAATATTTAAATTGCGATTATGCGGCATGGTATTTTATTTTTTAGTGTGACTAGAGCAAAAATAATAAAACAAATTATCTTAATAATTTTTTTATTAGTGTAAGTGTATAACTGAAACCACTATTCTTTTTGTATCTATAATGATATTCTATAGGCGTCGCTGCGACCCCTAACCAAACCGATGTCTTAAATAAATCTAATTTTACATTACTTGTGTGTATTTTTATTCAATAACAAAAGTAATATATACAACATATAACAGAAACCCCATATCTACCTAAAAGGGCTGTATACAACATCTAGTATGCCAGAGTATGTAATACACTGTGTTTTTAGTATGCAGTGAAACTCCCGAAGAAACTACGCAAAATTTGCCAAGAAACTAGCGACATCTTACGCCTGGGGTCAACTTATTTTGGTACGTAATGCATTTGTTTTGCTAATAGATGGCAGCAGCTACGATATATTTATACATATAGTATAATAAAAAATACTATTTTTATCTAAAAATTCATAAAACATTATTTAATGTATTTAGGCACCTAATTATTTATTTTAAACAATAATGGAATATACACTTAAATAAAAACCCTAAACTACATAATTATATACATCTAAAAATAAACTAAAATATGGCGTCCAGAAATTCGTACACATCGCTGTCCACTGGTAATGTGCCCAAAAGACTGGCGGCATTGCCACGCTGTATGGCAATGCTTAACCGCTGTCCAAGGTAAAAGCCAGCCTTTGGGTCACGCGAAGTGTCAACTAGGCGTTTGGATAAATCTTTAAATAATCTGTGAGCACTCGGACCCCACGACCCCAAGGTTTCAACCCCAAACGGCTCGAAAATATAACTACCAACAAGGTTATTATATTTCCGCCGCTTGAGGTTTTCAGCAGCCGCAGCGGCAGCGCCAGCACAGCAAGACGAGCTAGGAAGATGGGATGGCGCAAGAGTATCGACACAAGTTGCGTCCCACACTAAAGGCCTACCCATTTTCCAAGGAAATAAAGACATGCCGTCCGGTCTTTTGCCATCGTCGCGTGCCAGGCCATTGGGTTCTAATACAGCTGGAACGCCGACAGTGACAAGAGCTCGTCGGATGATGTCGTTAATATTCGCGTGCCGTGCTATGCGACCCGCACTGCGGCCGCATGAAAGGCCGTGATGACCGAGGCTGTTGACAACTTCGCCGCAGTGGCAGCGATGAGCAGAACAACAAGGAGCACCTAATCGAAGGGAAGCAGCGAGGCGGAAAGTAGTATCATCGAACAAGGTGCCTATGTTCGACGACGGTAGTGCATGAAGCCAGAGACCCGACTCCCATTCACTCACAGCCAGCAAGCGCGCACGCTCTGCAGCCGAAGCAGATGTGGCAATAAGGTCACTCTGAACTGCTTTACAGAGCGGCTCATCCCACCGCCTCTGAGATGATGGGTTGTCGGGTGGATTTAGATTCGGGCAAGCGATTCTCCAGGTGTCCATAGCCTCGGTGAAGCACGGCACATTGAAATCAACCAGTGACGGAGCTAGAATATTCCTGATTAATTTCTCAGTACCGTGGACCGAAGATATAAAAGCCGGGAGACTAATGCTAGAAATTTTGCGGACGCCGAGACCTCCCATACGAATGGGAAGAGTAGCTTGTGCCCAAGTTCGGTCGTCCATAGCCACATTTAAAATTGCTGTCAGAGTATGCCGAATAATTTGGTCCATTTTTTCCAAAAGGTGAGGATGATGCCAAAGATGCGAAGCACGAAGAAAGTACGTTAATTTAGGTCCAAAGCAACAGTAACGAATTAATGTGATAGCCGAATGCATGTTAATTTGGTGTAATCTGTCCGAAATGTCGTTAAAATTTTGTATTTTTTCCTCGACAAAATCGGGAAAGGAATTCTCAAAAATTGGAGACCCAAGAAGACGAAGAGAACTTTTATCCACAATTTGGATTTCTGGGGCTAATGCGTGGAATTTGGAAAGTGTCAGTTGTCTGTCAGTACTGTCGGATATGAATAGTTCACACTTCGAAAGGTTGTGATCCAATCCTATGGTATGGAGTTGATTTCTTAAAAACTGTAGATCATCTAAAACTGTGTCTACATCGCCTCCCAGGGTTCCATCATCGAGATACCAAACATTGAATTTTGAATTTAGTTGTCGAATAATTGGGTGAATAGCTAAACTAAAGATCGCTGGCCCGAGGGGATCACCTTGTTGACAGCCAACAGCTGATTCCAAAAGGTTTTCCTTATAAAGTAATTTAGTCGGATGTCTGTAACATTGCCAAAGAAAACTAAAAATTTGTGGTACTTCTTTTTTAGTTTCTGCTAACAAAGTGTCCCTATTGACTGAATTAAAAGCATTTTTAATGTCAACCTTCAAGATGACCTCTCCTTTACCAGAATTTAAATAGGTCGACAAGGCATGTACGGCAGCCTCACAACCCCCTTTGGAGCCGTAACCCAGTTGTAGGGGCTGAAATTTGGTCGAAATATCCTCACCAAAAAATTTAGAGCAAATCTTGGCTGCCATACGACGGTAGGTAGTTCCCACGGCAATGGGGCGAATGCCGCAATCCCTTTTGCGTAGGGCACATAGATTGGCCCCGTACAAAATATCGGTGACGGCTTCGTTCACCTGGCCCGAGAGCATAAGGTTAATCAGAGCCGTTAGCTCCTTCAAAAGCAACTCACCAGCCTCCCCAGCGCCTGAGCAGAGTAGGTCCTTCAGGTGCTGTGGACTCAGACCATCGAGGCCGCCAGCAGAGCCGCTTCGAAAGGAACAAACGGCAGTGACCACCTCTTGACCTGTAACGGTGAGGGTGTTTAATTCCTGATCGGGGGGGTCGGGAAAGGAAAGACCATCCGCTGGGGCAGGGTGTTTGCTCTCCAGAGCTGCGAGAGTATCTGGAGAGTACGGGGCCACCACATCGCTACTGAAAAGTATCCTGGCAGCTCCGCTAATGTCACCTTCCCCTAATTCACTAAATTAAACGACATTACAATTTTACTGCAATCATAGACTATATACACCTCGCTTGTTTATGAAAAACAAAGAAAAATATCTGACAAAAACACTTTGACAGTTTTCAATTTCAAACAGTGTATTACATTCTCATAGGTTTTACATACTCTTTGACATTCTCTTTGTGAAAAATCTTTTAACTAGAAATTTTAATCAGGAACCCTTAAATTTTTTTTTGGTGGTGTTAGGTGTAATGGTTAAACATAGTGTATTACATACTCTTTGGTAATGGTGTGTGTAATATTAATCCCAATTGTAATCAGTTCATGTGTGCATATAAAACTTTGTTGATTATTAGTTTTAATTCTGTAAGAGCTAATAATTGTGAGAACGATTGTAATAAATCATTTCAATCAATGGTAAATCTGCTTGGTAATAAATCTAATGATATAGAGAATAATGATATTAACCTTTTGAACGCCATTGTCACATATATGTGACAAACGAAACCTTACCCTGAACGCCAACGTCCAACGTGTTAACTTTTTCAATTAGGGGTGACTGAGAGTGTTATAAACGTAAGAGTAGACAAATATTATAATCAGAAAGCTTCGAACTGCTAAGCTATCGGGAGTTACACGTGTTATTGTGAGTCAACCATAAAAGTTAGACATATGCTGTCGTGGGATATTTTTTATATAATTTTAAGGAGAACATTTCCGTCATGAAATGATTTGTGTAGCTTTAACCATTAAGGTTGCACACGCGACGGAAGCTTAAAAAATGGAGTAACTTCTCCCGTTTTCCCAACATTTCCCTTCACTGCTCTGCTCCTATTGATTGTAGCGTGATGAAAAGTATACTATAACCCGCTCAGGAGTATGAAAAATAATTGTACCAAGTTTCGTTAAAATCCGTCGAGTAGTTTTTGTTTCTATAACGGTTATACAGACAGACAGACAAAAATTTAACTGATTGCATTTTTGGCATGAGTATCGATCCTTAATCACCCCCTGATAGTTATTTTGGAAATATATTTCATGTACAGAATTGACCTCTCTACAGATTTATTATAAGTATAGAAGACAAAAAGTTTTATTACAATGGCTTATTACTGACTACTTGGTACTTTCATGGCGGCGCAGTCCGCCTTACCTGGGTAAGTCGGACTACTCCGCCATTTGTTTAATTATTATTACACACACAACAATGACTTAATATCATCAGGGTACACAAGGGTAGTGAAAAACTAGAATCTAGCAACATTGATCAAAGAAATGATTGGAACTTTGTCAAGGGAGATTACGCGTTATTTTACGATCAAATAAGCTTAGTCTCTTGGGACAGGGTTCTTAAATGTAATGATGCATGCTCAGCTACGGATGAGTTTTACACTATCATCTACAACCTATTTAATTCTTCAATTCCAAAGAAAAAGAGACACTCTATCGGTAACAGGCGATACCCAGTTTGGTTCACTGGAGACAGTCCGTAATATTAAGTATAAACACAAACTTCATAAAAAATGGAAAATTACACGATGCGAACTCATATACGAACAGTTTAGTGCCTTACGGTCAGAGTTAAAAGTACGAACTCAGAACGCCTATAAACTATACTGTCTTAGTGTGGAAAATAACTTAAAGAAAAACCCACGTCAGTTTTGGCAGCATATATCCAGCCTGAGATCAAAGGGTGGCTTCGAACCACATGTTACACACAACGGAGAGTCTACTTCAGGTGTCAAAGCAGCTGAGGCATTTGCTCAGTATTTTGCTAGCGTATTCTTGCCCGACAAACCTAAATTAGACCCAAACAACCTGAGTCTGAGAACTGAGGGTGGTAATATACCCCTTCCGTCTCTAACCCCTAAAGATGTAGGAGATGGGATATACAAACTTAAACCCTGTAGCTCGATAGGTCCTGACAATGTTCCCGCCTACGTTCTGAAGGGATGCAAAGAAACCCTGGTAACTCCTTTGTGTCATGTCTTTAATCTAGCCCTCCGGTCTGGTGTGTACCCTAGCCAATGGAAACTATCCCGAGTTACACCTATCCCTAAAACTAGTGACAAATTATGTGTGGAAAAATATAGACCCATCGCTGTCCTGCCTACCATGGCAAAAGTTTTTGAACACGTGCTACACACGATAATTTATAAACAGATTAACTTGTACTTAACAGATGCTCAGCACGGTTTCCGGTCAGGTCGCTCAGTCAACTCGAATCTAATGATTCACGTCGATCTTATATCTAGAGGCTTGGACAATGGAAAGCAAGTGGATGTTGTCTACTTTGATTTCTGCAAAGCCTTTGACAGGGTCGATAATGACATCCTTTGAACTAAATTAGGCAACATTGGTTTCTCTCCAGGTCTACTCAACTTCTTTGCGGACTACTTGCGTGATCGGAGGCAGTCGGTTAGGCATGGATGCTTTGAATCCCAGCCGTACAATACACCTTCAGGTGTGAGTCAGGGATCCGTGTTGGGTCCACCGCTCTTTCTGATCATGATCAACGATCTTGTAAATAATGTGAAATCCGCGAAATGTCTACTTTATGCTGACGATCTGAAGCTAATTATGGAAATAGGATCGGCCGAAGATTGTGTTCTCCTACAAAATGACATCGTTAACCAATGGAGCATTAAGAATAAACTATTCTTCAACACTAGTAAATGTTATATCATGACTTTCGGTAGAAAGTTGCGACCAATACTCTATAATTACACATTAAATGGTCAAGAAATCACTCGTGCCACCAACATGAAGGACTTGGGAGTGACTTTCGACCGTGGTCTGACATTTAGGGATCATGTCTCTGACCTTGCTAAGGAATCATTTAAGCGCTTAGGATTCGTTATGCGTAATGCCCATGATTTCACGAACCCACAAGTTATCAGGCTTCTATACACCACTCTGGTGCGTAGTAAGCTTGAGACTAGCACCTGTGTTTGGAACCCCTACACTGCAAACCAAATCTTGATGCTTGAAAAAGTACAAAAGACCTTTCTCAGATTCCTATTTAAAAAACTGTACCAGTATTACCCTTATATGTACCCTACTAATTATCTCTTGGGAATGTTGGGATTTAATTCTCTTGAGGTAAGAAGAGGCTTCGATCAGCTCACAGTAGCCTTTAAAACTCTACGTGGACAAATTGACTGCCCAGAGCTCCACAATCGTTTCTGTAGACTGAATGTCCCCGGTAACTATCTTGGTCGTCGGAGTCAACGTCACAAATTATTCGCGCGGCCACTATGTCATACAGTCGCCAGAGCCCAGTCCCCAATCTGTCGCACCCTTGAGGTGCTCAACGCCCTCCTGATTGAATATCCTGAATGTGATGTGTTTGTTGATGGATGGAGAGAAATTATACGAGTGTGTTTGATGTTTTGCGAGAGAAATTATGCGAGAGTGTCCACTGTTCCGTGTTAGTTCGGTTCCGTGTTAGTTTCAAAATAATTTGTAATAGTTTGTAATGTATATACTAGTTTATGTGTTTGTTATATGTACCTTTTATTTCTAAGTTAATTAATGTAATTGGTTTTAATCGTTTTAATTAACTATAAATAAATAAATAAATCAAGGAACTTGTACCTAAACTGGAATGCGGACGCGAAGCTCAAATCCGTTCCGAAGAGTATACCCTCGAAGGACCTAGCTATCTCTTTCTAGTAGTGTGGATATCAATTCGCGATAAACGTAAGGACAATTTTATTTGATGCAATATTTGCAGGTTTTTTTAGACACTTATTATTAACCTCACAAATGATGTATTTCTGTTACCGCTATAACAAAAAATACTAAAAATTAATTAAAATAAATATTTAAGGGAGACTCCCATACAACAGTTGTGATTTTTTTGGCGCTTTTTATAGGTAATGGTTCCGTACCATTCATTACCTACCTATAAAAATACCCTTCATGCGCGATTCCGACTCGTACTTGGTCAGTTTTTTTTCTTAACAACGTATTAAATAGAAAGAAAGAAATAAATTCAATTATAAATACAAAGGTCTGTATCGGTCTGTTACGCTTTCACGGTTAAATCACACAGCCGCTTTCGAAAAAATTTGGCATGGAAATAGTTTAAAACCCTGGGAACTATATAGGGTTCTTTCTATCTCAGATTTTTGAACAGTTGCTCGGTAGCGCGATATAACAGAATTCTACGTGGGCGAAAAGGTAGTTCTCAATATATATCTGAGGAACTTATATTGAGCGCGCTAATTTCTATAATAAACCCTTCCTTATGCGGGCTAAATGCAAAATTGGTTTTGTTAAGCCGACTTTATTGCGTTGAATTATAAACTTTCAAAGTGGTTAAGACCCGTGATACAAATACAATTATTGCAGCTGACAGGAATCTAAAATAATAATAGATTGATGAGAACAAAATTGTAGTATTTATGGTTAAGATAGATTCAAAATGAAAATTCATCTTGCTATGCTCATATTCTACACACATCAAAAGTGTCTAGGGATCAACATATATTTTTGCAATAACTTTTCTTCACAAAAAAGGAAGCAGGTTGGAGTACGAAAACTACAGACCTATTACTATATTGCCTACTATTGATAAGATAATAGAAAAATACATATGTAAACAAATACACGAATTTTACGAAAAAAAACAAAATATTAACTGAGAAACAATATGGCTTTCAGCCAAAAAAGAATACCACGCAGCTGCTGTCAACGTTCACAGATAGTATCCATAATCACCTAGATGAAAAAAAACACGTATTGGTAGTATTCATAGACTATAGTAAGGCATTCGATACGCTCAGACATGACCGGTTATTAGAGCGTCTTCATGACAGCGGAATTAGAGGCAAACTACTTGACTGGTGCGGAAACTATCTTGATGATAGAAAATGTATGGTCAAACTCGGTGACGCGATTAGTGAACCAGTCATCGTAACGGAAGGAACGGCGCAAGGTTCGGTCCTTGGGCCATTGCACTACCTCACTTATGTAAATAGCCTTGTTAATGTCATAAAAAAATGTGAGATCTATCAGTTCGCCGACGACACTTGCCTTATAGCTGCTGGACGGAGTGTTAGTGACGCTCAAATACAACTACAAGAGGACTTTGACTTGCTAACAAAATGGTCTCACGACGCTGGTCTTGTATTAAATGCTAGTAAGACCAAATTAATGTACATTAGTACCAGTCAAAATAGAAGCCCTTCCTTGCCTAAATTAACAGCTCACAGTCATGAGTGTTTGCATGACAATTGGCTTAATAAAGTAGCCAAGTCTTGCAGCTGTGACCCCATAGATGTTGTAGATAGCCAAAAATACCTAGGACTTACCATTGATAGCCGTCTTAATTGGAAGGAGCACATTAACGGGGTGTGTGATAGATTGAGATGTATGTTAGCAAAATTCTCTATTATAAGATGCAAAATTCCATATCAAACTCTGTTAATGCTTTACAAAGCTCTGGTCGAAACAACGATATCCTATGGTCTGTCGAGTTATGGTAGGACATATAAGTCTCACCTTGATCAAATATATACACTTCAACTACGCATATTAAAAGCAATTGTCCCGCATAACATTAAAAAGAAATACAAAGATGACTACCGTAAATTATTTGAATTTTGTAAAATAATACCTATACATGAAAAAACTAAACTTGCGCTATTAAAGGAAAACTTTTTTAATCAGAACCTGAAGAAAATAAAAACTATAAATAATAATGAAATTAGGACTCGTGGTACCATCAATGCTAAGCTGTTACTTCCAAAGTACACGAATTTGCACGGCAAAAGATCGTTAAAATATATAATACCTTACCTTATAAACCAACTTCCTATACCATTGAGGGACCAAGTGACTCAGAGAAACATAAAAAACAAATTAACACAATATTTTATACAAAATATAAATACCTAAAAATATATTATAAGAATCAAGAATAACACCTGACATCAAAACAAAAATCTTATTTAAGAAAAAATTAACTATTAACAATAAACATTTTACTTTCTGGGAACAACCTGTATCGTCTAACATTCCACCACCACTTTTGTTATAAAGACGGCCGGCCAGAATGGTCACCCATGTGTGCTCGTTAGTTTTAGTAAATAACTGTTACTTTTTTAGCTTATACCCCCAATGTATTTAATTATTTGAACAAGTATTTCTTAAGATTGTAAAATTATGTAGTCGATGTTTTTGGTGCACGGTAAAACTCTACTTAGTTTATGTTGGCACCAACTTAAATGTAGATAATGTGTGTGAACTATGGAACAAATAAATAAATAATAAATAATAATAATTAAAATTTTCTTTAAGGATTCATCAAATAAAGTGTTTTCGTTTGTCACAGTAACGATAAACCAAGTCACCTTTGCATTAATAAAGAAATTTGCCATTTTCCTAATAAAGGGATTTTTGACATTTGAACCACTAACATTAAAGTTCGAAAAAAAGACTGAAATAACAGTTTTCTTTAAAATTTTATTGGGTAACTTAAACAATTAATAATCCGTGTTTCTACCGCGAACACTAACAACACAAGAACATCGGTTTGGCATACTCAAAATGAGTTCATCCAAATCACGCTGTGGAATGGCCGCCCATGTTCCTTGCAACAACAAAAAAAGTCTTCTTGCGACTGGATACCCTCCATATTCGGCAGAGCTCTTCTCTGTAGCATATCCCATGCATGCTCAATCGGGTTCAAGTCTGGCGACTGAGCAGGCCAGAGCAGGACATTGATGTTAGCTGCGGCGAGAGTCTGTCTTACAACTCTTGCGGTGTGCGGTCGTGCATTATCATGCATTAACTGAAATAAGGGACCGATTTGCACTTGTAGAGGAACGATGACGTCAGATACAATCGTCTCAGCATAAATTTGAGCGTTGAGGTTGCCTCTGATCCAAATCAACTCAGTTCTTCCGCCGATCCAAATACCCGCCCATACCATGATGGTTCCACCACTATAAGGATGGACTTCCTGGCAGGATTTTAATCGCTGTTGGCGTCCAGGGGTTCTCCAGTGTCGTATACGTCTTGTATCCGGTCTCATACCAAAACGAGACTCATCAGAAAAGCACACGAAACGCCATTGTTCTTCTGCCCAATTTCTGTGTTCAAGAGCCCATTGATATCGAATCCTACGATTGTGCATTGCTATAGGTGGTACCCGTAGCGGTCTTCGGGAATGAAGGTTCACTTCATGCAAGCGGTTTCTGACTGTTTGGTCGCTAATTAAGTTCCCTGAAGAGTGATGAAGCCTCACGGCTAACATCATGGCGGTTATTGTTGGAGCTCTTCGAGTTAAGATTTGAATGTATCGGTCTTGTCTCCATGTGGTGCAGCGATACCGTCCTCCATGGCGCTCAGCCACGGTACCAGTGCTTCGGTAACGTGTCCAAAGTCGACTGATAACACTCTGACTTGTATTCAGAGCTAAAGCCCACAGTACGTTGCCGGGAACCAGCTTCTATCATTCCCACGACTCTGAGCATTTCTTCCCTGCTTAAATGACGTCGCCGCTCCATAATAACGTTGGTTTTAATCAGTAGTAGGGAAACAGTAGCACTAATAATGTCTTCAATGCGTTGTATGTTTTTATAGGGAAAATATTGACAGCTGATTTTCATCTTTTACTCCAATTTGATTAACAGTTCCTGTTTCAAATTATGAAATGCACCAAAAAGGATCCATATAAATTTATAAAATCATAAATTTATTACAAAGCCACATCTCAATCTCAAGAAATCCGCATAAAAATGCTTGATCCCTAGACACTTTTGATGTGTGTATTTCGAAACGGTGATCTTCATGTCATTTGTAAAGATTGATAACTTACTTTAGGGAAAATGGATGGAATTGCATCATTTGATCTTGTTTCGAAATGCAATATTACTTCGGGCTTGAAATGGCGGCTACAAATTTTGGAACCGTTTCTGACCCTTTTCTGTGTAGAACACTGAGCCACCGGTCTCGAAGATCATCATTTTTAGGAAAGCTTAAAATAACAAAAAATAATATATAATGAGAAGTAAGAAAAATAATAAATAAGAAGAATAAAGAGAAGAACATCCACTTTTACATTGAAAACATAGTCACCCTAAATGCAATTTGTAAACAAAGTCACAAAACTTACTTAAAAAGGGAAATTCCAGACCCGGGTTACCCTTTTCACTCTTGCAATTAACCACAAAACACGTTCTTACCATGGTTACAATAACTTGCACTTTAATATTACGAAAACTCACAAAATTAAATATAATTCAAATTTACAAACATACAGATGTCAAGTAAACGTCAGTCGGCAACGTAGTAATTGCCAGGTATAGTATAATATATCACTACTAATTCTTGCAAATTCCATTTTTTTTTTTTATTAAACATCTTGTGTTTGCATGGTAAAATAACTTTAATTTTCATTAATATGCATACAGTAATAATGGTAATTCATTTTAAAGATAGAATTCCAAAGAAGTTTAAAACTAGGTGTTATTACTACAACAGACAGGTCGAAAAAATTACCATTGAAATAAATATTTTTAATCTGACACCTTGTCTGACACACAGAAGAAAGGGACACAGCCCACACTCGCACTGTCTCGCTCGGAACGAATAGTTCCTTCAGTTTTATGCGTGTAAGTTTATACTCTATTGTTTAACAGCTAAGAAAGACTTTCTGTATTCTTTGAATCATTCGTAAGCAATCCAGTTAGTAGGTAGAAGATCCTTGCTTAATAATTTATTTACACTTTTTGAAGGACAGGACTAAATTTTTGATAGGGATTTTGTGAGATTATGGATTATTTGGTTTTATATAGGTTATGGGAATATAGGGTTGGACTTGTTATGGTCTTTTGATGTTTGGTTTGATGACCAGGGATTTGGCAATTTTTACTAAGTTTTCCACGACAGCCGCGTCTCGGTGCTGCATGGCCGTCTTTAGATTGTAGTCGACGACCTTTTTAGTTGGCGCATCCATCGCTCTCCTGGCAAAGCGGCCCGTGGCGTCTCCGGCGTCGTCGGTGTAGTAGACGCAGCTGTTTCTGTGTCTCGACACTGCCACCACCGCGTGGGAGATGCTGTCGTGGATTTCTAGTCTCCTGGACTTGGTGTTGATGATGATGACACTGTCGTAGGTCAACCCCTGCGCTTCGTGAATGGTTAGGGTGCGCGACCCTTCGCCCGACCCGTATCCCTGGTTAATGAGAGAAGACTTCTCTCCTTGCGTATGAACCAGGAATAAGGTGTTTTCGGCGGTCTTCGGTATTTGCGCACCCGTGAAGCGTTCCATTTTCAGGGAGTGGACCCGCGACAGCTTCGTCTGAGAGGAGTATATACCGGAGTATATATCACTCAGTACAAAAAAGGTTTTTGATGAAGACGAGTAGACACATTTTTTTTTTTTTTAGGTAGGGCCACTCGTAGATCAGCTCAGTAAGGCTGTGCGTCTACTTAACCGGTCTATCCTGTGGTGACCTCTAATAAATTAAAGGCCCCCAGCCAGGGCTTACAAACTAAAGTTTACTTACAGCTAATGACCGCACGCTAAGGGCACTCCCTGTGGAGTACGGGCCTCGGCATAGCGGGGTCATTTTGGGAGGGCAGCAAAGGGACAGGCTGGGTCGTATTTAGGGGAGTATTTATTGCTACTGGCTCAGCATCGCGGGCTGGCTCGTTTGGCAAAGGTCGGGGAGGATTTCCATTACAAGTACGCGGACGTCGCGATGGGCCTCGTCGGCGAGGCCGGAATACGGAACGCGTTTTGTATGTGTATTTTCTAAGAGTGCTGGTTTCCCTACTGCTCTCTTGTCGGATGGTGTTACGAGTAGACACAACATGGCGGAAGTAATTATACCCTTCCGAATCACACCATCTGTACGGTGATTGGCGGGCGTTGAATGCGCCAATCAGTGGCGCGTGCGGCGAACATCTCTTCTCTGGTTTGTGGGAATTAGATAGGAGGGATGTGATATGATTGGTCAGCTCAAAAACCGCGGTCAAGAAAGAATCTGTATTATAATATGTGATACGTTCGGATATATGACAGTAGAAAATTATAAATTAAATAAAACTTGCGCAAGCAATCCCTAATGTTGCAAATCACTTAATGAACAATTTCACGAATTTTATTCTATCTATACAGATGGTTCTTTACACAAAGATAATCATTCCGGCGCCGCATTTTTAGATATACAAGCAGGTACATTTATGAAATTTAAAATTTCTTGTAGTGTTTCTATAATGCATTTAGAACTGATTGCCATCGCGGAGGCCCTCTCATATATTCATTCTTTACCCGGGGATCGTTTTGTCATCTACACCGACTCTAAAAGTGCCCTTCTACACTTGATTAATAGTACATTGTTCACCGAGAGGAGAAAGTGATCGATTACCGTCGAGGGTGTTGTTTGAAGCCCGAGCCGTAGGCGAGGGCTTTAAAACACCCGAGATCGGCAATCGCACTTTCTCTCGAGTGATACATAGTGCTTTATACTACACCTACGAGGAAAATAAAAAACTAAATCTTTACTAATTGAAATTTATATTGAAATTGTTGCAGTTAGTGAAGCTTAATGTAACACTGTTTTCACAAATGGCGCCAATGGCGTCTGCATTTTCACATGTTCTTTTTTCAAATTGTTAATCCTGCCGCCGCAGGGTCGCACTGCCAGCCCGACACCATCCAACACACAGCTAGTGGCCAGTGTCATTTTGCGAACTTGGAGATAAAAACTCACTGTAAAAACTTTTTGGCTTTTGATATTTAGGTTACCGGCGCATAGTCTTACCCAAAATTAAAAAAGAAAAACCACGTAAGAAATGGATTTTCATACACTTTTCTCTCCCGCTCAGATGCGTTTTCTCCCCGCATATTTGTTCGATATGCAATGACGTACTTTCTACCGTAAATTTGATAAAGTATCAAGGTACTTTCCAAGCAGGTGTAGTATAATAGTACATTGTTCACCGAGAGGAGAAAGTGACCGATTACCGTCGAGGGTGTCGTTTGAAGCCCGAGCCGTAGGCAAGGGCTTTAAAACACCCGAGATCCGGAATCGCACTTTCTCTCGAGTGATACATAGTGCTTTATACTACACCTACGAGGAAAATAAATAGTACTTTTCAACATTGAGTACATAGACCATAACGTACTTGGTTTGTATTTTTGCGCTTTTTCACTGAAATAAGCTAGCAAAACAGTTTCAGAAAAAGATGCCGCATTTTTTTCACTTTGCCATTGCAAAAAATCGTCATAAGTTTTATTATATTTTTTAATTGATTTCTGTGGTAAAAGGTTATCAATCAGTACTTTTGCCGTTTCCTTCAACTGCGGCGGAGTTAAAAAATCTTCATCATCACTATCACTACTTATCATTTTGATAGTTTTATTTTACTTTCTACGAAAACTGAATCCTCAAACAACACACAAATTGAAAATGGCGCCAATGGCGTCTGCAATTTTCACATGTTCTTTTTTCAAATTGTTTATCCTGCCGCCGCAGGGTCGCACTGCCAGCCCGACACCATCCAACACACAGCTAGTGGCCAGTGTCATTTTGCGAACTTGGAGATAAAAACTCACTGTAAAAACTTTTTGGCTTTTGATATTTAGGTTACCGGCGCATAGTCTTACCCAAAATTAAAAAAGAAAAACCACGTAAGAAATGGATTTTCATACACTTTTCTCTCCCGCTCAGATGCGTTTTCTCCCCGCATATTTGTTCGATATGCAATGACGTACTTTCTACCGTAAATTTGATAAAGTATCAAGGTACTTTCCAAGCAGGTGTAGTATAATAGTACATTGTTCACCGAGAGGAGAAAGTGACCGATTACCGTCGAGGGTGTCGTTTGAAGCCCGAGCCGTAGGCGAGGGCTTTAAAACACCCGAGATCCGGAATCGCACTTTCTCTCGAGTGATACATAGTGCTTTATACTACACCTACGAGGAAAATAAATAGTACTTTTCAACATTGAGTACATAGACCATAACGTACTTGGTTTGTATTTTTGCGCTTTTTCACTGAAATAAGCTAGCAAAACAGTTTCAGAAAAAGATGCCGCATTTTTTTCACTTTGCCATTGCAAAAAATCGTCATAAGTTTTATTATATTTTTTAATTGATTTCTGTGGTAAAAGGTTATCAATCAGTATTTTTGCCGTTTCCTTCAACTGCGGCGGAGTTAAAAAATCTTCATCATCACTATCACTACTTATCATTTTGATAGTTTTATTTTACTTTCTACGAAAACTGAATCCTCAAACAACACACAAATTGAAAATGGCGCCAATGGCGTCTGCAATTTTCACATGTTCTTTTTTCAAATTGTTTATCCTGCCGCCGCAGGGTCGCACTGCCAGCCCGACACCATCCAACACACAGCTAGTGGCCAGTATAATTTTGCGAACTTGGAGATAAAAACTCACTGTAAAAACTTTTTGGCTTTTGATATTTAGGTTACCGGCGCATAGTCTTACCCAAAATTAAAAAAGAAAAACCACGTAAGAAATGTATTTTCATACACTTTTCTCTCCCGCTCAGATGCGTTTTCTCCCCGCATATTTGTTTGATATGCAATGACGTACTTTCTACCGTAAATTTGATAAAGTATCAAGGTACTTTCCAAGCTAGTGTAGTATAAATGTACATTATCTGTTAAAGGCCTCCCAATAGCTTACATTATTTTAAAATGTATTTATCAATTAGTGAAAATGTAACTAAAAACCGAACAGTTGTACTGCAGTGGATTCCTTCGCACATTAGACTGGAGGGTAATGAGGTAGTCGACCGTCTTGCAAACGAAGCCGCATCCGATGGTTATGAATATTCCTGTTTACCTTTTCCATAATATGTATGTATTTAGAAATATATAATTATGTATGTTTATCAGTTGTCTAGTACTCATACCACAAGCTCTGCTTAGTTTGGGACTAGATGGCGTTGTGTGAAAGTTGTGGAATATTATTATTATTCTGCCGCGCTAACGAAGAATACAATAACTCGATTTTGCTGCTTTCGAGAAAAACGGGTACAAAGTTTTGAACTTAATTTTTCGTGTATCTCATGAACTAGTGAAGGCATCTAAATGAAACTTATACCAAATGAAAGGAAAATGAATAAAGAATGGATTCAAATACATATTATGTGAACAATGTAAAGCTTTTGGCCTGAAATCGTGGATATAATGCTTATAATTAGGAATGTTAAAATGATTAACCTATCATCACTAGTCATAAATACAATAACTACAATACTTATTGTATTTATCTTTAGCAAATCTACTCGTTGCAGATCTAAGTAAACACTTGCATAAATAATTTCGATAATTTCTAATCATAAATACAATAACTGAAATACTTATTGCATTAATCGTTAGAAACATCTATGTAACAGTCGGTAATCCCAATGAAATAAAACACCATTTTACGTTTAATGTGTTTAAAATCAAACCAAAAAATATCAAAATATAAGTCTGTTTAACCAAGAAACTTTTTCTAAAGTTTTTTAAAAACAACAGTTTTATACTTCTTATAATTAAATTTTATTAAACTTGGTTTTTAGACACTTAACTACTTAAAGTTAATCATAGCAATATTCTGGCGCTTCGCCGTTTGTCTCGTAGTCCGATGATGGAACGGGCTTGGCGGAATTAGATTGTGTAATTCGTCGCACACTTCCGGTGTTCAAGGCTCTGGAGCTTTGACTCGACCAGTGCATCGTTACCAATGAGTCTCTTGGCCCGCTTCTCTATAGACTCAAGCGCGTCCAGTTGGAATTTCGCAGATCCATCCCAAAGATGAGAGCAGTATTCCATACACGACCGAACCTGGGCTTGATACAAATTGAGCAGCTGTTCCGGTGTGAAGTACCGTCTCACCTTGGCTAGGATTCCCAACTTTTTGGATGCTAACTGAGCCTTAGCCTCGATAAACGGGCCAAAATTGAGTGTCGAAGTTAAAGTCAAGCTCAATATGATCGGTTATCGGCACGGTTACACCACGGAAAGTAGGAGTCGGTTCGAATTGACTCCTTTTTGCGGAGAAGAGACACGCCTTGGTCTTAGCTGTGGAGACAGCCTTCAAGGTCAAGTTCAAGCGTCCAACCATGTCCTCACGGAGAGACTGGATCTGTGACCCACCAGCTCGTGCGCTGGACACATCTCTCAGAAACTGTGCTGTCGCCTGCATACCCAAAGGTACCGGGCATTAGCAGATCGTTAATGTGCAGCAAGAATAAAGTTGCTGAGAGAACAAACCCCTGAGGGACCCCGGCATTAATTGCCAATTGGCCAGACGAGCAGCCATCAATGACCACTCGAATGGACCGATCCCTCAGTGAACAGGCTTATGGATGTTTCCCTTGTCCATTCCTTATTCAAATTTGCCGCCACTTGCATTCACCTATCGCTTTGAGTAAAATCCGGAACGACGCATCGCTCCCGCCATCTGACGGAGCGAGAAAACTAGGGTTAAAACTGATATAGCCGGCCAGTGTGTACAAATTCCGCGCGCGCGGTGAAAAACACTGAAAACCTGGTGAAATATGACTGCTAGTGACATAGTGTGGTGATCTTCTGACTCCCAGTACCCTGTAAGTACCTGACCATCCAACTTATATCCTTTAAGCCTGTTTCGTGATAGAAAACTTCAAAAGCGTCAGTGGCTACACGCGATACTCAATCACTCAGGAAGTCTTCAATCCAAACGCAAAGCTGAGTGGGTAAACCGAAAGAAGGAAGCTTAGCAATAAGGCTATCGTGCCAGACCCTGTCAAAAGTCTTGGAGATGTCAAGGGAAACAGCGAGTGCTTCCCCTTGCTTCTCAATGGCCTCACTCCAGATATGAATGGCATACGCTAGAAGATCCCCAGTTGACCGGTTTATTGATCCGGTTGACCGCTTTGCACCCTGTATCACCACCGCTGAGCCCCGCGTTGCATAGTCTTACTAATAATAAACGCAATAAGTCTCAGTATTATCTCAGTAAATAGTTTAGTTATACTAATAATAAGCAAAATAACTCAAAGATATTGTATTTATGACTAGCAAGCAAAATTCTGAGTCCTACATAAGTGGAACAACTAACAGTTATTGTACTTATGACTAGTAATTTAAGCGTAGTTCAAACCTGATGTCACCACAAGAATGATTGTTGTATTTATGATTAGTGCAATTGTAATGAAGTTTTAGTTATTGTATTCTTGCTTACTGAAAAATCAGTTTCCTGAAGGAATTATAAAAAGTTACTTAGAGAGATTAATAGATCTCGATTCGCTGATTCCGAATATATATATAACTCAAAATCGTCCAAAATCGAGTTATTGTACTCTTCCTTAGTGCGGCAGCATTCGTGTCTTGAGTCCTGGTCAGAATATTTCGATAAAAGGTCCTTGACGAAGGATATTTGGTACAGGACTATTCAGCCCTCTCTTTGTCGTTCTTTGTGGTTCGATGTGGGTGGATTACACAGGCAAGAAATGGCTTTGAGGCTCCGATCTGGTCATATTCCGCTCAATAGTTTTGCTTACATGATGCGCAAAGTAGAATCACCTAATTGTACAGTGTGTGGAATTTTGGAGGACGCGCACCACATTTTAGCGGAGTGTGGACGGCTTGAGCGTCAAAGGCGATCTATGTTTAATAATAGGTACTGCAATGTAGGTTTCTTTAATAGTATTTTGGATTTACCATTGTCTGATGCAGCCAAAATTCTGGTTGGGTTACGATAGTGATGGTAGGTTTAAAGTTAAGGTAAGAGTAGTGTTTTCTTGTTTCTTAGTTTTTGTAGGTTTATTTAAGTTAAATATTAAGTGAAATTTTTATTTTCAATAATGGGGGTGAAATATTCATTTATGAAAAAACCCCCTAAATAAATAAAGAATTAAAAAATACAATGCAGGATGCTGTGCGCTTAGAATACAGGCTGTGCTTAAGTACCTACTTCATGCCTTTGAAGAATTTGTTGCCTTCCGTCCAGCTGATTTCTTCAACAAGAGCATCAATACCTAAGCTACAACCGCGTTGGCAAAGATACATCGATTGCATGATTAATAGAAACTAGCTTCCTGCCCGCGACTTCGTCCGCAAACCTTAATAAATTATACACCTAAACCTTCCTCTTGAATCATTCTATCTGTTACAAAAAACCGCATCAAAATCTGTCACGTAGTTTTAAAGATCTAAGCATACATAGGGACAGACAGCGGGAAGCGACTTTGTTTTATACTATGTAGTGATAAAACAAAATTAATTTAACTTATTTCATGATAAGCGGCAATTGCATAGGTAAAGACGTAATATTTGACCTTTTTGCCTGCTCCGAAAGCGTTTTTTTTTTTAAATAAATATTTCAAGTTATTCAGTCGTAGGTACATTTGTAGACAGTATAAATGCTTAAAATAGTAAAATGAGCTCGGAAAAACCTTTACACATTTGTTAAAAACTAAAGTAGCGACATCTATCGGTTTAGCACAGCAGTGTATTATTGTTGCTACTCGGCTAATTTAAGAAAACTCATCCAGCATTTCTCGGCGAACCAAAAACCACTTTCCTTTGGTAGCTTTGAAGTAAGAAATTATTTCAATTATATTGTTTTCTCAACTATCAGTGTCGGAAACTCGAAAATAGTTAAGCTACACTCATTCTTAACACAATACAAATAAGATCGTTTATCACTAAAACGTAACATTATATCCTCCTATCGCCCTCAGCATCGGCCATCTTGTATTGTATTCTTATTTAAAGTTATCTGTGATTGTATTTTGTTATGAAGTGACGCTGACGGAGTGTTGCCTTGATTGTTTACGAAAACATGGAGCGGATATTTATCGAATGTGTTAAGAAACACCCATGTTTATGGCAAACGGACTTAGTAGATTATAAGATAAGTGAAAAGAAGGACAAAGCTTGGGAAAAAGTAATAGAAGAGAGCGAAGTATCAGAGAACGGTATTAAAACTGGTAAGTTTTATTTATCAAACTGAATTTAGGAACAAATTAGAGAGTATTATTTTCTTTGGAACTTAGTGAGTAAATGAAAAAGTATTGTTGCCACCTGACTGTCAATGTCTGATAGACATGGGTAACTCCGGACACGTCTATATCTTTGGATATATATCCATACGCGGATATATATCCACTCCTTCCCTGTCAAAAAAATTAACATATCCTATATCCAAGTAGCTCCGAGCGCTCCGACTGGCTCCGACCGGCCACTCGTCACTCGATGAGTGAGTGAGACAGGGGAGCGGAGCACACGGCTCCGGACACGAGTATATCCGAACACAGCTATGTACGACCCATGTAATTTAAGCGCTAAAGCGCTGTAAGAGAATAGACTTAATAGACGCACCCTTTTAAGATCGGAGTTTGGTTTTGCTTTACGAGATAGATAGAGCAGCTATTGCGTCCATATTGAGTAAACTATTCCCGCTTGAAATCAAAGCGTTTCTCTGTTATTGTTTGTATTTTTTACGAAATACAATTATATGCAAGTTTTTGAGCAATTATGTTTTGTTCACTCGATCGTATGAGATTTTGTTCAGTCAGTACTGTGTGTTACTGTGTTAATTGTAAATTAAAGATAATTAAAGGATAATTAGTTAGTAGTATTAGGACTCGTTATTTGTGTGTGCTGTGTGATGTGAACATCAACATTCTATAATAAAACCTTTACTTTTTTTAAAGTGCAAAATTATACTAGACTATTTTGTAAATAACCTTTATAGTTAAAAACTTTCTTATTATTTCGCGGATTTATCAGTCTTGAGCTACATTAGAACTAAGTTCGAGATATACCAACCAGACATCTCAACTCACTCCGTGGATCTGTTTAAAAGTCGGAATTACCTTATCCCACTCCTGAGAGTTTACTTCAATCCCGGATATATTAAGCGGATATGGATATGTTAATCGGATATATATCTTTACTTGGAATGATATAGTACATATCCAATCTCTTTCCGGATATGGTTAGCCCATGCCTAATGTCTGACATTGACAGTATGATACAGTGCGCCTAGCAGTGTTGCCAACCTAACCGCAGCAAAAAGCAGCAGATCAGATTTAAAAAAACAGCAGAAAACAGTAAAATGGTAACTTTAAAACATCAAGTCTACTACTTTATTAGAATTAAAAATGAAACCCTTAATGAAATTGAAAGCGCAAGTACATAATCATTATTATTTATTTATTATGTTAAAATATGAATAATTGGCAATTTTTTTGTAATATTCTTACAAATGTGTCGCTTAACTTCAAACTCGGATAAATCCACTCTAGCCTCTTAGGAGATATTTACAAAAAAGTGATAATAGTCTTAATTTCATTAATTAAAATGCAGTATTTTGTTCTTATGGTAACAGGTATTGAATAAAACGATCCTGTTTAGTAAATTCAGTATTTAACCCATTAATTCTTTCAAAAATGCAATATTTAGATTGGATTTACCTTCATTTGATATAATGGAACGCAATTTATCTATCTTTGAAAAAACTCAGTGTGGATTTATAGAATTTTGATTTAACAGGTCTGGATTTATCTGGATTTGAAAATATATGATCAGAACTAGGGTTGTGGTAGTGGCGAAATAACGGTATACCATCGATAGTCAAATTTTGTTAGCTAACTGAATAATACAAACAAAATAAGGAAATCTAGTTTTATTTTACAAAAATAAGAGGTAACCGATTTAAATTATTTTAAACAAAATTCAATATTTCTTCTGAGTCATCTTCTTCAATTTTTTCTTTGTGCATTGGTCGCCCTATTGCATTTTCACTGTTAAGCACTTTTTTATAATGTTTTAATTCCACCAACGATGCCCAGTCTTGGCCAAAGTCCGTTTGCAGTAATTTACGAACACCAATTAGTTTTGCTTCATAAACCTGAATTTGATCAAATTTTGATCCTGTATACCTACCCAAATCTGACCTGACAGTTCTAATATGTACTGAATATTATATCCTTACATACTTATTATATTCAAATTATTCTGTAACAGTACCTACAACAACAAAATAATAATAATCGATAATAGTTAGCACAACACTAGTGCCAACCCGGGATTCCAAACGACGCTTAGGTATAGGTATTTCAAACTTACCGAATTTTCGCTCTTTCCTCTTTCTTACGGCGAAATATTATATTAGGCCGCATGCGGGCTTTACTTGGTGACACAATTTAAAGGCTAAATAACAAAAAGAAAGAATAATAATGCAGGAGGGTACCGTGCTACTATCGTAAGGTTTACGTCGACTGACGGCCATGTTGAACAAATGCAATTGGCTGATTGGCTTTCATGGACTTGGAACTACATTTGAAAAAAACTGTCTCATGGATCTATCTGATTTAGATAAAATGTTATGACTTTAACGGTTTATTTCTCATGAACCATGCTGATTTATACACAACTGATAAAATTATTTAATAACATACTTTTTTTCCTTTTTTTTGATACCAAAATCTTAAAAATGTTCAGAATTGGATTTATCCGAGTTTGAAGTTAAGCGACACAAATGATTATTAACTATTTTCGATGTTTTTTGCCTCTTTTTTTTATTAAAATCATACATATTATAATTGAATTTCTTCACATGTTTTTCTGTTGCTTTAAATGTATACATTCCTTTATTTCTGTTTTAACTCAAACAAAATATTGTCACTATCATTACTGACATTATTTTTGTATGACTTGTCTTGTTTTTTTAGACTAGACCATAGGTAGATAAATTTATACGGATACGTACATGCATATCATGAAGCTAGGTATTTAAATTGGAGGGGTTTTATCGTTTTAGACGAAATCTCTAAATATAATATTAAAAACAGTAGAAATGGGTGCTTAAACAGAAAACAGGGATGTAACGGTAAAAACAGTAAATCTACTGTTAAAACAGTAGGGTTGGCAACGCTGGCGCCTAGTATACATATTATAAGTACTTACCTATACCTGTTACCTAGTATAAAAATAAATACCGCAATCTTATGGCTCGGGACTAATGTATTTTTTTAAGTAGAGTAGTATCTATGATTGGGAAAATAATCAAATGCGATTAGTATTTTGAGTTAAAAATGTGACGAACAAAAAACTGCCTTTTGATAGGTTTTTAGGCCAAAGGTGAATTTATGGAAAAACAATGCATTCGTATAAGTAGTAACTTATGTACGTGTATTAGTCCTGTATTTTTAAATAATTAAGCTTAAGGTTTTTTAGACGAATAATTAAGGGAACGTACATACCAATACCCTATTTATGCCCGCTAGTAGCATTTATGTTTGTATGGCCTATAAACTTCCTACAAAATAAATATTTACTCGTATAAGTGTTTGTAAAAATGCACCCCTGATACACGAGAAATTCCTCGTGCGGAACAATGTTAAAACAAAAACATAAATGCAAATTCCTACAGCAATATTGTTTTTTGTAGTTCTAAAAGTTCGCGACAGTATAGGTACCTATATCTAATCTGGGTCTATAAAGATTACACAATAATGCATTTTGTATTAAAGTTCTGAAACATTTATGAAATATTATGAGAGCATTTTAGAAGTGTTTTTATCATTCGAATAATAATATACTTAGAACATTATTTTATGCATGTCATAAATCCTGCTCACGCGTCATATATTATCATCTGAAGATTATGTATATGAACTAAGTTCATAAATATATTATGAAAACTTACCAAATATTATTTGTTTGCTTTTTATGTTGTCTCAACATAAAGCTGTCATAAGCGGGGCGTGCGTGTGTGCGAGTAATGCGCAAGCTCAGATTATAAAACAAAAGGCAGATAGAGCGCACCGAACTCGCGAGTGGCCCCACCAAAGCTAATACAAATTCAAAAGCAAATACAAACCCGCGTCAGTGCTAGACGTGACTTGTCGAACGCAACACGTAACGACTGGTTCGTAATTTTAGTTAGAAAAATGCCGTCTTGTGTTATTAAACACTGTAAAAGTTGTTCTCAAAAAGAAAAAAAAAGAAAATGGAATATCCTTTCACAAGTAACTATTGATAATTTGGCTTATTTGATTTTTATCCACATAATAATTTTACATGTGACTCGGAACACAAAACTTCAACAGACATTCGCCAGTGTTGTCAGTATTTATTAAAATGAGTTTGTTTTTTTTAGTGGTAAAACTACAGTTAGAAGGTCTAGAGGTTAGTGATGTAACGAAAGTTGAATTTTTCAAAACCGCAAATGCGAATGTGAATATTAGTCTGGATCGCACGGTTTTTTTTACAAAAAATTCTCAAGATTACTTTTCTTAGAAAATACTTTTTATGTCAGGTTTTTAAGGGTTCCATAGCCGAATGGCAAAAAACGGAACCCTTATAGTATTTTTTTCATGTCTATCTGTCTGTCCGTCCGTCCGTATGTCACAGTCATTTTATTTATTTATTTATTTACACTTTATGCACATAGGTACAAAGGCGGACTTAATGCCGTAGGCATTCTCTACCAGTCAACCATGAGTGGTGAAGAGATAGTGTGGGAGGTGCAATATGAACGTGTGATGTAAAATTAGAAAAAAAAAATATATATATATATTAATAGTAATAACACAAAAACCCTAGTATCATTAAAAATAGAAATCTACATAAATAATATATATAAATAAATACTTATATATATACATATACAAATATATATATATAATGAAGAAGCAAATGAAAACCAAATGTGGAAATTCTGCTTATTGGTGTAGAAAATAGATCCGCAATTTCTTTCTAAATGCATAGCGACTGTCAGCCGTTCTGATCTCGAGAGGAAGTGCATTCCAGAGGAGAATCGACTGGATATGAAAAGAAGAATGAACAAAGTCAGATGTATGAGAAGGGCAGAGTAAGAGAAGATTATTGGATGAACGTAGATTCTTATTGTGTGAAGAACATAGAAATTGAAAGTGAGGCATTAGATAAGAAGGAGGGCTGGGAGAGTTGAGTAAAGAGAAAAGAGTTGTCAAAGCTCGCAAACTTCTCCTCTGGCGAATGGTCATCCATTTAAGCTCAGACCTGAAACTTAAGACATGTTCATATTTCCTTAAATTAAATATGAACCGAATGCAGTTATTGAGGAGACGATCAAGCTTATCGAGCAAGACCGCATTCAGGTCAAAGTAGCACACGTCACCATAGTCGATTAAAGGGAAAATTAAAGTCTGCACAAGCATAGTCTTCGTCTTAACAGGCAAAAAGTTTCTCAGACGATACAAGGAACGCAAAGTGCCATTGGCCCTTTGGCTGACACTAGAAACTTGATTTTGCCAACCAAGTGTCGCGTCAAGATGCAAACCGAGATCTTTTACGCTAGGGCTGATGGGAATGACGGCACCATTAAAAATAATAGGTGGAAGAGAGTTAGGCACCACTCTACCCATCATGCGTGAGCTACCAATAATGATAGCCTGACATTTTGAGGGGTTTACTGACACCCCAAATTTGTCAGACCAGCTATTAATAGCATCCAAATCTCGGTTTACATCCCTTATAACATCCGACAAACCTTCAACCCGCACAGCAGTATATAATTGTAGATCATCGGCGTAGAGATGATACGAACACCGAAGACAGTGAGTTATAAAGTTAATGAAGACAGAGAATAATAATGGAGAAAGAATACCGCCTTGTGGAACACCAGCATCCAGACCACGCCAATTTGAAGATCTCTCATCAACGCGGACCGACTGCTGACGTCCCCGAAGATAAGAAGTGAACCATTCCAGCGCCTCGGGAGAAACCATAAGATGGGAGAGGATAGCTAGGAGTATATCGTGACTGACGGCGTTAAAGGCATTGGAGAAATCAATTAATACTAATACAGTAACTTTAGTATCCTCCATAGCTTCTCTAATGTCGCCAGTCACTTTAAGAAGAGCAGAGGATGTACTGTGCCCGGGTCTGAATCCAGACTGGAATGAGCTTACAAGATTATTCCGGTAAACAAATCCAGAAAACTGTTTGTGAACACAGGCTTCGACCACTTTTGACAGGAAAGGGAGAATGGATATAGGTCTAAAATGGTTAGGTAGTGAAGGATTTGATATTTTAGGAAGTGGACGGACATAGGCCATACGCCACAAGGATGGGAATTGTCCGGAATCGAGGGAATAATTGATGATGTGGGAAATTGGTGGGAGAAGACAGTCTAGGATCAAGGTAATCATACACCGATTGATTTGAATCGTGACCCACAGCCTTGGATTTGATGGATAGTATAATCTTTCTAATTTCATCCAAGGTCGCTGGTGAAAACTGAAATGGTTCAATGATTGGACCAGGTAAACAAGTGACGAAATCAACCGTCTGAGACAAAATAAGGGGGTCCAAATGACAAGTTGTAGTAAAATGACGGTTGATATCATCCAAAACGATCGCTTTAGGAAAATCTACATGACTTGACCTACCAATACCGAGAGTTCCAAGGAATTTCCAGATATCGGCAGGTGAGGAAGTTGTGGAAATTCCTTGGAACACCGAGAGTTCCAAGGAATTTCCAGATATCGGCAGGTGAGGAAGTTGAAATGTTTTCAAGAATATGGCGGCGTTTAGCGTTGCGTATCACCTGATTACACCGATTTCTTGCAGCTTTGTAGGCATTCTTTTTATCTTCACTGCGATCCTTTTTATACTTCCGAAAGGCTCGATCCCTGCACCTCATCGCTAAACGAACCCCTGGTGACATCCAAGGAGCTGGTAGTCGCCTTAGTTTAACCTTCCTAACAGGAGCATGTTCATCGTAGAGGGCAAGGACGGCCTGATTGAAGATACCAAGTTTGTCATCAATGGTCTTTGCCGCTGCAAGGTGGCCCCAATCAATTTCTGACGCATCTTTACGCAGCTTCTCAACATCCATGCGCGCATAACAACGCATGTGCAGAACTTTAGGGAGAGGTTTTGGTGGCTTTAAGATATAGGAGAGGAAAATGAGATCATGATGGGAAAAGCCAGGTGCAGGACATTGGCCATGAGATGCAACCAAAGAGGGAGTGGATGTTAGAATCAAGTCGAGCCACGTATCAACACCTGACACATTAAAATGAGTGGGCTGCAGTAGAAGAACATGAAGACTAACGGAATCAATAATGTGAAGGAGCTTTCGGGAGGAAGGGGTTGAGCGAGAAAGGTCCGTGTTAAAATCTCCCATGATGACGCAATGTGCATACTCAGAACCTATGGATTCAAGCGCCAATTCAAGGTCGGAAAAAAAGTCAACGGCAGGCGGGCAATAGACAACACCAAGTAGGGCCTTGACACCTTTGACGTAAATTTCCAAAAAGAGGTATTCAGCGGAAGCGCTATATTGTGAAGGAGAACTGGCAACTATTTTATAAGAAAAATCACTGCGAAGATAGATAGCTACACCACCTCCTCCCTTTCCAATTCTATCATTCCGGATTCCTGAACTATTAGGTTAAAAATAAAATGTGTATGATAATCTAGGTTAAAAACTACCTGTGTGCCAAATTGTATCCAAATCAGTACAGTAGTTTATGCGTGAAAGAGAAATAAACATCCATACATACACATATACTTCCACACTCACAAACTTTCGCATATACAATAATTAGAAAAGCAGGATATAATTTAAAAAAATACAATAAATAAATTAAAAATTAATTGTTATATATTTACCGATACCTTCTTTATTTATTGTAATTTATTTAGTGATTAATAACCGTTATTTTCTCCTTATATTACTTTAGTATTTTATGTTACAAAAGAACGTTACCAATATTGCAACAATTTATTAGAAAAATGAGGGAGCTAATTTTTCAATATCTGGTAACTTTACACGCACACAGATGCACGTGTACGCACAGTGCAGCGGCTCGTTGTCACGCACACATAACTATAGAAGTGGGGCCACTCGCGAGTTCGGTGCGCTCCATCTGCCTTTTGTAGAGATGGGTTGTACTAGGTAAATTTGGGACTAGGTGCACCTATTCTTAGTATTTAAAAATACGTGATCCAGATACCTTTTCCACCTAGTCCATCTAGTCCACCTAGTATCAATTATTACTTATCGAATTTGGTCATGGTGCACGTACACTTAGTCCAAGTCAAGTTTTTATTATGGCTACTAATTTTGCAGGAAACTGCTAAACAACAAATGAACACGGTATTTTGATTAAATTTTACGATGACGGTCTTTAAGCTTCACGGACTCACCTTGTTGCCACTTCTCCTGTACTTGATATTTCTATTGAACTTAGTGAGTTAGCACCAGCAATCAGTGAGAAGACTAGGTAGGTACCTAGTAATTGGACTTTATACTTTTATACGAGTCTCGAGTATTGAAAGATAAAGATGGGAAGACTACGGAATAGCGTAGTTAAAAAAGGACAGAATATATATTCTTGCACTACACACGTGCGCGTCGCGTTACTTTTTTGTACTTTGAATTAGGGTTTAAATTCAAGTGACTGACAAACGAATGATTTTGACAAACATGAATGAGCGGTAAAGCAGATTTATAACGTGTTGAGTGAATGGAATGCAATTCACTATGCAATGCATTAGTGCTATGAGGCCTAAGAGCAGTTGGATTTTGCATTACTTCATGATACTAGGTATTGTCAAAGTGAGAATAGGTGCCGCCTAGTATCGAAATTTACCTATTCTTCGGATCTGTTCTAGTGAATACGACTCATCTCCAGCCTTTTGTTTTATAATCTGAGTGCGCAAGCGGTTGAGTTTGCGTTGCCCAAAGAGTAAAGTGACTATAGGCGTTGCCGATGTGACCAACGACTCGCGCATCGATGATTTGAACAGTTTCAGCGGCAGCTGGTTTAAATTGGTGTCAAACTTTTAAAATAAAAACAAAATATTCAATTGTGAAATTCTATTACATTACCTACAATCTATTGCAATCGATTTTGAATAAATAATGAAGGTCGTGTATATAAAACTAGCACTTCGCCCCTGATTTTGTCGGCGTGGATATCAAATAATTGGACGTAGGGTAAATACGCTAAACGTCGCCCCCCCCCCAATCTTCGGCCGTCTGTACGTTTTCAGCTTGCGTTCATTCAAAAGGTAATTAAGTGACAATTTTGCTACCTGAATTACAACCTTAGTTCATACTCTATATGTACAAACCGTTACTATTTGTTTACGTCACTCGCTCTTCACACTGAACGTAAGTCGCGACTGCGCCGTTGAAGCGTCAAGTTTGCGTTAAAAGTAGTTTACCTGATGTGAATACCCATTAGGGCTTTCAGTCTCGATGCATTACCGAGTCCCGGGAAAAAAAAACGAGACTATGTGTGGTCTCGAAATTCCCGAGAAAAACGAGACTTTCGAGACTATCTCAAAACTAGGTTTTTTATTTAGAGAGTGAGAGTTTCAATTAGAGAGTCAAATCAACATATTTTAATTAAGTAGTTACTTTCATAAACAAACGCAAATTAAAAAAAAAACATTTGTTACAGTTTTTGTTTGTTTTTTGTAGTAGGCACGTAATAAACAAACGGGCATTTAACCCTAATTTTGTTACAACAGTAACCCGCATTAGAAAAAGCTCTTTCTGCCATGTACGCTAGAGGGATACTACTTAGTACCACTTCGCGCTTTCACAATGAAAGGGGATAGAACCTATCTGTCGTATCGACTTCACCATTTTGTTCTTTTTTTAACCGCGGTGCATGATGAAAGTGTTATGCATGGCTAGAGGAACAAAAAATATCCAGTAACACAGTACCCCAAACAAATAGACTCATTACGCGTCCATACGTTTATTAGTATTTAGCTTATTAGTCTAGCAGTATGACAAAAACGGCTACTATAATTAATTATTTGCCTACTAAATCGCATCGCATCGCAATAAAACGCATATCAAAGAATACCACACGCGCGTGTTGGCTGTCGACAATGGGTGTTTTGGTACATGGATTAGGCTCGGCATCAAGAACCCCTATCCAACCTCCTGCTGAATTTATGGATTATGTAGTACAGTAGTATTTATGATACGTGTTAGATATATTTTAAAATGTCCTATCTTAGTATTAATATTCACTTATGTTTGATATTGTACTTACAGTTATAAATAAATGTTAACGTCAATGACATAGGTACCTTTTGCCTTTTGTTTAACAACTGCTGAAAAACGTTTTCAAGCTGAGTAACATGTCGCATGATCCGCCACGCGATAGTGACATGTCGACTGCGTTTCATTGCGATTCGATTTAGTGGATAAATAATTATTTGTAGTAGTATTCTCGTGCTCCTAGTAGCGTGTAATGTACCTATTCTCTTTCAATAAACATTAGTAATCATAATCAACCTGGAAACGATTATTTGGATACAATCTGATGCTTATAAACACGTAATAAGTCTACTTTTAATGATTGTTGTTGTAGTCATATGTCGATGTTTACCTTCAAATATCTCGGTAATGTGAATTTTGGCGTAACATGTTACTGACATTTTTTGTTACATACATGCCACTTTCAGCATGTGCCGCGACATGCCAGTCTTCATACAAAAAAGTTCGAACCCCTTTCAAATCAATCAGAATATTTCCATAATTAAATTTGTATTGCAATCATAATTGTGTAGACAAGATCTTAATATAAGTAGTAGCTCACATGGACCCTTTCGGGCACAGCAATTTACATTTATAATATGTAGACAAAATCTGTGTTACTCGTCAATAAGGTTATTCAACCTCCCCAGATAATACTAAGCTTTACTCTATGCTCGACCGTGCTGCCATTGCCATATCTATACTAAAAATAATAAAAATTTACTGTTGGTTTAATAAATTATTTAATACAGTTTTTATGTTAGTGAAGTCTCAAAAGTCTCGTTATTCCCGTGACCTAAAGTATTAGTCTCGAGTCTCGAAAATACTAAAAAATCGTCGAGACTCTCGAAATTTTCGAGACCGAGATTCCCGGGATGAAAGCCCTAATACCCATACTTCGGGAATTGATATTACTACGGTAAGACATTTCTTTATTTTTGTTTTGAGCTTTATTATCACTAAAACGTTATTTTTACTATATTTTGAGATAGTTTTTTCAACGTTTTGCGTATTGTTTTAAGGGCAAAATAGGAGGCCGTCAATAGATCGCCAGTTTTGACTTAAATCCCGATTCTCGGCCGTGGCCGACTAAAAGTAAATGCAGTCTGTTTTATAAATTCTAATTGTACCAATTCCATTGGTTTAACAAGAGAATTTGCAAAGCTTACAGGCAAATAAATCTATTTTACGTTTAATTGCCAAATACCGGCCGGGGTGATATTAGTTGAATCTCGAGAAATAAGGTACACGAAATAGGGGCCGACATTAGAAATATTAAAGATCGTAATGTCGACCAGCCTCAAATTCGGACGCCACTATACAGGCTGATTACTTTTGTATTTTTTCATTGATTGGGTGGTAGGTAGTCATTTTTAATTTATTTATTAAACTTATTTTCTCAAAGTTAAATATGTATTATGACAAGTATATTTTATTAATATTATTAAGAAGTTTAGTTTTAATGTAGGTATTGACAATATTGAAAACATATTTATGGTAGCTAATTATGGTTTGGGAATTTGGGATAATATAAATTGCTCTTTGGGACTTGCTATCTATGAAACCCTTGTTTATTAGCTTAAAAAATATCTTTGAAGTTTACTTACTTTCATTGATTCATTAACCTGCACGTGACAAAAAGCTCGTTCGTTTTCACTTAATGCTTTTAATTTATGGTACTACAATGACAGAGCAGGTAGATGCAAGGCCTTCGCGAAAGCAAAGAGAATAATACGGTTACGATCGCAATAAAATAAAAGAAGCTCTTGGGGCAATAGGTAATGGGATGTCCATTCGTGCATTAAACTATTTGGCGTCCCACGAACAACGTTACAAGTATTTTATTTTATTGTAATGTTTTACTTTGTTATAATTTTAGTACCTAACATTGTTGAGGGGAAAAATATATTTTAGTAATAAACAAATACAATTACAAATGTATACTTAGTGTGATATTAGACTCCTGCCAAAATAAATCATATTAATAATATTTGTCAGTCTTAATTTAAAACACCCTATACCCGGCCGACATTTGGAAAAAACGCGACCGACCATGGGCCGTGAATGGCCGACTTTAGGGTTTTTTATAGATATATGAAACTATCCAAAACCGCTTCAGAAGCTATCCTTCGTTGCAAACTGATGGCGCCAGAGCGATCCCCAGTCAGAAAATCCGTTAGGGGGCCGACATTTGGCGTATTTACCCTAGTTACGCGAAAAGGATTCAACCCACAGTATGGTCGAAAATGAGCTGAGCATGCCAAATTAGTCTATATGGTCTATATTTTCGATTAGTAAAAACACCCTAGTCAAATATGTGAATTTGACCTTTTTATTAGTATGGGGTACCAACCCACATCTATGACAGGTTTATATTTTAATTCCGCAAAAACGATCCAACCTTCTTAGGTCATTAGAGAAATTATACAATATTAAAACTGAGCAACAAATAATAACTCAAAAAGGTAATACCAATCTTCAAGACGATTTTGAAGGGTTTGGGGGCGAACCAGACTTTAATAGTGAAATTGAGAAAGTTGAATAAAGTCAAGTGATGACAAATCATTGCAAACAGAAGAATATATAAATAGCTTAAGCTTTATATAATGTAAAACTGCGCTTAAGTGTTTTTTTTTTTATTCAGACATATAACAAAAATTAAATAAAGAAAATGTACTGTTTTATTATATAAATCTATAATTACATAACAATTTGCCATGCTGGATCGTTACTGCGAAATTCAATATAAGCTTAGCATAATTGAAAATGGCTTTTAGCTAAAACGATCCAACCCCATATTTACTTAAATATCTCTAAAAATGTTTAGTTATTCCCAATAAAACATATTTCTATAAAAAGGACACAAATTTTAACAACTATGTCCCAAATCGACAAAATCCCAAAATAGAATATCAAAGAGCAAATACAACTTAAACTATAAACTTCATTATCTCAAAAGTGACATTTTGTGGGTTTGATCCTTTTTGCGTAACTACGTCCAATTTTATACCCAGCACTCGCCAAAAATGCACCCACACAATGACATTTTTTTTTTAGAATTGGATCATTCATGCCGTAGATTACCCCCTACGTACTAATGAATTTTAGCTCTTTATGATATTAGTCATCAATGGATTCATAATATTATTTTTGTTTGTGAAGCCACGGGTAGAAGCTGATATTTAAAATGAGATATCGAAGAAGAAAGTACGATATCGTAGATAACAGTTTGATTACCTAAATATTTCAACAAATATTCTTATTCTAGTGAAAGAAGCTAAATACTTTTGGAAGAAACTGAGAGATGTGCACCGACAATCTTTATCTAAACAACGGAAAAATGCGGGAACAAAAAAATGGAAACACCAAGATCACATGGAATTCTTACTACCATACTTAAGATGCACAGATGACAGTAGAAATTCTACTGCGGACGCAGATCTTTTAAAAGATGATGCTGAAAATGATTTCAATGATGATGAATCTGGTAGTACAACTCCAAAGCAGCCTCGTAAGATAGAAAATATATTTGTAAGTGGATTCAATAGAGAGGACAGCGATAGTAATACTGTGAGCAGAAATCAAGCGTTCGGAGATAGACGCGTGGTAGATGCGGCCGACCCACAACGACCAGCTCTGGACACTTTCTTCGCCAGCATGTGTGAGATGACAAGTGCGCTACCGGAATACATACAAATGAGAGTCGAAAGGAAAATATTTGATGTAGTCATGGAAGCGCGAGAAGAACATTTGCAAAACCAGGCATACTTTGGTTCATAAAAACTTAAATAGCTGTAGTAACAAAGGCTGGTAACACTGACAATTACAATACAATGTGATTAACATGACATCAATGACTAAGTACCTACCAAGGATCTCGTATACATAGAGACATATTATACCTACTCTTGGTACCTACACTCCGTACCTACATGACATGTTAAAATGTTACTAGCATGTGAGGTCTATTGTAGAGTTTGTCTACATATTAATAACTGTAATTATATCTTCCGAAATAAGTTCTTATCTCTAGACATATTTGTATAAAAAAACTGCATCAACAATGAAATAATCCACTAGGTATTTACCTAGTACATATACTTGTTTAAATAATGTACCTGCTGCTTTTTTTAAATAAAAAAGTAACAAGAAAACAAAAGTTTTATTTCATAAACAGATCACATTAACACCAATCAACGCCAACATATGTAACTAAAAAAAGAAACGAGTGGAAGAGAATGATGAAAGACAAAAAGAATTTACGGGGTACCTGAAGAAATTAGATTTGAAAGATTAGGAGAACACTGGCTTATAGAAATAGAGACCTTTGAGGTGTCACTACTGCAGTACTAAAGTAAATAATAATAGGTCTAAAATAGAATGTGAACGGTGTAAAGTGGCACTATGTATACATCCCTGTTTTAAATTATTTCACCAATTGCCAGAAAATCAATGAAGGTGACCAGAGCCTAGACTGGTGCTGGCAAGGATATTGCCTGCCATCATGTTTTTCTCTTATCCTAAACATGTTTAATTTTTTTTTCTTGAACTACCCACAATGATTCCATAAAACAAGATTTTATTTTTCTGACAACAAAATGCTTCTATCAGTAAAAGGATGAGGGATTGAGGCATGTTGTATTTTTTAAATTGTTATTATTAGGAAAGCAAAAATAATAAAACAAATTATCTTAACATTTTTTTTATTAGTGTAAGTGTATACTGGAACCACCATTTTTTTGTATTTATAATGATATTCTATAGACGTCGCAGCGACCCCTAACCAAACCGATGTCTTAAATAGATCTAATTTTACATTACTTGTGTGCATTTTTATTCAAAGACAACTAAATATTTCAAAGTATACATTTGATTTGTGAAAATAAATCACTGCTTTTGAATAACTGTAGATCTGTTTCACCACCTGTAAGCGATATCTAGAAGATAAATGAGAAAACTGTATAATTTATGTAATGTATAGCTACTTGGGATTGATTATTTGGTAGTGAAACAGTGATGGATACATAAATGCGAGTGAAAAGCACCCTTGTTGTTACTGGAGGAAAGCGCCTCCCAAACGTTTCATAAAAAAATAATGTGTTCTAAATAAAAAACAAGTTGGAATGCTTCAAATATTTACCCGAATGAAACATCTTCCTTTCCAAATATAGAGTCGAAAAATATGTTACAAGTTAGACTTTTGTTTCCCTATACATATCTGCTGCAGAATATGTTTTAGACACTATTATAATAATATGATACATACCTATACATATGATACATTTTGGCACTAACTATAAACACAAAATTTACACATAAATATATAATTATATACATAGAAATTTAGAAGTAAATGCACAGAGAGGCGAACGGTAGAAATAAGCCAATGATTTAACACAACAGCGAATATCTGATAAACTACATCTATCTCCGTTTTTAAAATACAGTAGGTTCATTCAGTATTGCCTAATAACAATTATATCACTGAAATCCAAGATTTATTTAGGATTGTAGTTCAAAAATACGATGATTATATTATGTAAAGTTTCACTTTATATTATTGATACGAATCTTATTGAGCACGTTCAGATAACGCGTTTTAGAGCCCAGCTTCTTGAAGCGTACATTATTACGTGCGTAAGACGCCTTATCTCAACATGTACATTAAATCGACTAAACCAGTTGTTACTGTGTTATATCATAACCTCTTCGAATTTGTTCTATTCAAATACTGTCTGACGACCACATAGAATCTGCTGTAGAGAAAATAATTCGTAACTTGTATAAACATAAAAAAATGAGATTGCACTATGGCAATTTTAAAGGGAACTTTTTTAATGTTGTTATTTACAGCAGTAATAATAACTATACATATTATTCCCTCGTAATCAATATGTAGATAAAAGACCGTTATATCAACGAAGGCTTATGATTCTTTATCAGCGAAGATATGACGTGGCCTTAAGTATAGTGTGCACCAACCCCTTCCAATAACACCATTGGAATCTTCATTACCTGCGAAAAATAAAAAAAAAATATGAGAAACCAAAACGTCGTAAATCCGACCCATTTGTAGTGAAAATTGAACCTTATAGTGTCAAACTCAAAATATTTTATTTCACATAGCCCTACATAGGCACTTACAAAACGTCAGAAGTTAGTGCTCGGTTCGAAATTGGTCGTTTTCTATTGAGAAGAACCGGCAAGAATATCCAGTTATTTATTTTTAATATAATTTTACAATGTATCCATAATACAGGTTAATTAGGTATGAGAGGACAGTATAGACCCAATTAATACAGCACAATGGAATTACAAATAAAAAATTGTAAAACAAAACTCAGTCTACAGTATTCTCCCATTCACAAAAAAGCTTTAGAATATACCTACTAGCTGTTCAAGTGTTGTGTAGTCCGAAGGCAGAAAATCTGACACTAGTCTTGCCATGGGGTATATGAGGCCATGAGAGCCAGAGTGGCCTAACTGTATTTTTTTAAATACTGATTTTAATTGATAAAACTGCTCTAAACGGTAAAAGTCATAGCACCACAGTGGCCTAAAATTTAGTTCAACATTTTTACCTTATTTAGATAGTTGAAATTTTTGAGGCCATGAGAGCCAGAGTGGTCCAGCTGTAATTTTTTCAATAAGTCGATTTTACGGTTAGTCCACTCTGACTCTCATGGCCTCATATATAGTATAGCAGTTATATATAGTCGATAGTCACGATAGTCGTGGGACTATCGTGACTCTCGTAGTATCGTGGGACTCCTTGGACACCAATGTCACATTTTCGGGCTTCTGACTACCCGTTACGACTGTCAAAGTTGTATAAATGACAGCCAGGACAGGACCAACGACTTAACGTGCTTTACGTGGCACGGAGAAAGTTCGATAGGTATGTTAAACTGGTCACTTGTCCACGGATCGACCTCGGCAAGCTTTGCTTAACCTTGGCGGCTGTTAGGATTTAATCATGGACTGCTCACCAATTCACCATGTCTTGTCTATTTTGTAGGAAGGAATCTCAGGATCAACTGAACCAATTTTGAAAATTCTCTCATTGATATACCCTGTTTTTTAATCTCAGAGACAAAGTTGACATTACGACGGTTGCCAGTTTTTTGCAATTCTTAAATAGTGATGTGCCACTATCGAAACTTAACGTTAATAAAATCAAGTATCGGTTTTTTATAATAAGTACCTACGTTATCCTGAAATAATGTGTAGGTGCTAATTTAAAACGTAGAAATACAAAATTAATAATGTAAGATATATATACATTAATAACATAATTAATTACAGGTATTCGTTAATCAGATTCAAGCGTCATTGCTTGAATCTGATTAACGAATACCATATCTTAGAAATATTCTGAATCGTCAGAAGCCACCTATTTCTAAAAACCTATCAGTAATGTCGTCGACTATATGGCCCAGATGACACATAAAAACATTTATTGTGTACGAACAGGCGGGACCCAATCGAACATATATATTTATAAAAATTAATAGTTTAATAAACTAAAAACACGTTTTTAAGACTAATGTAACGAGAAGAAATTAGAAATGTTTACTAGTAGGCAGTCCAAGTGTCATCAGCCATCTTCCAATTCCATCGTCAGACCAGCTCGATGGTACCATAATATTGTATTGTCGTCTAATCTACACATAATTGCCAAGTTTCATGATGATACAACAATTAGAAGTACGTTTAATTCAGATTCTTAGATTTTATTGCATATTTAGATCGTTACAGATCGACCTAATAATAAATCTATGGATTACGCGGTAATTCAAAAAGGTTAAGAAAACCGATGACGGATTTGCTTTAGGTTTGTTATAACCTTGAAACCTGATCGTGTTCAAAGTCCATTACGTGGCCTTTCTCACAAGTGCAAACACGACTATGATATTGTATTCCATCATGGAATGCCAGTGCCTATCTTCCGGCTTCATCATCAGACCTTGAAACCTAATCGTGGTCAAAGTTCATTACAAGACTTTTTTAAGAAATCCAAAATAGCTATGATACGATTTTCCATCATGAAGTTCCAGTTCATATGTTCCGGCTTCATCATCAGATCAGTTTGACAGTACCATATTATTGTATTGTCATCAGAACTACATACAGCTTCCGATTTTCATTACGCTACGACCCTTGGAAGATGGTTAAATTAGTTACCTTAGATTCCATTACATAGTTAGTTACATACAGGTCGACCTAATAAAAGCGTGTTAAAAAACTTTTTTGCAAAAAATAAAACCGACTTCCATATCAAAACACTACAAAGCCAAAAATATTTTTTTTTCGGTAGTCGGTGTTATTGGTTTTGTTTTTCTGTTTTTTTTTTCACACCGCCTTCCGAAATTAAAATTATTTTTGCTTTGTAGTGTTTTGATTAGAGTCCGACCGAAACTGGTTTTCCGGCCGAAACCGAAACCGAAACCGAACTTTCGGCCGCGGCTTCAGTTTCGGCCGAAACCGAAACCGAAACCGAAACTCACGTGGTCAAGTATAAAATTCCTTAAAATACTGAAATTTGGTGCATTTTACCCATTATTCTGCATTAATTAGAACATGAAATGGAAACACAGTACATTAATTTTGTTGTAATCATTTATTTACTTAATAAAATATAAAAAATATTAATAATATTTTTATTATTTTTTCAAATTAAGTTCTCATAGCAAAATGTTTATCAGTTATCAATAATCAAATCACTATTTGTTACTGTTTCATTTAATAATAAGTATTGGTATTTTGAAATCATATTACAATCTTATAATCTCTTTTTTACATGTGACTTGATTTGTTAATAACAGCAAAACAAAGTTACTGACTCAATATTTAACTATATAAATCATTCAAGTACAGAAACGAAACAAAACTTACATGTAAACAGTTCCATCAAAACATAACCTCTAAAGTATGTTTGCGTCGGGCGCACTGACTAAGTTGTGTTGCTAGAGAGCTATCCGAGCGGTGCACGACAATTCCCGAACAGGGCCGCCAGCGTCCGCCAAAGCGTTGCCGCGAGAAACAAAGTTAGGCGAGCGTGCACGACAACTTCCGAAATCAGTTTCGGTTTCGGCAAAAGTTTCGGCCAATTTTGGCCGAAACCGAAACTGCCGCCGAAACTTGATTTTTGGCCGAAACTTGGCCGAAACCGAAACCGAAACCGAACTTTCGGTCGGACACTAGTTTTGATATGGAAATCGGTTTTATTTTTTGCAAAAAAGTTTTTATTTTCGTGCTTTTTTGTAGGTCAGTGAATTTCCAAATCGGTTCGTAAATCACGGAGTTATGCGCGAACAAAAAACGCAATGCAGAGTAAACGAAAAGATCATCAAAGTAAAAAAATTTTTTAGACTTATTTTGATTTTTCAGAAACGGCTTGACCGATTTCGATAAAATTTTCATAGGACTATTTGGGAAGTATACCCTTTCTAACAAGATAAGAATTTTTCAAATTGGTTGGCAAGCGACGGAGTTATGCGCGGACATACATAAAAAAAATACATACATCCGAATTGAGAACCTCCTCCTTTTTTAGAAGTCGGTTAAAAATGGTATGGATCCCGCCTGCTTGTCACTTTTTTTAAATAAAAAATGTTTTTTTTTAGTTTTTTTTATTACTTACCTTTTTATTTTTAGCTTTTATCTATACTAATATAATATATAATATAATAATATTATAAAGAGGAAACCTTTGTATTTTTGTATGTTTGTATTGAATAGGCTCAAAAACTACTGGACCGATTTCAAAATTTCTTTTACCATTACTTAGAGGGATTCTTCCGAATCCGTATAGGCTATATTTTATCCCGGAAAATAGATAGGATTTTTCGTGGTAGTGAAAATTGTGGAGTAAGGCGTCGAAAAAACTGCCGTATGTTAACGATTCTCGCGAACGCTGCCTATATTTAATATAAACATTGCACCCGTGCGAAGCCGGGGCTGGTCGCTAGTGTTTAAATATATTTAAGATTTTACAGATACAATACAATACAATAATTTATTTTTTTATCCAAAGTAAAGTACAGATTATGCACATCTGTTTACAGTGAAGGATTTACAGGTGCATAGTATATTTGATCAATGACCCCTATGCTAGGTGGTACCTGTGTTATAGGGGTCAGATTCAGATCGGAGAGAGAGAGATTATTTAACTCTTGCTAGGAATTGTGGTCTTGAAGCGTATTTAGAAGTTTCTTCGGATCAACTGCACAAATAGAGCCTTCTAGTGCCCTTATTCTGCTCAATACAATATGGGCCTTTGTAAATCCACCTAAATCGTTGTCGTTGTCAGTATCGGTATCGGGCCGGGCTGGCCGATTAAGAAACGCCCAATGTATTGTTACTGCCCAGCACAATATAAGCGACAGCATCATCACAGGGCCAAGCCAACAAAATCATCACCACCTTCACTTGGTAAAGGTGGTGATGATTTTATTTCGACAACTTTAGCGGGCCTATAAAGTTATCAAATAACAACATTATAAGTCAAGGAAGAAGGAATAATTCCAACTTTATCCTTTCTTTAGTATTACGGTTTTTCATTTCTATTTAGTTTAATACCTCACATATTTATTTATTATTCTCTCATAAAGCCCTTTATTTTGATACCCCACTCGATGGGTTTGAAACAAAAAAAATAACCCCACCCTGAATATGGCACTGATCCGTTTTAAAACTTATATACTTCCTAAGCGATTGCTTTAAATTAAAAAAGAGGTAAATACCTTGTGTGTGTAAAGACTTGTGATCGAGAGATCGCGAGTTTAAACCCCTCCCATTTGCCGTGAACCCACTCCAAACACAAGGATATTTAGCTGAGTTGGAGGGGTCAACAAATTTGCTAGTAATGTGAATTATACCCACATTCCCAGTTCTCTTTATAAAAAAGACCTATTCAACGAGATTTGACATAGTTTCCGATTTTTTATAATTAACTGTCATTTCTCTTGTGACACTCGCATGGTAAAGACGAATTGATTAACGTGAGAATTATTCAAATCAGCCCACGCATTTGGCCTGTACAACACCACATAGGTACAAACATACATAGACTGTGAAACACATTACCCTCCTTTGCGTCGCGCAGTCGGGTAAAAAGTTACGATTCAACAAACCGGTAACGTAGGTATAACACTGCACAAAAGAGCGGGCAACATTATTTCTAAACTTGACATTTGCATGTGTCAATTCTGTCTCAGATTAAAAAACAGGGTATAGAAATCTATATTATTCCTGGATGACATAGGCTATATTTGGCCGAATAAAATATTTAAGTGTATTTATGCTCCCTCTAACAATGCATATCGTAGTAAGTACGCTCCTTAAGAATATAAGTAGAATTTTAAGCTAAGTAAGTAGTGTCTTTCAATGCGCATTGTAATATTATGTGAATTGTAAAATCAAAAACAACAACTTTTATTCTACGACTTTTTACATAATACATTTTCCGAAAATAAACCTTCAAGATCCCCTCTGCTGCCTTTTGTTCTATCAGTTTACTTACATTACTAGCGCTTTCTTTGCTTTAACATTTAAATTAAAATAATTTTATTTTTGTATGAAAATTTGATGAACTAAAATATGATGAATTATTAAAAGTCATAGAAAAAAGTTGTTGTTTATGGTGTAACTGACATAGTCCTGAGAGGTTTTTAGTGTTTTACCAATAACCCTGTATATTCCCTTGATAGATTCATTAAAGTACATTCAATTGAGCTGGTTGTCTGATTCAAAAGACCCTCGAGAGCCCCCAAACATTGCAATACGATGAAAAATGTCGCGAGCTATGCCACGGCTAGTTCGAACTATAAATATTAATTGAAAAAATATTTTGCCAAAAAATTAAACCGACTCTCAAAAAACACTGCAAAGTGAAAAATAACTTTAATTTCGGTAGTCGGTGGTTTTAGTTTTGTATTTTCGTTTTTGGCACCGACTTCCTAAATTAAAGTTATTTTTCACTTAGCAGTGTTTTTTGGGAGTCGGTTTAATTTTTTGGTAAAAAGTTTTTATTTCACTCTGTTTAGTTGGGTCTATTTTTAATTTACCTAGTTACAAGAGCCTAAATGTCAACTACTTATAACCTTTTACAAAATGTTGCTTTTCCCAATGCTGGGCCGTTAATTATTGAGGAGTTATCCTAGTACTTCACCATCAGCTCTACATCACCATATGCATTGTGACGAGCATAAAGTGCTTAACATCCGTATTCAAGTAATCGAATCGCAATCCACTCAATACTTATTATTGAGTAGTTTTGATCAGTTCCACTTCCTCAAAAGGTACTTTTTGAGAGCACTGCACAAGTTACTATAATAAAAACCCAAAACGTCATAGGTGTGCCTATAATATTTGAAGAGTTCCCTCGATTTCTCCAGGATCCCATCATCAGATCCTGACGTTTATGAAAATGGGACCAAATTCGAAGAATACCCTTTCAATCAAAAAAAAGAATTTTCCAAATCGGTTCAGCCGTCTTCGAGTAATCGATGATCATACATTAAAAAAAAATATATATATATATATATACGCGTCGAATTGATAACCTCCTCTTTTTGTCGTCTGTTGAAAACACGTCAGTGCTTACTTGTGTTCTATAGCTTATGCACGTCGTCAATGAGCCTGAATCTTGTATCGGTATACTAGCACGCTAGCCACGCCCATCAGGATGCTCAGCAGAATTGAACCCCACACCAGCATCTGTGTGTATAATAATATTATATTAATGTCACGCATGGAAGGTATGAGGATGTTGCTTATAAATTAGTACATATACTACTATTTCATATGAATAAAATGAAGTCTGTCTCTGATTTCAAAATAACTGTTAGTGCTTATATATAGATATAAGCACTAACCATTAACCATTAAGCACTAGCCATTCCAGAGATTAGCTCGTTCAAACAGAAAGACAGACTTTCAAAGTTTGTCCGTGTTTTAGTATCGTGTTAATAGTAACACGATACTAAAACACGGAAAGTCTGTCTTTCTGTTTGAACGAGCTAATCTCTGGAATGGTTGCACAGATTTCACTAGAAGAGAGAAGAGGTTATTTGGCCAATTATAGGCTTTTTTATCCCAGAATTCTCGCGGGGTCGGGAATTACGCGAGAAAATCCTCCCACACGACCGATGTCGGAGGCCGAAGCTAATTTAATTGTTAACTTTTTAGAATAACAATCACCCTTAGTAGGTAACTCTTAATAGTTTTGCATAAATAGGTATGGTCATCCTCCTCTAATACAGAGGACGGCGATTAGAATAGTAGTAAGTTAAATGAAAATTGTATATAATTTCTCCAAACAATAAAAGTGTTTTGAACCTCTGAAAGTTTGTTTACATTTGGTATCGCTTCTCGTTGGCCGTATTTTAAATCACTGTCTGAAATTGCACCATGTTTCCTGTAAATATGATTGGACTCAAACAAAATAATATTTTGCATGCTCTTGTATGTATACCATGTTAAAACAAATTAAGATATATCTCTATCTCTCTCTATATATACAGGGTTATTGGAAATATGTCCCGATCCTGTTAAGGGCGTGTAGATGAGGTCATTAGTATATACAACATGTAATGGACAAACGATATGGCAAGGGTTTTGTAATCCTAAGTCTACGTATAGAACTTATTACAAATATCAATACACTGATACCAGAGACCGAATTTTTCAAATTAAGAAGAACGAAGAGAATTATTGTGTTATTGGCAAGTGACGTGGAAAGTTATTGACCCTCGTATGCTGTGACACGTTTGTTATGATTGTTATTCAAGAAATATATGAAACCGATAATTTGGTATCAATTCTTTGAGTCAGTTATTTTGAGCTGAAACTTTGCATAGAGACTTCATACCAGATGTTGTCTTCAGCCCTTTCGGATAGATATGGGGTTTCCGTTACACATTGTATATATGCATTTATAAAAATGTCTACAAGAATGCGGGTATCAAATAGTAGGATTCTCACCTTAGCTCTACTAGGCTTCTTATCTGGCTCACCACTTTTCGGCGGCGTAGTACCAAGCATGCGCTTAGCTAGCCTCCTCTCCGTCGACCTGTCTCTAGTAGCCCTCTGCTCACACCGCTGGAGCTCCTTGCGAGCCCCCACGTCTTCCGGGGCTGCGGCCGCGGCGGCCCGAGCGGCCTCCAGTGCCTCAGAATTACGGCCCATCAGGGATAAGATGCGAGATTTACGGTACAAGGCCTTTGCGTTCTGCGGCTGACAAGTTAACACTCGAGTCACAGCCTGTGAATAAGATTAATGGCACGTTAAAAACTGTCGGTTTTCAGCACCTAGCATTGGGTCCAAGATGTCGTTATATGTTACTATTGATGACTTGTTCATGCCCAGAACCTGAAAAACCCATCAATTTCCATGTTAACGTTAATGGCAATATCTAAAAGCAAAACCAGCCTCCCGCTGCGTCCGTCTGTCTGTATATTCGCATTAAACTCAAAAACTACCGAACGGATTTTGATACGGTTTATACCAATGGATAGAGTGATTCATGAGGAATATTTCAGTGTATAATTTATCAAGGGTTTGTGTGAATTAGCAGAATAAGACCATACGAAGCCGGGCCGGGTCGCTAGTAAATAATATTAGAAATCTTTTTTATGTCAATAAAAACATCCTCTCTTTCGTTTAAAAAGATCATTATTTGTAAAGACAAACAATTTATGGCTTACAAAATGTAATAGACTTCGCGTAGAAAGTTTTTTCTCCATTGGAAAGTGCCAACTCGAGCCGTGCTATGCTTCTAACGTTTTTATAAGAGTCCATGTAACTTACATGGACTCTTATAAAATATTTTATTTTACATGGGCTTACATGATGTAAGCCCATGTAAATTAAAATATTTTTAATTTGATTGTGATTTTAAACAGCGTGATAAGAATTACTTACATCTTGGAAATTTAGTTTAAAAAATAATGCGCAACTGTTGGTCTTTATAGGGATTTATAAAAAGGTCCAAACATATAAACAAATCAGTAGTACCAATGTTAATGTTTAAAATCTATTTCCTCATAAAATCGAGCATGTCCACAGACCTCACAATCTTCAAGTCATTTAAGTATCATTAGAACTTAAAACAGGATATTTATTACCATATTGTGTAGGTATTTATTGTTTCGAGTCCCCAATATTTCGGCAATGTTGCAAGCGTCATGATCACGGGTGAACGATCCGTTATCATGATCAGGTAATCCGTGATTGTGATCGCTTGCAACAGTGCCGAAATATCGGAAACTCGAAACAATAAATATACACGGTAAATATCCCGTTCTAAGTTCTAATTATACTGTTAGTGACCATGTTAGCTTAAAGACTTATAATAGAAGATTAACTTATAAGCTACAAGCATATGTAGCTTAGTTGGAGGGGTTATAACAAGATTGCTAGTAATGTGAATTCTACCCACATCTTACAAAAATAAAATTGCTGATTAGCTTCATAGGGGACTGTGCAAAGTTACCCATTTAGTGGAGAAATATCCGGTAATGTGTCATCTCTTTCTTCTACAATCTCTGAAACATGCAGGTTTTTAGGGTTCCGTAGCCGAATGGCAAAAAACGGAACCCTTATAGTTTCGACATGTCTGTCCATCTGTCTGTCTGTCTGTCTGTCCGTCCGTCCGTCCGTATGTCACAGCCATTTTATTCCGAAACTATTAGGACTATACATGTAAAACTTGGTAGGTAGATGTATTCTGTGAACCGCTTTCCGATTTTAAGAGAAAATTTAAAAATATTTAATATAAAGGGGGCCCCATACATGGAACTGAAACTGAAAATATTTTTTTTTCATGAAACCTATACGTGTGTGGTATTTATAGACAGGGCTTTAAAAATGACATTAAGGTTTCTAAAATGAGTTTTTCATAAAGTTAATCGTTTAAAAGATATACGCTTCCAAAGTGGTAAAATGCCCCCCCCCCTCTAACTTCTCTAATAATGAAGTGAAAAATCTAAAAAAAACCATATGTTGTAGATTTTAATGTAAACTTTCAACCAAAATTGGTTTGCACGAGATCGAGTCAGCAGTTTTTGAGAAACAGTATAGTTTCTGAAACAGCAAACGTAACTTTGTAATTTATGCAAATACTATGAAAAACAGTTATTTGGCGTAGTTGTAAAAAATGTAAATAAGCTAGTTTTAAGAAATTTGTAAGGTTTTTTTGTCAAATATATATACATATTATATTATATTATTATAGTTACTACGGAACCCTTCATGGGCGAGTCTGATTCGCACTTGGCCAATATTTTTACATACCTGCAAAGCAGCCTCATAAGCTCCCGCCTTCAGCTGAGCGGCGGCCATATTGTTATGGACCCGGAGCCGTTCATCCAACAGCGCCTGTAGTTCATCCGACGTAGGCGCTATTTCACCAGTCGCTGTCGGGGCAGTAATACCGCCATCACTTTCGTCCAAAACGTCCAAAGCACGTCTGTATAGCTGAACGGCTAACGTTGGCTCTCCGCGACCGTACCACCAGTTACCGCGGGCACGACGACGTACCCTGTAACGTAAAGTGGACCGTATGTGTATGGGGAATAGGTTTCACATTAAAAAAGAAAAGTGTAATTTCAAATTGAATATTTTATTTGTATCTTATTTCAATCTTTCGTAAAAGAGTGCCCAGATCGTCAACGACGCCCTTATGCGACTCCTCTTTTTGAACCTTATTTACAGGAAAAGCAACTTTTATTCAATAATTAAATATTGATAGCGCAACTTTTATTCAATAATTAAATATTGATAGCATTTTTATGTATGTGAAATAATAATATTACGGGTTATAATTTTATCAATATTAAGTAATACCCGAGTTTTATCTCATCTCTCAGTCTGTTATGATGAAATTTGGTTGTACAGCGTACACTTTCGATGCGCGACTCGTGGCGGTCAAAGGTAACCCCTTTGCCCGCCACGGAAGCAGCAATGGAATAGGATATTGGAACCTTCAAACAATGATGGAACTTAAATATTATATGGATCACTACCTTCTGCCCGCGACTTCGTTCGTGTGGGAGGGTACTCCCGCGTAAATCCTGATCCTGTGGGAATTCCAGGATAAAAATCGTCGCATCGGTCTATGAGAGTAAAGGAACAGAGAGTGCACCTGTACCTACGCACGTAAGTACTTGGGCACTATCATATCTCCTGCGCACGTAAATACTTGATCACTATAATATCTCCTGCGCACGTAAATACTTGGGCACTATAATATCTCCTGCGCACGTAAATACTTGGGCACTATAATATCTCCTGCGCACGTAAATACTTGGGCACTATAATATCTCCTGCGCACGTAAATACTTGGGCACTATAATATCTCCTGCGCACGTAAATACTTGGGCACTATAATATCTCCTGCGCACGTAAATACTTGGACACAATAAAATCTCCTGCGCACGTAAATACTTGGGCACTATAATATCTCCTGTGCACGTAAATACTTGGGCACTATAATATCTCCTGCGCACGTAAATACTTGGGCACTATAATATATCTCCTGCGCACGTAAATACTTGGACACTATAAAATCTCCTGCGCACGTAAATACTTGGGCACTATAATATCTCCTGTGCACGTAAATACTTGGGCACTATAATATCTCCTGCGCACGTAAATACTTGGGCACTATAATATCTCCTGCGCAGATGGCTAATCTCCGCTGAGATTGACCGCCGTGGCCGAAATCGGCTAGGAGGACTATAATACCTATGTACTCACACTTACAAGACTATTACGATTAAACTAGCTTCTGCCCGCGACTTCATTCGCGTGAGAGGGTTTTTCCACGTAAATCCCGATCCCGTGGGAATTCCGGGATAAGTTACTTATCTATCTACCAGTGGCGAAGGGTGAATTTTCATAAAAGGGAAGCCGGACCAAAAAATGCTTACCTTGCTGAAGTGTGATGCGTGAATTCCAGTAACTGTGGCCCTGTGGCTGACTTCGAAATCATGTAACTTCGTAAATAATTATTTGTTTAATTGAAAACAATAGATTACTATTTATATATTCATATATAAAATAATAGACTTTTAATAGAGTTTTTGCGTGAAAGAGTAACAAACATCCATACATGTACACATCCATACATGTACACATCCATCCTCACAATCTTTCGCATTTATAATATTAGTAAGAACTTGGAAAGTAAGATTTGTGGTTTACCCCAGAATATAGAATTTAGTTACTTCGTTACATATCTACATTTTCATGGACTTTGAATAGTTAGTGTTGCTTTTATTTTTGTCCATAATATCCATTTCACAATCATAAGGTGTTGGTCAATATCGCCATGATAACAGAATATTCTATCATTTCCTGCCTACTACATCCTTGTTGAATAATAGTACATTGTTCACCGAGAGGAGAAAGTGACCGATTACCGTCGAGGGTGTCGTTTGAAGCCCGAGCCGTAGGCGAGGGCTTTAAAACACCCGAGATCGGGAATCGCACTTTCTCTCGAGTGATACATAGTGCTTTATACTACACCTACGAGGAAAATAAAAAACTAAATCTTTACTAATTGAAATTTATATTGAAATTGTTGCAGTTAGTGAAGCTTAATGTAACATTGTTTTCACAAATGGCGCCAATGGCGTCTGCAATTTTCACATGTTCTTTTTTCAAATTGTTTATCCTGCCGCCGCAGGGTCGCACTGCCAGCCCGACACCATCCAACACACAGCTAGTGGCCAGTGTCATTTTGCGAACTTGGAGATAAAAACTCACTGTAAAAACTTTTTGGCTTTTGATATTTAGGTTACCGGCGCATAGTCTTACCCAAAATTAAAAAAGAAAAACCACGTAAGAAATGGATTTTCATACACTTTTCTCTCCCGCTCAGATGCGTTTTCTCCCCGCATATTTGTTCGATATGCAATGACGTACTTTCTACCGTAAATTTGATAAAGTATCAAGGTACTTTCCAAGCAGGTGTAGTATAAATATATTTAGTATAAGTATTGAAATAATAAAATTTAGTGTAAATAAAAATGTACTGCAAATCCATCTCGCAACTTTGTATTTTGATTAATAATATATTTATTTATTATCTCACCACAATATAAAATACAATTTGAAGACTTATACATTAGTAGGTTACATAGTACATATGTATATTGTGGGAGACTGGTGCCTAAGCTAGGCTCGTAGCCTGTGTTTCAGGACACCAGGTCCCCACCCATTACATTTCCATTATCTCAATTTTTAATTGTGTGTGTGGTGAAATGTTTGTGTTTCTCAGCGAGGTTAAGCGTTTTGTGTAATGTAGGATATTTGTTACTCTTTCACGCAAAATTGCAGAACGGATTTGAATGAAATTTGGTATGTATGTAGATAGCTGAATTCCTGGAATAACATATAGGCTACTTTTTATCCCGGAATTCCCACGGGATCGGGATTTACGCAGTAAAAAACTCCCACGCGAACGAAGTCGCGGGCATGGGCTAGTTATTTTTAAATTATAAAGTAGAAAATGTGTGTGTTTGTTTGTCCTTATTTCACGTCAAAATGGACCAATCGATCGAGATAATTTTTGAAGTGGTGATAGTTGAAGGGCTGGAGAAGGGAACAGACTATAAACCTGGGAGTCTTTAAGTCAAGAGTGAATAGGGTACTTCTAGGCAAGCCTATTATCAATTTAAAAAAAGACTACATTATTTGCTATAAAAAATACGCGAGCGAAGTCGCGGGTAAAATCTAGCAATGACATAGGTCATTCAGATTCATAGCCAATTAAAGAAGCTTCTATTTTTAGTAAAAGGTCATCAAGCTCGGACTACTCTAAAATTCGCGCACTATCATGGCCATCGTAGTCACAAAAAAGCAATATCAACAACCTTTAAAAAAACATCCAAGTGTGTATCAGTCTACACACAGTATATCGTCCCGATATGAGTTGGATTCACATTACTAGCAATCTTGTTAACCAGCTAAGCTAAATATACTTGTGTTTGGAGTGGGTTCATGGCAATAGTGTAGTGTGTAATGGGTGGGGTTCGATCCCGCGACCTCTGGAGCACAAGACCGACACCTTAGCCATTAAGCTATTGACGCTTTAACATCATTATGAAATCACACAATGCTTATGAAAAACGAAATTATTTTTCGCTAATCTATGCTCGCTACTGTACTACTGAACGTTTCATGGACAAGTCAGACTCACACTTAAGCTACTTTTTTTTTAAATGTGACCAGAACTTTGCTGATATTACAGTAGGTATCTACTGTAATTTCAGCAAAGTAAATCATGAATTCGGCATACGAAACTAATGCGAAAAAAATCATGGGAACCAATTAAAATGAATCTAGTTATAGTTTAATAGACTATCCTTACGCATGATAACGAAATCTACGATACGCTGACCCCGATATAAGTGATCGCAATAAAGCAAGCATTTGTCAACGTTCAAATTTAATGTGCCAAGGTTCCGATAACCACATCAAACTGAGTTTTATGTAAATAAATTCAAGGGCGACACTGGTTTGAAACAATCGGCCGAATAATTTAAACGTATGATTTGACTTTATAGGAGGGAACAGGACATGACAACTTTCGAATTTTGTAACATTATAATATGTTGCACTAAGTGCAAAACAGTTGGAAAGAAGATGCTTCAGCCATTTATATTGGCATAATTTTCACTTGCAAGAATAAAACAAGTACCGCTATCAAGCAAACAGTTTTAAAATAAACCCGCTTACCTAATAATCATAAATTCACCAGAACATCATCCTTTGGATATTTTAAATTTAATCATATTACGGACTAAGATAATAATGTTTAGGTCAATTACCTGTGTAACCAGTTACGATGAACTAGTGGCAAAACAAACAGCCGACAAATTACACGTTATATGAAGTACAGGTTCGAGACACAGTCTCATATGATTTTTTAGAGATAAACATTGGAGTCTCATCAACTAACTCCACAGAGAATGGCCCGCCTATCTTGCTCCACATAGCTACTTCAAGCTCTTATGTCTCCGTCGCTTTTTTTTTTTTAACGTGGTTAAATTATCAAATAAGTCCTCCCACTCCGGGCAGGGTGGGAGGGACTGTCAGACTTTTACTGACTAAAATCCACGGTGTTCCTTCAATAACCCTTTACATACCGGGGCCACGGTAACGGGATGAGTCCCACGACCCCGGCAGGCTTCGGTAGTTGAGATCTCAGAACAATGTAACAGACTCTGTTACATTGTTCTGAGATCTCAACTACCGTTTAATAAATAGCAATAGGATAATCGCTAATTGCAAGACTCTTGCGAGACTCTCGTTTGGGCAACACTAGTCGCAACCGCTTGCGTCGCCAGGTCGGCCGCCGCCTGGTGCGACTCTCCCTGCGCCAGGACGAGCGTGTCGTCAGCGTAACATACTACGCTGACGCCGTCAGGGAGGTCACCGCGCAGCACCCAGTCGTATCCGATGTTCCACAGGGGCGGCCCCAAGACCGATCCCTGTGGGACACCGCACGACATCTCTCGCCGGTTCCACTCTCCCCGGTGACCGGGGTAGATGACGGCTCTGTCCGTCAGGTAGTCCTCGACTATGCGACGGAGGTAGGTCGGCACCCGGTGATACCGGAGTGCCTCCCTGATGCAACTCCAGGGCAGGGTGTTAAAGGCGTTGGTGATGTCCAAAGACACCGCCAAGACGACCCTGTCCCGGGGTACCGCGTCCCCCGTCGTGAGGGCTCTCACGCGCATGATGGCATCCACCGTCGAGCGCCCCCTGCGGAAGCCAAACTGGCACTCCGCAAGATCCGGGCCCACCCGATTCAGGTGCCCGAAGAGGCGGTCTGCAATTACTCTTTCCAAGAGCTTGCCCGCCTCGTCGAGCAGCACGATGGGCCGGAATGCGGACGGAGAGTCCGCAGGGCGCCCGGCTTTCTGGATCAGGACCAGCTTATGTCTCCGTCGCTTAGCTGATTTTTGGGCCGAATTAATATAAATATATTCTTGCCTGACAGAAAAAGAAGATCAGCTAGGTAATAGATTTCGGATTGTACCGAAACGCAACATTGCAACAACAAAACAAAACACTGCAACTTTAATAATCCTAGTACTAGCATTAACTTTGTGAGACACAGTTTAATTAAGATTAATTTTGTAATTTACCCATTATGATTACTGAATAAAGATTTTTTTTATATCAAATTATTTATGAAGATTTTCAGAATTAACTACATTAAATCTTGCAACGAGACTTGTCTTTCGGAGGAGACGGGGTCGCGGCAGGCCACGCAAGAGATGGCGGGACGAACTGGATAGGTTCCGTCGGAACTGTAAATGGGACGCGCGGGCTGGAGAGAAATGGAAAGAATGGAGGGTGGCCTATACAACACAAATATTATAAAGCCGAAAAGTTTGTTTGTTTGAACGCGCTAATCAACGAAAGTTCTGGGCGGATTTGGATGAAATTTGGTATGGCAGTAGCTTGAAGCTTGAGGAAGGTTATAGGCTACGTTTTACCCGACTGCAGAAGAGGTTTTTATCGTGATAAAGTCCACGTGGGAGAAGCTCCGCGAGATTTTTAATATTAAAAATAACAGCCAAGTGCGAGTCGGACTCGCGCACGAAGGGTTCCGTACCATCATCTATAAAAACGAAAAATAATCACGTTTGTTGTATGGGAGCCCCCCTTAAATATTTATTTTATTCTGTTTTTAGTATTTGTTGATATAGCGGCAACTGAAATATATCATCTGTAAGAATATCAACTAGACAGACAGACAGCGGAGCCTTAGTAATAGGGTCCCGATTTTACCCTTTGGGAACCCTAAAAAATAACGTCTTTCAAGAAAAACGAGCAAGAGACATTTTATGAACTAGCACATGGCACATACTGCCTTTGTTCGTACTTACCCGGTTTCCATTCTCTCAGTAATGGGTATGGATTCGTGTTCCGGCTCTTCTTCCCAATCATGAAGCTCGACGCGAGCGTCCAGCCAAGTCTCGCCGTCAATCGCGGGGCCCTCATACTTTGGTGCATCAATCACCCCAACCAAGCCTAAACTCTCACCGGGTTTCAAACCAATTTCGCCAAAACCAAATCGTGGAGCCAATTGTAGTAGGCATTCTTCGCCTTTGTACATCATTGTCACTGCTAAGTCCAAGCCTTGTAGGATCTAGAAATAAGAAGGTTAAGGTAGCCATCATTAAAACTTGAATTCAATCTTTCACACATGATTATGATTATAATTCCCAGAAGTAGTTTTATATTCTTACTAGCTGACCCGCCACGACTTCGTTCGCGTGGTATCCTACCCCTACCCAACCGATACCACTACCCCTATCCTACCGATACCCCACCCATATCTTATTCTACCCCTACCCTACTCTACCAATACCCTACCCCTACCCTTGAACTTTATGCAGCGGTAATAAATTACAAATTGACTCTCCATTTTATTTAGAAAACGTCTGTATAGGAAATAGAAAAGGGCTGTTTTGAGGGTTTTCCCGGCAATTATTCCAATTTTTCTCAACTTTTAAACCTTCCCTAGACCTCCACGAACATTTCAACACCAAGATAAGATAAATCCGTTCAGCCGTTCTCGAGTTTTAGCGAGACTAAAGAACAGCAATTCATCCTACTAATCCTACTAATATCCTACTTCCTACTATCCAATCCTACTAATCCTATCCTATCCTACTATCCTATCCTACTAATATTATAAACTATAAACTAATATTATAAATGCGAAAGTTTGTGAGGATGGATGGATGTTTGTTACTCTTTCACGCAAAAACTACTGAACGGATCTGAATGAAATTTGGTGAGTGGATAGTTGACTGCCTGGAATAACACATAGGTTACTTTTTATCCCGGAATTCCCACGGGATCGGGATATACGCGGGAAAAACCTCCCACGCGAACGAAGTCGCGGGCAAAAGCTAGTTTTTATATATATAGATAACGATCTGACCCCTCCATCTCCCTTACACTGCTGGACTACCAGAAGTGTTGGTGGTACCTACAATTTGTTTATATACCGTCTTGTTGTACTAAATGTTTGTCCTCCACATTTAAGTATTACGCACACATCCTGAGCTTTCAGTCTGAAAACTCACAAAGGCTTGCTAGGACGGGTCTACTCAAATCTGTGTGGTTCTTTCCTCAAAAGGTCATTTCAGACTGTAATCTGCATAATCTTTATGTTAATTAACTATTGTGAATATATTATAAGTTTTTAAGCTAACATGGTCACTGACAGTATCTATTAGAACTTAAAACGGGATATTATATTTAACGGGAGTTCATCCGTGATCATGGCACTTGCAACAGTGCCGAAATATCGGAAACTCTATACATAAGATACACATACCTACAATATCCCGTTTTAAGTTCTAATGATATTGTGAACTGTGTAGGTTGTTTTATTCGAATTAAACATGATTGTCTGGCAGTTTGAGTGCTTTTTGCGGCCTTCCCAAACGTCTTTACCTTGGTACCTATTGTTTGTCAAATCGTTAAGCTCCTTGTTCTAAGTTCAGCTATATTATGTTATCTGACAAATGTTTGCACTGTATGGACAGGCCCACTCAAAATTGTGAGCATCTTTCTTCAAAAGATCGCCTCAGACTGTAACCTACAAGGTACCCATATAATTTAACCAGTATAGATAGTATGGACTTTAAAAGAGTTTGTTTCGGTGTTTCTTCTCAGAGTAGTCAGTTAGGAAACAACTGCCTCATCTAGTTTAAATTTACGAAAAAAATTACGTGTAATAGTGTTATTTAATAACCAAATTGCAAAATAAAGATCATTTATCCAAGGTGTTTAACTCTCTGCCAGCTTCAGAATTCTCTACTACCACATTTGACCCACTAGCCTTTAAAGCAAGAGTTAACTGGCATCTTGTGATCTCACCTGTTTCATGATAAACCTCATAAATTGCTTATATCTGTGTGATCAAGAGCATGCTCACCCGTGATAGAAAAATATAAATATAATATGTACTTTCTTTGTCCTAATTTGGCAATATTCCATATACAAGAACAATATTCTTTGTCTACTGTAACTTGCAACAATAGCCTCTGGATTTTCAAACTCTAACAAATTACTATGGTCTCATTTTGTATGTATATCTAAAATATTTCCAGATCCAATAACATTTACATGCCTTTTAATCCTACATAAACAATAGAACAAACCTCATTTGTAGGTATAAAATAATGATAAGATTATCTTTAACAATTTCTCGCTTCCTTTGATAGCCAACACAAATAAACTTTTGAAATAAATGCTATCACTGATAGACAGATGCAAGAGATTAGATACTTACACTTATTATTATGGCAAATATGAATTCAATGCCTGATTATTTGACAATACAAGTGCACTGTACTGATATTATTTCATTATTCATAACTAAACCGCACAAGTCACACCAAACTAAACAAAAAAATTATTTGCTATACTTTGTTTAAGAAAAACAATAACAAAATGCATCTTTCTTATCATGACCCGGTAAAATCATCCTTTCATAGTGACTTGCAACTATTATAACATTGTTAAAGGCTCATGGTGACCATCATCATACATGATTTAGTAGGCACCTTTTTGTACTAGTACTGTCCTTCACAAAATTGTACCAAATCACACATACATACACACTATCACATTTGCTTCTCTTTCTTTTCGATGCCTCCCACATACGTTGTTGTAACCCATAAATTGCAATATTAGAGGAGTGTTTCAAAGATACTAATAGCAATACAAACTGCATTTTTCAATTAAGCTTTATACAATTCAGTATTACTAACTGTATTCACATATTGAATTGTATAAAGATTAATTGAAAAATGCTAATAGTATCTTTGAAACACTCTCCTGTAAAATTGCTATTTGTGGTTTACAACAACTTACGTGGGAGGCATCGTTTTATCCCCAATACCCACTAATATGTAGTTACTTTTGTCAGTATTTTATTAGATAAAAATTGAAATGTGTATTGATCTATGGCGGAGGACACTGATTCCTGTAACTCAGGCTCGCCTAGCACAGGAGACAGGATTCACTAGAAAGTTGTAATATTTTTATGTTCAATAAATTTATTATTTATAAATTATTTATTTATCTACTTGGCTCAGTATTTTTCATATAATTTGACACACATTTTCAAGCCGCCTCAATATATAGATTATAGATTGTAGATCATATCTAGGAAAATTACAAAGGTACTTACTTCATTGTCACCCAAATAAATTTTGACATGATCCCTTTTTTCCACAACATGTTCAGTATCTTTAATTTTAACCTCGTAACTAATTCGGCATATATCACTTCTATGGGGTCGCAATCCTTTTGAATCATCACCAATTTTTATTATCTGTAATACAGTATTTAAAATTAAACTAATTTAATACAAACGTCAGAAACAAATAATATGACATACCAATGACTTTCAAACCAGATTTATATTGTTGTCACAACACGAAATGGTGATTACTTGGAAAACAATCATTCTTATTTACATAATCATACATACCAACGATCAAAATAGTTTTGATTAGTTTTCCAGAGTGTGACTCAACTCCCAATATCAACACAAAGAAAAAAGCAATTACCTAATTCAGTTTTTGCTAGTAAGATTTTGGGAGTTTATTATTATACTGGCAATGTTAGTTATGGCTAAGTGAAGATTGATACCACCTAAATCAAACAAAGAGGACATTTGTCCATAAAATTACTGTACATCCACTGAGATAATGAAAGTCTCGGCTGACCTTTTTAAGTAGTGCGCCTGACCCTAGCAAATCTTGCCACTCATCAGTTTTTGTTTCATCCGACTTTTCCTTCGAGGCAGCTGCTTCAGCCAGCTTTGCCTCCTCGATCTCATGTGCCGCCGCAGCTGTGAGGTCTTCAAACGAGCTACTCTCCGACTTGTCCACCAAAGTTCCTTCGCCCTCGCTCATCTACAAACACGCGCTCGTGATAAATATGTTCATAGTCAACTAATACGTAATAATATTTACTTTTCATAAATTCACAAAACAAGACATCTAACAAAAATTATGTATTTCATCAAATATCCACAGCAGTCTTACCTTTGCTGTTCAATTACAGAAATAATAAAAAATAGCGCACTTTCCAAAAAGCAAAAAAATATAAATGAAAATATGACAATTCAACTTTTTGGATTTGACTGAGTTTTTTTTTTGTGAATGAATTGATTTGATTGATCTTTGAATGAATGTTATTTGCAAACATAAGATCGTTCCGAATATAAAAGAAATTATTTTACAGATTCAAGAATACTTATTTTAATTGGTTTTGTAAATTTATCTATATAGTTTTCCTGGTCAGATTAGGGCTCTTTATATATGATTTATCATGGTGTATAATTAATAGAAAAGTAAAATATTGAGTTTGTAAAATTTTGTTATATGTTCAGAACGTACATGCTAAAGGTGAACGCAGACCTAGCCGTAGCCGCACCGCCGTCTCTGCAGTCCCCGCAGCAGTGATGCCAATTTAGCATAATTTATGCTAGATTTAGCATACTTTTATATTGTTTAGCATTTTTATTTGTTGTTTAGCATATAGCATATTTTTTGGCATAAAATATAGTTATTTAATAAACGTTAAACCATGACACAAACTACCGTTTTACTATCTTGCGTTCGACATTTTATGAGACATAAGGTGGCAACACTGGTTGCCAACATAACGACAAAGGATTTTTTTTTTTTTTTTTTTTGGTTTTGGCATTGCACTATTCGTGCTTATTGCCACTGACAATATTTTATTTGATCAAAACGTAGGAATCAATTACTCGCGAAATGATAAAATAATACAACAGGAAATTTGGAATAGGAGAGGAGATTAGTTTTATTCAATAAATATAATAATAAATAATAACAACATAAATGGAAATTTAGCCCAACAAAGAGGCCGACTCGGTGCATAAACTAAGAAATATGCATGATAAAATAAGTACGTATAAAAAAAAATGTATATATTAAATTATTAATGCTTAAATAGCAATATCGTTATTTACAAGAAAAAGAGCTATGGTTTTATAAATATCTACATTAAAATTAAACAAAATACATGAAATAGAAGTGGGAAAAGGGACTCGGAGGGAAACAAGGCTTTGGAAAAGTGAGGAGTGGTCATAAAGGGGGCAGGAAAAAATGAGGTGGTTCAGATCTCCCACTTCAGCGCCACATTCACACGCAGGGTTCTGCACAATGCCAAGCCTGGCAAGATGAGAAGGAGTGCATACGTGACCCAATCGCATACGTATGAATATTGTTGTGATCTTTTTGCTTAACTTGTACTTGCTAAACCAAGGTTTCATAAAAATTGATGGCTGAATAGTACGATAAAATTTCCCTTTCACTGATTGCCCGGACCAAAGCTGACCCCAGGATTCCTGTAGATAAACCCTGGGCAGAGCTGCCAGATCTTGGGAGTTATTTTTGTACGGAAAAACGTCTCCACACAATACGGCATCATTAGCTAACTGATCAGCTCTCTCATTACCCAGAATGCCACAATGTGAGGGTATCCACGCAAAATGCACTGAATACCCCCTAGTAAAACACCTAAAAAGGAGTTCACGTGTTTCAAATATAATATAAGGATTATGAGAATAGAAAGGAAATCTGGCCAAAGATTGTAAGGCACTTCTTGCATCAGTTAAGATGAGTGAATTCCGTAAGCCCATCATAAGTATATACTCGACAGCTTTGAATAGACCGTAACATTCTCCCGTAAATACAGATGATTCGGGGGGAAGCTTTATTTTTTGAATAATATTATATTGGGAGTGGTATACACCTACACCCACACATGAGTCTCTTCCATGCTTCGAAGCATCTGTAAACAAGAGCTGATAACCCTTCCAGTCTCTATCCATATTAAAGTTAAAGTTAATGTTATGACATACGTCATCACGGTAAATATTAAGGTTATAATGTATGTTTGGTGACATAATTAATGAACTGTAATTACAATGAAATATAGGAAGAAATTGAGATTGATGACAGGGAGCTTCAATTGCATTGTATTTTCTAAAGCTTTTGACTAAACATGGAGTAGCTTTGTGCCTCCAGTAAGTGGATGAAATTACTTCTTCCGAGAGAATGGAAAGTTTATTTCGCAAAGGATGATAAGTAAATTGCAGACACCGAGCCATAAATCTATCAGCTAAAAATTGACGTCGTAAATGAAGTGGAGGGTCTCCACATTCCACCTGAAGACAATTAATAGGACTGCTTTTCATTGCACCTGAAACCACTCTGAGTGCCTTGGACTGAACACTGTCCAGTTTCTTAAGACCAGCAACATTAGCAGGTTCCAGCAAAAAAGTCCCATAGTCCAATACGCTTCTAATCAAGGTGTTGTACAGTAGTTTTAATGAAAAAGGATGTGCTCCCCACCAAACACCAGAAAGACATCTAATTATGTTGATATTTCGTTCACATTTAGCAGCTATATATTCACAGTGTGGTAAACCAGTAAGATGTGTATCCAGAATAAGGCCTAAAAATTTAACCTGGTTTTTAACGGGCATTGGGATATTATTGTACCTTACTGTAACCATAGGAGGCTTACGCATTCTAGTAAACAAGACAATGTTGCTTTTATCAATTGACAGGTGCAGACCATTGGTTTCTAGCCAAGTCTTCAGTAAGCTTAGAGAAGAGGTTAAGGCAGTACAAATATTTACAACAGAATGACCAGGTAAATAAAGAAGTAAATCATCCGCATATTGAAGGACTTGTACTGACTCATTTAGAGAGGATTCCAAATCATAAGTGTAGATATTGTAGAGAATTGGACTAAGTACAGAACCTTGAGGGAGACCTTTCCATACAAGACGGGTAAATGTATACCCATCAATATGAAGATTTATAGATCTCTCTGAAAGCATGTTAATTATGAACTTAGAAAGCATTGTTGGAACTTGTAATGAATTAAGTTTTTGTTCTAGGATTGATACCAAGACATTATCATAAGCTGAACTAACATCCAGGAAAGCAGCAATTACAGAGTTATTAGAAGAGAAGGCTAAGCGAATATCAGTTGTGAATACACCAAGGCTGTACATCGTACTTTTACCCTTCCTAAAACCAAACTGTGATGTAGCTAGCAAGTTTTTGCTTTCCAAATACCACTCCAAACGATTCTTAATAAGATGCTCAACAATTTTAGCAAGAACTGTAGAAAGTGCAATTGGTCGATAGGAAGTAACATTAGAAGGAGGTTTGTTTGGTTTCAGAATGGGAATAATTGTTTGAGACTTCCAACTTGATGGAATGTTTCCAGATATCAAAGCTGAATTAATGAGATTTAAATATATTAAAAGGACAGAGTCAGACAGATTAGCTATAAATGAATATGGTATACCATCTTCACCAGGAGCTGAATCCTTAACATGTGAAAGGACTCCTTTCAACTCATTTAGTGTAAAGAGAGAATTCAACTCAGAATTAGGAATAGGAACATAGGGAAAATGCATTAAAGATCTCTGTTCTGGGACTGAAGGAGGAGCTAAATGATCCATAAACTCATTGGCTAATTCTAATGGCAATTTTGAGGTTGTTGTGTCATGAAATGCTGATCTGAATCGCCTAATATTTTGCCATACTAGAGATACATTAACCTCTGGCGAAATAGATGCACAGAATCTTTGCCAACCTTCGAATTTCTTTTTCCTAAGGAGCTTACGAGTTGTACGAGCAGTTTCTAAGTATATCCCAAAATTGTGACAAGTCATAGTATGAACATAATTTTTTTCTGCTTCTTTTCTTTTTTTGATGTGTTGAGTGCACTCAGCATCCCACCAAGGTGGTGAAGGAATTTTGCCTGTAGCACCATTCTTAATAGGGAAAGTATTATCTGCCACCTCTATTAAAATTCTTGTAATTTGATTAGATAATAACTGAGAATCATGTAGTTGTAAGGAATCATTTAAAGCAAGGATTCTTTCTTCTACACAATTTTTGTATGTATCCCAATCTGCATTTTGGAGTCTATACTTTAATCGTGGTGTTGGATTGCAAGCAGCTGGTTTTTTATGTGGAAAAGAAATTATTAAAGGGTAATGATCACTACCATAAGAAGACGGTAAAGGAGACCAGGTTAATGTTGATGCTAACTCAGGTGTGCAGATTGAGAGGTCAGGGGCACTTATTCCCTCATCTGGATTTGTTTGGCGTGTTGGGAGACATGTATTTAAAATACATAAATTATTAGAGTCTAGTATTTCCAATAACTTTTCCCCATAGTAACTGGAACTAGAACTACCCCAGGACTGATGTTGAGTATTAAAATCACCCATTACCAAAAATGGTTTAGGTAAAACTGAAAGAAGACTATTTATTTCAGAAAGAATATTTACAGTGGGACGAGAATAATATATACATACTAAACAGATTTTATTTACAATAGCAGCGACAGCAGATATATCGTCACTAAGGCTTGGAAGAGGAAAAGATTGAAAAGACAAGTTATTTTTAATAAGTATGGCGACACCGCCATACCCGCCACTTCTGTCTGTTCTCAGACACGCATAGCCAGGAATTCTAAAAGAGAACCCTGGTTTAAGCCATGTCTCACAGAGAGCGACTGCAAAGGGATCATATTTGTTCAATATGTAGGATAGATCAGATTTTTTATTCACAATACTGCGACTGTTCCACTGGACAATCTTGGATAGATTTGGATCCATTATTAAGGTTAAATAAGTTAGACAGCATATCAATTATAGTGGCAACGTTGGACGGTTCAATATTATTATTTTTAGATAAGGTATTAATTAGCATGATTATTAAATTTAAAATATGACTCTCATTATTAGTTGTTGTTTTATTTTGAAATGCAACACCATTCCCTGACACAGAAACTTCATTATTGATTAATGCTTGATGAGCTGCGCGGTCATAACCCTTAGTTGTTTTTGGGGGATCCCGAGGTTTAAGGAATACAGTTTTTCTATGTGAAGAGACTGGTGTTTTACGTGACTGTAGCGAATTTTGTGAAGAAAAATGATTTTGAGTGGTATGTGATGGGGCAGATGTTACCACATCTGCATACAATTTTGAGATTGGTGGATGTAGTTGCGACGCTTCAGCATACGACACGCAGCTATGGGCCATATAATGCTTAATTGATTTTTGTCTCTCAAATTCTGGGCATTTTTTATTGATGGCGTAGTGAATGCCACCGCAATGACAACAATTACTTTTACTCTCATCTTCAATACTGCAGGTGTCAGCAGAATGCTTCTCCCCACACTTGAAGCACTGAGGGTTCGACCTGCATTGTACCTTTGTATGGCCAAAACGACAACAATTAAAACATTGGATTGTTGGGAATGTATACAATTCCACTGGCATGGAATTGTAACAACAAAACACGCGTTTTGGTAAAATTTGTCCGTCAAAGGTGAGCACGACCGTTTGGGATGGTTTCCACTCAGGGGTCGGTTCGTATACTTTATAGTTGAGACGCCTTGCTTTGATTACTTTCCCGCATCCAGCGGGAACCGATATATTTTCCTCTATAACCTCCGGAGACCATTCGGTAGGGACGCCTTTAATAACTCCAATACGGCACACATTTATTGATGGAACAAATGCCTTCAATTTCTCTTTGGCCAAACTTGGGTCATTTATAAAAGAGTTAGCATCTACGTAACGGGAGAAGCTGAGCGATATTCTGTTTCGACCTATGCGTTTTAGGGACCCGTTAATGATGTTGTTGTATTTCCGATTTTTCAAGAAGTGCCCTAAAGTTATTGGGTGCAATGTCTGAGTTGCATTTTGTGCATCAACCATTTTTTGTATGTGCACGACGTATGGCGACAGGTCTGTGGCTTCGTACAAAGCCCTAGCAACCTGTGGCGCCTTCTGAGGAAGATCTGAATTGAGGTTTTCAGTCTGGGGACCATCGCCATCCACAGAACGTGGAGTGGCTTCTTGGTGAACTTTAATTAAATTTACCGGTACTAATGAGTCATTATCACAATGACAATTTGTTTCATTATTTATTACTGTAGAGTGACCATTTCTCCTTCTTTTATTGCAATGTTTGCATATTTTGCGTGGAGCTCGGGCCCTTTTTCGCTCCGATCTGGTGATGGACGAGTCTGTGTCCATACTGGAGTCATGAATAATAATATTATGCCCAACCGAGGGGACTGTGCCCCCCGGATCAGGCGGTTCTTTGTCCATTGTGGCCACTGGCCAGAAATATATATAGAAAAAAAAACTTACCCTAAATATGAAGAGTTTTAACTAAACAACAATTAAACTAACTAATATAATGAATATTTACATATATCTACACAACTTATCTCCAATCACAAACGTTTTTTTATTATTTTAATGAAAACGAAAAAAAAATCACGGCCGCCAAATTCGGAGATTCCCGCGCTTTTCCGACAAAGGATTCATTACCTTTGTCGTTATATTGGCAACCAGTGTGGGCCCACCTTTACATCAAACGCTCTCTACCGTAATTTGGGGATTCCCATACAAATTTAATTTCATATACCATAGATAATCATTATTCATTGTCTTCCTTTTTCTTGTAAGAAAAGTGAAATTACTACTTTATAAATAAAAGATCTTACAGTTTATGCAGTGCAGTTGTCAGTTTTACGTGCATTATCAATTAATTGGTAATTAATATGCCGCCTAAATACAGTCAGCATTACCGGGCAGAGTGGGAGAAAATGCTGGATTTCAAGGATTTGTTACAGCCTGTCGAAAATGATACGATGAAAGCCTATTGTAATTACTGTAAGTGCGAAATAATTGCTAATATCTATTGTTTGAAGTTACATATTTTATCAGCAAAGCATAAAAAGCTATAGAACCAGTGAAAAGTAAAAAAAAAAAATTCCCAACATAAAACAAAATCTGAATACACAGACAGCAGTTATGTTTGTGTGCTCACATTGTTCGGTTATGGTTGTCGATCAACCAAGATATTCATATTTTATTTGATAGCATACTGTAACTCGATTAAAACATAACATATATATATTTGTTGATGTTGATTTAATAATATTTAAATTTACAATGACGTTTTATTTGACATCGAAAATTTTTAGCATAATTTTTAGCTAAATTATACTGTCTTTAGCATAATTTTGGCATAATTTTAACAGCCATTTAGCAAGTTTTATGTAAGTCTTGTTGGCAACACTGCCCCGCAGTCATCGCTTTTAGCTAATGGCCTGTGGACATCCATAGAGTACTATAATACTACCAAGGATCTTCTACCTACTAACTGGATTGCTTACGAATGATTCAAAGAATATAGAAAGTCTTTCTTAGCTGTTAAACAATAGAGTATAAACTTGCACGCATAAAACTGAAGGAACTATTCGTTCCGAGCGAGACAGTGCCGTGTGTGGACTGTGTCCCTTTCTTCTGTGTGTCAGATTAAAAATATTTATTTCAATGGTAATTTTTTCGACCTGTCTGTTGTAGTAATAACACCTAGTTTTAAACTTCTTTGGAATTCTATCTTTAAAATGAATTGCCATTATTACTGTATGCATATTAATGAAAATTAAAGTTATTTTACCATGCAATTACAAGATGTTTAAAACAAAAAAAAAATGCAATTTGTAACAATTAGTAGTGATATATTATACTATACATGGCAATTACTACGTTGCTGTCTGACGTTTACTTGACATCTGTATGTTTGTAAATTTGTATTATATTTAATTTTGTGAGTTTTCGTAATATTAAAGTGCAAGATACTGTAACCATGGTAAGAACGTGTTTTGTGGTTAATCGCAAGAGTGAAGGGTACCCCGGGTCTGGAATTTCCTTTTTTAAGTAAGTTTTGTGACTTTGTTTACAAATTGCATTTAGGGTGACTATGTTTTCATTGTAAAAGTGGATGTTCTTCTCTTTATTCTTCTTATTTATTATTGAAGTGAAAACTTCTTTAGCGGCGTTGTGCACTTTTTGTAATGGGTAAAAAATGTTAAACTCGCGTCAGGACACGTGACCTGATCGAAAATTCGTAAGGCGGACGGAGAGTCTCAGAGATAAACTTTTTAATGTAATATAAATTGTTATGTTTGTGTACGACAGCGCAATAAATAAATATTGTATTCTACCACATAAATGATAGTACTTTTATACTGATAATTAAAGCAATTCGTGCAAAATTATTCCCTAAACATTCCAAAATATCAAAAAAGCACAACGTTAATATTCAGGTTTTCACTTCTGCCAGCACTCCCGGAGTGCAACCCGTCGTTTTTTTTCTTTCTTCTCATTATTTATTATTTTTTGTTACTCTAAGCTTTCCTATAAATGATGATCCAGACCGGTGGCTCACTCTACACAGAAAAAGGTCAGAAACGGTTCCAAAATTTGTAGCCGCCATTTCAAGCCCGAAGAAATATTGCATTTCGAAACAAGATCAAATTATGCAATTCCATCCATTTTTCCTAAAGTAAGTTATCAATCTTTACAAATGACATGAAGATCACCGTTTCGAAATAGAATATGAGCGTAGCAAGATGAATTTTCATTTTGAATCTATCTTAACCATAAATACTAAAATATTGTTCTCATCAATCTATTATTATTTTAGATTCCTGTTAAAGCGAAACAAATAAATGTTTTAAGTACTATAATATTGAAACCCACTAAAGAAAAGAATATACAACCTGTACTGGGCACATTTAAAGATCTGGTAAGTGAAAGTTATGAAAGGAGTCAAATTAATAAGCATAAAAGTCGACATTTTAGTTGATTTATTTACGTTTGCTTAGCAAATTGATGGCAAAAATATTTTATATCATTTTGGCCAAAAACTCTAGCTACGCAAACTTGCTTACAAGTGTAGTTTATCATATTAATAATTACTTATAACTTAACTTTTATCCACTGCAGTTAGTTAATGTCGACAAATAATAATAATAATTAATAATTTAAAGATGATTTCCATACTTTTAACTAATAATAGTGTAATACATTTTTTAGGGTTGTGTGTCAAGCCAATCTTGTAACAAACCTGCAGCTGCAACATATGAGGAACTAGAAAATGTAGAACCAACCTAATAATAATAACCAGTGATCGGTGTAGGTAGATTGAAATGGGGTCATTGATCCGAAACGTATATATTAATATGGACATTCCTCCGGAATTGGTGGATTATTAAAAAAAAACCGGAACTTATGTAGGAATTTTATTCTGCCAGAGTGGAAGGAGTCATTTGATGATTTGCCATCCTCAAAAAAAAGGTAGGAATTAAAAAAAATAAAAAAATAAAAATTAAAGCTTCGATCGGAATTAGATTGTTTTTATTATTCAACAGATAAATAATGAATTAATTTAGTTTTTATGCCTTCCTTTAAATTTTGAATTGAGTAGGAATAATATCACTACCAACATTAACAATGTTTAATTGAATCCGGAAATACCGGAATTACTTCCCGGGAAAATGGCTTATCCATGTTATTCTTTCTGTGTGCATTTATGATACAAGTACCAAAAATCAATCTACCTACTCCGATCACTGATAATAACCATATAATTGTCATTCGATCTGCCTCCTTTATATTTAGAATTATGTTTGTTAATAATATTGATTTCTAACCTTAAATAGCACATGTGGTGTTAGTCTGTAATTAATTATTACACTTATAAATGTAATATGACTGTTTCATACAAATGTATAGCTTGAACAATTGTAGGTTAACCTAAATAAATAGATACATAAATAAATTTTATCTCTTCTGTTATTCTTTCTATTTATAATTATTGTTTTCCATGAAGGGTTTTAGTAGTTTTAATTATATATAAACACTAGTACTCACGCGGGACTTCGCTCTCGTGGATTCTGTCACGGTAAAAACATAACTCTCCTTTTTTGTAGTCGCGTAAAAAGTAGCCTATAACCTTCCTCAAGCTTCAAGCTACTTCCATACTAAATTGCATCCAAATCCACCCAGTACTTTCGATGATTAGCGCGTTCAAGCAAACAAACAAACAAACAAACTTTTCCGCTTTATAATATTAGTATAGATTGCATCATTTTATTTTTAGTCTACTGGTTCTGACCGTACAAGTGTCGAATAAACGTAGATTACCAATTAATGCACGTTTATTTGGACGTCTATACCACTGCCTATCAAGGCCAAGCCTTCGAAGAATTGCCAGCTGGTGATTCTGTTATTAATTCTGTATCTGCAATAATTGTATTTGTATCACGGGTCTTAACCACTTTGAAAGTTTATAATTCAACGCAATAAAGTCTGCTTAACAAAACCAATTTTGCATTTAGCCCGCATAAGGAAGGGTTTATTATAGAAATTAGCGCGCTCAATATAAGTTCCTCGGACATATATTGAGAACTAGCTTTTCGCCCACGTGGAATTCTGTTATATCGCGCTACCGAGCAACTGGTCAAAATCTGAGATAGAAAGAACCCTATATAGTTCCCAGGGTTTTAAACTATCTCCAAGCCAAATTTTTTCGAAAGCGGCTCTGTGGTTTAACCGTGAAAGCGTAAGAGACCGACACAGACCTTTGTATTTATAATAGAATTTATTTCTTAATTTCTATTTAATAGGTTGTTAAGAAAAAAACCGGCCAAGTACGAGTCGGACTCGCGCATGAAGGGTATTTTTATAGGTAGGTAATGAATGGTACGGAACCATTACCTATAAAAAGTGCCAAAAAAATCACAACTGTTGTATGGGAGTCTCCCTTAAATATTTATTTTAATTAATTTTTAGTATTTTTTTGTTATAGCGGTAACAGAAATACATCATTTGTAAGGTTAATAATAAATGTCTTAAAAAACCTGCAAATATTGCATCAAATAAAATTGTCCTTTCGTTTATCACGAATTGATATACACACTACTAGAAAGAGATAGCTAGGTCCTTCGAGGCTATACTCTTCGGAACGGTTTTGAGCTTCGCGTCCGCATTCCAGTTTAGGTACAAGTTCCTTGAATACTACGGATAGTGGACATCTATCCGCACCCATGAAGTTATAGATAAAGTGGAGACAACACTTCGAATACCTACTTGAAGCAAAACTTATGTATCGCTATCTCGCTCACTGTGGTCAGACCCTCTCTTTCTAGTAGTGTAACCTTAATTTTATTTTACCTAGGACATTACGTTTTATTTAATTAATATATCCACATCTCTGTTCTCTTCTAGACTTAGCTCTTTTAAAAATTGATGAAAGATGCGTATAATAAATTACGAATGAAGCTGTTTGTTATAGTGTGAAAGTTGGGAAATTCCTGATTTTTAAATTTGGCTGTTTGTCATTTTCAATCACGCAAAAAGTCCTAAGTTATATACATATGTCCATAATCTTGCATGGAAATGAGTACCTATAGACTATGACCGGTACAAAAGTTTAGTTCCTGTAGCAATACGAAATTAATTATAGATACTAATGATGCGGCCGAGGCCGACCCAGGAAGAGGTGGCGAGTAGTGTTGGGTAGGACATACAAGAGGCACTTCAAATGTCCCATACAAAATGATTGAATGTCCCATCACCTCAAAAAAATATTTTGTACCGCTTCACTGTGACATAGAAAAATGAATGAATCTCGAACTGACGAGAAGTGAGTGGTGACGCGAGGTGAGGAGCGATTAAGTTAGTGTTGAGTAGGACTTACAAGAGGCAGTACATTTGTCCTGTACATGATGGCAAAATGTATTAATGTAAGAGCGGCTCGGCACTATAAAATGTACTACTTCAAATTTTATGTCGCGGTGCGTGCTCGTCACTCATCATCATCATTTTTGTAATTATTCTGTATAATGAATGACTTTCAATAACTATTTATTATGCTTGTTTAGCTAGTTTGTGTTATTATTTTGTAGTGGTTTATTACTTTTGTATTGGTTTGAGAGAAAAACAGAGTGTAATATTATGACAATACTAACACAATAACATCAAATATCATATTCGTACTGGTTACTTCAAATGTATCGCCGAGCTTCAGTTCAGTACGTCTCGCCTCATTTGAAGTGTCAAGTGGGACATTGTACCGGCTCAGTACAAAAAAGAGGCTACTCTTACAAACCCTTTTTCAAGTCGTGTCCTACCCCAAAATAGTGTCAAGGGTTCAAATTAGGTGGGACAATGTCACATTATTGGGACAATGTCCCATTAATGTGACATTGTCCCACCTCATTTGAAGTGGTACAATGTACTGCCTCACCAAACTGAATGAGTTACTCATACAAACTCATCGAAATTGCTTGTCCTACCCAACACTAGTGGCGAGACGACTTGGACGCGTACCGCAAGGGCTGGTTTGAGGAGGCTCAGGATATCTGGAAGAGTTTGGGTGAGGCCTTTGCCCAGCAGTGTAATGAAAATGATACACAAGATGACTTTTTTTATAGATTTCTGAGTAAGTCGGTGTAAAGGTTTTTTTACCACTGTGGAATTTTTAATATTATGTATTTTCATCTAAATATGTTATGCGGGGCTATAATAAGAACGGTAATATGTATAAAACCTCAAAAAAGAAACAAAAACACTTCCTAAATTAAAATCATTTATTTACTTTTCTATTATACATGACCAAATATCATTGCTCTGTGTAGTTTGTCTTTTACCTCGTAAATCACTGAGTATATTTTCGGTATGAGTCTTTCACGTATATGCATGTTAAAAAATTATTATTTTAATAAGTGTCGTTAATCTTAGATTGCTTCTGCAGTATTTTTTCTTTCGTTGGTTTTATTTTCACCTGCACGCCCCTATAAATCTTCGTAGGGACGGGACGTGGGCTTCACTGTTGACCTAAAACAAGAAAAGTGTGAATTCAGAACAAAATTTTATTTTATTAATTTGTTTGACTCTATTATTGAAATAGTTATTATACTAGTTGTTCCCCGTGATTTCACCCACATTTCTCCACTCCTAAGGATCCTAGCGTGATGTAATATAGCTTTCCTAAAGTGGGTTAAGAATTGGATTAATTTTAGTCAAAGGGAAACTTACAAGTAACTTGTTAAGATTGCTTATATTTTCAATAATTCTTCGACCTTGGTTTTTACTGGTTTGGTCTTCAACATTGCAACCAGCATGTTTCACTCCCGTTTCCTTAAGAGAAGAATAACTTTCATAAGTGCCAGAACTAGTACTTGGTACAGCCAGTTTTAAGTGCCTTGTTGAATCATAGCCTGATTCTTGAAAATGCAAATTGAAAATCCTTGTACTTTCATAAAACTTCATTTTCAGTGGTACAATGGATAACCACAATTTCTTCTGAGCACTATTTTTAGGAAATCTAAAAAAAATATTATAATTTTTATACATTAATATTATAAATAATGAGAAACAAAAACTAAATACCAAAGAAAAAGTCTACGAGTATGATAACGGCTGTAAAATTATATATGGTCCCACAGAAAGTCCCAGATGTATCCTCAATATGGTCACACTACTAACAAAACAAAATAAACAAACAACAAAAAACAAAAATATATAAAGTTGCATTAAGTCCATGAAATTCAATGTAAAACTATTTGGTCTTTACACAGTTATCTAAGTTATCATTAACTAATATGTTAAAATCATTGGTCAAGCGTTTTATGAAGTAATTAACTGAAAATACAAAGAAATATGTTTACAATTATTTAGTCTCAAAAATCACGATTTAAACACTTACGCGTGAAATCTTATATCACCTCCTGGACACCACGTACTACCACAACCGCGCACTACACAAGTTTGCACCATTTCTTCAATTATAATATTGATTAAAGACAAATATCTCAAACAAAGTTGTGAACCGCAAAGTAAACAACCGCCATATTGGCAAGATTTATGTTGACATGTGGAGCCAATGTTGCCACATTACCAAATCCTCAGGAAATGGGATAAAAATTCACTGATTCGTCAACCTTGATAAGCATTCGTGACATAGTTTTAGAATTTTTAATTTCAGTAATCTTAGTTTAGCTTTTTATTTATTGACACATTATTTGACAGTGTTAAACTTCTGATTGGGTTAGTGAGGTGACTCTTTTTAAAAATGTATTAGGAGATTTTAATAATGAGATAGCAATACCACGGTCCACACTAAAAAGAGAGGTCAGACCACAGAGAGTGAGATAGAGATAAGTAGGTATTTGACTCAAGCTGTTGTTCGAAGTGTGGGCTCCATATTAATCTAACTTTATGTCCGCACCGCTGTCGCTGCAGTTGTTCCCGTCGCCGCACGCATCGCACTTGCAGTGTTGCCAGATTTTTGAAAGCATTATCGGTACCGAAGATTTAAAAAATCTGTATTAGGTAAATTGAAGAAAATCTATAAAAAATCTGTATTTGGTATTGGTATTTTGCTCTTTTGTGTAATTAAATCTGTAGGTGCTATAATAGGGAATAAGCAAGTAATTAATTTTTTATTTTATTTTTAAATATGCATTGTATTGGACCATAGATAGAAAAGATGTGGTGCACTTGTTTAATACCCGACTCTGGCAAAGCAAGGAGGAGGGTTATGTTTTTACCGCGTATGTATTTATGTATGTCCGTTCGTTTGTTCCCTCGTAACTATTAAACCCGTGAACGGATTTTGATAAATGATACGTCGTTGGATTTGTCTTGGTGGCGTGAGTGATATAAGATAGATTAAAATAAAAACAATCACCACAACGACAACCAGGCGCAATATTGTTAAAAAAAAAAAAAAATTGACAGACTATGTCAAGTAATAAGTAAGGTATCATTAAATAGATCTTTAAAAATGATTTTGAGGTTTCTTAAACTATTTTTCATTTTTAGTAACCGTTTAGGATATATAACGTTTTAAAATATTGTTGTTATTACATTGATTTAGTTTTATATAACTCATTATTATTATGTTTAATGTAATGACGTTTTTTACCAAAATAAAATAAAATAAATACGGAATTAAATACTAAAAAGCTGAAAATTAAAAAAAATATATATAAAAAAATAAAATAAACCCGACTGCTCAACTAAAATGAAAAAAAACAAGCACATTTTTTGACAAACAGGCGGGACCCATCCCATTTTTTTAAACTAAAATTATATTAGGTTCAATTGGGTCCCACCTGCTTGTCACTTTTTAAAATAAAAATGTACTGGTTGTTCCATTTCAGTTGAGCAGTCGGGTTTTATAAATAAGTTTTTTTACTAGTTCATAATTTTTTTTTACAATTCATTATTTTATGTTGCGTGTTTTTGGTGAAACTAATCGGAGACTCAAAACGTATCCTTCTCGATAGTTCCAGTCACTGACTTACATTTCCTATCTCAATTATTCCGGTAGTTACACGAACAAAACAAACGAGAACCACAAATTATTAATACGAGAACAAGTAATTTTATTATAAACCGTTGACAGAGATTCTCCGTCTACATTATAAAACTACAATTTGAGGTAATTCTGTATGAAAAAAAAATTGGAATGTTGAAAATCTGTATAAATTTTACTCTCAATTTTTTATCGGTATGACATGTTGAAAATCTGTATGGATACCGCGAAATCTGTATATCTGGCAACACTGCGCGCCGTGAATGCGAATGACGTCATCAGCGCCGCACTAGCCGCAGCGTCCGCTGCGTGCGGGTGACGTCATCAGCTGCGGCTTGGGGAGTTCGGTCGTTTCAGGGACTGCGGCGACTGCGGCGCGGGTATGTATGCGAGGTTGCATAGAACTTCATATAAAGAATTCGAATGCGAAGGCTGCGGCGCGTGCGGTGCGGCTAGGTCTGCGTTTACCTTTATCATACGTTTTGTTGTTGGAATCTATTTCTCTAGTTTAAAATTAATTGCGTGGATACTTCTTATAATAAAAATATTTGTATAACGTTGGTTGACAAATATATTACTTTACTCTTCTGTTAAAAATGAAGATTGCTTTTGTTTTTAAGCCTTCTATTCTATATAACGTCTTCCATGATTATAAAGATGGGTTGTACTAGGTAAATTTGGGACTAGATGCACCAATTCTTAGTATTTAAAAATACGTTATCCAGATACCTGTTCCACCTAGTATCAATTATTACCTATCGAATGTGGTCATGGTGCACGTACTTAGTCCAAGTCAAGTTTTTATGGTGGCTAATTTTGCAGGAAACTGCTAAACAACAAATGAACATGGTATTTTGATTAAATTTTACGATGACGGTCTTTAGGCTTCACGGACTCGCCTCGTTGCCACTTCTCCTTTACTTAATATTTCTATTGAACTTAGTGTTTTAGCACCAGCAATCAGTGATAAGACTTAAAGTAATTGGACTTCATACATAGATACTTCGTAATACAGTAGTCTTGTCAAGACTAGTTGGTACTCATTCGGATCGAATGATTACTGACTAAGTGACTAGTCTCGAGTATTGAAAGATAAAGATGGGAAGCCTACGGAATAGCGTAGTTAAAAAAGTACAGAATATATATTCTTGCACAACACGCGTGCGCGTCTCGTTACTTTTATGTACTTTGAATTAGGGTTTAAATTCAAGTGACTGACAAACGAATGATTTTGACAAACATGAATGAGCGGTAAAGCAGGTTTATAACGTGTTGAGTGAATGGAATGCAATTACGCGTTAGTGCTATGAGGCCTAAGAGCAGTTGGATTTTGCAATACTTCATGATACTAGGTATTGTCAAAGTGAGGATAGGTGCCGCCTAGTATCGAAATTTACCTACTCTTCGGATCTGTTCTAGTGAATACGACTCATCTCTACATGATTAACTAGCTGACAAGGAACTTGTAGTTACCTAAACTGGAATGCGGACGCGAAGCTCAAATCCGTTCCGAAGAGTATACCCTTGAAGGCCCTAGCTATCTCTTTCTAGTAGTGTAGATATCAATTCGCGATAAACGTAAGGACAATTTTATTTGATGCAATATTTGCAGGTTTTTTTAAGACACTTATTATTAACTTATATTAACCTTACAAATGATGTATTTCTGTTACCGCTATAACAAAAACTACTAAAAATTAATTAAAATTAATATTTAAGGGAGACTCCCATACAACAGTTTGGCGCTTTTTATAGGTCATGATTCCGTACCATTCATTACCTACCTATAAAAATACCCTTCATGCGCGAGTCCGACTCGTACTTGGCCGATTTTTTTCTTAAAAACGTATTAAATAGAAAGAAAGAAATAAATGCAATTATAAATACAAACCTTTGTATTTATAATTGAATTCGGTCTGTTACGCTTTCACGGTTAAATCACAGAGCCGCTTTCGAAAAAATTTGGCATGGAGATAGTTTAAAACCCTGGGAACTATATAGGGTTCTTTCTATCTCAGATTTTTGAACAGTTGCTCGGTAGCGCGATATAACAGAATTCCTCGCGGGCGAAAAGCTAGTTCTCAATATATATCTGAGGAACTTATATTGAGCGCGCTAATTTCTATAATAAACCCTTCCTTATGCGGGCTAAATGCAAAATTGGTTTTGTTAAGCAGACTTTATTGCGTTGAATTATAAACTTTCAAAGTGGTTAAGACCCGTGATACAAATACAATTATTGCAGATACAGAATTAATAACAGAATCACCAGCTGGCAATTCTTTGAAGGCTTGACCTTGATAGGCAGTTGTATAGACGTCCAAACAAACGTGCATTAATTGGTAATCCACGTTTATTCGACACTTGTACGGTCAGAACTATAGATGCTGGCGGGAAAAATTCCGAATCATTCCCGTCGAATACTTCGGAAGTATTCCGAAATATTCTGAAACTTTGGGAATATTTCAACTGTCAAAAAATCCAGGAAAATCGACCTTTGTAGTCGTTTAATATACCAAAACCTGCTCCTAAAGATAAATTCAAAATGAAAATTCATCTTGTTATGCTCATATTCTATTTCGAACTATAGGTAACTTACTTTAGGGAAAATGGATGGAATTGTATCATTTGATCTTGTTTCGAAATGCAATATTTCTTCGGGCTTGAAATGGCAGCTACAAATTTTGGAACCATTTCTGACCTTTTTCTGTGTAGAACACTGAGCCACCGGTCTCGAAGATCATCATTTTTAGGAAAGCTTAAAATAACAAAAAATAATAAATAATGAGAAGAAAGAAAAATAATAAATAAGAAGAATAAAGAGAAGAACATCCACTTTTACATTGAAAACATAGTCACCCTAAATGCAATTTGTAAACAAAGTCACAAAACTTACTTAAAAAAGGAAATTCCAGACCCGGGGTACCCTTCACTCTTGCAATTAACCACAAAACACGTTCTTACCATGGCTACAGTATCTTGCACTTTAATATTACGAAAACTCACAAAATTAAATATAATGCAAATTTACAAACTTACAGATGTCAAGTAAACGTCAGACGGCAACGTAGTAATTGCCATGTATAGTATAATATATCACTACTAATTGTTATAAATTCCATTTTTTTTTTTTGTTTTAAACATCTTGTGTTTGCATGGTAAAATAACTTTAATTTTCATTAATATGCATACAGTAATAATGGTAATTCATTTTAAAGATAGAATTGCAAAGAAGTTTAAAACTAGGTGGTATTACTACAACAGACAGGTCGAAAAAATTACCATTGAAATAAATATTTTTAATCTGACACAGAAGAAAGGGACACAGCCCACACACGCACTGTCTCGCTCGGAACGAATAGTTCCTTCAGTTTTATGCGTGCAAGTTTATACTATATTGTTTAACAGCTAAGAAAGACTTTCTGTATTCTTTGAATCATTCGTAAGCAATCCAGTTAGTAGGTAGAAGATCCTTGCTAGCTAAAAAAAAAATAGAGCCCAAATGTCAACTTATCAAACAAGTGTCATTGGTCACGGTCAGAGTCAGACTGTCACCAGCGTGGCCAGATCTCGTACCTTTACGAGATTTAGCAGTCTCTGTACGAGAAACGAGAAAACAAAAATCTCGTACACTCTTTTACGAGATTTTAAGAATGTTGCTAATACAAACCAAAAACATTTAAAGAAAAGAATATATGTCCATGCCACAAACTCGACTAAGCACATAACTAGATCCATTACCTCATCACTAAACGTATCTTTAAGGTGAACGCAGACTTGGCCGCACCGCAGTCTCCGCAGTCCCCGCAGTCATCACTTTTTGTTAATGGCATCGCACATCTATCCGCGCCGCAGTCGCTGCAGTCGTGCAGTGCAGATTTATGTTTTTTTGTATGGGAGAAAACACTAAAAGTACGTTTTTTCGAAACTTAATGGAATTGTTACGCTGCTGCTCACACGAGCTAAAGTCCCATACACGGCGATCAAGATGACATACAATTCATATACCTTTAGGCACCGCTTCGTACGTAGCACATTTTTGAAATTTTGAATTTTCGAAATGTGATTTTTCAAATCTTTGCCGTGGTTAAATGACGTTACCGATCGATTAACTTATATTATAGTTAGATTAAGCCTGCTAATGACCTTTATGACGACAATAATTAAAAAAGATAGTGATTGTATAGGTTTCTTTTTAATTTCATTTCAAGAACTAACTCAATTGTTAATCACCGTGATTAAGGTTAAGATATTATTAGATACTAATGACATGAGCATTAACTAGCTCTAGCAGGGCCAAATGGGCCCTAGTCACAATACAATTCTATAGTCTGTAATATAGGTAACTAATTAGAGAATAGCGAACGAGGGTAGTTGTATAAAAAAGGACATTTGAGTCTAATTTTATCAGAAGCTCTCAGTACTTGTGCGCGCTAACTTATTATCTTATATTTGTTATTGTGTTGTGATGGAAGGTTTTGGTACCAATGGGGCGTGCAAGTGAAAGCTAATCGCAGATGGCGCCACCACCGTAATAACCTTTGTCACTGTCAGTGTTAGTTAGATTGTGAGATATTATATAGTTATCTGTATCATCTATGGTTATCTGTGGTAATATTTTTTATTTTCATTTCATTGATTTCAATTGATTTCTGTACAATTTTGCGATTAAAGTGTTACATAGGAATTAAGTATGTTGGCAACACTTGAAGACAGCCAGCCGGGCTAGAGGATCTTTGGAAAATGGCGTCAGTCCGCGTCTCGCTTTGTCTCATCTAATCTAGATTATTATCATGTAAGTTGAACAACAATAAATATTGATTATAACCAAACTGCAGTATCACTAAAGTAATACTACAAAAGATCCTTCGTGACATGGTGTCAGAAGAAATTTCAAGAAATTTAGTCGACAACGAAGGTTAGTCAATGCATGCGCCCCATCCTCTTCAAGAAGCCAATTGCAAATTGCAATGTCCGACGATATGGATCAAAGGAAAAACACTACAATGGAGAGGATAGATTTAAAAAGTAACAACATGCCTAGAGAGTGGAAGAATTGGTCGAATAGATTAAAAATTTATTTAAGAGCCAACAAGCTTGAAGACGAAGATGACAAGCGGAAAGTAGCCATTTTGTTACAATTCATTGGCCCCGAGGCACTCACAATTTTTTACTCCTTTGACGTAGATATTGATGTGGTGACATACAAAGAGTTATTAGCCAAATTCGAGGCTTATTTTTTGCCAAAAATAAACATCACAATGGAAAGACACAAGCTATTTAATCGTCGACAATATGAAAACGAGAGCATTGACGAATATGTTACTGACCTCAAGAATATCAGCCACCAGTGTGAATTCGGTGTACTGCGTGAAAACTTGCTCAGAGACCTTTTCAGCTTAAACCTACACAGCGACAACCAATACCTAAAAGAAAAACTATTAACAGACTGTCCGAAGACTTTAGATGAGGCCATCAATATAGCTAAGAGTTTGGAAGAAACCAAACGACAATCCAAAATTCTAGAGAATTCAGCAAATTTTGTTGGACAAATCAAAACAAAGCAGCAGCAGCGAGCCAGCCGTCCAGTCAGAACTGAAAGCCAACCTAGAAGTCAGTCCCAGTCTCCATTGAGGAAGAAATGTGGTCGTTGTGGTCAGATACATAAAAATAAATGTCCAGCTATGGGTGTGCAATGTCATAAGTGTAAAAAACCAAATCATTTTGCTTCATTTTGTCGAACAAAGTCTATTAGAATAGTAGAGTCACAGGAAGAGAACATGGTAACACCTAACGATAATTTACTCATAGGTACGATTTATTCTCTAAATAATGTTTGTTCAATTATGTCTGAAAGTAAGCCGTGGCATGTAGACTTAATCATTAATGATAATCATGTGCAATTCTTGTTAGATTCTGGGGCAGACACAAATGTAATATCATACCACACATACAGAAGGCTTGGTATTCCAAATTCAAGTCTAAAGAAAAGTAAACACACTCTCTCAACATTCAGCGGGGAGGTTATACCAACTTTAGGACAGAGTAACTTATTGGTCAGTCACAAAAATGTTAAATATAATCTAAATTTTCACATAGTGGATTTAAACTGTCAAAACATCATAGGAAGAGCAACATGTAAGGCCATGAACTTTATAAAAAAGGTCAACTCTGTATCTTTTAATGATAATAACCCACCCATGAACAATCCATGTCAAAATATTCTAAAAAAGTATAATAACTTGTTTGAGGGTCTAGGTTGTATAACAGATTTTGAATGTGATTTTAGCTTGAAGCCAGATGTCACTCCAAAAATAAGTCCGTGCAGGCGAGTACCATTTAAATTGCAGAGTGTATTGAAGGAAGAACTTGATAATCTTGAACAAACTGGTGTGATATGCCGTGTTGAGGAACCAACCTTATGGGTAAGCCCATTAGTTATTGTATCTAAGAAGAATGGTCAAATAAGACTTTGTATTGACACTAGACATCTTAATAAGGCCATAATGAGACCTCATTACCAATTTCCTACATTAAATGAAATTAGATCGGCTCTTGTAGGTGCAAAATATTTCTCAACTCTTGATGCTAACAAAGGGTACTGGATGCTAAAGTTATCTGAGGCTTCTTCTAAGCTGTGTACCTTTATAACTCCCTTTGGCAGGTTTAGATTTACTCGGCTACCCTTTGGGATTAATGCTGCCCCTGAAATTTTTCATAATGAGATGGTGAAAAGATTCGGTGATATAGAGGGAGTGAAAATAATGCTCGATGATTTTTTAATTTTTGGTAGAACAGAGTCAGAACACAATGAACATTTAGAAAAAGTGTTACAAAGAGCAGCTGAATGTAATTTAAAGTTCAATAAAGCAAAGTCTAAAATTTGCCAAACGGAAGTTAAATATCTTGGTCATGTATTCAGTGCTGATGGTGTTAAGGTTGATGAAGCCAAAGTTGAAGCTATATGTAAAATGCCTAGTCCAACTACTGTCCCTGAATTACAGAGGTTTATGGGTATGGTAAATTATTTAGGTCCATTCATAAAGAATTTGTCACATGAGTCTAGTCATTTACGTTCACTTTTGTCAAAAAATGTAGCTTGGAATTGGACGGAACAACACCAATCTGAATTTGATAAAATTAAAAACCTTATTAGCTCTACACCAGTCTTAACATATTATGATCCTGATAAGGAAGTCACACTGTCAGTTGATGCATCTAAAGATGCTATGGGAGCAGTTTTGTCTCATGGTAAACAACCTATTACTTATGCATCAGCATCCCTCAATAATTGTCAACAAAACTACTCCCAAATAGAGAAAGAATTGCTATCAGTACTGTTTGGATGCACAAAATTTCATCAGTATGTATATGGACAGCAGTTCACAGTTGAGACGGACCACAAACCCCTAATTACTCTTTTCAAAAAAGCATTACATGACATACCTCCCAGGTTACAGCGTATCATGCTAAGACTTCAACCCTATGACATAAGAATAGTATTCAAACCAGGTCGTTACCTCTATGTTGCTGATACTCTTTCTCGTATGGCTTTACCAGAAATTTCTTTGGAAGACCTAGATAGTGATTTAGATTTACATGTAAATTTGATTTTGTCTAATCTTTCTGTCAGTCCTGAAAAACTCAAAGAAATTCAAGAGTTGACTTCCAAGGATAAAACATTATGTCAAATAATTCAATATTGCAAAAATGGCTGGCCAGAACACAAACAATCAGTAGGTGAAGATATTAGACCTTATTTTCCATTGAAAAGTGAGATTCATGTTATCAATGACATTGTTTTCAAATCTAATAACATAATAATCCCAGAGTCATTCAGAAATACCATACTTAACATTATTCATAAAGGCCATCAAGGAATAAATAGCTGTATCCGTCTTGCTAAGACTGCTGTATATTGGCCAAAAATTGATAGTGACATAGAGAAATATGTAGGTCAATGTAAAATATGTTTATCATTTCGCAGAAATAATAGTAAAGAACCCCTTTTACACCATGATTACAAGTTGTTACCTTGGAATAAAGTTGGTATAGACTTATTTGACTTTGACGGTGAAAAATATCTTTTTGTAGTCGATTACTACTCAAAATATGTTGAAATGGCATTATTAAAATCTGGGTTTGCTGCACATCCTGTCATTACTCAATTAAAATCAATATTCGCCCGTCATGGTATACCAAATATTGTTGTTTCTGATAATGGACCTCCATTTAACAGTAGTGAATTTAGAAGTTTTGCTAAAGACTGGGATTTTCAACATGTCACATCTAGTCCATACCTAAGTTGTTCAAATGGAATGGTTGAGAGAACGGTTGGAATAGTAAAAAACATGTTAAAAAAATGTCATGTTGATAAAAGTGATCCATATTTGGCATTGTTAATATACAGGAATACTCCTAAACATAACCATTATTCCCCAGCAGAACTAAGTATGTCTAGAAGTCTAAGAACTGTAATACCAGTAACAGAGAGTAATTTACAATTTAAAACAATTGATAATAAACAGGTGCAGGAAACAATTGAAAAACAAAAAGTAAAATCATCATTTTATTGTAATAAAAATAGGACACAATTAAAGCCTTTATCAGTTGGTGATAAGATAATGTTTAAACACAAACCGAATGGAACATGGATTCCTGGTATTGTTTCTCAGGTAGGCCCAGAGCCTAGAAGTTTCATTGTAAACAGCCCAGAAGGTTCTTTTCGCCGGAATAGAATTCACATTATAAAACCATCACATTCTCTTGAATTGTCAGAAAACCTTGATTCCAACAATGATAGTTTGTCTAGTTCAAACACTTTTGATAACACACCAGATGTTGTTGATAACCCTGTTATCACTGATAGATCAAGATATGGTCGTTTGTACAAAAAACCTTCTAGGTATGTCGAATCTTGTTAGAATTATGGAAATCTACTGTAACACGTAACCTAAGTTTTTTTTAAATAACAGAGTTTGTTATTAATTTATTGTTGGTTTGTAAACAAAAGCTTGAAGAAAAAAAAATTAAATTAGAAATGTCAGATGTCAAAAGTCAATCACAGATTAAACATGATAGTGGTTGCAATTGTCGTGCTGGAACTGTCACATTTATAGTTTTCTTTCTAGTTCATAAAGGACTAGAGAGGTGTTTAGTTTTTAGTAAAGTAGTTTGTTTTCTAAACAAAGGAAGATGTTATGATGTTTAATTTTACTATTGTGTATTACATGATAAAAAGTGTATTAATTTAAAAGTAAATACTTATTATAAGTTATATTAATTAGTTAAAAAAAAAAAAAGGAAGATGTTACATAGGAATTAAGTATGTTGGCAACACTTGAAGACAGCCAGCCGGGCTAGAGGATCTTTGGAAAATGGCGTCAGTCCGCGTCTCGCTTTGTCTCATCTAATCTAGATTATTATCATGTAAGTTGAACAACAATAAATATTGATTATAACCAAACTGCAGTATCACTAAAGTAATACTACAAAAGATCCTTCGTGACATAAAGAACATAATACATGTTCTTTAATCGAAAAATTCTCAATAACTGTCTCTAATTTAGGAATTCATTACTGTTCCATAGAGAAACTGCTTTGATTTTGGTAAGTGTGCTGCTAGCGCCACTTTGACAGTTGCACGCCCCATTTGGACATTTTCGTGTTTGTGGCAAACAACAGTAGTTTTTCACAGCCCAATGTTTTATTTGAAGCTTTTGAGAATACTGTTGAATTGTCAGAAAATGAAAAGAAGGAATTGAAACAATTCTGTCAGAGTTATGTGAGTAACTTGAGGAAGAAATGGATCTCGTGTAATCGCAATACATATATAAAAAGTATGTGACATGGCTGCAAGAGAACATCAAATAGCCTAAGGTCGTGAGGAAAAAATGACTACTGCTGTAGTGTCGCTAGAGCAGCAACCATGTTCCAGTTCCAACTTTGGTGTAAATGAGGGTGCATCAACATCCTACACACCGGAGACGTGCAGTGTTGGAACATCAACATCAGTTGTGACGCCGAGAAAACCATTCGTGGAGCTAAGCCCACTACAGAAGAGAAGGAGAATGGAAGAGCTCCTAACGCATAGCACTGAAAGCCTTGCTCATGCAAGTGGTTTGAATGCACAAAACAAGAATGTAGCAGATATCATTAAACTGGTATCGGAGCATCCCGAAGAGGCTACAAAGATAAAGAAATTGTTAAATACAAAGAAAACTGTGCCTATATATTCCGCTGACAATGCTTTAGGTATTTTGACCTCATTGAAGCTTTCAAAGTGGCAGTATATAACATTAAGATCTTGTGCAAAAGAAGAAGGAATACCAATGTATCCTTCTTATACTGCCATCCTTGAGGCAAAGAAGGACTGCTACCCCTCAAAAGATACTATAGACATCACGGAAAGAGAGGTAAAAGTAAAGCTCCAAGCAATTTTGGACAAAACTGTGACTAGGCTTGGAAAATTCTTACGTGTGGAATCTTCGCTGGATAGCAAAGAGTTGACACTTATATGCAAGTGGGGCTTTGATGGTGCTTCAGGGCAAAGTTTGTATAAGCAAACTATGGCAGATGAAGACGATTCCAGTATTTTTATGTGTTCTTTTGTGCCTCTGCGCTTAGTTTGTGGCGATGAAAATAATTATTTTTAAGGAGAATCAAGACTTCGCAAATCTTCTGAAGTTATTTACTTTTTAATCGACTTCAAAAAAGGAGGAGGTTCTCAGTTCGTCCTGAACTTTATTTTTATGTATGTTACCTCATAACTCGAAGACGACTGGACCGATTTGGAATTCTTGTTTTCGTTTGAAAGGGTATAGTTTCTAGTTGGTCCCATTGTTATGAAATCAGGACCTGATGTGATCCTTGAGTAATCAAGGGAACTCTTCAAATATTATAGGCTCACCTATAGCGTTTTGGGTATTTCTAATAGTACCTTGTTCTTGAATCGCACCATTTGGAGAAGTGGAACTGTTGATGAAGACCACAGATGGCCAAAAGTTTTTATGACGTCAATGGGGCGTGCAAGTGAAAGCTGATTGCAGATGGCGCCACCACCGTAAGAACCTTTGTCACTGTCAGTGTTCAACTTCAACTTCAACTCTTGTTAAATGGCGTTTGTGGAGGAGCCACCACAATTTTGCCAATATCACGTGTAGAATAATAGACCATCAAACGCAGGAGGTTGTGTTAAGTATCTTGGTTGGTGATGAAAAGAAAAGTATTAAAAAACCCAACATTATTTTGTACGCACTGTCAGTGTTAGTTAGATAATTTAGTTATCTGTATCATCTATGGTTATCTGTGGTGAGCTAAACTTACTTCGTATTTTTTATTTTCATTTCATTGATTTCAATTGATTTCTTTACAATTTTCCGATTAAAGAACATAATACATGTTCTTTAATCGGAAAATTCTCAATAACTGTCTCTAATTTAGGAATTCACTACAATTTTCATAATGTTCCATAGAGAAACTGCTTTGTTATTTATTTACTTATTAGGATCTCTAACAAAAGATGTACACAGGACATGACAAATATTAATATATAAGGTATTACGTTAGTGTACTCCCTCACTTACAAGAGATCACAGCATGCAAAAAATGATAATACAACTAAGCTAACAAGGTTATCAATAGACGAAATTTACATATAACATATTAAAAAGAGAAACAATTATGAGAAAATTAAAAATAAAAACATTAATAATAATTTAAATTAAATTAAAAAGTTAAATAACAATGATAACATTTTCATACTTCATACATACCCCAGGCTAGCTTTCTAGTACATAGTGTACCTATATTAAGGTTTGCGATTAAGGATTGAAAGTATAAGATATTTGACAGCCCTAGTACGAGATAAAAAATTCGGCATCTGGCAACCCTGACTGTTTTTTATTTCTATTTTTTTTTGTTAATGGCAAGTGGAGCCGATGTCGACTATTCTGCCAATGTCTAAAGTAAATTGGAAAAGCAAGTGTGTATGACTGTTACTTCATCACTCTTATTTAAAGTTATCTGTGATTGTCACTGTCAGTTACCTCAACCTGAGCTCTGACTAAGGAAAAAAAGAGGACATGGCATAAACATTCTATACGAACAGTAGTTATAGGAATATGATGCATTTCGACGGCATAGTTACTGATATATCGGCATCTCTTTTTAACTTGTGTGAGTAATCATATGTAAAAAAGGACAACATTAGTTTTATCATTGCCAAAAATGGCAACATAACTTTGGTGATGTCGCAAAATACCTAACTGCGGCCGGCCGCCATGTTTTGTCACAGCCAACAACATAGAGTACTATAATTGGCCAACAACAAGTACATCACTTGTCATCGCGACTTGCTTGTTTCAGTGTTTTTAAGAAAATTTGGTGATAATAGGCGAAAATTGTGCTTGTTTATAGTGTAAGAACTTGCATAATACTGCATTTATCATGGGTAGGTGCAGTGTGTTAGGCTGCCGCATGAAAAGCAACAAAAACATCCCAATAAAACGTTGCACTAGTGTTGAGTAGGACTTACAAGAGGCAGTACATTTGTCCCGTACATGACGTCAAAATGTAAGAGCGGCTCGACACTATAAAATGTACTACTTCAAATTTTATGTCGCGGTCGCGGTGCACGCTCGTCACTCATCGTAAGGGTGAGAGAGACAGAAAGCGCGGCACATGCTGCATTAGTACGACATTTTTCAATGAACCGAGGGCCGAAACAAGACGTGACTCGAGAAGTAATGATATATTTTATTCACTCTAATGCTAAATAAATGTACTACGATGAGGCGTGAATTGAAACGTGTAGGTACTATTTAAATTTAAAATTTTGAACCTGCATTCGAAATTTTAATGCAAATTTTTTGATAAATCATTGTTTATAATTGTTTGTCATTGCGAAATACGTTAATAAGTATTCTATCTAAGTGACAATAACATCAAATATCATATTCGTACTGGTTACTTCAAATGTATCGCCGAGCTTCAGTACGCCTCGCCTCATTTGAAGTGTCAAGTGTAGCGATGGCCGTTTTGTAACATCAATAGTTGTACAACTATCTATTTGAGTTTACAACCATCACTCGTTTTCTAACCAAGCATAACTATCTATTTTCACAACGTACGTTATGACAATAACTGCAGCTGTAACAACCATCGGTTGTTTTGTAGCGCATAATAACCGTAGCTATCTCACAACGCTCTAGAAATCACGCAATAGATATCGTAGTTGAAGTTGGCTACGTAGCGGTATCGCAACGGTTAGAGCGAGAAAAATATAGGATAGGTAGCGCGTCTCGTTCGCACAAAAGCAAAGATGGATGGTTATGATTTATTGCATAATGTGACGAATCTTATAAACACGAACGTCGATAATTGAATAACTAACTTTCGCCACTTAAAAAATATTATTTGAAAATTTAGTTTGGTGTTGACCTTGATACCCGCAAGTGTTCCATTTCCCATTTCTCCACGATTGTTTTTAGGGTTCCGTAGCGGAATGGCAAAAAAAGGAACTCTTATAGTTTAGATATGTCTGTCCGTCTGTCTGTCTGTCTGTCCGTCCGTCCGTATGTCACAGCCATTATATTCCGAAACTATTAAAACTATACATGTGAAACTTAGTAGGTAGATGTATTCTGTGAAAAGCTTCCCGATTTTAAGAAAAAAAAAATTACAATAAAGGGGAGTCCCCATACATGGAACTAGAACTGAAAAACTTTTTTTTCATGAAACCTATGCGTGTGTGGTATCTATAGACAGGTCTTTAAAAATGATATAAGGGTTTCTAAAACCACTTTTTCATAAAGTCAATCGTTTAAAAGATTTATAAGCTTCCAAAGTAGTAAAATGCGTTTGTCCCCCCTCTAACTTCTATAATAATGGAGTGAAAAATCTAAAAAAAATATAAGTCTGCAGATCTTAATGTAAACTTTCAACCAAAATTAGTTTGATTTTTGAGATAAAGCATATTTTCTAAAACCGCAAATATAACTTTGTAATTCATACAAACACTATGAAAAACAAAGTTATTTAGCGTAGTTGTAAAAATGTAAATAAGCTAGTTTTAAGAAGTCTAAGTTTTTTTTTTATTCGTCAAATTAATAAACATATTATATTATATTATTATAGTTACTACGGAACCCTTCATGGGCGAGTCTGACTCACACTTAGCCAATTTTTTTTTCTAAATTCGTTACATTTTGTATGTGTGTTGAATTGAACAATAAGTAATTTTCATCTATAGTGTTAATAATTGTAAATAAATCTAACTTTTTTGACAATATCAAGTACTTACTTTCTTATTGCAAAAAACCTAAGCCTAAGCCTGGATAAGTACGAAAGAAAGTTGACTGTATGTTTAGTATCAATTGTAACTGCAACAGATATCACGTTATAAGGCGCCTTCTACACGAGACGTTGTCGAAATAGATAGTTGTCAAAATAGATAGTTTTCACAACGTTATTTGACAACGAACAACGGCTTCGTTACGTTATTAGAAAAACTCATAATGACACATGTCTAGTCAAGTGGGACCAATGACGTATTATGACATTGTACCGGCTCAGTACAAAAAAGAGACTACTCTTACAAACTCTTTTTCAAGTCGTGTCCCACCCAACACTACTCGTTACTTCAAATGTATCGCCGAGCTTCAATACGCCTCGCCTCATTTGAAGTGGGACATTGTACCGGCTCAGTACAAAAAAGAGGCTACTCTTACAAACTCTTTTTCAAGTCGTGTCCTACCCAACACTACGTTGCACAGGTAAGTAACCGAATTCATTCAAAATATCTTGTTTTTTTCTATTATTTTGAAAGATTTTGCTATTTTTGGGAAAGTTTATAAAGATACACTTGCTTTTCTGTAATTATTTACTGTTTTACTGTTGATATTATGTGATTTTTAAGCAAATCATTTGTTAGTAAACAGAGAGTTAGAGTTACGGTTCGGAATTTTCAATTTATCGATAAAACATATCGACAGGTGAATATTATGTAACTCGATTTCTTTTTATGATTTTAGATTGCCGACATGTAAAGAAAGAAAAGAACAGTGGCTGTATATACTTGGGATTGAAAATTTGAATACTACAACCAAGCATATTTTTATTTGTTCCCTGCATTTTGAAGTTAAATGTTTTAACCGAACTTTAAATATAACAAGACTGCGCGATGATGCTTTGCCTTCAAGTGAATTATTGGTAAGTTTTGAAAATAGACAAGTTTATTGTGTTTACCTACTTACTGACAAGTAACCAATCCAAACCAGTTGATGGAGAGAGAGGAGGGACGAGAAGCATGTCAGCAACAGCAGTGCTATATTGCTGAAATACTGGTATAAAGTTTCAGGTTTAAATACACATCAGTCAGAATAAATAGATAACTTTTTTTTCTGAAAATTATAAAACATCCTTAAAATTCTCGTACAGACTGAATCAAAACCTAATATAAGTTATATGATTTTAATTATCCACCTCCTCACACAGATTAAGACACATATACCTGCACTATTTTTACTCCTGATATAGTCATAGCAAAAGGAGATGGATAATGATTAATTTTTGAAAATGATACATACATATATCAGGTTATAAAATGTTGTGTCTATGTTAAAATGCAAGCTAAACAAATGTGAGCGTGAGTTAGTGATTAAATTCGCAATGTCAAAATTATTAAACATTTATGGTTATTCTTTGTATAGTTACCAGCACATTTTGACGAGTGTGAGGAACAACGATCTGTTCCTCGCAGGGTGTTGGAAGAGAAACCTGTTTGCAGCACTTCTAACAATGCAGATGTAAGTGTAATATTTCATAATAATTATGTTCCTTATGGTAATTACCATGTTATCTTGACTTTTAAATACAAACTCACTCAATGTAAAAAATTGTTGTTATTTCTTTACAGTTACCAGCCCAATTTAATGAATGTGAGGCATGTTGAATATAATTATGAACATGGCAACACACACCACTCACCACACGAATGACTGTCTGTGGTTCGTGGTCTATGTAGGGATGTGACATTGTACATAAATAATCGATTTTTAATTAATCGATTATTTATTTGGCATGAAAAATCGATTAATAAATAATCGATTTTTCTTAAGAAAATAATCGATTTTGATATATTAATCGATTTTTCCTAATTTATCAATTAATTTCAAAATAAACGCCATAAATATTAAATCAATATATTTATTAATTTAAAAAAAAAAAAAAAAAAACAGAAATAGTAAGTTTTCAAGTCGACGCGTATATTGTTTCTTTATGTATGATCAATTGATCACCGATTACTCGAAAACGGCTCAACCGATTTGAAAAATTCTTTTTGTGTTTGAAAGCGTATATATACTTCAAAGTTGGTCGCATTGTCACCAAGTCAGGATCTGATGATTGGATTTTGGAGAAATCAAAGGAACTCTTCAAATATTATAGGCACACCTGATTTGAGTATTTTTTATATGTAGTAACTTGTGTAGTTGCATTCGAAAAGTACTAAAACTACTCAATATATAAGTAGGAATAATAAGTATTTCATGCGTTCCGTTTCGATTACTTGAATATGGTTATTTGGCACAATATGCTCATCACAATGCATATGGTGAAGTGAGCTAATGATGAAGTACCAAGAGAACTCCTCAACAATTAACGGCCCAGCATTGGGAAAAGCAATATTTTGTAAAAGGTTATAAGTAGTTGACATTAAGACTTTTGTAACGAGGTAAATTATAAATCGACCAACCAAAAAGAGTGAAAAAGCTAGCGACTACCGCAATTAAAGTTATTTTTCATTTTGCAGTGTTTTTTGGAAGTTGGTTTAATTTTTTTGGTAAAAAGTTTTATTTATATAATCTACACAAATTAAAGTTTTATAACAATCAAATTATAAAAAGTTTCAATTAAATTTTTTTCACACAAAATCAACAAAATTTAATTATTCAAATAAAAAAAAAAACAAGAAATCCGTACGTAACGAGTTCAGGAATAACAGCTTAGGTAAGCGTTTGGATAATACTCGGCTACTGGTCTTTGTATATGGCGCCAGCTTTCGAGAACAATCTCTCTCCAGCAGAGAAAGCAGCAGGCCGAAGCAGCCGAAAAAACGAGACTTTTAATAACACTAAACACTGTTTGTCCCGAAAAACTTTCGAAATTGTCATTTGAACAATGAAGTTTCACCAACGAATTAGGAATGAGATATATGTCGGTAAAATAATACAATTCGTTGACTAACTCCATCTAGTTAATGTTAAACTAAATGAATCAACTAAACTGTTTCACAGAAGGAATGCCATCATAGATGTACAGATAGCGTTAATGCAGTATTATGGAGATAGTATTCTTTGGTAGTTCGTGTTCCGGGCTCCGGGCCAGAAGACCAAACTTAATGTTGGGGGTTGCAGACGAAAAATCGGTAATAATTGATTGAATGATTATAAAAAAATCGATTATTAATCGATTATTCATAAAAATAAAATCACTTATAAAAATCGATTTTTCTTTTGATAAAAATCGATTTTTAATCGATTATTTCCATAATCGATTATTTTTTCACATCCCTAGGTCTATGTTCCCAGCAGGCCCTGTCAACTTTGTTCTAGCGGTTTGGATACCTACAGGGGCTGAATTTTTTGTGTTGCCGTAGTAAAAATAAATTTACACTTGTCAATTATGTGGTATCATTAGGATATTATGAAAAAAAAAAAAACAATGTCGGCCATTGATATTTGATGTCGCTTGTTTGTTTCCCTGTATTTTTAATTTAACTTAATAAACGTCGAGTCGAGCTTCTGGTCCTCCGTTCTATTGTGTTATATTATAAGTGCAGTGATACGTGTTTTTTGAGATAGTGACTCTATTGTGGTCTGCGTATTAGAAACTTGTTTCGAGTTAGGACTCTAATAATGGCTGATAAAGAAAACTCAAGAAAGTGTTTTAAATGTGGGTGTTCACCAGCTGAAAACAACATTAAATTGTTTCGATTTCCTAAACCGGCTATAAGGAATCTGGACCGGTATGTAACACAATCATAAGTTATCAAAATAACCTATAATTTAGTAACTATCTACACCCTGAGTTATCTAGAAGGTTGATCTAAAACTTAAGCTAATTATCATAAAAACATGGGCATGGTTTATCGTATGAGTGATATTAATGGAAAACGAGACACATGGTTGAAATCTCTTTCACATGATGCAACTGAAAAACTTGCAGAACTTTTCCTCACTATTATTCTTTGTCTGTAATAACATTAGTCTGAAATAACCATCTCTCACTAGGAGTCGGGTGTTGATAGCTGTGCCACAGTTATAACTTGCAGCTATCAAGTTTCTCATTGCTTTTTTTGACTGAATTTCAAATAAATGATTATTATTATGACTATGTATATATTTTTATTTTCTGTGCACATATAGTCCATAGTTTTGTACATATGATTAATTAGCTATTATTATTTTCAGATGCGAATTATGGGCTAAATATATTTTCCCGGATAGAAACTACTCTGCAACAACATTGCAGATGAAGTTGCACAATGAACACAGAATGCTCTGTCAGAAACACTTTAATGATGCTGATTTTACTGATGAGTCTAAAACAAAGCTACTTCGCTCTGCAGTACCATATGATGTAAGTTATAGTAGGTTTAAAATTGTATAAATATATGTATATTCTAGAAAACATACTTCAACCACCACAATATTAGTTTTAAACACAACTCTGATCTCTAAAAAATTAGACAAATGTGGTACATAGCCTAGTTCCTCGTAGTCTATATCATTAGTGCTTAGTACTTGTTGCTTACCTTAATACCCTTTGTGTAAACATATGGAATAAAGGCTTACTATTAGTGAAAGTGCAAGAATTAATTTGCCATTTCTAACTAACATCTACCTGTTTCACTTGCATTGCAATAGGCACTTTTTTTTATTGATAATAGGCTTGCGTTTGACCACCATCTCACCTGATGGCAAGTAATGATGTGGTCGAAGATGGAGCACGCTTGCCTAGAAGTAACCTATTCACTATGCACTTTCAGTATACTTAGCACTTATGCAGTAATTTTACAGTAAGTTACTTAAAGTTAGGGTAAGTAGCAAGTCCTATGCATTGTCTTTCAAATTAAATGCAAAATGAGTAGTTGCAATATCAATACTAAACTCTATTCTATTTTTCAGTGTGAACCTGAGTTGCCTTTAGCTGTATCATATGGTGTAGAACCTCAAGCTGGTCCTTCACATGCATTTAGAGAAATTACAAATGAGCAAAATCTACCAGTACTAACCACTGAGCCTATTGTAGTAATATCTAAGGTACATATAAAAGGAGAAAAAACTGACAGGGAGAAGATGTTATATGCCAAATGTTGCACATATTTAAAAACAATTTGCCAATTGCGTAATCGTATAAAAAACTTGAAATCCAAAGAAGTTTTAAAAGCAGTTTCTGATGAAATGGCTGTCAAAAAATTATCTGCCAAAATAACTCCAGCATTTGCTTTATTATTGCAAGGGCAGTTAAGAAATTGTAAAAAGAAAATCACTGGTCGAAGGTGGAGTAAAGAAGAAAAAATCACAGCTTTAAGAATGTTTAAAAGGTCACCCACATGTTACCGCTTACTACGAAGGCTGTTTCATCTGCCTTCACCCACCACTTTAAAAACATTACTCAGTAAGGTGCCATTTCGTGTTGGTATTAATAAACCAGTTATTGAATTAATAAAGAAACATATTATGGTACAGAAACCTTCGAATAATGTATTTACATTGATGTTTGACGAAATGTCTTTGAAAAAGCATCTTCATTATAATCCCAAGGATGATGTGATCGAAGGATTTCAAGATCATGCATCACAAGGAAGGTCTCCATTAATTGCTGCATATGCCTTAGTATTTATGATTACTGGGATAAGGCAAAAAGTAAAACAGCCCATTGCCCATTACTTTTCTAGTGGATTTTGTACTGCAGATAGGCTTGCAGTACTGCTAAAGGAGGTAATTTACTATAATATACACTGTAATTTACTATAATATACTATGTATTTACTAAAACATACTATGTAAATTCAGAACAGTTTTTTAAGTTGTGTTTTCTTTTATGCATATCTATTAAAGTTTTATGCAGGTAGATTGATTAACTATGAATTGTACAAATATGCTGACCAATTGTTTTCAGGTCTTACATCAATGCTTGGAAGCTGGCATAAATATTGTAGCCATGGTATGTGACATGGATGGTGCAAATAGGCGAGCTCTCAATATCTTGGGCGCATCTGTTCAGCACCCATATATTGTATTTAAAAATAAAGAGATTGTAACTCTGTTTGATCCACCACATTTGTTAAAATGTTTTCGAAATTTGTTTATGAAATATAATATAGAGTGTTCGCCAGATATTTCTTCGAATGATGTCATAGGAACAGGTAAAGTTAGCTTATAAATTAATTGGCTGCAATTATCAATATTTTATTAAAATGTGCTGTGTAATTATAGTGTGCTGGTTTTTTTTATTTACAGGTGTTGCAAAATGGTCTCACATTAAAGAATTTTATGAAGTGGACAGCACTAATGCAAATTTTGTATATGCTCCAATGTTAAAAAATGATCATTTAAATCCTAACACAAAACAGAAAATGAAAGTAAAATTGGCTGCACAAGTGTTAAGCAGTTCTGTGTCGGGTGGAATGTACGCGAAAATCGCTACAGGTATGAAATTAATGACTATAATACAATTCAGTTGAATCTGATAAGTAAATTACTAAAGAAATCACCTGTTAGCTCGGTTCGACTCTTCATTTTTAGGTTTCCCTTAGCCGAATGGCAAAAAACGGAACCCTTATAGTTTCGATATGTCTGTCTGTCTGTCTGTCTGTCTGTCTGTCTGTCTGTCTGTCCGTCCGTCCGTCCGTATGTCACAGCCATTTTATTCCGAATCTATTAAGACTACATGTGAAACTTAAGTAGTAGATACATGTATTCTGTGAACCGTTTTCCGATTTAAGAAAAAAAATTAAAAAATATTTAAAATAAAGCTGGGTCCCCATACATGGAACTAGAACTGAAAATATTTTTTTTTCATGAAACCTATGCGTGTGTGGTATCTATAGACAGATCTTTAAAAATGATATAAGGGTTTCTAAAACCACTTTTTCATAAAGTCAATCGTTTAAAAGATATACGCTTCCAAAGTGGTAAAATGACTGTCCTTTAACATAATATATGTCTGTAGATCATCTGTCTGTAAACTTTCAACCAAAATTAGTTTGAACGAGATCGAGTCTGCAGTTTTTGAGATACAGCATATTTTCTAAAACCGCAAATATAACTTTGTAATTCATACAAACACTATGAAAAACAAAGTTATTTGGCATAGTTGTAAAAAATTTAAATAAGCTAGTTTTAAGAAATTTGTAAGGTTCTTTTGTCAAAAACAATACATATTATATTATATTATTATAGTTACTACGGAACCCTTCATGGGCGAGTCTGACTCGCACGTGGCCAATTTTTTATTATTATTATAAACTAGCTGTTATCGATAGTTTCATCCATATCCTACTTTTTGTATATTGTACTTTATGAATTGACAGATGTAGATCAGATAGTAAATTCAACTATTATTGTCTGTATTTTTATAATTTGATAAATATTTTTTTATATTTACAGGAGAACTCACCTCAGAGGCTGTTGTGACCACGGAGCAAATACAAAGAGGAGATGTTGTAATAAGATTTCCCTATGAAAATAAGCGTGACAATTTGCGGGGTGAGGGGGTGTTAGATCCCGCCCACATCTTTACTTTCCATCTATCGGTCAATACTAAAACTAGGATGTCAATTATGTCGATGTGTCTTTTTAATTACGTAGCTACCTCACACTAGATGTCACTATGTAGAATGTTACAGGGACGTACTCAGAATTTTGGATATATTTTATCTGTTTTTAAGAATCAATTTTGTTAAACATCTTGATAATCTTTTTATTAAAATAGTGATATTTTTAAAGAGGTTTGTTTTTAACTGATTATTTTTGTCTTTTTTTAATGATTTATTTCAAAAAATAAACTTTCTCCCGTACACGTGACAATTGAAGCGAAATAATTTATGTCAAACAAAAACATAACTCATAAATAAGGTAAAAATAATCTTATTCCTTCTCTGTCCATGCTGTAAGATTGTGGAACTCACTTCCGCCTAGCATTCGTGATTTAAAAACAATATCTCTATTCAAATGTCGATTAAAAGAGCATTACCTTTCCTCTTAACTGTGTTAATTATGTATATATTTATATTATATAATTATAGTTAGATATCCTACCGGCTGCGCCAGTTAGATATCTAACTATATTATATACAAAAATTGGATTCTAATTACGGCCCTGTCTTTTTGATGTTTATGGTTGATGTTGACAGATGACGATAGATGGCCGATTTTTTACAAAACTACAAATATAATATTTTGGCGACTGAAGGGTCTTTAGGAATGAATGTTAAACAAACTTCAGTACGTATAATTATCAAAATAAATGATTACTGTGCTCTACGTACTCAAAAATGCTTCGACACAGTATCGCCATCTAACGTCGGGTAGAACCATATTGGGAGATGCCGACGCTAATAACAGATCTTTCTAGAAATATTCTTATAAAATTACTTGCAGATGAAATGTGATGCCAGTCATGGCATCTGAACGTCTATCCGAATAGTTTATACATGATAAAACACAACACTTCATCCTTTTCTTCTTGGAACACGAAAATTCTTTAAAAGGCGAACATTAACAAAGCAGTGCACGGCACGGACGACGACGGTACACTGTCAAAGGCCACGCCCACTCGATGACGTCAGGACCTAGTTGAAAATCACAGTGCACAGTTGTTTAGGCCGCCTCCTCTTTGTATTTGCTCCGTGGTTGTGACTGCCAATATAATAAAACGAATGGATAACCTATTCGATGCGGTCAATAGTGATTCTCCCGACCTACGGCGAGGAAAACCTCACGCTACAAATTTAAGGAGTAATACTCCACACCTGAAATGTTTCAGTGATATGAATTTTTTTTTCTTAAATATGAAATATATTGGGAGTATCCGTAAACCTCCGTCTCAGGAAGGCTGGATATGGACCTTAAATGCCATGGAACGGTTGTGGCATAATTTGGTAAATTCAAATAAAATTGCCAGTTTGGCCACCAGAAGGATTCAGCAAGATGCGTTAGAAAACCTTTTTGGATGTATTCGCAGCAACTGTGGTTGTAACACAAATCCGACATGCGGACAATTTCTTGCTGGACTTAAAACGGCTGTTTTAAGTAATTTGTCTTATATAAGTTTAACAGGAAATTGTGAAAATGATAATTATGAAATAATTAATAATTTCAGCAGTATGATAAAATCAGCTGCACAACCCACACGCATATGTGCAGAGCCTGGATTTAACTTTAGTTTTGAATTACCTCAGGAAATAGAGGAAGCCATTAATAATGATAATGCAGAAATTCAGGCATGTGCATATGTATGTGGGTTCTTATTAAAAAAAATTATGCCCACTTGCGAAATCTGCAAAGACCTTTTTATTTCTAAAGCTATAGAGAAACATCATTTATTTGTCGAGTTCCGGGAGTACAGTGAGATTAAAAAAAGTTTAAATTATGTAACTAAAGAAATGGTTAATGTAGTCGAGTGCTGTGCTACATATAATAATAAGTTTTTAGAAGAAAATGGTTACAGGAATTCTATAAAAAAAAATATAACAGACCAAATGAAATGTTCAATTAATTTTGATTTTTTAAATAAATGTCCAGAACATAAAATATTGAATATAAATAACATTATAAATAGTGTTTTTGCTATATGCACCAAAAGATTTTGTATACTTCAAAATAGAAAATTTGCTGAAGCAGCATCAGCAGCTGCTCTTAAGCCTGCGCCGAGTAAAATAACTCAAAACGGTCTTCACAACTAAAGGAATATAACCTATAATAGTACTTTAATTACCATACAAAAATATGTAATGAACACTTGAATAAATGTGTTAGCAAACATAGTTGGCAAAATTTAAAAATATTTTATAGTTTATTAAACAAAAATACATAAAGTTGGACAAAAATCCTTACAAAACATGCTCGTGCGTCGCTGAATTTTGATAGTAAACTATTGAATTTTTTCATAAACTTCAATTCATATTATTCTCTAATTATCATACTATCATTTACAGCTTTAACATTTCAAAAATGTCGCTTGGTTGTTTTAATTTTAATTTTTTCTTCTAATTTGCGCGCTATTTTGAACCATACGCAACGTACACCGGTCGAAAATTCAGTCGTCCACGGGAGCTCAGAGAGGGGTCACGTCTCATTATGGAGCGTTTCGCCGGTAACGATAATTCGCGATCTATTGTGTACGTATGTATTGCAGCAATCCGTTGAATAACATAAGTCATATTTTTTGTTTTTTTGAGTACGATTTATTATGCATACCCAACAATTACTTTTTATTGTTCAATATACATTTCTTTAACATTTGTTTTTCAATATTTGTTTTATTATGGGAAAATGTAAAAAAAAATATTATTAGAAGAAAGTTGGCATAAATTTTCGAAATAAAAGCCATTCTCATAAAAAGTACGTATTTATATTTTGTGATGTTATTATTGCTTTTTAACCGACTTCAAAAAAAAGGAGAAGGTTCTCAGTTCGTCTTAAACTTTTTTTTATGTATGTAACCTCAAACTCGAAGACGGCTGGACCGATTTGGAATTTTTTTTTCGTTTGAAAGGGTATACTTTCTAGTTGGTTCCATTGTTATGAAATCAGGATCTGATGATGGGATCCTGGAGAAAGCGAGGGAACTCTTTAAATATTGTAGGCACACCTATAGCGTTTTGGGTATTTCTAATAGTACCTTGTGCAGTTGCTCCCGAAAAGCACCATTTGAGGAAGTGAAAGTGATGATGAAGACTTTTTTCAAACATTCGATATGGGTATCGTGTAATGGGTTTTTGGGGGTGGTGATTGCAAATCTGGAATTAATTTTTAAATTCAAGATGGCGTATGCAACTTTTTCTCACAAATTCGATATGGGTACCGTGTAATGGGTTTTTGGGGGTGGTGATTGCAAATCTGACATTCATTTTAAAATCCAAGATGGCGGATGCAACTTTTTCTCACAAATTCGATATGGGTACCGTGTAATGGGTTTTTGGGGGTGGTGATTGCAAATCTGACATTCATTTTAAAATCCAAGATGGCGGATGCAACTTTTTCTCAAACATTCGATATGGGTATCATGTAATGGGTTTTTGGGGGTGGTGATTGCAAATCTGGCATTCATTTTAAAATCCAAGATGGCGGATGCAACTTTTTCTCAAACATTCGATATAGGTATGGTGTAATGGGTTTTTGGGGGTGGTGATTGCAAATCTGGCGTTCATTTTAAAATCCAAGATGGCGGATGCAACTTTTTCTCAAACATTCGATATGGGTATCGTGTAATGGGTTTTTGGGGGTGGTGATTGCAAATCTGGAATTTATTTTTAAATTCAAGATGGCGTATGCAACTTTTTCTCACAAATTCGATATGGGTACCGTGTAATGGGTTTTTGGGGGTGGTGATTGCAAATCTGACATTCATTTTAAAATCCAAGATGGCGGATGCAACTTTTTCTCACAAATTCGATATGGGTACCGTGTAATGGGTTTTTGGGGGTGGTGATTGCAAATCTGACATTCATTTTAAAATCCAAGATGGCGGATGCAACTTTTTCTCAAACATTTGATATGGGTATCGTTTAATGGGTTTTTGGGGGTGGTGATTGCAAATCTGGCGTTCATTTTAAAATCCAAGATGGCGGATGCAACTTTTTCTCAAACATTCGATATGGGTATCGTGTGATGGGTTTTTGGGGGTGGTGATTGCAAATCTGGAATTTATTTTTAAATTCAAGATGGCGTATGCAACTTTTTCTCACAAATTCGATATGGGTACCGTGTAATGGGTTTTTGGGGGTGGTGATTGCAAATCTGACATTCATTTTAAAATCCAAGATGGCGGATGCAACTTTTTCTCACAAATTCGATATGGGTACCGTGTAATGGGTTTTTGGGGGTGGTGATTGCAAATCTGACATTCATTTTAAAATCCAAGATGGCGGATGCAACTTTTTCTCAAACATTTGATATGGGTATCGTTTAATGGGTTTTTGGGGGTGGTGATTGCAAATCTGGCATTCATTTTAAAATCCAAGATGGCGGATGCAACTTTTTCTCAAACATTCGATATAGGTATCGTGTAATGGGTTTTTGGGGGTGGTGATTGCAAATCTGGCATTCATTTTAAAATCCAAGATGGCGGATGCAACTTTTTCTCAAACATTCGATATGGGTATCGTGTAATGGGTTTTTGGGGGTGGTGATTGCAAATCTGGCATTCATTTTAAAATCCAAGATGGCGGATGCAACTTTTTCTCAAACATTCGATATGGGTATCGTGTAATGGGTTTTTGGGGGTGGTGATTGCAAATCTGACATTCATTTTAAAATCCAAGATGGCGGATGCAACCTTTTCTCACAAATTCGATATGGGTACCGTGTAATGGGTTTTTGGGGGTGGTGATTGCAAATCTGACATTCATTTTAAAATCCAAGATGGCGGATGCAACTTTTTCTCAAACATTTGATATGGGTATCGTTTAATGGGTTTTTGGGGGTGGTGATTGCAAATCTGGCATTCATTTTAAAATCCAAGATGGCGGATGCAACTTTTTCTCAAACATTCGATATAGGTATCGTGTAATGGGTTTTTTGGGGGTGGTGATTGCAAATCTGGCATTCATTTTAAAATCCAAGATGGCGGATGCAACTTTTTCTCAAACATTCGATATGGGTATCGTGTAATGGGTTTTTGGGGGTGGTGATTGCAAATCTGGAATTTATTTTTAAATTCAAGATGGCGTATGCAACTTTTTCTCACAAATTCGATATGGGTATCGTTTAATGGGTTTTTGGGGGTGGTGATTGCAAATCTGGCATTCATTTTAAAATCCAAGATGGCGGATGCAACTTTTTCTCAAACATTCGATATAGGTATCGTGTAATGGGATTTTGGGGGTGGTGATTGCAAATCTGGCATTCATTTTAAAATCCAAGATGGCGGATGCAACTTTTTCTCAAACATTCGATATGGGTATCGTGTAATGGGTTTTTGGGGGTGGTGATTGCAAATCTGGCATTCATTTTAATATCCAAGATGGCGGATGCAACTTTTTCTCAAACATTTGATATGGGTACCGTGTAAAGGGTTTTTGGGGTGGTGATTGCAAATCTGGCATTCATTTTAAAATCCAAGATGGCGGATGCAACTTTTTCTCACACATTCGATATGGGTATCGTGTAATGGGTTTTTGGGGGTGGTGATTGCAAATCTGGCTATCATTTTGAAATCCAATTTAAAACACATACGATATCCATATTGAATGTTGGAGAAAAAGTTGCATCCTTGGTGGATGCAACTTTTTCTCCAACATTCAATATGGATATCGTGTGTGTCTACTAAGTTAAATACACTGATAACCTTCAAGGGTTTATTGCTAAGTATAATTAACAAAGTAACGTAAGGGCTAAAATTATCGCTAAATGATGAAAATGAGTGCACCCGGTTGCTGTTCGAAATACACTAAGCTCGCGGCGAACTTAGTGCGACCGCATTATATCGCTTGCTCAGCAAACGTGGTCGATTGCAAAATATTGCATCAAACATCGTGTAATAGGTTTTTGGGAATACCGATTGCAATCCTGACATTCATTTTAGAATTTACGACGAAAGTTCATTGGCTACTTTGTTAGCTTACAATTTACACTGGGTTATTGACAATTTAACTGATCCTAGGTTAAGTGACTATTCAGTATTATCTAGGGTATCTAATAATACTGAAATTAATTGTTTAAACCCTTAGATGTGACAAAGGAGAGTTATAATAACACAATTTTAATATATCATCAGAATATAAATCGTTTCTCCGGCAAAATTTTAGATGAGGAAATGTTAATAGATAAATATGATATAGATATCTTATGTTTTTGTGAAACCTGGCTAAAACCAGATAGAATGTTGTTTAAAATTAATATTTTTTTATTACTAGTGCATACAACATGTCCTCAGTAGGAGGTGGTACTTTAATATTACGTAGTAATTCTCTTCGATATAAGGAACAAAAATATATCACCGCTTGCTCTGTTGATTGCTTGTGTGAGGTAGCATGTACAGAAGTTGAAGGCCAAACTTTCTTAAGTGTTTATAGACCACCAGCATCAAACTTGTCATCATTCTTAATGATAATGGGAGAAATTTTAAGTACCTAAGCTTATAAGAGATAATAAATTAGTTATGGTTTGTGGTCACCTAAATATTGATTTGTTAGTAAATTCACCTGAACACTGCAAGCTTACTTCATTGTTTGGTTCATTTAACTTAAAATGCACATACAAGGAAGCAACAAGAATAACAGCAACATCAGCTCAATGCATAGATAATATTTATACTAATTGTGCCATAAAATACTCGTCTCAAATTAGTGGAGTTAGGTCTGACCATACAGGTCAACTAGTATCCTTTGAGCTGGTTAAAAAGCGGCAATTAAATAAGACTATTAAGTTTAGGCCACTAACTAAAAAGAAATTAATGTTTTTAATGATAACATGTTAAGTAATCTTTCAATGGCCAATTTTGACTCCCATGACCCCAATGAAAATTACAGGATATTATTTTCTTCACTATGCCACGAATTTAGTAAGGCATGTCCAGTTAAAAAATTTCAAATGAGTAATAAATCTAAATTTAATGAATGGGCCACTGCTGGAATAAGAATAAGCTGAGACAATTTATACAACTTATACCATGAAAAAATCATTGACTTCCGATGAAGCCTTCCATAATTATGTAAGAAACTACTCAAAGATATTTAAAAAAGTATGCGCCCTAAGCTAAATCTAAATCAGAAAGTAATAAAATTAGCATTTCTAACAATAAAATAAAAACTGTGTGATAAACAAAGAAACTGGAAATACAAACCAACAGGGTTAGAATGATTTGACTTTGAACATCGATGATCAGGTCATCTCAGATAAGTCAAAAGTGGCTGAGAAGTTGGAAAATTACTTTACCAATATTCCAGTAGAGGTTACTAAATCTCTACATTCTTCGCCATTATTAGCAGAATCTTTTTTAAAGGAAAACTTCAATAAGGATATACCAACATTTTCATTTAAGCCCATTTCTATTGATGTAATTAAAAATCATTCCAAAGTCTTAACATAACAAACACTGATGACTTATGGAGTGCATCTGTTAGGGTTCTTGGTAATATTATTGACTCAATTGCTGCTATCCTAACAGGCACATTTAATTAATGTATAGACAGCGGTAATTTTCCCGATTTAATGAAACATAGTAAAGTATTACTAATTTTTAAGTCGGGTTGTAAGAATGATCCCTCTAACTATAGACCGATATATGTGCTTCCAGCATTAAGCAAAATATACGAAAAAATCATGCTGGACGAGATGCTATCATATTTTAACTCAAATGGAATTCTGCATAGTCGGCAGTTTGGTTTCACGAAAGGTAGGTCAACAACAAATGCAGGAGTAGCGCTCATCCGTCACATTCTGGAATCTTGGGAGAAATCTCAGGATGCAATTGGCATATTTTGTGACCTCTCCAAAGCTTTTGATTGCGTTCAAATCACTGATCTGTAAATTACACCATTACGGAGTTCGTGGATTCGTGTTCTGCTGACCTTGTTCTTTCATATTTATCAAACAGGCAACAAAAAGTTATTGTTAATGGAGCGACATCTGCAGGATCCCTAGCCAAGATGAGTGCTCCGCAAGGTTCAATTCTTGGCCCTTTCCTTTTTATAGTATATATCAATGACATACATGATGACCAACTTATCGGATATTTTTTATTTGTAATTCCATTGTGCTGTATTAATTGGTGTATACGGCAGTATAGACCAAAGTTTTAAATATAATTAAGCATATCTTAGAACTGGAAACATATCTTACAACTATATAATAATATAGGTTATCCATCAGAATTCAGACAGGCTTTAATTTATAATCATATTGTGGGAAGTACTAATTTCACACGGGTTCCCGTTAGTATATGCTTAAACTAGACTTATGGTCTCATGGTGCGTGGTGCGCTGGTTGCACGGTACTGGCATGATTGCACTATGTTATCTCTTTAAAAATAGTAGTAGATACCTACTACTGTTTCTTGTGATTTTTTTTTATTTTTGGCTCGCGTTTGAATTTTAAGAAAAATATTAATTCAAACTCAAAATGTTTTATTTCACATAGGCCTACATGGGCACTTATAAAACGTCAGCAGTTTGGCGCAGGGCACGGTTCGAAATTGGTCGTTTTCTATGGAGAAGATCCGGAAAGTTACTCCACACCACACTTACTCTTTTAAAATATCATTCTTACAATGTATCTATAATACATGTTAATTAGGTATGAGAGGACATTAAAGCCTGTTTGAATTCTGATGGATAACCTATATTATTGTATAGTTGTAAGATATGTTTCCAGTTTTAAAATATGCTTAATTATATTGAAAACTTTGGTCATTACAAGATATTTTCTAAATTTAAACCCACGACCTACGTCATTTAAATTTAAAAGTCAATTATCTGAAATTAAGTATTTCAAATGGCGGGAGACTTTGTTAAACATAAAAAACACAGTGATACGACGTCAATGTGGAGCTATTTTTTAGTTGCGAAGGATAGGAATAGTGCCAAATGTAACCGATGCTCAGCCATTCTCAAGACTTTGGATGAATCGACTAAGGGATTACATACACATTTGTCATCAAAACATAACATCAAGCTTATATCAGCTTCAACAAGTCTAGATTCTGATAATCTGAACACACCACCGCCGCCAGCCAAGCGAAAGTTAAATGATTATTTTACTAAAAGTGCCGACGATAGCCTCGATGATGTTTTGGCAAGAATGATTGCATTAGATGGATTTCCATTCAGTATATTCATAACTTCAGATGATTCGAGAAAATTTGTCTTTGCAAAATACACGGATTTACCAAAGTCAGCCGTCACCATTCAAAAACGTGTCATGAATTACAGTGAAAAAATCAGAAAGCAAGTAACTGCAGAATTGAAACATTTTAAAAGTGCAGGTGAAAGATTTAGTCTTTCTTTCGACAAGTGGACTTCAACATCCAATAAACCATACATGGCTGTCAACGTTCATTCATATTAAAAAAAAAATGGAATTTAGGACTTGTTCCTATTTATGGAAGTATGAAAGTATGGCTGAAAATTGTCTTCGTATATTGAAAGAGCGTCTAAGTATATTTGATATTTCCCTGGATACTGGCTTTATGAAAAACATAATTATTTGCAAGACAGCTCTACCTCAGATGATACTATAAATGAACCACCTGTGGCTGTTGATCATATGGACGACATCCATGATGATGAACATTTAGAAGACTTAGACATTCCAGAATCAGACTTAATCTTAATGTCACAAAATGACCTTGCGCTATAACACATACCAGAGTTAACACAAGATGAAAACATTAATGAGCTGATAAAGAAAATCCGCAAAGTTGTAGTGTGTATTTCAAAAGATCACCATTGAAAACAGAAACAGTACTTCAAAAACAAATGAAAATTGAACATGGAAAAGAGCTGTCACTTCTTTTGGACTGTAAAACCAGGTGGACTAGTCTTTTAACAATGCTGGAGCGATTTTATCTTTTAAAAACCTTCATTCAAAAAGCTCTTATAGATCTCAATCATCCAATTCGTTTGGAAGAAGTTGATTTTGAATTGGTGAATAAAATTGTTGATGTGCTGACCCCAATTAAATTGACAGTAGAAGCAATCTGTCGGCGAGATGCTAATTTATGCACAGCTGATTCCGCTTTGAAATTTCTTATAAAACAGCTATCTAGCATAATCATTTTTTGGCAAGTGCTGACACTTGCCAAAAAATGAAAACATCCTTAGTGGGACGTATGAAGCAACGACGAAGTGATGATTTGACTGGTGTGTTGAATTAATTACAAAATCCATGAAAAGATGATGAAAATCAGTTATTATCGGATTTGGAATGGCATGACTTATTTCCAGTTTCTACACAGGCTTTAGTTTGGAAGCAAATAAAGTGTATTGAAAAAAAAACTTAAAAGTCGAGATGACACGGAAGAAGAAGAAGGAAGATCAGGATCACAAACAGATGATGAGTTAAGGCCACAAATCTCCCAATCCCAACCCCAATTGACACTAAAGGAAAAGTTATATCTGGAAATTGATAAGAGTATGAAATCCCCAGATCGTGAAGTACAAATACAAAATTAATCGAGGTTGGCAAAATATAGTATTAGACGTGAAATAAGCCTGTTTGAAAATGGAGGAATTAGTGGATATCACTTAGAAACAGCATATAAGTATCTATTGTCTATTCCTCCAACCAGTGTAAAACCTAAACGAGCGTTTTCAGCTGCTGCTTATGTTGGTAATAAACGAAGCAGGCTTGGAAGTCAAACCTTGGATGCATTGATATTTCTACGATTGTATTTTCAAAATTCGTAATAAGTTTTATTGTCTTTTTATTTCTTACAAAGTATAGTATCTTTTTGTCATTTTTTCTTTTCTTACTATACTGTGATATGTGTAGTGTACCAAAATTAAAAATATTTTTTTAAGAAATTACTCGTTTTTTAGAGTTCAGTTGCCGAATGGCAAAAAACGGAACCCTTATAGTTTCGTCATGTCTGTCCGTCTGTCTGTCTGTCTGTCTGTCTGTCCGTCCGTCCGTATGTCACAGCTATTTTATTCCAAAACTATTAAGACTATACATGTGAAACTTGGTAAGTAGATGTATTCTATGAAACGAAACTATTTTTTTTTTCATGAAACATATGCGTGTGTGGTATTTATAGACAGGTCTTTAAAAATGACATGGGGGTTTCTGAAACCACTTTTTCATAAAGTCAATCGTTTAAAAGATATAAGCTTCCAAAGTGGTCAAATGTGTATCCCTCCTTCTAACTTCTATAATAGTGGAGTGAAAAATCTAAAAAAATATGTATCTGTAGATCTTAATGTAAACTTTCAACCAAAATTGGTTTGAATGATATCGAGTTAACAGTTTTTGAGATACTGCATATTTTCTAAAACCGCAAATATAACTTCGTAATTCATACAAACACTATGAAAAACAAAGTTATCTAGCGTAGTTGTAAAAAATGTAAAAGAGCTTGTTTTAAGAAATTTGTAAGGTTTTTTTCGTCAAATAAATATACATATTATATTATATTATTATAGTTACACACGGAACCCTTCATGCGCGAGTCTGACTCGCACTTGGCCAATTTTTTACATTTGAGACCAATTAGAAACCACATAGTCTAATCCGGGCATAGCCCCAGGGTCCCAGGATTCAGCATCAAGAATCACGTAATCCCGGGATTGAAAAACATGCTCGGGATTGTATTCTCTAGTTGCAACTAAGAAAGGATTTCTATCGAAATTCTATTTTAGTTGCCAAATGTGTCGAAAAAAATAGAATTAATAAATTGTTAAGAACCAGATAGATAGCCCTACAGACCTCAATCTGAACGATAATTCTGTAAGCAGTTTTATGTCGATAGGAGCCGGGTTTTCTGGTTTAGAACAAGTTTCAGCTTCCTTTGACATTCCCTCTATGTCCGACAAATTATACGCCAAGTGCCATAACAAGGTCTGTCTACTACGGGAATTTGCCAAAGAAAAATTGGCCAAGTGCGAGTCAGACTTGCCCATGAAGGGTTCCGTAGTAACTATAATAATATAATATGTATAACTACTACAACTACTAGTCTGTCTGTCTGTCCATCCGTCCGTCCGTATGTTACAGCCATTTTATTCCGAAACTATTAGGACTATACATATAAAACTTGGTAGATTGATGTATTCTGTGAACCACTTTCCGATTTTAAGAAAAAATTAAAATATATTTAAATTAAATTAAAAAATATTTTCAGTTTTAGTTCCATGTATGGGGGGAACTAAAACTGAAAATATTTTTTTTTTCATGAAACCTATGCATGTGTGGTATCTATATACAGGTCTTTAAAATGAGATTGAGGTTTCTAAAACCACTTTTTCATAAAATTAATCGTTTAAAATATATACGCTTCCAAAGTGGTAAAATGTGTGCCCCCCTCTAATTTCTATAATAATGGAGTGAAAAATATAAATATATATATACAACGTGTAACGGAAACCTCATATCTAACCAAAAGGGCTGAAGACAACATTTGGTATGGAGTCTCTATGCACAGTTTCAGCACAAAATAACTGACTTAAAGAATTGGTACCAAATTATTGGTTTCACATATTTTTTGAATACCAATCATAACAAACGTGTCACAGCACTACGAGGGTCAATAACTTTCCACGTCACTTGCCAATAACACGATAATTCTTTTCGTTCTTCTTAATTTGACAAATTCGGTCTCTGGTATCAGTGTACTGGAATTTGTAATAAGTTCTACACATGTAGACTTAGGATTACAAAACCCTTGCCATATCGTTTGTTATCATCCAAAGAAGCCATGCACTTGGTATGTATATACCCTTTAAATTACACGTTGTATATATATATATCTATAGATCTTAATGTAAACTTTCAATCAAAATTGGTTTTAAAGAGATCGAGTCAGCAGTATTTGAGATACAGCATATTTTCTAAAACCGCAAATATAACTTTGTAATTCATACAAATACTATGAAAAACAAAGTTATTTGGCGTAGTTGCAAAAAATGTAAATAAGCTAGTTTTAAGAAATTTGTAAGTTTTAGTTTTTTGTCAAGTAAATATACATATTATATTATATTATTATAGTTACTACGGAACCCTTCATGGGCGAGTCTGACTCGCACTTGGCCAATTTTTGTAAAATGTTATAATAAGCAATATAACATTAGATTTATAGATTTCTTTTATTTATTTTTTTCTTTTAAATTAAGTTATACTTGATACATATATTGTTATGAAATAAATTACGCTTATATTTTCTGCGAAGTAAGTTCGCTAGACAGCATTAATGAAAAAATGTTTTTTTGGTATGGCCCCACGTATATATAATAAAGTGCTAAATGTTATTAAAAACATGACAGTACATCAGAATTTAAACGAGCACTAAATGAAATTTTAATAAACAAAACTTATTTCAGTCTGCTTTTATTATGACATTACATAATTATATTTTTTTTATTTCATACTGGTTTTATTATTCAAATAAGTACTGCATACCCATCTACCCTAACTTGCTACTTACCCAGTTTCGACGCATCAATAGCCTAATGGATAAGGTGTCGGACTTGTGATCGAGAGGTCGCAGGTTCGAACCCCACCCATTACACTATTGACGTGAACCCACTCCAGACACAAGCATATTTAGCTTAGTTGGAGGGGTTAACAAGATTGCTAGTAATGTGAAATGTACCCACATTGCTAGTAATCTTTAAAAAAAATCTGAGGAGTTTAATATATAAAATCAAAGTTTTATTGCAATAGGATGAATAGTGAGGGAACGGATAATGTATTACTACAGTAAAAACAAACGTTAATTTTTATATAATAGGTATAATTTATTAAATTTATTTTTGTGATTTATTTACGTACCTACTTGCTTCATTTAGATCCATCCAGCCGTTTGAGCGTGAATAAGTAACAAACATGCAAACAGACACATTCATTCACAAACTTTCACCTTTATAATATTAGTGTGATAAATAATACCATCTAAATAATTAATATTCGTTCTTCAAGTTTATTCAACATAACGACAAAAAATTAAAAAATGCAAAGTTAGGAAACTTCGTCGTGCAACGGCAAGCGGGCCTCGAGCGAACTTGTCATTGTGTGTGTGACAACGCACACGACTAGCCCGCTGCAGTAAATACCTATTTACCGCGCGTCTCGTAGGCTCGACACCCTCTTAAGCATAAAATGAACATAATCATGCATAAATAATAAATAAGCTTATTTTTATATGTAGTAAGTTATTTTATGTTCCTACACAGCGCTGGTTTTTCCGATCACCACCAAAATAACATGATGGATGTTATTCAGTTATTATTGTTATAAAATTAAGTCTCATAATTGTTTACATGTTTTCAAGTATAGAGTATTGTCAGTTTTATCATACATATTATGTACTTTATAACTGTTTGAGAAATGAATTCTGTAATAATGTTAATAGCAAGAGCCAGTTGTACTCATTTTCAGACAAGATCAAAGGCTATTTTAACAAGTGGTTTGGTATTTACTCCTAGACACAGTTATAATAAATTGCAAGATTCTCTTTATACAATAGGTTGTCTGGAAGTATTTGTTCAGTGAGTGGTCGAGTTTTTTGGGTGTAATATATGATTTTTAAATATGTAATATATGATTTTTAAATATAAGGTATGCAAGTTGTATTGTGAAATAAACAAATCTTTAAGTTTTATTTTCGTTTTATTTTCAAATTTTGCGGGCATTTTTACTTGTAAGGAAACACATGAGAGGAACTTATAAGCCATGTGTTTTCTTATAAGTATAAATGCCCACTCCGAAATAATCAAGAAATAGGATTAGGGGGGCCCTACATTTAAACCCACATTTTGAATCTCCCGCCACGCTCATATCGCACGCTAGTTTCTGTGGGCTGAGATAAGAGGGCGCTGTTGAAATCGTTCTCTATTTTTTTGTTCGAAGTTGACATTCTTCTCCTTTAGGAGTATATGTTCTGTGGTTCCCAGAACTATGAGCGTGCACATCAAGCTTGTACAAAATCTTCAATAAACAAAAGACTTCCAACAACCTGAGTATATTCTAATTCTAATTCTCCAAACACCTGACATGGTGTCAGAAGTGAAGAAGTCCACTGCGGACAACGCCAGCTACAGCGACGCCACATAAATTCAAATTCAAGACAAAAGACGCCAACGGACAAAATGGACTCCGAAGACAAGAAAGATGAAAAAATGCCTCATAATACAGGTACAAGTTTCACTTTGACGCCGCCTTATCTCAAAATTACAAATAATATGCCATTATCATGGAGAAATTTCATAACTACATTAAATATATATTTACGCGCCAGCGGCCTCGAACACGAGTCTGACAAAAGAAAAGTCGCTATCCTTCTGAGCCTTATAGGCGAAGAAACACTTGAGGTTTTCTATTCATTCGACCTAAATATAGACACCGTGAGCTTCAAGGACCTCACAGAAAAATTTGAAAGACATTTTACGCCAAAAGTTAACATAGTCATGGAAAGGCATAAACTGTTCAACAGGAAGCAGAAACCGGACGAGAACATAGAAAAATATGCAACAGATCTCAAAAATATAGCTCTCCAATGTAACTTCGGAAGCCTTCTAGATGATTTATTAAAAGATATATTCTCTTGGAACCTGACATGTCAACACACTAAAGAAAGACTCTTAGTGGAGAAGCCTAAAACTTTCGAAAGCGCCGTAGAGATAGCCAAGACAATTAGAAACACGAAACTTGAATCAAATCAGTTGCAGTCACATTCAGACGGTATAGTTGCAGCGGTCAAGTCAAGTCATACCAGTCAAGATCGTCGTCCACAGTCATCATCAAGTACATTTCTTCAACCTTCAGCAAACAGGTCCAGTCATTCTCCAACAGGCAGGCCCTTTCAGCAGTCATTCCAGCAAAGACAAGCACCGTCAACTGGCTCCAATCAAGTATGTCAACGCTGCGGGCAAGTACATCGTGTTCGCTGTCCAGCAGCTGGGAGAATATGTAGTAATTGTAAGAAGCCTAATCATTTCGCGTCAGTTTGTAAGTCATTTAAGATAAATTTAGTCGATTCAGAGAGTCATGATAGGCAAGACAATACAAAATATTTGCAGCTAGGTCTGTTATCAGTCAATAATGTCAATTTAAATACTTCATATCATACAGACTTGAATATAAACAAACAGGCAGTTAGATTTCTTTTGGACACAGGAGCAGATACTAATTTATTATCTTTGAATACATTCAATACATTGCGTCTACCATCACAACTCATTACACAAAATACTGACAAACTTACAACTTTCACAGGACAGTCTATACCTACAGTAGGTCAATGTACTCTAAAAGTACAGTATAATAATCAAGATTATGATGTTCTCTTTCACATAGTCAACTTACCTTGTCAAAATGTCATTGGTAGAAATTCATGTGAGGCACTACACTTGGTCAAGCGTGTCCATACAGTCAAAGTCAATACATCATCATCCAATATTTCAGACAATTCAGATCTTTTCGAGGGTATTGGTTGCATCACTAACTTCGAAGGCAAATTATTTCTAAAACCAGATGCAGTACCCCATATTGCAGCATGTCGACGTGTTCCGTTTAGCCTGGAAGTACCACTGAAAGTAGAACTGAAACGTCTCGAAGAACAGGGCATTATTGCTAGACAAGATCAACCTACAGAATGGGTAAGCCCTATTATTATTGTTACAAAAAAGAATGGACAGATCAGACTTTGCCTTGACCCTAGTAAATTAAATGAAAACTTGATGAGACCACATTTTCAAATTCCTCATTTTGATGAAATAAAGTCTAATTTAGAAGGAGCCAAATATTTCAGTACATTAGACGCCAATAAAGGCTTTTATATGGTCAAATTAGATGAAGTATCATCCAAACTATGTACTTTTATTACCCCATTGGGACGGTATCGTTTTCTTCGTTTACCCTTCGGTATCACCTCCGCTCCAGAAATATTTCACTCTGAAATGGTAAAACGTTTTAAAGACTTAGTAGGTGTTAAAATCATGATGGACGACATCCTGGTTTATGGAAAAACACGTGATGAACATGACCAGCGCTTAGCCAAGGTCTTAGACAGAGCACGAGAACTCAATATAAAATTTAACAAAGACAAGTCTAACATTTGTGCTACACAAGTAAAATATTTAGGCCATATATTTAGTGAGAAAGGAGTTGAAGTCGACCCTTCAAAAGTCGATGCTATTTTACAAATGCCTAGCCCAACAAGCCTACAATCTTTACAAAGATTTATGGGAATGGTCAATTATATTGGTTCATTTATACCTAATTTATCTCAAAAAACATGTCTTATGCGCTCTTTATTGTCAACAAAAAATGCCTATGTTTGGACCCCTAATCATGAACAGGAATTCCAACATTTAAAGTCTCTAATTAGTTCAGCCCCAGTGCTAACTTATTTCAATCCCAAAAAAGAATTAATTCTGTCAGTAGATTCATCTCAAGATGCCATGGGTGCTGTAATCCTACATGACAAGCAACCTATTGCATATGCTTCTGCTACTTTAACTAGTTGTCAGCAAAAATATTCTCAAATAGAGAAAGAGCTTCTAGCTATTGCATATGGATGTGTGAAATTCCACCAGTATGTGTATGGAAGACCTGTCTTAGTGGAGACCGACCATAAATCACTAATTACTTTATTTAAAAAACACTTACATGACATACCTACTAGACTTCAAAGGATTATGATGAGACTACAACCTTATAACTTAAAAGTCACTTATAAGCCAGGGAAACATTTATATATTGCAGATACTTTGTCAAGAGCTGCAATGCCTAACTCAGCTCTATCTGATTTAGATGAGGATGTTGATTTACATGTCAATTTAATCATGTCCAGTCTTCCTGCCAGTCAAGAAATGATAAATAAAATCATAGAACACACCAACAAGGATCCTATATTGTCACAAGTCAAGTATTATTGCAAAAATTCATGGCCAGAGCACAAACGTTCAGTCGGTCAGTCGGTCAAATGCTATTTTACACTTAAAGACAAGTTACACGTTATCAATGATATCATATTCAAAGACTCACACATTGTAATTCCTGAGTCACTCAGACAAGATATATTACAAAAAATACATACAGGACATCAAGGCATAAATACATGCATAAGATTAGCCAAAACTGCAGTCTATTGGCCTAATATTAACTCAGATATAGAAAAATTTGTCAGTCAGTGTCACACATGTCTAACTTATCGTTCCAGTAATAGTAAAGAACCAATCATACAACATGATTATAAATACTTACCATTCAACAAAGTGGGAATTGATTTATTTGACTTTAATGGTAAAAATATCTATTATGTGTTGATTATTTCTCTAAATATGTAGAAATTGCATTACTTCAGCCTTCAAGTGCTGCTGAGACAGTGATAATGCACTTAAAATCTATCTTTGCCCGACATGGTATTCCAGAGGTCATGGTTACTGATAATGGTCCACCATTTAACAGTCATAATTTTAAATCTTTTACCTTAGAATGGCAAATAAAACACACAACTTCAAGTCCCTACCATAGCAGGTCCAATGGCATGGTTGAACGGGCTATAGAAACAATTAAAAACATACTAACTAAATGTCATGCTGATAACACTGACCCTTATCTAGCATTGTTACTTTATAGAACTTCACCTAAGACTACAGGTTATTCACCATCTCAGTTATGTATGTCCAGACTTCTTCGCACTACAATGCCCATACATGAAAACCAATTAGTTTCCTCATTGCCAGATTTACAAAAATTAAAGTCAAACATTGAAAAACAAAATAAAAAATCAACTCTTTATTACAATAATCATTCCACAGCATTGTCTCCATTAGAAAAGGATGAAAAGATATACTTCAAAAAGCAGCCCAATAGTCAATGGACTCCCGGCATAGTACTAAGTACAGGACCTGACCCGAGATCCTACATCATAACGTCACCGCAAGGTACGTTTCGTCGCAATAGACACCACATCCTGAAACCCAAATATGATAATGTACCACACAATACACAAACTTCACAAAGTTATTCAGATGTACCTACGATTCGCGAGACACAATCTTCACCATGTAATAATACGGTAGATGTTCCAGTCACTCGTTCACGTACCGGTTGTACTATAGAAAAGCCTGTGAGGTATAGAGATTAATTTTACGATCCAATTGTTACAGTACTCTTTCTATAAACATCAATGTAAATACTTAGTTGTTTAAATGTCAAACTGACGTTACTTGTCATGTTATGTCATATTTTAAGATTAGTGTTGTATCTTAACTAGACTAAAATAGTGTTGTGTAATTACATGTCTTGTCAACTAAATTGTATCCGCATGTCATCTTTTGAAAAAGGGAGATGTTGAATATAATTATGAACATGGCAACACACACCACTCACCACACGAATGACTGTCTGTGGTTCGTGGTCTATGTTCCCAGAACTATGAGCGTGCACATCAAGCTTGTACAAAATCTTCAATAAACAAAAGACTTCCAACAACCTGAGTATATTAATTCTAATTCTCCAAACACCTGACAAGGCACAACATTTTTTTCTCACAAAACACTGGAAGAGGAGCCTGTCTGCAGCACTTCTAGCTATGCAGATGTAAGTGTTCTATTCTATAATATGTTACTGTATGTACTGTGGGCAGCGTAACTGGTAATTTCAAATTAATTTACGGCAAAAACCTGAACGAAGTTGCAGAAAACTAGAAGTTAATTCGTTTTTTTTTTTTGTTTCAGGATAAAGCGCTTGAAATTATTCAAAAATTAAAATCAAAATGTGAATATCGGAAGAAAAAAATTAAAACATTAAATGAAAAAGTGAGAAGACAGAGTAAGAAAATCCAGACTATAATCTACATCTGTGCCAAATTTCATAAAAATCCGTTCAGCCGTGATTGAGTAACAAATATCCATCCATACAAACAAACTTTCGCACTTATAATAATATTAATAAGTAAGGATTGTGTGGTTTGTATTTTTTTTTGTTTGTTCAACATGCTCATGTTTTATTAATGTGTATATTTGTATAAAATTTGCGCAACGTGCTCTTATTTGATTATTGTGGATACATATTTGTATTTTAGAACTTAAGTATGACTGGGATAAACGGCTTTTATAGTTTTCAATAAATCTGTGTAAAATGATAATTTTTGTTTTATTATGAATGATCGAGCCATGTAGTAGTACTTAAATAAAAAAAATAATGTTAAGTTATATTATTTTATTAGTTAATAAAAATAAGTATAGTCTGACAAACGATGAAATCAAACCGTATTTTGTATTTATTTATTCTTTTCATTGGTAATTATAGACCTTAGGTACAGGTACTGCAGTCGTGGTATGCTAATCAGTAATAGTGATACTCTAATAAGGCTCCTACACATATGCCCCGGCACAAGTCGCAGAAACTAGAAGTCCGCACGAAACTCAATCTTAATTCCAAGCGCTAAGTAACCCTGAGCCGCGCGCGGCATCCTCCCCAGCCGGCGCACGGTGGGCTGAAAAACGGCTTTCATAGACTTAGGCATTTTATTTTGCAAGTGCCAGTTTTTGTGCCGGATATCATTTCTATTTGTTATAACAATATACAAAAATGACACCAGAATTGATTCTGCACAAAAACGAAGGAATTATAATTTTTTTACGAAAATTTTGTATGGAGCTAGTATGAAAAATCGAAATATCTCTGAAACGGCAGCGATAACCGTAATATCCTTATAGGAGGTTTTAGTACTAATTATTTATGATTTTTTGACATACGTTACATAATGGTTGTAGATGCCTTTTTTTTTTAAAAAATCGTCAAAATATTTTTATTTATTTTTACATATTAAACGTTCCTTTTAGTGTTTAAGTTGAAGAATTCAGAGCTTTAACAACTCTTAACATAAAATAGCATCACCCCTATAGACCTGAAGGACTAGACAGAGGTGTGTAGTATCTTGTTGATCTTGTAAGATTTCCAACAATACCAAATAGTTGAATATCAGTGTCAAAGTGCCCATGCTGTCACTTCTTTTAGAAAGATAGGGGAATGAAATTGTTAATTGATCATACCCTAAAAGTATGATTACAACATAACCGGACACATAATAATATCGACACAAAAGGAATTTTAAAACCTTGCATACGTTCAAAATACAAAATAACATATTGTGTAGTCATCTAATGAGTCTGATGACAAGTAATTAAGTAATTAGAATGATTGTTGTAGTCTTCTGATTCTAATGAGCCTATTAAGTGATTAAATGATTTGAAATATCTCGCAACAATACCAACTAAGAACTGCATTCACCTTTTTATAATTAGTGAGCTAATGTGATTTGCTAATGTTGATTAGTTCTACTATGAGTTCTACGAAATGTTTTTGACGATTATAAATTTTTATTATCATATCTTTTATAACTTTAATGAGGGTAGTTAACTAATTATTGACTTTATACAATAAAAGGGCTATAATTTTGTTCCATAATTTAGATTGTTCACAACCGTGTAACTGCTAACACTAAAACTATTTGCTTTGCGACTACAAAATCTTAGAATGGAAAGTTTAATCACCAACTTAGATTTGTTTGTTCTTCTAAAAAGTGAGTGTCCTTCATTTAATCATGAAGTATTGTTTAGTGCAATTGTGTCCCGCATAGGCGATTGCCTTTCTGCCGAAGATCAAGTAACTCTCAAAGAATTTTGCCGGTGATTCACGCGAGCTGCTTTAAACAGGTGGCAGAAATCTAAACGATTCTTTGATAAGTTTAGAAATACGTACGGAGAGTGGTTGCAAGCAAATATTGATTGGCCGAGTTGCGTGCAAACTTTAATAAATCAAGAACCAACTGTTGATGAGATACCAAGAGCACGCTCAGTCTCTCCAGAACCTTCGACATCATCGACTGTTGGAACAATGACAAAAAGGTCCCGAAAACCATTCAAAGATCTGGGAAGCAAACAGAAAAAGAGAAGATCTAGTGAGCACATAGGCGAGGATTCCTGTGAATTGGCATATGCAGCTGCAGCACGTTTAAAAGAAGAAGGTTATGAAGATATCGCATCTGTAATCAATTATATGATCAAAAATCCAGAAGCTGCCGTTAAAATCAAGGAAAGCATTAAGAAAACAGTAATATTTACACCAGAGAAAGCACTTGGATTGCTTCTTTCACTTAAGCTTTCAAAGTGGCAATATATTACGTTGCGAGAGACTGCCATTCGGGAAGGTGCTAAGGATATTTACCCATCCTACTATAAACTGCAACAAACTAAGCTTGCATGCTACCCTCCTAATCAATCAGTATCAGTTACGGATTCATCAGCTAGAATTACACTTCAAGCTTTACTTGACATCACGGTGAAGCGGATTCTTCAAAGTCTTTCTGATAATGTGGAAAATAAGCAGTTAAAGCTGATATCGAAGTGGGGATTTGATGGTGCTTCCAATCAAAGCCGATACAAGCAGAAAATGGACGGCGAGCATGATGATTCAAGCATTTTCATGACCTCCTTGGTGCCACTGAAACTGACAGATGGAGATAATACTATATGGACAAACCCGAAACCATGCTCAACTTTCAGTTCACTTTTGTAAAAGAAAGCCATGCAGTTGTCATTGATAACAAAAGAAAAATGGATGAGGAAATTGAGGCCCTTAACCCCACAGAGTGCATTAATAGTAACAGGGTGACTCATAAACTAATGATGACAATGATCGACGCAAAAGTCTGCACGTACCTTTCTGAAGCTAGATCAAATGCATCATGCTACCTGTGCTTAGCAAAACCAACAGAAATGAACCACTTAGATGCTGTAACATCAAAAACTGTGTGTTCTGACATATATGAATTTGGCCTATCATCCCTACATGCCCGTATAAATTGCATGGAATGTCTGTTACACATTGCGTACAGACTTGACTTCAAACAGTGGGCAGCAAGAAGTAATGAGCATAAAGATATGTTACAAAACAGAAAAAAAAACATTCAAAATAAATTTAAAGAGGAGCTCAATCTGTTAATTGATATAGTAAAACAAGGCTCGGGAACTACCAATGACGGGAATACCGCAAGGAAGTTTTTCGAGTTTCCCAATAAAACTGCAGCTATTACTGGGTTGGATCAAAACCTGATAAAAAGATTTGCTGTTATTTTGCAAGCAATAACATCTGGTGAGAAGATCGATGTCATCAAATTTAAAGATTTTGCTCACAAAACAGCAGAAAAGTACGTGGAATTATACGACTGGTACTACATGTCATCAACCGTACATAAACTATTAATACACGGAGCTGACATAATCGAAAAAAATGATATTGTCCCGATTGGGACTCTCTCGGAAGAAGCCTCAGAGTCTCGAAACAAAGATTTTAGGAGGTTCCGGGAACATCATTCGCGGAAAAGAAGCAGGCAAGATTCTAATCAAGATATCCTAAATATGCTTGTTGTTTCTTCGGATCCTTTTCTAAGTGCACAAAGGCCGAAGTTAGATGCCAAAAGGAAGACAACCTTTTTTGCTGAAACTCTCGACCTAATACAGTTTCCGGAAACTGAGTTCGAGTTTGTAGGTATATCCGATCTGGATTCTGACTCGGAATTGGAGTCCGACAACGAAAGTTGTAAAGAAAATTTGTAAAATTTAATTATTTTTCTTTATGTTCTTTTGTTATTTATGTTAGTTTATTGTACCAATATGTTTAGTTAATAATTTCATAAATTATAGTTTCAAATATGTATTTTGTATAATTGAATTTATTAGATATTATTTTTGTTACTTCTGTTTTATTTAAATTACCTATCAATAAAAAGTTTATATACAGTCTTTTTTTTTCACATATTCTTAATATTTGGGGAAAAAGCATGCTTCCTAACGATGTTCTTAACTTTGACACAGTTCATGGATCGTTTTGAACAGTTTCATATGTTAAAATAAATAATGTTAGTACTATAATCCCCTATAAGGATATTATTATTATTATGTGTCCGGTTATGTTGTAATCATACTTTTAGGGTATGATCAATTAACAATTTCATTCCCCTATCTTTCAAAAAGAAGCGACAGCATGGGCACTTTGACACTGATATTCAACTATTTGGTATTGTTGGAAATCTTACAAGATCAACAAGACACTACACACCTCTGTCTAGTCCTTCAGGTCTATAGGGGTGATGCTATTTTATGATAAGAGTTGTTAAAGCTCTGAATACTTCAACTTAAACACTAAAAGGAACGTTTAAATATGTAAAAATAAATAAAAATATTTTGACGATTTTTTAAAAAAAAAAGGCATCTACAACCATTATGTAACGTATGTCAAAAAATCATAAATAATTAGTACTATAACCCCCTATAAGGATATTACGGTTATCGCTGCCGTTTTAGAGATATTTCGATTTTTCATACTAGCTCCATACAAAATTTTCGTAAAAAAATTATAATTCCTTCGTTTCTGTGCAGAATCAATTCTGGTGTCATTTTTGTATATTGTTATAACTAATAGAAGTGATATCCGGCAAAAAAACTCGCACTTGCAAAATAAAATGCCTAAGTCTATGAAAGCCGATTTTCAGCCCACCGTGCGGCGGCGGCACTGTGTGTAGGAGGTTTTTTACTCGCACCCACTATGTTGAGCGTGGTCGCCACAGTTGTTCTGGCCGCAATTTCGGTCGCATACTACGCTCACAGGAAAAAGCGAGCAATGAACACAGCGATCACAAGGCTACAGTTTTTTATTTGTGATCGCCGCGGTGGCAACTGGGAATAAATGGGATAGACATACCACACCATAGTAAAATTTGTTTTATTATGAACATACCTGTACAAGTACAGAATACAGATAGTTAATTTAATTGCAGTAGCATCTATTCAGTATCCACGTGCCCTGCCTGCCATGTAAAGTGACACTCTTCGAGCGTGTGCGTTTTTATAGCTCACATTACCACGTAGATAAAACTGAAGAAAGCTAAAAAAAACGTGTGCATCTGGATTGGGGGCCTATTTTTTTAATCCTTGCGAAACGAAATAAGACTTATAGGGAAATTAGTTATAAATAGTAAAAACTTACAGCAAAGGGCCATGAATTTCTTAAACGTTAAACTCATTTTCGACAATTTTGAATTCTGTAAGCAATTCAACTATCGATATTATAATGCGCGCAGCTCTACGGCAAGCCGCCATCTTTGTGCCAGACTCACAATAGGTATGCACGCTTTTTTCGTAGGTATTTCATGTCTATTCTTTTTTCCTTAGTCTGAGAACCTGAGACATAGGAAAAGCGCGGGAAACGTTCAACTTGGCGGACGCGTCCTTTTTTAATTTGAGATAAATTTTTTTTAAATACGTTTTATAGGATCAGTAGTTTTAGTGCTTTAGTTTCTTTTAATTTATAATTTTGTAGTTTTTTTCTTCGGTAGTGGTAAGTTTTTACTTATTTTTTTGTTGAAGCCGTGTAATGAACGACCCGCCAGACCCGGGGGACTTTGTTCCCCCGGCAGGCAATTTTGTTACTGTAAGCAATGAGTCAGGCATGGATACTGATGGGTCGTCCTCGGCTCGTCACCTGAAAAGAAGCCGCGTACATGTGTGCAAGCACTGTAATAAACGCCGTCGCACCCGAAAAAACCACGGTTCCGAGTCGTCGGGTTGTGGTTGCATGGATCCTACAAGTCCTACAACAACTTTAACAGAACCTATTTGCTCTGAAATACCAACCATTACTGCTAATTTACATACTCCATCCGTAGCTGTTCCCGCGCAAATTGGTCGTAAAGCATACGACAAAACCGACAGTGCACCTTATATTATTCATTTACAGAAGAAAACTATTTCCCCTGATGATGCTACTACATTGCACCCAATCACATTTGGTAAATTTCTCAAACATAACGCCTTTCAAAATATAATTAATGGTAGCGTCAAAAAAATTGGGCGTAATAAAATTTCTCTCGCATTTTCCAATTTTCTGGATGCAAATTCTTTTATTTCACATAGTAGTCTGGAAACAAATAATTACAAAGCTTTTATACCCACTTTTAATGTTACAAGGATAGGTCTAGTGCGTGGTATTCCTGCAGAATGGTCTCCAGAGGAAGTTATTGATAATATTACAGTTCCGATTGGTTGTGGTCCAATTTTAAAAGTCAGACGCCTTAATTTTAAATCTGTTGTTGATGGTACAACCACTTGGAAGCCATCCCAATCCATAGTTGTTACTTTTGATGGACAGGTTCTACCTAAAAGAATCTTTATGTGTTATAATGCATTACCTGTTGATTTATATATTTTTCCCACTGTACATTGCTTCAATTGCTGTCGTTTTGGGCACACCAAAATTCAGTGCAGGTCTAAACCTCGCTGTTATAAATGTGGTCAAGGCCATACTGGAGATAGCTGTGAAAGGGAATTAGAAAATGCATCTTGTTGTCTATGCTCTGGCTTTCACTATGCCATTAATAAGTCTTGTCCTGAATTCTCTCGACAAAAACAGATTAAATCATACATGGCACATAGCTCAGTTGCTTATGCTGAAGCAGCAAAAGTATATCCCCCAGTAACTAAATCATACGCTGACACACTTTTATCTTCTCCTTCTAAAAACTTTGCAGATACTCCATCAATCTCTTCACCTAATAGAATGCAGGCTTCAAGTAGTTATAAAAAGACTGTCTTCCTGAAACCACGCTCCCCACCCAAATCTATACAAGGTTATAATAAAGAGGCCCATAATGATATTATTAATGATTTTAAAATCCCTCAGCCATCTAATGGTTGTGCTTTTTCTAATAATCAAAATAATGATAAAAATGATGTTAACTTTTCTATAAATGATTTCCTTTCTGCATTACACAATCTTCTTTCTCAGTTCAACATCTCCTCACCGTCCAACGTTGCCTCAACTTTCAATGTACCTCAATCCATTCATAATGGACAACACATCCAATATAATCCAGTGGAACTGCCGCAGTCTAGTAAACAAAAAGAGTGATGTTATATACCTTTTAAACAAATATGAGCCATTTGTCTTTGCTTTAGCAGAGACTTGGCTCAAATCAAATCATATTTTTAAAATTAATGGTTATTTAACCATTAGGGAGGATAGATCTGATGGGTATGGTGGTGTAGCTATACTTATCAAGAACTCTATTCCTTTCTCTATTGTTTCATTACCTCCTCATAGTGAGGAAATTTCTATTGTAGCTATTAAAGTGCACCAAACTTGTTTTGTTTCTATTTACATTCCTCACCCTTCTTCTTCTATTCTTCAAGAGATGAATAATCTCTTTTCTTTTCTTCCAAAGCCTTTCTTAATATTGGGGGACTTTAATTGCCATCACCAATCATGGGGTTGTTCTGTCTCTAATTGTCATGGTGAGGAATTACTAGATATAATAGACTCACATAACTTATGCATCTTGAACTCAGGAGCTGTTACTCGTCGTTCAGATCCCAACCAAAATCAAAGTGCAATTGACCTCTCTAAATGTTCTCCAAATTTAGCCTCTTCGTTAATTTGGCATACTCTAACCTCCACTCATGGTAGTGACCATTTTCCAATAGTTATTTCTTACCCTGTTTCCAAATCAAAGACATCTTCAAGGAGATCTAACCTAAAACATAAAATGCCTAGTAGAAATAATAATGACTGGGACAAATTTAGAAACATTGTTGACAGTAAGCTTTGCTCCTTGCCTGTAATTTCTGGTGGCAATGAAAACAGATGTGCTGAAGCTTTAGCACTTTTGTTAATTGAAACTGCAGATGAAGTTTTTCCTGTAAAAAATAACAAAAGTAGTACAATTCCCTCGCCTCCATGGTGGGACTCTGAGTGTACTGAATTAGTTAACAAACGTAAAGAGGCGGAACACATTTATAACCTTGATATGTCTGATATTAATTTTGAAACTGTTACTAACATAAATAAAGAAACTTATAAACTCTTTAAGAAGAAAAAATTTGAATCCTGGCGTAACTTCTGCTCATCAATTTCACCGAACACCCACCCAACGATTGTCTGGCGTAATATCCGTAGATTCAGATCCATTTATAAGAACCCTTCCCCTATACCTGATTCTTTAGCCAGCGAATTTTTAGATAATTTAGCGCCGCCTTGGGTTCCTGAGGCTATTAACCCTAACCTGTCCTTACCAATACCAATAGGTACTGTCAATAACCAACGGATCCCATAACCAAGACACACATACGACTCTAGATGGCCCATTCACTCTTACTGAATTAAAGGGTGTTATTCATAAAACTAAGGATTCTGCACCAGGCAGTGATGGCATCCCATATTCTTTTTTTGCTAATTTAAATGAAGACGCCCTCAGTTATTATTTACATCTTATCAATTCTATTATGACCACAGGTAACATACCTGTTGAATGGAAACATCAAATAGTGTTGCCATTCCTTAAACCAAATAGAATCCCATCTGACGCTTCTTCATACCGTCCCATAGTTTTGTCTTCAGTTCTGATGAAATTAGCGGAACACTTAATTAAAAATCGCCTAGAATGGTTTGTTGAAAGTAAAGGTCTTTTGGCTGAATCACAATATGGCTTTAGAAAAGGTAGAAGTACCAATGACTGTTTAAGCATTTTAACATCGGATATTCGGATTTCATTTTCTAATAACCAATCCACGGTCGCGGTTTTCCTTGACATTAATTCAGCTTATGATAATGTTGTATTATCAGTTTTACAAAATAAATTAAGAGCCTTACGAGTTCCATTGAATTTGTCTAATTTTATTATTAATATCCTGACTGAACGCTCTATTAGTATGTTAATTGGAGATCAAGAGATATCTCACCTTGTGTGGAAAGGCCTTCCACAGGGTTCTGTGCTCAGTCCCCTTCTATACAATATTTACACTCATGATTTAGACTCGTCCTTATCTGACCATGTTAGGGTTCTTCAATATGCCGACGATTTGTTGTTATATTCTTCAAGCCAATCCGTCGAACAAGCTAGTCAGGCTATTAATTCCGCCTTATCTAATTTGGAGTCATGGTTACATCTAAACGGCTTGGATATATCCACGTCTAAAAGCGCGGCCGTTTTATTCACCCGAAAGAGAAATATTCCCACAATAAATATATTTTATAAGGAAATCCCTATACCGATTAAAGATAATTTCAGATATCTAGGTGTAATACTTGATTGTAAACTAAGTAGTGTTCCTCATTGTGATTATATAGTTAACAAATGTGAAAATCACCTAAACATGCTTAGATGCCTCTCTGGTGTGTGGTGGGGCGCACATCCTTTTTCTCTTAAATTAATTTACAACGCTATAATCAGAAGCACATTAGATTATGATTATTTATTCTCGAACCGGGTAGTGTTATGGCTTTTAAAAAGTTGGACCGCATCCAATCTAAAGCACTACGAATTATTGCGGGTGCTATGAAGTCGAGTCCGATAAATGCCTTACAGGTCGAATGTGGGGAAGCTCCTTTATACCTTAGAAGACAGTTCCTTTCTGATAATTATTTGTTCCGAATTATTCAGTTCTCAACTCATCCTCTCATTTCTAAACTTGACACTTTAGTGACGCTGTTTGATTCTTCAGATTACTGGTCCCATAAAAGAGCTCCTTGTTTAGTTATAAGCTATAAAAAATACCTTTCTCTATCTTCTCCAATTCACCGCTCCAACAAACTTCCCACATTTAGCAGTAGTTATGATAGTTTACATTTCAATCCCATTGTAAAATTTCACTGTTCCAGTAAATCTGACCCAGTTTGTCATATAACTTTCAATAATTTTCTGGCTGAACACTCGGAATATCATCACATTTTTACGGATGCTTCCAAGCGTTCTCCGACGGGCTGTGTAGGCATTGGCACGTACCACTCGCAATACAATATAGTTCAAAAAATAAAACTTCCTCCGGAGACTTCCGTTTTTACAGGAGAATGTTTTGGCATTTTAAAAGCTGTTGAATATAGTCGTGTTTTTAAGCTCAAAAAAAGTCATAATTTTTTCAGATTGTCTAAGTGCTCTTCTAGCCATCAACAAATCTCCAACGACACATAAATTCCAGTCTCCTATAATTTTTCTAATAAGGGAATTTTCGTACAGAACCTTAACTGAGGGTAATACATTGGAATTCGCGTGGGTTCCAGCTCATGCTGGAATCGAGGGCAATGAAGTGGCGAATTCTCTCGCCGGTGAAGCGGTGCAGTGTGGGGACATAGCTCCATACATAAATTTCAATTCAGACATTGTAAATCTACCTAAAACTTTTCTTTTGGACACCTGGAAGATGGCCTGGGAAATCAGCAGTAGACAAAAGGGCCGTTATTTTTCTTTGATCCACCCCGGCGTTTCGGAAAAACCGTGGTTTGGCAGGGCTAAGTTTGGCAAGATGGAGACGTCCGTTCTCATACGGATGAGGCTCGGTCACGTTAGCTCTCCAGCTCATCTTGCCAAACTTAAAATTATCCAAGATCCCAATTGCTCGTGTGGCACAGATGTGGGCGACTTGAACCACATTCTTTTCTCCTGTCCTCTTTATCACCGTTCTTCCTTTCTCCATGATCTATTGTCTCTCCGTATCCCTTTTCCTACTTCAGTTCTTTCTTTATTTTGTACAAATAGTTTTCCTGTATATAAATGTATAGCTTCATTCATCACCATTAATAAAATTAAATTGTAATATTTAGTTACTTAGCTTTATAGCCCTACTGATCCTATACTTTCCTAAATTCCGTTTTTTATTTTTATTTTTAAATATTGATAAATTCCAGTTTCCCTACCTTTGTCTCTCTTACACTATAAATAAATAAAATAACAAACATGACTTTGGCTAAATGCACAAACCGTGCGAAGCCAGAAAAAAAAAAAAAAAAAACCTGAGACAGAATATCAAAGAGTAAAGTAATATTGCAGAATATAGATGATCTGAGAGGAGGAGATACTGAGATAGTTCACAAAGCGGAATAAACAATCGATTTTGCTAAACTGTTTTCCTTTATAATTATAAATAATGCAGAAGTACGAAAAACTAGAGAAAATTGGTGAAGGGACGTACGGCACGGTATTCAAAGCTAAAAACAAGGAGACTCATGAAATAGTAGCCCTGAAGCGGGTAAGGTTAGACGACGATGATGAAGGAGTACCATCTTCTGCTCTACGTGAAATATGCCTTCTGAAAGAGTTAAAGCACAAGAATATAGTCCGCTTGTACGACGTTTTGCACAGTGAAAAGAAATTGACTCTTGTATTTGAGCATTGCGATCAAGATTTGAAGAAGTATTTCGACAGTCTGAACGGTGAGATAGATCTGGATGTTGTCAAATCTTTTATGTATCAGCTGCTCCGTGGACTGGCCTTCTGCCACAGCCACAATGTTCTACACCGGGATTTAAAACCTCAGAATTTGTTAATCAACAAAAATGGAGAATTGAAATTAGCTGACTTTGGCTTGGCTAGAGCGTTTGGTATTCCCGTGAAGTGTTACTCGGCCGAGGTAGTGACGCTCTGGTACCGGCCTCCGGATGTCCTCTTCGGTGCTAAGCTGTACACAACGAGCATTGACATGTGGTCAGCAGGTTGCATATTTGCTGAGCTAGCTAATTCTGGAAGACCACTGTTCCCTGGATCCGATGTTGATGATCAATTGAAAAGAATTTTCAAACTTCTAGGTAAGTTATTGAATTTAGGGACTTGACTTTTTAATAGTAAACAGTCCATGCCAGAGAAGAGTTTAACCTAGTTTCCATGTTGCATATAATGACATCTACAGTTTATTAAGTTATTACTTAAACTTATTTACAAATATGTAGTCTAAGATGCTTGCATAAAATCATAACATAATATAAAAATATGACGGAAGTAGTGCAAGAAAGAGACAGCATTATTATGTGCTAGTGGCATGTGCACCGGACGTCATCGCCCCCACCTTGCCTATGGTGCATAAAAGGGGCTGCACCATAGAATCGGCACGCATTTCTGTTAAGGAGTATGCTATACTAGAACCTTATTTTTTTTGATAACCTTTTAAACTTATGTCAGATGTATTGCTTAGCAACCACAATTATTAACTAATATTATATTTTTACATGTCACAACCAGAGAGTATATAAATCACTACGTTTAAGAGACGGGACTTATATACTAGCCAATAGAATCAATTTACATGGCATTCCAATACAAACATAACCATCAAATACCACAAAGATGTCAAACAACATCAGGAGTACCAACCTAACAAACCAAATAGTGCTTAACAAATAGCTTTTTATCGATATCAATAAACTATGCAGGGTAGAAACCGAGGTTACTACTAAATATTTTTATTTATTTTAGGTAAGTATCGAATCCGTATTTATGAGTCCAGTGTTGATAAGGAGATGTTTGGTACGAATACAAGATTGGACTTAAATGCGACCCGAAATAAAATAAAAAAACTGTTTCTTTTTAAATTTTTATTATTCAAAATCAAAATCAAAAATCAAAATATTTTATTTCACATAGGCCTACTAGGGCACTTATAAAACGTCGAGCACGGTTCGCATTGGTCGTTTCTATGGAGAAGAACCGGCAAGAAACTCCATGGTTACTCTTTTAAAATCATTTGGTTTTACAATATTTTCATGTTACAGCATTATTAGGTACTTTAGTATGGGAGGACATCATAGCTATTATATTATATTATTTTGCGATACCCTGTTGCTGTGATCTTTTAATAATGTTGGCAGTTGAGTCTTCAGCTTTAACAAATGAAAGATTTGCATGATGGCATTCATTCCTTATCAAAAGATAACTCAGACGAACCAGTAACATATGGAGCAGACGATCTTTGTGGTCATCACATATCCACAACAAATTGTCACATTTTGACAACATCATCGTAACGGCTTGCTGAGAAATATTTCTTTCATGAAGAATAGGTTTAACTTGAACTTCAAAGCATGATGTAACAGTGTCGACTAATTTGCACAGATTTAATGTGGGATATGTTAGACTCTTTTTGTCTTGCCACCACTCACGAAGTTGTATGTAGCTATACATTGATGACTCACATCGTTCTGGGTCTTTTATTTTTAAGCTTTGCTCACAACTCTCACATTGCCACCGCAGTTTTTTTAGCACCATTAAGGCTATATACCCTGCAACATATACAGTAGGCTGCTTTTCGAACGATTCGAACAAATTATTTTCCATGTGAACATGTTCCGCATCATCGTCTGGAAATTCGAAATCGTCAGGCAGGACAGCATCATTAACTTCGGGTAGGTGTAGAACGGGAATTCCAGCATATTGTTCCAAAAGTTTTTCAGGAGACCGGTTTTCAAATCGAACGGCTTTTGAATTTTCAATTTGCCTAAAGAAATCTTCGAAATCAATGATTGCTTCACAATTATCTTCTTCACAGATTGCCCCTCTACCAACTGGCGAACTTAATTTCGTCAAAATGTTGGATTTTAAAGCAGCTGTGAAATGATGACACGTCGGGTTATTGCTTGTAGGACAATGTTGTCGTATCATGCCAAAAAGGTTTTCTAAACAATCTTGATTCAACTGCCGAAGATTTAAGTATTTGAACCCTTTCGACTCAACATACTTCCAAATATCTTCCAACGATGACAGCGAAGTAACGTATCCCTGGACGCATCTTACGTTCTTCAGTCTCAGAAAGCTATCAGATTTGAGGAAATACCTACATTGTACTCATAATTTTTTATAATTTCTCCACAATTCAACATGGTTAGTTTTCTTGGAGACATTTTCTCTTCTGTTCCTGATTATGTCTTTTCGGGACAAGGGACCATTGGTACAATCGAAAAGTCGATCTAGGCTTTCTACAATGTGTGCAGTCTCTAAGATTTCTTTGGCTTTGACACTATCTCCGTACTTTTCAGCCATAAGTTTTAGGATGGCAGCAACAGTATTACTTAGAACTTGAGCAGCCAGCTTCACCTTCATTTTAGTTCTAAATGTAGGATTCACGTGTAGGGCTGTCAATTTTTTAAAGTGTAATGTACTTTGATTTTTTTCTGCCACATCTAGCAAGTGAGACCACTTTCCTTTTTTTCCATTTATTACAATTTCTCCCCCATTATGAAAATTGTTTCGGAGCGATTTAAATAAATGTGGAATATCAAACATTATAAAGATCTTCATGTCATTTAATAAGAAATAATTGGAGGTACTTGGGATGCCACACCAATTCTTTAGTAAATTTAAACTGCCAATATTTGTGGGCCCTTGGTCACATACTGTGGTAATCACGGTAATTCCAACATCAGTAACAGCCTTAATTACATCTTTAATAAGAACAGCCAGGCTTTGGGTTGATACTGTACCTTTCACAAAGTAATATGCTATTGGTTGCTTCATTTTTTTGTGTAGACCTTGAAGCATGAATACCAAAGCGTGATCAGCTATTTCTGAAGATCTGCGCTGGTTTTCACCTAAGTCTACAAATCCATTAACTTTGTCTGTCCTTGGATTGAAGATAAGCCGCTTTTTTAAAGCTATCTCATCGAAAAGGAAAGCACATAGGTAACCTGTCTTTTTCATTTAATTTTGTAACTTTCTTTTTAAGATGATCCATGATAGTTGGACTGATACCTGGTTCTAACTCGATGCTTTGAAGAAGAGTTTGCAAGGTTCTTATGCTTGGTAATGCCATAAGATGTTGTAGATATCTGTATGTGCGAGGTGACTTCTTATATATAGCAATAGCCAATGCTTTTTCTAAAGGAGTCCATCGTTTTCCTCCAGGTTTTCTGTCATGGTTGCGTATATATGCTTTAATCAGAGTTTTTAGTGCTAAGGACTTGATACGTGGCATTATATTTCCTTCTCGTAAAACATTTATTTCGCGCTTGTACGAATTTATCTTTTTTATCAGCTTTCTTTTTCGAGGTGTCACTTCTAAATCTGCAATTGAATGAAATATTTAATGACTTAAAATAAACACATGTCACCTCATGCACAGTGTTCTATAGTTTTGTTCCTCTTAATTTCAAGTCAATCAAACTACATAAAGTGGGTGGAAATCAAACAAACATACAAACATTGCAAGTTAAATCAAAGCTTGTAAAAAATCAAAAAGAAACAGTTTTGGATAGGTGCACCATACAAGCTTAAAATATTGCCGCCACATATCTTTTATGTACGAGAATGCATAGAATTAAATGTACATCATACCTGAGCTTGATCTTTTTATTCTTTTAGGTGAAAGCACTATCTCCTTTTTTGTGCAATAATCATGGTCAGACAACTGCAGTCTTGAAGTTGATGGTTCTGTAAATTTGAATGAAATGAATGAGTTAGCGCTACGCCACACTATTAATGTGGTACTACTTTTTAAACTTTTCATTGGTTGACATTTTTATACATATTCAGAAAGAATACTAAAAAATTATGCTAGTACTTTCTGTCCCTGTAGTGTTTAGTAAAGTATATTGAAATGAACTATATTTACCTGAGCTAGGTGACAGTTTTCTTTTACGTGATTGAATTTCTTTCTTGTCACTTGATTCTGGAGCCAACAGCTGCTGTCCTGCTGTACATGAATCTGGAACAAATTGCAACATAAAAATAGAACCAAAATCCTATAAGTATTAAAGTTCTAAAAAGTTCAGCTGCCAAACAAAATTGAGAAAAAGAGATTGTACCTGAGTTACTAGGTCCGGCCTGGAATAATGTATCTTCATTGTCGTTTATCCCTTGAGACGTGTTTGTAGTTGTAACGTCAATGTTTGAATAAATGTGACAGGGAAATTCAAGCAACATTTCATCAGGAAGTGGATCAGCTTTCAAATTTTTTGATGGTATGGCCCAATTTTTAAGGCGATTTTTTTTTTTATTAAATGCTCTTTTGTCAAAGTGGTTTCCACATACATATTTTAATGTATGCAACTTTTCAATGGGAACATATATTAAATCTTCTTTGCCCACAAACTTGACCCACTGTTTGCATCTGAAATTTTTTTTAAATTAAAATTAAGTCAATGTTTCTTGGTTAAAATCATATATATTATTTTATATCGTTGTTATCGATATGTGGATATTACAGTTGCAGTACATCACTAGCACACAAATTTAAATGAGATAAATTTGCTAATATTATTTGTTTCTAGCCTGCTTTACTTACATAATGGCTGCAAAGTATCATATTAAAGTGCTTACCGGGCTTCATCTATAGGAAATCTCGCCATAAACATCCTTTTTTCGAACGACTTGCTCGATTTGCACAAATTTCACAAGTAATAAACCGTCTTTTCGGTGGCATTTTGATTGAAAGTACACCACTGATCACCCGCCACTAATTTTGATGAGAAATTACACTTTAAAAAGTTAAAATTCACAATCAAACAAGCATTTACATTCAAAACACACGGCACGAAATGAAGTTTTGACAAATAACATGGCTGACACTTGACGGAAGAAAGAGAAACCGGACTGAGGGAGTGTGATAGCAATATCCACCATTATTTGCCACGTAAAGTCCATAGAAAAGTTTTTTTGTTCCTAGTTTCACTAGACTGGTCACAACCACGAGTCTTATTTTTAACCGACTTCTAAAAAAGGAGGAGGTTCTCAATTCGGATGTTTGTATTTTTTTTTTTTTTTTTTTTTTTTTTATGTTTGTCCACGCATAACTCCGTCGCTTGCCAACCGATTTGAAAAATTCTTTTTTTGTTGGAAAGGGTATACTTCCCAAATGGTCCCATGAAAATTTTATCGAAATCGGACGAGCCGTTTCTGAAAAATCAAAAAAAGTCGAAAAAAATAATTTACCTTGATGATCTTTTCGTTTACTCTGCATTGCGTTTTTTGTTCGCGCATAACTCCGTCATTTACGAATCGATTTGGAAAATTCACTTACCCACTAAAAAGCGCGAAAATAAAAACTTTTTTGCAAAAAATAAAACCGACTTCCATATCAAAACACTACAAAGCCAAAAATAATTTTAATTTCGGAAGGCGGTGTGAAAAAAAAAGAAAATACAAAACCAATAACACCGACTACCGAAATTAAAATTATTTTTGGCTTTGTAGTGTTTTGATATGGAAGTCGGTTTTATTTTTTGCAAAAAAGTTTTTATATAATACTAAAATAGTTTTATCATGGTAGCAGAGGTCCGTGGTTACAAGTGAAAGTAACCAGAAAAGTCATCAACCAAGTTTAAAACAATCCGGGAAGACAAATATTCATAATGCAATCACCAAGTTGTAAAATTGACATTGGTCACCTGGAGGGTGCGAAAAACTGGTCGACTTGGAAATTTAAAGCAACATTACTACTAAGAGGTATGCCCAGTGGATTGGATGCGGTAAACGGTGCTCTAATAAAACCCGTGAAACCTATTACCAACAATGTCGACGAAATTTCTCAATATACTTCTGCTATAGAAAAATATAACAAAATTGACAGTTCTGCATTACTTCTGCTTACCGCAAATATGTCAGATGAAACTCTTCAGAAAATCATGCGTTTTAACTCATCTAAAGAAGTTTGGGACGAACTACATTGTTTGTTCGAGTGCACGTCTGAAGACAAAAGTTATGATCTATGTATGAGGTTTTTCAGCTATTCAAAAGATCCGTCACACAACATATCACACACTCATATCTCCAAAATAAAAACAATTTGGTCAGATTGAATAAATGAATTAATGAAGATAGATAAGTCTGAATTACCAGATATCCTATTAATCTGTAAAATTCTGGATACTCTACCTGAACCATATTTCTCATTCAAATCAAGCTGGATGTTAGTGTCAAAGACAGATAGATCAATAGAAAATCTGACTACACAGCTCTGTGCCTATGAGCGATCAATCTCTTTGAAAAGTGAAGGTCCTGCAGAAGTTCTAGCCTTACAGAATTATAATAAAGCAAAAAAGAAATGTGGATATTGTGGAAAAGTCGGTCACAAAGTAAGGCAATATCATAAATGAAAAGCTGACGGTAAACCAGCCAAGCCTGAAAGTAAACAGACCCCAACAAATTTGAACTTAATGCTCATGCAAGGCAATACAGATGTAAATTCAATGCATACAAACTATGATATATCGAGTTGGTTCGTCGATAATGGAGCAACTAATCACGTCACCTGCCAGAATGACTATTTTTCTAGTTTTCAGCATTTTGAAGATAATCGCATAGTGACTACTGCTAATGGAGCTAATGTCAAAGCAATTGGCAAAGGTACTGTTGACTTGAAAACAGTTATAAATGGTAAGGAATCCAAAGTAACACTCTGTGATGTATGGTATGTACCTGATATTAAGCGAAACGTATTCTCTGTACTGGCCACTCAAGACAGACTAAATAAGTGTTTTCATATCTGAAAGGGAACACTGCTTGCTGAAAGTTGATGGACAAGTTAGACTGGCTGGCAAAAGGATCAAGAATGGTGGCTTATACATGCTCAATGTAGAGACAATTACAAAGTCAACACTTGTGTAAATGTAAACATTTTGTCAACAGAAAACATACTACAACTATATCACGAAAGGTTAGCCCATCAGAATAAAAAACACGTTAAAGGTGTTATAGAACGAGAACTAGGAATTCAAGTTCGACTAGATTCAGAATTGTGTACTGGCTGTGTTTATGGTAAAACACACAGACAGTCTTTCGAAACAAGAGTACGAGCTAAATACCTGCAGAAATTTTACGCGCTGATGTATGTGGTCCATTCCCTCCTTCTTTTAACAAATTTCACTACTTCGTTTTATTCAAAGATGACTACAGCAAGTACAGACACGTTTATTTTGTTCGACAAAAATCGGAAGTTTACCTGAAACTCCGACAAATGTTACAAGAATGTAAAGTGGCTGGCTACTCTGTTAAAGAATTTCTTAGCGATAACGGAGGTGAATTTGATCATCAGAACGTCAGGTGCATTCTACAAGAAGCTGGAATTAGACAAAGGCTCACGATGCCCTATACACCGCAACAAAATGGTCTTAGTGAACGTGAGAATAGAACTTTGGGTGATTATGCTCATATTCCTCAACAAAAAAGGAAAAAACTATCTAAAAAGGATGAGATATGCTGTTATGGGTGTGGACTGTATTTATATGTTCAATTCGACATACGTCGATAGCTCTTGCAATAAAACTCAATCTTCAAACACTGATTTATTTTATCTTCATAAATTCACTTAATGTCTACTTATACTAGTCTATATACATTTAATGTTCACTATAAAGTCTTAATTCTTGATTGTTCTTTACACTTTCATAACGTTTCAGTACTTATACACTTTAAACTATTTACTTGGACTATTTATTTCACTGTTTACTTTTCACTACTTTTTCACTGTTTACTTTCACTACTTATTTCACTGTTTACTACTATACTTGATATTCTTCAGACTTATTTCACTTCAGGTGTTTCTTCTTGTCCGTATGGTTGGATACTACGATTATTCGAAAAATCCTGCCGTCTTATATCCCTTGGCACGAGGGTCGAACTCGTGTGGGGGTCACGATATGTTTTTGGAAATCTACTAATAGCAAACAAGAATCGCTTGTCGTGACCTTGAAGTTGTTTACGCACAAAACTTTCTCTTTTCCGACAGGTTCCGACCTGTCGGCCTTGGTACATTGAAACTTTCTCGAAGTTTCTCTTACAATAGGTATGATGAATTATAACGATTTTAACATGTGTTTCATTTACCTACGTACATATTCCTATTTCCTACTTACATATTGACCTAACCTATACTGATTTTAACTATCCTACTTATGCTAAAACGTATTCTAAGTACATTTAGCTCGGCGTCCATTACAGCTCTCCCCCCGGCGAAGCTCGCGTAACCTCTTCTTTCTTCAAAATGACGACGAGCTTGCTCACTGGGCGACGAAAAGTTCCAGTCCTGGTCTTCACCTCGACGATTCTGATGCCTCCATCTGGTCCTTGGTGCGTTCGTTCTACCACGCCCATCGGCCAAACATTACGTGGTAGATTGCTGTCCACGATGAGGACCACGTCGCCGACTTGCACGGGTCGTGCTGCGTTCTTCGGCTCGCCTCGGGGAACCAACAATGGCAGATACTCCCGGACCCATCGTGCCCAGAACTTGTCTGCGAGAGCTTGACTGGCTCGCCACGTTCTTTTGTCTGCTTCTTCACAAGGCCCTGTCGTTGGTAGGCCTGTCGAGGACCCAAGCAGGAAGTGGTTGGGTGTAAGCGCTTCTGGATCTTGAGGGTCTACGCTGACGTGAGTCAAGGGTCGCGCGTTGATTGAAAACTCTGCTTCCACTAGCAATGTTTTCAGCACTTCTTCTGATGGTGCCTTTTCTTTCAGCGCAACGTTGAGGGCGGTTTTCACGGAGCGTATCATTCTCTCCCACGCTCCTCCCTGGTTTGGTGCACCTGGTGGGATAAATCTCCACTCCATGCGGTGGATCAGCCCTATGTTCTTCAAGGCTGGCAACCATTCTGCGTATGCCGTCTTGAGTTCTTGGTCTGCTCCTCTAAAGTTCGTCCCATTGTCCGAGTACATCACTCGCGGCCATCCTCTTCTCGCAGCCATTCGTCGTAGTGCCATTATCGCTGAATCCGTTGACAGTGATGCAACAAGCTCGATGTGGACAGCTCTGCAGGTGAGGCACGTAAAGAGTGCGCCCCATCTCTTCTCTCGCCGCCGACCGATCTTCACCATCATTGGTCCGAAGTAATCCACCCCACAATTGGTGAACGGGCGGTGGAATGGATCGAGGCGGGCTCGTGGTAGGTCTCCGGTGGCTGGTACTTGCGGTGTGGCTCGACGTCTCTGGCAGAGGGCACAGCTTCTCTCCGCGGCGCGCACCGTGGGTCGCAAGTGAATGATCCAATATCTTTGTCGCAGATCGTTGGTCACGCGTTCTCGGTTGGCGTGACCTGCAGCATAATGTTCTCGCATCACTAGCAACTTCGTTATTTGGTGTCTACCATCCAAAATGATTGGCCGCTTCACTTCCGGGGCTGCGGTAGACGTTTCTATGCGGCCTCTTACTCGCAGGAGGTCGTCTTCTAGCACAGGATCTAACTTGTATAACTTGCTCGTTCTTGGGAGTGACCGAGATGACTGCATTCTCTTCAGTTCTTCGCCGAAGCTTTCCTGTTGTGCTCGTTGCAGGAGCTCCTTCTCTGCTCGCTCTATATGGCGGAGTTCTAGCCCTGTTGCGGCGTGTCGACACATATCGATGAAGGCAAGTACTCTGGCCGCGGCTCTCACTAATGTCTCAAACTTTGAGAAACGTGCAGGGTCTGGCAGCCAGCTATCCCGTTGGTTCTCCACGATGTGTAGTACTTCCTTATCATCGTCTTTCTCTTGCGTCTTCTTCTTAGGCCATTGTTCTTCAGGTAGTTTCAGGAAGGTAGGGCCCTGAAACCACCTATCGCTGGCGTCGATCGGTGCATCGGTGAGTCGGGTGGCGTCATCAGCTACATTATGTTCAGTAGGTAGCAAACGCCATTCTTCCTTGGAGGTAAGCTCGGCGATCTCTCCTAGTCGATGCGCAACGAACGGCGTGTAGCGTCGCATGTCATGCTGTATCCAATGCACGACTGTGGAGGACTCTGTCCAGTACACTGTTCTGCTTACTTCGATTCTATGTTCTTTGCGGACAGTGTCAGCAATCCTCGCTCCTATGACTGCTGCTTGTAGTTCCAGTCTCGGAATTGTTTGTACCCGCCGCGGTGCTACTTTAGCTTTGGCGGCAACCAACACGACATTCACTGTTTCGTCGTAGTTCGTTATTTTCCAGTAGGCTATGGTCGCGTAGGCTTGTTCGCTTGCGTCGCAGAAGATATGCAGTTCGATGTCCAAATACTTCTGTGATATATAACTTCTGGGCAACCGTAGCTGAGCGATGTCGTTGAGTTGAGCGAGCCACGCTGCAAATAGCTCGTTTTCATGTTCTGGAATTGGCTCGTCCCATGGAATCTGCAGTCGCCATAAACTTTGCAGAATTATCTTCGCTCTTATGGTGAAGTGGCTCAGCAATCCGAGCGGGTCGTAAATAGACATCACTGCGCTGAGTGCTTCACGTTTGGTAGGCGCACGTGTTCGTTCTCGTACTGGGGCGGGAACTCGGTTCATGGCTGTGTTGAACCCTACCTAGTTCATTTCGTCCGGCGCTCCAGTATAAACCTAGTATCTTGTTCTCAGGTTTATCTCCCCCCAGTTGTGTAGGCGTGGTGGCGTGCAGCTCCCGGGGTATGTCGCTAAGCACCATCGTGTTGTTGGCGCTCCAACCTCGCAGTGTGAACCCGGCGACCGCGTGCACTTCTCTTATTTCTTTCACTGCCTTCTGGGCTTCATCTAGGTTCTCATAGCTCGATACTAGGTCATCCATGTAATGACTGTTTTTGATATCTTCTAGTGCTCGAGGATATTCTTGCCCATGTATGTCCGCGTTATAATTGCGGACGTGATGAGCCATGTATGGTGAGCTGGCCGCGCCGAATATCATGCTTGTCATCTTGTAATGACGCGGGGCACTCGTTCTATCGCTGTCTGACCTCCCTTCTGATTTTAATACGCAGAAACATTTCCTGTATGTCTGCTGTGACGGCTATCGCTCTTTCCCGGAATCGGAATATAATACCCGGGAGTGATAAGAGTAAGTCTGGGCCGTCTAGTAATTTGTCATTCAGACATACACTATGACTCTTGGCTGCTGCGTCAAATACCAGTCGTTGTTTGCCGGGCTTGTTTGGGTTCTGCACGGCGAAGTGAGGCAAATACCAGCAGACAGGACTTGCTTCTTCTGTTCCGTCGCATGGCACTGCGTATCCTTTTTCGAATAAATTATTCATCTGTGCGCAGTATTGCTTCGCAAATTCAGGATTAGTATCCATCTTCTGTTCGATCTTCACTAGTCGACGAAGCGCTGCGTTGTAACTCGGTGGCATAGTGACGTCATCATGGCGCCATGGTAGTCCGACTTCATATCCACCGTCGATCTTCTTTGTGGTTCTTTCGACGATAGCCATGGCACGCTGGTTCGCGTCGCTTATGCGTGGTTCTCGCGCAACTCCTAGGGCTTCGATTTTAAAGTGAGCTTCGACTAACTCGTGAAGCCGCTGATCTTCATGAAAGTGTTTCTCGTGTTCGTATATGTGAAACACATTGTTCTTCATGGTGAGAGCGTGTCGTGGTGCGGTCCCATGCACTACCCAGCCGAGTTGCGTTCTAGATGCAGCTGGTTCATTAGGGCCGCCGGTTCGGAGCTCTCGAGACACGATGTGCTCCCAGTGGTCTGTCCCCACTAGAAGTCCGGGGCGTGTCAGCTCGTAACATACTTCGTTCTTCGGGAGGTCGCGCAGGTGCTCATACTTCAGCAGTGCTTCAGGAATTGACTGCTGATGAAGCTTCAGATCCTTCATGGTTCGTGCCTGGAGCTTGTGAGTCACGCTGTCCTCGCCCAACCCTCTAACTTTCACTGTGACGATCTTGCTTTCATTTTCCTTTGAAGACATGTTGACCCCATGTATATGCAGCGGATGCACTGTCCCTTCAGCACCAATGCTTTCAGCCAGGTCTTCATCAATGAGGGTGATGGTCGCTCCTTCATCTAGCAGAGCGTGCGTCCTAACCTCCCCCCGTGGGCCTGTGATTACTATAGGGCACATCTTCAATAATACAGTTCTCGTGCCAGCGGTTGTTTTGGTAGCCACTGACATGACTGCTTCCTTAGGCTCTTCTGCCTTCTCAGTCGCTGTTTTAATCTCGGGCGACTCTCTTCTTTCCTGATGTAATGTCGCATGATGAGGCCGGCGACATTGATTTACACCGCATAACTTTGCTCTACACGTAATGCGCCTGTGTTTCTTATTAGCACATTTAAAACATATCTTCTTATCTTTCACAAATTCCCATCGCTGGTCCACGGTCATTGACTTATATTTCGGGCACTGAGTTAGCACATGTTTCTGTTTGCAATTAGGGCACTGATCTTCTTCTTCAGTTTGCTCGACCGTGTTGTATATTGTGTTGGGCTTCTTCTTCATAGTTATAGCAGGCCTGGTTTCTCTTCTTGCAGTGGCGGTGCTTGTTGACGAGGCGTATGTATAGCGTAACGCCCTGTCTGCTTCACGCATTAAGAAGCGAGACAACATCACTATTTCTGGCTCCGCTGTTCCCTCGTTGTCGCAGGCAAAGTCACACCATCGTGATCGCAGGTGTGGGCACAACTTTTCCAACACTTCCCTTGTGAGCATGGGATTGTATAAGTAACCACGTTTGTCTATTGTTTTCAACACGTAGATAATGTTCTGAATTTTAATCGCAAAGTTATTTAAATCACTGGCTGAGGTACCCGGTTTTGGTATCTTCTTTAAATCTTCAAGCGCTTTGTCTATTATTACTTCAGGACGCCCGAAACACTGTTCTAACGTTTTCACTATGACGTCAGGATCTGTATCCGCGTGTAGTAAGGCTGCTACGGCGTCACGTGCTTCGCCCTTGAGACAACTTCGTAGTCGCTGAAGGTTCTCTGCCGGTGATACACTATACATGTTCGTAGTGTCGCTATAAGCCGCTTTAAATGGCAGCCACTCGCTGACAGCGCCAGAAAAAGTAGGCAAGTCTGTGTGCCTAACTCGCGGCCGGGCCATCTTCTCCAGGGTCGCAGCTAGTTCGTCGATGCTGTTTCTGGCTCTCGTTGGCGTCGGTGATCTTCCTCTAGGCACATCAAATTTAATTTGCTTCGGATCTTCTTTATGTTCAGTATGTTTGCCCCCCTCCCCCCGTGAGCTGAGGGGATTGGTGCGCAACCATTGATCGACCTTCTGATGCTGACGTTCGTCTTGAAGTGGATCTTCATGGATGCTTTCTTGGTCGTCTTGTATCACAGACACCTCAGCAGCCAGCCTTTTCTTCACTAGGTCCGCTTCAAGCTCCAGCTCTCTTCGTCGAATGCTTGCTAGTTTTTCAGCTGCTTCCAATTCAGCCAACCTTAGTCTTGTCGTCACGCTGGTAGTCGACCTTATTGATCGCGGCGGTGATCTGACTTGTTGCCGCTCTGATGAAGGCCCAGCAGTGGCGAGATCTGCAATGGTAGTAGGTCCAACCATACTTTCCACCTGAGGTGACGCTGGCGGATCAAGTGATATACGTCGCAGTCGTTCTTGTTCTATGCGTTCAGCTTCCCGGCGGCGCACTGACGTACGTAACTCTTCGTCCCTCCGTTCTAGGACACGCCTTTGTTCTTCCATCTCTGCTAAATCACTCTGACTACGTGTGACAACCATCGCGTTCAGTTGACGGCGCACAGTAACTTATTAGCAGAATAAAAGCGCTGAGTTACACAATCGTTACCGGTTAGCACACGGGTTAGCACTTAGTTTTCACAGGTTTTCAGACTTTTCTTTCTTCGTGTCTGGCTCTCGAACAACTAACTGGATCCGGCTTCTGAAGGACCAAAACTGTTATGGGTGTGGACTGTATTTATATGTTCAATTCGACATACGTCGATAGCTCTTGCAATAAAACTCAATCTTCAAACACTGATTTATTTTATCTTCATAAATTCACTTAATGTCTACTTATACTAGTCTATATACATTTAATGTTCACTATAAAGTCTTAATTCTTGATTGTTCTTTACACTTTCATAACGTTTCAGTACTTATACACTTTAAACTATTTACTTGGACTATTTATTTCACTGTTTACTTTTCACTACTTTTTCACTGTTTACTTTCACTACTTATTTCACTGTTTACTACTATACTTGATATTCTTCAGACTTATTTCACTTCAGGTGTTTCTTCTTGTCCGTATGGTTGGATACTACGATTATTCGAAAAATCCTGCCGTCTTATATCCCTTGGCACGAGGGTCGAACTCGTGTGGGGGTCACGATATGTTTTTGGAAATCTACTAATAGCAAACAAGAATCGCTTGTCGTGACCTTGAAGTTGTTTACGCACAAAACTTTCTCTTTTCCGACAGGTTCCGACTTGTCGGCCTTGGTACATTGAAACTTTCTCGAAGTTTCTCTTACAATAGGTATGATGAATTATAACGATTTTAACATGTGTTTCATTTACCTACGTACATATTCCTATTTCCTACTTACATATTGACCTAACCTATACTGATTTTAACTATCCTACTTATGCTAAAACGTATTCTAAGTACATTTAGCTCGGCGTCCATTACATATGCATTCTTATTGGATATGAGGGTGATGAAGGCTATCGCTTACTGAATGAACATGGTAAACTCATAAGGTCAAGAGACATTACATTTAATGAATCAGTATTGACTCCATTTGGTCAAACACACTTTCCACTTTCAGTACCACCGATGTGTGATGCAAGGAAGGATGATTTTGTCGAAAATAGCTTGGATCGCGCTGTAAGTAGCTCTGATGAGCTTAGTTCGACTTTGCCTCCCACATCGCCGGATTTGGTTGTGCCTCAGGAAATAGAAAGCCAAGATGACTCTACTGAACCATTAAATACATCTTCAGAAGCACCGATGCCAGAATCACCTCCTTATGAAGACGCCTTAGATGGTTGTGATGATATTGAAAGACCAAGAATTTCAGATGATATAGCTGAGATAGCAACTAGAATGACTCTACGAGATAGAAGTCAAATACGACCAATAATAGATTCGGAGATAACGTCATGATGACAGATGAAATTTTTAATCAGATCAATGAACCTAAAACTTACAAAGAAGCAATGACTAGTACGCATAAAGATCAGTGGGTCAAAGCAATGGAAAGTGAGATGAAGTCTTTAAAGGAAAACAAAACCTGGATAATGGTGGACTTTCCAAAAGACAGGAAGCCTATATCCTGTAAATGGATATCTATACTAATATTATAAAGCGGAAAAGTTTGTTTGTTTGTTTGCTTGAACGCGCTAATCTTCGAAAGTACTGGGAAGATTTGGATGCAATTTGGTATGGAAGTAGCTTGAGGAAGGTTATAGGCTACTTTTTACGCGACTGCAAAAAAGGAGAGTTATGTTTTTACCGTGATAGAATCCACGGGAGCGAAGCCCCGCGTGAGTACTAGTATAAGATAAAAACCAATGCTGATGGTTCTCTAGATAAATTCAAAGCAAGACTAGTTGCTAGAGGATATACACAGGAAAAGGGCATCGACTATGATGAGACTTTCAGCCCAGTTACTAAGATGTCGACAATAAGATCAGTCTTAAGCATTGCTGCAAATGAAGGCTTAAAACTCACACAGTTTGATGTGTCAACTGCTTTTCTCTATGGTTCACTGAGCGAAGAAATATATGTGAATCAACCTGATGGCTACTCTGAGGGATCTAACAAGGTTTGTAAACTCAAGAAAAGTTTGTATGGTCTCAAGCAAGCGCCTCGGTGTTGGAATAAATGTATGGTGGATTATTTAAAAATCATTGGATTCAAACAATGCGATACCGACCCCTGCCTGTTTATAAGAAACCGTGAAACCGTGCGAGTAACAAAATTATTCTTGCTTTCTATGTAGATGACGGTTTGGTCGCTGCAACAAATCAGGAAGATTCTGAAAAGTTAATGAGAGAATTGAAGAGAAGATTTAAAATCACGTTAAAAGATGCATCCTATTTTCTAGGATTAGAAATAGAGGACCGTGACGGTAATATAAAAGTGTCACAAAAGCACTATGCTCAGAAAGTCTTAGATCGCTTTGGTATGACTGATTGCAAACCTGTTACCACTCCTATACAAAAAGATGGACTGCCAGATCTGGATAAAGAAGTGGCAGATCCTGTTTTATTTCCATATAGAGAAGCTGTGGGAGCACTCGCATATCTGACCGTTGGAACCAGACCGGACATAGCATGTGCTGTAAGCGTTGTATCCCGGAGTCTAGAAAACCCTTCTAAAGAAGACATCTAGAGGCTGAAACGTATCCTAAGATACATCAAAGGAACTTTCAACTATGGGATAGTTTTTAAGAAGAGCTGCAATGCTGGAATTCTAGAATGCTATAGTGATTCTGACCATGGTGGAGACCAAAGTACCGGACGTTCGACATCAGGCATATTATGCTTATACTCTGGAGGAGCAATATCTTGGACAAGTCGACGACAAACATGTGTTGCAATATCAAGCACCGAAGCCGAATTGGTAGCTGCCAGTGAAGCGGCTAGAGAGATTGTCTGGATCAAAAGACTCTTTGGTGAAATATCTAAATTGAAAGAAATACCTAAGCTAAAGGTTGATAATGATGCAGCCATAAAGATCTCACACAATCCAGAACTCCACACAAGATCCAAGCATATTGCTATTTGACATTTCTATGTGAGAACTCGTTGCTAATGGAGAAATACGTGTAGAATACGTTCCCAGCGAGTTCCAACTAGCGGATTTACTGACCAAACCTTACATAAGCCACGGATTGTATCAATCGCTAAACAAATTGGCTTGATATAGTAATAGAGTTGTGAAAAAGGGAGGATGTTAAGGAGTATGCTATACTAGAACCTTATTTTTTTTGATAACCTTTTAAACTTATGTTAGATGTATTGCTTAGCAAACACAATTATTAACTAATATTATATTTTTACATGTCACAACCACGAGTCTTATTTTATAATGATAAAATAGTTTTATCAATTTCTGACGGATGCGTCTCGGTGCACGGACCACTGTCCCTGACAGTTAGTACTGCCCAGTTATTGGATGTGGAACAATGTCTCTGACATTGCCCGCCCGCACTGCCATTATTAGTTGTTTAAATTACTTTAATTAATTGCTATAATTTCTAGATAGATTGTTTGATTGAAATAAATCCAAGTATTGCCATATCTGAGTATTACTTCTGATGTCTCGGCCAAAATCCGACAATAACAAAACCAAGTAAACAGCATAGTATTGTTGTCTCTTAAATCTTATTAAATTTAATTGTCAGTCTTCCTTCCTAACAAGATGTAAGATTTTCAATACAAAGTATTAATCTGTTTATGTGATTACAACTTCCAGGTACTCCAAATGAAGACACATGGCCTGGAGTGACTCAACTGCCCGACTATAAGCCACTGCCTGTGTATCAGCCTAGCTTAGGACTAGCCCAAGTAGTTCCACGTCTGCCTGCGCGAGGACGGGACCTCCTTGCCCGCCTTCTCACCTGTAACCCAGCTCTGAGGATGCCCGCTGATGATGCCATGGCCCATGCTTACTTCCATGACCTCAATCCGTCGGTAAAAAACGACAGATGTTAACAATTAATACGTCCTTACCGCTGCACCTCGGAACTATTGGTTAGTGATAAAAACAATGATGAGGTGCAAGAGTGTTGTGACGAAGAGATTTAAATAGAATATAAAGACATCTTATACATATAGTGGCCCCAGTGAATTTATAACGGTAGTCAGTGTGATGTTTGCATTTGTCTTTAATATAGTTGTTCTGTTATGTTTTTATTTGTCCTGTTTTTATGTCTAGTGTGCTGCTAGAGATTATTTCTGATAAATTTCAGGAAGAAACAAGTATTTATTTATTGCAGTTGTACATACATAATCAATTGTTGACTTGGAATGACAACTAGATAACAATATTTGTCTTGGAAGTTTTTCAAGCTGTTCATTTATACTACTTGATATTAGTGTTCAATGATCTCATAATGCTAATTTATTGTATTGATATTAATATGCTTCACCAAAGTGAAAGTGTTGTTTAATTGAAATTATGAGTTTCTAGAAATTTTAAATAATGAATGATGCTCTTGTTAATATGTTTACAAATCAATGACTTATACTTAATATAAATTAAGATTTAAATTTGTAATAAAAGTAAACAAAATCTTTTATAGTTAAGTAATAAACATTATGAAAATGAGCCAACGTTTTTAAATATTATCAGCAGCTTCCTTTAGTTCTGCGCTAATGATGTCACTAACATATTCACCAATCTTCCCACTGGTCTTCACAGTAGAAGACATCATTGATGATGATTTATAAGATGATGAACTTTCCTCAATCAGCGTCTTTGACATATTGGACATGCCTTTCATCCCACTCGTGTCTGAAGTCGAAGCTAAACTTTTTTGCCCCAATTGCTCAGTCAGTTCAGACAATCCTAGACTTGACTTAGCCAGTGATTCCTCAATCTTGTTTGCTGTGGCACCACTATTCGAGGCATCCTTTTTTTCTGATAGACTCCTAATTTCAACGACTTGTTTTGACAACATCTTATTCCCGTTAGCGCTTGAGACAGCATCCTTGAGTAGTTCTGGCTTAAGCAGACGACTATGGTCTCCTTTCATCAATATCTGTTTGCTACATGACATGTCGTCAGAGCCCCTAATATTTTCCTTTCCAGAATTTTGAGTTATTTCTGAAGTAATTTTGCTTTCGATTTGATTATTTCTGGGACTTGAGCCGCACAACTTGATTGGTACTATTTTTTCTGTTTCATTCGATGTTCTTTTCGCAGCAATAATAATCAGGATACCGTCTGAAGACATTGATGATGTGACGTGCTCCGGAGGACAATGGCTAGGCAAGGGATAGCGCCTTTTAAACTGTCTCGAGATAAATCCATGGGAATCCTGTCTATCTTCATGTTTCCCTTCTACGATTATTTCAGTCTCTGTTACTTTCACGCTGATGTCATTTGGACGATAATGTTGAACATCCAAAGTTATTTTATAGTTACCTTTCTCGTTTTCTATTGTAGATCCGAATTCTTTAGAAATATTTTGGCTGTCAGTACACTTCCAAGGGCGCAAATAACTTGAATGCATGTCGTAGAATGGATATAGAAAGTCGTGCGGTGGCATACACATACCGAAGTTTTGGTCTGATAGCCACCGAACTGGGCATAATCTATTGAAAGCCATCTTAGAACGATGTGCGACGTACAAACACAAGTAACCGATCGGCACGACTGAGAAGTGAGCTGCACCAGACTGTGCCAAATGCTTTTATAGCCAACTAAACTTCCTATACAAAATGTTTGACATGGTTGTCTCTCGCTTTAGAAATAACGATATGCGAAGTTAAAACATGTAAGGACTTCTATTTATTTCACTGTTTACTTTTCACTACTTTTTCACTGTTTACTTTCACTACTTATTTCACTGTTTACTACTATACTTGATATTCTTCAGACTTATTTCACTTCAGGTGTTTCTTCTTGTCCGTATGGTTGGATACTACGATTATTCGAAAAATCCTGCCGTCTTATATCCCTTGGCACGAGGGTCGAACTCGTGTGGGGGTCACGATATGTTTTTGGAAATCTACTAATAGCAAACAAGAATCGCTTGTCGTGACCTTGAAGTTGTTTACGCACAAAACTTTCTCTTTTCCGACAGGTTCCGACTTGTCGGCCTTGGTACATTGAAACTTTCTCGAAGTTTCTCTTACAATAGGTATGATGAATTATAACGATTTTAACATGTGTTTCATTTACCTACGTACATATTCCTATTTCCTACTTACATATTGACCTAACCTATACTGATTTTAACTATCCTACTTATGCTAAAACGTATTCTAAGTACATTTAGCTCGGCGTCCATTACATATGCATTCTTATTGGATATGAGGGTGATGAAGGCTATCGCTTACTGAATGAACATGGTAAACTCATAAGGTCAAGAGACATTACATTTAATGAATCAGTATTGACTCCATTTGGTCAAACACACTTTCCACTTTCAGTACCACCGATGTGTGATGCAAGGAAGGATGATTTTGTCGAAAATAGCTTGGATCGCGCTGTAAGTAGCTCTGATGAGCTTAGTTCGACTTTGCCTCCCACATCGCCGGATTTGGTTGTGCCTCAGGAAATAGAAAGCCAAGATGACTCTACTGAACCATTAAATACATCTTCAGAAGCACCGATGCCAGAATCACCTCCTTATGAAGACGCCTTAGATGGTTGTGATGATATTGAAAGACCAAGAATTTCAGATGATATAGCTGAGATAGCAACTAGAATGACTCTACGAGATAGAAGTCAAATACGACCAATAATAGATTCGGAGATAACGTCATGATGACAGATGAAATTTTTAATCAGATCAATGAACCTAAAACTTACAAAGAAGCAATGACTAGTACGCATAAAGATCAGTGGGTCAAAGCAATGGAAAGTGAGATGAAGTCTTTAAAGGAAAACAAAACCTGGATAATGGTGGACTTTCCAAAAGACAGGAAGCCTATATCCTGTAAATGGATATCTATACTAATATTATAAAGCGGAAAAGTTTGTTTGTTTGTTTGCTTGAACGCGCTAATCTTCGAAAGTACTGGGAAGATTTGGATGCAATTTGGTATGGAAGTAGCTTGAGGAAGGTTATAGGCTACTTTTTACGCGACTGCAAAAAAGGAGAGTTATGTTTTTACCGTGATAGAATCCACGGGAGCGAAGCCCCGCGTGAGTACTAGTATAAGATAAAAACCAATGCTGATGGTTCTCTAGATAAATTCAAAGCAAGACTAGTTGCTAGAGGATATACACAGGAAAAGGGCATCGACTATGATGAGACTTTCAGCCCAGTTACTAAGATGTCGACAATAAGATCAGTCTTAAGCATTGCTGCAAATGAAGGCTTAAAACTCACACAGTTTGATGTGTCAACTGCTTTTCTCTATGGTTCACTGAGCGAAGAAATATATGTGAATCAACCTGATGGCTACTCTGAGGGATCTAACAAGGTTTGTAAACTCAAGAAAAGTTTGTATGGTCTCAAGCAAGCGCCTCGGTGTTGGAATAAATGTATGGTGGATTATTTAAAAATCATTGGATTCAAACAATGCGATACCGACCCCTGCCTGTTTATAAGAAACCGTGAAACCGTGCGAGTAACAAAATTATTCTTGCTTTCTATGTAGATGACGGTTTGGTCGCTGCAACAAATCAGGAAGATTCTGAAAAGTTAATGAGAGAATTGAAGAGAAGATTTAAAATCACGTTAAAAGATGCATCCTATTTTCTAGGATTAGAAATAGAGGACCGTGACGGTAATATAAAAGTGTCACAAAAGCACTATGCTCAGAAAGTCTTAGATCGCTTTGGTATGACTGATTGCAAACCTGTTACCACTCCTATACAAAAAGATGGACTGCCAGATCTGGATAAAGAAGTGGCAGATCCTGTTTTATTTCCATATAGAGAAGCTGTGGGAGCACTCGCATATCTGACCGTTGGAACCAGACCGGACATAGCATGTGCTGTAAGCGTTGTATCCCGGAGTCTAGAAAACCCTTCTAAAGAAGACATCTAGAGGCTGAAACGTATCCTAAGATACATCAAAGGAACTTTCAACTATGGGATAGTTTTTAAGAAGAGCTGCAATGCTGGAATTCTAGAATGCTATAGTGATTCTGACCATGGTGGAGACCAAAGTACCGGACGTTCGACATCAGGCATATTATGCTTATACTCTGGAGGAGCAATATCTTGGACAAGTCGACGACAAACATGTGTTGCAATATCAAGCACCGAAGCCGAATTGGTAGCTGCCAGTGAAGCGGCTAGAGAGATTGTCTGGATCAAAAGACTCTTTGGTGAAATATCTAAATTGAAAGAAATACCTAAGCTAAAGGTTGATAATGATGCAGCCATAAAGATCTCACACAATCCAGAACTCCACACAAGATCCAAGCATATTGCTATTTGACATTTCTATGTGAGAACTCGTTGCTAATGGAGAAATACGTGTAGAATACGTTCCCAGCGAGTTCCAACTAGCGGATTTACTGACCAAACCTTACATAAGCCACGGATTGTATCAATCGCTAAACAAATTGGCTTGATATAGTAATAGAGTTGTGAAAAAGGGAGGATGTTAAGGAGTATGCTATACTAGAACCTTATTTTTTTTGATAACCTTTTAAACTTATGTTAGATGTATTGCTTAGCAAACACAATTATTAACTAATATTATATTTTTACATGTCACAACCACGAGTCTTATTTTATAATGATAAAATAGTTTTATCAATTTCTGACGGATGCGTCTCGGTGCACGGACCACTGTCCCTGACAGTTAGTACTGCCCAGTTATTGGATGTGGAACAATGTCTCTGACATTGCCCGCCCGCACTGCCATTATTAGTTGTTTAAATTACTTTAATTAATTGCTATAATTTCTAGATAGATTGTTTGATTGAAATAAATCCAAGTATTGCCATATCTGAGTATTACTTCTGATGTCTCGGCCAAAATCCGACAATAACAAAACCAAGTAAACAGCATAGTATTGTTGTCTCTTAAATCTTATTAAATTTAATTGTCAGTCTTCCTTCCTAACAAGATGTAAGATTTTCAATACAAAGTATTAATCTGTTTATGTGATTACAACTTCCAGGTACTCCAAATGAAGACACATGGCCTGGAGTGACTCAACTGCCCGACTATAAGCCACTGCCTGTGTATCAGCCTAGCTTAGGACTAGCCCAAGTAGTTCCACGTCTGCCTGCGCGAGGACGGGACCTCCTTGCCCGCCTTCTCACCTGTAACCCAGCTCTGAGGATGCCCGCTGATGATGCCATGGCCCATGCTTACTTCCATGACCTCAATCCGTCGGTAAAAAACGACAGATGTTAACAATTAATACGTCCTTACCGCTGCACCTCGGAACTATTGGTTAGTGATAAAAACAATGATGAGGTGCAAGAGTGTTGTGACGAAGAGATTTAAATAGAATATAAAGACATCTTATACATATAGTGGCCCCAGTGAATTTATAACGGTAGTCAGTGTGATGTTTGCATTTGTCTTTAATATAGTTGTTCTGTTATGTTTTTATTTGTCCTGTTTTTATGTCTAGTGTGCTGCTAGAGATTATTTCTGATAAATTTCAGGAAGAAACAAGTATTTATTTATTGCAGTTGTACATACATAATCAATTGTTGACTTGGAATGACAACTAGATAACAATATTTGTCTTGGAAGTTTTTCAAGCTGTTCATTTATACTACTTGATATTAGTGTTCAATGATCTCATAATGCTAATTTATTGTATTGATATTAATATGCTTCACCAAAGTGAAAGTGTTGTTTAATTGAAATTATGAGTTTCTAGAAATTTTAAATAATGAATGATGCTCTTGTTAATATGTTTACAAATCAATGACTTATACTTAATATAAATTAAGATTTAAATTTGTAATAAAAGTAAACAAAATCTTTTATAGTTAAGTAATAAACATTATGAAAATGAGCCAACGTTTTTAAATATTATCAGCAGCTTCCTTTAGTTCTGCGCTAATGATGTCACTAACATATTCACCAATCTTCCCACTGGTCTTCACAGTAGAAGACATCATTGATGATGATTTATAAGATGATGAACTTTCCTCAATCAGCGTCTTTGACATATTGGACATGCCTTTCATCCCACTCGTGTCTGAAGTCGAAGCTAAACTTTTTTGCCCCAATTGCTCAGTCAGTTCAGACAATCCTAGACTTGACTTAGCCAGTGATTCCTCAATCTTGTTTGCTGTGGCACCACTATTCGAGGCATCCTTTTTTTCTGATAGACTCCTAATTTCAACGATTTGTTTTGACAACATCTTATTCCCGTTAGCGCTTGAGACAGCATCCTTGAGTAGTTCTGGCTTAAGCAGACGACTATGGTCTCCTTTCATCAATATCTGTTTGCTACATGACATGTCGTCAGAGCCCCTAATATTTTCCTTTCCAGAATTTTGAGTTATTTCTGAAGTAATTTTGCTTTCGATTTGATTATTTCTGGGACTTGAGCCGCACAACTTGATTGGTACTATTTTTTCTGTTTCATTCGATGTTCTTTTCGCAGCAATAATAATCAGGATACCGTCTGAAGACATTGATGATGTGACGTGCTCCGGAGGACAATGGCTAGGCAAGGGATAGCGCCTTTTAAACTGTCTCGAGATAAATCCATGGGAATCCTGTCTATCTTCATGTTTCCCTTCTACGATTATTTCAGTCTCTGTTACTTTCACGCTGATGTCATTTGGACGATAATGTTGAACATCCAAAGTTATTTTATAGTTACCTTTCTCGTTTTCTATTGTAGATCCGAATTCTTTAGAAATATTTTGGCTGTCAGTACACTTCCAAGGGCGCAAATAACTTGAATGCATGTCGTAGAATGGATATAGAAAGTCGTGCGGTGGCATACACATACCGAAGTTTTGGTCTGATAGCCACCGAACTGGGCATAATCTATTGAAAGCCATCTTAGAACGATGTGCGACGTACAAACACAAGTAACCGATCGGCACGACTGAGAAGTGAGCTGCACCAGACTGTGCCAAATGCTTTTATAGCCAACTAAACTTCCTATACAAAATGTTTGACATGGTTGTCTCTCGCTTTAGAAATAACGATATGCGAAGTTAAAACATGTAAGGATAATTTTGTATTATTTTTATTGTTTAGATTTTAAAATCGATATGATACCTACCTTTGTAAGACAAGTACCTACATTTTAACCTATAGCAACTAGCTAACTTGCACGCACCTATCTTCGCACGATCTCATTATGCTAATACACACAAAATCTTAGTTAATTATACACTAGAACCTTCCTCATAAACCACGCTATCCGTTGGTGGAAACCACATGAAAATCTGTTCAGCAGTTTTTGAGTTCGTCGCGTACAGACAGACGCGGTGGGAGAAATTGTTTTGTAATAAGTAATAAGCAAGGCTGATAATGACAACTGACGAAAATAGTTAGGGGTTCAGCATAGTTGACTATTATTAAGCAGGGCCTACTTATTGAGCCAATCTATACTAATATTATAAAGCGGAAAAGTTTGTTTGTTTGCTTGAACGCGCTAATCTTCGAAAGTACTGGGTGGATTTGGATGCAATTTGGTATGGAAGTAGCTTGAAGCTTGAGGAAGGTTATAGGCTACTTTTTACGCGACTGCAAAAAAGGAGAGTTGTTTTTACCGTGATAGAATCCACGGGAGCGAAGCCCCGCATGAGTACTAGTATCTTATAATTTTCTATTATTTCCATGGTTCACCCCTATGAAACAAACGTCAATACCCAGTAATTGACGAATGCTCGAACTTTCTGAACAGTATAAATAGCCCGACATTCAAATGTTGTTCCTCTGTTCCAATACTATTATTATTAGAATCATGATCGAATTTCTTTCGGGTAATTAGGTCTTTCCTGTTTACTTATTGTTTGCTCTCATAACAGCGATACCTATATTAGTGGGAAATAAAGTTGATAGCAGTACCTATGGTGTTATAACATTTCATTGTTCAATACATTCGACATAGTAGCGAAATGTTTAGAGCCTTAGCAAATACATTCCTATATCCCAGAGGCGAGCATATTTCCCGCCATAAATCCGAACTCTAAGCTCTGAGAATTCCGGGATTACGGGAATGTTCTAACGAGAAACCACGGTTCCGGAACGTGTGAGGAACTGAATAGATAAACCCTCTGTAATCTGATCTTCTCCAACCAGAGCGGGAGGAATCATTTGATGACTTTCCCACCGAAATGTTATTAGGACTGAACAATATAAATTAGAAAACACACTAGCACTGCCTACACTGGGAACCAAACCTTTCAGATATCGCGCTTGCTGCTATGACTAGCAAAACAATGTCAGATTACCTGGCGATGAAAAGTATGGGTAGAGGACACATAGATGAAAAAAATGCTGGTTTGGTACTTACGTTACCGAGATATTTGAAGGTAAAAAGCGACATAATATGAGTACAACGACAATCATAAAAAAAAACTTATTATAGGATTATTGTATACAAAATATTCGTTCCCACATGATTATTATTTTTACGGTTTATTGGAAGAGAGAAGATACTTTACATACTAGTAGGAGTACGAGAAAACTGTTAACTGTATACTTAATAAATTTTTTTTAGTATTTTTAAGAATGGAATTTAAATGCAATAGGTAGATTCATCAGGACATTGGATGAAGGTGGAAATTATTCAAGTGATTTAAGTATAGATGCTATAGCCGGAACAGTAACCCTTATGATTTTAGTAACAGAACTAGTTTACAAACCAAAATCCAAGGCCAGAATAGTATTTGGTTGAGCAACCAAATACTATTCTGGCTTACGCTTGTAGCACTACAAGCGTATTTTTTTAAAGTTCTCATTTTATTTCGAGTACATTTTGTTGTTTCAGATAACATATTTATACAAAAATAGCATTCTTTAGGTAAACATAACAACAGTTGTGGCTCTCTAGGTGTGAATAAAAGAGCAGCGCCGCGTTTTGCATATAGTTTCTAAAAAATATGTTTCGCATTCCAAATTGATTAGGATTCTTTGATTGTTGATCAAGGTCTATCTTTAGAAGATGTGTCGTTCATACTACGAACTGATATTGCATCTGGTGAAAATATTATTTTCCTCTTTTAAAATATTTTTTAACAGTCATAGTTGATTTATGGACACCTTTAGCTTTCAGGTTTACTTGCACGCCCTTACTTCTTTTTGATATTTCCAAATACTGATCATTATTTCCAAAACTTAATGGATCTTCGAAGGGATCTTCTATTACTATTTCGTCTTCACAGCAAGCAACAAATAACTCTTCAGATTTTTCTAACGCCGAAGTTTCGTCTTTGTTTAATAGTTTATGACGTTTTTGCACTGCAGATCTTTCAGGTTTATCTTCGATTTCTTTTTGACATTCGAATTTGTGAGGAACTATACCCTTTTTTAGTTTAATTCTTCCCCCAACAATCTTATATTTAATATAATTCTCCATATCACTCTCAATCTAAAACAAGAAAAAATCTAAATAGCCAGATTTTTACGCGAGCAGAGCAGTAGGCAGTCTATAATAGATTAAAACTTGTATAGAAAACAAAAGATAATGCAAAACAGTTGCATTGTTTTCAAGATATTATAATAATATCTATGTAGGTATAAACATCGGAAAACTTGTAAGTGCTGACACCAAAAGTTTTGCACTTCTGACCTGATTTTATGTTTCTATGTAGGTAGGTAATTTAATAAATTCAAACAGCAGTCCGTTTTTTAATCTCAGAAACAAACTTGACATTACGACGGTTGCCAGTTTTTTGCAATAGTGATGTACCTCTATCGAAAATTCGAAACTTAACGTTAATAAAATCAAGTACTTATCGTTTTTTTTTAAATAAGGTATCTTGAAATAATGTGTCCTGCACTTATTTATAACGTAACAATACAAATACGTAAAATAAATAAAATAAGATATATTTTTTAAATTACACAATTTATAACAGGTAACCTATTCGTTAAGAACCATTTAGCGTATACTCGCAAATTTCTAAGATTTCAATCGTCTGCTTTACCATCTTACGTCATACTTTGAAATTTTAAAATACATGTCCAAAATAGATCAATTATTAATTAAGTGTTTTATCGATTAACATTTACTTAAAACATCGGCATCGCTTTGTGGTGAGTAATCTCCCAAAAGTAGTTTACTGAAAAATCATCGTAGAGTCAATTTCAGATTCCCGAATCTATGACTAATGTTCACAAATTCAGGTGAAAAAAATATAGATAGTATAAGACATATACTTGATTTGTCAATTAATTTTCAATATTCATGATTATTTATTGCATTACTTAGAAAAAAGAAACTGTTGTCTATTTTTAAGCGCTATAGCACAATTTTATCGCGATTATTCGCATTTAATAAGGCGTAATTCCGATAAAAAAAATAATGTCAAAATAAACTTTGTTCTGTGAAGAATTCAAATAAATAGTTTTTATGACAATGCGATCATGTAATTTTGTAATAACATGATTTTAAGAACGCTCTAAATTACTATATATTACGTTACCCAAGCTAGCTCCATTCAGTTACTCAATACGGCGCGAGCGCCCGCCGGAGTAGGACCTGTGTCAATTTTCTCCGCGTCCCAACAGTCGAGCGCACGTATCGAGAGCGCATTACTATACTACGACTACGCGGGTTTTGATACTCGTAGTTTTTTTTGTAAGAAATATTTTTTATTCTTTATACGTAATTGTTTTAGCTATGGAGAACACGCACGGTGTAAAGAGTGTTTAAAGAATGCACATGAAGCAATGTACATCTTTTTTAACCGACTTCAAAAAAAGGAGGAGGTTCTCAGTTCGTCGGATTTTTTAATTTATGTTTCCCCGATTACTCGAAGAGGCTGGACCGATTTAAAAAAAATCTTTTTTGTTTGAAAGGGTATACTTTCTTATTGGTCCCATTGTCATTACGTCAGGATCTGATGATGGAATCATGGAGAAATCGAGGGAACTCTTCAAATATTATAGGCACACCTATAGCGATTTGGTTATTGTTGTTATTTCGGCTCTTGAAAAGCACCATTTGGTGAAGTGGAATTTATGATGAAGACCACAGATGGCCACCGGAACTACTCAATATAAGTATTTTGTGGGTTGCGATTCGATTACTTGAATATTGTTAAGCATGTATGCTTTATGCTCGTCACAATGCATAATTATGGTGAAGTAGAGCTAATGGCGAAGTATCAGGAGAACTCCTCAAAAATTAACGGCTCTGCATTGGGAAAAGCAATATTTTGTAAAAAGTGATAAGTAGTTGACATTTTGGCTTTTGTAACTTGATAAATTACAAACTAAAAAGCGTAAAAAAACTTTTTTACTAACTCTTTGGAAGTGGGTGTCCAAACACGAAAGTACAAAAACATAACCCTTCCTTTGCAGTAGGGTATAAAACAAAAACGCCGATGAACGAAAGTAAAGTCGGTTTTGTTTTTTTTTTTTTAGTTTTATTGCATTTACTATATAAAGTAATACTTTGATGTGGTCTAAAGATAGGGCTACCAAGGTTTTGAGAAAAAAAATCCAAATAATCACTAAAGATAGAAGCACTATTAAAGAAATTAAACCCTAACTGTTGTTCAGTACTGTAGAACTATAAATACAATTTAATGAATGTTATATTTCTTTACTTTTTTGTTTTTAAACCTACTTCAAAAAAAGGAGGAAGTTCTCAATTGGACTGTATTTTTGTAGTAGTTTTAGTAGATGGCTAGACCGATTTGGAAAATTCTTTTTTATTTGAAAGTGTTTACTTCAAGGTGAGTTCCATTGTCATCAAGTTAGGATCTGATGATGGAATTACAGAGAAATCGAGAGAACTCTTCAAATATTATAGGCACACCTATAATAAGTATTTCGTGGGTTGCGATTCGATTACTTAAATAAAAATGTTAAACACTTTATGCCCGTCACACTGCATATGGTAAAGTGGAGCTGATTGTGAAGTACCAAGAGAACTCAACAATTATCGTCCCTGCATCGGAAAAAGAAATATTATGCAAAAGGTAATAAAAAGTTAACGTTTAGGCTTTTAAACTAGGTAAATTACAAACCGACCCACTAAAAAGCGAGATATAATCAAACCTTAAAAAAAAGCAGTGCAAAGTGTAAAATAACTTTAATTTCGTGAGTCTGTCTAGATGTCTTTGGTTCGTTTTTGACAACGAATTCCGACATTAAAGTTATTTTTCTCTTTGCAGTGTTTTTTGTAAGTCGTGTTTATATTTTAATAGAAAGTTTTTTTAAATTTCATTTTAGATAAAATAAATAAATAATGAGATACCGCGGCCCCGGAACTTAAGGGCTGCTAATGGAACAGGGTGGATTTTTAGTCAGTAGAAGTCATTTGTTGCTTTTTCCACCCCAAAATAAAAGATAAAATAAATTGTATTGCAATCGCATTAATCCTGTAGCTTTAGACCTTGGGCTTGATGATGCAATAGAACTTTCGAACGCAAACGTAAATATTTTTGGACTATTTGTTTATGTAGTTACTTCAATTGAAGTGTTGAACCGAATGGCCGTCAGCAATCAAGCATTGTCTTTTCAGTTACCCTTTAGAGTGACTGTATAGTTTCTAGTCTATTCAGCGGTAAATTATTATATCTTATCTTAAATTTTATGGGAAAAACCACCCGTTGCATTAAACATAAGACTTGACGATTCAGCGAAAGTTTAGGACTCAATGGTAAATACTTTTTGGACTTTCTATATTTTTTAGTTTTGAATTTAGTTAATACGAAACATTTTTATTGATAATAGGTTCGCGTTTGACCACCATCTCACCTGATGGTAAGTGATGATGTGGTCGAAGATGGAGCACGCTTACCTAAAAGTAACCTCTTGAATTAAAGACCCCTAGGTTATAGCTATCGGGAAACACATACTCTGGCAGGGAATTCCACTCCTTAGCCGTACGCACAATGAAGGTATTGCCTTTTGTTTGGGACCAGGTATTTCGGTAATATTGAAAACGCCATAATCACAGAAAGATAAAGTAGGTAGGAAGTTATCAGAGCTCAAATAAAAGGTACCTGGTAAAAAAGCCGAAACATTTAAGACATGTAAATAACGACGATAGTCTAAAACTATATACAAATCAGCATTAGGCACCAGTGCATAATCATGGAAATATATAATTATATATACATGATTATGCACTGAATATTGCATAGGCAGAAAATTTTGAACGTACAAAAATCTTCAGATATGTATTGTAACAACTACTAATTGTCTGAAGATAAACTAACTAGACTAACTTAATTTGGGGGTACTATATTTTTGAACATGTCATACAGGGTATAACGGAATATACATAAACCCTTAAAAGGGGTAATTGTACTTATTATTATGAACGTGAAAAATAATCAGCTGTTTAGTAAATTTTGTCCAGTTACAGTTACAGTTAGCACACTTATGAATAAACGAGGTCTTCTATTCTTTTTCGCAATTTTAAGGTTGGTCCCATAGTTAAAGATATTCATAATGATGATTACAATTACCTCTTTTCCAGTTTTAGGTATATATATTTTATTACTCTGTGTATCTATACTAGATTGTAATCAAGATTCAAATTTCTCAAATGCTTATTTTTATTTTTTGAATAATTATAAAGTGCACGGAAGGTGAATTTCAGTAGAATTTGTGAAGATTTTCAGTACTTTTAGATTCAATTAATAAATATAAGCAAACACAGTGTAAATAAAATTCGGCTACAAAATGAGCTATCTAAAAAGAGAAACAGATCGGTCACATATCCAAATTTTACTTCAAATGTAAGGTGTGTGTATCTAGCTTTATTCTGAAAGAACTGAAAAATCTAAACTCAATCTTAATCAAGGAGCGGTATCTGGTTTAATTATGACAGGAATTGGCATTTCAAACCAAAATGAGATCACTGCATCGATGGATTTACGGACAATGCCATAAGGTAAAAGCTCCTAATACGGCGGTAGTCAAAATCGCTTCCTATTACGGTGGTATTTCTATTTTCGAGTTTTATTCCTGTTTTATTCAGTTTAAGTACATCAAAACGTAAACTATTTATTCCAAATTTATTACTTCATGACTTAACCGATGTTTGCAAGTATAGCACATATACAATACAACAAGATCAATCAGTCTGTGTAACGGCATCGACGTGAGAGGCGTTTCCATACAAACGCGGAACAACAAAAGTAAGTACACTAATATTTATAAACTAAGGTTTTCGTATTAATAAGCCGTTCAAGTTTGTTTATGTATTATTTATAGCATTTTCCTACTATTACACCTACTATTTAAATAGCTTGTTTCATATTTGTAACTCATTTTTAGCCAAAAAATAAGAAATAAAATACCGCCGTAATACGATACAAATTTTATAGATTAATCCTAATAAGGTGGTATAACTCCGAAATAGGAAAAATACTGGGCATGTTTAATTGTTTATAACTTTCAATTTATTAACTTATTGAATTAGTTCCAAGTTTAGTTGAAATAATTATTAATCTCATAAATTAGAAACCATATTCTGCGGTATGTGTTCTTAATTAGAAATCTAGTTAAATATGAAAATTGTTGAGTACAAAATGTTGGTTTCTTAGAAGGGGTAAAAATAGGAAGGTGTTTTTTAATTTATCACAAATCATTTATTTTGTATAACTGTTGACTTGAGTTTGATACATCTGATCGAAAAAACTGTTATCGTTTGATTAAGCATTTACACTCTTTTGTTTATCGAAATTTTGATGGGTCAGAATTAGGATTATTAAAAACACGAGTAGTTTTCCTATTACGGTGGTAGTTATTTCCAGGTAACTCTGTATTAGGTTATATGATCTCCTATTACGGCTTTATTTATAGAACATAAAATTACAAGATTTAGGGTTGCGTAGATAAATAAAAAGTTTTGTTTTTTTTGTGGATTCTTATTTGATATGCATGTTTTTTTTTTTATAAAACCTAAAGCGATTAAATCTTTTAAATTCATGTAAATATTTTTATTTAAATTTATGCAATCTGCATAATTTTTATTTTGTTTTTATAGACAATATGGACAGAAAGAAACACAAGTGTTATACTAATGCGCAAGTGGCTGAAGCACTTTCATCAATTCGACAAGGTATGAATATTTACAAAGCCTCGAGACAATATAATGTACCAGAGACTACGTTACGGAGTAAACGAGATGAGCTTTACGAGAATGAACATTGTGGTAAGCAACCAATACTTAACCTAAACGAAGAGAGACAAATCGTTAACTGGATCCATTACCTTGGTAAATGTGGCTTTCCAGTGACAAAAGATCAATTATTACACACTGTCTCTAAATTAGTTGAAAACCTGCAGCGCCCTAATCCGTTTAAAGATGGAGTTCCAGGAAAATAATGGTTTTTAGGTTTTATGCAACGACATCCAGCAGTGTCAAAAAATATCATGTATAGCTCAATTCAGGCAGCGGTGGCAGCGGCCAGCAGCAGCGCGAAGCACTTTCAGCTTCGAAAGAGTATTAAACTTTATCTTCATTATTTTATAGACCAGTATCGCTTGAAAAGATAAAACTGTCGGTGAACGATATGGCGGCCGCTGTCGACAGCTGGCAGTTTTGATCAGTATCAGCGATACTAGTCTTTAAAATAATGTTGATAACGTTTAAAATTCTTCCAAAGCTGAAAGTGTTCTTCGAGCTGCTGCCGGCCGCCGCCGCCACCGCTGTCTGAATTGAGCCTAAAACTTTACTTACCTTAAGCTTAAGTTTACTTATCATTACTTAAGTAATTATTTTCAGTTCCTTTTTATTATGTTATTTAGATCTTTTTATAAGTTAAGTACATAATGTGTAAAACTTCAAATAATATAACTACCTACTTTTAAATAATATAACTGGACTCTTAAATAAACTTGTATTTTTAATTCTTTAAAATCAGTGAACGCTATACAAACGCGTGTAAAAATACACTAAGTACTACTTATTTATTCTTAAATTCCTTAGGAATCCGTTGGAATTCAGGAATAAAAAGTATTGTATTTTAAAATGAGAGAATCCCAGGGGATTTTCATGTTAAAAGAACGCTATACACGCGCGTGTAACAAAACACTAAGTGCTACCTATTTATTCTTAAATTTCTTCGGAATCCGTTACAATTCAGGAATAAAAAGTATTGTATTTTAACATGAGAGAATCCTAGGGGATTCTCATGTTAAAATACAATAGTAAAAAAATGAGCGAAGCGAAGTCGGTCTGTACGGAAAGATTATTCTATACACACCGACTTCGCTTCGCTCATTTTTTTCATTTCACTGAACGTAAAAAGAAAAATCAACCTTATTTTAATAACCCAAAACTCTTTTTAAAACGAGTGTGTGCATGCACGGTTATACTATATTTGTAATATATATATTGTTTAATTTCATTAAAAGTGAATCAATGTAATTAAATCACTGGTCAATGAATGAAAAACTTACAATTTACTTTACTAACACATTTATATTATTTAATAAATATTATTTGTACGGAACTTCAATGAATATAATTTCTGACCCTCCGTATTAGGAGCAGTTTACCGCAGTAATAGGCTCTGACCAAAATCATACCTCCGTATTAGGGAAAATCGACCCGACTACTTATTTAAATATTTTTTTAAAATAAGAAATATCATGAAAAGAAACATAGACTCAACAGCAATACAATATGTAAGTTCCACTTTTGACGATAAAGTTGTTTGGTACCTTTAAAAATACTTACAAATGCTTATTTTTGTTTCTTACTTTCAAATGTTGCAAAATACCTCCGTAATAGGTGCTTTTACCTTACATACTGTACAGTAAAACGCATGATGCTATTTCTGTTAATTATGTGGAAAGCTGGTGCCAAAAGAACAATGTTAAATGCTGATAAACAAGAAATTAAAGCAGTAACACGGCGATATTATATACTCGTATATTTAACATAATATTTAAACTACCTGGTTTTCATATGATTTGACAAGTGTCTGGGCTTAAAAAGATACTGTAACATTTGATCTTGTTTCAGTGTTTCTCTCAAAGTAATCAGCTAGGAAATACCGAGGTCAACTAATCTTATACTACGGCCGTTCAGAGAATGCGTTCCTGACACGTCGCGATTGAACTGACGACGTAACTTTGTAATGGCGTTGCAGTTACGATAAAAATATTTTTGCTGGTTGTTTACCGTTTTAAGAATTGATGAGCATTAAAACAACATTATTATATCAATAATCAATGAATGTTACAATTTTGTGCCAAACTGAGTGTCAAATAACTTGGTAAACAATATTTTTCTAAATCTATACTGCGCTATTACAAGGTTATGTCAGCGCTTTATATTTGTAGTGCTGTGCTAAAAAGAACAGGCAAGTATCGTAAACTGTTCTTATACAGTTATACTTATAATATAAAATAATACGCTTTGTTTTTCTTTTTAAGAATTTGAAAATAATGGACTATAAGATAACTTTTATGAAATATAAAAATAAAACTATGACCAAACCGAACGCGCGAAAGAAAGTAGCATTTTTATATTTAGGTTGAAAATGGTAACCCCAAATGGCGTTGGGCCGCCATTTTGTGACGCTAAAACAGTACAGTCGTCTGTTGTCGTTTCGTGCGCATAGACCACGTTCTTCAAGTGTTTTCGATCTGTTTTTATTTGATTACCCGGCTTTCGTTTAATGGACTGTTTCTGCTTTTCAAACTGACATCGGCGCTAAATCGGACTTCGATTGTGTTTTGTATTGCGTTCTTTTTACTTTTGGTGCATAATAATGCCTAAACGTGGACAAACATTGAAAAGTGGAGCCCGTGAGTTAATCATCAAGCTGCAAGATTACTTTGAGCGGGAGCGACAAAATTGCGGACCCCTGGTACAGTCGGCCAAGAAAGTGGTGTACCACCCTAAGGTTGAATATCGCTTGCAGATTCATAGGTGATAAAGATTAGTTTCGCTTGCAGATCGATCTGACAACTTCTATTGCTGTCTTTATCTGATTATTGATAACGACTATTACTGTTTGTAACGTGACAGCTGTTCTTAGTTTGAACTTGATGGAACCAATGACGTCGTAAAATCAACGGCGGGGGGCTGTAGATTTTGATGACAAAATTGTATCTACAAATTCAGAATTGTAATCAACAAGTTACATAAAATTGTAAAGGCACAAGGCGAGTCCACAAACCTACAATTTCTGTAAACTTGTAATTACAATATCAATAAAAAACAAGCTAAAAATAGATTTATCCTTTTATTAAATTTCTACAATCAATTTTAAAATACTTATAACAAACAAAAACATAGCATATATAGTAATATTTAGAAGATATTGAAAATTTTTAAAAATTAGAAACGGGTGTAACCGCCGTTGGCCTCTATAACCTCTAAAAGACGAGACCTCATTGAACCAACAAGCCGTGAGCAAATATCGGTTCCCCGCATTTCCTCCCAGATATAATTACAGTGACTAATAAGAGCTTGTTTGGTTCTTTCATTTTGATGCGACCATCGTTGGACCATAAGGCCCCAAAGATTTTCTATCGGGTTGAGGTCCAGCGATCTTGAGGGCCACTGAATTACCCTTACGTCAGTGTGTGAACGAAACCAGGCTCTTACGATCCTCGCATTATGAATTGAACAATTATCTTGAACAAAATCAAATTGTGGCACTTCGTTCTCCGGGTAAACATTACGGACTGTCGGTAGCATTGCATTCTGAAGCACGTCGATATAATTTACAGCCGTCGCTCGAGGAGGTAGAGAACACAATTCTCCTACACCATCCGTACTCATCCAGCCCCAAATATTTACGGAAATTCGACCTGATTCTCTATTTGGGATTACATGATCATCTTTATACCGTGTTGAATTATATCGCCAAAGGTGAAGACGTCCATGCTGACTGGATTTAAACGTTTTTTCATCACAAAACACTGTATTAGACCAATCAAACTCTAAGTGCTCTCTGGCGAAGTTCAGACGAGCAAGTCTGTGAGCATCCGTCAAATATATTTTCTTGGCGTAATGCCTGTGGTGCAACCCCATGTAATGTAGATGATTCCTTATTGTTTGGGCACTCACATCGAACATCTCCGCAAAATGTTTTGTGGGCTTAAAACCATTGATTTCATATTCCCGTCTCATGAATTCTCTATCGTTATTGGAGAGTGCAGGCCGGCGACCACTTCTTCTGTGATCCAACAAACTTCCCTCCTCTCCTTCACGACGAATCCAAAAGCGGACAGAACGCCTCGATATATTCAAATTCCGGGATATCGCACTGATACTGCTTCCCTCATTAAATTGGGCAATTATTTGTGCTCTTTCGGCAATGGTCAAGTTGGCAGGCATTGAGATGATTTTATATACAGTTGATTGAAAAATAACACGGAAAATATATCGATTTTTTGCATATATTTGACAAAATGTCAATTGTCAGTTTTCTTTTTCAAATGGAATTCGGTTGTCTAAATAGTTTTTATTACTTTTGTTTGGAAACATTTCAATTGCTTTGTAGAAACTAATGTCCTTTTCATTTATACTAAAGGTTAAAATGTCATGTACTTATATGTGACATATGACGTATGAATACTAAATACATAGGTTTACGTCATGATAATGTTGTCTCTTTCAGTAATATCTTTTTATAACGAACCTTGTTGTAATTTTCGATGACCGGGAAACTAAATCAAAACTGGTACACCACTTTCTTGGCCGACCGTACCTGTCGAACAAGTACAAGAACGCGTCTCTCAGGCGCTTGGAGTTAGCAAACGAATGACAACAAATATTAATAAAGAAAAGTTCGGCTCTACTGGCATGGAAGATAATATTTTACGTACTCCGAAGAAGAAACGTAGAACTAAACCCGTGACAGATATTGACACCTTTGACGCCGATGCAATCAGAAATCATATATATGGTTACTATTCCAGAAATGAATATCTCAACAGGAAGAAGCTTTTGGCATCGTTAAGAGAAGCTGGACTGTTTAGCGGGGGTAAAACTGCTTTAACCAAAATCTTAAAAGATATTGGTTTTTCGTATAAAAAAACAGACAAAAGAAAAATTTTATTAGAACGATACGACATAATTTTAAAACGGATAAGTTTTTTGAGAGAAGCAAAAAAAATTGATAACTGGGATAATGTCGTGTTCATTGACGAAACATGGCTAAACGCCAATCACACGGTTTCCCGTTCTTGAACGGATGATACACAAGCGTCGACGTCAAAAGTACCAATGGGTAAGGGGGCCCGTCTGATAATATGCTACGCAGGTTCTGCAAAATACGGCTTTGTGGAGAACGCGTTACTGGCATTTCAATCAAAAACCACAAATGACTACCACGAGGAAATGAATGCCACTACATTTAAAGAGTGGTTCCAGAACGTGCTTTTGCCCAGCCTACCAGAGCCTTCTGTAATATTCATGGATAATGCCTCCTATCACTCGGTTCAAATACAGAAACCACCTACCCAAGCTAATAAAAAAGAAGAAATGGTGGCTTGGTTACAAGCAAAAGGCATTGACGCACATATGCAGATGCTAAAAGCAGAGCTAATTAAATTAGTTAAAGAAAATAAAGCGGCAAATGTGCGATACGAAATCGATGAACTGGCTCTGGAGTACGGTCATCGCGTTCTAAGAATTCCACCGTATCATTGCCAATATAACGCGATCGAGCTAATCTGGGCTCAAATAAAAGGTTACTACGCCCGCCACAATACTTCCCCGCCATTCAGCACGAAAAAGATGATGACCCTATTAAAAGAAGCCTGCAGGGAAGTCACAAGAGATGACTGGGCAAAGGTTGTTGAGAAGACTAAAAACCTGATTTTGGAACATTTTGACCGAGATATGAGGATTGATTCTGTAATAATATAATTATACATGTAGGCGAAGATGATGAAGACACCACCTCCTCAAGCGAATCGGAGTCTGATTAATATTCTGTACGCACATTCAATTCAATGCACTTACTTTATTGCATAGAAATACAGATTGTAACTTTGTAACAAAGAATAAATAAAACAATTTTATTATATGAATATTACCTTTTTTTGGTTTCCACTTAAATAACTAAAATATAAATTTTAAATGATTCCGCCAATTTAAAACGAAAATAATCTTAAAATAATGCGGCGGTTCATTTTGGAGGAACGGTAACGAACTCAGTGTTATGTTGTGCCCATCACTAGTCGTGACTAACTGATAGGTGTCAGGAACGCATTCTCTGAACGGCCGAACTTTAACTAAATGTGGTCATAACTTATGCGTAAAAGTGTAACGTATTTTTTTGTATTTTTGTATGGATACACCAACACTTTTTCTTACTTGTAACCTATTTGTAGAAATAAATGTCATCGACACAAAAAGTGTAATCTTTCTTAGTTAAGTAACACCGAAATTTACACTTTTGAGTTTAATTTTGTTGAAGTCGGTTGTCTCATAACTTACTTATATTTTTCTCTTAGAACAACAACGCATAGAAGAGGCGTCTAGAACAAAACACAAGCGATTCCGTGTGTCCACTTTATTTTCTTTGTGTGCGTGAGCCGAATGTGTCTACGTTCTTCAAACGCACACAAATATAGCTTTCAGTGATACCATTACCAGTACCATTACCATTATGGTACTGACCATTACCACAAAAATGGGAAAACGCACTATTATGTTGCTGGATCAAATCAAGTATTTTATGTTATGAAACTAAATAAGATGATGTTTTTCATGTAATTTGACTTATATGACATATAAGGTGCTATAAAAATATCTGCCACGGCTTTAATGGAAGGTAGTATTGTGTTTATAGATTACAATAGTGAAGAAATTTCGTACCCCGGAACAGTTATTTCAATTTGAGGAAATAAAGTAGTTAAATAAACATTGACTCTACTCTGCATAACGTTGTTCACGAATTACGCGCGATGTGTGCGTCAATGAAAACAACTGCTATCTCTTTCCATCTGTTCTGTGAATGAAAACTGAAATCAGCTGACTAGTTCGTCACTATTCGTACGCAATAATACGCAGGCATACAAGTGTTTTAAAAGTTCAATTATTCTTACCTGCTACCGCATTTTTCCAAAAATCTGACGTAAATAAATCATCAATCATCTTATTTACAACAATTGCACCGTATTTACAGTTATTTACACACTCCCTACCTACTTAAGGCCGGCTTGTCCCGAGCACCGTAGGTATTCGACGCTTACCCCAGCCCCCGCAACGAATAGCAAAACGTAACAAATTACGACGCGCGGGAGACGCGCGCGCCAAGCGCACCGCTCATGAGTTCACGAACTCAAGTAGGTACGAAGATGCGTCACAGAATAGAGCAATTCAGTAGATCAACTTGAATTGATTAGTTTATGTTTATTTTGTTTTGTTTTAATAGTAAGTATTTTCAAGTTTATAGATAGAATAGGTACGTATTGTATAAACTTGAACCTAATTGGTAATAATTAAAAATAAGTATATTTATTTATTTTTGTGAATAAGGTGTATAAAAAATCTGACTGACACGTAGATCATGAATACGGGTATGATTCAAAATTACACGCCGCGCGCTATTCGACTTTCCCAAAGGGTGCGAAATCTTCATGGCACAGTATAAAAAATCAAGTATTAGGTAGGCACACTTACATTAGGAGAATTGTATTACAATTCAATTGTTATATTGAAAGAGGGCTTAGACGTATTCTGTGTGAAATATTATGTTTAAAAAATAATAAATATAAATATTTTTCAATTAAATAGTTATACCAATAAAAGCAACACACAAACACTTTTTGGAACGTATTTATTTTACGCGGCTTCTAAACTGGCAGAAATTGTAACGCAAAAGTGTTAATACTTACGACTGTCTTCTGACGAGAGAGACGACGAGGGTCAACCGCACACTTTTTTTTTCTCTAAAAACTACAATCATTTATGCACAACTGGCTAATGCCGTGATTCGACTTCAACTTCAACTCTTGCGGCTTTTGTGGAGGACCCACCACAATTTCATAAACGCTGGAGGTTGTTTGGTAAAGTATTTTGGATGATGAAAAGTATTAAAATTGAAGTAAAAAAAAAAAACAAAATTATTTTGTACGCAAACATGACATGACAGCTTTTGCAATGCCAAATGTGTTATCACTCAATGTTTTACCAGTTTACCAGTGGCTAGAGAAAATTAGAAATATGGCATAGAAATGTTAAAACGATAATACAGTACGCTACAGCTTTATTTTATTTATCTCAATGAACCTACATAGATCATAAACAAATCGAGTAAATACAAGAGGGATAAGGTATTTAATGGAGATTGGACGGGGAACATTAGGGGGTGCGCGTGATTCGAAATGCAGTAAAAAGCCATAGATGACATCCTGACACGATATGTCACATTTTTGACATTTTACAACATATTATCTGTTTCTCTTTGGTACATGAATACTTTATTGGAAAACTTAAAAAAGTAGACATACACAAAGATGTGAAACTTTTTCTGATTAATCATTTTCATGAAAAAGAAATGTAAGCACTTTTCTCAAGACCATCTATGCTCGTTGTTGGTGTTGTTTACTGATTGCACAACGGTGAACAGGAGACGACTAGGCTCTTCGACCACCTTACGGAGGCAGCTGCAGGAGCTGAAATGGCCCAGCACAAATATCCGATGGCAAAGCTTGTTTTTCTAAGAGATTTTAATGCCCACCATAAAGAATGGTTGTTCCCGTACCAACAAACAGAGCACGCTGGTAGAGGCCCGCAGGTTTTTTTATCGCTAGATCTCGACCAGCTGGTTCACCAAGCAACCTGCATTCCAGAAGTCGATGGCCACACGCCCAATGACTTGGACCTAGTGGTGAAAACGGTATCTACCTTTTCTCCTCCAGATACATGCCCCAGGGTCATATGGCGAGTATGGAAGTATGAGTTTGCAGACTCCGAAACTGCGAAGTGAAACTCGAACTTTTACCGTCCTTCGCTGCCTCCTAGTTATGATAAAACTGAATGGAACACTGGCTCACACCGCACAAGAAAAAGCAAATTTAAATGCCTCCGTCTTTGCGGTAAGTTTACGTCTCGACACGGCGTCTAACTTACCACATAAAATACCTCACTTTGGCTCCGTAATGCTGGAAAATACATTTCATGTTAAGGAAGGCCGCAAAGCCCTTTCCAGTCAAAACCAAACCAAACTTTGCCAGCCAAGCAGAGTCAAGATGCAAACCGAGATCTTTAATTGAAAATGATAGGAAGGAGTGAACTAGTTGCCACTCTAATGATCATACGTGAGCTTCTGATCACAATGGCCTGACACTTTGAGGGGCTTACAGTCACCCCAAATCAATCAGACCAGTTTTATAGTATCTAAATCTCGGTTTACATCTCCTATAGCGTCTGACAAACTTTCCACCCTCGTAGATGCATACAACTGCAGATCATCAGCGTAAAGTTGATACGAACACCGAAGACAGAGAGTTATAAAGTTTACCGAAGTTTACCGAAAATAATAAATGATATTTTCGTAGGAAATGGTCATGTTGTATATTTCTACACTATGGCACGAGTGTGCTGCGTGTAATAAATATTGTTGACTTGTGACAACCCTGGCCGTTGCGATACTGTCTAGAGCTAGACGTTGTCGGCATTTTCCACAAGATCAAAGGCGTCGACCTACTGTATGATCTTTACACTGTGGTCATAGCGACGAATGATCGACTGTACCATTTATCCATTATTACATTTACGAAAATAAAACCTAATACAGTCGAATACGGTCAGTTATTTCAACCGTGGTTACTGACGTTCTGTTAGCGCCTTTAGTGAAGAATCGGATTGATACCCGTCAGTATTCTGGATCAAACCCAGGCTCTAATCACATCTTTTTGTGATTTCTTTTTATTGAAAGTACTTTTATATTATATTTAGATATTTTTGGAAATATTTTTTTGAATAAAATAAGAAACATTTTCATTTTTTTATAGGAGAAAGAAAGTCAACAATGTTTTTGTTTTACACACATGTTTGCGGTTTGTAAATCTATTCTGCGTAGGTACTTATCTAATTAGTAAAGTAAAATATTAATTTGTATAATTATAGGTACCTATAATAATATTGTCAAAGTTTCCTTTGAGTCTGACATTTGAAAAGAGCATTATAACATTTGCGCACGTGGCGGCTTTATATGCTTTGACATAGGGTTCAAATTCAATTGTTTCACACACTTTTTGCGGTTGGCAAATCTATTCCGCGAGAAAAATAAACTATTACAGCTTTTGCGCGCGTGGCGTGTTTATTTACACATAGTCACATATATTATTTTGTGGTTTCGAAATCTATTCCGCGTAGCTAAGTAGGTACCTCAGAATACAAAAAGAACCTAGTTAGTAAAGAAAAATATTTATGTATATACCTAGGTATAAATATTTATATATTGTCAAAGCCTTCTTACTTTTTTTTGTTTATTCAGCCTTCGTAGAGCCAGCGATGACCACTTCTTTTTGTTAATTTTGTCCATTAGTTTTACTGACCAAAATTATAACTAAAGTACCTAATAAAAACAATTTATATTACAACTATTTAAAACTAAACGATAGGAATTATTATTTTATAATGATTTATTGGCTCGACCGGAACCAAACTTAGCGGGGGTGGCAGGTTCGCTAAAAATTGGCATACGTCCGACCTCCAACACGTTCCGCTCGGGACTAAAGGACGCGGGGCGCGTGGCCGCGCGCATGAAAATAATAGGAAAACACTTATTTTTGAAATTAGTGGTATAAATATTTTCAAATTTCACATTATGACGACAGACATATATGACATTTTTTACGATCTTTATTATGGTATAAGTTTTATTATTCAAAGCTTAATACAACTCAAATAAAATAAGAATAAGACTGTAATTTAGACTTGTCTTTGCGATTTAATTAGTTGCAGTGAAATGCAAGTAATCGTGTATCGGATGACCGAAATAGAAAGATCAAAGTATGAATTATGTAATATGTTTTTTTCAAAATTTAAATCCGTGTTATCTACGAATAAGACACAATTGAAAACGACGTTTTTTCGAATAACCTCGCCTTAACTACAAAACTGTTGCACAAGTCCGCCTTCGCGTTGCACAAAAATGTAGGCACGTGTCTCTTCACTTTATTTAATGTGTCCGTTTCACTTTTTACTTGATTAAATGCGCGTTTGATGCGCCTTTTTCAACCGACGACAAAAAGAGGAGGTTATCAATTCGACGCGTATATATATATATATATATTTTTTAATGTATGATCATCGTTTACTCGAAGACGGCTGAACCGATTTGGAAAATTCTTTTTTTGATTGAAAGGATATACTTCGATATTGGTCCCATTTTCATAAACGTCAGGATCTGATGATGGGATCCTGGAGAAATCGAGGAAACTCTTCAAATATTATAGGCACATCTATGTCGTTTTGGGTATTTATTATAGTAACTTGTGCAGTTGCTCTCAAAAAGTACCATTTGAGGAAGTGGAACTGATGATGAAGACCACAGATGGCCGCCGAAACTACTCAATAATAAGTATTGAGTGGATTGCGATTCGATTACTTGAATATGGATGTTACGCACTTTATGCTCGTCACAATGCATATGGTGATGTAGAGCTGATGGTGAAGTACCAGGAGAACTCCTCAACAATTAACGGCTCAGCAAAAAGAGTGAAATAAAAACTTTTTACCAAAAAATTAAACCGACTCCCAAAAAACACTGCAAAGTGAAAAATAACTTTAATTTCGGAAGTCGGTGCCAAAAACGAAAATACAAAACTAAAGACACCGACTACCGAAATTAAAGTTATTTTTCACTTTGCAGTGTTTTTTGGGAGTCGGTTTAATTTTTTGGTAAAAAGTTTTTTAGTTCAAGAAATGAGGTGGTGCCCCATCATGTTGAAAGCACAGCCCTCTTATCTCTTCAAGAGGAATACGTTCCGACATTCTTCTGACACGGGTTCGTAGTAAGCGCAGATACGTGTCTCCGTTCAGTCTGTCCAAGAACACTGGTCCTAGAATTCTGTTGCCGAGTATTCCGGCCCACACATTAACACTAAACCGAGTCTGAAAGTGGTCAGGCCGCACAACACGAGGATTCGCCTCAGTCCAATAATGCGCATTGTGTATGTTGAACATACCAACCAGTGTGAATGTGGACTCGTCAGTCCACAGAATGTTGCGGCGTTCTTCTCGAATCCAATTACAAAACGCGAGGCGAGCCGCGTAGTCATATGAATGCAATTCTTGTACTCTTGTGAAGTGGTAAGGATGGACCCCTTCTCGATTTAAAAGTTCACGTCGAAGACTCGAGCAGCATCCCGGGTGCTCGCAAGAGGATGACGCCGGAAGAAGTCCAACACTTCCTCTTCGAGTTCGGCAGAGTATGGAGGCCTGCCTGCGTCAACCGGAGGCAGATCAAAGCGACCGTATTGTCTTATTCTGTACACGGCATCCAGAATGGTATGATGACAAACTCGCACACCAAACCTCTGCTGATATAAGTTTACTGCATGCGCAGTTATGGAGTTACACTCGCGATAACATAATACCATTTCAACATAATTATTCTTAATTGGAATACCGTCGTCTGGGAGGCATTTTTAACGAAAGCGCGCGCGATATTCCCTTCGCTGACCGCTAAACCTAACTTCCGAGCGGGCAGGGAGCGACTGGCGACTTGGCGAGCGGAGCGGGCGGTCGACTGGCGCGTGCGACGAACGGGGTAGTGCGGGTGAGGGGGTGGGGGCGGGGTGCGCGGGGCTGCGCTTTGATGACCGAGTGGCCTCCGCGCACCGGCGCGCGGCGGCGGCGGCATTGTTTGATAAGAGTGGCAACAGTGTATGAACGGCACCGGCGTTTAGCGAAATGATTGAATGGAATTCGGTGCGGTACGGTAACAGCGTATTAAGTCTACGGGATGGTTTTATACCAATAATTCAATTCAAATTCATACGTACGATTTTTTGTATGAAAAAAAAATGACAAATAATCAATAATTTATCTTTACTATTGTAATCTATAAACACAATACTGTCTCCCATTACAGCCGTGGCAGATATTTTTATAGCACCTTATATATTTACGGAAGGTAAACGAAACGAGATATCGTTTATTGCGTTTAGAATGTTTGATGTGTAATGTTTTATACATATAATATGCTTTCTAATATATAAAGTGAAGGCATCGACCTCTTTAAAAACATTTCGAAGGGACTCGCGAGGACCTATTTTATACATATATTGCCCGGATTGCCCTCTTTTGCAGTATAAAAATTGAATCTATGTCAGCTGCGGATCCCCACAGTAATATACCATAAGACATGATACTGTGGAAATAAGCAAAATAAAATAACCGAGCTGTCGCTACATCAGTTAATTTGCCTAATTTTAATTTGCCTAAAATTGCCAGAATTTTCTTACTGTAGCTGAGCTTTATCTACTAGAAAGAGTCCTAATATGATCGCTCCACTGTAACTTTGAATCCATAGTTATACCCAAAAATACAGTTTCCGTAATAACATCGAGTATTTTGCCATCAAGGATTAAATTGACACTAGTTTGTGGTACATTAAGCAATGAAAACTTCAGACACTTCGGTTTGTTCGCATTAAGTGCGAGATTATTAGCAGCGAACCATTTCGCAAGAACTACCAGACCTTCATTTACATGTAAGGCATCCGCATCTTTTCTATCTATTTAAAAAATGAGAGAAGTATCTTCAGCGAATAGAATTATATCCGATAAGTTGGTCATCATGTAAGGTAGGTCATTGATATACACTAGAAAAAGGAAAGGGCCAAGAATTGAACTTGCGGAACGCTCATCTTGGCTAGGGATCCTGCAGATGTCGCTCCATTAACAATAACTTTTTGTTGCCTGTTTGATAAATAGGAAAGAACAAGGTCAGCAGAACACGAATCCACGAATTCCGTAATGGTGTAATTTACAGATCAGTGTTTTGTGGTCAACGCAATCAAAAGCTTTGGAGAGGTCACAAAATATGCCAATTGCATCCTGAGATTTCTCCCAAGATTCCAGAATGTGACGGATGAGCGCTACTCCTGCGTCTGTTGTTGACCTACCTTTCGTGAAACCAAACTGCCGACTATGCAGAATCCCATTTGAGTTAAAATGTGACAGCATCTGGTCCAGCATGATTTTTTCGTATATTTTGCTTAATGCTGGAAGCACATATATTGGTCTATAGTTAGAGGGATCACTCTTACAACCCGACTTAAAAATTAGTACTACTTTACTATGTTTCATTAAATCAGGAAAAGTACCGCTGTCTATACATTAATTAAATATGCCTGTTAGGATAGCAGCAATTGAGTCAATAATATTACCAATAACTCTAACAGATACACCCCATAAGTCATTAGTGTTTGTTATGTTAAGACTTTGGAATGTTTTTTAATTACATCAATAGAAATGGGCTTAAATGAAAATGTTGGTGTATCCTTATTGAAGTTTTCCTTTATAAAGATTCTGCTAATGATGGCGAAGAATGTAGAGATTTAGTAACCTCTACTGGAATATTGGTAAAGTAATTTTCCGACTTCTCAGACACTTTTGACTTATCTGAGATGACCTGATCATCGATGTTCAAAGTCAAATCATTCTAACCCTGTTGGTTTGTGTTTCCAGTTTCTTTGTTTATCACCTTCAACACAGTTTTTATTTTCTTGTTAGAAATGCTAATTTTATTACTTACTGATTTAGATTTAGCTTAGGCGCATACTCTTTTAAATATCTTTGAGTAGTTTCTTACATAATTATGGAAGGCTTCATCGGAAGTCAATGATTTTTCATGGTATAAGTTGTATAAATTGTCTCTGCTTATTCTTATACCAGCAGTGGCCTATTCATTAAATTTAGATTTATTACTCATTTGAAATTTTTTAACTGGACATGCCTTACTAAATTCGTGGCATAATGAAGAAAATAATATCCTGTAATTTTCATTGGGGTCATGGGAGTCAAAATTGGCCATTGAAAGATTACTTAACATGTTATCATTAAAAACATTAATTTATTTTTAGTTAGTGGCCTAAACTTAATAGTCTTATTTAATTGCCGCTTTTTAACCAACTCAAAAGATACAAGTTGACCTGTATGGTCAGACCTAACTCCACTAATTTGAGACGAGTATTTTATAGAAAAATTGGTATAAATATTATCTATGCATGGAGCTGATGTTGGTGTTATTCTTGTTGCTTCCTTGAATGTGCATTTTAAGTTAAATGAACCAAACAATGAAGTAAGCTTGCAGCGTTCAGGTGAATTTACTAACAAATCAATATTTAGGTGACCACAAACGAAAACTAATTTATTATCTCTTATAAGCTTAGGTACTTAAAATTTCTCCTATTATCATTAAGAATGATGACAAGTTTGATGCTGGTGGTCTATAAACACATAAAAAAGTTTGGCCCTCAACTTCTGTACATGCTACCTCATACAAGCAATCAACAGAGCAAGCGGTGATATATTTTTGTTCCTTATATCTAAGAGAATTACTACATAATATTAAAGTACCACCTCCTACTGAGGACCCGTTGGCTGTTGTATGCACTAGTAACTGAAAAAATATTAATTTTAAACAACATTCTATCTGGTTTTAGCCAGGTTTCACAAAAACATAAGATATTTATATCATATTTATCTATTAACATTTCCTCATCTAATATTTTGCCGGAGAAACGATTTATATTCTGATGATATAGTAAAATTGTGTTATTATACCTCTCCTTTGTCACATCTAAGGGTTTAAACAATTAATTACAATATTATTAAAGACCCTAGATAATACTGAATAGTCAATTAACCTAGGATCAGTTAAATTATCAATAACCGAGTGTAAATTGTAAGCTAACAAAGTAGTCAATAACCTTTCGTCGTAAATTCTAAAATGAATGTCAGGATTGCAATCGGTACGCCCAAAAACCTATTACACGATGTTTGATGCAATATTTTGCAATCGACCACGTTTGCTGAGCAAGCGATATAATGCGGTCGTACTAAGTTCGCCGCGAGCTTAGTGTATTTCGAACAGCAACCGGGTGCACTCATTTTCATCATTTACCGATAATTTTAGCCCTTACGTTACTTTGTTAATTATACTTAGCAATAAACCCTTGAAGGTTATCAGTGTATTTAACTTAGTAGACACACACGATATCCATAGTGAATGTTGGAGAAAAAGTTGCATCTACCAAGGATGCAACTTTTTATCGAAAATTCAATATGGATATCGTGTGTGTTTTAAATTGGACTTCAAAATTAAAGCCAGATTTGCAATCACCACCCCCAAAAACCCATTACACGATACCCATATCGAATGTGTGAGAAAAAGTTGCATCCGCCATCTTGGATTTTAAAATGAATGCCAGATTTGCAATCACCACCCCCAAAAACCCATTACACGGTACCCATATTGAATGTTTGAGAAAAAGTTGCATCCGCGATCTTGGATTTTAAAATTAATGCCAGATTTGCAATCACCACCCCCGAAAACCCATTACACGGTACCCATATCAAATGTTTGAGAAAAAGTTGCATCCGCCATCTTGGATTTTAAAATTAATGCCAGATTTGCAATCACCACCCCCAAAAACCCATTACACGATACCCATATCGAATGTTTGAGAAAAAGTTGCATCCGCCATCTTGGATTTTAAAATGAATGCTAGATTTGCAATCACCACCCCCAAACACCCATTACACGGTACCCATATCGAATGTGTGAGAAAAAGTTGCATCCACCATCTTGGATTTAAAAATAAATGCCAGATTTGCAATCACCACCCCCAAAAACCCATTACACGATACCCATATCGAATGTTTGAAAAAAGTTGCATCCGCCATCTTGGATTTTAAAACGAATGCCAGATTTGCAATCACCACCCTCAAAAACCCATTACATGATACCCATATCGAATGTTTGAGAAAATCTTGCATCCGCCATCTTGGATTTTAAAATAAATTAATGATATGAGAGAATTATAAAAATCGAAAACTTTACTTTCGCCGTTATGTTTATTAAAACCTCTCGGTAGTCGGTGTATGTGGTTTTGTATTTTAATTTTTTTTGACACCACCTTCCGAAATTAAAGTTATTACAAAGCCAAAAGCTTTGTAATGTTTTGATATGGAAATCGGTTTTATTTTTTGCCAAAATGTTTTTTTTTACGCTTTTTAGTGGGTCGGTTTGTAATTTATCTAGTTACAAAAACCAAAATGTGAACTACTTATCACCATTTACAAAATATTGCTTTTCCCGATGCATAGCCGTCAACTTTTGAGGAGTTCTCCTGGTACTTGACCATCAGCTCTACATCACCATATGCATTGTGACGAGTATAAAGTGCATATCCAAGTAATCGAATTGCAATCCACGAAATACTTATTATTGAGTAGTTTCGGTGGCCATCTGTGGTCTTCATCATCACTTTCACTTCCTCAAATGGTGCTTTTCGGGAGCAACTGCACAAGGTACTATTAGAAATACCCAAAACGGTATAGGTGTGCCTATAATTTTTATTGAGTTCCCTCGCTTTCTCCAGGATCCCATCATCAGATCCTGATTTCATAACAATGGAACCAACTAGAAAATATACCCTTTCAAACGAAAAAAAAATTCCAAATCGGTCCAGCCGTCTTCGAGTTATGAGGTAACATACATAAAAAAAGTTTAAGACGAACTGAGAACCGTCTCCTTTTTTTGAAGTCGGTTAAAAAGCAATAGGTAATAACATTACAAAATAGAAATACGTACTTTTTATGAGAATGGTTTTTTTCGAAAATTTGCGCCAACTTTTTTCTAATAATATTTTATTTACATTTTCCCATAATAAAACAAATATTGAAAAAAAATGTTAAAGAAATATACCTATATTGAACAATAAAAAGTAATTGTTGGGTATGCATAATAAATCGTACTCAAAAAAACCAAAAATAAGACTTATGTTATTCAACGGATTGCTGCAATACATACGTACACAATAGATCGCGAATTATCGTTACCGGCGAAACGCTCCACGATGAGACATGACCACTCTTTGAGCTCCCGTGGACGACTGAATTTTCGACCGGTGTACAGTGTTGCCAACAGTTTAACTAGCTCTCCACCAGATCCAACTTCTAAAACCACCAGATAACCACTAACAAAAATCGGCCCTACTCTAAAAATCGCTAAAATTTACACATTTTTTTTTAGTTTTTACGAATGAAAACAGTATTTATTTATTTATTATTACTTGTATTTTTTTTTTTTTTTTTTTTTTTTAGCGTGGTAAAATTATCAAATAAGTCCTCCCACTCCGGGCAGGGTGGGAGGGACTGTCAGACTTTTACTGACTAAAATCCACGGTGTTCCTTCAATAACCCTTTACATACCGGGGCCACGGTAACGGGATGAGTCCCACGACCCCGGCGGGCTTCGGCCCTCTGCAGAGGGGGCCTCGTCATGTTGCTGACGCTCTTTGAGGCGCGCGTGGAACACGACGCGCCGTCGGCCCGGGCATGGTCCATGGTCGGACAGCGAGTTGCCCTTTACTCGCTGTCCGCATGCCCGCGCCTACGGTGGCCGGAGATCGTCGGCCGACGTCCGACGCCGTGGGCGTCTACCACTGCGGCTGGGCTGGAGGGAGGACGCCATCCTCTCCCTCACGCGGCCCGCCTCCTCCTTCGCAAGCATGACTGCTTCGCAGAAGGAGGCGACCGCTTCCCACTCCCTCTCGCCCCGCAGCATGGCCTCGACCAAGGCCGGGCGCGAGAGGTCTCCGCCTATTGTATTATTACTTGTATTAGTAAAAAAAAAAAAAAAAAAATTCTTTAATATGACGTAATAAAATTTTAAGTCAGTAAATCAACATACAAGAACTTTTGTCTCCACCATCATCGTCGGTTTCACATTTATATGCTTCTTTGCTACCGATTTTTTTTATAACTTTTATTGGAATTTCATAATCATTACAGCATCTTCCTTCCAATCTTAAGCCACAGCGTATTTTTAAAATTGCAGTTAAAAGATTCAACTTCATTCTGTTCCTCTGCTTGTTTTTTTATTACATTCATACTGCTAAATTAATAGTCTCTCAACATCGGCATTAGAATGAGGTAGTATTAAAAGAGTAATCGCAAAAGTCGCTAATTCCTCAAATCTAGATTCCCCTTCTTCATTCCTTTTTGTATCTTTGTTCTCGTTCCATTTCCGCAAATGAATTTGTCGCCATAGATCATCAACTCTTGCCTTAAGTTCTGCACTTTTATTGTGCCTACGCAGTAAAGTAAATTAAGTACATTAATGAAGTAAAAATAATATTTCGTACAGTTTTAGTGGCTTAGTAGTTGAGTAATAGCATTTTCAATAATTAAAACTGAATTCTACTTGACCACTAGAAAAAACCACCAACCACTAAAAGCAACATTTCGCCACTAAAAGGGGGGTCAAAACCACCAGTTTTAGTGAAATATCCACTAAGTTGGTAACACTGCCGGTGTACGTTGCGTATGGTTCAAAATAGCGCGCAAATTAGAAGAAAAAATTAAAATTAAAACAACCAAGCGACATTTTTGAAATTAGCTGTAAATGATATTATGATAATTAGAGAATAATATGAATTGAAGTTTATGAAAAAATTCAACAGTTTACTATCAAAATTCAGCGAAGCACGAGCATGTTTTGTAAGGATTTTTGTCCAACTTTATGTATTTTTGTTTAATAAACTATAAAATATTTTTAAATTTGGCCAAATATATTTGCTAACACATTTATTCTAGTGTTCATTACATATTTTTGTATGGTAATTAACGTACTATTATAGGTTATATTCCTTTAATAGTGAAGACCGTTTTGAGTTATTTTCCTCGGCGCAGGCTTAATCAGATTCAGATAATGACTCAATATTTGAGGAATATTCTTAATCATCAGAATCGCCACCTACTTCCTTATTATTTTGATCAGCATGCCCCTTTAGTTGAGCCCAGACCAACTCAATCGGGTTAGAAACAATTGTGTCATAATTAATAAATAGTAGTACCTATGTACTTAACAAAATAGCGTCCAGCGTTGTTCCTATGAAATTTAGGGTTCCCGTATTCAGTCTTCCATTTTTTAATGATAAAAGATCTTTTCCGTAGGGTAAACTTGGGTATTCAAGTGATATATCTAATTCCGTGACAACATGTTTCGAATTTAATACTAAATTATATGAGACGATTTCACACTTTTAAAATAAACCTTATGACGACGCAATAAGTCTTCTTTTCGTGTGTAAAAATCTGGTTCAGTTGGGCAAGCGAGATAATAACAATCTGCATTTTCAACCGACGACCAAAAGAGGAGGTTATCAATTCGACGCGTATATATATATTTTTTTTAATGTATGATCACCGATTACTCGAAGACGGCTGAACCGATTTGGAAAATTCTTTTTTTGTTTGAAAGGGTATACTTCGAAATTGGTCCCATTGTCACCAGGTCAGGATCTGATGATGGGATCCTGGAGAAATCGAGGGAAATCTTCAAATATTATAGGCACACCTATGGCGTTTTGGATATTTCTTAAAGTAACTTGTGCAGTTGCTCTCAAAAAATACCATTTGGGGAAGTGGAACTGATGATGAAGACCACAGATGGCCGCCGAACCTACTCAATAATAAGTATTTCGTGGATTGCGATTCGATTACTCGCATATGGATGTTAAGCACTTTATGTTCGTCACAATGCATATGGTTATGTAGAGCTGATGGTGAAGTACCAGGAGAACTCCTCAACAATTAACGGCCCAGCATTGGGAAAAGCAATATTTTGTAAAAGGTTATAAGTAGTTGACATTTAGGCTCTTTTAACTAGGTAAATTAAAAATCGACCAACTTAAAAGTGAAATAAAAACTTTTTACCAAAAAAATAAACCGACTCCCAAAAACACTGCAAAGTGAAAAATAACTTTAATTTCGGAAGTCGGTGCCAAAACCGAAAATACAAAACCAAAGACACCGACTACCGAAATTAAAGTTATTTTTCGCTTTGCAGTGTTTTTGGGAGTCGGTTTAATTTTTTGGTAAAAAGTTTTTATTGTCAGTCAACTCGCAGTAGTCACGGTAATATTATATTACCGTGCAGTAAGTAGTCTTTGCTCGCAGTTTTGTTTACCGCACGGCCATTGAAGTTTTCATGTGTCTAAATAAATCAATTTTTGATAGAAATAGTGATCGGATTTCCACAAAACTTACACATAACGGTGAGTAAAGGTTGAACTTTATGCTACAGTGGCTACAGTATAAATTATTAGCCAATAATGCATAGTTTTGAAATAGTTCCTTATTCTGTTCACTCGAATTTTACACGTCTTGAATTGAATACGGCCACGGAATTAACCAAGGAAATTTTAAAGAACGTGTGATATTATGTTAATATTAAGTGTATTTAATTATGAATAGCAAAATAATAGAGATTAATGTTTTTTAAACCAAAGCAGCCGTTTGAGTTCAGTTACAGACCATTTTTAAATTATTTTATCACGGAATTAAGTGAGCTATATTTTACTTTTTTTTTTTAGCGTGGTAAAATTATCAAATAAGTCCTCCCACCATTGGTACCGAGAGATATTTCCCAGGGGGGGCCTGGCACCCAGTAATAGAAGTGATGATCGCTTATCAAAGTTGCGTACGAAATGAAAATTTTCACATAAATTAATTTAACATGTATCGCATAACGGAAACTTGCATGAGTGAGTCCGACTCGCACTTGGCCAGATTTTTTAATTTTTCGGCCATAATTGTTTGTTAGTAAAAATTCTCGGGTGGCCACCAGACCATTCTGGGGTGGGCACGGCCCACCCGCCTCCTCCCCTTCCTACGCCTATGCCTCCCACTCCGGGCAGGGTGGGAGGGACTGTCAGACTTTTACTGACTAAAATCCACGGTGTACCTTCAATAACCCTTTACGTACCGGGGTCACGGTAACGGGATGAGTCCCACGACCCCGGCAGGCTTCGGCCCTCTACGGGGGGGCCTCGTCATATTGCTGACGCTCTTTGAACACGACGCGCCGTCGCACTATGGAAAATAGGTCTGTTTCTGATTAAAAATCAATAACTTTTTATTTCTGAATATTATGTTCTAAAATTTTGCACAAATATAGAATAGTGTATATGGCTTCAAATGGAATGTAATTTTTTATGACTGGATTTGAAACCATACATTAAAAAATAAAACATATTCAAAATTATCAAAAATGTCCAATATTTATTTTTTAACAATGAATACTATTATTTTAATGTTTACAAAAACCAAATAGTATATATATATAGTAGGTACATCAAAATACAAATCAATTTAAATAATAAAAACATTTGTTTTTGAAAAAAAAATGTTGTGGTTAAAATCGAACACAAATTAATGATTAATTAATTGTAATGTTTACTAAATTTTATGTTATTTATACTTGATGAACTTCGGGATCTAAAATTAATTCGTTCACTTTCAAAAGATCTAAGGTGTCTTCATCAAGTTCCTTCACGTTTTTAGTATATGGTTTTCTAATGCTGGCTAAGGATCTGAAGTATAAAGAAGAGTATGAAATACATCCTCGTTTGTAGCGGATCTTGAGCATTTTCTAGCATGATGTAGACGAATTTTTTTATAATCCTTATTACGAGATTCTTGTGCATCTTCCGAAAGTTGACCAATAGGAAGTATTGCAAAATGCTTTATGACACTTTCTCCATGAATCAAAATTTTGTGAACTGATGATGGCATGTAGTACCAGTCATAATTGCTCACATAGATCCTGGCAGTCTCCAGAGCATAACTGCCAAATTTTTCAGCATTTGTCATTACACCCGATGAAAGAGCTTGCAGAATTATGTGAAGTCGTTTAATCAAATTTATATCCACTCCTGTAATTTCACATGAAAAAATCTTCTGGCAGTATTACCGTCATTAGAATTACCACTTACTTGTCTTGGTTTGTCGACGATTAATCCTAGCTCTTCACGGAAACGCCTTTGTACCAGGGTTTTCTTCTCTTGCTTTAGTCGTTTCTTTTCTTCGCTTGTGGCTGACCATGTTTGGAAAGACAGATTATAGGAAATATGTAAAATCATTTCCATACAACGAATCCAGGCGTGCAAAGTAGACAGTCCGTATTGGTAAGAATCTTCATTTTCAGGCCTAGCAGTCACTTTAGTCAAATCGTTCATTTGGCGTGGAGTAGCTCCACATATTGTACATGTGGAACCCGAAGGCGTATCTGATAATACCTGAGCTACTTTGCCATCTATCATTGTAAGAAAGAGATCATGCTTCACTTGCACTCCCTCACCTTCTTTGTTAATTAATGATGGACCCAAAGAATTTATTTGACCTTTTATTTCATCCACAACAGCTTTAGTTTTCTCGGGAGTTTCTTTGCAAAATTCTATTAATATAGGCCGGCAAAAACGAACAGATGACGGTACCGGATTTTGCCAGACAACATCACCTGTTAGCTCGTCAATTAACTTAATAGGCACCAAAAAAGTGATAAATAAATTTGCTTCAGAAATTAGTTCAGAATCTTCAGGCAGTTTCTATTTGTACTGGCTTTGACCGGATGAGCCATCACAGCCCCATTTACTGTATAGAAGTAAGTTATTCAATCCATTCCTATACACTGAATCTATTTTCAATATTCTAGCTGCAGTGTGATCTAATAAATCTTGAAGTCTTAATATTTTTGCACTTGTGTCTGTAATTTCTATAGCTGAAGATGGTGGATAGCAAGTAGTTTTAACTTCTTGCACTTTGTAATATGGTGGAAACACAAAACATTTTCGTTCGTTCGTTAAATTTCTCAAGTACAAATACTGTGCTTTCGTTAAATCCAAGTCAATAAATACGCTCAATGCCTCTTCATCCGTTAACATTTTTGTCTGCCTTGCTTCTTCTATGAGAATCGAGAATAAGGTCTTATTTTCAGTTTCAGCAAACCTTAATGTTTCCACAAGTTTAGCTTCTGTTCCTTCTCCTATCGAACGTAACATTGTATTTTTTCTTCTTTTACTGGATTCTGACAAGTCTGGATAAGATCCGCACGGTCTCCCACGTTTTCCAGAAGAAGTAGATGGTGTGGAGACAGTTGTAACGTCTTCAGTGTTCGGTAAAGTTACTGAATATTCTGATTCTAACCAATTACTGTTTTTCATTAAAAAACTATCCTTTTTCCGTGAAGCTTCTGTCCATCGTTTATTAAAAGCGGGAATAATATGTCTTTGAAAATCACTGAGGATGAAACATAAGTTGTCTTCAGATACATGATAATTTTCTTTTAAAACTGTTGACAATGCCTCTAATGATTTTCCTCCTTCGATATACGAAAGTATTATTTCACGTTTAGAACACTTGAAAGTAGACATTTTGAAGAGTCAAGAAAACACGTACTTAGTTATATTGTATTCGTAACAATTACACTTCTGTTAATTCACCACTATTCTGTTATTTACAATGAAATGAAACAACAGTTTATATACTATATGAAATATGAGGGTAGTGTGCATCTTGTTGATTAATATTTTCACACGCAAAATGAGTGCAAAAAAAGATAAACGCCCTAATATCAATGATAAATTACAAAACATATCGCAAACTATTGATGTAAACACCAACATTTCAAACCGCAATAAATAGCGAGCGGTTTTCCGTTTTCTGACTTTTATCACATTTTTACTAATTACTCCGAATACCGCAAATTTCCGCAGCTTTTTTTATTTGGTTATGTTTATGGATAGCTAGGCTACAAATCAACATTAAATGTAAAGCAGGGGTAAACGTGGGCAACTGTCAGTCAGTCTCGATGAACTTTAAAAAAACTTTTTTTTCACCATATATTATTTTGCAATTATTTTAAGGTAAATGTTACCATAATATTAAATACATATTAGTTGTTTCATATTCTTCAAAAGGCGAGGTTTTCAGAAATATATAATACATAATACCTTTTCCTGTAACGTATAACAATAAAATCAATTTGAAAGTGATGAAGTGAACGGGCTTAAGGCTTGTATTCATGCCAATAACCTTGACCATTTGGGCGGAGCTAACGACCCCTCTCCGCGCGTCACTCCGCGCAGCTCTCCGCTACCCGCATGCAACAGAAAAGAGAGGCGCGCTCGGCCCGCGCTTGCGCCGCCAGCATGCGTCGTCGCTTCGACTAGTCTCGGCACAGAGTATCGAAATCACAGAAGGTCAAGTCATCGTGAAAGTTAAATTCATTTTTATTTGTATCGCATCAAAAGTGGTCAAATTTTGTTTTTATTTATTATCTATTGATATAGATGCACTTTGAGTATGTACTGTAGAAACTATACCTGTATTAGGTATAGATCAGCCTGGCTCGAAACATGAGGTAAAACACTTGATGTATCTTTTTAACTTAATTATATATAAATAAAAATGAATGGCTAAATGTGTTGCTAAGCGCAAAACTCAGGAATGGCTGGACCAATACGGATTTTTTTTCGAATATTCGTTATAGTCTGAGGAAGGTTTCTATTAAGAGAAAAATGGTAGGTAAGGTAGGTATGTAGGTGGGAACTTAGAGTAAGGTAGATAGGTAGTATAATTATTACTAGTGTATGTCATATTATTTGTTACATTTTTTATAAACAAATAGATTATAACTAAAATTCACTGAAATTTAACTTTCTTTCACCAAGTATTTTTATTCTTTTGGTTGGTTGAACTTCTTCATCCTCATTTATTTCTCCGTGTTCACATATATTTATTTTTAGAAATTTTGATAGCCATATAAAATCTTGTTCTATGTTTTCTTTTCGTCCTTCTTCGTTCTCGTTTTCTTCATTTTTCTCATCAATCTATTTTTCTTTCCTTAGTTCTATTTCCTTCTCTTTGTCGTTTTCTTCTTTCTCTTGTACATTATCTTAACTCTATCTCTCTATCTCAACTGGCGGCTTCGTTCGTACGAAGAGAAACCGGTGCATATCGGCTCAAGCCAGGCCTCGCTCAGACGAAGCGCACACACGCGCCTTGCTTGTAGTAGTGTACCTATCATAGCGCAGTTGTATGAAGCTTACCCTCTGTCCGTTTACTCTGTGCTATCTACTTTTATGCGAGGTAAGTAAAGCGATAGTTTATAATGAAATATGTAGATAAAACTTTAAACTTACCTTGATAATAAATGTATACCCTTTTGTTTGTAATATTTTTTTAAACCTCTCTTCATTCGTTTCTGCTTATTCCCATGTTTTACAAACTAAATTTAAACACTACTAAAACTGTAAAATACTATGAGTTTATAACACTAACACTACTTATAGATACATAGAATACTCTTTAACTTATAAACAAGAATCAGAAATAAAACTTTTAGACGAATCGAAAGTCGGTTCTATTTTTTGATAATAAGTTTTATTTCACGCTTTTTAGTGGGTCGGTTTGTAATTTATCTAGTTACAAAAGCCAAAATGTCAACTACTTATCACCTTTTACAAAATATTGCTTTTCCCGGTGCAGAGCCGTTAATTTTTGAGGAGTTCTCCTGGTACATCACTATCAGCTCTACTTCACCATATGCATTGTGACGAGCATAAAGTGCTTAACATCTATTATTCAAGTAATCTATAAACGTTATCAAGTAATCTATAAAAGTAAGTTATAAACTTGAACCTAATTAGTAATAATTAAAAATAAGTATATTTATTTATATTAAGGGACAAGGTGAATAAAAAATCTGACTGACACGCAGATCATGAATACGGGCATGATTCAAAATTATACGCCGCGCGCTATTCGACTTTCCCAAAGGGTGCGAAATCTTCATGGCACAGTATAAAAATTTTTTTTTTTTTATTGAAAATAGGTTCGCGTTTGACCACTATCTCACCTGATGGTAAGTGATGATGTGATCGAAGATGGAGCACGCTTACCTAAAAGTAACCTATTCACTCTGGACTTAAAGACTCCTAGGTTATAGCTATCGGGAAACACAGACTCCGGCAGGGAATTCCACTCCTTAGCCGTACGCACAATGAAGGTATTCCCAAAACGTTTTGTGCGTATGGGTGGGATGTCCACCATGTAACGATGGCGCTTCGCCGTTTGTCTCGTAGTTCGATGATGGAATGGGCTTGGCGGAATTAGATTGTGTAATTCCATCGCACACTCCCCGAAATGTAACCGATAGAAAACCGATAGACTTGCAACTCGCCGTCGGTGTTCAAGGCTCTGGAGCTTTGACTCGACCAGTGCATCGTTGCCAATGAGTCTCTTGGCCCGCTTCTCAATAGACTCAAGCGCGTCCAGTTGGTATTTCGCAGATCCATCCCAAAGATGAGAGACACGACCGAACCTGGGCTTGATACAATTTGAGCAGCTGTTCCGGTGTGAAGTACCGTCTCACCTTGGCTAGGATTCCCAACTTTTTTGATGCTAACTGAGCCTTAGCCTCGATATACGGGCCAAAATTGAGTGTGGACGTTAAAGTCACCCCAAGAAGCTCAATATGATCGGTTATCGGCACGGTTACACCACGGAAAGTAGGAGCTGGTTCGAATTGGCTCCTTTTTGCGGAGAAGAGACACATACACACACATCAAGTATTAGGTAGGCACACTTACATTAGGAGAGTTGTATTACAATTCAATTATTGTTATATTGTATGAGGGCTTAGAGGTATTCTGTGTGAAATATTATGTTTAAAAAATATAATAAAAAATATAAATATTTTTCAATCAAATAGTTATACCAATAATAGCAACAGACAAACACTTTTTGGAACGAATTTATTTTACGCGGCTTCTAAACTGGCAGAAATTGTAACGCAAAAGTGTAAATACTTACGACTATCTTCTGACGAGAGAGACGACGAGGGTCCCTCAACCGCGCACTTTTTTTTCTCTAAAAACTACAATCATTTATGCACAACTGGCTAATGCCGTGACTCGACTTCAACTTCAACTCTTGCGGCTTTTGTGGAGGACTCACCACAATTTCACAAGCGCTGGAGGTTGTTTGGTAAAGTATTTTGGATGATGAAAAGTAATAAAATTGAAGTAAAAAAAAAAACAAAATCATTTTGTACGCAAACATGACATTTTGCAATGTCAAATGTATTTCACTCAATGTGTTACCAGTTTACCAGTGGCAGCAGGAATAAAATGAGTATGAATAGAGAAAATTAGAAATATGGCATAGAACTGTTAAAACGATAATATAGTACGCTATAGCTTTATTTTATTTATCTCAATGAACCTACATAGATCATAAACAAATCGAGTAAATACAAAAGGGAGAAGGCATTTAATGGAGGTTGGATGGTGTTCGGTCCAACGTGAAACAGAACGCACCCTTTTGACGTAAAGAATTTGACACTTGACATAACCTCTCTTGACTTGACAGATTGACTTTGCTTGTTGGAAAAATGTCCGCACGTTTGGGACTTTGATTTGATTGTAATTGGTAAAATATTGTTGAATTCGCCTGTTGAGACCGATAATTGGGTCGCGAATTATTTGTTGGTTGAAGTGTATTCCCCATTTGTTGAAAACCCCGGGATATTGTTGAATTATACGCCGCCTTGTCGTCGGTCGGCCGGCACGCGGAATTTGTTGTAAATCGTATTGGATCTCACGAGATATGAACAGATTAATTGTGTTCAGTGATTGATTGAACTTTGTAAGCTCGGATTAACAAGAATCCAGTGATATTTCTTGGAACATATCGCCTTATTGCCTACCACGCGTAGCGCGCGCTTGCTGGAAACGAGTTAGGTGTGATGCTGTTGTGACCGCGCCATCTGGAGATCGGCGCCTTGGGAACGTTCTACAACACTTGACTTACATCACACGTTACAATTACTCACCTCATATCACATACAAACCACACTTAGGGCGTGACCTTTGAAGGTCGAACTTGGCGTCCCCAGCACTCAGGTTAGTGGTACATTTTGTTTTTATTGTTGTAGGCCGAAGCCTAGTAGAGGCAGGCCATTGTGTAACCTTGTTATCATTATTAAGCAACGTTTAGAATCCGCGTATCGCGGACAAGTTTGGGACACCCCAGTTACCGTTGCACTGGGCCAATTGCAGTCCTGAACAAAATTGGTATGCAGAGCGTGGTTTTAATACAAAACTGGTAGCAGAAGCGCGGCTCTTATAATAAGATCCACTGGTTTAATTGGAAGTTTTGAATATTGTTGAAAACTTATAACTTGAGTTTAATTACTTAACACAACTTATAACTTGATAAGTTTTGAATATATTACCATGTCATCCGGGCTATCTAATTGAAGTTGAATCAATTGAAGTTGTATTTGTAATTTGTACTGTAGCCTCTTTCATTGCATTGACAGGTAGGATTTATTTGTGAAATTAGGAATTATTGGTATAATTTGGTATAATTTGGTACATAATTTGGTACATAAGTTGGTATATTGTTGTAAAAGTAATTTGGTATTTGTTGCAATTAATAATTGAATGTCATTGATCTGAATTTGAAAGGTTATCTAAATAATAATTACACATAGTCTAACATAATAGGACTTGAATTGTGTGTATTGGTTATTGCATTTATAGTAATTATTGGATTGTTGATAGACATTCTCCGGCTCAATATTATACAGACAATTGTTGTGCTTATTGATGTTTAATTTGAGGTTGATCCAGCATTGTATTATACATTGAATTGTTATTTATTTTGTAACTAGCCATCCTTAGCAAGCTAGATTCATTCACTTGGAATAAGTACAGGGTCGGATTTGGGCTTGAAATAATTGAATTTGAATTTTTATTTTGTTGAGATTACTTGGCCGGCTAACAAGTCATTGCTGTTTGTTTAATATTTGATTGTTGGTTATTGATTGTTGTTTTGTATTAATATTTGATTGTTGCAATGGCCTCATTAAGGGCAGTCAGGGAGGCTGCTGCGGGATTGACCTCACAGTTGAGATGGTTCACATCGGCAGCTGCAACTGTTGAGCGTGTGGAATTGGAAGAGCTCACCCTTGCTCGGTATGGGCAAGTGATTGAGAGGATCAAGTCAGCTGATGCTGCGCTCACACGCTTCAACGAGTACATCATGGACGTGGATTTGGGGGTGATGGATCAGACAGCCCGCGATAAGATTTTGGGTGACTATGACCAGATTATCCACCTGGGGGATGTCATATGTCTACGAGCGCGGGAAATTTTGAAGAGCCGGGTGCCTGATGCGGCCAAGCCGCAGACCCCTGTTGTTGCAGGCCCTGGACTATTGAGTAGGCTGCCCACCCTGGAGCTGCCACATTTTGACGGTCGCTTGGACCACTGGCTGGGCTTCCTAGATCTCTTTGAGAGTCTTGTCGATGCACGCTTGGACCTCGGACCTGCCCAGAAGCTGGCCTATTTGTTGTCTGTCCTGGAGGGCGAAGCCAGAGCCTTGGTGCAGCACTTGCCGGTGACGGATTCCTCTTACCCGACCGCTCTGGAGCTTCTCTCCCGACGGTATCAGAACAAGCGCTGCCTGGCTGATGTGCACATCGACCAGATTTTGGGACTACCGGCCATTGTCAGCACGTCGACGTTGCGCACTGACTTGCTGAACCCGTTGGTTTCAGCGACCAACGCTTTGAGACGCTTGGAGTTACCGGTAGAACATTGGTCCTACTTGTTGGTGCACATAGTGCTGCAGTTGCTCCCCGCGGAGTTGAGGTCACGTTTTGAGCAGGAGTATGGTGGGGATGGTGCCACCCATCTTCCCCCCTTTGACGACCTCCTCAAATTTTTGGAAGACGAGTGTCGGTTTGCGGATAACACTCGTGGCGCCACGGGGTCACCCCCACTACCTTCTCAGCCCAGAGACCAGGGACGGACTAGGGCCCGGGGGCCTGTTGATGTTCCCCCCGCCCCCCGTTTTGCTGGCGCCCGGAGTCCTCGGGCTAGGGGGCCTGTTGATGATCGCCCCGCCCCTCGTTTTGCTGGCGCCCGGAGTCCTCGGGCTAGGGGGCCTGTTGATGATCGCCCCGCCCCCCGTTTGGTTGGTGCCCGGAGTCCTCGGGCTAGGGGGCCTGTTGATGATCGCCCCGCCCCCCGTTTGGCTGGCGCCCAGAGTCCTCGGGCTAGGGGGCCTGTTGATGTTCGCCCCGCCCCCCGTTTTGATGGTGCCCAGAGTCCTCATCATTGTGACTTTTGTAAGGCAACGGGGCATGTCATGGCGCGTTGCCCGGATTTTTTGAATCTGCACGTAAGTGCCCGCCGCCGTATTGTCAACGCACGCCGTTTGTGCTTTTCGTGCTTGGGGGCCCACTTCGATCGGGACTGCCCCGACCCCCGCCCGTGTAGAATTTGTGAAGGGTCCCACCTGGAGATTTTGTGCGCCAACGCGAACCGCTCCAGCAGACCAGCTTCTGAGGGGGGTTCGCGCAAGGGGGGGTACCCCGGAGACGAGCACCGGGCTGAGACCCGCGATTCTGTACGCCGCACTCCACCCCCCGCGCAAGTTGAACGGGAGCCCCACGAGCGCCATTTGGTCTTCCCTCGTCAGGGAGAACGCGCATTAGCTGCTAGGCAGCAGTGGCCGGGTCGGCGCCGCTGCCTTTCCCCTCCGTTGGCGGAACGTCCCCGGCTGGAGTCGCGCCCTCCGCCATTCGGGCATTCGGTGGGATATGCCCCTCCAGTGATGGCGAGCGGCTTGGGACACCGCGCGGACGAATATTTGGATTGTTGGCCTCGTCGTGAACGAAGGCAGCCTGGAAGCGGCGATCGGTCGCCGCCCAGGCATCACTAAGAGATTGACGCCTGCCCGCTAAAGGACCCCCCCGATCAAGACGGTTTTGTTGCCAACGGCCTCGGTCACGGTCTGGGGACCCTTGGGTGACTCGATTGTGGTCTGTGCCATTTTGGAGACGGGAGTCCGGGGTTGCCTTTGTCTTCTTGGTTAGCGGGACAGGTTGGCCTGAAGGTGAACGACCTTTCAGGCAAGATTTGGGGAATTGGCGAACCGGCTGACACCACTGTTGAGGGAAGGACCTGGTTTGAGGTCACCCTTGTGAGTTGTCCTTACCCTAAAATTGGTGCTCCTGCCCTTGTTATAACTGAACTTGGTTCAATTGTTGGTGACTGATCGTCACACTAAGAACTCGCATGCCGTTTGCAATGCGCTGTTGGCCATTCTGCAGCGAGAATTTTGGATTTTGTCGGCTGATCGCGTCAATGAGGCGAGGCCCTTTGCTGGCGTCGTAACGGATTTTGTTGGTCCCCCTTTGTTGAAGACGTCCACCCTTCGTAATAGCAAGATTGTTAGGGCTTATTTGTGTGTTTGTCTGCCTGTCAACCAAGGCAGTACATTTGGAGCTGGTAACCTCCCTCTCGACAGAGGCCTTTGAGGCGACCTTGGAAGGATTTGTGTCTCGCCGTGGGTTACCTTCGTTGATTAGGTCTGATTGCGGTACGAATTACAAGGGTACAAGTAACTATTTGAAGGAGGTATACGCCTTCCTTAATGAGAACCAGGTTGACATTGGTAATAGTTTGGCCCGCCGAGGGGTCACTTGGTTGTTTGACCCGCCAGCCTGCCCCCCATTGGGGGGGTATTTTTGGGGCCGCGGTGAAAGCGGCAAAGGGACGCTGGCGGAGATTGTTGGGAGACACCGTTCTCACCTTTAATGAACTAGCTACGGTATTTGGCCGCATTGAAGCTGTGTTGAATTTGCAACCTTGTCAAGACTTCCAATTGATTAGCGGACGGGTAGGCCCGTCCGGGGGGGGTAGATGTTCGGTCCGACGTGAAACAGAACGCACCCTTTTGACGTAAAGAATTTGACACTTGACATAACCTCTCTTGACTTGACAGATTGACTTTGCTTGTTGGAAAAATGTCCGCACGTTTGGGACTTTGATTTGATTGTAATTGGTAAAATATTGTTGAATTCGCCTGTTGAGACCGATAATTGGGTCGCGAATTATTTGTTGGTTGAAGTGTATTCCCCATTTGTTGAAAACCCCGGGATATTGTTGAATTATACGCCGCCTTGTCGTCGGTCGGCCGGCACGCGGAATTTGTTGTAAATCGTATTGGATCTCACGAGATATGAACAGATTAATTGTGTTCAGTGATTGATTGAACTTTGTAAGCTCGGATTAACAAGAATCCAGTGATATTTCTTGGAACAAGTACGCCATATTGACGCCATACCAAGGCACGCGCGTTGTTGGAATTAAGTGTGCTGATTGAAGACGGACCGCATTGGGAGGACTGCATCTTGGAGAACCTTGTCCATCCACACTTGTCTTTCACCACACGTTACAATTACTCACCTCATATCACATACAAACCACACTTAGGGCGTGACCTTTGAAGGTCGAACTTGGCGTCCCCAGCACTCAGGTTAGTGGTACATTTTGTGTTTATTGAAATAAGGCCTAAGAGCCTACCACAACGTAGGGCTCCGCGTAATCGCGGACAGTTCGACATACCAGTTACCGTTGGCTGGGCTTGGGGTCGAACAGATGGGGAACATTAGGGAGTGCGCGTGATTCGAAATGCAGTTAAAAGCCATAGCTCCTGACACGATATGTCACATTTTTGACATTTTACAACATATTATCTGTTTCCCTTTGGTACATGAATACTTTATTGGAAAACTCTTAAAAAAGTAGACATACACAAAAATGTGAAACTTTTTCTAATTTATCATTTTCATGAAAAAGAAATGTAAGCACTTTTCTCTAGACTATCTATGCTCGTTGTTGGTGTTGTTTACTGATTACATAACGGTGATCAGGAGACGACTAGGCTCTTCGACCACCTTACGGAGGCAGCTGCAGGAGCTGAACTGGCAAAGCACAAATATCCGATGGCAAAGCTTGTTTTTCTAAGAGATTTTAATTCCCACCATAAAGAATGGTTGTTCCCGTACCAACAAACAGAGCACGCTGGTAGAGAGGCCCGCAGGTTTTTTTATCGCTAGATCTCGAACAGCTGGTTCACCAAGCAACCTGCATTCCAGAAGTCGACGGCCACACGCCCAATGGCTTGGACCTAGTGCTCACAAACGTTGCGTCGCCAGAGACTGTCAGTATCGGTCTGGGCCTCGCTCGGATCGTATGACCACTTTCTGGTGAAAACGGTATCTACCTTTTCTCCTCCAGATAAATGCCCCAGGGGCATACGGTGAGTAGTAGTAGTCAGCAGACTCCGAAACTGCGAAGCGAAACTCGAACTTTTACCGTCCTTTGCTGCCTCCTAGTTATGATAAAATTGGATGGAACACTGGCTCACACCGCACAAGAAAAAGCAAATTTAAATGCCTCCGTCTTTGCGGTAAGTTTGCTTCTCGACACGGCGTCTAACTTACCACCTAAAATACCTCACTTTGGCTCCGTAATGCTGGAAACTGCATTTCATGTTAAGGAAGTCCGTAAAGCCCTTTCTAGTCAAAATGTGAACAAAGCCCACTGGCTTTGTTCACATTTTGACTAGAACCGGAAGGAATACCTGCTCGAGTCTTAAAGAGTTGTACCCCGGATTTGTCTCCTGTATCGCATACTCGTCTGTATCGCGTTCTATTAAAACCGGAGTGGTGCCAGTGTCCTGGAAGCCAGGTAATGTGCAACCAGTACTCAAAAAAGTAGCCGTGCCGTACGGACGATACAGGCATCGCATAGTCCCGTTGACTCTTTGGCTTACACAGTACACTGGAAACCTGACTTTGCCAGCCAAGCAGAGTCAAGATGCAAACCGAGATCTTTAATTGAAAATGATAGGAGGAAGTGAACTAGTTGCCACTCTAACGATCATACGTGAGCTTCCGATCACAATGGCCTGACACTTTGAGGGGCTTACAGTCACCCCAAATCAATTAGACCAGTTTTGATAGCATCTAAATCTCGGTTTAAATCTCCTATAGCGTATGACAAACTTTCCACCCGCGTAGATGCATACAACTGCAGATCATCATTGTAAAGTTGATACGAACACCGAAGACAGAGAGTTATAAAGTTTACCGAAGTTTACCGAAAATAATAAATTATATTTTTGTAGGAAATGGTCATGCTGTATATTTCTACACTATGGCACGAGTGTGCTGCGCGTAATAAATATTGTTGACTTGTGACAACCCTGGCCGTTGCGATACTGTCTAGACGTTGTCGGCATTTTCCACAAGATCAAAGGTGTCGACCTACTGTATGATCTTTATACTGTGGTCATAGCGACGAATGATCGACTGTACCATAATAACCATTATTACATTTACGAAAATAAAACCTAATACAGTCGAATACGGTCAGTTATTTCAACTCGGGTTACTAACGTTCTATTAGCGCGTTTAGTAAAGAATCGGATTGATATTCATCAGTATTCTGGATCAAACCCAGCAGCCTCTAAACACATATTTTTGTGATTTCTTTTTTATTGTAAGTACTTTTATATTATATTTAGGTATTTTTGTAAATGTTTTGTTGAATAAAATAAGAAACATTTTAATTTTTTTATAGGAGAAAGAAAGTCAAAAATGTTTTTGTTTTACACACATATTTGCGGTTTGTAAATCTATTCCGCGTAGGTACTTATCTACTTAGTAAAGTAAAATATTAATTTGTATAATTATAGGTACCTATAATAATATTGTCAGTTTCCTTTGAGTCTGACATTTGAAAAGAGCATTTGCGCACGCGGCGGCTTTATAATCTTTGACATAGGGTTCAAATTCAATTGTTCACACACTTTTTGCGGTTGGCAAATCTATTCCGCGAGAAAAATAAACTATTATAGCTTTTGCGCGCGTGGCGTCTTTATTTACACACATATTATTTTGTGGTTTCGATAGTACCTCAGAATACAGAAAGAACCTAGTTAGTAAAGAAAAATATTTATATAGGTCTAAATATTTATATTGTCAAAGCCTTCTTACTTTTTTTGTTTATTCAGCCTTCGTAGAGCCAGCGATGACAACTTCTTTTTGTTGATTTTGTCCATTAGTTTTACTGACCAAAATCATAACTAAAATACCTAATAAAAACAATTTATATTACAACTATTTAAAACTAAACGATAGGAATTAATATTTTATAATGATTTTTTGGCTCGACCGGAATCAAACTTAGCGGGGGTGGCAGGTTCGCTAAAAATTGGCATACGTCCGACCTCCAACACGTTCCGCTCGGGACTAAAGGACGCGAGGCGCGCGGCCGCGCACATGAAAATAATAGGAAAACACTTATTTTTGAATTTAGTGGTATAAATATTTTCAAATTTCACATTATGACGACCGACATGTATGTCATTTTATACGACCTTTATTATGGTATAAGTTTTATTATTCAAAGCTTAATAAAACTCAAATAAAATAAGAATAAGACCGTAATTTAGACTTGTTTTTGCGATTTAATTAGATGCAGTGAAATGCAAGTAATCGTGTATCGAATGACCGAAATAGAAAGATCAAAGTATGAATTATGTAATATGTTTTTTTCAAAATTTAAATCCGTGTTATCTACGAATAAAACACAATTGAAAACGACGTTTTTTCGAATAACCTCGCCTTAAGGCGACTGTCACCTAATTACCAATAAGAACTATGTCTAATAAAACACATATAATTTTATGTGTATTTGTGTTATTTATCACGTCGATGGATAAAACTATATACGGAAGACTGATTTATGTTCCTAATAAAAATAAAAATAAATTCTATTATTTTAACTGTATATTTTATTTCTTAATGTGTTTTACCACGTAATTAGATGAGGTCGCCCTATATTCAAACTAGATGAGCTCGGAGTGTCCAAACTAACCAAAACAGGTCAGTCTCTTTTAAAGTCTATAATATTATGTTACAGTTAAAAGCTGTTTTTCGTTAGAACTCGTTTTCCCTAGTTAAAATTAGTTTTTACTAAAGGCCTTTGTTAAAACTAGAAATACCTAGTCAAAACTAGAATTTACCACTGATATATTTAATTTTCAGATAAAACTAATTGTCACTCCGAGCTTTAGTTAAAACTATCCTTGAGAAACTAATTTGGGATTGAAAACAAGATATAGTTTTAAAAATATTTATTAATAAAGTTTTATGAAATAATTTTCACTAAACTATGCAGTGATTTTTGGAAGTCGGTTTAATTATTTGTAAAAAAGTTATTGCTTCTTATTTTTTATTTGGCCGGTTTGTAGTTTATGTAGTTCGAAAAGCCTAAATGAACTACTTATAAACTTTTACAAATAATTTGTATTGACGATGCAGGGCCGTTAATTGTTGAGAAGTTCTCCAGGTATTTTCGGCCCTGGTTCAGACCATGGTGCGGAGCGAGAGGGAATGGGATGCAGCCGCCTCCTTCTGCGAAGCAGTCATGCTTGCGAAGGAGGAGGCCGAACATGCGAGGGAGAGGAAACTCTCTTCCTCACGTCCGAGCCGCCTTGAGAGACGCCCCGTGGGTCGGGGATCGCGAGCCGAACTTATTGCGCGAGCCGGAACATTGGTTAACATAAAAAACGACTTGACGAACAATGCCAAAGGGATTTGAGGAGGACAAAGAGAGGATTTAAGTAGGTTGCCAAAGTACGCAAACACACAATAACTACCGTATTATCATAGTTAATTTAAAAACTGCTATTGTTTGTGTGGTTTCAACACTGATTTGAAAACCACTTGATCACACATACGTTGCCCCGACGCACGAAAACTATGCGAGTTTTTGCTCTTATATATTGGCTACGATCAGGGTTGGATTTACGTATGTTGAAAAAGATAGTACAAACAAATGAAAAGGATAGTATTTATAAAAAAAATATAGTACACTTTCATTATTTTTAATTTAACATATAATAGTCATTAAAATCAACACCCGTTAAGGCAAAATTTACTCTTCCTTCAAGTTTATCAGTTCTTGAATATTGCTATTAGTATTTAGTTCTATTAATCTCATCAACAAATATAAAATTAGCATTTAATCTCATCAACAAATCCTCAGTAGGAATAAAATCAGTAAAATTCCCACTTTTGCTACCGCTTTTGATAGCGTCACAACTCACAAGACAATAAAATGGCATTTTAAATACAAATTATTATAGTACAAAATCTAACCCTGGGAAAGAGAGAAGTGTACTTCGGAAGATAATCAGGGAATCCCCTGCCATCAACACAGAAAACATTGAAAGATCGGAATTCGGTCGGAATATTCATAATTATGACGTAAAACAGCGTAAAACTAAGCATTCGGGAGCAAACTTTAAATTATAGTATGTCAGCGTACTATCCTTAGATGTGGATAGTACAAAGGGCGAAATTATAGTATAAATACTATAATTATAGTACAAAATCCAACCCTGGCTACGATACACGAACCATTTTAGTTGTGACCAAGTATTAGGCCTGTGTGCATGCTTAACAATTACAAATTTTAAATTTTTGTATCCAATTTATAACGCACTAGCGACCCGCCCCGGCTTCGCACGGGTGCAATGTTTATATTTAAATATAGGCAGCGTTCGCGAGAATCGTTAACGTACGGCAGTTTTTTCGACGCCTTACTCCACAATTTTTACTACCACGAAAAATCCTATCTATTTTCCGGGATAAAATATAGCCTATACGGATTCGGAAGAATCCCTCTAAGTAATGGTAAAAGAAATTTTGAAATAGGTCCAGTAGTTTTTGAGCCTATTCAATACAAACATACAAAAATACAAAGGTTTCCTCTTTATAATATTAATTTAGCTTTATATAGTATAATTAAGTATAGATAATAATGCTTTCATGCGCCTTGAAATGGTGTGGAAAACATTCCCAGACATCTGGATACCAAATGGATGACATAACTATTCATCAGTAATGAAATAATATGAAAATTATTTATCATTTAATCAGATTATAAGCTACCGCAGAGGTCCATTTAAAGTGGTGGTTTGGGTGGTCAAGGACAAAATTGTGTCGCGCGTCTCTTTCTTACATGAAGAAATTCTAATTCTTTTATCCCTGTCTTTACTTTCGTATTTTTATCGTAAAAACCTGTGCTGAATACGATATCGATAATTATAAAATTAAACTTATTTTTTTTAATTCAATTCAGATAGTTGTCATAAAATACCTATCTACATTAACCGACTTTAAAAAAAGGAGAAAGTTCTGATATTTTTTCTTCTGTGTGACATGTATGTTTTCATTTTAGATTTCCCAAGATTCCAGATTAAAAATAAAAGTGGATGGATAAGGTTACTAGGGAATATTGGTTTCTAGTTTGGTTTTTATGGATATAATGTTGAGAAAAGTCAAAATAATATAAGATACCTATATCCAATCTTTCTAGGCTTCAAATAGTATGACGGAGTCTAATATTAATCAACTTGGACCTTTGCATTATAATATCGCCCTCGTAAGTTACTTTGGTTCCGGGGTTGCGGTAATGTTCTAATGAGATACCGCGGCCCCGGAACTTAAGGGCAGCTGAAGGAACAGGGTGGGTTTTTAGTCAGTAGAAGTCTGACACTTCCTTCCACTTTACCCAGAGCGGGAGAAGTCATTCGATGATTTTCCCACCCAGGAAAAAAAACAGGTTACTTTGTTTCGATGTCGAGTCCACGGGTTAAGTGTATGTGGGAGGGAGGAGTCATTAGATAAATCATCTAATGACTCACCACCAAAAAAATAATTATTACCGAGTGCCTGCTGAAGCTACAGTTGTTGACACAACTGATCTTAATGAAAATATATTTATTATGGAATATGAAAAGTAAATATAAAAAAATAAAATATAAAAATAATATATGGCCGGCTACATTGTCCATGCTCTGATAAAGCAAATAAAATGCCTAAATTGTATTGGAGCGTTGATTGATGTTACAAATCAAAACGCCTTACAATTTCAAAAAGACACTAAAAACAAGTTATTGTGCGGATCCACCACAGTAATAGAAAGGACATCATCCACGTTCCATACATTTTTGGTCCAAATTTTAAAATGGCGGCCAAAGAAAAAAAATACGATATTCTGTTAGAACTTGTTCTCCTTAACATTTCTTATTATGGCACCAAAACTGTGGGACCATTGCCCTCGCTTTTATTTGAGTTCATTTTTTTATTTTATACATTTTCTATGAAATGAATTTAAAAAAAGAATTGTACTGCTATAACATTACAATAGTTTAAAAAATACAATATTGAGAAAATACAGCCTGCCTGTACTGGTTTTTTATTGTGTTATTTTGGTTTTTGTGGTTTATGTGATTTTCTACAAATAAAAATACAGTTGTATCATATGTTTAAAGAGTCTGAAGTACTTACAGCAATTAAAAAAATTGATTTGGCTAAGGTTGCTGGCCCAGACTCTATTCCACCACTTTTTATAAAAAGATGTGGATCTGCGATAGCATTGCCACTAGCATTGATATTTAACCAATCACTGGCTGATGGTCGGTTTCCAGCGGAATGGAAAAAGGCACGCATCATACCAGTTTATAAAAAGGGAGAACAGTCTGATGTTCATAATTATCGCCCTATTTCTATTCTGTCTTGCTTCTCAAAACTATTTGAATCGATTATTTATCCAGTGATTTCGCAACTTGTAGACAGTAACATTTCTGACTCGCAACATGGCTTTAGACGGGGTCGGTCAATACTTACTAACCTGGTTCCTTATATAACTGATATTTCTATTGAAGTTGACTTCGGCAGGCAGATAGACGCCATCTATACCGACTTTAGTAGTGCTTTTGATCGAGTTAAACATTCCATTCTTCTTGAGAAACTGAGTGGGTTCGGGGTAAGTGGAACACTTTTGAAATGGTTTGAGTCTTATTTAAAACAAAGACCCCAGTCAATAGCTATCGATGGGTTCAATTCACTCATTTATTTTGCAAGCACCGGTGTTCCTCAGGGATCGCATCTGGGACCTCTTCTATTCCAAATCTTCATTAATGACGTAGTACACAATATAAGACACTGTAAGGTGTTTCTTTTTGCCGATGATCTGAAGATATATAAAACCATTAATTCCGATGTTGACCGTAGGAAATTGCAGAGTGACCTAGACGCCATCTCATCTTGGTGTCGCTATAATAGTATGACTCTCAATGCAAGTAAATGCTTTCATATAAAGTTCACTAGGAAGAAAAAGCCGCTTGCTTCAGAGTACAGGATTGAAGGTACACCACTGGTAGAAGTTAATGAAATCCGAGATCTGGGCGTGATAGTTGACAGTAAACTTAAATTTACCTCGCATGTCAATAAATCGATCACTAAAGCAGCTCAAATGCTTTGATTTTTGAAACGAAACGCAACAGGTTTTAGCCATCGCACTAAAATTTTACTTTATCAAACGTTAGTACGTCTACGTAGTCATCTTGAATTTGCCAGTGTTGTATGGAATCCATTTTATGTCATACATTCACAGCGTATTGAAAGCATACAAAGAGCTTTCACCAGGCACCTGGCCTTTAACGTTGGTGGCTTTTCGCATCGTAATCCGTACAAGGAACGCTTGAAAAAATTTAAAATGAGTTCACTTCGCGAGCGGAGACGTTTGTTAGATATGTGTTTCTTTCACAAAATAATGGGCGGTCAGAGTCAGTGTTCCTACCTTTTACAAAATTATTTCTTTGCGGGTTCCTCGCACCTATCCTCGTAAAAAAATTAATAATCTGTTTCATACTCCACCAGTTAAGTCAAACCTAGGACGTCAAGCACCCCTTCGTAGGATCTTGGATGAATATCACGCACTGGTCACTCTAGTTCCCGATCTAGATGTGTTCCACGATAAACTACGTATATTTAAAAAGAAAATTAGTAATGTTTTATATAAAAATTAAGTAATTTATATCTAATTTACAATTGAGTTCTAATTTGTTCATAAACCTATTATAATGTATTTCTTCCATTTCAGTTTAATGTATTTAGTTGGTCACTTTTATCATAATCGTAATTATAAATGTATGTCAATATCTAAATGTATAATACAAATTATAAATTATTTCATATTTTTTATTATATTTTGTGAATAATTTACTGTAGAATAACCGATTATAATTGTAATTTTTATGTACGCCGTAATTGTCATGTACATCAGACCAATTATCTGTAATATTTTTTTGTTAATGTAAAATGTGCGTGATGTGGCAGTGCTTTAAATAAATAAATAAATAAATAAATATGTTCAATTGTTAATGAACCCTTTATTATTTCCAAAAATACACGTACGTCTTACAAGAATGTTAATACAAAACATATAGTTAAACAAGAAAATCATCCTCGTCTGGAACTACAATAATGTTCTCTAATCCCAAAGCTGAGGGTAATAACACCTGTAAATGACGAGCGTAACTCATGTACCATATTATGCACATAATATGCGAACAGCACCCAATCGTTCTTTTTCCTATTATGCACGTGCAATAATAGTGACGGATTGCACTTCGACTGGATGATGTTCTGTCTATTACGATGTAGGTATAATATTGGCGAGCTCGGACATGTCGAGATTGCAGTCGTCCTCGTATCATCCACAGATCTGTTCCTTCTAACTCTTCCAAGTGTTCATTTGGTATTTCATTACTGAGCTCAATAGAAAACGATCCGTTTTGAAGGATATGTTCGCCATAGTAGCTTTTGGCCTGTTTTAATTGGTATACGCCAAGAGCGAATAAAAAGAGATCATCTTCACTCAGCCTAGGAAAATCTGTGAACTCTGGCATGTCTGCTGTCATTATGGAGAACTGAGCTTGTCTGCGATTATAATTATGGCGATTAACCAGGTTTGCTAATACATTTGGCGTATTAATGTTTTCATTTATTATCTCTAAAATGTCTGTAGCATGTGGATTATTTTCAATTACAACATGGTATTTATTTAAAATGGCTGCTGCGATTCTGAAGTAATCAAACATGTTTCTAGCGGCTCTATTGTTGTAATATTTCGTAACAGCCGAAAATCTCTTTTAAATCGGCCGTTCACTACTTCCACCACCCATTGACAAATCGTAATCAGCCTTGATTTGTTTGCCTGATCTGTCATGAGTTGTGTTTCATTTTGGTATTTTGTTGCTGGCATATGTGGTATGTAACGACAAGACTTTGGTTTGCCACAGAAATATCGCGAAAAAACGGTCCAAAATAAACACATCTCCGGTCCTAAAAAACCAAAGGAATGGACTGTTTACATTTCATTATCATACCATTCATGATTTTTGCGTCAAATGTAACGGCAGCATACGGTTCAATTACCTCAATAATATGTCCATCGCAACAAACCAAGAGGAATGGTTTCAGGAGGTTTCTATATTTGTGATGGCTGTAAGACTGTCGCTGAAAAAAGTAATTGCTACTTTTTTGCAAATATATTTACGTACCATCACAAATTGTTATCGCCTTCCTTTCAACTTCTGGGCTCAAGGGATTCCCGAATAGATGGTTTGCTATTAACGTGTTCCTTAGTGCTACGTTCTCACGTGTTATGTGATTAAAACCAAGGTTTAAAAGTACAAAATCCTGTAAAAGCGCATCGCGTCCAATCTGCAATCACCTTTGGAAGGTTGATTCACCACATTTGAAAACGTTCACTAGTCTAACATTGGAGTCTCCAGTCCTCAACTTAACTAATACTGCTGCCAAAAAATATTTTTTTTAGTAACTGACCTCAAGCTTGGCAAACCCTCCATCAATTCGACAAACTGGTCTTGAAGTATTCCTGTTCAGGTATGGAACTCGTCCGGTGCCATATTTTCATACTGTTCGAAGTTAATGTGGTCCTGAGTAATATGTCTCTGTAATGTTGATACTATGTCCATTATTTGAACAGAAGTGAACTCTTCTGATGAGCTGTCTTGTAAAGGGAGTAAATACCACACGTTTTGCTCCATGTGTTCATTGCATACACGTGTGCTTTCTGGCACATAATAACTGTACCGGCACTATATACGAAACCTTATATTTTCGGGTATCCGACGATGAGATTCATTCAAAGAATGTTGAAAAATGCAGCTATTTGAGGTATTCGGTGCGCGAAGAAGACCAGGCAATTCTAAGGAAATTGGTCTTGCAATTGTATTTTCGGCAGTCTCATCTTCTTGATCAACTTGCTCTTCGGTTTCTCGCATACGTCGTTGGTGCGTACGTTCAGTTCTTTGCCACACGGACGGCAAATGAATTCTGTAGCCACCAACTAGAAAGTAAAAAAAAAACACTAAGTATTTGATAGACAAAAATCATTGTTATGAACAGCCCTTAGCCCAGTTAATGTAATACTGCACCACGTTTCTTTTCAATATAAGCAAACATAAACTTGGTCTTTTTGATGATGTGCTAATACAGGTTTTTTCATATAATAATATACATATCACGGACACAAAAAAAAGGGCACTGCGTTCTTACCTGTCGAAGTAGTAATTCTTCTGTCACTATTTGGGAAATATCAAGATGATCGCTTTCACGAGAACTCCAAGAGTATCTTCGTCAATTCTCTGTCGATTCACGACACAAGATACAGAAGTCCGTCATGGCTCACATTAATATAACAATTTAAAACTCAACAAAAACAATAACCTACACGTAACAGTCAATAATAAAACTTAACAAGGATGATAACGAACAAAAAAAAAACAAAACAGCTTATAGTAGGAGCTAGCGTAATTCACACAGCGTACACGATAGCGTTGCTTTCAGAACTTAATAAATATAGTAACAGTTGTGATGCGCGGAGCAGGGCAGGTCGTTCAGCGGGTAGGGGAGGTGCATCATATTGCGTGGAGGTAAACGGCAGCTACCTAGAAGTTTCTATTCAAGCTAAATCCTTTGTTTTGACAATTCATGTTACGAAATAGGTGTGCGACGTTTAACTCAAATAAAACCGAGGGCAATGGTCACACAGTTTTGGTGCCATAATAAAAAATGTTAAGGAGAACACGTTCTAACAAGATATTGTATTTTTTTTTCTTTGGCCGCCATTTTCAAATTTGGACCAAAATGGAGGATGTCCTTTGTCGTCGTTGTGAAATTTATATTAAAAGGGCGATCAACGAGAGTGGTTCAAAAGTGCTGTCTCAGAAATATACAGAGTTATTGGTAATACGTCCCGATCCTGTTAAGGGCGTGTAGATGAGGTCATTAACCAACAAATCAACCCTAAGTTTCTAGGCCTAAAGTATACCATTATCGAGTTTTTTTTTTTAATATAAGAATAAAAATAGGACTTTATCTCTTTTAAAAATTCATTAAAAAAAAACGAAAACACGTTTTAGCATTCTTATTTATTAAATAGCTAAAGAATTAAGTTGCGCATAATAAGAAAACATAAAACAATTAAAAACCTCCGTACTTTTGAAAAAAGAGATCCAATACTTATTTTATTTTTATGATTTTTGCAACACTTTATGAAATAAATATTTTTTTCTCCTAAAAATCACTAATCTATTTTGACGGTGGAACATTTTATTTATTAGTTAATGACCTCATCTACACGCCCTTAACAGGATCGGGACGTATTACCAATAACCCTGTATAGACGCTCGGTTATCATTTTTTAGCAAAAACAATCAGGACCCTAAAACTTTGATTCGAAAAACATTTACTAAATTAATTCATTTTAAAAATCAATAATAACAGCATACTTGTTTTTCTTTTTGTAATTGAGACTGATAATGATTAAATATTATTATGTGATTTTATTGAGTATTTTTTATAATGTTAAACTTCATTTTATCGATATCGATAACTTTCCCTCAATGAAGTAGAGCAATCCCTAACTCGGCATATCTATGAAGCTTGACCTTGAACTGACCAATTGCAGTAGCGCATTTTTTCTTCGCCTCCCAACCCATATTAGTGAGTTGTGTTCTTCATAGAAATCGGCCTATAAGCTCTCTAGGTTAAATACTCTCTGGGTTTCAAGTTCCGTAATTGGCGTTTTAACGCGTACGGGAACAACACTGATGGCGTCTATCAATTTTTTTTTTGTTTAATTTACCGTGTGTGCATACGTGAATTTTAATTATGTATATGCTTTGAAATGCTTATAAAACTTTGAAGCGAATCGTCTAATAAAGGTAAAAAGATTCAACAAACCGGTACCGTAGGTATGACACTGCACAAAAGCGCTGGCAACATTATTTGTAAATTTGACAGAACAGAATTGACACTGTTGACACATGCAAATTTTGCATGTGTCAATTCTGTTCTGTCTGATATGAGATTAAAAAATAAAAACTTTTTACCAAAAAATTAAACCGACTCCCAAAAAACACTGCAAAGTGAAAAATAACTTTAATTTCGGTAGTCGGTGTCTTTAGTTTTGTATTTTCGTTTTTGGCACCGACTTCCGAAATTAAAGTTATTTTTCACTTTGCAATGTTTTTTGGGAGTCGGTTTAATTTTTTGGTAAAAAGTTTTTATTTCACTCTTTTTAGTTGGTCTATTTTGAATTTACCTAGTTACAAGAGCCTAAATGTCAACTACTTATAACCTTTTACAAAATATTGCTTTTCCCAATGCTGGGCCGTTAATTGTTGAGGAGTTCTCCTGGTACTTCACCATCAGCTCTACATCACCATATGCATTGTGACGAGCATAAAGTGCTTAACATCCATATTCAAGTAATCGAATCGCAATCCACTTAATACTTATTATTGAGTAGTTTCGGCGGCCATCTGTGGTCTTCATCATCAGTTCCACTTCCTCAAATGGTACTTTTTAAGAGCAACTGCACAAGTTACTATAATAAATACCCAAAACGTCATAGGTGTGCCTATAATATTTGAAGAGTTCCCTCGATTTCTCCAGGATCCCATCATCAGATCCTGACGTTTATGAAAATGGGACCAATTTTGAAGTATACCCTTTCAATCAAAAAAAGAATTTTCCAAATCGGTTCAGCCGTCTTCGAGTAATCGATGATCATACATTAAAAAAAAAAATATATATATATATATACGCGTCGAATTGATAACCTCCTCTTTTGGTCGTCGGTTGAAAACAGACTGTACAAAAGATTATAATTATTGTTTGTACCTACATAAAAGATTATCACTTTACTTACGTCAAAATGGTCTTCACAACAATAAACTGTGCTTTTATCTCCAAATGGATCTAACCTCTTCATAGCTTTTATCCATTTCTTTCGCATTTTGACATCCATTGGAACGATAAAAAACAACTTTTCCGGCGCATTGGTGGTTGTATTTGTACATTTCGGCACAACACATGATTTTCTAGTATTTGGATTGGACATTTTTAAAGTATTTATAATTTATAGCGAAACGTAAAACGGCACGGTGCTGAGAACGCGAGCTGAGTGAGTGTTGTGAGATGACGTCACACGCACCGAATACGAGCCGGGAGCCCGCGTTGCGCGGTTAATTAATCGGAAACTAATTGATGTATCGAAATAATTGTTTCAGTATTTTTTTTTTACAGAGATTATTCAGCAGAGAGCTATTATTCAAATTTTTTCTATCATTCTTCATTGGCTAGCACGCAGCCCGATCTGAATCCCATTGAGCTATAGAGCAACACGGATAGGGTTGCCACCTTTTTTTGTGCAGTTAAAGTATATTGGTTAAAATAGGTAAGAAAAAAAAAAGTACATAGCATCAAAATAAAGTACAATTTATTTTGAAAGTCGCTTTCCGCTGTCTGTCCCTATGTATGCTTAGATCATTAAAACTAACGTTTTTTTTTTTAATAGAAAGAGTAATTTAAGAGGAAGGTTTATATGTATAATACATGCATAACATGGAAGAAACTGATAACTTTATAATTTTAATTATTTCGAAAGTGATGTCATATTTAACAATTTTTTTTGCACTTACATTGCAAACGTTGGCTGAACCGTACGAGATAGATCAAAATAATGTACTACATTACTGTACACCTTAAAAAGGTCTTAAATGGGCACTTATAAAGCGGTAATTGGAAAGCTATTTACACGAATACTGTATTAATCCTTATCATTTTAAATACGTTAGTTGGCTTGAGCATTTCATGAAGATTAATTTTTCCCTTTACACCATGCAAATTAAATGAATACCTTAGGAAATATTGTAAAATCAAAATAATGCACAACGAAATTAATTTCGTGTCACCGTGATTTGACCGGGTGCCTCGCTTCCGTGCCGGGGGAGTCTGGAAGTTTATGTAGTATATCAATGTATGGTGGAATTGTGTATCTTATGTATACCTATAGCAAAGTCCGCGATGGTATATGTCTAAATGTTAAAGATAAACATCCTACCTATGTCCACTTTAATACTTTAAAAAATTGGCAATTATAAAGCCACGGTGGATGGATGGACGGTGTTAGTATTAATAACATCAGCTACGCGGACGACTCCCTGGCTGGGGGCCTTCCCTGGCTGGGGGCCTTTAACCCTGGCTGGGGGCCTTTAAATTTTAGAGGTCACCACAGGATCGCCCGGTTAAGTAGTATATTAGCCTTATCGAGCTAATAAAAAAAAAAAAAAAAAAAAAACGCGGACGACATGGTGCTGCTCGGACCGACTGTGCGATCGATCAGAGAGATGCTGAACGTCTGTGAGACTTATGCTGCCTCCCACGGATTGATATATAATGCTAAAAAAACGGAATACATGGTCTTTAAGGCCGCCGGTAAGTGCCATGACGCGCAGACAATAAACCTGTACGGTCAAAATATAAAAAGAGTGTCTGCGTTCAAGTACCTGGGACATTTTCTTACCGACGACCTTAAAGACAATGTTGACATTGATAGGGAGTGCAGGGCGCTGGCGGTTCGAGGAAACATGCTGGCCCGGAGATTTGCTCGTTGTAGTGATGAAGTCAAAATTACGTTGTTTAAGGCCTATTGCCAGACTTTTTACACGAGCAGTCTCTGGGTCAAGTATACCAAAAAGGCGCTGGATGTCTTGCGCATCCAATACAATAATATCTTCAGAATGCTGTTGAGACTTCCCCGCTTCTGTAGTGCGTCAGAGATGTTTGCGAAGACGCATACAGATGGGTTCCACGCCATCATGCGCAAAAAACTCTGTTCGCTGTTCAGCAGAGTGCGGGCGAGTAACAACAGCATTCTGTCGACTGGCGGAGAGATTAAACTCTCCTTTCATGATTCACTTTATGGGAATGACTATCAACCGGGACACGTTTCCCATAAATTGATGGTCCTTCCCATAAAGCTAGTTATAATTTTATTTGTTAATATTATGTACTAACCCTAGCGTAAGCAGTATACTAACACATCTATGGATTTTTAATTATCCGAAATAAAGAATTTGAATTTGAATTTGAAAAAGCGGTAATGTATAAAAACTTTTTTTGCATAAAATATAAACCGACTTCCATATCAAAACACTACAACGCCAAAAATAATTTTAATTTCGGTAGTCGGTGTTATTGGTTTTGTATTTTCTTTTTTTTCAAACCGCCTTCCGAAATTATAATTATTTTTGGCTTTGTAGGGTTTTGATATGGAAGTCGGTTTTATTTTTTGCAAAAAGTTTTTATTTTCACGCTTTTTAGTGGGTCGGTTTGGAATTAATCTAGTTACTCAAGCCAAAATGTCAACTACTTATCACCTTTTACAAAATATTGCTTTTCCCAATGCGGAGCCGTTCATTTTTGAGGAATTCTCCTGGTGATATCCATATTCAATTAATCGAATCGCAATCCACGAAATACTTATTATTTAGTAATTTCGGTGGCTATCTGTGGCCTTCATCATTAATTCCACTTCCCCAAATGGTGCTTTTCAAGAGCAACTGCACAAGTTACTATATGAAATACCCAAAACGCTATACGTGTGCCTATAAAATTTAAAGAGTTCCCTCGATTTCTCCATGATTCCATCATCAGATCCTAACGTGATGACAATGAGACTTACTAGAAAGTATACCCTTTCAAACTAAAAAAGAATTTTTCAAATCGGTCCAGCCGTCTTTGAGATATGAGGTAACATACATAAAAAAAGCAAAAAAAAAAGTGTACAAGACAAACTGAGAACCTCTTCATTTTTTTGAAGTCGGTTAAAAATTGTATTTACACAAATATGGTATTAATCCTAATCATCTAAATTAATATCTATACTAATATTATAAAGCGGAAAAGTTTGTTAGTTTGTTTGTTTGCTTGAACGCGCTAATCTTCGAAAGTACTGGGTGGATTTGGATGAAATTTGGTATGGAAGTAGCTTGAAGCTTGAGGAAGGTTATAGGCTACTTTTTACCCGACTGCAAAAAAGGAGAGTTATGTTTTTACCGTGATAGAATCCACGGGAGCGAAGCCCCGCGAGAGTACTAGTTATGTATAACGAGGAAAGATGATTGATTTTTTGTTTGTTACGATTTAACTCAAAACTACCCAACCAATTTTACCGAAAGCTACATCTCCTCGGAGTAACATAGGCTATTTTATATTCTCTGTAAAGAACGCGTGCGAAGCCAGGGCAACCTGCCCTGGCTTCGCACGCGTTCTTTACAGAACTTGCTAAAATTTAATTGCCGAATGTATACGTACGTAAGCGCATTCGTTCAGAACAGCTGCATTTATTTAACTAATTTTTTTGTGTTCGTAATTGTTTGGATGGGGTATGGAAAGAAAACTGTATGATACCGAAAGAAAAATTGCACCCGGGCGAAGCCGGGGTGGGCAGCTAGTTATGTTTAAAAAAATATTTTTTATTACTTTTTCCAGTTTGTATCAAATTAGTATCTCTACTAAACAATTGCACAGCATCTTTACAGTCTATATTTAAATTAAAGTCAGTAATTAATTTTTTTATCAAATTCAGAGACGCTTTGTTTATTACGACTAAACTTTTCAAAATCCCAAAGAAATCAAATCATGCGAAATAAAGTATTTTCGTGTACTTTATTGTTCTCATAAAGTATAGAGTACAATTACCTGAAATAACGTACAATACTTTATTATAAAGTACGGGTGGCAACCCTAAACACGGACCACCGGCGCGCGGCGGATCGGAGGGGAGTAGCCATACGCAGGCGTTCCCCTCTGTCAAAGTATAAGTCCATGCGGTCTTAGGCGTACCTACAATAAAACTTTTTTGCAAAAAATAAAACCGACTTCCATATCAAAACACTACAAAGCCAAAAATAACTTTAATTTCGGTAGTCGGTGTTATTGGCTTTGTATTTTCTTTTTTTTTGACACCGCCTTCCGAAATTGAAGTTATTTTTGGCGTTGTAGTGTCAGTTTGTAAGTTATCTAGTTACAAAAGCCAAAATGTCAACTACTTATCACCTTTTACAAAATATTGCTTTTCCCGATGCAGAGCCGTTAATTTTTGAGGAGTTCTCCTGGTACTTCACCATCAGCTCTACATCACCATATGCATTGTGACGAGCATATTCAAGTAATCGACTCGCAATCCACGGCATACTTAATATCATCAGTTCCTCTTCCCCAAATGGTGCTTTTTCAGAGTAACTGCACAAGGTACTGTATAAGAAATACCCAAAACGCTATAGGTGTGCCTATAATGTTTGAAGAGTTCCCTCGATTACTCCAGGATCCCATCATCTGATGGGTAACATACATAAAAAAAGTTCAAGACGAACTGAGAACCTCCTCCTTTTTTTTAAGCCGGTAAAAACCAGTTGCAGCCGGGCTGCTCAGTAGAGTAAAATCTAGTTGCGCGACAGAGCCGATGCCCTAAAAATGCCTGTTTTTTGCTGCAAAAATAGATTTGCCACATTAAATTTACAAAAAGATGGCGTTACCTTTTACTACCGTAAAACGTGGCAACTTGACCATATTTCATAACAAAACCCGAATTATTTTTTTAACCATAAGACGCATAGAAGCTAAAACTATTTGTTTATTATTATAATACATTTGGCTCACTTTACCGTAATCGTCATTCTATAAAAACACTTATTTTAACCTGTAGAAAAGAATAAACAACATGGGTAAACATGACAAATTTTTGGCAACTTTACCTACGCACCGTATTCATCATGTATTGCATATTAAAGAGTAGTTGAGGTAAAGATGGCCTAAATTACGATTACTACTTTTAAACATTGGCCAAGTGCGAGTCGGACTCGCCCATGAAGGGTTCCGTGGTAACTATAATAAATATAATATACTTAATATTATATTTAACTAAAAAAAAAAAAACAAAATACCTTAAAAATTTCTTAAAACTAGCTTATTTACAATTTTTACAACTACGCCAAATAACTTTGTTTTTCATAGTATTTGTGTGAATTACAAAGTTATATTTGCGGTATTAGAAAATATACTGTATCTCAAAAACTGCCGACTCGATCTCGTTCAAACCAATTTTGGTTGAAAGTTTACATTAAGATCTACAACATATGGGTTTTTTTAGATTTTTCACTTCATTATTATAGAAGTTAGAGGGGGGACACACATTTTACCACTTTGGAAGCGTATATCTTTTAAACGATTAACTTTATGAAAAAGTCATTTTAGAAACCTTAATGTCATTTTTAAAGACCTGTCTATAAGTACCACACACGTATAGGTTTCATGAAAAAAAATATTTTCAGTTTCAGTTCCATGTATGGGGAGCCCCCTTTATTTTAAATATTTTTTAAATTTTCTCTTAAAATCGGAAAGCGGTTCACAGAATACATCTATCTACCAAGTCTTACACATATAGTCCTAATAGTTTCGGAATAAAATGGCTGTGACATACGGACGGACGCGTCCGTCCGTATGTCACAGCCATGTACAGACAGACGGACAGACATGTCGAAACTATAAGGTTTCCGTTTTTTGCCATTCGGCTACGGAACCCTAAAAATGAAAAGAATATTAGGAAATCAATAACGATAACGGCAACACAGACAGTAGGTAAAGTTGCCAAGGGGTTCATTGTAATCTACATACAAATAATTTGTAACGCTCAGCGCTGTCAAAAAACAGAAAGTGTTTTTATGATATACAGTAACACCCCGCTTTACGCGAGGGATACGTTCCGGGAAAAATCGCATTAACTGAAATTCGCGTATATCGAGGTTTATGATTAAATATAGTCAAAATTTAATACAAAAAAAAATACGAATCATTTTAATCAATCACTTTCATTCTAAGAACACTTTATGCAATACATACTATTAATTATGTTTTACGGAAAAATACATCTATTGTCTTTTAGGTACTTAGCGTTTTTTTACGTTCTTGTAAAATACGTTCATAACACCCAACAGTGTTTTTAATTGTTTGACACACGGTCAAGACACGGTCATCATTATACTCTGTAATATGTCCAAACCTGAATAAATTTTTGAAAGAGTATTTTGTATTCCACCTGAAGATAAAACTTTCTCTTCTACTTGTTCTTCCTCATCGTAGATAGGATTATTCTGTAACTCGATCAGATCTTCATTGCTGAGAGGATCGTCGTGCGTTGCTACAAGTTCTACGAGATATTCTACCGCGACATCTTCAAGTTCAGACCCCTCAATCATTACAGCAATGTCTTCAAGCACTTGTCTCTGCATCTGGACAATTGTTCTACGTGGTTCCACTACATCTGGCCAAAGATTATGCCACACCCCGTTCATACAACTCTTTTTAACTTCCTTCCAAGCCTCTTCTATGTTGTGAATAGCTTTCATAATGTTGTATGACTTCTATCAGTCTCGCATAGACTGTCTTCCTTCCCTAACAGTTTCATGAATAAGTTGGCTAAAAGTGCGGCGATGGTAATAAGCTTTAAAGTTTGCTATTGCTCCCTGGTCCATAGGTTGTAATATTGACGTAGTGTTTAGTGGAATCTCTTCACATACACTTTTAAGTCTCTGGGCATATCAAGTGAGGTTGGATGTCCTGGGGCATTGTCTAAGAGTAATATAACTTTAGGTTCAAGCACATTTCTGTCACAGTAGGATTTGACTGAGTTTTCTGCGGTTTCGTTTTATGGGGGCCATTTTGGCTCTGAAACAAAAGGTACCTATTAAATAAAACTAAAGCTCACATGCGCGCAAACCAAATATAACTTATTATCCAGGATATTCACTATTATGCTGTGAAATTTAGGTATTCGAAAATGGTTAGGTCACAGAAATCTTAATAATATTATTAAGATTTCTGTGGGTTAGGTACATACACACAAACAAGAAATAAACACTCATGCTTGATTTAGTGCCAACCCTAGCTACCGGTAAAGTTGCCACAAAGCAGTCAGTGGTAACTTTACCTAATCTCAGCCAACATTACCAAAGCAGTTTTTTTCAATAAATTAAAGAAAATGTAATTGCTGACATTACAACAGTAATCCCAACCGTAATATACATACAATATCAAAATTTCACTTACCTGTGATATATAGTTAGGGCTTTGTGAGCACAATTTAGTAACAATTTACTCCTAGCACGTTTTCACCACCATCTATATTACTATACTCTTTGGTTTTCACACAGTACACTGTAACAGTCATTACTGACATAACAGCAGTGCTGCCTCTACGCAAAATATGATAAATGTTGCCTTTTAATGTCTAAAAAATATTACTATTACAAAATAGATTTCTAGTAGGCAGATTTTTGAGATAAATGAGTTTATACCGAATACCTATAGTATGGTAATGTTACCGAGGGTTCGGTAAAGTCACCACATTTTACGGTATTTACTTTTTTTAAACTTAAAAAAATAAAATATTATCGTTCGTGTTGTTTGGGATTTGTTTAGAGCCTGCACGCACTAGCGATTTAAGTTGGCCGATAGTTTGATCGGTCAAAGGATCAGTATAGAGTTATATGGCAGTGTGCGCACTTGACAATGAACAGTTGTACGACTGAACTATCGAATCCGACTGCCCGATCCCTATTCGATCAAACTATCGAACGACTATCGGCCGATTGCATATGTGCATGAAGTTGTATGCGAGTGCACGCATTACATTCAACTAAACTGTCGATCGACTATCGACCGATCGCACAGTCAGTATGACGCAGTACGTGTGTGCGCATATGTATCATCTATGGTGTGCGCGCACTTGTCAGGCGATTTTTCAGTCTGTCTGCTCGACTACAAATGGACTGTGTCGGCCGAATTCAATCGAATAGTGCACGCACCGCCACGAGACTAAACTATCGAGCGACAGTTTGACCATAATCGTTGTACGATTGCGACTGAACTATCGGCCAACTTAAATCGCTAGTGCGCACAGGCTCTTACCAACAGAGCCCGCTCGCCTTCATAGTCAATACAATATGCGGATAGGTCGAGCGACTGATCCGCTGATTCCCGAGTTGTCGTTGTCAACGAGCGAGTGTTGTTACTGGATTGTTTGTAGATAGTTATCGAGTACAGTAATTACGTTGGGCTGCAGTCGAGGATGCAAATAAGACCGACACAATTTACTTAATTAAATTGAATTAATATAAAATTACATTTAAGTCGCTAAAACTAAGTTACGTGACAATTGTTCGATGTGAGAAACAAGAGTGAAGCACTAAACACAAAATTCACATTAATCACTGCTATTAAACAGTCTTTGATCCCACGCTATCAGAATGCTGAGAAGGCGAATCTCACGGTGCACTGCACAGCGCGGTGTTATAGTCATTTTCTTAGGAATATGGGGCGTCGTTAGTAGCAACATAACATCTCCCTCCACGAGATCGGCAACTATTTGAAGATTTTGGTCGAGAATAGTGTCGAATAGAGAGCTATTTCAGAGTTACTTGAATGTAAACTGCCAAGGTCTATGGTTTCTAGTTTTCATTGGTACAGACGCCAGCACATGAAGCTACCCGAAACTGTCAAATTTTCCCAATCAACCTTGAACTTCAGAACAAGTTAGGCGGACTTTCGTAGGTTTAGGAAAGCTTACAATGAAGTGTTGGTCGTCTAGCTGCTCCATCGCTTCAGAAGACAGGATAACTGATGTGAATTGACAGGATTCGTTAATTTTCTGATGTAGTATAAGCTGCCGGATACAGTCCGATTGTTTGCCATGGTGGTGACTTAAATAATCCTCGCAAAGGTAACCGTGGTTATACTTCGGACATTCTGTCTCCATGTACAATAGATCCTTTTCGTGAACCGCTATAAAAGGATAAGATGGGATCAGGACCTTATTTTCATAATTAGAGGCCAGGCATCATTTATATAGGATAAAGTATCGGAAAGGAGACGGGGATTTTTGGGCCATTTTGCAATAAGTTGAGATATAGTTAAAAAAGCGTCATACTTTTCTATTTCTAAATACAAAAAATTAGCCTAATTCACAATCTAGAAGACGAGAAATCTTAAAAATAAGTTTTGAGTCACGAATAAAATGGGATATCGATTACTATAATCGATTAATGTGAATGAGTTGCAGCTGTGGAAAGTCGTACATCGGTCAGACAAAACGTACCGTAGCTTGCAGAATCTCGGAACACATTAGGGCGGTGAAAAATAATGATGTTCAAAAATCGGCAATGGCACAACATCTTTTAAACGCAGGATCGAACCATTGGATTGAGTTACATAACCCTCAGGTCATCTCGACAGAACGCCACTATATACCAAGACTGGTAAGGGAAGCGATTGAGATTACCAAATACGACAATTTCAATCGGGAGGATGGGTTTCAACTGTCGAGGGCCTGAAATCCAGTGGTTCAAATGTGTAAAAATCGAAAAAGTTCCGTAGAAAGTTCGCGAGTCAGTAGTAGTGATTTGCCGGTTCTGGCGCACCAATCCCGTGGCTCACCGGTTCTGGCGCACCACCGCTTCTGGCGCAATCGCGGTCCAGGGCGTTTCAAACCTAAAAAAAAAAAAAAAAAAAAAAAAAAAAAAGGTTTTGGGGTCCGCTGATCACGATTCTGCAATCCGTTTTCGCGTAGGATGCATGGTTCCGGAGATACAGAAATCAATTAACAACAATCTGTTTCATTTCCGGTGACACCCGAACCCTCATTATCGACTTTCATTGTTCGCCTTTTCTTATCTATTGTCCGTGCGTCCGCCCGCGCACCCTCATTAGGATTGCATTGGCGTTTCTATTGTATACTTTTATTGTTCATAAACGATTGCTTACTTACTATTCGGAATCATCAAAACAGAATCAATAAAACACATTCCTCATTCACAAATAAAGGTTTATATATAAGCGGCTCAAAGATTTTGCCGAAGCAAAGAGTCTAATACCCAATGAGCAGTTCGAATTTAGAACCAAAAACTCATGTATCCAACAAGTCCACCGCATCATAGAACACGTCAGCGCCGGCTTCCAACGGGGCGCAATAACGGGAGCGAAAGCGTTCGACAAAGTCTAGCACAATGGCTTAATCTATAAGCTATACCAACTCTCGTTATCACGCTATTCACTAACGATATCCCCAAGCATAAAAGTACCCAGCAAGCCCTATTTGCCGACGATACAGCTATCTATTATACCGATCTGAAACCCGATGCCATCGCTCGCACTCTCCAAACTTCCGCAAACAGTCTGGCGAAGTGGTTCCGGAAATGGAGAATCGAAGTCAATCCAGACAAAAACCAGGCAATCCTCTTTTCTAAACCGCGGATAAACGTTCGCGCCGCTTTCGCTCTAGGTAGGCTACTTCATTCTTAGCTCCCGCAGCAAATTATCACTCAGGTGTAAGCTGCATATTCACCTCCAAAACCGATTCCTCAGTAGAGTCACTGGAGCCCCCGTTTTATGTTCGAAATGAGCTTCTTCATGTAGACCTCAAGATGCCCACTATCCAGCAGTTCATGAAACGCGTCTCCAAGCGTTTCTTTGAAACTGCAATCCAACATAGGAATCCCCTTATCGTATCGGCCGTTTATTTATACTCCTATGGAATCATACTATCTCACATTCATACATATAAGCACACCGTCACCCGCGCACGCATATACACACACCCACTCACACAAACACATATACACACAAGCCTTTCAGACACTCATAAACACACACACACACACAACCTTCTTTTGCTGTTGACAACAGAAATATTGTAACCGAAATGTCACGATCGTATTATTTATTGCCAATGCCGAAATATCTCCGACTCCTAAGATACAGGTCTGCGTACCTAGTTTAGATGCCGGAAATCTGACATTAATTTTTAGATTTTCTGTACAACCTACTGTTTTTCTTTTCACTTATGTATTGCGTGTCTTTTCTCATGTACAAATAAATTTTATCTTATCTTATCTTTCTGGATCCTATCATCATTCCAGTCCCACCTTTTGCAATTCCTTTCTAAGAACTCAAGATGGGATCTTGTAGGTGCTCGACCATAAGAATCAAAATATTGATTGATGCCGTTTGTATCGATATGTAATGCTACCCAGTGTGAGCCTGGTTAATCATTCGTATCCAAATTGCATATTATATACGTTGGTACATGAGTATAAATGGGTAGCCTATTAGCGGCAGAAACATTACTTTCTAGACTAGGGTGAATCTTTTTCAGATACTGTTGTACCTCTAGTGTATTCATGGTCTGCTATTAGTAGATTATTACGATACGAATCTATTCAATGGTCAAGGAATGTTCAATTATAGTGATTTGGAAATATTAAATAACATTCCTTTGCAATGATTTCGTAGGAGTCACAAAGGATCTGTGCATCACGAAGGAATTTGAGATAAGCTTGTTTACTCACAAAGTTACTATCAGTTCCGTAGTACTTAGGAATTTGTTTTAGATAAGAAATACCTTTGTGGGTGCTATATAAGACCAAGCAGTTGCACCACTCAATCCACACTCGTTCGACATCAGCGAACAGTATCTACCAATACTACATTTTGTAATTATTCTTCGCATCAATGACAACGGAGGTAAGTGTTTATTCTATTAATAAACTTACTTTTCTTTCTGTCTATTTTAATTACATGAACTTTTCCTTACGTGTGTGAGGGTGTTTGTGATTAAGTGTAAACTAATTGATATTAATATGATAACTGTGTTGTTACAGAAATCATCCAGTCTTGCATACAACGATGAAAATACCCATAAACACTATTTGGGAATACAAACCTCTGAGCAATATAGTACGTCGTTTATCATGACTGCCATTGTAGACGTTCAAGGCTTTAAAACGGAAGCAAATAAATTTGTGCTGAAAGAAATTGCTATATTGTGTAGTGACAAATTACAGATGTTTTTAATCAAGCCACCATTTCCATTTTATGATTTGACAAAACAAGAAAGACGGCAAGTTGCATGGATTGAACGTAACAGGAAGATATGTTGGGGTGAAGGGTTTATACCTTATTCAAATTATCAATATTTAATTTTAGATTTGTTAAGAGATAAATGTATTTATATTAAAGGTCTTGAAAAAGTGTTATGGTTAAAAAATATTTTAAATAATAATAATGTGATTAATTTAGAAGATAAAGGTTGTCCTAGTTTGCCAAGTCTATATGATCAATATAAATATTCTGAAGATTTGTATAGTTGTATTTATCATAGCTCTATATGTGCTTTAAAAAATGTATTATGTTTAAAAAAATGGTGCTCTGATAATAAACTTTTTATATAATTTAAAATATGTCATTCATTACAGAAATTTAAAGCAGTGCATAGAAATGGGAGTAAAATTAACTAAAGTTCATAGAGTTTTAAAATTTAAACAATGTCCCTGGTTAAAAATGTACATAGATCTCAATACAAAATTTAGAACGTTAACAAAATCAGATTTTGGAAAAGATTTTTTTAAATTAATGAATAATTCAGTCTTTGGTAAGACTATGGAGAATATTGAAAAAAGGGTTAACGTAAAATTAGTTATACACTGGGAGAACCGTGGTAAAGCTTTAGGTGCTCAAGATCTAATCGCTAAACCACAATTTCATAATCTTTAAATATTTTCATTATAAAAGAATTTGTAGGTTTACGGTCTAAAATGTATGCTTTTGATGTAGAGAATAAGATTATAACGAAGGCAAAAGGGGTAAATAAAAGTGTCACTAAAAAGCTGACAACGAATAGTTATAATTCTTTTCTATTTAATAAAAAAGTGCAATATTGCAGTATGCTTAGGGGTCTCCCTTATTTGACCGAAAGGAATTTGTCATATTTTCACTCCCCAAAAACATTTTTCGCGTAATTTCATTTGCCAAATTATTACTTAGCAAAAAATCTATTCACAAAAAATTGTTACGCAAACCTAATGTTTGGGGAATGAACGTTTAAAGTATAACTTGTTTACCAACTAGTACTTTTAACATTTTTTGTTTAATCAAATATTTCAGTTGGAATAACAGTTTTAACGCAAAATCAAATCAGTCAAATCTGTTTTCTATTAATGCAAGTCGTTTCTGGCACTCGCCGGCCGCTACCGCGGCACCACTCGCTTCGCTCGCTCGGCTCGTGCGTAAGAGGTCATAGTTTTAACCTAACCTAACCTACCCATTTTGTTTTTGTCAAAATCTTTTCGGCAAAACGGTTGGATTGTTTCCCGTATTTTTTACTTTCTTTATATTTTGCCATAACAAATTATTTGACCAAACGTTTACTGTCTAAAGATTGTTTGCTGTAACAAATCAAATGTTAAAGACCAAATGCCTAAATGACATTATCCTTCATAATATTCTGCCAAGTAACAATTTGACCAAATGAAAATGTGCGTACTAAAATCATTCCAAACATTGCATTGGTATAAAAAAGGTTGCTAAAATTTGTTTGGGTAGTGAAATTTTGGCAAAATCTTTTCGGCAAAAAGGCAGGATCCCGTATGCTTAGATTTAAATCGATTAAACACACAATTTTTACACAAAAACTAAATAAGACTTGTTTATCATACAATTACACAAAAAGACATATTTTAGACAATAATATTGAAACATTGGCTTGGGGTAATTATAAATTACGCTAAGATATGATACTGTACTTTCGTTTTTAAATTTAGTAATATTGTTATCGTAAATTAAGTCTTCTTACTTTTTTGTGTAATACAAAATTTGTATTGATTGTAAAATTATGATATTACTATAATGTTTCGTGGAGTTCAAAATTTTGTGTTGATTGTAAATAATATTAGTTATGTAATGTTATACTTGCGAGCATACATTTGAGGTGATTGTAAAATTCTGATAAGTACTAATTGTGTTACAATTAATTTACATGTCATTGCTGTTTTATATATTTTTTACTAATCATATATATATATTAAATTTTTTCAACAACACTGTTATTTTTTATTTCATCCCTTTAAGCAGATTAGACGTGTGTAATGTTTCATTTTATTCATCCGTCTTAGGTATTTTTTGTGTAAAAATCTGATGATTCTTTGACCGTATAACATACATATCACCCCTTAAACTTTCATTATGTTTTAAAACTTTTATACTTTTTAATATTCATGTTTCGTGTTATTGGCTTTGTTACTCCTTTTGCTTTTTTTATTTCTTTTTTCTCAGTTCTTATACAGTATAACTTTGCGTGTAAACCAACAAATTCTGAAATGACTTTTCATCCCATTTCGTGTTTAAAATAGCCGGGTATTTGCATGTTACGTTTAGGCATATAATAAATATTGTTCTCCTCAAAATTACTCGTATCAAAATATTGAATATTTTTTTCATATCCTTATAAAAATCATCAGTTTTTACATAATAAAGAAGATTATCGGTATCTGTATAACACAGTTTTATATTACCTTCATACATATTTTTCATAACAGAGTAATGGAAACTGTATAAATGAGCTTTAGAAATTTCAAGAATAGAAAATCCAACATAAATAGGACGATCTAAAATAATTTTTGTCTTATCTAATTGAATGGCTACTAGATTTTCCGAAAATATTGACAAGTTTTTAAAATTTGGAGTACTTATGTATTTTTCTGCTCCATGCAGTTTGTTTGTTGTATTCGACTTATCTTTCCATAATCACAAATCACAAATAGAAATAATCTTTATTCTCATCATTTAGATCTTTATTTAAAATGTGATGTTCTATTACTATGTGATATTTTTGAAAAAAATCCGAGGTATGAGTTTGATTCATTATAATTTGGAACCATGCTTTTATGTTTCATCTCTATAATTAAGTTGGGATGCTATGCTGTTATACACCAAAGTGGAGCTTGAGTTAATATCGGATGTAGATGTGTACCAAATATTGGAAAGTGGAATTCGTGGGGGACTTGCTGAATGTTCAATAAGATATGCGAAAGCTAATAATAAATATCTTTCATCTAAATAAAAATAGAAATAATTTGCTTTAAAAATAAATCTATTTCGAAATTTGATTGAGCTTTTTGTCTCAGAGAAGTATTCAAAGATATATAAGGCTCTAAAAAGTTATCTTGGTAAAATTATAGTATTCTATGTATTTTCAGCAATATCAAACTATTTTTAAACACTCTTGTTAATGAATATAATGAATAACAAATCGATGTATTATTTTAATAGATGATTTGCTATTTATTTTTTACATTTTTACAATATTGAAATGGAGTATTTCGTTTTCGCTTAGAAATTTAAAATTATTCATCGGCAATTTTTGCATAATGACAAATCCACAACAAAATTAACACAATCCAGATAAATGAGATACGTGCTCGCTTCCATCTCATTGTTAGATGAAAGATATTTATTATTAGCTTTCGCATATCTTATTGAACATTCAGCAAGTCCCCCACGAATTCCACTTTCCAATATTTGGTACACATCTACATCCGATATTAACTCAAGCTCCACTTTGGTGTATAACAGCATAGCATCCCAACTTAATTATAGAGATGAAACATAAAAGCATGGTTCCAAATTATAATGAATCAAACTCATACCTCGGATTTTTTTCAAAAATATCACATAGTAATAGAACATCACATTTTAAATAAAGATCTAAATGATGAGAATAAAGATTATTTCTATTTGTGATTTGTGATTATGGAAAGATAAGTCGAATACAACAAACAAACTGCATGGAGCAGAAAAATACATAAGTACTCCAAATTTTAAAAACTTGTCAATATTTTCGGAAAATCTAGTAGCCATTCAATTAGATAAGACAAAAATTATTTTAGATCGTCCTATTTATGTTGGATTTTCTATTCTTGAAATTTCTAAAGCTCATTTATACAGTTTCCATTACTCTGTTATGAAAAATATGTATGAAGGTAATATAAAACTGTGTTATACAGATACCGATAATCTTCTTTATTATGTAAAAACTGATGATTTTTATAAGGATATGAAAAAAATATTCAATATTTTGATACGAGTAATTTTGAGGAGAACAATATTTATTATATGCCTAAACGTAACATGCAAATACCCGGCTATTTTAAACACGAAATGGGATGAAAAGTCATTTCAGAATTTGTTGGTTTACACGCCAAGTTATACTGTATAAGAACTGAGAAAAAAGAAATAAAAAAAGCAAAAGGAGTAACAAAGCCAATAACACGAAACATGAATATTAAAAAGTATAAAAGTTTTAAAACATAATGAAAGTTTAAGGGGTGATATGTATGTTATACGGTCAAAGAATCATCAGATTTTTACACAAAAAATACCTAAGACGGATGAATAAAATGAAACATTACACACGTCTAATCTGCTTAAAGGGATGAAATAAAAAATAACAGTGTTGTTGAAAAAATTTAATATATATATATGATTAGTAAAAAATATATAAAACAGCAATGACATGTAAATTAATTGTAACACAATTAGTACTTATCAGAATTTTACAATCACCTCAAATGTATGCTCGCAAGTATAACATTACATAACTAATATTATTTACAATCAACACAAAATTTTGAACTCCACGAAACATTATAGTAATATCATAATTTTACAATCAATACAAATTTTGTATTACACAAAAAAGTAAGAAGACTTAATTTACGATAACAATATTACTAAATTTAAAAACGAAAGTACAGTATCATATCTTAGCGTAATTTATAATTACCCCAAGCCAATGTTTCAATATTATTGTCTAAAATATGTCTTTTTGTGTAATTGTATGATAAACAAGTCTTATTTAGTTTTTGTGTAAAAATTGTGTGTTTAATCGATTTAAATCTAAGCATACGGGATCCTGCCTTTTTGCCGAAAAGATTTTGCCAAAATTTCACTACCCAAACAAATTTTAGCAACCTTTTTTATACCAATGCAATGTTTGGAATGATTTTAGTACGCACATTTTCATTTGGTCAAATTGTTACTTGGCAGAATATTATGAAGGATAATGTCATTTAGGCATTTGGTCTTTAACATTTGATTTGTTACAGCAAACAATCTTTAGACAGTAAACGTTTGGTCAAATAATTTGTTATGGCAAAATATAAAGAAAGTAAAAAATACGGGAAACAATCCAACCGTTTTGCCGAAAAGATTTTGACAAAAACAAAATGGGTAGGTTAGGTTAGGTTAAAACTATGACCTCTTACGCACGAGCCGAGCGAGCGAAGCGAGTGGTGCCGCGGTAGCGGCCGGCGAGTGCCAGAAACGACTTGCATTAATAGAAAACAGATTTGACTGATTTGATTTTGCGTTAAAACTGTTATTCCAACTGAAATATTTGATTAAACAAAAAATGTTAAAAGTACTAGTTGGTAAACAAGTTATACTTTAAACGTTCATTCCCCAAACATTAGGTTTGCGTAACAATTTTTTGTGAATAGATTTTTTGCTAAGTAATAATTTGGCAAATGAAATTACGCGAAAAATGTTTTTGGGGAGTGAAAATATGACAAATTCCTTTCGGTCAAATAAGGGAGACCCCTAAGCATACTGCAATATTGCACTTTTTTATTAAATAGAAAAGAATTATAACTATTCGTTGTCAGCTTTTTAGTGACACTTTTATTTACCCCTTTTGCCTTCGTTATAATCTTATTCTCTACATCAAAAGCATACATTTTAGACCGTAAACCTACAAATTCTTTTATAATGAAAATATTTAAAGATTATGAAATTGTGGTTTAGCGATTAGATCTTGAGCACCTAAAGCTTTACCACGGTTCTCCCAGTGTATAACTAATTTTACGTTAACCCTTTTTTCAATATTCTCCATAGTCTTACCAAAGACTGAATTATTCATTAATTTAAAAAAATCTTTTCCAAAATCTGATTTTGTTAACGTTCTAAATTTTGTATTGAGATCTATGTACATTTTTAACCAGGGACATTGTTTAAATTTTAAAACTCTATGAACTTTAGTTAATTTTACTCCCATTTCTATGCACTGCTTTAAATTTCTGTAATGAATGACATATTTTAAATTATATAAAAAGTTTATTATCAGAGCACCATTTTTTTAAACATAATACATTTTTTAAAGCACATATAGAGCTATGATAAATACAACTATACAAATCTTCAGAATATTTATATTGATCATACAGACTTGGCAAACTAGGACAACCTTTATCTTCTAAATTAATCACATTATTATTATTTAAAATATTTTTTAACCATAACACTTTTTCAAGACCTTTAATATAAATACATTTATCTCTTAACAAATCTAAAATTAAATATTGATAATTTGAATAAGGTATAAACCCTTCACCCCAACATATCTTCCTGTTACGTTCAATCCATGCAACTTGCCGTCTTTCTTGTTTTGTCAAATCATAAAATGGAAATGGTGGCTTGATTAAAAACATCTGTAATTTGTCACTACACAATATAGCAATTTCTTTCAGCACAAATTTATTTGCTTCCGTTTTAAAGCCTTGAACGTCTACAATGGCAGTCATGATAAACGACGTACTATATTGCTCAGAGGTTTGTATTCCCAAATAGTGTTTATGGGTATTTTCATCGTTGTATGCAAGACTGGATGATTTCTGTAACAACACAGTTATCATATTAATATCAATTAGTTTACACTTAATCACAAACACCCTCACACACGTAAGGAAAAGTTCATGTAATTAAAATAGACAGAAAGAAAAGTAAGTTTATTAATAGAATAAACACTTACCTCCGTTGTCATTGATGCGAAGAATAATTACAAAATGTAGTATTGGTAGATACTGTTCGCTGATGTCGAACGAGTGTGGATTGAGTGGTGCAACTGCTTGGTCTTATATAGCACCCACAAAGGTATTTCTTATCTAAAACAAATTCCTAAGTACTACGGAACTGATAGTAACTTTGTGAGTAAACAAGCTTATCTCAAATTCCTTCGTGATGCACAGATCCTTTGTGACTCCTACGAAATCATTGCAAAGGAATGTTATTTAATATTTCCAAATCACTATAATTGAACATTCCTTGACCATTGAATAGATTCGTATCGTAATAATCTACTAATAGCAGACCATGAATACACTAGAGGTACAACAGTATCTGAAAAAGATTCACCCTAGTCTAGAAAGTAATGTTTCTGCCGCTAATAGGCTACCCATTTATACTCATGTACCAACGTATATAATATGCAATTTGGATACGAATGATTAACCAGGCTCACACTGGGTAGCATTACATATCGATACAAACGGCATCAATCAATATTTTGATTCTTATGGTCGAGCACCTACAAGATCCCATCTTGAGTTCTTAGAAAGGAATTGCAAAAGGTGGGACTGGAATGATGATAGGATCCAGAAAGATAAGATAAGATAAAATTTATTTGTACATGAGAAAAGACACGCAATACATAAGTGAAAAGAAAAACAGTAGGTTGTACAGAAAATCTAAAAATTAATGTCAGATTTCCGGCATCTAAACTAGGTACGCAGACCTGTATCTTAGGAGTCGGAGATATTTCGGCATTGGCAATAAATAATACGATCGTGACATTTCGGTTACAATATTTCTGTTGTCAACAGCAAAAGAAGGTTGTGTGTGTGTGTGTGTTTATGAGTGTCTGAAAGGCTTGTGTGTATATGTGTTTGTGTGAGTGGGTGTGTGTATATGCGTGCGCGGGTGACGGTGTGCTTATATGTATGAATGTGAGATAGTATGATTCCATAGGAGTATAAATAAACGGCCGATACGATAAGGGGATTCCTATGTTGGATTGCAGTTTCAAAGAAACGCTTGGAGACGCGTTTCATGAACTGCTGGATAGTGGGCATCTTGAGGTCTACATGAAGAAGCTCATTTCGAACATAAAACGGGGGCTCCAGTGACTCTACTGAGGAATCGGTTTTGGAGGTGAATATGCAGCTTACACCTGAGTGATAATTTGCTGCGGGAGCTAAGAATGAAGTAGCCTACCTAGAGCGAAAGCGGCGCGAACGTTTATCCGCGGTTTAGAAAAGAGGATTGCCTGGTTTTTGTCTGGATTGACTTCGATTCTCCATTTCCGGAACCACTTCGCCAGACTGTTTGCGGAAGTTTGGAGAGTGCGAGCGATGGCATCGGGTTTCAGATCGGTATAATAGATAGCTGTATCGTCGGCAAATAGGGCTTGCTGGGTACTTTTATGCTTGGGGATATCGTTAGTGAATAGCGTGATAACGAGAGTTGGTATAGCTTATAGATTAAGCCATTGTGCTAGACTTTGTCGAACGCTTTCGCTCCCGTTATTGCGCCCCGTTGGAAGCCGGCGCTGACGTGTTCTATGATGCGGTGGACTTGTTGGATACATGAGTTTTTGGTTCTAAATTCGAACTGCTCATTGGGTATTAGACTCTTTGCTTCGGCAAAATCTTTGAGCCGCTTATATATAAACCTTTATTTGTGAATGAGGAATGTGTTTTATTGATTCTGTTTTGATGATTCCGAATAGTAAGTAAGCAATCGTTTATGAACAATAAAAGTATACAATAGAAACGCCAATGCAATCCTAATGAGGGTGCGCGGGCGGACGCACGGACAATAGATAAGAAAAGGCGAACAATGAAAGTCGATAATGAGGGTTCGGGTGTCACCGGAAATGAAACAGATTGTTGTTAATTGATTTCTGTATCTCCGGAACCATGCATCCTACGCGAAAACGGATTGCAGAATCGTGATCAGCGGACCCCAAAACCTTTTTTTTTTTTTTTTTTTTTTTTTTATTTTTTTTTTTTTTTTTAGGTTTGAAACGCCCTGGACCGCGATTGCGCCAGAAGCGGTGGTGCGCCAGAACCGGTGAGCCACGGGATTGGTGCGCCAGAACCGGCAAATCACTACTACTCGAGTCGACACGGTGAGTTTTGTGTGTCGGGAACAGAATCGAGTGTTTAGTGATATATGTGACAGTGGTAGCGGTGTTGCTAACAGAAAACGAACGAGAAAGAGGGTAGACCGATTTGTCTGCTCATAAACTTCCACCCGCAATTACTTCAGTTCATCCGTGATCATGGCGCTTGCAACAGTGCCGAAATATCGGAAAATCAAAACAATAAATACACATGGCATATATCCCGTTTTAAGTTCTAATGATAAAATTAAATCACGTATTGACATCGACTTTTCTTTTGATAAAATTCGATTATTTCCATTTTGACATCCCTAATCACTCGTTTAGTAGTATTGTTTCGTGTGCGTGCGTTTTGAGTGTTTCCCGTTGTTTTATTGATATTTTCCTTGACCACTGCTTTCTTCCTACGGACTTCTGATATTGCTAAACTAGTACGACCCTTGCTATCATACCGGATACGGATAATCTCGTTTTCTCGTCTGACTGGGTCGCTTATTTGGATTTTACAGCCTGCTTATCGATTGGATATTGACACCATGGATCGCTGTGTTAACTGTAGTATAGCGACTAGTCGCTGTAATACCCTTGGCCGACGAGCTTTAAATAATGTAACGACACTGTCAGTGATTCGTCATTTGCGTGCTCCACAACCTGTAAGTACAAATTTGAAGTCACCTTTTCTAGCTACCCAGTGTCTACAATGCTGGTCTACAGGTTTCTTCTTTTATTTTCCATAAACCTTATGCAGGAACTATACTAACGCTAGATATAAAAGGCACATGGATATTGTTTACATTTAAGTTAAAACCTAACTGCTGGTATATTTTACTGTAAACATGATTTATTGACATTAAAAACTTTTCTCATCTTTCAGGTAAACAGCAGTGACTATGTTTGCCAAGCTTGTTGGGATTTGGCTCAAGAATCATCTGTTGATGAAGGACAACAACTTGGCCACCGTAGTATTTGTCTTCGCTGTGGTCGTTCTCTTGCATCAAGAGTCCGCCACCTACTTAAGGGGCAGATATTCGATTTTCGATGATTTTTAATCCAAGATCATGTCTAAACGGCTAGTCAGTATGCTTTGAAAAAAAATAATGATAATAAAGACTATTTCTTTAATAATTTGATATATGAATATTTAAATATTTTTTTGTAAAACATTGTGTAATTTATTTTTAAAAGTACATCTAACGCGGGCATAAAAGCGAAGAGCAGGCAACAACCATTGGGTGTATTTTTATGAAACTTTCACAGTCTAAAAGATAATTTAATTACCAATCTTTTAGTATACGGCTTTTCTTCATATTGTGTTTGGTAAAGTCATGGTGTATTATTATTCGAATAATCTAGGTGCGCAATGAATCGGGGGCTCTTGCGGGCGACGGGCGGCAGTAGAGATGAGATATACTTGCAAATATCAATACCTGGGCTTGCAAGTACGAGTCTGTAAAAATACCAGGGTCGGAAACCAGGTATTAAAATACTAGAAAGTATTTTGAGCCACTTCGGATTTCAGTCTACTAGTCCAGGTCGTACCATGCCACAATCTAGTACGGCTTTTGTAGATGAAATCTTTCCTTCCTACTTAATTTACAGAAATTAATAATTCACTTAATTAAATTCACGGAAATATGTTTTCTTTGCACATGCAAGCATAAGGCATAAGGTTTGACACTCCCGATTTGTATGATATTAATGCTTTGCACATTTTACATTCAGCTTTATTTTAGCCAAACTTTTCTTAGGAGCCATGGTTTGTAACTGTATTTTTATTTACAACTAGTAAGTCTTAGCAATTTTAAAAGAAAACACTTAACTACAGTTCAAAAATCGTCTTTTACCTATTTAAATATTTACATTCCTAACTAATAAACTAAGTCACGTACACATAAAAAAGCAGTTTTGTTTATTTACACACTAACTGTTAATAGTTTAAATTCAATAAACTCGCGAAATAAGAAAATCACGGTCAGTTGGTAAATTGCATAACAAGCTCGCACTCACTTCTCAGTATTTATATGTATCATCTATGCACTCACTCAAACGACAACTGACGAAAGAAAAATAAAAAACGTAAACATAACAAAATATTTTCTAAAATACTTTCGTTCACGCAATAATGTGTCTTTTATTAATAGTCATTAGGGTGAATGGCGCCGCAAACTACTCAAAAGAAAAGAAAAAGTTCCCTGATGCACACACCTACACCGATTTCGGTTTATGTACTCAGACAACTTTGGAATATTTAGAGAACTACTACACAATCGCATTTACAAATGAAAAATACTTTGAACCTTGCAAGTATTTTTTTTCTGATACGATTATGCTCCTTTTTGCTGAGGCAAAACGAATCAATTTCCTATGCAAGTATTTTCACATCAGATGCTCAAGGTACTAGACATGGGTCATACTTGCAAAATCGAGTACCAGGGCTTTCAAGTAAGTCTATCATAAGAAACCGGGTCCTAAAAGCAGGGCTCGGAATACTTTCAAGTATTTTCTATCTGTATAGGAAATTGAACCGTGATTTCCTATGTATAAGGAGCACAATCGCGTTTACAAATAAATACCAGCATAGAGACGAAAGTTTCTACTTTTATTCAATCCAAGCCCTGTTGGAAGAAAAAATACTTGCATAGGAAATTGACCCGTGAGTTGCTATTAATAAGAAGCACAATCGCGTTTACATATAAATACTTGCAAAGACAAACCATATACTAGAAAAGACTTGCATACGAAATTGTTCCGTAGACTCTTACAGATAAGGAGCATAATCGCATAGTCGGGCGAGCGTCAAGCTCCGACTGGAGCGAGTCCGAGTAGCCGTATGAAATACTTTGAAGTCTTGCAAGTATTTCGGATCAGCACCTGGTGTACGTACTTGGAAGTAAATACCTGGTGTAAAAACCTGGTCGCGTAAATACGTACCATCCCTAGGCGGCAGTGCATCGCTGACCACTGTCACGAGTAGACGCTAACGCTCCGCGCAAAAAATACAACATGATTTTATTCGCATAGAAGTTTAACGCCAAAATGGTTGGTAAACCCAAAACACTAAAAAAGAAACTCCTTACAATGTTAAAAATAGATTAATGAAGTAACGAATTTTAATTATTTATATAATTTACTGCCGCCATGGTCGAGTGGTTTAGGGGTTTAACTTGTGTGTGGTCGTGGGTTCGATTCCCGCGGGACGCATACTTTGTAAATTTGTTTCCACTTTGGCTAGGACATTGCAGGCCTGAATCACCCGATTGTCTGATAAAAAGATGGTTCCGTGCTTCGGAAGACACATATAAGCCGGTAGTCCCGGTCGCCAAATGGCGGTCGTCAGAATAGACCACGTCAGAGGCTCTTGAGGCAGTCTAGAAACTCTGACACTAGGGTGTATGGGGTCATTAGACATTACTACCCACACGATAAGAAGAAGATTATTTATATAATCTCTATCAATAGTTTAAATTAGCATATTGGAATAAAATAAATGTGATTTAAATGTAGTAAACAAACTTTTATTTTATTGAAATAATTATGTTATTTCCTTTTAGGAGAACACCAAATAGTAAAGATTCTTGAGTCAAAAATGTAGAGACAGGGTGAGTATTGAAATGTAATTTACGAGTAGGTAACCATATTGGAGCGTAGTAAGGACAGTTCGATTAGAGTTTCAAAAAATACTTGAGTGTTGCTGATATTGGAATAGTTGTAGGTATAGCTCTTGCATGACCTTGAATGCGGAGATCTAATATTTAGTAGGTACTTACTTAAAATTATTTTTATTTTATTCAAATTATGTTTTTTTTTTTTGGAGTATATCAAATAACTTAGATTCTCGCCGCGAAAATGCAGAGACAAGGTAAATATTGCAATGTAATAGCACCATACTACAGCGTAGGTACTAAGGACAGTCTGGATTAGAGTATCAAAAAATACTTGAGAGCTGATATTGACACGAGTTGTAGGTATAGGTCTAGGGTAGGTACTTATGTAGCATGACCTTGAATGCGGAGATCTAATGTTTAGTAATTTTTATTTCATTGAAATAATAGTGTTTTCTTGTGGTGAGTACGAGGTGAGTATTTAACTATAATGTAACCATACTACAGCGTAGTAAGGACAGTCCAGATTAGTTTAAAAAATACTTGAGTGCGGTTTTTGACATAGTTGTAGGTACTTATAGCTAGCTATGGTACGAAAGTACCATGACCTTGAATGCGGAGATCTAATGTTTTGTTTACGCACAACTCTCCAATATTCCAACTTTCGCCCATATGGTCAATCCTACTTTCGCGCCCGTGCCTATACTTACCTAAATTTAATTTATATTATATAACTCGCTTTATATTATATAGATCGCATCGAACTTCTTGAGGTTACGTTGACATCCACCCTTAATTTTGGTCCGTTTATCGAGGCTAAGGCTCAATTGGCTGCCAAAAAGTTGAGAATCCTAGTAATTACACCCTAACTATTAATGATAATATAATAACACTAGCTTTTGCCCGCGACTTCGTCCGCGTGGAATAGTTACTTTGGGCTAACGTTAAATTTAACCCCGATTTTGAATCATTCTTCATTGGCGCGCCGCTCCTCTTGGCCTTAGCGTAATGATACAATATAGCTGTGCCCGCGACTCCGTCAGCGTAAGTTAATGTATTGGTAATATTGTTTAGATCACGTTCACATGAGGCTTAAGTACCTAGAGAACGCTTCGACCGCGAGACGCGTCGAGCGCGGCGACCGATTCTCAAAAATAATCCTTGTAGCATGATTCAGTATTCACGCGCGATGGCTTATTATTATAAGCGTATTTCATGTATAACTTTGGTGTTTCTATACCGATTTATATGATTCTTTTTACGGTTTCGTAGCCGAATGGCACAAAACGGAATCTTTATAGTTTCGACATGTCTGTCTGTCTATCTGTCCGTCCGTCCGTCTGTCACAGCAATTTTATTCCGAAACTATTAGGACTATACATGTGAAACTTGATAGGTAGATGTATTCTGTGAACCGCTTTCCGATTTTGAGAAAAAAATTAAAAAATATTTAAAATAAAGGGGGGCTCCCCATACATGGAACTAAACCTGAAAATATTTCTTTTCATGAAATCGATGCATGTGTGGTATCTATAGACAGTTCTTTAAAAACGACATCGGGGTTTCTAAAACCACTTTTCCATAAAGTCAATCGTTTAAAAGATATAAGCTTCCAAAGTGTTAAAATGTGTGTGTGGCGGACACAACCTCTAACTTCTATAATAATGGAGTGAAAAATCTAAAAAAAATATATGTCTGTAGATCTTAATATAAACTTTCAACCAAAATTAGTTTGAACGAAATCAGTTTAGCAGTTTTTTTATATATATATATATATCATTTTATTCTCAAGTATCATAGACTCATACAAATTATCAATTACATGTCAGTCATAATCAAAATACAATTAAATTAAACAATTATTATCAATATTCAAATTAAAATATTACAATTATTAAAATTACTAAAAATACTTTATAAATATCCACATACACATAATTAAACACAATACAAATGACACACAAACAAACACAAATTACACATAATACGCACACTACACAATGAATATATTAACTCGTACCCTATCTGCTCCACGACTTATACACGGGGGCATGTAGGGCCCGCCAATGCCGCAAAAATGGCCCGTCCAACCTGTTGGCAACGACGGTAAGGAGACTATTACTACTGTCCCGCACTCTACCCGCTATCGAGGTCGCCCTATTCCGCATTATTGCAAAGAAACAATTCACGCGTATGTTTGCGAACATTACAGACGCGCTGCAGAAGCGAGGCAGACGCAACAGTGCCCTCAACGCATTGTTGTACTGAACGCGGAGAGCGCTATACGAACGATCAGTTTTTGAGATACAGCATATTTTCTAAAACCGCAAATATAACTTTGTAATTCATACAAACACTATGAAAAACAAATTTATTCGGCGCAGTTGTAAAAAATGTAAAAAAGCCAGTTTTAAGAAAATTGTAAGGTTTTTTTTTTTCAAAACAAATTTATTTGGCGCAGTTGTAAAAAATGTAAATAAGCTAGTTTTAAGAAATTTGTAAGGTTTTTTTTTCGTCAAATAAATTTGCATATTATATTATAGTTACTACAAAACCCTTCATGAGCGAGTCTGACTCGCACTTGGCCAATTTTTTTATGGAATAGTTAATAATGTTAACTTTTTCAATTAGGGGTGACTGAGAGTGTTATAAACGTAAGAGTAGACAAATATTATAATCAGAAAGCTTCGAACTGCTAAGCTATCGGGAGTTACACGTGTTATTGTGAGTCAACCATAAAAGTTAGACATATGCTGTCGTGGGATATTTTTTATATAATTTTAAGGAGAACATTTCCGTCATGAAATGATTTGTGTAGCTTTAACCATTAAGGTTGCACACGCGACGGAAGCTTAAAAAATGGAGTAACTTCTCCCGTTTTCCCAACATTTCCCTTCACTGCTCTGCTCCTATTGATTGTAGCGTGATGAAAAGTATACTATAACCCCCTCAGGAGTATGAAAAATAATTGTACCAAGTTTCGTTAAAATCCGTCGAGTAGTTTTTGTTTCTATAACGGTTATACAGACAGACAGACAGACAAAAATTTAACTGATTGCATTTTTGGCATGAGTATCGATCCTTAATCACCCCCTGATAGTTATTTTGGAAATATATTTCATGTACAGAATTGACCTCTCTACAGATTTATTATAAGTATAGATTAGATTCACAAGTCGCCACAGAATTTGAAAATTTTTTCACTGACATACCCGTATCGACAATCAAGTCGCTAAAATCATCTGCCATTGCTGCAGACACATTACTTAAAAAAAGTGTTCCAGTTTGTAGTTCAGAGTTTAAATTCCAATATGTTACTTCTAATGACATCATCAAAACTTTTAATTCTTTGAATGTTAAAAAGGCTGCAGATCTGTGGGGTAATTCTGTTCATGTTACTAAGTCCATTATACACATTATAGCTCCTATATTAGCTGTTATATTTAATAATTGTATTGATTGCGGTGAGATTCCTGATTTAATGAAATACAGTAAAATAATCCCACTATTTAAATCAGTTAGTACATCTGACCCTACTAATTATAGACCTATTTCTGTATTGCCCACTTTCAGTAAAATTTTTGAAAAAAACATTTTAATGCAGATGCAAAGATATTTTAATAAACACAAATTGCTACATAATAAACAATTTGGTTTTACAAAGGGACGTTCAACAACTGATGGCCGGTGTTGAATTTTTAGGACACATTTATAATGCATGGGAAGATAAGTGTTGGTAAGTGTTGGGCATTTTTTGCGATTTTTCGAAGGTATTTGACTGTGTTCCCCATGAGACATTAATCAGGAAACTGCATCACTACGGATTCCGGGGCGCCTCTCTGAATCTTCAGACCTCATACTTGAGTGAAAGGATTCAGAGAGTCGACTTGAATAGCAAAAGATCGCCGGGATCTGTGACGTCAAGATGGGGGTCCCCAAGGCTCAATTTTAGGTCCCTTTTTGTTTCTTATTTATATAAATGATTTACCGTACCTGATCAAAAATCATGACAGTGTTATTCGCTGACGATACTTATCTTTTATTTAAAATCAAAGTTAACAGCAGGTTACTGAAGAAGTAAACAGTGCCCTTGCAACTGTAGTTAGCTGGTTTAATGTTAATAATCTTCTTGTTAATGAGAAAAATACCAAATGCCTAAAATTTACGTTACTTCATGTTAGACAAGTGAATACAAGTGTATCAATAATCTTTTATTTAAAATCAAAGTTAACAGCAGGTTACTGAAGAAGTAAACAGTGCCCTTGCAACTGTAGTTAGCTGGTTTAATGTTAATAATCTTCTTGTTAATGAGAAAAAAAACCAAATGCCTAAAATTTACGTTACCTCATGTTAGACAAGTGAATACAAGTGTATCAATAAAGGGCGAAATATTGAAACCCGAAGATACCACAGTTTTCTTGGGCATAAATTTGGGTGCGAAGCTTCAGTGGGGCCCCCATATAAATTGTCAAAATAGCCAAGTTCTGCAGCATATGCCGTTAGAAAAATACGTGGATTAACTGATATCGAAACAGCACGTTTAGTCTACTTTAGTTACTTTCACAGAGTGATCTCATACGGCATTATACTTTGGGGAAACGCCGCCGACATTCATACAATATTTGTATTACAAAAATGGGCCATTCGTGCAATTTATAAATTAAGTCCTAAGCACTCCTTAAGAGACAAATTTAAAGAGATTAATATTATGACTCTGAATGACTCTGACTATGAATATTAATCTCAGTATATTTATGAGAATCTCTTGTATGCACACAAAAATATTAATCTTTTTAAAAAATACAGTGATCATAGTGTAAATACAAGGAGCAAAGACATATGTCATTCCTAAAACAAGGAAAAAAGATTGGTGGATCGTTTATATGCCAATGTATACGTTTTTATAATAAAATTCCTAGCCATATTCAAGAACTAAGTATTAATAAATTCAAATTATTTATAAAACGTAAGCTATGTCAGAAAGCTTTTTACACAGTTACAGATTATATTGAGGACAAGAAGGCCTGGGAATGAATGAGATGCTCCAGTGATATACGTGTGCCTTTTCTATTTAGTTTTAAAATTTTGATTGATGATTTATTTTTGAATGATTAGAATATTTGCGTTCTCAAGTATTGTATATCCTTATAATCAATAAAGAGAAAAAAAAGTATTGTATATACCTATTAATTTTGTTTTTGTTTATTGTTTTTTTTATGTACTATCCAAAAGGGCTGAAGACAACATCTGGTATGGAGTCTCTATGCACAGTTTCAGCACAAAATAACTGACTCAAAGAATTGATACCAAATTATTGGTTTCATATATTTCTTGAATACCAATCATAAAAAACGTGTCACAGCACTACGAGGGTCAATAACTTTCCACGTCACTTGCCAATAACACGATAATTCTTTTCGTTCTTCTTAATTTGAAAAATTCGGTCTCTGGTATCAGTGTATTGTAATTTATAATAAGTTCTACACACGTAGACTTAGGATTACTAAACCCTTGCCATATCGTTTGTTATCATCCAAAGAAGCCATGCACTTGGTATGTATATACCCTTTAAATTACACGTTGTATATAAATATAATTATTTCATTATTGTACTTGTGAGGACAATGTAGGTTATTCTATCTTCGTAGTTTTTACTTTCACTATAATTTCTTTAATGATGTCAAGCAGTTTGAGTACTTGTGTGGCCTACCCAAATGGCCTTACTTTGGTATTGTTCGTCAAATTGTTGAGCTCCTTAAATTCTAAGTTGAGCTACACGATAACTGACAAATGCTTGCACTGACTGGACAGGTCCGCTCAAATTTGCTTGGTTATTTCCTCAAAAAAATACCACAGACATGAACTTACATGCTTCTCATATACAAATACAAATTGTCTGGACTTTAAAAGAGACTTTGACCTCTGATTTTGTTTCGGTGTTTCTTCTCAGAGTAGTCAGTTAAGAAATACCGGCCTCATCTAGCCAGATGAACTAAACACGCAAAAAAACATGACGTGTAAAAGTGTTATTTATAACCAATTTACAAAATAAATATTTAATTTCATTTCATTTCAAAAGTGAGACGGTACTTCACACCGGAACAGCTGCTCAACCTCTATCAAGCGCAAGTTCGGTCGTGTATGGAGTGCTGCTCTCATCTCTGGGACGGATCTGCCAAATACCAGCTTAATGCACTTGAGTCTATAGAGAAACGGGCCAAAAGGCTCATCGGCAACGAGAAACTGGTCGAGACAAAGGTCCAGAGCCTAGAGCATCTGCGACGTGTTGCAAGCCTATCAGTTTTCTATCGGTTACATTTCGGGGAGTGTGCGATGGAATTGCAGTCTTATTCCACCAAGCCCGTTCCATCTTAGGACTACAAGACAAACGGTGATGCGCCATCGTTACATGGTGGACATCCCACACATACGCATGAAACGTTTTGAGATTACTTTAATTATGGGTACGGCTAAGGAGTAGAATTCCCTGCTGGAGTCTGTTTCCTGATAGTTATAACCTGGAAGTCTTTAAGTCAAGAGTGAATAGATTACTTCTAGGCAAGCGTGCTTCATCTTCGACCACATCATCGCTTAACATCAGGTTAGATTATGGTCAAACGCAAGCCGATAAACTATAAAAAAAAAATCCAGCTCTGGCTGTATACAAAAGGGAAAAACTCAACTCAGCATGTCGAAAATGAGGACATGATTGCTGACAAGTAAATTCATACTTATTTCAATATTCCGATTTCAATGTTATTAAAACTTAATTATTTACAAGTATCAAATGAGTCTAAGTAGCGTAGCCACATAGTCATTTTTATATATATAGATAGATAGATTTACTTGTCTAAATACACGTAGTAGTTTTCAATGACCAGACAATTAAAGTCCAGAAAAAATTTGGATGGTGATAATAAATCAGGCAGTACAGTCTTTACTATTTGAAACGTATGGTTACCTTACGAAATTTCGAGCTTGCGTTGCGGGGGTGCATTGCGCGGTCGCGGGGAGTGACGCAAGCTTCTCCCCAGTCGCTCAAGGTCGCTGCCATATAATGTCGCCTTAACACGAGCTTTTTGGATTATAATTGAAGATGACAAGATAACTGTTATTCAAAAAGTTGTTTTTATTTTAAACATCATCTCCCTTTCTTTGTCTTTTTTTTCTTTCGATTCAATTCGATTCTTCTTCCGCTCTGGGTTAAGCGGAAAGGTGTGTCAGACTTCTACTGACTAAAAACCCACCCTGTTCTTTCGGCTGCCCTAAAGTTCCGAGGCCGCGGTATCTCTTTAAAACTTTCCCACAAACCCCGGCAGGCAATGGCCCTATGAGATTCCGTCACTGGTGTTGACAGCTCTTTGAGAGGCGCGTGGAACACGACGCGCCGCCGACCCGGGCCTGGTCCTTACCGGATGGTGAGCGACCCCTGCTCGCCATTCACAGGCCCGCTCCTACGGTGGCCGGAAATCGGCAAATGATCCCCGACGCCCGGGGCGTCTCCCGCGGCGGCTTGGGCGCAAGGAAGAGAGTTGCCTCTCCTTCGCGCGTTAAGCCTCCTCCTTCGCTAGCATGTCTGCTTCGCAGAAGCAGCCGCATCCCATTCCCTCTCGCTCCGCACCATGGTCTGAACCAGAGCAGGGTGCGAGAGGTCGCCGCCGCCGACCGCCTCTACGAGGACACGACGGTGCCCCGCCCAAGCAGGGCACACCTCGACCATATGCTCCACCATGTCCTCCAAGTGGTCCTCACAATGACGATACCCGGGCGTGTCCTCTTGCTGTATCCGAAACAAGTACCTCCCGAAACAGTCATTTCTGGTCAGCACGCTGTGGCGTCTCTTCAGCCACTCTTCAAAGAGGGGACTTTTCACCGCGATTGCGGCGTGCCCAGCTTTCGGTTGCGACAGCCGCTCTTTCCATGCTGCCGTGAGATCGCGCCGTAGTTCTATCCGCTGAGCCGCGACTTGCCGCGGTAGGGTATTTTCACCCCGGCTTAGCACCTCCGCGCGCCAATTATGCACGCGTGACCCTCCATGACCCTCTGAAACGCGAACAGCTGGCAAGCTGGTCGCCGCTGCAGATTCAGTGCCCAGACAGGGGCCCCATAGAGGGCCGTGGACCGCATAATCCCCGCATATAGCCTCCGGCAGGAGGCGTTTGGCCCCCGTAGATTGGGTAGGAGCCGCTTGAGTGCAGCCCCCGCACGGTCCAGTCTTGGAAAAAAACATCGGAAGTGTTCGAAACATCATGTCCCTGGGGTATCGCCAAATTATTTGGACATTAGAAAACTCATTCTAATTGTGAAGACTGTATAGCCTACTCTATGACTCTATATGGTCATTGATTAACGTGACGTTGCCAAGCAACCATAGTGTATTACATACTCTTTGCCAAGCAACCTTTTCTTGTTATATTTAAATAATTATTGCTTATGTCACAATTCTTCGTCTTGCATTATATGTATTTCTATAATTAATTATTCTACTAAATAATACACAGTTCGGCTCTAATATATTGGTTTATTCTTGACTGAGTGTTATACACGGCAATACAAACTTCCACTGCACACCGCTGTTCACAAGTTTCGAGTCACCACTCTAAAACTTAATATGTAGCATCGCATCAAGAAAACCGAACCAAAAATGTCTAAGGTACAATCCAACACAGATACAGATACAGGTACAGATACAACCCCTAAACAAGGAGAATTATGATACCTGGGCGATACAGGCAGAAGCTGTGTTGATTAAAGATAAACTCTGGAAATATGTGCAAGAAAACATATCTGAAAAAGCAGGTACTGAAGAAATTGATACAGACCACACAGTAAGTCTACTAGAAACACTGTATGTACCCAACCTCACAGCGAATCTTCTTTCTGTTTCCAAAATGACACAAAACGGTGCAACTGTCACCTTTAAGGCTGCTCTCTCGAAAAAAGCTTGAAAAAAGCATTCAGATGAAGCAACTTTTCGTCGGCAATTACAGAGAAATTACATCTGAAAAAAATTCTTAGTAATCTACATGATATGAACCGTAATTTGGTTTAGCCACAATTTTTCTATCGGTATCACATAATAAGAAAAAAAAAATGCCAAATCACCTCCAAATCATTGAGATGAAACCATTTTACTCCTTAATTTCTTATCAAAAGAGTATAAAAAAATATACTACTGCTTTGCAATACAAATGAAAATAATTTGGTTTTGTTACTTTTTACAAATATGTATTATTTTTATTATAATAAATTAAAAATGCGTCCAATTAAAGACTGCGTTTACGTCACCCCCGCACTCGTCCACAAATTCAGTGCGGGGCGCATCGTGTTGCTAGGTGGACGTACGTCGCGTTGCGAGAGCTCAAGCACTACGAAATAATATCGTAAAATATTACTGCAAAAATTAATTTTGTAAATAGTGGAATAGCTTTTTAACCGACTTTAGAAAAAGGAGGAGGTTCTCAATTCGTCTTGAACTTTTTTTTTATGATGCTACTTCATTACTCGCAGATGGCTGGACCGATTTGGAAAATTCTTTTTTTGTTTGAAAGAATATACATTCTAGTTAGTTCCATTGTCGTCACGTTTGGATCTGATGATGAAATCATGGAGAAATCGAGGGAACTCTTCAAATATTATAGGCATACCTATAGCGTTTTAGGTATTTCTTATAGTACCTTGTTTAGTTTCTCTCGAAAAGCACCATTTGAGGAAGTGGAACTGATGACGAAGACCCCAGATGGCCATCGAAACTACTCAATAATAAGTATTTCGTGGATTGCGATTAGATTACTTGAATATAGATGTTAAGCACTTTATGCTCGTCTCAATGCATATGGTGAAGTAGAGCTGATAGTGATGTACCAGGAGAACTCCTCAAAAATTAACGGCTCTGCACCGGGAAAAGCAATATTTTGTAAAAGGTGATAAGTAGTTGATATTTTGGCTTTTGTAACTAGATAAATTACAAACCGACCCACTAAAAAGCGTGGAATAAAACTTATTATCAAAAAATAGAACCGACTTTCAATTCGTCAAAAAGTTTTATTTCTGATTCTTGTTTATAAGTTTATTTATTTATTTACTTTATGGATGACTTACAGCTAGTAAAACCATAAAAAAGGAATACATAGTCGCCAGAGAGCCAATAACAAGTCCTCACGTTTAGACTTATACTAATTATTCTATGTATCTATAAGTAGTGTTAGTGTTATAAACTCATAGTATTTTACAGTTTTAGTAGTGTTTAAATTTAGTTTGTAAAACATTGGAATAAGCAGAAACGAATGAAGAGAGGTCTAAAATTTTTTTTTTTTTTTAATTTTTATCTACATATTTCATTATAAACTATCGCTTTACTTACCTCGCATAAAAGTAGATAGCACAGAGTAAACGGACAGAGGGTAAGCTTCATACAACTGCGCTATGATAGGTACACTACTACTAGCAAGGCGCGTGTGTGCGCTTCGTCTGAGCGAGGCCTGGCTTGAGCCGATATGCACCGGTTTCTCTTCGTACGGACGAAGCCGCCAGTTGAGATAGAGAGATAGAGTTAAGATAATGTACAAGAGAAAGAAGAAAACGACAAAGAGAAGGAAATAGAACTAAGGAAAGAAAAATAGATTGATGAGAAAAATGAAAAAAACGAGAACGAAGAAGGACGAAAAGAAAACATAGAACAAGATTTTATATGGCTATCAAAATTTCTAAAAATAAATATATGTGAACACGGAGAAATAAAAGAGGATGAAGAAGTTCAACCAACCAAAAGAATAAAAATACTTGGTGAAAGAAAGTTAAATTTCAGTGAATTTTAGTTATAATCTACAGGATGACTTTGAATAAATGCGACAAAAAGAAATGGGAGCTTCAGTTACAGTAACATAGTAATTATAAACTGTTTTTTCTACAATCTAAATCGTTAAAAAAAATAGTGATTATCGTTTTAAAATGGTCCATTGATGTTATTATCTTTATTTAAGTAGGAATTATCGGTATTCGAACAAAATAATTAATAGGCCAAATAAATAAGAAAAATTAAAGTATCAAAAAATCTCGTCCGACTCATCGCAGTGCTCAATAATAATCGTGGAGTACTCATGTTATTAAACGTTGCCGTTCATAGCGGTCATTCACCTAATTTTGCCTATTTTCTAGTGTAAATATTGTAATGTTTCCACTTACGTTATAACATCATTCGTGGTTTAGAATTTCCTAATATTCTGATATTAAGTTATTTTTTATACAATACTTTGTTTGTTTACGTTTCTGTAAAGTCATTAGTGACAGGACTAGTTTTCTTCTTAATTCATTGCTGGAGTTAGGTTAGGTCGTATATGTAACTGATATTGTACCTCGTGATAAATTACTTTTATTTTTCTTTTCATTCTAGAACCTAATTCAAACGCTAGAAAGTTAATGTAATGAGAGAGATGACGGGGAGAGAGTCAGTCTACGCCTGGAACACAAACAGTGAAGAAGTCTGCAAGTAAAACGGCTTGTTCGCCTCCTAATACACAAGCCGTGGTCCGGACCTCCAGATGCTCTCTTCATTCTGTTGCTGAGGCCTACCGACTGAAGGCCAGCCGTCTGCAGCCACCTCTTCGTGCTGCCCTCTTTGTTCTGCTGCTGAGGCCTACCGACTGAAGGCCAGCCGTCCGCAGTCACCTCTTCGTGTTGCTCTCTTCATTCTGCTACTGAGACCATTCGTCGAAGACCACTCGTCCTGCAGCCACCTCTTCGTTCCACTTTTATCATCCGCTCCATTCATAGACCCTCCCGTCATCTCTTGTGCCTTTGGATTCACATTGTATAAATTTTATAAATAACGTTACATTTCCTCACTTTGATTTCTTTTCCTGGTCATCTTCCTCCTAATTAGTTATTGCAACCTTACAATTTCCCTTTACTCAGGGAAACTGTAACGTAACAAATTGGCGCCCACTATTTTAACCCACCCCTCTTATATGTTCCAGGTACGACTCACTAAATTCTAAAACAACCTCGCACGAGCAACTATAGTTTGGTAACTATTTGGATCATCACATCTTCATTTATCATATCAGCCACCCTAACCCTTACTTAACTCTTAAACTCTAAACCTCACTAGGTATTCTACACCCCCACACACATACAATTATCCAACGATAATTGGCACCCTTTCGGCCTTTTGGATATGTTAACCCACTCAGTGGGCATTACCAAAGTTGGAGAAAGGTTACTATACGGCGGACTATTGGACAATATCCCGTAGTCTGTTTTACTTCTACACATAACTCTGCACAAATACAACATTACACTGCATCCCACACACGTGCACACCACTGCGTTTACCCACAGGTAAACGTACCCAGTATTCGTCCGGTGTGTTTTTAAAACCATTCGTGGTCACTCCCGGATTAGGGTACTGGGACACTATACGACTGACACAGGAGAATATCCTGTAGACGTTTATACAAAACCAATACACTACGCTACACTCATTACAAACATTTTCCTTAAATATACTAAACCGCATCCGCATTATTTCATTTTATTTGCTATCACACCTAATGCGACCTGTAGCGCGTCTACTCTTAAAATTACTAAACTGAATTTGGTGACATTATTAATCAATAACACCAAATTCACCTAAATATACTCGTCAACAAATTCATTCTTTTCAACAGCTTACTAAAAATACTAAATTACGTAAAAATATTTTCGGTTGACTTGTTATATAACACGCGTTGCTAGGTAACGGTTACCTAGCAGCCGTGATTAAGAAAGTGGCACGTCAGACTTTATAACCGTTTTGTTTTCATATTTAATTATATTTTAATCAGATTTAGGTAAATATAATGCCTAAATTTCTTATCTTAATAATAGTTTTAAACATAACTTATTGTCTTAGTAAATAATATTCATACCTTGAATGACTTGTTATAGTCGACTTATCTCTTTTTGATGTATCATCCTAGCGATAGTTTTAATTTTCATTTTCAAGGATATTATCTCCTCCAAAAACTTTTGGCATAATTATTCCACTTTATATATAGTTTATTTTTTGGTTCGAGCGGTAGCATAACTCGTAAAATAAACCATAGTGCACTTTTATATTCTTTCGAGCGGTAGCATAACTCGTAAAATAAGCCATAGTGCACTTTTATATTTCTTGAAGCGCGGAGGCTTACATAGCCTTTGTACTCTCGAGCGGTAGCATAACTCGTAAAATAAGCCATGGTACACTTTTATATTCCTTGAAGTGCAGAGGGTTATATAACTACCCTTTGTAACTTTGAAACTTTTATATTATTTGAAACGCGGAGGCTTACATAGCCTTTGTATGCTTGAAGCTTGAGCTTAAAGGCTTTTCTTAAGCACTTTATGCTCTTAAACCTTGACTCCTTTTCTTAAGCAAGACTTATAAATAGGTATTTCATTTAGTTTTTAACGGGTTTTAAAAAAGGTGCGGGTTACGACACCTAATTAAATAAATAAGCCTTCGTAAATCTTATAAATAATTCCTTGTGGAGTATGCGTCATTAAATGTGAACCATATCCCCTAAGTATGCTGGTGATGTATGATTGATTATGTGAAAGGGAAGGGATGAGAGGTGTTTGAAAGAGCAAGGTCTTATTTATAACCTCGAAATTTCTCAGTTAATATTTTTCTGGATTTATGGGATAACATTAATTTAATTTTTTGTGCCACTGTAAATATTCATTGGATTTAATTTTTAATTTTTTATAGTTTATACTCTCTGTAATTTTTTTTATAGTTAATACGCTCACTGTCCCTTTATCGCCTCCTAATACACAAGCCGTGGTCCGGACCTCCAGACGCTCTCTTCATTCTGCTGCTGAGGCCTACCGACTGAAGGCCAGCCGTCTGCAGCCACCTCTTCGTGCTGCCCTCTTTGTTCTGCTGCTGAGGCCTACCGACTGAAGGCCAGCCGTCCGCAGTCACCTCTTCGTGTTGCTCTCTTCATTCTGCTACTGAGACCATTCGTCGAAGACCACTCGTCCTGCAGCCACCTCTTCGTTCCACTTTTATCATCCGCTCCATTCATAGACCCTCCCGTCATCTCTTGTGCCTTTGGATTCACATTGTATAAATTTTATAAATAACGTTACATTTCCTCACTTTGATTTCTTTTCCTGGTCATCTTCCTCCTAATTAGTTATTGCAACCTTACAATTTCCCTTTACTCAGGGAAACTGTAACGTTACAGTATTGCGCGACGTTGCCAAACCTCGCATAATCGCCAGCGCAGATATCCCTTCCCGGCGACCACCCTGCCGCAGGGTGGGCGGCAGGGTGGTCGCCCTGGCTTCGTTCATTAGTCGACCTAAAACGTTTGTAGGTCACGGTCGCGCGCGCATTCCGCAAATCCTACTTTACGTATTGCGAATAATTTGTATTGTCTTGTGTTTGTGTCATAACAGTGCCTAGGACGAGACGAACGGGCACGCCGCAATTGCGGCGGTAAGACCCCTCTTTGAGGAGTGGCTAGATCGGCGTCACGGCGTCCTGACCTACCGCATGACGCAGGTCCTCACCGGACACGGAAGTTTCGGGAGGTACCTGTGTCTGATGGGAAAGGAGGAAACGCCTGGGTGTCACCACTGCGAGGGTCGCCCTGAGGACACCGTAGAGCACACGGTGCAAGACTGCCCCGCCTGGGCAGAGCACCGACGTGTCCTCACGGCGGCGATAGGCGAAGACCTCTCGCGCCCGGCCTTGGTCGAGGCCATGCTGCGGGGCGAGAGGGAGTGGGAAGCGGTCGCCTCCTGCGAAGCAGTCATGCTTTCGAAGGAGGAGGCGGGCCGCGTGAGGGAGAGGATGGCGTCCTCCCTCCAGCCCAGCCGCAGTGGTAGACGCCCACGGCGTCGGACGTCGGCCGACGATCTCCGGCCACCATAGGCGCGGGCATGCGGACAGCGAGTAAAGGGCAACTCGCTGTCCGACCATGGACCATGCCCGGGTCGACGGCACGTCGTGTTCCACGCGCGCCTCAAAGAGCGTCAGCAACATGACGAGGCCCCCTCTGCAGAGGGCCGAAGCCCGCCGGGGTCGTGGGACTCATCCCGTTACCGTGGCCCCGGTATGTAAAGGGTTATTGAAGGAACACCGTGGATTTTAGTCAGTAAAAGTCTGACAGTCCCTCCCACCCCGCCCGGAGTGGGAGGACTTATTTGATAACTTTACCATGTTAAAAAAAAAAAAAAAGGACGAGACGAAATAGTCGTAAACCGTTAACAAACGTACAGTATCTCGATATTGTCGTGTGGTACAACACCGTAAGAAATCTACGTGAAACGCAGTGAAGATTTCGGCTAAAATATCCCTCTTTGATCACATCATCACTTACCATGTAGAATTCTAAGAATAATTCGCATTCGAAACTGTAAAATCACAAACTTTTGTATTAATAAAACTTAGGACAATTTGCGGCGCCGTGCTCAATTGTGTTTACAAAACGAAGGTGGACATTTTGAACAATTAATAAAATACACGTAACGGTACACTATTTCATTTATTGTAAATACTTAATAATTATTGTAAATACTGTGATTCCAACTTTTTAAATACGCCAAAAATACAATAATTTGTTGTTGTAACAAACATTATTCAGGTTATACCTTACACTAAAACATTGTTTTACTGTTTTACTTTTATTGTATTTTTGATAGTCCTAAGCCGACAAAAGTATAAAGAGAAATTTGTTTTCACAAATTTTTTATAAATTGCGCGCGCGAAAGCGGTGCGCGTGCGGCCGGGCGGACGGAGGCGCTCCGCTCGGCGCGATTCATTCATAGCGAGAATGTACCTAAATCGTGCCCACTACACGAAAACGGTAGTAGGTACGCGAAATTCTTTGATACTTTAATTATTTTAACGTTTTTCGTAACACTGATAAATTATTTTTTAATTTTACATTTGATATGTTCTAAATTTTCTTGACAACACGTATTATTGTATATTTAAATTTGTCGCGTCTATTCAATTTCACCCGGTATTTGTTTATAAAAAATGTAACAAATAATATGACATACACTAGTAATAATTATACTACCCATCTACCTTACTCTAAGTTCCTACCTACATACCTACCTTACCTACCTACCTACCATTTTTCTCTTAATAGAAATCTTCCTCGGACTATAACGAATATTTGAAAAAAAATCCGTATTGGTCCAGCCGTTCCTGAGTTTTGCGCTTAGCAACACATTTAGCCATTAATTTTTATTTATATATAACTAGCTTTTGCCCGCGACTTCGTTCGCGTGGGAGGTTTTTCCCGCGTAAATCCCGATCCCGTGGGAATTCCGGGATAAACACTAACAGCACCAATTATTGATCGTGTGACATTACTGAATAAACTCAAATTGTTGGATGTTCGTAAAGGCGCTGGACCTGACGGTATTCCACCAATATTCATCTCCAAGTGTGCCTCTGCATTGTTATCTCCATTACTTCTTATATTTAACAAATCTCTCATCTCGGGTATCTTCCCTGACTTATGGAAAAAAGCGAAAGTTGTTCCAATTTATAAAAGTGATGAAAAGGATAATATAAAAAATTATAGACCTATCTCTATCTTGTCGACTTTTGCCAAGATTTTTGAGTCCTTAGTTTGTCCGTATATTCAGTCACACTTTAATCTTTATTTGAACAGCTCTCAGCATGGTTTCGTGGCTCGTAGGTCTACTTGCACTAACCTAGCGACTTTTACAGAAATGCTATCGGATGCTATCGACTGCGGTAAGCAGATAAACGTAATTTACATGGACTTTAGCAAAGCGTTTGACCGCGTACCCCACCATTTACTCCTGTCGAAGTTATCTGCATACGGAATCACCGGTACACTTTATTATTGGATAAAATCTTATCTTGCAAAACGTTTCTTCTTTGTTGTGGTCAACGGTTTTCAATCTGATACTTACGAGGCCTTCTCTGGGGTCCCTCAGGGTTCACATGTAGGGCCGGTTCTATTTAATATTTTCGTTAACGATATCCCACACTGTCTGAAATTTTCTGAATGTTACATGTATGCAGATGACCTTAAATTCTCTAGGATAATCGAGTCAGAAAACGATACTACATTGCTTCAGAAGGATGTAGATTCATTGGTTCAATGGTGTAACGAAAATGAAATGAGCTTAAATGTTAAAAAGTGTTACCATGTGAAATACACTCGAAAAAAGAAAGCAATAGCTAGTGCATATCATGTGGGCCCAAACGATGTTCAAGGGGTGGATCAAATAAGAGACTTAGGAGTTGTTTTCGACAACACACTGACATTCGTGCCTCATGTTGAAAACGTCATTAAAAAGGCTTCTAAAATGCTGGGATTCGTTGTAAGGAATGTCACTGGTTTTAAGAGCAATAGTACCAAGATCATGTTGTACAACTGTATTGTGCGTAGTATTTTGAATACTGCAACACAATCTGGAGACCTCATTTTGCCACACATAACCTTAGACTGGAACGTATACAAAAGAGATTCCTTTGGCATCTAGCTTATGCCAGCGGTGTTGCCAAAAGCAAACCATCTTACGAAGCTCGATTATCACATTTTAAAATGGTATCATTGGAAAAACGTCGAAGAATCAGTGATTCTATTTTCCTTTATAAACTACTCAGATTCAAAATTGATTGTCCCCAACTATTGAGTAAGTTTCAGTTCCGAGCTCCTGCTAGACTCCCTCGTACTCCTATTACTCCATTTCGTCCTCCTCCGCGCCGAACAGTCTTTGGTGCAAACTCCATTATCCCACGACTTTGCAAATTGTTGAACAGTTACAGTGACCTTGTTGACATTAATTTTGACTCATATAGCAAGTTCCACAAAATAACAGCTAGTAATACTTAATTTTAATCCTTTTTTATATTTTACAGTATTTTATCAATCCAATTTTTTATTATAACTCTCCGTTTTGTTTGACTCTATTTAATTTTTATGTTAGTTTTAAGATTATCATATTAGTAATGTTATTTAGATTTAATTTAGTTTTTTTTTGTAATTTGTTACAGACAGTGTCTGTGGCGCAACTACTTACTACATTAATGGGGCATGCGGTGCTAACCTTTAAGAAATTGTTACACTAACCTAAGATAGTTGTAGAACATTTTATTTATTTATTCAAATGTATAAGTGTAAACAGTTGTTGGTTAGCCAAATAAAGAAAATAAAAATAAAATAAAAAATAAAATAAAAAGTAGCCTATGTGTTATTCCAGGATGCCTACTATCTACTCACCAAATTTCATTGAGATCCGTTCAGTAGTTTTTACGTGAAAGAGTAACAAACATCCATCCATCCTCACAAACTTTCACATTTATAATATTAGTAGGTTAGGATTTAGTTAAAAAGATACATCAAGTTGTTTACCTCATGTTTCGAGCCAGGCTGATCTATAATAGAGGTATAGTTTCTACAGTACATACTCAAAGTGCATCTATATCAATAGATAATAAATAAAAACAAAATTTGACCACTTTTGATGCGGTACAAATAAAAATGAATTTAACTTTCACGATGACTTGACCTTCTGTGATTTCGATACTCTGTGCCGAGACTAGGCGAAGCGACGACGCATGCTGGCGGCGCAAGCGCGGGCCGAGCGCGCCTCTCTTTTCTGTTGCATGCGGGTAGCGGAGAGCTGCGCAGAGTGGCGCGCGGAGAGGGGTCGTTAGCTCCGCCCAAATGGTCAAGGTTATTGGCATGAATACAAGCCTTAATGGAAATGAAGCTAAAATAATAAAAAAAAAAAACAAAACTCTAATGACTGCACAGAAGAAAAACAATCTCCACTACGTCAAAACCCAAGTTATTAATAATTGTACTGAAAACCCAGAAACGAGTATGGTGACGACTCCAGACAACTCCATTGGAGAGTGGCATAGAAAAATGGGACACATGAACTACAACGACCTCCTTCTATCTTTGAAAAATCAGACGCTGATTGGGTTAAAGTTCAACAAAGATGAAAAACCATCTGACTGTGACGCATGCATTCAGGCAAAAATGACACGAGTGCCAAGGCCCAAACATAGATCTACGCCACGAACAACTCAACGATTGGAAATTGTACACAGTGATGTGTGTGGCCCTATAAGAACTCCAAGCACTGCAAACAACAAGTACTTTGTGACGTTTATAGACGACTACAGCAGATATGGCCGCGTATACTTCCTAAAAAACAAATCTGATGTACTTGAGAAGTTCAAGGAATATAAAGAACTAATGGAGAACTCTACTGGAAATTAAATAAAGTTCCTACAAACTGACAATGGAACTGAGTACATTAATAAAGAATTTCAAAATTACCTCAAGGCAAACGGGATTGGACAACGACTATCCGCACCCTATACGCCTGAACAAAACGATATTGCAGAACGGAAAAACCGAACCCTTGTGGAAAAAGGCAGAACGATGGTTATTGATGCTAATGCACCATTACATCTGTGGGCTGAAGCAATAAACACAGCTAACTACTTAGCAAACAGAAGTATCAACAGTGCTATTGACAATCAAACACCATTTGAAAGATGGGTACTAAGAAAGCCCTACGTCAACCACTTACATACATTCGGATCCAAAGCCTTTGTTCTGAAGAAAGGTCCCAGAGGACATAAATTTGCTCCAAAAGCAACACCTGGTGTATTTGTGGGATATTCAGAAATAAGCAAAGCCTATAAAATTTACATTCCGTCTGAACACAAGACCGTCATTTCGAGAGATGTGAAAATCTTAAAGAGCAACTTCTATGAAAACATTCATACTCAACCAATACCTCTAACACAAACGGAGACGATTGAAATTGAAGCTGTGAATAAGCAAGGAACAATTCACAATCTATTGAAATTGAACTTCAAAACGACGAAGATACAAACGATAACAATCATCAAAACGATAGCATCTATGAAGATACTGAACAACAGGCTGAAATTGAAAATGATCAAGATCAGGAAAACAACATTCCTCAGGGCACTCTTCCACAAAACTAAGAACAACAACCTGACGAACCTCGAGCTGATAATGATGAACACCAACTTGATGAACCTGAACTTAATGAACCTGTTGAAACACGGACACTTCGAGACAGATCGCTATTACACCTACCACAAAAATTTGACGATTTCTTACTGGCAGCTGCAGATGATGTTATCAAACAAAAAGAACCAACTTCTTACAAAGAAGCACTTGACTCACCAAACAAAGACAAATGGTTACAAGCAATGTTAAGCGAGATTTCATCACTCCACGAGAATGAAACATGGGAACTAGTAGAATTACCAAAAGGTAGAAAAGCCTTACCATGCAAATGGGTGTATAAAGTGAAAACAAACCCCGACTGAAGTATTGAACGCTTCAAAGCACGACTGGTAATTAAAGGTTTTTCACAACAAGCTGGTATCGATAACGATAAAACATTCAGTCCGGTAGCACGTCTCAGTACTATCAGAGCCCTTCTCGCAACTGCTGTCAAACAAAATTTAAGGCTTCTACAATTTGACGTCACTACAGCGTTCCTAAACGGAACAGTAGAAGAACAATTTTTTATGAAGCAACCTGAAGGTTTCAACGACGGCACAAACCGAGCATGTCGCCTGAAAATATATAATATAATATAATATTCCACAACTTTCCACACAACGCCATCTAGTCCCAAACTAAGCAGAGCTTGTGGTATGGGTACTAGACAACTGATAAACATACATATATATTTCTAAATACATACATATTATAGATAAATTACACCCAGAGAAAGAACAAATGACCGTGCTCATCACACAAACATTTGTCCTAGGTGGGAATCGAACCCACGACCGTGCGCATAGCAGTCAGGGCCACTGACCACTATACCAACGGGCCTGTCTAACGGGTTTCAACGATGGCACAAACCGAGCATGTCGCCTGAAAAGAAACCTGTACGGACTTAAACAGGCTCCACGTTGTTGGAATGCCTGTATAAATGTTTTTCTGTTACAATCAGGTTTCAAACAGTCCGAAGCTGATCCTTGTCTATACACGAGGACAAAAGGGACAAAGAGAGTCCTCATAGCTCTTTATGTTGATGACGGGCTTGTAGCAAGCAACTCACAAGAAGCTGAAGCCGAGTTCGTTGACGAACTACAAAAGCGATTGAAGATTCGAACGTCGCCTGCTACATATTTCCTAGGCATGGAAATTGTAAGGAAAGACGACAAGATAACACCACGTCAGACATCATACGTAAAGAAGCTTCTAGAAAAATTTACAATGAACAACAGCAAGTCTGTACCAACACCTATTGTTAAAGAAAACATGGGAGGAGATGAAGGAACACAAGCTGAAAAAAGCTTTCCTTACAGACAAGCCGTAGGTGCCTTAACATACTTGGCCGTGGGCACTAGACCCGATATCTCCTATGCAGTAGGAATAGCATCGAGAAACCTGGATAAGCCAAGGAATAGAGATGTTGCGCTTGTTAAACGGATTTTTCGATACTTAAAAGGAACAAGTGACAAAGGTCTTACCTACTGTAATGATTCGACTGAAAATATCGTCTGCTACTCTCAGACTTTGCTGGCGATCAAACCACCGGCAGATCGACGTCTGGTACTGTGTGCTTACTCGCAGGAGCTGCTATTAGCTGGAGATCTCAACGCCAAAACGTTGTATCCATTTCCTCTACCGAAGCGGAAGTAATTGCAGCCAGCGAGGCTTCACAAGCTATATCTAGATAATGAGTCAGTAATCAAGCTGTCACAGAACCCTAAATACGAGTACCACAAGCGTACGAAACATATTAAGTTGAAGCATTTCTTCGTAAGAGAATGCGTTGCCAACGGGGACCTTGAAGTTAAGCAAGTATCTTCAGAACTGCAGCTAGCAGACATGCTGACGAAACCACTCTATGGGCCCAGACTGCAAGATTTGAGCAAGAAGATTGGCTTGAACAGAATCCCTTAATTCTGCAAAAAGTTGTGAGGGTGTGAAGACTGTATAGCCTACTCTATGACTCTATATGGTCATTGATTAACGTGACGTTGCCAAGCAACCTTTTCTTGTTATATTTAAATAATTATTGCTTATGTCACAATTCTTCGTCTTGCATTTTATGTATTTCTATAATTAATTATTCTACTAAATAATACACAGTTCGGCTCTAATATATTGGTTTATTCTTGACTGAGTGTTATACACGGCAATACAAACTTCCACTGCACACCGCTGTTTACAAGTTTCGAGTCACCACTCTAAAACTTAATACTAATGTCCTCCCACTCAATACAACACAATTAATATAGTAAACAACTGTCTATTTTAACAAAATAGCAATCATATTTAAAAAATCAGCTGTGTAGAATAGGTTGTTGCCAATTCATTGCATAACCTCACTTTCATAATCATTTCATAATCTGGGAGCAGAGTTATAACTCTGCTCCCAGATTGCCAAAATTCGCCGAATTTTCAGTGATGCTTTGTTAATATATAAGCTGTTAATCGATACTAATTTCATCTTTTTACACCTTGGCCCAAGAATGTATGAAAGCGTGTCCGTCTCCTTTAATAACTAGTATCACTATTTTATTCTCGTTGTAATTGATCCTTATTATATAACATACCTAATATATTCATATCCTTAAACTTAGCATAGTTCAATACAATATAGAATTATGAAAACTTCTAGCCCTAATAAATTCTTTAATTTGTCAAGTTCTTTAGACAAACTATCTATATTGTCTCCCAATATCATTAGTAACTGTGCCAAATGAGCATATTTAATCGTATCTGTTTCATGTCTATTGTCTAACATTGCTAGCTGAAATTGAATTTTCTCGATTCTATCTTGGTTTTCTACTATTTTATCCGTAACGTTTGTGCTACGTGAAACCCACTGCAGTGCTTACTTAAACTTATATGGTGATTCGTTTCAGCAACTAAATTATTTTCATTTTGCTTTAAGATTGTAATGACATTTGAGTTGATCAAGCGAGCAGCAGATCCTACAATTATATTTAATACTAGCTTTTGCCCGCGACTTCGTCCGCGTGGAATAGTTACTTTGGGCTAACGTTAAATTTAACCCCGATTTTGAAGCAATCTTCATTGGCGCTTCGCTCCTATTGGCCTTAGCGTAATGGTATATAGCCTATAGCCTTTCTCTATAAATTGACTATTTAATTAAAATTTAATTTTTCAATTCGAACCAGTAGTTCCTGAGATTATCGCGTTCAAACAAACAAACTCTTCAGCCTTATATTACTAGTATAGATAGCTGTTGCCCGCGACTTCGTCCGCGTTTCCGCCGTTTTTCGTAAAAAAAAGTTCAGTGATTTTGATGTAACAGACAGGTTAACTTTTGTAATTTATTAGGAAAATATAATATGTCAATCTATAATACTGTTGAAAAATATCGCAATACGGAACCGTACAATATTATTGTTAATAGCTGTGCCCGCGACTCCGTCAGCGTGTAACTCCTTGTGTGTTATAGTAAGTTAATGTATTGGTAATATTGATTAGATCACGTTCACATGAGGCTTAAGTACCTATAGAACGAAAATACTTCAGCGCAAAGCTTCCGGGTAAATTATGTTGAAAGTTGACCCGTCCGGCACGTGAACATAACGATTTCTAGAACTGCTAACCCGGGAAAGAGCGACGTACAACTGACCATGCGAGAAACAACTGACACCCCGAGATCTACTCCAAAAACACGAAGTCTGCCCTTCAGCAGGGTTCCGTCACTCCATGTACTTGCGCGCTATAATTACCTACCGCCCGGCCGAGCGGTCTCGGGCCGTTTGCGGACCAAATGCAGTGCGGTTTTCGCATGCGAAGCGCAAGCACGTTGTTCAATTTTAATCGTTACCTACATTCGTTTGTACACGTACCTATGATGCCGTCTGGTGCCTTATGTGCTGTAGATGGGTACAAATCAAGTCAAAGAAGGGATAAACACCTAACATTTTTCGATTTACCTGACAATGAATAAAAGTAAGTGATAAATAAATGTAGCAAGAAGCATACCAGTCCTGGCTTTGTTGCTGAATTACAGAACATTCCTGATTTAAATGAATCTACGAATAGATTGTTTATCCATTTTAAAGCATTCAACAAAATATCGTCTTTTTACGGATCATAAAAGTGCCAACAGATGCGTTTCTTAATTATGTAAGAGAACTTAAGACTATGTTTATTAATTATTTTGAAAAAAATATGAAACCAAGGCCGGGTAGTACTCTTTATGAAATTTTAAATAACATACATTTTGATTCTCCCTGCTCTTGTTTCCCAAAACAATACTTATCTAATAAAACTTTTTATTAGATTCAGAATATTTTCTACACTAAAATTTAATAACCGAGAATTTAGAAAGGGTAAGAAATTTTTTTAAAATTATATAAAAATAAAACACATGTAACTATAAAGATATTTTTTTTTATTTTACCCCACCAGAACGCACAAAGACCTAGTGCAATTTAGTGATACTAACATAGACATTAAGTTTTATTTACTAACACTATTCTTATTATATTATGTATACTTTAGGTTAAGGTATATATCTATGGGTCTTTGTAACCTGAAAATAAATAAATTATTATAAATTATTATTTCCTTTATTACATTTTATATACATATTATTTACATTTTTAAATATTCCTATAAAAACAAAAAAAACATTTAAAAATATAATAAACAGTAGCCCACCGGTATCGGGAACAGGGTCCAAGCTACCGGTGGTGTAGCGTTGTAGTCGATTAAACTAGAAGTCGACTACCACACTAATCTCTAATGTCTATGGTTTCACGGAGTGACAACACTTATGCAGTGACCGTCTGGCTATAAATTCTAACCTCCGGTTGGCTTAGTTCTTTTCTCGCCGCCTACTGTTGCAAGTAACTTATATAGGAACCCCTCTGTGCCAAGGGTAAGTGCTCATTGTATCTGCCATTTTCTCTCCATCTTGCCAAATTGTAATCCTCTTATTTCACCATAATCTGCAGTGTTTGTAAATTAATATAATTGCCCGGTTGTCAAGATGGCTTCTGTCGAGAACATGACTACGCTATTTCATTGTCATCTGTTTTCCACTAGTGTTTCTAAATTGTGGAGCGTCCGCATGCCGCAGTATTACTTTTCTGCAGTGTCATAGCAGCTACGAGCTTAAACGCCTTGCACGCGGTTACGTTTTATATCGTTGCACGCGGTATGCGCACGCTTATCTCTATTTAACCTTTGTGAACCGCCGCGATGGTGAGTTTCCCATCCATTTTCCCGGGTACTGTTCCGTGGGGCTTACGGCTGGGAGACGCACGCATCGCTGGCGCTCACGATTCCTGCACCACGCTTACGGAAGCACCCTTTTTGGATTCCAGGGTTTTTTTTCCTTCTCCTTCGTTTCTACTGCCTTGGACCACCTCTACGTCCGCCGCTCGACGGGTGTCACGCTGCCTCTGTGACAGTCTGCGTGCTATTGCGAGGCCTGCCCGAATAACCTCTGCGCCCTTCTGCGCGCTATTGTGTGGCCTGCCCGCATAACCTCTGCGCCCGTCTGCGCGCGAGCTGCCTGCTACGGGATCTGCCCGCCGGTCTGCGTGCGTCGCGGCCTGAGCCCAGGGCAGTACCATTCTATACCTTCGACCAGTGAGGGAACCCAGTGGGAACCGAACCCACCCCCCTTTCAAAATAAATGCTGTAACCTGTGGTCTTCTTTTATTATTTCACCACCTAAACCACAACGCCACAGTGGCGCCCAACGGGTAAGGTTCACAAGGTTTTCTTCACTGGTCGCTATTTACCTGTACTCACACATCGTGGCGGTAAGTAGTGGGTAATTACTATATTCTTCTTCTGTATTTTTTTTAATTTCTTACTTTTATATAATTTGTTAGTCAGCTACTAGGGTTTTGTTATAAATTGTAAAGATCACAATGAGCGCTAACCCAATCAAATTTATCCACCTAAGAAAGGCCGAATTGGAATATGAGGTTGTCATTGGAGGCGGTGAGAAGGGCACATTCACTGACTTTAGGAAACAAATTATCAATGCTCTCCTGAGTAAACTCACCCCTAGTACATCACATCTTTCTGCCAGTGGTCAGCAGGCTGAAGCAAGTGCCACAACCCCAATTCTAAATATAATCTAATCTAATAGATATAATAGTAAATATAATCTAATAAATCTAATAAGAAATATAATCTAATAAATCTAATAAATATATTAAATCTAATAAACATAATACAATCTAATAAATATAATATAATCTAATTATAATGAATCTAGGCATTTTTTTTTAAACTTATAAAAGACTAACTCTTCGTTACTACTGGCCAGGAATGCACAGTGACATAGTGAAAGCTGTAACTTCATGTGAAATCTGTCTAGCTCATGAACAAGTAAACCATGCCCCACTGGAGGTCATGGGGAAACCTAAAGAATGCTCTCGGCCATTCCAGATGCTCAGTATTGACATTGTTGGCCCTCTGCCTGTCTCTAGATGCCAAAACTCATATCTTTTTGTACGGACATGCTGTTTCTCTAAGTATTGTCTTCTAAATAAGACAATCATAACAGCAGTTTCAACCTACAATAATAATGACCAAAGCTCTTGGGATCTACATATTCCAGCTGTTCAATTTGCACTAAATAACTCGACTAGTGAAGTTACTGGTTTCACACCAACATTCCTTCGCTCAACTTTCAAGTGAAAGTCCTTGGTCTTCACCTGTACTTCTCACCTAAATGGGATGGCAAATTGTGGTTCTGCTTAGACAGTCGCAAGCTAAATTCAGTAACTAAGAAGGATGCTTATAATTTACCTTATATCTCTGAAATTCTAGATAACCTAAAGGATGCTAAATACCTAACAAGTCTAGATCTTTATAAAAGTTTCTGACAGAGCATCCCGTAGGCCTAGCTAACTACTAGTGTTTGACCCCATACAGGGTCACACGATGCCAAGGGAACACACACCCACGACTAACTACCATACTTGTCGTGGAGGGTCGACTTGTACCTACCTAAGTTAACTATAACTCTAGTTATAGCTATCATATTTCACACCCACCTAAAGTGTGGTAATCCTAATTAAAACCTACTAACTAAAGTTAACAAACTATTATTCTAAAATTAACTATAATTAGTTATCTTTTAACATAACTAAATACCTTGACTGCATGGCTATAAGCCAACATAACTTCAGTTCCATTACCACCTTTCTGCTGACCCCACACACTTACACTACACACCTAATTTCTTTTATTATTTTTCCCTTTACGGCGTGACTATGAGAGACTGCATAGTGGGCCTTCAGGGCGATTCTTTAGTATCATGGCAGAGTAGTCTCCATAGTACACTACCTTTAACTTTTATTTATGTTATTATGTCCTCATGGATGTCTTAAAGACGGCCCCCTGAAACATGGGTGTCCGCACACTAGTTAATTTACATTAATTCCTAAACCTACTGTTCTGAAAACAGCTTCAAGCCGGTAGATTTCTTTACAAATACCGTACCTACCCATTAAACTACTTGCATAGTAGCCTATAACTTTATAGTTTAATTATAACTGTAAAACTTTCTCACTACTAACCTTAAAACTATTCATAAAACAATATATAGCATAGTCCATTGTATTGTTTTTCTGATTCAAGTAAACTGTTGGTGACCTGCCCCACAGTTAAACTATATTCCAGTCTGCCCTGGTAAACAAATCTAACATTAAATCTAGGCCCTAAACCAGATTAAAACATAACGTTTAAACTATTCATAAAACTTTATAACTGCTGGTATCTGCCACCACGGTTAAACTATATTCCAGTCTACCCTGGAACAAATCTAACTTTAATCTAAGCACTAAACCCGAAACCTAACTCGCATTTCATCAATCGTTTAATAATAGAATCTACATGAAATATTCTAACAACATTTAGTCAACAAACTTATCTAATTTCTTTTACCTAAACACTAAACTAGAAACCTAACTTTAACTTCATAACACCTTTTAGTATTGAACAAACATATCCTGAATATCACTTAGATTCAACCTGCCCTAATTAAATTAATTAATTCTCTTAGAAAATATTTCCGCGTGATTCATAACATAACCTATTTAATTCAAGATCATTGACATATTATATTTTTGACGTTTACGTACTGACTTTGACTTCTCGACGTAGTTGCCAACCTTGGATACTTGTCTTTTAGAATTTCGTCTATAACGTGCGGATATTCTCGCAACAGTATGAATATGGACTTGATTTATTTTTTATAAATTACACTCACGTTCGGAAACTCACTCGAATGGACTTCTACATATGATGCGTATTCCAGTAATGAAACTTAAACCAATTTGAACATATACATGGACCACACCAAAAAAAAATTTTTTTTTTAACTTAACAAATTTTTTTTTTACCTTTTCAAAAAAAAAAATTTTTAAATTTTTTTTTAAATACTCTTAGCTTTGAACTTTAACTTAACTTAATTTTAAACCTAAACATAAAATAGAACTTTAACTTATTATTAAATTGTTGTTAGAACTTTGATAATTTAAAATTCAACGATGAACTTACTTCTTGCCTTGAAACCTAACATTAGCTATAGCCTGCAACAGTCCACCAAGTTTACCTAACCCTATGGAGATACACTTGCTTTATCTTGCTGTTTTTCCTACTGACTGTCTCGAGTTAAACTACTCTATAATTAGCTTACCTCTCGTATGTAATTGTACGTCACTGACTTAGGACTACTTCCAAGTCAGGGATGGACTTAGAATGGATGGATGAATGATTGATAGTATGGAAGCACATGAATGGGATGTATGAACGTATAGGTAGTCAGTAATAGTGGTTTAGGCCTTCTAGCGGATTTATCCTAGGGAAAATCCTTCGCTAACAGGCGGGGTACTGTAGCGTTGTAGTCGATTAAACTAGAAGTCGACTACCACACTAATCTCTAATGTCTATGGTTTCACGGAGTGACAACACTTATGCAGTGACCGTCTGGCTATAAATTCTAACCTCCGGTTGGCTTAGTTCTTTTCTCGCCGCCTACTGTTGCAAGTAACTTATATAGGAACCCCTCTGTGCCAAGGGTAAGTGCTCATTGTATCTGCCATTTTCTCTCCATCTTGCCAAATTGTAATCCTCTTATTTCACCATAATCTGCAGTGTTTGTAAATTAATATAATTGCCCGGTTGTCAAGATGGCTTCTGTCGAGAACATGACTACGCTATTTCATTGTCATCTGTTTTCCACTAGTGTTTCTAAATTGTGGAGCGTCCGCATGCCGCAGTATTACTTTTCTGCAGTGTCATAGCAGCTACGAGCTTAAACGCCTTGCACGCGGTTACGTTTTATATCGTTGCACGCGGTATGCGCACGCTTATCTCTATTTAACCTTTGTGAACCGCCGCGATGGTGAGTTTCCCATCCATTTTCCCGGGTACTGTTCCGTGGGGCTTACGGCTGGGAGACGCACGCATCGCTGGCGCTCACGATTCCTGCACCACGCTTACGGAAGCACCCTTTTTGGATTCCAGGGTTTTTTTTCCTTCTCCTTCGTTTCTACTGCCTTGGATTTCTACTATCAACCACCTCTACGTCCGCCGCTCGACGGGTGTCACGCTGCCTCTGTGACAGTCTGCGTGCTATTGCGAGGCCTGCCCGAATAACCTCTGCGCCCTTCTGCGCGCTATTGTGTGGCCTGCCCGCATAACCTCTGCGCCCGTCTGCGCGCGAGCTGCCTGCTACGGGATCTGCCCGCCGGTCTGCGTGCGTCGCGGCCTGAGCCCAGGGCAGTACCATTCTATACCTTCGACCAGTGAGGGAACCCAGTGGGAACCGAACCCACCCCCCTTTCAAAATAAATGCTGTAACCTGTGGTCTTTTATTATTTCACCACCTAAACCACAACGCCACAGTGGTCAGGGCTCTTGAGAGAGGAACCTCCTAACAATTCGCGCCGTGTCCAGAAGTACTGCTTTCTGGATCAAGCCCTTGATTCAGCTGCCCAACGAGAGCCTCCTAAGATGTTTGTCGAGGCTCTTGGCTATTATGCCATGGGCTGAGACGACTATCGGCACAATGATTGCTGTATCCACATCCCACATGTCAACAACCTCGTGAGCCAAGTCAAGATACTTAATTTGCTTATCTTTCTCGGCTTTGTCATCATCATCATCATCATGAGGTCATGAGGGACCGCTATATCAACAATCACTGTGCGACGCTCTAATCGGTCTATTACCACTATATCAGGCTTATTGGCAACAATAGTCCTGTCAGTGATGATAGACCGATCCCAGTACAGTGTAATATTGCCATTTTCGAGAACTGGGTCGGGCACATACCTATAGTACGGTACTTCTGATTCCACGAGATTGTATTTAAGAGCAAGTTGCTGGTGAACAATCCTAGCTACAAGGTTGTGTCTATGCAAATAGTCTCCATTAGCCAGACGAGAACAACCTGAGATAATGTGACGAATGGATTCTCCCGGTTTGTGACATGCCCGACATATGTCTACCGTACCATCCTTCACAATATATTTCCGATAGTTATTCGTCATCATAACTTCATCCGTAATTGCACAGACAAAGCCTTCAAATTATTATTATTATTACGCGAAACCGCCAGCGAGTATCCTACCGACTACGCCAATTACGTTGGGCTGCAGTCGAGGATGCAAATAAGACCGACACAATTTACTTAATTAAATTTAATTAACATAAAAATTACATTTATGTCACTAAAACTAAGTTACGTGACAATAATGGTCGATGTGAGAAACAAGAGTGAAGCACTAAACACAAAATTCACATTAATCACTGCTATTGAACAGTCTTTGATCCCACGCTATCGGAATGCTGAGAAGGCGAATCTCACGGTGCACCGCACAGCGCGGTGTTAAGGTGAACGCAGACCTAGCCGCACCACACGCGCCGCAGTCTTCGCATTCGAATTCTTTATATGAAGTTCTATGCAACCTCGCACACCTACCCGCGCCACAGTCCCTGAAACGACCGAACTCCCCAAGCCGCAGCTGATGACGTCACCCGCACGCAGCGGACGCTGCAGCTAGCGCAGCGCGGATGACGTCATTCGCATCCACGGCGCCGGGCCGTCAAGTGCGATGCGTGCGGCGACGGGAACGACTGCAGCGACTGCGGCGCGGATAGATGTGCGAGGCCATCTATTTTTCTTATTATCTATGGAGGCCATTAACAAAAAGCGATGACTGCAGAGACTGCGGTGCGGCTAGGTCTGCGTTCACCTTTAGTCATTTTCTTAGGAATATGGGGCGTCGTAAGTAGCAACATAACACAGTAAGAAACAACAGAGTCTATACAGATACATTTTTGGGATTGTATTCGTCATATTATACAAAACTACTCCATTTGAAAAATCCGTGATAGTTAGTTGTAAAATGGTTTTTTAATTGGATGAGTTTTGTAAATTTTTTGCTTTAAAATGATATAAACATTCAGTTTATTTGTTAGATGACAATTTGTATTACATAATAAATAAAGTCTTCTTTATAATAATATCTACCTTTGTATCACTTTTTAAACTTAATTTCCAAGCTAATTTTCCTAACCTAGTTCTAGAATTTATTGATAATGCATATCGACAATTGTTACAAAACCACGGCTGTAAGCAACTTGTCAGTGTAGTTGCGTTATCATATCACATTATACCGTTGAGATACGAATACCCAAGTGACGTATCAAATAAAATAAATATTAACCCTTAACCGCCAACATACGTCTCACAGACCCTGTGAAGTTAATAATCGTGAGTATTTTTGCGCGGGCGTTTCGTATCAACCTGTTCGTTCTACCTTTTCCCCGCGTCCCTCAGTACCGCATAGATTAATATACAGTACCGCGCAACGGCTTGTCGAGGTAGAACGTGCGCTCGTTTGCCTCAGGTGAGTAAATAAATACGGGCTGGGGTCTGAGAGACCTCTGTTAGGTGGTTACGTGATTTTTTTTAATTGTGTATTTTTTATTGTTTTAGTTATAATGGCTCATAAACAGTGTGTTAGAACTGGTTAGAAAATTGGTCCAATCACTTGTGCTTCCTATCATTGATTATGCTGATGTTTGCTATTCTGATCTTTCCCAAGAACTTCTTAACAAACTGGATCGACTTCTCAACAACTGTATTCGTTTCATTTTTGGTCTTCGAAAATATGATCACATTTCTTCCTTCCGTTCTCAGCTTAAATGGTTGCCTATCCGTCAAAGGAGATCCCTCAGATCGCTCTGTATGCTCTTCACTATTATGAACGATCCTTGTGCTCCTGTATACTTAAAACAAAATTTTAAATTGTTGGGCAGTTCTCATGATCTTAACCTTCGCGCATCCAAAAACTTACTTCTTCACATTCCTTCTCACCGCACCGGGTTTCTATCTAATTCTTACGCTATTTCTACTATTAAACTCTGGAATTTGCTACCCCTTGACATCAAGAAGGCTGAGTCAAAATTTTCTTTTAAGCGTAAAATTAAAAACCACTACTTAAGGGGTTGTTATTCTTAGTTTGGTCTTTGTCATAATTATTTTGAGCTCTCTTATTCAGAAAGAATATTATAAAGCACCGTATCTATTAGTTTGTCATTTTAGCATATATGTATATTTTATTAGTATTATTATTGTATATTAGTATTATATTTATTACTATTAAAATATTATTTCATTCCATTTTCTCGTACACCTACCACAGTGTATTTTTTTAACCCAAAGGTTGACTGGTAGAGAATGCCTTGCTGCATTAAGTCCGCCCATGTAACACAATTGTACATAAAGTTTAAATAAATAAATAAATAAAATGAATTATCAGACAACGAAAATATACCAAACGACGAATATGGTGATGTGGAGAATGTCGATATAAATCATGTTCTGGAAGAAAGTTGCGCGTCTAATTCCGAATACGAAGAGCCAGATACAGTTCAACTAAGCACTCTCACACAGTCACATTCCTTCAGATAGTGGTGATCACAGAAATCTTAATAATATGGCAATAGAAGTCGCAAAGACGCGTGATCTTGTCGCCGCGCATGTGACAAGCAGGCCACAAGTGCGCGTGGAGCGTTTATTGCGCTTACTTGTATTGTATGGGACGCGGAGAGGTAAACATGGTGTTTTGCAGCATATCCAACTGCAGAAACTCTTCCAAAATTTGTAACTTTACAAATAAAGGGATAACATTACATGTGTAAGTACTTATTTTTGAAATAATGTCGTTTTTTAAAAATATAATCAATTCAAATATTTTCGCCACCATTACTACGATTATCACAGAAAACGTTTTTTTTCTCAATTCAATTACCATTAATACTTAAGCTTGTTCATGCCTACTATTACAACTACTAAAAGCAGCAATGAAATATTATAGTCATGCGCAATAAACAATATTGTCGTTTGGGTCATTTTCAAAAAAAGTGTACACTATTAGAAAAATGCCAGGTTTTGTTTTTTATTGTAGTTGTTTTTTTTATTATTATTTTTATAAAAACTATTCTTTTCACAATCTGAATATTATAATAAAATCACTTAATCAGGCTTATATCCTCAAATACAACTACTTTTTTGCCCCTGGGAAACAAAATTTGTTCCGTTCCGAAACAAATAGTTGTCGGCTATAGAAATTAAATAAAACTCGTTTGGATTTAATCAAATAATATAATTGGTTAACGTTGTTATGTACTTTAATACAAAACAGATGAAACATAAAATCAACAATAGCACATACATATTATCAACATTTTAATTTCCATTCTGTTACTCTTTGGACCAAATTAGTTCAATACTTTTTGGTATCTTTCTCAATTAACATTTATCTAAGGAACTATTTTTTAATTAGATTAATCAAATGAAAACACTCTCAATTATCAACATCTAATAATAATTAAATAACGTTTCGCTCTAAAAATAATATTTAAAACAAAATAAAAAATAGGACAGTCACGGAATAGATTGTTCCTGTCACGGAATAGAATTCTTAAGACTATTACACATTATCAAGTAAATGAGATCAAAATAATACAAAATAAAATTGAACATTTTACACCTTATTCAACATGATATATTCGCACTCCAATTCTAAGAATTGGAAATAATATATTAAGTTAGAACCTTCACGGTAGCCCGCGAAATTCAAATTTTCTTACTTTTTTTTCCAATTTATAAGTCAGTATATTTTGTCAGTTGATTAAAGTATGATTCGTGGGCGTAAGAAGTATGTTTTTTTAGAGTTATAACCATTCAAATAAGTAAAATAACTCCATAAGTCCGGTGACCTGGCCCTATGGAGTTTTATTGGTGACTTAAATGGTTACGAGTAGGTATAATTCTGAAAATACATAATTCTTACGCCAGCGAATCATACTTTAATCAACATAATAACCTAATTCTGACTTGAAATTGCAAAAAACTTTGAATTTTGCGGGCTACCGTGGAGGTTCCACCTTAAAGATTTTTTTGTTTTCTGTGGAACGAAATTATCTTCCCACAAAAAATGTTTATTATTCGCAACACATGCGTTAATGCGTAAAAAATATTAAAATTATAATATATTAAAGTTTTATATTAAAAAAATTGTTAATAATTTTTGTTGTTGTTTTTTTATCGAAATAAAACAAAATTATTAGTTCTTCTTCTTAAAATAAGAGGAGGCACATGAGCATGATAACAAGCGAAAATCTTAGCCCTTTCCTGGCAGTCGGATAAAATATTGTAAATTAACAAAAAATAATTTTAAAATCAGAAATCAGACTGCTTAAGAACTATAAAGATGTAAACAAGCAAACAATCATGCTGTGCAGTCGGAGGATACCTACATACGAGTATTTGCGAGCTGGCTGACCACCTGATCTTCCTACAGCACAGCATGATTTTTTTCTCGTTAACATCCTTTTAGTTCACTTCTTAAGCAGTCGGGTTTTCGATTTTTAAATTAATTTGTATTTTATTTCCTGCCATCTAGTTAATTTTTTAATACTTTTTATTTTATATATACTCTTCTCCAAAACATTTTCGACATATAAAATCAATATTATTATTACCTTCACTACATCTGACACAGAACCATTTTATACACGATATACATTTTGTAACATCTACCGACGGGAATCTAACATATTTTTTACATGCGTAGCACATTAAACTTCGAGATATTACTGTCTTAATATAAGGGTTTTTATTTTGAGGGTTGTTTTCTTTACCATCAGAATAATTTTTCGTCACTACACTTTTTGTAGAAATAGTAGAAGCCGGTCTCTTCCGTGATTTATGAGACGAATTAACTGTATTGCACATGTTACTATGAGTTGCGTTCGTCGTAAGATTTGGGCTGTCATGCACAATTATTCCATCGTTGATTTGTGTTTCTTTTGAAGGTATTATTTTTATAGGAGCATATATCTTTTCAGATTTATGTTCCTCAGGGATCATGTAATTGTGGTCATCTGTAACTTGGAAGCTGAACTTTTTTTCTGTCACATCAGATACGGTATATTCATTTAAAGTGTCCGCGAAATTCATATCCCAACCGTCATTTTCAGTAAGAGTTATGTCTGGACTGGAGTCACTCAAGAGTAAAATTGGTAAGTGTGGTGACACTGTGCCAGCTGTTACATTATTGTCGGTATCTAAAAAGTCTTCTAAATTTTGTTTCAGATCATGTTCAAGTAATATACTTATAGGATTAGGCTCTTTTGTGTTAGCGATATTGCTGGTGGATGGTAATAGATCTGAAGGAATTGGATCAGAAGGTTCTTTTTTTATTGTGCAACTGTGGAAGAAATGTTTCTTCAACTCATAACATAAACAAGTATGATCTTTTTTAATTTGGCAAAAACAGCTTAACACTCTGTGATGTAAGTGTGACGAATTAGCAAAACATAATACTTGATGTATTTGCATGGTGCCAGTTACTGGTTTTAGATCTATAGGAACATTATTATGAACTATTTGTATTTCAGAGTCCTCAATGAAAAAGAACTTTATTGTTTTGGACATTGACTTTAGCAATTCGAATGCTTCTTTTCCTTTTGTGATATCCCGGCCATAAGCAACCTGTTTGTCCAAAGTCCTCTTTACCGATCCACCTATTCCATCCGCGACGCTCTTGCCATGGCCACTTTCAGAAAAGTTCCACGTAGACGTGTCAATGCCAAGTTTAGAAGTGTTGAAGAAGAAACTCAGAAGAAAAATATTTTTTTTTGCCTGTATTGTGAACTGGGTCAATTTGAGAAAAAATGTATGCATTTAAGTTCAGGGCATTTTGTTTTTAATAAGTTAATAACGGGTAAAAGGTGAGCCCAAATAGCATGTGGCTCATGACACTTTTTATCGGAAACAGAGCAAAATGATTGTGATCTAGAAGCCCAGTAAATCATGCCACAATGCAATGTTATTTGATTTTTGGACGCTCCAAAATGGGTGGCTAATGGCTTGTACTTCTTCATGCGACTTACATTCGTAATTTTCGCTGAAATCGCAAATGATTAACGCCTCGCGTGGACCTAAAGTTTCTATTTTCTCGCGATATTTTCTTTGCTGATGTTTCCAGTTGTGTATATGAATCTTATACAAGGGTATATTTTTCTCAAAAATCTGTATTAAGTCTGTGATTGTGCCATGCTTTTTATTTTTTACGGTCTTTTTTGTGATATATTTTTTTATCATCCCTTTTTCCACCTTCTCATAAGAATGGTTTATACGTTCCCATTGTTCCCAGTAAAGTCTTTTAAGCAGTGCCTCTCCTTTTAAAGCATAAACCAATTTAACATTTTTACAAATTGTGCATCTTCCATACACGCAATCGTAGGAACTTGGGTCGCAAGACAATTTAGAAATGATGTCACTGAGAGACTTAATATTTTTAGGAAACACACCGTTTCTGAATAAATTTAAAAACATCATCTCCATATTGCTGTGTTTTACGCATAAGCAGGTGTCACGGTTGTGAATATTAGGAGATAGTACATATGCTGGTTTATATCTAAAAAAGTAGTGAAACTAAATCTTCCTCCCTCATTCTTATAAATTTTGTACAAGTTAAATAGTTTATCAGTAAGATATCGAATTTGATGCTTTTGTTTACTAACAGTTTTACACTCTTTCTTTCCACTTGTGCTACGACTTATATCATCACGTATAAAAAATAATTTTAACTCTTCTGTAATCGTACCTTTTTGTCGTTTTTGAACCGGTTTTAGTACTCTTACGCGCCCACGTAATCCTAAGGGTCTTGCAACGTATGATTTACACCTATTGTTCTTCACTGCAATGGTATTAGCAACACATTTTAATACTCGTTTATCTGCTTGGCTTCTCGATTTATTATAAGATGAGCGTAGAGCACTTTCCATAACTTCTTCTCTTGCTTGCATTTTTAATATTTTATCATTCAAATTGTCTATCTGTTTCCTATTTGCTACCTTCAAACGATAAATTTTCTTTCTTGCTTTTTGTATTCTATTATTCAACACTTTATTCTTATTGATCGCAGTTTTGTACAGTCGCCGCAATTTTCTAATAGTAATTAAATGGTTTTTATTCATACATTTACTGGAAGGTGCTTCGGAGGATGTAGGTTCTTTATTCTTACTTTTGGTATTTTCAATGTCAGCCTTTCTCGCTTTCTGCTTTTTTTCTGTTCTCTCCATTTTTTCCTTTGATCTAACTTTTCTTCTTCTGATAATTCCGTTATTTTCTTATTCCTTAATTTTATTCTATTCAAATCCTTTTTCTTATACTCTTCATACATTTCGGGGTCTTTCTTTAATTTTTCCCGATATCTTTTCATGCTCTCGGCTGGCGTAAGTGGCATCTTTAAAACCAAAACAAAAATATCATTGAAAATTTAATTGTTCAATATAAAATACGACGTGAACAAAATATCCTGTGTTGAAAAATGAACCTACATCCTACAGCAAAATATCAGGTACATTATAACCGTTGCCGGTATTGAAAAATGCAGTACGTATTAAAAATTAGTTACAATAATCACATTCATCTTCGCAGTAGTGATCATATATGGTATGAAATATACATTGCTGACACCAAAAAAGTCAACATTTATTAAATTCTTCACTTTTGTATTATCAGATACAATAAAGTGGTATGGTGTATGGATTAAACTGGTGGGAAATCCACAGCCGAAACATTTTTCCATAATTCGGAAATGAGTTATTAACCACGGCCATATTGATTCTTGCAATAACATAAAATCATTTTTGTTTAGAAATTTATCAACGTTTGCTAGGACAACCATCTTTACTAGGTAGGTAAAGTACCTGAAAAAAAAATGCTTATGTTACATACACAATCATCATCATTATTATCTTTTAGGCAAACGACGTTCACAGCTGCACATAGTCAACCAATTCAAATAATATCGTGAAAATGCATACATTTGTGTAAATTTGAACACATTCATTTCAACAATATTTAATATTATCAAAATAAACACATATTAATACACTTATTATACACAACTACATACGTATTTAGCAAAAACTCAAAATATAACAATATAAGTGGTTGTTTTTTTTTTAACTAAGTGACCCATTTAGGACGTTACGGATTATATTTGAAAGTCGTCACTTTGAATTAAAAATAAAAATTAAATTATTATAAATAAATATATTGCCAGTACTACAAACATAATGTATCATCTTCCTAAGAATTTCTTTCCGAAACATTTCAATTCCATTTCTACGTTACCGACGTTTTGATAACGGAATGGAAGTAACGGAACGCTGACTTTAAACACTTTTGTTATAATTAGTTTAAACTAACACATTAGAACAACAAGCCTGGTATCAATTTATGTTTACAGAAAGCTAATAAAGATATCAAAATAATTTGCAAGGATTAAACTTGTAAACTTACGTTGGAATTGGTTTCGGCTCTGGAACATCAAAATTGGACCACTGCTGAGATGTAGTTGTTCGTTTGCCGGCCGCCGTCAAAATGACCGAATTACTTATAGAAACCCGTTGACAGCGTAAAAAATGTTTCCAATCGATAACAAAAATGTCATATGGTAGTTTTGATTGCACTATCTCACAAAAAATGCCGTTTCGGAAGGGAATTTTCCACTTTAACCAGTTTATGTCCTCACAAAGATTAAATTATTTAAATATTTTGTGCCACATTAGACTATTGCTGTAATTTTATAACAAATCGTGCATAACTATACTTTTCAAAATATCAACCACATTGTTATATTTAGGTCAGCAACATAAATTAAACTTACGTTGTTTGAATGAAAATGGTAGTGGGACAGCGTCAAAATGGCTACCTTCCACGTGTATTTTTAAAAATTAAGGCATTATGACTATGTTTTTAAGTAGCAACAATATATAATACTGGTCAAAACTAACCACAGATTCATATTTTTAGTTTTGTTTTTCTCAAACATGGATATTATTCTTAAAAAAAAATACTAAAGTTGTGGGACACACCCGAAACACAAATGTACACTTTTTGTGAAAATGACCCGTTTACGTAAATTCTAGGAACACGCTGCACGAGTTGGCCGCGAATTAGTGACGTGCCACTACTATTTTGTATCGGTAATTTATTACCTTTAGCTTAATAGTTAATACGTAGTTTTACCGAAATTCGAATGAAATATAATTTTTCGTTAAATATTTCAATAGTTACGTATTTTCATTAAGCATGTTTTTTCCTGTTTAAATAGTTTATAAAAAGTCGTTTTTGAACGATTATATATCTGTTAAGACGTACTTTTTAACTATTTTTTCATTCAGAAAATTAATAGGAGGTAGGCTTATTATTGTTTTGTACGTAGGTAAGTTAAATAACAGTCTGCGTTGGGTATCCTTGTATCATTGAAGTGTTCAATTTTTTTTTTTATGACAAAATAATTAAGGATACATATTATTATGTATAAGTATTGTAAGTATAATTGATTAAGTTGGATCGGAACGATACGTTTTGATATTATTTATGCATCTGTTTTACTTTATCCAATGTTATTATTACAGGTTTCCGAAAGATCCGGATATCATCAATCCATCCTAAGATTGTCTAGAATATATCGCTATAAGCGATAATACCACCATCGTAACCATATAATTTACGTAAAACAGTTGTGTAACAATTTATTTTGATGAACAATAAAGTATATTCTTCATTGTTCGGTATTAAGTTGTGCCATTATTGCTCTATTTGATTCGGTCATTGTTTTTTTTTCCATAAGGTGAAGTATTGGAGAGCCTTTAAGATTTGTATAACTAAATAATAAAAAAATATACTTACATTTAACGTTTTATTGTATTCCCTTTTCTCCTAAATAAATCGTCTAAAAGCGCGTCGAGGAATGAAAAACTTTCAATAAATTAGTTATCTATTGTTACGAGACATCTTGGCTATTAACGCTCAACAAGCATTACGAGCTTTGCACTGCACTATTCCTAAGTGAGAGTGAGCACGCGATATCTTTCTCTGCTTTTCGCATACGTTACGCCACCTGAGATTATGCGTTTTTAGAAAATATTGCGTAATGTCATCGCTTAAAGTTTAATTTTGTTGTAATAATGCAAAATGCATGTGTAGGCGAAAGTGTGTATCTATTGTTTGTTTATGTGGTGGTAGCTGCGAACCGGCGACACGCGTCCCAGTATTAAATGACAGTAGATAGCATTTCTATTGCCTTATTATTAAGATTTCTGTGGTGGTGATACTAAGAAACGCAAAACACAATACATGTCGCACCTTTAAAGTAAAACCGTTACTATACGAAATTATCAAATTTTACAGGAGAGCCAATATTTGAAACAGTTTAGTATCTTAATTTAGTCTAGGTAAGTCTAAGTACAAGAACTTTATGATTTCTTATGAGTTTATATGATAGACTAGTACTTGCGAGTTGCGTGAGGTGCAAGCACCTCGCGTGCTTGTGGTGGTGGATTGTTCACTTTTAAAACCCCTAAATATAGTAAAATGTCAAACATAACAGAGCAGCAGCTCGCTTCGCTCGGCACCTACCCCCTTCACTCCACTCGGTCTCGCAGGTTTGCTCCACTCAGGCCCTACGTACCACCGGACAGGTTTCGACGTCTACTATAATATTTGTTCAAACACCTAATGGCTATCTCTAACCGAGCCTTTTCAATTTTAGGGGAGGTTGGGGAGGGGAGGGCATGGCATAAAAAATTTGAAGGCCCGTTTATAGACAGTTTTTTCAGTAGTAAAAATCAAAATGGGGGGATGGGGGGGGGGTTGCACAATTATTTTGACTAAAGCATTGCCCCTCTAAATGAATCTAAAAAAAAATGTCCCAAGTCTCTTAATTTCCGAGATCCGCCTAAAGGGGGTGAGAAGGGGGGCAAAGGGGGCGACTTTGAAATATGGTTTTTACTTTACCAAGCCTCCTCTATACGAATCCGTAAAAAAAAAAATACGGGTCTCGTAGTTTACGAGATACGATAGGGAGGGGGGAGAAGGGGGGGGGGGGGAAAGGGGAGGTTTGGCACTTTTCCCGTAGGTTTGAGAGTTACTTGTTTACGAATCTGTCAAAATATACCCACCTCCCCATCCACCATCTGGGAGAACAATTATGTCAATGAGTGAGTCAGTCAGTCAGTCAGTGAGTGGTAATTTAGCTTTATATAGTATAACTAGTATTTGCGTGTTGCGCGAGGTGCAAGCACCTCGCGTGCTTGTGAAAAAAAAAAAAAGGGGGGGTGATGGTGGGAGATGGGGGGGTTTAGTATTTGCGTGGTGCGCGAGGAACAAGCACCTCGCGTGCAAGTGAAAAAAAAAAAAAAAAAGGGGGGGTGATGGGGGGGTTTAGTATTTGCGTGTTGCGCGAGCTGCAAGCACCTCGCGTGCTTGTGAAAAAAAAAAAGGGGGGGGGTGATGTGGGAGGGGTTGCACAAGTATTTCGACTAAAGCATTGCCCCTCTAAATAAATCTGAAAAAAAAAATGTTCCAAGTCTCTTAATTTCCGAGATCCGCCTAAAGGGAGGGGAGAAGGGGGGCGGGGGAGGGACTTTGAAAAATGGTTTTTACTTTACCGAGCCTCCTCTATACGAATCCGTAATAAGAAAAAAATACGGGTCTCGTAGTTTCCGAGATACGATAGGGGGGGGGGAAAATGGGAGGTTTGGCACTTTTCCCGTAGGTTTGAGAGTTACTTGTTTACGAATCTGTCAAAATATACCCACCTCCCCATCCACCATCTGGGAGAACAATTATGTCAATGAGTGAGTGAGTGAGTGGTAATTTAGCTTTATATAGTATAACTAGTATTTGCGCGTTGCGCGAGGTGCAAGAACCTCGCGTGCTTGTGAAAAAAAAAAAGTGGGGGGGTGATGGGGGGAGATGGGGGGGTTTAGTATTTGCGTGTTGCGCGAGGTGCAAGCACCTCGCGGTTCACTATAAAAAAAGAAAAAAAGGGGGGTAGGGGATGGGGGGGGGGGGTTGCAGAAGTATTTCGACTAAAGCATTGCCCCTCTAAATGAATCTGAAAAAAAAAAATTCCAAGTCTCTTAATTTCCGAGATCCGCCTAAAGGGGGTGAGAAGAGGGGCGGGGGGGGGACTTTGAAAAATGGTTTTTACTTTACCGAGCCTCCTTCTCACGAATCCGAAAAAAAAAAAATTCGGGTCTCGTAGTTTCCGAGATACGATAGGGGGGGGGGAGAAGGGGGGTGAAAAGGGGAGGTTTGGCACTTTTCCCGTAGGTTTGAGAGTTACTTGTTTACGAATCTGTCAAAATATACCCACCTCCCCATCCACCATCTGGGAGAACAATTATGTCAATGAGTCAGTCAGTGAGTGAGTCAGTGAGTGGTAATTTAGCTTTATATAATACAAAATTTAGCTTTATATAATACAACTAGTATTTGCGAGTTGCGTGAGGTGCAAGCACCTCGCGTGCTTGTGGTGGTGGATTGTTCACTTTTAAAACCCCTAAATATAGTAAAATGTCAAACATAACAGAGCAGCAGCTCGCTTCGCTCGGCACCTACCCCCTTCACTCCACTCGGTCTCGCAGGTTTGCTCCACTCAGGCCCTACGTACCACCGGACAGGTTTCGACGTCTACTATAATATTTGTTCAAACACCTAATGGCTATCTCTAACCGAGCCTTTTCAATTTTAGGGGAGGTTGGGGAGGGGAGGGCATGGCATAAAAAATTTGAAGGCCCGTTTATAGACAGTTTTTTCAGTAGTAAAAATCAAAATGGGGGGATGGGGGGGGGGGTTGCACAATTATTTTGACTAAAGCATTGCCCCTCTAAATGAATCTAAAAAAAAATGTCCCAAGTCTCTTAATTTCCGAGATCCGCCTAAAGGGGGTGAGAAGGGGGGCAAAGGGGGCGACTTTGAAATATGGTTTTTACTTTACCAAGCCTCCTCTATACGAATCCGTAAAAAAAAAAAATACGGGTCTCGTAGTTTACGAGATACGATAGGGAGGGGGGAGAAGGGGGGGGAAAAGGGGAGGTTTGGCACTTTTCCCGTAGGTTTGAGAGTTACTTGTTTACGAATCTGTCAAAATATACCCACCTCCCCATCCACCATCTGGGAGAACAATTATGTCAATGAGTGAGTCAGTCAGTCAGTCAGTGAGTGGTAATTTAGCTTTATATAGTATAACTAGTATTTGCGTGTTGCGCGAGGTGCAAGCACCTCGCGTGCTTGTGAAAAAAAAAAAAGGGGGGGTGATGGTGGGAGATGGGGGGGTTTAGTATTTGCGTGGTGCGCGAGGAACAAGCACCTCGCGTGCAAGTGAAAAAAAAAAAAAAAAAGGGGGGGTGATGGGGGGGTTTAGTATTTGCGTGTTGCGCGAGCTGCAAGCACCTCGCGTGCTTGTGAAAAAAAAAAGGGGGGGGGTGATGTGGGAGGGGTTGCACAAGTATTTCGACTAAAGCATTGCCCCTCTAAATAAATCTGAAAAAAAAAATGTTCCAAGTCTCTTAATTTCCGAGATCCGCCTAAAGGGAGGGGAGAAGGGGGGCGGGGGAGGGACTTTGAAAAATGGTTTATACTTTACCGAGCCTCCTCTATACGAATCCGTAATAAGAAAAAAATACGGGTCTCGTAGTTTCCGAGATACGATAGGGGGGGGGAAAATGGGAGGTTTGGCACTTTTCCCGTAGGTTTGAGAGTTACTTGTTTACGAATCTGTCAAAATATACCCACCTCCCCATCCACCATCTGGGAGAACAATTATGTCAATGAGTGAGTGAGTGAGTGGTAATTTAGCTTTATATAGTATAACTAGTATTTGCGCGTTGCGCGAGGTGCAAGAACCTCGCGTGCTTGTGAAAAAAAAAAAGTGGGGGGGTGATGGGGGGAGATGGGGGGGTTTAGTATTTGCGTGTTGCGCGAGGTGCAAGCACCTCGCGGTTCACTATAAAAAAAGAAAAAAGGGGGGGTAGGGGATGGGGGGGGGGGTTGCAGAAGTATTTCGACTAAAGCATTGCCCCTCTAAATGAATCTGAAAAAAAAAATTCCAAGTCTCTTAATTTCCGAGATCCGCCTAAAGGGGGTGAGAAGAGGGGCGGGGGGGGGACTTTGAAAAATGGTTTTTACTTTACCGAGCCTCCTTCTCACGAATCCGAAAAAAAAAAAATACGGGTCTCGTAGTTTCCGAGATACGATAGGGGGGGGGGGAGAAGGGGGGTGAAAAGGGGAGGTTTGGCACATTTCCCGTAGGTTTGAGAGTTACTTGTTTACGAATCTGTCAAAATATACCCACCTCCCCATCCACCATCTGGGAGAACAATTATGTCAATGAGTCAGTCAGTGAGTGAGTCAGTGAGTGGTAATTTAGCTTTATATAATACAAAATTTAGCTTTATATAATACAACTAGTATTTGCGTGTTGCGCGAGGTGCAAGCACCTCGCGTGCTTGTGAAAAAAAAAAAAAAAAAATGGGGGGGTGATGGGGGAGATGGGGGGGGTTAGTGTTTGCGTGTTGCGCGAGGTGCAAGCACCTCGCGTGTCTGTGAAAAAAAAAAAGGGGGGGGGTGATGGGGGGAGTTGGGGGGGTTTAGTATTTGAGTGTTGCGCAAGGTGCAAGCGGTGGATTGTTCACTTTTAAAACCCCTAAATATAGTAAAATGTCAAACATAACAGAGCAGCAGCTCGCTTCGCTCGGCACCTACCCCCTTCACTCCACTCGGTCTCGCAGGTTTGCTCCACTCAGGCCCTACGTACCACCGGACAGGTTTCGACGTCTACTATAATATTTGTTCAAACACCTAATGGCTATCTCTAACCGAGCCTTTTCAATTTTAGGGGAGGTTGGGGAGGAGAGGGCATGGCATAAAAAATTTGAAGGCCCGTTTATAGACAGTTTTTTCAGTAGTAAAAATCAAAATGGGGGGATGAGGGGGGGGTTGCACAATTATTTTGACTAAAGCATTGCCCCTCTAAATGAATCTAAAATAAATGTCCCAAGTCTCTTAATTTCCGAGATCCGCCTAAAGGGGGTGAGAAGGGGGGCAAGGGGGGCGACTTTGAAATATGGTTTTTACATTACCAAGCCTCCTCTATACGAATCCGTAAAAAAAAAATACGGGTCTCGTAGTTTACGAGATACGATAGGGAGGGGGGAAAAGGGGGGGGAAAAGGGGAGGTTTGGCACTTTTCCCGTAGGTTTGAGAGTTACTTGTTTACGAATCTGTCAAAATATACCCACCTCCCCATCCACCATCTGGGAGAACAATTATGTCAATGAGTCAGTCAGTGAGTCAGTGAGTGGTAATTTAGCTTTATATATGTAGTATAATAACTAGTATTTGCGTGCAAGCACCTCGCGTGCTTGTGAAAAAAAAAAAAAAAGGGGGGGGTTTAGTACTTGCGTGTTGCGCGAGGTGCAAGCACCTCGCGTGCTTGTGAAAAAAACAAAAAAGGGGGTGGGGTGACGGGGGGAGATGGGGGGATTTAGTATTTGCGTGTTGCGCGAGGTGCAAGCACGTCGCGTGCTTGTGAAAAAAAAAAAATGCGGGGTGTGATGGGGGGAGATGGGGGGGGTTTAGTATTTGCGTGTTGCGCGAGGTGCAAGCACCTCGCGTGCTTGTGAAAAAAAAAAAAAAATGGGGGTGGTGATGGGGGGAGTTTAGTATTTGCGTGTTGCGCGAGTTGCAAGCACCTCACGTGCTTGTGAAAAAAAAGGGGGGGGGGGTTGATAGGGGGAAGGGTTGCACAATTATTTCGACTAAAGCATTGCCCCTCTAAATGAATCTGAAAATAAAAATGTTCCAAGTCTCTTAATTTCCAAGATCCGCCTAAAGGGGGTGAGAAGGGGGGCAAGGGGGGCGACTTTGAAAAATGGTTTTTACTTTACCGAGCCTCCTCTATACGAATCCGTTAAAAAAAAATACGGGTCTCGTAGTTTCCGAGATACGATAGGGAGGGGGGAGAGGGGGGGTGAAAAGGGGAGGTTTGGCACTTTTCCCGTAGGTTTGAGAGTTAGTTGTTTACGAATCTGTCAAAATATACCCACCTCCCCATCCACCATCTGGGAGAACAATTATGTCAGTGAGTCAGTCAGTGGTAATTTAGCTTTATATAGTATAACTAGTATTTGCGTGTTGCGCGAGGTGCAAGCACCTCGCGTGCTTGTTAAAAAAAAAAAAAAGGGGGGGTGTGATGGGGGGAGATGGGGGGTTTAGTATTTGCTTGTTACGCGAGGTGTAAGCACCTCGCGTGCTTATGAAAAAAAAAGAGAGGGGTAATGGGGGGTTTAGTATTTGCGTGTTGCGCGATGGGGGGGGGGGGGGGTTTATAGGGGGGGGTTGCAGAAGTATTTCGACTAAAGCATTGCCCCTCTAAATGAATCTGAAAAAAGAAATGTTCCAAGTTTCTTAATTTCCGAGATCCGCCTAAAGGGGGTGAAAGGGGGGGGGGGGATTTTGAAAAATGGATTTTACTTTACCGAGCCTCCTCTACACGAATCCGTAAAAAAAACTACGGGTCTCGTAGTTTCCGAGATACGATAGGGAGGGGGGAGAAGGGGAGGTTTGGCACTTTTCCCGTAGGTTTGAGAGTTACTTGTTTACGAATCTGTCAAAATATACCCACCTCCCCATCCACCATCTGGGAGAACAATTATGTCAATGAGTCAGTCAGTCAGTCAGTGAGTGAGTGGTAATCTAGCTTTATATTATACTACACACATCAAAAGTGTCTAGGGATCAACATATATTTTTGCAATAACTTTTCTCCTGATTGATATTAATTAAAATTTTCTTTAAGGATTCATCAAATTAAGTGTTTTCGTTTGTCACAGTAACGATAAACCAAGTCACCTTTGCATTAATAAAGAAATTTGCCATTTTCCTAATAAAGGGATTTTTGACATTTGAACCACTAACATTAAAGTTCGAAAAAAAGACTGAAATAACGGTTTTCTTTAAAATTTTATTGGGTAACTTAAACAATTAATAATCCGTGTTTCTACCGCAAACACTAACAACACAAGAACATCGGTTTGGCATACTCAAAATGAGTTCATCCAAATCACGCTGTGGAATGGCCGCCCATTTTCGTTGCAACAACAAAAAAAGGTCTTCTTGCGACTGGATACCCTCCATATTCGGCAGAGCTCTTCTCTGTAGCATATCCCATGCATGCTCAATCGGGTTCAAGTCTGGCGACTGAGCAGGCCAGAGCAGGACATTGATGTTAGCTGCGGCGAGAGTCTGTCTTACAACTCTTGCGGTGTGCGGTCGTGCATTATCATGCATTAACTGAAATAAGGGACCGATTTGCACTTGTAGAGGAACGATGACGTCAGATACAATCGTCTCAGCATAAATTTGAGCGTTGAGGTTGCCTCTGATCCAAATCAACTCAGTTCTTCCGCCGATCCAAATACCCGCCCATACCATGATGGTTCCACCACTATAAGGATGGACTTCCTGGCAGGATTTTAATCGCTGTTGGCGTCCAGGGGTTCTCCAGTGTCGTATACGTCTTGTATCCGGTCTCATACCAAAACGAGACTCATCAGAAAAGCACACGAAACGCCATTGTTCTTCTGCCCAATTTCTGTGTTCAAGAGCCCATTGATATCGAATCCTACGATTGTGCATTGCTATAGGTGGTACCCGTAGCGGTCTTCGGGAATGAAGGTTCACTTCATGCAAGCGGTTTCTGACTGTTTGGTCGCTAATTAAGTTCCCTGAAGAGTGATGAAGCCTCACAGCTAACATCATGGCGGTTATTGTTGGAGCTCTTCGAGTTAAGATTTGAATGTATCGGTCTTGTCTCCGTGTGGTGCAGCGATACCGTCCTCCATGGCGCTCAGCCACGGTACCAGTGCTTCGGTAACGTGTCCAAAGTCGACTGATAACACTCTGACTTGTATTCAGAGCTAAAGCCACAGTACGTTGCCGGGAACCAGCTTCTATCATTCCCACGGCTCTGAGCATTTCTTCCCTGCTTAAATGACGTCGCCGCTCCATAATAACGTTGGTTTTAATCAGTAGTAGGGAAACAGTAGCACTAATAATGTCTTCAATGTGTTGTATGTTTTTATAGGGAAAATATTGACAGCTGATTTTCATCTTTTACTCGAATTTGATTAACAGTTCCTGTTTCAAATTATGAAATGCACCAACAAGAATCCATATAAATTTATAAAATCATAAATTTATTACAAAGCCACATCTCAATCTCAAGAAATCCGCATAAAAATGCTTGATCCCTAGACACTTTTGATGTGTGTATATAAAGCTAAATTACCACTCACTGACTGACTGACTCATTGACATAATTGTTCTCCCAGATGGTGGATGGGGAGGTGGGTATATTTTGACAGATTCGTAAACAAGTAACTCTCAAACCTACGGGAAAAGTGCCAAACCTCCCCTTTTCCCCCCTCCCTATCGTATCTCGGAAACAACGAGACCCGTATTTTTCTTTTTTTACGGATTCGTATAGAGGAGGCTCGGTAAAGTAAAAAACATTTATCAAAGTCACCCCCCCACCCCCCTTCTCATCCCCTTTAGGCGGATCTCGGAAATTAAGAGACTTGGAACATTTTTTTTTTCAGATTCATTGAGAGGGGCAATGCTTTAGTCAAAATACTTCTGCAACCCCCCCCCCATCACCCCCCCCTCTTTTTTTTTTTTATATCCACAGGCACGCGAGGTGCTTGCACCTCGCGCAACACGCAAATACTAACCCCCCCCATCTCCGCCCATCATCCCCCCCCCATTTTTTTTTTCTTTTTCACAAGCACGCGAGGTGCTTGCACCTCGCGCAACACGCAAATACTAGTAGTATAATATAATAATAACTAGTATTTGCGTGTTGCGCGAGGTGCAAGAACATCGCGTGCTTGTGAAAAAAAAAAAAAAAAAAAAAAAAGTGGGGGGGGTGATGGAGGGAGATGGGGGGGTTTAGTATTTGCGTGTTGCGCGAGGTGCAAGCACCTTGCGTGCTTGTGAAAAAAAAAAATATATAGGGGGGGGGTGATGGGGGGGGGGGGGGGGTTGCACAAATAGAATGATATAATATCTGTTTACTGTATACATGTGCTTTACAAGTTTTTCTTTATTTACTTACAATAAATATTTTTTAGATGGCGAAAAAGACGATAATTTGGAATAATTACAAGTTTAACCTGCAGTTTACGTATATTTTAGACTAGTACTCACGCGGGGCTTCGCTCCCGTGGATTCTATCACGGTAAAAACATAACTCTCCTTTTTTGCAGTCGCGTAAATGTAGCCTATAACCATCCTCAAGCTTCAAGCTACTTCCATACCAAATTGCATCCAAATCCACCCAGTACATTCGAAGATTAGCGCGTTCAAGCAAACAAACAAACAAACAAACTTTTCCGCTTTATAATATTAGTACAGATTGATGGTATAAATAACTCAATTCGTGAAAATTTTCGTTTAGTAACGGTTTTACTTTAAAGGTGCGATGTGTTTCGAATGTAAAGCGCCAATTTGCCTTGAATGCTCAAATAAGCTGTGTCAAAGAGTAAAGTAATATGTGTTTTCGATGCAGGGTTGGATTTTGTACTATAATTATAGTATTTATACTATAATTTCGCCCTTTGTACTATATACATCTATGGATAGTACGCTAACATACTATAATTTAAAGTTTGCTCCCGAATGCTTAGTTTTATATCATAATTATGAATATTCCGACCGAATTCTGATCTTACAAGGTTTTCTGTGTTGATGACCGGGGATTCCCTGATTATCTTCCGAAGTACACTTCTCTCTTTCCCAGGGTTAGATTTTGTACTATAATAATTTGTATTTAAAATGCCATTTTATTGTCTTGTGACGTTATCAAAAGCGATAACAAAAGTGGGAATTTTACTGATTTTATTCCTACTGAGGATATTTTGATGAGATAGTAATATTCAAGAACTGATAAACTTAGAAGAGAAGTAAATTTTGCCTTAACGGATGTTGATTATAATGACTATTATATGTTAAATTAAAAAAAATGAAAGTGTACTATATTTTTTTTATAAATACTATCCTTTTCATTTGTTTGTACTATCTTTTTCAACATACATAAATCCAACCCTGTTTCGATGTCGCGAAAAGCTATAAGTACATAGTTTGCAATTTTGTTTAATTTGTCGTTATAATGAGAATTTTTATTTTTTTTCCATGTTCCTTGTTGATTGAATATTATAAAAATTTTGAGAAGAACTCTCTATTGCTCATATATTTTGTGTAGATCTCATTTTCTAAATGTGATGGTAAGTAAGCCTAAATTAATTGATTGTTAATAAGTGATTGCGCCAATGATTAGGGGTTAAAAATTATATAATGTTGATTTACATGTTTTTTTTTGTTATAAAGAATTTAATAATGTTCAAAACAGATTTTTTATTAAAAACAATACCCTTCTTTGATATTTATAACAATAGTGAACTATTTTTCTCTGAGGTCTTACAGATGTATGTTAGGTGGTTGTGTGACAATAATATGTGCTAGGTAGTTAAGGGTTAAATTAAAAATTTTAAAGACCCCTTACGAAAAAAACACTTCTAAGTAGTAGCGCGGGGGTATCGCTATGTAACAAACTTTAAATATCGATTCTGAATTGCCGATACCCCGCCGCGACTACCTACTTACAAGTATTTTTTTCAGTGTTATTTTTTTATAATTTGTTGTTATTTAGCTGTATAGTTTTTAACTGCAAGGATATAGATGGAACTTAGCATGGATATAGATTACAGAATGTATTAGTAAGTATAGAACATAATTATGATTTTTTTCTTCCTGTGAAAATGTATTAAAATGCAACTCAAACAAAGTCACAAACTTTTTGTCTCTCCTGTAGACATATTGGGCCTGGAAGAGTAAGAGAAATTAGTCAGGTTTTTACAATTTGCTTTATTACCTACTGGGCCTGCTTGGTAGATGATGGCCTCTAAGACACGATGCCTTCCCAGAAGTAGGAATGTTATATGTTGGCTGTTTTATATATAACATGAGGTATTACTTGATGCTCTTATGAATATGAGATTCGACCCATTTTATTAAAAATTATTCTTAAACAATAATATTGTTACTAAAGCATCTCCATTTCAGCTCTTTTCCGTTTACGGTGGTTAGCAACCATATTGGCAGTAGTGAGAACACTCTCTCCTCTCTGCAGCCAGGTTAAGAAGGCTTTCTCAGTGTCTGCAGCCTCAGCAGCCTGGTGTCGCTCAGTCACTGAGAGAGGTTGTATAGCACCCACTGAATCCGTAGACACACTGGCTGAAAGCAGCATTCTAAATCTTTGTCTAAATGTCTGAAAAGTAAAGATGGTATATTTTAATCTATGATTATGTAGAATCTGTATCCGCATATCTCAATACAACACACAATCTAGTTAAAAGGTTAGTGGCAGTATTGAGTTACCAGATAATCAGAAGTTTAGGAGCCCATTGTTGGTGTCATCAAGAAACACTATTAGTGTAATTGGTCATGTTTAACCACTTAACAATAGTTGTATTCATGATGCATACAAAGTGTATTGCAGAAAGCCTCATGAATTCAAATATTGGTAAGTGTCCAGTTTGTTATGCTGATGGGATTACAGGATAATAGCAAGTCCGGCTAACAACTTACATTTATGAGTGTAGATGTTACTTCGCCTTTGATATCATGTTTTGCTATATAACATCCAAATTCATAGAAATATTGGCTTAATTTGTGCATATCTACGGTACACGCATCCGCGTTAAGGATTTCCCTGTAGGAATCTTTATAAATTTTAGGTAACTCCACAGAAACTAAAGGTGGTCTTCTAGAGTATAAAGATTCAGCTAACCACAAAGGTATTTCCACATTTGTACCCGCTTTTAAATCATCTTCTGCAGCGGACGGATCTAAAAACCCTGAAACAAAAAATAAACAAATTTAAAAAATAAATTCTTAGACGAACCGCTTGTTTGGTCATCCGTTACTAACCCATTTTTGGTAGATCGTGTAAAAATTTGCATGGAATTTTCTCATTTGTTACTAAGATATCGGATATGGATAGGTATCCGCTATTTTCCATTTTAGTTTATGTTAAAAATTATCTCTAGAATTTGTTAAATAAATATTTCCTTTCGTATTGCCGCAATTTGGCGCGTATTGGCAATTTGCGAGTTACGGACCAAAGAGTATATAATACACTATGTTTTATTACGGACTACGACGGAGTTACTACTTACTAAGTATTAATGACAATGACTTATGACATGACATTGACCGTTGACGTATGTCCTTCAAGAATTCAAAAAGCATTGATCTTAAGCCGGCTCTACACGTTGGCCAACACAGTGGCGAATGTAGTGGCCAGCATATTGGCCAAAATTTCGTGATGGCGTCCACACGTTGGAAGGTCGTTCAGTTTGCTTCGGTTCAGGCCAATGTGCGGACGTATTTATTAAAATGGATATTGAGGCGCTAACTGCTGCTTCTTGGGTTTCACAAACAATTTACGGCTTGGTAGAGCTCTATACACCGAAAAGTTTCTTCGTTATTAGTCATTACTGACATTTTGTTTACAATAGTTGTTACCGACGCATAACTATAAAAAAAATTTAACACAAAATAAAACCAACTTCCATAATTATCAAAACTGACGTGTTGACATGTAGTCAGTGTTATTGGTTTTGTATTTCCTTTTTTTTCACACCGCCTTCCGAAATTAAAGTTATTTTTGCCTTTGTAGTGTTTTGATATAGAAGTCGGTTTTATTTTTTGTTAAAAAGTTTTTTTCACGCTTTTTAGTGGGTCGGTTTGTAATTTATCTAGTTACAAAAGCCAAAATGTCAACTACTCATCAACTTTTACAAAATATTGCTTTTCCCGATGCAGAGCCGTTAATTTTTGAGGAGTTCTCCTGATAATTCACCATCAGCTCTACATCACCATATGCATTGCAACGAGCATAAAGTGCTTAACATCCATATTCAAGTAATCGAATCACTATCCACGAAATACTTATTATTGAGTTGTTTCTGTGGTCATCTGTGGTCTTCATCATCAGTTCCACTTCTCCAAATGGTGCTTTTCGAGAGCAACTGCACAAGACACTAAAAGAAATACTCAAAACGCTATAGGTGTGCCTATAATATTTGAAGAGTTTCCTCGATTACTCCAGGATTCCATCATCAGATCCAGATTTCATAACAATGGGATCAACTAGAAAGTATACCCTTTCAAACAAAAAGAGAATTTTCTAAATCGGTCCAGCGGACTTCGAGTTATGAGGTAACATACATTAAAAAGAAGTTCAAGACGAACTGAGAACCTCTTTCTTTTTTTGAAGTCGGTTAAAAATTTTAATCAGGTGCGTGCGATCGTTCTGGGAGCTCGTAGCAAACTAAACGCGCAGCCAACGTGTGGATGCGGTGGGCAATACTCGGCCAACAACCCTTTGATCTTTTGCAAAAAACCGACACCACACGGATCTCGCGCCAACTCGTCGGCCAACATTCCAATACAACCCAAGATGCACAAACACCTCCTCTACACGTTGGCGAATAGGCACTGGCCACTACATTCGCCACTGTGTTGGCCAACGTGTAGAGCCGGCTTTACTGTAAACAAAGTGGACATAGTTTTTTTTTTTTTTCCATTCTGACAATCTTTGTCTAAACTTCCTAACTATTCCACAGGGCTAATCGGGTCTTGTAGAGATGTGTTGTACTAGGTAAATTTGGGACTAGGTGCAACTATTCTTAGTCTTTAAAAATACGTTATCCAGATACCTGTTCCACCTAGTCCACCTAGTATCTATTATTACTTATCGAATGTGATCATGGTGCACGTACGTAGTCCAAGTCAAGTTTTTATTGTGGCTACTAATTTTGCAGGAAACTGCTAAACAACAAATGAACCCGGTATTTTGGATAAATTTTACGATGACGGTCTTTGAGCTTCACGGACACGCCTCGTTGCCACTTTTCCTATACTTGATATTTCTATGGAACTTAGTGTGTCAGCACCAGCAATCAGTGATAAGAATAGGTAGGTAGTAGGTACTTGGACTTAATACATAGGTACTTCGTAATACTTAGTCTTGTCGGGATTAGTTGGTACTCATTCGGATCGAGTATTCCCGGATCGAATGATGAGTCTCGAGTAGAGAAGATGGAAAACGGGGTAACATAAAAAACCGTCCATAATGACAGATTTAGTGCAGTTTTTGCATTGATGGCAACATAGTTAAGACCGCCATTTTGTTACGTCACACACCTCAGTCAGCGTTTGTCGCTTTAAATAACTGGTTGTGTAAAAAATGCAAATATCTGCGCAGTGACTTTTACGCAAGTTAATCGAGTGTTTTAATGTTACCCCGTGTCTTATAACTTTATTTACGAGGTAGGTACGTGTGTTTTATCGGAATACCTACTTATTATTTTTAATTCTGTTATGTGTTATTAGTTATTACTTCTAAATATGGCTATTTATCATAGTATTGGATTTATTACAATTTTCCGTCTTTACCCATCAATATTTGATGGGATAAGAAGAACATATAAACGTTTCGATCTTACCCCATTTCCAAAAGTCATACAATAGTCAGTGGTTCTCAAACTGCACCTGTTAAGATATGTAACTTTACAAAATAAAATAATTTTTCGATTTTCACTTTGAAATTTTTACTTAATAAAATTATTGTTTTGTTTCAGCCCTTAGAAATTTTGATCGTGTTTTCATCGTGGTGATTTGAACAACGTTTAAGTTTACTTTTAACAATCGTTTAGAGTACCTCACTCTTTGTTTCTTAATTTTTGTACTATTTACGTACATAGTGACATAACTCAATTATGCAAAATAATTTGATCTCTCTATACTCGTTGATCGTTTCACTAAAATGCCTTTTTCTACGCTGTAGTGTTAAACACGACCTAGAAGTGGCGAAATTTTTAAGTTCAGAATTAATGAATAAAGAATGGTATAATACAGATTCAAGTAGAATCGAAGAAAATTGAGTTGAGCAATAACATATTAATTTGACATATTTAGGACTAGTACTCACGCGGGGCTTCGTTCCCGTGGATTCTATCACGGTAAAAACATAACTCTCCTTTGTTGCAGTCGCGTAAAAAGTAGCCTATTACCTTCCTCAAGCTTCAAGCTACTTCCATACCAAATTGCATCCAAATCAACCCAGTACTTTCGAAGACTAGCGCGTTCAAGCAAACAAACAAATGAACAAACTTTTCCGCTTTATAATATTAGTATAGATATGCCAAAGTGATTTGTTACTACTTTTTTTGAATTCGGAGAGAGTAATCCGCGAGTTGACAACTTTGTAAAAATTGTTTGAAACGCTTCGAAGCGCTTCATGTATACTCGTAAAATAATATTTTATTCATCACTTAACCTTTCAATTAAAATATAAGTATTTTTTTAATTTATTAGAAAACTATGGCCTAAATCGTGGCATTGTGGTCACGTGACTATGTATGACGTCATCGTTCAAAAAACAACTTTCCTGGCATTTGGCACATAAATGTACTTCGGGTATTTTATGATATTTTACTCTATTATGAACGTGAAAAATTATTATCAGTGCTGTGCAGTACCTTGTTGTGGGAATACTACTATAAAAACGCCAACGAAACTACTTATTCATGTCCCCTTAAAAAGAGATATTCGCAAGAAGTGGTTAGAACTTCTGTGTCAAATCCATCCAAAGGTTGTCTGTAAAAGATCGCTTTTAGCGATAAGACCGCCCATTGTATCACCCTTTTTAGTTCTTAAGTCCATATTTGTTTTACTGTTATGGTGTACAATAAACAATATATCTATCTTTCTGCTTTTTTAAAAAGACAAAAAAAGGAACTCATCGGACAACTATTACAGGACGATAAGACAAATGAACCAGAAGAGAGAGAGTTAGTTATGGAATAAAATGAAATATTTATTTGTAAATTGGTTTGTATTGGGTGTTTAGTTTAGCTAGATGAGGCCAATATTTCCTAACTGACTACTGTGAGAAGAAACACCGAAACAAACTCCCTCTGAGTTTGTCGTCAACGTCTCTTTTAAAGTCCAAACAATTTGTATTTGTATATGAGAAGCATGTAGGTTCATGTCTTTGGTATTCTTTTGAGGAAATAACCACGTAAATTTGAGCGGACCTGTACCAGACAGTGCAAGCAGTTAGTTAGTTATTTCTTATTTTGTCTTACGCACCAACTAAAGATAACCAGTCAGCTGTCAAAATATTGAACGATGACTGTTGCAAATTGCATGGGTTTATTTACTTTAATTTGAGAATGTAGAAATGTAGTGTATTTTGTCTATGGACCATGCTCCAGCATTATGGTAAAAAAATAAATAAAAAACAGGCACTCTATGCTTTTTGGTGAATCTGAAAATCGGCATTTTATTTCCTCCGCTTACCTAAATTAAAATATAAAATTAGAAAAACCTGCAACCTGCATTACAAATACGACCGGCAGTAAAAAGCCCGGTCATCTGGCGACCGTGATAGTGTAAATCGAGAGGGCGGAAAGTTTTTTTTGGCTATATTCCAAAAATGGATTTGTCAAAGAAGAGCCGGCGAGCTACGAGGGCGCAGTTCACTAGAATCGCCAATTTGCTGGAGTCAAGCGACGCGTTCACCCCCGAAGGTGAGGCACAATACTTTCTCCTGAAAGAACTCGCTACAAAGTTGGCTGTATTAGACAGTGAAATAGAAAAATTCCTTCTCGACCAAGATGGCGACGACGCCGAATTGGAAAAGGAGTTGGATGATGCAGCTACATACAAATTACGGTGGCTTACAATACAGAACGCTAGGAAAAAGCCACAGGTGGGAGTTCATAAACAAGAGGAAAGAAATTATAAGTTGCCAAGGCTGGAACAAATAAAGTTCGATGGTAATTTGAAGAGCTGGCTGCCATTTTGGGCTCAATTTGAGAATATTCACTTGGATCAAATGATGAACGAAAATGACAAGTTGCAGTATTTAAGACAGTCCATGACACCTGGCACAGAAGTTAGTAGATTCATCGACAGCTACCCAGCTACCAGCAAAAGCTACCAGCAGGCAATAGCAGATCTCAAAGAAAGATATGCACGCAATGATCTCCTAGTACAAGTATATGTTCGAGAGCTACTCACCATGATATTGCACAAAGACAGCGACAGCAACAGTTTGACTTGCCTGTATGACCAAATCAGTACCCAGCTCAGAGCATTGGAAATACTCGGTGTAACACAAGAGGGATACTCATCATTTATTCTGCCAATGGTTGAATCCGCTATTCCTTTAGAAACACTGAAGGCTTGGGAACGAGCGAGACCAGCTGCAATGAAGAATGAACTACAGTCATTGCTGGAGTTTCTGAAGAAGGAAGTTGAAAGCGAGCAGAGAATTCAATTAGCTACAACAGCATTCTCACAGGAACAAAAAGACACATCAGTGAAGGAGTCCACAGCAGCAGCATTGGTAGCCGCCACAACAACAACAGCAGGCACAAGCGAGATGAAGAAACAAGTGACATGTCTTTGGTGTGATAAGAATCATTCGAGTATTGAGTGCTATAAACTAGCAAAAATGAGTCTAGAACAGCGGAGAGATCATATCAAGAAAAAGAAGGCTTGCTTAAATTGTTTGAAAATTGGACACAATGCAAAAGTGTGCAAGAGTTTTGTACAATGTTTTATTTGCAAGAAAAGGCACTCAGTCACTCTATGTCCAGGAACTTCAGAAAATACAAAGAAAAAGGACTCTGAGACTACTGAGAGTTCAACAGCCAGCAACTTCGCCACTCAGGGGAGTACCTACTGTGACATTGCTGCAGACCACCATGGTGAGAATAGTGAATGAAGACAAGCAGATGATGGTGCGTGCCCTGGTGGACAATGGGTCACAGAGGTCCTATTTGAGGAAGGATGTTGCACAGAAACTAGGTCTCAAGGAGGCAGGTAGAGAAACTCTCACTCACTGCCTGTTCAGTGGAGTTCAAGTAAGGTCAAAGGTCCACAATATTTATAACATATCTGTTCAGAGTTCTGATAAATCATTTAGCACGGAGTTAGCTGCCTTGGATCAACAAGTAATTTGTAATAATTTACCTAAGTATAATAATAGTGATACAAATTTGACAAGGTTGTTAGGTAAAAATAATATTGTATTGGCAGATAATGTATGTACTGAAATTTCATTGTTAATTGGTGCAGATTATTCAGGCTACATAATGACAGACACCATGGTTGTTTTGAAAGATGGGTTGATTGCTGTCAAAACCAAATTAGGATGGGTGTTACAGGGTAAAGTCGAAAATTCTAATAATAATTATTCTACTAACACTTTATTTAGTTCATCAGATATACAAGGGTTTTGGTCACTGGAGTTGCTCGGCATCAGGGATCCTGTGGAGAACAAATCTAAGATCCAGGCTGAAGCTGAGGCAGTGATGGCATTCGAGGAAAGCGTCAACACCAATTTAGATGGCAGATACGAGGTGTCACTACCCCTGAAGGTGGGACATGAGGAACTACTAAGCAACAGACATGTAGCCGAGAAGCGCTTGAGAGCAACAACCAAGCGCCTTATGTCTACCGGTAAGTTTTATGAATATCATAACATTATATGTGGCTGGGAGACAGAGGGCATAGTAGAAAGAGTACCAGAGGCGCAGAGCGTGAAACAAGGCACGCATTACTTACCTCATCGTGCTGTATTAAAGGACTCAAGCATGACAACGAAGCTAAGACCAGTATATGATGCGTCTGCATGTGACAAAAACAACAGGTCACTCAATTCCTATCTCAATAAAGGTGTAAACTTTTTAGATAAAATACCACACTTATTAACAGGGTTTCGAAAAGGTGTGATAGGTATTTCAGCTGATATTGCCAAAGCCTTTCTACAGGTATCTGTTAAACCGTCAGACAGAGATTATTTAAGGTTTTTATGGTGGCAAGATGAGTCTCGGGCAGACATGGTAGAGTATAGACACTGTCGAGTAGTATTTGGTCTAACCTCTAGTCCCTTTTTACTGTCCGCTACTATAGCATATCATTTGAGGCAGGTCACAGGTAAAAGAAAAAAAACAGCAGAGATACTAGCTAAATCCTTTTATGTTGACAATTGCATTACAAGCATGGATTCAAAAGAAGAAGTAAGTAAATTCATAGCTGAGGCAAAAGGCATTATGAGGCAGGCTAAGTTCGACTTAAGACAGTGGGCTACTTCACCTAATGGAATAAATGAGACAAGCAGTAAAGTAGTGTCTACCCTTGGGTTAATGTGGAATACAGAAACTGATGAACTTAGTTGCAGTCTAAGTAACTTACCCGATTATTCAGAACTTGGTAAGATAACGAAAAAAGATCTTATGTCACTAATACAAAGAATATTCGATCCAATAGGTTTCACTTGTCCCGTTACGCTCCTACCTAAGTTAATAATGCAAGAGACATGGCGACGTGGTCTCACATGGGACGAGAAGCTACTAGATGACCTAGAGGCTGAATTTCGTAAGTGGTATGAACATGTGTCATTTCTAGGTGAATGCAAAATCCCACGACGACTGACTAACTATAGAATGGCAGAAAGTACATTAAGCCTTCACCTATTCTGTGATGCGAGTAAACTGGCATATGGCGCTTGTGTACTTCTACGATCTGAAAAAGAAGGTAATGTTAGTGTTCGAATGTTGTCAGCAAAATCTAGAGTTGCACCACCTGAAAAAGCTTCTATTCCTAGACTCGAGTTGACAGCAACACTTATAGGTTCGAGATTACTTGCAGAAGTCAAAAAGAGTCTTGGCATAAAAGAGATGGAGAAATACTGTTGGACTGATTCATGTGTGGCATATTATTGGATAACTAAAAACTTACCTTGGAATGTGTATGTACATAATAGGGTAAAAGAAATAAGAGAAAATACGAAAATATCGTGTTGGCATCACATTCCAGGAACTCTGAACTGGGCAGATGTGGCATCAAGAGGCTGCAATGCTGAGCAGCTGGTTTCTCTTCGCTGGTGGGAAGGGCCGGCGTGGTTGAAGCTACCCAGAGAAGAATGGCCAAAGTCTTCACTTCACATTGATGGCAAGGAAGCATGCAAAGAACTACAAAAGACTAAGACAGCATGCAATGCAAATATATGCATAAAGGAAGAACTGGCAAGGTTATATTATTTCTCTAAATATAGTAAAACAGTAAGGATGATGGCATGGATGTTGAGATTTATAAATAACATGCAATCTACGAAAGCCAAGAAGAATGGAGAAATATCAGTAGAAGAATATGAAGAAGCAGAAAAGAAAATTGTAAAGCTTATACAAAGAAGTGAAGAAGACAATATAGAGCAGAAAAGAAGTTTGAATACTTACCTTGATGAGGATGGATTATTAAGGGTAAAAACAAAACTTTTATTATCAGATTTTCCAGAATCTACCAAGTCTCCAGCATTGCTTCCAGCAAATAATATTATAGTAAGAAGATTGGTAGAACAACGGCACAGAGAATTACAGCATGCAGGTGCAAATCAGCTGACTGCAGACCTACGAACAAGATTTTGGATCATTGGTATTAGACGTCTGGCAAAATCAGTTATAGCTGCATGCAAAGTATGTGCTAGATTCAGATCAAAACCAGCACAAGCACCTACTGCTCCATTGCCAAGTGAGAGGGTCCAATGTACAGCTCCATTTCAAGTTAGTGGCGTAGACCTCGCGGGACCCCTATTTTTACGAGGGGAGGAGAAATGTTGGGTGGTACTTTTTACATGTGCTGTTTATCGTTGTGTACATTTAGAATTAACGAAGTCACTATCGACAGAAGCATTTATGCTCACCCTAAGACGATTCATTGCTCGGAGAGGACGGGTTCGGCAGTTCATTAGTGATAATGGAACCAACTTCCATGGTACTAAAAACAGACTAGCAGAAATAGACTGGGAAGAAGTACAGAAGCAGTCAACAATTGACCATATTCAGTGGAAGATGAACGCACCAACAGCAGCTTGGTGGGGCGGTTTTTTTGAGCGTCTTATCCGCATAATGAAAGATTTACTGAAAAGAATACTAGGACAATCGCGTGTTAACTATGAAGAACTTGAGACAATCTTATGCGAATGTGAAGCAGTAATGAATCAACGTCCACTCACTTATGTACAGACGCCAGCATATCAAGCTACAACAATCTGTCAAATTTCTTTAATAGATTTTCAACTTTATTGTTAAAGAAATTAGGTTCAAGGTTGATTGGGAAAATTTGACAGTTTCGGGTAGCTTCATGTGCTGGCGTCTGTACAAGATGACAAGAATACTTGCCTGGAACCATTGACTCCAGCTTGTTTTTTACAATGTATTCCCCACACAGATGTCACTGACCTCGACACAGCTGATGCTAATTCTATGAACTCTAGACTTAAGTACCTGCTGAAACTAAGGAAAGATTTCAAGCAAAGATTTAAAAATGAGTATCTGACAGCTTTAGTTCAAAGAGGGAAGGACAATACAATTAATTTGAATATTGGAGACATTGTATTAATTGAAACTGAAGAAAAAAGAATAAAGTGGCCCTTAGGTATGATTAACGAGATATATAAAGGCAAGGATGGTAATTATAGAACTGCAAAGGTAAAAACATCGTCAGGTTTTAAAATTCGACCCTTCCAGAGGTTGTATCCATTGGAAATGTCTACTAAAGAAGAAAGTGATCAACTGCAGAATAGCCAGCAGTCATCAGGTGAGGTTTCTGATAATCTACCAACAACAGATGCTGATAGTGCTGGAGAAATAGAGAATATCTCCAAGACAGAGACAGATCAGACTTCAGGAAAGACAACTCGTTGTGGCAGAGCTGTGAAAATGCCTAGTAAGTATATTTTGTAATCCTATTTCTTTGTTCACAGGTTTCTCTGATGTCGAGCAAATCCAATTAAAATTTGCTTATAATTATAATATTTTTTTTTTCTTTTTGGTTGGGTGTGTACACTGAACCTATATTTCTGAAACCATGGTGTAATTAGTTAGTAAATAGGCACCAGTCATTTGGGTTATAATTGTGCAACATCCAAGTTGAATTGTTGTACTGTGTACTTAATATAATATATAGGAAATTGAGCTTTTGATTTATAATATTAATTCTGCGTTAGTTGTTTATTATTCTAAGTAAATAAGTATTTCAAATTGTAATTTCAATTTATGATAAGTTCTTTATTATCGGTCAATCTGTGTCACAGGTCAAGTATGAAAGATAGAAATGTTTAAGTTGATTAATACATACTTGCACATCTTATTAATTATTAGAACATGTGATGATTGTATTTTTTATAGTATGAGGCTGTGGTCCCTTTGAATTTGTAACATTTTGTAAAATGCATATCTTCATCTTTTCGGGCTGTGGAGGGTGTTGCAAATTGCATGGGTTTATTTACTTTAATTTGAGAATGTAGAAATGTAGTGTATTTTGTCTATGGACCATGCTCCAGCATTATGGTAAAAAAATAAATAAAAAACAGGCACTCTATGCTTTTTGGTGAATCTGAAAATCGGCATTTTATTTCCTCCGCTTAAATTAAAATATAAAATTAGAAAAACCTGCAACCTGCATTACAAATACGACCGGCAGTAAAAAGCCCGGTCAATGACGTCTCGTTTTCTGATTGGTGTTTCTAATCACGTGACTCACAGATAAAAAGTCTCATTTTTCTCAAGGGAAAATAAAATAAATAATTAATAATCTTTTCTCCATTTGTACTATTTGGTGCTTCATATCAATAGATTTACATAATTAAATAGTTATTTTAAATTTTTAAACACACTGTCAACTCGCGGATTCTTTGTTTTTGTTACGGGCTTGTAGCCCTTTTTTTAGGATGTTACTTTGACAATCATTAATTTTAGAATATCTTAACTTTGTGTGACTTTGAATATACGAGTGTGTAAACCTATTGTTTATCTTTGTTGCTACAATTTTGTTGACTATGATGGTCTGTTTACTTGGATGAGAAAAGTAAACAAAATATTTGGTTGATAGTCATGTTTTACTTACAATATAACCTTTGGCAATTAAAGTGGAAAGTTTGAGAACCTCTACTACACTCTTCCCCCAGTGGGGTAAGATTGAAATATAGAAAAATAAAAAAAAGTTTTATCTTTATTAACTAAAGGTATTTTGAGACCACGTGCAATACTGACTGTTCAGGGTACAATGAACTATAGACTAGTGACCATCAAGAACGTCTTATATTCATTTTAACGATTTTAGAATCTATTTCGGTCTTTCCCTATCACACTTTCATCTTCCCCTGTCTCATTGTAGTCATTAATACATATTATTTAATTATTTTTCCTGCCTTGGAACCGTTTTAACAGGATGTTATCAATATGATTGAAAAATATACTCTTTATTGCTTACTAACTACAAATAATTTTTTTGCGTAAGTTAATGTGTACTGTTCTACAAGACTTCAAATAGAACACTGCTCATCTCATCAAAAAACCATTCGATCTTCCCCCACTCACCCTGTTCAAGTGTAAAATATTTATTTAAATATTTTTAGTTGACCAGAGACTCGATAGATGGCGTTGGGCGTCAATTTAGAAGTCGCTATCGTTTGGTCACGACTAAAACTATAGGTCAGGATTTTTTTATGTAATTAGGGAGACATATCCCGAGATATTGTAAAACGGTTTAAGCGCCCTCTGATGGTGAAATATACTCGTGTTCGTGTGAAGTATCTGAGTGTTTCATTTATCTCCCGCTCCTGGATCTCGGGCGTGTTCATGGTCCTATCGAGCCGGTTGAGAGTGAATGAGCGATTTTTGGTAGTCATCGGTGGTGATAGCTATCACCCTGCGCTAGGACTGGTCAGCGGATTGTTGACCAGAGCATATCCCACAGCTGGGCATCAAGACTGGTGCTGGAGCTGGAGGAGGAACCAGAAGATCGAGGCGGCCAAGGGAGGCCGCGGTCAACTGGAGGAACGCCTACGCAAGGGAGGCGCTCAGCGGAGCCGGGCGATAGAGGGCGCCACGGGTATCAACGTTGGAAGTGATTGTGATCGGTTTGTGTGGTGAGCAAGTGTCTGGAAAAACTGTGAGTACATTTTCGACCTTATTATCAAGAAGAATTTAACTTAGTGCAATTCAATTCAGAAATTTAAAACTTGTGAAGATTCAACTTTATTTCAAAGACTCTATTAACTTAGTTTAAATTTAGTAGAATTTAGGACTTGTGTTAGTTTTAAGCAAATATTGGTTGAGACGGGGAACCTATGCCCAATTTCATTCCCAGTTGAATAGTTTTAAAACACTTAGAAAAATATTGATGTTGTTTGGGACTTATAAAATTTGGTGTTATTTTGGACTTAGAAAAGTTTTATGGTTCTTGGGACTTAGAAAAGTTTACTTTATTTTGGAGTTAGAATAATTTAATAGATCTGACGACTTGTAAAAATTTGGGCATTTGTAACTTTTAAGGACTTTGTTAATTTGGTTTTAATTTAAATATTTTTAGTACCTTACATTGTTTATAATTGTGAAGGATGGAGTCTTATAATAGTTTGCAAGAAGATATCCAGGAGAACATTGTAAGGGCTAGATCTAATTTTAAGAAGTCCCCAAAGGAACGTTTAACTGTTTCTCACATAGAAACTAGATTAGAAAATCTAGATAAACTGTGGTCTCTATTTTGTAACAACCATAATAATATTATAGGAAAGGTTAAAAAGTCTGATCTACATAGTTCAGATTACTATAAAAACTCGGTTTATGATGAGGTCGAAGAACTGTATATTGAATATAAAAGTGAATTAAAAGAAAAGTTACGTTGTATTAAGGGTGAGTCCTCTAAATCAGCGGGGGAAGGTGCTTCATGCGGTCACGAGGGTGAAGTAGTAAGCAGAGTGAAGTTACCAGAAATAAAGATACCCTCATTTTCAGGGAAATATTCAGAATGGAATACTTTTAGAGATTTGTTTATTGGCTTAGTACATAATAACAAAAATTTAGAGAACTCACAAAAGTTTTATTATTTAAAAGGACACTTGACCGGAGAGGCAGAACAGTTGTTAAGAAACATAAATGTTACATCGGATAATTACAAAATTGCTTGGAATAAATTAGACAGTACATATAATAACAAGAGATTTTTGGCAAATAATTTAATAAACAGATTGTTAAATCAAAAACCTATATCGAGTGAATCTGCTTTTGAAATTAAGTCTATTTTAAACACCACTTCTGAATGTATAGAGTCGATAAAAAACTTAGGTATAGATATTGCGTCATGGGATATCCTTATTATTCATATAATTAGCGAAAAACTAGATAAGGAAACTAGGAAAGCATGGGAGTTAAAAATATCTGCAGAATGTAGTGATGAATTGCCTACTTTTGTACAGTTTTCAGAATTCCTTACTAGTAGATTCCGAGGGCTTGAAAGTTTGGAAGGTAACCTCGAAGGGCGTAGGAAGGAAAGGAATCCCAAGGGAACCCAATCTTTTCATGTATTAAAAGATAAAACTAATGCAAAATGTTTATATTGTTCTGCTGATCATAAAATAGCCAATTGTAAACAATTTAGTAAGCAGTCAAACGACAAGAGACGTGATTTCGTTCAGGAAAACCATTTATGTTTTATATGTTTATACAATAACCATCCTGCCAGGTTTTGCAAGTCTTCCAATCGTTGTCAGGTGTGTAAACGTCGTCATCACACATTATTACATCCTTCGGGTGTTTCCGGGTCAGTTGTTGACGGCACTAGCACTACACAAGAAGCTTCGTCATCAAGTATGAAGCAGGATAATAAAGCGGAAGGGGCCGCGCAAGCGGAGGGATCTAACAACACATTAGTGTCATGTCTTTCGACAGGGAATGGTCGGAAAACAGTCTTACTACCCACAGCAGTAGTAAGAGCTGAATCGAAAGATGGGACATATAGGTTGGTAAGAGCGTTGTTAGATCAAGGGTCGCAAGGCTCATTTATCACCGAATCAACGGTTCAATACTTGGGTCTTAATAGGGTTGCGACAAAAAACACCGTGTTAGGTGTAGGTGGGAACAAAAGTGTTACTTCAAAATACACTGTTATTTTAAAGCTTAGATCGAGAAAGGATCCTAATGTGCAAATAAGGGTTAGCGCGTATGTGCTAAGGTCAGTTACAACCCTACTCCCAGTTTCTAAGGTAACCAGGGTAGAATGCGTAGACCTGGCTGAAGATGACTTAGCGGATCCGGAGTACTTCAGGCCTAATAAAATTAATCTCTTATTAGGTGCTGAGGTGTATAGCCAAGTCATTCAAATGGGTGTAAAGAAGAACTTAAATGGTACACTATTGGCCCAGGATACCTCTCTAGGCTGGATATTGTCGGGCATATCCGAGGTGGATAACACAACCAAAATGTATTCTCACATCACAGTTATGCACTGTTCTCTCCAGGCAGACGACCTATTAAAAAGGTTTTGGGAATTGGAAAAGGAACCGTCTGAATCAAAGAAAGTGCTCACAGAGGAGGAACAACGATGTGAAGAATTGTTCACAGCAACTACCCGACGCCATGTTAATGGCAGGTACATAGTACGTCTACCATTTCGTGATGGTGACCTGGTTGAGCGGTATGGGGAGTCTAAGTCCATAGCTGAAAAAAGATTAAAAGGGTTAGAATTAAAATTGAATAAAAATTCTAAACTAAAAGAAGATTATACTAAAGTTTTAGAGGAGTACTTAGATTTAAATCATATGGAAAAAGTACCAGTTCAGGAGAAAAACATGAAAACAGCTATATACTTACCTCATCACGCCGTCATACGGGAGGATAAAATTACAACTAAGGTACGGGTCGTATTTGATGCGTCCTGTAAAGGGACTAATGGGATGTCACTAAATGATTGTTTATTGGTAGGACCAACGTTACAGGCTGATCTTCGCCATATTGTTATGCGTTGGAGGACACATCCTATATGTCTGGTAGCGGACATAGAAAAAATGTACCGCCAGATTCTGGTAGACCGAAAGGATACAAGGGTTCAACGGGTTCTTTGGAGGGATGACCCTGATAAGGAAATTGAAGAGTACGAATTAGTCACAGTAACATTCGGTACTGCCTCGGCACCATATTTAGCAGTGCGAGCTCTTCATCAGGTTGCATACGATGAATGTCAGGAGTATCCCGAGATTGCTAAAATCATTTTAAATCATTTTTTCATGGATGATTTAATGTCAGGGACTGAAAATATAGAACAGGGGTTTGATATTTATACAAAACTTAATACAGTCCTATCGAAGTGTGGTTTTAAATTACAAAAATGGGTTAGTAATAGTAAAGAATTACTTAATCAAATCAAGAAGGGAGAAATATATACGAAAGAAGAGATAAAGTTAGAAGTGGATAATATAACAAAGATTCTGGGACTTACCTGGAACTCCAGCGGTGACTTCTTTCAGTATTCGGTTAAGTTGACGCCGACAGCTGAACCTGAAACAAAAAGAAAGATTATTTCTGAAATTGCTAGATTATTTGATCCGCTAGGGTGGTTAGCACCAAGTATTATAATAGCAAAGCATTTTATTCAAAAATTATGGTTAGCTGGTTTAGCTTGGGATCAAGAAATTCCGCCTAATTTATTAAATGAATGGTTTACTTACCGTAATAATTTAATTTCTTTAACAAACTTGAAGATCCCACGATGGCTGCACACTCGTTCCAATAATGTGAAGACAGAGCTGCACGGATTTTCGGATGCCTCGAAAGTGGCATATGCAGCGGTTATCTATGTAAGAGTCATAGATAATATCGGTAATATTCACCTATCACTATTAACGGCGAAAACGAAGGTGGCTCCCATTAAGCAGGTGAGCATTCCACGATTAGAGCTTTGTGGTGCAGTGCTTTTGAGTAGCTTGATGGTAGAAGTAGGTAAGGTTCTGGACATACCAAATAATGATTGGCACATGTGGACAGATAGTGAAGTGGTTCTGGCTTGGCTCAACAGTCATCCAAGCCGTTGGAAAACATTTATAGCAAATAGAGTGTCCCACATTTTGACTCTCACCGAATCACATCACTGGTGTCACGTACCATCAAAGCAAAATCCAGCGGATTGCGCATCTCGTGGTGTTTCTCCTGCAGAACTTGAAGCCACGTCTATATGGTGGGACGGTCCAAGGTTTTTAAGACAGCCAGTGGTAGAATACAAAAAGTCAAAGAACAATACTACTCACTTGGAAGAAGTCAAGGTGCATACATCTACAGTTGAGGTTGGGGTTTGGAATAAGTATTCAACCTTGTCTAGGTTGGTACGAGTGGTAGCATATTGTCGTCGGTTTTTGTTACTTTTAAAGGATCGGTCAGCTAGATATAAAACAAGAAATTTAGACAAACAGGAAATTGAGGAGGCTCTACAAATTTGTATAAAGAAATGTCAAGAACAAGGATTTCCTGAAGAATTGAAGGATTTAAAAAACAAGAAGTCGTTAGAAAACAAGAAAGGTAATTTAAAATCATTAAACATATTTCTCGATTCCAAAGAAATAATAAGAATTGGAGGGAGATTAGAGTTGTCTCAACTGGGTTACGATCGGGTGCATCCTATTCTGATTCCAAGAGAGTCTTTCTTGACGAGTCTTTTGGTGTCTGAAGCACATAATAAAACCATGCATGGGGGTCCGCAGCTTATGGTGACATACTTGCGTTCGAGATATTGGATTGTGGGTATTAAGTTGATAGCAAAAAGGTATGTGAGGGAGTGCATCAGATGCATCAGATACGCTGCTATCACCAGGACGCAACTTATGGGACAGTTACCAGCCGCACGCGTTACTCCAAATAAACCATTTTTGTGTAGCGGTGTCGATTATGCAGGGCCGATTAATATTAGAGTGCCAAGGGGTCGGGGAAACAAATCTTATAAAGGGTATATTGCGTTATTTATATGTATGTCTACTAGAGCAGTGCACTTGGAAGCGGTCAGTGAATTAAGTACTAAAGCCTTTTTGGCCGCATTCAAGCGATTCGTTGCAAGGAGAGGTCGAGTTGCTGAAGTATATAGCGATAATGGCACAAATTTTGTAGGTGCAGCGCGAGAACTACTTTTCTTATATAACACGGAAAGATCCAGCGTCAATGAGGAATTAGCGGAGTATTTCTCAAATAACGGGACGCAGTGGAACTTTATTCCACCTCATTCACCCAATTTTGGAGGACTTTGGGAGGCTGGAATAAAGTCCACTAAATACCACCTGAAACGTGTTATAGGAAACTCCACATTAACCTTCGAGGAGATGACAACCTTACTGTCACAAATTGAGGCTTGCCTCAATTCTAGGCCGTTGTCATATGTGGAAGATCAGGACAAATTGACCATCTTGACTCCAGGTCATTTCTTGGTAGGGGAGCCGCTCGTTATCGTCCCTGATTTAAATCATGAGGGCTCTAATGTTTCCAACCTGACAAGATGGCAATTACAACAACGGATGATGCAGGACTTTTGGAGGAGGTGGTCTCAAGACTACCTAAATCAATTTCTTCAGCGGTATAAATGGGCTCATCAACTCCCGGAACCATCCATTGGTGGTATAGTCTTAGTTAAAGAGGATGACTTGCCGCCTGGGAGGTGGTTATTGGGTAGGATTGAGAAAAAGCATCCAGGTCCAGACGAAATTACACGGGTCGTTACACTGCGTACCCAAAATTCAACAATTAAAAGACCGATCTCTAAATTATGTATGTTACCGGTCACTAAATAAAATATTGTTAATTTTAAATTGTAGAGTTAATTTTAAGTATGGTTCTATATTAGATATAAGTTTTAAGCTAGATAACGAGGGTTTCTTTATGTGGTTATTAAATACTACTATGTTAAGTAGTTAAATTGTAAATTGTATTTATACGACCGTTGCATGGTGGGCGGTAGTAAAGGACATTATTCATGATGTCCTTGGTGGGCGGTATGTTCAAGTGTAAAATATTTATTTAAATATTTTTAGTTGACCAGAGACTCGATAGATGGCGTTGGGCGTCAATTTAGAAGTCGCTATCGTTTGGTCACGACTAAAACTATAGGTCAGGATTTTTTTATGTAATTAGGGAGACATATCCCGAGATATTGTAAAACGGTTTAAGCGCCCTCTGATGGTGAAATATACTCGTGTTCGTGTGAAGTATCTGAGTGTTTCATTTATCTCCCGCTCCTGGATCTCGGGCGTGTTCACACCCTATTGAAAGATAAAAATTACTAGAGACTACGGAATAGCGTAGTTAAAAAAGGACAGTCGACAGAATATATTATTATATTCTTGTACAACACGCGTGCGCGTCGCGTTACTTTTATATACCTACTTTGAATTAGGGGTTAAATTCAAGTGACTGACAAACGAATGATTTTGACAAACATGATTGAGCGGTAAAGCGGATTTATCATGAAGGTATAGAATAAACTGGAGGCCAAACCCAGTACTTTTAGTTGAAGCCAAGTAGGTATAAACTCTGTTGACCTTTCGTTGGACTCCTGGGTGGCTATCTCATAAATCTAAATTTGCCCGGGACCTGTTTCATAAAAGTTACTGATATTATTACCTACTTTTATTTTTCTGTTTCATAAACTTTTTGATAACAGTAATAATATGGATTCTTTGTCGTCACTAACATCATTAGACTTAAGAGTTTAACTATGAATTAGTTTGTACTTACGTGAAATCTACTCAAAAATTGAATCCAAGATGAAAAACATAAGCAAAGTGTATAATAAGCAACCACTACAATGAAATAGTAAAAAATGGTACGCAAAATGCTGCAGGCAGATACAAAGCTGTAAATAAATAGAAATTCGTAACTTTTGACTCAGTTATTTCAATTTCATTATTCAATATTCCCGAATTGTTATTATAAAATTATATTCCATTAGGTAATTAAGCAAATTCCTGAATTAAATCATCTCAATTATTTTTCTGAATTTCCCCATTGTTGTGGTAACTGGCATCCTCAAACAACGGTAACACCGCATGTGTAAATATGGCGGATGTCAATTTCTAATTTTATCGACTCGAAAGTTGTGATTTATACTAAAACGTTTCTCGCTATCAAAACGTGAAAAATGGTTCAAAAATGTGTAGTCCTAGGTTGTGGAAGTAAATGGTATCCTGGATATTCCTTGATATTTCACAGATGAGTCGTAAATTGACATAATCAATTATTGTTTGCAATTTATCAAACATGTTTTTCGATCATTTACGATAACCCAGTTTCCAAATTAATATTATTCAATAGGTTTCAGTTGCAATATTTCAGAATTTCACTAATGAAACAACAGTAAAGTAAACACTAATAGGGTGACCATGACCATGAAAGGGCGATAAAGTGATTTTCGTATCTGTCTCAGTCTAAGGGTTATTTACCAGCAGGTTTAGTTAAGTAAGGCTAATAAGATCTCTCATTGTTGATTATAAGGCATTTGAGATTTTGTGTTTACTACTAAACTTTTGCACTAACTAAGCCATAACTAGACTTAATGGAAGCACAAACTGCACACAATGTAAAAATATGTAATGCAAAATGCACACATATTTTTATAATTTATACCACAGATAAATATAGGCATACATTTATGTTACAATATTTTATTACTTTGACTTCATTACTATTAACAATATAACATGAACTTTGTTTTTTTTTTAATTCCATTTTTAGTTTTCCTAAGGATCCAACAAGGAGAAGCCAATGGCTATCAAGTGTAAAGTTAAAAAATAAATTTTATGAAACTGCAAAAATATGCAGTAATCATTTTGTGGCTACCGATTATATAACGGAGAATCGGTTAAAACCTACAGCTATTCCCTTTTATTCTGATGTGGTAAGTAAAAATCCGTAGGTTAGACTTAATTAGTAGCAAAAAAATACAGACTGGTGACAGCAGTTTGTTTTTTTTTAGCTCGCTTGATCCAACTTTTACATGTCCATAAAATAACTAGCTTGTGTATTCATTAAACTAATACCATTGTATACTGCATTCAAAATTTCATTTTAGAATTAATTCAAATTTGTTATTTTATATTTAGACACAGGAAAATATTATACATATATTTAAATGTTTTAACATTCGAACATAAAAGACTCGCACTTAGTATAGATTTTGTTTATGTTTATCCTTCATAGACAATTTTAATTTACTATTTTGTTCAGTTCACTGTATTCATGTCACTTTCTGATTCAAAAAAGGAATTTGGGAATTGCTAAGGAACAAGATATTTTTATTTATTCTATCTACTATGTCATGAAGAAATGGTCTCGAAGTAACTTAACACATTCAGGGACAGTGAATGAGACAATAGAATTTCTATTGTTATGGCGTCTGTAGCTTTTTTCTCACTGAATGTGTTAATTGCTTAACGTCAGTTTCTATAAGACAGAATAATCAATTTTTTTTTTTTCAGTTGGAACAATCCAAACTGAAAAGTGATCCATCTTCAGTATCAGTTTATTATACTACAGTGAGACATGATACCATATTCCCTTCTACACCTTCAACATCTCGTTGTGGATTGTCAGATAGTCTTGCTATGGTAACAAATAAATAGTATTTATTATCATTACCATTTTTTAATTGATACATAATTCGTGTTTGTATATCTATAGCTATTTATTTTACGTTTTTAGCACGAAGAATCATTACCAAAGAGCAGTGCAACTATGTTAACCCCGATTGTTGACCTTGAAAACTTTTGAAAGGTGATAATTTAATTGAAAACATCCCTTCAAAGACTGCAGGACAAGGTGATATTTTACCTCCAAAGAAAAAAATATGCTGTAGAGAAGTTCTGGGAGGAATTAATGTCGACAACGAGGTAAAGTTTGTTACTTTCACTTTTTAGCACTTTATCTAAAAGTATATGTCGCGTTTTTACCATAGCAAAGTAATATGTTCATATTTAGAAATGAGTACATTCTTTAAAAATCTAGATTACTCAGATTGCCGTACTTTAAACATTATATCGAAAAAAGTCTTAAAAAATCGTGCATATAACTTCTCTTCCTACCTACCTAGAATCGTGTGATATTTAAATTTAATAAATTTATATCCATTTTAGGTCGGCGATGAAAACACTGCGCCCATGAGATCTTCCTATTTAGAAAAAAGTGTACAAGTAAAATTAAAAACAAAACGAGAAGAAATTTTGCAGAAACGGAACAAGAGCCTTGTACAAAAATTTGCACGACAAAAAAATAAGATTGATAATATGAAGTCACTGCTTGCGACTATACGGGACTATACAAACAATTCTGAAATTGAAAATATTATTAAAGGCAATTTTGCAAATATATGTAAAATATTCAAAAAACCGCCAGCTGATCCACGTGGTGTGCGGTATAGCGATGAAGTTAAAGCATTTGCGTTAACATTATACTTTTATTCACCAAAAGCATACGAATTCCTAAAAAAACTTGTTGCTCTGCCTCATGTTGAAACATTACGAAGGTCTTTAGCAACTTTCAATTGCAACGTTGGCTTTTTAACTGAAGTATTAGACTATTTGAAGCAAGAGGTATTGAAATCCGACAAGATATATTTAAAAAACGTGGCCCTTATCTTTGACGGTATGTCCGTGAAAAAGGATTTATCTCCTGATCAAAAAACAGGCAAAATCTTTGGATATGTCGATTTAGGGCAAATCACTGTTAATGATCCCGAACAATTAGCATCTGAAGCACTTGTTTTTCAAATAGTGTCTTACGGCCACTACTTTAAATGTCCGGTAGCTTATTTTTTCATTCAGAATTGCCTATCGGGGGATTTGCTAGCAGAATTATTACATACTGCAATAATTTTATTACATGAAATTGGTATTACCGTACGCAGCTTGACTTGTGATGGTGCAGCTTCAAATATAAAAGCCTATGAATGTCTAGGCTGTTCTTTGGAAGAAGACAATTGGAAGCCATATATTTTGCACCCAAATAGTGTAACTAATGTTTATTGCCTTTTAGATGCAGCTCACATGCTAAAATTAGCACGAAATACTTTAGCTGAATTTGTTATCACATCTGAAGCTGGAAATATTTCATATGAATTCATAAAAAAATTACATGAAATTCAAATGAAAGAAGGTTTAAAATTTGCCAATAGATTGAGCGCCACCCATGTAGATTTTAAAAATAAAAAAATGAATGTAAAACTTGCCGCCCAAGTCATAAGTTCATCTGTAGCTGATTCTTTGCATTTTTTAAAAGCTAGCGGAAACCCAGATTTTGCAGATAGTGGACCTACAATAGAATTTTTACGTGTAATCGACAGGATATTTGACATTATGAATTCTAAATCCCCTTTTGACACTGGTTACAAGTCCCCGCTTTCTCTTAAGAATAAAAATTACTGGGAAGGCATATTTAACGAAACTGAAACATACCTTAGGTCCCTAAATATTAATGGTCAGAATATTTTAAGCCACAGAAGGAAAACATTTGCCTTAGGTTTTTTGATGAATATGACCTGTCTATCATACCTAGTTACAGATTTGTGTACTATGGAAGTAAATCCTCTGAAATATTTACTGACTTTTAAAAGTTCCCAGGATAACTTGGAAATATTTTTTTCTTGTATCAGGGCACGTGGTCGGGCCCAAGATAATCCAAGTCCCCTAGAATTTCGTTACATTATGAGAAAATTATTGTTTCGGAATTCTGTCCAGCCTTCAGTAAACGCTAATTGCGTAGACTACGGGTTCCAATCATCGCACGTTCTGGAATTTAGTAAAAAACATAAAAATTATTAGAGGCACCACTGGAACCAGAATGTGAGGCGGAAGTACATGAATTAGCCGCGTTAATTCAGTCCGTCGAAACAAGTCCCTATCAGGAAAATATACTTTTCTATATCACGGGATATATTATTAAACAAATGTTGACTCACATTTCGTGTAAACATTGCCAAAATTCATTGTTAGCTGAAAATGGTTCCCAAAAAGACCATTTGTATGCAATGGACATAAATAAATTCGATACTTTTACAACCTTTGTAAATAGAGGAAAATTACATTTCCCTTCTGTTTCAGCATACAAAATCGTGAAATACGCAGATAAAGTATTCAGACATACAGTTTCATTAAATAAGCTAAATTCAAATTTAGTTGAAAAAAATATGATTAATATTGTTCAGCAACATTTTTTATCGTCTTTAACGCAATTGTTTATACATCCAGTTTCTGAATCAATAACTTGCGATGAATTGCACGAAATAAATTTATTAAAAAATATTTCAAGTTTGTTTTTCAAAATGCGTATAAAAGCTTACTTGAAAAGCAAAATGGAATCAACTCTTGGCCCTTTACGAGGGAAACGCCAAAAACATCATAAAACTGTACTATTTAGTAACCTGTAAATACATATAAATGAAAATATATAATGATTGTGTACTTATGACCTACTTTGTTTTATTTCTATCTACATAAGGGCAGTACTAAGTCCAAAGTGTTACACCTGACAAGCTGTTCACTGTACCTATTTTAAATTATATTTTAAAGCTGGTTCATTTAAAATATTAGATTATTTAAGTATGAAATTGCCGTTTGTTCTTGAATAATTTGAAATTGGCTTGTACTTTTTTTATTGTTACATTGAAGTAAATTAATTAAATTAGGTAGGTAAGTATTTAATTTAAGTCATTCATTGTTATGAAAAAAAAACAGTAATACAAAAATAGCAAAACTAATCACCGTTAAAATCTTTATTTTAACAGCCAATTTTCTCTTATGAACCGTTTAGTTACGTCCTCGCCTCAGCGGGGCACAGAGGTGCGGGAGGCAGGTACCTGCCGCCCGCACTCCTGTCGGTCCCCGTTCTCGTCCTACCCCCCAGCCCCAGTTTATCTATAATTCCGTTACTAAATCCTTCGCCTATTCTACCTTTACTTACTGGGTATATAGACAGTATAACTCCCTCGTTGGTCTAGTAGTCGCAAGCGCGACTGCTGAGCGCAGGGTCTTGGGTTCGATTCCCAGGTCGGGCAGTGTTATTGGGTTTTTCTATCTGGATTTTCTCAGTAGCAGCCCGGAGTTTGGAAGTTGGCGGTGTGACACCCCCGTGCCTAGGAAAGCACGTAAAGCAGTTGGTCCTGCGCCTGATCTATCTCCGGTCGTGTCGGATTGCCGTCCCATCGGACTATGAGAGTGAGGGAAGAGAGAGTGCACCTGTGTTTGCGCACACACTTGTGCACTATAATATTTCCCGCGCAGATGGCTAGTCTCCGTTGAGATTGGCCGCCGCGGCCGAAAACTCGGCCTGGAGGACTTAATTTTTTATATAGACAGACATTAATTTGGACTGTTTTTGAGTCTGAAAAAATGGCAATTTCATAGTTAGACCGAGAGACCAGATAAACTAAATTGGTCTAAACTTTTAACACCTACTAATATTATTTATTAATTATACTTATAATCCTTGTAACATTTTGGAAAGCAAATAAATTGAAATTGACCTTAGATAATTTGATAGGTACGTTTTCACATAAATCACGTGTCTACTCTGTTGCTATTTGTAATTGTCTTCTTTACTTTGTTGTTGTGTGGACACCCTATTTAGAAAGAGAGGAGGGGGACCTAAGGAGCGAGATAGAATGCAGTCAAGGTCAAATTTATTTGCTTCAAGTAGGTATGGAGGAGTTTGGCCTCCAGTTTATTCTATACCTTCATGGGATTTATAACGTGTTGAGTGAACGGAATGAATTATGCGTTAGTGCTATGAGGCCTAAGAGCAGTTGTATTTCGCAATACTTCATGATACTAGGTATTGTCAAAGTGAGAATAGGTGCCGCCGAGTATCGAAATTTACCTATTCTTCGGATCTGTTCTAGTGAATACGACTCTTCTCTAAGATCTTACAAACATTGATATTAAAAGAGTTTTTATTATATCAATGTATAATAATTCCTTGCTCCGAAACCACATTTTTTTATTTTGTTTTTGCTTTTTTTGATTGGTAATATCTTGTTGTCGTACTTAGGGATACGATATTGAAATGAAAGTATTGATACTGTAATCGATTCCAGTATTGTATCAAAGTATCGCTACCAATATAAGTATCGATCGCACCAAAAGTATCGATACCATAAGGTATCGATTCTTTGTGCGAACTTTTATTAATATTGATTATAAATGAATAAATAGCTGCCTAGCAAGCTGGAACGTACAATATTTAGCTAGAATATAGAATCTTAATCATCATCATATCAGCCAAGGGACATCCATTGTTGAACAAAGGTCTCCAGCAAGGTCAATTAACAACAAAGGTCAGAATACAACAAGCATAAATTTTAATAACATTAATCTGCAAATAACTTTTTGGTATGGATTTTTAAATGTTTCATTAGATTACATGTGTTTCCACCAGTTTTTATAGTTTTGAAACATATTTAACAAGTAGAACTGTGCTCGTAAATCTTTTGGAAAGATTTCCAAACATCACTTCTAATCGGGGGTGCCATTTTTCACAAAAAAAAAAACAAACACACGGAATATTGCAAGAACTTACGTGAGCAACAACAGAACAAGAAAAGTTACAAGACTACAATACTACTTAAATAAATTCAGTCTACTAGATACCATTATGATTGTTTAATCATTTCTATGTTCCAAAAATCTAAATGAATACAATGATATTATAAAGTATAAAATATCATTGAATGAATATAAGTTATTCATTTTGAATGTCTAGTAGTGAGATAAATTATTACGATGAAGATACTCAATCAGTCAAAAACTTTCCACAAACTAATAATCGCGCAATGTGGCGACACTATTATAATTTTTTTTTTGATGATACTTCCCCAGTACCTTAACTACTTGATAGTGGTTTGCCGAAGGGTATCGATTACATGAGTAAGTATCGATTCCTGGTTTAATATCGCAAGCAAAGTAATCGATTACAAAAATACTCAGAACTCGAAATAAAAGTATTGATACCAATGAGTAATCGATTCTGTTTTCGTATCCCTAGTCGTACTTGTCTGCTGTCGCTGGCCTCGGCTTTTGCCTAACATTTGGAAGTGTGTTTATCGGCTAATTGATAAAATTTACCTGAAACTCAGGTTATATCTAGGGGAAACTGTTACCAAGACATCATTGTGAATTCTCTGAATGTATTATTTACTAAATTTGGCAAATTGTCGTTACTTTAATGATGAATAAGTACTAATTGGAAATCTCTCGAGTCAGCAAATTATTCTGTATACCTACATACGTTTGCCATCAGCATTTCAAACCGATTACAATATAAATACGCAACAAAATGTCAGGGTAAGACTTTAATTCACTATTTTACAATGCGCTTTATTACCATATAAAGTTGTATAATTAAGTTTCATGTACTTTCATAATATTTGGGTATGTTGTAACTATAGGCACCTACCTACAGTAAACTGTCAGCCTGCCATTTCTCTTACCGTTTTTTTATATTTTAGAAAACCGTACACTATTCAGGAGCTTAAGATTATAGTGGACTATTTAGTTGATAACAAACTATATGGAGAAACCAGAGCTAGAAAGATGTGGGTGGATTTTGCCAACACAAAGGTAAGAAATAGATTTACTTGTTAGAAATCATGGCTTGGATCTAGAAACCAGCTGCAGGATTCGGGGGGTAAAACTGGTTAAAACTGGTAGGGCTTGGGTCCCCGATTATAACGCTACCACTCTTATTAAAAGGTAATGCATATTTTTCGAGAAAATTACAAAATAACTTTAAGTAGTTTCTAACCTCAAATCAGCTAAAAGCGAAAATGGAACGTTAAAATGGGTGATTGACAACCAAATCTGTCAAATATATTGTCTGTGGTGTAAAATATCATGCAAAATATATGGCAAAATCGATAAAACGGAACATAAAAAAGACACGTTCGTGTCAAATTCAGTCAAATGTCTCATCCGATTTCGATCATTCCGTTTCTCCAAAGAGAATGTAATAATGCGTTTCTCTTCGAGTTGCATGAATGTGTTCTGTGTGCGCCATCCCCTTCGCGGTTATTTTTTTTTAAACCATTGAAACCATTCCTACTTCGTTTTTAGGCAACTTTCGAGTGTTTTAAGGCTGATCGTATGTGTGTACCAGAGCATAGAGCGAGCGAAGCGAGCTCGGAACTTAGGGCACCCCGACTCGGACAGATTAGGTTAGAAGGGGATGGCGCCATCCACTTCGTCGTTATTTTTTTTTAAACCTACGCTACGCTTTTTAGGCTACTTTGAGTGTTTTGAGGTTAGGTTACAAAAAGTCATTTTTCTCGGAAACGGTGAGTTACCTTTTCATGGGAGTGGTGCCAGGGAGGAGGGGGCACAGAACCCCCCTCACCCCCTCCCCCTCCACCCCCTCCTCCTGCAGCCGATTACTAAACTTTTACCGATATCATTAAGTGTAGGATGTTCTTGAATGATTTTGCTTTGTTATCTTGGTCAGTGGGTCGTCTTAGGGGCGTTTTAAAAGAGTAACAACTAATAATACTAGTAGGATAGGAAGGAATTAGGATTAGTATAAAGTAGGAGATATGCAGATATATTATTTGTAGTTAATCTACATAAAACTACACTAAAAACTTAAAAAAAAATGATGGGTAGCATATTGTTAAAGCATTGGGAACAGTATGCAAGCTACCATCAGTCAGAGATCCAACGATTGGAACCTCTACTAGGGTTCACAAGTCATTTTTTAAATTAAGCTTTTCATTCAACTGTCTAACAAGCAAGATAACAATAATTATTATTTATTTTTCAAAAAACAGTTTCTTTTTTTATAAACAGAAATAGCAATGTGGGTAGAATTCCCATTACTAGCAATCTTATTAAGCTCTGCAACTAAGCTAAATATGCTTGTGTCTGGAGTGGGTTCACAACAATAGTGTAATGGGTGGGGTTCTAATTAATACTAATTAATGAGAGTACTACACTTGAGAGCAAAAAAAATCGCACACCTCTTGTAATTTGGTTTATAACTGTTTTTATTTCTTAAATCAAAAGATATTGGGTACAAATCATTAGGCAAAATAAAGAATACAAGCTTAACTTTAAAAAAACACAAAATTAAAATCATTGACCTTCACGTAACTTAAAGAAACCAGCTGTACACCTAATTCCCCAAATTCACCCATTAGCATTGTCACTACTTGCACCCCTTACCCGCAGGTATATACGGTCGGTTTTTTTGGAATTCTAATCAGTTGCATACCGAAGGTCAACGTGATAACATCTCTACTGAAAGCATATGGAAAAATATGGATACCACACCCGCAGAAGCCGCTCAAGTTATTGCCTTGCTCGAAGCAGGCCTTAATCAAAGTGAAGTTGCTCGACGACTAAATTTGAGCCGCTACTCTGTTCGTCGTGTGTACCAGAGGTTTCAAGAGACCAGTGGCTACATTCGGCGATCAGGATCTGGCCAGCGACGAAGAACATCAGAGCGTGATGACCGCTTTCTTGTGTCGAGGTCTTTAAGAAATCGGCAACTGAATGCGGTTCAACTGGGACAAGAGCTTCGAGAAGTTCGCAATGTCAGTATAAGTCGGTGGACAGTCAGAAGAAGACTTGATGAAGCAGGACTGACTTCACATCGCCCAGCAAATGGTCCCAAATTGACCACAGCTCACCGACAAGCCCGACTACAATTTGCCAGGGAACATTTAAATTGAACGTATGACCAATGGCGGTCTGTTATGTTCTCTGATGAGTGCAAAATGACATTACACGGTCATGATGGACGCTCTAGGGTCTACAGAAGGTCATCAGAGCGATTTTCACAATGCTGCATAAGCGAATGTGTGGCTTTTGGCAGTGGATCGTGTATGTTTTGGGGTGGCATAATGTTGGATGCTAAAACTGACATTGTATTCATCACTGGAGCGAATACCGGCCCGAGATCGAGAGGTTTGACGGCTGCACGATACGTCGAAGAAGTGCTCGAAGGACATGTGAGGCCGCTTGCGTGGCTTATGGGAGAAGATTTTCTCCTAATGCACGACAACGCGAGACCGCATGTCGCTAGAATAGTTTGCGACTACATGGAAGACGTTGGAATCACCGCGATGGAGTGGCCAGCTCGTAGTCCTTATCTCAATCCGATTGAGCATGTCTGGGATGAGCTAAAAAGAAGAGTTTGAGCAAGAAGCCTTGCTCCTACGCGCCTCCGAGAGCTTCAACTTGCCATTGAAGAGGAGTGGAACGCTATACCACAAGATTTCATGGTAAAATTAATACGGTCCATGAAAAACCGATTAAGAGCTGTAATTAAGGCTAGGGGAGGGTATAATATAATACACCTTATTAATAAACAATTTGATCAAGAATTTTGAGTTTGATTTTCATTATTTCTTAAGCGAAATTGGGTAATTTTACCCGTTTGTTGGGTTTTGTGCCGTAAAACCTCTTATGGGTATTTTTTACACTGTATTTTTATATCATTAGAAAGGTAATGAGGTAGACTTTCAATTAGTGTGTGTTTTTTAAAATATTTATTCAGATTCATGAAAAAAAAACTGCCTTAACAAAAAAAGTCAAGGTGTGCGATTTTATTGCTCTCAAAAGTAGTTTACAACAAAATACACCGTGAAATTTTAATGGTTGTTTTCCGGCAGCAGAACAACTTGCCATAAGGAGTACTTTCGAAGCATAGAGTAAATGTAAAAAAATGAAGATGTTTTGGTTTTAAAATAATTTAAAAAAATATTCATCAACTCGTAAAACGTGAGAATCAATGGTAACACCAGAGGTAACCTGTAGGTACTACTCAAATCACATGCGGCGCCAACAAAGAACAGCTGTGCATAAAAATGTTCTTAGCAAAATAAACTCTCGCAAGTGGTGATAGGCATAAACTAGTTTGTACGCAACAACACAAAATACAAAAGCGGAGCCGACAAAGGAAATACCGATTTAAATGTTCAAAGCAAAATAAGCTCTCGTGTTTAGTGATACGACATAAACTACAAACTAACAATTATTACAAACGATGCCGCGTGCCGACTTCCTATTGCTTTTGTACGGCGCACGGTGGGCTGAAAATCGGCTTTCATAGACTTAGGCATTTTATTTTGCAAGTGCGAGTTTTTTTGCCGGATATCACTTCTATTAGTTATAACAATATACAAAAATGACACCAGAATTGATTCTGCACAGAAACGAAGGAATTATAATTTTTTTACGAAAATTTTGTATGGAGCTAGTATGAAAAATCGAAATATCTCTAAAACGGCAGCGATAACCGTAATATCCTTATAGGGGGTTATAGTACTAATTATTTATGATTTTTTGACATACGTTACATAATGGTTGTAGATGCCTTTTTTTAAAAAAATCGTCAAAATATTTTTATTTATTTTTACATATTTAAACGTTCCTTTTAGTGTTTAAGTTGAAGAATTCAGAGCTTTAACAACTCTTATCATAAAATAGCATCACCCCTATAGACCTGAAGGACTAGACAGAGGTGTGTAGTGTCTTGTTGATCTTGTAAGATTTCCAACAATACCAAATAGTTGAATATCAGTGTCAAAGTGCCCATGCTGTCGCTTCTTTTTGAAAGATAGGGGAATGAAATTGTTAATTGATCATACCCTAAAAGTATGATTACAACATAACCGGACACATAATAATAATAATATCCTTATAGGGGATTATAGTACTAACATTATTTATTTTAACATATGAAACTGTTCAAAACGATCCATGAACTGTGTCAAAGTTAAGAACATCGTTAGGAAGCATGCTTTTTCCTCAAATATTAAGAATATGTGAAAAAAAAAGACTGTATATAAACTTTTTATTGATAGGTAATTTAAATAAAACAGAAGTAACAAAAATAATATCTAATAAATTCAATTATACAAAATACATATTTGAAACTATAATTTATGAAATTATTAACTAAACATATTGGTATAATAAACTAACATAAATAACAAAAGAACATAAAGAAAAATAATTAAATTTTACAAATTTTCTTTACAACTTTCGTTGTCGGACTCCAATTCCGAGTCAGAATCCAGATCGGATATACCTACAAACTCGAACTCAGTTTCCGGAAACTGTATTAGGTCGAGAGTTTCAGCAAAAAAGGTTGTCTTCCTTTTGGCATCTAACTTCGGCCTTTGTGCACTTAGAAAAGGATCCGAAGAAACAACAAGCATATTTAGGATATCTTGATTAGAATCTTGCCTGCTTCTTTTCCGCGAATGATGTTCCCGGAACCTCCTAAAATCTTTGTTTCGAGACTCTGAGGCTTCTTCCGAGAGAGTCCCAATCGGGACAATATCATTTTTTTCGATTATGTCAGCTCCGTGTATTAATAGTTTATGTACGGTTGATGACATGTAGTACCAGTCGTATAATTCCACGTACTTTTCTGCTGTTTTGCGAGCAAAATCTTTAAATTTGATGACATCGATCTTCTCACCAGATGTTATTGCTTGCAAAATAACAGCAAATCTTTTTATCAGGTTTTGATCCAACCCAGTAATAGCTGCAGTTTTATTGGGAAACTCGAAAAACTTCCTTGCGGTATTCCCGTCATTGGTAGTTCCCGAGCCTTGTTTTACTATATCAATTAACAGATTGAGCTCCTCTTTAAATTTATTTTGAATGTTTTTTTTTCTGTTTTGTAACATATCTTTATGCTCATTACTTCTTGCTGCCCACTGTTTGAAGTCAAGTCTGTACGCAATGTGTAACAGACATTCCATGCAATTTATACGGGCATGTAGGGATGATAGGCCAAATTCATATATGTCAGAACACACAGTTTTTGATGTTACAGCATCTAAGTGGTTCATTTCTGTTGGTTTTGCTAAGCACAGGTAGCATGATGCATTTGATCTAGCTTCAGAAAGGTACGTGCAGACTTTTGCGTCGATCATTGTCATCATTAGTTTATGAGTCACCCTGTTACTATTAATGCACTCTGTGGGGTTAAGGGCCTCAATTTCCTCATCCATTTTTCTTTTGTTATCAATGACAACTGCATGGCTTTCTTTTACAAAAGTGAACTGAACCGGACGACAATAAAAAGTTGAGCATGGTTTCGGGTTTGTCCATATAGTATTATCTCCATCTGTCAGTTTCAGTGGCACCAAGGAGGTCATGAAAATGCTTGAATCATCATGCTCGCCGTCCATTTTCTGCTTGTATCGGCTTTGATTGGAAGCACCATCAAATCCCCACTTCGATATCAGCTTTTACTGCTTATTTTCCACATTATCAGAAAGACTTTGAAGAATCCGCTTCACCGTGATGTCAAGTAAAGCTTGAAGTGTAATTCTAGCTGATGAATCCGTAACTGATACTGATTGATTAGGAGGGTAGCATGCAAGCTTAGTTTGTTGCAGTTTATAGTAGGATGGGTAAATATCCTTAGCACCTTCCCGAATGGCAGTCTCTCGCAACGTAATATATTGCCACTTTGAAAGCTTAAGTGAAAGAAGCAATCCAAGTGCTTTCTCTGGTGTAAATATTACTGTTTTCTTAATGCTTTCCTTGATTTTAACGGCAGCTTCTGGATTTTTGATCATATAATTGATTACAGATGCGATATCTTCATAACCTTCTTCTTTTAAACGTGCTGCAGCTGCATATGCCAATTCACTGGAATCCTCGCCTATGTGCTCACTAGATCTTCTCTTTTTCTGTTTGCTTCCCAGATCTTTGAATGGTTTTCGGGACCTTTTTGTCATTGTTCCAACAGTCGATGATGTCGAAGGTTCTGGAGAGACTGAGCGTGCTCTTGGTATCTCATCAACAGTTGGTTCTTGATTTATTAAAGTTTGCACGCAACTCGGCCAATCAATATTTGCTTGCAACCACTCTCCGTACGTATTTCTAAACTTATCAAAGAATCGTTTAGATTTCTGCCACCTGTTTAAAGCAGCTCGCGTGAATCTCCGGCAAAATTCTTTGAGAGTTACTTGATCTTCGGCAGAAAGGCAATCGCCTATGCGGGACACAATTGCACTAAACAATACTTCATGATTAAATGAAGGACACTCACTTTTTAGAAGAACAAACAAATCTAAGTTGGTGATTAAACTTTCCATTCTAAGATTTTGTAGTCGCAAAGCAAATAGTTTTAGTGTTAGCAGTTACACGGTTGTGAACAATCTAAATTATGGAACAAAATTATAGCCCTTTTATTGTATAAAGTCAATAATTAGTTAACTACCCTCATTAAAGTTATAAAAGATATGATAATAAAAATTTATAATCGTCAAAAACATTTCGTAGAACTCATAGTAGAACTAATCAACATTAGCAAATCACATTAGCTCACTAATTATAAAAAGGTGAATGCAGTTCTTAGTTGGTATTGTTGCGAGATATTTCAAATCATTTAATCACTTAATAGGCTCATTAGAATCAGAAGACTACAACCATCATTCTAATTACTTAATTACTTGTCATCAGACTCATTAGATGACTACACAATATGTTATTTTGTATTTTGAACGTATGCAAGGTTTTAAAATTCCTTTTGTGTCGATATTATTATGTGTCCGGTTATGTTGTAATCATACTTTTAGGGTATGATCAATTAACAATTTCATTCCCCTATCTTTCTAAAAGAAGCGACAGCATGGGCACTTTGACACTGATATTCAACTATTTGGTATTGTTGGAAATCTTACAAGATCAACAAGATACTACACACCTCTGTCTAGTCCTTCAGGTCTATAGGGGTGATGCTATTTTATGTTAAGAGTTGTTAAAGCTCTGAATTCTTCAACTTAAACACTAAAAGGAACGTTTAATATGTAAAAATAAATAAAAATATTTTGACGATTTAAAAAAAAAAAGGCATCTACAACCATTATGTAACGTATGTCAAAAAATCATAAATAATTAGTACTAAAACCTCCTATAAGGATATTACGGTTATCGCTGCCGTTTCAGAGATATTTCGATTTTTCATACTAGCTCCATACAAAATTTTCGTAAAAAAATTATAATTCCTTCGTTTTTGTGCAGAATCAATTCTGGTGTCATTTTTGTATATTGTTATAACAAATAGAAGTGATATCCGGCACAAAAACTGGCACTTGCAAAATAAAATGCCTAAGTCTATGAAAGCCGTTTTTCAGCCCACCGTGCGCCGGAAGTCGAGGAGCGATTACCGGCCACCGTAGGTGCGGACTTGCGGACGGCGAGTAATGGGTGACTCGCCGTCCGATCGTGGACCATGCCCGGGTCGACGGCGGAGGCGCATCGATTTACATGCGCACCTCAAAGAGCTCTCAGCAATCTGACGGAGCCCCCACAGGGGCTGCCGACACCTGCCGGGGTCGTGGGACTGTTTTATCAGGTAACCATAACCCTGGAACGTAAAGGGCTATTGATGAACTCATTGGATGAACGATTTTAACACGAAAAAAAAATGTAAACTGGTTTCTCAAAAAATATATTCAATTTGAGGCCAATATAAGTCTGACTTGACTGAGAAAAAAGAACTAACTGTCATTTTAAAAAACATGCTGCTGTAGAATAAATTATAATTTGATATCTACACAAATTTTATAAAATTTAAAAAATGTTTAATATCCATGTTCGTTACTTTCATATACTTTTTGTTGACATAGTTTTACGTTCATAATACCGAAATATTAACCATAAATGATTTATAAAATAATAGTGCCCTTTAAAACATTTTCGTGTGACAATGGTACCGTGTCATTCCCAAAACACTGTAACTACAAAAAACAAAATTTGAGAAATTGAGCAAAATAGTTTTTTTCTGTTTTTTGAAGATTACTCTAAAAGTTACTTTGGAAAGTATTCAGTGTTTGATATCAAATTAAAGGTAATTTTATAAGTAATCTAGCCCGCTAGGTTTCATATACAAGTAGAATATACACAATAAATAATCGTAAATAACTTGTATTGCCATAATAGTCGTCAGAAGCAAATGAAGAAATTGTTATGACAATACACTGTATGTGTTAGAGTTACAGTGTATTGACTTGATAAAACAGGGCATAGAAATATATCATAGGAATTTGCAGTCGGATTCTTTATTAGATGGAGTCTATCATATGTATTTAAAAATAAAATATCCAGTTAAAAAGCCTCGTAGGTGCACAATTAGGTATATAGGTATTTTACAAAAAGTTTGTAAAATATTTTTTTAATTATTATGGCAACAGAATCAGTCTTACAGTTTCATGTAAAAACTGGAAGATAAGAAAACTAATAAGACAATAAAATTGTATGAACTTACATAATAATTAATCATCAAAAATAATTTAGCGACAAGAACACCAAAATTAGTAGGTAATGAATGAGTAGGTAGATTGGTTTGCCATTTGCAATTTCACTAAAAGGTTTTGTGCATCCTTTCTTTTCAAGAAATGTATTTGTTTATATTCTCCTTCCATAATCATTAGCAAATATGGAAACCTAGATTTATTTACTTATTAAAACTTTATGCAACATTAAATGTACAAAGGCGGACTTAATGCCTTAGGCATTTTCTACCAGTCAGCCACGGGTGATAAAGAGATAACATGGCAAGTGCATAAAAATATAAACTGTGTAAGTAGATTATATATTCAAAGCAAAAGACAAGATTTTGAAAAGACGATCATATCTTTTTGAGTAAATCACAGCCACTTCCGTGTTTTGTAGCTACGTCTTTATATATTGTACAAAATCGAAAGAATTATAAGGAAGTGGCATTGACTTATGAGTTAATTCGTAATAATTTTTACATATGGTACATGTCATGCACTAGCTCTGCAGAAGAAATTTTCATTTCTTTAACCATCTTATGGAAATGAGACCAACTACACGGTTTCATATATTCTTCTACACAATAACTTTAAAGTCTTGGAAAATAAAGGAAACAGTCTCTGTGTCTATACAAAAAAATATTACAGCTGGTCCCCGCTCCCGGCAGTCGTCCGTTCGTTCTCTATCAAATCATCCAATAACCATTGAGATCGCCGCCGGTTCTCGCTCCTGATTGGCGCGCCCGCAACGCGCAAGCATGCTACTTTGTTTTGACAAAACACTGTATCTTGCAACGCGCGAGAATTATTTTGGCAGTACACGGTATCTTAAGTTGCCGTGTTTTGTTATAGTAAAACTGTATTTTTAAGTAAATACAGTGTTATTAGCATAGTCATATCTCAGAACTTTTCATACAAAGTAAAAAATGTGTGAATGTAGGACGATAGAATAGGGTAAAAGAAATCGAATGAGCGTTGTTAATCCAAAACACTGTATCTTAAGATACAGTGTTTTGGATTTACACGGTACAATGGCTGATTGGCGGTGGCTAGCGGCTTCTACAAAGGCAAACAATACGAACAGAAAAATAAAATGTTTCTTCCGACGAAATAGAGTTATCATTTTTAGTTGCGAGGTGCCCTTTTCTATGAAAATATTGGACCGAAATAAAACCTTATTTTTATAAAGTTAACCGTGTATTACTCTTTTTGCGTCTTTTTTTGTCACCAATTTTGATATTATAATAAGAATTAACGACAACTAGTTTTAAATTAACACATCCTGAAATTAGTTTGTTCAGTATCGTTTACTGAATCGGTTTGTATCGTTTTTAATATCGATCATTTTAATCCCAAAGCAATTAAATCTACGTAAATTACAAATTACACTTTCGCTGTATAGTAAAAACAAACTAACTATGGACCGTAAATTAAAGTAGTAACTTTTTAAATGCAGATTTATATAAATTCCGTCATTCAGTACACATTACAGAAAAATGAAACTCATTTAAATGAAGTTAAAGTCTTAAAAAAACTGTTTAAACAAGTACAACTAAAAATTCAGAGTATGTATAATAACATAATTTTCTAATTGGGGTGTGCGTTAATTACGATACATGTTGTAAATAAAACCAAAAATTTCTAATTGGTTGGGCTATCGACAATAATTTTGTTTGCGGAGAAAAGTGTCACAGGTCCGTTCAGCACAGCGTCTCGTCCCGCACTGATTTATTGGGTGCCGGGGGCAGTGTTGCCAACCTAACCGAAGCAAAAAGCAGCAGATTAGACTTAAAAAAAACTTGAGAGGTGTCAAGGGACACCCGGATGGAACGAAGTTCCTTTCGATTAATTAGTGAAGGAATTGTAATAAAATTTTATTTTTTAAATAAAAAAATCCGGTTTGCACTCCGGGAGTGCCGGCAGAAGTGAAAACTTGAATATTAACGTTGTGCATTTTTGATATTTTGGAATGGTTAGGGAATAATTTTGCATGATTTGCTTTAATTATCAGTATAAAAGTACTATGATTTATGTGGTAGAATACAATATTTATTTATTGCGCTATTGTACACAAACATGACAATTTATATTACATTAAAAAGTTTATCTCTTAGAAAAATCAACTTTCATGTTAACACACACGAACATTCGCGCAAGCGTCCTGCGCCGCCTAAACAAAACAGCAGGCGTAGGCATACATTTTCGCCGCGCCGTAGAATGAGAGGGGGATACTTCCTCTCCTACGCCGCGCCGGCTGTCTACTCTCCGTCCGTCTTAAGCCGGCTCTACACGTTGGCCAACACAGTGGCGAATGTAGTGGCCAGTGCCTATTCGCCAACGTGTAGAGGGGGTGTTTGTGCATCTTGGGTTGTATTGGAATGATGGCCGACGAGTTGGCGCGAGATCCGTGTGGTGTCGGTTTTTTGCAAAAGATCAAACGGTTGTTGGCCGAGTATTGGCTACCGCGTCCACACGTTGGCCGCGCGTTTAGTATGCTACGAGCTCCCTGAACGATCGCACGCACCTGATTAAACATTTTAACCGACTTCAAAAAAAAGAAGGAGGTTCTCAGTTCGTCTTGAACTTTATTTTTTATGTATGTTACCTCATAACTCGAAGTCAGCTCGACCGATTTAGAAAATTCTCTTTTCATTTGAAATGGTATACTTTCTAGTTGGTCCCATTGTTATGAAATCAGGATCTGATGATGGGATCCTGGAGTAATCGAGGGAACTCTTCAAATATTATAGGCACATCTATAGCGTTTTGGTTATATCTTATAGTATCTTGTGCAGTTGCTCTCGAAAAGCACCATTTGGGGAAGTGGAACTGATGATGAAGACCACAGATGACCACCGAAATTACTCAATAATAAGTATTTCATGGATTGGGATTCGATTACTTGAATATGGATGTTAAGCACTTTATGTTCATCATAATGCATATGGTGATGTAGAGCTGATGGTGAAGTACCAGGAGAACTCCTCAAAAATTAACAGCTCTGCATCGGGAAAAGCAATATTTTGTAAAAGGTGATAAGTAGTTGACATTTTGGCTTTTGTAACTAGATAAATTACAAACCAACCCACTAAAAAGCGTGAAAAAAACTTTTTAACAAAAAATAAAACCGACTTCCATATTAAAATACTACAAAGGCAAAAATAACTATAATTTCGGAAGGCGGTGTCAAAAAAAGAAAATACAAAACGAATAACACCGACTACCGAAATTAAAGTTATTTTTGGCATTGTAGTGTTTTGATATGGAAGTTGGTTTTATTTTTTGTTAAAAAGTTTAGTCACGCGTCGGTAACAACTAGTGTAAACAAAATGTCAGTAATGACTAATAACGAGGAAACTTTTCGGCTCTACCGAGCCGTAAATTGTTTGTGGAACCCAAGAAGCAGCAGTTAGCGCCTCAATATCCATTTTAATAAATACGTCCGCACATTGGCCTGAACCGTAGCAAACTGAACGACCTTCCAACGTGTGGACGCTATCACGAACTCTTGGCCAATATGCTGGCCACTACATTCGCCACTGTGTTGGCCAACGTGTAGAGCCGGCTTTACGAATTTTCGATCAGGTCACGTGTCTTGACGCGATTTTTTACCCATTACAAAAAAAGTGCACAACGCCGCTAAAGAAGGTTTCACTTCAAAAAAATCCTTCAAAAATTTACGAAATTTCAAAGGTATACGTTTGCCCTGGTTTGCCCATATAAAATTTCCACGACATAAGAAACACTGTATAATGCTCCCTCTCTCATTTTCTCCCACGATAAATCTTATGAATTTATATGTCTGTCTCTTTTTACTGTTGCTTTTTCGTTTCATAAAATTTCAAATCACAAAGACGCTAAAGAAGTTTTCACTTCAAAAAACCCTGTTACTTGCTGCAATTCAAGGCTAATAAATTTAAATGAGTTTCCCGTTTTATTAAGGTAAATAAAATATAACTTAATTTTAATTACTTTTGTAATAGAATTTACTTAATTAACAATCCACATTATCAATTATTTTAAATAAATCGCTTAAATCCCGACTTGGCGTTTCATTTGAAATTTCGGAATTCTTAAAGTCATACATGTTTACATTATATAATTGTAACATTTTTGGAGATGGAGACAGATGGAGTAAACGTAACGCAAGATCCATCATCACGTTTCGTGTCATCATCAAACTTAACAGCATTTCAAGGAATAATCGGTGTCGTAATTTGTTTTTCAGCATATGATATATCGAAAAAGCGCGTTCAATTTTAAAATGGTACAGTCATGAATGCAAGTGCAAGTTTGGAAATATTTTCAAGACGCTTATTAAATGCCTACTAGCGTCACAATCATCAAATACTTCCGAATACTGCCTAGTACTAGTACCTACATAGATATACTACTTCCTAGTACTAGTACATAGATAATCTGTACTGTAGTAGTACTAGGCCGCTGACGGCCGCGCGCCCCGCGGCCAATTATGTGATGCTTGTAAATGTATGCATGCCCTTAAAAATAGCCCTACTTATTTTTGGGCCCAAAAAATCCCAATAAGCATTATTTTACCCTAAATTTGGGGCTAATAGCCCTAAGAAGTTTAATCCTGGATAAAAAATCCCCCTCAACTCACCCCTCAACTCGCCCCTCAACTCGCCCCTCAACTCACCCCTCAACTCACCCCTCAACTCACCCCTCAACTCACCCCTCAACTCATCCCTCAACTCACCCCTCAACTCACCCCTCAACTCACCCCTCAACTCACCCCTCAACTCACCCCTCAACTCACCCCTCAACTCACCCCTCAACTCACCCCTCAACTCACTCCTTAAACTCACCCCTCAACTCACCCCTCAACTCACCCCTCAACTCACCCCTCAACTCACCCCTTAAACTCACCCCTCAACTCACCCCTCAACTCACACCTCAACTCACCCCTCAACTCACCCCTCAACTCACCCCTCAACTCACCCGTCAACTCACCCGTCAACTCACCCGTTAACTCACCCGTTAACTCACCCCTCAACTCACCCCTCAACTCACCCCTCAACTCACCCCTCAACTCACCCCTCAACTCACCCCTAATCTCACCCCTAATCTCACCCCTAATCTCACCCCTAATCTCACCCCTAATCTCACACCTAATCTCACACCCAATCTCACCCCTAATCTCACCCCTAATCTCACCCCTCAACTCACCCCTCAACTCACCCCTCAACTCACCCCTCAACTCACCCCTCAACTCACCCCTCAACTCACCCCTCAACTCACCCCTCAACTCACCCCTCAACTCACCCCTCAACTCACGCCTCAACTCACGCCTCAACTCACCCCTCAACTCACCCCTCAAGTCACCCCTCAACTCACCCCTCAACTCACCCCTCAACTCACCCCTCAACTCACCCCTCAACTCACCCCTCAACTCACCCCTCAACTCACCCCTCAACTCACCCCTCAACTCACCCCTTAAACTCACCCCTCAACTCACCCCTCAACTCACCCCTCAACTGCCCCCTCAACTCCTCCCTCAACTCCCCCTCTACTCCCCCCTCAACACCCGACGAGACCCCCCTCCCCTCACCCCGCCCCCACACGGGACCCCTCTTACCCCTCACCTCCCTGAACTCCCCACGAAACCTCCCCCCCCCGCATCCTCTCAGGGATACCTCAACCCCTGCGACCTAACTCCTAGGTCCCAACAGATAGATACTGTCGCTTTTTCGTTTCATTAACTTTCAAATCACAACGATGCTAAAGAAGTTTTCACTTAAAAAAAAGTCTTACGCTGTTCGATAGGTGTAGTTCTGACGCGAGTTTAACAGTTTTTACCCATACAAAAAGTGCTCAGCGCCGCTAAAGAAGTTTTCACTTCAAAAATTAAAATTAAGGGGCCTCCCCATACATGGAACTAAAACTGACATATTTTTTTTCATGAAACCTATGCGTGTGTGGTATTTATAGACAGGTCTTTTAAAATGACATTGAGGTTTTTAAGACCACTTTCTCATAAAGTTAATCGTTTAAAAGATATACGATTCCAAAGTGGTAAAATGTGTCCCCCCCCCCCCCCCCCCTCCTCTAACTTCTATAATAATGGAGTGAAAAATCTACAAAAAATATATGTCTATAGATCTTAATGTAATCTTTCAACCAAGACTCGGTTTGAACGAGATCGAGTCAGCAGTTTTTGAGATACAGCATATTTCCTAAAACCGCAAATATAACTTTGTAATTCATAGAAACACTATGAAAAACAAAGTTATTGGGCGTAGTTGTAAAAAAATGTAAATAAGCTAGTTTTAAGAAATTTGTAAGATTTTTTTTGTCACATTAATATACATATTATATTATTATAGTTAATGCGGAACCCTTCATGGGCGAGTCTGACTCACACTTGGCCATTTTTTTTCATTACCTAACAAGTACATAAAATATTAAGTAGGTACTTACAGTTTTATTCTTTGGAATTTCCTCTTATATGCTATTTTCAAATTACGCTTCTTGCGTCTTTTTTTGTCACCCATTTTAATATTATAATAAGAATTTACGACAAGTAGTAATTATTATTTACAACGTTATACCTAATTAAGTAATTACACACTAAAATAACCTAATATTTACACACACTATACATAAAACAAAGAAAAATCTAATTGGTTGGGCTATCGACAATAATTTTGTTTGCGGAGAAAAGTGTCACAGGTCCGTCCAGCACTGCGTCTCGTCCCGCACTGATTTACTGGGCGCCCGGAGGGGTGGATACGCGATTTGCGAGTAGCGATTACGTAAAAAAATTCTTATAAATAATTAAGAAAGTTATTGGCAAAAATAAGCACATGGTCCCATCGGCATTACTTAATATAATATATTGGTGGCAATTAAAAGATCCTGTGATTGATAGTTTAGGAGAAAAATGGTAGTAAGTCACAAAAACAGAGGCCACTTTGCGTATTTATTTATGATATTTCAAATATATTTTTATTTTTTCTGAAGCCAAGAGGACACGCTTTACATTGTGTAGATTAATATATATTATTTTGAAAAAAAAATCTTGTAAGGGACGGAAAAAAATCCTAAATGAAGCCTGATTCACGAATATCCACACCCCTTAAAAAGTGTCGTTACAACTTTTCGTATGAATTTTTTCCGGCTAGCCCCCTTTCGTAACGCGCGATAAGGAACTTCGTTCCAAAAAACAGCAGAAAACAGTAAAATGGTAACTTTGAAAAATTAAGTCTACCACTTTGTTATGCGGCATCCACACGCTTGCCGCTTGCCGCAAACTTCAAACCTCTATAAACGTTTGGCAAACTTTGGTAAGACAAACGTCTTCATCCACATGCTTGCCAGTTTGCCTTGCTAGTGTATTTGCATTGGAAGAAGCTTTTGTCCGCTATAACGTTTTGATTAACCTATTTTTATTTTAAACGAAGCAAAGTATGCGTACGCGATTTGCGAGTAGCGATTACGTAAAAAAATCCATATAAATAATTAAGAAAGTTATTGGCAATTAATATAATATATTGGAGGCAATTGAAAGATCCTGTGATTGATAGTTTAGGAGAAAAATGGTAGTAAGTTACAAAAACAGAGGCCACTTTGCGTATTTATTTATGATATTTCAAATTTACTTTTATTTTTTTTTTTGAAGGGAAGAGGACATGCTTTATATTGTGTAGATTAATATATATTATTTTGAAAACGAATCTTGTAAGGGTTACGGAAAAAAAAGGTTCTAATGTATCCTAAACTAGTACTCACGCGGGGCTTCGCTCCCGTGGATTCTATCACGGTAAAAACATAACTCTCCTTTATTGCAGTCGCGTAAAAAGTAGCCTATAACCTTCCTCAACCTTCAAGCTACTTCCATACCAAATTGCATCCAAATCCACCCAGTACTTTCGAAGATTAACGCGTTCAAGCAAACAAACAAACAAACAAACTTGTCCGCTTTATAATATTAGTATAGATGAAGCCCAATTCACGAACATCCACGCCTTAATAACTGTGGTAGTGGACGCTTTCAATATCGTAAGAAGTGACAGAGATACCTTATTAAAATTGAAAGAGAATCAATTAAAATGTGCTTGATTGTGTAATCAACGCAGTGGCTTGCACTTCGAACAATTACTCCGTTACCGGGAACTCCGGGAAGTACTTACTCGTACTCTTGTATATAATGAACATTTTAAAGTAGTTAAGTTAGTTAAAATTATTGTAAATAAGTTGATTCAAATTTATGAAATACGCCTCAAATACTTTGTTAGGTCTCTAATTCAGAAAATTATTTTTCTTAGGTGATAAACTTTTTCTTATTTAATTTCGTATTCAGTAAATTTCAGCTAAAAAGTATTTATGACGGTCGTAGGCCCGTAAAAGTATGAAGGAAAAATTTGAATAACTTTTTGGTTAAAGCCTATTATTATCAAGAATAAGTTATCAGCTGATTGAAAAGCACGCAGGTCAAAGGCCGCGCCGCCGTTCGTCGCACAGTGGGTCGAAACGATGATTTTAGGGACATAGGGATCAACTTTGTTTTTTTAATTTTTTCTTTATGCGGATGGATAGAGCTCATTAACCGTTTCCGTGCGGATGATGCCGCACAGGCACCATGTAAATCTATTGCGTATGGCGTATGGTGCCCGAGAGGATACAAAACTGAAATATCAAAAACTCGGCTAAAACGACATTTGTCAAAAGAGTCCCGTAAATAAAAGTGTCTTTATTTGTCACCCATATCATGCCCACAGTGTTCGTTTCAAGTAATTTCGTAAATTAGCAGACTTCAGGGGTTGTAAACCAAGTTGTCGAATCACATTTTATTATTGATTATAATTCTAACAGCCAACTTTCTGGAATGTTTCTCAAAAAATTAAATGCCTTTGTCATAAGGTTCATTTTTGCCTCAAAACATGATGGGGTTACAAAGAGTGCGAGGCGGATCGGCGACCTAACAAACAATGGGTTTTGCCCATTTTTTGCGCTGTTATATGGGCCTATAATAATATATTTCATTTTTTTTTCTGGGTAACTCTACAACAAAATAAAAAGGTTGTCAATTAAACGCTTAACAAAAATCCACATTTTTAAGTAGATAGTCATAGATGTTTTTTATCAATAAAATACATTTACATTGTTATCCAAATAAAACACGTGTTTGTAGGTACGAGTAGAATATTTTTGATTCATTAGATTCGGACTTCCCATTCAGTTATATGTTCTATATTACATTGTTTTGTAGAGAAACAGTTTTACCATCAAAATAGCGGATTTAAAATTGTTTCCCTACATAACACTGTATAATAAATAATAAATAAATATCACCTCGCTGCAAACTCAAAAAGTACGTGAACAAATTCTATATAACACTCTTGAATAAATACATCCATAAAAGAATGCAAAAAGGTTTACAACACCTAATAGAAATTAGTCAATTACCTTGCATTTCCATAAAAACACACAGATCGTCACTTTTTAACCGACTTCAAAAAAAAAGAGGTTTCAATTCGTCTTGAACTTTTTTTTTTTATGTATGTTACCTCATTACTCGGAGACGGCTGGACCGATTTGAAAAATTATTTTTGCGTTTGAATGGGTATACTTTCTAGTTGGTCCCATTGTTACGAAATCAGGATCTGATGATGGGATCCTGGGGAAATCGAGGGAACTCTTCAAATATTATAGGCACACCTATAGCGTTTTGGGTATTTCTTATAGTACCTTGAGCAGTTGCTTCCGAAAAGTACCATTTGGGGAAGTTGAACTGATGATGAAGACCACAGATGGCCACTGAAACTCCTCAATAATAAGTATTTCGTGGATTGCGATTCGATTACTTGAGTACGGATGTTAAACACTTTATGCTCGTCACAATACATATGGTGATGTAGAGCTGGTTCTCCTGGTATTTGATACCAGGAGAACTCCTCAAAAATTAACGGCTATGCACAGGGAAAAGCAATATTTTGTAAAAGGTGATAAGTTGTTGACATTATGGCTTTAGAAACTAGATAAATTACAAACCGAACAACTAAAAAGCGTGAAAAAAAATTTTTAGCAAAAAATAGAACCGACTTCCATATCAAAACACTAGAAAGCCAAAAATAACTTTAATTTCGGAAGGCGGTGTGAAAAAAAAAGGAAAATCCAAAACCAATAACACTGACTACCGAAATTAAAGTTATTTTTGGCTTTCTAGTGTTTTGATATGGAAGTCGGTTGTATTTTTTGCTAAAAATTTTTTAAATGCACTGAATGAATTTACTGACTGATTACGTTCGATACACAATGGCAAATGACTCTTTAACAAGTAGAAACACGAGAACAAGCTAAAATTTACAATTCATGGCGGATGATTCCCCAGGGGAATCATCAAAGTCTCTGGCGCTTGGTGCCCCAGAGGCATCACGAAATTTTTGTTTGACGCCAGACACTAAAGATTGCTAAAAAGACCTCCGCACGGAATCGGTTAACGTCAATAATAATTGTTCTGATAATTTTTTTCCTAAACTTGCTCCTTTGGGTGGAAAAATTCATTTTGATATTTTTTTGTATGGAGCGGACCAAATTAAATTAAATTTCTGCCAAGTGTCGTGTGATCCCGCTTTGAAACTATATTTTTCTTAGGGGTTGTCCAGTCTACTATCATTTGATGCTATGAACATTTGCATAAAGTTGCAACACTGCCAAATAAATGAATCGAAAAAATGAAAAAATACATTGAATAATTTTTATTTTCTCAAGTTCTTTTAAGTTAAAATTGATATGGAATAGTAAGTAAAAGCACTTAATAATTCACATAATTAATTAACAACTAATGACAATATATTAAGGTTCGTTATTAGCTTAAATTTACTAATTACGTATTACTTAAAAATGTGAATATCATTTATCTATAAATTTCTATTGACTGTAATTAGCTTGACTTTTTACTTTATAAAAAAACAATGTTTTTCACTTTTAGTCATTACTTTAATGTTAATGAGGGTAGTAGAAATATTAGTAAACATTTGATTGTCACTGGAAGTATAAAATTACCATATTTATTATATACACACATCAAAAGTGTCTAGGGATCAACATATATTTTTGCAATAACTTTTCTCCTGATTGATATTAATTAAAATTTTCTTTAAGGATTCATCAAATAAAGTGTTTTCGTTTGTCACAGTAACGATAAACCAAGTCACCTTTGCATTAATAAAGAAATTTGCCATTTTCCTAATAAAGGGATTTTTGACATTTGAACCACTAACATTAAAGTTCGAAAAAAAGACTGAAATAACAGTTTTCTTTAAAATTTTATTGGGTAACTTAAACAATTAATAATCCGTGTTTCTACCGCGAACACTAACAACACAAGAACATCGGTTTGGCATACTCAAAATGAGTTCATCCAAATCACGCTGTGGAATGGCCGCCCATGTTCGTTGCAACAACAAAAAAAGGTCTTCTTGCGACTGGATACCCTCCATATTCGGCAGAGCTTTTCTCTGTAACATATCCCATGCATGCTCAATCGGGTTCCAGTCTGGCGACTGAGCAGGCCAGAGCAGGACATTGATGTTAGCTGCGGCGAGAGTCTGTCTTACAACTCTTGCGGTGTGCGGTCGTGCATTATCATGCATTAACTGAAATAAGGGACCGATTTGCACTTGTAGAGGAACGATGACGTCAGATACAATCGTCTCAGCATAAATTTGAGCGTTGAGGTTGCCTCTGATCCAAATCAACTCAGTTCTTCCGCCGATCCAAATACCCGCCCATACCATGATGGTTCCACCACTATAAGGATGGACTTCCTGGCAGGATTTTAATCGCTGTTGGCATCCAGGGGTTCTCCAGTGTCGTATACGTCTTGTATCCGGTCTCATTCTTAAAGACTGGGCAAGCTTTAAGAAAAATATAGTTTCAAAGCGGGATCACTCGCCACTTAGCAGGAATTTAATTTAATTTGATCCGCTCCATACTAAAATATCACAAAATGCATTTTTCCACGTAAAGGAGCAAGTTTAGGAAAAAAAGCATCAGAACTGCTGTAAATGATACGCAGATTTCAACAAGACTGACATTTATTCAATATGTAGGTAGATTATAACACATAATGTACAAGTACCTACATCATGCACAATATCTTTCCCCAAATATTTTAAAAGGTATGATATACTATATAATATGCTAACAGCATTACAAGTCAGTTTACAATATTTTTGAAAACGATTAAGTAGTTCTTCAATTATTTAACATAGTTTTAATGATATACATTTATTATATATCTTCCATTGTTTTTTTTAACTGTTTATTAGCAGAGAAAATATTTAATACACTACACAATACATGCAATTAATCATGTTTATTAATCTTATCATAATATACATTCTTTTTCTTTTTACAATTATAATAATTATTGGTTACCAAATAGTTGCCCTAACTTTTTGCGGGCTATAACAGCCGCAGTTCTGTGAGCGCGTTCTGATGTTGCGATTCCCAAATCTTTGCTAATTAACCTGTTATCGTTATCTGCCATGCAGTTATCTAAATTATCGCTGTCGCTCTCAGCACTGGACCATTCCTCATCATCTTGTGTAGGTTCACATTTAGAAATTTGATTTTGACTGATGTTAGTGAGTTGTGAATATGATGGTACTTTGATTAAGTGACGTTTATTACGTCTATACCGTTTCCCTGTGTGATCTGTAACAAAATAAGATCTTGGTTGTGCTGCTGGTGTCTGAACCCTAGCATTTTTACGTTTATCACCATTAACCATAATTACCGCGTCAGCTGGTTTCAGCGTAGGTAATGTTCGTGCACGTCTATCATAATATTGTTTGCTGTCCACCTGTTTACTAATAATGTTCCTATAGTCGCTCGTGTTGTCGCGACTAGGTTTTAATTTCGTAAGATGAGTAGGTAACATACTATTAAGTCTACGACCCATTAGTAATTGCGCAGGTGAACTGATACCACCACGCGGTGAATTCCTAAAATTTAAAAGACCTAAATAAAAATCTATTATATTCTAGCTTCTATCGACTTTAATAAAATATTTTTAATTGTTTGCACACTGTGTTCACTCCGACCATTCGATTGTGGATAATTAGGCGAGGAAGTAGTGTGATTAAAACCTCACTTGCGTTTAAAATCAGAAAACTCTCTCGACGCGTAAGCTGGCCCATTATCGGTCACCAACTCATTTGGAATACCGTGGCGTGCAAATTGGTCCTTCATAGCTTCGATTACCGCCCTACTGCTAATGCTCGTCAACGGGCTAACTTCAATAAAATTTGAAAAATAGTCTACTAAAATGAGAAAATACTTTTTACCACATTGAAATATATCCGAGCCTATCTTCAGCCAAGGAATATTTGGTATGTGATGAGGTTGCATAGGTTTACGTGAGGGTCGCGGCTTTCGCTCGAAACATGCTGAACATCGCTTCACGGTGTTCTCAATGTCATGAGACATTCCCGGCCAGAACATCACTTCCCGACCGTTACGTTTACATCTATCTATGCCCATGTGCCCGTCATGTATTCGTTTTAACATCTCTGCTCGTAATGCTCGAGGTATATAAACTAAGTTATCTTTGAATATTATACCATCTACAAACTCAAAGCACTGCTTATGTGACCAATGTGTTCGCACGCATTCAACGACTTCATATTTGTTTGCAGGCCACCCGTTCTTAATATATTTTATTATTACCTGACATGCTGTATCTTTCGCCGTTTCTTCTCTAATTAGGTGCAATTCTCTATCACTAAATCTTACATTATCTATTAAAAAACATGATTGCTCGGCAATTTCTTCCGAAATGCCTGGCTTTAACTTATAAGTTAAAGCCGCCCACGACAATGCGTCTGCCACAAACATATATTTTCCCGGTTTATACACTACTGTGAAATCATACCCCTGTATGCGCAGCATCATGCGCTGGGATTGAGTCTAATGATTTTTTAAACAAGGCTTCCAGTGGCTTATGGTCTGTTTCCACAGTGATGTTACTTCGCCCAAACACGTATTGATGGAATCTTTCGAGATCAAACACAATTGGTAATAATTCTTTTTCAATTTGTGCGTAGCGACACTGCGTGTCAGTTAGTGTCGCCGAGGCAAACTCAACCGGCCGGCCGCTCTGTAACAACACCGCGCCTAATGCATGCGAACTCGCATCTACTGATAACAGAACCGGTTTACGCGCTGAATACAATGCTAATACAGGCGCACCGCACACCGCGTTTTTCAACCGCTTTACAGCTAAGTCTTGCACGTCATCCCACAACCAGTTGGATTCTTTTTTTAACAATGTACGTAGCGGTGACGCTATATCTGAATAGTTTGGAATAAATTTCGAGAGATAGTTAATCATGCCCAAAAAACGTTCCAATGACTGCCTATCGTGGGGACTTGGCATAAACTGTATAGCTTTTAATTTATTTTTATCTATTCGCATGCCTGCTGCGCTAAACGTGTGCCTTAAATAGGTTACCTCCTCTACACAGAATTCACACTTATCCTTATTGAATCTCATGCCCACCTCGCGTGCTCGATCGAGCAACAGCTTTAGTCTCGCATCATGCTCAGACTTACTAAATCCCCACACAATCACATCGTCGACAAAAGAGTACCCCCTCTAGGTCCTCCAGAATCTGTCGAATTTTTGAGTGAAACACCTCAGATGCGCAATTGATACCATATGGTAAACGTAAAAATTGATATCTCCCAAATGGCGTGCCGAACGTGCACAAATCTGCGCTCTGGTTATCTATTTGTACCATCCAAAATCCTGACCTCGCGTCTAACTTGCTAAAGTAACGTGCCCCTTGCAGCTTAGTAGCTATTTCGGTGAGCGTCGGTAACGGGTAATGCGCTCGCTGTATGACGCGGTTTAGCGGACGCGGATCGAGGCACACTCGTATAGTGCCTAGGGCATGCAAATCGGATACTCGGATAACCGAAAAAACCGGATAACTGACTAATTTGAAACCCCGGTTTTTTACGATCACAAATCCGGATTTTTCGGTTTTTACGGGTTTAGGTTTAAAGATATTTATTCTCAAAAAAGACAAAGTCACTTACATGAAAACAATGCTTACAGTAAGATATTTGATAAAATTCGTCGCAGTCATCACGGTAGCAGTTATTATGATAATAATGCACCCATCCAATGCATTCAGGTTTTAGGAAGGGTGTTATTTGCTGGTACATAGGGTTGCTTTGTATGGCCTGCCCTTCAAAACATTTTGTTCTTCCGAGGAGCTTAGAAAACTTTTTATCAGCAGTGGATACAAAATCGCCAAGCTCCCCCAATAGTATGAAAAATATGGTCATAAAAGCAAATGACGAGTTAAGAAATTCAATTATAAAAGAATTATAGAAATTGAAGTCAGATAGAGTTAGATTTGCCATGACTTTAGACGAGTGGACGTCTAACAGAAACCGGCGATACATAAATATAAATTTATTTTCACCGCATTTTATTGACAATGCTGGCTACAAAAACTTAGGGCTTGTTAGAATCAGTGCAAAAGAGACTGCGCAGCATTGTTTAGATATTTTAAAAAAGAATCTGTAAAATTTTAGACTTTCGTTGGATGAAGACATCGTTTGGTTGACCACTGATGGGGCCTAATATCATCATTAATGTCATCACTTTTTTTCTCTCTCTTTTTGTTGTCTGGCTGTGCTGTCACTCTGAACCGAGTTACGAGTAGATTTCTGTCAACCTCTGTTTTAATATCGGGCCACCAAGATACAGGCTGTGCCTAGTTTGGGGTCCATTGCTATGTGTGTTGTGTTCTGTAACTATGTTCGTATTGTATTTACTGTCTGTATCATTCTAACTTGTGTGTGTTAAATAAATAAATAAAAAATAAATTAGCAACCTTACTGTTAGTTTAGATTTAAGTTTCTCATGTAAGTGAATTTACCATTGTAATTCTTATGAGAAATAAACATCTTTATGTTATGTATAAACAAAAGAAACTCTTCGTATTGTAGCATTTTTTTGATTAAAATAAGCTACAAGCTACAACTACAAAGTTGTAGCTTATTTAAGTTCAAAAAATGCTCATTATTATAAAAATAAGTACGATAAATGTAAAAAATACATATTCTGATTAACCTTCAGCATTTTCCTTTCTTTACACACAAAATTGAAAAAAAAAACCGAAAAAACCGAATTAACCGGTTTCACCGGTTTTGTAAACAAAAAACCCGCAAAACTCGGTTTTCTTAATCAACCCGGTTTTTGCACGCCCTAATAGTGCCGTCTTTTTTACCCGCTACTACGATCGCATTAACCCACGGTGTCGGATGTGTTACTCTCCTAATCACACCTATTCGCTCCATCCTGTTTAATTCTGTCAATAATTTGTCACGCAATCCTATAGGTATTTTACGAACTGGACAGATCGACGGCTGAGCATCATAACTAGTAACTATTCTATAGTTACCTGGCAATTTTCCTAAACCATGAAAATGATCATCATATCTTTGCAAATTTATCCAAAATATACGCTTAATTACTTCACATTTGTTCACATGCATATTTACCTAATAAGCTGCAACATTCTTGCTTTGAAATGACGAAACGAAGGCTAAAAACTTCTCCTTTATAGATCCAATTAGTGTTGCCCAAACGAGAGACTCGCAAGAGTCTTGCAATTAGCGATTATCCTATTGCTATTTATTAAACGGTAGTTGAGATCTCAGAACAATGTAACAGACTCTGTTACATTGTTCTGAGATCTCAACTACCGATTAATAAATAGCAATAGGATAATCGCTAATTGCAAGACTACAACGGTAGTTGAGATCTCAGAACAATGTAACAGACTCTGTTACATTGTTCTGAGATCTCAACTACCGATTAATAAATAGCAATAGGATAATCGCTAATTGCAAGACTCTTGCGAGACTCTCGTTTGGGCAACACTAGATCCAATCTATATCACACGATCCCACTATCGGTATGTAACTGCCACAAAATGATTGAGCCCTTATGTTATTACTTTGTAATCCTTCCACTCGAAATCCTAACTTGTTAAAGGTATTTAAGGATAACACATTTAAGTCAGACCCTGTATCTAATTTAAATTTTTCCTTCCTACCATTTACAGACAACAATAAAGTTCCGTACCACTTAGCGTCCTTAGAATTATTGAGCCTTTCGATTACCGAGATATACATTTCCTCTTCGCTGTCATCGTCGTCCTCCAGTTGGTAAACACGTTTATTTAAACTTGGACACACTCTTTTAAAATGACCTCGCCTATTACATAAGTAACACAACACCTTACTACTAGTACTGTACTGCACACATGCGAACAAAAATCCTGCGGTAGAGGGCGGCAGGACTTGAGAATAGGTACGTTAATTTGCAGCGCCTGGCAAACAATGTTTGTGTGCTTGCAAATAGGTGCTATTTATAAAATATTAGGCGTTTTTAAGTTATTATATTTTGTTTATTCATTTATTTAATATTAATTAAAGTCATCTAAAACGCACGAACGTTTTATTAAAATATCTGTGAATGGCAAGTAAAGCAATGCATTTATGCCTTCAAGGAGCGCACGCCCCTGATTACTAGCCGGACATCGGTAACCATCACAAGCTTCACTAGCACATGAAGCGCACGCCGCTCCCGCTGCACGGTCGGCCTGGCGCCGCTGGCGCGCCGCGACGCCGCCGCGCCACCGCTGTGCTCGGCGACCCCTGCCACCGCGACCGCTGTGTGACTTTTGCACCGCGTCGACACTCGTTGTCCCTTCGTTGCTACATCCAGCCTTGGTATCCTCAATCTGCCGTTTTTCCTCATGCGACATCTCATTTGCCTGGCACATCTTGACTGCCCTAGCCAAAGTAAGATCTTCTGATCTAAGAAGACGGTCTCGCAGTGTACCATCAATAACACCGCAAACAATCCGGTCTCTTATTAAACCCTCTTCCAGATGTTCAAACTCACAATGTTGGGTAAGCAATTTGAGGCCTGTGACGTATTCATCTATTGATTCACCTGACACCTGATTTCTCGTAAAAAACATAAATCGAGCCATAGTTGTATTATGTTTTGTTTTGAAATGTTCATTGAACTTTCTCACAAGCGTATCAAAGTCCTCTTTGTTCTGGTCCTTTGCGAACTTGAATGTCGTATATACATAATAACCCTCCGATCCAATCAGGTTTATCAGCAAGCTTGCCTGCACGTCAGATGCTTCTTTGTGAACACCAGATGCCTTTAAAAACACCATAAACCGTTGAAACCATTTACGGCACGTGTCTGCCCGGTTGGCTGGCCCTCCTTCCAACACTAATTCCGACGGTGGACGCGCATGTTCCATGTTTATAATTAATTAAGAACAGTTCTTTTATACAATTACCACTTCGAACTTTTATTTTTTTATCAATTAGTTAGCACCGCTGTCACCATGATGTAAATGATAAGCAGATTTCAACAAGACTGACATTTATTCAATATGTAGGTAGCTTCATAACACATAATGTACAAGTACCTACATCATGCACAATAAGAACAATTATTATTGAGGTTAATGAGTTATATCGATCCGCATAAAGAAAAAAGTAAAAAAAACAAAGTGATCCCTAAGCCACTAAAATCATCGTTTCGACCCACTGTGCGTCGCCCGGCTTGCCCGAGCGTAGGTATCCGGAGGATTACTATTGATTCGTGGTCGCTTTCGAGTTTTGTTTTTCACAATAGTTAATCTGCCATTTTTAGGGTTCCGTAGCCGAATGGCAAAAAACGGAACCCTTATAGTTTCGATATGTCTATCCGTCTGTCTGTCTGTCCGTCCGTCCGTATGTCACAGCCATTTTATTCCGAAACTATTAACCTTTTAACCGCCTGCGTCGGATTTTTACGACAAATATTTTCGGGCCCATTCCGCCTGAGTCGTATATATACGACAAAAATATCACAGCTCGTTTAATGTACTTTTTTATTTAATTACGCTGTATTCTATCAAAACGATGTTTATATTAGGTAAATAGATAATTAAGTAATCATTTAACAGTTTAATAAACTTTAGTCTCTTAATCAGAAGTCCTAATTATATTGCACTGCTCTCTTCGTTGTAGGTATTTATTTTTCGATTCACTGTGCCGGGCGCTGGGGGCCCGACAAACGATATGAAGTAGGGCGGTTAAAAGGTTAAGACTATACATGTGAAACTTATAGTATAGTATTGTGTGGACCGATTTCCGATTTTAAGAAAAAAAAATAAAAAATATTTAAAATAAAGGGGGGTCCCCATACATGGAACTAGAACTGAAAATATTTTTTTTCATGAAACCTATGCGTGTGTGGTATCTATAGACAGGTCTTTAAAAATGATATAAGGGTTTCTAAAACCACCTTTTCATAACGTCAATCGATTAAAAGATATAATCTTCCAAAGTGGTAAAATGTGTGTGTCCCCCCCCTCTAACTTCTATAATAATGGAGTGAAAATTCTAAAAAAATATATATGTCTGTAGATCTTAATGAAAACTTTCAACCAAAATTGGTTTGAACGAAATCGGGTCAGCAGTTTTTGAGATACAGCATATTTTCTAAAACCGCAAATATAACTTTGTAATTCATACAAACACTATGAAAATCAAAGTTATTTAGCGTAGTTGTAAAAATGTAAATAAGCTAGTTTTATGAAATTTTTAAGGTTTTTGTTTATTCGTCAAATAAATATACATATTATATTATTATAGTTACTACGGAACCCTTCATGGGCGAGTCTGACTTGCACTTGGCCAATTTTTGTTTTTAATATTTTATTTGTTTATAAAACGATTGTATTACCAAAACAAAGCCATTTCGCTGCGGGAACCATGAATGTATGTGATCACATAAATGGACATAGCTATTGTAACTGAACTGGCTAATCCCTGTATTTTGGTTATCAATGCCATCACAAGTCAACATTATCCATACTAATATTATAAATGCGAAAGTAACTCTGTCTGTCTGTTACCTTTTCACGCCTAAACCGATGAACCGATTTAGATGATATTTGACATGGGTATAGTTTAGGACCCTGGGAAGGACATAGGATAGTTTTATCCCGAAATTACCAAGGGATAAGGATTTACATGGGAAAATCCTCCCATGTGAATGAAGTCGCAGGCAAAAGCTAGTCCTAAATACGAAATAATATCAATTATGTTTTATTTCCAGCTCACATCAAGAACATGGCAGAGTTTAAAGGAAACATTCTTGAAAAGGATACTACCAGACATACATAATCCTTACTTTCAACTAAATAATGAACAGATAAGCAGTTTCAGAGTTAGGTAATATTTTTTTCGTTTTGGCATAATACACAAGTTTGTATTCTCTTAAATATATCCTCTTATGGTCATCAATTAGCTTAAAAAGCTATGCCCAATCCATCAAACACAGAACTCAAATCGCATTTCATTGCTTATTGAACAGCATTACCTAAGAAATTTTGAATCACTTTACAGGGTAGTGAAAAATCTGGTATAGGTATTAATTTAAAGAGTTTAAGTTAATTAAAGACAAATATATACTCATCATCCATTAAAGTTCATTAATACCTGAAATTAATTCTTAAACTCTAATTAAAAGGTAATTTAAGCAGTTTTTCAGTCCCCTGGAAATTGATTCAAAATTACTTGGGTGGTGCCGTTTGATAAGCAACAATTTGCTTGAGCAATAATGCTCAAACACAACCTTGCCAACACTCAGCTATAAAGTAATGCTTCTGAAGAGTTTCAATTATCACATAGCATAGTGGGTGAATAGTTGCTACCTGTGTTATCAGATATACTCCAGCCCAAGAGGGAGAATCAATAATTTGTTTAACAAATTTATATCCACCTAATTTTATATGTTATCTTAAATTTCATTGTGTTTATTTTCAGATGTAATCTTGCAGATAGAAACAAAAACAAGCTTGCCATCCAAACCATAAGTGATGACTCTAATTCTAATGGTATGTTTTAAAGTAATTCCTTATTATTCATTTGTATGTGATGTACATGAGAAAACTTTCAGTTGTAATTTAGTATTTATAATCATCAATACGAATATGTATATAAATCCCGCCACGTAAAAATAACGCTGAGCGAAAATAGACGGCATATTACTGAGTGTTTTATTGTTTTATAGTAGAATTTCTAATATGTAGTGTGTAAAATACAAAGGTTGTAAACAGAATAATGTTTACTTCAGAATTTTAGGTGGTAATATGAAAGAAACTTAATTAAGGGTTTCATACACTGTTTTATAGTAGTAGTGTTTTATAGGTTAGTTTTAGGCAAGCATGCTTCATCATCAGGTGAGATTGTCAAACACAAGACTATCAACAATGAAAAAAGACCACTCTTATCTCTGCTTTTTAGGGTTCCGTAGCCGAATGGCAAAAAACGGAACCCTTATAGTTTCGATATGTCTGTCCGTCTGTCTGTCTGTCCGTCCGTCCGTATGTCACAGCCATTTTATTCTGAAACTATTAAGACTATACATGTGAAACTTAGTAGGTAGATGTATTCTGTGAACCGCTATCCGATTTTAAGAAAAAAGGTTTATAAGCCATTTTTTCATAAAGTCAATCGTTTAAAAGATACAAGCTTCCAAAGTGGTTAAATGTGTGTCCACCCCCTCTAACTTCTATAATAATGGAGTGAAAAATCTAAAAGAAATATATGTCTGTTGACCTTAATATAAACTTTCAACCAAAATTGGTTTGAACGAAATCGGGTCAGCAGTTTTTGAGATACAGCATATTTTCTAAAACCGCAAATATAACTTTATAATTCATACAAACACTATGAAAAACAAAGTTATTTAGCGTAGTTGTAAAAATGTAAATAAGCTAGTTTTAAGAAATTTTTAAGGTTTTTTTTTTAATCGTCAAATAAATATACATATTATATTATATTATTATAGTTACTACGGAACCCTTCATGGGCGAGTCGACTCGCCCTTGGCCAATTTTTTTGTTCATAAAACAATTAAGATAATAAGTAATTTCCATCCTATTCAAAAGTATGTCGTAGTAAAGTATGTCATACACCGCGCGCGAAGTAAAAATCAAAAGCGCACGCGCTTAGGAGCGTTCCCCCGCTGCGCCCCCTTCATACCACCAATATTATCCATTGATCGCTCATTGCGCAGATTCATGCTTTCATTTTCCGTGACAGGACCTGTACGAGTATTCATTTATAGATAGATAGATCTTTAGGTTTTTTTTTTTTTTCGTTGCAAAACCATTGCTGAGATCTGGCTGTAATAAAAGGCTAATGCATTTTGGAACTTAAAAAATAGCTAAGCTTATAAATATTCATTATAAATCATCAATTCTGCGTAATTATCTTATCGTAAATTAATACAATTGGTCCTACACAGTTTCCTTTATTCTAGATCATGATCCAAAAGAAAATGAGCCGAGCAAAGAGGGAGAGACCAGTGCAGGTGAGAATAATAAATGTTCAAAAGTACCAGTAAGAAGTAGATCTTCTGCTGATACTGTAATCCTTGACAACTGCTATGATACTGCTGAAGACGTTCAGAAGGATTTGGAATCTAATGAATCTGATGAAAAGCCATGTCCAGCCATAAAATCTTTCAGGGATTGCATTACTTATTCTGAACCTTTAACACCTATGTTGCAAGAAGTGCTGGATGATTTTGCATCTGAACCTGAAGATTCAGACAGAGAAGGCCGGATGGAAATAGTAGAAAATGTGCCAGAAAAAAACTCAAAAGATCTGCAAGAGAATCCTAAATCTAGCAATGAAACTACCAACCACAAAGGTGTAGCAACTGATGTTGCTAAAAATGCTAAAGGGCTTTCTGCTGAAATAGTTGAAGAAGTATTGGCTCAAGAATTAGATGGCAGTAACAAACCAGGAAATAATTCTACAACAAAAGATACTCCTCATTCAGTAAAAGACCCAGAAGAGTTACCTATTCTCAATTTGAATGAAGAAATGTCTTCAATGCAAGCAGAGAATGGCACTGAAAGGGAAGATGATACTCATTCTGAGACTCTTGGTACAAATTTGGTGACTGCAGAGGTACCCGAAAAACTAGTTGTCCAAAATTCAGAAACTCCTGATGTGATAATGATTACTGATTCCCACTCAGAACCGCAACAACAATCAGGAGGTCTAAATAATTCCAATAGCACTGTAGATGCTTCTCTCCCAAGCAATCCTGAAGCCCTAAAAAATAAAAAGTCTAAAGATAGTGAAACTAAAACTGAAAGCAAAGATGTAACTGGGATTGAAATATCAAATATCTCTGATAAAACTCAAAGTTTAAAGAAAGCTACTAGGAAACGATCTTGTTCTGAAGATAACTCAAACCCTATAGACAACAAGAAAAAGAAATTAGATATCAAATTGAAACCACCAGGAAAAACAGACAAAAAAGTTACAGAATCTCCTTTAGATGCAGATGATAAACTAGAAGTCAATGAAACAAATGTTAAATCAGACGTAATTAAAAAACCATTGCTTGAAGACAATCCAGTTGACATTAACAAACCTTCAACAAGTTACGAAACATGTGTAACAGACAAGAAAGAAACCGAAAAGAGAAGGAACCCAAGAGACACATCTGAGATCAAGAACCCCTGCTTGCAAAACATTAGCCTGTTTGATGAGCAATTTAACAAGGCAAAATACAACATGTCTGAGTCCAGTGATACTGAACAAAATAAGAAAGAAACTCAATCAAATAAACAAGAGGCTTCTGGCTCAAAACCTGCAAATGAGGTAGTGGTGCTGAGGTCCAACTCTGAGTCTGATAAACGAGAAGTGCATACTTCACCAAAAAAGAAACAGCGTGCTGGTGTACTGACGAGTAAATCGGAAAGAGACAAAGCTATCGCCAATATGTTTGGATTCACTAGTGGTAAGTTACATGTAGGGTTATGGTGCAACATTGCTTCTAGAGTCATGGAATGTGCAAAATTGCACCAGTGTCAGATTTTTCTGGCTTATGATGCTTCAAATATAAGGTATTTTATTTCTGAATATAGCTTTGATTGCAGACAAGCATGATTGTATGTCCAATTACAATCCCTATTATCCAAATTTCCTACCATAATATTCCTTTTTTCTATAACTATAACTAAAATGGTCATTAGCATGCTTTTTTATTTTATTTTTTTAAATTATCTATTTACTTCTATGAAATGCAGCATTTTAAAAATATGGGTTGCATAAAAAGGAATGTAAGGGTTTTCATTCAGGGAGCATCATTTCAGTTCAGGTTAATATTGAATGTGCTTGAGGGTTTGATTTTATCCAGAAGTAACCCTATTTCCTCAGTGTTTTTTTGTTCTTAATATAATTGTTGCAATCTTTCCTTTTGTTTTCTTATTCTAGGTGGGGGAGTTGGCGCGAAGCGTAAACGGCAGTTAAGTCGTCGTAGAAGAACCATATCACACAATAATGCTTCACAGTAAGTAATTTAGAAAAATTTATAGATTACTTTTCAATTTATCTATACTTTATCAACCGACGACAAAAAGAGGACGATCAATTCGACGCGTATATTTTTTTTTTAATGAATGATCACCGATTACTCGAAGACAGCTGAACCGATTTGGAAAATTCTTGTTTGTTTGAAAGGGTATACTTCGAAATTGGTCCCATTGTCACCAGGTCAGGATCTGATGATGGGATCCTGGAGAAATCGAGGGAACTCTTCAAATATTATAGGCACACCTATGGCGTTTTGGGTATTTCTTATAGTAACTTGTGCAGTTGCTCTCAAAAAATACTATTTGGGGAAGTGGAACTGATGATGAAGACCAGATGGCCGCCGAACCTACTCAATAATAAGTATTTTGTGGATTGCGATTTGATTACTTGAATATGAATGTTAAGCACTTGTTCGTCACAATGCATATGGTGATGTAGAGCTGATGGTGAAGTACCAGGAGAACTCCTCAACAATTAACGGCCCAGCATTGGGAAAAGCAATATTTTGTAAAAGGTTATAAGTAGTTGACATTTAGGCTCTTTTAACTAGGTATATTAAAAATCGACCAACTAAAAAGAGTGAAATAAAAACTTTTTACCAAAAAATTAAACCGACTCCCAAAAACACTGCAAAGTGAAAAATAACTTTAATTTCGGAAGTCGGTGCCAAAAACGAAAATACAAAACTAAAGACACCGACTACCGAAATTAAAGTTATTTTTCACTTTGCAGTGTTTTTGGGAGTCGGTTTAATTTTTTGGTAAAAAGTTTTTACTTATTTTTACTGAACGGCTCGCGTTTTACCACCGTTTCACATGATGGTAAGCGATGATGTGGTTGAAGATGAAGCACGCTGTCTTAGAAGTAACCTATTCATTATTGACCTCAAGACCCCCAAGTTATAGCTATCAAGAAACACATCTCCCTCGACTCTGACAAGGAACTCCAAGCCTTAGCTGTACGGAAATTAAAGTATTGCAAACACATTTAGTTAGTGTTCATACCTGCATGTATAACGAAATAAGAAAATACATATTAAGTATGTGGTGTTTTAGCCAAACTGCTGCGACTCCAACCAACTCTAGCGACTGGACGTCGGAGAGTGCGAGCGATGAATTCGTGTCTCCGCCACGCAGCCGGAAGAATAGGCCGACTAGGAAATATTTGTGAGTATAACCAAATTAGAGCTAAATTATTGAATGTGCGTGTGTGTCCAACCCCACCATTGCCGTAAACAAAATCCAGACACAAGCATATTTAGCTTGGTTAGAGATGTGAATTCTAACCCACATTGCTAGTTATTTAAAATAAAAGACTTGAAGGTTCGAATCCAGCCTGGCATATTAATTTGTGTAATTTATATCATCGCCACTGCTCTCAAACTCTCAATACGGTGAAGGGCAAACATTATTAGAAACCCGCATACAACGAATTAGGAATGATATAGAAACATAACTCACTTATGAAGCCCGCTAAAACATGGTTCCAAACTCATACCGCTAAACTGATAAAACTAATGCAACATGCGCACAAACAAAATAAAATAATTTGCCAAATTTATTTTCTGCGCATGGATCCGCCGACCGGCGCTATTTATTTATTAAGATAATGTTAGAATGAAACTGAAATATCGAATCAAGCGAGTGCGAACGAGATGGATTGTTTCGTGACATAGAGCGTCAAGGATGGTGTTATGCAGTATGCAGTAGAGTCAATCATTTATTATGAACTCAAATATTATACATTAATATATCTCTATATTATATTAATATATCCTCTCCCCCCCGGATCTCGAACGAGTTTAGACGTGTCCACTTTGTCAAAATTTTATTTAAAATACGTATTTATTTCCGAAAATAAACAGTGAAATATTAACATAAGTACCAGGCGCGCAGTACGCTGCCGGAGTTCGCAACTGAGCAGTGACGCGGCGCGAGCAGGACAGCGACAGTCAACGCAACTAGTATCCTTTTCTGCGTACGCGGCGTCATATGGCACACAGCGGCGCCTCACCACTGCATGCGCGTTGATGCTTGCCACAGTTCATAAGCGACAGCGATTTTCGGCTAATTATTTTCCGTAGCTTATGGTGTAATATTATTGCAGTAACATAATTGTAATTGTACTGACGTACAATAAAAACCACCAAAAGCTAGAACTAAATACAATGTCTGTTCGACGTACCCCGCCGAAAAGTGATTCTAAGCTTATCTCTCCCACTAAATATGGATCGGATCCTGCGCTCTATACACCTGAAAGTCAGCAGCAAATAGATTTGAACATTACAAAGCGAACTAAACGCCGGCTAAATGATCCGTCAAGCTCAACAGATATCTCATTGTCCGACTTACTGACCAAAATGGACGAAATAAAAAAGCAGCAAGACGCCAAATTTACGACCTTGGAACTATCTCTGAAGAAGCTAACAAACCAAAACGCTGAAATAAATAAATCAATGATGTTGCTGTCCGAAAAATATGATGACGTTCTTAGTGACCTGAAAACTCTTCAACAGGAAAATTGTTCATTAAAGAGCCATATAAAGACCTTGGATGAAAAAATTGAACATTTCGAAAAAAACGCACGGTCTACCATGGTCGAGTTAAGAAATGTCCCAGTCACTGCATCTGAGAACAAGGAACAGCTAGTTGAGATAGCAAAAAAGATTGGAAATGTTATTAATGTTCCAATCCTAGACTCCGATATTCGAGATGTTTCTCGTCTAAAGCTGAAAGACAAACCTATAGGTCCTATAATCGTAGACTTCACATCAACCATAAAGAGAGAACATGTCATAAAGGCTACGGTGTCATATAATAAAGAAAATCGTGAAAAACGTTTGAGTACTACAAATCTGAATATGGATGGACCAGCAAAGCCAATATACGTAGCTGAATCTCTGACTGCTTCAATCAGACGTCTACACTACATAACCAGATTATTTGCTAAAAAACATAATTACGAACACTGTTGGACTTCGTTTGGCAAGGTGTTTCTGAAACGAAAGGAAGGCCAACCCCGTCTACGCGTTTATTGCGAAGAAGATCTTTTAAACATGGAAAAAGTTATTTGACTAGTCTCCCTCTCTGAACGGCTTGTATACATTCCTACTGCATGCATTATTTTTTACTTAACTTATTTAATAAGCGCCAATTACCACACTGTTCACTTATACCACATACATAACAATAAAACAATAACTCTCACGTTACAACTGTTTAATATTACTCTATACTATATTCTATCAAAATATATTTACATAACACATCCACACCTCCAAATTGTCACACAATCTTTAAAATATTATGTCGTACCTATTACTATTTTTGATACTTTTCTCAACCGTTTAATAAGATTGGAATTCATATGTATTAATATAATTTTACATAAAAATATATCAGCACATAATACTATGGCCAAATTAACCCACAAATATGATCCTAAGAAATTATTACTTATGCAAAATTCAACGAGTTAACGCATTTACAAAGTGAAATAGACTCTCTAAATGTTGCTGATTTTGTCATCTGTGATGCGGAGGACTGCTCGGGTATGTTACCAAGTCCCAAAAAATGTCTTAAAATATTTCAACAAAATATTCGGAGTGTTAAATGTAACCTACCTGGATTATTACCGATAATAGCCAGAACTGAGGTGGATTGGGATTGCATTGTTTTGACAGAGTGCTGGTTGTCATCAACTGTGTTCTTACCCTCCTTGGATGGATATGACAGTTTTGCCACCACTAATAACCTTACGCAGAATGAAGGTGTTGTTGTGTACTGCAAGAACGGTTTGTTTATCTCAGTTGAAGAACCTGAAATTGAGGACGCAAACTGCCTTGTTATTACCGTAAATAAAGATACAGTAGCTGTGGCTATTTACAGACCACCCGGGTATAGAAACATTGATAACTTTTTAAAATCGCTTAATCAGATACTATTAAAATATTCGTTTATTCAAAATGTCATATTATTGGGGGACATTAATATTAACATTGCCGAGCACAGTGCTGACAGCCATCTTTCTGCATATCTAGATATGATGGCTTTCCACGGTATGATGCCGGCATATACATCTCCTACGCACAACAAAACATGTCTGGATCACACGTTTCTAAAGACAAAACTAACGGCTCGTTGTCTTATACTCCAAACAACAATTACAGATCATAATAGTGTTGCTTTGTACATAGCTAGTCTTCCTAAACAAAAACCTGCCAATATTATAAATTACTTAGATCATAACTATCTAAATGCGGAACTTAAGAGTGTTGACTTTAGTCCACTATACACAATTAAAAACGCCAACGAGGCTGCTAATTTCTTCCACAGGATCCTATATACGGCTATAAAAAACAACACTAAAGAAGTCAAAATATCAAACAAGAAAAAAAATTTTAAAACCGTGGATAACTCCGCGATTCCCGCGACCGCGATAATCTATATAAAAAAGTAAAGAAACACCCAGACAATGAAATATATAAAACTACATACAAACGATACCGAAATTTTTGTTCGTCTTTATTAAAAAAACTTAAAAGAGCATATGAGAAGCTACAATTCCAAAACGCAGGGAAAAATAGTAAAAAAATTTGGAAAATAGTTAAAGAGATTACATACTCATCTAAACCCAAAGACAGCCCGATTGAACTTATAAGTACCAATGACCCCCAAAAGTCAGTAAATAATGTTAATCAATACTTTGCGAATGTTGGTAAAACGCTAGCAGAAAAAATCATTAAGAATAATCTACAAACAGGGCCCATTACCTTTAACTCGTGTAGCCATTCTTTTTGTCTGCTCCCTACGGATGAAGATGAGATAAGGTCTCTAATAACAGGGTTAAATAGTGATTGTTCGGTGGGCCTTGATTTGATATCTAGTGACATCTTGAAATCAAATATGGATATTCTAACAATACCTATAACGTACATCTGTAATTTGTCGCTCACAACTGGTATATTTCCGAAGATCTATAAGAAGTCAAGAGTTCACCCGATACATAAGAGTGGTGACAGGGACTGTGTCAATAATTATAGGCCAATCTCAATTCTACCTACCCTATCAAAAGTTTTAGAGCGCATCATTAATAAAAGACTTGTTAACTATTTAGAAAATAAAAATCTTCTCTCACAAGCACAATTTGGCTTCAGAGCCAAGAGATCCACCGCTGACGCTGTGTCAGAACTAACAAATTATATAGTTAACAACATAGATTCAAAGAGGAAAACAATTGGAATATTCTTAGACCTAGCAAAGGCCTTTGACACAGTCTCTGTCCCCATTCTGTTAACAAAACTTGAAAGTCTGGGTATCCGGGATCTTCAATTAAAACTTTTTAAAGATTATCTAACCGACAGAACACAATGTGTTAAAATCGGTAACATAACTAGTGAGGAACTCCCAATGACATTTGGAGTTCCACAGGGCAGTATTCTTGGACCGACGCTGTTCCTGGTCTATATAAATGATATATGTCAGTTAATGTATCCGGATTCGAAAGTTGTTGCGTATGCGGATGACACGGCTTTACTCTTCAGTGGTAAATCCTGGCATGAAGTTTTTGTAAAAGCTCAGATAGGCATGAACACTGTGAACAGTTGGTTAAATAAGAACTTACTTACATTAAATGTAGAAAAAACGACCTACATCACGTTTTCCATTCAATCTAATGACAAACCGGATCCCTCTTTGAGTATTGTCTTCCATTTGTGCCCAAATACAAATGACACAATTTGTCAGTGTCCTAACCTTAAAAACACTGAATCTACGAAGTATTTAGGAGTAATTATTGACAGAAATCTTAAATTTCATGATCATATTAATCTTCTATCAGCGAGAGTGCGTAGACTCATAGTAATATTTAAAGCTTTAAGAAACACTGCACCAAAATCTGTTGTAAAATCGGTCTACTATGCTCTCTGTCAGTCTCAGCTTGAATACTGTATCACCACATGGGGTGGCACATGTACAACTCAGCTCTTAAAAGTCGAGAGAGCACAAAGAGCACTTCTAAAGGTTAGTTTATCTTTACCTTTTTATCACCCAACTACTGATCTCTACTCGAAATGGGAGGTACTTACTGTGAGACAGCTCTTCATTCTAAAAACGGTAATTAAGCAACATGCCCTAACAATTTTTGATCCAGAAATAATCAGAAACAAACGTCGCAAACATATGGTCTGTTCTTCATCGCCCTTCAAAACTAAGTTTGCACATCGGTTTTTCTGCTACCAGGGTTCAAATTTATACAATAAGGTAAATCGAGCCTTAACGATATATCCCTTGCCAAAAACCAAATGTAAGTCTTTGGTTTCGGACTGGTTACAAAATTTGGATTATAATTTTACAGAAAGTCTACTTAATTCAAATTAAATTAGTACGACATAAGTTTATAACTTGCACCAAAACCTTCTCACGTACACCTCGGCACACCGCACCTGACACTTAACACTACACACTAACATTACCTACACACTCGCATTTACACACAAATACAGGCGCCTTGATTTTGTTTATAGTTTATTTTTAATTTCTACCCTCAAAAATATAATAACTTAAGCCTGCGCCGAGTAAAATAACTCAAAACGGTCTTCACAACTAAAGGAATATAACCTATAATAGTACTTTAATTACCATACAAAAATATGTAATGAACACTAGAATAAATGTGTTAGCAAACATAGTTGGCAAAATTTAAAAATATTTTATAGTTTATTAAACAAAAATACATAAAGTTGGACAAAAATCATTACAAAACATGCTCGTGCGTCGCTGAATTTTGATAGTAAACTGTTGAATTTTTTCATAAACTTCAATTCATATTATTCTCGAATTATCATACTATCATTTACAGCATTAACATTTCAAAAATGTCGCTTGGTTGTTTTAATTTTAATTTTTTCTTCTAATTTGCGCGCTATTTTGAACCATACGCAACGTACACCGGTCGAAAATTCAGTCGTCCACGGGAGCTCAGAGAGGGGTCACGTCTCATCATGGAGCGTTTCGCCGGTAACGATAATTCGCGATCTATTGTGTACGTATGTATTGCAGCAATCCGTTGAATAACATAAGTCATATTTTTTGTTTTTTTGAGTACGATTTATTATGCATACCCAACGATTACTTTTTATTGTTCAATATATATTTCTTAAACATTTTTTTTTTTCAATATTTGTTTTATTATGGGAAAATGTAAAAAAAAATATTATTAGAAGAAAGTTGGCGCAAATTTTCGAAAAAAAAGCCATTCTCATAAAAAGTACGTATTTCTATTTTGTGATGTTATTATTGCTTTTTAACCGACTTCAAAAAAAAGGAGAAGGTCCTCAAACTCGAAGACGGCTGGACCGATTTGGAATTTTTTTTTCGTTTGAAAGGGTATACTTTCTAGTTGGTTCCATTGTTATGAAATCAGGATCTGATGATGGAATCCTGGAGAAAGCGAGGGAACTCTTTAAATATTATAGCCTATAGCGTTTTGGGTATTTCTAATAGTACCTTGTGCAGTTGCTCTCGAAAAGCACCATTTGAGGAAGTGAAAGTGATGATGAAGACTTTTTTCAAACATTCGATATGGGTATCGTGTAATGGGTTTTTGGGTGTGGTGATTGCAAATCTGGAATTTATTTTGAAATTCAAGATGGCGTATGCAACTTTTTCTCACAAATTCGATATGGGTACCGTGTAATGGGTTTTTGGGGGTGGTGATTGCAAATCTGACATTCATTTTAAAATCCAAGATGGCGGATGCATCTTTTTCTCAAACATTCGATATGGGTATCGTGTAATGGGTTTTTGGGGGTGGTGATTGCAAATCTGGCATTCATTTTAAAATCCAAGATGGCGGATGCAACTTTTTCTCAAACATTCGATATAGGTATCGTGTAATGGGTTTTTGGGGGTGGTGATTGCAAATCTGGCATTCATTTTAAAATCCAAGATGGCGGATGCAACTTTTTCTCAAACATTCGATATGGGTATCGTGTAATGGGTTTTTGGGGGTGGTGATTGCAAATCTGGCATTCATTTTAAAATCCAAGATGGCGGATGCAACTTTTTCTCAAACATTCGATATAGGTATCGTGTAATGGGTTTTTGAGGGTGGTGATTGCAAATCTGGCATTCATTTTAAAATCCAAGATGGCGGATGCAACTGTTTCTCAAACATTTGATATGGGTACCGTGTAATGGGTTTTTGGGGGTGGTGATTGCAAATCTGGCATTCATTTTAAAATCTAAGATGGCGGATGCAACTGTTTCTCACACATTCGATATGGGTATCGTGTAATGGGTTTTTGGGGGTGGTGATTGCAAATCTGGCTTTCATTTTGAAATCCAATTTAAAACACATACGATATCCATATTGAATGTTGGAGAAAAAGTTGCATCCACCAAGGATGCAACTTTTTCTCCAACATTCAATATATCGTGATTGAAGATATCGTGTGTGTTTACTAAGTTAAATACACTGATAACCTTCAAGGGTTTATTGCTAAGTATAATTAACAAAGTAACGTAAGGGCTAAAATTATCGCTAAATGATGAAAATGAGTGCACCCGGTTGCTGTTCGAAATACACTAAGCTCGCGGCGAACTTAGTGCGACCGCATTATATCGCTTGCTCAGCAAACGTGGTCAATTGCAAAATATTGCATCAAACATCGTGTAATAGGTTTTTGGGCATACCGATTGCAATCCTGACATTCATTTTAGAATTTACGACGAAAGTTCATTGGCTACTTTGTTAGCTTACAATTTACACTGGGTTATTGACAATTTAACTGATCCCAGGTTAAGTGACTATTCAGTATTATGTAGGGTATCTAATAATACTGAAATTAATTGTTTAAACCCTTAGATGTGACAAAGGAGAGTTATAATAACACAATTTTACTATATCATCAGAATATAAATCGTTTCTCCGGCAAATATTAGATGAGGAAATGTTAATAGATAAATATGATATATATATCTTATGTTTTTGTGAAACCTGGCTAAAACCAGATAGAATGTTGTTTAAAATTAATATTTTTCTGTTACTCGTGCATACAACAGGTCCTCAGTAGGAGGTGGTACTTTAATATTACGTAGTAATTCTCTTAGATATAAGGAACAAAAATATATCACCGCTTGCTCTGTTGATTGCTTGTGTGAGGTAGCATGTACAGAAGTTGAAGTCCAAACTTTCTTAAGTGTTTATAGACCACCAGCATCAAACTTGTCATCATTCTTAATGATAATGGGAGAAATTTTAAGTACCTAAGCTTATAAGAGATAATAAATTAGTTTTCGTTTGTGGTCGCCTAAATATTGATTTGTTAGTAAATTCACCTGAACACTGCAAGCTTACTTCATTGTTTGGTTCATTTAACTTAAAATGCACATACAAGGAAGCAACAAGAATAACAGCAACATCAGCTCAATGCATAGATAATATTTATACCAATTGTGCCATAAAATACTCGTCTCAAATTAGTGGAGTTAGGTCTGACCATACATGTCAACTAGTATCCTTTGAGTTGGTTAAAAAGCGGCAATTATAACATGTTAAGTAATCTTTCAATGGCCAATTTTGACTCCCATGACCCCAATGATAATTACAGGATATTATTTTCTTCACAATGCCACGAATTTAGTAAGGCATGTCCAGTTAAAAAATTTCAAATGAGTAATAAATTTAAATTTAATGAATGGGCCACTGCTGGAATAAGAATAAGCTGAGACAATTTATACAACTTATACCATGAAAAATCTATTTTTTTTTTTTTTTTCACAACTTTTCACACAACGCCATCTAGTCCCAAACTAAGCAGAGCTTGTGGTATGGGTACTAGACAACTGATAAACATACATATATATTTCTAAATATATACATATTATAGGTAAATTACACCCAGACAAAGAACAAATGACCGTGCTCATCACACAAACATTTGTCCTAGGTGGGAATCGAACCCACGACCTTGCGCACAGCAGTCAGGGCCACTGACCACTATACCAACGGTCCTGTCATTGACTTCCGATGAAGCCTTCCATAATTATGTAAGAAACTACTCAAAGATATTTAAAAGAGTATGCGCCCTAAGCTAAATCTAAATCAGAAAGTAATAAAATTAGCATTTCTAACAATAAAATAAAAACTGTGTTGAAGGTGAAAACAAAGAAACTGGAAACACAAACCAACAGGGTTAGAATGATTTGACTTTGAACATCGATGATCAGGTCATCTCAGATAAGTCAAAAGTGGCTGAGAAGTTGGAAAATTACTTTACCAATATTCCAGTAGAGGTTACTAAATCTCTACATTCTTCGCCATTATTAGCAGAATCTTTTTTAAAGGAAAACTTCAATAAGGATATACCAACATTTTCATTTAAGCCCATTTCTATTGATGTAATTAAAAAGCATTCCAAAGTCTTAACATAACAAACACTGATGACTTATGGAGTGCATCTGTTAGGGTTCTTGGTAATATTATTGACTCAATTGCTGCTATCCTAACAGGCACATTTAATTAATGTATAGACAGCGGTAATTTTCCCGATTTAATGAAACAGTAAAGTAGTACTAATTTTTAAGTCGGGTTGTAAGAGTGATCGCTCTAACTATAGACCGATATATGTGCTTCCAGCATTAAGCAATATATACGAAAAAATCATGCTGGACCAGATGCTATCATATTTTAACTCAAATGGAATTCTGCATAGTCGGCAGTTTGGTTTCACGAAAGGTAGGTCAACAACAGACGCAGGAGTAGCGCTCACCCGTCACATTCTGGAATCTTGGGAGAAATCTCAGGATGCAATTGGCATATTTTGTGACCTCTCCAAAGCTTTTGATTGCGTTGACCACAAAACACTGATCCGTAAATTACGCCATTACGGAGTTCGTGGATTCGTGTTCTGCTGACCTTGTTCTTTCATATTTATCAAACAGGCAACAAAAAGTTATTGTTAATGGAGCGACATCTGCAGGATCCCTAGCCAAGATGAGTGCTCCGCAAGGTTCAATTCTTGGCCCTTTCCTTTTTATAGTGTATATCAATGACACACATGATGACCAAATTATCGGATATTTTTTATTTGTAATTCCATTGTGCTGTATTAATTGGTCTATACGACAGTATAGACCAAAGTTTTAAATATAATTAAGCATATCTTAGAACTGGAAACATATCTTACAACTATATAATAATATAGGTTATCCATCAGAATTCAGACAGGCTTTAATTTATAATCATATTGTGGGAAGTACTAATTTCACACGGGTTCCCGTTAGTATATGCTTAAACTAGACTTATGGTCTCATGGTGCGTGGTGCGCTGGTTGCACGCTACTGGCATGATTGCTCTATGTTACCTCTTAAAAAGTAGTAGTAGAGATACCTGCTACTGTTTCTTGTGATTTTTTTTTTATTTTTGGCTCGCGTTTGAATTTTAGGAAAAGAATTAATTCAAACTCAAAATGTTTTATTTCACATAGGCCTACATGGGCACTTATAAAACGTCAGCAGTTTGGCGCAGGGCACGGTTCGAAATTGGTCGTTCTCTATGGAGAAGATCCGGCAAGAAACTCCACAGTTACTCTTTTAAAATATCATTCTTACAATGTATCTATAATACAGGTTAATTAGGTATGAGAGGACATTAAAGCCTGTCTGAATTCTGATGGATAACCTATATTATTGTATAGTTGTAAGATATGTTTCCAGTTTTAAGATATGCTTAATTATATTGAAAACTTTGGTCATTACAAGATATTTTCTAAATTTAAACCCACGACCTACGTCATTTAAATTTAAAAGTCAATTATCTGAAATTAAGTATTTCAAATGGCGGGAGACTTTGTTAAACATAAAAAACACAGTGATACGACGTCAATGTGGAGCTATTTTTTAGTTGCGAAGGAGAGGAATAGTGCCAAATGTAACCGATGCTCAGCCATTCTCAAGACTTTGGATGGATCGACTAAGGGATTACATACACATTTGTCATCAAAACATAACATCAAGCTTATATCAGCTTCAACAAGTCTAGATTCTGATAATCTGAACACAGCACCGCCGCCAGCCAAGCGAAAGTTAAATGATTATTTTACTAAAAGTGCCGACGATAGCCGCGATGATGTTTTGGCAAGAACGATTGCATTAGATGGATTTCCATTCAGTATATTCATAACTTCAGATGATTCGAGAAAATTTGTCTTTGCAAAATACACGGATTTACCAAAGTCAGCCGTCACCATTCAAAAACGTGTCATGAATTACAGTGAAAAAATCAGAAAGCAAGTAACTGCAGAATTGAAACATTTGAAAAGTGCAAGTGAAAGATTTAGTCTTTCTTTCGACAAGTGGACTTCAACATCCAATAAACCATACATGGCTGTCAACGTTCATTCATATAAAAAAAATAGGAATTTAGGACTTGTTCCTATTTATGGAAGTATGAAAGTATGGCTGAAAATTGTCTTCGTATATTGAAAGAGCGTCTAAGTATATTTGATATTTCCCTGGATACTGGCTTTATGAAAAACATAATTATTTGCAAGACAGCTCTACCTCAGATGATACTATAAATGAACCACCTGTGGCTGTTGATCATATGGACGACATCCATGATGATGAACATTTAGAAGACTTAGACAGTCCAGAATCAGACCTAATCTTAATGTCACAAAATGACCTTGCGCTATAACACATACCAGAGTTAACACAAGATGAAAACATTAATGAGCTGATAAAGAAAATCCGCAAAGTTGTAGAGTGTATTTCAAAAGATCACCATTGAAAAATGAAACAGTACTTCAAAAATAAATGAACATGGAACATGGAAAAGAGCTGTCACTTCTTTTGGACTGTAAAACCAGGTGGAATAGTCTTTTAACAATGGTGGAGCGATTTTATCTTTTAAAAACCTTCATTCAAAAAGCTCTTATAGATCTCAATCATCCAATTCGTTTGGAAGAAGTTGATTTTGAATTGGTAAATAAAATTGTTGATGTGCTGACCCCAATTAAATTGACAGTAGAAGCAATCTGTCGGCGAGATGCTAATTTATGCACAGCAGATTCCACTTTGAAATTTCTTATAAAACAGCTATCTAGCATAATCATTTTTGGCAAGTGCTGACACTTGCCAAAAAATGAAAACATCCTTAGTGGAACGTATGAAGCAACGACGAAGTGATGATTTGACTGGTGTGTTGAAATAATTACAAAATCCATGAAAAGATGATGAAAATCAGTTATTATCGGATTTGGAATGGCATGACTTATTTCCAGTTTCTACACAGGCTTTAGTTTGGAAGCAAATAAAGTGTATTGTTAAAAAACTTAAAAGTCGAGATGACACGGAAGAAGAAGAAGGAAGATCAGGATCACAAACAGATGATGAGTTAAGGCCACAAACCTCCCAATCCCAACCCCAATTGACACTAAAGGAAAAGTTATAGCTGGAAATTGATAAGAGTATGAAATCCCCAGATCGTGAAGTACAAATACAAAATTAATCGGGGTTGGCAAAATATAGCATTAGACGTGAAATAAGCCTGTTTGAAAATGGAGGAATTAGTGGATATCACTTAGAAACAGCATATAAGTATCTATTGTCTATTCCTCCAACCAGTGTAAAACCTAAACGAGCATTTTCAGCTGCTGCTTATGTTGGTAATAAACGAAGCAGGCTTGGAAGTCAAACCTTGGATGCATTGATATTTCTACGATTGTATTTTCAAAATTCGAAATAAGTTTCATTGTCTTTTTATTTCTTACAAAGCATAGTATCTTTTTGTCATTTTTTCTTTTCTTACTATACTGTGATATGTGTAGTGTACCAAAATTAAAAATATATATTTTAAGAAATTACTCGTTTTTTAGAGTTCAGTTGCCGAATGGCAAAAAACGGAACCTTTATAGTTTCGTCATGTCTGTCCGTCTGTCTGTCTGTCTGTCTGTCTGTCCGTCCGTCCGTATGTCACAGCTATTTTATTCCAAAACTATTAAGACTATACATGTGAAACTTGGTAAGTAGATGTATTCTATGAAACGCTTTCCGATATTGAGAAAAAAAATAAAAATCATTTAAAATAAAGGAACATACTACTACCCCATACATGGAACTAAAACTGAAAATATAATTTTTTTTCATGAAACCTATGCGTGTGTGGTATTTATAGACAGGTCTTTAAAAATGACATGGGGGTTTCTGAAACCACTTTTTCATAAAGTCAATCGTTTAAAAGATATAAGCTTCCAAAGTGGTCAAATGTGTATCCCTCCCTCTAACTTCTATAATAGTGGAGTGAAAAATCTAAAAAAATATGTATCTGTAGATCTTAATGTAAACTTTCAACCAAAATTGGTTTGAATGATATCGAGTTAACAGTTTTTGAGATACGGCATATTTTCTAAAACCGCAAATATAACTTTGTAATTCATACAAACACTATGAAAAACAAAGTTATCTAGCGTAGTTGTAAAAAATGTAAATAAGCTAGTTTTAACAAAATTTGTAAGGTTTTTTTCGTCAAATAAATATACATATTATATTATATTATTATAGTTACACACGGAACCCTTCATGCGCGAGTCTGACTCGCACTTGGCCAATTTTTGTAAAATGTTATAATAAGCAATATAACATTAGATTTATAGATTTCTTTTATTTTTTTTTCTTTTAAATTAAGTTACACTTGATACATATATTGTTATGAAATAAATTAAGCTTATATTTTCTGCGAAGTAAGTTCGCTAGACAGCATTAATGAAAAAATGTTTTTGTCGTATGGCCCGCTATATATTGTAACGATACCTTCTACTTCTCCAATAAAAGAGGGTAAAATAGATGTACCATTAAATTTAATATATTAATAATATACAGTATTTTATAAAAAACCTGCCTACCTATCTACCTATCCTAGAAACCGGCCTACCTACCTATCTGACACACTCTTAGGAGAGAAGAGGAGGAGGTTTAGAGTATAGTACTTGCGGGACGGCTTGGCAGACCACTCCAGGATCGCCTTCTACTCCACGATGTCTTCGTCGTACAGCAGCTCGAGCAAGGCGGTCTGGCAGTAGGCTCCCAACAAGGCGTCTGGGCAGCAGGATCGCAGCAAGGCGTCAGGGCAGCAGGCTCTCAGCAAGGCGTCAGGGCAGTAGGCTCCCAGTAAGGCGTCAGGGCAGCAGGCTCCCAACAAGGCGTCAAGGCAGCAGGCTCCCAACAAGGAGTCAGGGCAGCGGGTACTGCACTTCCTCTTCCATCACTCTTCGTCAAAACTCGTCGAGAACTAAACTCTTCAAAAACTGGTCAAAGACTGAACTCCCGGAGATGGCCCCCAGCGCCTTTTATACCCAGCTCAGCGTTCAAAATCCATTCCATTCTCATTCTGTACCAGAATTCAAATTGTAGAGTCCAAAATAGTCCATCTTGCCAGTTATTTGATCAGCCAGTTATATTCGAGCATAATTTATTAAACCTCTTCGATAAAATCTGAGAGTGTGTTTTAGAAATTTATAATTATAATTTAAAATGCCGTTAATCAGTAGACAACCACAATATAATATAGAATATTAAGCTAGTCCTATCGATAAAAGTGAATAACAATTATATAATAAAAGTATGAACAACCTTTTTAGTCTATTAGCCATTCAGTGACTACAAAGAAGAAGAAATTACAGTTTGTCAGCCTTGACGTAAAAAATGTCATGACAAGAAAATATTTGTTTTGATGGATGAATTATGGATTATGATTACAAAGAAAATGTAAGTTATTTGGTATTTGTAATAACAGATACTATAATATACGCTTCCAAAGTGGTAAAATGTGTGCCCCCCTCTAATTTCTATAATATGGGAGTGAAAAATATAAATATATATATACAACGTGTACCGGAAACCCCATGTCTAACCAAAAGGGCTGAAGACAACATTTGGTATGGAGTCTCTATGCACAGTTTCAGCACAAAATAACTGACTTAAAGAATTGATACCAAATTATTGGTTTCACATATTTTTTGAATACCAAACATAACAAACGTGTCACAGCACTACGAGGGTCAATAACTTTCCACGTCACTTGGCAATAACACGATAATTCTTTTCGTTCTTCTTAATTTGAAAAATTCGGTCTCTGGTATCAGTGTACTGGAATTTGTAATAAGTTCTACACATGTAGACTTAGGATTACAAAACCCTTGCCATATCGTTTGTTATCATCCAAAGAAGCCATGCACTTGGTATGTATATACCCTTTAAATTACACGTTGTATATATATATATATATATATATATATATATATATCTATAGATCTTAATGTAAACTTTCAATCAAAATTGGTTTTAAAGAGATCGAGTCAGCAGTTTTTGAGATACAGCATATTTTCTAAAACCGCAAATATAACTTTGTAATTCATACAAATACTATGAAAAACAAAGTTATTTGGCGTAGTTGCAAAAAATGTAAATAAGCTAGTTTTAAGAAATTTGTAAGTTTTAGTTTTTTGTCAAGTAAATATACATATTATATTATATTATATTATTATAGTTACTACGGAACCCTTCATGGGCGAGTCTGACTCGCACTTGGCCAATTTTTGTAAAATGTTATAATAAGCAATATAACATTAGATTTATAGATTTCTTTTATTTTTTTTTTTCTTTTAAATTAAGTTACACTTGATACATATATTGTTATGAAATAAATTACGCTTATATTTTCTGCGAAGTAAGTTCGCTAGACAGCATTAATGAATAAATGTTTTTGTGGTATGGCCCCACGTATATATAATAAAGTACCGAATGTTATTAAAAATATGACAGTACATCAGAATTTAAACGAGCACTAAATGAAATTTTAATAAACAAAACTTATTTCAGTCTGGTTTTATTATGACATTACATAATTATATTTTTTTTTATTTCATACTGGTTTTATTATTCAAATAAGTACTGCATACCCATCTACCCTAACTTGCTACTTACCCAGTTTCGAAGCGTCAATAGCCTAATGGATAAGGTGTCGGACTTGTTATCGAGAGGTCGCAGGTTCGAACCCCACCCATTACACTATTGACGTGAACCCACTCCAGACACAAGCATATTTAGCTTAGTTGGAGGGGTTAACAAGATTGCTAGTAATGTGAAATGTACCCACATTGCTAGTATTCTTTAAAAAAAAATCTGAGGAGTTTAATATATAAAATCAAAGTTTTATTGCAATAGGATGAATAGTGAGGGAACGGATAATGTATTACTACAGTAAAAACAAACGTTAATTTTTATATAATAGGTATAATTTATTAAATTTATTTTTGTGATTTATTTACGTACCTACTTGCTTCATTTAGATCCATCCAGCCGTAGAGCGTGAAGAAGTAACAAACATGCAAACAGACACATTCATTCACAAACTTTCGCCTTTATAATATTAGTGTGATAAATAAAACCATCTAAATAATTAATATTCGTTTTTCAAGTTTATTCAACATAACGCCAAAAAATTAAAAAATGCAAAGTTAGCAAACTTCGTCGTGCAACGGCAAGCGGGCCTCGAGCGAACTTGTCATTGTGTGTGTGACAACGCACACGACTAGCCCGCTGCAGTAAATACCTATTTTCCGCGCGTCTCGTAGGCTCGACACCCTCTTAAGTTTTTAATCCTAAATCTCCTTATCTATAACGGTAAATTGTAATATGTTTGTTTTTTTTTTATTTTATAAGTAAAACTTTCTGTTCTTCCGTGGGGTGGGGACCTGGTGATTTGTAATACAGGCATTTTATGCCTAATTCAGACACCAGCTCCTCACATTGCTAACAAATAAAAAAAACCTATTTGTGAAACCTAGAATAAGTTTGTCATTGTGAGGAGAAATAAATAAATAAAGTTATTAAGTTATTATTAAGTAATATTACACCACTTCACCTTTAGTTTACAAAAAGTCTAAAGCTTCATACATTTGGCAACGAAACAGTTATTTTATTATTTACCAAATACCTATTTTAAATGGAAATTATTATTTCCATCATAGTACTGCCCAAGCAGCAAAATTGTACTATAACCAAAGCTTATTTCGCAAAAAAGTTTTGTAAACGTTATATAACCGTGTTTATGGTGGCAGCATGTTGAATAAAGGCGTTTGACTATACTTTTTTGCTCTATAAGCTTATACAGCGAAAACGTTCTATAAGCTAATTATGTAAACATTTACATTACCATTTTGTACAACTGTTATAGACATATACTATATAAGGCTTAAAGAAAACATGTATAAAACTACTTTGTTCTATATATTTGTTGATCGGTGCCCTTTTGTATCTAATTTGATCTGTAAAACTTATATATTTACCGTTATAGGCCTGGTTCATTAACGGTTATTGAAATTTGGCAATAGGGCGAAAGTGTTTTAGTAGTCACGACTGCTCAAAAATAGAGCAATTTGGTGATATAACTGAGTTTTGTGTTACTCCTTTTGTGAGAAATTTACGCTACAAGAGTTTTTAAAACACTGTATATTTTATTTTTTTATACTGGTTACGAAGACACTCTTTTAGAGCAGAATTATTTTGTAACAGAGTTTTAGATACCTATAATACACTGTCATTTTTTTATTAGAGTTTCTCTCTTTACTATAACATCATAATGATACATAAAGAAAGCAAACAAACACTATTAAATAACTAATGTGATTTAAACAAGAGTTAGCATTTCCATTTTAATACTTAACTGCGGGTTCTGCAAACAACAAAATTATATGATGATCTTTAGACTGTGCTTATACTATGAATTCAGTAGGTACTTAAACGTCACTTAATTTTTAAAGTGTAGTCCATTTCCCAGCAATGCGGACCGCAATACAATCACAGAGGCTCTGTCGCTGAGAAAATAAAATAAATTAAACCAACTCTTAAATTTATTTTATTTATTAATTAATAAAATAAATTTGGAGGATCTGCTTTTGCTTCACCGCGACACAGGTACTGCTGCTGTGTCGCAGCCATTGACATATATATTACTGCGTAAGGACTGGGCGGACCGCATGTTACAATGACGCCTCGAACGTGGTCCCAAAATGGTCTTCCCTTTATCTAAGTGACTAGAACGTGATCGGCTATCTTCGGGAGCGGTCGTAACTTTTACAAGCACAAATACCAAGTTGTGCCGTGAAGGGTTGCATGAACTACGACAAAAAGCACAATAAAATAAATTATAACATTTCATATCACCGGTAAGTTAAAAATATGTCATGAAATCTACTTCTAACATTATTTGAAACAAAGTTTTCTTTGTTATTTGTCCCAACCTTTGGCCAAGACAACGCGAAGCCGCATAAAAGTGCGACATAACTTTGCAGCGGCAATTCAAAGGAACCCTAATTTATTTAACCACAATGGCGGTCACTACTTTGATCATAGTACTATAAAAGGCCTGTAATCGCTTATGTTACACTTTTTGCTCTATAGTAGAAAATTATGGAACTAATCTACGATTAATTTATTTTAATTTAGATAAAACTTATTAATTTGGGAGGGGCATTAAAAATTAGATACTAATCTATGCCTACTTTGTCAATAAAATTATAATCGTAACACTATTTCAATGCCTGGGTTGCTACTACTAGCGCATTTTGCTACTTGATAGACGCCATAATAAATATTTTGATATTGTAATTTTACTTACCACGATTTGTTGAAATTAGTAATATAAGCCTAACACACAATCACTTTAATAACACTGACAGTATGAGAATGAACGAAAGATTGAACGATTTGTTGTGATATGGTAATCTAAAAGAACCCCAATCACTTCTTTAAAACATAAAAGAACAATAACAGCGTTGCAGTGGGTACTACATCACCGTTTGGTGACATCTCTCACTGTAATATCAATCTTAGAGGTCAAAAATGGTACGCCAAAGCTGCTATATATCTGTTATATCCGCGATTAGCGATATAACTGCGCCCAATCTGGGTTGTATAAACGTTCATTTTATCGACTTTTTTTGGTAAAGTAATTAATTGCCCACAATGATCAGAGTCTATTAAATTAATGATTTTTTTGTGAGTCGGTACAACATCCGTAAAAATATTATCTAAGCAAGTGGCACTAGTAGCAGTTATTCTAGTGGGCTCTATAAATAGGTTTACAAGATTGTATGATTGGAATAAACTAATAATGTTAGTGTTCAAACCAGAATTTTCTAATAAATTAACATTAAAATCACCACAAACAATGACATATTTACTCGAGTTACAGATTTTATGCAAAACTTCATCCATTACTTTTTCAAAGCAATCGTACAATCCTGAAGGTGGTCTGTACACACTTAATATAATAAACTGCTCCAATTCAATACAGGCTATTTCAATAGATCGTTCAACAGAGAGGCTCACAATATCCATTCGGTTCTTGAAATTAAGATTATTACTTATTAAAATTAAAGAGCCACCATGTATAGCATTCACTCTGCTGAAAGAACTACCAACCTGGTAATTATTATAATTGAAAATAAATTGATGGCTTTGAAGCCAATGTTCAGTTAGGCATAAGTCTTTGTTTAAAAATCCTTGAATATTTTGATGTACCAGGTTAATAGTATTTATTGATTTTAAAACTATATTTGTGTCCTCTTTGCAGTTTAAAAGTTCATTACTGCAAGAGATTCCCTCTGTTGTCAAAATTTCTAATTTAAATTCTCAGTAGTGAAATTGTTTGCAACCAAGCAATTGGTTGAGTTATGTAAACTGTCAATGCAATAATTAATTTCAGTATTATTAGATACCCTAGATAATACTGAATATTCACTTAACCTAGGATCAGTAAAATTATCAATAAATGAGTGTAGATTGTACGCTAATACAGTAGCCAATAAATGTCGACTTTTTTTGGGAAGATACATATATTCCCGAATCAAAACAAAATCTCTAACAAAATTGTTAGTATCAAAATACAATAAATGGTCACTATGACGGCATACTAACATATGCATCAAATTATTAAGGCTAAAAATATATTCATTTTCTATACATGTCAAATTATTACAATAAGGCAATGCATATAAAATTAATTTGCCTAATTTTAATTTAAGGAGGGTGCCAATACCATTAACAATGTCCTTTTTTGTCACATTAAGGCTGTTTTCAAATAAAAGAATGACTGTGGTCTGCTCATTCAATTTTGATTGTTTGATTTTATGAATAAGCTCAGTGAAATGCAGGTTATGGTAACAATGACTTACTAAGGTATGATCACAATAATTATTTAATAGTGAGCCAAAACCTGTGCCTAATCTATCTGAATACACTAAAATGTTACTTCGAGATGGGCTTGTGGTTTCCAAAGTATGAGGCAAAATGGGTGAGGATGCAGGAATAATCTGTGGTAACATGATGGCCGGGTGATTTGAAGCACAACTACAGGTGAGGTCATTTGTCAATGACTCATACCTCTCCGCATTAAACTTTACCAAGTCCACCAAGTCACAGGCCTCCTGCATGCGCTCACTTAACATTTTCTGGCTCGACTCATACTTATAAAAAATATCCGTAAGTGTATTTTCCCTACTCAATAATTCCTGCTCTAGATTTTGTATATCAACATCATACATCTGTCTCTGATTATCTAAGTTGAAATTACGTTCTTTTAATTGGCTATTTAGGATAACACGTTGCTTTCTAAGTTCAGTATTATATTTATAAACACTTTTTGATTTTAAAAGTTTCTTGTACTTTTGAATGTTTCTATTAATTTTAATGTATTTCTTTATTTTATTGTGGCTACCTAAAACAGGACAGTTTGTAGTGCAGTAGTGTTTTTGTTTGTTTTGAAGTCGGTTATTGTTTTTTGTTAAATAAAAATTTTGTTAATTCGTATCACAGATAATCGAAGTAGCACTTCGTCCACTTGGATTTCGAATTAATTAATAGCACTCACCAATAATGCACATTACTACCAATGAAACATTTTTTTTGAATTGGTCTATTAGTTCCGGATATTACTGTTGTTTGTATGTCACAGTCTCAGTTAATAAGATTTTATGACTAGATTTTGTTTAATATTCTAATTATTACCTGTGATATGAATTTACATCAAGGTTTTTATGAACAATAGATGATTAAAAGCAACTACGATGAAGAACATCTTGTTTGTACGTATTGTCTGCGATGATTTGAAGTGGGGGCAATAACTTCCCAGTCGCCAACCGGTATCACTGGAATTTTATTTCCGTTTGCCTCCTGATGGCAATACTGCCGCCATAAGGAAAACAGACGCATCTAACATTTTTTTCGAAATTGAGTTATCTATATATTCTTAATCAGAAAAAAAATGGCATCTGCCAGTATTTTTATATTTCGCATAAATTAAACAGAACCCTATGAATCTCACTGTTAAATAAGACGTATCTGCCATATTAATTAAATATTACTAAATAGAAAAGACATTTCTGACGTACACTAAGTTGAAAAGACGCATTTCAGTAGAAGCGTCTTATTTTCTTACAAAATATTTAATTCTTCATACAATTAAAAGACACTTCTGCATAGTCATAAGAAGAAAAGACTGTTCTGCGTAGATGTGCCTTTTTAACTTAGTATTACGTAAAATAAGCAGGCGCAAGTGGCAATTGTGCCCTTTCTACTTAGTATTGCTAGTTATATGGGGTGAAGTGGGGCTCGCGGTTAGAATACCGCCCTTCAGTTGCGTCCAGGCAGTCAGAGAAACGCGCGCGGCCCTTCGTGATTTAATAAATAAATAATCTTTTATTTGAGACGATAGATCCATTTGGGTTAGTATACAAACAAATCTTAGAAGCTACCAGAAACAAAATAAAATACTTAACAACTACACCACATTGGCATGTAGGTGTACCCAATGTCCCAAAAAAGGTCTGTCTTATCTGTCTGCTATCGAATTTAGAATGCTGTTGGGGCTGACACGTACCCTGCGCATGATGGAAGTGCATCGTTGACGCATGATAGCATAAAAATCGTCTATTCCCGCATTGGCGAACATGCCCGAAGCATTGCAGTAGTGCGGCAACCCCATCAACACCTTGAACGTATTATTATACTGTACCCGCAGGAGGTTGTATGCCTCCTGAGTGTAGATAACTCACAGACTGCATATGTAGAAAGAATGGCAATACACTGTAAACAGCGTAGTCCTAACGAACAGACAACGCCCTACGCTCACGCTCAATGTCCAGACCGACTTTTAGGTCTTCAGAAGCCCAGTGGCCCGGATACATGAAAGCAGTAACTTGCTTTGATGCAATACCGCAAAGTTTTAACTGAGGCACAATCGGACAGAACTTGTGCCTGCCTTACAAGACTAGTAGCTCACTCACTCTTTTTCTCGTTGTATCGAAGCCCATGGATCTCCGCGTACCTTTCACACATCGAAAGCACACTTCTCATCGCATTGATCGAAAGGCTCAGCAGCACCATATCATAAGCATAACTAATATTTTTAACGCTGGTTCCATCTACGTGACAACCCTGATAAGTGCTACAGAGCTCAACGATCAATCGGTTCATGACAAGCCACCTTGGCTCACTCCGCAATTCAGCCTATATTCATCCGACAACGATCCTGCCCATCTGACACAATTTTTACAATTTTTTGATTACCATTGATTGTTTTACCAAAACCGAAGTATTGATATGACTTCCTTATCCACGGACGTATCATTCATAAGCTTCTGCCACAGCAAGTCATACGACACCAGATCAAACGCCTTGGAAAGGTCTAGAAAACACGCGTTAACAGGCGTTTTTCTAGACGTGTAGTACTGGACAGTCTGCTTAAGCGACAGTATGGCAGTTTCTGTAGATAGACCAGGTTTATACCCAAACTGTGCATCATGCAATTCGATACGAGTCGCCATATATCTATCAAGAAAATTATCTAGTACCTTGGCCAAGACTGATCTGATGCTTCCCCGATCTTATCTTTCACAACGGGTACAACTATCGTTTTCATTAAGTTGGTGGGCAGATGAGAGTGACTTAAAGAGAGTGAGTAAAACATCGCCAGCCCTCTTGGCAGAGGTAGCCATACCCTGGAGATTTGCCCCTTACCATGCTTTTTATTACAGTGGCGACACTTTTCGCTGAGAATCTCACATTTAATTCCATCACAAAATCCTCAGTATCCAATATCTGCGATGTTGGATTATAAGTAGAATCAATTTTAAAATGTTTTACAAACAAGTTAGCTACGGGACCAGATTCATGTTTTCCGGCTACACTCACAGGGATGCCCGGCCCTGGATTCAATTGATCTGTATTAAATCTTTAGATTTGTGATGCTCGGCTAAGATGTCCATTTTCATTTTATTTTGGTTATCCTGGCACCATCTTAGTTTTGATTTAAATGTCTTCCTCTTCACACAAACAAATTGTACCTCTTTATAATATATAATATCATACGGATCCCTAACATTTTTGAAAATATTCTATCGCATATGTTCATCAGGGATAATGAAAAATTGTAATGGAAAAAGAATTTTTGAAATCGGTCCAGTAGTTTCGGAGCCAATTCAATGCAAACAATCAAATTTTTCCTTTAGCTTTTCTTTCCTCTTTATAATACAAATATACCTACATAGAAAGCTCTGATTACTGTGTTAACGTTCAAACTTATTAACTTATACTTAGATAATATTGATTATTTTTGTTTTTGGATAGTATAAGCGTAATATTTCATGAAAAAAAATCATGAAATATTATAAGTCGTAGTGTTAGTTTGATCTCACTCAAGTTTATGTCGAAAATTTATTCATTTTAAGAGATTCCATACAAAGCTGTGATAATAATTATTATTGTTTACTATAATTAGTACAAATTTAGGTAGTTTTATTTATACTTAATCATCAATTTTTTAAGAGTTTAAAATTTAATGTTGGGAAAGGTGTGTAATTGCTATTTTTTATAAAAAATATAATTCAGTTTCTCATACTTTGTGTTTTATTTAACACAAGATAATTATCGTGTTAAAAGGTACTTCAGTTTATAAAATAAGATGTTTTGTTAGGGATCCCATAAGGGGCAGGTATTTTTTAAGTTAAATGAGTATTAGTATTACTAAGTTGAAAAGCAGCAAATGGCTATTTGCGTCTTTTTTATTTAGTTAACTAGAACCTGGTAACACATCATCACTAAGTAGGAAAGGCGTTTAAAAAAAATACTACGTTGAAAGGACGTTTCTAGCCAGAAGCGTCTTTTCATTGCAGTAAAACTTACTTTCTTATATTTTTTTTGCTAAAAAGAAAAGGAAAATGTTATTAAATTAATACATAAAATTAAATTAATTAAAATTCTCATATAATTTCTGAAAGATCAAACAATAATACACACTGTTGCATAACAAAATTGTAATAAGGTTTCTTTCCTTTCGCACAGCGAATTTTTTAATTTTTAAAACACGTTTTATTTTTTTTCTCCGTTTCGTACTTCATGTAGATGCGTCCTTTTACCTTATGGCGGCAGAATACATGTAGGCATGGACGCGGAAAATATTTGGCATAAAAACAAAATTAAGTTCTGTTATAAAAAGTCAACTTCGCCAACCCCTTAGATATTAAAATTGTAACTATATTATTCATTGCAGGAAGCCACGTGCCGCTAGGATATCGTCACTGGCTGAAGAAGGAGGTCTATTTGTCATGTACGGCAAAAAAATATTCCCACTGGTGAAAGATGGCAAAATTGTGAAAAACTATGTCACCTACCTACCGGAAAGTATGTATTTCGTATAGTATCAAGTTGCATGCTCAAGTGTTCATATTAAGATTCAGATTTATTTATTGTTTGTGACAGGTAAAATTATTATTATGACAAGTATCACTATAACATACCCATAATGTGTACGATATTTAAAATTTACAATTATATGTCAGGTGTACATAATTTAAATTTACAATTATATGTGAGGTGTACACAATATCTACATTTACAATCATATGTCAAAAAAAAACATAATATTAATTACCACTAGGACACATAAGTTTTATTTTATTTTATTTATTAGGGACAAAAACAGTTACATACCAAGCTTAATAATAGATTCTTAAATTAACATAACAATTAGATATAATAATAAGATATACTGTTATACTTAATCTATTATATATTTATGTTACTACACATGTAACCCACACCATTATCCACGAAATCACAAAAAAAATTAAAAGAAATCAGACATAGTTTGCATCATAAATGATTATTAAATAAAAAGAAGGATAAAAAGGTTATACATACCTACTTATAAAGTTAGTATCTCTATTGCTCTTGCCTTAAAATTATGTTTAGAAAAAGTAAATATGTCAAGCTCCATGAAGTAAGTGTTGTATCTATCAACAAGGCGACGAAGAGGACGCGCACCCGACATTAGTCTTACACGAATTTGTATGGAATAATCGAGGCACACGTACCCCACGACACATGACAGATCTGGGTATTATAATGTAAACTTTGACAATGGAATGCAGTCGAATCTGTAATTACATATTCCATGCATCGTCATTACACCCAGTAGAAATACTCTAGATTCCAGACTTAGAATGTTATACCGTTTCAATAATTGTTCATAGGAGACCTTATAACATTTATAATTATTCATAGTACGTAAATACTTTTTCTGAACAATGTCTAGCCTATCATTGTACTTATCATATAGGGGTACCAAATTTGGACGGCGTATTCTAATTGTGAGCGAATCAGAATTTTATATAATGTTAAGAATGTAGAGGGTCGTACAAAGCTACTTGAAAATCTCATCACTGGTCCATACATCTGAAATGTTTTTTTTACAATATTGACAATATGAACATCAAAATGCAGACGAGAGTCAAGTAACACCCAAGTCGCGGACAAATTGAACTTCTTTAAGTCTCATATTATTTATTGAGTAAATTTTCATATCGTCTGCATACATCAAGAAATTTTCATTGACAAAACATTGTTTTATGTCATTGATGAACAATACACAAAGAAAAGGGCCTAATACTGATCCCTGAGGTACCCCGGATTGAACAACAATCTTTTGAGTCCTATTGAAAATATATAAAGCAAACAATCTCAATAAATTGCCGCGAATGCCATTAAAGGCAATTTTTTCCATAAGGAGGGTGTGATCCACCTTGTCAAAGGCCTTCTGAAAATCCGTGTAAACTGCGTTAACCTGTACCCTGCGGTCCATATTCTCAGAGGTATTCACAAGTTCATTATACATTCATTGATTGTCATTTAGCATATGATCAAAGTCTGCCATACCTCCAAGAAGTCTAAGACTAGACTTCGTGCACAGCGCGTATACAATATTTATGTCGAACGAACTAGGTTCCGGTTATTTATTGTAGGTACCGAGACTTATTAATAAATAGTCTACCCTCAGAAATAAATAAATGTATTACACTTAAAAATATCTCATGTAAACTTAAGGAATATTATTTAGGGGTGATTATTACTATTTAAATACTTAAAAATATTAATATTTGTAACGAATAATAACGTACCTACTACCTACACGTATACAAAGCATAATTGAATAGATCGATATTGAGATAGACTCATGATAGCACATATATGAATAATTCTGTATTCTTTTGTGTATAATTGCTAAATATACAAAAAAAAAGAAATAACGCCGAGGTATGTAACTTGCAGATCCATTTAAGGGTGTAACATAGTTAACGATGGTTTTCTCTATTTTAGGTGACTCAGAGGAAGAAGGAGAGGCTTTCTGGAAATCGAAATATGTAGAAGAGAAGAAGAAAGCAGCGGAATTGAAGAAGTAAGTATTGATTGAATGGTAGATAGACTTAGTTAATTTAGCCAAAATTTTCTGATATACGTATTACGATAACAGGTTATTAGATGCTAAGGAGCCACCACAGATAAGAGATTCAAATACTCCTGCTCAACAATCAATCCCGCTCAGGTACTCTTTGATTACTATTTGGTGCTTTCACTGAGAAAATGAAAGTCATGAGGACTTTCATTTTCTGAAATATGCTTTACCTAGCATGAATCTACGGATTCTCTAGTGAGAGCTAATCACATTTTTTGTGTGTGATTGAGTAGAAATCATTGATACAAAACACATTGTTGATTAATGTGTTACCTTTCTGCTTTTTTTAGAAACTCAACAAATGAAACCAATGCAGTTGAACCTTCGAATGGCGTCGGTAAGTATTAACCAATCAATCCATTTATTTCAGCAAACTTGGCCCATACAAATAAAATAATTTAACAATAACTATAAATAAACTTATACATATTGGGACCATTCAAGTATTACGAAACACTATAGGGGGCCGGGGGAGGGGGTCTTTGCTTTGCTTATTGTCAGCAGTAATTATTTACTTTTTCACATTGGGCTGAAGACTGTTAATTGAAATTAATATGTATGCCAAAAATTTAAAAGAAGTTTGTTTTTTCGTAATATTACTTAGGATTATAATATTTGAAACATACTCTATGTTGAATTCCGTGTCAGTAAACTTTATTTAAATGAATATTATGTGCGTTACAGTCCTCTATTTCAAACCTATTCCTTATTTCTAGACATAACTGCTGCTCATGAATCAATCAATTGTACCAATGTTTACTTAAGCATGGGGGGAGGGGTAAGAGCTTTGCTTACTTTTGCTGACTGGTGGTGGGTTAATAATTGCAAAAAACCTGCTTACGTAATACTTGAACGGCCCCTTACTTAACTAAAACTAATACCATTTAATTCATATGTGACGCCTTTCAATATACAGTGTGAGTCTTTATAATGTGCACATATCGAAATGAGGGAATCTTTACTTAATTTTGTCGACGGTAAAAGTATAAAAAAAATCTAAATATTTTTTTATTTTCTATGGAATTTCTAAAAATTTTGTTCGCTACTGTGACCCCAGTGTAAATAAAACGGTGTATTTTTTTAAATAAACGATCTATCACGATGAAACAAACTCCATAATGATTGGAAGTAATTACGCGTCCTCATAAAATGAAAATTGTGGGAAAAAAACTACCCTCAATTGAAAATAAAATCTATTCTTTTTTTCATAATTTTTTACAATAATCGTAAAATTTCTTAATAAGACGCCTCTAACATCTGACATGATATAGACGCTGTCTGACGTCTATACAGGCAGTCGCTCCGAATTATTCGCCGCTGCTACATGTGTTTCGTTACTTTCGTTCGCTGCTACCTGAGTTTCGTAACTTTCGTTCGCTGCTACATGATGCTACGTTTAAGTGAATTCTCCCCGGCACAAATTGCCGACATTCATTTTTACTATGGAGTGGGACGAGGAAGTGCCAGAGCTGCGCGCGCAGCTTACATAGTTGCGTTTCCTAACAGGCAACCAGTGCCATCTGCCCGCAGCTTCCAGGAAGTTCACAGAAGGTTGTCGATCACTGGACTTGGATCAAGTAGAGATCGACGCGAGCCGCCTCAAGTACTTATTGACCAGTATTGAGTGATTTGTTTGCTGATCCATCCATAAGTGTTAGACGACTGGCTCTTGGTCACGGAATATCCCAAAAATCAGCGTGGCGCATTTTAAAGAAAGAAGGATTGCATCCTTATCACTACCAAAGTGTGCAACATCTATATGAAGACGTAGACTGGCGTCCAAGGTGTGTGATGTCCACTTTATTTATTATTTATTTATTTATTACTAGCTTTTGCCCGCGACTTCGTCCGCGTGGAATAGTTACTTTGGGCTAACGTTAAATTTAACCCCGATTTTGAAGCATTCTTCATTGGCGCTCCGCTCCTATTGGCCTTAGCGTAATGATACAATATAGCTGTGCCCGCGACTCCGTCAGCGTAAGTTAATGTATTGGTAATATTGTTTAGATCACGTTCACATTAGAGAACGCTTCGACCGCGAGACGCGTCGAGCGCGGCGACCGATTCCCAAAAATAATCCTTATAGCATGATTCAGTATTCACGCGCGATGGCTTATTATTATAAGCGTATTTCATGTATAACTTTGGTGTTTCTATACCGATTTATATGATTCTTTTTACGGTTTCGTAGCCGAATGGCAAAAAACTGAATCTTTATAGTTTCGACATGTGTGTCCGTCTGTCTGTCTGTCCGTCCGTCCGTCTGTCACAGCAATTTTATTCCGAAACTATTAGGACTATACATGTGAAACTTGATAGGTAGATGTATTCTGTGAACCGCTTTCCGATTTTGAGAAAAAAATTAAAAAATATTTAAAATAAAGGGGGGCTCCCCATACATGGAACTAAACCTGAAAATATTTTTTTTCATGAAATGATGCATGTGTGGTATCTATAGACAGTTCTTTAAAAACGACATCGGGGTTTCTAAAACCACTTTTCCATAAAGTCAATCGTTTAAAAGATATAAGCTTCCAAAGTGGTAAAATGTGTGTGTGGAGGACACAACCTCTAACTTCTATAATAATGGAGTGAAAAATCTAAAAAAAATATATGTCTGTAGATCTTAATATAAACTTTCAACCAAAATTAGTTTGAACGAAATCAGTTCAGTAGTTTTTGAGATACAGCATATTTTCTAAAACCGCAAATATAACTTTGTAATTCATACAAACACTATGAAAAACAAATTTATTCGGCGCAGTTGTAAAAAATGTAAATAGCCAGTTTCAAGAAATTTGTGAGGTTTTTTTATAAAACAAATTTATTTGGCGCAGTTGTAAAAAATGTAAATAAGCTAGTTTTAAGAAATTTGTAAGGTTTTTTTTTCGTCAAATAAATTTGCATATTATATTATAGTTACTACGGAACCCTTCATGGGCGAGTCTGACTCGCACTTGGCCAATTTTTTTATGGAATAGTTAATAATGTTAACTTTTTCAATTAGGGGTGACTGAGAGTGTTATAAACGTAAGAGTAGACAAATATTATAATCAGAAAGCTTCGAACTGCTAAGCTATCGGGAGTTACACGTGTTATTGTGAGTCAACCATAAAAGTTAGACATATGCTGTCGTGGGATATTTTTTATATAATTTTAAGGAGAACATTTCCGTCATGAAATGATTTGTGTAGCTTTAACCATTAAGGTTGCACACGCGACGGAAGCTTAAAACATGGAGTAACTTCTCCCGTTTTCCCAACATTTCCCTTCACTGCTCTGCTCCTATTGATTGTAGCGTGATGAAAAGTATACTATAACCCGCTCAGGAGTATGAAAAATAATTGTACCAAGTTTCGTTAAAATCCGTCGAGTAGTTTTTGTTTCTATAACGGTTATACAGACAGACAGACAGACAGACAGACAGACAGACAAAAATTTAACTGATTGCATTTTTGGCATGAGTATCGATCCTTAATCACCCCCTGATAGTTATTTTGGAAATATATTTCATGTACAGAATTGACCTCTCTACAGATTTATTATAAGTATAGATATAGATTAAGGTCATCCAACAGCTTCTGTATATAGCATTCAAAGAAAAACCAGAGCAAACCCAAACTTTCCGAGAACCATACTATGGATGGACGAAGTGACATTCAATAGAGACGGTATTACTAACTGTCGAAATTTACACAGATGGTGCCGTGCAAGTGAATATCCGAAACTAAAACGTTCATCGATTTTTCAAGTACGATTTTCAATAAATGTTTGGGCTGGTCTTATCGATGACATGTTGATTGGACCAGTAATATTGCCGAGAACGTTGACCGGTGAAAGATTTTTAAGTCTATTGACAACAAACTACCTGAGTTATTGGAGGACGTACCACTGGCTTTGCGTCGATGAATGTTTCTGCAGATGGACGGATGCCCTGCCCATTGCGCTACAAATGTAAGATCATTTTTAAACGATAATTATCGTGATAAATGGATCGGCCGGCAAGGACCTGTGGGGTGGCCTGCGCGTTCACTCGATTTTACGCCCCTTGATTACTTCCTATGGGAACCATAAAGCAACACGTCTACAGTAGGGTGAGGCCGATTTTCGTGACCGCATAATAAACTGTGCGAATGATATTCTCAATGATCCCGAAATGATAAGGAGAGCGACACACCAAATTTTAATTCGCGCGGCTTTGTGCCTACAACAACGAGATGGACATTTTGAGAACCTGATGCATTAAATTTTGTGTAAAATAATAAATCGTTTTAATTAAACTCTTTTGTATTAATTATCCCAAATAAACCATCCTTAAGACAACTATAAATGCGCGTTCAGAGTGCCATATTTTAACACTTAATAGAAAAGGTTATGTTTGAGTTATAAACACACAATTTTTACTATTGGGTAGCGAATACGATGGAAATTAATTTTAAGTACTAAAAAGTAGGTAATGGGGGCGGGCGTCTTATTGAGAAATTTTACAATTATTGCAAAAATTTATGAAAAAAAAACAACAGATTTTTGATAAAAAAAAAAACATGATTTGTAACTGTAATTGAAATGTTTAAAATAAAGTCCTATCTCCTATGTTTAGGCAAAGAAATTTGCGTACCAGTGCCCGAAGAAAAGAAAGAAGAACCAAAAGTAAACCCTCCTGAGAAAATTAAAATAAAATTCACAAGGAACAATGAGGTAAGCTAACTATAACTTATTGTTCAGATTTTCATCAGTATAGATTTATAGTGGTCTTTCAGGGGGTGAACATTCTCATGGATTGTTACAAAGATCTTTTCGTATTTCTTTATTTTTAATACATCTAATGGTTGGTAAGAGATTGATTATTAACACCTTCCATTGTGTCTTACTATTAATTTAAAGGCTCTTTTCACGCATCTTGCCTATATAAATAAAATCGAAAGGTCACTAATTCACTCACTCATCACAAAATCTCAGAAACTACAGATGTCTCAATTGTTGCATGGGGGTTCCTTTTAGGACATAGGTGCTCGCTAAGACGGGATTTTGCGAAATTCCCACGGGATCGAGATTTACACGGGAAAAACTTCCTACGCCAATGAAGTCGCGGGCAACAGCTAGTAATTAATATCGCTGAGCATAATAGCTAACAATAAATATTACCTGTGGGCTAACCACACGCAAAAAACTGACAACACCCTACAGGTTTAATACAGACAATGGCTTCAGAGCGCGGTCGAGGCTTCCTTCTTATTGTAGGGCGTCTGGTATGTTCCCGGATATGCATACTTACGGACAATCACATTGCGATCAACCTCAAAAAAGTGGCATCTATACTAATATTGTAAAGCGGAAATGTTTATTTATTTAAACGCGCCAATCTTCCAAAGTACAGGGTGGATTTGGATGAAATTTGGTATAAAAATACGTTTATTATTTCACCATCATAAACAATCTATCTATATAAATAATAAAAATAATAAAATTCTTTTATTTCAGACAGAATCCATTTGGTTAGTACACACAAACAACTTATAAAACTAATGTTAGTACTTAAAACTACCAGAAACACAAAAACAACTAATTATTTAACGCCACAGTGGCATGTAGGCGTATCCAATGTCCCAGTATGGGGCTGTCCCACCTGTCCGCTATAGTGTTCAGGATGCTGTTGGGGCTGACGCGTACCCTGCGCATGATTGAAGCGCATCGCTTGCGCATGATGGCATGGAAGCCATCTATACCTGCCTCTGCAAACATGCCAGAAGCACTGCAGTAGCGCGGCAACCCCATCAACACCCTGAAAGCATTATTATATTGAACGCGCAGAGCGCTGTATGCCCGCCGCGTGTAGTTGACCCACAGACTGCATGTATAAAACGAATGACAGTACGCTTTAAACAGCGTAGCCTTAACGTCAGTCGAGCATTTCGCAAATCTGCGAGCCAACATATTGCAGCGGACAGCCAACGCCCTGCGCTCACGTTCAATATCCCGGCTGTCTTTTAGGTCATCGGAAACCCAGTGGCCCAGATACTTAAAAGAACTATACTAATATACTATAATAATATATAATATAATATGTATATTTATTTGACGAATAAAAAAAAACCTTAAAAATTTCTTAAAACTAACTTATTTACATTTTTACAACTACGCTAAATAACTTTGTTTTTCATAGTGTTTGTATGAATTACAAAGTTATATTTGCGGTTTTAGAAAATATGCTGTATCTCAAAATCTGGTGACCCGATTTCGTTCAAACCAATTTTGGTTGAAAGTTTACATTAAGATCTACAGACATATATTTTTTTAGATTTATCACTCTATTATTATAGAAGTTAGAGGGGACACACACACACACACACACATTTTACCACTTTGGGACCTTGTATCTTTTAAACGATTGACTTTATGAAAAAGTGGTTTTAGAAACCCTTATATCATTTTCAAAGACCTGTGTATAGATACTACACACGCATAGGTTTCATGAAACAAATATTTTCAGTTCTAGTTCCATGTATGGGGACCCCCCTTTATTTTAAATATATTTTAATTTTTTTCTTAAAATCGGAAAGCGGTTCACAGAATACATCTACCTACTAAGTTTCACATGTATAGTCTTAATAGTTTCGGAATAAAATGGCTGTGACATACGGACGGACGGACAGACAGACAGACAGACGGACTGACATATCGAAACTATAAGGATTCCGTTTTTTGCCATTCGGCTACGGAACCCTAAAAATGAATCGCTAAATATGTTGCTAAGCGCAAAACTCAAGAACGGCTGAACCGATTTGGTTGATTTCTTTTTTGTTGTGTTTGATGAAGTCTGAGGAAGGTTTTTATGGAGAAAAAAAAATATAAAAAATGAGAGAAGTAAAAACATAAATTTTCTTTTCCCATTCAAACCACGCTGTCCCCAGCTGTCAAACATCTGACGTCAATCAATACAAAACAATGGTGCGTTAGGATTACCTTTGGTATGCCTTTAAGTTGATTAGAGGTTGCATATCATTAATGAAAAATAATATGAGTATCCTCAAAAAACAAAGACAGATCCTGGCCTACACAACTTTTAAATTTGAAATGGCACGGCCATTTGTCTTTAAGGCGATACCAAAATAAATTAGGGGTTTTTTCGTCAACATTTATTTCACTATTCCAGCAAGTATGGATTTTATTTTTGGTAATATGTTTATTGACTATTTCATTAATACTTTGACCGAAGGAAAACGCAATTGGGTTAAATTTGCTCCGTCGAATTTGATTCCGAAAAGACCTCTATTCTTTTTTATTGTTCACTATAATTCTAAAATCCTAAGGAATTTCATTTCAAAATTGCATTCAAAATGTGCATAATAGGTAATTGAAAACTCTGTCTGAAAATATTTTTTGATACATAGCTTAATTTATTTTTAAACAATTTTTATTTGGTTTGGCGCTTACGTTGTTTTATTTTGGTTCCAGCGTATTGTTGCGCTCTCTTTTTTTCGCACGTGGAAGTAATAGACTCTGTCACTTTCTTATGCCCGCCCAGTTCGCCTGCGGCCTTTGTCAGTGATAGACCTGTGTCGATTCCTCCCGCAACCGTGATTATAATTTTTTATCGAAATAGTTATTGTTTAGTCTTGTTTTCTGATTTTATTTATCTATATTTGACAAGTGAACAATGTTTATATATAACATTAGTTTACCGATATGGGGAATAAGTATAAAAGACAACGAAAGGTGAAAAAATTGGCCAAGTGCGAGTTGGACTCGCCCATGAAGGGTTCCGTAGTAACTATAATAAATATAATATAATTAATATATTTATTTGAAAAAAAAAAAAAACCAAAAACCTTACAAATTTCTTAAAAGTAGCTTATTTACAATTTTTACAACTACGCCAAATAACTTTGTTTTTCATAGTGTTTGTATGAATTACAAAGTTATATTTGCGGTTTTAGAAAATATACTGTATCTCAAAAAATGTTGACTCGATCTCGTTCAAACTAATTTTGGTTGAAAGTTTACATTAAGATCTACAACATATGGTTTTTTTAGATTTTTCACTTCATTATTATAGAAGTTAGAGGGGGGACACACATTTTACCACTTTGGAAGCGTATATCTTTTAAACGAATAACTTTATGAAAAAGTAATTTTAGAAACCTTAATGTCATTTTTAAAGACCTGTCTATAGATACCACACACGTATAGGTTTCATGAAAAAAAATATTTTCAGTTTCAGTTCCATGTATGAGGAGCCCCCTTTATTTTAAATATTTTTTAAATTTTCTCTTAAAATCGGAAAGCGGTTCACAGAATACATCTATCTATCAAGTTTTACATGTATAGTCTTAATAGTTTCGGAATAAAATGGCTGTGACATACGGACGGACGGACAGACAGACAGACGGACAGACATGTCGAAACTATAAGGGTTCCGTTTTTTGCCATTCGGCTACGGAACCCTAAAAACCGACATTTGGAACGCCTGAGGGATCATGCTCGTAAAATGACGGAAAATAATTGGCCAAGTGCGAGTCAGACTCGCCCATGAAGGGTTTCGTAGTAACTATTATAATATAATATGTATATTTATTTGACGAAAAACAAAACCTTACAAATTTCTTAAAACTAAGTTATTTACATTTTTTACAACTACGCCAAATAACTTTGTTTTTCATAGTGTTTGTATGAATTACAAAGTTATATTTGCGGTTTTAGAAAATATGTTGTATCACAAAAAATGCTGACCCGATCTCGTTCAAACCAATTTTGGTTGAAAGTATACATTAAGATCTACAGACATATATTTTTTTAGATTTTCATTCCATTATTACAGAAGTTAGAGGGGGGGGGGAGGTACACATTTTACCACTTTGGGAGCGTATATCTTTTAAACGATTGACTTTATAAAAAGTAGTTTCAGAAACCCCTATGTCATTTTTATAGACCTGTCTATAGATACCACACACAGATAGGTTTCATGAAAAAAAAAATTTTTCAGTTTCAGTTCCATGTATGGTGAGCCCCCCTTTATTTTAAATATTTTTTTTTATAAAATCTGAAAGCGGTTTACAGAATACATCTACCTACCAAGTTTCACATGTATAGTCCTAATAGCTTCGGAATAAAATGGCTGTGACATACGAACGGACACACGGACAGACATGACGAACTATGAGGGTTCCCTATTTTTTAATATTTACATACCAGTTTTATTTTACAGAGACAAAATCACAGCGCCGGAGCAGACCTCGGATATTACATGTGATTCGGAAAACAGAAGATTAGAGTCGCCATTATAATTTTTAAATTTGGATGATCAACAGTGTCTAACTACTAACTTCTTGGAAAAAAATTAGTCAGTAAACTGTTTATTTCCTATTAAGATAAAAAGAAATACATTGGCGCGGATTGTCTTGTTCACAAACTAAACTAAAGTTCAGTGCATCTTTTTCTTACTATTTCATTATAAAATGACAGAAAATATTAGTTTATTTCTGTCAAATTAGTCAGCGTCTGACGTAAATTGACGTATTTTTAGTAACCAATTTTTTAATCGAGTCTAAAATTGTCTATGGAATATCTTAATTTGACAGGACTAAACTAATATTTTTCTTCTGCTTTTTTCTTAATGAAATAGAAAGAAAGTGCGTTGCCAGGGCCAAAATTCGTGGTGGCAAGGCATCTGCCGGAGATTTTTCACTCTTACTTTAAAGGTGGCAGACGGGTCATATGTGGAAAAGAACACAGAAGCCGACAGAGAGCTCCAAACCGATTCGAAGACCGGTCGAAGTCCGACCGAAGTCCGACCGAAGTCCGACCGACAAAGTGCGCACAATAAATGTAGAGGAGAATTACATAGTATGACAAAGTGGTACATTGACCAAGTGAGGATGGTGCCCTGTAGTACGTCTGGTATATTAATACTGAAAGCCATTACCAATGATATTGCCGTTATTCATGAAATCAGTCATCGTGTTTTTTTCTATATATTTTATTTCTATTTATCAAAGTAATCACCCATGCAATCGATGCATCTTTTCCAACGCACTGGTAGCTTATTGATACCCTTCTTGAAGAAATCAGTTGGACGGGAGGCAACAAATTCTGCAAAGGCATTTTTACTGCCTCTATGATGTTGATTTTTTTCCGAGAAGTTTAGAATTCAGGAAAAAGTAGAAGTCTGTAGGTGCAAGGTCTAGTGAGTACTACAGATGGCGGAGAACTTCCAACACCAGCTCTTGTAACTTGTAGACCGTCTGCTGTGTAGTATGAGGACGCGCGTTGTCGTGCAAGAGCAGCGGAGCCGAGCGATTGACCAAAGCTGGTTGGAGATGTGCGAGCTTCTCCATAATTGTGTTCAGTTCTGCAGTAATGCTCATCCTGTTTGGTAGATAACTCATTACACCAGGGTTAGACTACCAAACAGGGACCAACACTTTTCTAGGGGTCAGTTTTCGTTTAGGAAAACGTTTAGATGCTAATCCAGGATCTAATCAATTTCGCTTACGATTGTCGAACAGGATCCATTTTTCACCGCAGGCAACAAGATTATTTCGTTTGTGTGCCTGTTAAGCAGTGCAAGGTACGTCTCGATGCGTTCTTCGCGGTGATGATCACTGAATTCGTGGGGCAGACGTCAAGCTTTTTTACCTTGCCAATTTGACGCAAGTAAACCAATATTGTTTTGATACTAGCGTTGAAAGCTGCTTCTAATTCAGCCGCAGATTGGGTGTCATCAGCTCCCACAATCGCCTTTAATTCGTCATCAACAACCAAAGGGTTCATTTTTCAAGTCGAAATTTCCAGATCGGACACGAGCAAACTAATAACGGGTGGTGCATTCATTTTTAGAGTTCGTTTTGTAAACGTCGTTGAGGTTGTGGGCCGTAGGTACAAGGGGCACGGTTATGCCAAACTTTGAAACAAGAATTCCAAATTATAAAATAAAATTAATTTGAAATTATAATTATTAGCCAAAACAATATGATTATCGAACTCAAACTCAACATATTTATTTCAGATAGGCCCACATGGGCACTTACAATACGTCAGAAGTTAGTGCATGGTTTGAAATTGGTCGTTTTCTAGGGAGAAAAACCGGCAAAAAAACTCCACAGTATCCATGATACAGATTAAGAGGACAGTATATGATTTAATATTATAATTTGAAATTGCCAGTACGGCAAAACAGCGAATTCATAGGTAAAGCCCTGTTATTAAATATCAAATATTTATAAATTATTTAAAAATTAAACATAACTGACAACGAGCAGTACTGAAAGTGATGCTCTTTAAACCAAGAGACTTCTCTACTGACCATGGGACCGCCGGAGCCCTGCAGCACCGGAGCCGTGACAGAAACTAGAGGCATAGTTTCTGTCACGGCTCCGGTGCTGCAGGGCTCCGGCGGTCCCATGCAAGCTTATCCTCGCAGATGTGTTTCACGCTCACCACCGCGGCTGCGGCTTGCTGGCTGGCTTCGCCGACTAGCCTCAGCCGCGGCGGCGAGTGTTAAAACCACCTGCTCCTCACCTCGCGGGCCGCCTCGCCCCTCCGCGCCTACGCGTTTTTAAATAACACTCTAGGGGTAGGACAGACATGGAACAGACGTGGAATCGGTTTCGCAGCAATTCGTTTCTGTCACGCCGCTTCCGCAGCACGCTCAATCAAATTACTCGCAATATTATATATTTTAAACGATAGGCTTAATGATTTTGGATTAAATAAACGTTATATCCAATAACGTTATACGAAATAAGTTTTAGAGTATATAAATGTTATGTCTAAAGAAATTACATCAACAGTTGGTATAACTCACTATCTTGTGAACGTTATTGAAATGAAAATATACCAAATAACTTTTTATGATATGAGACGCACCCCGCTAAATCAGTACGGATTTGTTTCGAACAGACCAGTTAAAAAACCGTGTTCAATTCAATTGCACACTATTTTGTAAAACCTCTTTTAACGTTGCTTGACCGCAAAAACGTACTCATTTGACGCGAGTTGAGCACGGGTTGGTTGAATTGTGTAGTAATACAAAAGCGTGTGTATTTCGCGAGACTGATGTCGCCAGTTGGACACGGAAAGGGAAATACGCGACGATGATTTAGTGCATTCACTAGAGGTCAGTGAAGATGATGAGCCTCTACCATATGAAATAGAGATTGAAAACAATGATATGACTGGTAGATCCTCGGTACATGAGAGATCCGTGATCCAGAATATGTAATTAATAAAAATAGGGGCAAGGATACAAACAAAGAAAATAAAACACGCGGGGGAAATGTCTCTGATGAAATATTAAATGAAGGCGACAGACATGTATTCCAAGAAAATAGTGTAGTTATAGATTTTAGTAATTTTTAATTAAATCTCTGACTTTTATTCGTGAGAAAATATCCATCAAAAAATTTAATTGGATGAATAATCTTTAATTAATTAATAATAAATTAATAGTTTAAAAATCACTAGAAAAACACGCTTTTATAAGTGCACGTAAAAACAAAAAATTTGTTCGCGCTTTTCCTTTTTTTTTTGTAGCCTCCGTTTTCTTTGTGTTGCTGTTTCTGTTTTTATATTATTCCCACGAGTAGTGAACAATTAAACGGTCAATCACCCCAGAGGATTTGAAAGTGACATCACAAAAAGTTGACAAAAAGGTTAAGAAAACCGATAACGGATTTTCTTTAGGTTTGTTATCCTCAAACCTGATCCTGTTTGAAACCTGATCGTGTTCAAAGTCCATTACGTGGCTTTTCTCACAAGTACAAACACGACAATGATACGATATTCCATCATGGAATGCCACTGCCTATCTTCCGGCTTCATCATCAGACCTTGAAACCTAATCGTGGTCAAAGTTCATTACAAGACTTTTCTAAGAAATCCAAAACAGCTATGATACGATTTTCCATCATGAAGTTCCAGTTCATATCTTCCGGCTTCATCATCAGATCAGTTCGACAGTACCATATTATTGTATTGTCATCAGAACTACATACAGTTGCTAATTTTCATTACGCTACGACCCTTGGAAGATGGTTAAAGTAGTTGCCTTAGATTCCATTACATAGTTAGTTACATACAGGTCGACCTAATAAAAGCGTGTTAAAAAGCGTAGTTTCGAAGCAACTTTTTGTTACTACTCATTTTAAGTAAATTAATTAAATAAAATCATAGTAAGAATTTGTTTACTACACTAGTAGTTCTTTTTCTTAGGTCAATATGATCATTTACTGTTACGGTCTGTGCATTTACACACGTTATATTATTTTTTGTCATTCTTAAATAAAGTAAAACACTAAATACCTAACAATATAATGAATAAGTTAGTTTAATTCAGATTAAAAAGAAATGTATTTGATTTTGGCGACTCCGTGCCTTCTCTATTCTAAAACATCAAAACACACAAACTACATCGCAAACTCACCGCGAGCGTGCGCTCGAGTTTGCAATGTATTCTAGCGGGGGTGCTCCCCGCGTCTTCCGTTAAGCTACGCCCCTCGAGCTATGTCTTATTTTTTACGTATCACCTTAATGTATAAGAATCTATACAACAAAAAAACTCTAAACTATGAAGTTATATTTAATTTCTTTCGAGAACTTCTCCAATAGAATTGATTTATTAATAAACTAGCTTTTGCCCGCGACTTCGTCCGCGTGGAATAGTTACTTTGGGCTAACGTTAAATTTAACCCCGATTTTGAAGCATTGTTCATTGGCGCTCCGCTCCTATTGGCCTTAGCGTAATGATATATAACCTTTCTCTATAAAACTATTTAATCAAAAAATAATTTTTCAATTCGAACCAGTAGTTCCTGAGATTATCACGTTCAAACAAACAAACAAACTCTTCAGCCTTTTATTATTAGTATAGCGCGGCGACCGATTCTCAAAAATATTCCTTATAGCATGATTCAGTATTCACGCGCGATGGCTTATTATTAGCGTATTTCATGTATAACTTTGGTGTTTCTATACCGATTTATATGATTCTTTTTTATGGAATAGTTAATAATGTTAACTTTTCAATTAGGGGTGACTGAGAGTGTTATAAGTCGTACGAGTAGACAAATATTATAATCAGAAAGCTTCGAACTGCTAAGCTATCGGGAGTTACACATGTTATTGTGAGTCAACCATAAAAGATAGACATATGCAGACGCGGGATATTTTTTATATAATTTTAAGGAGAACATTTCCGTCATGAAATGATTTCTGTGTAGCTTTAACCATTAAGGTTGCACACGCGACGGAAGCGTAAAAAATGGAGTAACTTCTCCCGTTTTCTCAACATTTCCCTTCACTGCTCTGCTCCTATTGATTGTAGCATAATGAAAAGTGTACTATAACCAGCTCAGGAGTATGAAAAATAATTGTACCAAGTTTCGTTAAAATCTGTCGAGTAGTTTTTGTTTCTATAACGGATATACAAACAGACAGACAGACAAAAATTTTACTGATTGCATTGTTGCCATCAGTATCGATCCCTAATCACCCCCTGATAGTTATTTTGGAAATATATTTCATGTACAGAATTGACCTCTCTACAGATTTATTATAAGTATAGACAAATAGCTGACCGGAAATTGTCAAAAATAAGTTCAGTTGTCAGTATGCAGCAATTAAACTTATTAATCAGTTTTTATTTCACATCCTTTATTGTTTTTTTGCATTATTGTCTATACTAAAAATAGTAACAATATGTGTTGAACAATAATCGCATTTAATCACATAAAAAATCTGAAATAATATTTTAATTATTGGGAATAAAAACTCTATTTTATTTTTATATATGGCAAGCAAAGGCGATGTCGACTATTCTGCCAAATACAAACTCGAAAAGCAGAAAAGAACAAGTGTCAAAAGTGACAGAAAGGGAATTGATTGACATTACAAACACAAACAGTTGTTGAGTTGTTGTTATCGGGGATTTTGCGAAGTGCATGTGTTTACGTTTCCTTCTCTGTTTTTTTTGAGACTCTTACTGACTCTTGCTTCTCGAAGTGTTGAAGTACATCCATTATTCCATTATTACACCATGAAGACGGTGTGTAGGCCAATCGAGCACATATCGTCAATATAAATCAATTGTAATAACCTCAAAATTCCATATTGGTATTTATCTCAATATTTTTTTTGTTAGAAGATCTATACAATATTTAATGCTAAGAAACAGTTCTTAGTGTTGAACTACACACAATAAAATTATTTTCATCGCTGGCCATGAGAATTTTATATTAAGCCAAAGTTACTATGGACAATTGGCATTGCTCTTTGTTTTATAGCCTTATTAATCGTGTAAAATATTGTGTTATTTTACTTGATAATAATCGTGAATAATATGAAGGAAAATCTATACTATATAATATATAATAATAATAATTATTATTATTATAAAGCGGAAAAGTTTGTTTGTTTGTTTGTTTGCTTGAACGCGCTAATCTTCAAAAGTACTGGGTGGATTTGGATGCAATTTGGTACGGAAGTAGCTTGAAGCTTGAGGAAGGTTATAGGCTACTTTTTACGCGACTGCAAAAAAGGAGAGTTATGTTTTTACCGTGATAGAATCCACGGGAGCGAAGCTCCGCGTGAGTACTAGTAAGTGATAAAAACATAAGCGTTGGTTCAGTATTTTGGATGGAAAGAGGCTGCATGGACTTAGATCTTTTAAAAAAATATAACAAAAAAATAATATAACTGACGTACGCTTCATTGCTTCCTCGGTGCGTAGCATTTTCTTGGTTGTTATAAAATTTTCGCTTCTTTCGTAAACCAATTGTGTGTTTATTTGTTGAGTGCGTTTACATTTAGACCTATGCCGCGTATAAGACGCGGGCGCAGCAATTTGTGTAAAAATATCATCACATTAGATATTACTAAAGTCTTTCAATGTTATTGACTGCAACAGGTCAATAACTTTTGACAGAACGAAATCTGTCGGGGCAACCTTTAACATAAAATATCAATGTTACTTTGTTATAGACAAATAGGGTAGAACAAGGTCTGCCGGGACAGCTAGTACAATATAAATACAGGTATGAAAGTAGCTTGAAGCTTGAGGAAGGTTGTAGGCTTACCCGACTGCAAAACAGGTTATGTTTTTATCGTGACAAAGTCCATGGGAGCGAAGCCCTGCGCGAGAGTAAGCAGCAATATTTTTTTTTTTTATTGATAATAGGTTCGCGTTTGACCACCATCTCACCTGATGGTAAGTGATGATGTGGCCTAAAAGTAACCTTTTCACTATTGACTTAAAGATCCCTAGGTTACAGCTATCGGGAAACACAGACTCCGGCAGGAAGTTCCACTCCTGTTCCACGTGTTGGACCTATGTGATATGATTTATCAAGGCCCTATGCCTTGATAAATCATCCTGTGATTGTGAAGTTTTTATGTTCTTCATAATTGTCTGTGTGTGTCTAATTGTTTCTACTAACATGGTTTCTAAGTAATTTGTAAAACTTAAAACCCTAGGGCCTTCAATGTCTTTTTTAAAGTATGGGAAATCATCCAATGACTGTGGAGGGTGTGTCAGACTTTTACTGACTAAAACTCATCCGTGTTCCATCATATACCCTTCGTGTTCCGAGGCTACGGTAACTCTTACGAACAATTCCGCAAACCCGGCAGGCAACGGCCCCCTTGTGGGCCCCAACAATTTTGCTGACACTCTTTGAGGTGCGCGTGGAACACGACGCACCGTCTACACGGGCCTGGTTTCAGTCGCGCGCGAGCTACCCATTGCTCGCAGCCCGCAGGACCTTTTAAGTTATTACGTCCTTATAAATGTTTTCTGTTATGGTGCATAATGAAGAGTATATCTATCTATCTACTGACGACATTTTAATTTTATAGGGTGGATTTTCTTGATACAACTGCATTCTTGCGTTCAAACACTCTGTTCTTATTTCAGGAGGTCCACCTAGAGGGTCACTGGCCTCAGATCCACCCGGTCTTGGAACAGGTGGTGCATATATTCCACAAAGAGTCGGAACCGTCAGTCAGGGAGAACAGCTCCAAGATGGCAGTGACGCACCCTGAACCTAAGGAGCTGAGAAGCGGGTCTTCTACGCCTGTTATCATCACTCCGGTTGACCCTGGTACGTTGATAACCCTGAAATGATAAGAGCCCCATCGTTATTCTTTTTAAAGATAACTAATGTGTTTAGAATTCACATTACTAGTAATCTTGTCAACCCCTCCAACTGTAATAGCAATAGTGTAATGGGTGGGATTCGAATTCAGGACCTCTCGATCAGAAGTCACCTTATCCATTTACTAGTTCTATCCGCCTGTCGCACGTCGCAGTACGTGATAGAATAATAGTAATTGAATGTCATTTCTTTTACAGAAGTTCACGAAAAAGTCAACGAAATAGAGAAAGAAATATTCAAAGAGATTGAAGAACGAGATAAAGCGGAAGAAAATAAACCTGTCGTACAAGCAAATAATATCACCAAAAGGTAATGTTAAATTCTAGCGGTTATATCCTTTAGATCTATCTTTTAATCAAATAAACTAGAAAGTCAACTAAAAATCCCCATAACAATTTTTTGAATATTATTCTGACTACTCGTTAAAAAAAAAAAATGCTACCCAGTTATTGGGTTGTGGTCAGGTCAGCACCTCCCGTGCTTCGGAAGTTAACCTTTCGTATGCCGGAACGCAGATCTGCGCTCCAATTTTTAGAAGCTTCAGAACGTAGATCTGCGCGATATTAACTGTACTCGAAAAATCACCTAATAATAATAAGTAAAGGCCTATAATAGCGTGAAAGAGTGAGTGAACAAATAAAGCAATATAAAACTGCCGTTAAAAACTTTCATTCAATGTCAAAATAGTAAAACAAAATTGAACGAAGATTCAACTTGTTCGTATCTATGTAAATTTCATTTTGAACCTTTTTTTTTTCGATAATAAGACTGAATAAATACCATTTAATTTTAGGTTATCGGAAAGAATATGTAGTATACTTTAATTTATAACGTAATAAGCTTGAAACTTTTGAAAATGATTCTTATTTAGCATGTTTCTTCCAAGAACAAAATTATTCAGGAACCCCGAAAGATAAACATCTATAGAAAATAATAGAAAGGCTATAAAGATGTGAAATATTTGCTAAAATGAAGTATAGTCACCTATTTATCCGATATATTTAAATTAATCACGTAGGTATGTATTTTGTCAATAAAATGATGCTATGAAAATACACTACGACGCAATGCCACACGCGCTTAAAATGACGCGGCAGATGGGTTTTTTGGCCGCGGCGCGGGTCCGAATACGATAGGTTAAACCCTGGTACTTAGCTGCATCTGACTGTTCTGTGATCTGTTAGACTGGAAACTCACCCAACATACATGGGAAAAAGCTAGGCAGACGATGATTTCGTTGGGTTCACGTCATTCATAGCATGCGAATGTAAAATCTATTTTTGCATTAAAATTTGGTAGTAACAATAACTTTTGTTCTATGACTTAAAATTCATCATATTTTAGTTCATCAGATTTTCATACAAAAATTAAATTAACTGAACGCTTTAAAGGCTCGAGCAGACCGGATGCGTATGCGTAGACGTAAGCGTAGACGCGCACGTACCACTGAGTTGTAATGTATGGAACTGTATAAGGCAGAACACACCGCTTGCGTAACGTAGACGTGCGCTTCGACTTACAGTTCCATACATTTAACCTTTTAACCGCCCGACTTCATATCGTTTGTCGGGCCTCCAGCGCCCGGCACAGTGAATCGAAAAATAAATACCTACAACAAAAAGAGCAGTGCAATATAATTAGGACTTCTGATTAAGAGACTAAAGTTTATTAAACTGTTAAATGATTACTTAATTATCTATTTACCTAATATAAACATCGTTTTGATAGAATACAGCGTAATTAAATAAAAAAGTACATTAAACGAGCTGTGATATTTTTGTCGTATATATACGACTCAGGCGGAATGGGCCCGAAAATATTTGTCGTATAAATCCGACGTAGGCGGTTAAAAGGTTAACTCAGTGGTGCGTGCGCGTCTACGCTTACGTCTACGCATACGCATCCGGTCTGCTCGAGCCTTTAAATGTTACAGAATCTGCGATGCAAAAGAAAGCGTTTGTAATGTAAGTAAAGATATGTTTTTGGTAAAGTTATCATGTTTTCTAAAGAGTCATAGAACAAAAGTTTCCGTTTATGGTGTTAGTAATACAGTCCTGTGAGGTTGTTAGTGTTTTACCAATAACCCTGTATAAACAATATGATTTGTACTGGAATAGTTTTATTGTATTTTAAATGATTGTGATGTAAAGAGTTATTAATCTCGTTCGATACACTAATCTGAAGAATGTATACGTATTTTTGCCACAGGTATCCCCTAATAAACATACTTGCTTACTTCAAAAATATTTTACAATGATAGTACATAGTATTTCCTTGTTAACAAGTCAAATTTAATTTGGTAGGCGGATTGGTAAACCACGAAAATCATCAACGTCAATTCAGAGTCCAGAAAAGCTACCGAAACCATCCAATAGTATAGAAACTAAGGAACCTGAGGAAACTGGCCGCACTCGGAGACAGAAAGCGAAAGAGACTGAAAATAACAACAACACTCAAGAAAACATTCCAAAAAGACAGACGCGAACACCACGTAAAGTTTTGAATGGTATGCCATTATATTACCTAATTAATACAGTCTGCTGTCTGTCTGTCTGTTATACCTATTAAAGTAGCTTCTACTCGCTGCTTTATTATTTATTCGCGTGATTGTTTTTGTTGCGTTTACGTAGTGTGTGTTACTTGTTGATAATGTAGGTTTACTGCTCTGTCAAAAAAGTACCGGGAAACGATCAATAATACACAAAATGTTAGTTATTCATCCAAATTCATTTTATTGCCTTCAAAGTAGGCTTCTTCAGAAACGATACACATTTTTTTTGTCAGGTGAGAAAATAATCGAATGACTTCTCCCGCTCTGGGTTAAGCGGAAGGGTGTGTCAGACTTCTACTTACTAAAACCTCACCCTGTTCCTTCAGCTGCCCTTAACTTCCGGGGCCGCGGTATCTCGTTAAAACATTCCCGCAACCCCGGCAGGCAATGGCCCTATGGGGCCCCGTCACTGGTGCTGACAGCTCTTAGAGGCGCGCGTGGAACACGACGCGCCGCCGACCCGGGCCTGGTCCTTACCGGACGGTGAACTACCCCTGCTCACCGTCCGCAAGCCCGCGCCTACGGTGGCCGGAGATCGGCTCGCGATCCCCGACGCCCGGGGCGTCTCCCGCGGCGGCTGGGGCGTAAGGAAGAGAGTTGCCTCTCCCTCGCGCGCTCGGCCTCCTCCTTCGCTAGCATTACTGCCTCACAGAAGGAGGCGATCGCATCCCATTCCCTCTCGCTCTGCACCATGGTTTGAACCAGAACAGGGCACAAGAGGTCACCGCCGCCAATCGCCTTAACGAGGACACGGCGAAGCTCTGCCCAAGCGGGGCACATCTCTACCGTATGCTCCACCGTGTCCTCCGGGTAGTCCACACAATGACGACACCCGGGCGTGTCCTCCCGCTGAATCCGAAACACCAACTCTAAAGTTGGGTGACGTAATAATTTTGAATTCAATATTAGGCAAAAATCTAACATTTTATTTAAAACTGAGGTATATTTTAACTTTTAATTGTAATATACAGAAAGGTTATTCATTATTACGTCACAGAAAAAAACTGACGAAAGGTTAATATTTGTAGTCACAGGACTTAAAAGATCATCACAAAGTGTCACTTTTTTAGACTTATTTTTGAATCCATAAAATTTGAAAGTACCTACATGACCAAGATTTTTTAAAATAATAATAATAATAAATCTCAAATATTTTTCTAATAACTGTCACGACTTGGCCTATTGCCAGTTTTCGGCTTGACGTTAATTTCTGGGACACGTTGTATAACAATAAAGTACAATATATGATCACATCTAATTTCATACGGTCAAATATGATCACCTCTGATAATATGTGGTCATATCAGATTCTATCAGGCCAATTTTCGAAAGTCTCATGTATATATTACACTATTATCATCGATAACAAATATTATGCGTTCATCTGTAAATAATGTATATTGGTGAACTGCTTATAACCAAAAAACATATTAACTAAAACAAAAAGAACTTGTAAGTGAATTTTCACGCAATATTACGACATTCATATTTACGGCATAATCTGCATTTGAAATAGCACAAAACAAAAACTTAATCGAAATCGATTGTGCTTACATTAATATAGGTACTTAAGTTAAAACCCGGACGGTGAATAAGAATACACTGTCACCTCAAGAAACGACGCGCGAAGCGCACGGTGGGTCTGTGCAACTAACTCACAAAACCACCCCCGCTTTACCCCGCGCGACGCCACTGAGCTTTCTCACGAAACTTCACGAACGTTTTAGCGGCAAATTTAAATTTGTGGGTTCCGCGAAAAACAGATTGATTTTGGAACCATAAATAAATAAATTATTCCCGATAATTTTTTGAATGAATGTATACTTTTTTTTTTTTTTATTAATATTGGTGAAAGAAGTTTTGAAATTGGTTCAGTAGTTTTTGAGTTTATCCATTACATACAAGCAAAGTATCCAAACTTTCTTATTTATAATTTGTAAGGTGTACAATAAGGTATATAATATATTTATTAATCTTATCTTCACAGAAACGGTGAACATCAACCAATCAAAATCAATACAGACTCGGCGATCGGCACAAAAATTAAACTCAAGCGTAACAAATGAAGACGAAGAAGTGAGATACATGTTACCGCCGAAAAGTACAAGGGGATCGCTAAAGTCACCTGCCAACAATACAAAACAAAAGAAAAGGTAAAGCGTTTAGCTGTAAAATTATTATAATTTAAGATAAACAAACATTGTATAATGTATTGGGAAGTGCATTAAATCAAGTACCGGATAGAAAGTTACTAACCCACTCAAGATCGTAGTATGTATTACAGTAATACTCAGCATAATTTATTTTACAATAATATTACACACACTAATCTCAAGAGCCAGATTATTTTATATTTTACGTACTGTACAAGAGCTTTGTTTATTATTTTAATCACTTTCACTGATATTCTAAATTAGCAACATTCATTGTTAAACTTTTCTTATAAATCTCCTCTTACATAAAAAATATGTATGACTATAACATATTTTCGACTCAAATCGATATTAAGCATAAATTATTTCTATGTATTAGAACCTTTGCTCTAAACATTTAATTTTTCTATAAATCTTCATAATTTTACTATTTCTTTTAACATATCATTTTAAAATCTCTGTGTATCTTTTAAGTAATTTAAGCAAATTATACTGTGAATACATAAGATGAAATTAGAATATTAGATTTAAATCTAATTTAAATTAGTAGGTATACATCATTATTGTGGTAGCATGTAAACATTTTTTTTTGACAATGAAAGCTGAATGGAAATTATGTCTAGAAATTATTATATTTTAAAAGTACAAGTTTGTATTGCACTCACATTGAGTTGTTTAACAAATCATATTGCATGCAATGAAGTATAATATACATTTTTACATTCAATTAAATCTCAACAATGGTCTCTTATAACTAGTATAATTGTGTGGCTATTATAAGTGTCTGATTAAAAAGTTGATGAATTATGCATTTTCTGTAAATAGCAAAAGCAGTAGTTAAATGAGCTGGCCGATGGGGCTGATTTATTTTATACTAAACGAGCTATGTAACAGTGAATGGGAGCAGGTGGAAATACTTCTGGTCAATAAACTTTTCAAATTTAAATTGTGTATTATTTATTTTTTCTCTCATAGACTAGCCATAAATTAATATTTTATTTTGTAAAATAGTGTTCTTTACTAAGATTCATAAAGAATTAAGATTTTGGTGAGTGCATTTTGAACATAATAATACCTTTTGTTTGTAAACCTGCTTCCATTTCGTTCATTATTATCACTCTGCATGCTGCTGATTGCACTTTCAATGGTTGCTCTTTAGCTTCTGCTGTTCGTTTGTTTGCGTGTGTTTGCTTGTAATATGCACATCCTGCTTTCCTTCCCTACAGCACGGGGCAAGCTCCAAAGATAGTCTCATCGCCCGATACTGTCTCTCTAAAGTCTATGGACAGTACTCAAGGATACCAAGATTCTGATTCAAGTCCTGTTAATACAGAAACTAGAAAGAAAAAGAAGATGGATATGTCCAGTTTTACAATCAAAACAAGAAACTCGCTACGGCGCAGTGCAAGAACGAGAGCTCACCCATATGTATATCACGATGCGTATAACGACTCCAGTAATTCGTCTGTAGATGCTTCTGTAAAGGTAGTTAACCGGGAAAATTCCAGTGTGAACACAGAGGCTTACAGATCTGAGTCTTACCAACTTCTGAATCCTCAAGCGAAGGTTTCATCCAGATTGGAGCCGATAGATGAAACAAATGCAATTGCAAATGAAACCTATTTTGTCAGGCATTTGGAATCAATTTGTAGAGACGAAATATCGGCTCAAATCAATAAGATCCGTACCAGTCCCTCTTGTCAAATGACGAGTGACGTTGGTAGTTCCAGTAATGTATCTCTGCCCTTGTCTCCTGAATTGTCCTTGGTGGAAAATTTGTCTATATCAAAGGAGATGATCAGCACTGCTGATTTTCCTACTCTTTATGAAATGCAAAGTAATGAAATACAGGAAGCTACTATGCGCAGCAATTATATGATATCAAATGCCAATGCATCCGAACCAATAATAAATCAAGAATGGGAATTTAGAAATTGTAATACAGTACGCGAGATGTCAACAGAACCAAAAAGTTTAGTGACAGAATCATTGTTGAACAAAATTGGCATTTGTGACATAAATGAACAGGTTTCTGAAACTGCGACAGAGACTCTTAATGAAAAGTTACACAACTTGCTTTTGGAAAGCACTAAGAAGGCAACGGAATCTCAATGTGCTCAAAAACAAGTAAGCATGATGGATGTAGATGTCTCCAGTGTTGCAGTTCAAAAGAAACCCAAGGCCAATAAAAACAGATGTTCCACTCCTCAAAAAAGAAAAGGATCAAAGAAATCTGTAGCCCCCACAATAGACCCTCTAGTGGAAGAGGAACATGTTGAGTCTTGCTCTCACAGCGGGCGCAAGTCCTGTCCACCTCTAATTGAAACAAATCAAGGTACTGACAATGTTACAGAAGAAATAATTATTGCAGATCTTACTAAAGCAAATGAAAAACTAAAAGTCAGAAAGAAAAAAGATATAATCAGAGTCAAAATACAGAGGCCTAAACATAAAAAAGCTTTAAAGAGGCTTCAAGCTAAAACTGCCCAGGAAAAGAGTAGAATTTCAGTTTTAACAGACAGTGGTATTAATGATTCGGAATCAGAGTTATTTGTTCCTGCAAACGTTAGTGTGGATCTTATACACAATCATTCAGAGACGTGCCTGCAGGCCAGCGAGTGTGTGGGCGATAGTATAGAGTTTGCAGAGAACTCTCAGTCTGTGATAACTGTAGGTGATTCCATGCAGTCTGGTGACAACACTTGGAACAGTTGCTGTGGGGACATTAAAGAAGACAGCATTTCGCCTGATCTGTTCTGCAACAATGCTCAAGATGTCACAGCTTACAATAGTGAGTTCAAAACCTTACTGATCGTAGACTAATCGTAGACTAATTTAGTTGAATACTTCCATTAAAGAACAGGCCGGTTCTTGTGCGCCAGTTTTTTCGATGATTTTATTTTTGAGACGATTGTTATAGCAATTTTCTTGGCCTCGCATATATTTTACTGACTGACTGACATAGTGATCTATCAACGCACAGCCCAAACCACTGGACGGATCGGGCTGAAATTTGGCATGCAGGTAGATGTTATGACGTAGGCATCCGCTAAGAAAGGATTTTGCGAAATTCCCACGGGATCGGGAATTACACGGGAAAAACTTCCCATGCGGGCGAAGCCGCTGGCACAAGCTAGTCTAAATATATAATCGTAATACAATAATACGAATATTAACTAGCGTGATACAACCATTTCTGTTTACAGGGGCTTATTCAGAAAAAACCGCTGATACAAGTGACACAGTCTACTACAGCCCACTAGGCACGGAGGCGTCACATAACAGTCTAATCACAGAAGACCTGTCGAACAACACCCCGCCGGTCGAGAAGCCTTCCAAATGGTTTCTGCTAAGCGAAGATGAACGTAACACTAACCTGGTCGGGGCCGAACCAACTACGCTGAGCGGCGGAAACTACGGCGGTTCGAACCTCAAACAAATATTCCCTATTGCTTGCGCCGTACCAGACCTATCCACTATCACGGAAATGTCTAGAGAAAATGATAGCAGCAGAAAACCTACTCTAGAAGACTTAAATGGCCTCACTGGAGACGATTTTAAATCTATGAGTATTTTTGATTCCAATTATTAATCTTTGATTCATGCCAGCTGTTGCTTTAAAAATCCAGATCCAGATATTCTTTGTTTAATTACTTTTGTTTATTTTATGAGATTTTTTTATTGAATTAAATTTAAGTTTTTGTTCTTAAGGTCTTCTACTCATTGTTTTTTATTACTACACATACAGATATTAAGTTTCGGGAATGCGCGTTCGCCATACCAATTTATACCTTATTAGAATCATGAAAGTCACATAACACACACTTGTGAATAGGTTTGTCTATAAATACAAACTTGTCTGAAAAAACTTCTGCCTAAAGTTGCAGTCAAGATTCAGGTCCATTATTATTATTTATTATTAATAGTTTCGCGTTTGACCACCATCTCACCTGATGGTAATTGATGATGTGGTTGAAGATGGAGCACGCTTACCTAAAAGTAACCTATTCACTCTTTACTTAAAAAGGTTATAGCTATCGGGAAACATTATTTATTATTAAAAATATTGGACTTGATTTTCACCGCAGTTTTGGGCTACGAGTATGTTTAGCTGGAAATGTTTCGGCTAGTCTTCTCCCAGTATTGTAAATGCGAAAGTTTGCGAGGATGGATGTTTGTTACTCTTTCAAGCAAAAACTACTCAATGGGTCTGAATATTTGGTGAGTAGATAGTTGACATCCTGAAATAACATATACGCTATCCCGGCTTTCCGAAATTCCCACGGGAGCGAAATAAATTGCGATTCTGCTGTATTAGTAGGTACTTTAAAAGATAAATTGGATCAAAAATATCATATATTACAACTGATGGGGTGACCATGATTCCACGTGAACATGGATGAAAAAACTAATTTTTGATACAATTTATCTTTTAACCTGTTAACCGCCCGACTTCATATCGTTTGTCGGGCCCCCAGCGCCCGGCACAGTGAATCGAAAAATAAATACCTACAACAAAAACAGCAGTGCAATATAATTAGGACTTCTGATTAAGAGACTAAAGTTTATTAAACTGTTAAATGATTACTTAATTAACTATTTACCTAATATAAACATCGTTTTGATAAAATACAGCGTAATTAAACAAAAAAGTACATGAAACGAGCTGTGATATTTTTGTCGTATATATACGACTCAGGCGAAATGGGCCCGAAAATATTTGTCGTAAAAATCCGACGTAGGCGGTTAAAAGGTTAAAGTACTAATATAGCAGAATCGTAATTTATTTGCAATGAATGTACTCCCTAATACATAATTGAGGTAGTCGAGTTTTGTAAACAAACATGTCATATTTAAAAAGATATAGGCTATTATAGAGGGCCGTGCTGAATGAACTAAAATTGGTTTATTGGTTTACAGGCCCGTTGGTATAGTGGTCAGTGGCCCTGACTGCTATGCGTAAGGTCGTGGGTTCGATTCCCACCTAGGACAAATGTTTGTGTGATGAGCACGATCATTTGTTCTTTGTCTGGGTGTAATTTATCTATAATATGTATGTATTTAGAAATATATATGTATGTTTCTCAGTTGTCTTGTACCCATACCACAAGCTCTGCTTAGTTTGGGACTAGATGGCGTTGTGTGAAAAGTTGTGGAATATTATTATTATTATTTTTAAAAATTCGTAAGATGTATGAGAAATTAATGTAGTACATTATGTTACTTGCCAAACACCAATTGGACGTACATGCGTAAAAAGGATCCAACCCACAGTATGGTCGAAAATGAGCTGAGTATGCCAAATTAGTCTCTATGGTCTATATTTTCGATTAGTAAAAACACCCTAGTTAAAATGTGAATTTGACCATTTTATGTATGGGGTACCAACCCACATCTATGACAGGTTTATATTTTAGTTCCGCAAAAACGATCCAACCTTCATGGGTCATTAACATTATAGAGAAACTAGTATTTGCGTGTTGCGCGAGGTGCAAGCACCTCGCGTGCTTGTGAAAAAAAAAATGGGGGGGGTTGCACAATTATTTCGACTAAAGGATTGCCCCTCTAAATGAATCTGAAAAAAAAAATGTTCCAAGTCTCTTAATTTCCGAGGTGTGCCTAAAGGGGGTGAGAAGGGGGGCAAGGGGGGCGGTTTTGAAAAATGGTTTTTACTTTACCGAGCCTCCTCTATACGAATCCGTAAAAAAAAAAATACGGGTCTTATAGTTTCCGAGATACGATAGGGAGGGGTGAAAAGGGGAGGTTTGGCACTTTTCCCGTAGGTTTGAGAGTTACTTGTTTACGAATCTGTCAAAATATACCCACCTCCCCATCCACCATCTGGGAGAACAATTATGTCAATGAGTCAGTCAGTCAGTGAGTGGTAATTTAGCTTTATATAATATAACTAGTATTTGCGTGTTGCGCGAGGTGCAAGCACCTCGCGTGCTTGTGAAAAAAAAAAAAAAAAACAAGGGGGGGGGAGATGGGGGTGTTTTAGTATTTGCGTGTTGCGCGAGGTGCAAGCACCTCGCGTGCTTGTGAAAAAAAAAAATGGGGGATTGCAGAAGTATTTTGACTAAAGCATTGCCCCTCTAAACGAATCTGAAAAAAAAATGTTCCAAGTCTCTTAATTTCCGAGATCCGCCTAAAGGGGGTGGGGGGGGCAACTTTGATAAATGGTTTTTACTTTACCGAGCCTCCTCTATACGAATCCGTAAAAAAAAATACGGGTCTCGTAGTTTCCTCGATACGATAGGGAGGGGGGAAAAGGGGAGGTTTGGCACTTTTCCCGTAGGTTTGAGAGTTACTTGTTTACGAATCTATCAAAATATACCCACCTCCCCATCCACCATCTGGGAGAACAATTATGTCAATGAGTGAGTCAGTGAGTCAGTGGTAATTTAGCTTTATATAGTATAACTAGTATTTGCGTGTTGCGCGAGGTGCAAGCACCTCGCGTGCTTGTGAAAAAAAAAAAAAAAGGGGGTGGTGTGATGGGAGGAGTTGGGGGGGGGTTTAGTATTTGCGTGTTGCGCGAGGTGCAAGCACCTCGCGAGCTTGTGAAAAAAAAAAAAAAAAAAAGAGGGGGGGGGTGATGGGGGGGGGTTGCACAAGTATTTCGACTAAAGCATTGCCCCTCTAAATGAATCTGAAAAAAAAAATGTTCCAAGTCTCTTTAGATTCCGAGATCCGCCTAAAGGGGGGGCGGGGGGGGACTTTGAAAAATGGTTTTTACTTTACCGAGCCTCCTCTATACGAATCCGTAAAAAACAAAAAATACGGGTCTCGTAGTTTCCGAGATACGATAGGGGGGGGGGGGGGGGGAGAAGGGGGGGAAAAGTGGAGGTTTGGCACTTTTCCCGTAGGTTTGAGAGTTACTTGTTTACGAATCTGTCAAAATATACCCACCTCCCCATCCACCATCTGGGAGAACAATTATGTCAATGAGTGAGTCAGTCAGTCGGTCAGTCAGTGAGTGGTAATTTAGCTTTATATAATATAATATAATAACTAGTATTTGCGTGTTGCGCGAGGTGCAAGCACCTCGCGTGCTTGTTCAATTAAAAAAAGAAAAATGGGTGGGGCTGATGGGGGGGAGGGGTTGCACAATTATTTCGACTAAAGCATTGCCCCTCTAAATGATTCTGAAAAAAAAATGTTCCAGGTCTCTTAATTTTCGAGATCCGCCTATAGGGGGTGAGAAGGGGGACAAGGGAGGCGACTTTGAAAATTGGTTTTTACTTTACCGAGCCTCCTCTATACGAATCCGTAAAAAAAAAAATACGGGTCTCGTAGTTTCCGAGATACGATAGAGAGGGGTGAAAAGGGGAGGTTTGTTGCTTGCGTGTTCACTTAAAAAAAAAAATGTTCCAAGTCTCTTAATTTCCGAGATCCGCCTAAAGGGGGTGAGAAGGGGGGCGACTTTGAAAAATGGTTTTTACTTTACCGAGCCTCCTCTATACGAATCCGTAAAAAACAAAAAATACGGGTCTCGTAGTTTCCGAGATACGATAGGGAGGGGGGAAAAGGGGAGGTTGGCACTTTTCCCGTAGGTTTCAGAGTTACTTGTTTACGAATCTGTCAAAATATACCCACCTCCCTATCCACCATCTGGGAGAACAATTATGTCAATGAATGAGTGAGTCAGTTAGTGAGTCAGTGGTAATCGAGCTTTATATAATATAACTAGTATTTGCGTGTTGCGTGCTTGTGAAAAAAAAAAAAAAAGGGTGGGGGGTGTGATGGGGGAGATGGGGGTGGTTTAGTATTTGCGTGGTGCGCGAGGTGCAAGCACCTCGCGTGCTTGTTAAAAAAAAAATGGGGGGGGTTTAGTATTTGCGTGTTGCGCGAGGTGCAAGCACCTCGCGTGCTTGTGAAAATAAAAAAAAAAAAGGGGGGGGGGGAGATGGGGGGTTTAGTATTTGCGTGTTGCGCGAGGTGCAAGCACCTCGCGTGTGTCAGAAGTGGAAGATATAAAGATATATAGAGAATGTTTTTATTTCTAGAATTAATTAATTATCAATGTCTATTTATTACGTAGTTACCGATTAATTACCTATTAATCGGTATTACCATGATTACTAGGTGTTTTATAGAAATAATTAGTAGTCTGTATAGCAATATCAGTTTATTAATTTACCACCGGTTCGGAAGGTAGTTATCTATGGAGAAGAGCCGGCAAGAAACTCCACAGTTACTCTTTTCAAAACATAATTCATTTTCACATAAACATCAATTCACTATATGTACTTTACAATATTACCACAATGTGATTACTATCGTTATAACTTATAGCTTTATTTACTTGTGTATCTACTATTTCATTACTCCATTACATATTATATAAGTAATGTTATTTATAGAATTAATACCAAATGTTCATTAAATTATCACACAATTATCAATTAATAACACTGTCACATTAAAGTAACAAATACAAAATAATTAATTTATATTCAAATACAATAGCAATACGATAGGATTTTTATACCAATTCTACACATAAAAATATTAGAAAATATTAATAAAAGTTAGAAACAACACAAGTTCACTTAACTTAGGTCCGTTCGGTGTGACTGCTCCAGAGCGACTGTGAGTGACTGTGTCTAGAACGACTGAGCGGCGGCTTTTATACGACAGTGTAAACAAGTGACGTCATATCGTACGATTTTAAAACAGATTTGTTAACCTTTGTATTTTAACATTAAACTATGATATTTCAAATTAATTAGTTCAATTACATATTAGTCTTAGAGTTAGTAAACAAACAACGTTATTTTTTAAATAACGTTTAAGTATGCTGTTATACAAGACAACAATGAAAGAACAGTTTTAACTATCTTATAAATAGGTTTCGTAATAGTGTTTACAAGGTTTTGTTAATAAATAGTTAAATTTTGTGTATCACATGATAAAAAGGTTATAATTATTATAGTGATATTTTAATTTGTGTTCAATTAAAGAAATAAACTTGAGTTAATGTAATAAACCAACTGAAATTATTTGAATAATCCATCACGTGCTTGTGAAAAAAAAAAAAAGGGGGGTGATGGGGGTGGCCTCCTCTACACGAATCCGTAAAAAAAAAATACGGGTCTCGTAGTTTCTGAGATACGATAGGGAGGGGGGAAAAGGGGAGGTTTGGCACTTTTCCCGTAGGTTTCAGAGTTACTTGTTTACGAATCTGTCAAAATATACCCACCTCCCCATCCACCATCTGGGAGAACAATTATGTCAATGAGTCAGTCAGTCAGTCAGTGAGTGAGTGGTAATCTAGCTTTATATAATATAAATATAATAACTAGTATTTGCGTGTTGCGCGAGGTGCAAGCACCTCGCGTGCTTGTGAAAAAAGAAATTGGTATTTGCGTGTTGCGCGAGGTGCAAGCACCTCGCGAGCTTGTGAAAAAAAAAAAAAAAAAAGAGGGGGGGGTGATGGGGGGGGTTGCAGAAGTATTTCGACTAAAGCATTGCCCCTCTAAATGAATCTGAAAAAAAAAAGTTCCAAGTCTCTTAGATTCCGAGATCCGCCTAAAGGGGGGGAGAAGGGGGGCGGGGGGGGACTTTGAAAAATGGTTTTTACTTTACCGAGCCTCCTCTATACGAATCCGTAAAAAACAAAAAATACGGGTCTCGTAGTTTCCGAGATACGATAGGGAGGGGGGAGAAGGGGGGTGAAAAGGGGAGGTTTGGCACTTTTCCCGTAGGTTTGAGAGTTACTTGTTTACGAATCTGTCAAAATATACCCACCTCCCCATCCACCATCTGGGAGAACAATTATGTCAATGAGTGAGTCAGTGAGTGGTAATCTAGCTTTATATAATACTAGTATTTGCGTGTTGCGCGAGGTGCAAGCACCTCGCGTGCTTGTGAAAAAAGCTAAAGCATTGCCCCTCTAAATCAAGTATTTGCGTGTTGCGCGAGGTGCAAGCACCTCGCGTGCTAGTGAAAAAAAAATGGGGGGGGAGATGGGGGGGGTTTAGTATTTGCGTGTTGCGCGAGGTGCAAGCACCTCGCGTGCTTGTGAAAAAAGAAATTGGTATTTGCGTGTTGCGCGAGGTGCAAGCACCTCGCGAGCTTGTGAAAAAAAAAAAAAAGGAGGGGGGGGGAGTGATGGGGGGGGGGGTTGCACAAGTATTTCGACTAAAGCATTGCCCCTCTAAATGAATCTGAAAAAAAAAATGTTCCAAGTCTCTTAGATTCCGAGATCCGCCTAAAGGGGGGAGAAGGGGGCGGGGGGGGGGGGGACTTTGAAAAATGGTTTTTACTTTACCGAGCCTCCTCTATACGAATCCGTAAAAAACAAAAAATACGGGTCTCGTAGTTTCCGAGATACGATAGGGAGGGGGGAGAAGGGGGGTGAAAAGGGGAGGTTTGGCACTTTTCCCGTAGGTTTGAGAGTTACTTGTTTACGAATCTGTCAAAATATACCCACCTCCCCATCCACCATCTGGGAGAACAATTATGTCAATGAGTGAGTCAGTGAGTGGTAATCTAGCTTTATATAATATAATTATACGATATTGATAAGATTGATCTGATCTGTAAGGATTGTCTACCTTTTTACAAGATTTTTAGAGGTAATACCAATCTTCAAGACGATTTCGAAGGGTTTGGGGGTGTACCAGACTTTAATATTGAAATGGAGGAAGTAGAATAAAGTTAAATGATGACAAATCATTGCAAACAGAAGTAAAACTGATCTCAGGTTTTAGAGATTCATAAGTATTTTTTTTGTATTCAGATATATAATAAAAATTCAATAAAGTAAATTTACTATTTTATTATATAAATACATAATTATATAACAATTCGCCATGCTGGATCGTTACTGCGAAATGCAATATAAGCTTAGCATAATTGAAAATGCCTTTTAACTAAAACGATCCAACCCCATATTTACTTAAATATCTCTAAAAATATTTATTTATTTTTAATAAAACATATTTCTATAAAACGGACACCAATTTTTACAACTATGTCCCAAATCAACAAAATCAAAAAATAGAATATCAAAGAGCAAATACAACTTAAACTTCAAACTTCATTATCTCAAAAGTGACATTTTGTGGGTTGGATCCTTTTTGCGTATCTACGTCCAATTATTTATTAATAGTTTTTGGCTAAGGTAAGGTTGTTTTGTCTTTTTTTTATATTTTCTTATAATCTTTTTTCCAGCACGGCCCCCTATCCACATCTATATATTATTTGTTATTACGAATTCACAATATCTGTTGCGATACATATAACATGTTAATAGAGTACATTCCTTTTGAGTTTAAGAAACTTTAATACGCTATATATTTTTCAAGTTACAGTTTTTTTTGCATATTTCTTCAAAAGTACAGAGGTACATTGAAAAAGAAACCGCTACATATACTCCTAGCCTAGGGGTGAGTAAATTGCATTGGTGCACACCTGAAACACAAATTCTGGGGGGCCTTTCTGGGCAAACGCACATAAATTCTGGGGGTTCTTGCTGGGCAAACAGACATAAATTCTGGGGGGCGTTGCGGGGCAAACGTACATACTTTCATGGCGTCATCGGTGGTGGCATTAGATCCTTTTGGCTGCAAGTTGCTGGACTAAGAGGAACTATACAGCATATTTACACTGCAGCTCCACATCCTCACACTGCTACTGTAAACAGGTTAATGCAGTTAAAATCCTAAAGAACTTCGAACTTTCCTGATGTAGTTAATTTTTTTTTTAACAATGGTTTCTTAAGCGTGTGTATCTGCTTAGTCTTTTCCGTTTTTGGGGTCGGTTTCCATTCTAACCGACTGCAGCTCAGTAGTAGTGTTTTACATGGAGCGACTGAGCGACTACCTATCTAAATAGCACAACCCAGTATCTGGGCAACACGATATTCCTTTTCTAGACTGATGTCAGATATTCTGGCTTCTGACTATCCGTAATGATTAACAAAATGACCAAATGGCAGCCAGGACCAAAGGCGTAACGTGCTAACAAAAATTCTATTATATAAAGCTAAATTACCACTCACTGACTCATTGACATAATTCTGTAGGTGAAAGCTAAATGACCTTAAGTTAATTTTTTGACATTTTTATATTTTAAATGATACTTATTCAGAATACCCCAATTGATCAAATGGTAAAAGCCATAAATTCCTAGAGCCGCTAATTTCGGAGATGTAAAATTATAAATAACATTAAGTCCCTAGACGTGAAAAAGTAAATGATCGTATGGTTACTTAATATTGTTCACTATTTAAACAATAAATATACATAAATGTTAAATGATTGTATGTGGGACTTACTGTTCTTTACCATTACGCTCGCGGGTTAGATTTGCGCGGATGCATCGTACCTACGATTCCCGCTGCTTCCCCGGCCATGCTTTCCCTCCGTTTAGTCTGATTTGTGTTTCGTGCAATACTAGACGTACTCGAAGACGTACTCGCGGCTGCAATCCCTCTCTCTCAAAGTGCACCTCAGCAATATCCAGGGTCTGCAAATCTCGTTGCAGTCCACCACCTCCTCGAGACTGAAAAACCTGCACTTTTGTTTCTTTCGGAGACGCAGATCAGAAGTCCGTCAGACGTGTCGTATCTTTCATACCCAGGGTTCACCTTGGAGCACAATTTCAAACCACGTGCGGGTGTATGCATGTACGCCTGCGACGACATCTGCTATCGGCGTCTCCGTAACCTTGAGGACTCCAGGTTCTCGACGCTTTGGGCTCTGGTGGACACGGGCATGGACAAAATTATTTATGCCTGTGTCTACCGCTCGCACAGTGGAGATCAGGAGACAACCAGGCTCACACAGTACATCAGTGAGGCGGCAGGTGCGGCCCAGCAGCGGTACCCTTCAGCTCAGTTCGTGTTACTGGGGGACTTTAATGCCCATCACCAGGAGTGGCTCTTCCCGTACCAGTGCACGGGTAATGCTGGGCGAGAGATGCACAATCTTGCGCTTGCATTAAATCTCACTCAGCTCGTCCAGGGAGCAACGAGAGTGCTGGATGTTGAGTCGCACACAGCCAATTGCTTGGACCTTCTGCTGACTACAGATTCAGACCGCTACTCGGTAACGACATCTTCACCGTTAGGTAGTTCCGACCACTGTCTGGTGAAGTCTGTATCCGTCTACTACCGGCCCGATCCCAGCCTTAATGGCAAACGGCGGATATGGCGATACAAGTCAGCGGGTTGGGATGGCATGCAATCTTTCTTTTCATGTTATCTTTGGCAGCCTACTTGCTTCTCTTCAAATGATTCATCGTCGTGCGCAGCCGCCGTGGCGGATGTTTTGCGACAGAGAATGAAGTACTACATTCCGTTCTATGACCTAACAATGTCCGGCAAAGCTCGATCGAAAGCTTCGTTTGGCGCCGAATGAGATCGCGCTGTAGCGCTTTAACACGCGGCGTAACTAGCATGGGTCGATGCTCGAAACTGCAAAGCAAATGACGTGATTAAGAAGAAGAGAGCTTTCAACAGGGCTGCCAAGTCCTGTAAAACGGTTTTGCGGAGGGCTCAGTTTGACCACGTTAGCCGAATTGGGAACAAACTTGCTTCATACCCTGCTGGCAGCAAAGCTTTTTGGTCCCTGGCAAAGTCGGTCGAATCGAACTTCTGTCACCCCTCACTACCACCACTGCTTAAACCTGACGGGTCTCTGGCCCTCTCCGCTGAGGAAAAAGCAAACTTGTTTGCCGCTCTTTTTGCGGAGTCTTCACGTCTAGATAGTAGTGGCGCTCACCCTCCTGTTGCTCCTATTGGATGCGGGACGTGTATGTCGGACATTCGCATCCATCAGAAGGACGTCTGTAGAGTGCTGCGTAATCTTGACGTGAACAAAGTTAGTGGCCCCGACGGGATACCAGCAATTGTTGTTAGAACTTGTGCACCTGAACTGTCTCTTATATTGACGCGCTTGTTTCGCCTTTCGCTTGAGACTGGAAAGGTGCCGAAAGCATGGAAGCTGGCTAACTTGCAGCCTGTGCCCAAAAAGGGCAGTCGTGCTGACCCGGCCAACTACAGACCTATTTCAGTCACGTCCCATACTCTGTAAGAGTATGGAGCGTGTACTCAATAGTAAGCTCCTGGCATACCTAAAAGCCAACGACATCCTCAGTGACCGACAATACGGCTTTCGAAAAAACCGGTCTACTGGGGATCTTCTAGCGTATGCTATTCATATCTAGAGTGAGGCCATCGAGAAGCACGGGGAAGCACTTGCTGTCTCCCTTGACATCTCTAAGGCCTCTGACACGATAGCCTTATTGCTAAGCTACCTTCTTTCTGTTTACCCACCCAACTTTGCGTTTGGATTGAAGATTTCCTGAGAGATCGGTCCATTCGAGTGGTCATTGATGGCTGCTCATCTGGCCAATTGGCAATTAATGCCGGGGTCCCTCAAGGGTCGGTTCTCTCAGTAAATTTATTCTTAATAAGAAATAGAAGGAGATCCCTAGAAGACTTTGCCATGCCTATATTGCAGCCTATTCGATTAGGCCACAAACTTATAAGCACTAAAAAATTTCAGGATTCATAGAAAGCTCTGCAATGGATTCCACCCATTTTTCATAATTTTTATAATACATTAGCCCACGAGGGTACAGCATGTGACTTACCAGAATAACATTAAGTGTTTTGTTTAATTTCATTTATTTTATTAAAGATTTTAAAATACAAAGATTTTTTATTTTTATTAAATAAAACATATTATGAATAATGTTATTTAATTTTTAATGTCATTAAAACTTTTTAATATATATTTCTATGATGTTGTATCGTACCTAACTTATAAAATAATAAAATTTACTATACATTATTGATACAGGAGAGACGTAAGTACCGTCATACTATAAGATATCTAGTAAAGCTTCAAAGTTAAAGAACCTTAAGTCCAATAATACAGCCTTAAGGAACTATATTTGTTAAAAAAATATCTCAATATAATAGCTTAAGTACCCATCATAATCATACTTTTCATTCGACAATGATACGATAATTACTTTTTATACTCTGTCGATTTTAATGTCAAATTTCGGGTATGGACATCTTTAATGAGCTCTACTGAATACTTAATAAAATGTGACTTAAGGCCCTTCACCTTTCACCTACAGAATTGTTCTCCCAGATGGTGGATGGGGAGGTGGGTATATTTTGACAGATTCGTAAACAAGTAACTCTCAAACCTACGGGAAAAGTGCCAAACCTCCCCTTTTCACCCCCCTTCTCTCCCCCCCCCCCCCTATCGTATCTCGGAAACTACGAGACAAGTATTTTTTTTTATGGATTCGTATAGAGGAGGCTCGGTAAAGTAAAAACCATTTATCAAAGTCGCCCCCCCCCCCCACCCCCCTTCTCACCCCCTTTAGGCGGATCTCGGAAATTAAGAGACTTGGAACATTTTTTTTTTCAGATTCATTTAGAGGGGCAATGCTTTAGTCAAAATACTTCTGCAACCCCCCCCCATCACCCCCCCTTTTTTTTTTTCACAAGCACGCGAGGTGCTTGCACCTCGCGCAAGACGCAAATACTAAACCCCCCCCCCATCACCACCCCCACTTTTTTTTTTTCACAAGCACGCGAGGTGCTTGCACCTCGCGCTACACGCAAATACTAAACCCCCCCCATCTACCCCCATCACCAACCCCCTTAATTTTTTTTTTTTTACAAGCACGCGAGGTGCTTGCACCTCGCGCAACACGCAAATACTAGTCTATATATATATATATATAAACCATACTACACAGACCGGACCATACTACAAATTAACCTTTTAACCGCTTAAATGCGACACATGTTTCCGTGCCCCTACCGCTTGTGTCGTATTTCTGCGACAGAACATGCATGGTATTTTCGTCCTATTAACTGCGTGGTAAAATTAAAACTATCATTAAATAGATATATTATTTACAACGATTACTTAAAACTATCTTTCGTAGCTCTTAAGTATTGAAAAAGCTTCAACAAAAATAAGTAATTGGCAGCTTGGACTTTTCTTCGGTGTTAATCGCGTGTGCAGGGCCGTAGCTAGGGGGGCATTGTGGGGTAATGCCCTACCTTGAAATTGCAATGCCCCACCTTAAAAATACTAAAAACCAAGATAAATAATTATAATTAAATTGTTTATAAATAGTTTGAGATAAAAAAAAATGTAGCGATAGGTATCTAAACTTTTCCGAACATACCACAGTTTGTGACATTCATTTCATCTTATAATAATTCTTTGCTCTGTGTGTGTATAGATGCCATTTGAAGTGCCATCACATGAAGCGATGGGTCTATTTAATTATAATATCTGTGATGCAGAGAGGATTCCCCGTACTATAGATTGCAATATGGGCTATATTGCAATCTATGGTTTGAGGAATCCCCTTTTAAACTAAACTAAACATAAACTAGAGATTGATTATGATTGTTTGTAGTTTGGTCAAGTGAAGTATACGGTAAATAGTGTTTTAGTCAAAAATCGATACAATTGTTATTTTTATTGCTATAAATTGAAGATTCATTGATTTCGTGATGCATATACGGGCTTTCATTGGAAAAAAAAAGAAGAGTTGAAGAGCAAATTGACCACGAAGAATCTCACTGCTCAATTGTGTGCGAATCTACGTTTTCAACTTTAACTGCAATCAATAGGCCTCAATGGGCCACTAGAGAATGGCTGATATGGTATTACTGGTCTTGATAAAAAAAAGAACAAAATCAGTTGATCTGAACGAAGTTCTTCGCATTTTTAATAACATGGTGAATCGTAGAATTCAGCTGTTTTAAATATTTTTATTATTATGTTAATTATTATAATAAGTTGGCAGAAACAATATGATCTAAATGGTACCTATTTTTGGTCGTATCTATTTACTCGTATCACCCCACCCAATAATTAATTATTACCTCACTCTCACTCAGACGTGGATCTTTACAACCAAATCTCTCATCATATATATCATACATCATCAATATATCATACATCATACATCCAAATCGCTTGTTCTTCATCATTGAGGATTTAATAGTTCTTATATCATGCTCTGTCACAGAAATTATCTGTCTACGAATAGCTATTGAATGTACATCACTGACCTAGAGGTCAGTGATATACATGGCGATTGATTTAGGAGCCCGTGCTTTGAGGGCCGATCAATCATGATAAATGTTTTTAGTTCCGCCCTACCTGCAACCAATGCTGCCCTACCTCAAATTCGACTCTAGCTACAGCCCTGCGCGTGTGCGACCCAACTCAGGGATTACTAATGATGGGAACACTGCCCGAAAAGTATTCACAACTGATGAAACCGCGGAATATTTGCTGAAATTCTTGGCCTCAGCATTCTTGGCTTGTGGATGATCTACACATTATTCTAATCGCTATAAATTGTGGGCTACCGATTGATCCAAAAAAAATTGGTAATTTCTGCAGGAATTTAGCCAGGAAATATGTAGCCGACTATAGTTGGCACCCAATGACTACTACATTACATAAAATTCTAATACGAATTCAATTTAATTCAATTGAAACTAATTAAAATTCATTAAAATTCTAATACACGGCCAAAGTATTATAGAAAATTCTACACTGCCCATATAGACTACAGGCCCGTGTCCAAAATGGATGGGTCATATGAACCACCGGGTGACGTATATAGGACGATATAAGAGCATAAAATAATAAGATTCAGCACTATGCCGTCACTAGTAAGCTGTCCAACTGAGTGCTGGTGAGAATTCAAAAGTGCTGGCAGAGTAAGTACATTTTGTTCATATATTTTTGTACGGCATTTTTACCATCGATAGATCCATGAAAAATAATAAGAAAGCGCGCAGTGCCGTTAAAAAATGGAGCGCCACAAAGTCGGTATTTTTTTTTTATTTTCTGACAATTTCCAGGGTAAATTTGGTCATTTCATTCTGTACGGCATCAGATTCATACTGTTTCAATACAGCTTCTAATCCATTACGCCGTACAAAAATCATGCGATAAGGGAAAAAATCGAGGGTTTCAACCCCCTCTCTTTCCGTGGACCGGGGGTTGATTTGAAAAAGTACGGCTTCGGTTCCAAAACCTTATCTAGCACTCATAACTAGGTACTATTAAAAATAATGCCGGCAAAAAATTAGTGTTCATTTAAATGTATATTAATAATTATCTTAATTTCATGGTATACTTGATTTATAAAGTTGTAAAATCATTTGACTCTGTACGGCAACTTTTTTTTAACATGATATTGAAAAAAACTTTTTACCAAAAAATTAAAACGACTCCCAAAAAACACTGCAAAGTGAAAAATAACTTTAATTTCGGTAGTCGGTGTCTTTAGTTTTGTATTTTCGTTTTTGGCACCGACTTCCGAAATTAAAGTTTTTTTCACTTTGCAGTGTTTTTTTGGGAGTCGGTTTAATTTTTTGGTAAAAAGTTTTTTTCAATATCATGTTAAAAAAAAGTTGCCGTACAGAGTCAAATGATTTTACAGCTTCTAATCCATTACGCCGTACAAAAATCATGCGATAAGGGAAAAAATCGAGGGTTTCAACCCCCTCTCTTTCCGTGGACCGGGGGTTGATTTGAAAAAGTACGGCTTCGGTTCCAAAACCTTATCTAGCACTCATAACTAGGTACTATTAAAAATAATGCCGGCAAAAAATTATTGTTCATTTAAATGTATATTAATAATTATCTTAATTTCATGGTATACTTGATTTATAAAGTTTTAAAATCATTTGACTCTGTACGGCAACTTTTTTTTAACATGATATTGAAAAAAACTTTTTACCAAAAAATTAAACCGACTCCCAAAAAAACACTGTCGGTCGGTTCGAGTCGGTTTAATTTTTTGGTAAAAAGTTTTTATTTCACTCTGTTTGGTTGGTCTATTTTTAATTCACCTAGTTACAAGAGCCTAAATGTCAACTACTTATAACCTTTTACAAAATATTGCTTTTCCCAATGCTGGGCCGTTAATTGTTGAGGAGTTCTCCTGGTACTTCACCATCAGCTCTACATCACCATATGCATTGTGACGAGCATAAAGTGCTTAACATCCATATTCAAGTAATCGAATCGCAATCCACTCAATACTTATTATTGAGTAGTTTCGGCGGCCATCTGTGGTCTTCATCATCAGTTCCACTTCCTCAAATGGTACTTTTTGAGAGCAACTGCACAAGTTACTATAATAAATACCCAAAACGTCATAGTATGTGCCTAGTGCCTATAATATTTGAAGAGTTCCCTCGATTTCTCCAGGATCCCATCATCAGATCCTGACGTTTATAAAAATGGGACCAATTTCGAAGTTATACCCTTTCAATCAAAAAAGAATTTTCCAAATCGGTTCAGCCGTCTTCGAGTAATCGATGATCATACATTAAAAAAAATATATATATATATACGCGTCGAATTGATAACATCCTCTTTTTGTCGTCGGTTGAAAATACAATTGTTATATAGTATTGCCGTTCAAAAGAAACTGTTAAAAAAAATTATAGAGAAATACTAAAACTGATTTTTTTTAATTATTGCAAGTTTAACTATTCATAGATTAATAAAATATAGCAATTTTCTACATTTTTCCCTTGTTTTAAATAGTATTAAGATAAATAAATTAGGAAAAAATGATGCCGTACATTTTAATGCAGACCATATCTTTTAGGCTGATAAAAATGACGCTAGGTACCATTTTAACCCATTCGCTGCCAGCAACGCACCCCTTGCGTTTTGTGCACTTCTTGGTGTGTGCCAGCAACGCAACATATGCGTTGTGACTGTCGTTAAATAAATTAATATTTTTTGTGTGTTCGTTTAGAAATTGACGAATACTTTTGTCGATAAACCATAGACAAACGTCACTGCTATCTGGCAAATCTGATGGTTTGTTAGTTTCAAAACAGAAAGTGACATTTCTCGATGGTCTTTTGCATACTTAGAGCATTTAACCATGGAGATGGCAAGGAGCAAATCACCGAACAACTTTTTCTGCCACTTTCTGCGGGAGGCGAGGAAAACACATACAGCACACTACAAAAATTTGACAATCGCATACTGATACATGCTTCCTGTTGATACAAACGCACACGAAAAAATAATAACCACACAATAGAAAAACACACACACATTGACAAATTTGCGCGTAACTATGCTATTATCCTATGACAACAAACACAAAGTGCTAGTGATGTGATAGGAAGAATGAGTAGAATAATGTATGAATGAATGAACAAAATATATTTCAAAACTCTTTCAAATAAACATATGTCCATAATTTCACAAATAACAACAAAATCGCAATATGTGGTCTGCGAAACTACGTAGGAAGGTAGGAAAAAGAACGATTGTATTTATTTTTAGTCAAGAATTTTTTCGTAATTACATAATAATTACATTACATTTAATTGCTGTACCTGCGCCTTTCCTATAAGAATAGAATTTTTTAATTAGCTGCAAATAAATGATATTCATAAAATTGTGGTATGGTATACGTCTTGCAACAATATAACCTACCTACAGATTTCAGTTCAGAGTAGTATAGAATCATTGAGTTAATATGTACTACGTAGTACATATTACCTCAATGTATAGAATGCATTTAAGTATTACGATATAAGGGGGCATGTACTTAACGCACGGTTTCTAATGTATGCTGACGACACCAAGATTTTTATGACCATTAAAAATAAGGATGACTGTGAGAAGCTACAGCAAGACTTAAATAGACTATCTGACTACTATAATATCAATAGAATAAATGTTAACGTTAACAAATGTCAGATCGTAACATTTACTAGGAAACGAAATTTCACTAAATACAGTTATAATCTTAATGGTAGCAACATTGTACGTTGTGATGTTGTTAGGGATCTTGGTGTCGTCCTGGATTCAAAACTGTTGTTTTCGGAGCATGTGTCCCATATCGTCGGTAAGGCATACAAAAGTCTAGGATTTATTATGCGAATATGTAAATTATTTACCGATATAGATTGCATTAAAATACTATATTTTGCATTCATACGCAGTATTTTAGAATACTGCAGCTGCATCTGGAATCCACGTTACTTGGTTTATATGCAGCAGATTGAATCTATACAATCTAAATTTGTAAAGTAAATTAACTACCGCACTGGCTTTAAACAAAAAGATTATCTTCTATCATGTAAACATCATAACATTCTTCCTTTGCAGGACAGACGTACGATTTTGGACATGCTGTTTCTTTATAATATTTGTAGTGGAAATATAGACTGCGCTGATCTAAGTAACTTAGTTTTGAGATTGAGCACGCCGTCACGACGGACTAGGCACTCTCAGCTTTTCGATGTACCACATGCCAGTACTAACTACGCTCAGAATTTAGTTATTAGTAGAACTTTTAACAAAAACTTCTCCCATCTGGATATATTTAACTCCAAAAAAGGTATGTTTAGGAAGCTACTTTTATCCTCTGGACATGTCGATTTACCTAATCAGATCCTAACAGAAGTAAAATAGTATGAGATTAAGTATGGTACACTACAGGCATTCATCATACACCACATACCTACCCACACACACATACACGCACACACACCAAGACACATTCATTTAATACTCCCCATGCAGACTTCTTAATACTGTATAATAATGTTTAATCTAAAAAAATATATTTCCTACATGTTTGTTACTAGTGAATAAATTGTAAATCCGTAATTGGCTGTAAGATTAGATATAAGTTACTATAAAACATTGTGTTAAGAGCTGTGGATTTTGTTATAAATAAATAAATAAAATAATACGATCAATCGGATAGGCTTTTATTTGTTTTATGTAACACTATAACACGTATTTTTTTTTGTTTCTAGGGTTCCGTAGCCGAATGGCAAAAAACGGAACCCTTATAGTTTCGACATGTCTGTCCGTCTGTCTGTCGTTCCGTCCGTCCGTATGTCACAGCCATTTTATTCCGAAACTATTAGGACTATACATGTAAAACTTGGTAGGTAGATGTATTCTGTAAACCGCTTTCCGATTTTAAGAGAAAATTTAAAAAATATTTAAAATGAAGGGGGCTCTCCATACATGGAACTGAAACTGAAAATATTTTCTTTCATGAAACCTATACGTGTGTGGTATCTATAGACAGGTCTTTAAAAATGACATTAAGGTTTCTAAAATGACTTTTTCATAAAGTTAATCGTTTAAAAGATATACGCTTCCAAAGTGGTAAAATGTGTGTCCGCCCCCTCTAACTTCTATAATAATGAAGTGAAAAATCTAAAAAAAAAATTATATATTGTAGATCTTAATGTAAACTTTCAACCGAAATTGGTTTGAACGAGATCGAGTCAGCAGTTTTTGAGATACAGTATATTTTCTAAAACCGCAAATATAACTTTGTAACTCATACAAATACTATGAAAAACAAATTTATTTGGCGTAGTTGTAAAAATTGTAAATAACCTAGTTTTAAGAAATTTGTAAGGTTTTTTGGTTTTTTTTTTTCTTATAAATATGTATATTAAGTATATTATATTTATTGTAGTTACTACGGATTACGGAACCCCTCATGGGCGAGTCCGACTCGCACTTGGCCAATTTTTTTAAGACTATTTGAGTTCGGTGTTTCTAGAAAAAAGTGAAATATCTTGCGTACGCACTTATACACCTTCGCCAAGTAGTAATGCAGAGTGAGCGCAAAAGATTTCAGTTCTGATAAACATTTCGTTCTAGGGAGCTTATCACTCTTTTCATCCGTATTTTAAGAAGTTCCTTCTGAGTAACACCAATTTTGCTCAAGACTAGTTTATTTTTTTGTCAATCAGTGATATTTCTTCTAAATTGTTATGAAGTTCTTGTATCAACCTTTTTATTTAAGTTTTTTTTTTTTATTAGAAATAGGTTCGCGTTTGACTGTGACGATGAAAGCTGCCCATCTTACCTTCACAACCTAAGCTAAGCAACACGAAAACCCAAAACTGATGTGATAAAGGAATATCCTTAACTTGAGACGGTCACTCATCTACGGAGCGACCTCGGCTATGCTTATCTTTCGAGATCGACCCTTGTCGCTGTTGTTATTGAGCTAATAAATCCTCAAGAAAAGTAAAAAAATAGACATTTTTTATTGATAATAGGCTCGTTTGACCACCATCGCTCCTGATGATGTGGTCGAAGATGGAGCACGCTTACTTAAAAGTAACCTATTCACTCTTGACTTAAAGACTCCTAGGTTATAGCTATCGGGAAACACAGACTCCGGCAGGGAATTCCACTCCTTAGCCGTACGCACAATGAAGCCAAAATATTTTTTTTTTTTAAACTGCAACTACTTGCGCAGTTTTATTTTCGTCGGAGTCTGACCCATGTCACTGATAGATGATGACGTTATTGGGCCGCATTGGCTGTGTGTAATTGATGGTTGAGAGATGGATAGGCTGTGAGACTGTAATGATTGAGGAATGGATTGGCTAAATGAAGAAAACGAAACTACTACCGTTTCCATGGCAAGCATGGTCCTTGCAATTTTAATTTTTTAAAGTGGGTGTCGCACCCTTAACTAATTTCCTTCTATTATTCGCAAGTGCTTTAAACTAGACTGCGTAAAATGTTCTGAACATTTGTACTAGTACGCGGGTGTCCAAATGTTTCTCTTTCTGTATTACTGCAAAATATCCTCCATTTTTCTCTTGTCACAGGATCTTTTGGAAATCTGTTGAAAAAATAATAATAATAAAAGTAATCAGTTTAAATCAGTTCCAACAGAGTCAAACGAAAATGAAGTCCATTCATTTTATTGTGTACGTTATAGCCTTGAGATAAACTACTTGATAAAAAATATTAAATCAAAATGTTAAAAACCCCTCTCAAAATCTCTAAAAGCAATAAATTAGCCTCATAATCGTGTAGAACCAGCAACGTTTACTATAGTTTATTTTATTTACTTAGCAGTTCCGCGAACCGAGTTGTCCAGTACATACACTTAATAGACGATCTCTAAAACTTAAAACCATAGGCAGCAGATTCACACAAAAAATGTAACTGAACATACTGATTCAAAAATCATTTATTTTGTCAATCATTCACTCACATTATCAAACGCGGGTAAACGTGCACCCCTGCAGCGTCTCACTCATATGTATAATAAACACTTTATGGATATTGATATATTTTTGCTAAGTAGAAATGCTTTCAGAACTAGAGTTATTAAGGTACTGAATAGATTAGATACAAGTCATCTTGAAGTGACTGACTAATTCGAAAGCTTGTAGCGTTGTAAAAATATAATAGCTTACTTGAATATGGATAATACTTAACTTGACTCTTCATTATAGCATACCTTTTAAATAATATGTGGAAAATGTTGTTGTTATTACATTGATTTAGTTTTATATAACTCATTATTATTATGTTTAATGTAATGACGTTTTTTTTTTTCCAAATAAAATAAAATTATCCCATCACTATGCACTTCGCTACCCTGTCAGCCCCTGTACTACCTTTGTGCTACCAACGTACCACTGAATTTTTCTATCGTAATGGCATTCACGATTATTTTGACATTGTCCTTAAATAAAACTATTTTGATGTATAATTTATACTTATATGTGGTAGAAAATATCATAGTTTCGCAAATTTGAAGTGGTAGATGGCTTTTTGTAAGAAGAAACTGCACAATTCATAATTTTTTGTGAACACTTACTAGCGACACAATACGATACATAACAAAGAGTATGTAATACACTATGTTTTAATACATAATGGCAACGGTCGGCGAATGAAGTAGTTTTATATAACGTGCATGGTCATATGATCAATCGACTTTGGCAGAGGGGTTCGGCCAGCTATACCATCTCCATGGTTAAATGCTCTAAGTTTGCATACCGGTAAAAGTGCTGTGAATTTTGTCGTAAATTGTATGTTTATTCGTGTTTAAACAGTGATTAATTCTATGAAATCGAAAGGTAAGTGTTTATTACCATTAATTATTTTTAAAGATTATACATTTATAATCAGATTTTGGTAATAACGATAATATTTAAATTTCAACGCAAATGGTGTGTTGAATGGCACACACGAACAATAATTGGTGGGATGGTATTATGCTAACATCTCCATTAGTTTGTTAATGTAATACATCTGATTATTATTTGTGTCTGCTATGAGATAGTAGTGTAATCAGTTGAATAACAAACTTCTGTAGGTTAGGTTTTATTGTAATTATGACTACTTCAAAATTATACTATATAAAGCTAAATTACCACTCACTGACTCACTGACATAATTGTTCTCCCAGATGGTGGATGGGAAGGTGGGTATATTTTGACAGATTCGTAAACAAGTAACTCTCAAACCTACGGGAAAAGTGCCAAACCTCCCCTTTTCACCCCCCTTCTCCCCCTCCCTATCGTATCTCGGAAACTACGAGACCCGTATTTTTTTTTTACGGATTCGTATAGAGGAGGCTCGTTAAAGTAAAAACCATTTTTCAAAGTCGCCCCCCTTGCCCCCGTTCTCACCCCCTGTAGGTGGATCTCGGAAATTAAGAGACCTGGAACATTTTTTTTTTCAGATTCATTAAGAGGGGAAATAATTGTGCAACCCCCCCCCCCCATCCCCCCCCCATTTTTGTTTTTTCAGATTCACACCACAAGCACGCGAGGTGCTTGCACCTCGCGCAACACGCAAATACTAGTTATATTATATAAAGCTAAATTACCACTCACTCACTCACTGACTGACTCATTGACATAATTGTTGACATAACTGTAAGATGATATAAAAAGTTGGGGATTCACATTCTACAACAAATGCTGTATAATTCTTTTACCATGTATAACTTACTATCAGGTAATAAGAAGCATTTATATGATTTCCGATTGTCAGTGATCGAGAACTTAGTTCCAGATGTCAATATTACTACTTGTCGCACTTTTTCTCAGGTCCATGTAATACAACCTTGTCCACGAAAGGGAAAGTCAATGCGCCGGAGATGCAAAGTATGTTGGGAAACAGAAAAAAAAACGTAAAGACACCCCTTATTACTGTCCCGATTGTGATGAGCAGCCTGGACTTTGCATTGTGAATTGTTTTAAATTGTATCACAATTATTAATTAATAAAACATTATTTCTAAACAAAACTTTTATTTACTGTTTTTCATAAAGACATTTTCATTGCAGATTAGTCATTATTACTTTGTTAGGTGCGCATGTGATTGCATAACATCATCCATTACACCAACGCAAGGCTTGCGTTACTGGTTCTGATAAAAAAAAATATCAGCTGTGTGCCACCAACGCAACATATGAGTTTACGCTTTTTTTTCTGTATCTTGTTATTTTTTTTTTTAATACTTGACTATTTACATAAATAGTTATAGCTATTTCAAACCGAAAAACAAAAAAAAAATTAGTGGATCATACTAAAAAAAAATGTTTTTCTGGTGGCAGCGAATGGGTTAAGGGTGTAGTACTTTATGGCCATCTGATACTGTACGATATTAACATATTTTTGAAGAGAACAATTGATAATATGATAAAATCATTATGACGTCTAACTGAAGTGAAAGGGTGTATATTATATAATATCCAAGAATTGAAACTGTAAATCCCAATATCAACAGTTTTGTATACTTTTTGGTTTAATATATACCTACTTCAAACATTATTGATACATGTACAATGTACATAATTGATTTGTTTCACTTTCATTTTAATGATGTGAATAAATAAAACAACTATTTTTTAGAAAAATTCGTTATATTTAAAGATGTATTCAGGGTATTCAGTAATGGCGATGGCGAACTTGCCGCAAATAGGTATTTTGAGGACGACAACCATAGAGTACTATAATACTACGGATAACGAAAAGAGTTGCCAGAATGATAATGATGAAAACTAGTGTTATATCTTTTTGCTCATATAAACAACAATAAGCAAAAAGAAGATGACAGTATGTTTAAGTCTGGTTTATAGAAATACAACATATTTGTATAACTATTTTACCTATTTCTTGTCCGTAGGGTTTCATTAGTCTTAATATCAAACCACCTAAGTTCGGTTGAGTCGAGTCGAAGAAATCATGAGGTTTCGACTATGAATATGGGTGTTCTCTTCCGTGGGTGTTTAGACCCAATGCTGCCAACAGTTTAACTAGCTCTCCACCAGATCCAACTTCTAAAACCACCAGAAAACCACTAACAAAAATCGGCCCTACTCTAAAAATCGCTAAAATTTACACCATTTTTTTTTTGTTTTTTGAAAGAAAATATTGTTTATTTATTTATTTATTTATTTATTTATTGGCCTATCTACAATTGTTACACTGATTATTCTTATATTTCATGCAATATGTTACAAACATAGTGTACAATATGACGCGATTAGGGTTACCAGATCCGAAAAATAAGTTTTCCTGAAAAAACCCTTGTTTCGGCAATAATTTTCCTGACATTTTGGCAGAAACTTATATTATTTTACAAAGTCGCGCGCGGCGCGTAGGAGTCTGAGTGTTAGATGCCTTGTGGCGGGATGAGGGGCGCGGCTCGACTGTGCGAGTCAATTAGTAGTTTAAGTACTCTTGCAAACGGTGCTAAGTTTACTAGTGTTGTGCGTATATTTGTGGCAAGCATTTGTTTTATAACGAAGAGGCTTACTTTTCTCTTTTTTTTTTAATTCCTGAAAATTTCCAACTTTCCCTGTTTCCCTGACAGAGAGCTGAAATTCCGGACATGTCAGGAAAATTCCTGTCATCTGGTAACCCTAGACGCGATAGACACAGCATGCAAAAACAAAATTATAACATCAATATAATACTAGGTAGTGCAGAAATAACGCTAAGAACAACTAGTTCATAGTTTATACAGTCGACATAGAAAAAAAAACAGTACGGTAGATTATTTTTAACCGACTTCTAAAAAAGGAGGAGGTTCTTAATTCGGATGTTTGTATCTTTTTTTTTTTTATGTTTGTCCACGCATAACTCCTTCGTTTGCCAACCGATTTGAAAAATTCTGATCTTGTTAGAAAGGGTATACTTCCCAAATGGTCCCATGAAAATTTTATCGAAATCGGACAAGCCGTTTCTGAAAAATCAACAAAAGTCTAAAAAAATGTTTACGTTGATGATCTTTTCGTTTACGCTGCATTGCGTTTTTTGTTCGCGCATAACTCCGTCATTTACGAACCGATTTGGAAAATTCACTGATCCACTAAAAAGCATGAAAATAAAAACTTTTTTGCAAAAAATAAAACCGACTTCCATATCAAAACACTACAAAGCCAAAAATAATTTTAATTTCGGAAGGCGGTGTAAAAAAAAAGAAAATACAAAACCAATAACACCGACTACCGAAATTAAAATTATTTTTGGCTTTGTAGTGTTTTGATATGGAAGTCGGTTTTATTTTTTGCAAAAAAGTTTTTGATGGACTTGGTGCTTGATTTTTTTAAGTGTTGTGGAAAAAATGTCAATTGATTCATCGCAATTATTAAGAAGCCTGCAAATTCTGGGGATAGGGGAATTGGATCCTGATACTGTTTTGCGGAATGGGGGATGTATTAGTTTGATAGGGTGACGCGGATAATTATGGGGAAGGTTAAAATTAATCTTACTTAACAACTGGGGGCAGTCTATTTTACTCCGAAGTAATTTAACAAGAAAAAGTAAATCTATACCATCTCTTCGTTTTTCGAGTGAGATCATGTCGAATTTTTTAAGACGTTTTGCATAGCTCGGAACTTTTTTGGCTAATCTCACACAATATGCAAGATGGTACAAAAATCTTTTTTGAATCCTCTCTAACCTAAGACTATGTGTTGCATAGTGAGGACGTCACACAACCGAGCAATATTCCAATACGGTACGAACAAGGCAGTTAAAAAGATAGATCTTAGTTTTAGGTTTTCGAAAGCATTTAACATTACGCAACACGAAACCGAGTGTTTTTGAAGCTTTTTTAATAATGTTGTCCATGTGGGGAACAAATGTAAGTTTTCGGTCAAGAAGGACTCCCAAATCTTTTACCTCATCAACTTTTCTAAGGTACGTACCATTCATACTATAATTAAAATCAATGAAGTTAGCCTTGCGAGTAAACGTAATTTGGGAACATTTTTCAACATTAAGTAGCATATTGTTATCCTTATACCAGTTTAAAAGTCTGTTCAAGTCATCCTGAAGTAATATCGAGTCGGCTAGAGAATCTATGACGCGGACTATTTTCAAATCATCGGCGAATAGGAATGGCATGGAGTTAAAGAAGCAATAAGGAAGGTCATTTACAAAGATTATAAATATTATGGGGCCTAGGTGGGAACCCTGCGGAACACCGGATGTAATGATCATGGATTCAGATTTATAGCCATTGGCCACGACATAAAAAGATCTATCCGTTAGGTAAGAGTGCAGCCACTTAAGAAGAGAACCAGCAAAGCCGTACGCAGCAAGTTTTTGAATTAGCACTTCATGAGAAACTTTGTCAAAAGCCTTGCTGAAATCGGTGTATATGGCGTCGACTTGCTGGTTCGAGTCTAATGAAGCTGCAATAACCTCCACAAAAGCTACTAAGTTAGTGCAGGTGGATCTTGCAGCAGTGAAGCCATGCTGGTGGTCAGACAGATATTTCCTGAAGTAGTTTTTTATGTCAGGGCAAACTATTGCTTCAAACACCTTGGCAAATGTCGAAAGAATAGATATGGGACGATAATTTTCCACCAAATCATCAGCACCTGATTTGTAAATCGGTACTACTTTGGCCTTCTTCCATTGCTTAGGGAAAATACCAGAGCTGAGAGATTTGTTAAAAATCAAGCTTAGGGGGCTTGCTAGTTGGTCGGCGCAAGTTACGATAAAGTTAGGGGGAATTTCATCGCTGCCGGAACCTTTAGATATGTCTAAACTTTTAAGATGCTTGGCTATTTTATCCTTTGAAATCTGGATCAAGGAAAAGCTGTCGGAGTTACAAAGAAGGCTTTCAAAGAAAGGTGAAGTATGAACCACGTCATACGCATGGGTAGCTGGACTGTAGACAGAAGAAAAATAGGTCCCGAACATGTTGCACATCTCATTGCCATCACTAGTTTTGGTGAAGCCATTTGACATTGAGGCTGGATAGGCATTAGCGACACCACGTTTAGACTTAATGAAGGACCAGAAAACCTTGGGATTTGTTGTTATTTTCTGTTCAATGCTATTTATGTAGGAATTGTAACATTCTCTTGCTAATCGGTCACAGTGCTTACTACACCAACGAAGAGATATCTTGTCCATAGGGTTTTTGTACATACTATACCTTTTTCTGACGTTATTCTTTTCCCGCAGCAATCTCTCCAACTTTTTGTGCACCATGGTGGTCGCGCATTACTTTTTATTATTTTATTTTACTTTTTACTATTTATTATTACTTGTGCTAGTAAAAAATGTTCTTTAATATGACGTAATAAAATATTTTAAGTCAGTAAATCATCGTACAAGAACTGTTGTATGAACTTTTGTCTGCACCATCATCATCGGTTTCACATTTATATGATGCTTTGCTACCAATTTGTTTTTAATAACTTTTATTGGAATTTCATAATCATTGCAGCATTTTTCTTCCAATCTTAAGCCTGCGCCGAGGAAAATAACTCAAAACGGTCTTCACTATTAAAGGAATATAACCTATAATAGTACGTTAATTACCGTACAAAAATATGTAATGAACACTAGAATAAATGTGTTAGCAAATATATTTGGCCAAATTTTAAAATATTTTATAGTTTATTAAACAAAAATACATAAACTTGGACAAAAATCCTTACAAAACATGCTCGTGCTTCGCTGAATTTTGATAGTAAACTGTTGAATTTTTTCATAAACTTCAATTCATATTATTCTCTAATTATCATACTATAATTTACGACTTTAACATTTCCAAAATGTCGCTTGGTTGTTTTAATTTTAATTTTTTCTTCTAATTTGCGCGCTATTTTGAACTATACGCAACGTACACCGGTCGAAAATTCAGTCGTCCACGGGAGCTCAAAGAGTGGTCACGTCTCATCGTGGAGCGTTTCGCCGGTAACGATAATTCGCGATCTATTGTGTACGTATGTATTGCAGCAATCCGTTGAATAACATAAGTCATATTTTTTGTTTTTCTGAGTACGATTTATTATGCATACCCAACAATTACTTTTTATTGTTCAATATATATTTCTTTAACATTTTTTTTTCAATATTTGTTTTATTATGGGATAATGTAAATAAAATATTATTAGAAAAAAGTTGGCGCAAATTTTCGAAAAAAAAAAATCCATTCTCATAAAAAGTACGTATTTCTATTTTGTAATGTTGTTATCTATTGCTTTTTAACCGACTTCAAAAAAAGGAGACGGTTTTCAGTTCGTCTTAAACTTTTTTTATGTATGTTACCTCATAACTCGAAGACGGCTGGACCGATTTGGATTTTTTTTTTCGTTTGAAAGGGTATACTTTCTAGTTGGTTCCATTGTTATGAAATCAGGATCTCATGATGGGATCCTGGAGAAAGCGAGGGAACTCTTTAAATATTATAGGCACACCTATAGCGTTTTGGGTATTTCTAATAGTACCTTGTGCAGTTGCTCCCGAAAAGCACCATTTGAGGAAGTGAAAGTGATGATGAAGACCACAGATGGCCACCGAAACTACTCAATAATAAGTATTTCGTGGATTGCGATTCGATTACTTGGATATGCACTTTATACTCGTCACAATGCATATGGTGATGTAGAGCTGATGGTGAAGTACCAGGAGAACTCCTCAAAAGTTAACGGCTATGCATCGGGAAAAGCAATATTTTGTACAAGGTGATAAGTAGTTCACATTTTGGCTTTTGTAACTAGATAAATTACAAACCGACCCACTAAAAAGCGTAAAAATACTTTTTAGCAAAAAATAAAACCGTGTTCCATATCAAAACATTACAAAGCTTTTTGGCTTTGTAATAACTTTAATTTCGGAAGGCGGTGTCAAAAAAAATTAAAATACAAAACCACATACACCGACTATGTTATGTTTATTAAAACCTCTCGGGGTTTTAATAAACATAACGGCGAAAGTAAAGTTTTTTTTTTAAATTCTCTCATATCATTAATTTATTTTAAAATCCAAGAAGCAAAATTTTCTCAAACATTCGATATGGGTGTCGTGTAATGGGTTTTTGAGGGTGGTGATTGCAAATCTGGCATTCATTTTAAAATCCAAGATGGCGGATGCAACATTTTCTCAAACATTCGATATGGGTATCGTATAATGGGTTTTTGAGGGTGGTGATTGCAAATCGGGCATTCATTTTAAAATCCAAGATGGCGGATGCAACTTTTTCTCACACATTCGATATGGGTACCGTGTAATGGGTTTTTGGGGGGTGGTGATTGCAAATCTGGCATTCATTTTAAAATCCAAGATGGCGGATGCAAATTTTTCTCAAACATTCGATATGGGTATCGTGTAATGGGTTTTTGGGGGTGGTGATTGCAAATCTGGCATTAATTTTAAAATCCAAGATCGCGGATGCAACTTTTTCTCAAACATTCAATATGGGTACAGTGTAATGGGTTTTTGGGGGTAGTGATTGCAAATCTGGCATTAATTTTAAAATCCAAGATGGCGGATGCAACTTTTTCTCACACATTCGATATGGGTATCGTGTGTGTCTACTAAGTTAAATACACTGATAACCTTCAAGGGTTTATTGCTAAGTATAATTAACAAAGTAACGTAAGGGCTAAAATTATCGCTAAATGATGAAAATGAGTGCACCCGGTTGCTGTTCGAAATACACTAAGCTCGCGGCGAACTTAGTGCGACCGCATTATATCGTTTGCTCAGCAAACGTGATCGATTGCAAAATATTGCATCAAACATCGTGTAATAGGTTTTTAGATTTTTAGATTAGATAATTTTAGAATTTACGTCGAAAGTTCATTGGCTACTTTGTTAGCTTACAATTTACACTCGGTTATTGATAATTTAACTGATCCTAGGTTAAGTGACTATTCAGTATTATCTAGGGTATCTAATAATACTGTAATTAATTGTTTAAACCCTTAGATGTGACAAAGGAGAGGTATAATAACACAATTTTACTATATCATCAGAATATAAATCGTTTCTCCGGCAAAATATTAGATGTGGAAATGTTAATAAATAAATATGATATAAATATCCTATATTTTTGTGAAACCTGGCTAAAATCAGATAGAATGTTGTTTAAAATTAATATTTTTTCAGTTACTAGTGCATACAACAGCCAACGGGTCCTCAGTAGGAGGTGGTACTTTAATATTATGTAGTAATTCTCTTAGATATAAGGAACAAAAATATATCACCGCTTGCTCTGTTGATTGCTTGTATGAGGTAGCATGTACAGAAGTTGAGGGCCAAACTTTTTTATGTGTTTATAGACCACCAGCATCAAACTTGTCATCATTCTTAATGATAATAGGAGAAATTTTAAGTACCTAAGCTTATAAGAGATAATAAATTAGTTTTCGTTTGTGGTCACCTAAATATTGATTTGTTAGTAAATTCACCTGAACGCTGCAAGCTTACTTCATTGTTTGGTTCATTTAACTTAAAATGCACATTCAAGGAAGCAACAAGAATAACACCAACATCAGCTCCATGCATAGATAATATTTATACCAATTGTGCTATAAAATACTCGTCTCAAATTAGTGGAGTTAGGTCTGACCATACAGGTCAACTTGTATCTTTTGAGTTGGTTAAAAAGCGGCAATTAAATAAGACTATTAAGTTTAGGCCACTAACTAAAAATAAATTAATGTTTTTAATGATAACATGTTAAGTAATCTTTCAATGGCCAATTTTGACTCCCATGACCCCAATGAAAATTACAGGATATTATTTTCTTCACTATGCCACGAATTTAGTAAGGCATGTCCAGTTAAAAATTTCAAATGAGTAATAAATCTAAATTTAATGAATAGGCCACTGCTGGAATAAGAATAAGCAGAGACAATTTATACAACTTATATCATGAAAAATCATTGACTTCCGATGAAGCCTTCCATAATTATGTAAGAAACTACTCCAAAGATATTTAAAAGAGTATGCGCCTAAGCTAAATCTAAATCAGTAAGTAATAAAATTAGCATTTATAACAATGAAATAAAAACTGTGTTGAAGGTGATAAACAAAGAAACTGGAAACACAAACCAACAGGGTTAGAATGATTTGACTTTGAACATCGATGATCAGGTCATCTCAGATAAGTCAAAAGTGGCTGAGAAGTTGGAAAATTATTTTACCAATATTCAAGTAGAGGTTACTAAATCTCTACATTCTTCGCCATCATTAGCAGAATCTTTTTAAAGGAAAACTTTAATAAGGATACACCAACATTTTCATTTAAGCCCATTTCTATTGATGTAATTAAAAAACATTCCAAAGTCTTAACATAACAAACACTGATGACTTATGGGGTGTATCTGTTAGGGTTCTTGGTAATATTATTGAATCAATTGCTGCTATCCTAACAGGCATATTTAATTAATGTATAGACAGCGGTACTTTTCCCGATTTAATGAAACATAGTAAAGTAGTACTAATTTTTAAGTCGGGTTGTAAGAGTGATCCCTCTAACTATAGACCAATATATGTGCTTCCAGCATTAAGCAAAATATACGAAAAAATCGTGCTGGACCAGATGCTGTCACATTTTAACTCAAATGGGATTCTGCATAGTCGGCAGTTTGGTTTCACGAAAGGTAGGTCAACAACAGACGCAGTAGTAGCGCTCATCCGTCACATTCTGGAATCTTGGGAGAAATCTCAGGATGCAATTGGCATATTTTGTGACCTCTCCAAAGCTTTTGATTGCGTTGACCACAAAACACTGATCTGTAAATTACACCATTACGGAATTCGTGGATTCGTGTTCTGCTGACCTTGTTCTTTCTTATTTATCAAACAGGCAACAAAAAGTTATTGTTAATGGAGCGACATCTGCAGGATCCCTAGCCAAGATGAGCGTTCCGCAAGTTCAATTCTTGGCCCTTTTCTTTTTCTAGTGTATATCAATGACCACATTACATGATGACCAACTTATCGGATATAATTCTATTCGCTGAAGACACTTCTCTCATTTTTAAAATAGATAGAAAAGATGCGGATGCCTTACATGTAAATGAAAGTCTGGTAGTTCTTGCGAAATGGTTCGCTGCTAATAATCTCGCACTTAATGCGAACAAACCGAAGTGTCTGAAGTTTTCATTGCTTAATGTACCACAAACTAGTGTCAATTTAATCCTTGATGGCAAAATACTCAATGTTATTACGGAAACTGTATTTTTGGGTATAACTATGCATTCAAAGTTACAGTGGAGCGATCATATTAGGACTCTTTCTAGTAGATTAAGCTCAGCTGCAGTAAGAAAAATTAGGCAAATTAAAATTAGGCAAATTAACTGATGTAGCGACAACTCGGTTATTTTATTTTGCTTATTTCCACAGTATCATGTCTTATGGTATATTACTGTGGGGATCCGCAGCTGACATAGATTCAATTTTTATACTGCAAAAGAGGGCAATCCGGTCAATATATAAAATAGGTCCTCGTGAGTCCCTTCGAAATGTTTTTAAAGAGGTCGATGCCTTCACTTTATATATTAGAAAACATATTATATATACGCAAAAACTTGGGACTTTATAAAATTAGAAGCCTCACACAATAAATACACGCAACAAACATGAAATTGTTATACCTAAATGAAGATTAGCCAAGACAAACAAGTCATTCCTCATAAATAGCATACGCTTTTATAACAAGTTGCCAAAGTCTGTTACAGAACTTCGCGAGGGAAAATTTAAAACCCACGTCAAACGTGTTCTTATCAAAAAAGCGTATTATAAGATTCGGGACTACGTTGAAGACATGACTGCTTGGCGATGATTCCTTCGTTCTGCACATGTGGCTTCCCTGGCTTATTGTAATTGCATTATCGACTAGTATATTAACAACTTCACTTTCGTGAGTGTGTCTTTTTATTTATTTTTTTCCCTACGATAATCAGATGACAGATTTTCTTTTTGTTTCATTTTTATTATTAATTTATACTTCTTAAGTTTATTTTTATCCATACTAATATTATAAATGGGAAAGTAACTCTGTCTGTCTGTATGTTACCTTTTCACGCCTAAACCGCTAATCCGATTTAGATGAAATTTGGCATAGGAATAGTTTAGGATCTTGGAAAGGACATAGGATAGTTTTTATCTCGGATTTCCCACAGGATCGAGAATTACGCTGGAAAAACCTCCCACGCGAGCGCAGTCGCGGGCAATATCATACTAGCTTAGTATAATATAAAGCTTTTTTGTGAATGGGAGAACACTGTAGGCTCTTAGATTTGTTTCACAATTTTTCATTTGTAATTCCGTTGTGCTGTATTAATCGGTCTATACTGTCCTCTCATACCTAATTAACCTGTATTATAGATACATTGTAAGAATGATATTTTAAAAGAGTAACTGTGGAGTTTCTTGCCGGTTCTTCTCCATAGAAAACGACTAATTTCGAAACGTGCCCTACGCCAAACTGCTGACGTTTTATAAGTGCCCATGTAGGCCTATGTGAAATAAAACATTTGGAGTTTGAATTCATTTTTTCTTAAAATTCAAACGCGAGCCTAGTATCAATAAAAAAAATCACAAGAAACAGTAGCAGGTATCTCTACTACTATGTTTTAAGAGATAACATAGAGCAATCATACCAGTAGCGTGCAACCAGCGCACCACGCACCATGAGACCATAAGTCTAGTTTAAGCATATACTAACGGGAACCCGTGTGAAATTAGTACTTCCCACAATATGATTATAAATTGAAGCCTGTCTAAATTCTGATGGATAACCTATATTATTGTATATTTTCTAAATTTCAACCCACGACCTACGTCATTTAAATTTAAAAGTCAATTATCTGAAATTAAGTATTTAAAATGGCGGGAGACTTTGTTAAAAATAAAAAACACAGTGATACGACGTCAGTGTAGAGCTATTTGTTAGTTGCAAAGGATAGGAATAGTGCCAAATGTAACCGATGCTCAGTCATTCTCAAGACTTTGGATGGATCGACTAAGGGATTACATACACATTTGTCATCAAAACATAACATCAAGCTTATATCGGCGCCAGCCAAGCGAAAGTTAAATGATTATTTTACTAAAAGTGCCGACGATAGCCTCGATGATGTTTTGGCAAGAATGATTGCATTAGATGGATTTCCATTCAGTGTATTCATAACTTCAGATGATTCGAGAAAATTTGTCTTTGCAAAATACACGGATTTACCAAAGTCAGCCGTCACCATTCAAAAAGTGTCATGAATTACAGTGAAAAAATCAGAAAGCAAGTAACTGCAGAATTGAAACATTTGAAAAGTGCAGGTGAAAGATTTAGTCTTTCTTTCGACAAGTGGACTTCAACATCCAATAAACCATACATGGCTGTCAACGTTCATTCATATTAAAAAGATTCAAAAGATCACCATTGCAAAATGAAACAGTACTTCAAAAATATGTGAAAATTGAACATGGAAAAGAGTTGTCACTTCTTTTGGACTGTAAAATCAGGTGGAATAGTCTTTTAACAATGCTGGAGCGATTTTATCTTAAAATATAACTAATAACCGCAAATATAACTTTGTAATTCATACAAACACTATGAAAAACAAAGTTATCTAGCGTAGTTGTAAAAAATGTAAATAAACTAGTTTTAAGAAATTTGTAAGGATTTTTTTCGTCAAATAAATATACATATTATATTATATTATTATAGTTACTACGGAACCCTTTATGGGCGAGTCTGACTCGCACTTGTCCAATTTTTGTAAAATGTTATAATAAGCAATATAACATTAGATTTATAGATTTCTTTTATTTTATTTTTTTTCTTTTAAATTAAGTTACACTTGATACATATATTATTGTTATGAAATAAATTACGCTTATATTTTCTGCGAAGTAAGTTCGCTAGACAGCATTAATGAAAAAATGTATTTTGGTATGGCCCCACGTACTAAAGTACCGAATGTTATTAAAAATATGACAGTACATCAGAATTTAAACGAGCACTAAACGAAATTTTAATAAACAAAACTTATTTCAGTCTGGTTTTATTATGACATTAGCCAGTGATCGGAGTAGGTAGATTGATTTTTGGTACTTGTATCATAAATGCACACAGAAAGAATAACATGGATAAGCCATTTTCCCGGAAAGTAATTCCGGTATTTCCGGATTCAATTAAACATTGTTAATGTTGGTAGTGATATTATTCCTACTCAATTCAAAATTTAAAGGAAGGTATAAAAACTAAATTAATTCATTATTTATCTGTTGAATAATAAAAACAATCTAATTCCGATCGAATCTTTAATTTTTATTTTTTTATGTTTAGCCTTTTATGGCTAGAACTTTTATAGATAGACATAAATTGTTGCACTTAAATTTAAATATTTTCATAGTGGTCATGGTCATTTGCATTAAGGGTAGAATAAATGACGGGGCCCCATAGAGGGCCAATGCCTGCTGGGGTCGTGAGACTGTTCTAAGGATGCACCACGACTCTGAAACGTAAAGGGCATACGAAGGAACAGGTTGATTTTAGTCAGATTTTAGGACCAAAAAAAAGGGGTAGAATAAAGAAAAAAGATAAAAATCAACATTGTTTATCGTTAAATATGTACATTTTACATTTATTCACATTTTTAATCTTCATCGATTACAATGTCAGCATCCTGGTAATCCTGATCTTTACAATTAAAATATATAACTATGAGTTTCTCTATATTTTCAATTTTCAACCTATGTCTTTTAACATCTAAAATCCATTTATAAATGGAAAAAGACCGACATCTGACGATGTCAAAGGAGCAAATTTTAAAAAAGGTATTAAATTATGTGCTTCATTTTTTTCAATGGCCTCACTATAAACTCTAAGTGTGTCTAAATCTGGGTTTCGTTCCATAACACAATCTATTTTATTTTTTATATTTTCTGAATTGCACTGATTTATAGCATCTCTGACGTTGTCAAATGCTAAAAGTGAATCTGTCAACGATAAATTATGCTTTTGCAATTCTTTTAAAGACAAATGAATTATAAAATAATTGTCTTTAATGTAATTTAAATCTTCTTTTAAATTTTCTTTTTCTATAATATTTTTTGCCTCTCGAATAGATACCGCATCAGAGCTGCTTAAACAAGATAATACTTCATGCTGCCTCTAACCAAGTGCCTCATCTTGTAACAACTGGTTGGGGAGGTAGCGGCAAATCTGGATATTTTTCTTTTAAAATTTTGACTCTACTTGGGGCTTTCAAAAATACCTTTTTAACATTTGCTATTAAAATGTTAACATCGTGATATTCTAACCTAATTTGCTCAGATACGCGATGAAGAGAGTGCGCCAAACATGTTACGTGCTTCATTTCAGGTAAGTATTGTTTTAAATTTCGTCCTGCAGACAGCATATATGCAACGCTATCAGTGCAGAGGACAAGAATGTTACCTACCTTCGATTCAAAGAAACTTCCCAAAAGTTTTCCAAACATTCTAACACAAATTGCGTGATTGTTTGTCCATTAACTACAGTTAGCATTTTACATGCTACCAAATAAGGTCTAGTCAAATTGCTAGGATGTAATGGTTTTATTAAAAAATGGACTATATAGCGACCTAAAAAGTCTGTCGTTTCATCTAATGATATCCATAGTTTCTCATTTTTATAATTTTGCCGAATCGAATTGATTTTATTCTTAAAAAACTTGTCCAAGTAAACTTTCCGTAACTGTGATTCATCTGGCAGAGTACGATTAGTACACGTACAACAACAGGTACTACACATATATTTTTTAAAGAAATCTTGAAAAGTAGTATTTTTCATCTGAGACCACGGAATATTGCACAAAATGAGAAATTTTATAAGATCGAAATAAAATTCCTCTTCGGGCCGCTCAAACTTTCCCTGGTGTACTGCTCCTTCGATATGTCTTTTAACGTTTCCTTTATTTATGGTTTTCAAATGGCTTTCACATTTTGAACAGTATATTGTACCACTAGCGTGATCGTAAAGTAGTTCGGGATGACCGGATATCCATTTTTCTACAGTTTTAGCCTTGACGTTTGCCATATCTGAACTCTGTTGTAGAGATGGAACCTCGTATATATCACCTAAAACAAAGACATGAAAAAAATACATTTTATTTAGTTTATTTAGCTTACTCCGTTTGTTTTATTTTTCGTGGATCAAATTTAGTCATTGAAATTTCACCCTCTTCCTGTCAACCGATTGATCTAAAATTTGGTATTCGCCTTTGATTCTGGTGACAATACAATTATGTATATTCAATATTATTGTCAATCCAAAATGGCTGCCGCTACAAGAAGGCGGACAACTTAGTTTTTTTTCAATCCCATCAATATGGGTATCAAATGAAAGGGCTTGTTACGTAGAATATTTTGTAGAGAAGTAGATAAGGCCTATAGTAATTTATTTTACCAATACATTGCAAGAAGACACAGCACACAGGGCATTCAAATTATATACGGATTCCAGTAAAATGTCGGTTAATAGTGGAGTTAGCTGAATTGCGACTACATTACTAGAATATCATAATTTTGTTTCGCACTAAGCTCACTGGTTCATACTCTATTAAAGATTTAACAATTTAATTAAATATATATTCGACCACAAGATTTCAATGTAAAAAAGTTATCAGAAATTATCTCCAATCACTCACCTTTGAAGGTACTGAGGATCTTCTGCGTGGTAATTTGCAGTAAACTGTTACTCATACGCTTTAAATACTTGCAATATCACACATGCCTTACACGCACAATTACACGCGCGCATACATACACACGCACACACACTCGCTTAAATACCCACACTCTCTCACACATGCACACACTCTCTCACACATACATACTCACGTACACACACACTACACTAACACTCTTCACCGCTAAGTTTATAAGTAGTGTGTAAAGTTTTTGTTTTTCTTTTTATTTAGTTTTTTGTATTACATTTCTCTTTTTTGTACAAGTTATTGGTATCTCTCACCATTTGCTTTGTATTTAACGCCCTAACTGAAAGAAGCATAATTATTTTGCTGTTATAGTTTTTGAGGAATCACTGACTCCTAAGTCACAGGAACTTACACCTAGTTTAGGAGTCAGGGTATTTCCATCTCTTTGGACCTCATAGAATAAGCCTTTTGTTCAAACTTTTTTTTTTGTGGTCATTTTATTATTATTGTAATGGCTTTTGTGAAAATAAAGGATTATTTATTTATTTATTTATTTATTTATATTAAGACTCATAGTATGTTCAGCAGGTTAAGCGAACAAACACAATACTAAAAATATTCTTATAGTACATCCAAACATGCTTTATACTCCTTGTAACTAGTAAAATATTACTTACCAAAGCTTGGTTTAAATATGTAGATCCAATTCAATAGTGAAAAATCTGAGTCCGTATATTCGAGCCAAGTCGTGGTTTAGAGCAGATTCCAGAAGTCAGTATGTACACAAGCCAGGGTCAAGTAACGTTTTCACAACACAGTAACAAACAAAGATGCGCACTCTACGAACCGAAGTAAACGAGTGAGCTACCTGGCATGTCGTCGGCGGGCGTACGCATTGTTCTGATAACCGGTTATTGTACCACCCATGATCCTTTGTTCTGATTGGTCGTTGGGTTTTGTCAAATCGTGACTGTGTGCCGTTAAAAAAAATATGAAGAATAATAAAGAATAATATTGCTCATTTTATTACAATTCCTACCTTTTTTTTGAGGATGGCAAATCATCAAATGACTCCTTCCACTCTGGCAGAATAAAATTCCTACATAAGTTCCGGTTTTTTTTAATAATCCACCAATTCCGGAGGAATGTCCATATTAATATATACGTTTCGGATCAATGACCCCATTTCAATCTACCTACTCCGATCACTGGACATTACATAATTATATTTTTTTATATTTCATACTGGTTTTATTATTCAAATAAGTACTGCATGCCCATCTACCCTAACTTCCTACTTACCCAGTTTCGAAGCGTCAATAGCCTAATGGAGAAGGTGTCGGACTTGTGATCGAGAGGTCACGGGTTCGAACCCCACCCATTACACTATTGACGTGAACCCACTCCAGACACAAGCATATTTAGCTTTGTTGGAGGGGTTAACAAGATTGCTAGTAATGTGAAATGTACCCACATTGCTAGTAATCATTAAAAAAATCTGAGGAGTTTAATATATAAAATCAAAGTTTTATTGCAATAGGATGAATAGTGAGGGAACGGATAATGTACCTATTACTACAGTAAAAACAAACGTTTGTTTTTTATATAATAGGTATAATTTATTAAATTTATTTTTGTGATTTATGTACCTACTTGCTTCATTTAGATCCATCCAGCCGTTTGAGCGTGAAGAAGTAACAAATATGCAAACAGGCACATTCATTCACAAACTTTCGCCTTTATAATATTAGTTGATAAATAAAACCATCTAAATAATTAATATTCGTTTTTCAAGTTTATTCAACATAACGACAAAAATTAAAAAAATGCAAAGTTAGCAAACTTTGTCGTGCAACGGCAAGCGGGCCTCGATCGAACTTGTCATTGTGTGTGTGACAACGCACACGACTAGCCCGCTGCAGTAAATACCTATTTTCCGCGCGTCTCGTAGGCTCGATACCCTCTTAAACCACAGCGTGTTCTTAATATTGCAGTTAAAATATTCAACTTCATTCTGTTCCTCTGCTTGTTTTTTATTACATTATACTGCTAAATAGTCTCTCAACATTGGCATTAGAATTAGGTAGTATTAAGAGAGTAATCACAAAAGTCGCTAATTCCTCAAATCTAGATTCCCCTTGAGCATCTTTGAAATGCAGTACTTCGTTCCAAATTTTTTTTGGATCTTTGCTCTCGTTCCATTTCTGCAAATGAATTTGTCGCCATAGATCATCAACTCTTGCCATATGTTCTGCACTTTTATTGTGCCTACGCAGTAAAAGTAAATTAAGTACATTAATGAAGGAAAAATAATACACTTCTGGACACATCTATTGGCCCACCTTAGAGTTTAGGTTTCGATGGCCCCTACCGAAATATGATTGCTAGATTGAACAAAAACTGTTGATGCAGTTTTAAACCTGATACATTTTACCATCTTTTTCGATCGTATAGTTTTAAATTTGAATTCAGAATACCATACGACATGGACCTACGCCTAACAAGTCGGATATGCGCCTTGTTAAAGGCAATTAATTTTTGAATAAAAAACATGTTTTATCAAATAAAGGTTTAATTTAATAACGCGTGTTGCCTCCATGGGCATCTACCACAGCTCTCATACGATTAGGCATAGAGTTTATCAACCGCTCTATGAAATTTTGAGGGATCATCTCCCATTCCTCTTCTATGGCAGTTTTCAACTCCTGCATCGTCTGGGCAACTGGCTGACGAGCCCTAACACGCCTTTTTAGCTCGTCCCACATGTGCTCAATGGGGTTCATGTCTGGGCTTCTGGCTGGCCAGTCCATAACTGTGATGTTCACATCCCGAAGATATTCCCTGACGATGTCGGCCGCATGGGCTCTTGCATTATCATGCATAAAAAGGAAATTTGGGCCCACATAGTCCGCGTATGGTATCACGTGAGGTTCTAAGCACTCACGAATGTATCTTTCAGCATTTAATGTTGGCAGCCGTGGTCCTGTAACAACCTCAAGTTGAGTTTTGCCGCTCGCGGATATACCGCCCCAGACAGTCCATGAGCCACCGCCATAAGCAACCCTCTCTTCAAAGCAGCATTGTGCGAAACGCTCTCCCTTACGCCGGTAGACCTTCTTCCTTCCATCATTGCCATGTAACACAATTTTAGACTCATCAGAAAAGAGTACACGGCTCCAATCTTGCTGTGTCCAATTTAAATGACTGCGTGCGAAATGAATGCGCGCTGTTCAGTGGGCTCGCTTTAGTTTGGGCCCATTAGCTGGCTTGTGTGGTACCATATCGCGTTCTTTTAACCTTCTCCGAACAGTTCGAGCGCTCACAGATACTCCGTGGAAGTCGCGAAGTTGGTTTTGTATCTCAATGGAGGTAAGGTGACGATTTCTCAAGCTGGTCGTCACGATGAATCGATCCTGCCTTTCAGTTGTGACCCGAGATCGTGGCCTTCCTTGGCGACGAACAAAGCCGCCAGTCTCTAGGTACCTCCGATAAACATTTCGGACCGCAGATCGACTTAAATTAAGTTGAGCACTCACGTTTCTTTGGCTGTGTCCGGCCTGAATAAGTGCCACAGCTTGGGCGGCGACTTCAGGTGAAGTATCCATAGATTATTGATACAACCTCACCTTAATGTTAAGAATAAGTAATGTTTGTTGCAAAAGCAAAGATATCAATCACTTTTTCAAGAATTAAATCCAAGTAAACCAAGTTTTCTTAGTATTCGATTGTTTGATATCAACAAACAGGCTCCAAATTGTCTTTTGTTTCTTTAAATTCTGTGTTCGAAATTCAAAAAAAGACTATTGAATGAAATTGTGAATGTGCCAGGTTCAAAACTGCATAAAAACTTTTTGCTCGACCTAATATAAAATTTTAGCTAGGACGAAACGAAACTGAAAATACAAGGTGGGCCAATAGATGTGTCCAGAAGTGTATATTTCGTAAAGTTTTAGTGGCTTAGCAGTTGAGTAATAGCACTTTCTCTAATTGAAACAGAATTCTACTTGACCACTAGAAAAAACCACCAGCCACTAAAAGCAATATTTAGCCACTAAAAGGGGGGTCGAAACCACCAGTTTTAGTGGAAAGTCCACTAAGTTGGTAACACTGTTTAGACCTTAGCACAGTATTACGATATTTCCTACAGTAGCGCAACCAGTGATGTGAACTTAGCTATTTTATAGCTAGATCTAGCTATTTTTGCACCCCTGTCAGCCTGTCATATTATTGATGCTTGTGTGTATGATTTTCAGTTTTAGGTTTTTGCCTGTCGAAGCAATTTTAGAGTCGTAAACTCGTCAGCATTTTGAGTCATATTGTAAAAGCAAGACAATAGTTAAAAAGCACAAAGGGCGCGCGTTTACTACATTTGGTTAAGTGGACATCACAGGAAAAGGTGAAATTTTGGGTGGAGGTCAGACACTTTAAAAATGCATGTGGTGATAATACATATAGGGATATATGTGAACTGGCTATATCTTGCTTTTCACTTCCACACTCAAATGCAGAGGTTGAGAGGTTATTCTCTCAAATGAATCTAGTTAAAAATAAGCAGAGAAACCGATTGAGTCTGATAACTCTAAATTCTATTTTATGTATAAGAGACTCACTCAGGAAAAACTGTACCTTACCTTTAAAAGTTCTCCAACAAATGGGAACCATGGAGAAATACACAAAATCCCTGGATTCTCAGGATGTACAACTATCTACATTATCTTCCCTAGATTAAGTTATATTAATAATGTTTTACCATAAGTATGTACCTGTAAATATATTACGAAAGTAAAGATATCCATTACACAGATTAGTTTTAATGTAGAAAAACGATTTTAACGATTAGTTTAGTTTTTTTTTTAACTTTAGCAACTTATAGCTACTTTTTGCGGTAAGATAATGTGGGAATCTGACAACTTTTTGCTAAGGATCTAGCTACAGAGGTGATAGTATAGTTGGCAACACTGAGCGCAACGCCTTTGATGTAGCGCGATGCCGCCGCCAGTGTACTTACGCTGTCACATTCAAATATGCCAGGGTTGTCATCAAATGGGAAATAAAACAATTGTGATTATTACTATTATGATGTAATCATTTATTCATATGTACATTCAAAATAATTGTGATTATTGAATCTAATGTAATTATTTATTCATAGATATATATTTACATATGTTGCACTGCTAAATACGTGACACTTTATTTTTGGATGTTCTTAATTATAAAATTTAACTACGTAATGTATTCGCATTCGGATGAACAATCTGATAAGAAAAGAATGAGGAACACTCCCGAACAGCTGCTCAATCTCTATCAAGCCCAGGTTCGGTCGTCTATGGAGTACTGCTCTCATCTTTGGGATGGATCTGCCAAGTACCAGCTGGAAGCGCTTGAGTCTATTGAGAAACGGGCCAAAAGACTCATTGGCAACGATACACTGGTCGAATCAAAGCTCCAGAGCCTTGAACATCGACGACGAGTTGCTAGTCTATCGGTTTTCTATCGGTTACATTTCGGAGAGTGCGATGGAATTACACAATCTAATTCCGCCAAGCCCGTTCCATTATCGGACTACAAGACAAACGGCGATGCGCCATCTTTACATGGTGGACATCCCACCCATACGCACAAAATGTTTTGGGAATACCTTCATTGTGCGTACGGCTAAGGAGTGGAATTCCCTGCCGGAGTCTGTGGCTCCCGATAGCTATAACCTAGGGGTCTTTAAGTCAAGAGTGAATAGGTTACTTTTAGGTGAGCGTGCTCCATCTTCGACCACATCATCACTTACCATCAGGTGAGATGGTGGTCAAACGCGAGCCTATTATCAATAAAAAAAAACATAGCTGTGATTTAAATTCTACAGTACTTAGTATTTCAAATAATCTATCTAAAATATTGTTTCCAACTAACGAGTGGAAATTTTGTCTAAATCAGGCTTGCAGTTTAGTACTATTCAACGAAATCAGCTGGAGGTACCTGTAGTCCACCAAAGGTATCATGCATAGTATTGTATGCACGGTTACGTAAGTTTACTTAGATTAGGTGATAAGTACTTGTCACATCCTTGTAAGAACTGTCCGTAGGTGACGTCCGTCGACTTAGCTTCTTCGATCAACTTCAACTTTTTGACACAACTTGTAACTTGTTTTCGAAGTTTTCTTTTTCTTGGAGTATGATCTGTCAATATTTTTGTAACCTGCGATGCTTGTAGGCTTATCAGTTGTGGCATTCACTAGTGCCCAGTGAATGCCACAATTGATACGCCTACGGAAGCAATGTCGATCTGTTGTTGAACACCTCTGTTTGTCAAATCTTTTATAATCTCTATTTTTGTAGTCTCAGTTTGTGTACTCATAGGATGTAGTGAAGCAGACGGTAAGTTTGTTACGGGAATAGCAGTGCTTTTTAATTTTGTTTTCATATACATCCATCTTTCAAAGTGTAAACCACATACGTACATATTATATAATTGTTGAACTGTTTTACTTTTCAAGTCCGGTCTTTCACAAGCTTCTATCCATAACTCGCGCCTGGAAAGTAAGTAGGTACCTATAAATTCAATAAACAAACACATACCTATACAATTATAATTATCAGACATAAAAATATAAGGTAAAGTGGCCAAAATTGTGTGCACAAGTCAGTTTTGTCTTAGCGGCGGCGGCAGGGCGTCTGGAATATTCCATAAGTCTATGGTACACAAATGAAAAACCTACCTCTCGTCGCGGGGAAAACTATGAAACTTTAAGTCCTTCTGGGATTTCGATGTCGATTTACATCCATACACAGAACAGTTTGTGTGCACCATTATAGAATATGTAAGTATAATAAAATTATTACACAAAAAACACGCCCGCGTCTGCCCTTCGCGCTCGGTACCGCAAACTAAGAGTGTTTGCGGTACGCGGCCCGCGCCGCCCGACAGTTCCCCTCCGTTGCTCTGCGCAAGTACATTCGTCGCGCTACTGTAGGAAATATCGTAATACTGTGACCTTAGACCAGACAGCACAATGACAGTTTTTTTTTTTTTTTGTTTTGGCATTGCACTATTCGTGCTTATTGCCACTAACAATATTTTATTTGATCAAAACGTAGGAATCAATTACTCGCGAAATGATAAAATAATACAACAGGAAATTTGGAATAGGAAAGGAGATTAGTTTTATTCAATAAATATAATAATAAATAATAACAACATAAATGGAAATTTAGTACAACAGAAAACTGTACATAACCATTTAACGCCACCAGGTGGCCCAACAAAGAGGCCGACTCGGTGCATAAACTAAGAAATATGCATGATAAAATACGTATATATATTTATATATTAATGCTTAAATAGCTATATCGTTATTTACAAGAAAAAGAGCTATAGTTTTATAAATATCTACATTCAAATTAAACAAAATACACTTCTGGACACATCTATTGGCCCACCTTGTATTTTCAGTTTCGTTTGGTCCTAGCTAAAATTTTATATTAGGTCGAGCAAAAAGTTTTTATGCAGTTTTGAACCTGGCACATTCACAATTTCATTCAATAGTCTTTTTTTGAATTTCGAACACAGAATTTAAAGAAACAAAAGACAATTTGGAGCCTGTTTGTTGATATCAAACAATCGAATACTAAGAAAACTTGGTTTTATTGGTTTACTTGGATTTAATTCTTGAAAAAGTGATTGATATCTTTGCTTTTGCAACAAACATTACTTATTCTTAACATTAAGGTGAGGTTCTATCAATAATCTATGGATACTTCACCTGAAGTCGCCGCCCAAGCTGTGGCACTTATTCAGGCCGGACACAGCCAAAGAAACGTGAGTGCTCAACTTAATTTAAGTCGATCTGCGGTCCGAAATGTTTATCGGAGGTACCTAGAGACCGGCGGCTTTGTTCGTCGCCAAGGAAGGCCACGATCTCGGGTCACAACTGAAAGGCAGGATCGATTCATCGTGACGACCAGCTTGAGAAATCGTCACCTTACCTCCATTGAGATACAAAACCAACTTCGCGACTTCCACGGAGTATCTGTGAGCGCTCGAACTGTTCGGAGAAGGTTAAAAGAACGCGATATGGTACCACACAAGCCAGCTAATGGGCCCAAACTAAAGCGAGCCCACCGAACAGCGCGCCTTCATTTCGCACGCAGTCATTTAAATTGGACACAGCAAGATTGGAGCCGTGTACTCTTTTCTGATGAGTCTAAAATTGTGTTACATGGCAATGATGGAAGGAAGAAGGTCTACCGGCGTAAGGGAGAGCGTTTCGCACAATGCTGCTTTGAAGAGAGGGTTGCTTATGGCGGTGGCTCATGGACTGTCTGGGGCGGTATATCCGCGAGCGGCAAAACTCAACTTGAGGTTGTTACAGGACCACGGCTGCCAACATTAAATGCTGAAAGATACATTCGTGAGTGCTTAGAACCTCACGTGATACCATACGCGGACTATGTGGGCCCAAATTTCCTTTTTATGCATGATAATGCAAGAGCCCATGCGGCCGGCATCGTCAGGGAATATCTTCGGGATGTGAACATCACAGTTATGGACTGGCCAGCCAGAAGCCCAGACATGAACCCCATTGAGCACATGTGGGACGAGCTAAAAAGGCGTGTTAGGGCTCGTCAGCCAGTTGCCCAGACGATGCAGGAGTTGAAAACTGCCATAGAAGAGGAATGGGAGATGATCCCTCAAAATTTCATAGAGCGGTTGATAAACTCTATGCCTAATCGTATGAGAGCTGTGGTATATGCCCATGGAGGCAACACGCGTTATTAAATTAAACCTTTATTTGATAAAACATGTTTTTTATTCAAAAATTAATTGCCTTTAACAAGGCGCATATCCGACTTGTTAGGCGTAGGTCCATGTCGTATGGTATTCTGAATTCAAATTTAAAACTATACGATCGAAAAAGATGGTAAAATGTATCAGGTTTAAAACTGCATCAACAGTTTTTGTTCAATCTAGCAATCATATTTCGGTAGGGGCCATCGAAACCTAAACTCTAAGGTGGGCCAATAGATGTGTCCAGAAGTGTACATGAAATAGAAGTGGGAAAAGGGACTCGGAGGGAAACAAGGCTTTGGAAAAGTGAGGAGTGGTCATAAAGGGGGCAGGAAAAAATAAGGTGGTTCAGATCTCCCACTTCAGCGCCACATTCACACGCAGGGTTCTGCACAATGCCAAGCCTGGCAAGATGAGAAGGAGTGCATACGTGACCCAATCGCATACGTATGAATATTGTTGTAATCTTTTTGCTTAACTTGTACTTGCTAAACCAAGGTTTCATAAAAATTGATGGCTGAATAGTACGATAAAATTTCCCTTTCACTGATTGCCCCCAGGATTCCTGTAGATAAACTCTGGGCAGAGCTGCCAGATCTTGGGAGTTATTTTTGTACGGATAAACGTCTCCACACAATACGGCATCATTACAGCTCTCTCATTACCCAGAATGCCACAATGTGAGGGTATCCACGCAAAATGCACTGAATATCCCCTAGTAAAACACCTAAAAAGGAGTTCACGTGTTTCAAATATAATATAAGGATTATGACTTATGAGAATAGAAAGGAAATCTGGCCAAAGATTGTAAGGCAATTCTTGAATCAGTTAAGATGAGTGAATTCCGTAAGCCCATCATAAGTATATACTCGACAGCTTTAAATAGACCGTAACATTCTCCCGTAAATACAGATGATTCGGGGGGAAGCTTTATTTTTTGAATGATATTATATTGGGAGTGGTATATACCTACACCCACACATGAGTCTCTTCCATGCTTCGAAGCATCTGTAAACAAGAGCTGACAACCCTTCCAGTCTCTATCCATAGTAAAGTTAAAGTTAATGTCAAAAAAGTTAATGTGTAAAAACCAAGGATCTTCTACCTACTAACAAGTTCCTTGGTAAAAACATAGTGTATTACATACTCTTTGGTTAATGTTATGCTCAGAGTACTTTCATATATATAGTAAATGTTATGACATACGTCCTCACGGTAAATATTAAGGTTATAATGTATGTTTGGCGACATAATTAATGAACTGTAATTACAATGAAATATAGGAAGAAATTGAGATTGATGACAGGGAGCTTCAATTAAATTGTATTTTCTAAAGCTTTTAATTAAACACGGAGTAGCTTTGTGCCTCCAGTAAGTGTATGAAATTACTTCTTCCAAGAGAATGGAAAGTTTATTTCGCAAAGTTGATAAGTAAATTGCAAACACCGAGCCATAAATCTATCAGCTAAAAATTGACGTCGTAAATGAAGTGGAGGGTCTCTACATTCCACCTGAAGACAATTAATAGGACTGCTTTTCATTGCACCAGAAACCACTCTGAGTGCCTTGGACTGAACACTGTCCAGTTTCTTAAGACAAAGTCCCATATTCCAATATGCTTCTAATCAAGGTGTTGTACAGTAGTTTTAATGAAAAAGGATGTGCTCCCCACCAAACACCAGAAAGACTAACTCTAATTAGATTAGATTAGAATAGACTAAGATCTAATTATGTTGATATTTCGTTCACATTTAGCAGCTATATATTCACAGTGTGGTAAACCAGTAAGGCCTAAAAATTTAACCTGGTTTTTAACGGGCATTGGGATATTATTGTACCTTACTGTAACCATAGGAGGCTTACGCATTCTAGTAAACAAGACAATGTTGCTTTTATTAATTGACAGGTGCAGACCATTGGTTTCTAGCCAAGTCTTCAGTAAGCTTAGAGAAGAGGTTAAGGAAGTACAAATATTTACAACAGAATGACCAGGTAAATAAAGAAGTAAATCATCCGCATATTGAAGGACTTGTACTGACTCATTTAGAGAGGATTCCAAATCATAAGTGTAGATATTGTAGAGAATTGGACTAAGTACAGAACCTTGAGGGAGACCTTTCCATACAAGACGGGTAAATGTATACCCATCAATATGAAGATTTATAGATCTCTCTGAAAGCATGTTAATTATGAACTTAGAAAGCATTGTTGGAACTTGTAATGAATTAAGTTTTTGTTCTAGGATTGATACTAAGACATTATCATAAGCTGAACTAATATCCAGGAAAGCAGCAATTACAGAATTATTAGAAGAGAAGGCTAAGCGAATATCAGTTGTGAATACACCAAGGCTGTCCATCGTACTTTTACCCTTCCTAAAACCAAACTGTGATGTAGCTAGCAAGTTTTTGCTTTCCAAATACCACTCCAAACGATTCTTAATAAGATGCTCAACAATTTTAGCAAGAACTGTAGAAAGTGCTGTAGCGTAGGCATATTACTTTTTATAAGTACATCTTTAGTCTTAGGCCATGTATGACGTAGCTCGTAAGTTAACTCTAAGCTCAACCACTGTATTATACTATTAATTGTTATCTTTGTGTCAGTCGTTCAGTAAACCTTCAACTGAGAACACGCTCTTTAATTTGCCAAACCTTCTAACCACACACACATAAAACCACCTTATCGGCAAAGTGGTGACACCGACGTGATTCTTATACCGACGTGATTTTTATACCAACGTGATTTTTATACCAACATGATCGCGCGCGTATCGAGTTCCAAGTTACAAAGACTATAATTATCATCGCGCGTAAAAATGAACGACCCACGCTACCAGGCCGCAGCTCTCCAACAACCTGCAGCCATGTCAACCCAGGACCAGCCACAGCCACAACAGATGACGGCAGTTTCAATGACACTGAGGATACCGGACTTCTGGCAAGATCGACCGAGACTCTGCTTCCATCAATTCAACGCCATCGTGGATCCCCTAAAGGCAAGTGACCTGCACAAAAGTCAACTTCTAATAGCTAGGCTGAAACCTGACGAATTACCTGATATTAGTGACATTCTTGAAAACATGTCGGAGGATAATAAATATGAAACTTTAAAAAATAGGTTAATTTCGGTTTACGAAGAGTCGGAAACAAAACAAATGAACCAACTCTTAAATGAAATCGAACTCGGAGATCAAAAGCCTTCACAATTATTACGGCGTATGCGAGACTTAGGGAAAAATAAAGTCCCAGACGACACTCTAAAATTACTGTGGACAAGTCGTCTTCCACATTCAATTAGGGCCATCATAACCGCATGCGACACTGACAAGGTTAAACTCGATGGTTTGGCTAAAATCGCTGACAAAATTCTGGAAAATACCAGACCATCTGAAATAGCCCCGGTTTCTAAAACAACTCCTTGTGCAGACCCAACACTTCCCGAAACCATTCTAAATGAGCTGAAACAAATGAAACTAGAAATTTCGGAATTACGCACTAAACTAAACGATTCCAATAACCATCAGAACCGTGAGCCGCGAAGCCGAGATCGTTACAGCCGTGGATCTTCCCGGACTCGCTCTAAAAGTCGCGAAATTACTTATAAAAATAGAGAGAATTACCGCAGACAAAAAGACAAACCAGGTGATGCGAATTACCAATAATATAATATAATATAATATAATAATATTCCACAACTTCTATGTTTGAAAACTTCTTCTTCTTCTTCTTCTTCTTCTGCTAAACTTCCAATGTTTCTACCACTTCACTTATGGCACAAATGCGCTTAAATGCGGCGACACAATAAATTGTAATAAAAAAAACCCGGAAAACTAATTCAGACACCGGGTCAAATACACAATGTCGCCGGTGTCAATTCCTATCGTTTATGTGTTACGGATATTAAAACTGGTGTACGATTTATTATCGACACTGGTGCTGATGTGTCGGTTTTAGCCGGTAAAAGGCAAAACTCATCCACATCAGATTACATATTATATGCAGCCAACGGCACAAAAATCAAAACATACGGCGAAAAATCCATCACAGTTAACTTAGGTTTACGTCGCCCATTCCAATGGAAATTCATACTAGCCGACGTACAACGTTCAATAATAGGCGCTGACTTCCTTGCTGCTAATAAACTAATGGTAGATTTACATGGTAGGAAACTAATAGACAAACTCACTTTAATATCGCGCGCTACAAATATTACAAATAGCCCTGAATCAAGTATACGATCAATCGATATAAACGACGAATACCATCTCATATTACGAAAATATCCCGACGTCACCAAATTAGAAAACTTTAAAACGCACCCTAAACATGATGTTCAACACCACATTTACACTAATGGACCCCCGGTCCATGAAAAAGTACGACCGCTTAATCCGGAGAAATACAAAGTCGCCAAAGCAGAATTCGAAAGAATGATGCAATTAGGTATTTGTAGACCTTCGAATAGTCCTTGGGCCAACCCACTAGTTTGCGTTAGTAAAAAAAGCGGTGAAATAAGGCCGTGCGGAGATTATCGTAGACTTAACGCACAAACTACTCCCGACCGTTACCCATTACCAAGATTACTTGATTTCACATATTTACTCAAAGGGAAAACTATATTTTCCAAAATTGACATCCGGAAAGCTTACCATAATATTCCAATGGCTCCCGAAGACATCCCAAAAACTGCAGTCATAACTCCATTCGGTTTATTTGAATTTACAAGAATGAACTTTGGGTTACGCAACGCAGCGCAAGATTTTCAAAGGTTAGTCAACAACGCCTTAAAAAGTCTTGACTTTGCATTTCCTTATCTTGATGATGTAATTATAGCTTCGGATTCAAAAGAAATGCATGCAAAACATTTAGAGTTAGTTTTAGAACGATTAAATAATATCGGGTTAACGATCAACACAGATAAATGCGAATTCGGTAAATCCGAGTTAAGCTTCCTCGGTTACCACATTAACTCAAAAGGCATAAAACCGAGCGCAAACAAAACGCAACTTATTAATGATTATCCACAACCCAATACAATAGAGGAATTTCGACGTTTCCTCGGAATGATGAATTTCTATAGGCTCAACATTCCAAAAGCTGCAGAAATTCAAACACCACTAAATGCGTATTTACACAATTCAAAAAAACGCGATAAAACAAAAATTACATGGACCGAAAATGCATTACAAGCATTCAGTCTATGTAAACAAGCTATCAATAATGCAGTCACGTTATCGCATCCCGACGCAACCGTACCATTAGTGTTGATGACAGACGCTTCCGGTACTTGCGTAGGCGCCGCTTTGAATCAGAGAGTTAGTGACAAATTAGAACCTCTGGGATTTTATTCAAAGAAACTCACCGATACCCAAACAAGATACAGCACGTACGATAGGGAACTTTTAGCCATTTACATGGCAATTAAACACTTCCGCCATATGGTAGAAGGCAGACAGCTAACAGTACTAACAGACCACAAACCATTGACCTTCGCCCTATCTAAAAAGGTATCGCCTTCAGACTCACCTAGACGGTTAAGACAACTAGACTTCATTTCCCAATTTTGCGATAACATCATATACATAGAAGGTGACAAAAATACAGTCGCCGACGCATTATCCCGAATCGATGAGATTATCATGCCATCACTAGTAGATTATCAAAAGTTAGCCGAACTACAAAAAAACGATCCAGAATTACAAAATCTTCGCAAACATAACAAATTCCAATTTAAATTAATAACAATGCCCGATTCGGAGATAAAAATAGCCTGCGAAACATCAACAAACGACATACGTCCTTATCTACCTCTACAGTTCCGAGAACTCGCTATAAAAACTTTACACAATGTGAGTCATCCCGGCGTCGCAGCTACTCAACGCTTAGTTAAGTCAAGGTATTTCTGGAGCAACATGAATACCGACAAAAAAATAATCGTTAAAATATGTGTTCCCTGTCAAAAATCTAAAATACAACGCCACACAGTAACACCGATAGGCGAATTTGACAGCACAGGAAATCGTTTCGAAAATGTACATATCGATATAATAGGACCACTGCCACCGGCACAGGATTTCAAATATTGCGTTACCATCATCGACAGGGTGACGATATGGCCTGAAGTTATACCCGTTAAAGATATAACAGCTGAAACGGTTGCTAAGGTGTTCGTAGAGCATTGGATTGCTCGTTTCGGTTGTCCAATACGTATAACCTCAGATCAAGGTCGTCAATTCGAATCAGATTTATTTCGGCAGCTATTAAAAAGACTCGGCATTGAACGAGTTCGCACAACTGCATACAATCCAAAGGCGAACGGCATGATCGAAAGATTTCACCGTACCTTAAAGGCTGCTATTATGGCAAAATGTTCAAATAGCACACAATGGTTACGGGAATTACCCCTAATACTCCTAGGGTTGCTCTCGGCAGTTAAATTAGATCTGGGATACAGTCCATCACAATTTTTATACGGCAGTAGTCTCAGACTGCCAGGTGACCTATTTCATTCAAAATCTACAACCAATATTAACGACAGCGACTACATCAAACTGTTAACCAAGTCATTGTCATCCGTTCCCAATCTCTCACATTCAAGCCTACATAGCAAAAACAATAGTGTATTCGTTCATAAAGATTTAGCCATTAACACTCATGTGTTTGTTAGAAATGAAGCACGTCGATCTTTGGTACCACCTTACGAAGGTCCATATAAAGTAATAAAACGACATCCAAAATTTTATACACTAGACTGTAACGGTAAGCAAGTCACAGTATCACTTGATCGTCTAAAACCAGCTTACCTATTAGACTTTGATAATGTGTCGGTCCCACGCCAGGAGACCCAAACAACGACGCTACCCGACACCGTCCCACATCCGGCGAACCTTACGACTCCATATGACACTTCGAGCACTACGACACCGCCGATAACAACGAAATCGGGCCGGGTCGTTAAGAAGACCGTGAGATTCGACATGTGAGCCGCCCTCGACAACGTCTTTATCAACTGTATCAATAACCGTCACTGTTCAAGAAACGCTGACTATCGCCGCACTCATACCTATAAACAAATCGGGAGTGCAAATCTCAAACAAAGTCATGGTGTAGTGTAAACAACGTGACGAAAATATACTCTCTTGTATAAGTAGCATAGTGTGAACCATTGTTCGGCTTTATTATAAGTAAAACCATTGTTCCTTGTTTATTGTTAACGTCTGTAGTTTTAATTAGTTCATAGATAGATAGAATAGATAGAATATACTTTATTGAACACCAAAATTTAAACACACTGTTAAGTATGAGGATAGGTCGATGACACGCACGGACAAGTGAAACGATTGCTGGTTAGTAACGCACTGCTTTATTATAATAGATGACGCTAACGTATTGCGCGCGGGGAGGGGCGCGCATACACAACATTCCTCCCTCTATTACAGAACTCCTGAACAATCCAGAATCTTAAACTACAATTAATGCTATGCTATATATAAGTATACTAAACAATATTAAAAGTACTTTTTAAAACAAATCACGGGGCGGTTTCGTAACGATCTCTTTGGTGTAACAATTATTGAGCTATCGTGTTGTGACTCCTGGGGGTCGGTTTCTGCTTCTTGGAACTCATCCTCAGAGTCCAAACGTCTCTCAGTTGTTTCAACATCTGCTTCATTCGAGACAGTTTGCTGCTCTTGCTCATCAGCCTGAGGGGAGTCACTCAAAGACTTGTCCTCCCTCAGCGATGAAGAGGTACTTGCTTCTTTCCCTTCTGGTCTCTTCCCTTTGACGGAACTGCCTGGACGGAGGTTTGGTAAGTCGAGCTCGGGCTGGGGTACAGCCGTTTCCGATGTTGCTGACAAAGGCGCCGACTGCGGCGGCGGTGTTGGAGGCGGCGACGACGGCGGCGAATGTGACGGCGGCGGCGATGATGATGGCAGCGGAGATGACCCAGGTAAGTTCAGTAACGGATTCTGTACATTATGCTCATTATTGTTACGTGTTCCTTTATAAGGCATCAGCTGATTTTTGTGTCTTTTGTAAGTACCTGAATTATCGAAATCTTTTACCAGATACAAAACTTTACCTATTCTTTTTATTATGATGCCCTTACACCATGTGTAGTTTGCTTTGTTCACGAACTTTTTGAATAATACAATATCGTTTAATTCAAAAAAAATTGTTTTATTTTTCCTTTGTTGCTTAGTTTGCGTACACTGTTGATTTTTTACGTAATCGGATACAGACGGTGACGAGGGTGCCGATGACTTTGGGTTAATCATATCTAAACGTGACCTTAACTTGTGTCCAAAAACCAATTGAGCCGGAGATAACCCAGTAGTAGTGTGAACCGAATTACGATAATCCATGAGATATTTTAGTAATCTTACCGATGATTCTTTCGCGCTATGGCTCGACATAAGACATGATTTTAATCCTTTTTTAACTATTTTAACTAAACTTTCGGCTTGGCCGTTGCTCGGCGGGTGATACACCGGTGAAGTCATGTGAGAAATTCCGTTAGTCGCGCAAAATAGTTCAAATTCCCGTGAACAAAAAGCTGTGCCATTATCACTTACTATTGTTTTCGGAACTCCGAATCGTGACATAAATTCATACAGCTTCCCAATAACTGCAGACGAAGACGTAGACGTATTCATATTATATACTTCTACCCACTTAGTATGCGCGTCGACGGCTATTAAATAAACACAACCTTTAATTGGACCAAGAAAGTCTATGTGTATTCTGTAGAAGGGACATGGGGGAAACTCCCAATGGGCCAGCGGGGCTCGTGGTGGTGAAGGGCGCAGCTGAATACACACATCGCATGAAGCTATCATTTTTTCTACAGCTTGGTCGATTCCCGGAAACCAAAATCTTGATCGAGCTTCGGCCTTTGTTTTAACTATACCTAAATGCGAAGAATGTAATTCTTTAAGAATTATTTGGTATAAACTTGTGGGTATAACCACCTTGTGACCTCTCATTACGCAACCATTCTCAAGAGATAATTGTGTTCTGCACATGTGAAACGGTTTTAACCTTAAGTCGTTTACCTTCGGCGGCCACCCGTTCGAAATAAAGTCTATCACTTGCCGTAAAACTACGTCACCCCTTGTTTCTGTGCGCAATGTATCTAACGTTACGGGCATACTTCCATCTACGACAAAACAAACATAAGTCGCCCGGTCGTAGGCCACTTCGCAATCGCAGCACTTACATTGCTCGATGCACGCACACGCATGCAACGCGCGCGGCATGCTCGCGCGGGAAAAGTAGTCAGCGCTGTTATCAGTGCTACGCACATATTCTATTTTATAATTGTAACTACTTAAGAACAACGCGTAACGTTGTAGTCTATTTGCTGACATCTCCGGTATTCCCTTATCGGGCCCAAAAATAGATAATAGGGGCTTGTGATCTGTTCGTAAAATAAACGGTTCAGATCTGCCATACAAATATTGATGAAATCGTCGCACGCCGTAAATAATGGCGGTTGCTTCCTTTTGAATTTGTGCGTATCGCTTTTCCGCTGAGTTCAAGGTACGCGACACAAACGAAATAGGTCTTTCGATACCGTCTAAGCCCACTTGTGAGAGGACTGCTCCCAATCCAATTGGGGAAGCATCTACAGTTAATATTATTCGGGCGTTCGGGTCAAAATGTGCGAGGACTTGTTCCGACGTCATTAAGTTTTTTATTGTTCTAAATGCCTTATCATGTTCCTCAGTCCAGGCCCACTTAGAGCCCTTTTTTAATAAGTTATATAAAGGACTGAGAATAGCAGACGCATTTGGTACAAAATTCCTGTAGTAGTTAATTAGTCCCAAGAACGACTGTAACTGATTAATATTTGTGGGAACTGGTGCTTCTAACATTGCCTTAATTTTTTCTGGAGATTTTTTTAGACCGTCCTTAGTAATAATATACCCTAAATAACTGATTTCGTTCTGGAAAAAACTACATTTTTCTTTTTGTAATGTTAACCCTGCGTCCTCTAAGCGCCTTAAAACCAAGTTCAATTTTTCTAAATGCTCCTGCCTATCCTTTCCCGTTACTAAAATATCGTCAAGCAGGCATAACACTCCATCTAAACCGGATAGCAAGCTCTCGATCGCGCGTTGGAAAATGGATGGCGCGCTGGCTAACCCAAACACTAAACGGTTAAATCTATATAGGCCACGGTTTGTATTTATGCAGGTTAGGTTTTTTGACTCGTTATCTAGAACAAATTGATTATATGCCATTGATAAATCGAGCTTGCTAAACTGCTGACCCCCATGGATTCTCGAAAATAGTTCGCTAGTTGTTGGTAACGGATATTGTTCTACTAGTAATTGTTTGTTTATACTTATGGAGTAATCTGCACACAATCTCACTGTCCCATTCCGCTTTAATACTGGAACTATCGGTGACGCGTATTCCGAATATTCTATAGGTTCAAGAATACCTAAACCGACCAATCTATCGATTTCTTTTTCGACCTTATCCCGTAATGCAAAAGCTACTGGGCGTGCCTTACAAAAAACCGGCTTTGCACCTTCTTTTAACAATAATTTGATTTTGTATTTGTTAAAGGTTCCTAATTTATCGGAAAATAATTTTGGATATTGCAATTGTAAATCCTTGATGGATACATCTGAATCTATACAGTAATTAACCGGTATTAAATGTAAATTAAACTGCGCTATGAAATCCCTGCCAAGAAGCGGGGGGCCCCCGTCGCGAACTACGTACACAACTATAGTGTGGGTTTGATCCGCATAGCGTATAGGTAACCGCATTGTACCTACACATACTATTTTGCCCCCATTGTACGTCCTCAGCTGTTTCTGGCTGTTTGATAATGGCACATCTTTAAGATAACTTTTTTGAAAATATTCGGATACCACTGTTACCGCGGATCCACTATCTACTTCGAATTTAAATGGAATATTATCAATAAAAATAGTTTCTACCATGGGTTCTCCCCTGAATGAACGGATATAATAAAGCTTACCGTCATCGTCGTCCTCACCCTTGTCACCGCCATCCACCTGCACGTAATTCACTTTCTTACACATTTTACGCAAGTGGCCTTTTACGTGACACTTTTTACATACGTAATTTGCGAATCTACAATCGGCCGATTTGTGATTCGTATACCCACACACACCACATTTCACTTTCGCTACACTACCACTTTTCTCATTGTTCGTTATCTTGAACAGCTGATGATCTGGCGTGGACGTCTGTGTGGGCGCGGCTGCGCTGGCCACAGCGGCAGCGCGCGCGCAGCTCAGGTTCTCTGCCATCTCGACGACCTTGGCCAACGTGAGGTCGGTGAGGTCCTTCGTGTACAGCTTCTCCTTTTCTCGTCCTGGCTGCAACCCCATGATAAACTTATCACGGAGCGCTTCTTCCACGTTGAGAAAATTGCACTTTGCTGTAAGGCCTCGTAGTCTCGCCGCCCACTGAGAGTGAGTTTCCCCCGCTAGTTGAGTTGCCGCGTAAAAGTTATGACGCTCGCCAAACCCAACGCTCTTGGGGGTGAAATGGTTGTCCAGTCGTGACAATATGTCTTCATAGGGCACATCTGCGACGTCTTTAGGCAGTACCAAATCCGTTACCAACTTGTAGGTACCCTCGGTGAATGCGCTGAGCAGAATCGCTTTTCTCTTCTCTCCTGCTGGATCTGAATTTCCGTTGATATCATTTGCCACAAAATATTGGGCAATGCGACCTTTGTATGTTTTCCATGTCTGTGTATTATGGTCAAAACTATGTAAAATTCCAAACTGTACACTCGACATCTTAATAATTAATTATTGTGGGTAACTCGTCGCCACTGTTAAGTATGAGGATAGGTCGATGACACGCACGGACAAGTGAAACGATTGCTGGTTAGTAACGCACTGCTTTATTATAATAGATGACGCTAACGTATTGCGCGCGGGGAGGGGCGCGCATACACAACACACACCTATTTAACAATATTGCTTATTCTATGGTAACAATGGCGGTCTTATCGCTGAAAGCGATATCTTCCAGACAACCTTTGGAAGGACTTTAAAAACTTTAATTAAAGTAAAACTTTAATTCATACTCCTAGATAATTTTGTATTCTTTTAACAAATTAAAATTTTATTGTTTAATCTAAGGAAGGAGGATTGTAGCGTAGGCATATTACTTTTTATAAGTACATCTTTAGTCTTAGGCCATGTATGACGTAGCTCGTAAGTTAACTCTAAGCTCAACCACTGTATTATACTATTAATTGTAATCTTTGTGTCAGTCGTTCAGTAAACCTTCAACTGAGAACACGCTCTTTAATTTGCCAAACCTTCTGACCACACTCACATAAAACCACCTTATCGGCAAAGTGCAATTGGTCGATAGGAAGTAACATTAGAAGGAGGTTTGTTTGGTTTCAGAATGGGAATAATTGTTTGAGACTTCCAACTTGATGGAATGTTTCCAGATATCAAAGCTGAATTGATGAGATTTAAATATATTAAAAGGACAGAGTCAGACAGATTAGCTATAAATGAATATGGTATACCATCTTCACCAGGAGCTGAATCCTTAACATGTGAAAGGACTCCTTTCAACTCACTTAGTGTAAAGAGAGAATTCAACTCAGAATTAGGAATAGGAACATAGGGAAAATGCATTAAAGATCTCTGTTCTGGGACTGAAGGAGGAGCTAAATGATCCATAAACTCATTGGCTAATTCTAATGGCAGTTTTGAGGCTGTTGTGTCATGAAATGCTGATCTGAATCGCCTAATATTTTGCCATACTAGAGATGCATTAACCTCTGGCGAAATAGATGCACAGAATCTTTGCCAACCTTCAAATTTCTTTTTCCTAAGGAGCTTACGAGTTGTACGAGCAGTTTCTAAGTATATCCCAAAATTGTGACAAGTCATAGCATGAACATAATTTTTTTCTGCTTCTTTTCTTTTTTTGATGGCCTGAGTGCACTCAGCATCCCACCAAGGTGGTGAAGGAATTTTGCCTGTAGCACCATTCTTAATAGGGAAAGTATTATCTGCCACGTCTATTAAAATTCTTGTAATTTGATTAGATAATAACTGAGGATCATGTAGTTGTAAGGAATAATTTAAAGCAAGGATTCTTTCTTCTACACAATTTTTGTATGTATCCTAATCTGCATTTTGGAGTCTATACTTTAATCGTGGTGTTGGATTGCAAGCAGCTGGTTTTTTATGTGGAAAAGAAATTATTAAAGGGTAATGATCACTACCATAAGAAGACGGTAAAGGAGCATAGGCGTAGGAAGAGGGGGGCCGGGTGGGCCGTGCCCACCTCGGAATGGTCTGGTGACCACCCCAGAATTTTTACTAACAAACAATTATGGCTGAAAAATCAAAAAAAACTAGCCAAGCGCGAGTCCGACTCACCCGTTAGCTAGCAGTGCCCATCTCGTTCAAAGTAATTTTTCGTTGAAAGTTTTCATTAAGCATATTTATATTTTTAGATTTCAATTAACCTATACTTTTTCAAACGATTGACTTTATGAAGAAATGGTTTTAGAAACCTCGTTCCATAGCTTTTTAACCGACCTCTAAAAAGGAGGAGGTTCTGAATTCGACGCGTATGTTTTTTAACCGACTTCTAAAAAAGGAGGAGGTTCTCAATTCGGATGTTTGTTTGTTTTTTTTTTATGTTTGTTCGGGCATAGCTCCGTCGCTAGCCAACCGAATTGAAATATTCTTTTTTTATTTAAAAGGGTATACTTTCCAAATGGTCCCATGAAAATTTTATCGAAATCGGACAAGCCGTTTCTGAAAAATCAACAAAAGTCTATAAAAAATATTTACGTTGATGATCTTTTCGTTTACTCTGCATTGCGTTTTTTGTTCGCGCATAACTCCGTCATTTACGAACCGATTTAGAAAATTCACTGACCCACTAAAAAGCGCGAAAATAAAAACTTTTTTGCAATAAAATAAAACCGACTTCCATATCAAAACACTACAAAGCCAAAAATAATTTTAATTTCGGAAGGCGGTGTGAAAAAAAAGAAAATACAAAACCAATAACACCGACTACCGAAATTAAAATTAGTTTTGGCTTTGTAGTGTTTTGATATGGAAGTCGGTTTTATTTTTTTGCAAAAAAGTTTTTATGTATTACCGATTACTCGAAGGCGGCTGAACCAATTTTGAAAACTCTTTTTTTGTTTGAAAGGGTATACTTCAGACATGCTCCCATTGTCATCAAGTTAGGATCTGCCGATGGGATCCTGGAAAAATCGAGGGGACCTATAGCGATTTCAGTATTTTTATAATAATTTGTGCTTGCGGTTTTGTAGTTGCTTTCGGAAAGCACCATTTGGTGAAGTGAAACTGATGATGAAGACTGAAGACTGAAGGCCACTGGAACTAGTCAATAATAAGTATTTCAAGGGTTCGGATTCAATTACTTGAATATGGTTACTAAGCACAATATGCTCGTCACAATACATATGGTGAAGTAAAGCTGATCGTGAAGTACCTGGAGAACTCCTGAACAATAAACGGCCCTGTATCGGGAATAGAATATAACCAAAGGCACCGACTACCAAAATTAAAGTTATTTTTCACTTTGCAGTGTTCTCTTGAAGTCGGTTTAATTTTTTGTTCATAATTTTTGTATAAAAATCGTAAACCGGTTCACAGAATATCATCTACCAAGTTTCAACTTTGTAGTCCTAATACTTTCGGAATAAAGTAGGTGTGACAAACGGACAGACAGAGAGAATGACCTTCGCCCATGTTTTTGCGTTTGTCTGACCCCGCTGGGCTTCCTCCAGACTATTGGGGATCTCACCTGGTGGGGATGGACCGCCGAAATGTGAAGAAGCGACACCGAGCTACGGCGTCAGGGGGAGGCTTACAGTTTTACTTTCAAGTAAACACAAAAATGGGTGCCCGCCGAAAAAATGCCAAACTTTTTCGACTATATTAATTTAAACCGTTGATTTAAACAGATATTTTTGTGCAAAGGGTTTTTGTGCAAATTTTAGGGTTCTGTAATCGAATGGCAAAAAACGGAACCCTTACAGATTCGTCATGGCTATCTGTCTGTTCGTCCGTATGTAACAGCCAAGTATTCTGGAAGCATTAAGACTACACAGTTGAAACTTGTTAAGTAGATGTATTCTGTAAACAATTTTATGATTTTTATACAAAAATTTAAATAAATAATAATCAATGGGGTATACATGGAAGTCATCATCTGCCTTTTCCTAATTTATTGGGGTCGGCTTCCAGTGTAACCGGATGCAGCTGAGTGTTAATGTTTTACATGGAGCCACTGCCTAGCTGACCTCTACAAGCCACAGGGGCGTGCACAGGATTATGCCAGGGTATGCGGCGGAGTAATCGGTCACAAAAACTTTGCCTTTTATAGATTTTTAGCATAGCCACAGCCACGCATCGTAGCATGGTGGCGATGCGTGGCTGTGGCTATGCTAAAAATCTATAAAAGGCAAAGTTTTTGTGACCGATTACTCCGCCGCATACCCTGGCATAATCCTGTGTACGCGCATGACAAGCCAGTAGGTAGCCAGTGGCCAGTGACAGTTTTTACTGGATTAGGAGTACCCGTAACGACTTTCCAAGATCTGCTAATGACAGCCAGGACCAACGGCTTAACGTAATTTCCAAGGCTCGGGGGTATCAGACCATCAACTTCCAAACTCCGTGCTACTACTGAGAAATTTCTTACAGAAAATCCCCATAGCACTTTATGGCCGACCCGGTAATCGAATTCGAGACTTCGTGCTATACAATAACGCTTGCAACCAACGACCTAAAAAAACCATCAAACCTATACGTGTTGGGTTACTAGATAGGTCTTTAAAAATGCCATTGAGGTATCTGAATTTTTTTCTCCAAGTCAGTCGTTCGAAAAATAAATGAGAGAGTGAAAAATCAAAAAAATATATGCTGTAGATTTTAAAGAAAACTTTAACGAAAAAAATTGAGCGAGATACAATCTGCAGTTTTTGAGATAAAGCGCATTTTCAAAAACCGCAAATAATAGGGGTTAAATTATGAAAGGAGATTCTGGAAGCCAATCCGAGTCAAACTACCCAAGAATTGGCGGCATGGTTTAACGTTACCTTACCTACACTACAACTGTTAGGTTTAATTTAAAATGGAAGTATATTTTGTTAAACTCGATTCAATTATTGTTAGTTGAGGGTAGTTGTTAAATGATTATTCTCGTAAAACGCGGTAGAAGGCGTAATGACAGAAGGTATAAAAGGCTATACGTGAGGCTGACTCGGCCCTCCCCGACCTTTGCCAAACGAGCCAGCCCGCGATGCTGAGCCAGTAGCAATAAATACTCCCGTAAATAATATGACCCAGCCTGTCCCTTTGCTGCCCTCCCGAAATGACCCCGCTATGCCGAGGCCCGTACTCCACAGGGAGTGCCCTTAGCGTGCGGTCATTAGTTTTTAAGTATATTTTAGTTTGTAAGCCCTGGCTGGGGGCCTTTAATTTATTAGAGGTCACCACAGGAAAGTCCGGTTAAGTAGACTCACAGCCTAAAGCCCGATTTACACTTCAACAAGTACAGTAGCGAGTTAACTTGCGTCATTGGCGAATTAAGTTGTTAATGTACTACTACTTAACTCGCTTTTGCCGTTCAAACTACAATAACAACTTAACTCGCCGATGACGCAAGTTAACTCGCTACTGTACTTGTTGAAGTGTAAATCGGGCTTTAGTGTGCTGATCTACAAGTGGCCCTACCTAAAAAAAAAAAAAAAAAAAAAAAAAAAAAAGCTGACTCGGCATTCTTGTTGTAACCAGCGAAGAGTGTAGTATTTATCTAAGTATTGGAATATTTTACTGTACTGTTGAAATATAGAAAAAGTTATAAATGTATGAATAAAAGTAATACATGAGACGCACGGAGTTTTCTTTAAACGAGTCTAACAATTCAGAAGTGGGATGAAACTGCGTTTCACGTAAGTACACGTCTATAATCATTTTATTTCGTTAAAATTTGTGCATGAAAATTAAATAAACAGGCTGTTTGCTTTTCTGGTGCAAATTGCTAGCGGAATAATTAGAACTGCAATAGCACGAGCTTTGTTAGTTTTAATAGTTTTCTTGGGTGGCTTGCATCAGAAAATGGAAATAATAAAAAGATTTTTTTTTTTTCTTGTTGTATAGGGACCTGCTTGTTGAATGTTTCTGACCGGGGCTACTCTCCGGTGTTGTGTTTAATAAGCAATGGTTAAGCATTGTGTGTGGATCTTTCACTTGGTCGGGGCGACTCTCCGATAGTGTTGGAACTATAGACGATGATTTGATTTAATGTCTGTTTGATCCTTTTAAGACTGATCATTGTAGGTTAGGGTAGGAAAGTTCACTTATTGAATGTTTCTGACCGGGGCTACTCTCCGGTGTTGTGTTCAATAAGCAAGGATTGAAAATTGTCTGTGGATCTTGCGCTTGGTTGGGGCTACTCTCTGACAGTGTAAGGTTGCAGACGGTTATTAGATTTAATTTCATAATTGTTTTAAGAATACCTACGTTAGGTAGGGACTTACTTGTTGAATGTTTCTGACCGGGGCTACTCTCCGGTGTTGTGTTCAATAAGGAAGGGTTAAGCATTGTCTGTAGATCCTGTGCTTGGTCGGGGTTACTCTCCGATAGTGTCGGGATTGGCAGGCAGTGAGAAAGTTTATGACGGTGTAAAAAAAAAAAAACTAATTGACACAGATATAAATCGAACCACAGTATATAACTCGTAGATAGATAAAGGACTTACTACATTTACTAAATTATTATTAAAAAAAAGAATTCTTTCAGCCACGCTTATTAGAAAAAGAAAAAAACAATCTTTACATTCTTACAAGTATTCTCAAATATGGTTATTTTGTTTGAGTTCGCAGATCACGGACAATAACGATCAGGAGGCAAGACGTAAACGCCGATGCTTGCAAACTCCAACAAGTAGTGAATCTCGTCTACCACGTGAGGACAATCCTGGATCTGACTACGTGCGAAGTAAATTAAACGGGCCCAGCCGCGGCCTTAACCGGGCTACTCGTGGTCGGAATACTGACCCTGAAGAGCATAGAAAAGGTACCGTGAGAGCAAGAGGCGATCGCGTGCTTATAGGTGCAGACGCATTTCTTTCTCTGAATCCCCTAGTCATAGTTTTAATGTAATGTAGATCGTAAGTAGACTCGTAGCCCATTTGATTTTTCCACTAACGTTATTGCGAAAATTATAGATTAAATTTACCATCTCAGCCATCAAACCCTAGTAATCCCATTAATAAAAAGTTAGACTATAAAAAAAAATTCTCCCAAATTTTGTGACCCCCTCTTCTAGAAACTAACGGTTTCGTATTTGGCTACAAAAAAAAACGAATGTGCCTTAGTGTATGGCTGGGATGATAAAACTTTGGTACGAAAGTTTTTAAACATAATTTCATTTTTATGACGAGAATGGCAAGAAAAATTAACGAACACGTTTGACCGTAAAAGTCTATTGAATGAATCAATGGAACTTAATTATTATTGTGAGTAGTTATTATATATTATATATTTAAGAAGAATAACACTGTTCACACTGTCAATACACAACAGTCACAATACAAAACACAGAAAGAATAAATACACAAAACGTTTAATCAATATTGCAGCCCACAACGCTCTTCACTGAGTATTGATAGGCTACAACACAATGAAAATAATCGCTTTGGTTACAAATGCATTCTATATATAATAATAATAATATACTAATACACTAGCAGTCGCGCGGGGCTTCTATCTCGTGGACTTTATCACGTTAAAAATATAACCTCCTTCTCTTGCAGTCGGGTAAAAGAGAAATAAGTTAAGTTAATAAGATAATCAAGCTTCAAGCTACTTCCATACCAAATTGCACCCCAAATCCAACCAGTACTTTCGAAGATTAGCGCGTTCAAACAAACAAAGAACCTTTTCTACTTTATAAAATTAATATAGATATGGTATAATGTATATATATATTCTAAAACAAAAATATAGAAGTACAAGCAAGTTCAAAAGTCCTATTGTAGAAATAAAAATTAGCATTGCGCTGTTCTAATCCTGATCAACTATTACAATTCATTAATGAGTATAAGGATTCTGGTAATTCATTTGAACGCAGTCATAAATTTAAGAATTCACCGGATAGCTCTCTTTTAACTGAACATGATGAAGTTCGTAAAATAATGTTAATCAATCAATACAACCTTTTATTGTGGGTCATAGTATAGGTAGTACATGATACAGATCTTCCATATTGAATACAGATCAGCTGTGTCCCACCCAATAGTTATAAAATAAATTAAATGACGTTGAGACAGAATTTCTAGTTAAGGTCAATGAAGTCATTATATACTGATGGGAGTGACGTCACATTAATAAGGGAATGCCTTATAGGAAATCTGATTCTTATTCATATATTTGTTTTCGTTCCATAATATCGTTTTAGATGTAATAATAGTCGCTTATAGCTAAGATACAATTATGGACCCTGTGGGATTCGGCAAAACATAAAATTAATACAATAATTCAAAAATTAAATTTTAGAATACATAAAACGTGTACCTAAATAGATTAAAATAATAATAAGTGTCATAGAATAAGAAAAACCAGTCGAAATATTAACCGTTATCATGTCTAAGTAAAATAAATCATAATTATATATATTAAGACCAATGCCCATATAATTTAATTATCATTATTCTCATTCAAATAATCGTTAAATATATGAAGTAATATCTGCTTGAGTTGGTTAATAAATAATATTTCACCAATTCCATTTATGGCATCCGGAAGTTTATTATATAATTTTAACAAATCAAATAAAATTCATTTATTTGCTTAAAATGTGGTACAAAAGATGTTAGCATAATATAATACTTAACGCAATGACACATTTCGCAATAAATTGGCTTGTAAATATTAAACTATAATAGGGTGCCTAATATAATCTTAACTATAACTAATTGAATACTTATAATAATATTTTAAAAACATGAAGTAAAAACAAAATATAAAAACAAACCAAACATTACTACCAAAATTTCCAACCAGACTTTATACAGTAATAATAAATTTACAATATATTTCTGTAATGGACAAGAACCTTTTTTTTTTAATTTAATAAAAACTGAGATGAGCCACTTTAAAAAAAAAAAACTGCAGAATTTTCTGTAGGGAAGATCGGTAATAAATTTTGGTATGGAATTATAAACAAGCAGGGCCATATAAACGCAGCTGAATAATTCTATTCTAGGTACAGGCAATTTTAATTGATGTTGTGTAACTTTCAGCGTATTATTATTTTTATTAGCTTCAAAAAGTGAAGAATTATTTTTTACAAATTTGGCTATTTCAAGTATCTAAATATTTTAGGAACTGTGAATAGGTTATTGGATTTAAATAATGGTTTGCAAGAATCAGTCCAGTCCATAGTAAAAGGACATTTTTCCGGCTCCATACATGTCACGCCTAAGAATCGTTTGAATCGAAAATGACTTAGATAGACTCTAAATATTTTATGGAATCATAGTAAATCAATTTTTACTAACGGACGCTTGAAGATACAAAAATAATCAATTTATCGAAATCAAGTCCGAAAATAGTCCTTTATACACAGCCGAGTCTACCAAGAGTGTCCGTTATCAAGCCAAAGTTGTTGGAATAAAACCATAAAACGCATATAAAATCGCAAAGCAAAGAACGTTGCAATAAAAATTTAAATAAGTGAAGTATAAGCACACCAGTGTTGCCAATTACGAAAAGCTATCATACCCGAATGCTATGCCAGAAATTCCCGGTTCCGGTTTTTGTTTTTAAAAATATTTTTTTAGATATTCATTTATTTAATGTCAATACATACAGATACAGTGCCCATTTGATTTATTGAAATTATATTATTATGTACCTATATGTGATCAACTCAAATTCAGAAATAATCAGTCAATAACCATGCGAATGTGAGCTTTACTAAGTGAATGAGACAAGCATGGGAGATTTCCCATCCTCAATTAGCTGACGATTATATATTACTTACTAGGGTTAAATTAATAACCATTCAATATTTTATTATTATTTCTATTTCTATCTATACGTTCAAAATACCCGAAATATTCCGAATTTTATCAATATCTGATTTATTCCCGACAACCGTCCGTATTTCCTGAAATCGGGGAAAATCTCTTAAACCAGCAACACTAGCTGGCCAATAGACATTTTTTTTTACGGCACCACGCATACGTTAATCGTAACCCAACTTTTTATTTTGAATTTATTTATTTCAAGTGTCGGTGGAATACTAAAATATGTTTCAAGCAGTATAAAAAGAAATGAAAATTATCATATAATTTATATTCATATCGGTTTCATAGGCTAAAATCAAACAATTTCACACGATGATACCATATCGGATAATAGAACAAACATAGGAATGATATACCATTAGCGCGGTTGATCTAAATATATTTCATCAATATGTGAAATGTTCATCAAAAGTATATATATGAAAGTACTCTGTGATCAAGAGTAATACTATTTGATCTCTAGGTGCAATTTTAAGGAGGATATGTTTACTTTTCTGGGATTTAAAATTTAATATTTTAGCTTTTTCAATGTACATTTTTAAAGCGTTTATTATCATCGACATAACATGAGGACTATTTAATTCTTGTATCTAACTGATCAGTCAGGATGGTTATCACCACGGGTTTTAATGAAAGACACGTATTTTCTAGCAAACTTAATTTCTATAACATAAATAGATGTATACTATGTTCTATGAAAAAGGGTATATAACGAATTCCTCCTTAATAATGTGGATTACTTTTTAATAATATAATATAGTCGGTTGTTTAACCGCCTAAAATTTAAATAATTATGCAAAGAATTTGGATATCCAGGTAGTGAAAATTCAATGGGGCATAAACAATACTAAACGGGGTAAAGGTTGGAGTTGGTAGAAAATAACATGGTTAATGGTGAACAGATAACAAAAGATTTATTAGGACAAAAATAGGAAACCAGCTCACAAAATGACATAATTATATACAACGAAGGGATTCAGTTAAACTAACGCAAATGGCTTTTTACAATAACTGTAAAAGTATTACTCCTATCGTATGTTCTTGTATTTATTTCGCGTAGGGGATATTGGGAAATAAACGGTATAAAATAATATCCATACCAGCGTACAGTAACATGAAGCACAAAAGCGGCTCTTCTGTAGCTGCAAACCGTATGAAATATTAATCCATGCAAGCTAATGACGATAGCGACATCGATAGAATCGGCGATAAAGTAGACAGCCATTATTAAATGAAATTAGTCTGTTTTGAAGCCCGTACAATCTGTACTGGTCGAATCATATGTGAGCCTTGTAAAGATGTAAACAGATTTGAGTGGACTCGTCCAGAAAGCGAAAGCATGTGTCAAAAAAAAAATGTATGTTTATCCCGATGTTTATACAACCTACATATTATTTCAAATATTCATAATAATTACACACACGTACACATTACAAATATATGCTTTATAATTAAAGCAATTGTTCATGTCTAAAGAATTAAAAAGTCTTAAGAATGTCAATTTGTACAACATAGAATAAAAGAAATTATAATTTGTAAGAATTACTAATGGCTCTTGTACAATATAATAATCTGAGCGGCTCAACCTCGAGCCTTTTAAACTTCAATATAGTATGTATTTCGGTTAAACCATATTTTATATATATAAGTACATTGAAGGGCCGGATTATGGATCAGTATCTACATATTATATCATATTTGAGTAAGACTAATGTGTATAAGGTTAAAGTAATTTTGAAGTTTTTGTTGTTAGAACAATTTTTATGATAAAACTTCTGTAATGTAAAAGTAATATAGATGTGTTCTGTAACTGTATTTGGTTGCAATTATTAAGATGATGATGTCTTTTGTTTGGATTAAAGTTACTGTTTAAGTAAAATTGTTGAAGTAAGCTATAACGTTGAATTTGTATTTACTGCATTATTTTCCTTGAGTGAGAACATATTTGCTCACTACCATATAACTATATATCACTGGGTTATAAGATTGTAAGTTTTATTTTAGTAAATCTTTAGTGAGAACAGGTTAGCTTACTCTATATCGACAAATGGTTTTATGAACAATTGTAATAAACTTGCTGACTGATTGTAAACTTTTGTGAGAACAGGCTAGCTCATAGATTTCATTCATCGATCATTCGATCGATTTGGATCAGATTTGCTCACTAGGTTAGTTAATAACTAATATTTCGAGACCACGTTTGCTCGTACTATTTATTAAATGTTTTGATATGAAAACTGATTTGCTGTGTAATTTTTTAATGAGAATGGATTTGCTCACTCTATATCTATATTATCTGTAAGAATAGCCCACACACTCTCATGTTGTGGAAATAGTTTTGCTCACCAGAGTTAATTACCAATATTTTCAGATCAGGTTTCCTCTTGCTAGATTTTAGATGTAATGTACATGAGGACTGATTTGATCAGTAAAGCTTTAGAGAGAACTGAACTAATATTTCGAGACCACGTTTGCTCGTACTATATTTTAAATGTTTTGATATGAGAACTGATTTGCTGTGTAATTTTTTTAATGAGAATGGATTTGCTCACTCTATATCTATATTATCTGTAAGAACAGCCCAGACATTCTCATGTTGTGGAAATAGTTTTGCTCACCAGAGTTAATTACCAATATTTTGAGATCAGGTTTCCTCTTGCTAGATTTTAGATGTAATGTACATGAGGACTGATTTGATCAGTAAAGCTTTAGAGAGAACAGGTTAGCTCACAAATAACTCGTGTTATGTGGGAACAGATTTGCTCACTCTAATTAATTACTACTATAGCGAGACCAGGTTTGCTCGTACTAAATTTTAGATGTAATAAAAATGAGCAATGAATGGCTTAGTAAATCTTTAGTGAGAATAAGTTTTCTCCTTCTATATTGAAAAATGGATAATGGTTTGATTTTGTATTGATACTCATTGGTTTGAAACTATCTTTTGTGAGAACAGGTTAGCTCACACGTCCTTGTCTTATGTGAGAACAGATTTGGTTTGCTCATACTAGATTTTAGATGTAATGGATATGAGGATTGATTAATGTTGTTAATCGTAAAATTTTGATAAATTGTAAAGAATGTCTAGTCAGCCGAGTGTTAGGTTATCACAAGATACGTGTATGAGGGCATACACGCTGTCAGGATGGACGAGTGTTAGGTTTAATTTAAAATGGAAGTATATTTTGTTAAACTCGATTCAATTATTGTTAGTTGAGGGTAGTTGTTAAATGATTATTCTCGTAAAACGCGGTAGAAGGCGTAATGACAGAAGGTATAAAAGGCTATACGTGAGGCTGACTCGGCATTCTTGTTGTAACCAGCGAAGAGTGTAGTATTTATCTAAGTATTGGAATATTTTACTGTACTGTTGAAATATAGAAAAAGTTATAAATGTATGAATAAAAGTAATACATGAGACGCACGGAGTTTTCTTTAAACGAGTCTAACACAACATTACCTACCTACCTACCTACCTCATTTGCATGAAATAAAAAATAAGAGAAATTGGTGCCTCGTGATTTGACTGATCTGTAGAAAGAAACGCATATTGAAACTTGAGTTGCCTTGTTAAATCGGTACAGAAATTAAGGAATATTGAATCGAATTGTGACATGTGACGAAAAGCGGATTCTTTACAAAAACCCAAAGCAAAAATGCAATAGTAGACCCAGGTCAAACGCCGCAATAGTGCCTTAAGTCAAAGCTTACTAATAATAAGGTAATGGTAACTGTTTGGTAGTCTATTCGTGGTGTTAATCACTATAACTTTCTCATCTAGCAATAACGGCAGATGTTTAGTGTGCCGAACTTCGAACAATGATGGCGAAACTAGCAGTGAAACAGCCCCGACTCTTTAACCGATGTTTACCATTATTTGCTCCACTTATTTCTCCATGAAAACCAGTGATCGGAGTAGGTAGATTGAAATGGGGTCATTGATCCGAAACGTATATATTAATATGGACATTCCTCCGGAATTGGTGGATTATTAAAAAATAACCGGAACTTATGTAGGAATTTTATTCTGCCAGAGTGGAAGGAGTCATTTGATGATTTGCCATCCTCAAAAAAAAGGTAGGAATTGTAATAAAATGAGCAATATTATTCTTTATTATTCTTCATATTTTTTTAACGGCACACAGTCACGATTTGACAAAACCCAACGACCAATCAGAACAAAGGATCATGGGTGGTACAATAACCGGTTATCAGAACAATGCGTACGCCCGCCGACGACATGCCAGGTAGCTCACTCGTTTACTTCGGTTCGTAGAGTGCGCATCTTTGTTTGTTACTGTGTTGTGAAAACGTTACTTGACCCTGGCTTGTGTACATACTGACTTCTGGAATCTGCTCTAAACCACGATTTGGCTCGAATATACGGACTCAGATTTTTCACTATTGAATTGGATCTACATATTTAAACCAAGCTTTAGTAAGTAATATTTTACTAGTTACAAGGAGTATAAAGCATGTTTGGATGTACCTACTATAAGAATATTTTTAGTATTGTGTTTGTTCGCTTAACCTGCTGAACATACCATGAGTCTTAATATTGTTAAATCTTTAATAGAGTATGAACCAGTGAGCTTAGTGCGAAACAAAATTATGATATTCTAGTAATGTAGTCGCAATTCAGCTTACTCCACTATTAACCGACATTTTACTGGAATCCGTATATAATTTGAATGCCCTGTGTGCTGTGTCCTCTTGCAATGTATTGGTAAAATAAATTACTATAGGCCTTATCTACTTCTCTACAAAATATTCTACGTAACAAGCCCTTTCATTTGATACCCATATTGATGGGATTGAAAAAAAACTAAGTTGTCCGCCATCTTGTAGCGGCAGCCATTTTGGATTGACAATAATATTGAATATACATAATTGTATTGTCACCAGAATCAAAGGCGATTACCAAATTTTAGATCAATCGGTTGACAGGAAGAGGGTGAAATTTCAATGACTAAATTTGATCCACGAAAAATAAAAAAAAACGGAGCTAAATAAACTAAATAAAATGTATTTTTTTCATGTCTTTGTTTTAGGTGATACATACGAGGTTCCATCTCTACAACAGAGTTCAGATATGGCAAACGTCAAGGCTGAAACTGTAGAAAAATGGATATCCGGTCATCCCGAACTACTTTACGATCACGGTAGTGGTACAATATACTGTTCAAAATGTGAAAGCCATTTGAAAACCATAAATAAAGGAAACGTTAAAAGACATATCGAAGGAGCAGTACACCAGGGAAAGTTTGAGCGGCCCGAAGAGGAATTTTATTTCGATCTTATAAAATTTCTCATTTTGTGCAATATTCCGTGGTCTCAGATGAAAAATACTACTTTTCAAGATTTCTTTAAAAAATATATGTGTAGTACCTGTTGTTGTACGTGTACTAATCGTACTCTGCCAGATGAATCACAGTTACGGAAAGTTTACTTGGACAAGTTTTTTAAGAATAAAATCAATTCGATTCGGCAAAATTATAAAAATGAGAAACTATGGATATCATTAGATGAAACGACAGACTTTTTAGGTATATAGTCCATTTTTTAATAAAACCATTACATCCTAGCAATTTGACTAGACCTTATTTGGTAGCATGTAAAATGCTAACTGTAGTTAATGGACAAACAATCACGCAATTTGTGTTAGAATGTTTGGAAAACTTTTGGGAAGATTCTTTTGAATCGAAGGTAGGTAACATTCTTGTCCTCTGCACTGATAGCGTTGCATATATGCTGTCTGCAGAACGAAATTTAAAACAATACTTACCTGAAATGAAGCACGTAACATGTTTGGCGCACTCTCTTCATCGCGTATCTGAGCAAATTAGGTTAGAATATCACGATGTTAACATTTTAATAGCAAATGTTAAAAAGGTATTTTTGAAAGCCCCAAGTAGAGTCAAAATTTTAAAAGAAAAATATCCAGATTTGCCGCTACCTCCCCAACCAGTTGTTACAAGATGGGGCACTTAGTTAGAGGCAGCATTTTATTACGCTTAAAACTTTGAAAAAATAAAAGAAGTATTATCTTGTTTAAGCAGCTCTGATGCGGTATCTATTCGAGAGGCAAAAAATATTATAGAAAAAGAAAATTTAAAAGAAGATTTAAATTACATTAAAGACAATTATTTTATAATTCATTTGTCTTTAAAGGAATTGCAAAAGCATAATTTATCGTTGACAGATTCACTTTTAGCATTTGACAACGTCAGAGATGCTATAAATCAGTGCAAATCAGAAAATATAAAAAATAAAATAGAATGTGTTATGGAACGAAACCCAGATTTAGACACACTTAGAGAATATAGTGAGGCCATTGAAAAAAATGAAGCACATAATTTAATACCTTTTTTTAAAATTTGCTCCTTTGACTTCGTCAGATGTAGAACGGTCTTTTTCCATTTATAAATGGATTTTAGATGTTAAAAGAAATAGGTTGAAAATTGAAAATATAGAGAAACTCATAGTTATATATTTTAATTGTAAAGATCAGGATTACCAGGATGCTGACATTGTAATCGATGAAGATTAAAAATGTGAATAAATGTAAAATGTACATATTTAACGATAAACAATGTTGATTTTTATCTTTTTTCTTTATTCTACCCCTTTTTTTTTGGTCCTAAAATCTGACTAAAATCAACCTGTTCCTTCGTATGCCCTTTACGTTTCAGAGTCGTGGTGCATCCTTAGAACAGTCTCACGACCCCAGCAGGCATTGGCCCTCTATGGGGCCCCGTCATTTATTCTACCCTTAATGCAAATTACCATGACCACTATGAAAATATTTAAATTTAAGTGCAACAATTTATGTCTATCTATAAAAGTTCTAGCCATAAAAGTCTAAAAATAAAAAAATAAAAATTAAAGCTTCAATCGGAATTAGATTGTTTTTATTATTCAACAGATAAATAATGAATTAATTTAGTTTTTATACCTTCCTTTAAATTTTGAATTGAGTAGGAATAATATCACTACCAACATTAACAATGTTTAATTGAATCCGGAAATACCGGAATTACTTTCCGGGAAAATGGCTTATCCATGTTATTCTTTCTGTGTGCATTTATGATACAAGTACCAAAAATCAATCTACCTACTCCGATCACTGAATTGATAACGCAAGACATCACATTGCACGAGAAACTATTGTAACTCTGCAGATGCTGCGGTTAGAAACCATAGGTCATCCTACGTACCAACCAGATCGAGATGTTAGACTTGGCTCCAATGGACGTAATTTTTTTTTGTGTCAATTTTCAACGAGATAAAAGAATTCTTCCCAAGAGGCAGTACAAAATGCTTTCAAACAGTTTTTCCAATGTAGATCCCAAAAGTTTTATTGCAAAGGTATAAATAACCTTCCGATTAGATGGCAACAATGTAAAGATAATGAGGGTAAATATTTTGATTAAATAAGTATAATTATAGTAAGTATAGTAATTTTAAATTTTTGGGTTCAAACAACCATACAACAAAGATAGTTACTTAAGTTTGTCATTTACACAAACGCTATAAAAACAAAGATATTTTTCGTTAATCTATACTTGCTAACTACGAAACCCTTCATGGGCTAGTCTGACTCGCACTTTCAATTTTTTTTGTTGACTTTTCAGATTCTTCTTGTTGACACTACTGTTTTTTTTTTTTTTTTTTAACTTGGTAAAATTATCAAATAAGTCCTCCCACTCCGGGCAGGGTGGGAGGGACTGTCAGACTTTTACTGACTAAAATCCACGGTGTTCCTTCAATAGCCCTTTACGTACCGGGGCCACGGTAACGGGATGAGTCCCACGACCCCGGCAGGCTTCGGCCCTCTGCAGAGGGGGCCTCGTCATGTTGCTGACGCTCTTTGAGGCGCGCGTGGAACACGACGTGCCGTCGACCCGGGCATGGTCCATGGTCGGACAGCGAGTTGCCCTTTACTCGCTGTCCGCATGCCCGCGCCTACGGTGGCCGGAGATCGTCGGCCGACGTCCGACGCCGTGGGCGTCTACCACTGCGGCTGGGCTGGAGGGAGGACGCCATCCTCTCCCTCACGCGGCCCGCCTCCTCCTTAGGAAGCATGACAGAAGCAGAAGGAGGCGACCGCTTCCCACTCCCTCTCGCCCCGCAGCATGGCCTCGACCAATGCCGGGCGCGAGAGTTCTCCGCCTATCGCCGCCGTGAGGACACGTCGGTGCTCTGCCCAGGTAAATAAGTTAGACAGCGTATCAATTACAGTGGCAACGTTGGACGGTTCAATATTATTATTTTTGATAAAGTATTAATTAGCATGATTATTAAATTTAAAATTTGACTTTCATTTTCGGTTCGTGTACTTTATAGTTTAGACGCCTTGCTTTGATGACTTTCCCGCATCCAGCGGGAACCGATATATTTTCCACTATTTCCTCCGGAGACCATTCGGTAGGTACGCCTTTAATAATTCCAATACGGCACACATTTATCGATGGAACAAATGCTTTCAATTTCTCTTTGGCCAAACTTGGGTCATTTATAAAAGAGTTAGCATCTACGTAACGAGAGAAGCTGAGCGACATTCTGTTTCGACCGATGCGTTTTAGAGAACCGTTAATGATATTGTTATATTTCCGATTTTTCAGGAAGTGCCCTAAAGTTATTGGGTGCAATGTCTGACTTGAGTTCTGTGCATCAACCATTTTTTGTATGTGCACGACGTATGGCGACAGGTCTGTGGCTTCGTACAAAGCCCTAGCAACCTGTGGCGCCTTCTGAGGAAGATCTGATCTGAGGTTTTCAGTCTGGGGACCATCGCCATCCACAGAACGTGGAGTGGCTTCTTGGTGAACTTTAATTAAATTTGCCGGTAGTACGTCTGATGTTACTTTTGATGTGGCTACTGAGTCATTATCACAATGACAATTTGTTTGATTATTTACTCCTGTTGAGTGACCACTTCTCCTTCTTTTATTAGTGTTTACATATTTTGCGTGGAGCTCGAGCCCTTTTCCGCTCCGATCTGGTGATGGACGAGTCTGTGTCCATACTGGATTCATAAATCATAATATTATGCCCAACCGAGGGGACTGTACCCCCCGGATCAGGCGGTTCATTGTCCATTGTGGCCACTGGCCAGAAAAATATATGTAAAAAAAAACTTACCCCTAAATATGAAGAATTCTAACTAAAAACAATTAAACTAACTTATATAATGAATATTTACATATATCTACACAACTTATCTCCAATCGCAAACGTTTTTTTATTATTTTTATGAAAACGAAAGAAAAATCACGACCGCCAAATTCGGAGATTCCCGCGCTTTTCACAATGACAGTTAGTCAGTGTTGCTATTCGTTACAAATAGTTTACGGATGCGTTCAAGCTTTGAATATAGATCTTTTATTCATTGAAATATTGTTAGTGTCCCTAGGTAAAGCCGTCCATAGGTACAACACTTGACCCTACATTCTATAATTATATTTTCAACTATAAAGGTTAACGCAGACCTAGCCGCACCGCACGCGCCGCAGTCTTCTCATTCGAATTCTTTATATGAAGTTCTATGCAACCTCGCACACCTACCCGCGCCGCAGTCGCCGCAATCCCTGAAACGACCGAACTCCCCAAGCCGCTGCTGATGACGTCACCCGCACGCAGCGGACCCTGTGACTAGCGCAGCGCGGATGACGTCATTCGCATCCACGGTGCGCAGTGTTGCCAGATATACAGATTTCGCGGTATCCATACAGATTTTCAACATGCCATACGGATAAAAAATAGAGAGTAAGATTTATACAGATTTTCAACATTCCAATTTTTTTTAAAATTGTTAAAATTACTTGTTCTCGTATTAATAATCTATGGTTCTCGTTTATTTTGTTCGTGAAACTACCGGAATAATTGAGATAGGAAATGTAAGTCAGTGACCGGAACTATCGAGAAGGATACGTTTTGAGTCTGCGATTAGTTTCACCAAAAACACGCAACATAAAATAATGAATTGTAAAAGAAATTATGAACTAGTAAAAAAACTTATTTAAAAAACCCGACTGCTCAACTGAAATGGAACAACCAGCACATTTTTATTTTAAAAAGTGACAAGCAGGTGGGACCCAGTTGAACCTAATATAATTTTAGTTTAAAAAATTGGGATGGCTCCCGCCTGTTTGTCAAAAAATCTGCTTGTTTATTCCATTTTAGTTGAGTAGTCGGGAATTTTTTTGATTTCTTAAATACTTTTTTTTCAGGTTTTTAGTATTTAATTCCATTTTAAAACGTTATATATCCTAAACGGTTGCTAAAAATGAAAAATAGTTAAAGAAACCTCAAAACCATTTTTAAAGATCTATTTAATGATACCCCACTTGACATAGTTGGCGTTAATATGGCGCCTGGTTGTCGTTGTGGTGATTTGTTTTTAATTTAATCTATCTTATAACACTCACGCCATCAAGACAAATCCAACGACGTATCAGTTATCAAAATCCGTTCACGGGTTTAATAGTTACGAGGGAACAAACGACCGGACATACATAAATACATACGTGGTAAAAATATAACCCTCCTCCTTGCTTTGCCACAGTCGGGTAAAAAATTAAACAAGTGCACCACATCTTTTCTATCTATGGTCCAATACAATGCAAATTTAAAAATAAAAAAAAATCAATTACATGCTTAAGGTGAACGCAGACCTAGCCGCACCGCACGCGCCGCAGTCTTCGCATTCGAATTCTTTATATGAAGTTCTATGCAACCTCGCACACCTACCCGCGCTGCAGTCGCCGCAGTCCCTGAAACGACCGAACTCCCTAAGCCGCAGCTGATGACGTCACCCGCACGCAGCGGACGCTGCGGCTAGCGCGATGCGGATGACGTCATTCGCATCCACGGCGCGCAGTGTTACCAGATATACAGATTTCGCGGTATCCATACAGATTTTCAACATGTCATACCGATAAAAAATTGAGAGTAAAATTTATACAGATTTTCAACATTCCAATTTTTTTTTTCATACAGAATTACCTCAAATGGTAGTTTTATAATGTAGACGGAGAATCTCTGTCAACGGTTTATAATAAAATTACTTGTTCTCGTATTAATAATCTGTGGTTCTCGTTTATTTTGTTCGTGTAACTACCGGAATAATTGAGATAGGAAATGTAAATCAGTGACCGGAACTATCGAAAGATACGTTTTGAGGAGGTGATTAGTTTCACCAAAAACACGCAAAATAAAATAATGAATTGTAAAAGAAATTATGAACTAGTAAAAATATTTATTTAAAAAACCCAACTGCTCAACTGAAATGGAACAACCAGCACATTTTTATTTTAAAAAGTGACAAGCAGGTGGGACCTAATTGAACCTAATATAATTGTAGTTTAAAAAAATGGGATGGGTCCTGCCTGTTTGTCAAAAAATGTGCTTGTTTCTTCCATTTTAGTTGAGCAGTCGGGTTTTTAGGATTTCTTAAATATTTTGACGTGACAACGTCTTATAATTCGATGAAGCTGGCTGCACGCACGAAAATACATGACTCGTACGGCGTTACCTCGCTTTGAGGCGTTCCATTTAAGGCTTGAAGTGCAAGCGAGAGCGCGGAACGAGCGACAAAGTGGCATAATCGGCCTCCGCGTTCGGCAGCGTTCGACATCTGTCTCTCTCCTACTTGAGTGAGCGATGCGTCCGCGTGGACAGCTGCTATACAATCATACATTTACATGTTTTCGTCAAGTATGTATGAAGTGCAGTGAAAAGTGAATATTGTGTCAATTGTTTTTAGTATTTAATTCCGTTTTAAAACGTTATATATCCTAAACTGTTGCTAAAAATGAAAAATAGTTACAGAAACCTCAAAATCATTTTTAAAGATCTATTTAATGATACCCCACTTGACATAGTTGGCGTTAATATGGCGCCTGGTTGTCGTTGTGGTGATTTGTTTTTAATTTAATCTATCTTATAACACGCACGCCATCAAGACAAATCCAACGACGTATTATTTATCATAATCCGTTCACGGGTTTAATAGTTACGAGGGAACAAACGAACGGACATACATAAATACATACGCGGTAAAAACATAACCCTCTTCCTTGCTTTGCCACAGTCGGGTAAAAAATTAAACAAGTGCAGCATATCTTTTCTATCTATGGACCAATACAATGCATATTTAAAAATTAAAAAAAAATCAATTACTTGCTTATTCCCTATTATAGCACCTACAGATAAAATTACACAAAAGAGCAAAATACGAATATCAAATAAAGATTTTTTACAGATTTTCTTTACCTAATATAGATTTTATACAATTTTTTTTTAATCTTCGGTACAGATAATGCTTTCAAAAATCTGGCAACGCTGCAAGTGCGATGCGTGCGGCGACGGAAACGACTGCGGCGCGGATAGATGTGCGAGGCCATTAAGAGGGTGTCGAGCCTACGAGACGCGCGGTAAATAGGTATTTACTGCAGCGGGCTAGTCGTGTGCGTTGTCACACACACAATGACAAGTTCGCTCGAGGCCCGCTTGCCGTTGCACGACGAAGTTTGCTAACTTTGCATTTTTTAATTTTTTGTCGTTATGTTGAATAAACTTGAAAAACGAATATTAATTATTTAGATGGTTTTATTTATCACACTAATATTATAAAGGCGAAAGTTTGTGAATGAATGTGTCTGTTTGCATGTTTGTTACTTCTTCACGCTCAAACGGCTGGATGGATCTAAATGAAGCAAGTAGGTACGTAAATAAATCACAAAAATAAATTTAATAAATTATACCTATTATATAAAAATTAACGTTTGTTTTTACTGTAGTAATACATTATCCGTTCCCTCACTATTCATCCTATTGCAATAAAACTTTGATTTTATATATTAAACTCCTCAGATTTTTTTTTAAAGAATACTAGCAATGTGGGTACATTTCACATTACTAGCAATCTTGTTAACCCCTCCAACTAAGCTAAATATGCTTGTGTCTGGAGTGGGTTCACGTCAATAGTGTAATGGGTGGGGTTCGGACCTGCGACCTCTCGATCACAAGTCCGACACCTTATCCATTAGGCTATTGACGCTTCGAAACTGGGTAAGTAGCAAGTTAGGGTAGATGGGTATGCAGTACTTATTTGAATAATAAAACCAGTATGAAATAAAAAAAAATATAATTATGTAATGTCATAATAAAACCAGACTAAAATAAGTTTTGTTTATTAAAATTTCATTTAGTGCTCGTTTAAATTCTGATGTACTGTCATATTTTTAATAACATTCGGTACTTTATTATATATACGTGGGGCCATACCAAAAAAAACATTTTTTCATTAATGCTGTCTAGCGAACTTACTTCGCAGAAAATATAAGCGTAATTTATTTCATAACAATATATGTAACAAGTGTAACTTAATTTAAAAGAAAAAAATAATAAAAGAAATCTATAAATCTAATGTTATATTGCTTATTATAACATTTTACAAAAATTGGCCAAGTGCGAGTCAGACTCGCCCATGAAGGGTTCCGTAGTAACTATAATAATATAATATAATATGTATATTTACTTGACAAAAAACTAAAACTTACAAATTTCTTAAAACTAGCTTATTTACATTTTTTGCAACTACGCCAAATAACTTTGTTTTTCATAGTATTTGTATGAATTACAAAGTTATATTTGCGGTTTTAGAAAATATGCTGTATCTCAAAAACTGCTGACTCAATCTCTTTAAAACCAATTTTGATTGAAAGTTTACATTAAGATCTATATATATATATATATATATATACAACGTGTAATTTAAAGGGTATATACATACCAAGTGCATGGCTTCTTTGGATGATAACAAACGATATGGCAAGGGTTTTGTAATCGTATCTCGTGTTATTGGCAAGTGACGTGGAAAGTTATTGACCCTCGTAGTGCTGTGACACGTTTGTTATGATTGGTATTCAAAAAATATGTGAAACCAATAATTTGGTATCAATTCTTTAAGTCAGTTATTTTGTGCTGAAACTGTGCATAGAGACTCCATACCAAATGTTGTCTTCAGCCCTTTTGGTTAGATATGGGGTTTCCGTTACACGTTGTATATATATATATATTCATATTTTTCACTCCATTATTATAGAAATTAGAGGGGGGCACACATTTTACCACTTTGGAAGCGTATATCTTTTAAACGATTAATTTTATGAAAAAGTGGTTTCAGAAACCTCAATCTCATTTTAAAGACCTGTATATAGATACCACACATGCATAGGTTTCATGAAAAAAAAATATTTTCAGTTTTAGTTCCATGTATGGGGGGGCTCCCCATACATGGAACTAAAACTGAAAATATTTTTTAATTTAATTTAAATATATTTTAATTTTTTCTTAAAATCGGAAAGCGGTTCACAGAATACATCAATCTACCAAGTTTTATATGTATAGTCCTGATAGTTTCGGAATAAAATGGCTGTAACATACGGACGGACGGATGGACAGACAGACAGACTAGTAGTTGTAGTAGTTATACATATTATATTATTATAGTTACTACGGAACCCTTCATGGGCAAGTCTGACTCGCACTTAGCCAATTTTTCTTTGGCTAATTCCCGTAGTAGACAGACCTTGTTATGGCACTTGGCGTATAATTTGTCGGACATAGAGGGAATGTCAAAGGAAGCTGAAACTTGTTCTAAACCAGAAAACCCGGCTCCTATCGACATAAAACTGCTTACAGAATTATCGTTCAGATTGAGGTCTGTAGGGCTATCTATCTGATTCTTTACAATTTATAATTCTATTTTTTTTCGACACATTTGGCAACTAAAATAGAATTTCGATAGAAATCCTTTCTTAGTTGCAACTAGAGAATACAATCCCGAGCATGTTTTTCAATCCCGGGATTACGTGATTCTTGATGCTGAATCCTGGGACCCTGGGGCTATCCCCGGATTAGACTATGTGGTTTCTAATTGGTCTCAAATGTAAAAAATTGGCCAAGTGCGAGTCAGACACGCGCATGAAGGGTTCCGTGTGTAACTATAATAATATAATATAATATTTATATTTATTTGACGAAAAAAACCTTACAAATTTCTTAAAACTAGCTTATTTACATTTTTTACAACTACGCTAGATAACTTTGTTTTTCATAGTGTTTGTATGAATTACAAAGTTATATTTGCGGTTTTAGAAAATATGCCGTATCTCAAAAATGGTTAACTCGATATCATTCAAACCAATTTTGGTTGAAAGTTTACATTACGATCTACAGATACATATTTTTTTAGATTTTTCACTCCACTATTATAGAAGTTAGAGGGAGGGATACACATTTGACCACTTTGGAAGCTTATATCTTTTAAACGATTGACTTTATGAAAAAGTGGTTTCAGAAACCCCTATGTCATTTTTAAAGACCTGTCTATAAATACCACACACGCATAGGTTTCAAGAAAAAAATATATATATTATCAGTTTTAGTTCCATGTATGGGGTAGTAGTATGTTCCTTTATTTTAAATGATTTTTAATTTTTTTCTCAATATCGGAAAGCGTTTCATAGAATACATCTACTTACCAAGTTTCACATGTATAGTCTTAATAGTTTTGGAATAAAATAGCTGTGACATACGGACGGACGGACAGACAGACAGACGGACAGACATGACGAAACTATAAGGGTTCCGTTTTTTGCCATTCGGCAACTGAACTCTAAAAAACGAGTAATTTCTTAAAATATATATTTTTTTAATTTTGGTACACTTCACATACCACAGTATAGTAAGAAAAGAAAAAATGACAAAAAGATACTATACTTTGTAAGAAATAAAAAGACAATAAAACTTATTTCGAATTTTGAAAATACAATCGTAGAAATATCAATGCATCCAAGGTTTGACTTCCAAGCCTGCTTCGTTTATTACCAACATAAGCAGCAGCTGAAAACGCTCGTTTAGGTTTTACACTGGTTGGAGGAATAGACAATAGATACTTATATGCTGTTTCTAAGTGATATCCACTAATTCCTCCATTTTCAAACAGGCTTATTTCACGTCTAATACTATATTTTGCCAACCCCGATTAATTTTGTATTTGTACTTCACGATCTGGGGATTTCATACTCTTATCAATTTCCAGCTATAACTTTTCCTTTAGTGTCAATTGGGGTTGGGATTGGGAGGTTTGTGGCCTTAACTCATCATCTGTTTGTGATCCTGATCTTCCTTCTTCTTCTTCCGTGTCATCTCGACTTTTAAGTTTTTTAACAATACACTTTATTTGCTTCCAAACTAAAGCCTGTATAGAAACTGGAAATAAGTCATGCCATTCCAAATCCGATAATAACTGATTTTCATCATCTTTTCATGGATTTTGTAATTAATTCAACACACCAGTCAAATCATCACTTCGTCGTTGCTTCATACGTTCCACTAAGGATGTTTTATAAGAAATTTCAAAGCGGAATCAGCTGTGCATAAATTAGCATCTCGCCGACAGATTGCTTCTACTGTCAATTTAATTGGGGTCAGCACATCAACAATTTTATTTACCAATTCAAAATCAACTTCTTCCAAACGAATTGGATGATTGAGATCTATAAGAGCTTTTTGAATGAAGGTTTTTAAAAGATAAAATCGCTCCAGCATTGTTAAAAGACTATTCCACCTGGTTTTACAGTCCAAAAGAAGTGACAGCTCTTTTTTTTCAGCTTTTCTTCAATTCTGATGGTTAACCTATATTATTATATAGTTGTAAGATATGTTTCCAGTTCTAAGATATGCTTAATTATATTTAAAACTTTGGTCTATACTGTCGTATAGACCAATTAATACAGCACAATGGAGTTACAAATAAAAAATATCCGATAAGTTGGTCATCATGTATGTCATTGATATACACTATAAAAAGGAAACAAGAATTGAACCTTGCGGAGCACTCATCTTGGCTAGGGATCCTGCAGATGTCGCTCCATTAACAATAACTTTTTGTTGCCTGTTTGATAAATATGAAAGAACAAGGTCAGCAGAACACGAATCCACGAACTCCGTAATGGTGTAATTTACAGATCAGTGTTTTGTGGTCAACGCAATCAAAAGCTTTGGAGAGGTCACAAAATATGCCAATTGCATCCTGAGATTTCTCCCAAGATTCCAGAATGTGACGGATGAGCGCTACTCCTGCGTCTGTTGTTGACCTACCTTTCGTGAAACCAAACTGCCGACTATGCAGAATTCCATTTGAGTTAAAATATGATAGCATCTGGTCCAGCATGATTTTTTCGTATATTTTGCTTAATGCTGGAAGCACATATATCGGTCTATAGTTAGAGGGATCACTCTTACAACCCAACTTAAAAATTAGTACTACTTTACTATGTTTCATTAAATCGGGAAAATTACCGCTGTCTATACATTAATTAAATGTGCCTGTTAGGATAGCAGCAATTGAGTCAATAATATTACCAAGAATCCTAACATATGCACTCCATAAGTCATCAGTGTTTGTTATGTTAAGACTTTGGAATGCTTTTTAATTACATCAATAGAAATGGGCTTAAATGAAAATGTTGGTATATCCTTATTGAAGTTTTCCTTTAAAAAAGATTCTGCTAATAATGGCGAAGAATTTAGAGATTTAGTAACCTCTACTGGAATATTGGTAAAGTAATTTTCCAACTTCTCAGCCACTTTTGACTTATCTGAGATGACCTGATCATCGATGTTCAAAGTCAAATCATTCTAACCCTATTTTGGTTTGTGTTTCCAGTTTCTTTGTTTATCACCTTCAACACAGTTTTTATTTTATTGTTAGAAATGCTAATTTTATTACTTTCTGATTTAGATTTAGCTTAGGGCGCATACTCTTTTAAATATATTTGAGTAGTTTCTTACATAATTATGGAAGGCTTCATCGGAAGTCAATGATTTTTCATGGTATAAGTTGTATACATTGTCTCAGCTTATTCTTATTCCAGCAGTGGCCCATTCATTAAATTTAGATTTATTACTCATTTGAAATTTTTTAACTGGACATGTCTTACTAAATTCGTGGCATAGTGAAGAAAATAATATCCTGTAATTTTCATTGGGGTCATGGGAGTCAAAATTGGCCATTGAAAGATTACTTAACATGTTATCATTAAAAACATTAATTTCTTTTTAGTTAGCGGCCTAAATTTAATAGTCTTATTTAATTGCCACTTTTTAACCAACTCAAAGGATACTAGTTAACCTGTATGGTCAGACCTAACTCCACTAATTTGAGACGAGTATTTTATGGCACAATTAGTATAAATATTATCTATGCATTGAGCTGATGTTGCTGTTATTCTTGTTGCTTCCTTGTATGTGCATTTTAAGTTAAATGAACCAAACAATGAAGTAAGCTTGCAGTGTTCAGGTGAATTTACTAACAAATCAATATTTAGGTGACCACAAACGAAAACTAATTTATTATCTCTTATAAGCTTAGGTACTTAAAATTTCTCCCATTATCATTAAGAATGATGACAAGTTTGATGCTGGTGGTCTATAAACACTTAAGAAAGTTTGGCCTTCAACTTCTGTACATGCTACCTCACACAAGCAATCAACAGAGCAAGCGGTGATATATTTTTGTTCCTTATATCTAAGAGATTTGTTCGTTATATCTACGTAATATTAAAGTACCACCTCCTACTGAGGACCTGTTGTATGCACTAGTAACAGAAAAATATTAATTTTAAACAACATTCTATCTGGTTTTAGCCAGGTTTCACAAAAACATAAGATATCTATATCATATTTATCTATTAACATGTCCTCATCTAATATTTTGCCGGAGAAACGATTTATATTCTGATGATATAGTAAAATTGTGTTATTATACCTCTCCTTTGTCACATCTAAGGGTTTAAACAATGTGTTTTAAATTGGATTTTTAAATGAAAGCCAGATTTGCAATCACCACCCCCAAAAACCCATTACACGATACCCATATCGAATGTGTGAGAAAAAGTTGCATCCGCCATCTTGGATTTTAAAATGAATGCCAGATTTGCAATCACCACCCCCAAAAACCCATTACACGATACCCATATCGAATGTTTGAGAAAAAGTTGCATCCGCCATCTTGGATTTTAAAATGAATGTCAGATTTGCAATCACCACCCCCAAAAACCCATTACACGGTACCCATATCAAATGTTTGAGAAAAAGTTGCATCCGCCATCTTGGATTTTAAAATGAATGCCAGATTTGCAATCACCACCCCCAAAAACCCATTACACGATACCCATATCGAATGTTTGAGAAAAAGTTGCATCCGCCATCTTGGATTTTAAAATGAATGCCAGATTTGCAATCACCACCCCCAAAAACCCATTACACGATACCTATATCGAATGTTTGAGAAAAAGTTGCATCCGCCATCTTGGATTTTAAAATGAATGCCAGATTTGCAATCACCACCCCCAAAAACCCATTACACGATACCCATATCGAATGTTTGAGAAAAAGTTGCATCCGCCATCTTGGATTTTAAAATGAATGTCAGATTTGCAATCACCACCCCCAAAAACCCATTACACGGTACCCATATCGAATTTGTGAGAAAAAGTTGCATACGCCATCTTGAATTTAAAAATAAATTCCAGATTTGCAATCACCACCCCCAAAAACCCATTACACGATACCCATATCGAATGTTTGAAAAAAGTCTTCATCATCACTTTCACTTCCTCAAATGGTGCTTTTCGGGAGCAACTGCACAAGGTACTATTAGAAATACCCAAAACGCTATAGGTGTGCCTATAATATTTAAAGAGTTCCCTCGCTTTCTCCAGGATCCCATCATCAGATCCTGATTTCATAACAATGGAACCAACTAGAAAGTATACCCTTTCAAACGAAAAAAAATTCCAAATTGGTCCAGCTGTCTTCGAGTTTGAGGTTACATACATAAAAAAAAGTTTAAGACGAACTGAGAACCTTCTCCTTTTTTTTTGAAGTCGGTTAAAAAGCAATAATACCATCACAAAATAGAAATACGTACTTTTTATGAGAATGGCTTTTTTTTCGAAAATTTGCGCCAACTTTCTTCTAATAATATTTTTTTTTTACATTTTCCCATAATAAAACAAATATTAAAAAAAAAAATGTTAAAGAAATATATATTGAACAATAAAAAGTAATTGTTGGGTATGCATAATAAATCGTACTCAAAAAACAAAAAATATGACTTATGTTATTCAACGGATTGCTGCAATACATACGTACACAATAGATCGCGAATTATCGTTACCGGCGAAACGCTCCACGATGAGACGTGACCCCTCTCTGAGCTCCCGTGGACGACTGAATTTTCGACCGGTGTACGTTGCGTATGGTTCAAAATAGCGCGCAAATTAGAAGAAAAAATTAAAATTAAAACAACCAAGCGACATTTTTGAAATGTTAAAGCTGTAAATGATAGTATGATAATTAGAGAATAATATGAATTGAAGTTTATGAAAAAATTCAACAGTTTACTATCAAAATTCAGCGACGCACGAGCATGTTTTGTAAGGATTTTTGTCCAACTTTATGTATTTTTGTTTAATAAACTATAAAATATTTTTAAATTTAGCCAACTATGTTTGCTAACACATTTATTCTGGTGTTCATTACATATTTTTGTATGGTAATTAAAGTACTATTATAGGTTATATTCCTTTAGTTGTGAAGACCGTTTTGAGTTATTTTACTCGGCGCAGGCTTAAGAGCGCGCCTAAAGCCAGCAAAATTTTAGAATTCACCCGCACTGCCCTACCCGCTCCTCACATCGAATACGACCGCGCGTGTACCTACGCGCTCGCTCGACGCGTATCTTCTGTAGTAAGTATACGTATAATATTCAGATGAAACAACTGTATTCAAAGTATGACTGCGTTATACAATATTACGAAATGTTATTATGTGTACGCGAATAATACGTAAATAGTAAGTTAGTAGGAGGTGACTATACCACTGATACTGAACACGAATCAATATAAAATCAATACCAAAAGGTAATATTATATTATGTATAATATAATATTATTTTGGCGCGTGATTTTGGTGTGGCGTAAATAATGGATAACTCTGAAACTGTCGATTGGCCAGATAATATCTATCATTTACCCCACTTATATCGTCATATGCCCATGGATGACCAAATTATTGATATTTTTAATATTTTAAATAAAAATCGTACTTACTCTTACAAAATTAGGTACCATTTCTAAAATTGGTGATATTTTTTTCATTTTGTTTTTTTTTTTTTTATATCTGTCCTGAATATTTGTATTATCAGATCAGTATCAAGATTTTTTATTACATTCTAAATCAATATTGCAAAAAATAGTTATTCTTAAATTTTAACATTTTTTTCTACGGAATTACGCAATTTTGGGCCCCTGTATCTATAGTTGCAAAACTTCTGAAAAATTCGGAATAATTCCGGAATACTTCTGGGAAAGTTTCTTTAAATCAGAATTATTCAAAATGAATTTAAATAAAGCCCTCTGTGCGCCGGCCGCTGCCGCCGCGCTGCGATGGCGGAGCGGGGTGCGGTAAGAGGGGAGATGCTCCCCGGAGAAGTTTTCCCCCCGCGAGAAAGATTCGTACCCCGCAATCGAATGTTTCCGAATATTTCGCCCGAATAATTCAATCGAAATTAACGTGTTTGTTTGTTGTGTGGTGGGTGGGTTAATTATTGTTCAGTGCGAGACTACGTACGATACAAGAGTAAAATATAAATGTTTATCTATACTAATATTATAAAGCGGAAAAGTTTGTTTGTTTGTTTGCTTGAACGCGCTAATCTTCGAAAGTACTGGGTGGATTTGGATGAAATTTGGTATGGAAATAACTTGAAGCTTGAGGAAGGTTATATGCTACTTTTTACGCGACTGCAAAAAAGGAGAGTTATGTTTTTACCGTGATACAATCCACGGGAGCGAAGCCCCGCGTGAGTACTAGTTTTATTATAAATGGGATTGATTAAGTATATGTTGATATTTTTATAGGTAGATATGTTAGCCTGCGATTAACAGGATTTTTATTCTTTTGTTTCTAGGTAGGTACTCTACTTATTTCGAAATTGAATGCTATTTTTATAAATGTCAGTAGTTGAATAAAAAACCAGGCCTAGCATATTTTATTTGTTTTTTGAAAAAGGGTTACCTATGTTTTTGGTTAGTTTGTATGTAGCTCTGTACGCATCGCGAGTATTCGCGAGTCGCATAGGTAGGTAATAATCATTACCTACCTACTTAACGCGTTTAATAGCCCAGCCAATAAAAACAATTAAAGGCAAACCTTGCAAGCAAACACGTTTTGATGCGGTTTTCAGAAAAGTATTTGTTATACTTAGGTAGGAGCAGGTTTTGGTATATTAACCGACTTCAAAGGTCGATTTTCCTGGTTTCTTTTGGCAGTTGAAATATTCCCAAAGTTTCGGAATATTTCGGAATACTTCCGAAGTATACGACGGGAATGATTCGGAATTATTCCCGCCAGACTATATCGAAAAAAAATGTACTACACTGCGGTGGCTCATTATTTTAGACTAGCTTTTGCCCGCGACTTCGTCCGCGTGGAATAGTTACTTTGGGCTAACGTTAAATTTAAGCCCGATTTTGAAGCATTCTTCATTGGTGCTCCGCTCCTATTGGCCTTAGCGTAATGATATATATAGCCTATAGCCTTTCTCTATAAATTGAGTATTTAATTAAAAATATTTTTTTCAATTCGAACCAGTAGTTCCTGAGATTATCGCGTTCAAACAAACAAACAAACTCTTCAGCCTTATATATTAGCATAGATAGCTGTTGCCCGCGACTTCGTCCACGTTTCCGTCGTTTTTCGTAAAAAAAAGTAGCCTATGTCCTTCCTCACGGTTCAGTGATTTAGATGTAACACACAGATTAACTTTCGTAATTTAGTAGGGAAATATAATATGTCAATCTATAATACTGTTGAAAAATATATTTCATGTACAGAATTGACCTCTCTACAGATTTATTATAAGTATAGATAATTGCCTATTTAATGCAAATTCTAAAATGGTATAATAATAACCAGTATCTTGATAAAGTACAAAGTTATTGCGGAGAATTTTTATACAAATTTGATTTCAAAATTAAATTACTTTAACACTGCTGTAACTAATTTTAGACTCAAAGAGAATGAGAATTTCCTTAAAATTTGATCACTATGGGTTTGTTGACACCATAAAAGACATTAGTAATTAAACAAATTTATTGAAAAAGAAAATATACAAGATGTTCGAAGTGGGCTCCTTCAGCTGCTATACACGCTCTACACCTTCTTATGAAGGACCGTCTCAATCGGCGCGCAAATCCTGCCGACGATATTTCGTCAGCAGCCGAACGTATGCGTTGTCGCAGCTGTTCAACTGAAGTGATTTCTTCTTTATAAACTACCTCCTTTAAACAGCCCCAGTAAAAAAGTCCAATGGGTTTAAATCTGGCGAGCGAGGTGGCCACATTCTGAAAATAAAATATTATTTCAAAACAAATTCCTTGTTATACAATCACGTCCACAATAAATTGATCTACAAAAATAGGGTTTAAATACCTAATGGGCATACTTAAATAGGTTCGTAATCGATATAAATATATTTCATCGAACAAACACGGATACCAACTAAAAGCTTGTGTTTATTTTGCATATACTATTCTGCCCGCGTTACCTACGACTACGAGTGACCATAGAAATATTAAATAAGAAGTGGTATAGGTAGATATTTTTTTTTTATATAGGATACTCGCAAGATCATTATTGTTGTCCATCCGTGTATCTAGATTTTTAGAAGATCTCATAACTACCTACATTATGGGAAAATGATCATAAAATTGTATCGTGAAGAATAACATAACAAAATAGCAAAAGTAAATAGCTACCTATTATGAATGTAATTTATTACCTATTATCCTAATAATCTAATTAAGTACCTACCACGAATTTTTGATATCGTCGTGTCTGGGTGTTGTTTATCTATATACACACATCAAAAGTGTCTAGGGATCAACATATATTTTTGCAATAACTTTTCTCCTGATTGATATTAATTAAAATTTTCTTTAAGGATTCATCAAATAAAGTGTTTTCGTTTGTCACAGTAACGATAAACCAAGTCACCTTTGCATTAATAAAGAAATTTGCCATTTTCCTAATAAAGGGATTTTTGACATTTGAACCACTAACATTAAAGTTCGAAAAAAAGACTGAAATAACAGTTTTCTTTAAAATTTTATTGGGTAACTTAAACAATTAATAATCCGTGTTTCTACCGCGAACACTAACAACACAAGAACATCGGTTTGGCATACTCAAAATGAGTTCATCCAAATCACGCTGTGGAATGGCCGCCCATGTTCGTTGCAACAACAAAAAAAGGTCTTCTTGCGACTGGATACCCTCCATATTCGGCAGAGCTCTTCTCTGTAGCATATCCCATGCATGCTCAATCGGGTTCAAGTCTGGCGACTGAGCAGGCCAGAGCAGGACATTGATGTTAGCTGCGGCGAGAGTCTGTCTTACAACTCTTGCGGTGTGCGGTCGTGCATTATCATGCATTAACTGAAATAAGGGACCGATTTGCACTTGTAGAGGAACGATGACGTCAGATACAATCGTCTCAGCATAAATTTGAGCGTTGAGGTTGCCTCTGATCCAAATCAACTCAGTTCTTCCGCCGATCCAAATACCCGCCCATACCATGATGGTTCCACCACTATAAGGATGGACTTCCTGGCAGGATTTTAATCGCTGTTGGCGTCCAGGGGTTCTCCAGTGTCGTATACGTCTTGTATCCGGTCTCATACCAAAACGAGACTCATCAGAAAAGCACACGAAACGCCATTGTTCTTCTGCCCAATTTCTGTGTTCAAGAGCCCATTGATATCGAATCCTACGATTGTGCATTGCTATAGATGGTACCCGTAGCAGTCTTCGGGAATGAAGGTTCACTTCATGCAAGCGGTTTCTGACTGTTTGGTCGCTAATTAAGTTCCCTGAAGAGTGATGAAGCCTCACGGCTAACATCATGGCGGTTATTGTTGGAGCTCTTCGAGTTAAGATTTGAATGTATCGGTCTTGTCTCCGTGTGGTGCAGCGATACCGTCCTCCATAGCGCTCAGCCACGGTACCAGTGCTTCGGTAACGTGTCCAAAGTCGACTGATAACACTCTGACTTGTATTCAAAGCTAAAGCCACAGTACGTTGCCGGGAACCAGCTTCTATCATTCCCACGGCTCTGAGCATTTCTTCCCTGCTTAAATGACGTCGCCGCTCCATAATAACGTTGGTTTTAATCAGTAGTAGGGAAACAGTAGCACTAATAATGTCTTCAATGCGTTGTATGTTTTTATAGGGAAAATATTGACAGCTGATTTTCATCTTTTACTCGAATTTGATTAACAGTTCCTGTTTCAAATTATGAAATGCACCAAAAAGGATCCATATAAATTTATAAAATCATAAATTTATTACAAAGCCACATCTCAATCTCAAGAAATCCGCATAAAAATGCTTGATCCCTAGACACTTTTGATGTGTGTATGTATGTATTTAAAAATATATTTGTCTATGTATATCAGCTGTCTGACACCCATAGTACAGGGTCTTCCTAATTTGGGGTCAGACAGCCGTGTGTGAAATGTCCCCACATATTATTATGTCTAGTTACCTACTCGGCCCACGAAAGTGCGTAGGTAAACGAATTTAGATCTTGTGTCTCTCAAAATAAAATCTAAAATCACCTGCATAAACTTTCTCGAAAGTATAAAATGTATTTTAATTTTTTCAGTATATAACAAACAAGTAACTCACAAACTTACCTTCGACAATTAGCCATCCTGTCAATTTGTAACTTTTTTAGTTCTCTTTCAATGTTTTTTTTTGTTTCCCATTTCACTATTTAGTTCGAACAACAACAACAATTACGATTGAAATGATTATAACTCGGCGCAGCTAAAACACTTGAGCGTAGTCCTCTCGTCTCAACAGAGCGGTAGCGACTGATGTGTGAAATAGAAATATGCTTGAAGCTCCCGCAACGAGCGACGGAAGATGACTTCTTGCGCGGAATAAAAACGTAGTATGCGCCAAACGTATTTTATCGTAATAAATCCAAAACTAAAAGGAATTACATAAAATGCCTAAGCAAAGCCTTTACTCTTGTTTAATAATAATTATTTATCAAATTTTTGTCGCAATAGGCATTACCATATCGAGTACAAAACGGAAAAACATGAGAATTAGAGGTTATTTCGTGATTTTTTTCTACCAAGGAAATGTTATTATTTTATGTTTTTGATCAGAGAGAGCCCTTGAAAATATGATGTAGTTATTCATATATTTTTATTTTAAGATTTGGTCTGGAATTTTTCATGTAAAATCAAATAGAAAATTGGTAATTTTGCTTTATACGCGCTCTTAACAAAAAGCGATGACTGCAGGGACTGTAGAGACTGCGGTGCGGTTAGGTCTGCGTTCACCTTTATTCCCTATTATAGCACCTACAGATAAAATTACACAAAAGAGCAAAATACCAATATCAAATACAGATTTTTTACAGATTTTCTTAAAATTACCTAATACAGATTTTTTTAATCTTCGGTACAGATAATGCTTTCAAAAATCTGGCAACACTGCAAGTGCGATGCGTGCGGCGACGGGAACGACTGCAGCGACTGCGGCGCGGATCGATGTGCGAGGCCATTAACAAAAAGCGATGATAAAACATAGTGTAGTGTATTACATACTCTTTGAGCGATGACTGCGGGGAGGTAGAAGATCCTTGCTGCGGGGACTGTAGAGACTGCGGTGCGGCTAGGCTGCGTCACAGTTCTGCGTTTACCATAAGTGTAACGTTCGTGTAGTTCTTTCTTTATCATACTCACGGAATCCAATCTTGCTATCCTGCTGTCAAGATTATTGTCATTAATGTCAACGTCAATTTTGCCAAATAGATTATTATTGTTGTGTTGTAATTTTGTTTTAACAGCGAGCATGAGTTTAATTCGCTTATAATTATTGAAAAACTAGTAAAATGGTATAAACTTCACAATGCCGAGAAGTTTGCCTCTAAGAATAAGTATAAGAGACTGTTTAGTTTTAGTTTTATTAGTTATATTTAATACAATTCACATTACTGATATGGGTAAGTTGACTTAGACAATGCTAAAGTAAATTCGTCTATAATCTAATATTTTTGCTATTTTAATAATAAAAATTTATCGCAGCTAACAACAATATGGATATACAAAGCAAAGAAAACAAAATAAAGGACGATTCAAGTGACAAAGGCGTGAATTTCAGTGAGAATGAAGAATACTTGAAGAGTTGTCCTTCTGTTGACCAGGATATTTCTGAGTGTTCGTCATTGCAGTATCCTTGTATAAATTGTGATAGAAGCATAGATTGTCGCTATGGAGGGTTTTACAACTATTCCTGTACTGTGAAACCAAAAATTGTTTGTAATGTAAGTACTGTAAAGTGAATATATACCTCTTGACTATAAAAAAACATTTAAAGAGTAATATTTCCCGACAATAAAGTGTTTATCTTTATATTCTAGGGTACCAAAACATTCAACAGAACAGCCATGTGCAGGTTTTGCTACCAGACTGAGAAATGGGAACATAGATGTGACCAGAAAGCAAACTGCAATTCTCTGGCTTCACCGCTGAAATATTACTTGTAAGGCAATATTTTATTACAACATATATACTTATGTTATAAATCAACATCATCTACTTAGCCTTTATCCAACTGTTGGAGTTCCAGTCCCGGTATCAGTGACATCAGTCAAACGGTATATAGCTGAGTACTAGTATTTTAAATGGAGCGATGGCCTTATCTGACCCAGTATGTGGGTAACAACATACCCCTTTGCATATATACTTACAAATATAAATGCTAAAGTTTAGATATGAGGCCATGAGAGCCAGAGTGGCATAACCGTAAAATCGACTTATTGAAAAAATGACAGCTAGATCACTCTGGCTCTCATGGCCTCAAAAATTTCAACTGTCTAAATAAGGTCAAAATGTTGAACTAAATTTTAGGCCACTGTGGTGTATGATTTTTACCGTTTAGAGCAGTTTTATCAATTAAAATCAGTATTAACCCTTTTACTGACGGAAGACCGCCGGCGGCCACAAGGCGGTACATTTTGTGACATGGTGTGTTTGAGAGGTTAACAAAAATACGGTTAGGCCACTCTGGCTCTCATGGCCTCATATATGGGTGGTTTTATGAATTTATGTAACTCAATTATACCAAAATGGATGAATGGATCTGGATGAAATTTGGTACAGAGACAGATTATAGTCTAGGAGTAGTTATAATGCCTGTGGTTCAAATCATGGGCAAGCTTAGTTTTAATAGAAATCATCCTTTTAAATAAATGAGTGTACTTGTATAGATCACTAAACATAAAAACTGTAGTGTTGTTTTCCTGCCATCTAAAGGTTTGTATAATTTTGCAGGACAAACTGCACTGTATCTGATGATGTGGTGTGCTTAGGAAAGCGAAGATTCCTTAAAAAGATCAGATGCTCATGGACCGCAGGCACCCGCTGGGGTACTGCTGTCATCCTTGCACTGACTCTTGGAGGATTCGGTGCAGATCGGTTCTACCTGGGCCACTGGCAAGAGGGTATAGGAAAACTATTCAGTTTTGGAGGACTGGGAGTCTGGACTCTAGTGGATGCATTGCTTATTGGGATACACCACTTGGGGCCTGCTGATGGCTCCCTGTACATTTAATATAATTGTCTCAGTAAATAGCAATGTTGTGTCTGTACTTGATTTATTTAGTAGAATTAAAAGTCTCTATAAGGTCACAGGATATGTTTTATTACAATAACAATTTAGAACATCCTGTTCTGTTGGTTTCACCCCCAAGATAGACTATTTAGTATATGAGGCCAATATTCAACAAAAATTCGAATCTTGCCATAGACATAAAAAAGGGGTTCCTTTTGTTTCTTTTCTGGGTGAGAAAATCATCAAATGACTTCTCCCACTCTGGGTGGATCGGAAGGGAGTGTCATATTTCTACTGACTAAAAACCCACCCTGTTCCTGCAACTGCTCTTGCGTTTCGAGGCTGTGGTATGTTGTTAGAACATTTCCGCAACCATAGACAACTCTTAAGTCTTCAATCTAAGCACAGCAGAGCTTATTGCTCAGAGCTCAACCTATTGCAGCACCTCCATTGCGACATACAGGGACCTAGCACTTGACATTTTTGCGGAGTTTTTCCCTTCAGGTCCTTGCAACTTAAAGCTGCTCGGTAGGTAATTCTGTCTACCCAGTTAACATTCAACCTGTGTAAATATACAGCTAAAATCTGAATGACAGTCTCTAAAATAAAAGTACGAATATTATTTTCAGTGCGGAAATCGAATCTGCGACATTCTACAGTACGTAAGGTCAGAACTCACGAACGATCTAATTTGAATGCGACATCGATAACATTTTTTGTAACAATTTCCTATAGTTTTAACATGAGCACATGATGACTGCATAAGTGAGTCCCGAAAGTTACTTCATTTACATTGTACCAACAATTGGATGCAGTGCAATGTGATCATTGCCGACCTACTGCGATATTTTTACATGCCCCTTACCTCTATGTGTCGGGCATTTCTTAATAAACCTGTGAAGTACCTAGATTAGATGACTGTCTACCGCGCAACGCCTAGGTACATAGGCATTCGTGGACACGTTTGTTACAGAAATTGCTGACTCTCGTTCAGAATAGGTAATATCGAGACATAATTTGATGACTTGATGATCAATTTTCTACACGCGATTGTATCTATTAATTTCACATCCTTTGTTTCTAACGAGAAGAAGCAATCATGCGCATACCGCCGCCCGCGCCTTTATGAGAGCTAATGAAACAAATTAAAAAGACTGTCAGAGATGCTGTGTCTTTATAAGCTTTCAAGCATAGCTTGCGTATGTGGAAAATAACTATGTCTACATACCTACTGATTCTATCATTTTACTCCGTGTGATCGTATTGTCTCATTGTCCTATACCTAAGCATAGATTTTTCCAGGTCATACCTATATACAATTACCAAATTATGCAAAGTTCATCTCTTCTCATCAGGCCTAGGCAGGACTAAAACAGAGTAGGTTTTAGTTCTGCCCAGCCCTGATGATATCTTACCTACCTACTTTTCTAATGCTCCTAACGCTAGGTAGGTAACAACAAAAAGCCTCCGGAAAGTGGTGTTTAGCCTGAACTGTTTGGGTGTCTGTATACATTTTTGTGTCGTTGTGTAGGCGCCGTGTAGGTTTGACGTAGGGTGTTAGTGGGTATGTGAGGGAGGAGGTGCCGGGCGGGCCGGCCGGCGCGCGGCGGCGGCGGCGGATCTTGCGCAGTACGCGCGCCGCTCCAGGCCTGCGCGATCCGTCATTCGTTCGCGGGTTCACGCCGCGGCGCCACCTCGATCGGTCAGTTGCGCTCCGCTTTCCCTCGCTCATCTCGCGTCCGGCCGGATCGTCGCCGGTGTGGTGGTGTTGCGTGTCCCTGGTCCCTCCGCACGCGTGCGCTCGCTCGCGCGTGCGCGGCGCCACTGCGCGCGACGACGGGCCGTGAGCATGCGAGGGGCACGGCGCTGCCGCGCGTAGCGAGCCAGGCCGTGCGCGCCATCGCCATGGGCTGTGCCTCGTCCGCCGAGGAGCGCGCTGCCATTGCGCGCAGCAAGCAGATCGAGAAGAATCTCAAGGAGGATGGCATCCAGGCCGCCAAGGATATCAAGCTGCTGCTCCTTGGTAATGGAGCTTTCCTCTATCTCTGTCTAGGTACCAGCTGCGCGCGCACGCCGCCGGCTTGAGCTCTATTGACTCAGACTTCCAAGCCAGCACTCTTCGTTTCGAGAATGTAGATAAATGCATTGCCTTGGTTATAGGTACTTACCTATACTTCTTGGATACCAACTTATGGGGCGACTACTATGTAGGTATAAAGAGTTTCTGATGTGACAACAACTCAATGCGAGTCCAAGTAATCATGATAATATTGGTATAGGAAACTAGCTAGCTTTCCGAGTTCCAGTTTTTAACTAAGAGCAATATAAGAACACATCAATATCTAACGCTTTAACCACACTATTACCCATAATTAGGAAATTACACGACCTGACAATTTTTCTATGTAAAAATGGAAGTATTGTTGGCATTTTGTATCTATTTATGTAGTTTAACAAGTTTGTCCGTGGGTATTTGTACCTATATACGTTCCAAGTAGGATGAGACACATCTTGCCACTTTTGGTGTTCCTACTGATTCTCAATTCGATCATTGTTATTTATATGGCCTGAGGACTAAGATTACGTGGCTGATAAATCTGTTTTTAGGTCTAAATTATAATGAGAACGTCGGGCCACGATTGTAACTTAATGAAGAGGGATGTCCATAAAGGCAGTCCTGGAATAAGAATTTCAGGACTAAGGGCCAAATTCACCGATCAAATAAATCGCGATCAACTGAATATAAACGGCGTTTTAGTTTTAATCTAAGTTTAAAGTTTGGTTTGGCATTTCACCACCAATATTTAAACTAGTTTAGTGCTAAACGCAGTTATTGTACTAAACGCCCAATTTTGACCGTTTAACGATCTAAACGCGATTATGTGCGCCACCATCTGGTATTTTATAACGTAGCGCGCGCTTCGGCTATATTGTGTTGAAGAAGTGATACTGTTGTGTTATTGCCTGTTTTGAATCGCATTACGAATATTTTGAGATATATAATGAGAAGAGTTTACTCATTGTTACCAGATGACCAGGTAGCACACGTGACTCTCACATCTTTAATAACTACTATCGAAGAGTTATGTTTGAACAAGGAAAATATAAAGATGCTGTACTTTTCCTTTTAGACATGCTTATAACACCGAGTTCAGAAAATAAATCCACAAATTAAAACGTGCACTGAAAATCAGAAAACAATAACCACGCAAAACGAACACTGTTTTTATAAACTCACTCACTGTAGCAAGTTGTCAATTGACTTGAAAACCGAAGGAATACGTTTTGTTTCATGTATTTTTACACAAACATTGCAACAGTTTTGATAAGTTTCGGAGCAAAGACAAAACGCAACGCGAGGTTGCCATTCTAACATGCCGTAAACTCTGTTTTCGTAAACGCGATCAACGATCGTGGCGTTTTGCTCTGTGAAATGCAATTGATGTTAAACGAGATAAAATCTTGATAGTAAACGCAATTAGTGTAAACGCAGTTTTACTGATCGCAGTTTTAGAGACATTCGGAGAAATTGGCCCTTAGACGGTTAATTATGGTATGGTAAATCGCAGTTCCCCCTACTGTGACCTTAGATCTGTTAAATTGGTCCATGCAGTCCTTGTATTAAGATAGGTTCTGTGATGGTAGCTACCAGTTGATTGCGTAAACACATACGGGTGACCTCAAACTGTATAAAAACCGATAAACTTGACTAGTTGAGCTAGAAGTAAACAATTTTGAAAGTACATACAATAACACTGCTTTTTATAATATCAGCTATGTACTTAGATTTTATTTGGATTACAAATGAAGCTGGGTTGGTTAGGAGGCTTTTCTTTTTAAGATCGTCACAAATCGCCCAAGGTCAGGTTTTACTTTTTATCGAAGGAAAACCTAAAAAGGCGCCTGAACTTTTGGGGAAAACTTGTCGTTGAGTGTCGGATTCTCACTAAAACTACCCCATTGATATCAGCACATAGAAACTGTTATGACTATGTTGAAACTGTAAATAGGTCCATCCTGAGCCTGACTGCGCACAGCAGCACGTGATCGCTGTGCCTCATTCTTTCTTGGAATCACTCGGTTAGTGGACAGTCCCCTTTTCATAGTGGGGACTCTGTCCGACGTGACTGGGGGTGCAACTACCTTTAATGCTGCAGGCAGGGTTTCAGCGTTTTAGACGGTTTTAGGCCGGTTGCCCCCCCGACGCTTCCTTCTGCAAATGGGATCGGCTATTCTGGATCCTTACGGTCTTACAGAAAGCGTTACTACCATTACTCTCCCCCAGTTTTCTGTCTCCGCTAGCACAGCACTGGTCAGCACTCAGTGACAGGTCTCGGATGATATTGGCAATCAAGATCCCTCGCTTAGAGGCTGATTCAGGGTTCCGGCGTCGTGCGCGTGAGGTGTGCCATAAGCTGATTTTCTGTTTTATATCTTTAAATATCCAAACATGTTTTTTTTTTGTAATAACTAAGTACTTATATACTCTCACGGCGGCATGGAAAGAGCGGCTGTCGCAACCGAGGGCTGGGCACGCCGTAATCGCGGTGGTAAGTCCCCTCTGTGAGGAGTGGCTTGAGAGACGCCACGGCGTCCTCACCTTCCGCCTTACGCAGGTGCTAACCGGACATGGCTGTTTTGAGAGGTACCTGTTTCGGATACATCGGGAGGACACGCCCAGGTGTCGTCATTGTGAGGACCACCCGGAGGACACGGTGGAGCACACGGTCGAGGTGTGCCCTGCTTGGGAGGAGCACCGCCGTGTTCTCGTGAAGGTGATCGGCGGCGGTGACCTCTCGCACCCGGCCCTGGTTCAGACTTGGTCCTGGACCTGGTTCCGAGTCGCCTCCTTCTGCGAAGCAGTCATGCTAGCAAAGGAGGAGGCCGAACGTGCGAGAGAGAGGCATCTCTCTTCTTCACGCCCCAGCCGCCGCGGGAGATCCCCCGGGCGTCGGGGATCGCGTGCAGATCTCCGGCCACCTGCACTGTAGGCGCGGGCTTGCGGACGGCGAGTAGGGGTAGCTCACCGTCCGGTAAGGCTAAGGACCAGGCCCAGGTCGGCGCCGCGTTGTGTTCCACGCGCGCCTAAAAGAGCTGTCAGCAATAGTGACGGGGTCCTATAGGGCCATTGCCTGCCGGGATTGCAGGAATGTTCTAACGAGATACCGTGGCCCCGGAACTTAAAGGCACCTGAAGGAACAGGGTGGGTTTTTAGTCAGTAGAATTCTGACACTCCCTTCCGCTCCACCCAGATTGGGAGAAGTCATTCGATGAATTTCCCACCCAGAGAAAAAAAAGTACTTATAAATTCATTTTTATTTTTCACTTTAGAAGCTATGGCAGCTTTTATAATAATATATGAACTAAACTTGACTGTCAAGTAAGACTATACTGAGAAATGAGCTCCAATTCTGCGTGCTTAGTTTACGATATTAAAGTGAGCTCTTTCATAAACATAATTTTGTACAAAAATATAAGGTATTCTATACATAACACACATAACACTAGTGTCGTTGTCTTTCAGTACTAGGTATTCTGCTTGAAGCATAATAAGCAGTTCCAGGATCCGATTCTGTTTTCCATATTCGTTATTAATGTTCTTACGAATACATCTAGCTTGTCATCAACATGATACCAAAGTGTAAACAGCTTAGCCACAGGCCGCAGATGAACATGATAGCCGCTACGGGCCTTGGACATGGTTCTAATACACAAATGTAGGGATTAAATATTTAAATGAACACAGTGTGAATTCCTTTGTAATCTACAAGTGAATTAACACTGTGTTCATTGACATGAGACAAGAGGTTTCGCCAATCTTTGTTTTCTGTTCCAAAATAGACAATATGAAATTCCTAATTCATGTCATTAAAATACTCGTTTTTGATGAATTAAAATATTTTTCACCCTGAGTACACCGCCTTACTATCAACATAACAATTATTTTAGTTTAAACCTTACACTATTGCGATAGAGTAGCGTCATTAGGCTACTTAGATCTTCGCTAAGTTAGTTACCTAATTTTTACAAATAAAACATAAAACAATACTAACTATTATACCTACGTACCTACTCTTTGGCTGTAACTTAAGGTTTTGAATAGAAACAATGTTAATTAATTTATCTAAGTATATATGTATAGGTATTGCTTTTTTAAAAATAATTAGCAATGTGGGTAGAATTCACATTACTAGTAAACTTGTTTACCCCTCCAACGAAGCTAAATGTGCCTGGAGTGGGTTCACGGTAATAGTGTTATGGGTGGGGTTCGAACTCGTGGGCTCTTGATCACAAGTCCGACAACTAATACATTAGGCTACTGACACTTTAAATTTAGATTAGGAGAGAGATACATTTTTGTAACCAGCCACGCTAAGAATAATTAACTAAGCTATCGAAGATGGCTCAAAAATTTACCTGATTAGTTATTTAATCTTAATATTTACAGAGCGGAGGGATAAAGCACTGTGTATGTATGCGCGTCTAAGCGCCAGAACAAAAAAGCTAAATAGGTCAACCAGTCATTTGCTTCTTTCTCAACTATTTTAAGGTCTGCTTCAATATTTTAGGGTGCAGTTGAACAAGAAGCGACTATATATAACCTACATGTATTTGCTTACTGGATTGACACGTCCTAATATTATTTATATTGTATATACAAATACACTTAAATAAAAACCCTAAACTATATACATACATCCAAAAATAAACTAATATAATGGCGTCCAGAAATTCGTGCGCATCGCTGTCCACTGGTAATGTCCCCAAAAGGCTAGCGGGATTGCCACGTTGTATGGCAATGCTTAACCTCTGTCCAAGCCAGCCCTCGGGTCACGCGAAATGTCAACTAAGCGTTTGGAGAGATTTTTAAATAATTGGTGAGCACTAGGACCCCAAGATCCCGAGGTCTCAACCCCAAACGGCTCGAATATAACCTAACCTAACCATCAAGGTATATATATTTCGGCCGTTTGAGGTTCTCTGCAGCTGCAGCGGCAGCGCCAGCATAGCAAGACGAGTTAGGAAGATGGGAAGGTGCAAGAGTATCGACACAAGTTGCGTCCCACACTAAAGGCCATCTTCCGCGGAAATAAAGACGTGCCGTCTATTTGATTGAATTATTTTAGAAAGAAACTAGCGAAATAATCTACTGTCCTGAAAGAATCTTTTTAGTTATTTGAGTATTTTAGACTTTGGATGTTACTGTTGTAATTATGAATATTACGGCTAATTACGAGGTAGAAGTAAGGGCGGATCTAGCTTTGGTGCGCGGGGGGGGGGGGGGGTCACATAATCGTGGTCAAGTCACAAGAAGTTATAATTTGTATTTCCTGACTCCGCTGCCAATTGGCCGTCCACTGCCGATATTCGTTTATAACTACAGAAACGAGTATTATCTAGTTACAATGTTTAAAAAATTTAATTAGTGGTCCACCTAGGTCCTGGACCCAGCCCAGGACCAGGCCCTTTTATTATGAAGGTCAGCTAGATTGGCTTCAAAGTAACTAGGATATTTAGGTTTATAATACATAGTCCAGCAAATAAAATATAATTCTTACATACAACGATTCCTATTTAAAATGCGCGCCCTTACATTCTTTTCGCTGAAAAAGGTAGAAATTGTCTTTGACCAATCTTTGATTTTAGCGCAGTGCTCGTGTTCTCTTTCGTGTATGAATGTGCCTTCACGCATGTGTGAGCGAGTCCGAACGAAGATTTCCGAACGCACCCGAACGTCAGTCGAGCGGGGCGCGGTCGCTGTCACGGAGCGGAGTTGGTGCTTGTCATCCGGCCGCCATTATCTCGTATTTAAATGGATTTGTAAAATCAATTAAAGTTTGCATTGTCGTTGCGTGTTTTTAGTGTTCGGTGCAGTAAAAAACCCTGGAAAATATCGAGTCACGGTCGTTTATCCAAAGATTGTGAGTTTCGGAGTCGTATGAACAGTGATAAGTGGTACTGTTAGGTTACTGTGTGTTCGGTGCTAACGTTGTGTAGGGTGGCTCCGGTCTCGCCGGAGCGGCAGGACGCGTGTGGAGCGCATGCAGAGGGAGCGGTGAGAGCGCGCCCGGCTCAGGGGTCGGGGCGGCCGGCGGCCAGCAACAGGGACAGCTGCCGACATGGGGTGCGCCCAGTCGGCCGAGGAGCGTGCGGCTGCAGCTCGTAGCCGACAGATCGAAAGGAACCTGAAAGAGGACGGAATCCAGGCTTCCAAAGATATCAAGTTGCTCTTATTAGGTACAGTGGAGTTCTATTATTTGACCGCGATTCGTGGCCGCACCCATGTTTCGGAGTTTTGCAGAAATTTGGGCGTCCTGTCGAACGATCCCGAGTTTTATGATGCTCTCGTGAATAGCGTCCTAACGTTCTTTAAGCATCCTATTAGCTTGTTGCAAATTTAAATCGAAGAGTAGAATGGTTAGTTGCTTTCACTTGGAACTAATCATTATGCCGGTATGTACGGTAGTTCCGTGCGCAAATGAAAGTTCCTATTTGTTTCATATTTAGGAAACATGTGTATGAACTCATTGTGTAGTCACTTATATGCTAATCATGGTTGATTTCTGTTACAATGCCATAAAGCTCAATTCAAGATGGGTTTTCCCTATCGTAGTTCGCAACGTAGACATCAGGCGACGTATTTTATTACAACTACTATTTATTTTACATAACTAATAATATTGATATCATTTGTTTGAACTCACCAAATCTCCTAAGATACCAAAATTAGTATGCCTTATCAGTGCCATATAAACATAATTCTATGAGTAGGTACATAAGTATTGTCATGATTGGCTGAAATTACTCATACCTCGTGTACTAATGATACCTATGTGAGTAAATTGTAGAAAGCAGAACCTGAACCTGTTCTGCATGGAAAGTAACATCACTGTACTTTGATGCAATGATTATCTGTGCTTCACTAGGTGATACATCTGATGCACTGTTATTATAAGAGTTCTATATTATACAGCACACCCATCTAATAATGATGTCAATATTTCATGAGAAATGTGTAACAGCCAACAATAACTGAAGATTCTTATCGGGTGTGACTTGGTTGGTAAGGAAACTGCTACATTGTGCTAGCTTGTACTTTACCTGCCATTTACATAGATAACCTTGACGAGATAAAATTTTCAGGCTGGTCAAACACAAAAGAAAATCAGTTTGACAATGGTAACTAAACAAGCGGGCTACAAAACATAATTTAAAATAAAGAATATTTATTGTTTTTCCATACCTACTAAGAGGTGATTCCCTTTAGAAACTCATAAATTGTACACAAGTGGTTTTGGTTATTACAAAACCACATGTAATGTTGTCAGTAAACAATCAACTAGTATTTAAAGAATTTTAATCACTGTAAACAGTACCTGTTGGTAGTGTTTTGAACGCTTGCCAATATTTCAACAGAACAATGTCATTCATGTCTGATAACAAATGCCACAAGACTTATTTACATTTAAATACAATCACTAGAGGAAACTCAACAAAAAACTCAATTGAGGGTATTTTGTAATAGGTAATGATTAAATGTTAACGATATTCTCATTTGCACCTTGTTACACAATAATAAAAGTCTCTTCTCAGTTACTACCTATATCATGAAATGTACATTATCCATTGACACTTGCAGCCATTAAACCCACTTTTACTACATTTGAGTCACAATTCCGAATATGCACTCTTCATTCTTTCATTTATTCAAAATGGACATATAATTTGCATTTTGCAGGAAAATTATAATTAAAATGTAAAATCTCGCAAAGCTGGCTGCCTTGATCTTGACACTGAAAATTAAAATTATGTGAGTGCATTGACATAAACAGTACTATATTTGTTGTGTCACTCACATCTGGTGAGCACCTGTCTTTTTTGAATGGCCACTATATGTCTGTCATCAATTTCTTCAATAACTAAAGTTCTCTATAAATATGGGTCATACAAGCCTCTGGGAAACATGGGTCTTGATGCCACTCTTTGTAATGAACTTATAGGAGCATTTCAATTGGCATTAGTTCTATCTAAGCATTACCAACACGACAGAATTATGCACACCATTCAAAGCTAATTACTTAGTCATTTTACACTCAAAATGAGTCACCATTATGTTTTTGTAATGTCTACTATAGAGTAGGCAGTTGGTGTGATCAATAAATTCTATGATTCTTAAAATGTTTTAAAGTACTCATGAAGTACTTAGCTATATTGATTTCACATTATATTTATTGAAACATATGACACCTCTATAGAATTACTCATCTTTATACGCAAATATATATTCCACTCCCACTCTCAAAGGCCTAAGTCCTAACCAGATTGCAATTATCAATAGATTCCATAATGTTATAGGTTCTTTATTTTAATCATCATTGATGCTAAATGATATTACATCAAAAGTTAGTTACAATGGCAGGCAAAACCAATGTAGATTTCAGTAGGTTAATGTCAATCTAAAAAACAATAACCTACTATCCAGTTTTTATTTTTGATAAACAGTTGTAGTCAGTACTCAGGTATTTATATTCACTCTTTCATATTTTCAGTGTTCATTGACATTCAATGCTTGCTAAAGCAGGATAAAATAATATTTTTCCTTTTACTTTTCTGGTATAGATATTTCAAGGAAAATGAAACCAAAACAAAAAAAAATGTTTTGCCATCACATAATGAGCATGCTGTGAGTAATAACATGTGACAAGTGTGTCAACTAGGTATCTTGTTCTAGAAATTAATTGAGGTATCACGGCACGCCGCTTCGACTGCCAGTGCGTGCATATCTGACCATGAATGGCATTTTGCTTTAATGAGCCACTCCTATCATGTCTCACATGGAAAAAATCCATAATTACTATTTTTAGAGTACTAGAGTTTAAGCTATTAGGTTATTTACATTGTGACCATTGAAATGCATTGGAACAGGTCAAATTATGTCTTGTTGATTGATAACTAAGTAGTTACTTACTATTTAGATGATTCATAACTCAACACCATTTTCACATAGTTTGTTCTGTTCTGAGACAGGTGACATCACAAAATGGATGATTTTATCAAATATGCCATAAAAAATGTTGAATTCGTAATTCTAGATTTTTCAATAGCGTTTGGTAGGCTTGGGTCAAGAATATTTGCCAAAAAAATATTTAAAACCTTTACGTCCATTATGCATACATAAAATACCAATTGTTACGTGCGCAGCGTCGTTTAACTACTTATTACCCTGTTCAGGCTATCCTACCTTTTTCACCGAAATAAATTTCATACGCAACAATATTACATCGTGCGTAAAGATACTATAGATTTTGTGCGATTTACTAGAAATAATTCTAATACGTTCGTTATGTGATCTCGGAAGGCAATTAATTATAATCTATTGCACTAATCGGTCAATAACTATGTTATTAAAAAGATAAGTGCTTAAATCCTTCAAATATTATGATATTTATTTGGATTAGATAGGCGCTAAGAATTGAAAATTAGGTTCCTACTTTTGCGTTCAAATTCTTGAACGCAAGTTAGTTATTCGTGAATAGGCAAATGTTGTCAGGTTAACATTGAAGAGGCGATCGAACGGACATTACAGGCAGGTATTTTATCAGCCAAGCGGTATTCGAGCACGCGACGATGTTATCGTGATGACAGCGCAAAAAGGCATAGAGGCGACGTCTGCTCATCCTGTCACCGCGCCGACAGAAGTTCGATTCGATACATTATGGTTTTATCGAGGTTTACGCCACGATAAAACATTCTGCCGGCTTCATGCGAAAACGTGCTCTATGTTAACGATATTGTAAGTTAAGACAATAAAAATCATGGCTTATAGCATCGTTCCCCGCAGGTACGGAAGCCTATAAGGATATGAAAACACGATAGTGAAGTAATGTGTCGGTTATTCCCTGTTCAAATCGTGTGATTTGCGTGAGATAACTTCTAAACTGTTCGAATTCTTAAGCATTCACTATTAACCAAACAATCCAACGGTGACATTCACTGTTTTAAAAGTTTATTATATTGGTGTTCGTGGGAATACTTTCTTGGCACGCGATTACTATTCACGTTATTGGGAAAGTTCTTCCACTGTGGATGTAAAATATGTGATAATACCTTATATTTTGACGTATGAATGCATTCTATTGCACGAGGCGTGTCCTTAAATGTTACATAAGTTTCATTGTACAAATTAAGCCTAGCATCACAATCGAAGGTATGAATGGTTGTGCTAGTTGCAATGTAGAAAATAATCAGGAGTGCACTTGTGTAGTGATATCGGGGGTCAGAGATCGGCCATTCGCGCTGGCGAGCCAATTAGAGCCAACAGGGGTCATGCTACTAAGAAGAACCTGTATTTGACAGGGTTCGTTTTACTACACCCACGTAATTTCGTCACTTTATTAGTCAATTAATATCTACCTACGAAGGATAACGGTAAATAAATACTGTTTGTAGTAATTACGCTTACATAACTGTTTTACAAGGCTCGTTTGATTGGAGTATATTATGTAGGTGCCTATATTTCAGAAACAAGTATTGCCGTACTTCAGCAATCTTTGGTTGATTACATTTCGTCATCGAGTCATCACTATTGTTCTGCGTTAACAGATATTGTTGTAACCGGGCACAATCAATTAAACAATCAATCAAAGTATAGGCTTCGTGCGTAGCGAACACGTAGGTTATTGATTGTGTTCTAGGAATCCTTTAGAAAACGCGAAGTGTGCTTAGCATGCGCAGAGCTGCAGACTAAAGTATTTATCGATTAGCATGGTAGACCCTTGTATAGTTCACAGTAAACGTTATTTATTTTTCCATGCTATTTTCACTCAACGAGACGTGCATAATGTGGACTGAAACAGTTTACATTTAGACGGTAATTAAATGTTTTTATATCATCGCGTGTTTTATTACGTGGTTTTGCGAAATGTCTGCTTTAAAGAAACGCAGCTTTTATGTCATGTCAGTCGCCCAACTCCACTTTTCCAATTAATTGTGATGTATAATTGTGATTAAAACAATTGCAAACTCTCTTATGTAGTAGTGCTTGAATAGTATTTAAGTTGTATTTTTGTTTACAGGTGCTGGTGAATCCGGCAAAAGTACTATAGTCAAACAAATGAAGTAAGTATACCTATTTGTATTTTATTTATAAATATATTGAAAATGTTCAAGGGTTTTATATTAAGGTAATGGGGAAACTATTATGTGATAATGCCTAGTTATTACAGATACCTTCAAAATGATAAATAGGTATAGCTCCTAGCTTTAGCTTGACTTGCCTGTCGGTAAATGAAATGGATTTTTGCATCCTTTCAATAAGCAATTAACCTATCTTTCCATCTATGTAAACCGTTAAATAACAAGCAAAGCCCCTTTCCTTTTCCTTTCGTTACAAAGACAAATATTCTGAACTAGAAAGGTACGCTGAAAAGCATGACCAAAATAATGGAATTGTAGTATTTTTATTATAATCACTCCTGTAAGAAACGTAGGCTACGTCGTGTCTAGTGTTACCAGGTCCGATTTGTTTTAAATCGGGACAGAAGTTAAAGAAAATCGGGATTTAGGTTTGTAGATCGGGACAAACAAAAAAGGTTTTTTTTTTAAATACTTAATGTTAATTTATTCTTTTATCGTATACATATAAAACGATGAATCTTTATTCTAAAAAAATGTTATAGTCAGACTTGCTTGATAGACTACTCTAAACACGCGGAAGCGTGTCCAACCAAGTTTAAGGAAAACAGAACTAAATACCACTCCATTTCAGGAGGCCTAAATAAAAACATTACCCATTTCCATAAAATTACCTATAGCTGTATACAAATAAAATCATCTGATAACTGAAAATTATTGATATATTAGTGAAAATCAACAAAGTTAAGTATGAAAGTAGTTTACAGATAATTAATTTTTATTTAATTTATATTTTTCATTACTTTTTGCAGCCTTTAGAAGGCCCTTGTTTTTTATTACATAGTTGTGAAATTCACCGCAAGCCATGCTGACGTTAGTTTATATTTCAATCTCGGCTTTGACATGCTCCGGTGTCAAATGGTTTCGCCTCACAGATAAAATTAAGAGTCGGTTTTTGAAAATACTCTTTCCGTTGCCGCGTTCGACACCCGCGGAATTGACGTCATAAAAACTTTTTAGCAAAAAATAAAACCGATTTCCATAACAAAACACTACAAAGCCAAAAATAACTTTAATTTCGGTAGTCGGTGTTATTGGTTTTGTATTTTCTTTTTTTTTGACACTGCTTTCTGAAATTAAAGTTATTCTTTGCCTTGTAGTGTTTTGATGTGGAAGTCGATTTTATTTTTTGCTAAAATGCTTTTTTTTTCACGATTTTTAGTGGGTCGATTTGTAACTTATCCAGTTACAAAAGCCAAAATATGAACCTTTTACAAAATATTGCTTTTCCCGATGCAGAGCCGTTAATTTTTGAGGAGTTCTCCTGGTACTTCACCATCAGCTCTACATCACCATATGCATTGTGACGAGCATTAAGTGCTTAACATCCATATTCAAGTAATCGAATCGCAATCCACGAAATACTTATTATTGAGTAGTTTCAGTGGCCATCTGTGGTATTCATCATCAGTTCCACTACCCCAAATGGTGCGTTTCAAGAACAACTGCACAGGGTACTATTAGAAAAACCCAAAACGTTATGTGTGTGATAAAAAAAAACGTGTGCTTACAATATTTGAAGAGTTCCCTCGATTACTCCAGGATCCCATAATCAGATCCTAATTTCATAACAACGGAACCAATCAGAAACTATAACCCTTCAAACGAAAAAAAAAATCCAAATCGGTCCAGCTGTCTTCGAGTTATGAGGTAACATACATAAAAAAAAGTTCAGGACGAACTGAGAACCTCCTCCTTTTTTTGAAGTCGGTTAAAAAGAAAATAACTTCAGAAGATTTGCGAAGTCTTGATTCTCCTTAAAAATGATTTGCCATTTTTGTAGCGGCGTCAGATCTTTGTTCTGCACTGCTACTTTCACCAAGTCTTTGACTGTACACACTTCTTCATAAAATTTATCCATGTTGAAGAACTTATTAATTTTTTTAAATAAACCTATTTGCTATCATTGAGTTCATATTTGGTCTTTGGTGTAATGAGACATTTTTTTACCATGCACAACAGTGGTTTTTTATTTTCGTAACTTTATCATCAGACAATTTTTTAAATAAGTTGCTGCATGTGAATACCACAAACTCATCTTCGATCCTCAGACTTCAGCTCAATTGCTTACTTAATATTACCATTATTATGTGACTTTTTGAAGGTCACAAAATAATGGTAATATTAAGTAAACAATTGCTGATGCACACAGCAATTTTTCGTATTCAAGACATGATACTGCAGCCTGTAAAACCTTAAAATTTAATGCTTATCTGCAAACAATTTATATTTTTATATTTTATCTGCTATTAAAATTGCAAAACTCGTACGATGAACCGCAGTAATAATAATTATGATCTGACGGATACCGAATGAATGGACGAACGAAGATCAATGATTGAGTAAAGCCAAATTGTATGCGCCCACAGGCGTCTCTGATAGAGAAAACAAAAATCGATTGATCGTGTCTCTGATGCTGTAGAATTGAAAATTGTGTTACTTTGCTAAGGCCTCTGGAGCGAGTAAAGTAACAAAATATATTCTATTATATAATTTTGAGCGCATTGTTACAACCAACATGATAATATGATGCGTAATTAGATTTATTTTTTCTAACAATAATGCTTATTGTTAATTTTTTTATTTATCGGGACATTTGGCGTCCCGATCAGTGGCAAATCGGGACGCGTCCCCAGACCCCTAATAATCGGGACGTCCCGCGAATATCGGGACACCTGGCAACACTAGTCATGTCCTACTGTAGGGCTCCTTTTTTCTTACAAACTTTTTCGCGGCCAGTATATCTAGATAGGTCCAGATACACCGGGCCTCGACGTTGGTAGGACATTCCCTCTGCCATTCAGATAGCGAAGATCTTTGTCAATGTCCCGCCATTTTCGTTACCTACCCACTGCACCCAGGATGTTACAACATCTGTTACTTGGGATGGCACAGGTGGCGTTTCGGTATTGTCTATCTTTTTAATTCATAGTTATGCTGGTAAAATCCCACAATTATTTTAATTATGTTCTTCCAAGTTTGGAACATGATTTTTCAAAGAAAAAGCACATAGTTGACGACACGCAGTGAACTTTAAACTAAACAGTCTGACTCAAAAACGTTCGTTTCCAGAGGCTTCCTATAAATTTTGCGTATCAAGTAGAATAGTGGATGTTGCAAATAGTATGCAGAACCTTAAAAGTCTTTTTAGTACAACAACAGTGTGTTTTTTTGTGTCCAGGAAATACCTATATCAGATAGGTACCTACATTGTATTTCATTATTTTCCACATATTAGCAACGCCCATTGGCTGTAAATGTCTTCATAATGATCAGAATAAGCAGAAATCAATTTCAGGACCACTACTATATTTAGGATGCATCAATATTAGCTTATAGCGTTCCCATTGCTGGAACACAAGCCAATTCACCACGAAGACCCAATGCAGGTTTGATAGAGACATCTATACAAATGTGATAACATGTCACCGAATTTGTGGTCTTAGGACGTGCCGGTTCCCTCAGAATGCTTTTCTTCACCGTTTTAATTGTGGTACCGACATAAATGATATGATGCGTACAGGTTGCAGTCCCAACTGACATTATATTCATAGTTTTTTTCTGCTTCGCCACAGTGTGGTTTGCCGTACCATGTTATCAATTATATTCATTCGGATCTATCTTAATCAATATTATTGTTTAGAGATATAACACATCGGCCGATTGTCTGCTATCTCACTATCTACGACTTCACTGTCAACAAGCGTTTTACATTTTGAAGATAAAAGATTACTGGCAGTGTGAACATTTCACTGCAATGTAGGGAATGTCAATATCGTACCATTATGTAATGTCTCTTTATTTGAAGTTCCCAATATTCTGTATAAATTATGAAATACTGTCTAATAGATTACACTCGTGCCTCAATTAGTTCAACATTCTTTCTGAAATTCTAAGTGTTAAAACGACTTGCTTGTTGGATTAATTAAGGTCTACTATCATCATTGCCTTGTTATTATTTAGAGAAGATTCACCTACTTCAAACGCTATGTCTAGGTAACGAATACGTAGATTTATGTTCCGTTGTTTAACAGCTGTACGATACCTACGTATGCTCGATTGCTCGTGCTATTTAATTTAAAAGTTAAAAGGTATTTGTCTTCACGTCACGCTGCGTACTGTCACCAACGTATACGATAAATAATTTGTATCTATGACGTCTCCAAAACACGCTGACGAAAGCATTAGCCCTGCCAAATAATTGGTGTTGGTCGGTGGAAATTGCACATGCCTAGTGACAATGAGTGTCAAACTGGTTTATGAATTAGATATTGCGACTCATTCGACAACCTACTTATTCTTGAAATTGGGACTTACCCATGAAAATGGGAGAAATATGTATTTTATATAATAGATATATTTAAATTTTGGTAATTATCTAATCAAGGTGTTTACTATTCATGATGTCAACGAATCTTGCTAAGTTATCAATAAAACATGGCCGCCGCAACGATTAGAAGCATTGATATTGCTCACAATACTTACCTACGCTAATGTTTATGAGATCAATGTTTTGTGGGTGTTTGCACCACGCTGCCGGTGACGTCATTCGCGTCCCGGATGCTACTGATCTGTGGTACGCCAGACGCTCGGAATCTAATAATTTTATCGATACTTATTTTGCTGTATTAAAAAAATGGAAATTTGCAGTATTTGTCGTTTGAATACGCATTGGAAAATACAAATAAAGAGACATTTTAGTACCCTGAGTGACTTGAAGCTCTATCGCTTCAGGTACGGTTATTTGAAACAGTTGTTTTACGTAGCTAGCAGTTGCTCGCGACTTCGTTCGCGTCGGAAGTTTTTCCCGTGTGAATCCCGGTCCCGTGGAAATTTCGCAAAATCCATGCAAAATTTGAGAGCCCTACTACTTGTAGTTTCTGAGATTTCGTGGTTAATCAGTGAGTGGCATTTCGCTTTTATATAATTATATAGATTATTATAGAAATATAGTAGGTTGACGTCTGATAGAAATGGTGTTAGAATTCCGGGTAGAATCCTGTAGAATCGAGTGCGCCGGGTACATGGTACGATTGTTTTTATTGGATAGAGTGCGTTTACACGCACCGCCATCATTGTTCCAATTCGTAAAATATTTACTTAACATCATGCAGAAACTCTCAGCACAATATTGTCTTCACTACTTTGAAAGAACTGTTTTAACTGAATGAAATATCATTGCTGCTTTTTTATTTTCAACCGACAACCAAAAGAGGAGGTTATCAATTCGAGGCGTATATTTTTTTTTGTTTTTTTTTTTTTTTTTTTTTTTTAATGTATGGTCACCGAGTACTCGAAGACGGCTGAACCGATTTGGAAAATTCTTTTTTTGTTTGATAGGGTATACTTTGAAGTTGGTACCATTTGTCACCAAGTCAGGATCTGATGATGGGATCTTGGAGAAATCGAGGGAACTCTTCAAATATTATAGGCACACCTATGGCGTTTTGGGTATTTCTTATAGTAAATTGTGCAGTTGCTCCCAAAAAGTACCATTTGGGGAAGTGGAACTGATGATGAAGACCACAGATGGCCGCCGAAACTACTCAATAATAAGTATTTCGTGGATTGCGATTCGATTACTCGAATATGGATATTAAGCACATGGTGCTTGTCACAATGCATATGGTGATGTATAGCTGATGGTGAAGTACCAGGAGAACTCCTCAAAAATTAACGGCCCAGTATTGGGAAAAGCAATATTTTGTAAAATGTTATAAGTAGTTGACATTTAGGCTCTTGTAACTAGGTAAATTAAAAATCAACCAACTAAAAAGAGTGAAATAAAAACTTTTTACCAAAAAATTAAACCGACTCCCAAAAAACACTGCAAAGTGAAAAATAACTTTAATTTCGGAAGTCGGTGCCAAAAACGAAAATACAAAACTAAAGACACCGACTACCGAAATTAAAGTTATTTTTCACTTTGCAGTGTTTTTTGGGAGTCGGTTTAATTTTTTGGTAAAAAGTTTTTATTATTTCAATTATTTACACTGTTTTCTTATAAAAATCATATGTTTAAATATAAAATTACACAGTAACAACTACTTTAAGGTAGACACCACATGCATAACATTAGAAATCGGAAAGTTAAGCTAAATTTCGTTGTAGTGCTAGCAAAACTTAATTTTTCAAATCGATAAAATTAAAATAGTAGATTAATCTACAATTTTTTTTTTTTATTTCAGTAGTCAGACTGCAAGGATTATGATGTATTTAAATATGTCATAATCCTTGCAGAGTCTGACTTTTGAATCGGAGTAAAAATTGAATACAGTCTACATTTTCTTTACTGGAGAGAGATATTGCAACACCAAAAAATATTGTTTTTAAAAAGCCACAAATGAATTGACTCTTGATTTAACGAGTAAAAATTGAACACAACAAACTTTCACAGTCAGTGTGGATGTCATACGGCATTTTACTTTGGGGAAATGCCGCCGACATTCACACAATATTTGTATTACAATAAAAACTTTTTTGCAAAAAATAAAACCGACTTCCATATCAAAACACTACAAAGCCAAAAATAATTTTAATTTCGGTAGTCGGTGTTATTGGTTTTGTATTTTCTTTTTTTTTCACACCGCCTTCCGAAATTAAAATTATTTTTGGCTTTGTAGTGTTTTGATATGGAAGTCGGTTTTATTTTTTGCAAAAAAGTTTTTATTTTCGTGCTTTTTAGTGGGTCAGTGAATTTTCCAAATCGGTTCATAAATGACGGAGTTATGCGCGAACAAAAAACGCAATGCAGCGTAAACGAAAAGATCATCAACGTAAACATTTTTTTAGACTTTTGTTGATTTTTCAGAAACGGCTTGTCCGATTTTGATAAAATTTTCATGGGACCATTTGGGAAGTATACCCTTTCTAACAAGATCAGAATTTTTCAAATCGGTTGGCAAACGACGGAGTTATGCGTGGACAAACATAAAAAAAAAAAAAAAATACGAACATCCGAATTGAGAACCTCCTCCTTTTTTAGAAGTCGGTTATAAAGAGGCCATTCGTGCAATTTATAAATTAAGTCCTAAGCACTCCTAAAGAGACAAATTTAAAGAGATTAATATTATGACTGTGCCATCTCAGTATATTTATGAGAATCTCTTGTATGCACACAAAAATATTAATCTGTTTAAAAAATACACTGATATTTATAGTGTAAATACAAGGATGTCATTCCTAAAACAAGATTTAAAAAATAAGTGGTTCGTTTAGATGCCAATGTATACGTTTTTATTATAAAATTTCTAGCCATATTCAAGAACTAAGTATTAATTAATTCAAATTATTTATAAAACGTAAGCTATGTCAGAAAGCTTTTACACAGTTAAAGATTATATTGAGGACAGCTTATGGCTAGTGGGAAGTTTTTCCTGCGTAAATCCCGATCCCGTGGGAATTTCGCAAAATTCTTTCTTAGCGGACGCCTACGTCATAACATCTACTTGCATGCCAAATTTCAGCCCGATCCGTCTAGTGGTTTGGGCTGTGCGTTGATAGATCACTGTCAGTCAGTCACCTTTGAGTTATATATATTTAGATATTTATTATTTATTTATATATATATATATACTATTTATTTTGTTTTGTATAATTATTTAATTATTGTTAATGTGAGGACTATGTAGGTTATTCTTTCTTCGTTGTTTTTACTATAATTTATTTAATGATGTCAAGCAGTTTGAGTACTTGTGTGGCCTACCCAAATGTCCTTACTTGGGTATTGTTCGTTAAATTGGTGGACAGGTACCCTCAAATTTGCGTGGTTATTTCCTCAAAAGAACACTACAGACATGAACCTACATGCTTCTCATATACAAATACAAATTTTATGGACTTTAAAAGAGACTGACCTCTGAGTTTGTTTCGGTTTTTCTTTTCAGAGTAGTCAGTTAGGAAATACCGGCCTCATCTAGCTAAACAAAACTTAACACGCAAAAAAACATGACGTGTAAAAGTGTTATTTATAACCAATTTACAAAATAAATATTTCATTTCATTTCATATTCAGTGGCACATTTATTTTACCGTCAGAATTGGCCATGTTCTTGTTTGTCATTGAGTTGAGCCTACCTGCATAACTTATTTATGTACTTGCAATTTGTAAGTCTGATCGACTAAATAATATACACACTCGTTCTGGATAAGACGAATGCATCATAAATATGAAATTAGTTGAGCAGTGGAGCGATGTTTAAATAATACAGGAATTCGTCGAAAAAGTCTGGTTAGAGCTTGTGAGTCATACAACAATAGTATCAGCCAGTATCAGGTCCATTGTCACATTACATATAATTTTGAATATTCTAATAGATCGTTGCTTGCTACTTTGTGGAGTGATCGTGACGAGCTTGTCTTACACACTGCATCTTTTGTTTCGGGTGGGAAAATCATGACTCCTCCCGCTCAATGTGGAGCGGAAGGGAGTGTCAAACTTCTACTGACTAAAAACCCACCCTGTTCCTTCAGTGCCCTTTGTGAACCGGGACCGCGGTATCTCGTTAGAACATTTCCGCAGCCCCAGCAGGCAATGGTCCTTACACACTGTACCCGCTGTGTAAGATGACTGCAGATACCTCAAATGTGTTTCAAAGAAACATCTCCCTTTGATATTATTGCCATTTTGATTGTACATGTAAATGTCAGTCTGTAATTTCATAATAACTGTATTTTCTGTCAAATTTTTATATTGACATCTGTCTGTTTTTCTGGGCTTATATCTCTGGAATAGCTGAACCAATTTCAATTGGACGTTCACTTAAAGATAGAGCAGGTTATAAGGCAAAATATGGGCACAATTTCCTCATCTTTTTATCCAACAGTTCCCACGGGTTCACGATTTACGCGGGCTCAGTAGTGTGGCAATAAATTAGTTAGATGTAAAGTTGATAATAAGTAGAAAACTATGAGTCTTTACTATTTTATTATATTCAATTGTAAAGGAAGCATAAGTCATATATACAGATTTATATTGAATCTTGAACAACAAATGAATATGAGTGCATTATAAAAATACATAATAATTATTATTTACTGCTAATTTCTTGTACATTCCCGTAAAGTTAATGAAAACGTCATAGAGACATATTAGTCGAGGTTGGAACTTAACAGTCTCGTTAAAATACCGCATTATTGGACCTATGAATCACAAGGCGATCGATGAGTAATACACGTTTGCTTTTATTAACTCATTCTGTCAATTTGACCAATTTATTTGTTCTGTGTCATGAAAATTGTGATAATCTAACCTACTTTCTTACATTTCTATCTGAGAATAATATATATACAACGTGTAACAGAATAAACGCAATTCCTGGAAGTAGTTGGTTCAGAATCGGCTTATGAATCGATTACCGTTATAAAAAATAGGTATTAAATTTTGACGGAAAAATCTTTCATTGAACTTAAAATGGAAACACAGTATCATGACAAATTAATACAATCCTTAATTCAAGGAAATGCGCTCGTGTGCGTGTCGGCCGCTAACATTGCATGAGTGTATGCGTCTGCGTAAGGATATTGTATGAGGCACATACGTTTTGCGTTTAGTAAGGATAACTATTTTATAAATAATGTCTAGCTTTGGTTTCAATTTATTTAGTTACGGATGTTGTTTTAGACTTATAATTTAATATTCTAATTGGGGTGTCTGAGGTATTGCGTTTAATTTGTTACACCTTGTATGTACTTACAAGTCTTACCTATCTAGCTTTGAATATTGCACTTTCCCTACTTTAGACTTTGCCTAAGTTCAGTTGTTTTTGCAGTAGGAATATATTGTGTTACCTGAATGAGGAAGCGCCAAGGGCATGAGGATTTATTTATTCAAGGGACGATAAACTGCATTTTTTTTTCCGGGTGGGTACATCGTCGACTGACTTCTCCCGCTCTGGGTGGAGCGGAAGGGAGTGTCAGACTTCTACTGACTAAAAACTCACCCTGTCCCATCAGCTGCCCTTAAGTTCCGGGGCCGCGGTATCTCGTTAGAACATCGCCGCAACCGGTAGGGTACAATAAACAACTACAATATACATACGTCCATAAGAATAACTCATCTATTGTGTTAAAAATATTGCAGCCCACTACATTATTCGCATATTATTATTAACAATGAAATAGCACTTTATAAGCAATTTAAAAAGTCATATTATTATTATAATACTAAAACACAATGACTAATAATTAAAATAAAAAGTAAAGTAAAATTCATTACTTAAATGAAAATGAAAATTCATTACTTAAGTGTCTCTTCTCACTCGGTACGCTCTTGCCAGAGCGCTCGTGGTAGTCATGTCATGTTCCAGTTTTCTGGGCCGTTGTGATCATCTTCACAATTTTACGCCACTTTTGCCTGTTAGCGGCTACTTAAGTGTAAATGGGCTGAAATTGTAAAGCAATGGGAGTCAGAAGGGTCGGCAGACAGACCACGACGCGCCGCAAAGAGCAGTCAGCAGCATTGACGGGGTCCGATAGTTTTTCGTCAGTAGTGCACGGATGGGCGACATTAGGACTAAATCATACAACGAATGCTGATACAATACGAAACTTTAATACAAAAGAACACAAGTTTATATGATTACATGAATGTCCCTCTCATCTCGTCTCTAATACTAAAATAAAATAAAAGTTACATTTTAAGTTTAAGTAGAAATTCTGACACTCCCTTCCGCTCCACCCAGAGTGGATTATTAAGAGCCAGAGGACGGAAGAAGGCCTAGAAAGCGCTGGCGTGACGATTTAGAGGCTTTCATTACGGATTCGTCGGAAAGCAGCCCACCGGAAGGAATGGAAAGCTATGGGGCCATGAGGGAAATCTTTGCCCAGCTGTGGGACAAAATACGTTAAAAAACAAGTGTAGATAGAAAGGGACTCCCATTAATTCTTATATATAAAAATCTCCTGTCATAGTGTTTGTTATCGAAGTCCTCCAAAACGGCTTGTCCGATTTTTATGAATTGATTGTGTTTGTCTGGTCGTAGACTATTTTGTTTTTTCACTAGTATTAATCTTTATGGCAAAACGAACGTTTGTCGAGTCAGCTAGTATTAATTTAGGATGATGGAGGATTGGCACAAGGTAAGTCTATGTTGGGCATAGACTTGTGCCAATGCTCAGTGGGTAGAATCGACCAATTGATGATATGGTTCCGAATTCCGATGGTACCATCTCCCGTATATTTTTTATGAATACTATTGTTAACTTATAATTTTGTCTCCAACAGAATTATCCACGAGAGTGGCTTTACAAATGAAGACTTCAAACAGTACCGGCCGGTGGTGTACAGCAACACGATTCAGTCGCTCGTTGCCATCTTGCGTGCTATGCCTAACCTGGGCATTACCTACGGTAATAAGGACCGAGAGGTAAGCTACACAATACCCCAACATTTGATCCGATCGTGAAAATCCCTTTAGAAAGTATATTATCAAGCACATGTTTATATAAAACTGAAATGGTCACCAACAGTATCATTAGAACTTAACGTGATAATCATCTTTTTTTGTCAGCTCATAAACATTCACCCATAATATTTATTTATACACACAAGCACTTAAAGAGAAAAAATACAAATACTGACAAAAGAGCGCAAAGGTGACTTCAGTTCATCCGTGATCATGTTGCCTGCAACAGTGCCGAAATATTGGAAACTCGAAATAATTCAAAATATCCTGTTTCATGCAATTGCGTTTTGCAATTGTAAGTCACATTTTCAACAAAATATCGAATCTTGAAATAACTTATCAATAGAGCAAACCACGTAAGTATTATCCGATTGAATAATCAAACGAATACTGTATTAAATCAGTTTCTTGTAAAAATGGTAAAGGTTGTCGAAAATCTCCAACGGTAGATATACGAGTACGAGCCAGCATTCGTTTTTAAAGTCAATGGTAGCAAAGACTGAGTACCAAGTGGTTTTTAAAATATAATGATATTTGTCCGATGTTTGACGGCTGTGCCGATTTTACCCAAAATTTGGTAGAATATCAAATATATTCAATAAAAATCTTCCACAGAACACTCAATATGATCACAGTGTTAGTACACTGACCAAATTGAAATATTTATTCGAAGATATCAATCGTACAGTGCTCATTAGTTTACTAAAAATCGAAAATCAAAGCGGGTATTCGTTGCGTAAACGATAAACTGCGTCGATTACGTGTCGGCTGTATTCTATAAATAATGGGCGATCGTCCGTAAAAATAATGTCGATTGCATACAAATGTACATCAGGAATAAGTGCTTTGAGGCTTCCGTTGGCCGCTAATGCTGATTACGAAGCAATTTGTGGGAGATGCTGGAGTGTTATGATACTTATTGCATAGTAACCGAACCGATGCGGCGTAGAATCAGTTCGAAGCTTTGAGAATTGGTTCATAGCAGCGTCAGAATTGACAGGATTTTTTTATCAATAAAACGTGTTGTTCAAAGCCCATTTAATCATGAGACAAGGGCAGTAACTCCGTGTTATAAAGGCTAATTCCAATTCTAAAATAAATGAAAAATATGATGTGGATCCACTTCAAAACAACTCTACAAAGTTTACAGGTTCCATGAATAAACGAAAATTGCATCTGCATTTTCCCAGGACTGGTTCGATTCCGTGAAATGTTCTCTCTATGGAGATCAATATTGGGTATTCGTTATTCATAAGAGTGGCTTACTGCATGCCGGCCGTCCGTGCTCGACTGCACTCGACACAACAGCTTATTACATTATTCGTTTGCTATGAATATTGCTCCAAAACAAATATTACCATTATTGTAAAGCTTTCTCTTTTATTAAATACTAGCTTCCGCCCGCGACTTCGTCCCCGTGGAAAAAAAGAATCCCCCGATTTTGAAACATTCTTCATTACTGCTCCGCTCCTATTGGTGTTAGCGTGATGATATATAGCCTATAGCCTTCCTCGATAAATGGGCTATCTAACACTGAAAGAATTTTTCAAATCAGAACGGTAGTTCCTGAGATTAGCGCGTTCAAGCAAACAAACAAACAAACAAACTCTTCAGCTTTATAATATTAGTATAGATTTTATTGACCCGTAAATACAAGGAGATATTCAACAAGGTTATCTTTGAGATTAAATTGGTTTCGTTAGTACAGGAATGTAGGACACAATACATGACTTTCCTGTGTTGTTAGTCTAATTTACGAACAAAACATAAATCATTGTACCACTTTAGAAAAGGCTTAGTTAATTCGTAAACTTGGCTATTGTGCTAACGTTTAAGAGATATTGCAAACTGGATAATTCACGGTGATAAGGTGGCAATGTCATGTTTGCGATAGACAGCGATTCTGTTAGCAACCAACGAACATCCACCAAACGTGTAATGAAATCTGAAAGGGATACATTGGCCAGTGTTATCAGAGTACCTGTTCGGAATGTCAGTCTGATAAGATATCTTAGTTCCGTTCCGACCTGTTGAAGAGTCATTCGTGTCAACGTCATCGGTTACACAATGAACGAGAGGCTGCTCTGAAAACTGTAATTAATTCACTCGTCACGAGATGTGACGCACGTACCGTTTCCATAGGTACAAGCCATAAGACTGCCAGTAATAAAATACATCTGTAATTTCCTTCTGAAGTAGTGATTATACAAACTAGATTGTAGTACCAATCGTTAGGTACTTCACCTTAAATACGCAGGTTAGCGTATTTTCCACAGCTCACGCGATGTCCGGAGATCGATCCCCTTCCCCGTATTCCCCTCATGAGTTGCCCTGTGCTGTCCCCCATTAGTTTTGCATATTGTACGCAACTTAGCCATGTCGCTAGTGTGCACATAACACCGCTATGTAACCTCGTGCACCTATCTCTTTATCACAAAGCGGGACAAGAAAACTGGACGTGACAGCCCTATCCGGCGCAAACTTGTTGAAACAAAACCTAAGTACACGCACAATGAATCGTATGAGGGTTGACTCGGCATTGTTTCCTATGTTTAGACGAAGCTCTACGGTTACATAGCGAACGGGCTCAGCATTGTGATCTTCATTGTAGTCTTTAGATGTGCATAACTTCCCGTTGTTAAATTGTACAAAAATCTAAAGACATCAGACGGTTTTGGTTGTTGGTTTCTGTCATTGACAGAAAACCTAGAAAAATAACCATGAAATTGAATTACTGGTCACATCTCATACTATATCTCGATCGCAGTTGCAAAAGGAAGTACAAAATCAGTATGACAACTTAAAAGCCTGTGCCTTACAAATGAGCCATGCTTGAATGCCAGCCTTGGTAACGAGCTAATGGACGTCGATGTATTTAAATGAATATGCAATGTGTAAGCAACAGGGGTGGCGGGTTATTCCGAGGAGGGGTTGTGAATGGCGCGAGGAGCTTCCCGTCAGCCAGCACCGCGCATGCGCCCCGCCACCCGCTACACCCGTCATAATTAGAGCATATTTCACAGAAACCTCTGCAAAAGCTGATGTACGAGTTATTTATTTCACATAGCATGGCATTTCATGCCGCAATGACGCTAGTGTAAACTTTTATAATACCCAGAACACGCTGAACTTGTCTCTGCTACATAAAGTATGTGTATTTATGATGCATTGCAGTTTACTCTTCAGCAAACTTTTGAACGAACACCAAAAATATCTGAATTTTTGAGATTCTCATTACTCATTTAGTAGATTCTTTGAGTCGGGCGGTTTGTGTAACGCGTAACGAAAGCGTACGGTTCTCCGAGACGAGTTTGCTAAATGGATTACTAATCGGATTAGCGTATGTCGAAGATGCTGGGTCACTCAACTCCAATTGAGACGATATTGCTCTTCAACACGAATTATTATGACTCATCGTTTTTTATGGTCGTGCTTTTAAAGTTACGCAATGGTTGTTGCTGCATGCTAGGAATATGTATACTATAACTATGATAGTGAAATAAAGTTAAAAAAAATAAATAAACAATACTGATTCGGTAGTCGATTGAATTAACGTTAATTTATTTTTAATATACTTATTTCGAACGATGTATGATTTGATTCGTCTTTCTTTGTTTGCAGCACTGCAACTTAAATTAGAAATAAATTAAGTATTACGCCAATTTTATTTGAAAGTATAAAAGTAGGAAGTTGGGAACCACATGTACAAGTACATGCCTTCCTTTTCTACTACTAAGACGTGTTTAGCTGCATTAAATGGGTTAACACAACACTAATGAGTTATGCATGGACCATTAAGTCGTTAATATTTAATCACCATAGATGAATTTTTGTTTAAACTTTCTACATGTCAGTGCAATTAAAACTAACACTTATTACTGAAAACACGCTCTTTATTTTACTAACGCCATAGGCACCAAAATCATGGCCATATTAGTATTCAATAAATAATTAATTTGATCGGTAATTGGGAATACCAATTCGAATTAAAAACGTTATAGTTTAAATATTTCCCAATTTCTGGTTAATGTTATGTTGGTCCTCTGTTTATATTCCGCATTGAGGTACATACAGCCTTGGCCAAAAGTATTGAGCACCCATCTTTCAGTTTTATGAGGAGTATCAAATAGAAATTAAACAAAACATTTTATATACCTAGGTTTATTTTACTATTTATTAATTGAAAATTAATATTTTGTGGGTCCACCCTTTGCCTTAATTACGGCAGAAATTCTTTTTGGTAAAGAGCCAACAAGATTTTTACAGTCTTCAGCAGTAATCGCGTTCCATTCTAGGCGCAGGTAGCGTTTCAAATCTTCTCTGTTGTTAATTGTGTGGCGCCTAACTCTACGCTTTAATAAACCCCATAAATGTTCTATGGGGTTCAGATCTGGCGACTGGGCAGGCCAGTCAAGAAGCTATGTGTTATTTTCCCGGAACCATGTCATAGTGGCGTGGTCATAGTAGCCATAGCGGCGTGGGTCATTGTTTTTAAATATTGTAGAAGACCGACAAAAGAATACTTCAACAGTAGATTTGGTTTTCTCCCATACTTTCCGTGAACGAGCGAAATTTGTAAGGTGCTCAATACTTTTGGCCAAGGCTGTAGTTTATCCGCTGGCTGGATGAAGTTTGTAGTACCTACTATATAATCACCCTGATATAGTCAGTAATCCTTAACGCAGCTTTACGTATTTATGAAGTCCTCAAAGAGCCGTCAGCACTGATGAGCCGGGCACGGGGCCCGATAGGGCCATTGCCTGCCGGGATTACGGGAATATTCTAACGAGATTAAGCGGCTCCGGACTCAAGGGAACAGAGTGGGTTTTTAGTCAGTACACTCCCTTCCGCTCCAACCATAGCGGGTTCAGTGGGCAAATCATCAAATGATTCCTTCATTTGATGATTTTGCCACCGAAAAAAGGTATGTAGTAAGTGAAACTCAAAGTCTAGGCCATAAGACTTCTCCGTTATGGTTTATATCAGTACCAAGTAATTGGCTTCCTTTATAAATTAGTTAGTAACTAAGTTTCAAGGTATATCTGCCTTATTAATGATAATCGATATATACTCGTAGCTCGGTCGACGGCACTAACCCCTTTGTACTAAATACAGAAAACTGTTGAAATATAAATTATTTTTGATCAGAAAAGTCATTATAGCCTTGTTCTCGTTCAAGAATAGACTTTAATAACTTAAGTCTCTATTACCTTGGCATATGTCAGAAATTAGAGTAATTAATGGAAATCGGTGAAAATAGCCTTGTCTAGTATCGCTACGAAATAATGAGAATAGCTCATGCCGTGGTAAAAGCCACTCAAAGAGGTGGCAACATTAGACGTTTTAATACACCCCATTGTGACAAGACGCCAGTTCTTTCGGTGGCATTGCTCCCGCCCCTTACCATTCACTACTATGGTACATTGGCAATGAGTTTACAAAACAGAATTTGTGCATGATAGATGTTGGCAGCGGTGAAAGTGTTGGGTACGCTGCCAACTGCCAACCTCTTCACTGTATCGTAGTTTTGACCTTCTTTCCTTTTTAGTGTCCCATTAGGCAGTATTCTAATGCTTCCAAGTGGTGAGCAGTAGTTTAATGAATAACAGCCGAACCCGTGAATATTTAAGGCACACAAGCGTAACTTGCGGAGGTCGGCCCATGCATGGGCACCAAAGCACGTTAAGCCATTGTTCCCGACTGTTATTTACACATCTTTTACGAGTAGTCAGAAACGAGGGAATCTGACACCCAGTCTTGCTATTGAAGGTCAAATAGGCATTCGCTCCTTGTTAAATATTAGTACTCGGCTGCATATTAATTGCAATTTAGGGTTTGTGATCAAAATAAAACATAAAATGTTGGTATCTTTGGTAAAACTAGTGTTTTTATTTATTTTTCAAAAGCCAATGATTGATAAACACTTAAAAAATTTAGTTTAAAATGGAATTTAATAAAAAAATGCTTTTATCGCGAAATGAGGAATAATTAAAAATTACGCTTATTAAAAAACTAACTTCTACCCGCGATTTCGTCCGCGTAGAAGTCGAAAATATTCCACGGGATCCCGTCCCCGACTTGCTTGACAAAGATTATAATAGCTCGGCTAATATGCATGATATAAAGATAATTTATAGCTTATAGCACTCAGGGATAATGCAGCTACATGTAAGCGAAAGAATTTACAAAATCGGTTCGGTAGTTTCAGAGATTATCCCCTACATACAAACTTACAATTTACAAACTTACAAATTTTACCTCTTTATAATATTAGTATAGATGCACATTATAACTAAAAATTTAAAACGGGTATAGCCCCTTCTGGCCCTGGTGACGGCTTGCATGCGATCTGGCATGTTATGGATTATGTTTTCTATTTCTACTTGTGGAATTTCTTGCCAAGCAGCTACCAGAGTGGTTTTTAATTCACGGCGAGTCTGTGGAGTGCTTAGACTCCATACAATTTTTTTTTAGCATGTACCAAACATGTTCTATGGGGTTCATGTCTGGGCTTCTTGCAGGCCCTGTCTGTATTTTTCGAATGCCGACCCCCGGAAGTGTAATCAGAAACGCAGTGAGCTCTGTGAGGTCGGGCATTATCTTGCACTAATAAAAAATCTTAACTCCGATAGACCCCCAGTATGGCAAAACATGATTTTGAAGGATGTCTCCAATGAATCGCACTGCCGTCAGATGATCGTCACTAACCACTCACTCGGTACGAGCTTCTGAACTTACTCTTCCTCAAACCGTAACAGATCCTCTATGAAAACTCACTGTGTGCTTGGTAGTGGTTGGCAAAAACCACTTTCCAAGCCTTCTCACACATGTTCCCGGCCATCTGGAGCTCTTAAACCTACTCTGCATTCATCAGTCCACAAAACTTGGCTCCACTGCTCGTGAGTACAATTTATTGACGTGTTCGTAAGCGAACCGCAATCGACTTATGTGATGCTGCCGGAGCAGCCGAGCTAGTCTTTGAGCACGTTAATTGCGTTCCTCCATCCTCCTTCTTACTGTTTGCTTACTCACGTTGACCCTTCTTGCCGTTTGTAGGCGCTGTCGGATCTCAACGGCAGTGAGGAACCGATTGCGAGAGCAATAAATTGGTAATATCGGGCTGAAATGCACCTGATTCTGCCACTTTCTGGTCTTCTCGCATGGAGGTCCGTCTGGTCGTGCCTTTTCAAGGCATACCGCAGAGTTATACGCGGTACACAAAGTTTCAGCAATCTCTCGCTGAGTACGCCCTTAACTCCTAAGCAACACAGCTTGAGTAACATGCTCTGGAGTAAGACGCATTATCTTTCGTTTCTGGAAGCGAGAACAACTACAGATTGATTTTAAAAACAAAAGAAAAACAATAAATGCTATATTATAATCTTTGAAATATCGAACTTTAACTCACAAGTTAGTGTCCATTGCGTTTTTTTTTATTTTATTTAAAATTATGTTCTCGTTTGACCACCATCTCACCTGATTGTAAGTGATGATGTGGTCGAAGATGGAGCACGCTTACCTAAAAGTAACTTATTCACTCTTGACTTAAAGACTCCTAGGTTAGAGCTATCGGGAAACAGACTCCGGTACACAAAGTTTCAGCAATCTCTCGCTGAGTACGCCCTTAACTCCTAAGCAACACAGCTTGAGTAACATGCTCTGGAGTAAGACGCATTATCTTTCGTTTCTGGAAGCGAGAACAACTACAGATTGATTTTAAAAACAAAAGAAAAACAATAAATGCTATATTATAATCTTTGAAATATCGAACTTTAACTCACAAGTGTCCATTGCGTTTTTTTTTTTAATTTAATTTTTTTTTGTCGTTTATTATTTAAAACATGCGAGTACATTTTTAAGAAATATAAACATACCACCTAAACCATCGAGGGTTTATCTGTGGTATGCTAGCCGCGGCAACTCGATGCCACACCACACATACATACATCATTAAAAGTAATACTTTAACTATGCATCGAAACACCTTCTAGATCGTAGTACTTTCTAGAAAGTGTTTTTTTAGCACTTTACAGCAGTTCTTTGGAGTTAATTTTTTAGTAACATTTACAGGCATGTCATTTAAGAATGATGGTAGCATGCATTCCCACGTCCTTGCACCATACACATTATTATGACTTGGTATTTTATACGTGGGTAAGTAGGACAAACAACGTAACGACTGCAACCTTTCGTATTTCTGGATATTACTAATACTGTAGAAGTTATAGTTAATGACGCGTAAACGTATCTTGTCGAAGACATTTACAACTTGACAGTGCTTAAATAAACCCTTTTCGTTATTTTGTAAATTGTTTTTTTATGTAACTGGGAAAAATAGTTTTCAAAATTCGCAACTGTAAATTATAAATGTCCTCAACGTAGGTTTTGTATGTACGTCCATAGCTACTGAGGCCATAATCAATTACAGAACCAGCCAGTGCAAGGTACAAGGTTCTAAGTATTTTGTATGGTAACTTATACTTAAGAATTGATAACTTTGATAATATAGACCTCAGCTTATTACACACATGATCAATGTGCGGCCGCCAGTGAAAATTATGATCTAGTATCAGACCAAGATACATATGATTAGTGACTAACTCCAATGTTTGGTAATTACACGGTTTGACTGGTTGGTGAAGACACAGGTGGTCGTGCGCAACGATCGCGATTAGGTTCGCGTTTGACCACCATCTCACCTGATGGTAAGTGATGATGTGGTCGAAGATGGAGCACGCTTACCTAAAAGTAACTTATTCACTCTTGACTTAAAGACTCCTCAATGAAGGTATTCCCAAAACGTTTTGTGCGTATGGGTGGGATGTCCACCATGTAACGATGGCGCTTCGCCGTTTGTCTCGTAGTTCGATGATGGAACCGGCTTGGCGGAATGTGAAATGAAACGAAATTGTTTACGAAATTGGTACTTACCCTCTTAACTTAAACAAACCTATTGACAAACTGCCACATAAATCTGCGACAGCAAATTAGCTTGTCATCGCATTTTTTAAGTTTGGGCCACATTCCGTGCCGCTGAGTGTAGTTAGACCAGAAGTCTACCCAGACATAGTTGGGAAAAGGCTAAGCAAATGGTGATGATGATGACCATTTAATGCAATGAAAATCCGTTGAAGCTGCACTGTGTCTATACCTGTGTACAAGTTCAGATAAAAAATCTAGGACTATCGAACTTATTGTGTATATCTGTTCCAGAGCGATGGTAAGATGGTGTTTGACGTGATCCAACGGATGGAGGACACGGAGCCGTTCAGTGAGGAGTTGCTGGCGGCGATGAAGAGGCTCTGGGCCGACGCTGGAGTGCAGGAGTGCTTCGGTCGCTCCAACGAGTATCAGCTCAACGACTCCGCCAAATAGTGAGTATTCTTATGACATTAATGATTCAAGTATTTGGATATTAACGAACCTTGTGATGCAAACTTGTAAGTTACTTTTGGGGATCGGGGATATTTTTGTGTGAACAGCTATGAATGCGGGAAATGTAGAGCTAGATCCCTAGCTCTACATTTCCCGTATTATGAGCCAACGCTTTCGCAATAGGAGGCAAGTTCATCCCACTAACATCGCTTGGGTCTACTTCCCTTAGCGTTATAATGGGACCTTCTTGGTGATTCTATTTTTTCTATGGCGCATAAGTTGTGGGATTTCATTCTGATACACAATTACATGAAACATCATAACTGAACATCCTTTAATTAGTTTATCCAGAAACGTTTGCTGAATTGATTTCTATACCTTTTAATACAGGAAAATTTTCTGTTGTTCCAAAATTGATTAAATCTTCGTAAATAACAGTCGCATACTACCGCTGTACAGTCAAAACAAATCAAAATTGGCTGTATATCAAAGTAACAATATTTAAAATGCAGTGTCATGAAAAACCGTCATTCAATACACATGAAAGAAAAATGAAACTTATTTCAAGGACAACATCTTTTGTACGAATGAATAAAAGAATACTTACCTATATTCAAAATAATAGAAATCGATTCAGTGATTCTGAACAAACTTATTTTATGTTATAATTGTTAATAATGTTACGTGTTGTATATTCCATCTATAAAGTAATAAACTCACAAGAACACAGCTTTATTTAGTAAATCTTATAATAACACTAAATTAATCATTGGTACAAAATACGAGCATCGTAATTTACAATTAAGATTAATTAATATTTCTAAAAAAAGTCTGGCAGTTAAATTTAGCATGTTAAATAACTTAACATATAAGATTATAGGGTAGTGTTGGTACCGTTTCTCTTGTTCAGTGCGAACTGCAACGGTTCGTTTGGCACGTACGTCGGCGTCACACTGTAGGTCAGCTCGCCGTAGCGCCACGATACCTCGTATTTGTGGAATGTCTGGGAACAAGTGTATTTATTTTATATACGGGTTTATTGGTAAAACACTAACAACCTCTCAGGACTATGTTAGTAACTTCATAAAACTTTTTACAATTCATCAGATTTTCATACAAAAATAAAAATATTTCAATTGAACGCTCTAAATGTTACACAGTCTAGGAAGGACAAGAAAGCGATAGTAATGTAGGTAAACTGACAGTACAAAAGGCAGCGGAGGGGATAAGGAAGTTTTGTTTTTGTTTAATTCATTATCTATATATGTATCTTCTTCTAATATATAAAATTCACGTGTCACAATGTTAGTTACCTTACTCCTCCGAAAATACTTTCTTTCAGCGAAATTAAAATAGCCCGAGCAATTTGCTGATAATGTAGTTTTTTATATTGATGAAAGAATGTATGAATTCGGTCCAGTCGTTTTTTAGTTTATCCATTTCAAACAAACAAATTAACAATACTTTCCCTTTTAGTGTAGATACAGATATATCCCTTTTGACGTAAACTTTCTACCACACAATATTATTGCCTTGGCAATTTAATCGTGGCATGCATTTAGTCAAATATGTACTACACCCACCTACAGCAACAAGAAACTCACCTTAGCCACTAGAAGCTGTAACTCAGCTTCAGCAAATCTCTTGCCTATACACATGCGTCGACCGAACCCGAAAGGAAGCGATGCAAACCGATGGATTCCCACTTCCCTTTGCTTGCGACACACTTCCATCGCCCGCCTGTGAGGACATCCCATCCCTTTAACCTGACCTAACGATCCTTCGGGGCTTTCCGTTATCTCCCGAACTCCGTTGTCTCGAAGCCATCGCTCTGGAACGTACTCCTGTGGTGATGGAAAGTATCTTTCCTCGTTCGATAGTATGTAATGCGGGAAAACTATGTGTGACTGAAATAGGAAAAGAAATGTTATAAATATATATAATGTGCTCTTTGTTTTCCCCTTCCTAGTCACGTTGTCGTATGGCTTAAATAAATATTGTACTAGAGTATACATATACATTAGCGGCAATAGCCTTTTGGCTAAAGTGTCGGCCTTGTGATCGAAAGGTTGGGGTTTCAAACCCATTACTCTATTGCGGTGAACCCACTCCAGACGAGTATATTTAGCCTAGTTGGGGGGGTGAACAAGCTTGCTAGTAATGTGAATTAACCTAAATTGCTAGTTATCTTTATTAAAAAACTAGCTTCTGCCCACGACTTCGTCCGCGTAGAAGTCGAAAATATTCCACGGGATCCCGTCCCCGACTTGCTTGACAAAGATTATAATAGCTCGGCTAATATGCATGACATAAAGATAATTTATAGCCTATAGCACTCAGGGATAATGCAGCTACATGTAAGCGAAAGAATTTTCAAAATCGGTTCGGTAGTTTCAGAGATTACCCCTACATACAAACTTACAAATTTTACCTCTTTATAATATTAGTATAGATTACTTACTTCAGCTTATAAATTTCCCACTGCTGAAACTGAAGCCTTCTCTATATGAGAGGGATATCTGAGTATTCATTTAATTTCCATATATAAAGTAGATGTGTCCATATTTCTTACCCCTTTGGGAACCTCATATCCTGATATGACAGCATCTGTCTGAATGCACCTTCCATTCCCCAGAATAACTGGTTTGATTCTGTAGCGAAAAAAAAAAAAAAACAATGACTAATACTACCACACAGGCGCGGGTCGAAGGGGGATCACAGGGGTCTTGACCCCCCCCAAAATCGTACAACCCAAACAGAAAATCTTCTAAAATTTTGCAAAATAAGACGTTCCAAATATTATCACCCGATTTGCCAATAAAAATAGAAGGCTTCCATTTGTTTTATAATGTGTGCAATAAAGAAAACTCATTTACTCGACATATTTCATTGTTAGTGACCCCCTCCCAAAATTCTAGGCTGCGACCGTACCTGCTACCACACCAAACAAACTAGAACAATGCGGGCAAATAAGATACATCATTGTACTGAAATGAAATGTAAAATGTGGGGACTACATAGTGATTAATAATAAAGAAACAAATTATTACACTTTTCCTGTTCAGAATACATGGTTAAGTCCTTCTGAGAATTAAACGTTATTTAATATTAATTAGATGAAATGGAAACAAATAATTATGCCTTTTATTACGTACCTGATGATATTAAGGCAATACTCGTAACTATTTTATTTAGTAAAGAAACCTGTTTATCGAATTTATACACATAAGCAGCCTGAAAATGTAGCTTTTTTAGTTAACCGTTTGATTACGTGTTTATATATGAGATCATTAACATTAGTGAACCCGTCACCCACATGTCAATTACGAATTCTTGGTACTTATCGGTGCATGAGGACTTGTACTGCAAGTATATTATTTACATAACGAGCTATAAACATTAGTATTGTTACACTCGACTTGCGGACTTAAGTCCTAACAGCGACTCAGGTGCAAACGTAATCTGATGCTGACCATCATTGCTTACGTTACAATAAGATGATACTTTTGTATCAAGTTTTTATCCTTTAGGCTCATTGGAGGTTACTGTACTCGTATCACGAGGAAAATCTCTTATTATTGCTTCCAAGTCTTTCCTCTCAAAATGCCATTATGAAACCTCAATAAAACTTAAAATTACTTGTTGGTAGAATATCATTTTGATAGATAGGAATCAAACTAAAATAAAATATTGATCTATTCATCTAAACTTGACTCTAAGGAAGTAAATTATTTCCATAAACATGTACTCAACAAAATATGTAGGCCGAAGAAACCGCAAACCGTCAGGATGATGACTAACATACCAACTAAGGACAAATTATCACCTTTTAACGTTTCTAACTTGCTTCAAAATGTACGAGGATGCTGCCTTGTGGTAGCTAAAGGCAGACAGTATCAGAATCTACTACATTTAATTTGCTTGTCATCCATAGCAGTACCTACTATGTCATGTATGCTGCTCCTAACTGTGCCACCTTTGGATACTTTCGCGTGTATAACCGCGAGAGCACTTTTTATTGATAATAGGCTCGCGTTTAACCAACATCTCACCTGATTGTAAGTGATGATGTGGTCGAAGATGGAGCACGCTTACCTAAAAGTAACCTATTCACTCTTGACTTAAAGACCCCTAGGTTATAGCTATCGGGAAACTCAGATTCCGGCAGGGAATTCCACTCCTTAGCCGTACGCACAATGAAGGTATTCCCAAAACGTTGAAAGTCAGAAAGAATTGGTCGTGGATAGATGTAAACAAGGGGTTATTTCCTAGTCTGTCTTGATACCGCGGAACGGATCGCAAGGGCAATTAAAGGAATAGGGTGAGTTTTTAGTCATAGAAGTCATTTGACGATTTTTCCCCGAAAAAAAAAAGTATTTCCTAATTCAAACTCACCTCAGAGATTCCTTTATACACGCTTTGAGATAAGGCAACTTATCCAAATCCTTGCTGGTTAATCCTCTGTCTCTTGGAAGATGTTTTTCAAGTTCAATTTGTAATTTTCTTTGTGCTCTGACATTATTGGCCAATAAATACATAGTACTGGCCGCAGCAGCCGCTGTAGTATCTACACCGACTAGTAACAGATCCAATGCCAATATAGTGGCCACCTTCTCACCAGAAGCTTTTGCTATTTGAGAGCATATACCTTTATCGGTCAGTCTTTTCAAACAGAGTGATCGAAAGGCATCAAGAGCTTCGATATATGTTTTGTAAGCAGGTGTTGAATATATTCGCCATAAAGGTGCCGAGAGCTCTAATACAGGGACACTGTGGAAGAATCCGTGAATGCATCTAATTATTTCTTTAGCCTCCGCATCGTTATCTCGGAGACAGCCCAGTCTTGTCCCCAGTGCCCAAGCACCCACGGCTAGAACAAAGAGTGTTTTCTTTAGGCGTTAAATTACCACTTGGTACAAGTTTATGCGGAAAAGCACAATAGAGTTCACAGAAGGTGGCGCCGCTCTACAAGGAGCACTTACACTCAAGGGCCCATTTGTAGAGTTCCGTGAGAAAATCTTTCGGCAGCTCACGATTATCGTCGAGAATGCATTCCATTCTGTAACAAAAATATTATAAATTGTATCAACTTAATATTTTACGCTGGCGTTCTTAATTTAAATTGCTCTAGCCAAATTTTCACGTTGCCTAGCCGCTAATCAAAACCTAATTCATTTAAAACTCATATGTAAATTGTGTTTCTCAATTAAATTTATCTAAGCGTTAAATATTCCGCGTTAAAGTCGCTCAAACGAAACGTAACGTTTCACTGAATGAGGTTTGTTGTTCTCGTGAGTCAGTTAGCCGTCGCTCAAAACAAATGCGCAGACGTCGCGCGCCGTTGTTAAAACGGGATGTGGCCATTAACTGAGATTCCACACTCAGATCACTAGAGTCAAAACGAAGTACTAGACCACAAAATTGTCGCATGCGTAAGTAAGACGACCGCGAGCCCTTACGATAATGTTATTTGAAAGACTATTTGAAATTTTAGTTATTTTATACTGCTCTTCGATCAACAATTGTACTGTTATTATTTGCAGTTTTATAGTATGATTACTAATTCTAATATACAAAACAAACCTGGTATCATCGGGCAAATACTGTGAATAAATGGTTCTCTAAAACTGATCTTTAAACACCTACATAGTAACATAGATGGTACACATCGTAATGTAGGCACTATAGTTCCATTATGATGACATTGATTTATCACTATCATGTTTTCTTTCAAAAATAACATTACGAGAATAGCTCAGTAAATTAAACAAATCGCTTTTTTAAGATAAAGAACAAAAGAGATACCAACGAGACATACCTGTGTACAAAATCGTCGGTCACATATTCTAAATCGGGCACTGCAGCCCTTGCTGCCTCCGGTGCAATCAATGCTTTAGAAACTTTGGATCTAAATCTAGACCACGGTTCGCCATGTCTGCACAAAACATAAAGAACTTAGAATACCAACTTTAACATGCTTACACTTAAGTATACAATCCCTTACACTCCAATCAGTCCCGGCTCGTTCCCAAAGAAGTCTTTCCTCAAATCTTGTTTATAATGGCTGAGGCAAGGCGCTTGTGCTCTGTGTGGCATGAAGTCCTCACGTCTATAAATCCTTGCTGTTTCTTCTGCACAGAACGGAAATACCAAATCGGGATGTCCAAATAGTTTTGACACTTTAGCCGCTCCCCCGGCGCCTGCTAACGCTCTCAAGAACCAGAGAGAAACGTCCAAAGCGCGGGTTCTCCATGGGTTTTTGCCTATAGCGAATCGCCAACTGTTGCCTAGTATCGGCAGCGGCCTGGGCCCTGGCATCACCGTATAGCACCGCGCGTTACTCATCGCGTACGAATTGTCAATGAATTTAGCTTCAGCCCCTAAGTTTAGCACTTCAGAGGAAGCAGTGGGGGCTACCATGTTACGTTTTCAGCGTCGCCGATGTCGTAATATACGCCACCCGGCCGAGTTGACGCAGTACACACGCATGCGTACAAATAAAAACAACCTAAATTGATGTTACAAACATCTGGAGGGCTGATATATTCTTAAGAATAATATTGTTTGATACCCTTATTCCTAATAGATTTTGACGTTTAGCATGACCTTATTAGTGAGTCTATTCAACACTCACTACTGTGTTTTTTTTATATTTTGGCTGTCTCACACTGTAAAACTATTTTATTGTATTTTTTTTTTTTGCAAAAACAATATAGCTCAATGATAGACGAGTGGATGAACCTAATAACACAGGATTTTTCCTGGATATATAAGACTGAACATAATTTATCTTCTGTATTATAAATGACACTAAAATGACTATAAGGACATGCTCACCTCAAATTCTGTCGCTATTTCACCTGTACAATCTCTTTGTTGTATTTTACAACATTCTTGGTAATTAGTGTGATACTAATTGTTTACATATAAAACAGTTCGTAAATATGTAGTTTTGAATGTGTAGCGCCCTCTTGTTGCAACTGTGTTGACACTACTTAGAGTGTGGCTGTTAATATTAGAAACTGTTTAAAGGAAAACGCAAGTCATTGCTAGGGTTTGGAAAAATTGTTTTGCAAACTTTGTTTATCCATCGCCTGTGAAATATTCTTAAGTTTAAATGGAATAGCTTTGCACGGTTCATGAAGTGGTTACTCGAGTAACTATTAACAGAAGTAATTCACATGATTTTAAGATAACACGCATACAGGAGATAAAATAAAAACGACCGATCAAAACGGTAAAATTAATTTGACTCACGTATTTAATTTACAAAATGGTGTCGCGATTAATTAAAAAAGTCTGGTGTGATAACAACCTTGTTGTTACGATTATGGACGTTGTTTGTACACGTTAATACATTCCGATAATTTGAAGTTCAGTGCTCATCTGTATTATGTGTGACGTCACCGCCATCAATTCAATTTGTCAATCCCCGACGATGGAAGCAGGGAGCGCTGCTCGCGCGCCGATTGACTCGTCCGGTCCCTGCTCACTATGTGCATTTATGTTTCTTCCGCAATCCCACCCATCCAGAACATGTTGAATACTAAATTGGTTCTGCTTTCACTAATTCTAAAGGGCACCATGGATGTTGGAAATCAGTACTTTCATACTTTGCAACATTCTCCATTTGTGTAATTGCTGCAAGGCATTCCAAGGCGAGGATAAACGGACAAATATGTCATCTTTCCTACTGAAACCATGGTAGCTTAATCAAAGAGGGAGTCTAACTTGTAATTCCCGTAGTAATGAGAGATACTTACCACTAGCGAAAAAACGTTTGCATATGTGTACCTCATGTAGCTCATCAACACTTTAAAAGTTTAATTAAATTTCTAAATTCTTTCTTTTTACCCGACTGCAAAGGAAGGGTTATGTTTTTCGCGCGTATCCTGTATGTATGTATGTTTGACATACGTATACCAATTTTCATTGACATATGTTATGTTGCCATCCATTCAGCAGTTCACCTCTCTATAAAACTACATTAGCTACATGAAGTGATTACTAGTGCTCTATCACCTAACAATAGTGCGTTGGTTCCGCTTAGTTGATTCCAACTTACGCAAAGTGATATATGGTCATTATTTATTTGTTTACTGAATCATCGTGATGAACACGTTCCCATAAACAGGTACGGTTAACATACTGGCATTTTATAGAGTTTATAATCCCTGACGAGTTAGCCGTTACGATTAATGCTGTAGCGCTACTGGATACACTATTTTAACCACGTAGAAATTGATAATAAGTACTACAATAACGTGACAACAAAACACTATCGAATACAAAGCATGGGCCATAATCACGATAATATGTTCTGGTTATCACACATAATCACGGTATATATTGGTCTAAGGCTAAATCTCTGGTTTCCGGCAAAGTAACACATTAATCGTGTCTTATTCTTCTAAAACAGTCGTAAAGCGATTTTGTTTTTCTGTTCCAAAGATCGATACTATTTCCTGGAAAGCATCTGGAAGCCTGCATTCCTAATACATTCCATGTTTTCACTCAGAGCGTCGTGGAACTGGTACACCATTTAGTGGTCCGTCAGTAACACGATAAGGATAGTTGTTTTGTACTGTGTGGCGAGAATCGCGGTCGGCGGATGCTCTTGCAACAGTCACAAGGAACCCTTTGTGCTCGGTTCAACGATCGTATCTGTGTGCCTCTCATCAATCATGAGGGAAATCACACACGGAATGTACGTTGAATTTAGATACAATGCTGTGTATGCAGAGTCTTTATGTTATAGAATAATTAAAGAAGGCATTAATCAAGGGTGGAAGTATCACCATCTTTCGTGGATGTCGAAATAGACATTTCTTCAGTTGCTGTGCTGAAACTACTTACTTATTCCTCCCAATAAAATAGTAGTCCACAAATGTCACCATCGCTTAGAATACGAACCGTATATTTCACTATTACTTCACTGCTCACCATTGGCTCCGATGCTCAATTGGCGAAAAATTATGTCTAACTTGCTTGTTGCGTTGCATTACCGATATAGGATTACCTACCTTGCGGAACTAAGTGATACCCAGTTGCTCAATGCAAAAGAAATTTTATGTTTTGATTTGTCTGCTTACGATCGTTCTTCTAGGAAGTAGGCCCACGAATCATAAATCATTTTTCACTTGGTTTGATGATAAATCGCACTTCTTTGCTAAGTGGCGAGTCAGTTATAAACATTGATCGCATGCAGGTTTTGCCGCAGATATGACTAAGCGGTGTACGTACCTAAGTTAAAAAATACGTGTTCATAGAATAAATAAATTCATAGGTACAGGGTACAACCGTCAACCAGTATAGTCTGAAACAGTCGTCGGTATTGATAGCTTCAGCTATCATAGGGAATAATTAATAAGCTATGTATAGGTCACATATAAATGTTTCATACTCATATACTTCATTAGGCATGAAGTGAAGTAACACACAAAGAGACATGTTAAAAAATTTGGATCTTTGGAGGGGTCGCTTTCATTAAAACTTAAATTCGGAATGGTTTTATTCATTCGATCACCAGGCACACCAGATCTCACAATTATTCTAACATATTTTGTAGTAAGCTGCATCAAATTGTTGCTACATCATCACCCGAGGCTGTTACTTCGTCAATTACAACTCATGCCGCTTTTATACCGAGCGACAACTGCTCCGATGCGATATTCACACATTAAGCAGACAGTTGGGACGTTACGTCAGCGTTTTCATAGTTTATACCTTCTAATGGCCCTTCTAATTTAGATTGGGCGATTCAATCCCCTGAAAAAGTTTGTTTAACAATTGCGTTTTGATCCGTCGGCGATAAGCAATCAGCCAGTTATTTAGGTGCCTACATTATGCTTTATTTCATACTTCTGATATTTGAAGATAACTCTGCATGGCAAGGACTTCGCAATCCCTCTCGAAATACATGTGTTTAAAAAGATTGTCTGCCGTCGTAAAGCAATTGAGATAGTATCGGTGAGTTCGCGATTGCAACGGCCGCGGCGCCGCCCACGTCGTCTGCGGCTCATGGCGCGTGGCGCTCGAAACGCCACCGGCGACAGATTTATGTGCCGATTGCATGACGCCCGGCTAATTCCGGAAGCACTTCACAGCACCACCGGCTGCTTAAGCCCTAACCTACCTATGCCCTCCATATAACTCGGTAACACCTCATGAACCCCCTATTGCTGCCGCTTTGGGGCGTTATATGTCACCGCCGACTTTTATTGTTGTAGTCACACCATTGCGTAAACTTTCAACTGAATTCGTTCATCTCCAACAAACAAAAAGTGTTACGTAAGGTCGCTCATGCTCTTTTCTGGTTTCTCAACGGCCTTTTCTCTCTGTTCTCTGAGATCTCGCTGTTCCCACGATGTAACTGACAAGTGTTTCGTGTTATGGACGTTATAAACAAACTAGCGAGCTTGGTTTATCCAAACTGGGACCAGATTTAGAAATATTTCAGTCGTTAGGTTTACTCCAAGCATCATGGATCGAGTCAGAACCGTTTTACCGATTTATTTTTTGTGAAGTCCTACTGAACCTCTGGACACTAGAGTCAAGTCAGAATACGTGGAGGACATTTTTATCATGCGAGACTGCTAAATTAGTTCCAAACATATACTTGAATTGTTTTGGTCTATAAGAGCCAAAAACGGAACAAATAATTGAAAATTGACAGGCGATTCTTGATAGCTGGCGTAAAATTGATAGTGAAGCATTGAAATCGGTCGATGTTGGTCGACATGATGTATGCTTGTGTGCAAATCGGCTGTGCGTGACGTGATCACGGGTTCGCGTCGCTTCGGCCGCGGTTCGGGCGGGCGCGCGTAGCTATCGAAAGGGCTCGGCTCGGAGCGGCGTGCGGCGGCGCGCGGCGTATTGATCGCGCAGCCGGACCTGTTGCCGGGCGGAGGCCGCGCTCGTCGCCCGCAAACCGCCTCAGCCGATAACACCACCATACATGGATTTTATGCATTACCTAGCTTGCAATCGGCACAAGGATTTCATCTGTCCATTTTTAGCTATCGATCTTCTTTGCGAGATTAATGCCCCTTGATATGATACGCAACGATTTTACTCAGGGTGTTAATTTTGCACACGATATACTAAAGAGCCCGTTTAGTCCAAATATTAAATTAAATGCATGATATTTACCGGAAAAAAGCGCAGCTTGATATAGTTTTGGCCTTTTAGGATCGAATGAAGTAACAATTGTAAGAAGATCGATACGCACAGGATTGCAAGCGGCCCGCGCGTCACTGCGAAACGCTGTCATCCATTCATCCACGTTCAATAACACCGGCGGCGTTCAATAGTATAATGAAATGATTTTGGTTGCTCCGAATGTAATTCATCCTTGTTTACTGACCCAGTTAATGTTGACAGAGGTTTGACGTCAGCAACGCCCAGGACCGACGCGAAAAAGCGCCAGTACTATAAACACTCGAGTTACAACATTTAACACGTATGTTTGTAATGTTTATATGTTTTAATCATAAGAACGATCTTCGAGAGGGTTATCAGTGCTCCTTCAACTGACACTGACGTTCAGGATATTTATGACCCAAAAGAAAGGTCCGTAAATATGATTGGTCCCGACCTTATTGAAATATTACTAGTTACTTTAATAATAATAATTAAATGAATGTCAAATGCTCACAAAGCAGGCTTTTAATAATAGCGAACGTGGTCCGCGAGGTCAGAGTAACGTTTTATTTATTGATTTTCTACGTTTGTAGTACTGTATCTGCAGTAATTCGCACTGCGACACCTCATATTGCAGGGGATTTACCAGTTTTAAGTACTCCCTCGGAACGTGACTATGAACAGCTTCGGTGCGAAACACAAAGATATTTCGTATCAGCGGAAAATCAGTCGTTTTCCTCCGGTAGTTAAGTAAGGATCGTAGACGTCCTTTCTATTGGCACCCGGCCAAAAGCTCCAACAATGCCACTGACATTGGAACATAATACCCTACTTCTTGCTACCATAGCATATTTTGACAACTTACAGAGCGTGTAATGAGATGAAAACTTTACAAATGTGTTTGTATTCGTATGTTTTATCTGGTAGAGTGAGTCAAATAACCCAACGCTCTCTTAAAACTACTTCTACAAATGTGTATGTATTCATAGTTATGTTTTATCTGTTGGTGCGTCAAATAAGGCAACACTCGTAAACTACTCCTAAATTTTCTATCTCTAACTCTTCTATAATTAGCAGAATCAACTATAGTACGACGTAGTTTTTTACTCAGACGAAAATATTAGTTTTTGTCTTATAGTCGTCATTCTGCAAACTCATTTCTTTCTACAATCTATACGTTAGAATCAGGATGAAAGCTTGGCTTAGTCTCAACCCTTACTTTTTCGTCGCTAACTTGTCTAAGTTCGGCTGTTCTAGGCAATCTGGCGACGGGCCAGCTGCGATTTATGTATACTGCTCTTGTTGCAGTTGTTTCTGACACCAATCATGACATAGACCCAATTGTCGTTTGTATAAATCATATTGGATAAAGTCCACTAAATGTTTGACGTCTCAAGGAGCGCTTTGGATAGCTCCAATATTAATGGCACATTTAGTGTATTATAATTCTGCCACGATTAGTCTAATATATTTTTTGCTAAATTGTTATTACTTACATGCAATCTCTATTAATGATATAAAATGTGAGTATTTTAAGAAGTCTGTATTCTTTTATTGTTTCATTACGTTAGTGGCCTTGTATTTCCGTACCAAAAGCCTAAACCAATTTCTCTTCTAAAGTATTCTGGGTCTCGAACACAGTTCTTGGTACTGCGTGAATTTGAATGCCTTGCCTCCGAACAATAGTATAACAATATTCGATAAAATCACCATTCTAAGTCTAGATTTATCCCAAACTGTCGTTTTAATACAATCGCCATAATTACAAAACCGAATGGCCAATAGCAAACTTTTGTATTATACAAAGAGGTTGCGTGTCTCGACAACGTAGTTTTTCATTTAGATTTGGACTTACCTATGTATCGTGTCGAAGTTGGCCTTTCACACGAACGTTTACTATGGCGTTGATACATGCCCACCTGTAATTAAGATACTTTGACCTATTTGAATTGTTAATTATTATAAGCCTTACACTGAATAAACAAAATTTATTATTGTTGCATTGCAGATTTTGTTGAGTTTAAAATACAGAATGTTTTAAGTATTACTTTACCAAAGAGATTGATTAGTTGATGATTAGAAGCACTTAGACAATGATGCCTATGTTAGGAGTATTTTAAAGACTTACAAACTTAAATTTTAAATATGTGTAGGTTGAACAATTTTAAATTTATACAATTTATAGGCATCATTATACACAATAAAATTTTACGTATTAGTCCCTCGCTACAGTGTAACGGTTTTGTCAATTATAGAATTATACGTGCTCAAGCAAGTGCCCATGCATTTCTAATCTAAAAACGTTAACCAATAAACGTTGTAAATGGATTGAAGTTACTGCTAGCTATAAATTGTTTATATTTAGCAACTTGCCCATAATTTGTTGCGCTGCAATGCATTAAGTGCCTCATATACGTGATTTTTCAAAAATTTTCTCAGCACTATGGTCTGAATGGTTCAATGTTTATAAAATAACCCAGTCCTTATTATTTTACTAGCAGTCTTCCATGGACTTTATCACGCTAAAATCATAACCCTCATTCTTTTGCAATCGGGTAAAAAATGTCAATGGCCTTCCTCAAGCTTCAAGCTACTTCCTTACCAAATTTCTTCCATATCCACTCAGCACTTTCGGAGATTAGCGCGTTTAAACAAACTCAACAGCTTTATTCTAGTTTAGAATATTATCTTTAGCGATCTGAGCGCACTCTGGCGATGTTTTGTCATTAATCTTAGTCAAGATCGAACAAGTTCAAAGTCACGTTTCTCGGTAGCGTCAACCGCTTGATGGCGTCACAGAGTGACTCACAAATGATTTACCAACTCTTGGTCCAGTGACATGAACCACTTGTAGTACCAGTCACCGCACAAGTAATTTATCTGACTACCACAAGCCAGTAGCAGGGTAACACGATACCCTAGACCAATGTCAGATTTTCTGACTTTGTATAGTACAATATCAAAAAATATAAGTTTCTTATTATTATCTAAATGTCATCATGTCTCATGTAAAAATCAACGTAGGTATTATTATATTGGGCATGCGGACAGCGAGTAAAGGGCAACTCGCTGTCCGACCATGGACGATGCCCGGGTCGACGGCGCGTTTTGTTCCACGCGCGCCTCAAAGAGCGTCAGCAATATGACGAGGCCCCCCCTGTAGAGGGCCGAAGCCTGCCGGGGTCGTGGGACTCCCATTACCGTGACCCCGGAACGTAAAGGGTTATTGAAGGAACACCGAGGATTTTAGTCAGTAAAAGTCTGACAGTCCCTCCCGCCCTGCCCGGGGTGGGAGGACTTATTTGATAATTTTACCACGATAAAAACAAAAAGGTATTATTATATTATTTGTAGAAACGTAAGACACGAAGAGGCAGCAACGACGGTAATCTAATTTAACTAGCAAAAATACGCGCTAGTAGTAACACTACACAATAACAAAGTCTATATACGCGTTATCCCATCGCCTTTGCGAAACTAACTGACAATAACAAAAACGACATAAGTACAGCTCGATTTCGGGCATTGTCTCAGGCGGGGCGGGTAACAACGGGATGCTTGCGCTAGTGAAAACAAGTTTTTTTATATCTATACTTATAATAAATCTGTAGAGAGGTTAATTCTGTACATGAAATATATTTACAAAATAACTATCAGAGGGTGATTAGGGATCGATACTGATGCCAAAAATGCAATCAGTAAAATTTTTGTCCGTCTGTCTGTCTGTCTGTCGGTCTGTCTGTCTGTCTGTCTGTATAACCGTTATAGAAACAAAAACTAATGCTGGTTATAGTATACTTTTCATCACGTTACAATCAAAAGGAGCAGAGCAGTGAAGGGAAATGTTGGGAAAACGGGAGAAGTTACTCCATTTTCAACCGACGACAAAAAGAGGAGGTTATCAGTTCGACGCGTATATATATATTTTTTTTTTTTAATGTATGATCATCGATTACTCGAAGACGGCTGAACCGATTTGGAAAATTCTTTTTTTGATTGAAAGGGTATACTTCGATATTGGTCCCATTTTCATAAACGTCAAGATCTGATGATGGGATCCTGGAGAAATCGAGGGAACTCTTCAAATATTTTTTGGGTATTTATTATAGTAACTTGAGCAGTTGCTCTCAAAAAGTACCATTTGAGGAAGTGGAACTGATGATGAAGACCACAGATGGCCGCCGAAACTAAATAATAAGTATTGAGTGGATTGCGATTCGATTACTTGAATATGGATGTTACGCACTTTATGCTCGTCACAATGCATATGGTGATGTAGAGCTGATGGTGAAGTACCAGGAGAACTCAACAATTAACGGCCCAGCATTGGGAAAAGCAATATTTTGTAAAAGGTTATAAGTAGTTGATAATTAGGCTCTTGTAACTAGGTATATTAAAAATAGACCAACTAAAAAGAGTGAAATAAAAATTTTTACCAAAAAATTAAACCGACTCCCAAAAAACACTGCAAAGTGAAAAATAACTTTAATTTCGGAAGTCGGTGCCAAAAACGAAAATACAAAACTAAAGACACCGACTACCGAAATTAAAGTTATTTTTCACTTTGCAGTGTTTTTTGGGAGTCGGTTTAATTTTTTGGTAAAAAGTTTTTTTTAAGCTTCCGTCGCGAGTGCAACCTTAATGGTTAAAGCTACACAGAAATCATTTATGAAGGAAATGTTCTCCTTAAAATTATATAAAAAATATCCCACGACAGCATATATCTATCTTTTATGGTTGACTCACAATAACACGTGTAACTCCCGATAGCTTAGCAATTCGAAGCTTTCTGATTATTATTCTGCTCCGAAATTTAAAACCACCACAACTTTGCAATGGAACTCGGCTAAAAGTAACCCAGTTGCAACAAAATATAATCGAGGCTCAAATTTTAACAGGTTGCGGTGCAGGAGAAACCGTCTTTATTCCCAGAATTCCCATAATACCAAATAATTTTCCATTCCAATTTAAAAGAACGCAATTCCCAGTATCGGTGTTTTATGCAATGACAATTAATAAGGCTCAAGGGCAGACTTTTCGTGTTGCTGGAGTAGATCTCGGTGTCAGTGGTTTCTCACATGGTCAGTTGTACGTCGCTCTTTCCCGGGTTAGCATTTCTAGAAATCTTTATGTTCACGTGCTGGACGGGTCAACTTTCAACATAGTTTACCCGGAAGCTTTGCGCTGAAGTATTTTCGTTCTATAGGTACTTAAGCCTCATGTGAACGTGATCTAAACAATATTACCAGTACATTAACTTAATAACACACAAGGAGTTACACGCTGACGGAGTCGCGGGCACAGCTATTAACAATAATATTGTGCGGTTCGGTATTGCGATATTTTTCTACAGTATTATAGATTGACATATTATATTTCCCTACTAAATTACGAAGGTTAATCTTTCTGTTACAAAAAATCACTAAACCGTGAGGAAGGACATAGCCTATGTCCTTCCTCACGGTTTAGTGATTTTTTTTTACGAAAAACGATGGAAACGTGGACGAAGTCGCGGGCAACAGCTATCTATACTAACAATATAAGGTTGAAGAGTTTGTTTGTTTGAACGCGATAATCTCAGGAACTACTGGTTCGAATTAAAAATTATTTTTTAATTAAATAGTCAATTTATAGAGAAAGGCTATAGGCTATATATCATTAAGCTAAGGCCAATAGGAGTGGAGCGCCAATGAAGAATGCTTCAAAATCGGGGTTAAATTTAACGTTAGCCCAAAGTAACTATTCCACGCGGACGAAGTCGCGGGCAAAAGCTAGTTGATAATAAATAGGCTCGCGTTTGAACACTATCTCACCTGATGGTAAGCGATGATGTGGTCGAAGATGGAGCACGCTTGTCTAGAAGTAACCTATTCAATCTTCACTTAAAGACTCCCAAGTTATAACGAACAGAAAACACAGATTTCGGCAGGGAATTCCACTCCACTAACTTTTCAGTGTGAAAATAAGATCACATAATTTTCAGCTCTAATGTTTGTAATACCGTAATCACGGTATTAGAGCGTCAATTCCGGTATTGTAAAAGTCCACAATAAAATTCGTGATCACGGTATTACGGGATCCTGGTATTGAAAGCCCTAGTTGTGACCACTAGACTAGCGAGGCAGTCTGTTCTAATGTTCTTGTCTCATTCTCGTAAAACTCGGAACTGTAATGCAGCTGTCAGTGTGGGCGGATCAAAGACTATAAAACCACTTGTCCGCGCATACAGTGCCCCGACGCACGAAAACTATTAGCCTTTTTGCACCTATACGAGGCATGCCTTTTGAGTTTTGTCGTTTGAAGAAAAAAACACAACTAGAACCTTATAGTACTTTTTATTGTTTTTCAAAGTATTCACCACGTAGCTTAATACACTTTTCCATTCGCTCAAACCAGTTATTATAACATTTATTCCACTCTAAAGTGGAGGTGTTCAAATGGCTGACTTGAAAGCGTCGACTGCTTCTTCACCGGACTGGAACCTTAGACCACGAAGACTTTTCTTAATTTTAGGAAATGTAAAGAAATCGTTAGGGCTTAGGTCAGGACTGTATGGAGGATGGTCAAAAATTTTTACTTTTTCCTGCTTCAAATACTCAATCGTTTGACGAGCGCTGTGTGAGCTTGCGTTGTGGTAGTGCAGGATGATGCGTCGCTTTGAGTTAGATTTTCGAAGTTCGGCGATGACTTGTGGTAAACAAACTGTGGTATACCACTCTGCATTAACCGTTCTACGATCTTCAAGTGCAATAGTCGCAACATGGCTGGTTTTTCCAACGAACGTGGCCACCATCTTTGAAGTGCTTCGAGAACGAACAACTTTAGTCGGCTTTGGCTCGTCTTGAAAGACCCAGATTGTAGATTGTTGTTTGGAATCAGGATCATTTGTCACCACTGATGATGTAGACGTGATTTGACTCTCCTCGGTTGAACCTTTGCAGAGTTTTCTTACACCATCTGAGGCGGGCCGCCTTGTGATCGTCGGAAAGCAGATGCGGTATCCAACGGCAAACTAGCTTTCTCACACCAAGCGCTTCATGCAAGATCTTCTGAATGGTTGTCCCTGAGATGCCTAATAGAGCCTCTATCTCTTTATACGTCACATGACGATCTTCGAGAATTAGTTGTCTCACAGCAATGATGTTATCTTCAGTGAAGGCGGATTTTGGGCGTCCTTCGCGAGATTTGTCACTAACACTAGTATGTCCACGCTGGAATTCTAAATACCAGTGTTCGACAGTCCGCAGAAATAGGGCTTCATCACTGAACACAGATGTTAGCTCTTCAAAACACTGAAGCCGTGTCAGGCCTTTTCTAAAGTTGTTGAAAATTATTGTATGTACATTTTCCTTAGAAAGATTCATTTTAGTACGTAATACACAATAGAACAGTTCCAAATTCAATATTGCCGGGAAATATGGAAACGACAGAACTTAAAAGGCATGCCTCGTATATTGGCTACGGTACACGAATCATTTTAGTTGTGACCAAGTGTTAGACCTGTGTGCATGCTAAACAATTACAAATTTTTAATTTTTGTATCCAATTTATAACGCATAATAATGCCTTCATGCGCGTTGAAGTGGTGTGGAAAACATTCCTAGACATCTAAATACTAAATGGATGACATAACTATTCATCAATAATGAAATCTACGAAAATTATTTTTTATTTAATTAAATTATAAGCCACCGCAGGGGTCTATTTAAAATGGTGGTTTAGGTGAGCAAGGCCACGGTTAAGTCGCGCGTTGATGTCTTTTGGAAAAGTCTCTTTCTTTCATTAAGAAATTCTAATTCTTTTATCCCTTTCTTTCCTTTTGTATTGTTATCATAAAAATCTGTGCTGTTAACTTTAACGTCTGAATACGATATCGATAATTACAAAATTAAACTTTTTTTAAGTCAGGTCAGTTACCTATCTACTTTTAACTGATTATAAAAAAGGAGGAACTTCTAAAGGTTTTTCTTCTGTGTGACATGCATGTTTTCAGTTAAGATTTCCGAAGATTCCAGAATTAAAGTTACAGTGGATAGATAAGGTTACTAGGGAATATTGGTTTCTAGTTTTGTTTTTATTGATATAATGTTGAGAAGAGTCAAATCGTGAAAATAAGATACCTATATTCAATCTTTTTAGGCTTCAAATAGTATGGCGGACTCTAATACTAAATAACTTAGGCCTTAATTAAAATATTTTTACTATGGGATCCTTACTGGGTATTTTTACAATTTTATCGATATCGACTACTTTTCCTTAATCAAGTAGACCAGGCATATCTACGCAACTTGACCTTGAACTGACCAATTACAGCTCTGCATTTCTCTCCCGCCCGACCCGAAACAGTGAGTCGTGCTCTTAAAAGAAATCGGCATATACGCTCTCTGGTTATATGTATACTGTCTGGGGCGGATGCTTCTACGACACTGCGTCCGTCCGTAAGTTCTGCAATTAAATAGAGTAGCCTTCGCCCTGTACAAATAAGATCATGCTATATACCACAAAACGGGCCGTAAAGCGATGCAATTATAGCATTTTACTCAATGGAGTAGTCTTACTGACAATTTACAAGGAAAACCAACGCTATCTAGTATACAGTTTCACGTATGCTAGCCGCTGTGTAAAGTTAAGGTTAGATATATATACATAAAAGCACTAAAAAGTTAAAAATAATACTATAACCTACCTATATTAATAAACCTAACCTGACCTACAATTAACCTATAATAAAATTTAACAATTTTTTGAAGTCGGTGCCAGGTAATGTACGATACCTAAATGACTATAATATAACTACAGATTAGTCCTTTGGCCTTAGGGCCAGAAAAAACTAAACATAAATCTTACAGCTTCTAAATATAAATTTTAATCGGAAAACAAAAACAAAATACACGATTACCTAATACCTAATATTTAGACACAAAATAAAAGATACTAACGTTAATACTTTATAAGTAAAATCAGAGCAAACACTGTTTACACAATGCAACAACGCAAGAAAAGCAAGGAGTTCGAGGATTAAAATGGGAAAATACTCTGGAATTACCAGTCGTTTCATTACCTAGCTTGGCACCGACTCCAAAAAATGTTTAAATTTATTCTAGGTTAATCGTAGGTTAGGTTAGGTTTATTAATATAGGTAGGTTATAGTATTATTTTTAACTTTTTAGTGCTTTTATGGTTTTTTGAAGTCGGTTCCTTTAAAAAAAAAATTATACATATATATAGATGTCCAAGTAAATGTACGTACTTGGACATAATTACCAACATTATTCACTCGTGAATTACAATTTGAATAATTTTGATACCTTAGGACTAACGAAAACACATGTGGAAATAAAATACTTTATGTAAACCTTTCTCTTCAAGACAAAGCCGACGATCATGATCCTCCCCAAGGTTTACTTGAAAACACGTTCTAGAAATATGTTTACTTATAACAATTGTTTGTTTTGGGGAGCGTCATTGCGTCAGTATCAAGATAACTTATGAGCTGGCAACGTAGGCGTATAGCGTGCTGTCTACGGTTCGCAGCTAGTTAATATGTATGCGGCGGCGTCGCCCGGCGTCGTTTAGCGAGGCGACTGCAACTAGTGGCCGGCCGGATGTCTGCTGATATAGCTTGCATCAATAAAACTTAGCACTGTTTACTGAACTTAATGCTTCCTATCTCATTATGAACGCGAAACGTATTGTTACTTGGTATTAATATGCTGATTTCATTTTAATTATAGTTGATTTCTAACTTACAACTGCCTCTCGGTCTCAAATTTAAACGGGTTTATTTATTATTTTATTTTATACTGGACCAGATATACACTTCGCCCTTCATTTGCATTTGTAGGCTCGATTAATTCATTCCGGTTAGGTTAGGTGAACTGACTGAACAGATCTGCATCTATTTTGTTTTTGTACAACAGTAATTAATTATTTTGACGACTCATGCAGTCTTATTATGTTTACACTTGTTTTAACAAGTGTTCCAAATTACAGATTTATGAACATCGGTCAATACGAATTCTTAAAGAATGGCAATCGGTACATAACAATAAATTTTGTACTTGCCAATTTGGTACACAAATATTTTATTGTGTTCACCAAAGAGTGCGGCGAGCGGACGGTGCTAAAGTGGAATGCGTGATGGCCACCACGTATCACACAAACAGAACAATATTTTAATTTATTACTTGCAAATAGTATGCTAATGTGACATGCATAGTAAAATTTATGACGACTACGTTTTAAGCGTCTATATTTTTTTTCTATATTAGTTACTAGCAGTCCCGCGAGACTATGCTTCCGCAGACTTTATCACCTTAAAAATGTAACCCTCCTTTTGTGAAGTCAGGTAAAAGCCTTCCTCAAGCTTCAAGCTACTTCCATACCAAATTACATTCAAATCCAACCAGTACTTTCAAAATTTGCGAGTACAAACAAACAAACTTTTCAGCTTTATAATCATCAATCAATATACATAAAACGCTTCCGTTGACTGACTGACAGACAACGCACAGCCAAAACTACTGGGCACAAGCTGAACTTTGGCTTTTTTTTTCTTTCTTTTTTTTTTTTCTTTTTTTTTTTTTTTGGTAGGGCCACTCGTAGCTCACTAAGGCTGTGCGTCTACTTAACCGGTCTGTGCTGAACTTTGGCATGTACGTTCGTTGAGGTGTGTAGGGGAGCACTAAGAAAGGAATATTGGAAATTCCCGCGCGGTCGGAATTTACACGGGAAATACCTCCGACGTGAACGAAGTCGCGGGCAACAGCTAGTATTAGTATAAATGTAAAATACCTACTGCAAATTTGAATCTATCACATATAAATTATAGGATACTTCACCGACTTCCAGTGACTTCGAATCATTAATTTTGGTAAGAAGCAACTTCTCATAGCACAAGTAAGTAAATGAACATGCTCTAAAGCCGTTACTTTTTAGTTCAAGTATCACAATAAAAAAATATGTGATTACTGATTACATACTGATGTATTCAGATGGAGATTTTTTTCTTTTAACTTTTTTTTACATCTTACTTTCTTTTCGTGAATGTAATTTTCGGCGTTTTCTTATTTTGTGAACTTCAGTATACAGTTCCATTTTTACGCTCGTAACGAAATCTAATTATAGTTTTTGATTTAAGTATTTGTGAAGTATTCAGTACCATAAACATCGTCTTAGAAGTGTATTTTTAACCTGAATTGAACGAAATTGTATTTGATATAAATTTTGACTGTAGACTATTTTTTTGCGTAGGGATGTTTTAAAATTTTAAAATTTAATTTTTATTTTATGCTTTTTAAACTTTTCACCTACCACAGTTTTTGTCAGTTATTTCGTTTGATAGGCCACTTGGGTATATTTGACAATATTCAATTATTCATCCCCACTTTCACTCCCATATCTAGTAAATGGCTTAACCAAGTTTGATAAAACATGTCTAATTGTAATATACTCGTCGTGTTCTTTCATTTGATACCCCACTTGGGTATATTTGATAACATTTGATTATTCATCCCCACTTTCACCCCCCACAACTATTAAACGCTTCAACTATTAAACATGTAATACAAAAAACAAACTCGCTTCATCCGTTCGGGAGCTATGATGCCACAGAAAAACAGACAGACATACAAACAGACACATCAAACTTATAACACCCCTCTTTTTGCGTCGGGGGTTAAAAATGCGTTCAATCCAAACAGACACACACGTACAACTAAGCAATCCTATAAGGGTACCATTTATAATTTTTTACAGCCTCAAAAATAGCCTGTGTTTATACCACGAGTACCATGTACTAGACATGCTTCTAAGCGCTCTACTTGCCCTGTTGCGGGAATGTTCTAAGAAGATACCATGGGCGTGCACAGAGATTTTAGACAGGATAAGCACGGCTAAAATTAAAACTTTTTTGAAAAAATAAAACCGACTTCCATATCAAAACACTACAAAGCCAAAAATAATTTTAATTTCGGTAGTCGGTGTTATTGGTTTTGTATTTTCTATTTTTTTCACACCGCCTTCCGAAATTAAAATTATTTTTGGCTTTGTAGTGTTTTGATATGGAAGTCGGTTTTATTTTTTGCAAAAAAGTTTTTATTTTCGTGCTTTTTAGTGGGTCAGTGAATTTTCCAAATCGGTTCGTGAATGACGGAGTTATGCGCAAACAAAAAACGCAATGCAGAGTAAACGAAAAGATCATCAACGTAAATATTTTTTTAGACTTTTGTTGATTTTTCAGAAACGGCTTGTCCGATTTAGATAAAATTTTCATGGGACCATTTGGGAAGTATACCCTTTCTAACAAGATAAGATTTTTTCAAATCGATTGGCAAGCGACGGAGTTACGCGCGGACAAACATAAAAAAAAAGTACAAACATCCGAACCTCCTCCTTTTTTAGAAGTCGGTTAAAAATAAAACTTACCAGTTTCCGCTTGTTTCGGTCGGTGGCCCACCACCACGAATATCTAATTAATGTTTATAAATCAAATCGATGCGCCTATCTTTTTTTAGATAATTTTGCAAAACGTCGTCGTAAAAACTGCTTCGTTTTAAAGGACTAAACGTCGTAGGATTTGTCATGACCACGGAATGCTTATTCTTATTTACCCAGAAAACAAACAGCATCAAAACGAAATGCAAGGGAAACAACAATGTGTTTGTGTGTTAGCCAGTAATAAACGTAATAGATGGCGGTAAATCGCGAAGTGTGGTGAAATAATGTACAATAAGTTAGGTATAGTTATTGTTATTTATCATTTAGAGAGGCATGTATGTATGGGACTACAGGGTATGGCAGTGCTCATTTGCATGTATGGACCGCACGCCACTGCAAGATACCATGACCCCGGAACGCAAGGGAAGCTGAATGAACAGGGTGGGTTTTTAGTCAGTAGAAGTCTGACACTTCCTTCCGCTCTACCTAGAGCGGGAGAAGTCATTCGATGATTTTCTCACTCGGAAAAAAAGCGCTCTACTAGCCGAGAAAACAGCAATAATCATGGAAAATAGGAGAACGAAATTGAGTAACTATTCTTGTAAATACCACTTATTTTCATTTGCTTTACACGCCACGAAAATTACCACGTTATTGGAAATAAAATCCAAAATTATCTTTCCCCCGTCAAAACACCCTAACGAGCCCCTCTATATTTGAAAACCATGTCCGACATAATTATACGTTTTCCCACCTGATTTGGTTGTTTGTAAATAAACTGTTTTATTTCGACCACACCTCATTGTAGGTGTACTTAAATCGATTACATGAAAAACGTGATATGCTCGATTAACATGAAATATGTACAGAGCCGGATTAACCCATCAGGGGCCTATAGGCAATGGAATCCTCGGGGCCCTCTTATACCGACTTCAAAAAAGGAAGAGGTTCCCAATTCGGCTGTAATATTTTTATTTGTGTTAACTCATAACGGCTAAACTGATTTGGAAAATTCTTTTTTGGTTTGAAAGGGCTTCAAGGTTGGTCCCATTGTCATCAAGTCAGGATCTGATGATGGAATCCTGGAAATTCGAGGGAAAACTACAAATATAAGCACCGGTTGGTGAAGTGGAAATAATGATGAAGAACACAGATAGCTACCGGAACTACTAAGTATTGCATGGGTTGCGATTCGATTACTTAAAAGTAATTTAACGAATCGGAGATTCCACCAACGTGCATGAAGTACCCTCCGGCCGCCCTACGGCTGCCTTCCGATTTGTTATATTAGTTTTAAAACTCGATACTAAATAGTATGAAGTATTGCGTGCGTCAAAAAAAAATTATAGTTCTTGTTATTGAGAAAGGAAAATTGAGGAGAAAATTGTAACATTTACTAGCAGACATAAAACAATTGTAGACTACGTACGTATCGTAACCTCGCACTTAAGAGCCGATACTACCTCAAATGGCTTAGCATGATCGTCCGTTATGTCGAAAATACTCCAGCAATAATTTTGAAATAAATACATAGTAAAGTTGAGGATTACTATTAGGTACAATGTTTGACGAAAACACAATTCCACTTTTTTTTTGATAGAAATAAATCCAAAGTTACCTCCAAACCGAACAATAAACCGCTGGTATTCAAAAATAACTTCAAATTAGATAATGAAACTTTGCATATCAATTGAACTAACTATAAAGCAAGTCTTATGTTATTTACTTTATTTAATTACCATTATTTTCACCGTAAAAAGAAATAAACTAAATTATCGGTGTCTTGGAGTCTTTTCCCTGCCACCCTGTCTCGCTTGCTCACGTGACCGCGGCCAGTAGTGTGCGAGCGAGATAGTGAGAAGCGCTGAGATAGTGCGGTCCGGTTACCGGGGTAAGGACTTAAGAACCTCGCATTTAATTCTACTACTAAATCTAAGGATTTGTATTTTGAGAGATAACAGTGTGGTCCCTCAGTTCACACGCAATTCTAAATTCTCGTTCGATGAGTCATTTTTTTTTCTTGGTGCGTGCAGTGGGCCCCTTGTGGACGCGGGGCCCCTAGGCAGTTGCCTACTCTGCCTAATGGTTAATCCGGCCCTGAATATGTAGCATAATTGATAATTTCATACAAGCGTCAAGCGATGTTTTTTTTTTACTCAAATTCAATAAAAAAGGGACTGGAGGCGTTGTACTCTAATTGTTGCACTCAGGCAGTCGTAGTTACGTAGATTTTTAATTTATATTCATGTTTACGTTATACAACAAACTTGCTTTACCGTGGCTTCACCCCTGTGTTCTTGATTTATCGATCCCACAGTGTGAATGGAATGACGAAAGTAGAAATTAAACTTCGTTCTACTTTTGATGAGTTAGCAAGGAATGGTTGAATATGAATTTAATGTCAAAAGCGTAATGGCTAAGGTGTCGAACTTGTAATCGAGAGGTCGCGGGTTCGAACTCCATCCATTACACTATTGCCGTGAACCCACTCCAGACAGAAGCATATTTAGCTTAGTTGGAGGGGTTGACAAGTTTGCTAGTAATGTGAATCTACCCACATTGCTAGTTCTCTTTACAAAAAAGAACTTTCTAACTGGTCTGTTTTGTTTATTACAGTTTCCTGGACGATTTGGACCGGTTAGGTGCGAGAGATTACCAGCCCACCGAACAAGATATTTTAAGGACTAGGGTCAAAACCACTGGCATCGTCGAAGTGCACTTCTCCTTCAAAAACCTTAATTTCAAGTGAGTATTTGCTAGATTTTATAAAACATATTTGACCCTATCTGAAACTGTAACACTGTCAAATTAGTTTTGGGGTTGCGGGAATATTCAACGAAATACCGCGTCCTCAGAACGCAAGGGAAGGAACAAGGTGGGTTTTTAGTCAGTAGTGTCTGGGAACTGGTAAACAAAAAAAAGAAGGGACTTCCCCTGTAAAAAAAAAGAAAAGAAGAAACAATGTTATATCTCAATTGGGAACTAATAAATCTGTTGCTTCTTAATAAAATACAATACATTTCGCGTGAAATTAATGATGAAATATAGCGTTCTATGTAAGTGTTGGCAAATCACTTAAATCAGCGTAAATCATAGGTTATGTATTCGCTTTATTACGTGCTGTTTGGTCATAGCCACGACGTCTATCTGCCTTGTTCTTTTCCCTCTTTCGTGAAATGTTAATCTTTCTCCTAACATAATTGACCTACTACTAATACTATTATTAAGGTATTTTGATATGTTTTCCTGTGGCAATGAATACTTTTTTCTTCTTCTTTCTTACCTTAACGTTAACTGATGAATTCACGAAAACCATGTATGTTTTCAGATTGTTCGACGTGGGCGGTCAGCGGTCTGAGAGAAAGAAATGGATCCATTGCTTCGAAGACGTGACCGCGATCATATTCTGTGTGGCCATGTCGGAGTACGACCAGGTCCTGCACGAGGATGAGACAACGGTAATTATGATTTCTACTTCTGTATATTCTACCTACCAATAGGAAAAACGGAACACTGAACTTTACTCAGGAATGCGTAATGATATCATACTGAAATTTATAGCAGATGCTCGGTTTTATAGTCTCTTTTAGCTTTAGAAAAATCTAAGCTGTAAGTTGTAGCGATCAAAAAATATGAACGATTGTGTCGCATATTTTGCGATTTCACAAACGAATCAAAACCTATAGAGATCCCGTTAGCTTTGTCCAATTAAAGATTCTAGATCATGAAATTGGACAAGAAGCAAGGTGTTACAGCATGTGTAAAGGAAAAGATCTGAAAACCGTAAATAAAAAATCCTTAGGTCGGTACTATTGAACTTATATTCTTAGATTTGTACGGAAACCTCGGTACGCGAGTCGAACTCGTACTTGGCTAGTTTTTATATTGTTGATAGGCCCTTGTTCGACTACCATCTTACCTGGTAGTAAACCAAAAGTGGTCTGAGATTAAGCACGTGTACCTAGAATTAACCTATGCTCCGAGCAATAATACCCGAATATTTTAGATAGTTATAGCTATCAGGACATCTAGACCCAGGCAGGAAATTGCATTCCTTAGCCTGCACACACAATTAAAGTATTGCCAACATAATTTGTGCGTATGGGTGGGATGTCGAGAACGCACGACGCAACGCCGTACATTTTGTAGTGCGATGATGGGACAGGCTCTTTAGAATTATATCGTAAGGTTTCCGAGTTAAAAAACTGAAACTAATTCTTGTGTCTTAAAGATGGTTTTCTATTCCTCTTTCCCTTGTAAATATCTTGACTGTTAGAATTTAATAGCTTTGCCCAACAGTCGTTAAGTTTCCCTTCCGCCCCATCCAGAGGAGGAGCCATTTGATAATATTGCCACAGAAAAAAATAAAAATATGTAAATAATAGTGTCACATGATAATTACAAACAGTGATGTATTTTATTTAAGCATCATATTTTATGGAGGCTACTATTAACTTACCACATAATATGTGCTAACTAAAAACCAGAAATAAGCTTAATATTCCAGGTATATTTGATCAGTTTTTTGAGAAAAGACCATTAACATAAAACAACATTTGCGTTTGACCCAATCATAATTTTGGCTGTCTGGGACAGGTCACCGATATAAAAAATAAAATAAAATAGTTTATTTGTACCTACAAGATAAACGCCAATGTTACAATGATCATAAGCCATATGTTTATGTAAGAGTTGCAGCCTGATAACTATCTAAACTAACCTAAAGAGTCTGATCCTGCAGCAGATATTCTTTTTATTACAAACTCTATTCGCTATGGAATTTGGTTGGGTACAGTTGAAAAGAATAAATGCAGCCTAGTAGATACAATGATAATAAAGAGACATTTACCCGAGTTAGCAATATTACAATATACTTCTGTTTGCAAATCATTTAAATTTAACATCCTATGCCCCTTAATAAAAGATGATGGTGGAGTGGTAGAGAAAAACTAAAGAAAAGATAAATGAAAAAATGTGAAGACTGACATGAAAGAAAAAAGAGTAAATGACGCTGTGACGTCTGCTAGGGGAGAATGGAAGAAAAAAACGTGTTGCGTCGGCCTTTTGAATGCCAGAGCAAAAACGCACGCCCGAGCCCACCACGCCAAGCCACAATTTCACCGTAAATACCTACAAAAAATAGGGATTCCAACATCTTATCGATAAGTTGTCGATAACCAATTAATCACTGCTTTTCGTTCCGGATTTTTTTAATAAAATATTACTTGTTGCATTATTCTTTTATATTGGATCATCCTATTGGACCCTATTTGGTATTATACTATTATTAAACACCAGTTACAACGTTCTAAACAACCTAAAAGCAGACATTAGAACTACAAATGAATAAATCAAATAATAATAAGGGACATCACTAATCTCGTTCACGACGTCATCTGCTGTCGGAAAGACACGACTCTGGTGTGGCTGGCATGACTTTTGACAACTTTCTCGCATGCGAGTAGGGATGTGATACTGTGGGACATAATAAATAATAATCACATCTAGACACGCGGGAGCGTGAAGCCAAGAACTGGCGCGCAGCTCACTGTGTCTCACTTAGGAGAATATATTGTAGCCTAAGGTCTGACTTGGCTAGTTTTCATATACGAATTATATTATAGCCTTTGCAAGATCTAAACCTGTTACTTGTCGGTTCTTATTTTATTATTCCGAAAATTTGGCTTGCTGGTAGAAACTAACCATCGAACATAATAATTCGTATATAAGAACTAGCCAGGTCGAACCTTAGGCTACGATATATTCTCCTAAGTTATAATATTCCACAACTTTTCCACAACTTTTTTTTTTTTTTCACTCAACGCCATCTAGTCCCAAACTAAGCAGAGCTTGTGGTATGGGTACTAGACAACTGATATACATACATTTATATTTCTAAATACATACATATTATAGATAAATTACACCCAGACAAAGAACAAATGACCGTGCTCATCACACAAACATTTGTCCTAGGTGGGAATCGAACCCACGACCTTGCGCATAGCAGTCAGGGCCACTGACCACTATACCAACGAATAAATAAATAAGAATAAATGATATTTTATGTTGTTATAAATAAATTTCAGGACTGACTATTGAACTTGGCACCCATTTAGATTTCACTTCTTTTGTCGTTGAAGTCAACAACCAAGGCATTTATGATAATATTGAACTTGGCTCTCATTTCACATTTATGTTTTTCATGGGATAGTATTTAAAACAATCAATTTACTTATAATTATAACTCCGAGTCTTCCTAACTTGACAAACTTATGTCATCCAAGTCCTTTTGCTGTCGTACTTTTCTAATAACGTTCAGTATATTTACATAAGTTACTGAACGTTTTTCTTCTGGCACTCGATCCAGTTCAAAAACCACCAGTCTTGCGAACGCAGCATTTCGTGGGTCGCTAGGTCTTTGTTGGTTAAAATCCAACGGAGATAAAATTGGAGACGTCACACCTTAAATCATTTGCGTCCCACATGCTCCGTTGATAGATGGAGTTCTTCAGTAGTCATTTATTATACACTCGCACAATAATAATGCCGTTACAAATATTACCAACGATCATAATAATAAGTGTAGGAAATCAATAGCAGTCTCCCGTATCGCTAATGACGTCACCGCTTGACGTCTATTCCCGACTGTGGCGTACAGGTTACCGTTTATGCGCTTTTGCGTAGGGATGCGCGAGAGTGGACAGTAAACTATCGATCTATGGATATCAGTTATGTATTTTTTTCACCATTTTGTGAATATTATGCATTAGGAATATTCAGAAACGAATAGTTGGCATTAAAAAATATGTCACAACAATTTCGTGAAGATAAACTTTGCCTTTTACAGTATTTAATTTGGACTTATAGTTTAGGAAAAAATGTAAAATTAAACAACGTTATTTTCGAAATGGCGTGCGGATTATAGTCGCAAAACTTCTGAAAAATTCGGAATAATTCCGGAATACTTCTGGGAAAGTTTCTAATTCAGAATTATTCAAAATGAATTTAAATTAGGCCCTCTGTGCGCCGGCCGCTGCCGCCGCGCTGGCGCCGCGCTGCGTGCGCTGCGATGGCGGTGCGGGGTGTTTTTTTTTCCCCCCCGCGAGAAAGATTCGTACCCCGCAATCGAATGTTTCCGAATATTTCGCCCGAATAATTCAATGGGAATTAACGTGTTTCTTTGTTTGTTGTGTGGTGGACGAGTTAATTATTGTTCAGTGCGAGAGTAGGTACGATACGAGAGTAAATTATAAATGTTTATCTATACTATATAATATTATAAAGCGGAAAAGTTTGTTTGTTTGTTTGCTTGAACGCGCTAATTGATTAAGTATATGTTGATATTTTTATAGGTAGATATGTTAGCCTGCGATTAACAGGATTTTTATTGTTTTGTAGGTAGGTACTATCGGCCAAAGATACGCATGCTAACTTAAGAAAATATTTCTGCGGAAGCGCAGCTAGTGACAAACCACATCCCTTCCTGGTTTCGCCCAATTAGAAATAATATGCATTTTGTGAGTAAAGGGCGTGTAACATTATATTAATACTTACTAATACGAGCACAACTAAAATACGCTTCGTGCATCCTATTGGTCAAAATACATGCATTGGGCTATCGAGTTGTAAGCCGTGCTATGAGATTATAGCCTTAAAGATGAGCATGCGGAACATTGGTCGATAGTACCTACTTATTCCGAAATTGAATGCTATTTTTATAAATGTCAGTTGTGGAATAATAAACCAGGCCTAGCATATTTTATTTGTTTTTTGAAAAAGGGTTACCTATGTTTTTGGTTAGTTTGTATGTAGCTCTGTACGCATCGCGAGTATTCGCGAGCCGCATATGTAGGTATTAATCATTACCTACCTACGTAACGCGTATAATAATAGCCCAGTCAATAAAAACGAATAAAGGCAAACCTAAAGGTCGATTTTCCTGGGTTTTTTTTTGACAGTTGAAATATTCCCAAAGTTTCGGAATATTTCGGAATACTTCCGAAGTATTCGACGGGAATGATTCGGAATTTTTACCGCCAGCATCTATAGTGCGGATGCACGGCGCGTTGAGCACAGTAACTTGCGTTACATACCGCACTGATAGTATAGGTATCTAAACTTATTTTCATTTCGATTTCTTTGCTAAAAGTTCCCATATAAGTGAAAATTGTTTCAGCTTTTTCTACGTCAGATGTGTGTTTTTGTATCTATACATTGGAATATTTTTATTTTACTTTCTGTTTAGTTGAACAAGTAATTTTGATAGGGTGTTATTTCGTTTATCCCATATTTTTACTGACTTCTAAAAGGAGATCGTGAAGGATCGTTTAGTTTAATATTCATAGTAAGTTTATTCATTTTATTTTATTATAGTTCCATTGATATGTATACAGTTATAAAAATACGTATTTTAGTATATATTTTTACGTTTCTTAATTTTGTGTAGAAGAATCAATTCCTTTTTTAACCCCGGACGCAAAAAGAGGAGTGTTATGAGTTTGATGTGTCTTTGTGTCTGTGTGTTTTCTTAGCTACAACTTATCAAGATCTGTTCAGGTGTTTCATGTTTGTCGGAGGTTACCTAAAATTTAAATTTTATATGCTAAGTCGTTACTTTTATTAAAATATCTTTGAAGCAATGTCACAGTTGCTATAGTTTTTAACCCGGCGTCATGGGGGCTGGGTCAAAATTACCCGCGCTTTTGTAGTTCACTTATAATTGGATGTAGTTATGCAAAAAGGATCCAATCCAGACTTTTACCGCCCATAAAACCGCCCATTGTAACACCCTTTGTAGTTTTTTAAGTCATTATTTAATTCTGTTATGGTGTACAATAAAGAGTATATCTATCTATCTTTCTGAAATTAATTTCTTTATACCAAACGCATCTTCAGGATGATATATTAAAGATATCAATATAACTCAATTTCGGAAAAAGTGTGGAATGGATCCTTTTTGCATAACTATGTCCAATTTTAAAACAACGCACGCGACGTTGCCGCTCTTCTCAGTAGCTAGAGTCATTGAGTCCCTCTACACGTTTTTGCCGCGAAATCAGTTTGGCGGAGACCGCGCTGAGAGTAACAAGTGTTGTCTTGGAAAAAAGGTAAATATGACCCATGCCTGTATTCAGTGTAACTATTTTATGCCCGGAATGTTCTAAGTTTGCCACGAGAACTTCGCAAATAAATTGGCCAATTTTCAGGCGAACCTATAGAGGAGCCCCCAGCAAAAATAACAAATGCTCGTAAGAGGTGTCAGGTGTGTCCTGCAAGCAATGATCGCAAAACTACACACGTATGTGAAGGATGCAAAACTAATAAAAACCAAAGACTGGTTAATATTCTATTTATGTTAAGTTTTGGTAAAGGAATCCAAATTTGTTGATTTTTGAGTGCATAGTTTTCAAAACGTTGTTCTTATTAATAAAAATTTCTATTTTCATTATGTTTATAGTTATTTATTACCCTTATAACAGTCAATTATTGTAGGCAAAAAATATTAATTTTCTCATATACATACAGAAATATTCACATTCCTTATCCGGGTAATGATGACCCAGCCCCCACGTCCGTGTAACAATTTTCCACCCCCATGACGCCGGGTTAAGGGCCCGTGGCTAGACAAACGGCACTAATACCTCGAATCCCCATGGTACCTATAGATTTACCTATTATTTGAAAAATATATAATTTGCGGGGTTGCGGGAATGTTATAACGAGATACCGAGGCCCTGGAACATAAGGGCACATGAAGGAACAGGTTGGGTTTTAGTCAGTAGAAGTCATTCGATGATTTTCCCACCCTAAAGAAATGGTCAGACATTCAAACACGTCGGCATAGATTTAAAGCCATGTTGTTAGGGTTCCATGTCCGAATGGAAAAAAACGGAACCCTTATAGATGCGTCATGTCTGTCTGTCCGTCTGTCCTTCCGTATGTCACAGTAATTTTATTTCGAAACTGTGTACTAAGACAACACGAGTTGAAACTTAGTATATAGATGTATTCTGCAAACCGCTTTCCGGTTTTTATACAACAATAATAAAAAAATAAACATTAAGGGAAGGCTCCCCATACGTGGAACTGGAACTAACAAAATATTTTTTCATCAAACCTTTACGTGCGGGTATTAATTCCTAAAATATTTTTTTCTCAAAATCAATCGTTTGGAAGATATACACTTCCAAAGTAGTAAAATGTGTTCTCTCTAACTTTTAAAATAGTAAAGTGTTAAATAAAAAATATATGCCGAAGACTTTAATGAAAACTTTTAATTAAAATTGGTTTGAATGAGATACAGTCAGTAGTTTTTGAGATATAGCACATTTTCAGAAACCGCAAATATATTTATTTATTTATGTACACGTATGACACTAAGATAAGAGAAAAACAATTACAGGAAAAAGAGCACAAAGGTGCTACTTATTTCATAAGAAATTTCTCCCAGCAGTCCTGCGACAAATGCTAAATACGTTAAAGACGATAAATACTAATTACGTAAATTAAAACATACTTAGCTAATAAAATACATATTTATATTAATACTGAATAAATATATACCTATAATAGGTATATAAAATTACGGGGTGGTGGAGAGGTAGTGTTCTTTGACTTAGTTTTTTGGAAATATGTATCGTTTGAACTTTGTTATTCATACAAACACTTCAAAAAAGAAAGTTATTTGGCGTAGCTACTACGGAACCCATCATGAGCGAGTCTGACTCACACTTGGCCAATTATATGTTGCTTTATCTAGATCCGCAAGGAAACCAAAACATAGTAATACCACAAGGAAATGGGACTAAAATATTGTATATAAAATAATACCGAAATACTCTGAATCCTCTTAACAATATGATTAACAACTATGTTTACTTCGCGATTCTCTATCCATTGCAAATTAGGTAGGATTACTAAAATTTTAGCATCTATTCATCAATATTCACAGTTTTTTGCGTTAATATTATGTAGAAGTATGAGGTGAAACAACTAGTAATATTATAAATGCAAAAGTAACTCTGTCTGTCTGTCATTCCGATTCAAATGAAATTTGGCATAGGAATAGTTACGGACCCTGGGAAAGGCATAGGGTAGTTTTTACGCCGAAATTCCCACGTGATCGGGATTTACGCGGGAAATCCTCCCACGCGAACGAAGTCGTGGGCAAAAGTTAGTTAAGAATAAAGGTTTGAGTTATGTTAAAGGAGAATTCGTTATATTTATGTTACTTATTTTGAGGTACCGATAGGCTAATAAAACACTGATTTTATCCATATAAAGTATTTAATTTTCGTATTCGTAACACCCGAAACAGAACTATGGTAACACCCGAAACGAAGTAAAATTTTATAAAAAAAAATATAACGTTATTTGCGACATTGATTATGTGGTAGATAGTTGGTAAATATTATGCTTTTGGAGGTCTGTAATTTTTAGTAATGTTTCCCTAGGAAAATTCGCAGTATTTCAAATACACACATCAAAAGTGTCTAGGGATCAAGCATTTTTATGCGGATTTCTTGAGATTGAGATGTGGCTTTGTAATAAATTTATGATTTTATAAATTTATATGGATCCTTTTTGGTGCATTTCATAATTTGAAACAGGAACTGTTAATCAAATTCGAGTAAAAGATGAAAATCAGCTGTCAATATTTTCCCTATAAAAACATACAACGCATTGAAGACATTATTAATGCTACTGTTTCCCTACTACTGATTAAAACCAACGTTATTATGGAGCGGCGACGTCATTTAAGCAGGGAAGAAATGCTCAGAGCCGTGGGAATGATAGAAGCTGGTTCCCGGCAACGTACTGTGGCTTTAGCTCTGAATACAAGTCAGAGTGTTGTCAGTCGACTTTGGACACGTTACCGAAGCACTGGTACCGTGGCTGAGCGCCATGGAGGACGGTATCGCTGCACCACACGGAGACAAGACCGATACATTCAAATCTTAACTCGAAGAGCTCCAACAATAACCGCCATGATGTTAGCCGTGAGGCTTCATCACTCTTCAGGGAACTTAATTAGCGACCAAACAGTCAGAAACCGCTTGCATGAAGTGAACCTTCATTCCCGAAGACCGCTACGGGTACCACCTATAGCAATGCACAATCGTAGGATTCGATATCAATGGGCTCTTGAACACAGAAATTGGGCAGAAGAACAATGGCGTTTCGTGTGCTTTTCTGATGAGTCTCGTTTTGGTATGAGACCGGATACAAGACGTATACGACACTGGACAACCCCTGGACGCCAACAGCGATTAAAATCCTGCCAGGAAGTCCATCCTTATAGTGGTGGAACCATCATGGTATGGGCGGGTATTTGGATCGGCGGAAGAACTGAGTTGATTTGGATCAGAGGCAACCTCAACGCTCAAATTTATGCTGAGACGATTGTATCTGACGTCATCGTTCCTCTACAAGTGCAAATCGGTCCCTTATTTCAGTTAATGCACGACCGCACACCGCAAGAGTTGTAAGACAGACTCTCGCCGCAGCTAACAGCAATGTCCTGCTCTGGCCTGCTCAGTCGCCAGACTTGAACCCGATTGAGCATGCATGGGATATGCTACAGAGAAGAGATCTGCCGAATATGGAGGGTATCCAGTCGCAAGAAGACCTTTTTTTGTTGTTGCAACGAACATGGGCGGCCATTCCACAGCGTGATTTGGATGAACTCATTTTGAGTATGCCAAACCGATGTTCTTGTGTTGTTAGTGTTCGCGGTAGAAACACGGATTATTAATTGTTTAAGTTACCCAATAAAATTTTAAAGAAAACTGTTATTTCAGTCTTTTTTTCGAACTTTAATGTTAGTGGTTCAAATGTCAAAAATCCCTTTATTAGGAAAATGGCAAATTTCTTTATTACTGCAAAGGTGACTTGGTTTATCGTTACTGTGACAAACGAAAACACTTTATTTGATGAATCCTTAAAGAAAATTTTAATTAATATCAATCAGGAGAAAAGTTATTGCAAAAATATATGTTGATCCCTAGACACTTTTGATGTGTGTAAATGTAACAGTGGTCAGGACATGGAGGCAGAATCTTGTAACACCCGAAACGCACACTTTTCGACTTATAAAATCGTTATGCTAAATGTTAAATTGTACTAATTTTACAATTTAAATAAAACAACTAAAAACGTAGAAAATTGGGCACTTAAATTGTTAAAATATTGTTTCTAAATACTTAATTTTTTTTACTTTGGTTGAAGAAATTTAACACCCGAAACGATGGAATGACCATATTGGGTTTTTCTCATAGAATTTCTCATTAGTAGCCCGGAGTTTCGGAGTTGGTGGTGTGATAACTCTATTACTATTATTTCCCCTTAATAAATTGTATTTAATTGTAACATTTCAGAACCGTATGCAGGAGAGTCTAAAACTGTTTGACTCGATCTGCAACAACAAATGGTTCACCGACACCAGCATTATCCTGTTTCTCAACAAGAAGGATTTGTTCGAGGAGAAGATACGCAAGTCGCCGCTCACTATATGCTTTCCTGAATACACGGGTGAGTTATTTACTACTACACATTTAGAACTTCTTTGATTTAAAAGCTGATCTCCTTAACTATGATACGACAACAGTCAATATTTTTTTACCTTGAACACAATTCAAATAAAATTTAGCTGTACCAAAACACATTATTGTTAAGTTGCATAATATCGATTTTAGTATATTATGGACTAGCTTCCGCCCGCGACTTCGTCCGCGTGGCAAAAAAATCCCCCGATTTTGAAACATTCTTTATTAGTGCTCCGGTCCTATTGGTCTTAGCGTGATGATATACAACGTGTAACGGAAACCCCATATCTATCCAAAAGGGCTGAAGACAACACCTGGTATGGAGTCTCTATGCACAGTTTCAGCACAAAATAACTGACTCAAAGAATTGATACTAAATTATTGGTTTCATATATTTCTCGAATACCAATCATAACAAACGTGTCACAGTACTACGAGGGTCAATAACTTTCCACGTCACTTGCCAATAACACGATAATTCTGCTTGTTCTTCTTAATTTGAAAAATTCGGTCTCTGGTATCAGTGTATCGGAATTTGTAATAAGTTCTACACACGTAGACTTAGGATTACAAAACCCTTGCCATATCGTTTGTTATCATCCAAAGAAGCCATGCTCTTGGTATTTATATACCCTTTAAATTACACGTTGTATAACCTATAGCATTCCTCGATAAATGGGCTATCTAACACTGAAAGAATTTTTCAAATCAGAACCGTAGTTCCTGAGATTAGCGCGTTCAAGCAAACAAACAAACAAACAAACTCTTCAGCTTTATAATATTAGTATAGATAAGCTGTCCTTTAAATGTTTGCCGAGGTCGGTCCAAGAATGGGACATCTCGACGGAATTTCAATATGTTATATTGAAATTCCGTCGTGTCTCGAAATGCACTAAGCCGTTGGTCCTGTCATTTGTGCATATTTGACAGTCATGAGCCAGAAAATCGGATAGCAGTCTTGCTGGTTAAGAGGTGTTACACAACTGAGATAGGCAGTTGCTCCATATAACACACTAGTACTCTGCTGCATCCGGTTAGACTTGGGGATAAGGCTAAGCAGATGATGAGTTCATTTGTATGTCAATATAAGCGTTGTTTTCAATCCCAGGCGCGCAAGAATACGGCGAGGCGGCCGCGTACATCCAGGCCCAGTTCGAGGCGAAGAACAAGTCGACCACGAAGGAGATCTACTGCCACATGACGTGCGCCACCGACACCAACAACATCCAGTTCGTGTTCGACGCCGTCACCGACGTCATCATCGCCAACAACCTGCGCGGCTGCGGCCTGTACTAGAGCGCGCACGTGTCGCACGCGACGCACGTGTCGCACGCTACGCACGTGACGTCATGCGCCGCGGGCCGCTCTCGCCGCAGCTACGCGTATTATAATTACCTATATATTTTTATGGAAAGTAAGCTTACTGGATATACCGCCGTTGTGCAGATATCATGTGTCACATGGCTTGGGGCATTGTGTATGATTTTCGAGTGCTCCCACCGACAGCGCGCGACTAGCTCCGACGACAGGTAGCGTTTCGTTTCCCCCCTGTAATATAAAACCGTAGTTTGGTTATTGTTTCGGCGACGCGGTCCGACGGATCGTTTTCGATTATTGTGAATTAGTGATCTAGTGTTCAATTCTAAATTTTGGTGCTAGGCGTTCGGTATAGTGTTTCGTTGGCACTCGAGGATGTGGTCGGGCTAGTGGCGCCTGGCGGGAGGGAGCACCGGTAACAATATGTGCTTATATACTCACTCTCTTACGGACCAAACACAGAAAGGAACCAATATTTAGTATTGAATTAAACACGGTAGTGAGATGCATGAATACGTTCACAGGCCTACTTAAACTGATTACAAAACATCATTCCATTATTGAATATTATATCACTGATAATGAGAAATTATTTTTATAAACTTTTGAATGCACAACTGTAACCGCTCTATGTAATAAGACGACTTCGTTTAAGTTACGTGACTACCGATCATACTTTAAACTAAGTCCCGTCATCCAATGTTATTATTTTAAGTTAAGCATCGTATTACGCACAAATTATTTATTCCAGTAAGAGCATTAATTTGTTACGCCATATATACAATTCTGAATATTTTTGTGTTCATATTTTTCTATATCATTTTACAGTTATCCTTAAGGTGTAGCCATTTAAGATCTATTCTTGTATTCAATCATTGAAATCATGTTAGGTATTTATTTTATCTAGAGTACTTGTATTAAACGTGGTATATGTAAAGTTGTCATGTTTAATTTTATATTTAAAAGTAATTAACCAATGTTTATGATCATGTTAATCTTCGTCATTATTTTGTGAAGTGGGTGGAGTCTGTAAGGTAAGGAGGAGAGGCGAGGTCATTTGATATAATAACTAAGCAGTAATTTGCGTGTATTACAGCTAGAGATAGTTGGAGGTGCGCCTCGCGCGTAGTCCGCGGACGATCGTTCGTGTAAGATATGTGAGTATATAAACTTTGTATACACTCGCGAATTGGCGTAATCAAACACTATATATACTATATAACATAATTTATTATTAATAATAAAAATAAAAATCTTACTTTTAAGCATTAGGACAGTAACTGTATCAATAAACATTAATTAATAATGCAATTAGACAGTAACCTTTACTATTGTCATAGTTAGGTGATTTATTTTCATTTTACGTTTATGAGTATGTAAAAAGTGATTAAATGAAAATGTACGCCTACACTGTGACCGCGCGGGCCATTCACCACTCACGGCTTTGTGCGAGCGGCAACACCAAAGATATTGTTAATACGAAACTCTTCCACCCTCAATATCTACGTACTACCAGACATGACGACAACTTTAATTATACAATAATGCTCGCATTAACTTTCCCTTAAAATTGATAAATAGATTGTTAGATGATTAAAATGTGTTGATCTCCGGATCGCGAACGTATGGGAGTGGCCCGCGGCTCGAGCGCCCGTCGCTCGCTTGTTGCTAGGTAGGTTTTTTACTGTTATGTAACAATATGTGTACGTAAAACTAATAAAAAATAATATTAGCGCAGTTCTCCATTCAACCTACATTTAAGTAAGCTTCACGTTACATTTAAAAGTTTTTTTAATGAGTGAACGATGTGGATATAACCATTCGACGTCTTCAGAGTGAAGGCCCCGTACACGATGAGTTGGTGTCACACGGCATCTAGTCATGTCGACAGTTTTGCATTTCAATGTGTTCCTCCGCCGCAGAACATTTAACTTGTATGCTTATATTTCGAGTGAATGTGATGTAAATTTTGTACACTGCCGCATTGTTTATTCGCTCGAATCACATTTAGTTTATAAGATTTGAGACAGTGAACGAATCGCACAAGCCACATATAACATATTTGTCTGGGACACAAATCGTGCGCACAAAGTATGGAGGACGTACGTGCGACGCGTGCGACGCGCGCGACGCTCGCTCGCACGCGCGACTCGCAGCTCAAGCGATGGCCGGAGTGGTATGTGCGTTAGCTTCTTATTTGAAGACTGAATTGTTGCGGCTCAAATATTCTCGCGCTTTATTAGATCCACAACTGGGGAAGTTATTGCAGTTTTTTTAAGGGAGTAGCGTTTAGTGATCGGGTTGAGGCATAAGTCTTATTCGAATTGTAATGTGGCATGAGATAATTCGAAGACAACCTGTATCGACATTCTACTGTTGGTATTTGCGATATGAGCGACGTTCAGTATAATTTTTAATATTAACGCCGAGTATTGTCGAGATGTTGTCCATCTAAAACAATATCACCATGCTTCATTCATATTTGCCAAAGTTAATACTAACCTCACTATTTATACCTACTGTATGTTCTTCGATAACTAAATTATGTCTGGGATTCGCGGTAAGGGCGGAGGCGCGGCGCACGTATCGCCGTCGGCGTGGCCCCAGCGTCGAATATAGTCGTATCGGTACTGATCAGAGTACAATGTTGAGAATATCTTATTTAGAATTGATGAACATGTAAACATTTATTTCTAGCGCGTGCGAGGGATCGCTCGGAGCTCAGCACCCCGCGGTTGTCGGAGCTCCGGCCGCCCTTCGCGCCCATGCAGCGCCGAGCGATCCCGGTTATTGAACAAACCTTTAAGAAAGTAAAATTTTTAGTCACTAGTGGGTAATTTTTGAATGTGATTCAATCTTATCTTTATTTTTCTATATCGAGTGACATTCAACTTTGATTTCATTGTTTTCCGACTTATGTTTTGTATTGCATTTACTGAAAGCGATGTATTTAACCAACGATGTAATAAACAATATTTTCTCTTATTTGTATCTCGTCTGCACTGGTATTTTTTATTGAATTTACTATAAATGTACTTTAAGTGTATAATTTTAAATAATTACTGAAAATGATTATATTCTAATTTTTATGTTCAAATAAATGTTTGTTTTATTTATTCCCTTTTACAATACACCTACTTCAGTTGGGGTCGTCCTTGGATTCCTACACACGTCAAGGGGTGGAGGAGTCGACGTCGAGTGACGAGAGATGGGATGGATACCTACTTAAATTTTTAGAATAGGTATCCATCATTTTCTTTACCGATCATCCAGCCTATAATTTAACCGGCAATACCCGTGACCTCGAACCCCACAAGTCGATCAAAAATTGGTAAAATGTGTAGGCCTTAATGAAAACTTTCTACGAAAATTAGTTTGAACGAGATCGGGTCAGCAGTTTTTAGGTATTTAGTAGGTATTTCATAAAAACACTATGAAAAAGAAAGTTATTTGGCGTTGCTACGGAACCTTTCATGGGCGTGTCTGACTCGCACTTGGCCAGCTTATATTATACTGGTCTCTATGTTAGTAGGTACACATGAGACGTACATACCTGCGAGAACTGGGAGGAAAGTATCACAGTTGGCGGCGTGAAAATCTATTTAACTCAAGCTTTTTGTTGATTTGGTTAATAAATATTGAAAAAACCATGTAGAAACCCTCTAGTAGCAGTAGTCCGGTTGACCGAACTACTGAAACTTCCAGTGGCGATAGTTCGGTTCTAACAAAGCACCGAACAATTACTGAAACTTAAATAGTAGTCCGGTTGACCAAACTACTGAAACTATCAGTTGCGATAGCTCGGTTCTAACAAAGCACCGAACTACTGAAACTTAAATATTATGTAGGTACCCAGTATATTAGTTCGGCAAATAAACTAGGCGTATAATGTAAACAAACTACCTACCTATATCTTAATTTTATTTTAAACACGTAAAAAGAGCGACGTTGTGTATCAATACTATAGCATGTGGCCGACGAACCATGAAGCTGTCGTACAAAACCTCATTAACCGACTTCTAAAAAAGGAGGAGGTTCTCAATTCGGATGTTTGTATTTTTTTTTTTTTTTTTTTATGTTTGTCCACGCATAACTCCGTCGCTTGCCAACCGATTTGAAAAATTCTTTTTTTGTTGGAAAGGGTATACTTCCCAAATGGTCCCATGAAAATTTTATCGAAATCGGACGAGCCGTTTCTGAAAAATCAAAAAAAGTTGAAAAAAAATAATTTACCTTGACGATCTTTTCGTTTACTCTGCATTGCGTTTTTCGTTCGCGCATAACTCCGTCATCTACGAACCGATTTGGAAAATTCTTTATTCCAAAGCCTATGCTACTTTCTAATTGGTTCCATAGTCACTGAGTCGGGATCTGATGATGGAATCTCGGCGAAATCGAGGGAACTCTTAAATTTTATAGGTAAACGAAAAGCGATTTTGGCATTTTCTATGTTATCTCTTTTGGTATCTTAACTGTGTTTGAGCTTGTAGGAATCGTAACGGTATGCACTTGTCTGGTGTTACACCTACCACAAACCTATAAAAAATAATTGAATGCTTTTTCATTCAAAATATCATTCTCCGGATATATTAATGTTTTTTCGGGCATAACTCCGTCATTTATGGATGGATTTTAATGTTTTTAACCGACTTCTAAAAAAGGAAGAGGTTCTCAATTTGGTTGTTTGTTTCTGTTTGAAATTTGGTGCAGATCTGATGCTGGGTTCAGAGATAGACAATGGAACTTTTCGATAAGTGGAAGGCAGATGACCTCGTGAATGTAACGGGAATCCGTTGGAATTGAGATGCACGGCAGTAAACTATGTTTGACGGAAATGATCATGTTGATGATGAAAGGGTGTTAGCTTATTGATTTTATGAATTCCCCATGGCTGATGATAATTCACGCAATCTTGCCATTTCTGCCAATGCTCTTTCATCATGTGGCCTATTTAATAATTTATTCGCCTCTAAGTCGCACAATGCAATACCCTCTAGGGTTTTCACGCGACTTAGAGCTACATATACTTGTCCTTTAGCGAAGTTTTTCTTCCCTAAGTCAATCACAGCTCTATCCAGCGTTGTGCCCTGTAGTTTGTGTACTGTGACTGCCCAGCTCAAGATTAAAGGCAACATCCTTCGCTCTATATTGCCGTACCCTCTGGTTGCCTGAAACGTAGCTGTAACCGGGGTTATTGCAATACAGCCATCCAAATCTTTTAACCTATTGCCAACAGTATCGTCATCAAATTTTATAATGACAGCTTCAGGTAATTCACCATCCTCTATCTGCTCTCTTCGTAAAGCTGGCCATTTAAATTTTTGCACAATGCCCATAACCCCATTTACGAGCCCTTCGGAAACAGAAATGTTTCGCCTTAGCATAACTCGTGACCCTATACCTAATTGTACTGTTGATAAAAGACCTCCACAATTATTTACATCTTTGGGAATAACATTACTGGGAGGTAAATTTCCGTAAGTAGCAATTTCGCGAGATTCATCGACAGCATTAATCGTGTAAATACGCTGTGTTTTCGCGTTGTCAGCTATCATATGTGCATTATAAGCGTCTACTTGGCGGACAGTGGGATAAATACGAACTGCCACTCCATCAGCAAATTCTCCTGTCAAAGGTACTCGTCGCCGTTCGCAAAGTAACTCCAGTTGAGCCGTTGTCAGTTCACCTACACGTAAATTATTTAGTAAGTCAATGAACTCACTGTCGTTTTGCTGACGCATGTTTATGGTTAATTCACAAAATGAGAATTTTTTCCATAAGTCCACTTCAGCCGCCAACCACAGGGGTTGCAAAAAGCACCAGTGGCCTTTAACAGGAGGTAGCTGCATTATGTCACCAAATAAAATAATGTTTACCGAGCCAAACAATTTATCGTTGTTTTTAAATTCTTGTAGACGTAAATGAATTATCCTTAAATTTTCATAAGAAACCATCGAAATCTCGTCTATTACAAGCCAATTCATGTTACGCCACTTGCGTCTTTCATGTTCGAGTTTTTGTCCCGTCAAGCGCTTATAGGTCATAGTATTTCCTTTTTTTTCAATAGGAAGGGAAAATAGGGAATGTAATGTCTTGCCAAATATTTGGCGAGCAGCCACTCCTGTTAAAGAAGCGACCTCAACAAAACTGGGTTTCAGGAGGACGTCGACTGTTGGTGCATAGCAACGCTTAATATGTTGGACTAGTAATTTTAAGAGGTATGATTTACCACTCCCAGCACCTCCAGTGATAAAAAGTAGTAACTGATTTTCCGCACCGCTTAGATCACTTTCTATTGCCCTGGAAACCTTTTGAAAGAGCTCACCCTGCTGTATGTTAAGGCCACGTATATTCGCTAAGAACACATCATCGGGTAATGCTGCTCGGTCATCTGGGACGTCTTCGCAAAAATTATCGAGATCTTCTATAATTTGCTCATCGGCACAAATAATTGGGGCGGTATCTTGCATATGTATATTACGAGCAGCATTCAATGCTGTTGCTTGAGCGAGTGCTTGTTGAATAATCTGTTCAGCGTGAGCAAACTGTTCTGCAGTAACATTTGATTGGAGTGGCCTTAACTCATTTTGTCGTCGTAAGAAGCACGCCTCTGCCGTTTCTTGATCTAGTAAAAGCTCGGCTTCATCCCTAAATGGAACATGGCACACTATTAAATTGTAATAATATCCTTCTTTATCACTATTCAGTGTGTAATAACGAGTGCGTAAAACAGCCGCTTTGTTTCTAATGCGCATTCTGGTATTGTCTCGTAATTTAATATACCGTGTTGGCTCGCTATCCAATTGTCTCAATTCTGCATCGCCGTCCTCCTCACTCCACGTCGTATTTGACACTGTTTCAAAACGCACAGCAAATTCGGCTAAACTTAAATTTTCTAATTCGTTAGGTCTTTGTACATACCTGTCAAAGATGTTGTTATATATCGACGTTTCGTTACCTTCAAATCGCAAAAGCCGGAATCTTTCATTTGGCCTGCAGCTATTAATGAAAACGGTTTTTCGAGAGCTCATTTTGAGAGGCAGATGACAAAGCCTATACGCGCATTCAGGAGCACTTACCAAGCGTTGAGACAAAATGGCCATTGCTACTGAGAATAACTGGTTCCATACGGTACCACCTTGTCTCTTAGCTTTAGTTATAGACGTTAGTATAACCTCCCCTGTGTCATGAGGTTCACATTTGCTTACGTATTTTGCAACATAATATGAGACAGCCGTGACGTTGCCACAAGGTTGTACGTCTATATTTCCCTCCCATAGAAATAAAAGTTCTGAATTATAATTGTTAATCATAGTTTCATCTGATGTCCTTTTTAAAATGCAAAATCGACCATGGTTTGCCAAGGCTTCATCAGGGCCTAAACAAGTTGTAGAGTCATTAGGTGCCCTTGGAAAACCAAACCGACAAGTTTGATTTTCTTGGTTCTTGTAGCAAGTGCTAGTATGCTTATGAATTTGCACATTATTTACTAGGTCTTTTAATTCAGAATTTTCCGGGTTTGCACTGCATGATACTACTCTTTCAATAACACTGATACCTTCTGGGGTTGCAAAATCGGGAACATTGCTACACCAAACCAACAGATGAAGATGAGGGCTTCCTCTGTTTTGGAATTCAATTCTGTACCAATAATCTACAACTGGACCTGCTAAGCAATCGTTATTTAATTTTAAGTATCGCATTAGAGCATTGACCCGAACTGAAAATTGTCGAGCAACGACTACCGGATATTTTTGAACCAAGTCTAAGCGCTGTTGGAATGTGAGCTGACCCTCTTCGCTTGAATCTTGATTATCTGCTAATAGCAATGCTTTCATCATATCAGGCCAGTGCAAATCATTGCAAGAAAATGTCAAAAACCATGTAGGAGGACCCAATGTCCTGACCATCGCAATAAGCTCTGAACAGCATCTTTGCCAATATGAAGCGGATCCTCTTATATTTCTCATCGTTAAATGCATATTGTCAACAAGACCTCGAGGAGTATGCTCTCCTTGGCCTTGGCGCATTCGACAGGATACCGAAACACTCGACTTCGCTCGAAAGTACTCGACCACTGATAAGGCATAAAACAAATAATCGTTTCTGTGAAAACGTTTATCAGTACCCATTACGCGGCTTTGAAAGTAGTCCAATGGTGTTATATAAACTTCTCTTTGCTCTTGATACCCATTTTTGCCATCCGGAAAAAGAAAGTACCATGCAAGTTCTTCTATTCTGCGCTCTCGTTCTAAATTTAAGGGTGGTGCAGTTTTTCTCGTGATTTCAGCCAGTCTTAATTGGGGTTCTAAGTCAGAATTAGACAAGTCTATAACACTATCTAAATTTGGTACTACTTCGTCAATATTACGAAGCATACTTGTAGTTTCTATAGTCCTTGTCTCGACTAGTGCTCGGTGCTCGTTAACAGTTGGGGCATGTTCTGGATCCGCTTGTCCATTAGTAGCGCTTGGTATATTATTATCTTGAAGGGAAGTTCCTGGAAGGGGCATTTCTAGAGTGATTTGTAACGATGTTAATGAGTAAACATTTAATGTATAGTCACGGTTCACGGACCCTTTGACAACCAAATTTCGGCATAATATAGCGTGTAGTTTATCAATACTGTTAAACCGCATGCAACAGGAAGTACCTCGTAATGGTGCTTTAACACCTTTAGCGCCGCGTGCATGAGAATCAAACAGCCAATATGTATGAGATGCAGACTGACATCTGCTATGCACAGCTACTGTTGAAGAGTTTGTTGTTAACAAACCGAAAGAATGTTCTCTAAAAAAAAGTATTAATGCATTTTTTAAGTTAGGGAAACCGTTTTCACTATCGTCATTAGTTACATGGCCATTGTAAATAGGTTGTTCGTAGCCGGTTATATTAAATGTTTGTCTGTTATAAACAACCCGTGATAATAGTTCAGTAGCAGCAAGATATTCTGGATTTACTTCGCCAGTGCTAAGATGTGGTCGAGTGTTGATGCAGTCGTGATAATAGTTATCTCCCCTAATAACTATGTAGTCGATGTCACTTTTGCACAATAAATTGGGATCAAGACTATAAAAAACTATACAAGAAATAGTTGCAATTGCAGTGCATTGCCTACCACGTGATTCGTAACTAAATCTTTCATCTCCTTGATGAAATGAACCCCGAAGAATAGCCACATTTTCGTTTAAACTGGTGTAATAATTATCAGATGTAATTATTCCAGAATTTCGGTTTATTGTTGGTTCGTCAACTACTTGCACAATTTCAGTAATGTCTATAATTCTGTTAAAATGTGGACACACGTCTCTATATAAAATATTATTTGTCATCAACCAATTCAAAGCCCTATTTAATCTATCTGAATCTATAATGAACTCTCTGGAACGTTGAACGTTTTCTAAGCTTTCCACTACTAAAATTAATCCAGTCTGGTTAGGCCGAAGTGGCAATTGTTCAGCAAGCTCAACAACATCTTGAGCAAATAATATTGCTTGCCCTTTGCACCAATATTGACTGAAACGGTTTTGTAGCTTTATTATTTTGAGGAATGGTACTACTCTACACAAAAATCGTCTTTCGATTTCCGTTAAATCTGCTAATTCCTGCGGTATAGCACTAACAGTTAAGTTATTCCAATATGCTTGGGGTGGTGTTTTGCGTTTTCTTATATTATTGGAGCAGCGAGAACAAGTTATTATTATATTACCTACTAATTCTGGAGGCAAAATCGAGCTGTAAATCGTTGTTTGCAAATTTACACGCTGTTGTGGATACAAAGCCTTATTACATACTGCACATGGTACGTCTGCAAAAATATTGATCGCCTCCTGAAATTGTTCGGTACTTAACATATTTCTTTTATTCCTTGCTGTTTCTCGAACGACATTTAATCTTTCAACTCTGGCTTCTGGCGTTTCATTAAGGAGTCTCTGACTAGAACGAATACGTAGACCACTCAATCGTTGTGACCGTTCTTCTTCAGTTTCACTGGCTAGTCGAGCGTGTATTAAAGAAAGACGATGATCGTAATCTTCTTGACTTTCATTAGCCAATCGAGTACGTATTAAAGATAGACGGCGATCGTAATCTTCTTGACTCTCGTTAGTTAATCGATTGCGAATTAAAGATATACGATGATCGTAATCTTCTTGACTTTCATTAGCCAATCGAGTACGTATTAAAGATAGACGGCGATCGTAATCTTCTTGACTCTCGTTAGTTAATCGATTGCGAATTAAAGATATACGATGATCGTAATCTTCTTGACTTTCATTAGCCAATCGAGTACGTATTAAAGATAGACGGCGATCGTAATCTTCTTGACTCTCGTTAGTTAATCGATTGCGAATTAAAGATATACGATGATCGTAATCTTCTTGACTTTCATTAGCCAATCGAATACGTATTAAAGATAGACGGTGATCGTAATCTTCTTGACTCTCGTTAGTTAATCGATTGCGAATTAAAGATATACGATGATCGTAATCTTCTCGCTTTCAGTGGCCAATCGAGTACGAATCAAACTAAGACGATGATTATACCCTTCTTGACTTTCCTTATTCAACTTACGTAACATGTAGGTCCTCTGATTTGATAGTCTGTTTTTGCGCTGGTCAGGGTTCTCATTCGAAATGCGTTGAGCATTTCTTTCCCTAATTTCTTTTAATCGTTTCCTTTTTTCATTTTCAGTTTCAACTAGACGCAGTTTTCTCTTCCGAGAAGCACCTTTAGTAGGCCTACCCATATTTTATAATGTTAAAAATATGTCACTAAAAATTAAAAAAATAAAATATTTTTTTGCAAAAAAAAAAAAAAAACCGACTTCAAAAACCCTAAAAGCACTAAAAATTGAAAAATAATACTATAACCTACCTATATTAATAAACCTAACCTAACCTACGATTAACCTATAATAAAATACAACAATTTTTTGGAGTCGGTGCCAAGTTAATTAATGAAACGATTGGTAATTCGAGAGTATTTTTTCGTTTTAGTACAACAAAGCTCGATAGATGGCGTTGTTCATTGAAGCCTCATTTCTGAATCACGCTGTCGTTTCGTTACCGAAATTTCTACAAGTAAGGTCGCTACATAATAGCTCATTGGACTAGTCCGACTCAGATCCATAGGATGCAGGTTATCCAAAACCGATTTCTCCGAAATGCCACGGGCGCGCCCTGGTACTTGAGGAACGAGGATCTTCACGTAGACCTCAAAATCCCGACTATAAAGCAAGTGTTAAAACGCCAGTCAGCGCGTTACTTCACCTCTGCTGAAAAACACACAAACCCCCTGATTGTATCGGCCGCCCGGTACACACTCTCAAAAATTTCCCGGGTTCGTCGTCCTCGCCTTGTCCTTGACGAACCCGACGATCCCACCACTATCCGTCAAGAGAGCAGTAGGGAAACTAGCACTCTAATTAAAAACACAAACAAAACGCGTTCCGTATACCGGCCTCGCCGTCGAGGCCCATCGCGACGTCCGCGCTCTTGTAACGCCAACCCTCCCCGACCTTTGCCAAACGAGCCAGCCCGCGATGCTGAGCCAGTAGCAATAAATACTCCCCTAAATAATATGACCCAGCCTGACCCTTTGCTGTCCACCATCAACGACCCCGCTGAGCCGAGGCTCGTACTCCACAGGGAGTGCCCTTAGCGCGCGGTTGTTTAAATGTAAATTCTAGTTTGTAAGCCCTGGCTGGGGGCCTTTAAATTTTAGAGGTCACCACAGGATCGCCCGGTTAAGTAGTATATTAGCCTTATCGAGCTAAACTACGAGTGGCCCTATCGAAAAAAAAAAAAAAGAAAAAAAAAAAAAAAAAAAAATAGCTCATTGGAATCGCCCGGTTAAGTAGTATATTAGCCTTATCGAGCTAAACTACGAGTGGCCCTATCGAAAAAAAAAAAAAAAAAAAAAAAAATAGCTCATTGGACGAGAACCGGTGTATTCAACGTAGTATGGACACCGGGTTAAGTAACAGACCGGTTAAGTAGTACATTAGCCGTATAGAGCTAAACTACGAGTGGCCCTACCTAAAAAAAAAAATAGCTCATTATGTTCACGTGACTCAAGATATTGAAGTTATCGTCGAACTCCTTGCTTTTCTTGCGTTGTTGCATTGTGTAAACTTTGCTGTGATTTTATTGATTTGTATGGAGAAGTAAATTATTATAATTAATAGTGTCCGACCGAAAGTTCGGTTTCGGTTTCGGTTTCGGCCAAGTTTCGGCCAAAAATCAAGTTTCGGCGGCAGTTTCGGTTTCGGCCAAAATTGGCCGAAACTTTTGCCGAAACCGAAACTGATTTCGGAAGTTGTCGTGCACGCTCGCCTAACTTTGTTTCTCGCGGCAACGCTTTGGCGGACGCTGGCGGCCCTGAGGGCCTAGACAAAATCCATTTTCTGTAAGCGTTAACGCCAACGGAAAAATTAAATTGTATGGAGTTGACATTTACTAACACGTGACAATCACGTGACATGTGGTTAGCAAATGTCAACTCCATACAATTTTATTTTTCCGTTGGCGTTAACGCTTACAGAAAATGGATTTTGTCTAGGCCCGCTGTTCGGGAATTGTCGTGCACCGCTCGGATAGCTCTCTAGCAACACAACTTAGTCAGTGCGCCCGACGCAAACATACTTTAGAGGTTATGTTTTGATGGAACTGTTTACATGTAAGTTTTGTTTCGTTTCTGTACTTGAATGATTTATATAGTTAAATATTGAGTCAGTAACTTTGTTTTGCTGTTATTAACAAATCAAGTCCCATGTAAAAAAGAGATTATAAGATTGTAATAAGATTTCAAAATACCAATACTTATTATTAAATGAAACAGTAACAAATAGTGATTTGATTATTGATAACTGATAAACATTTTGCTATGAGAACTTAATTTGAAAAAATAATAAAAATATTATTAATATTTTTTATATTTTATTAAGTAAATAAATGATTACAACAAAATTAATATACTGTGTTTCCATTTCATGTTCTAATTAATGCAGAATAATGGGTAAAATGCACCAAATTTCAGTATTTTAAGGAATTTTATACTTGACCACGTGAGTTTCGGTTTCGGTTTCGGTTTCGGCCGAAACTGAAGCCGCGGCCGAAAGTTCGGTTTCGGTTTCGGTTTCGGCCGGAAAACCAGTTTCGGTCGGACTCTAATAATTAAGTGTTAACGTTAGTATCTTTTCTTTGAGTCTAAATATTAGGTATTAGGTAATCTATCTTAAAGTAATTTTGTTGTTTTGTTTTTCGATTTAAATTTATATTTAGGTGTAAGATTTATATTTTGTTTTTTTTTGTCCTTAGCCTGTAGGTATATAGTCATTTAGGTATCGTGTATTGCTTGGCACCGACTTCAAAAAATTGATGTATTTTATTATAGGTTAATCGTAGGTTAGGTTAGGTTTATTAATATAGGTAGGTTATAGTATTATTTTTCAATTTTTAGTGCTTTTAGGGTTTTTGAAGTCGGTTTTTTTTTGCAAAAAAATATTTTATTTTAAAACAAATTTAAGTTCCTCTATACAAGTTCATTTATAATCCTAATCTGTTGTTATGTTGCCTAATTGTTAAATAAATTTATTCTGACTCTAAATAAACTATAGAATACTCGTAATAATACTATAGCAACAGTTCGGAAAATAAACTAAGTATATAATACTCGTATGTACAAACTATTTACATTTTAAAAAGTAGACGTAAAAAAAAGTTATTTAAAAAATCTAAAAAACCCGACTGCTCAACTGAAATGCAAGGAACAAGCATATTTTTATTTTAAAAAGTGACAAGCAGGCGGATCCGTCAAATTAAAAAAAAAATACGTTCAATTGGGTCCTGCCTGCTTGTCACTTTTTAAAATAAAAATGTGCTTGTTCCTTGCATTTTTCAACTTTTCAGTTAAAATATTAATTAGGAAACAATTTTTTGATTTTCCCGGTCGTGTCACATTGGCACCCCACCGGATTCAGAAAGTCAAGTCCATATTTTTAAACTTTCTCTTTGTATAATTTTTGCTAGTATTACACTAATGATAAATATGACCAACCTTTTTGAAATCCTTGTGATAAGCCCTTTAATTTGATACCCATATTGTGGTATTCGAAAAAAAAAATTTTTTTCGCTGTATATAATGACTTCGCACAGCCGCCATGTTTGATTTTTTCAAATGTCACCTATCTAAGAACACTTGGGCTGCTAAGACAAATCTAACGGTACCTCAATTATGTGAATCCGTTCAGTGGTTCTGGAGATATGAGGTAATAAAGAATATTACAAACATACATACATACAAGATACGCGCGAAAAACATAACCCTTCCTTTGCAGTCGGGTAAAAAGAGCGATTTTGTATGTATATCTCTGTAGTTCCCCACAAGTTAATTGTACTTGTGCTTCTCTAACAAAATCGTCTCTCAACATACTTCTTGCTTCTTTTTGGCAATGTCTTCTTTACAAATGTTTTGTACTGGTCGACTTTGAAATTTGCAAGAGTAATAAGTATCATCCTTCAAAATGTAAAATTTGTAGCAAGGTTGGATTTTTTTTTTAATTAGCCTATTAATTTTGAAATTCCAACCTTCCACATTTGTTGTCCGATGGCGTTCGGAAAAGACTAACCATACATTAATAAAGTCCGGCCTCATCCAAGACTTTTCAAAATATTTTATAAATTTAGTTATTTTTGTATCATCAGAAGATATTTCATTCCATTTTATATTATTGCTAACCATAATTATTTTATTGCTTGCACAGACAACAAAGCTAACACAGAACATAAATTAACTATGTACCTATTTGTGTTTTGTTGTTGTTACTTTATATTCCGCTGCTTTTCGCTTTAAACAATTACGGAAATGAAAATAGCAACCAATCTCTGATGCATTTTTAAATTCAGATTTTATTGCATTCAAGGTGGCTTTTTCGTAATCCACGTGTATTTCTTTTGGATCCCACTCTGGTATATTTAACTTGATCAATTCAAAGATAATTTTATATGCCTTTGTATTTTTGTAATATCACTCCCAGGTATTTAGCTCGCTTTTCCCAAGGGATTGGCGTGCCAAACATAGTGATCGGGCGGGGGAGGGCAGGTTGTTCCTTGCGAGCTCTACGAAACAGGACTGCCTGACTTTAGTCGGTGTTTATCTCGATTCTTCATTTCCTGAACCACTCGCCTAGTGCGTTAGCGGAGGTCTGGAGGGTACGAGCAATGTTATCGGGACTTCTTCCCGAGTAATAGATGGCCGTGTCGTGCGCCTTCGATGCGATATCTGAAGGAGATGTCCGACAAAAAGTCTCGAATGATAAGCACGAGACGATCTGGCACACCTAGTAGGTATAGCTTATAAATTAAGTCATTGTGCCAGACTTTGTCGAACGCTTTCGCAATGTCAAAAAATAGAGCCCCCGTCACCTGACCGCGTTGGAAGCGGCCGCTAATGTGCTCTACGATGTGGTGGGCTTGATGGACACTGGAGTGTTGGGCCCTAAATCCAAACTGTTCGTTAGGGATGAGGCTCTTTGTCTCGACAAAGTCCTTGAGCCGATTATAAATAATCCGTTCGTAGATTTTGCCGAGGGCACTGAGCAGACTGATGTGACGATAACTACTAGGGGGAGGACTTGCTGGGCTTACCGGACTTTGGAATGCCTATTACGGTAGCCTCTTTCCACGTTTGTTGAAACATATTGTTTGACATGGCGCCATTGAAGATGGCAGCCAGTAAGACTATGATAGAGCGGGGGAGGAGCTTAAATACCCTACTGGTAATTCCATCTTTCCCCGGGGCTTTCCTGGGTTTGAGGTTTTTGATGATCTCCTCTACCTCGTCCTCTGTGATGGGGGGGGGGGAGCATCAGGGTCCTAGAAAGGGGGTAGGGCAGACCTACGTTCGACCTCAGCATCCACAAGGGAAAGGGCTGGGTCAACTGGGTGAGTGCTGGGAGAGCACTGGGCTTCCAGACTGTCGGCTAGGCATTCAGCTTTGTCTTCGTCGTCGAAGGCACTGCTTTTATTCGGGCGGATGAGGGGAGGCTTTGAGGCAACCTCAGTGGCGCGCAATCTCCTCTGAAGTTGCCAGAAGGCATGGTGGTTGGGTTCCAGCTCGCAGAGTCTTGTCCCAGCAATTTTCACGCCACTCTTTTATACTATTACTTACTTTGCGCTGTAAGTACCGCATGTGAGTTTTGTTACTTTCACAGGGGAAGGCTCTGAAGGCACGGACAGCTGCGTTCTTTTCAGTCAGCAGAGCCCGTACATCGTCAGGGTGTTTCCGTTGATAGGTTTCCGTCAAGGGAATCTCCTTTGAACAATCGTTCAGGACAGAATGTATGTGGGGAGATTCAAAAATTTAGTACAACTCTCATTTTAGCATGTCCCTCAACTTTTTTTTATTTTCGTAGTAATTTCTTTACTTATTTAAGTTAAAATAGTCTCTCAATCGAAAATGTACCTTTTATACTACGTGTTCAACTAAATCCAAATAAATCTAGCTAAAACTAAATTTTTGTAAATTATTTTAATCAAATACACCCATTCATTTTCGCTTGTCCCCGGTAAAAATTCAAACTTTAAGTTAATTTTTTTCAATCTTATCTGGAACACCCGGACATGTTGTGTTGTTTTTATAAAAGATAAACTGATATTAAGTATACTGTTAATAATTATTAAAGTTTTAATCCTTTTATCTATTTAAAACTTAAAAACAATTAGTGTCCCCGAAATTTGTTACTTCCGGACAAGTCAGGTTTGTTACTTCAATTTCTTTTAAAATATCCTACCAAATGATTATTTTTTTGCTTTCTAAATATGCCAATACTATAGTCTAAAGATCGGCTATTTTAAAAATTGAACGCCAGCGTCATTTCTTCCTTAGTGAGGGTGTGTTTTGTTACTGATTGGACTGAGAAGAAATTCGTCGTCAGGTTTGTACTACCACAATTAATTACTTATACTTACGTTCCTTATAATTAAATTAATTACGAAATGCATGGTTTTATACTGAACAACTTTTATTATGTATGTAGTTTACCTTAGCGAGAAACTAGACCGATAATATATTTTTTTTGAAGGTTAGGTTAACACATTATGTTACTTCGGTTTTGTTACTGCAGTTACGGTAACATATAGTTGGACCCAAAAAGTAACAAAACCGACAGCATAAAGCTAAGTTTACATAGTGGTTTTAACTGAGAATTAGATAGGTACCTATGGCCTTTTTTTCTGGTTGGGAAAATCATCGAATAACTTCTCCCGGTCTGGGTTAAGCGGAAGCGAGTGTCAGACTTCTACTGACTAAAAACCCACCCTGTTCCTTAAGCTGCCCGTAAGTTCCGGGGCCACGGTATCTCTTTACCTAGGTAGGTATGTATTAGGTAGGTAGGTATGTATGGTATGATTAAAAAAATTGGCTAAGTGCTTAGTAGTAACTAAATGTATGGCTTGTAAGCAATTCTACTGCGAAGATTGTGTCGGCGGCGGCGGTCCTAGTTTTTTTGATTATATCTGCGATAAATGCTTTCAAGATAGTGCGATAAATGCTTTCAAGATAGTGAAGGTAGTTGCTCTTGACTTTAAATTTATTGTCAATTACGTTGACTACTCCTAATTTTCATTTTTTTTTGTCACAGATTGATTTCCGTCTTCGATTGAGAGTTCATAAAATTCAATTATTTATTTGCAACACACGCCCAGCGCCTTTAACTACAGGTAGTGTATGAATAGCTAAGCTTGTGGTTGTATTTCTATAACTTTTTTTTCAGGTCGGACTAATCTTACTAAATTATTTCAATGTTATTTTATTTTAGCAATATTATAATTATATTTTTTTTACAGATTGATTATCTTCAATTAATAAAAATGGTGATTTTTGTGAACGTCGATAAAGTTTTAACAAAATGTGATTTGCTGCAATATTACCACTACAATTTAAAGTGGCCATGGGCTGAGACACATTTCATACTTTCCTCTAAGTGTGGGAAATGCCACGAACATGTATCATATACAAGCGCTACGGGAATCCGACCACTTCACTTGACCTTATTAATGAATAAAAATGATATCGAAATGTTGTTAAATCGTTTACAATTTTGGTGTGACTCCTGTAATGCGTTGATTTACGATCATTTCCCAAAAGACGAATGCACATTATGTTCTTAGAAACTGGGAGAACATGTAAAAGTTTGAAAAATAGTGCCTTAATCTAAATCTTAGCTATATTAAACTGTTTTGTTAGTGAAGAATAATAATTATATTACTTGGAAATGTTGATTGCTTATAAAACTACAATTATAATTTGAAAAAGACTTATGGAAAATTTAAGTTGATTATTGTGTAAGAATGCTAAAAAGTATTTTTTTATACAACGTGTAACGGAAAGGGTATATACATACCAAGTGCATGGCTTCTTAAAATATGGCTTATTAATACGTAAATACCTACTTACCGTGTTCCTACTTATGGATCTCAATGAAATAATAAGATTTAAGCTATATATATAATGAGTGCATGTTTTAAGTTTAAGTGTTGCTTTAAGGTAATGTAAACTGAGCCTAAGAATTTTGTTACCGTCGGTTTTGTTACTGTCCCTGTTTTTTCCCGAGGGATTTGTATGATTTTATCGTAGAATTTATTACTTTTAGAAGTATACTCGGTTTTGGTTATAAATATTACTTATTTAACAACTTTTGAACATGTTTATAATATGATATTATTCGTTTTACATTATAGGCATGAAAAACAATTGTTGACATGGAGACTGTGGTAACAAAGCCGACACATAATTGTATTTTTAAGTGATTTTTAAAATATTTTTTAACTTGTTGATTTGTTAAGTAATAAAGAAAGACTGATCTTTTCAAATAAATATATTAAAGTGGTAGAATCCTGCATAGTTTTATTTATTATTCAACTCGATGTGTAATAACAAAACTGACATAAATTCATACTTAGCCTTCACATTTTTGCAATTTAACAAATAAATACTATTTCTACGAAAAAAATATATAATTTTTTGAAAACTAGAGAATATAGGTATGTTATTTCAGATATTAAAAAAACCTAGGGTGCCAAAAAAAATTGAGTCATATTTTCATCCGTTGTACAAAATTTTTGAATCTCCCCAAGTGCTCTGTGAATGAGTCGATCGCAGTCGTCCTGGTTCAGACCATGGTACGGAGCGAGAGGGACTAAAGTTGTTCGTTCTCGAAGCACTTCAAAGAAGATGGTGGCCACGTTCGTTGGAAAAACCGGCCATGTTGCGACTATTGCACTTGAAGTTCGTAGAACGGTTAAGACGCAATATAATCCCGTTGACTTTGCTCAAACGGGCGCTATCACAGAGAATGCCCCGCGCACCCCCTCATTAAAATTACGCATAGTGTCATATCGTGCGCGGCGCGACACACACATAAAAGTAGTCAGTAAGACATTTCAGAGCAGTGTTTCAGAATATTGTTAGGTACCTACCTACCTACTTATTTGTTTCTAAATTATTGATCCACTTTTTGTTGTAGTATTACTAAAACAGAAAATATTATAATTATCAATGTAACCGGATGGCGATGTGTAGACAGTTATTATTAGATTTTTCTCGCAACCTCGCTTACAAATAAAAGTAAATAAATTAGTACTTACCTACTTACATAAAACATAAAAAATAGAGCTAGTGGAAAACCTACGCGTAAATAGCTATGCCTAAAATTTTTGATAATAATAGGATTATTATCAAAAATTTGACAAGCAAAAACATACCTTCTGTACACATATCGAGAACTGAGGACGCTTTGTCCATCGCGCAATCTTCATATGGCTACGGCCAGCATTTGCCGAACGTGCTACGTGTGTTTTGCGTTGTACAAAGATGATAAAAAATTAATAAAACATTAGATAAAAAATAATTATTTATTTGATGATCACAAATGTAGGAGGGTTGTTCTTCAAAAGGGGCTAAAAATGTGTTCCGGCGAATTATTTTAATATGCTAAAATTTTAGGACACAACTGATAAGCTTTTTATTTATTTTTAACATTATTTTATATGTCACCAAGCTTAACAAATTCTTTGGTTTTTTTATGAAACAAAGTTTCGAAAATGTCGCTAAACGTCATTAAAGTACTCCTATTCCGATGACGTCTCTTGTCACAATATTTGTTTACAAAATATTTAATAACTATTTAAACATTCTAAATATTTCAGTGATTAAAAGTTTAATAAATTATCCTTCAAAAAAAAATGTTAAAAATAAAAACTCATCTAATACTTTGTAATAGTTAGCTTAAACCTAAATTCAAATTATTGTTACAAGAAAAACGTCATTTGTCGCAGTAACGTTGTTAAATTTTATTACTAAACAACGCGTTTTCGAACGAAACTGATATACCCGCCCGGGTGTGCGGGAGGGGGCCTCAGTCGACGGAAACTTTGGGTGGCATAAACACGTGCGTGTCTGAGAACCATAGATGATACAACTGAGAACTGTAAGTAAATTTTGATAGTTATTCACATTTTGTCATCAAAAATATAATTTGTATTTCAACCTAAATTCCTTAAATGCAAATATGTAATATAATCGTTTGTTTTTTATTCAATAGCTAGTGGCAAAGGATTTCATTTAGTAAAATCATTATGGAGGTTTTATACTCACAGACAAGTCCGTACAGGTTTTTTTCTCAATTGGTCATTCTATGCTACATCATTGTCGGCAACTTGTCGTTGCTAAGAATGACACTAAGTTTCGCATAATGATTTACATGTTGACTATAATGATGACATGTTACGAAGAATGATTTTCGTCCGTGCAGATTTTTTTCTTGGTGTTAATTTAAGGAACTTATGGTTTGTATCGACTGCGCGAAATGTACTGACTCGACTTTATAACTATGTATAGTAGATTAAAAGCCTATATCGTTCGCTAGGGTTTAGGTTTTCTTCATTTATTATTTGTATAAAATTCATAAAAAAAAACTTTAGCTTCTATCATTGATTTAAATAGTAAAGATACGGTCGTCAGAACATTTGACGGACGCGGTCGCCCTACAAAACACACTAGCGCCATCTACTATAACTAAGATGTCAATCGGCGTGGTCTGCTCCTAGACGTAGCGGGTAAGAGCGGGGTGTGGTATTTTTCGAGGTACAAAGAAATACAAAAATCCTTTTGGTTTTTGAATTTTATATTTGTTGTACATAAAAATACATTTTAATTTGCTTTCAATAAAGAATAAAAATTAATTTTGTACATAAGTTAATCTTATAGTAATATTATTAAATCTTTTTATGTCATCGGCTGCAACGCGCGCCGCTGCAAAGTTATGTCGCACTTTTACGCGGCTTCGCGTTGTCTATGCTAAAGGTTGAGACAAACAAGAAAGAAAATTGTTTTAAATAATGTTAGAAGTTGATTTAATGACATATTTTTAACTTATCAGTGATATGAAATGTTATTTTTTGTTTTATTGTGCTTTATGTCGTAGTTCACGCAACCCTTCACGACACAATTTGGTATTTTTGTTTGTAAAACTGACGACTCCTCCCGAAGATAGCCGATCGCGTTCTAGTTCACTTTGATAAAGGTAAGACCACTTTGGGACCAAGTTCGAGGCGTCATTATAACATGCGGTTCGCCCAGTCCTTACGCAGTAATATATATGTCAATGGCTTCTATAATTTATAATATTACTATGGATACCTACACATTTTTCTATATTTAATCAGTCTAAATTTATAGCATGAATTATTTGCGCTGTAAGTAAAGTTCGGATATGCTTTTTAACCGTATGAAAAGAACATTAAACATTCTAAACATTTTTTTTATAGAAAGAAAAATGCCGCAAAACAAAGAGCAGCGATTAGCGAAACAGCGTCTATGTAAAAGAAGACGCTATAACGAAATAAAAAATGATCCGGAGTTGCTTGCCATTGAAAAAGAAAAACGAAGAATAATACCTTAAAAGAAAAGAAGAGAAAAAAATTGTCCAGATTAAAGATAAAACTCCTAGGTCTCGAAGAGAATAAAGGAGAAGATAGCAAGAAAATTCTAGAAATTACCGACAGAGAAAAAAGAAAGTCTTAATAAAAAAGTTACATTAGAAACTGTTCAGGTTGAAGCAGCACCGGTCGCAAATGTTTCTAACGAAGCTGAGAAAAGTCATGAAGAAGAAGATCCTTTGCAACACGACCGTGAGTGTCCAGCAGTTAAAAGTGCTGTCAGAAGAATTAGATACAGGGAATTAAAAAAAAGGAAGGTATTGATTTCTATAATAAATACATTAAAAAAGAAAAATGAATCACAACGTAAAAGTATAACTAATCTACGGAAAAAAATTGACCTCATGAAAAAGTTACCTGTTGAAGACACAAAAGAAAAAATAAACAATATACCAACTAAAGAATGAAATCTTTCTGCTAAATCCACAAGTCGTAAAAACCGCATATCTGAAATAAAAAAATCAGTCATTTCATTTTATTGTGACGATGCTAATAGTACCTTTGCTGCAGGAAAAAAAGAATTTGTGACAAGGAATAAGAAAAGAATGCAAAAGCGATACCTAACAGGTCCATTAATTGATTTATATAAAAAATTTAAAAATGAAACAAATAATCGGGTTCATTATTCATTTTTTTTGCAAAAACCGGCCTTTCTGGGTACTACCTCCTAAACCTAGCGAACAGAGAAACGTGCATGTGTGTTACTCATGTGAATATGGAGTTGTTGGTGAGTGCCTTGAATAAGGCATCTATAATAAATGAAAAGAAACCAGAAGACATAATAACCACGTTGTATTGCGATTCATATAACACAGAATGTTTGCAAAGACTTTGCCAAATATGTGCAACGCGCTACGTTTTGTACAAAGAATTTAATAACGAAAATGACTTAACGGTTTTTCAATGGAAGAGAGTTAAAAAAGAGGTAATTTTAGAAAATGGAACTAAGAAAACGCAAATTGTAACAGAAAAACAGAAAATAGTAATGAAACCCTTAGAAGCTACTTCCAAATTAGAAACCGAACTACCAAAGTACATGGATCATATTTACAAAATCGTTAATCTATACAAAGCAATTAAATCACTTAAGAATAATTTGAATATCCACGAAGCTATCATTCACGTCGATTTCTCTGAAAATTACAACTTAAAATTTGCCGAAGAAGTTCAATCTTTCCACTTCGGAGGAAGTCGGCAACAAGTATCTCTTCATACAGTTGTGATTTACACTCACAGTTTTATAACTGGACAGGTAGGTCCGACATCTATGTGCACTCTTAGTTCCTGCCTTCGACATGACGCTCCATCAATTTGGGCACACTTACTACCTGTTCTTGACAAAGTCGTAGAACTTAATCCATTCGTGGATACAGTTCATTTCTTATCAGACTCTCCGTCATCACAGTATCGTAATAAATATATGTTTTATATTATCAGTCAATTGTCGTCCCAACACTCTAATATAACCAGAATAACCTGGAATTATTCTGAAGCTGGGCACAGAAAGGGTGCACCTAACGGCGTAGGTGGTACGATAAAAAGAGTAGCAGATCAAATGGTGCATTTCGGTTCAGATGTTGGAAATTTTGATCAGTTTTACGAAATCATGGAATCAAGATTAGAAAATATTATAATTAAAAGAATTTCAGAGGACAACATAATTCAGAGGGAGAGATTGATTCCTATGCAGTTGAAGCCATTCAGAGGCACCCTTTCTGTGCACCAGGTTATTTGGGACATGTTCAAACCTAAAATAACTATGAGAAATATGAGTTGCTTCCTATGTGACGCTGGTGAAATTTGCTCCCATGGCAAGCATCTAGGTTATATCAATAATATGTCTGTCACAAATAGGAATAATGATTTCGATTCTTCTGTAGGGGAACTACAGAAACTGGCAAAAACTAAAAATAAAAACAAAATTCAGATTATTTCTAATGTTCTTATAGATGTCACTAACAAGACTCCGCTTCAATGAAAACTAACCCATTTTTATGATTCTAAATAAGTCAATAATTGTAATCAGAATTAAGATGATAATATTATGATACGTGATATTTTTGCGATTCATTTGAATCTTTTAATTTATCCTAAAATTGTTAGTAGATATACCTGGTTTACTATTGAAAACTTAATATTAATTGTCTATCCTACGAGTAGATCAAAGATGTTGCGGGGATGCGGATGCAGATGTTAATATTTTAAGAGATTATAATTTTAGGTAGGTACATGAACAAATTAAAGATTGACATCTGCATCTGCATGCGCACTGCACACATCCCTAAAGTTGATTGAGTTGGAACTCGCTTAAGAATTATGTCATTTCTAATAGATGTAGATTTTAATGTATGTCTGTGATTTTTTAATTATTTACCAAAGAATTATATCTAAGACTAGATGATTAAGTTTTGAGTGTGACAGAAAAAAATAAAAAATATCAAGTACTTAGCGTCACAGTTACGGCTTCACGCTAAAAATCTTTAAGTTGTTTTTTCACTTTGAATTATTTGTTCCTTTTTGCATTTAGTAAGTTTGATAAATAAACGACTTTTAACTGATTAAATAAGTGTTTATTGTTAAATATCCAAAATTAAAACCTTTTAGATCATTCTCTGTAACATGGCGTCATTTTGGTGCAAGCTAAAGTCATTCTCAGAACAAGGTGTCATTAGTATCAACGTAAATAAAAATAAATTTAGAAATATTGCGTAAAATAATGAAAATTAACACGTGCCCTTCATAACAGAGTCTTTTTTAGAATGCGTAGATTGCATTTAGCTTATCAAAAATGGCTTACAAAAAGGTTCATTAAAAAATGTCACATCTTGATAAAAATAATTTATTTTGAAGAACAACCCAGGAACATTATGTGTGAGTGTTAGTTATATATGTGTTCCTTTGTTGTGCTCTAGAAAAACTAAAATAAAGAATCATCAAAATCATTTTCATTTTGATAATCCTTTCGTAAATTGATTTTAGTTCAATAATCTAGACTTACTATACAGGGTTAGTTAATTTGCATTTTTTTTGTATAGGTACTTAGTGAATCTAGAGTGTGAGAGTGAGAGAGAAAGTGTTTGCTTATAAAGAATAAACTTTTCTCAAAAATATCAATATTCTTCTTTCAAAACAGGAAAACCGTGGAGCATCTGGCATTAGTCTATTTAAGGTAGAAGTCCAAGAGGACAAATACGTTAATTTGAATTTAACAGAATAAAGATACTGAAGAGGTCTTAGAAATATACCAAGAAGAAATAAAGAACATTGGAAAAATTAAAGTGAAAGAAAAATTGAAGTAAATTTACCTGTGTAATTTTTGTAGCAAATACGATCCTTTGCTAAGATTCCTTTGTTTTCTGCTCTAGCGCAAATGTAGTAGAATTTATTTTAACACCCATGCATAATATTTTATTCGTTCGATTACCAAATATAGCTGCTGCTCCTGACAATGAGAAGTATTTTTTTCTTGTATGATATGTTTCCCCAACATCCGTCAGCTATGACGTCAATTATAAGTATTCCCTTTTCATTTACTTCACATTGTGTGTGTGTTAGTTATATATGTGTTCCTTTGTTGTGCTCTAGAAAAACTAAAATAAAGAATCATCAAAATCATTTTCTGTTTGATAATCCTTTCGTAAATTGATTTTAATTCAATAATCTAGACTTACTATACGGGTTGGTTAATTTGCATTTTTTTTTGCATAGGTACTTTGTGAATCTAGAGTGTGAGAGTGAGAGAGAAAGTGTTTGCTTATAAAGAATAAACTTTTCTCAAAAATATCAATATTCTTCTTTCAACACAGGAAAACCGTTGAGCATCTGGCATTAGTCTATTTTAGGTAGAAGTCCAAGAGGACAAATACGTTAATTTGAATTGAACAGAATAAAGATACTGAAGAGGTCTTAGAAATATACCAAGAAGAAATAAAGAACATTGGAAAATCAATCTTAAAGTAAATACTTTAAGTTATTAATAAGACAAAATAAAGAAACATCAATATATTTATTTATTTATTTTATTATTTATGTGCACACAGTAAAATACATTAAGATAAGCATAATCCGCGAGTTGACAACTTTGTAAAAATTGTTTGAAACGCTTCGAAGCGCTTCATGTGTACTCGTAAAATAATATTTTATTCATCACTTAACCTTTCAATTAAAATATAAGTATTTTTTTAATTTATTAGAAAACTATGGCCTAAATCGTGGCATTGTGGTCACGTGACTATGTATGACGTCATCGTTCAAAAAACAACTTTCCTGGCATTTGGCACATAAATGTACTTCGGGTATTTTATGATATTTTACTCTATTATGAACGTGAAAAATTATTATCAGTGCTGTGCAGTACCTTGTTGTGGGAATACTACTATAAAAACGCCAACGAAACTATTTATTCATGTCCCTTTAAAAAGAGATATTCGCAAGAAGTGGTTAGAACTTCTGTGTCAAATCCATCCAAAGGTTGTCTGTAAAAGATCGCTTTTAGCGATAAGACCGCCCATTGTATCACCCTTTTTAGTTGTTAAGCCCATATTTGTTTTACTGTTATGGTGTACAATAAATAATATATCTATCTATCTGCTTTTTTAAAAAGACAAAAAAAGGAACTCATCGAACAACTATTACAGGACGATAAGACAAATGAACCAGAAGAGAGAGAGTTAGTTATGAAATGAAATGAAATATTTATTTGTAAATTGGTTATAAATAACACTTTTACACTTCATGATTTTTTGCGTGTTTAGTTTAGCTAGATGAGGCCAATATTTCCTAACTGACTACTCTGAGAAGAAACACCGAAACAAACTCCCTCTGAGTTTGTCGTCAACGTCTCTTTTAAAGTCCAAACAATTTGTATTTGTATATGAGAAGCATGTAGGTTCATGTCTTTGGTATTCTTTTGAGGAAATAACCACGTAAATTTGAGCGGACCTGTCCAGACAGTGCAAGCAGTTAGTTAGTTATTTCTTATTTTGTCTTAGGCTGGAAACAGTGCTTGACCGACGTTCGGCGCTGACCGTCAGTCGGCGTAGCTATATCTATGCAAGCCTATGAATGCGCACTCAGCTACGCTGACGATTTTCACAACCGACGGTCAGCGCTGACGGTCAAAATGTACGGTCAGCGCTGACCATCGGTCGAGCACTGTTTCAGCCTTACGCACCATCTAAAGATAACCAGTCAGCTGTCAAAATATTGAACGATGACGTCTCGTTTTCTGATTGGTGTTTCTAATCACGTGACTCACAGATAAAAAGTCTCATTTTTCTCAAGGGAAAATAAAATTAATAATTAATAATCTTTTCTTCATTTGTACTATTTTGTGCTTCATATCAATAGATTTACATAATTAAATAGTTATTTTAAATTTTTAAACATACTGTCAACTCGCGGATTATAATATCTGAGTACAAAGGTACTGCTTATTTCTTAAGAAATTTCTTCCAGCAGACCTGCGAAAGGAGAAGTGAAAAAGAAATGTAGACAATAGTGTGTGAGAACAAGAAGAGAAATAAATATGAATATGTGAAGTCTAAAACTAAAATATTAAATATACTTTTACATACTTACAATGCAATAAAAATAACATATACTTAAATAAATACATGATGTTAGAATATATAAACATATAATATAAATATATACATAAATAATTATCACAGTTAAGAGGAAAGGTAATGCTCTTTTAATCGACATTTGAATAGAGATATAGTTTTTAAATCACGAATGCTAGGCGGAAGTGAGTTCCACAATCTTACAGCATGGACAGAGAAGGAATAAGAGTAGCAGCTAGTTTTATGAGGATGAGATTTAAAGAGGGATCTAAGGTGTGATCTACACGGTACGTCGCTAGAACGAGCGTAAGAAAAACGCTCACGCAGGTAGGAAGGGTAAGACGGGTTGTGTAGAATGTTGAAGAGGAGACACAAAATCCTAGTGTTCTTGCGAAGACTGATTGGGAGCCACTTAAGTTGCTTGCGAAGGTGAGAAAAATGGTCATACTTTCGAAGACCGAAAACAAAGCGAATGCATAGATTTTGCAAGCGCTCAAGCTTGTTTAATAGCTCCTCGGTAGCATCCAAATAGCAGGCATCGGTATAATCTATAATCGGCTGAATAAGTGTTTGTGCCAAAGAAATTTTAGTCTTCAAGGAAGAAGACTTTGAAGGCATTTCAGCGAATGAAAGGAAAAATTTACCTTTCGGCTGACCTCATTGACCTGAGCACGCCACGAGAGATTGGAGTCAATAACTACACCCAGATCTTTAGCGGTTTCGGTATAGTCAATGCGAACACCATCGAGATATAAAGGCATCAGATATGCAATAACAGTCGCACTGCGAACGAATCTGCTGCCAATGATTATGGCATGGGATTTAGTTGGGTTAATTTGCAAACCAAATGACTTAGCCCAAACGCTGATGCAATCCAGGTCATGATTCATTGCAGCAATTGCAGAGCCCGCGTCAGCTACAGTAAAATGTCGGTAAAGCTGCAAGCCATCTGCGTAGAGATGAAAACTAAAGGAGATTACTCTGGTAACAAAGTTTATGAAAATTGAAAAAAGAAGAGGAGAGAGAACGCTACCCTGAGGAACACCCTCAGTGAGGCTACACCAATCAGAGAAGGACTCCTCCAGGCGAACACACTGAGAGCGTCCCCGAAGATAAGAACCGAACCAGGCTAAAGTGGAAGGAGAGAAATTGATAGATACCTAGTAAAATGTCGAAATCCACTGAGTTGAATGCGCTACTGAAGTCCAGCAATACAAGAACTGTAAGGGACTTATTCTCCATTGCCCAGCGGATGTCATCAGTCACTTTTAAAAGCGCGGTTACAGTACTGTGACCCGAGTGAAAACCGGATTGAAAAGGGGATATTATCGAGTTTGACGCCAAGAAAAATGATAATTGTCTATGAACTATGTGCTCAAAAACTTTAGAGAGAAAAGGGAGGATAGAAATGGGTCTAAAGTGGGTTAATAAAGTAGGATTGTTAGTTTTAGGTAAAGGTATTATGATACGGAAAGGAGCAAGAGGAAAATGAGTGGTTGAAGATGTGAGTGAGAACAGGAAGTAACGAGGAAACGAAGAGTTATCATTCTTGAACACAACTTATCATTACCGACTGCTGAAGAAGTAATCACAAGAATAGACCTCTTAACGTCATCCTCAGTAACATCGCTAAGCTTAAAGAGAGGACAAAGTGGTAACGGCAACCTAGAAATACTCTCTAGTGTCGCAGCTTTAACAGACGGATCAAGAGAAAAGGGAAGGAAAGAGAAATGCTTATTTAGATCATTGAGGTTGACATCCTTACACTGGTTGGTAGGTGACTTACCTATGCCTACAGATTTGAGAAATTTCCATACATAGGAAGAACTGCGATTATCGAGTTGGTCGTGAAAATAGCGTCTCTTAGCATCTTGACACAGATGACTGCAGCGATTACGTAATGATTTGTAATAAGAGAGATCCAGCTCTGAAGGTCTGCGCTTATATCTGCTCTTAGCTTTATCCCTGCGAGCCATAGTCTCTTTAATTTGTTGCGTTATCCATGGTGCAGGGTTATGTCTAACTTTGACACGTCTGATAGGGGCATGCCGATCATATAAGTCGAGAATGGTTGCATTAAAATAATTCACCTTATCGTTGATGTCATCGTTCTCAACCAGAGGGGTCCAGTCGAGATCGCCGGCATCACGCTGCAAAGCCTCCAGATCTATGCCCTTGTAGTTATGGATTTATAATATTACTAAATTTTTTACTCACGTTAGTAAATTTACCTGTGTAATTTTTGTAGCAAATACGATCCTTTGCTAAGTTACCTTTATTTTCTGCTCTAGCGCAATTGTAGTAGAATTTATTTTAACACCCATGTATAATATTTTATTCGTTCGTTTACCAAATATAGCTGCTGCTCCTGACAATGAGGAGTATTTTTTTCTTGTATGATATGTTTCCCCATCATCTGTCAGCTATGACGTCAATCATCAGTATTCCCTTTTCATTTACTTCACCTTAGGAAGGAACGAATATTATGAACGAAGCTGCAGAGTAAAGATTTTTCCTCCTCAGCAGCTTCGTTCATGGATCTTAATGCTTCAGATTCTCATTTTTTGTTTACTATATTCATATGAAAGGTGAATAGCTTTTGTGAGACCTCAGGAAGTCCTAGAGTTAACGTAATTTCCAGAAGTTGAGTATGTCCACATCCTGCGACTATTGTACCAGCTACGGCACATGTATTTAAATTCATTTCTTCTGAGGTGTTGTCTCCCTCTAATATAATAAAAACTTTTTACCAAAAAATTAAACTGACTTCCAGAAAACACTGCAAAGTGAAAAATAACTTTAATTTCGGTAGTCGGTGTCATTAGTTTTGTATTTTCGTTTTTGGCACAGACTTCCGAAATTAAAGTTATTTTTCACTTTGCAGTGTTTTTTGGAAGTCGGTTTAATTTTTTGGTAAAAAGTTTTTATTTCACTCTTTTTAGTTGGTCGATTTATAATTTACCTAGTTACAAAAGCCTAAATCTCAACTACTTATAACCTTTTACAAAATATAGCTTTTCCCAATGCTGGGCCGTTAATTGTTGAGGAGTTCTCCTGGTACTTCACCATCAGCTTCACTTCACCATATGCATTGTGACGAGCATATTGTGCTTAATAACCATATTCAATAATCGAAGCGGAACCCATGAAATACTTATTATTCTTACTTATATATTAAGTAGTTCCAGTGGCCATCTGTGGTCTTCGTCATCAGGTCCACTTTACAAAAAGTGCTTTTCGAATGCAACGTCACAAGTTACTATACTCATAATACTCTACATACTACATAATACTCAATTCACTATAGGTGTGCCTATAACATTTGGAGAGTTCCCTCGATTTCTCCAGGATCCCATCATCAGATCCTGACTTGGTGGCAATGGGACCAATTTCAAAGTATACCCTTTCAAACAAAAAAAGAATTTTCCAAATCGGTTCAGCCGTCTTCGAGTAATCGGTGATCATATATTAAAAAAAGAATTATACGCGTCGAATTGATAACCTCCTCCTTTTTTTGTTGTCGGCTAAAAATCATATTGCATAAACAATATTTCAGTTTCGATTTCGTCATTAAACGTGTCAATCGTTCAGATACGATTTTAATTGATTTTAAACCGCAGTCCAGAGGTCCTTGGCCTGATATTTCCTCTACCAATCGATATTTACACGCCTACCAATCGATATTTCTTCGGTTTCCCTAAAACAAAGCAAAATAAAATTCAGTTGTAATACTGACGGGCTGAAGAAATGTTTTTATACTACACCTGCTTGGAAAGTACCTTGATACTTTATCAAAGGAGAACGGGCATTCTATCCTAGGAACCAATAACAAAATTTTTAATGTACTTCAACTATTGTTATGGCAGAAAGTCCCAAATCGCTGTGTGGATAAAGTTATAGCGCAATAAAGCCAGTCTTCATTCACAAAAATGCCATTTCTCACTAATTTCGACCCAGGTGTTTTATGGCACCACAAGCCCATAATATCTTATCTATTATTTTATTTAACGTTTGAATACACCGCGTAGAGTATTGTTTAACAGATAACTCTGTTTTTATTGTACTTTATTAGTTGCGCGTGTTTTATAGGGGTGCCTAATACTTTCGGCCAAGGCTGTATCTCGCTCTCACTGATCTCATGCTACAGGCGCTGGTATTCTTAAACTTGAAGTACCTACATACTATCCCACACATTTATTTCTGATTAAATAAGGTCAGGTAGAGCTTGCTCTACAAGATAAAACAAACAAGTGAAAAAAACATATGAGATTTATTATCATATCACTATCAATGAATTTTAACTTTTAACAATATTATACTTTGCTAAAGAAACGTTTGATTACGGTCATTACATTAATGACAACAGATACAAGTTAAGGATTTAAAAGGAAAACAAAAGTGCATCGCGTCGCATCAACAGCGCGTCGAAAAACCACACTATTGGATTTTCAAGTCTCGGTGCTAAGCAGTGCGTTAAAGATCCAGTACGCGAAAAACTCTCGTTCAATTTTATTACGTCCGTGCGAACGTCGGCTAATACTTATCGTATAAAAATACAATACAATAATAAATCAAATACATATTTTTATTAGTTTACTTTTACAGTAAAATAACAAAACTCCTTTTCAATATTCATCAATAATAATACTAATTAAATCTCCGGCTGGAGAATTAAATGGCTCATACCTTCCTACACCTAAATACCAGACAATAGAGGTTATATGGGCACAACTCCCTATTGACCGGCGCCCTGTCAAGCGAGTGCAATAATATTGTGCTATCGCACTAATACCAATTACGTCCCTAATAACCAAAAGGTAACATAGATATATTTCCGCCCTTACATGGCGAGACTGTATTCGGCCTCTTAACAACCAGTGTTAAAATAAAACGGGTGGTATAAAGTAGTGTTAGTATGTAGGTACTTCAAGTTTAAGCATACCAGCGCCTGTAGCATGAGATCAGTGAGAGCCAGATACAGCCTTGTCCGAATTTATAGGCACCCCTATAAAACACGCGCAACTAATAAAAGGATAACAAAAACAGAGTTATCTGTTAAACAATACTCTACGCGGTGTATTCAAACGTTAAATAAAACAATACATAAGGTATTTTGAGCTTGAGGTGCCATAAAGCACCTGGATCGAAATTAGTGAGAAATGGCATTTTTGTGAATGTAGTCTGGCTTTATTGCGCTATAACTTTATCCACACAGCGATTTGGAACTTTCCGCCATAACAATAGTTGAAGTACATAAAAAAACCTTTCCAATGATATATCGCTTGTTGTTATTGGTTCCTAGGCTGGCTTCCATAGATTTTTGCCCGTCTTCCTTTACGGTAGAAAGTACGTCATTGCATATCGAACAAATATGCGGGGAGAAAACGCATATCTGAGCGGGAGAGAAAAGTGTATGAAAATCCATTTCTTACGTTTTTTTTCTTTTTTAATTTTGGGTAAGACTATGCGCCGGTAACCTAAATATCAAAAGCTAAAAAGTTTTTACAGTGAGTTTTTATCTCCAAGTTCGCAAAATGACACTGGCCACTAGCTGTGTGTTGGATGGTGTCGGGCTGGCAGTGCGACCCTGCGGCGGCAGGATAAACAATTTGAAAAAAGAACATGTGAAAATTGCAGACGCCATTGGCGCCATTTTCAATTTGTGTGTTGTTTGAGGATTCAGTTTTCGTAGAACTTTTTTTCCTCGTACGTGTAGTATAAAGCACTATGTATCACTCGAGAGAAAGTGCGATTCCCGATCTCGGGTGTCGTTTAAAGCCCGAGCCGTAGGCGAGGGCTTCAAACGACACCCTTGACGGTAATCGGTCAAATTCTCCTGTCGGTGATCAATGTACTATTTTGTTCAAACAGACAAGTTTTGATCAAAGAAAATATACAATGTTGAAATTACCTCTCTGCTTCATAATGTTTTGTTTGATTTAGTTCCTGATGTAAATTTACATCGAATTCAATGAGTGATGATGGATTTTCAGTAGGTACTAGGTCTGCAAAAAACATATATAATAATTATTATAATATGTAGAAAATAATACATTAATTTTTGTGATAAGTATGTTTATATTTATTTAATTTTGTGATTCATTATTTCAGAATACATTGATATTTATTTACTTATCTATACTTATAATAAATCTGTAGAGAGGTCAATTCTGTACATGAAATATATTTCCAAAATAACTATCAGGGGGTGATTAAGGATCGATACTCATGCCAAAAATGCAATCAGTTAAATTTTTGTCTGTCTGTCTGTCTGTCTGTCTGTATAACCGTTATAGAAACAAAAACTACTCGACGGATTTTAACGAAACTTGGTACAATTATTTTTCATACTCCTGAGCGGGTTATAGTATACTTTTCATCACGCTACAATCAATAGGAGCAGAGCAGTGAAGGGAAATGTTGGGAAAACGGGAGAAGTTACTCCATTTTTTAAGCTTCCGTCGCGTGTGCAACCTTAATGGTTAAAGCTACACAAATCATTTCATGACGGAAATGTTCTCCTTAAAATTATATAAAAAATATCCCACGACAGAATATGTCTAACTTTTATGGTTGACTCACAATAACACGTGTAACTCCCGATAGCTTAGCAGTTCGAAGCTTTCTGATTATAATATTTGTCTACTCTTACGTTTATAACACTCTCAGTCACCCCTAATTGAAAAAGTTAACATTATTAACTATTCCATAAAAAAATTGGCCAAGTGCGAGTCAGACTCGCCCATGAAGGGTTCCGTAGTAACTATAATATAATATGCAAATTTATTTGACGAAAAAAAAAACCTTACAAATTTCTTAAAACTAGCTTATTTACATTTTTTACAACTGCGCCAAATAAATTTGTTTTGAAAAAAAAACCTTACAAATTTCTTAAAACTGGCTTTTTTACATTTTTTACAACTGCGCTGAATAAATTTGTTTTTCATAGTGTTTGTATGAATTTCAAAGTTATATTTGCGGTTTTAGAAAATATGCTGTATCTCAAAAACTGCTGAACTGATTTCGTTCAAACTAATTTTGGTTGAAAGTTTATATTAAGATCTACAGACATATATTTTTTTAGATTTTTCACTCGATTATTATAGAAGTTAGAGGTTGTGTCCGCCACACACACATTTTACCACATTGGAAGCTTATATCTTTTAAACGATTGACTTTATGGAAAAGTGGTTTTAGAAACCCCGATGTCGTTTTTAAAGAACTGTCTATAGATACCACACATGCATCGATTTCATGAAAAAAAATATTTTCAGGTTTAGTTCCATGTATGGGGAGTCCTTTATTTTAAATATTTTTTAATTTTTTTCTCAAAATCGGAAAGCGGTTCACAGAATACATCTACCTATCAAGTTTCACATGTATAGTCCTAATAGTTTCGGAATAAAATTGCTGTGACAGATGGACGGACGGACAGACAGACAGACAGACAGACGGACAGACATGTCGAAACTATAAAGATTCCGTTTTTTGCCATTCGGCTACGAAACCGTAAAAAGAATCATATAAATCGGTATAGAAACACAAAAGTTATACATGAAATACGCTTATAATAATAAGCCATCGCGCGTGAATACTGAATCATGCTATAAGGATTATTTTTGAGAATCGGTCGCCGCGCTCGACGCGTCTCGCGGTCGAAGCGTTCTCTAGGTACTTAAGCCTCATGTGAATGTGATCTAAACAATATTACCAATACATTAACTTACGCTGACGGAGTCGCGGGCACAGCTATATTGTATCATTACGCTAAGGCCAATAGGAGCGGAGCGCCAATGAAGAATGCTTCAAAATCGGGGTTAAATTTAACGTTAGCCCAAAGTAACTATTCCACGCGGACGAAGTCGCGGGCAAAAGCTAGTGTAATAATATAATAATTATCATATCATTTGCTGTCTGATGTTGTTCTTTTGCTAAGTTTAGATTTTGTTCAATACATTGATTACTATTTTATTGAAATTGATTGGGTTTCCTCCACCTTTGTCGTTTTCTATATGGTTATTTATGTGTTATGTTTTGTTTATGTGTGTCTGTTGATTTGCAATAGTTTTAACTATTTAATTGAATGACTAGTTCTTTTTTTATTTTTTCCTCTATGTACAACCCTAGCATGTACGCTTGATAATGTGTTTTTATTTTGTTTTAGTCAATGTTCACCTAGGTATCTAAACAAAAGTAATCTCGACTTCAACCAAAAATGGTGTTGATTGATGGTAATGGTACTGATGATCACATTACCCTCTTTTGTGTCTCACAGTCGGATAAAAAGTTCCAGGCTCACTAACAGGGCTCCTTTATCGAAGTGATTGTCAAATAAATAATTATTTTATCTCGTCTTTTGTTTATTTTATCATTATTTGTACAACCCTGACACCAAGAGAAGTCCAGACAGTTTTCTAAATTCTTGGTACGCGTACAGAAAGTAGGTAGGTATGTTTCTGCTTGTACTTCAACTAGGAGGCTATTGCCTAGGTGTTTTCGTGTTTGTATAGCAGTGATGTATCTGTTTGGTGATTACTATTTTCTAATATGTGCCATGGAGGCAGTCGATTTTGATGGGTAGGTAGGTACTTACTCGACATTCAATCGAGAAGCAGTATCATCCGGTTGTTGAGTAGCAAATTGGGCATTTCCGTAGAAATTTATCCACTCTCATTTTGCGCTGTCCCGTGACTTTATTCATAATTCATTAGGAGACCGAAAGCCTATTATTGTAATTCACTGTTTATTATGATAGTATAATATTGAAACTCCGTAAATAACAGTGAATTAGTCTACTTTTACTACAATCATTGTTAAAATAAAACGAAAATATGTTAGGAACCCCCCAGTTTTAAGGTGTCCCACAGTGTCGTGACACACTTTGAGTTAGATTATTGATGACATACAATTAAGTATGCAGGTAAAAAAGGTTTTAATATGTTCATATGTATGAAGCTTTTAAAACAAAACATAGATTACAGCTACTTATAAACAAAAATAATTACTTTTTAGTATTTTAATTGTGTCCCACGATTTCGGACGTAGTGGAAAATTACACTTTGTAACCGTCTTTCCTGCACTTGAGAAAAAAATGAACTGGCAAATCTTAGCACATTATTTTTCTGGAACCATTGTTCATCGATTCCGCCATATTGTTGGGTTGGCAATCAGGTGCTCTCAAAATTATTCGTGTCAAAACTTGCAAAGCGTTACCATCTACGTGTAATTCGTCCACTTTGTAAGAGGAATTTCTGCTGGTAAGTTTTTGATTTTGTTAATCTTGTTATTGTAAATGATAATAAAATCATCGTAAAAATTATTAATTGAATTACTTGCAGCATTCGTTGTTCTATTGTTTAACTACGTGCAATTTTAAATTGGAAAACATGAATGCGTTACTTCCATTTTGTTTAGTTATGTATACGTGGATTGTGAAAGTTACAAAATGGAAATGTAAAGGCGAGTACATAAGCTAAACAAGCATGATTGTGCAATTTTAATGTGATATTTTTTTTTGTTGTGGTGGTCCAGTTTTTAATTTGCCTTTTTCATGCACTTATGTATAATGTGCATAATATACCTATTATATTAATTAATGGTTCAGGAAATTATCTTTTTCAACTGAAAGTTACTAGCTAATGAAATACCACTAATATCATGCTTTTCTTTGGGCTGGTTGAATGAGGGTTATTGCTATATTCATATACTGTATAAATATAATTTCTTCAATGCTTTGCTTTGGCCAAGTGAGACTGAGCCTGTTAATTGTTTGACAAACAATGAACTAACTGTACACTCTGCTACAGAGTTAAACTTTCCAGGGCCAAGTGAGACTGAACCTGTTGGTTACTTGCCATGTATTAAAAGTAAAAGGGAGTGCAAAAAGACAAACCATTACCAAAGAAACAAAGAACAAGCGACAAAAACTTAGAAAACCAGCATACTCTGTTTCTAAAATGCATTAAATGCAGTTACTCAATACTTGGTGCTAAAGCAACATGTATGTGTTGCAAAAACACGTACTGTGTGGACTGCATCGGAGGTTCCATTACTTTTGATTATTTGTGTGACACATGCCTTGATCCTGATGATGAAGGCAGGTAGGCTTACTTAGTGTTTATTTTTATATGAATTAACTTTATACTGTATGTTTTTGTTACAGATTAAATCTACTACAATAAAGTTGACTGTCGGTGGCAGTGAACCTGAATACCAAAAAATGGTATACATCGTAGACATCGACAAAAATTTAACAAGGGACGATTTACTGCAATATTACTATATTATAATATAATTTAGAAAACTGTTGATTTGGGCGAACTGTTATTAAAGGCTGATTAAACTAAGGTTCCGTAGTTTCATTTTCGTTTATGAAAAAAATTGTTTATCATCTGACCCTATTAACATTTTAATTTTTTATTAACTCTGTGAAATAAGCTTTACGTTTCCCTTTTATAACTCTATCAATCGATTTTGTAACTGTCCCATTTTTTAAATTATGAAATTTAATTTAATTTCCAATTTTTACAGGGCACCAGCTCATTATTTGATTAGTTTTTGAAAAAGTGTCATACAACCATAAATTTTAAAATATTCTAAACTTGTTAACTATTTTAGATAATGTGGGAAATAGAAAATAACAAAGCTTAATTCCCAAAAGTAACAAAGTAGATATGTTTTTACTAAATCACAAAAAACTAACGCATTTAATAGTTGATGAATATTTTTTTTAAAAAAGAACGTAGCGTGTTCTATGCAATAAAAAAAACTTTTTCTGCTAATAATTAATTATGTAACATTTAATTTGATTGCAAAAAAATTACAAAATGGAAATCAGAAGCACTACCTTGTCCCAAACAAATCATATTTTCTCAGAAGATGGGTAATCTTTTGTTATTTTGCAAATATTACAGTAATCTTTAATTAATATCAAATCATTTTAAGATAATAAAAACGCTATTTAATTATTTTTTTCCACATTTCTCCATTTTGTAACCGGGATAAATTTCTACGGAAATGCCCAATTGCTTGTTCGCCAATCTAAAATAAAAAATTGATATATGTAGAATTGGCAGCACAGCTGGCCCTTTTTTTCTGGGTAGCAAAATCATCAAATGACCCCTCCCGCTGTGGGTAGAGCGGAAGGGAGTGTCAGACTTCTACTGACTAAAAACCCACCCTGCTTGATGAAGCAGGGTGGGTTTTAGTAGCAACTGATGTGTTGCCTTTTCGGTTCGAGGCCGCGGTATCTCGTTAGAACATTCCCGCAACCCCGTAAGACCCCATCAGTGCTGCTGACAGCTCTTTGAAGCGCGCACGGAACGTGGCGCGCTGCCAATTCGGGCCTGATCCTTACCGGACAGTAAGCTACTCCTGCTCGGCGTCCGCAGGCCCGGCGTCTACGGTGGCCGGAGGTCGGCTCGCGATCCCCGACGCCCGGTGCGTCTCCCGCGGCGGCTGGGGCGTGAGGAAGAAAGTTGTCTCTCCCTCACGCGTTTAGCCTCCTCCTTCGCTAGCATGACTGCTTCGCAGAAGGAGGCGACTGCATCCCATTCCCCCAACGATTCGAGATTTGAGAACGGTCAAAAAACAGCATTTTTGACCGTTCTCAAGAAATCTTCACCTTAACGCAGAGTGGTATAGGTACCACAGTTTGTTTACCACAAGTCATCGCCGAACTTTGAAAATCTAACTCAAAGCGACGCATCATCCTGCACCACGACAATGCAAGCTCACACAGCGCTCGTCAAATGATTGAGTATTTGAAGCAGGAAAAAGTAGAAATTCTTGACCATCCTCCATACAGTCCTGACCTAAGCCCTAACGATTTCTTTACATTTCCTAAAATTAAGAAAAGTCTTCGTGGTGAAAGGTTCCAGTCCGGTGAAAAAGCAGTCTACGCTTTCAGACGCTTTCAAGTCAGCCATTTTGAACACCCCCACTTTAGAGTTGAATAAATGTTATAATAACTGGTTTGAGCGAATGGAAAAGTGTATTAAGCTTAGGGTTGCCACCCGTACTTTATAATAAAGTATTGTACGTTATTTCAGGTAATTGTACTCTATATTTTATGAGAACAATAAAGTACACGAAAATACTTTATTTCGCATGATTTGATTTCTTTGGGATTTTGAAAAGTTTAGTCGTAATAAACAAAGCGTCTCTAAATTTGATAAAAACTGAATTAGGTACTTATTTATTTCATTTTAAATATAGACTGTAAAGATGCTGTGCAATTTTTAGTAAAGATACTAATTTGATACAAACTGCTAAAAGTAATAAGAAATATGTTTTTAAACATAACTGCTGCTAGCTAGCTACCCACCCTGGCTTCGCCCGGGTGCTATTTTTTTTTCGGTATCATACAGTTTTCTTTCCAAACCCTACCCAGACAATTAGGCCGTGCGCGCACTGCGTTGCGTTTTGGAAACGCAAAATCTGTGAAGTATGGAGTGTCATAGAAGTGCGCGCACTGCGGTGGAATAAACGCGTGCGGTAGAGTCACCGGTGGCCCCTTGCTGCAATATTGCGGTGAGTCTACCGCAATTTTATATATATAAATATATATATAAAATATTTTGTATCGCATAGGAATGTATGTAGTACCGCGCACTGCGGTGAAACAAACGCACGTTTTGTCTGATAATGTTGCCATACATACAGATTTCTTTGTATTTATACATATTTTTTATGTGTGATACAGATTAGCACTCGATACAGGTTTTTATCTCAATTTCACACTGTATTGATAGACAAACTTTGGAAGGACTTTAAAAACTTTAATTAAAGTGGGGAGGGCAAAATTAGTGTACTTACTACTCATAAAAACAGAGTAAAAAAATTAGTAAAATATATATGCAGATAACTGTTAAAACTAAAACAGAACTTAGCAAAATAAATTACCTAGATTCCGCATTTATTACGTTACACACACCGTTGAACAGAACAGAATGATTGAACATTATTCTTTAAACATTAAACCCATACATGACATTTATACAAACGACATATTGACCGTTGAACGAATCTATTCTTTATGGTTATTTTTTATATTTTTCTAATTATTTTAATTTATTATTTTAATTAATTTCCGTAGTACATTATTTTAACATAGGCTAGTTCCTATTGACGTAGTACCTACTTGCAATGTAAGAGCTTGAAATCGTTTTTTTGGCAGCATCATCACAAAATATATGGAATTTTCTATATAATACAAATACTTAATTAGAATGTTTAAATTAACGTTGTTTATAAAAAAATTAAAAATAACTATAAAGAATAGAATCATACAATGGTGTGTGTAACGTAATAAATGCGGTATCTAGGTAATTTATTTTGCCAAGTTTATTTATTTATTTATTTAGGGACAAATAACAGTTACATAATAAAAAAAACGTTCTGTCTTTAGTTGTAGGTACCAGTTAATTTTATAAATACAATGTGAAATTCGTATAAAAATCTGTATCGAGTGCTAATCTGAATCACACATCGAAAATATGTATAAATACGAAGAAATCTGTATGTATGGCCACATTGTCAGACAAAAAGTGCGTTTTTCTCGCCGCAGTGCGCGCACCTGAGATTGCGTCATTCTACCGGTGCGGTAGAACTACCGCAATTGCGGCCACCGCAAGGCAGTGCGCGCACGGCCTTACGAACACAACAAAAAAATAATTAGTCAAATAAATGCAGCTGTTCTGAACTAATGCGCTTACATACAATACATTCGGCAATTAAATTTTAGTAGGTAAGCAACCTTAGGTGGCTTCGCACGGGTTCTTTACAGAAAATATCAAATAGCCTATGTTACTCCGAGGAGATGTAGCTTTCGGTAAAATTGGTTGAGTAGTTTTTGAGTTAAATCGTAACAAACAAAAAAAATCAATCATCTTTCCTCGTTATACATAATATTAATTTAGATGATTAGGATTAATACCGTATTTGAATACCTATTACATTACCGCTTTATAATTACCTATTTTCTAAAGTAATATAATGGTCATAGGTAGGATGTTATCTTTAACATATAGACATATGCCATAGCGGACTTTTCTATACGCATAAATATAAGATACACAATTCCACCATACATTGATATACTACATAAACTTTCGGACTCCCCCGACTCGGAAGCGAGGCGCCCGGTCAAATCACGGTGACACGAAATTAATTTCGTTGTGCATTATTTTGATTTTGCAATATCTCCCAAGGTATTCATTTTATTTGCATGGTGTAAAGGTAAAATTTAATCTTCATTAAATGCTCAAGCTAACTAACGTATTTAAAATGATAAGGATTAATACAGTATCTATTTGTGTAAATAGCTTTCCAATTACCGCTTTATAATTACCCATTTTTTAAAGTATTAAAATGGATATATAATATGTTATCCATAAGAGATAGGCATATGTAGGGTTACCAGATGACAGGAATTTTCCTGACATGTCCGGAATTTCAGCTCTCTGTCAGGGAAACAGGGAAAGCTGGAAATTTTCAGGAATTAAAAAAAAGAGAAAAGTAAGCCTTTTCGTTATAAAATAAATGCTTGCCACACAAATACGCACAACACTAGTAAACTTAGCACCGTTTGCAAGAGTACTGAACTACTAATTGACTCGCTCAGTCGCGCCGCGCCCCACTACCCGCCACAAGGCATCTAACACTCATACTCAGACTCCCACGCGCCGCGCGCGAGTTTGTAAAATAATATAAGTTACTGCTAAAATGTCAGGAAAATTATTGCCGAAACAAGGGTTTTTTCAGGAAAACTTATTTTTGGATCTGGTAACCCTAGGCATATGCCATCGCGGACTTTTTTGTAGACCTTTTTAAGGTGGATAGTACTGTAGTACCTACATTAATTTGATCTATCTCGTACGGTTCAGCCAGCGTTTGCAAAGTAAGCCCAAAAAAAATTGTTTATTAAGACATCACATTAGAAATCTCTAAAATTATCATTGTTTCTCTACTATATTATGCATAATATATTATACATATAAACTAGAGATGCGCCGAAAGTTCGGCCGAATATTCGTATTCGGTACGTTCAGCATATTTTTTCATATTCGTATTCGGCCGAATATTCGGTTGATTTGCCGAATAATTACCGAATATTTAAATTATTGTTGATATTAAAAAAAGAAGTATATTATACTTAACCTTACTGGGTTAACTGATGACTAAATAAGTCTGGGGTATTCCGAAACTTTTACAGTTTTTTTGTAAACGAATGAAACACTACTTTTAACCGACTTCAAAAAAGGAGGAGGTCGTCCAAAAATACACACGTCGAAACGTATATTTTTTTATGTATGATCACCGATTACTCGAAGACGGCTAAACTGATTTGGAAATATCTTTTTTCTTCAAAGGAGATTCCATTGTCATCAAGTCAGGCTCTGATGATAGAATTCTGGAGAAATCGAGGGTACTCTTTAAATATTATAGGCACACCTATAGTGATTCGAGTATTTTTATAGTAACTTGTGCAGTTGCATTCGAAAAGCACCATTTGTTGAAGTGGAACTGATGATGAAGACCACAGATGGCCACCGGAACTACTCAATAATAATTATTTCATGGTTTCCGATTCGATTACTTAAATATGGTTATTAAGCACAATATACTCGTCACAATGTATACATTACATTGTTACACGCATATGGTGAAGTACCAGGACGAGTCCTCAACAATTAACGGCCCAGCATCGTGCATCGGGAAAAGCAATATTTTATAAAACGTTATATGTAAGTGGTTTTTCTTGATGACATTTTTTTTTCTTGATGGGAAAATCATCATATGACTCCTCCAGCCGTGGGTGAAGCGGAAGGGTGTGTGAGACTTCTACTGACTAAAACCCACCCTGTTCCTTCGGCTGCCATAAAGTTCCGGGGCCGCGGTATCTCGATAGAACTTTCCCGCAAACCCCGGCAGGCAATGGCCCTATGAGGCCCCGTCACTGGTGTTGACAGCTCTTTGAGGCGCGCGTGGAATACGACGCGCCGCCGACCCGGGCCTGGTCCTTACCGGACGGTGAGCGACCCTACCTAGAGGTCCTTATTTGAATCGCATAGTAGACTGATCAACAAATTTCCCTCCTTTCAGTTCCAGTCGGGTAAACAGTAGGTACTTCTTTTTGAATTCGTTTGTCAAAAGTTTGACGACGGCCAAGCTGAAGATGTCACCGTTGTTGCGTCTACTCGCATTATTCAATGACAAGTTCTCAACATCCTCCTTCTGTACCACACGAAACCGTCTTAAGAAGGAGATAGTCAGTATCCTTGGTCAAGGATCCGGATGATCTTCTTTTTGGAGACACAGGATGCTCAGTCATACCAGTAGTGCCAGTAAGATACACTCATACATACACACATCACCCATTCACACTATTCAGATACACTTACACATTCACTGTAAATTATAATAACAGACATGTCTACTTCGTATTTAATCTACCTCTAATATCTGTGTACTTCATAATTGGCGTAACTTTTAAGTAACTGTTTTGATATCTGTACCTGGAAGCTGTGAAGCTACTTTTTATAAATAAATAAATAAATAGTCTCACTAATTCTGATATTTAGAGACTAAATCTGGCTATGAATAAATTTCAGATCCATTATTGTGGCCAAGCCACGAAGTGCCATGCTGATGTGTAGGCAGGATGTTTGTATGGATATTTTGTTTCCATTCAGATGTTGGTACCCACGTATCTTGATATTGAAGGCATCAAGTCATATTTTAGCTATTCAAATCAAGGTGATTTACTCAAATAATAACACCTTATTTTAGAAAGATATAAGCATATATTTAAAAAACATAGAAACATAAAAAAAAGAAACAAAATAATTATTTGCAATATTTATAAACCAAATCAACAAGTTCCCCTTTCTTCAAACCAGTCAAAGCAGGTAAGCCAGAAATTTCTTTGTATCTCAATATATCTTTTAATTGAGCTACTGTATAATCCTTGACTTTCTGACTACTGAGCCTATTTTGAAGTAATTGTTCATCAATATTTTCAGCGACTTTAGCCCTTTTGCTCTCTGGCCCATCATTTGATGATGCAGCTTTCTTAACAGCACTTGCTCCAAAAGGACCAAATAGTTCCTGAAACAAGTCATCTTGGATTTCTTGGAAATTCTTGATGTCTGGTTTTGTAGTATCTCTGAATGGTTCAACCTCTTCATCTTCCAGAGCAATTGCTTCTATAGCATTATATTGTGCCTGTAGTTTTGGATTTTCAAACATATCAGGTTTATAATCAAACTGTATTTTTTTTAATATATCCTTCATAAATGTTTTATTTACAGTAGTGATCTCAATGTCCTCATCTTCAAACACAGGAACATTGCAAATGTTTTCTACAAAGGGTATGCAAATGATGTCAAATCCAATATCTGCATTTAAATTGAGAGGTTTAGAGGTAGGACAAAGAGCTACAATAATGGGCCTGGCGTTGACCCTAGTACACAACACACATATTGCTACTTTTTTCATCTCTGTACATGCCTGATGTAAAGCCTTAAAGGCGACAGTGGAACCTTCTATTATGCTTTCATTGGGAAATAAGAAGTAGCCTGATTTATAGTACCATTTCTCTTTGCACATAATACTGGCAGGTTTAAATCCAAGAAGTTTTAACATAGGTGGCCCAAACGGATTACTAAGTGCCTTTCTTTCATCACCTGTGAATTCAATTTTTTCATCACCATAGATGACATAATAAAGCTCTTCAGATTTCAGTAATGGTACTGGTCCAGATTCTTGTTCAGCATCTTGGTCATCAACATCCATATTTTCAACATTTCCAATTTTGATTTTCATTGTTTTATTAACTCGAGTAAGAATTTCATTAGTATCCCTATGTAAATCAACAGGTTTCTGTTGATTTTGCCCACAGTTCTTTAAAAGATTGTAAACTCCAACGCCAATTGCCAATCCCTCACCAATTTCAAAGCTTAATCGAGCAACAGCTAAATGGCGATGTGACTGTTGATGCATTAATTGTTCAACTTCCTTGTGATCCCAAACAGGTTTTGGTAAAGATACATCTTCTCCTTTGTTTGCTTCAATTAAGAACTTTATGTAGAAACTATTTATCTCATAATCAGTTTCAGAAATATTTAAAAGCTTTATTTCAATATTTGAATCAACTAAGTCAACAACTCTTTTAAGTGCTGGTTTCTCATCAGTTTGTATTGGAGGTACATCAAAACGAGATAGTATGATGAGGGTTCGAGTTGAAAGTTGTTTTTTGCAACTTGCAAATGCTTTATTGCAATACCAGAGGAAATCAGATAGTGTAAACTCTTTTGCTTGCGTTAGTGAAGAAATATCAATATTTTGCAGTTTCTTATAATCATCTAAACTTGGCAGTGACAGTGGAAAAACTTCTTCAACGCTCTGTATACCAAAAACTGACTTGTTCGATCCTTCGGTACCGTATAAACATACTCCTATGAACTGAGAACTTGACACCCGTAAATACTGTCGCAACATTCTACAGGTTGCCATGTGAGCTACTTGAGCAGAGGTCAGTTTCCCAGGGCCATAAGCGTTGATGCATATTAAAGTGGCGGGAATGCCTTTCCAAGAGGAAAATTCTTCTGTTTCTTCGTCAGAACTCATGGTACTGTAGTCTGTAAGTAGAGTATCATTTAATGAATTAAACACTTTATCGCACAACTAAAACTTAATGTATTTTAGGGATTCTTTGAATGAGAACAGTATCTTGACGTAAACATACTTGAAGTTTTTGAAATTTAGGATAGTCCAGTGTTGCCAACAACGCGGGGGTCGATGTCGCCCGTTTTTCACAGCTTAAGTAGCCTAATATAGCCGGATTTCAGTCAGTGGTAGGTAGCCTAATATATCAGTAAATCAATCAGCGGCGTAGCTAGCGCCGCGCGCTGTATCAGCCGTATCAATGATACGGGGCCCCGAGCTACAGAGGCCCCTAACATGTGAAATCCACAATGTCACTTACTCTCGTGCTTACCGGACAAAAAAAAAACATTAAAAAAAAACTGTCATACGTGCCTATAGATTTTGGACTTTAGAAATGACAAAAGTAAAAAAAAATCAGTCTCTTGTATTCCCAGGTTATTTTGATACAGGGCACGCTACGCCACTGAATAAAAATGTAGTTTAAATTAATTTAGTTTTACCTACTTTAATTGCTTTATGTGGTGGTATTTTTATCCACTTATGAGACTTTGGCAATTTGTTATAAAAGCGTATATTGTTTATAAGGAATGACTTGCTTGTCTTGGCTAATCTGCATTTGGGTATAACAATTTCACGCTTATTTTTATTGTGTGAACGTCGCTTCTAATCTTAAAAAATCCTAAGTTTTTGCGTACATATCTATAACATGCTTTCTAATAAATAAAGTGTCTATCCATTCTTTCCTAGTATCGCAAACCTTTTACATTAACTTGCGGGGAGATGATTTTTTCTTAAGCTCGTTTATGATTCAGCTAATTTAAATAGTTGTCCCTGAACTTCAGTAGCCTAAAAGGCGACCGGTCGCCTTTCATCTTTTTTCGTCGCCAATCTCTTCGTGAGTAGCCTAAATGGCGAAAAATCGCCTACGTTGGCAGCACTGGGATAGTCGGCTATTTATCCTTGATTGACTTTGACAATGACAGACATGTCAGTGTTGCCTCTCCCTATAGTTTTTTTTTGGAATTTTATAGCCTGGTAAGAATCCCTGTACTTTACTCTTTGGTGTTGCCATTTGCCAACAACCATGGATATCTACCAATGACCTTCTTATTATTTCTATACTCTAAGATATCTACCCGTTATATTACTTTATGACTTCTACTTTGCAAATTCTTTATTTTTATCTCTTGCTTTCTCTCTCGGGTTTTGTTTATGAGCCACCACAATTTTGATAATGACACGTTTGTATATACTTTTCCTATCTCAATGTGGTAAAACATAGTGTAGTGTTTCTGGCTTTGAAAAAGAGAAAATCAACACACATTGTCTATGGTTAACCTCCAGTGTAGTGAATAGTGAATACCATAGATGATACATATAAATAGTGAATACGAATAGTGATTGTGTCTGAATAAACAAACAATCTAGATCCGTAAATTGTGTTTTTATATTTCTAGACTATGAAAGACGTAATTGACGTGATGGCTTTACAGAGTAGTAGACGTGAAAGGAGATTACCTGACTATCGTAGCGCCCCAAGTCATAGTTTAGCGACAAATTTCATATTTGAGTGTGGGATAAAACTTGGTTTGCAACCGGCGACGGTCGCTACAGCCGCTGTATTTTATCATAAATTCTTCAAAGAAGCTGATAAAAATGATTATGATTGCTATGTGATATGTACTGCTTGTTTATGCGCGGCGGGGAAGTCGCGAGATGAGCCTGTAAGACTGAGAGATGCTGTGAATGTTGCACACAACTCCATCAATCGCGGTGCAGGGCCTTTAGAGTTGGGCGATGAATACTGGTCATGGCGGGGCGCGGTGGCCCAGGCTGAATTGCTGGTACTGCGGCTGCTCGGCTTCAACTTGGATACGCCATCTCCACACAGATACTTGCTCCACTACTTGCGCTCCCTTCAGGAATGGTTCCCGTCCACACAGTGGCGCTCTGCCCCCATTGCTCGCACAGCAATGGCTTTTCTGCAAGATTTTCATCACTCTCCGTCTATACTAGAGTACAGGGCTCCTCATGTTGCAGTGGCATGTCTGACTCTAGCGCTGCATGTTCTGGGAGTGTCAGTGCCATTAGCATCAACATTAGATGACGATGCTGCATGGTATTCGGTAAGTAATTCAGTAACAGCAGAAGAGATACTTTTCTGAGTCCTTAATTATATCAACAGGTATAAGTATAATAAAATTAATCAAATGTTTTTCAGGTATTTACCAAAGACTTGCAAAAAGAGAAGAACTGGGAGATAATGGAGAAAATTATGCAAGTATACAGCAGGGAGCCGGAACCCATATAAATAAGATACTCTGTCAATTTTAAATTCTAGTTAATAAACATACTTTGGAGTGCATATTTTTTATTTTGATCAATTTCCTGTTTATTAGGGTTCCATAGCAGAATGGCAAAAAACGGAACCCTTATAGTTTCGTCATGTCAGTCTGTCTGTCCGTCTGTATGTCACAGTCACCAAATTTCATTCAGATCCGTTCAGTAGTTTTTGCGTGAAAGAGTAACAAACATCCATCCATCCTCACAAACTTTCGCATTTATAATATTAGTAGGATAGGATTAGTAGGAAGTAGGATAAATGGGGGTTCCCTATACATGGACTGAAATTGAATTTCTTTTTTTTTCATAAAACCTATTTGTGTGTGGTATTTATAGACAGGTCTTTAAAACTGACATTGAGGTTTCTAAGATTACTTTTTCATAAAGTTAATCTCTTAAAAGATTATGCTTCCAAAGTGGTAAAATGTGTGTCCCCCCACCTCCAACTTCTATGATAATGGAGTGAAAAATCTAAAAAAATGTATATCTGTAGATCCTAATGTAAACATTCAACCAAAATGTGTTGTGCAAAATGGTTTGAACGAGATTGGGTCAGCAGTTTTTGAGATACAGAATATTTTCTGGAACCGAAAATATAACTTTAATTCATACAAACACTATGATAAACGAAGTTATTGGGTGTAGTTGTAAAAAATGTAAATAAACTAGTTTTAAGACATTTGTAAGGTCTTTTTTGTCAAATAAATATACATATTATATTATTTTAATATAGTTACTGCTACTGAAGGGCGACTGCTAGGGAATGGGCGAGTCTGACTCGAACTTGGCCAATTTTTTCCTATTATCTAGCGAAAAAACCTGCTCAGAGCTTGTTCTCTCTTAAGGAATGTTTGTTAGACTACCCAAACAGCATTGCTCATTCAGGCATAGTAGGTAGTGTCTCTAGGTACCTTGGTGAAAAGGAGTGAGAGAAACAAGTTTACCAGTCCAGTCCATTCCAGGATCAACTTCTAATTTAAACATCTAAGTTTCCTTATTCTTTGATGTTCATTGAATATATCATGGTACGCATACCAAGTTACATTTAAAGTGCTTCAATAATTTTCAGAAGTAAAAAGTACTAACTTCAGTGGTAACTTTCATACCTCAGTTTGACGTCAAACTGGTAGGACGTGTGTCGCTTTCTCGTGCGCCGGAGTCTGTGATTGGTTCATAGATAGTCTATATTTTCAATTCCATGTCAATAGTTTGCCTGTTCTTACCTGAGGGCAACTCCCACTAGGCAGTCTTAGATAGAGACATTAAAAATAGTGATTTGACTCTTTATTTAAAAAAATTGTCGCTGGATTCGATCCATCGTGCATCGCTCTAATGAACATCTAAGTTGTGTTCATCTAAGTCTGTTGGATATCAAATGACCCACTGCCGCGATGAGAGAGGCGGTGGGTGGTTTTAGTGGGATGCAGTATAGTTTCTTTTTATAATAAATTAGGATACCGTCACCATCCATCAGCGCTGGCAAGGGTTTAGTAGAGGCCATGTTAGGGAAAACTTTTTCGTAGTTAAGCCTGTTCCACGGGGTCCAGGTTGGTCACCAGTCTTATTGTGCTAACCTACACTAGGTGTGTTGGTGTGGAGAAAACTCAGTAACTAGGTGTGACTAGGAGATCCCCAAGGCCAAAACCTAGCACTCGACGCCTATGGACTGCATCATCCAGAAGGGGATCAGCGGGTGGGTCACCGCGTTGTCGCGGTAATCCAATAAATCAAGACAGTTCACTCAACAACACTCACAGTCAGCGATTACGAATGACGTCACGGCGAGTGGGACGAAGCGATGACACAGACACGGAGGGATCGTGGACAACAGAGCGGCACGATCGTCACGAGCGAGCGTCGGGTAGAGAGAGATGAAAATCAGCAACTTTTTTTATGTGGAATCTCACAGGTCTTCTGAGATTGTCGCCTGTGGTTGCTTTAATTAATAAATAAATTAAAATCTCCAGCCAGTGCTTTTTATAAAAACTTACAAAATAGGCGAAGTGGTTGAAATTTGAAAGCGATGCAAAGGAGTTGTTGGTGATGATTTTCGCAGTGAGGAAAATGCTGAAGTTAGTGATGAAGATGCTGAGGTTTCTGAAGGCAGGATTGAAGACGTTGAAGTTGAAGTTAGTGGTGAAGATGTTGAAGTTCGAGGAGTTGGTGTTGAAGTTAGCGTTGAATAATTTTATATAGAGTCGAAGTAGATAAGTTAGGAGTTTTATAAGTGAAGTGTGTTTAGTGATGGTCCGAGTATAAAATTCAGAGGGGATGTTGGTGTAGAATTTTATAGGTTTTGTGTTATTGGGGCTCCTTTGCATAGAAGACATGAAGTAGTGGTTTAATTGAGTTGGGTTTTTAAAATGAGTTGATAGGAGTTATATAGGAGATGTTATTCTAATTACAATAAACATAAAATTCAGAGGGGATGTTGTAATATTGGTTTTATGGAATTTTATGTCTATGGTTTACTGGCAGGTTTTTAAGTCTATGGCATTTAAAACCAAAATGTTGTTAGGAAGGTTTTTTTGAATGTGACAAGATAGATGAAAAGAAAAGTCAAGTAGAAAATATTGTTAGTTGGAGACATAGTCGTAGTCGAAGTCAGTTGAATATGGTCGATCATATGGTTTAGATTTTTAGAGCAGTTTACCAAGTTTTATCAAACATGTATTAGATCAATTTAGAATTTTGTAAAGGGTTTTGGAATGAAATAAAACGCAGTGAAACTATAGAATGAAGTAACTTATTTGCATAAAGGATCCCACACTTACAACATCTTGGTAAGAGAACAATTTGATATACTTTTACAGACTACACGCTAAGGAGTAAGAACCTCAGCTTAGGGTGTCACAGGGGAAAGACAGCTAGGGACAGGCTGGATCATAATTAGGGAAATTTAAGGCTACTACGTTTTGTACGCCCAGCACGACAAAGTAAGATAAAGTAAAGTATAATAGAAATGGTTTTCAATCTTGTGCTGCGATTAAGCGATAAGGCATTATTAGATGTGAAACGAAATATTTTTTGGTGCGTAAACATCTAAAGAATGTAATATAATGACAAATAATAAGAACTTATTCTCGGTACAAAAAATAGTAGACTATTAACCAAGGGGATAAAGCAGTGTCTTCCGTCGCGGGTAACGATTTAAATCGCGAGCGTAACGAAGGACTCGCGGTTTACTCCCGAGCGTAGCGAGGGTGTTAAAAACTTAAATCACAGCGAAGCGAGGGATTTAAGACGAGTCCTGAGTGTAGCGAGGGATTTAAGTTCACCCAAGACTAAGACAGCTTTATAGGAATATACTATACTATAATATAGGAAAATACTCTACTTTTCGTACCATTTGCGAAAAAATTAACATAATAATAATATGAGATAAGCATTTATTAAAAACTAGCTTTTACCCGCGACTTCGTCCGCGTAGAGTAGTTACTTTGGGCTAACGTTAAATTTAACCCCGATTTTGAAGCATTCTTCATTGGCGCTCCGCTCCTATTGGCCTTAGCGTAATGATATACAGCCTCTATAAATTGACTATTTAATTAAAACGAACCAGTAGTTCCAGAGATTATCGCGTTCAAACAAATAAACTCTTCAGCCTTATATTATTAGTATACATAGCTGTTGCCCGCGACTTCGTCCGAGTTTCCGTCGTTTTTCGTAAAAAAAAGCAGCCTATGTCCTTCCTCACGGTTCAGTGATTTTGATGTAACACACAGATTAACTTTCGTAATTTAGTAAGGAAATATAATATTATGTCAATCTATAATACTGTTGAAAAATATCGCAATACGGAACCGCACAATATTATTGTTAATAGCTGTGCCCGCGACTCCGTCAGCGTAAGTTAATGTATTGGTAATATTGTTTACATCACGTTCACATGAGGCTTAAGTACCTATAGAACGAAATTTTTTACCTTCGGCCGCGAGACGCGTCAAGCGCGGCGACCGATTCTCAAAAATAATCCTTATAGCATGATTCAGTATTTACGCGCGATGGATTATTATTACCGTATTTCATGTATAACTTGATAATGATTCAAGAACTTACAGAGTGTGGTTGATGGTGATAATGATTCAATAACTTACAGAGTGTGGTTGATGGTAGGGGTGTGAGTCCAGCTGTTGTTACGGCTTGCTACAACACACTTTTATATTTGTTATGTTTGTTTGTTTTCTATTATATTTCGTTTAAGCGAATATTATTTTAAAACACGAAATTATTTAGTCACATACACTTCTTCAACAATTAACACCAATTGTTTTTTCTTGACACTGTCAAAAGTCTTTTTTTCACGTTGACACTTTCATAGGTTGAATATTTGAATTGATATAAAAGGAGTTTTATCACAACACTTCCCCTTATTCAACACATGAAATTTCCCAGACCTAGTGCACAACGTAAGGAGGAGAAGGCAGGACGAGGTAATGCTTTGGTCATTATATCAGCTACTTGAGAAGCAGTCCCAACTCGTTCCACTTCGACGGCTCCTTCGGCCACTAACTCCCTCACGAAGAAATGGCGAATCCGAATATGCTTTGTCCGCTTGTGAAACTCCGGGTTGTGGGCAAGACGAACGGCTGCTTCATTGTCCACGTAGAGATGGGGGATCTGTGAGAGCATTGTTAACTCTTTCAGGATTCTTGTCAGCCAAACAAGCTCTCTCGCTGCTTCACTCGATGCCACAAGTTCAGCCTCCGTTGTTGATATTGAAACTGAAGCTTGTCTTTGACTCAGCCATGAAATTATTCCACCTGAATATCGGCATACTACTCCAGTAGTTGAGCGTCCAGTTTCATGATCTCCTCCATGATCTGCGTCGCTGAATCCTTCGAGCACACCGGGCAAATATTGTGCCTTATATTTGATACCTAAGGCACTTGTACCCTTGATGTAACGCATGATCCTTTTGACTTTTAGCCAATCATCTCGCGAAGGTGATTCCAATTTTCGGGATGCAACACCCACAGCATAAGCTATGTCCGGACGTGTTCCGACCATTAGGTATGCAAGGGCACCTACAGCTTCCCGGTAAGGAATTTTTTCGTTAGTGTCGCTTTTTCCTGAATGGCACGATTCCTTTTCAATAGGCGTTGTGATAGAATTACAGTCTGCCATTCCGAAGCGTTCTAACACATTCTTTGCATATGCTTCTTGGGTTATAAATACAGAGCCATCCTTTTCTCTGCAGATTTCCAGACCTAAATTATATGTTGCAGGTTTTACTGTTATCTGCAATCTCGTTTTCAAGTTGTTCAGAAAAAAATCGGCTGTCTCGGTCTGAGGCTGCTACTAATACATCGTCGACGTACAATGTGATAAGCAGCTTCTTGCCATTGATTTTCTTTGTGAAGAGACAACAGTCAGCTTCACATTGCCTGAAATCCATGTCAAGGAGAATCTCTTCGAAGCAGGAATTCCAACACCTAGGAGCCTGTTTTAAGCCGTATAGACTTCGATTGAGCTTACACACATTTGATGTTCCATCAGCGTATCCATCCGGTTGTTGCACATAAATCTCTTCTGACAGCTTTCCATTCAGAAAAGCGGTGCATACATCAAATTGCACATGGTACAGGTTCTCTTGAGCAGCAACGCTTAACAGAGCTCGTACGGTTGCAAGTCGAGCAACAGGACTAAAAGTTTCATCATAATCTCGTCCTTTTCTCTGTAGAAACCCTTTTACGACAAGACGAGCTTTGTACTTGTCTATGCTGCCGTCTGGATTCCTTTTGATTCGAAGAACCCACTTGCAAGGAAGAGCTTTCCTACCTTTAGGCAAAGTGCAGGGCGTCCAAACATTAAGGTTCTTGAGTGAGTTCATTTCTCTGTCCATTGCCTTTTTCCATTCTTCACAATCTTCACGATTCATCGCGTCTGCAAAGTTCGACGGAAAAGCTTCTGAAACGCAAACAAAATCTTCAAACCTTGATGGACGTTTGAGAATGGAGCGATCGCGAAGGTTGTAACGTGGAGTGGCTTCAGCATCATGAAACTCGTCGTTAACATTTTCATCATCATCGTTTTCTTCTTCTTGGACTTGTTCCAGGTTTTCTCCCTCAAGAATACGTTGATGATCAGTGGGAACTGCTGGAATATCAGCATCGTCTCCCTCGAGTTCTGTAGTTCTTGGTTCGTGGTCATATTCTGATGAGACGGGTTCAGGAATGTCTGTGTCATTATCCACCGGCATCTGAATTATGTGTTCCCTTGTAGCGTCATTACAGGTTTGACTATCTCCTGTAGTGTTGTCGCTGATTGGAAGGGATTGCTCGTCGAAAATGACATCGCGTGAGCGAACTACCATATTTTTCTTTCCATCTGTTATCCAAATACGGTAACTGTCTTCGTCGTATCCGATAAGTCTGCCTTTAGTAGCTTTCTTGTCTAATTTCCTTCGTTTCTGTTTTGGAATGTGAACGTAAGCGGTGCAACCAATCACGCGTAAGTGTTTGATTATGGGTTTCTTTCCACTCCAAAGTTCATAAGGAGATTTCTCGTTAATGCATGATGGACCAGTACGATTCAAAATGTATGCGGCGGTGTTGATCAGTTCTGCCCATATCTGTTGCGGCATGGGTTCGTGCGCATACATAATGGATCTCGCTGTTTCAACAAGAGTTCGGTTTTCTCTCTCGCTTATACCGTTTTGTTCTGGCGTGTACGGGGTGACGAGTCGCTGTTGAATACCACGGCCTTCAAGCAATTTTCGTATGGCTTCGTTGTCGAATTCACCTCCGTTGTCGCTGAGTAGGCATTTTACGGTAAATCCTGCTGTTTGAATTTGAGCGAGAGCCAAAGCAAGTTTGTCCTTGACCTCAGATTTATTTCGCATAAAATATACCATACGGTACCTCGTGTAATCGTCTTTGAACAAAACATAGTATCTGTATTTCGAGTAACTTTGTTCGAATGGTCCCCACACGTCTGTATGAATAAGTTCCCCGGGTGCGGAAGCACGGGTCCTTGTTCCGAATTTTAATCGATGGGCTTTCCCATATACGCAGCCTTCGCAGGTTTCCTTGTCCAGAGGGAGATCGAGCCCTAGTTCACGTTTGACTGTGGCTTTAACGTGTCTCTTATTCTGATGACCGAACCTTTCATGATAAAGCTGCATCGTCGCTAAAGTCAAATTGACTTCGGGGACCGTAGGTGGAATGACTTTCACGTCTAATCGGTACAAACCACCAAGTCTCTGACGTTTTCCCAAAAGTGTTGCTTCTCCGTTGACGTAGGCGATACATTCCTTTGTCGTCGATGAGAATCCACTATTTGTGACGGTGTCATGAAACGCTAGAACCGAGAAAAGATTCTTATTAATTGCTGGAACATACCAGACGTTACGAAGGGTCACGCGTTGTCGTTTCCCTTTCACGTTGGCTTCGAACATAACTGCTCCTTTGCCTTTGGCCTGAATCGCGTTGCCATTAGCCGCAGTTACAGTACGCAGGTCCGTAAAACTAACGTAGTTCTGAAGTATGTCTAGCCGATTGGTCACGTGGCTCGTTGCACCGTTATCCACATACCAATTTTCGGAGTCGTGACTGACGGAATATATTTCTGTGTTTTCGAACGTTAATATAATATTCGCAGATTTAGAAGTAGAAGGCGGCGAGGGATTGCAGCTTTTAGGTGGTTTCCCATCCTTATGCCATTTGGGACAATTCCGCACTCGGTGACCCACGTCTTGGCAATAGTTGCATTTAATCTTTTTGTCCTTCTTCTTCTCGTTGGAAGAGGTGCTTGATGTTGCAGGAAGGGCTGCTTGACTCTGCGTGTTACATTTATTCAAGGCCCGTTCATACGCGCATAGATGATGCGTTAATGTATTGATGGATCTCTCTGGTTTCGGAATTAAAAACCAGCTGCTTCTGAAGGAGAAGAATGAGTCGTCGAGAGTGTCTAATATTTTGGTAATCAGCATCAGCTCAGGTAGCGGTACTCCAGTCTCTTTGATTAGTTCCGAATTTAGTTCTGACAAAATGTTTTTTAATTTTGACATATGAGTAGCTACGTCATCGATTGGATCTTTTTTATACCCATAAAAACTCATGAACAGATTTTACGACTTATCTTCATCTGCACCATCAAATAATCTATGTAATTCAAGCCAAACCTCTCTAGCACTTGTGAATCGCATAACCTTTTTAAGAGTGTCTACGTGCATATTCGTTGTAAGTATTAAAAGGGCGTTCGTGTCAGCTTTGATAAACTTTTCTAGGTTAGTATTATAAGCGCTGACTTCGGCATCACCTGCACTTGCAGGAGCTGGTACTGGTTTCTGGAACGAACCATTTATTACTTCGGTTGCTTGCGGAATCGTGCGCAACAGAATGGTTATCTGATATTTCCATGTGTCCCAGTCGGTCTTCCGTTCTAATGGACGAATTGAAACTTTAGCCGTAACATTATCCATCTTGGCTAGGGCCCATAACCTGATAATGATTCAATAACTTACAGAGTGTGGTTGATGGTAGGGGTGTGAGTCCAGCTGTTGTTACGGCTTGCTACAACACACTTTTATATTTGTTCATGCAACTAATTGTACACCACTAGTCGTGGACATCACTAGCGCGCGTCGGCGCGGGCGCGCTTCCTACTTCCTTCCGCCCTGTTCGCCGGCGATCGCGGTGCGTAGCGCACGCGTCATTCTTATTGTTTTTGTTACCGGCGAGGACGCCATTTTGTAACCATGTTTAGTGAAATTATAATATTGGAAATTCTTTCGTTCATCTCTCTTCAATTTCCTTGAACCCGCGACCCAAGAAGTGGATTTCTGGCATACGTGGGATGGTAAGGAGACGTCGAGTACCGATCCACCTCCCACAAGATTCGCGATCGACGCGGTCGCGAAGACATTTTGGTGGCCCATGAGGGGAAGAGTCACCTGCCACCTCAGACGACTTGTGTAGAAGCTGACACAGGTGTTGAGGTGTCAATCGATTGTTCACGCCGCCGGCGACTCCGGCGAGCGACCAACAACCGGCGCAGCGCAGCGGGAATCGGCCGACGGCAGACGCAGACGCAGAGGCAGAGCCCTGCGCGCCGTGGACCGTGGTGCCGACTGATATCAGCGATAAGTCCTACGTTGAATACACCGTTCCTCGTCCGATCACCGAAGTGAAGCAACATCGGGCGCGGTCAATGCTTGGATGGGTGACCGCCTGGGAACACCGCGTGACAACGTGCGAGTCGAAGCGACAAGTGGATAAGTGCGTACGGCAGTGAACTGTGTTTAGTTTATGTTAATTAGTGTGCACGGACACCATCTGTAAGTCAGTTCTTTTTATTTTAATTGCCAATTATTAATTGTATAGCACATTAATTTGTTTTGTTAGAGGACGTCGTCGCGATTGTCGAAATCTATGAAAATGTATATCAAAAATAGGTTAGTAGTGAAATACTAGCAGTGTTCATTGTTTGTTTATTACGTTATAGTATATTGTTTAAGAAAAGACAAGTTTAGTCGATACAGTTTTGTCATTAAGGTAACTTGTAAATTAGGTTATGTAAAATTACAAGTTTAGGTTTTGTTTGTAACCTGTACTTACGTCAAGTTGAGACCAGTCGACTTTCGTTTTTTATTATTATACTTTATTAGTATATATTAGTATATGCAGTCGACTGCGGGGCGTCGTCACTGCGATTGTATTTTGTTTACCTGTTTAAACCTGTTTGTTATTAACACATTCATTTTGTTGTATGACATCAATTGGGGCAATTGTTTTGTTTATTATTACTTAGGGCCAAGTTCACGGACTGTCATTTAACCAATGTTTGAGTAATCGCCCGATGAATTCCTAAACATCGTTTAAGCAGCCGGTTATGTATTCACTGCTCACCACGAATATTTTAACCGTGATTAGTAAATCGGGCAATCACCATTCGCTCAGAGTGAATGGACAAATGCTATAAGTGTACTCATTAGCAAAGTCTCGTCGTTACATTTAGTCAACACGAGTTTTGGTGACATCTATATTTAGTAGCATAAATTAAAACGCTTTCAACTTGAGAAGTTCGAGAACGCATTGGGATCATTAAGCTAGCCTGTAGTGTCCAATTTGGATGGATAATAACGTCATAGAGCGCTCACTGTCAAATGTCACACTACTATTCTCCCGGTTGATTATTAGTAAGTTGTGTTTGTGATGTGAAAGTGTTTAATTCTATTATAAGACTTAATATTTATCTTCTACTTGTGAAATGGCGGCCCAAAAAAAGAGAACAACCAATTTTTCAAGCAATGAAAAACGTATTTTAACGGAGTTGGTGTTAAAATACCGAGATGTTGTGGAAAATAAGCGCACCGATGCCACAACAAATTCCTCCAAGTTGAAAGGATGGATCCGTTTAACAGATGAGTTTAATACGGTCAGCACGTTTTGCCATCGAACCCACGCAGCCCTAAAATGTTGCTGGGAAAATATTAAAAGGCAGACGAAAAAAGATCGAGCAGACAGGAAGAAAAAGATATTCATGACTGGTATGTAACTACCTATCTATAATAACAATTCACGTGGTGTATTAGGTCTATAAGGATATTGCATTCATGCTTTTTTGTATGTTTTTGTATGTTTTTGTATGTTTTTGTATTGCAGGTGGTGGAAAACCGCCAACACCGCCACCGTCCAATACAGAGTCTACAATAGTGGAGGCCATATTAGGACCAGCACTAAATGGAATCCCAAGTGATTTCGACACCGACAGTCCCATATTCAGTGTAAGTACATTAATTCTTCCCGTTAACCATTATCAAATAATGTGTGTTGGAATCTCATAATTTAGCACTGTATATGTATAGTGCACTCAACAGAGAACCCAACTCCTCATGATTGTCAGATACTGCATCTAAAATTGTTGTATTTTGACTGATAATATTAATGTTTTAACAGGAAATAGACTGGAAGACCATAGATCACAGTGAAAAACTCGATGTAACAGAAGGCGACACTGATTATGCAGGCATATCAATAGAAGATGATGTGAGTTGATAATTTGATTTGATTTTATTAAATAGGAACAACAAACGTCTACAATATGCAATATTATTATGTAATAAATAGAAGAACATACATTACTTCAGTAATAATGTAACCCACAGCACTGTTCACAGATTACCATTAATAAATAAAACCTTAGTCACTAGGAGGTGGACTGTTAATGCAGTTATGCTAATATTATAAACACAATTTAAATAATACTAAAAAAGAGTATTTTTAAAGCAATAACAACCAACAATGATTAGTCTAAGAGTTCAAATGCCTCATATTAAAGTAGTTTATCAAACCTTTTCAAAGAGCATGTAAATATATGTGTTTGAATGCTTCATTGTAGGCTGCTTCCATTCGCCGAATTGGCGAACGTAGACCAGTGTTAGATTGATAGGTACCTACTGCAAAGAGTTTGCCTGCACACACTTGCCATCTATGGATAGTTATGTATAATATTTATAAGTTGTTATAAATTTACTTATAATATTGTATAGGTAGGTACCTGTTATCAATTTTATTGTAACTTATTGTTTTTTATTATTTCTTACAGGAAAACATTGAAACTATTGTTTCAGCGGCTGATGAGTGTGAACAGAATGCTCACACAAGCACTGCAAAGTCTATATTGAAAGAAAAGAATGTAAGTTAACACTTAGTTTGTAAGTTGGATAGACATAAAACATCAAAACCATTAATAATTCATAACTAATAAATAATTCTCCTAAAATATATGACAATAATTATATTCTATGACATAGTGCTATAATATGATATTTTTTTTGCTAACAGGACAACAATACCTGGAGTTCATGGACTCCGAAGAATTTAAAAACACCAGTATCAGGTCAACTAAAGGTAGCCGGAGAAAGCGAAGAAGGCTGGTTAAAAAGAAGAAGACCGAAAATTGATTGCTTGGGTGATGAATTAGTTAAAGAAAAAATTCGCTTGGTAAAAATTTTACAAGAGAATGCTGAGAAGGAATCCCGTATTCGATTAGCCATTTTGGAACAACAGTTGAACCAAGAAAAAATAAAGACCCAAAAACTTAAAGATAGTTAGTTATTTTTTAGATTAAGTTTATGTATATTAAAGGTGTTAGTAATAAAAAACTTCTGTTGATTAAGTAAAATATAGTTTTATTTATTGTTATAATATACATAACTTATTTTTCAAATAAGACTTTGGTAATAATTAGATATTAATGATCTCCTGTTGGGATTTACATCTCCTATATTATTATCTAAGGACCGCTGTACTCTTCCCTGGTGTAATATTTCTTCCCATGGCGCTGGCAAGGCTAGATTTGGGTCGTCAAAAGGCATTTCATCCCCTCTCATTTGTAGGATGTTGTGTAATACACCTGTAGCCACTATAATAGGTGGCGCATTTTTCAAATAAACCCTAATGCCAAGGGCTAACACTGGGAACCGCCTTTTCCAAACCCCAAATAACCTCTCAATTGGGTTGCGTGTCCTAATTTGGGATTCATTATATAATGATTCTGCTGATGTAGCAACTCTATCTAATGGCATCATCATGTAATTCCTATTCATGTAGCCACTATCTGCAACAAGTACAGAATCACCGTACATTCCCAATTCAAACATGGCATGTCTTCTAGATGCACTGAATATCCGTTCATCATGGTTACTTCCTGGCCACCTAACTACTAGGTCAGTTAACATCAACTGGGCGTTACAGATAGCTTGCACATTTATTGACATATAGCCTTTTCTATTCCTGAAGGTTTCAGCATGGCTTCCTCCGGGTGAAATTATCTTTATATGTGTGCAATCCAATGCACCTATAACTTTTGGAAATCTGGCTATGTTGTAAAAATCTATTTGCGTTTTTCTAATGTCTGTATCAGTCTGCGGGAACTTGATGTAATCACTGCTCAGGGAGGCTATTGCTGCAGTTACTCGGTGGATGACACGATTAGCTGTTGGTCGACTCACTCCAGAGAAATCACCCATGGTCAGTTGATGACATCCAGTTGCGTAGTACCGTAAAGTTAATAGTAACTGATTTATAGGTGCCAGGGAATTATTCCTACAATAAAGTAATAGGTTTTAATACATAGGTAGGTAAACAATTAAAATTAACAAAAATTGCAGGTTTGCGATGAAATTTAAAAAAGTAGCATTAAGTACTTTATTATTTGGTAAATGCACACCAACCAAAGCAGGCACTTTTTCTTTTTTTGAATTCCTGGCTTTTGCAATATTGAACTTAAATAAATAAGTATAGGTAGGTAATTATGATAATCAGGGATAATGTAGCTTTGAGTTAAAAGAACTTTTAAAACTGGATCTGTCTTTGCCCCAACATAGATACAAACACACAGATAAAGTTCTTTATAATAAAGATTGGTTACATTTATCTAATTGTTGGTACTTACTTATCGTTTGGGAATTCTAATTTATTCTCTATTAGTTGTAGTACGTTCAGTGCAGAAGGTTTTGACAAACGGAATCTAATTTTAAATGCTTCCTCATCATATTCTTCGTAATAATTACGACGCACTTGAAATACTCTAGGTCGCCTTGTTGTGGTCTCTATAGCTTCCAGATTTTCAAGAAGGCTTAGGTAGTGATCTTGATAGTTATCAATTAGTACATTGAACACTGACTGCATGTTTATCTATTCTCAAAACCAGCGAAAAATCTAAATACTAACTTATAACGGAATATCGCAACTGTTGTAAAGTCACAGCAAATGTCAAATGTGGTATTAATGAACGGTTAAACGATGCTGTTGGGCTCGGTTAAAATAATCGGCTGTTTAAGGGCTGTAAACACTGGTTAAGGAGTGGTGAACATTAAACATGATTTAATCAGTTGTTTAGTGATAAACAGCTGTTTTAAAAGTCGGTGAACTCGGCCCTTAGTGTTATATGCTGAATTTTGAATTTGTAAGTGGAGTATTTTTATGAATATCAAAATGGATGTCAAAGTAGCTAGGCAGAGTTTTAAGATACGAGCTAAGATGCTCCGGGATTTCCATAGCTCAATTGAAGCTACAGCCTCATCGATTGCAGTCAAGGTGATTAAACGGCAATTCGATAAATATTATATAGATTTCTTACAGGCCTATGAAGAGCTGGTCGCCAGCGGTGTTGACGATATTGAGGACTTGGGGCATGAGTTCTCTGCAATTAATAGCCTGTTGGTTTCAGTGGAAACTAAGGCAGAGGAGAGCGAGGTTGGACCCTCACCACTGATTAAAACCGTGACTTCTACAAGTGACCCGCATGATGGAGGCAGTTTAGCGGCTAAGCTGCCATTCATTCAACTGGGAAGGTTCAGTGGTAACCCTATGGACTGGGTGAGTTTTTACGATTTATTTCTGTCATTGGTCCATGACAGACCAAACCTTCCAGAGACAGAGAAACATTACTACCTGCGTAGCTGTTTATATGGGGAGCCATTGATGTTGGTGAAACACCTGCCTGTTGATGCCAAGAATTACGAGGTAGCCCTCGGCCTGGTGAGGGACAGGTATCAAAACACTCGGTTGTTAGCGGACACCTATCTGGAGCAGATCATGTCGTTACCTAATATCTCTTCATCTATGGAGGGACTGCGGCAGTCCTTCTACAATCCTCTTCTGGAGTCGACGCAGGCTCTTCAGAAGTTAGGATTACCTATAGCAGAGTGGTCTTATATACTACTATTTATTCTGTTACAGAAGTTACCCTCCCGCCTAAGAAATCAGTTCGAGGAGCGGAGTGGAACGGCTCCAGGGGAACTTCCTTCCTTCTCGGCATTAATGACCTTTCTCGACGAAGTGTGCAGGAGGCAACTCGTCGCCCCATCAAACATGGAACAAGAGAGAGCTAAGCCGTCGCGGCCACGGAGGTCTCCCACAATTACGTCGCGTAGGGGCACCGCATCAACGAGTGGACGCCACTCGTCGCCATCGAACAGGATTCGTGGCCAAGTAGCCATTGCGGCAGTGGAGCTGGGGAAACAACGAGGCACACGACACAGCTGGCACCTAGACCAGCGTCGCGCCTTCGGACGGCACCACAGGCGTGGACGCCGCTGCCGCAGCGTGCGAAGACACCTCCGCCCCGCTCTAGCGCGGTAGGACCCAACCGGCCAACTACGCCGCAGCGACGTGCTCCGGAGCAGGGGCAACCGCAGCCGCACGCCCTGGAGCAGAGGAGGCGACTGACTGGTACCAGGTACCAACAACAACAAACCCAAGATGAGGTATGGCCATCTGTTTTTATTCCGAAGCGGGAACCAAATGAAGACGATTATTGATGTGAGGCTCCTGTCGGTGTCGCTGATTCCTTAAGTAGTGATTTTAAAACCTGCCTAAACCCTACTGTGTCAGTAGGCATAAGGAATCATAAAGGAGAATATGAGGAGGCTCGTGCCTTGTTAGATACCGGGGCTAGTATGACCGCCATTAAAGAGGCTTTAGTGGAAAGACTACGACTACACCGACAGAAGAGCTCAGTCAAGGTAGTGGGTATTGGGAATACCACGGCGAAAACATCAGCCAACCAAGTTAAAATAGTTATAAAACCTTTAGATAAACAGGTGCCAGTCATCAGCACTGTAGCAATAGTAATGTCGGAGCTGACAGCTAATTTACCAGTGGAGAAGACTCCGTCTCAGGGAATATTGAACCAGTCCCCACCTACACTAAGTCTTGCAGACAAATACTTCACACTACCACATGGGGTAGACATAATACTCGGAGCTGATGTACTAAATTACATTTTAGATGGTTCTAAAATTGATATTGGAACAGGTGGCGTCGCAGCCTATGGAACATGCTTTGGGCATGCTATAATGGGACCAGTGGACGGGTACGATTCCGAAGTGCTGCAGCCGGTCTTCACCACAACGCTGACGGAAGCCATCAAGCGTTTCTGGACGTCGGAAGAGCCGCCGTCACCCGCTCCGAAGGACCCTCGTCACGAAGAATGTGAGAAGTTGTACAAATCCACCACACTGAGGCTAGGTGATGGAAAATTCATGGTATGTTTACCTTTATTATCTGACCGACCGGAGCTGGGAAATTCTTTGGATACTGCAACGAGGCGATTTTATGCGCTCGAGAAAAAGATGGGGAGGCATCCATTATTCGCACAGAAATACAAGGAGTTTATGGAAGACTATGAGCGACTCGGTCACATGTCTGAGTCAGACTTTCAATTTGACTCTGAACACTATGTGATACCACATCATGGTATATTTAAACGGGACTCCGATAAGATCCGAGTAGTCTTCGACGGGAGTTGTAAGACAACAAAGGGGGTTTCGTTAAACCAGTGTTTACATTCTGGTGAAGCATTACAGAATGATATTACAAAAATCCTAATAAATTTTAGACGACACCAAGTTGTGTTTACCACGGATGTGAAGCAGATGTTCCGGATGACCTGGATACACCCTGAAGACAGAAGGTATCAGCTTATACTCTGGAGGAGTGATCCGTCGCAGGAGCTCAAGGTATATGAGCTAAACACTAATACCTATGGACTAAGGTCTAGTCCGTATGTAGCAATACGGACGCTGCTGGAGCTGGCGGCGCAGTGGATGGAGGCACATCCTGATTCAAAGGCAGCTGACGTTGTGAGGGATGCTGTGTTCGTGGATGATATCCTGACTGGAGAGGACTCCATAGAGGAAGCGGAAGTCTTGAAGACAGAACTCATCGAGCTTATGCGAAGCGCAGGCTACGAATTACGTAAGTGGTCTACAAACGAGCCATATTTACTGAGAGATCTACCGACAGATCATTGTGACCAACCAAGGGAATTCGACGCAAATGACCCCAAGAGTTTCATTAAGGTATTAGGAATACAATGGGAACCAATATCGGATACAATGTCTTATCGGTTAAGTATACCCTCAGACAAGGTAGTGACGAAGCGGTCAATATTAAGTACTATAGCGAGGCTATACGATCCGTGTGGCTATTGTGCACCGGTGATAATAAGATTTAAGAACTTATTGCAGGAGTTGTTCATGGATGGCCTACATTGGGACGAGGCAGTACCAAGGGCGATAGTAGAAAACTGGAAGTATATGATTAATGATCTATACAATATGGAAAGACTGAAGATACCTAGGTGTCTTGCATTACCAAACGCAGTGTCTTACACGCTACACGGTTTTGGGGATGCTTCAGAAGCAGGATACGCAGCATGTATTTACCTCCGCAGCGAGGATGCACGAGGTAACGTGAAGGTTAGTTTGGTTATGGCTAAATCTAAGGTGGCGCCTATTAAGACCCGACAAACAATCCCAAAGCTGGAGCTTAGCGCAGCGCATCTGGTTTGTCAACTGCTTAACCATGTAGCGGATGCTTATGCAAAATCGATCAAGATCGATAATCTTTACGCTTGGTCCGATAGTTCTATCGTACTAGCATGGGTGGAGACGCAGCCACACTGTTTGCAGACCTTCGAGTGTAATAGGGTACAGTATATACAAAGCTCACCTAGGAAGCTGAATTGGAGACATGTTCCATCGGATTGGAACCCAGCAGATTGTGCGTCACGTGGCGTGACAGCCGAAGACTTAATTCATCATCCATTGTGGTGGACAGTACCATGGCTAGGAAAGGAAGAAGTTAGGTGGCCTAACAAGTATGTACGACCTACAGAACTACCAGGATTCAAAAGGGTAGTTAACACTAATGTTGTTCAGGTGGAACCATGGGATATTAGTCTATTGGAAAGGGTAAGCAGCTTTACCAGACTCATCAATACTACAGGGTATGTGTTGAGATTCATTAGAAATCTAAGGACAGATAAGTTGATGCGACCCGAGAGTTATATACTCTCAATATCAGAGACCCGAGGTGCTGTTAAGTATTGGATTAAGAGAATTCAAGAATTGGAATATGGAAAGGAAATAGACTTGTTGAAGCAGCATAAACGAGTAATTACGTCACTTCAGAAGCTGAGTGTGTTTTTGGATCCTGAGAGGGTCATCAGAGTCGGAGGCCGACTTAGACATTCGGAACTCACATATGGGGCAAGGCACCCGGTATTGTTACCTAAGGATACTAAATTTGTTCAGTTGTTAATGGAGCACTATCACAAAACTTATTGTCACATTGGCGCTAATGGTTTAATTGCGATTCTTCGCAGGGAATATTGGATAACGTCGGTCCGAAAGCAGGCAGCACGGACGATTCGACGGTGCAAGAGGTGTTTTCGATTTTCTGTGGCAGAACAACCTCCGCGCATGGCAGACCTACCTGCGGACCGCGTGTGTCGCGCACGACCTTTCGAAGGAGTCGCTACAGACTTCGCTGGACCCTATTTGGTAAAATCAAGTTTATTAAGAAACGCAAAGTCAGTGAAAGCCTACTTTTGCGTCTTTGTTTGTGTAGCTACAAAGGCCATCCATGTGGAGTTGGTCTCTAGCTTATCAATCGAGGCGTTTGTAGCTGCATTTACTAGGTTTGTAAGTCGACGCGGACTTCCCAGTCTGATACGATCAGACCGAGGTACGAATTTTGTTGGTGCCAACAAATATCTCAAGGAGGTTAATCAGTTCCTGCTGGAAAGGGAACACATTCTGAAGGAACAGTTCAGAAGGCTACATATACACTGGGAGTTCAACCCGCCAGCCTCACCACATATGGGTGGATTATTTGAGGCTGCGGTCAAGAGTGTGAAGCAGCTTCTGAAGAGGGAAATTGGCGATACTATAATGACGTTTGAGGAGTTCTCGACGCTCCTGTGCAAGATAGAAGCTATTTTGAATTCTAGGCCTCTTGTAGTGATGTCTGAAGATCCTGGGGATTTAGAAGTCTTGACGCCAGGACATTTTCTTATTGGTCAGCCATTGGTAGCAGTGCCTGCGATTCCTTGGTCAGAAACTAAAATGTCACGTTTATCTCGATTTCAGATGTTGCAGAAGCTGCACCAGAACGTGTGGGCACGTTGGCATCTCGAGTATCTTAGTACGTTACAGTCGCGAAACAAATGGTATCATGATGTTGATAATTTGAATGTTAATGACTTAGTTTTCATTAAAGATGAAAATACTCCACCACTACACTGGAAGCTAGGTAGGGTGTTAGAGTTACATAAGGGTAAAGATAATGTTGTAAGATCTGTAAGGTTAAGAACCCAATCTGGCGAACTTGTTAGGCCAGTAGTTAAGTTATGTAAGTTACCTATAGGGGAGGACTAGGTTTCCCAACCTCCTGGCTGGGCCCCCTGGGAATGTTCATGCAACTAATTGTACACCACTAGTCGTGGACATCACTAGCGCGCGTCGGCGCGGGCGCGCTTCCTACTTCCTTCCGCCCTGTTCGCCGGCGATCGCGGTGCGTAGCGCACGCGTCATTCTTATTGTTTTTGTTACCGGCGAGGACGCCATTTTGTAACCATGTTTAGTGAAATTATAATATTGGAAATTCTTTCGTTCATCTCTCTTCAATTTCCTTGAACCCGCGACCCAAGAAGTGGATTTCTGGCATACGTGGGATGGTAAGGAGACGTCGAGTACCGATCCACCTCCCACAAGATTCGCGATCGACGCGGTCGCGAATACAATATTTGTTATGTTTTACGCGGATTTGGTTATTTAGTTTATTATATTTCGTTTAAGCGAATATTATTTTAAAACACGAAATTATTTAGTCACATACACTTCTTCAACAATTAACACCAATTGTTTTTTCTTGACACTGTCAAAAGTCTTTTTTTCACGTTGACACTTTCATAGGTTGAATATTTGAATTGATATAAAAGGAGTTTTATCACAACAGATGGTAGGGGTGTGAGTCCAGCTGTTGTTACGGCTTGCTACGACACACTTTTATATTTGTTAAGTTTTACGCGGATTTGGTTATTTAGTTTATTATATTTTGTTTAAGCGAATATTATTTTAAAACACGAAATTATTTAGTCACATACACTTCTTCAACAAAAAACACCGATTATTTTTCTTGACACTATCTAAAGTCATTTTCACGTTGACACTATCATAGGTTGAATATTTGAATTGATATAAAAGGAGTTTTATCACAACACTTCCCCTTATTCAACACATGAAATTTCCCAGACCTAGTGCACAACGTAAGGAGGAGAAGGCAGGACGAGGTAATGCTTTGGTCATTATATCAGCTACTTGAGAAGCAGTCCCAACTCGTTCCACTTCGACGGCTCCTTCGGCCACTCCCTCACGAAGAAATGGCGAATCCGAATATGCTTTGTCCGCTTGTGAAACTCCGGGTTGTGGGAAAGACGAACTTCATTGGCAGGCTGCTTCATTGTCCACGTAGAGATGGGGGATCTGTGAGAGCATTGTTAACTCTTTCAGGATTCTTGTCAGCCAAACAAGCTCTCTCGCTGCTTCACTCGATGCCACAAGTTCAGCCTCCGTTGTTGATATTGAAACTGAAGCTTGTCTTTGACTCAGCCATGAAATTATTCCACCTGAATATCGGCATACTACTCCAGTAGTTGAGCAGTTTCATGATCTCCTCCATGATCTGCGTCACTGAATCCTTCGAGCACACCGGGCAAATATTGTGCCTTATATTTGATACCTAAGGCACTTGTACCCTTGATGTAACGCATGATCCTTTTGACTTTTAGCCAATCATCTCGCGAAGGTGATTCCAATTTTCGGGATGCAACACCCACAGCATAAGCTATGTCCGGACGTGTTCCGACCATTAGGTATGCAAGGGCACCTACAGCTTCCCGGTAAGGAATTTTTTCGTTAGTGTCGCTTTTTCCTGAATGGCACGATTCCTTTTCAATAGGCGTTGTGATAGAATTACAGTCTGCCATTCCGAAGCGTTCTAACACCTTCTTTGCATATGCCTCTTGGGTTATAAATACAGAGCCATCCTTTTCTCTGCAGATTTCCAGACCTAAATAATATGTTGCAGGTTTTACTGTTATCTGCAATCTCGTTTTCAAGTTGTTCAGAAAAGAATCGGCTATGTCTTGGTCTGAGGCTGCTACTAATCCATCGTCGACGTACAATGTGATAAGCAGCTTCTTGCCATTGATTTGCTTTGTGAAGAGACAACAGTCAGCTTCACATTGCTTGAAATCCATGTCAAGGAGAATCTCTTCGAAGCAGGAATTCCAACACCTAGGAGCCTGTTTTAAGCCGTATAGACTTCGATTGAGCTTACACACATTTGATGTTCCATCAGCGTATCCATCCGGTTGTTGCACATAAATCGGTTCTGACAGCTTTCCATTCAGAAAAGCGGTGCATACATCAAATTGTACAAGGTACAGGTTCTCTTGAGCAGCAACGCTTAACAGAGCTCGTACGGTTGTAAGTCGAGCAACAGGACTAAAAGTTTCATCGTAATCTCGTCCTTTTCTCTGTAGAAACCCTTTTACGACAAGACGAGCTTTGTACTTGTCTATGCTGCCGTCTGGATTCCTTTTGATTCGAAGAACCCACTTGCAAGGAAGAGCTTTCCTACCTCTAGGCAAAGTGCAGGGCGACCAAACATTAAGGTTTTTGAGTGAGTTCATTTCTCTGTCCATTGCCTTTTTCCATTCTTAACAATCTTCACGATTCATCGCGTCTGCAAAGTTCGACGGAAAAGCTTCTGAAACGCAAACAAAATCTTCATACCTTGAAGGACGTGGCTTCAGCATCATGAAACTCGTCGTTATCATTTTCATCATCATCGTTTTCTTCTTCTTGGACTTGTTCCAGGTTTTCTCCCTCAAGAATACGTTAATGATCAGTGGGAACTACTGGAATATCAGCATCGTCTCCCTCGAGTTCTGTAGTTCTTGGTTCGTGGTAATATTCTGATGAGACGGGTTCAGGAATGTCTGTGTCATTATCCACCGGCATCTGAATTATGTGTTCCCTTGTAGCGTCATTACAGGTTTGACTATCTCCTGTAGTGTTGTCGCTGATTGGAAGGGATTGCTCGTCGAAAATGACATCGCGTGAGCGAACTACCATATTTTTCTTTCCATCTGTTATCCAAATACGGTAACAGTCTTCGTCGTATCCGATAAGTCTGCCTTTAGTAGCTTTCTTGTCTAATTTCCTTCGTTTCTGTTTTGGAATGTGAACGTAAGCGGGCAACCAATCACGCGTAAGTGTTTGATTATGGGTTTCTTTCCACTCCAAAGTTCATAAGGAGATTTCTCATTAATGCATGATGGACCAGTACGATTCAAAATGTATGCGGCGGTGTTGATCAGTTCTGCCTATATCTGTTGCGGCATGGGTTCGTGCGCATACATAATGGATCTCGCTGTTTCAACAAGAGTTCAGTTTTCTCTCTCGCTTACACCGTTTTGTTCTGGCGTGTACGAGGTGACGAGTCGCTGTTGAATACCACGGCCTTCAAGCATATTTCGTATGGCTTCGTTGTTGAATTAACCTCCGTTTTCGCTGAGTAGGCATTTTACGGTATATCCTGCTGTATGAATCTGAGCGAGAACCATAGCAAGTTTGTCCTTGACCTCAGATTTATTTCGCTTAAAATATACCATACGGTACCTCGTGTAATCGTCTTTGAACAAAACATAGTATCTGTATTTCGAGTAACTTTGTTCGAATGGTCCACACACGTCTGTATGAATAAGTTCCCCGGGTGCGGAAGCACGGGTCCTTGTTCCGAATTTTAATCGATGGGCTTTTCCATATACGCAGCCTTCGCAGGTTTCCTTGTCCAGAGGGAGATCGAGCCCTAGTTCACGTTTGACTGTGGCTTTAACGTGTCTCTTATTCTGATGACGGAACCTTTCATGATAAAGCTGCATCGTCGCTAAAGTCAAACTGACTTCGGGGACCGTAGGTGGAATGACTTTCACGTCTAATCGGTACAAACCACCAAGTCTCTGACGTTTTCCCAAAAGTGTTGCTTCTCCGTTGACGTAGGCGATACATTCCTTTGTTGTCGATGAGAATCCACTACTTGTGACGATGTCATGAAACGCTAGAACCGAGAAAAGATTCTTGTTAATTGCTGGAACATACCAGACGTTACGAAGGGTCACGCGTTGTCGTTTCCCTTTCACGTTGGCTTCGAACATTACTGCTCCATTGCCTTTGGCCTGAATCGCGTTGCCATTAGCCGCAGTCACGTGGCTCGTTGCACCGTTATCCACGTACCAATTTTCGGAGTCGTGACTGACGGAATATATTTCTGTGTTTTCGAACGTTAATATAATATTCGCAGATTTAGAAGTAGAAGGCGGCGAGGGATTGCAGCTTTTAGGTGGTTTCCCATCCTTATGCCATTTGGGACAATTCCGCACTCGGTGACCCACGGCTTGGCAATAGTTGCATTTAATCTTTTTGTCCTTCTTCTTTTCGTTGGAAGAGGTGCTTGATGTTGCAGGAAGGGCTTCTTGACTCTGCGTGTTACTTTTATTCAAGGCCCGTTCATACGCGCATAATGATTCGTTAAAGTATCGATGGATCTCTCTGGTTTCGGAATTAAAAACCAGCTGCTTCTGAAGAAGAAGAATGAGTCGTCGAGAGTGTCTAATATTTTGGTAATCAGCATCAGCTCAGGTAGCGGTACTCAAGTCTCTTTGATTAGTTCCGAATTTAGTTCTGACCAAATGTTTTTTAATTTTGACATATGAGTAGCTTCAGCTTCAGTTTACATTAAGATGTGTAGCATATATGTTTTTTAGATTTTTCACTTTATTAATATAGAAGTTAGAGGGCGGGGGGAGACATTGTACCACCTTGGAAGCGTATATCTTTTAAACGATTGACTTTATGAAAAAGTGGTTTTAGAAATCTCTATGTCATTTTTAAAGTCCTGTTTATAGATACCACATACGCATAGGTTTCATGGAAAAAAAAATGTTCAGTTTCAGTTCCATGTATGAGGAGCCTAAAGAGAAAGCAAAATAAAAAATATTTAAAATTAGTGAATTTAAAACTGAAGCTGAAACTGATACTGAAGCTGAAGCTAAACCTGAAACTGAAACTGAAGCTGAAGCTGAAACTGAAAATGAAGCTGAAGCTGAAACTGAAACTAAAGCTGAAGCTGAAACTGAAACTTTAGTTTTGTATTTTCGTTTTTGGCACCGACTTCCGAAATTAAAGTCATTTTTCACTTTGTCGGGGTGTCGTCATTGTGAGGACCACCTGGAGGACACGGTGGAGCATACGGTGGAGGTGTGCCCTGCTTGGGCGGAGCAACGTCGTGTCCTCGTAGAGGCGGTCGGCGGCGGCGATCTCTCGCACCCTGCTCTGGTTCAGACTATGGTGCGGAGCGAGAGGGAATGGGATGCGGTCGCCTCCTTCTGCGAAGCAGTCATGCTAGCGAAGGAGGAGGCCGAACGCGCGAGGGAGAGGCAACTCTCTTTCTCGCGCCCCAGCCGCCGCGGGAGACGCCCCGGGCGTCGGGGATCGCGAGCCGATTTCCGGCCACCGTAGGCGCGGGCCTGCGGACGGCGAGCAGGGGTCGCTCACCGTCCGGTAAGGACCAGGCCCGTGTCGGCGGCGCGTCGTGTTCCACGCGCGCCTTAAAGAGCTGTCAACACCAGCGACGGGGCCTCATAGGGCCATTGCCTGCCGGGGTTTTGCGGGAAAGTTCTGCCGAGTTACCGCGGCCCCGGAAATTTAGGGCAGCCGAAGGAACAGGGTGGGTTTTTAGACCCAGAGCGGAAGAAGTCATTCGATGATTTTCCCACCCAAAAAAAAAAAAAGGGGTTGAATTTCGAACAACCCTGAAACACGTGCTTATTATTTTTTAACCAGAATACTAACCACCAATTTACATGGTTCAAACTTAAAAAATTACGACTTTCCATACAAACTTTCATCCCCTATTTAACTCACTTAGGGGTTGAATTTCAAAAAATCCTTCCTTATTTCGTGCCTACGATATAAAAGGAATCTCTGTGCAAAATTTCAGCATTCTAGTTCCAAGGGTTTGGGCTGGGCGTTGATGAGTCAGTCAGTCAGTTTTATTTATATAGATAACTAGCTGACCCGCCACGACTTCGTTCGCGTGGTATCCTACCCCTACCCAACCGATACCACTACCCCTATCCTACCCAAACCCTACACTACCCAACCGATACCACTACCCCTATCCTACCCCTACCCTACCCAAACCCTACACTACCCTACCCTACCAATACCCTACCCCTACCCTACCCTAACCCTACACTACCCTACCCTACCAATACCCTACCCCTACCCTACCCTACCAATACCCTAACCCTACACTAACCCTGCCCTACTCCTACCCTAACCCTTTCCCTACCCTACCCTACCCTACCCCTACCATAACCCAACACTACCCCTAACCTACCCCTACCCAACCCCCACCCTACCCCTACCCTACCTTACCCCTACCCCTACCCTACCCCTACCCCTACACTACCCCTACCCTACACCAACCCTACCCTTACCCTACTCTCCATTTTATTTAGAAAACGTTTGTATAGGAAATAGAAAAGGGCTGTTTTGACGGTTTTCCCCTTTTTTTTATTTTTCTCATCTTTTTCATCATCTTTCAAACCTTCCCTAGACCTCCACGAACATTTCAAAACCAAGATGAATGAAATCGGTTCGTGCGTTCTGGAGTTATAGCGTCAGGAAGGAAAACCCGACTTATTTTTATATAGTAGAGAAGATTACCATTACTAAGATACGAAATATTCATAGTTAAATCATGTATAAGTACTTACTTTTGTGGCCAGAAAAATTTCGTCAGGAGCTTCATCTAGACACGCGGGAGCGTGTCAAGCCAAGATTAAGAAATTTTTCCACATTTTGAGTCGTAAAAATTTTAGACTTCTTTGCGCAATGCCCTTCTGATTTTCTTTTTAAAAGACCCAGTAATTTCGTGAATCTATTTATTTCAATGCTGTGTTTGATGCTTATTGTAGCTTTCAGTTTTTAGTATATGCACCAAAGTGTATTCGGATTCTTTGTCTTAGATAAATAATCAAAATAGACAAGAAGTACTGATTCTGAAATTGATAGGCCTTTCGCACTTCTCCACGTTGAAAATTCTTCATAAGTTTTAAATAATTTTCCTTGGATTTTGTTGGAAGCAAATTATTTATAACTAGCGACCCGCCCCGGCTTCGCACGGGTGCAATGTTTATATTAAATATACTATAGAATGTCTTTATATACATCGTTGACAGCCTTTTTTCATTCGATATACATGTTCTCTTTAGTAATTACTCTTGAAAGTGCGACACATAATTTACCATGGGAATAAAATTCAACGCTCAAATCTAAGCAACATAGGCACGCGCGCCGTGCCTCCGCCGACACCGCGCCGCAACCGCTATGTCCTTGCATTTAAATCTGTAATATCTTCGAAACTATTTATTTAAATTATATTCTGTAAAGGGAAATATTTATTTATATTAAATGCACAACGTATTTAAAGTACTTAATTGGATAAGGATTAATGCTGTCAGCTGTATTGCTTAAAATCGCTTCGTAAAATATGCTCGTATTTCTCGTAAAAAGTAAAGGATAAAAATTGTTGTTGTGGGTTATTTTTAAGAGATAGACAGATGCCATCGAGGACTTTTTTGTTGACCTTTTTAAGGTGTACAATACTGTAGTACATTATTTTGATCTATCTCGTAGGGTTCAGCCAGCGTTTGCAAAGCAAGCGCAAAAATATGTGTTTATTTGCGACATCACATTAGAAACCTCAAAAATTATCAGTGTTCCTCTACTATATTATGCATGTTATATACTTAAAAACCTTCCTATTGAATCACTCTTTCTATTGAAAGAAACTGCATCAAAATCCGTTGCGTAGTTTTAAAGATTTAAGCATACATAGGGACAGACACAGGGAAGCGACTTTGCTTTATACTATGTTAAGAAGATGCGGCAGCATTTGCACTGATGGAATCCGACAATTCACTGTCACTGTCGCTTTGATTTAACATCGTAACGTATTTTTGGAACATTAACTTATTTATAACAATACATTAAAATAAACTTAACGTTTATGTATTTGAAGAAAACAAAAACGCGGCAAATTCCTAAACTAATATTTTTTTTGTAGGAAAAGCAAAGGCATCAAGCTCATACGGCCTCGTCGGTTTTCGTAATTTTATTTAAGGCCGGCTTGTCCCGAGCACCGTAGGTATTCGACGCTTACCCCAGCCCCCGCAACGAATAGCAAAACGTAACAAATTACGACGCGCGGGAGACGCGCGCGCCAAGCGCACAGCTCATGAGTTCACGAACTCAAGTAGGTACGAAGATGCGTCACAGAATAGAGCAATTCAGTAGATCAACTTGAATTGATTAGTTTATGTTTATTTTGTTTTGTTTTAATAGTAAGTATTTTCAAGTTTATAGATAGAATAGGTACGTATTGTATAAACTTGAACCTAATTGGTAATAATTAAAAATAAGTATATTTATTTATTTTTGTGAATAAGGTGTATAAAAAATCTGACTGACACGTAGATCATGAATACGGGTATGATTCAAAATTACACGCCGCGCGCTATTCGACTTTCCCAAAGGGTGCGAAATCTTCATGGCACAGTATAAAAAATCAAGTATTAGGTAGGCACACTTACATTAGGAGAATTGTATTACAATTCAATTGTTATATTGAAAGAGGGCTTAGACGTATTCTGTGTGAAATATTATGTTTAAAAAATTATAAATATAAATATTTTTCAATTAAATAGTTATACCAATAAAAGCAACACACAAACACTTTTTGGAACGTATTTATTTTACGCGGCTTCTAAACTGGCAGAATTTGTAACGCAAAAGTGTTAATACTTACGACTGTCTTCTGACGAGAGAGACGACGAGGGTCAACCGCACACTTTTATTTCTCTAAAAACTACAATCATTTATGCACAACTGGCTAATGCCGTGATTCGACTTCAACTTCAACTCTTGCGGCTTTTGTGGAGGACCCACCACAATTTCATAAACGCTGGAGGTTGTTTGGTAAAGTATTTTGGATGGTGAAAAGTATTAAAATTGAAGTAAAAAAAAAACAAAATTATTTTGTACGCAAACATGACATGACAGCTTTTGCAATGTCAAATGTGTTATCACTCAATGTTTTACCAGTTTACCAGTGGCAAGAGAAAATTAGAAATATGGCATAGAAATGTTAAAACGATAATACAGTACGCTACAGCTTTATTTTATTTATCTCAATGAACCTACATAGATCATAAACAAATCGAGTAAATACAAGAGGGATAAGGCATTTAATGGAGATTGGACGGGGAACATTAGGGGGTGCGCGTGATTCGAAATGCAGTAAAAAGCCATAGATGACATCCTGACACGATATGTCACATTTTTGACATTTTACAACATATTATCTGTTTCCCTTTGATACATGAATACTTTATTGGAAAACTTAAAAAAGTAGACATACACAAAGATGTGAAACTTTTTCTGATTAATCATTTTCATGAAAAAGAAATGTAAGCACTTTTCTCAAGACCATCTATGCTCGTTGTTGGTGTTGTTTACTGATTGCACAACGGTGAACAGGAGACGACTAGGCTCTTCGACCACCTTACGGAGGCAGCTGCAGGAGCTGAAATGGCCCAGCACAAATATCCGATGGCAAAGCTTGTTTTTCTAAGAGATTTTAATGCCCACCATAAAGAATGGTTGTTCCCGTACCAACAAACAGAGCACGCTGGTAGAGAGGTTTTTTTATCGCTAGATCTCGACCAGCTGGTTCACCAAGCAACCTGCATTCCAGAAGTCGACGGCCACACGCCCAATGACTTGGACCTAGTGGTGAAAACAGTATCTACCTTTTCTCCTCCAGATACATGCCCCAGGGTCATATGGCGAGTATGGAAGTATGGGTTTGCAGACTCCGAAACTGCGAAGTGAAACTTGAACTTTTACCGTGCTTCGCTGCCTCCTAGTTATGATAAAACTGAATGGAACACTGGCTCACACCGCACAAGAAAAAGCAAATTTAAATGCCTCCGTCTTTGCGGTAAGTTTACGTCTCGACATGGCGTCTAACTTACCACATAAAATACCTCACTTTGGCTCCGTAATGCTGGAAAATGCATTTCATGTTAAAGAAGTCCGCAAAGCCCTTTCCAATCAAAACCAAACCAAACTTTGCCAGCCAAGCAGAGTCAAGATGCAAACCGAGATCTTTAATTGAAAATGATAGGAAGGAGTGAACTAGTTGCCACTCTAATGATCATACGTGAGCTTCTGATCACAATAGCCTGACACTTTGAGGGGCTTATAGTCACCCCAAATCAATCAGACCAGTTTTATAGCATCTAAATCTCGGTTTACATCTCCTATAGCGTCTGACAAACTTTCCACCCGCGTAGATGCATACAACTGCAGATCATCAGCGTAAAGTTGATACGAACACCGAAGACAGAGAGTTATAAAGTTTACCAAAGCTTACCGAAAATAATAAATGATATTTTCGTAGGAAATCGTCATGTTGTATATTTCTACACTATGGCACGAGTGTGCTGCGTGTAATAAATATTGTTGACTTGTGACAACCCTGGCCGTTGCGATACTGTCTAGAGCTAGACGTTGTCGGCATTTTCCACAAGATCAAAGGCGTCGACCTACTGTATGATCTTTATACTGTGGTCATAGCGACGAATGATCGACTGTACCATTTATCCATTATTACATTTACGAAAATAAAACCTAATACAGTCAGAATACGGTCAGTTATTTCAACTGAAGTTACTAACGTTCTGTTAGCGCGTTTAGTAAAGAATCGGATTGATAACCGTCAGTATTCTGGATCAAACCCAGGCTCTAATCGCATCTTTTTCTGATTTCTTTTTTATTGAAAGTACTTTTATATTATATTTAGATATTTTTGGAAATACTTTTTTGAATAAAATAAGAAACATTTTCATTTTTTTATAGGAGAAAGAAAGTCAACAATGTTTTTGTTTTACACACATGTTTGCGGTTTGTAAATCTATTCTGCGTAGGTACGTACTTATCTACTTAGTAAAGTAAAATATTAATTTGTATAATTATAGGTACCTATAATAATATTGTCAAAGTTTCCTTTGAGTCTGACATTTGAAAAGAGCATTATAACATATGCGCACGTGGCGGCTTTATATGCTTTGACATAGGGTTCAAATTCAATTGTTTCACACACTTTTTGCGGTTGGCAAATCTATTCCGCGAGAAAAATAAACTATTACAGCTTTTGCGCGCACACACATATATTATTTTGTGGTTTCGAAATCTATTCCGCGTAGCTAAGTAGGTACCTCAGAATACAAAAAGAACCTAGTTAGTAAAGAAAAATATTTATGTATATACCTAGGTCTAAATATTTATATATTGTCAAAGCCTTCTTACTTTTTTTGTTTATTCAGCCTTCGTAGAGCCAGCGATGACCACTTCTTTTTGTTAATTTTGTCCATTAGTTTTACTGACCAAAATTATAACTAAAGTACCTAATAAAAACAATTTATATTACAACTATTTAAAACTAAACGATAGGAATTATTATTATTATATTATATAAAGCTAGATTACCACTCACTGACTCACTCATTGACATAATTGTTCTCCCAGATGGTGGATGGGGAGGTGGGTATATTTTGACAGATTCGTAAACAAGTAACTCTCAAACCTACGGGAAAAGTGCCAAACCTCCCCTTTTCCCCCCCCTTCTCCCCCCCCTCTATCGTATCTCGGAAACTACGAGAACCGTATTTTTTGTTTTTTACGGATTCGTATAGAGGAGGCTCGGTAAAGTAAAAACCATTTTTCAAAGTCCCCCCCCCCCCGCCCCCCTTCTCCCCCCCTTTAGGCGGATCTCGGAATCTAAGAGACTTGGAACATTTTTTTTTTCAGATTCATTTAGAGGGGCAATGCTTTAGTCGAAATACTTGTGCAAACCCCCCCCCATCACCCCCCCCCCTCTCTTTTTTTTTTTTTTTTTTTTCACAAGCTCGCGAGGTGCTTGCACCTCGCGCAACACGCAAATACTAAACCCCGCCATCACCCCCCTTTTTTTTTTTCACAAGCACGCGAGGTGCTTGCACCTCGCGCAACACGCAAATACTAGTTATTATACTATATAAAGCTAAATTACCACTCACTGACTCACTGACATAATTGTTCTCCCAGATGGTGGATGGGGAGGTGGGTATATTTTGACAGATTCGTAAACAAGTAACTCTGAAACCTACGGGAAAAGTGCCAAACCTCCCCTTTTCCCCCCCCTTCTCCCCCCTCCCTATCGTATCTCGGAAACTACGAGACCCGTATTTTTTTTTTTTTACGGATTCGTATAGAGGAGGCTCGGTAAAGTAAAAACCATTTTTCAAAGTCCCCCCCCCGCCCCCCTTCTCCCCTCCCTTTAGGCGGATCTCGGAATCTAAGAGACTTGGAACATTTTTTTTTTCAGATTCATTTAGAGGGGCAATGCTTTAGTCGAAATACTTGTGCAACCCCCCCCCCCCATCTCCCCGCCATCACCCCCCCCCCTTTTTTTTTTTCACTAGCACGCGAGGTGCTTGCACCTCGCGCAACACGCAAATACTAAACCCCCCCATCACCCCCCCCCCCCCATTTTTATTTTTCACAAGCACGCGAGGTGCTTGCACCTCGCGCAACACGCAAATACTAGTTATACTATATAAAGCTAAATTACCACTGACTGACTGACTGACTGACTCACTCATTGACATAATTGTTCTCCCAGATGGTGGATGGGGAGGTGGGTATATTTTGACAGATTCGTAAACAAGTAACTCTCAAACCTACGGGACAAGTGCCAAACCTCCCCTTTTCCCCCCCCTTCTCCCCCCCCCCCCCTATCGTATCTCGGAAACTACGAGACCCGTATTTTTTTCTTTTTACGGATTCGTATAGAGGAGGCTCGGTAAAGTAAAAACCATTTTTCAAAGTCCCCCCCCCCCCCGCCCCCCTTCTCCCCCCCTTTAGGCGGATCTCGGAATCTAAGAGACTTGGAACATTTTTTTTTTCAGATTCATTTAGAGGGGCAATGCTTTAGTCGAAATGATTGCGCAACCCCCCCCCCCCCATTTCCCCCCCCCCTTTTTTTTTTTTTTTTCTCAAGCACGCGAGGTGCTTGCACCTCGCGCAACACGCAAATACTAAACCCCCCCCATCACCCCCCCCTTTTTTTTTTTTTTTCACAAGCACGCGAGGTGCTTGCACCTCGCGCAACACGCAAATACTAAACCCCCCCCATCTCCCCCCATCACCCGCCCCCCTTTTTTTTTGTTTTTTTGTTTTCACAAGCACGCGAGGTGCTTGCACCTCGCGCAACACGCAAATACTAGTTTATACTATATAAAGCTAAATTACCACTGACTGACTGACTGACTCACTCATTGACATAATTGTTCTCCCAGATGGTGGATGGGGAGGTGGGTATATTTTGACAGATTCGTAAACAAGTAACTCTCAAACCTACGGGAAAAGTGCCAAACCTCCCCTTTTCCCCCCCCTTCTCCCCCCCCCCTATCGTATCTCGAAAACTACGAGACCCCTATTATTTTCTTTTTACGGATTCGTATAGAGGAGGCTCGGTAAAGTAAAAACCATTTTTAAAAGTCCCCCCCCCGCCCCCCTTCTCCCCCCCTTTAGGCGGATCTCGGAATCTAAGAGACTTGTAACAGTTTTTTTTTCAGATTCATTTAGAGAGGCAATGCTTTAGTCAAAATACTTCTGCAACCCCCCCCCATTACCCCCCCCCCCCACTTTTTGTTTTTTTTTGTTTTTTTCACAAGCACGCGAGGTGCTTGCACCTCGCGCAACACGCAAATACTAAACCCCCCCCATCAACCCCCCCCCCTTTTTTTTTTCACAATTACGCGAGGTGCTTGCACCTCGCGCAACACGCAAATACTAGTTATTTTATAATGATTTATTGGCTCGACCGGAACCAAACTTAGCGGGGGTGGCAGGTTCGCTAAAAATTGGCATACGTCCGACCTCCAACACGTTCCGCTCGGGACTAAAGGACGCGGGGCGCGTGGCCGCGCGCATCAAAATAATAGGAAAACACTTATTTTTGAAATTAGTGGTATAAATATTTTCAAATTTCACATTATGACGACAGACATATATGACATTTTTTACGACCTTTATTATGGTATAAGTTTTATTATTCAAAGCTTAATACAACTCAAATAAAATAAGAATAAGACCGTAATTTAGACTTGTCTTTGCGATTTAATTAGTTGCAGTGAAATGCAAGTAATCGTGTATCGGATGACCGAAATAGAAAGATCAAAGTATGAATTATGTAATATGTTTTTTTCAAAATTTAAATCCGTGTTATCTACGAATAAGACACAATTGAAAACGACGTTTTTTCGAATAACCTCGCCTTAAGGCGCAATATAATCCCGTTGACCTTGCTCAAACGTAGCGCCCGTTTGCTTGATCACAGAGAATGCCCCGCGCACCCCCTCATTAATATACAGTTTAAGTGACAGTGCTCATATTGTTAACATAACTTATTTAAGCCAAATAAACGTTATTATTATATTATTAACATTACGCGTATTGTCATATCGTGCGCGGCGCGACACACACATAAAAGTAGTTAGACATTTCCGAGCAGTGTTTCAGAATATTGTTAGGTAGGTACCTAGGTAGGTAGGTACCTACCTACTTATTTGTTTGTAAATTATTGATCCACTTTTTGTTGTAGTATTACTAAAACAGAAAATATTATAATTATCAATGTAACCGGGTGGCGAAATGTAGACAGTTATTATTAGATTTTTCTCGCAACTTCACTTACAAATAAAAGTAAATAAATTAGTACTTACCCACTTACATAAAACATAAAAAAATAGAGCTAGTGGAAAACCTACGCGTAAATAGCTATGCCTAAAATTTTTGATAATAATCCTACTTGACAAGCAAAAACATACCTTCTGTACACATACCGAGAACTGAGGACGCTTTGTCCATCGCGCAATCTTTATATCGTCGTTGCGCTTGCAAAAGTCGCTATGTGGTAAAAAGTCATTTTCGTTCTTTTATGAAGTTTCTATCGTTATTTTAATACACACATGCTGTAAAAACAGCTATCTGATAAACGCAATATTGAAAGGTGACTCTTTAAATATTTCGTTTATTAGATAGCTGTTTTACAGCATGTGTGTATTAAAATAACGATTGAAACTGCATAAAACATAGAGCAACACGGGCCACCGGCGGACAGGCGATGAACGAGACACGCCTCCACTCAAATACAAGATGAAGAGCATGATCTTCGGCGCCACGAGCTCTCCGTACATGGCTCATTATGTCCGTAACCACAACGCGGACATGCATGAGCAGGAGTTCCGGTCCAACGGTGGCCCGTGTTGCTCTATGGCATAAAAGAACGAAAATTATTTTTACCACATAGCGCCTTTTGCAAGCGCAATGACGATATGGCTACGGCCAGCATTTGCCGAACGTGTTAGGGTTGTACAAAGATGATAAACAATAAATAAAACATTAGATAAAAAATAATTATTATGTTAACAAATGATAAATAATTTCTAATTTCTTAGTTCAATAATCTAGACTTACTATACAGGGTGGTTAATTTGCATTTTTTTTGTATTAGTGAATCTAGAGTGTGAGAGTGAGAGAGAAAGTGTTTGCTTATAAAGAATAAACTTTTCTCAAAAATATCCATATTCTTCTTTCAACACAGGAAAACCGTTGAGCATCTGGCATTAATCTATTGTAGGTAGAAGTCCAAGAGGACAAATACGTTAATTTAAATTGAACAGAATAAAGATACTGAAGAGGTCTTAGAAATATACCAAAAAGAAAAAAAGAACATTGGAAAATCAATCTTAAAGTAAATACTTTAAGTTATTAATAAGACAAAACAAACAAACATAGTATTTATAATATTACTAAGTTTTTTTACTCACATAAGTAAATATTTACCTGTGTAATTTTTGTAGCAAATATGATACTTTGCCGAGATTCCTTTATTTTCTGCTCTAGCGCAAATGTATTAGAATTTATTTTAACACCCATGTATAATATTTTATTCGTTAGTTTACCAAATATAGCTGCTGCTCCTGACAATGAGGTGTATTTTTTTCTTGTATGATATTTTTCCCCAACATCCGTCAATTATAAGTATTCCCTTTTCATTGTTTCAAGTCTGTTGTGTTCTGTAACTATATTCGTATTGTATTTACTGTCTGTATCATTGTAACTTGTGAGTGTTAAAATAAAATAAATAAATAAAATAAAAAATTTACTTGACCTTATGAAGGAACGAATATTATGAACGAAGCTGCTGAGGAGGAAAGATGCGCTACCTCAACGGCGGCACACTGTCCTCCTCAGCAGCTTCGTTCATGGATCTTAATGCTTCAGATTCTCATTTTTTAGGGTTCCGTAGTCAATAAGGAACCCTTATAGTTTCGCCATGTCCGTCTGTCTGTCCATCTGTCCGCGGTTTAGCTCAAAAACTATTGGTACTAGAAAGTTGTACTTTGGCATGAGTATACACGTTAATGACGCCGAAAAATTGGTAAAATAGAATTTTGAAAAAGCAATTATTTAGCGTACCTCCCATACATGTAAAGTGGGATGATAATTTTTTTTTTCGTTCTTCCCATAGTGTGGGATATTGTTGGATAGGTCTTTCAAAAATATTAGGGGTTTGATAAGACCGTTTTTTGATTAAGTAAACCGTTCGTGACTTATCAAGCTTTAATGTACAAATTTTCGTTAGAGTCAAGTGTCCTCCCCCTCTATCAACTAAACGGTTGTAGTTAGAAATTCAAATGTCACGGCAGTAGTACCTATATATAACGAAATTTAAAGGAAAACTATCACACATAAGTGGGCTTTACAAGTTTACGAGTAATAGTCGACCAATTTTATTTGATTCGAAAATTTCGAACAACTCTATAGAAATGTCGATAGATGGCGCTAAGCGCCAGTTGTATCGTGCTAGTTTCTTGTGACGATTGAGTAGTGTAGCTCTGTGTCCGTACTTAAATTCAAAACACCGGCTATGACAAGTTTTATACAAATCTCTAAAAAAAAATTAAAACTTTCCGTGCAAAATTGTCGGATCAGGTGAGGATTTGTATAGGAAGTCAAATTAGTTAGGTAGTCATGTTTGGCTTTTAGTTAGAGCATGGTACGAAACGATCAGTCAGCGAATACGACACGCACTTGGCCTTTATAAAAACTACGGAACCCTACACTGCGCGTGGCCCGACACGCACTTGACCGGTTTTTTGTTTACTATATTCATATGAAAGGTCAATAGCTTTTGTGAGACCTCAGGAAGTCCTAGAGTCAACGTAATTTCCAGAAATTGAGTATGTCCACATCCTGCGACTATTGCACCAGCTACGGCACACGTATTTAAATTCATTTCTTCTGGGGTGTTGTCTCCCTCTATTATAAAAATCATATTGCATAAAAGACATTTCAGTTTCGATTTATTATATTTAGTCATTAAACCTGTTAATCATTCAGATACGATTTTAATCGATTTTAAACCGCAGTTTGATTTTAAACGTCAGTACGCGCCTACCAATCGATATTTCTTCGGTTCCCCTAAAACAAAGCAAAATAAAAATCTGTTGTAATACTGACGGCTGAAGAAATATTTTTATGTTCAAACAGACAAGTTTTGATCAAAGAAAATATACAATGTTGAAATTACCTCTCTGCTTCTTAATGATTTGTTTGATTTAGTTCCTGATGTAAATTTACATCGATTTGATGAGTCATGATGGATTTTCAGTAGGTACTAGGTCTGCAAAAAACATAATAATTATAATATGTAGAAAATAATACATTGATTTTTGTGATAAGTATATTTATATTTATTTAACTTAGTGATTCATTATTTCAGAATACATTGATTATTAATTATTTATTTATTTACTTATGTAATAATATAATAATTATCGTATCATTTGCTGTCTGATGTTGTTCTTTTGCTAAGTTTAGATTTTATTCAATAGATTGATTACTATTTTATTGAAATTGATTGGGTTTCCTCCACCTTTGTCATTTTCTATATGAATGGATGTTTATGTGTTATGTTTTGTTTATGTGTGTCTGTTAATTTGCAATAGTTTTAATTATTTAGTTGAATTACATTTTTTTTTTAATTTTGTCCTCTATGTACAACCCTAGCATGTATGCTTGATAATGTGTTTTTATTTTGTTTTAGTCAATGTTCACCTAGGTATCTTAACAAAAGTAATCTCGACTTCAATCAAAAATGGTTTTGATTATTAAACTAAAAACTTACGTAAGTATCATCAAAATTGGCCCACGTGCTTCGACTCTAGAGCACCACAAAGGAAAAAAAAAGTAATTAAAAAAAATAATAAACCCGACTGCAACCTTACACTAAAACTAACTGAAAAGCTAATAAAAACAAGCCCATTTTAAATTAAATAAAAGTTGGAAGCAGGCGGGGCCCATACCATTATTATAGTTTCAAACTCATGGGTCCAATGGGTCCCGCCTGCTTCCAACTTGTATTTAATTTAAAATGGGCTTGTTTTTATTAGCTTTTCAGTTAGTTTTAGTATAAGGTTGCAGTCGAGTTTTTTAATTTTTTTAATTACTTTTTTTTATTTCCAGCTTTTTAGTTTACAAATGTGAAAGATTTCGCAGACGACTTAGTTCTTGATACGTATTTTTTACGATTTGTCACTTTGAATTACTTTTAACCACATAAGTTGTATATATATGTTTGTAATCACCTTTTAAAACCCTTTATTTTGATACCCCACTCGATAGGTTTTGAAAAAAAAAAACTTTTTTGAAGGCATAGTATGGCGCCAAAAATCCGCCATTTTGGTTTTTTTTTTATTTTGATATACCCAGTGTCACTTTCACAGTCAATACAAATCTAACGATACCTCTCAAGCTAAAATCCGTTGAGCCGTTCAGGCCACAGAGCGTGCCAAACAATTATACATACATACATACTCTCGAAAAACATAACCCTCCTTCTGGCGCAGTCGGGTAAAAACATAGATACTGATGATCACATTACCCTCTTTTGTGTCGCACAGTCGGGTAAAAAGTTCCAGGCTCACTAACAGGGCTCCTTTATCGATCAAAGCCGCGTGCAATGTGCCCGCCTAGCGTACTCCCGAGTGATTGTCAAATAAATAATTATTTTATCTCGTCTTTTGTTTATTTTATAATTATTTGTACAACCCTAACACCAAGAGAAGTCCAGACAGTTTTCTAAATTCTTGGTACCGTAAAACGGGGTCAATAAAAACGCAGGGGTGAATAGACATAAATCTAAAAATGTTTTTCTACAGAAAATAGCCAAAATTTTGAAAGAAAAAAGTTTTTAAATTTATATTTTCTTAAAGCTGTAGTATTTTTTTTTAAATAGCCATGCTGAATTGACGTAAGGTATGGCCAACATAACAAAAAAAAAAGATCTTGAAGTTAGCTCCTTGAATGTAGGTTAAACGAGGTCCTGTAAACTTTACTGTTTTCACTGTGAAAGAGTTTTGTGCTATAACAACTTGCCAATATATTCGTTGGTTTCTTGTAACATTGATTAATAAAAAGGTAAGTGCAATTGTGATGTAAATTTGGAAATATTTGTATAATTGTAAACCAAGTCATTTTTATTTTTGATTGAGGTTAATAGATACGGGGAAGGGGCGAATATGGTATACGTAGTAAGGGTTCAATAGACATGTGAAAGGGCTCAATAGAAACGAGTAAGGGGTGATTAGAAAGATGTGTGTTAGGGCTGATACCTATTGAAATATTTTTTTGTTAGAACATTTTAGAACTATTTGGAGTTTTATGATTTGAAGACGATATTAATGAGATCTACAAGTACTGTTTAAAGATTTAGGTCTGGGTCCCTGTCATATGTACATATGCCTAGGTCAATGTCCGAGATAGTATGTATTATTAAATTTCAATTTTCAAAATCAGGATTATATTCCAATTCTATGTACAGTGTTACTAATTATGCGGGTATAATATAAAATATTTTCAACGCCTACATATTTTTTTTTGTTATAGGTACAACTCATTATGCCGCGTATATATAAACCTGATCCTAGGGGGAAAAGGTATAGAAAGTACGATGAAAACATTATAAATGAAGCTGTTGCCGCATATGCGAATGGCAATTTCCCTTTAAAGGAGATAGCTGAGAAATATGATATCGATAAATCTGTACTTTATAGACACAGTGTCAAAACTATGAAAAAACAAGAGGGGCAAACTATTTTAACAGAAAAAGCTGAAGAGTGCATGATAAAGTATATTAATATATTTATGTGCAGAATGGGGATGCCCTTTAGATGCATTGGATTTGAGGTATATTGTTAAGGCTTATCTTGACCAAGTGTGCCAGACAGTGCTAAAATTTAAAAATAATTTACCAGGACCCGACTTCATCGCGGGTTTCCTAAAACGTCATAAAAACCAAATTTCCCAAAGATATAGCCAAAATATTAAGAAAAAAAAGGCAGAAGTTTCACCACATACGATCAAAGAGTATTTCAAGGAGTTAGGAGAGTCATTGGCAGGCATATATCCGAGCAATATAATAAACTACGACGAAACTAATTTGAACGACGACCCAGGACGCAAAAAAAGCATAACTAAACGAGGATCGAAGTATCCAGAGAGGGTAATGAATAGCTCAAAGTCTTCAGTTTCATTGATGATAGCCGCTACAGCCGACAGCGTTTTACTGCCACCGTATGTGGTGTACAAGGCTCAGAATTTGTATGACATATGGACTCGGACCAACTGGAGCAAGATATAATCGCACGCAATCCGGTTGGTTTGATGCAACAATATTTGAAGATTGGATTAAGGCGATCATTATACCTCATTTCAAAGATAAAGTTGGAGAAAAAGTCCTAACAGGCGATAACCTATCATCGCATTTATCTATGGAGACAATAAAACTGTGCCACGAGCAAAATATATCGTTCGTTTTTTTACCGGCGAATAGCACACATCTTACACAGCCTCTCGATGTGGCGTTCTTCAGACCTATGAAGATAGCATGGCGAAACATAGTATTAAAATGGAAAAAATCCGACGGCAAAACCCAAGCGACGATTCCAAAGGGATGTTTCTCTAAACTTTTATGTAAATTAATGGAAGAGCTTAGTGACAACAGTAAGACTAATATAATGGCAGGATTCAAGAAAACAGGAATATATCCGATTAATGAAGAAGAGGTTTTAAGCAGACTACCTGATGTGCAAAACAATGAAAATAAATCTGTAATGGAAAAATCCGTTCTAGATCTGCTAAAGGAGATGAGATATGGAACCATGAACATAACCGAACCAAAAAGGAAAAAGAAATTGGAAATAATATCTGGACGAAGCGTTGGTACTGAGAGTGAAGACTACGTAGAAACAGAAGAAGAGAAAAGCCAACAGAAAACAGAAATGAGAAGACTACTGACATCCAAAATAACACAAAACAACAAAGAATATACTACAACTATTACTTACGATGGCAAAGAAAAGAATAAATATAAGGGAAAAGGTATAGGGAAAAAACTAAAACACAAGGTAAGAATATTGCTGAAAAGGAAAATGTAGAGACAAACGGAAAAGACACTGAAAAAATACTACTTAACACAATAAATGACTTTGATTTTATTGCAAACAATTCCATAGAAAGAATGCCTATTGTATTTGAAGACATGTTAGTATGTGGAAATGAAATTGTTATAAATAACCTACAAACAAACGAGATGCAGAATGATACAAAAGAAGAAATGATTACTATAAATGACATACAACTAAACGAGATGCAGTATGATACCGAAGAAGAAATGATTGCTATAAATGACATACAAACAAACGAGATGCAGAATGATACCGAAGAAGAAATGATTACTATAAATGACATACAACTAAACGAGATGCAGTATGATACCGAAGAAGAAATGATTGCTATAAATGACATATAACGAAACGAGATGCAGAATGATACTGGAGTAGAAATGACTTATAAACAAAATAATGATACTGAAAAAAATAAAAGAAAACTAAAAATTATATCTAATGAAAAGGTATCAGATATTACTACGATGAAAAAAGTTTCTTTGAATAAGTGCAAAAAAATAAGTAAAAATTCGCGTCTCAGTTTACAAACTCGGCGAACATCGTATTTCAAAAATGATGATGATATTCTGAAAACATGATAAAAACTGACAGCGATGATGAATAATATAACTTTTTATTTTATAAATTATATCAAATTATCTGACTGATAGTGATAACTGACTTACTTTTACGGACAGTTTTAGATAGGTAGTGGTTAAGCGTCTACCTATATCAGTGCTATTGTTAAAAAGTGTAACTGATTGAGTTATTACCTATTCTTAAATGTTGATTATCAAAAAGTTAATTATTTTAAATGTTAACTAAGTACCTACCTTATAATGAGACTGTTTCTTAGAATTATAACTTGCTTTTTGTGCAATTAATAAACGATGCAACTGATTGATCTCGAGGATAAGAATAAATAATAATTATAAAAAATAATAATTGATCTCGTATCTGATAAGAATAAATGTTTAAAAAATTATGATTATTTACTTAAATGTTTCATTTCGTTAGGTACCTAACGTTTACTACTTAAATACCTACTTTACATACTTACGTTACCAACTTAGATAGGTGTCTTTGGAAAGCCTTTGGAAACTTAAGCTTTGGAAATTGCCAACCCTAGCACTTTTTCTATTCACCCCATATCTCGTGTCTATTGAACCCATGTATCAATTTAGATGACTGAAAACTATAAAAAAAGCTAAGAGACATGATGTAAGCACAATATAATGTCCTCTTGACTATTGAAAACATATAAAAATGAATTCAAAGTTCAAAACTGTGTCTATTCACCCCGTTTTACGGTACGCGTACAGAAAATAGGTATGTTTATGTTTGTACTTCTACTAGGAGGCTATTGCGTAGGTATTTTCATGTTTGTATAGGAGTGATGTATCTGTTTCGTGATTACTATTTTCTAATCTGTGCCATGGAGGTAGTCGATTTTGGTGAGTAGGAAGGTACTTACTCGACATCCAATCGAGAAGCAGTATCATCCGGTTGTTGAGTAGCAAATTGCTTGTTCGCTAATCTAAAATAAAATAAAAAAATTGATATAGGTATATAGAATTGGCAGCACAGCTTGCCCTTTTTTTTCTGGGTAGGAAAATCATCAAATGACCCCTCCCGCTGTGGGTAGAGCGGAAGGGAGTGTCAGACTTCTACTGACTAAAAACCCACTCTGCTTCATCAGTTGCCTTTACGGTTCGAGGCCGCGGTATCTCGTTAGAACATTCCCGCAACCTCGTAAGGCAATAGCCCTATCGGGCCCCATCAGTGCTGCTGACAGCTCTTAGAAGCGCGCGCGGAATGTGGCGCGCTGCCAATTCGGGCCTGATCCTTACCGGACAGTAAGCTACTCCTGCTCGGCATCCGCAGGTCCGGCGTCTACGATGGCCGGAGGTCAGCTCGCGATCCACGACGCCCGGGGCGTCACCCGCGGTGCCAGCCACCGCAGTGGCCAGGGCCGAATTAACCATTAGGCGGAGTAGGCAACTGCCTAGGGGCCCCGCATCAACTAGGGGCCCAGGCCTAGTACACGCACCAAGAAAACATGTTTGTTCGAATGAGAATTTGATTTGCGTGTGAACTTAGGGACCTCACTGTTATGTCACAAAATACAAATCGTTATATTTAGTAGTAGAATTAAAACCATTTTAGAACAAATCTGGGAATAAGTAAACAAATATATTAAAAACGACAGCCCTTAATGTGCGTTTCCTCAGTTCACATGCGATTTGGTCAGTCAAAGTAAGAAAAGGGGCCCCGAGAATATCTTTGCCTTAGGGCCTCTGACAGGTTTAATCCGGCTCTGGCAGTGGCTGGGGCGTGAGGAAGAAAGTTGTCTCTCCCTCACGCGTTCAGCCTCCTCCTTAGCTAGCATGACTGCTTCGCAGAAGGAGGCGGCTGCATCCCATTCCCCCTCGCCCCAAAGCATTACTTGAACCAAATTCTGTGGCCGAGTGAGCGATTCGGTAAACCAATTTCAATTATGTTGAACTAGTGCGCCTCACCATCAACGATCACTGCTTACCATCAGATGGGATCGCAGTCAAAACATGCTTACGTATTTTAAAAAAATCATTCAATTCAATTTACTAGAAATATATTTTTATCAACTATCTTTTTAATATTCTTTATTTACGAAGTTATTTACTTATAATAATAAAGTATCTTACCGTCTTTTTGCTATATTCTGAAGTAAGTGCTTTTGACGAGCAGCTTTCCATCTCTTCCCACTGTTAGTTTCATTTCCCATCCTTAATCTTTATTTTGTTGCGAGCTGTGGAAAAATTCGACACACATCCATCCTCAATAACGTTCCGCAGAACACTGGCGCGGTGCCGGCAGTGAAGAAATGAGCAAACGTATGTCGTAAAACGCAAATAAATTTGTATAAAATTAAATATTAACTATTTAATAAAAAACAATCCATCATTGAACGCAGTTTAGCATTTAAAATTTTATGGAATAGTTTTGATTTTAGTTACAGTTGTTAATGAAGGGATAAACTGCTTAAAAACTGAATTTAGAGGTGTGTTTGAAGATTTTTTTTTACGCATTAAAGTATGTTTAATTACGTTTTGAATTCCATCACTATATGCAAAAAAGACTTAAAAATAAAATATATATTTTGGTTCATAAAACTATGTAAGGTTTAAGAGATACACTGATTTAAAGACAGCATTTTTGACCGTTCTCAAGAAATCTTCACCTTAATAATCATAACTGCATAACGGTATCGAGATTAGCCATTTTTAATAAAAACTAGCTGACCCACCACGACTTCGTTCGCGTGGTATCCTACTCCTACCCAACCGATACCACTACCCCTATCCTACCCTTACCCTACCCAAACCCTACACTACCCCTACCCTACCAATACCCTATCCCTACTCTACTCCTACCCTACCCCTATCCTTAACCAACCCTACTCTCCATTTTATTTAGAAAACGTTTGTATAGGAAATAGAAAAAGGCTGTTTTGAGGGTTCTCCCGGCAATTTTTATTTTTATTTTTCTCAACTTTTAAACCTTCCCTAGACCTCCACGAACATTTCAAAACCAAGATAAGATAAATACGTTCAGCCGTTCTCGAGTTTTAGCGAGACTAACGAACAGCAATTCATTATACTATATAAAGCTAAATTACCACTGACTGACTGACTGACTCACTCATTGACATAATTGTTCTCCCAGATGGTGGATGGGGAGGTGGGTATATTTTGACAGTGTTTCGTCCAACGTAAAATGGACCGCACCTTTTTGGTTGGCAACATTATTCTATTGTCTTTGACTTTTTTTCACTTTGACATTTCCGTTCCTTGTAAAACTAACTGCCTGCTTGTTGAGATTGATTTATTGGTTTTTGTGGAAAATCGAGTTGAATCTGCGCAGTTAAAGATAGATTAATCGTGATCAGTGACTAATTGAACTCTAGAATCCCGAATTGAGTGGAAACCTGGGATATTTTGAACTACCACGCCGAATGTCGTCAGCCTGTCTGACATGCGAGATTTGCTAAAAGAAATTGTGCTGTGATGCTATCTGGACCACGCCATCTGAAGACCGGCGCCTTGTGAACGTCCATGAACACTTGACCATCATTACACATTTCACTTACTCTCTTCATACTTACATACATACCACACGGACGTGATCAAAAAGGGTCGTATCCTGGCGTCCCAGCTCAGAAGGTAAGTGGTAATATTAGGTATTGATAAGGCCTAAGGCCATCGGTTGTAAGCAACGTTTAGGGCTCCACGAACCGTGGACAGTTCAGACCGTCCAGTTAACGTTGGCTGGCTTCTTGTAGTCTTGAACAAATTGGTAGCAGAGCGTGGTTTTGGGGGTGATGGACCAGGCAGCCCGCGATAAGATTTTAGGTGACTATGACCAGATTGTCCACCTGGGGGATGTCATAAGTCAACGAGCCCGGGAAATTTTGAAGAGCCAGGTGCCTGATGCGGCCAAGCCGCAGACCCCCGTTGTTGTAGGCCCTGGACTATTGGGTAGGCTGCCCATCCTGGAGCTGCCACATTTTGACGGTCACTTGGACCACTGGCTGGGCTTCCTAAATCTTTTTGAAAGTCTTGTGGATGCACGCTCGAACCTCGGACCTGCCCAGAAGTTGGCCTACTTGTTGTCTGTTTTGGAGGGCGAAGCCAGAGCCTTGGTGCAGCACTTGCCGGTGACGGATTCCTCCTACCCGACCGCTCTGGAGCTTCTCTCCCGACGGTATCAGAACAAGCGCTGCCTGGCTGATATGCACATCGGCCAGATTTTGGGACTACCGGCCATTGCCAGCACGTCGACGTTGCGCACTGACTTGCTGAACCCGTTGGTCTCGGCGACCAACGCCTTGAGACGCTTGGAGTTACCGGTAGAACATTGGTCCTACTTGTTGGTGTACATAGTGCTGCAGTTGCTCCCCGCGGAGTTGAGGTCACGTTTTGAGCAGAAGTATGGTGGGGATAGTGCCACCCATCTTCCCCCCTTTGACGACCTCCTCAAATTTTTGGAAGACGAGTGTCGGCTCTTGGATAACACTCGTGGCGCCATGGGGTCACCCCCACTACCTTCTCGACCTAGAGACCAGGGACGGACTAGGGCTAGGGGGCCTGTTGATGTTCGCCCCGCCCCCCGTTTTGCTGGCGCCCGGAGTCCTCATCATTGTGACTTTTGTAAGGCAACGGGGCATGTCATGGCGCGTTGCCCGGCCTTTTTGAATTTGCACGTAAGTGCCCGCCGCCGCATTGTCAACGCACGCCGTTTGTGCTTCTCGTGCTTGGGGGCCCACTTTCATCGGGACTGCCCCGACCCCCGCCCGTGTAGAATTTGTAAAGGGTCCCACTTGGAGATTTTGTGCGCCAACGCGAACCGCTCCAGCAGACCATCTTCTGAGGAGGGTTCGCGCAGGGGGGGTACCCCGGAGACGAGCACCGGGCTGAGGCCCACAATTCTGCACGCCGCACTCCACCCCCCGCGCAAGTTGAACGGGAGCCCCGCGAGCGCCATTTGGTCTCCCCTCGTCAGGGAGAACGCGCGTTGGCTGCTAGGCAGCAGGGGCCGGATCGGCACCGCTGCCTTTCCCTTCCGTTGGCGGAACGTCCCCGGTTGGAGTCGCGCCCTCCGCCATTCAGGCATCCGGTGTGATATGCCCCTCCAGTGATGGCGAGCGGCTCGAGACACCCCGCGGACGAATATTTTGAATGTTGGCCTCGTCGTGAACGAGGGCAGCCTGGATGCGGCGATCGGTCGCCGCCCAGGCATTGCTAAGAAATTGGCGCCTGCCCCGCTAAAGGACCCCCCCCCGATCAAGACGGTTTTGTTGCCAACGGCCTCGGTCAAGGTCTGGGGAACCTTGGGTGACTCGATTGTGGTCCGTGCCATTTTGGACACGGGAGCCCAGGGTTACCTTTTGTCGTCTTGGTTAGTGGGACAGGTTGGCCTGAAGGTGAACGACTTTTCAAGCAAGATTTTGGGAATTGGCGAAACGGCTGTCACCACTGTTGAGGGAAGGACCTGGTTTGAACTCACCCTTGTGAGTTGTCTTTACCCTAAAATTGGTGCTCCTGCCCTTGTTACAACTGAACTTGGTTGGGACGAGCCACTTCGGGAAACCCTGTTGGAAGACTGGCTCCAATTTGTATCCGCACTCCCTGTGGTGCTTCTTGTGCTTCTCTTAAGCCACGTTGCGCACACCTTGGGTGGAACTGTTGACATTCGGGCTTCTTACGCCTGGACGGACAGTCAAATTGTTTTGTGTTGGTTGAAGACGTCCGTCCACTCTTTGGAGGTCTCTGTTGCGAACCGAGTGTCTCAGATTCAAAGTTCTGAAACGCCTTTGATTTGGAGGCACGTGCCTGGTGACCTGAACCCGGGCGACGTGGCCTCACGCGGGTGCATGGCCCCCGCTTGATTGCTCACCCCCTTTGGTGGGGACCGGACTGGCTGACTCGCCCCGAGGACGATTGGCCTCGAACGCCAGTCTTGATGTCGGATCCTTTGCCCGGACTTAAGGTGTTCGCTGTTGGGACGAAGGATCCTCCGTTTGATCCTGATTTTTTGTTGAATCGATACAGCTCCCTCGACAAATTGTTGAACGTCACCTCGTGGATCAGGCGTTTTGGCCATAATTCTAGGAATCCAGGGGACAAGCGCCTGTCACCAGTTCTCTCTCCTCAAGAGCGACAGGAGTCACTCCTCCTTTGGGTCCACTCTGTGCAGACTACACACTTTGAGAAGGAGATCGAGGTCTTGAAGTCTGGTAGGGTTAAATTGTCGGGAGCTGTTAGTAAGCTGAATCCCTTCTTGGATAAGACGGGTCCTTTGCGTGTTGGAGGACGGTTGAGGCACTCTAGCCTTCCTTATGGGGCCCGTCACCCCCTTTTGTTGCCCAAGGAGGGCCATTTGGTACAATTGTTGGTGACTGAGCGTCACGTTAAAAACTCGCATGCCGGTTGCAATGCCCTGTTGGCCATTCTGCAGCGAGAATTTTGGATTTTGTCGGCTCGTCGTACTATTCGTAGCATTGTCTTCCGTTGTATGCCGTGTTATCGGACTAAGGCCTCCACTATGCAGCCCCTAATGGGAGATTTGCCGGCTGATCGTGTCAATGAGGCGAGGCCCTTTGCTGGCGTCGGAACGGACTTTGCTGGTCCCTTTTCGGTGAAGACGTCCACACTTCGAAATAGTGTTTTTGTCTGCCTGTCAACCAAGGCAGTACATTTGGAGGTGGTAACCTCCCTCTCGACAGAGGCCTTTGAGGCGACTTTGGAAAGATTTGTGTCTCGCCGTGGGTTACCTTCTTTGATTAGGTCTGATTGCGGTACGAACTACAAGGGTACAAGTAACTATTTGAAGGAGGTATACGCTTTCCTTAATGAGAGCCAGGTTGACATTGGTAATAGTTTGGCCCGTCGAGGGGTCACTTGGTTGTTTGACCCGCCAGCCTGCCCCCATTGGGGGGTATTTTTGAGGCCGCGGTGAAAGCGGCAAAGGGACACTGGCGGAGATTGTTGGGAGACACCGTTCTCACCTTTGAGGAACTAGCTACGGTATTTTGCCGCATTGAAGCTGTGTTGAATTCGCGCCCATTATGCCCGCTCTCTTCGGACCCGAATGACTTGGAGGCTCTAACCCTGGGCCATTTCTTGATTGCACAGCCACTTGTCGCCTTGCCGGAGTACCCCATTTTGATGTGAGCCAAAATCGGCTCTCGCGGTTTCAGTTGGTGCAACAGCTCGCTCAGAACTTTTGGAAGCGTTGGAGCTTAGCATTAGCACATCCTCCAGCAACGCGTCAAGTGGACGGATAAAACTCATCCGCCCAAGATCGGAGACCTCGTCCTGATTAAGGATGCCAACCTTAAGCCTTTGTATTGGCGCAGGGGGCGCATTCTCAATTTGGTGGCTGGCACCGACGGGGTCCCTCGTTTTGCCGAGGTTTTGGTGGACGGATCCATCATAAAGAGAGCGGTCGCAACTTTGTCAAAGCTTGTCTTTGACTTTTTTTCACTTTGACATTTCCGTTCCTTGTAAAACTAACTGCCTGCTTGTTGAGATTGATTTATTGGTTTTTGTGGAAAATCGAGTTGAATCTGTGCAGTTAAAGATAGATTAATCGTGATCAGTGACTAATTCACAGTATTTAACGATTCACAGTATTTATTACTACTTATATAGTTACAACACAACAATCAGTCTGCAAATGAATATATTTCAGTAGCTTAAGCTTGGCCTCACAAACCCAAGTGCCAGTACAGTAGATCGCACGTCTGTGGTAACAGAACCAGTATAAGCTTAGTGTTCAGAAACTCAGTACAGTGGCGTAGTTAAGCGTGGGCAAGGCGGCCCCCGCGAGGCCCCGTTAAATGCGTTACCCCCTGACTTTATCACATATGACTAACAAAGCTTTTTTATCAATATATATGGTTTTCAATAATATCTCTCATCGCACTTTTATATTTTTTCATTACCAAGAGTATGTGGGTCGTGTCAAAGCATATTTAGAAGGATAGATCGAATGGGTAGATCTTGGGAACTAAATAAAACGGGCCTCGCTGAGAGGATTTCGCCCATGTCTATATTAGAGCCCGGCACGCCACTGCTGTGCTAAGCCAACTGTTGGCAAGGCAAAGATAACCATAGACTCGCGTTCTACTGAGTTAATAGTGACAATTATGTGCTTCGTAATACAAAATTTAATTTATCACATAGGCAATATGATATTTATCGCCAAATTGTACTATGGAGAAGAATTACGGGAAAGTAAACGGAAGGGCAAGAAGTCTGAACTCCACCCAGAGCAAGGGGAGTAATTTGAACATTCTCCCCCCGAAGACATAACCATAGAACAATTTAGAAATAAAATTAAATTTGAGATTCCGTTGAAGAATAGAGCAATTTGCGTAAATCAATACGATATTATTTGTCAGTGCACAAATTTTAAGAGAATCACTGTTTTACAAAACAATCTGTTTCTTATATTATTTATAAGAATGACACACACACACAGCTAAACTAACTACTCACAAACAAGTACATGTTCCCTATACATACATATTATACATATGTGAATACAGATTTCAAGGTTCAGGTTCTCGTCCCGCAGCGAAATGATTTCTTCTTGGCATTACAAAAGCTTTGAAATAAATATTAAAAGTTAAGTATCAATGCGGGTAGGTTTCACATTGCTAGCAATCTTGTTAAGGCCGGGTTATCCAGAGCACCGTAGGTATTCGACGCTTACCCCAGCCCCCGCAACGAATAGCAAAACGTAACAAATTACGACGCGCGGGAGACGCGCGCGCCAAGCGCACCGCTCATGAGTTCACGAACTCAAGTAGGTACGAAGATGCGTCACAGAATAGAGCAATGCAGTAGATCAACTTGAATTGATTAGTATATGTTTATTTTGTTTTGTTTTAATAGTAAGTATTTTCAAGTTTATAGATAGAATAGGTACGTATTGTATAAACTTGAACCTAATTGGTAATAATTAAAAATAAGTATATTTATTTATATTTGGGGACAAGGTGAATAAAAAATCTGACTGACACGCAGATCATGAATACGGGTATGATTCAAAATTATACGCCGCGCACTATTCGACTTTCCCAAAGGGTGCGAAATCTTCATGGCACAGTATAAAAAATCAAGTATTAGGTAGGCACACTTACATTAGGAGAGTTGTATTACAATTCAATTATTGTTATATTGAATGAGGGCTTAGAGGTATTCTGTGTGAAATATTATGTTTAAAAAATATAATAAAAATATAAATATTTTCAATCAAATAGTTATACCAATAATAGCAACACACAAACACTTTTTGGAACGAATTTATTTTACGCGGCTTCTAAACTGGCAGAAATTGTAACGCAAAAGTGTAAATACTTACGACTATCTTCTGACGAGAGAGACGACGAGGGTCCCTCAACCGCACACTTTTTTTTCTCTAAAAACTACAATCATTTATGCACAACTGGCTAATGCCGTGATTCGACTTCAACTTCAACTCTTGCGGCTTTTGTGGAGGACTCACCACAATTTCACAAGCGCTGGAGGTTGTTTGGTAAAGTATTTTGGATGATGAAAAGTATTAAAATTGAAGTAAAAAAAAACAAAATCATTTTGTACGCAATCATGACATTTTGCAATGTCAAATGTATTTCACTCAATGTGTTACCAGTTTACCAGTGGCAGCAGGAATAAAATTAGTATGAATAGAGAAAATTAGAAATATGGCATAGAACTATTAAAACGATAATACAGTACGCTACAGCTTTATTTTATTTATCTCAATGAACCTACATAGATCATAAACAAATCGAGTAAATACAAAAGGGAGAAGGCATTTAATGGAGGTTGGACGGGGAACATTAGGGAGTGCGCGTGATTCGAAATGCAGTTAAAAGCCATAGCTCCTGACACGATATGTCACATTTTTGACATTTTACAACATATTATCTGTTTCCCTTTGGTACATGAATACTTTATTGGAAAACTCTTAAAAAAGTAGACATACACAAAAATGTGAAACTTTTTCTAATTTATCATTTTCATGAAAAAGAAATGTAAGCACTTTTCTCTAGACCATCTATGCTCGTTGTTGGTGTTGTTTACTGATTACATAACGGTGAACAGGAGACGACTAGGCTCTTCGACCACCTTACGGAGAAAGCTGCAGGAGCTGAACTGGCAAAGCACAAATATCCGATGGCAAAGCTTGTTTTTCTAAGAGATTTTAATTCCCACCATAAAGAATGGTTGTTGCCGTACCAACAAACAGAGCACGCTGGTAGAGAGGCCCGCAGGTTTTTTTATCGCTAGATCTCGAACAGCTGGTTCACCAAGCAACCTGCATTCCAGAAGTCGACGGCCACACGCCCAATGGCTTGGACCTAGTGCTCACAAACGTTGCGTCGCCAGAGACTGTCAGTATCGGTCTGGGCCTCGCTCGGATCGTATGACCACTTTCTGGTGAAAACGGTATCTACCTTTTCTCCTCCAGATAAATGCCCCAGGGGCATACGGTGAGTAGTAGTAGTCAGCAGACTCCGAAACTGCGAAGCGAAACTCGAACTTTTACCGTCCTTCGCTGCCTCCTAGTTATGATAAAATTGGATGGAACACTGGCTCACACCGCACAAGAAAAAGGAAATTTAAATGCCTCCGTCTTTGCGGTAAGTTTACGTCTCGACACGGCGTCTAACTTACCACCTAAAATACCTCACTTTGGCTCCGTAATGCTGGAAACTGCATTTCATGTTAAGGAAGTCCGTAAAGCCCTTTCTAGTCAAAATGTGAACAAAGCCAGTGAACCGGAAGGAATACCTGCTCGAGTCTTAAAGAGTTGTACCCCGGATTTGTCTCCTGTATCGCATACTCGTCTGTATCGCGTTCTATTAAAACCGGAGTGGTGCCAGTGTCCTGGAAGCCAGGTAATGTGCAACCAGTACTCAAAAAAGTAGCCGTGCTGTACGGACGATACAGGCATCGCATAGTCCCGTTGACTCTTTGGCTTACACAGTACACTGCAAACCTGACTTTGCCAGCCAAGCAGAGTCAAAATGCAAACCGAGATCTTTAATTGAAAATGATAGGAGGAAGTGAACTAGTTGCCACTCTAACGATCATACGTGAGCTTCCGATCACAATGGCCTGACACTTTGAGGGGCTTACAGTCACCCCAAATCAATTAGACCAGTTTTGATAGCATCTAAATCTCGGTTTAAATCTCCTATAGCGTATGACAAACTTTCCACCCGCGTAGATGCATACAACTGCAGATCATCATTGTAAAGTTGATACGAACACCGAAGACAGAGAGTTATAAAGTTTACCGAAGTTTACCGAAAATAATAAATGATATTTTTGTAGGAAATGGTCATGCTGTATATTTCTACACTATGGCACGAGTGTGCTGCGCGTAATAAATATTGTTGACTTGTGACAACCCTGGCCGTTGCGATACTGTCTAGACGTTGTCGGCATTTTCTACAAGATCAAAGGTGTCGACCTACTGTATGATCTTTATACTGAGGTCATAGCGACGAATGATCGACTGTACCATAATAACCATTATTACATTTACGAAAATAAAACCTAATACAGTCGAATACGGTCAGTTATTTCAACTCGGGTTACTGATGTTCTATTAGCGCGTTTAGTAAAGAATCGGATTGGTATTTATCAGTATTCTGGATTCTGGATCAAACCCAGCAGACTCTAAACACATCTTTTTGTGATTTATTTTTTATTGTAAGTACTTTTATATTATATTTAGGTATTTTTGTAAATATTTTGTTGAATAGAATAAGAAACATTTTCATTTTTTTATAGGAGAAAGAAAGTCAGAAATGTTTTTGTTTTACACACATATTTGCGGTTTATAAATCTATTCCGCGTAGGTACTTATCTACTTAGTAAAGTAAAATATTATTATTATTATTATTAATAAGACCGCCCATTGTACACTAGTTTTATTATTTTTATCCTTAAGTGTATTGTAAGGTGTACAATAAAGTATATAATAAATAAATAAATATTAATTTGTATAATTATAGGTACCTATAATAATATTGTCAAAGTTTCCTTTGAGTCTGACATTTGAAAAGAGCATTTGCGCACGCGGCGGCTTTATACTCTTTGACATAGGGTTCAAATTCAATTGTTCACACACTTTTTGCGGTTGGCGATTCCGCGAGAAAAATAAACTATTATAGCTTTTGCGCGCGTGGCGTCTTTATTTACACACATATTATTTTGTGGTTTCGATAGTACCTCAGAATACAGAAAGAACCTAGTTAGTAAAGAAAAATATTTATATAGGTCTATGTTGCGTCCCAAATGTAATTTTGAACGCTCTTTTTGGTGTGGCAACATTCTATTGTCTTTGACGTTGCACTTGACATAACCTCTCTTGACTTGACAGATAGACTTTTTGTTGGAAAAATGTCCGCACGTTTGGGACTTTGATTTGATTGTAATTGGTAAAATATTGTTAAATTCGCCTATTGAGACCGATAATTGGGTCGCGAATTATTTGTTGGTTGAAGTGTATTCCCCATTTGTTGAAAACCCCGGGATTTTGTTGAATTATACGCCGCCTTGTCGTCGGTCGGCCGGCACGCGGAATTTGCTGTAAATCGTATTGGATCTCACGAGATATGAACAGATTAATTGTGTTCAGTGAGTGATTGAACTTTGTAGTCTCGGATTAACAAGAATCCAGTGATATTTCTTGAAACATATCGCCTTATTGCGTCATCTCGTGTGGCACGCGTTTGTTGGGAACGAGTTAAGCTGTGATTGCTGTTGTGACCGCGTCAGCTGGATATCGGCGCCTTGGGAACGTTCTACAACACTTGACTTACATCACACCTTTCAATTACTCACCCCATTTTACATACATCAACCACACTTAGGGCGTGGCCTTTGAAGGTCGAACTTGGCGTCCCCAGCACTCAGGTTAGTGGTACATTTTGTTATTGAAATAAGGCCTAAGAGCCTACCACAACGTAGGGCTCCGCGTAATCGCGGACAGTTCGACATACCAGTTACCGTTGGCTGGGCTTGGAGTCGAACAAATTGGTAGCAGAAGCGCGGCTCTTATAATATAAGATCCACTGGTTTAATTGGAAGTTTTGAATATTGTTGAAAACTTAAAACTTGAGTTTAATTACTTAACACAACTTATAACTTGATAAGTTTGAATATATTGCTTTGTCAGCCGGGCTCAAATAGTACTTGTAGTTTGTACTGTAATTTGTAGTGCTAGCCCCTTAGAATTGAATGACAAACAGGATTTATTTGTGAAATTAGGAATTATTGGTATAATTTGGTACATAATTTGGTACATAATTTGGTATTTGTTGAAATTAATAATTGAATGTCATTGATCTGAATTTGAAGGGTTATCTAAATAATAGTTACACATAGTCTAACATAATAGGACTTGAATGGTGTGGATTGACTTATTGCATTTATTGGTATTTATTGGATTTTGTTAGAGATTCTCCGGCTCAATATTATACAGACAATTGTTGTGCTTATTGATGTTTAATTTGAGGTTGATCCAGCATTGTATTATACATTCAATTGTTATTTATTTTGTAACTAGCCATCCTTAGCAAGCTAGATTCACACTTGGAATAAGTACAGGGTCGGATTGGGACTTGAAATAATTGAATTTGAATTTTTATTTTGTTGAAACTATTTGGTCGGCTAACAAGTCATTGCTGTTTGTTTAATATTTGATTGTTGGTTGTTGATTGTTGTTTTGTATTAATATTTGATTGTTGCAATGGCCTCATTAAGGGCAGTCAGGGAGGCTGCTGCGGGATTGACCTCACAGTTGAGATGGTTCACATCGGCAGCTGCAACTGTTGAGCGTGTGGAATTGGAAGAGCTCACCCTTGCTCGGTATGGGCAAGTGATTGAGAGGATCAAGTCAGCTGATGCTGCGCTCACGCGCTTCAACGAGTACATCATGGACGTGGATTTGGGGGTGATGGATCAGACGGCCCGCGATAGGATTTTGGGTGACTATGACCAGATTATCCACCTGGGGGATGTCATATGTCTGCGAGCGCGGGAAATTTTGAAGAGCCGGGTGCCTGATGCGGCCAAGCCGCAGACCCCTGTTGTTGCAGGCCCTGGACTATTGAGTAGGCTGCCCACCCTGGAGCTGCCACGTTTTGACGGTCGCTTGGACCACTGGCTGGGCTTCCTAGATCTCTTTGAGAGTCTTGTCGATGCACGTTTGGACCTCGGACCTGCCCAGAAGCTGGCCTATTTGTTGTCTGTCCTGGAGGGCGAAGCCAGAGCCTTGGTGCAGCACTTGCCGGTGACGGATTCCTCTTACCCGACCGCTCTGGAGCTTCTCTCCCGACGGTATCAGAACAAGCGCTGCCTGGCTGAGGTGCACATCGACCAAATTTTGGGGCTACCGGCCATTGTCAGCACGTCGACGTTGCGCACTGACTTGCTGAACCCGTTGGTTTCAGCGACCAACGCTTTGAGACGCTTGGAGTTACCGGTAGAACATTGGTCCTACTTGTTGGTGCACATAGTGCTGCAGTTGCTCCCCGCGGAGTTGAGGTCACGTTTTGAGCAGAAGTATGGTGGGGACAGTGCCACCCATCTTCCCCCCTTTGACGACCTCCTCAAATTTTTGGAAGACGAGTGTTGGTTTGCGGATAACACTCGTGGCGCCACGGGGACACCCCCACTACCTTCTCGGCCCAGAGACCAGGGACGGACTGGGGCCCGGGGGCCTGTTGATGATCGCCCCGCCCCCCGTTTTGCTGGCGCCCGGAGTCCTCGGGCTAGGGGGCCTGTTGATGATCGCCCCGCCCCCCGTTTGGCTGGCGCCCGGAGTCCTCGGGCTAGAGGGCCTGTTGATGATCGCCCCGCCCCCCGTTTGGCTGGCGCCCGGAGTCCTCGGGCTAGAGGGCCTGTTGATGATCGCCCCGCCCCCCGTTTGGTTGGCGCCCGGAGTCCTCGGGCTAGAGGGCCTGTTGATGATCGCCCCGCCCCCCGTTTGGCTGGCGCCCGGAGTCCTCGGGCTAGGGGGCCTGTTGATGTTCGCCCCGCCCCCCGTTTTGATGGTGCCCGGAGTCCTCATCATTGTGACTTTTGTAAGGCAACGGGGCATGTCATGGCGCGTTGCCGGGACTTTTTGAATTTGCACGTAAGTTCCCGCCGCCGCATTGTCAACGCACGCCGTTTGTGCTTCTCGTGCTTGGGGGCCCACTTTCATCGGGACTGCCCCGACCCCCGCCCGTGTAGAATTTGTGATGGGTCCCACTTGGAGATTTTGTGCGCCAACGCGAACCGCTCCAGCAGACCAGCTTCTGAGGGGGGTTCGCGCAGGGGGGGGTACCCCGGAGACGAGCACCGGGCTGAGACCCGCGATTCCGTACGCCGCTCTCCACCCCCCGCGCAAGTTGAACGGGAGCCCCACGAGCGCCATTTGGTCTTCCCTCGTCAGGGAGAACGCGCATTGGCTGCTAGGCAGCAGTGGCCGGGTCGGCGCCGCTGCCTTTCCCCTCCGTTGGCGGAACGTCCCCCGCTGGAGTCGCGGCCTCCGCCATTCGGGCATTCGGTGGGATATGCCCCTCCAGTGATGGCGAGCGGCTTGGGACACCGCGCGGACGAATGGTTTGATTGTTGGCCTCGTCGTGAACGAAGGCAGCCTGGAAGCGGCGATCGGTCGCCGCCCAGACATCACTAAGAGATTGACGCCTGCCCCGCTAAAGGAACCCCCCGATCAAGACGGTTTTGTTGCCAACGGCCTCGGTCACGGTCTGGGGACCCTTGGGTGACTCGATTGTGGTCTGTGCCATTTTGGAGACGGGAGTCCGGGGTTGCCTTTTGTCTTCTTGGTTAGCGGGACAGGTTGGCCTGAAGGTGAACGACCTTTCAGGCAAGATTTGGGGAATTGGCGAACCGGCTGACACCACTGTTGAGGGAAGGACCTGGTTTGAGGTCACCCTTGTGAGTTGTCCTTACCCTAAAATTGGTGCTCCTGCCCTTGTTGTAACTGAACTTGGTACAATTGTTGGTGACTGATCGTCACACTAAGAACTCGCATGCCGGTTGCAATGCGCTGTTGGCCATTCTGCAGCGAGAATTTTGGATTTTGTCGGCTGATCGCGTCAATGAGGCGAGGCCCTTTGCTGGCGTCGTAACGGATTTTGTTGGTCCCCCTTTGTTGAAGACGTCCACCCTTCGTAATAGTAAGATTGTTAAGGCTTATTTGTGTGTTTGTCTGCCTGTCAACCAAGGCAGTACATTTGGAGCTGGTAACCTCCCTCTCGACAGAGGCCTTTGAGGCGACTTTGGAAAGATTTGTGTCTCGCCGTGGGTTACCTTCGTTGATTAGGTCTGATTGCGGTACGAATTACAAGGGTACAAGTAACTATTTGAAGGAGCTATACGCCTTCCTTAATGAGAGCCAGGTTGATATTGGTAATAGTTTGGCCCGCCGAGGGGTCACTTGGTTGTTTGACCCGCCAGCCTGCCCCCCATTGGGGGGGTATTTTTGGGGCCGCGGTGAAAGCGACAAAGGGACGCTGGCGGAGATTGTTGGGAGACACCGTTCTCACCTTTAATGAACTAGCTACGGTATTTGGCCGCATTGAAGCTGTGTTGAATTTGCAACCTTGTCAAGACTTCCAATTGATTAGCGGACGGGTAGGCCCGTCCGGGGGGGGGTAGATGTTGCGTCCCAAATGTAATTTTGAACGCTCTTTTTGGTGTGGCAACATTCTATTGTCTTTGACGTTGCACTTGACATAACCTCTCTTGACTTGACAGATAGACTTTTTGTTGGAAAAATGTCCGCACGTTTGGGACTTTGATTTGATTGTAATTGGTAAAATATTGTTGAATTCGCCTGTTGAGACCGATAATTGGGTCGCGAATTATTTGTTGGTTGAAGTGTATTCCCCATTTGTTGAAAACCCCGGGATTTTGTTGAATTATACGCCGCCTTGTCGTCGGTCGGCCGGCACGCGGAATTTGCTGTAAATCGTATTGGATCTCACGAGATATGAACAGATTAATTGTGTTCAGTGAGTGATTGAACTTTGTAGTCTCGGATTAACAAGAATCCAGTGATATTTCTTGAAACATATCGCCTTATTGCGTCATCTCGTGTGGCACGCGTTTGTTGGGAACGAGTTAAGCTGTGATTGCTGTTGTGACCGCGTCAGCTGGATATCGGCGCCTTGGGAACGTTCTACAACACTTGACTTACATCACACCTTTCAATTACTCACCCCATTTTACATACATCAACCACACTTAGGGCGTGGCCTTTGAAGGTCGAACTTGGCGTCCCCAGCACTCAGGTTAGTGGTACATTTTGTTATTGAAATAAGGCCTAAGAGCCTACCACAACGTAGGGCTCCGCGTAATCGCGGACAGTTCGACATACCAGTTACCGTTGGCTGGGCTTGGAGTCGAACAGTCTAAATATTTATATTGTCAAAGCCTTCTTACTTTTTTTGTTTATTCAGCCTTCGTAGAGCCAGCGATGACAACTTCTTTTTGTTGATTTTGTCCATTAGTTTTACTGACAAAAATCATAACTAAAATACCTAATAAAAACAATTTATATTACAACTATTTAAAACTAAACGATAGGAATTAATATTTTATAATGATTTTTTGGCTCGACCGGAACCAAACTTAGCGGGGGTGGCAGGTTCGCTAAAAATTGGCATACATCCGACCTCCAACACGTTCCGCTCGGGACTAAAGGACGGGAGGCGCGCGGCCGCACACATGAAAATAATAGGAAAACACTTATTTTTGAATTTAGTGGTATAAATATTTTCAAATTTCACATTATGACGACCGACATGTATGTCATTTTATACGACCTTTATTATGGTATAAGTTTTATTATTCAAAGCTTAATAAAACTCAAATAAAATAAGAATAAGACCGTAATTTAGACTTGTCTTTGCGATTTAATTAGATGCAGTGAAATGCAAGTAATCGTGTATCGGATGACCGAAATAGAAAGATCAAAGTATGAATTATGTAATATGTTTTTTTCAAAATTTAAATCCGTGTTATCTACGAATAAAACACAATTGAAAACGACGTTTTTTCGAATAACCTCGCCTTAACCCCTCCAACTAATCTAAATACGCTTGTGTCTGGAGTGGGTTCACAGCAATAGTGTAATGGGTGGGGTTCGAACCTGCGACCTCTCGATCACAAGTCCGATACCTTAGCCATTAGGCTATTGACGCTTAAATTTACATTTTTGTTTGTTAAGTTTGCAAGTCGTTCTACTACGGGAAAAAAAAACATTAAAATTGTAGCATGTATACACAATACTATATACACTATGTTAACCAACAGAGGGCGCTCCCGTCAACCCGCAACAGTATAAGCACATCAATTAGATCGCCGCACACGCGGCCCGTCATTCATAAATAAATTGCGTCGTTGCCGTCCTTCAAGTACGCGTGTACAGAGTGTTTCTTTTACGTATCAATTTAACATTTTAAGTGAATATTTTAATATTAAAAAGAATAAAAACATTTTGTTTTCGAATGGTGATATTTTTTTTAGCATGTATGGATGCTATACTGTTGCGGTTAACGGGAACGCCCTCTGTTAGTTAACATACCGTATAAACAATAATTGTGCTTTACAAAACCAATGGCACTTGTAAACTTGAAAAGTCTATGGTCTCAAACTGGGGAATTTGTTTATGCCAAACAAGGCATGGAATGTGTGAGATTGCCAATTGTACTTTAATTTAGAGTACAGTACGCTAAACAATAACAATAGAGTACACCAATATTATTAATTTTGAATTAAACGCAATGAAATCATGCATTTTCAGTGAAAATTAAAACAGGCTTTTCTCTCCTAAAATTATTGCAAATTGGCAGTAATAGAAAACTTTGAAATATACAGTATGGGTACGATATAGTATAATATTTATTTATTTTCTCAAGAACGAACACAGTACAATGTCACATGGCACATTACATAGAGACTGGTGTCTGTTGAAGGTAAAACCTGTATTACAGATCACCAGGCTTACCCTCCGTCGGACAATTTTTACATATGACCTGTATTAAATGAACATGATATTAATACAATATGAAATAAAACATTAATGAAACGATTGGTAAAAACAATAAGAAAAATATATAGGAAAAACAATTATTATAACTAAAGCTAAGCAGTTGGTAGGTTAACGTTCAGTAGAGAATATGTGAATGTGTGTGGAGAGGAGTGTGTGAGGGTGTGTGTGTGTGAGTGAGTGCGCGCGAGCGCGTGTTTGTGTTTGGTGTGCATGTGATAGATTTTTATGGTATTGTTAGTGAATTTATGTTATTGTAAGGGTTTCAATAAAGATTCTGTTGTATCGTAATCAGGGGCGTAGCTACCGCCGTATTTGCCGTATCAATTATGCGGGGCCCCCGGGCCACGGGGGCCCCCAAAGTGTGTAAGGAAAAAGAATAAAAACTTTCTAATTTATTTTATTTTACAAATGACAAAATTCTATAAAGCAATTCCTTTTTTTCCCGCCTTAAGCGTGCGTTCAAAAGTTGGCAACACTACATCGTTATGGCGGGCTGCGGGACTTCCCCGTTTTACTTACTTCATCTTCAACTCAGCGGGGAATCCCCGGGAATCCTTCATCGATATCGCGATGTACGTGTACGTTGTTGTACTTTGCATTGGATGTTAAACTACGGAGTGCAGTGCACTGTTTATTTACGCGCTTTATATAAATGTGCATTACATTGTAATTCAGTACAAACAATATTGTTCTTCTGGTTTAGCAGTATTAGTAACGATTTGTAAAAGAAATGAGTGAAAGGAAAAGAGATTATCCCAGCGGCGCTGAGAAAAGAAAAATTAAACAGAAAAGGGACGAGGTTATAAAAAAAGTGCCCAAAATTTCTTCATTTTTTCAGAGACAAGAGATACTGTGAGTGATTTAGATTGGAAAGGTAAGTACTACACTACTACCCAGCCCATTTATTAGGGGCCCGTAGTGATAAACAAGGACATCTTTTAATTTCGGTCTGTCCATCTGTCCGTCACAAAAAGTTGTCTCCCCCCTCGATTTTCACAATTATACTGTTTTTAGGGTTCCGTGCCTTGATTAAAAAAAACAAAATTCTAACTTATCTATAGGATCGATTTGTTTTGTTGTTTGTTTATCAGTCCGTATCGTATCGTTAATTGCGTGTTGAGAACTTCAGATGTGCAGACTCGCTTTCGGGTTCTCGTTTTGTATGGCCACTACACTACGCGCTGCGTTTAAATAGCACGCAGGTGTATAGTAATGCACGGACGGGCTGCAGGTGATTTTGTATCTACTAATAGGTACGAGCACAATCCGCGTAGAATCTGTGTGCGTCTGAACTGAACACTCTCTAACTGTGACCCTTAGTAACGTTATTTATTTATATATAACTCTTTTTAGTTTAGTATCAAAGCATTCGTATTTATTTTTTAACAATTACTCGTTTATTTTTAGATTCTTCTGAAGCATGTTCTTCGTCACATATCCATCCGGAAATAGAAGAAAGCCAAGCACATACTTTATCGGATGTCCATCCAGAAATCGAGGAACCCCAAGTCAACGATTCTGATATATCTGCAGATAATGCAGATTGTAATATAATTTCATCAGATAGAGGAAATTTTGGTGACAATTTAACTGAATGCGAACGAAAAATAATTTTTAAATTGGGTCCATTTAAACCACAAGGACCATTTCCAAAAGTTTCAAAAAATAACCGACCTTTTTCAGCTTATTATTATTCATATTTCAATCAGGCAGGCATAAAAATTATAAGACCATGGTTATGTTATTCTAACGTTTTAAACAAACCGTACTGTCACTTCTGTTGGTTATTAGCAGATCGTCAAAACAAATCGTACTCCTCTGCTTGGGTTAACGGTGTTTCGGTTAGAAGCAATTTCACACAAACTATTCTTGACCATGAAAAGTCACAGCAGCATATTAGTGCCTCACTCTCTTATAATAATTGGTTGCAAGGAAATACCATCGATACTCTATTGAAAAGTGAAATCGATAGTAAAATTACATTCTGGAGAGATGTACTGCATCGTATAATTAATGTATTAATTACTTTAGTATCTTGTAATCTACCTTTGAGGGGGCATGATTCTGATTCTGGCAATTTTATGGCAATTTCACGTCTGCTATCTAACTATGATGCAACTTTAAAAGAACTTTTTCTAAAACCGAAAGGTGAAATAAATTATTTAAGCCCTACGATTCAAAACGAAATTATTAGTTTGCTTGGTACTAACGTTAGGAACAGTATTATCTCAGAAATTAAAAAAGCTCCATTTCTGACAATAATTCTGGATACAACACAAGACTTGTCAAAAATTGACCAACTATCTGTAGTTTTTCGATATATCTCGGTTACAGGAAATGATGATAATGTGCCTAAAGAAATAAAAATCTGTGAGTCCTTTTTAGGATTCATAGCAGTAACCGATTGCAGTGCTGCAGGTCTGAAAACTGTCATTTTAAATTTGACTAAAGAATATGGAATTGATTTGACTAAATGTAGAGGACAGGGATACGATGGAGCAAATGTTATGTCGGGTGTGTATGGAGGATTACAAACCCTAATAAAAGAGCATGCTCCAAATGCCGATTATGTTCATTGTGCTGCGCACGCTTTAAACTTGGTTTTGAACGATGCTGCGAGACATGTTCGTGAAGTATCGACTTTTTTCGATAATTTAGAAAAAATATATACTTTTTTTGGCAATAGTATAAAACGCTGGGCTATGCTAAGTGACGATTCATCTGAAAAATATTTGATTACCCTTAAAAAGGTATGTCCTACCAGATGGTCTTCTAGGAACGACGCTTTATTAGCAGTAAAGAAAAATTTTTTACTAATCATGAAAACTTTGTACCAACTAAATTTAATTTCAAATAAAAAAGATGAACGTGAAGAATGTAAAAGTATAATTAATATTTTAGAGAGTTTTGATTTCTTAGTGCTCGTTACATTTTTTCTTCACTATTTGAAATTATTAATCCTGTTTCTAAAGCTCTACAGCATGATAATAATGACTTACAGAAATCTAGTATTTTATTAAGTAATCTTTTAAATAGACTGTGCCAATTAAGAAATCAGAATTCATTTAATAGTTTGCTAAATGAATCCAAAGATTTAGCAAAAAAGTGGGGGGTAACAACTGTTTTTAAAAACAGTAGGCGAAAGATAACGAAGCGTTTTTTTGATGAGTTATCACAAAATGAGAGAATTTCCGACCCGGAATCCTATTTCAAAGTCAATGTATACTATTGCTGTTTAATATATTTATTTCTCAAACTAAAGAAAGATTTCAGAGCCTTTGCAACCTGAGTAGTATATTCGAAATATTACAACCGGAGAAACTCCTATCTTCTTCAAGCGAAGAGATATTAAACGCTTCCGGAAAACTGTCTGCTAAATACAGTAAAGACATCTCACTTAATCTTTGTGACCAATTAAAGGCTCTAAAAACATGCTTAAATTCTGAAATTAAAAAAATTTATTCCATTAAAGAACTCATTGAATTATTGCTAGTAAAATTCAATAGTCTTGCATCCAGTTTTCCCGAGGTAATCACAGCATGCTTTTTATTCTTGACCCTTCCAGTTACAACCACAACGGCAGAAAGAAGTTTTTCAAAATTAAAACTAATAAAAAATTACTTAAGAACTTCGATGGGACAAGAACGGCTGTCAGACATCTCACTATTGTCCATAGAGGCAGAAACTTTAGAAAAACTAAAATCATCATCAGCCATAAATGATTTAATAAATCAGTTTGCCGATAAAAAGGCAAGGAGAGTGAATATTTAAAATTCGATTTTTATTTGTAAAATGGGTAAATTATGTGATAAATAAATATTACTTCTCACAATATTTTTTTTCTTTTGTGAAAAATCTTTACCTCCATATAAGGGCCTCCAAAAAAATTTTTATACGGGGCCCCGACAAGGCACGCTACGCCACTGATCGTAATCAGTACCTTGAAGTCAAGAACAAACTTTCCTCTTGCACTCTGCCCGAGTAAGAGGATATATCAACAGTTGTTTATTAATCTTATTATACAAGTATGGGGCCAGAAAACCGTAGAACTTATGTGCTAGACTGCTCTTAAATCTAGTGGTCGTGCAAACAGCATCGGATCTTCTTTTATTAGACAGGTTTTTGTGGTCATAGGAAAGTTCCGAGTGCTTCCTGGTTACTGTTCCTAAGATGAAAAGTTGCCGAACTGTCAGTACCTTACAGCGTTGATATAGATCAAAGGTTGGGTATCGTATGGGGAGGGAAGAACTTACTTTTAGAATAGCTCTTTGGGCTCTCTCTAACTTCAGAAGGTACGTTTTAGCAGCACCACCCCAAGAAGTTATGCAATAAGTCAGTACGGATTGGCACAGTGCTAGATAAACCATTTTAATTATTGAAGAGTCGGCAATATGTCGAAGAGATTTAAATATATAAATAAGTTTACGTATTCTAGGAACTAGGGCCTCGATATGTGGTTGGAAATTTAGTTTATTGTCAATTATGACGCCTAAATATTTGACAGTGTTCGATTTTGATAAACGCGTACAGTTACATGAATTATTAAATGGTGCATTGCAATTGTGTGAAATTATTGTAAGGTTTGATTGGTCCTGATTTCTAAGTGTATAGGTCATGAACTTGGTTTTGTCCACATTTAGTGTGAGGATGTTATCATTCAGCCAACTGGATACTTGATTAAACCCTTTTTGAGCGTAATTAAAAACCTCTTCCCAAGTATCTCCATAGAAAAGTAGGGCAGTGTCATCAGCGAATGTAATTATTTTCCCATTGGTCAGGTTTGTGTTACATAAGTTATTAATGTACACCAAAAACAATGTCGAGCCAAGAATACTGCCTTGTGGGACGCCATATTTAATAGGCAGTTCTTCACTTATCCAACCATCCACTTTTACTACCTGTGTTCTTCCCTTGAGATAATCTTCAAACAATTCCAAAGGTAGACCTCTAATTCCCAGATGTTCTAGTTTATTAATTAGGATTCTGTTAATTGATGAACAGCATCTGATGTTGATTTTTGTGTCCGAAATCCAAATTGAGATGGGGAAAGAAGATTATTTGTTTCCAGGAACTTTACTAGTCTACTGTTCATCAGACGTTCCAGTATTTTAGACATTGCTGGCAGGATAGAAATAGGTCTATAATTGCTGACACAGCATCTATCTCCACTCTTGAAAATGGGCACAATTTGTGATTTTTTAAAAGCAGAAGGGAACACACCCGTGGCAAAAGATAAATTACAAATGAATGTTAACGGCGGGACAATGACGTCTGTGAATTGTTTTAAGAAATTTCCTGAGATGTAATCAACTCCCACTGCACAGTCATTTTTAAGGTTAGCAATTAAAGATTTTACTTCGACTTCGTCTGTAGGTAAAAATACCATGGATTTATCGTTAGAGTACGTGGAATTACTACTGTAGTGTGATATCTGAGTTTTATTAAGAGTAATTTTTTCAGCTAATGATTGGCCAACACTAGCGAAGAATGTGTTTATGTCGTTGACTGAGGTTATGGGACTGTTAGGGCAAATTAATTGTGTTGGTTTATCTTTTATTTTTGAAGTATGAGTGATATTTTTAACTGTTTCCCACAATTTTTTGCTGTTTTTGCCGGCTTTGTCAATCATATCTTTTTCATAGTTTATTTTAGTCTTCTTCAGAATATTATTACAAAAAATCCTGTATCTTCGGTATGTGCATTGAAAAACTTCATTTTCGGGATATTTTTTTGTTTTTATATAAAGTTTGTCACGGTTCCTCATACACCTTAGGAGGGCTTTTGTTATCCAGGGCTTTAAAATTCTTTTTCGTCCGGTGTTATCAATTCTAACAGTATTTCTATCTAATGCTTGCGAGAGCGATGCTGTGAAAAAATTTGTAGCTTGATTTACATCGGTCATCATGTTATATATAGAACTGAAATCAATACTTCTCACGCTTTCATTCACTCCCTCGTAATTAACGCGACCAATGGTTCTTTTTAGAGTTTGCTTGGCCTCAGTGTCCAAGTACAGTACAACCGAATCATGATCCGTAATAGATGTATGAACAACATAGCAATGCGCAGTCAGCCTTGTTCTCAATAATACATGATCTAAGCATGTGCGACTATGAGTAGGGATTGTATGAGCTGGGAGCATGCCATGAAACGCAATCATATCAAGATAAGTAGAAGATCTATTGTCAAAAGTATTAAGGGAAATATCAATATTGATATCACCAACTATGATTACAGTCTTAAATGAAGAGTATTTACGTAGGCAAGTATCTAGTGATATTAAGAAGTTATCTATATTCCTATAGCTTGGTGGGCGATAAATAGCTATTAGGATGGTGTCCTGATTGATTTTTAATACGAGAATGTTTGCATCTGAGGACTTGACATTATCTAAATCATTATTAAAATTAATAGTAAACTCAGCCATTACTTAATATATTTTGGATCAATGTGTGCTCTAATATTCTCCAGTTTATATGTATTGTTTTGTCTTTTCTAGCCTCGCTTACGGACACCACAGCATTATTATTAATTAAACCCAATACGTAATAAAAAATATGTTTGTCGTATACAAGATGTGTGTGTGTGTGTGTTTGTAGATGTGTGAGGAATGTAAGTGATTGTAGCGCGTATCGTGTAAGTAAAGTTGTTCAGATATGTGTTTATCAAACCAGACCAACATCATGAGTTGATTAAAAGATAAACATACTTTTAAGGGATATAAATTAAAAAATATCAATTTAAGAACATAAAGCATACAAAATCTGTTTAGGCAGCACACAAAAATTATTATCATAAATAAATCTAGTCAGATATTTAGTTCAGCTCTTGACTTAACTAAATCAGCTTCTGAATTGATACGTAGTGAACGCTCTCCTTCTCTTTTGCGAATAAAGATCTTACCGCCAGCTGTCCAACAAAACTTGTACTCATTGGTTTTCGCGAAGTCACGTGCAAGGAAAAACAGTCTTCTAGTTTTCGGTGAAAGGTGTTCAGCGATATAAATATTCTTTGGTGGTCCACTAATACGTAAATGAGATGTATTCAATTTGTTATTTTTATGCTGGTTGTTAAACTGTTTGCAGTGTTCCAATACACTTTCCTTGGTTAGGACCGAGGTGAATTCAACGATGATAGGCTTGTAGTTATCTGTCTTGGTATTAACTCGAAAAACATCTCATACACTGATGGCTTGAACGGGCAAATTTATTGCAATACCGACTTGGTTAATTAAATCTAGAAGGTCTTGTTTGGATTCCTTTGGTTTAGGTGGAATATTTTTAATCTCAATGCAAGAATATTTTTGAGCCTTCTCTAAAAAGTCGATTCTATTTTCTAACATCTGTATGTGTTCTAGGTTCCCCCTTCTTTCTTTTTCCATGTCGTCTAGCTGTTTCTTCAAGTCCTTATACTCCTTACTCAGGTACTCAACTGACTCAATGATCCCAGCGTTCTGATTTCGTATGTCATTGATTGTAATCTGTAACTCATCCAATCTTTTGTTTTGTTCTGTTTTCAGTTCGGTAATAATTTTTCTAATTTCTGACATAGAGTTGTTCAGCTCATCGTCATGACCTCGTTTTCGTGATCGCGAGCGGATAGTTATGCTGTGGTTGTCTTCATTTTCAGTATCGGTAGCTGCTGTAGATCTTAGACAAACATCAGATTCGTTGCCTTTTTTTGGCGATCTAGGTGGGGTACGCTTGAGGGGCATGGTGACGTATGAGCTCAACTGTCAGTGGCAAGGTTAAACCAAAGTAAATCTTGGTGTTAGGCCTTTCTGGTTAATTATAAAATCTGTAGTTAAAGTTAGTATATAACTTGTTCTATGGAGTAGAAGAGACCGAGCATAGTTACGCAGAATTACAAAACATATTACTACATTGCATAAAAGATACCATGAAGGTTTTCATCGAGCGATCTGAAATAGAATTTATGAGAAGACTTGGCAAAAAAGGGGACAAGATAAGACCTTTATTAGTAACATTTACTACAATGGGACGGAAAATTGAAATTTTAAAGAACAAAGTAACACTAAAAGGTTCACCGATTAACATTAAAGAAGACTTTCCACTAGAAGTTTTGTTGAAGCGGAAAGAGTTACAAGAAGAAGTAGAAAAGGAACGAAAACTCGGGAAAAATGTTGTACTACGATACGACAAAATAGTAACATTACCAGGGAGCCCACAAAATACGAATCATGTAGCAGGTACACGGACAAATAAACGCAATTTGTCAGAATCCCCTGTTAACCAAACCACCGTAACCAGCAAATTTAATGTTAAACAGATACCAAAGAAAAACAAGACAAACAATATTACCTCCTACATGAACAACGCACCACCTAAAAAAGGGTCAGAGCCTAGCTCGATTGAAATTCACTCATCACCAAAAAACGAGTAAAAGAAGCCCCTCTACATCTCCCAATACGGCCTGTCACCGCGGGGGATACAGACTACAACCCTCCATCTCCATGCTCTTATAAAAAAACCAAAGAAAACTTAAAAAATAGAAAAATAAAATACCTCTACATTGGTTCATTGAATGTGAGATCACTGATTGATACATCGAGATTTAACGAATTACAATACGCTATTGCCAAATTAAAATGGAATATAATCGGCCTATCAGAAGTAAAACTTGCAGGCAGGGAAATTATAGAACATCAAGATTTTATCTTTATGTACTACGGACAGACCCATAACAGAAACGGGATTGGATTTTTAATAAAAAATGGATTAAAAAATAACATAAAAGACTTTGTTCCAGTATCCGACAGGGTAGCAAAGCTAAGCATTTATATTGAAGATAAAACTATCCATATAATTCAAGTGTACGCACCAACAGAACAATCAACATTGGAGGACATAGATCGATTCTACGAGGATCTCAGGAAAGCAATGGAAAGCACAAACAGGGACACATTGATCATAGGCGATTTCAATGCACAGATTGGCCTGCCCACTAATGATGATAAAGATGTTATGGGACCGTGGGGGTACAGAAAACGGAGTCCAAGAGGTCAGATATTAATAAATTTTTGTTTTGAACACCAATTACATATTGCAAATACAAACTTCAAGAAGAACCCAAAGCGTCGGTGGACTTGGATGCACCCTAATAGTGTTACACGGAATGAAATTGACTACATAATAACAAAGAACAAAAACAGTATTCATAACGTCGATGTCATATCTACTACACATCCTACTGATCATAGACTGGTACGTGCAGCACTGATACTTCACAGCAAGCGCATTACCTCAAGAAAACACTTCGGAAAAAACAACTTTATCGATATGGCGCCTCCTGAGCAAGAGTACCTGAAAGTAGAATTTTCTCAAGAAATAAAAAACATGAAATTCATAAACATAATGGACACTTACTCTACCTTAGTCACAAAAATTATAAACAGTAAAGATAAATTAAAAACTACTAAAAAGTGTAACAAATTTATTATTCAAGAAAACCTAGCAAGACTAATAAAGAAAAGGACTCTATTAAAAGAAAAGAAAAACAAAACTAGCATAGAAAAGAAACATTTATCAGCATTATACAAATTAATTAGAAAGCAAATACAGAAGAAATCAAAAGAACGTAGATACAATATAATTGAATAAGAGTTAGAGAAGTTTGCTTCAGTCAAAAGAGCGTACAAAAGACTAGATTCCAGCAAAAAATGGATTACACAACTTACAAAAAACAGATACCGTGTAACGAACAGAAATCATATATTAAAACTTGCGACAGAATTTTATGCTAGATTGTATGAACGCCCTACTTTTCACGAAGCCTCAATCCAAAACATTGATTCACTCGATTCAGAGAGTGTACCACAATTTCTGGAGTATGAAATTAGCTACTCAATCCTTCAATTGAAAATGAGGAAAAGCCCTGGAGACGATCGCATAACAAATGACATATTAAAAGCTATTAGAGAGCCAATAACACCTATTTTAACGACAATATTTAATGAAATCTTGAAACAAGAGTCGATACCACCTGACTGGAAAACTGCAATTATAACCCTACTTTACAAAAAAGGTGACCCAAGCCAAATAGACAACTATCTATCTACCTACCTCTGAGTATGCTTTACCTCTGAGTATGCTTCAGACACTTTATAAACTATTTACAAGCCTAATATTAAATAGGATCTCAAAGACCTTAGACGAAAATCAGCCTAGAGAGCAAGCAGGATTCAGATCGGGCTTCTCTACAAATGACCACATTTTCACGATAACACAGATTATTGAGAAGTATAATGAACACAATAAAGAGCTCTACATAGCCTTTGTAGACTATTCCAAGGCGTTTGACTCTATCTCACATGAATCTCTATGGTGCTCTCTTTGTGAACAAGGAGTACACGGAAAGTACATAAATATATTGAAAGAAATTTACAAAAATAGCAGAGCCATAATTAAACTGGAGAAAAAAGGAGAGCCCTTTAACATTCAAAAAGGAGTCAAACAGGGTGATCCCATCTCACCAAACCTATTCAACGCAGTTCTAGAACATGTCTTCAGACAGTTAAACTGGCGAGATGTCGGTATAAAAATAAACGGTGAGTTTCTGAACCATCTCCGCTTCGCTGATGACATTGTTCTGTTAAGTGAAACACACGCAGATCTTGAGCGCATGCTGAAGTCTCTAGATCAGGAGAGCCGAAAATGTGGTCTTCACATGAACTCTGCAAAAACATGCCTGTTAACCAACAGCAGAAGGGTACCTACGATGATACAAGATACACCAATCGCATACGTAGACAAATGTGTTTATCTTGGGCAAAGTATTTCATTTAATAGACCTACAGAGAATGAAGTGGATCGCAGAATAAACAGTGCATGGAGAAGATATTGGTCCTTGAAAGAAGTATTTAAATCACGCATCCCTATTCGTTTGAAAAAGAAAGCTATGGACACTATTATTTTACCGACTCTACTCTACGGTTGTCAAAGTTGGACACTAACAAAAGCAGTTACATACAAACTTCAAGCTTTTCAACAAGCAATGGAGAGGAGTATGTTAGGAATTAAACTCCGAGACCGTAAAAGAAGCAAAGATATAAGGCAATACACTAAAATAATAGATGCTGTGGAATTAGCTTGCAAGTTGAAATGGCGATGGGCGTGATACATAGCTAGAGCCACAGATGGACGCTGGAGTGAGAAGGTTCTCCATTGGTACCCTCGCGATGCACCACGCACTCGGGGCAGACCCAGGCGTCGGTGGTGCGATGATATTGTGGCCGTAGCCGGCCCCACCTGGACTAGAATAGCCCAAGACAGAGAGGAATGGCATAAGATGGAGGAGGCCTACGCCCTTAAATGGGCACCCAATAATAATACTTGAACGTTATTAAGGATTATGTAACTAATTTATTTCATTCAAGTTAATCTATGAAATTAATCCTAGTTATTTGGAAATGTAATTTTATTAATCAAACTATTTTAATGTATGTTTTAATTTAATAAGTATTATTTAATGAATTTTAATTGTATTTTTGGGAATAAATGGCTTAATAATAATAATAATAATCTGTGGCCCGGCTGTCAACCGACTTGTCATAAATTTTCTTCTTGATTCTTTTTAAATAAATATTTAATAAAATAATCGTTAATGCATCATGTTCAACCCAAATAAATCCTTTAAAAAAAAACCAAAAACGCATACAAAAATGAAGAACACAATAACTTGTTAAGGAAAACCAAAAACTACACACGAATCCGAAACCAAGAAGAAGAAAAAATGTTGACTAGACGCCGGGCTCGATTACTACAATCAACACGCCCAACACCTGCGGAATCGTCGCTCAGCTCCGCCTCGCAGCCGCCGGGACCTGCTCCAGCCGTGAGTGAAGAGACTCCGGCCGCTGCAGCTGCGTCGAGCTCGAGCGACGAATACTTCTCGCCGCCGACGACACCACCACCTGCGCGTCGGCGAGGAAGAGGCCGCCCTCCGGTCGGCTTAGGACTTCGAGGCCCTCCGGCCTCCGATGGGGTCCCCGCTGCCGGTGGAAGTGTGCAGCGCATGCGATGGACACATTCCATCAATGAAAATGTCATGCGCTCATACTTTGGGGCTACAGAGGGGGGAACTAACCTGACTGCGTACCGTGGTCGGATGCTCTCTCTGTTTCAGGTACTTGAACCAGCTGTCAACGTTTCGGCCCAACGACTGTCGGATCAGGTACGGGTAATCCAGCGTAACCGTATGTTGGATGACACCGTACTTGATAGACTACGCCATGAATCACGGTGCAGCCGTGTCTCATCTGCTTCACCACTGGCCGCGGTGCAACTACAACCCAGTATCTCACCGCGACCCGACCTCGTCGATGAAGATGATGATGACGAGGCTATAACCGTGAGTACCCAGTACAGTGAACGATTGAGGAGTGCTTTGGAATGTGCACTACGGGAGTATCGCTCCACACAGCCTGAGCTTAGACCTCGTCTGCCTCGTTTACCCATGCATAAGAAAAATAGGGCGCTAGTGTGTGCTCTAGATTCACTGCTGTCAAATTATTTTGACAATAGTGAAGACCTCACCGATACTCATTCGATCCTATACTGTGCAGCTGTAGCGGCTTGTCGGGTAGCTCATGTCAAGTTCCCAAAGACTGACAGAGTTATACGACCAGCTGTACCAGCTTGGCAGGGTAGGATCGAGCGTCGTATTGCTGAGGCTAGAGCACTCATTGGTAAACTTATCTGCTTCAGGCAGGGCAACACTCGTCCTCGAGTGATGCGCTTTGTGAGGCGGGTTTTTGTGGGGACTGATGTTAGTCCTCGAGATTATCTGACCCGGGTCACAGAGCGTATCGACTTCCTGAAGCAGAAAGTCTATGCATGGGCAAATCGTATACGCAGATATAAGCGGCGGGTGGAGCGATACACTCAGAATCGCACATTCCAAAGCAATGAAAGGTGGGTTTATAGGGCTTGGGAGCGACCGGACCAAGGTGTGATTGATACTCGCCTATCGGATGATGACGCCATGTGTTCGTTCTGGCGCAGCATCTGGTCGGTGCCTGTCAGTCACACTGAGGGTGACTGGATGAGAGAGATCAAGCGCACGTGCGATCTTATACCAGAAATGGGGGCAATTACGATCAGCCCCCAAGATGTAGCCCGTGCAGTCCGTCCGTTATCCAACTGGAAATCTCCAGGGCCGGACGGGCTGCACAATTTCTGGATAAAATGGGTTCAAAGCTCGCACGCTCGCTTGGCATTTCAGTTCCAGTCTGCCCTAGAGTCAGGATCGCTCCCTCAATTCCTAACTACAGGAGTAACCCACCTGCTCCATAAATCAGGCAGTACTTCGGAACCTAAAAATTATAGACCAATCACGTGCTTACCGACGGTCTATAAAGTTCTTACATCCATTTTGAGAGCCAAAATTAACAATCATATTGATAAAAATTCAATCATGTCTGCTTCTCAGAATGGATGTAGGAACGGGTCCCGCGGTACTAAGGAGCTTCTCCTCATTGATATTGCCATTAACCAACAGGTTCGTCGTTTCCGAAAGAATCTGTCAACATGTTGGATAGATTATAAGAAGGCCTATGATTCTGTTCCACATACATGGCTCAAGAAGGTGTTGGAGTTGTATAAAATAGACCCAATACTACGTAATTTTCTTGAGTCATGTATGGGGCAATGGAAGACGGTCCTTTGCTATCCGGGATGTCGACAGATCCAGGAAAACAGCGAACCGATTAGGATTGAGCGTGGCATATTTCAAGGCGACAGTCTGAGCCCACTGTGGTTTTGTCTGGCTCTCAACCCTCTCAGTACATTGCTGGAGGGTTCGGGGCTAGGCCACCAGTTGAGAAGAGGTGGTCAGATCATATCACACTTGCTTTACATGGATGATTTGAAAATCTTTGCTCCCAGCAAATTGCAACTGATGGAGCTACTGAAGGTAACAGAAACTTTCAGTAGCGCCATCGGGATGGAATTTGGGGTGGACAAATGTGCGGTCATGCATGTAAAGCGAGGGGAGATTATGGAATCCGTGGGAACTCAACTCTCGGATTCCATACACCTAAGATCCCTCGGCTCAACTGAAACCTACAAGTATTTGGGTATGTCAGAGGCGCTAGGCATCAATGCTGCTTATGTTAAACAGTCATTGAAGGAACGCTTCTTTGGCCGCCTGAATAAAGTACTGAATAGTCTTCTATCAGGCGGAAACAAGGTGCGTGCCTTCAATGGTTGGGTTATGCCAGTATTGATGTATTCTTTTGGCATACTCAAATGGACTCAGACTGAACTTGACACCTTGGACAGGCGGGTCCGCACAACGCTGACTGCAAATCGGATGCATCACCCACGTTCATCGGTGATGAGGCTGTATATCCCGCGGAAGTGCGGGGGTCGTGGCTTTTTAAATGCAAAGACCCTGCACAACCGCGAGGTATGCAGCCTTAGAGAATATTTCCTAAAAGCTGACGTGGGTATGCATCAGGATGTGGCAGCGGTGGACAAAGGCCTCACCCCGCTCTCCTTAGGTAACGAGAATTGGCGCAAACCTGTAGTATTAGATACTTATGACCGCAGAGAAGTATGGCAGAGCAAGGAGCTTCACGGACGCTATTACCGAGCCCTTCATGGGTCTGAAGTAGATTTATTAGCGTCCGTAGCTTGGCTACGTTTTGGTGACCTCTTCGGGGAAACCGAAGGTTTTGTCTGTGCGATTATGGACGAAGTTATGATGACGAATAACTATCGGAAATATATTGTGAAGGATGGTACGGTAGACATATGTCGGGCATGTCACAAACCGGGAGAATCCATTCGTCACATTATCTCCGGTTGTTCTCGTCTAGCTAACGGAGAATATTTGCATAGACACAACCTCGTAGCCAGGATTATTCACCAGCAACTTGCTCTTAAATACAATCTTGTGGAATCAGAAGTACCATACTATAGGTATGTGCCCGACCCAGTTCTCGATAATGGCAATATTACACTGTACTGGGATCGGTCTATCATCACTGACAGGACTATTGTTGCCAATAAGCCTGACATAGTGGTGATAGACCGATTAGAGCGTTGCACAATGATTGTTGATATAGCAGTCCCCCATGACGAGAACCTCGTGAAAGCTGAGATAGATAAAAAAAATAAGTATCTTGACCTGGCACGCGAGGTTGTCGACATGTGGGATGTGGAGACAGCAATCATTGTGCCGATAGTCGTCACAGCCAATGGTATAATAGCCAAGAGCCTCGACCAACATCTAAGGAGGCTCTCGTTGGGCAGCTGGATCAAGGGCTTGATCCAGAAAGCAGTGCTCCTGGAAACGGCGCGTATTGTGAGGAGGTTCCTCTCTATGGAGCCCTGACCACCGGTAGCTTGGACCCTGTTCCCGATACCGGTGGGCTACTATTTTTTATATTTTTAAATGTTTTTATTTTATATTAATATTTAAAAATGTAATTTATATGTACATATATTAAATAAATGGAATAATAATAATATAACTTGTGCGTTTTTTAATCAGAAAAAAACGTGAAAAAAATATAAAACATAATGAAAACAACCAAAGCAAATCCAAAAAGAACTTTCCTCTCTAGGGTTTGAACCAGCAACCGCTATCGTATAGGGCAGACTTCACGCCTCTCGACCGGTCACCTTAGTAATTCAGAATTCAAATAGCTTTTCGGGTGGCACAAACAGTTTTTGCACAAAACAAAGTTGTGGGTAGTAGTGTCTTATACTTTTGGAGGTCACACTCGCGTAACAACAATCACTGCTTTTAACGACACTTTTTAAAATTAGTTTTTGCTCACTCTGGTGTAATTGTTATGATGTGGGATTTGTTTTAGCACAGTTTTGTTAATCACTGAGTTTATAACGGAATAGAATATGTTTTGGATTGATTAACGTTATTAATACCACTTTTTACAATTAAGATTTACGGACCGTTCGAAAAACACGACTGCTCGCGGTGGCGTCACGACGGGGGGGGGGGGGGGGAATAAAAATTGAACTCTAGAATCCCGAATTGAGTGGAAACCTGGGATATTTTGAACTACCACGCCGAATGTCGTCAGCCTGTCTGACACGCGAGATTTGCTAAAAGTAATTGTGCTGTGATGCTATCTGGACCACGCCATCTGAAGACCTTGTGAACGTCCATGAACACTTGACCATCATTACACATTTCACTTACTCACTTCATACTTACATACATACCACACGGACGTGATCAAAAAGGGTCGTATCCTGGCGTCCCAGCTCAGAAGGTAAGTGGTAATATTAGGTATTGATAAGGCCTAAGGCCATCGGTTGTAAGCAACGTTTAGGGCTCCACGAACCGTGGACAGTTCAGACCGTCCAGTTAACGTTGGCTGGCTTCTTGTAGTCTTGAACAGACAGATTCGTAAACAAGTAACTCTCAAACCTACGGGAAAAGTGCCAAACCTCCCCTCCCTATCGTATCTCGGAAACTATGAGACCCGTATTTTTTTTACAGATTCGTATAGAGGAGGCTCGGTAAAGTAAAAACCATTTATCTAAGTTGCCCCCCTTGCCCTCCTTCTCACCCCCTTTAGGCGGATCTCGGAAATTAAGAGAATATTATATGAAGCTAGATTACCACTCACTGACTGACTGACTCACTCACTCATTGACATAATTGTTCTCTCAGATGGTGGATGGGGAGGTGGGTATATTTTGACAGATTCCTAAACAAGTAACTCTCAAACCTACGGGAAAAGTGCCAAACCTCCCCTTTTCACCCCTCCCTATCGTATCTCGGAGGCTTGGTAAAGTAAAAACCATTTTTCAAAGTCGCCCCCCTTGCCCCCCTTCTCACCCCCTTTCGGCGGATCTCGGAAATTAAGAGACTTGGAACATTTTTTTTTTTCAGATTCATTTAGAGGGGCAATGCTTGCTTTAAATAATTGTGCCATCACCCCCCCCCTTTTTTTTTAAAGCAATAACGCAAGGTGCTTGCACCTCGCGCTACACGCAAATACTAGTTTTTATATATAATTATATAAGATATGCAAAGTATAACAAGCGTGCTGGTTTTTGAAAAGCAAACATAATTATTGCATATTGTGCTTATAAAAATTGTTTAATATCATGATTATATCAGATTTGTATAAAATGAATATCATAAAATTAACATAGGAAAAAACACAAACTTAAAAAACAAGATAAACATTTTAGTAATATCTTTGGATAAAAAATAAATTATTGTATTGTAGTATCTTCTACAATTCTTCTTTGACGTAACACATATCACACTTAAAAATCGTCGTAATTTATATATGTATGTATTACTTGTGAGGTATATTGTGTTTTCATGCGATGGTCGAGTCAATCTATTTATTTAAAACGCCCTTTAACGTCCCTTAAGTAGGGACGGAATAATCGAATAACCGACTTGGTATTACATGGATCTCACAACTTTTTACGGTAGAAGAACTGAGTTGTGAGACTTGGTTTTTTTGACAAGTATTGTTTTTTATGGGATCTCATTTCTTTTTGTAGATAGTCCTACTTTTTTCCTTTCCGGCGCCTACTACTTTTTGTATACCAACAACGAATTTACTTAAAGCCCTCTCTCTGGTTTTTTTATTCTGTTGACCATTTTACAAGTTACCTTTGAACATAATTATATCTAGATACCTATCTACACATATTATTCCATTATATTATACATAATTATATACAGGTACACTGATTAATTAACTGTAAATGTAACTTTGTAATCCCTTATAAATATATGGGATTACAAAGTTATTTATGCAGTTGATGTATCTAGAAAACTGGACCGAAATTGAAAAATATTTTAGTTTTTCCTTGATTCATACACTAAACACTAATTGTATTCTAAATTTGAAGCTTCTATATCTGCTAGAAGTGTCTTAGAAGTTAGACTTTTGATGATCGGTCAGTCAGTGAGTGACAAAATTAAGGAACTTTGACTCGTTATAATTCTTAAACTACTGGTTCAAATTGAATGAAATTTGAAATATACCATGTTTATACAATGCCTGCTTGGTTACTGATTTTCAGAAATTCAGGCTTCTAGTTTTATCCACAACGAAGTTATACGGGGTCGAAAATGGCCTGAATTGCTTCGAGAAAATTATGGTACGGCCGTGCCGCTTTTTGCTCGACTTGGCGGGGGCACTGCCGTGCCCCCAGATATCAGAGGCCGAATTTTTCAAATTAAGAAGAACGAAGAGAATTTTCGTTTTATTGGCAAGTGACGTGGAAAGTGATGACCCTCATAGTGCTGTGACACGTTTGTTATTACTGGTATTCAAGAAACATATGAACCCGATAATTTGGGGTCAATTCTGTGAGTCACTTATTTTGAGCTGAAACTTTGCATATTATAGAGACTCCATGGATACCAGATGTTGTCTTCAGTCCTTTTGGATAGATATGGGGTTTCCGTTACACGTTGTATAGTGATCATCAGTTACATATTTGGTTTTTCTTTTGTTGCTGGATTCTTCATTGGACACTTCAGTTCAGTTGAAGGCGCAAAATGGCGGATTTACTCCATTTTGTAAAATGGAGTACCTACCGCAATTTTGCGCTATCTAACTGAAGAATTTTGAATTGGTTTTCTTTACGTTTTTATTCCGTTTGTACAAAAAGATTGCGTAACTTTATTTGTGCAGCCAAACATAGATAGCAATTATTGTATCAATCACGGTCCAGAGTCGCAGTATCTCGTAGCATTCCCGCAACCTCGGCAGTAATGTTTTATATACCGTAAAATGGGGGGAATAGGGATCCAGGGGTGAATAGGGATAAAACCAGGAAACATTTTTGACGCTCAATATTAGTTACCAAATCGTTACAACTTTTACCATTTTTCGTGGGATAATAGTAGGGTAAAACGCCCGATAGTCAGCCGTGCACCAGTACTCAGCCTTTACAGACTTTATTTCTTTATAAATAGTGTTAAAATTTGTGTACATCACTAAAATATAATTTGAATGAATCCTTGTCTCTTGATTGGCTAATACGGACACATACGAACCAATATTCTATCAAGTAGACGAGCTATGCTCTTTCATTTGCACCGCCGCACACTGGGGCAAGATGCTTAAAATGTGTCGTTAATTCATAATGATATTTTAGAGTGGACATTTCAATGTGACGAGATAGGTTTAGCAAAAAAAGGTATGTTATATGTATGTTATCAACTTTTTTTATATTTTTTTTTTATAAAAAAATCTATCAATTTGGGTAGAATTCACATTACTAGCAATCTTGTTAACCCCTTCAACTAAGCTAAATATGCTTGCGTCTAGAGTTAAGTCTATTACATCTTATATTATAACTACCCTAATCACTTTCATCGCTACAATCAGTATAATCATCATACTTAGAATGATTTAGAGTATCATCATCCATAGATTCTTCACTTGGCTGTATTGTAGGTATCAGAAGATTTAAACTTCTTGGGGAAGTGAAGTTAACATTTTTTAGCAGTTTCCTTTTACTTGTTATAACTGGGTCTGATGAGAACAGCAAGAGGTTGTTAGATTTCTCGCGACAGTAATTTAGAGAATGCTGTTGTGTGGCATAAAGGAGCTCAGGTAGAGGCATAGATTTTCTCAAATTTTGAGTCCTTTGTCGCTTCATCCTCTCTGTGCTTTCCTCAAAAAGTATTGCTGGACGACCGGGAATGCTTTGTTTTATTTTACATATAGGAAAGGCAAGTGATGAATCTAGTTACGTATTATTTTTGCCGCAAAATCTACTTTCCTTGCGGAGCGCTGCTTCCCATCGTGACTTATTGTCTGATTTAAAACGATTTATCGTTTGTGAAATAGCTGTCCAAATCACCGACACATCCCGTCCTTTTCTCAATTTTCTTTTGAACCAAGGCTATCTGGTCTTGAAGTTTCTTATGTCCAGAGGTCTTCATTATCATAAACAACTCACGTCTTGACATAAATAAGGCATCGGAGTCCGTACCTGTGTAAAAAAGTAATAGTAAGTATCTAATAATAAGAGCGATTAATTTCTGGTAAAGCGACCTAACTCGTCTAAATTGATATTTATTTTAATTCGGGCAAATATGTGCAATATATTAAAATACAATCGTAAGCTTTAATAGTTACGCGTGCAAAAAAAAACCGAAGGTAAGCCCGGACAGTCACGGAACATAACTAATTCTCTAGTAGTTTTATAATGTTTTTCATCCTGACTTCCTTTTTCACGCAATCGCGCACGAGTAGCATTTTTACGTTCTACGAGAGATTGGCTCAGACTGAGTGGTATGGTACGGAGCGAGGATTGGGCGGGTCGCGCTTGTTTACCTGCAGTGTTGTACTACAGCTATAGGATTATTTTGTAGCACACAAAGCTACCTGCTAACGTAAAATTTATTATTTTCATTTAATGTATATATTTAAGTCATCTTGCCCCACCGTGCGCCGTCACGGACATGACGAGACACGCCATTGTTACTGTTTTTTTCTTCAGGAAACCCGTCAAAGTTTTCGGTAAGTTTTTGTGTTTATATATTGTTATTTGCGGTGGATGATTATATTGTGTTACGATAAAATGTTTATTTTGCTATAAAATCAACTATTACATGCATTTTATTTGTTTAATATGTTGTAATTTAGGTGGCCGACTGCTGGGTTGCGAATTTTGATTGCAGATCCAGTGCTCAGCCATAAGTGGCTGACTACTAGTTTTCTTGGGAATATCTTAGATTTAGCTAAAATTAACGAAACGAATTAATTTTAATTTGCTCATTACTTTTGGCTTAACTTTTCTAACATGAAAAGTGTATTTTACCAGTAGTCAGCCGCATACAAATGTAATTGCATGTTAGTGGCCGACCAATGGGTCTACGAATCCAGTAACCAGCCGTCAGTTCTGTTGCACTAAAAGCACCTTAAAGCCTTTTTAATTAGAGTTCAATTTGTGCACACTTATTTTAGATTGAAAATCACTCGTTTTAGATTTCCATCATGTCCAAGAGACCAATCCACAAATATAAAGAAGAACAATTTACAGAGGCTATGGCGACGATCAGAAAAGGAATGAAAATTAGAGAAGCCAGTCGAGTTTTTAAGGTACCGCGAGGGACAATACAGGATCGACTACATTTAAGGGTTCCAGATTTGCCCCGTAAAATGGGACCGGATTCAGTGCTGACCAAAACTGAAGAAACTACATTGAAAGACTGGTGTATAGCATTAGCGAAACGTTGCTTAAAACGTGATGATCTCCTCAATACCGTCCATAATATTATATCATCGAGTCCAGAGCTCAGACTGCAGCAAAAAAGCTAGGAATCCTACACAGGGTGAGCCGGTACTTCACACTTGGATAGCTTCTGAATCTATATAAAGCACAGGTCCGTTCCTCCATGGAGTACTGCAGCCACTTGTGGGATGGCTCTGCAAAATACCAACTTGCTGCACTGGACTCGATCGAGCGCAGGGCTAAAAGGCTTATTATAGGCGACGAGGCGCTATCGGACAAGCTTCATAGCCTGGCTCATCGGCGAACCGTTGCTTGCCTGTCGGTTTTCTACAGATTGTACTTCGGGGAGTGTGCGCAGGAGCTTCATGACCTGATCCCTCCATCTCCCTTTCACTACCGGTCTACCAGACACACGGCTGGATACCATCCACACTTGGTTGATATACCGTCTTGTCGTACCAAGCGCTTCTCCTCCACATTTATTGTGCGCACTTCCAAGCTGTGTAATTCTCTGCCGGCTTCTGTTTTCCCTGCCACTTATGACCTTTCAACCTTTAAAGCAAGAGTAAACAAGCTCGTTCCATCGTAGACCTCATCTATCGCTTACCATCAGGCAAGATCGAGGACAAGAGTGAGCTCATTCTGAATAAAAAAACTGAATAAAAATCTGAAGTTAATTAAAATTGCATTTTAACCATCACATTGATAATATTATTAACAAAGCCTACAGAATGTACGGTTTCGTTATGCGATCCTCAGTTGATTTCAAACGACCGCGTACTTTCATAATTTTATACACAACCTTAATACGCTCCCAATTGGAATACGCAGCCCCAATATGGTGTCCTCTATATGATAAATATAAGAAAAGGATTGAAATGGTCCAAAAAAAAATTGTATGCTCCATTCCGTATAGATGTTACCGTTCAAATCTACCGTACCCACAATTACTAAAACAATACAAACTCCTAGGCTTGGAGTCCAGGCGTACCCTACTCATGGCTGTGATGCTGCATGGAATATGTAATAACAACTTTGACTGCTCTGAAATCACCAATAAACTTTGTTATGTTGTACCCAGAACTGTATTACGACGGGAGGCGCGCGTGCTCCGGCTGTTTCACACTGTAAAGTGTAGAACCAATGCTGGCGCAAGGGCGCCCCTCCGTCGTCTCTTAGAAACATATAACACACACTTTTTCGATCTTGATATATTTTCATTATCTCAATCAAAATTTAAAAAGATGGCTATTCAATTGCTTGCACAATAATTACTACCTATTTACCCGACTGCGCCAGAAGGAGGGTTATGTTTTTCGAGAGTATGTATGTATGTATGTATAATTGTTTGGCACGATCTGTGGCCTGAACGGCTCGACGGATTTTAGCTTGAGAGGTATCGTTAGATTCGTATTGACTGTGAAAGTGATACTGGGTAAATAAAAAGAAAAAAAACCAAAATGGCGGATTTTTGGGGCCATATTATGCCTTCAAAAAAGTTTTTTTTCTCAAAACCTATCGAGTGGGGTATCAAAATAAAGGGTTTTAAAAGGTGATTACAAACATATACACAACTTATATGGTTAAAAGTAATTCAAAGTGACAAATCATAAAAACCACGTATCAAGAACTAAATCGTCTGCGAAATCTTTCACATTTGTAAACTAAAAAGATGGAAATAAAAAAAAGTAATTAAAATCCAACTTTTATTTAATTTAAAATGGGCTTGTTTTTATTAGCTTTTCAGTTAGTTTTAGTATAAGGTTGCAGTCGGGGTTTTTAATTTTTTTAATTACTTTTTTTTACTAACCCAAATCGCCTCCAGATGCGTGATTTTGTTCTAAGTCTACTTAATAGATTATTCCGCGGACATTGGTGTGGGTTACATGTTTACCTCTATTACACTAGTTTGATATTTACTAAAATTATTAACCGACTTCTGAAAAAGGAGGAGGTTCTCAATTCGGATGTTTGTTTGTTTTTTTTTTTTTTTTTTTTTTTTTTTTTATGTTTGTTCGGGCATAGCTCCGTCGCTCGCCAACCGATTTGAAAAATTCTTTTTTTGTTGGAAAGGGTATACTTCCCAAATGGTCCCATGAAAATTTTATCGACATCGAACAAGCCGTTTCTGAAAAATCAACAAAAGTCTAAAAAAAATATTTACATTGATGACCTTTTCGGTTACTCTATATTGTGTTTTTTGTTCGCGCGTTTTTAGTTTTTTGTAGTTGACATTTTGGTTTTTATAACTAGATTAATTACAAATTGACCCACTAAAAAGCGCGAAAATAAAAACTTTTTTGCAAAAAAATAAAACCGACTTCCATATCAAAACACTACAAAGCCAAAAATAATTTTAATTTCGGAAGGCGGTGTGAAAAAAAAGAAAATACAAAACCAATAACACCGACTACCGAAATTAAAATTATTTTTGGCTTTGTAGTGTTTTGATATGGAAGTCGGTTTTATTTTTTTGCAAAAAAGTTTTTATAACATGTAACTGTTTTATGTCCCAATAAAATAAAATAAAATACAAAATAAAATAAAAGACCAAACAAAAATAAGATAAAATCAATCAATAGAATCGGAGCTATTTCTTCCAAAGAGTGGACACAATTTGAAAGACAAAAAGAAGAGATGAAGGAACAGAAAAAGAACGAAATAATAAGTAAGATACTTAAAAGACTTGAAATTAAGGCAAAGAAAGAAGAAGAGAAACAAAAAAAGAAAGAAGAAATATAAAAAAGGAAAGCGGAAAAGCTGTCGAATTCTAACATAAGTAAAAAGAACAATAGGACATGCACTACTATAAATTACTAGCGATACCGAAATAAAAAAAAATGTCTTGAAAAACATTGGGTGTGATAATTGCCCTGCATGATACTACTTAAAAAAATTTTAACAATAAATAGAACCGACTACCATATCAAAATACTAAAAAGCCAAAAATAACTTTAATTTCGGTAGTCGGTGTTATTGGTTTTGGATTTTCTTTTTTTTTACACACCGCCTTCCGAAATTAAAGTTATTTTTGGCTTTGTAGTGTTTTGATATGGAATTCGGTTCTAGTTTTTGTTAATTTTTTTTTTTCACGCTTTTTAGTGAGTCGGTTTGTCTAGTTATAAAAGCCACAATGTCAACAACTTATCACCTTTTACAAAATATTGCTTTTCCCGATGCACAGCCGTTAATTTTTGAGGAGTTCTCCTGGTACTTTACTATCAGATCTACATCACCATACTCGTATGTATTGTGACGAGCATAAAGTGTTTAACATCCGTACTCAAGTAATCGAATCGCAATCCACGAAATACTTATTATTGAGTAGTTTCAGTGGCCATCTGTGGTCTTCATCATCAGTTCAACTTCCCTTAAGGTACTATAAGAAATACCCAAAACGCTATAGGTGTGCCTATAATATTTGAAGAGTTCCCTCGATTTCTCCAGGATCCCATCATCAAATCCTGATTTCATAACAATGGGACCAACTGGAAAGTATACCATTTCAAACGCAAAAAGAATTTTCCAAAACGGTCCAGCCATCTCCGAGTCATGAGGTAACATACATAAAAAAAAAGTTCAAGACGAATTGAGAACCTCCTTTTTTTGAAGTCGGTTAAAAATGCACTGAATTCGCTGAGAATATGTATGAAAATATATATAATAGGAAATACCTATGCCAAATATGCAAAGTTAGTGAGGGGCTGACTTTAGGGTAAGCCATGGCTGACTTGTGGAGAAATGAGGCTGAGCACTGGAAAAAAGTGCCATAATAGAATTATTGTTATTTTTTTCTATAATTCTAACAAAAGTATAATATTTTGTTAATTTTTTCAGTAAATTTAATGAATAACTTTTCACAAAAGAGTAGTTGTTTTTATGCATAGTGTTTCATGTTTAAAATATTAATAAACTAAAATTAATTCCTCACTCAAAGGCTGACTATTGGGTATTTTATTACCCTAGATTATTTGAACTTTTTTATGACAACATGGAACTTGCGTGAAATTAGCAGCAAACTGCCAAAAATTTCATTTAAAAATAGCTTAAACAAGACTCCGATTAATACAGTGTTTGAAACTTTGCTCTGTAAGGTTTATTTTGTAGAAAAAGAATACGCGATTTAGTGTTTGGGCCGTCATATAAATAAAACAAGGTTCAGTTATCTATACTTATAATAAATCTGTAGAGAGGTCAATTCTGTACATGAAATATATTTCCAAAATAACTATCAGAGGGTGATGAGGGATCGATACTGATGCCAAAAATGTAATCAGTAAAATTTTTGTCTGTCTGTCTGTCTGTCTGTATAACCGTTATAGAAACAAAAACTACTCGACGGATATTAACGAAACTTGGTACAATTATTTTTCATACTCCTGAGCAGGTTATAGTATACTTTTCATCACGCTACAATCAATAGGAGCAGAGCAGTGAAGGGAAATGTTGGGAAAACGGGAGAAAATACTCCATTTTTTAAGCTTCCGTCGCGTGTGCAATCTTAATGGTTAAAGCTACACAGAAATCATTTCATGACAGAAATGTTCTCTTTAAAATTATATAAAAAATATCCCACGACAGCATATGTCTATCTTTAATGGTTGTCTCACAATAACACGTGTAACTCCCGATAGCTTACCAGTTCGAAGCTTTCTGATTATAATATTTGTCTACTCTTACGTTTATAACACTCTCAGTCACCCCTAATTGAAAAAGTTAACATTATTAACTATTCCATAAAAAAATTGGTCAAGTGCGAGTCAGACTCGCCCATGAAGGGTTCCGTAGTAACTATAATAATATAATATTATAATAAATCTGTAGAGAGGTCAATTCTGTACATGAAATATATTTCCAAAATAACTATCAGAGGGTGATGAGGGATCGATACTGATGCCAAAAATGTAATCAGTAAAATTTTTGTCTGTCTGTCTGTCTGTCTGTCTGTATAACCGTTATAGAAACAAAAACTACTCGACGGATATTAACGAAACTTGGTACAATTATTTTTCATACTCCTGAGCAGGTTATAGTATACTTTTCATCATGCTACAATCAATAGGAGCAGAGCAGTGAAGGGAAATGTTGGGAAAACGGGAGAAAATACTCCATTTTTTAAGCTTCCGTCGCGTGTGCAATCTTAATGGTTAAAGCTACACAGAAATCATTTCATGACAGAAATGTTCTCTTTAAAATTATATAAAAAATATCCCACGACAGCATATGTCTATCTTTAATGGTTGTCTCACAATAACACGTGTAACTCCCGATAGCTTACCAGTTCGAAGCTTTCTGATTATAATATTTGTCTACTCTTACGTTTATAACACTCTCAGTCACCCCTAATTGAAAAAGTTAACATTATTAACTATTCCATAAAAAAATTGGTCAAGTGCGAGTCAGACTCGCCCATGAAGGGTTCCGTAGTAACTATAATAATATAATATGCATATTTATTTGACGAAAAAAAAACCTTACAAATTTCTTAATACTAGCTTATTTACATTTTTTACAACTGCGCCAAATAAATTTGTTTTTCATAGTGTTTGTATGAATTACAAAGTTATATTTGCGGTTTTAGAAAATATGCTGTATCTCAAAAACTGCTGAACTGATTTCGTTCAAACCAATTTTGTTTGAAAGTTTACATTAAGATCTACAGACATATATTTTTTTTAGATTTTTCACTCTATTATTATAGAAGTTAGAGGGGGGATACACACATTTTACCACTTTGGAAGCTTATATCTTTTAAACGATTGACTTTATGGAAAAGTGGTTTTAGAAACCCCGATATCGTTTTTAAAGAACTGTCTATAGATACCACACATGCATCGACTACATGAAAAAAAAAAAAATCAGTTTTAGTTCTATGTATGGAGAGCCCCCCTTTATTATAAATATTTTTTAATTTTTTTCTCAATATCGGAAAGCGGTTCACAGAATACATCCACCTATCAATTTTCACATGTATAGTCCTAATAGTTTCGGAATAAAATTGCTGTGACAGACGGACGGACGGACAGACAGACAGACAGACGGACAGACATGTCAAAACTATAAGGGTTCCGTTTTTTGCCATTCGGCTACGGAACCTTAAAAAGAATCATATAAATCGGTATAGAAACACCAAAGTTATACATGAAATACGCTAATAATAAGCCATCGGGCGTGAATACTGAATCATGCTATAAGGATTATTTTTGAGAATCGGTCACCGCGCTCGACGCGTCTCGCGGTCGAAGGTATAAAATTTCGTTCTATAGGTACTTAAGCCTCATGTGAACGTGATCTAAACAATATTACCAATACATTAACTTACGCTGACGGAGTTGCAGGCACAGCTATTAACAATAATATTGTATCATTACGCTAAGGCCAATAGGAGTGGAGCACCAATGAAGAATGCTTCAAAATCGGGGTTAAATTTGATGTTAGCCCAAAGTAACTATTCCACGCGGACGAAGTCGCGGGCAAAAGCTAGTTAATTAATATAAATATTATTTTAATTTTAAAGAAAGACATGAAAAATCGGTTTTATTGAGGTGAATACGTCTCAGGTATGAATCACAACGAAAGCGGGGTTAATCGGGATGAGACTGAGGTGAATGTGAACGACTATTGTATGAATAGGTACAGCTTTATAGGGTTGACAGTAAGCAGTTTAAAGATTTTTTTAAATTATTTATTCTAGGTAATAATTTAGTTTATTTCTTTATGTTTTTGTATAGATATTTTTTTATTTAATAAATAAGCGAGTATTAGACTGCCTCGTTGTTTAGTGATCGCAAGCGTGACTGCTGAGTGAGTTGTATCGGGATTTACGATTTCCGAAATTCTCAGTATTAGCACGGAGTCTGGAATTGTGTCTGGTCTATCGATTATCCGAAAAGTGGATGTCACATTTTAATATGTGCACAGCCAACTGCACAGCATAATGTTATGTATGTTTATGCGAGTATTATAAGCTAGATATGGTTCTACACTCTATCATGGGTTAAATATATTGATCATGTTATTTTAGTGTTGATATCAGGGATGTTAGGGAGCTCCGTAACCGTAACCGAAACTTTCGGATATCCGATATAAAAAATTATCCGTAACCGAATCCGAAATAAAAGTTTCGGATAATATCGGATAGGGGCGGAGCCTAATTGAGACGCGTTATAACAAAGTAGACATGCGTAAAACAGTGCGTTAGAAAGTGATGTTAGATTTAGTACCGGGGAATGTTGCATTACACCATGACTCCAAACATGACGCGTAATGAAGCGCCACACGATGGTTATTGTAATGAAATTCTCGCGCTATAAAATGTAATACATCATTACATGAGATGAGATAGCGCGTTATGGTATGATGTATTTATTTGTATTTTACTTTTCAAAGTCCTTAAAAATCTAATATTCGTAACCGAAATTATCCGAAACTAACGGATAATCCGAAATAATTTCATATCCGTATCCTTATCCGTATCCGATATAATAATCATTCCTACATCCGTATCCAATCCGTATCCGAAATTTCATATCCATAACATCCCTGGTTGATATATTGAGCGGAAATATAAGCAGTAATGCAATGTATTTATTTCGTCAGATTTGCCTCGCGTGTATATCTCAAAACGTAAAAAACCTTATGAGAGATGAAACCTTTAAGAAGCGCGAAAGCTCATTGAAAGCTCCCACAAATGTAGTGTCATTGTCGGAGTACACGCGTTGAGGCTTTCCCCGACGACTTATAAATCGGCTGAAGGCCGCAAGAAAAGCTTCCTTGGTAAGGTCGGAATCCAGCTCCAGGTGAACGGCTCTGACTGCAAAGCACACAAAAACACAAATGTATGGTTTAAGTAGCTTACATCCTTTACCCCTACGGTCGGCTATCAGCACTGGCCCGGCATAATCAAGCCCTGTATTCAAAAAAGGGTACTCTAGATGAGTCCTATCGCTTGGTAGATTGCCCATGACCTGAATAGGCTGAGCTTTGAAACGAGTGCAGCGAACGTAGTTACACACTACATGCTTGGCTAGGTTTCTGCCTGCTAATGGCCAGTAGGTGAGTCTAATGTGTGCTAAAAGTAATTGTGGCTCTGCATGAAAGAGTGTTTTGTGCTCTCTTTCGAAGATAATTTTCGTCAAGTGATGTTAGCTACATAAAAGGATAGGATGCTTAACATTGTAACTGTAGTTGGAGTTGTTAAGGCGTCCACCTACGCGTATTAAATTGTTTGAATCAATGAAAGGAGAAAGACTTATTAGTCGATTCTTTTTATGTAAGGCCTGATTAGCTTTGAGACATGAATATTCCTCAGGAAACATTTCCTGTTGAGAAATCTGCAATATAAGATTCTGAGATGATTATAAATCTGAAACTGTTAAGTAAGTAGATTTTTTATTATTCTGTTTTTGACAATTATTAATAAATCTTTGTATAAAGCCTATGATTCTTATGAGTGACATAAATGATGATTTTGTATGTATTAAATTTGAAAATATATTGTTATTATTTTGGTTATGTGTATTAGTTGTATGTAAAGACGTATCTGGTAAATATTGAATTTGTGTATTAGGTGATGTAGGAAATTTGATTTCTCTATGACTAAGAAAATCAGGACCCGACCACCAAAGAGTGGACGAGCTGATGCAGTCAGCCTTCACCCCCCGAGATGTGAGATCAGCGGGGTTGCTCTTAGAAGGCACATAGCTCCACGTCTGTCCAGTCGTAGCTTCTTGAATTTCACTCACTCTATTGCGGAAAAATTGATCAAGCCGACTTGGCAATGTAGACAGCCATCCAAGTACGATCATCGAGTCACACCAAAAGAAACAGTGATTAATCTCTAGAAAAAAAAAAAAAAAAAAAGTCTTGTGCCCAGTAAAGCACCACACAACTCCAGCCTTGGTGTATCTCAAAAGTATGGATAGTAGATCCTCCTGTACGGTTGGACCTACCATCTGAATGTCATTGAAGGACTTGCCCGAGGTGCTGGAGGCCGAACCATCGAAAACTACGCGAAGTTTTGTGGTAGAACTTGACTCGCGCACAACACCATGATGAGGCATAAAATAATTAATTTCTGAATGATTTGTTTTTGAATGTTCTGTCATGTGATAATAATATATTCTTGCATAAATTGCAAATATCTGTTTTTAAATGTTGAGTCCACTCACACACAAACAATGTTTCCCCCGTCTGTTTTTCTGTTGGTTCCCTATGTAAGAGGGTATTGTGTCTGATCTTGCAATATTTGCAATGCGAGAGACTGCAACGCTTTTCGGTATGACGAGGTCGAAGACAGTTCATATGTCAAAATTAAAGAAAAGATTTCTAAAAGGCTGACAACTGAATAAAAAGTGATTCTGAGAACACATAGGGCATTTAACGTTGTCTGAATTGTTATTATTTTTAGTTTCAGTTGTTGCAAGGAAGTTTTTTGTTTTGTTGTTTTCGTTTGTGTTTTTTGTTGTTGTTGTGTTTTTATTATAATTTAAGGATTCAAGTAAATCTGCTCTGTTTGTTAAAAATTTAATGTAATCTTTTAAATTTGGAAAGGCATCTAAATTGTTTTTATATTCTTCCCACTCCCTTCGTGTGACCTTGTCAAGTTTTTCTGACATCATGTATACAATAAGGGTTTCCCCTAGGCCCCCTTGCTCAGAAGGCTGCCCTAAAGTTGACAAGGCACGAAGATTATTATTTGTGACCTCAATCATATTCCGTAACGATTTACAAGATTCATGTTGTTTTATACAAGATTAAATAAGGCCTGCACGTGATTATTAACAAGTAGTCTTTCATTGTCGTACCTTTCGGATAATAACTGCCAAGCTGTACCATAATTATCTGCTTTGAAATCTATGCTTTTTATCACTAATGACGCGCTGCTGGTTACGGCAGCACGTAAGTAGTGTTTGTTGATATCTTGTATGCTGTCATTGTTATGAATAAGAGAAAGATACGTATCTCGGAATTCAAGCCAGTGCTGTTAGTCCCCGTCGAAGTGAGGCAAGTCTATCTTAGGCAGCCGAACGAAGTCGTGCCTGCAACCAGAGCCGTGGTGCGGGAGATCGCTGACGGAGGTAGCAGACAAGAGCGCGGGCGAGGCTCGCCCACGCGCGGGCCACCAGCGCATGGTACTGCGCCTCGAACTGCTCCCTCTCGTCATAAATTTCGTCCGCATCCTCGGACAACAGCTCCAACTCTGTCTGTAACACGTCGAATTCCTTATATAATGTTTCCATTAAACTAAGACGGTTTTTTAATTCCGCTGCTTGGAAGCTATCTAAATCATTTCCCGTACTAGGTTATAATCTTAAAAAGTTGCTAACATGCGTAAGCTTTGCTTTGTAGCCGCCACGCCTCTTTATAAGTTCCCTTAATTTTGCATAAGACATAATGAGAAGGTAGGTAGGTCGTTAAGGCAAAGCAAAAAGTCTAAAGTGCAAGCAAAGACAAAGAAATCAATATAATGTAAGTTTAGCTATAAAATTTTGCGTAAACAGTTGGCTAAACCTACGGTAAGATCAGCAGATATTGCTAATGAGCCCGAAAAGTTACCGGTGCAATAAGTACAATAACGAAAAAAAAACACTAATGAGGTTGTTTACGTGTTTGCCAAACACTTGTAGATAGCGAGCGAAAACATTCCTTATGTTTTAAGAAATTAAGTTATTATGCAAAATGACGATGATTTGATTATGGAAAGTTCCACTGAATAGGTAAGCTATATATGAAGGAATCAATGTATGCCTGATCCGTATAGCACTATTTTAAAGTTCCTGGATAGAAAAGGCGAATAGATAGAAAAGTAAATAAGGACAATGGAACGGACTCACTCAGAATAATGTCCCTCAGCTGGGAAGACTGTCCTTTAAGTGTCCTCTACGTCGTAAGTAAGCGCGCGATTCGAACGGCCAGCCCAAAGTGCACAGGAGGCGCGTACGTAACACAAAAAACGGCGATCTTCTTTCACTCGAAGGACCATATCTTGAGTATCAAGCTCCAGGTGTGCTGCTGGTGGTCTTGAATAAAACTACTTGAATCCGATGGTATGACAAGTACTGTATTTTTAGGTAGGTAGTGGTTACAATTTTTGAGACGACCGACATGTGTGCGCACGCTGAAGGTGTCGGCGAACGAGTGAAAGGTGAGGCGAGGCCCTCTGTGGCGAGGCCCGCGATCGCGGAGTGGTGTGTGGCTCGAGTGACATCAGGAACATATTAATATGTAAAACTGCAATAGAATCTTAGGCCGTGCGCGCACTGCGTTGCGTTTTGGAAACGCAAAATCTGTGAAGTATGGAGTGTCATAGAAGTGCGCGCACTGCGGTGGAATATACGCGTGCGGTAGTCACCGGTGGCCCCGGTCATTCTACCGGTGCGGTAGAACTACCGCAATTGCGGCCACCGCAAGGCAGTGCGCGTAATGTGTTTTGTTAATAAACTTAATAATAAGATCAAACAAAATAAATAGGTAGATAAAATTTATTATTTATGCATGACACAAGTGCCAGCCCTAGTGAATTTCTCTATTTACCTTATTTTCGTCCCTATTAACCCCAATTTCCGGGTGAATAGGGATAGTATATATTTCAACTCTTTAAATTGAAATTCTTATTGCATAATTTTATATTTTATGTCAAAGATACAGACTCAATTATTTCGATCGCCTCACAGCGAATTTTCTGTAAAAAAAAAATCTTAATTTTCTACTGGTGGTTCTCTAATGTGATCCCCCACTTAAAGCTTTGGTGGGGGGGTATTTATTATATATATTATTGATAGTACGTGTTTAAGATAGTATTCAGTGTACTGGTCTACTAAATCTTATAAAAATATGAATTAGGGTATAAAAATAAACAACACTTAGATCTACAAACAAATATAATTCAGTTTTCTAACATTTTACGATACATAATTTTTATAAATGTACAGGGTAAGCTCATGACGTGGGAAAAGCGGTACTAGTTTTCAACTGGCTACCGGATGTACACATGTGCATAGTAATCATAGGCGCGACACGAGCGCCGCGCTGATATGCTTTCACTTCGTATGGAACAGGGATGACTTACACCTACTGTGACTCAAGACATGGAGTATGTTCCATTCCATCGTGCTGTCAGGTTACAAATCTACATTAGACACCAATGACTAGTATAATTTATAAAAAATTACGCTACGGTTAAGCGTATTGAATTTCAATTTTATATCAGTATGCCAGATAATGCATATTATAGCGCTCCGAATGATGCGTTGGGATGTTCGAATAGCAGCCTCTGTGCGTCCCATGGAAGACAACAGATTAGAAACCTCCCATCGATCACGATCACGCGTTCTAGACATTTGTGCTTCTATGTTAACATTAAGGATGTTGCGTGACGATTAATTTTCAATAAAAAAACTGAATATACAAGTGTAATTTGATTAGCATTTCCTACTTTGCCGATGCTGAATATTCTTAAACACCAGTATTAAGAGCGATATATATTTCTTATTCTATTTTTATTTTATTATTTATTAAATTCTATAAATAAATTCCACACAGACAAAAATGTAACACATGATATTGATGTAAACGACATAGATAGATGACAGTTATTAGTTATTATTGCACGATAATATTAACTACTGGGTTCATTACACGGGGACACACAGACATGTGGTGACATGTACAATGTAACAAATACACAGCAATATCAGACCATGTACACGATCTTAAGAAAACCAACCGAACATCACACACCTCAAAGTTACCAGTGCTCATGGAGAAACAGTAGATTCGACAATATCGAATTAAATATTTTAAAAATATGTCATATGTAAGTCAGAACAACTTGTCAATTTTGTACAATACATTCTGAGCGTTGACGTGTTGTTGAGTGGTTTTGCATCTTTGAGCGGAACTCCTGACTGTTTAATGTCCGATGCACTAAATACACATATCTCACAACACGTTTCACAATTTCACATAGAAAAAGGCAGTTTAAGTAAGTTAAAACACGAGATTAATAATTATAATTGTTAGTGAAAGAGTGTACTAAGAAAATTGTTTCCTGATTCATGTCGTAGTACGAAATAGGCACTTCGAGTGAGACTTTAACTATAGAAAATCGATGGGCGGACAACTATGTTCTCAGAAATGAAATGACTAATAAATACAATGTCAACCAGTAAGGGAATGTATTAGCTACGTCAAACTCAAACCAGTAGTTAGATACATAACGAATGCTATTGAATAACAACAAGCAGCGAAGCGAAGGCCGACATGTATAAAGTGCTAACACAGAGCCATGTCTGCTCTACTTAACCAGTGAAATTAGAAAGCGGCACATTTATATTTCACAATAAAGTAACGTATTATATTCATTCAATAAAATAAAATCTTCTATGGCATCTGAAATCAATTTGTACACTTTTGTACATGGCGTCAAAAACGATACACCTCACCCCTCAGGATTTGACTATATTCCATTAAAATTTCCTAATCTACTAATATTTAAATTACAATAAGAAATGACAAAAACTAACTACTACATAGTAAATATATACTTAAATATTTAGCGCTACACATGATATTTACGCACTCACCTACTTTGGCTGGATTCACAAATAAAGGTGGTGGGGTGTTCTAATTCAAATAATACTGGAACGTTGTACCTGAGGGTCGCTGAGTGCGCCTGCGCCGCTCGTACTTCGGTCTCTACCTAACGATGTCCACGGGACCAACTCATACAATTTATACACCGATCTCTTACAGGGACATATAAAACAACAACAATGGGTTTCTACTATTTGTTCATTGGAGCTGTGTGTTCGCTATAAAAGTATTACAAAGATAAACTTCTCAGATCTATTACAATGTAAAATTGTTAAAGAGCAAACAAAACAATAGGAACTCTCTACAACAGAAAAAGATTTAAATTAATTAAAGACAACATAAACAATTCCTTTTGCTTAACAAAATTACTATGAAACAATCGTAATAATATATTGCGAAACTAAATAAATAATGTATATATATATTTATATAGGTACATATCTGTATTTCATTAAGGCAGAATTGTTTGATATCAATATCTGAATGTTTCTAGACTTTTATAATAAGAAATGCTCGAAAGACATTTCTAAATTCAGAAGCTGCCTTATTAAAATGACATAGACGTAATAAACTATTATTAATAATTTGGCATATAATGAACTGATCTTCACATTACAATCTCCAATATACATATATCCACGAAATACCATTAACCGAGCTAAAAAAATAAATAAAAATAGAAAGTGATAGATTTAATCTAATCACAAAAAATCAAAAATAAAGAATACAACTAAGTATATAATTTACCTAATAGGTATATAATTTTGTTATCATTGAGAAAAGCCTGTGTCAGTGAAAATATCTTAAGTTATTAAAAATGGCGGTAGCGACTGAGAATATCCCAAGATAAGACGTTGCCGAGTGCCGAATAGTATTGCATTGTAACCACTCACTACGTCAACATATTTATGTTCAAGTTTAACACTAATGCCTTTTACCCTCGAGTCATAAATTCTTTTATTGTAATCGTCAGCTGTTGACTTGTTCGTGTTTGGTGACGACATCCGTAGAAAACAAAATTTGTTGACACGCTTTCATTAAATAATATTATTTATATTGCACACGAAAAAGCTACAGAACTGTGTTGGGGAAATGAAGAGCAGGCTGAATAGGTTCGCACAACCGACCAGTGTGCGGTCGGTCGACACTGTAACGTATGGCACATGAACTGAGCAGAATGTCTCGCAACATTTTGTTTTCTACGCGCTCGCCTCGCCGCCATCCTCGGTGTACCTTATATTTACTTAGCTACTAAGGCATTTCTCTATCTAAAATAAGCGTATTTTTGTATCAATGCAATATTATTGAGCGCTCGTTTCATAGTCATCGTTTCACCTTCCATTCAACGCGTAATCCCTTTTTACCTACTACAAAAAGGTTCAAATTAAATAAACAACATGGCACTACTTTAAATGAAGTCAATTGTTTTTTTTGTACTTCAACATTTTAGTTGGTTAAGCACAAATATGTTACAATAAGCTATTTATGAAGCGTAGGTACTCTTTTATGAGCACAAACTGAATTGATTTCTTTAAGGTTATGCTGTTCAATGAACATGTAGGTCAGGGATCTGTATTGCGAGCTTTAAAAAAAAATTGCTGTTCGTTAGGACTAAAACTAGAGAAGTTTTCGATCAATATAATTAATTATTATTGTATTATATGCCCTCTCATACAGGGGAGTTTTAAAAGCTCAGAAAGACGACGTTTATGTCAGCTAGTAATATTAAGTTTGTCATGTTTTAGCGTTAAAAAATATGTCGACTTTTCGGTCTTATTTTTTCGGTTTTTTTTTTTTTAGATAAAAATTTAAGAAGTGTGACAGCATAACCTCTGATTGTATTTCGGGGGTGGGTAAATTACGGTGCGTGGAAGGGAAACAAGTGCGTGCGCGTAAGTTCGCGCGCGGCAGTTCATCGCACGTCGGTGAGGTTGCTCTTGTCGCCGAACAGTTTCACGAGCTGTTCCTCGTAGTCATCGATGTTGCGCTTCATGATCTCCATGCAAGGCCCCAGCAGGCGCTCGAACGTTTCCACGTCCAGGACTGGAAAAAGCACCACAATCAAATTAAATTAAAAAAAACGGGTTGCACTCCGGGAGTGCCGGCAGAAGTGAAAACTTGAATATTAACGTTGTGCTTTTTTGATATTTTGGAATGGTTAGGGAATAATTTTGCACGAATTGCTTTAATTATCAGTATAAAAGTACTATCATTTATGTGGTAGAATACAATATTTATTAATTGCGCTATCGTACACAAACATGACAATTTATATTATATTAAAAAGTTTGCGCAGGCATACATTTTCACCGCCCCGTAGAAAGAGAAGGGGATACTTCCTCTCCTACGCTGCGCCGGCTGTCTACTCTCCGTCCGTCTTACGAATTTTCGATCAGGTCACGTGTCCTGACGCGAGTTTAACATTTTTTAACCATTACAAAAAAAGTGCACAACGCCGCTAAAGAAGTTTTCACTTCAAAAATATTTATTGTCACTAGTAATATACATTAAATTATGATGAAAGTGAATTGGCACGTTTAAATTTCTTAATCTAAAGCTACGGTTGCCGATTTCCAAACTAAGCTAGAGCTTGTGTTTTGGGAGACAGTGTTCAGTCACATAATTATGATACAAAATATTTCTTTATTATACAACGTGTAACAGAATAAACGCAATTCCTGAAAGTAGTTGGTACAAAATTGGCTTCGCAATCGATTTCAGTCATAAAAAATAGGTGTTAAATTTTGACGGAAAAATCTTTCATATACCTTAAAATGGAAACAGTATCATGACAAATTAATACAATCCTTAATTCATGGAAATGCGCTCGTGTGCGTGTCGGCCGCTAACATTGCATGAGTGTATGCGTTGCGTAAGGATATTGTATGACGCACATACGTTTTGCGTTTAGTAAAGATAACTATTTTATAAAAAAAATGTCTAGGTTTGGTTTCAATTTATTTAGTTACGGATGTTGTTTTAGACTTATAATTTAATATTCTAATTAGGGTATCTGAGGTATTGAGCTTAATCTGTTAATTGTTTTTATTTTATATTTGTATTTATTTTTATAAAGAGAACTAGCATGTGGGTTAACTACTAGCAATCTTGTTAACACCTCCAACTAAGCTAAATAATTGCTTGCTTATGGATGACTTACAGCTAATAAAAACACAAAAATTGGCCAAGTGCGAGTCGGACTCGCCCATGAAGGGTTCCGTAGTAACTATGATAAATATAATATACTTAATATATGTATTTGAAAAAAAAAAAAAACAAAAATCCTTACAAATTTCTTAAAACTAGGTTATTTACAATTTTTACAACTACGCCAAATAACTTTGTTTTTCATAGTATTTGTATGAATTACAAAGTTATATTTGCGGTTTTAGAAAATATACTGTATCTCATAAAACTGCTGACTCGATCTCGTTCAAACCAATTTTGGTTGAAAGTTTACATTAAGGTCTACAACATATGGTTTTTTTTAGATTTTTCACTTCATTATTATAGAAGTTAGAGGGGGGACACACATTTTACCACTTTGGAAGCGTATATCTTTTAAACGATTAACTTTATGAAAAAGTCATTTTAGAAACCTTAATGTCATTTTTAAAGACCTGTCTATAGATACCACACACGTATAGGTTTCATGAAAGAAAATATTTTCAGTTTCAGTTCCATGTATGGGGAGCCCCCTTTATTTTAAATATTTTTTAAATTTTCTCTTAAAATCGGAAAGCGGTTCACAGAATACATCTACCTACCAAGTTTTACATGTATAGTCCTAACAGTTTCGGAATAAAGTGGCTGTGACATACGGACGGACGGACAGACAGACAGACGGACAGACATGTCGAAACTATAAGGGTTCCGTTTTTTGCCATTCGGCTACGGAACCCTAAAAAACAGTCGCCAGTGAGCCAAGAACAAGTTATCACGTTTAGCCTTTAGTAAAATGCACTACTAATAAATTAGCCATCAGCATTAAGTTCGGACATTTTTTTTGGGGAAATCATCAAATGAGTTCCCCCGCTCTGCGTGGAGCGGAAGGGAGTGTCGGACTTCTACTGACTAAAAAGCCATTTGTCATTTTTAAGTCATTTAAGTCATTTATTTCGGAACAATATACATAGTGTAGAAATTTTGTAAAATAAAACAATACCATGCAAATAAAACAAACAAAAAGATACATGTCAAAGAAAATAAGAAATTCAAGACGATAAAAGCCCACATTCAATTTACAATAAGTAGGTAATCGTATTTACAATAAAACATTCAGTCAAATAAATAGGAAAAACAAAAATCAGATTAGTGTATAAAAAAAATCAAGAATAATACATTACAATTAAATTAAATAAAAATTGTGTAAAACAGATTAATAATATGTCATCTTATTGTCTGTGAACTATGTTCTACCACTACGTTCCTTCAGTTGCCCTTGCTTTCCGGGGCCCGGTATTACATAGAAACATTACCGCAACCCCGGGAAAAGAGTTCCCCAGGTTAAGCATAGTTCTAAGTTCTTTTATGTCACAAAACTAGACCCATATATAGTTTAGTTGAGAAATTTTATAGTTTTCCAAAATATTACAACATTAACATTAGTACTAAAGCTAGTCGAAGATATTAATACATTAATTGGATAATCTAATTAATTAGTACTTTATGCTTATCTTGTCTATGATATAATTAAATGAAGGTTACGAAAACGAATCCAAGTATGACATACATATATAACTGGTTCCTATATCGATCGGTTATTCGTGATAACAAGTTTATTATTTGATAGCCTTTAATTACTAAATAATGATGGCTTCACAGACATAATAACTGTGACTTGAGTTGCGACACCGCTAGTTCGCAATTATGTCACATTAGAAGAATCTCAAACATTCTATATAAATGCACTTTTTGTAATGATAAAATTGGCACGTTTCCATGTGATGTTTTTATTGAAACTCTATATCGTTGTAGATACTTCAATAAAACAAACGAAGACACTTAGAATCACGTATGTCGTTACAAAATACTCTGGGATAGTCAAAGCAGACAAAAACGTGTATCAAGCACACGCAGATAGATAGATATACTAGTGTTGTATGACACACGAGTTTTTTAGTCTTCATTTTGAGACTTGAGTATATTTTCAAGACTAGGACTCGTTAGTCACATTAGTCCAAGTCCTTTGAGTATTTTGAGTCCTTTCGAGTAAGTTCTTTGAGCTAGACTGAGTCCTGAACTTTAGTTGGTGTATTATTATAGGTAATACTGGGTGATTTTATATCGTCAACCATATTTATTTCCTGATTGAAAATAAATCGCACAACAAAAATTTGTGACAATTAAATTGCAATAAAACAAACGAAGACACTTAGAATCACGTATGTCGTTACAAAATACTCTGGGATAGTCAAAGCAGACAAAAACGTGTATCAAGCACACGCAGATAGATAGATATACTAGTGTTGTATGACACACGAGTTTTTTAGTCTTCATTTTGAGACTTGAGTATATTTTCAAGACTAGGACTCGTTAGTCACATTAGTCCGAGTCCTTTGAGTATTTTGAGTCCTTTCGAGTAAGTTCTTTGAGCTAGACTGAGTCCTGAACTTTAGTTGGTGTATTATTATAGGTAATACTGGGTGATTTTATATCGTCAACCATATTTATTTCCTGATTGAAAATAAATCGCACAACAAAAATTTGTGACAATTAAATTGCATTAAACGCAAATAACCTAATCAAAAGTATCCACCTTAAGACTGACGATTTGCTGAATAAAAATGCGAGTTAAAACGTCGAAATAAAATAATGAACACAGAATACCGTCTACTTTTAATTAATAAAATAAAATAAATATTATTCTGGAATAATTCACATAGCGCCATCTAGCCCAAACTAAGCTTTGTACTATGGGTCTACTATATCTCAGGCCTAAAATGTATTAGGTATTGTTCCATCAATACAGACAATAAGAAAACGATGGGTTAATGTATGGTGATTAATGCTACAGCAAGCCTGTCAGCCGACGACATGCAAATGAGACCAGCGCAGAATAAGATGCTAATACCGACGTTTACTGGCCCGACATAAACACCTGCACAATGTTCTCGGTTTGTTACTATGGCTAAATAATTGCCAGTAAAAAAACTATTGTTTTTCGTTGTGTAATCGATACATACGGTATCATGAGAATATTAAACGGGAGTTTAACCATGTGTATTTATTGTTTCCAGTTTCCGATATTTTTTGACAATGTTGCAAGCTTACACATGGTAAATATCACGTTATAAGTTCTAATGATACTGTTAGTGATCCTGTCAGTTAAAAACTTATGATACGCAGGGTGTTACTATGTATCTTATAATAAGGGACGTGTCTATTGCCATTAGCCAGGCATAGAACCTGGTTTTATAATGAAAAGTGGAATAATCCAAGGCTTTGGTGTATATTATTTTTACCATATAAATATGTGAGGCGTCAATAGCCTAATCGACCTCTCGATCACAACTTCGACATCTTAGCCAGATGTTGGACTTGTGATCGAGGGGTCGCGGGTTTAAATCACACCCAAAAACACTATTTCACAAGCATATGTAGCTTAGTTGGGGAGGTTAACAAGATTGCTAGTAATGTGAAGACGACCCACATTCCTAGTACTCTTTAAAAATAAGCCAGATCAGCAGAGCATAGAACTGTGCAATTTTTCTTACGAACCACAACTACATACTTATTTACTACAAAACAATTACCATTAATAATTTAGCCCTCCCCATTTTAATTAAAGCTAGTAAAGTCCTTCCAAAGGTTATCTGGAAGATATCGCTCTCAACGATAAGACCACGATTGTAACCAACTTTTTAACAATATTGTTATTTAGTGTGTTTAAATTTTTTGTGTATAATAAAGTATCAATTAATAGTATCTACCATAATAAGATTAAGTGCCAACTGATGTATGAATATGATTGATACTTACATGCCACCCTGGTGGGTCCGACGGCGTAAGCAGAGGCAGCGCGAGGCTTGTGGGTTACGAGAGCCAGCTCACCGAAATATCCACCAGCCTCTGTTGAACACAAATATACATCAATAAATATAATAAATCAGTAAAACAAAGGGTGTCTGTAGGTACATTGAATACAGATTGCTTCATTGATTCTCTTCAAAGGATTCATCGTCGTGCGCAAACGCCGTGGCAGATGTTTTGCGACAGGGGATGGAGTAGAGCTCGGTTTGACCACGTTAGCCGAATTGGAAACAAACTGGCTTCATACCCTGCTGGCAGCAAAGCATTTTGGTCCCTGGCAAAGTCGGTTGAATCGAACTTCTGTCGCCCCTCACTACCACAACTGCTAAAACCTGACGGGTCTCTACTACTAAACTAAATATCATTACCCAAATATTGTATCATAATAATAGATACTACCAAGTCTTTACAACAGTTCCTATCGATATTTTATAAGAATTATAGAATATTTAGGAATCGATATTCTTATTAGATTTCAAGGACACAGGTCTATTGCCTTTTTGCTTTTGCTGTCTTAGCTTTGATTTTTGCATGATTCTAATAAGCGTGTTTGCAGCCCATCATCTTGCATACATTTACAGATGGTGTGCGTGAAACTAAGTTAAGCTGATTTTTTATTATAAGCAATTTTATTTCTCTCACCACAATCTATCTTATATATATAAAAGAAAGTCGTGTTAGTTACACCACTTATAACTTAAGAACGGCTGAACCGATTTGGCTGAAAATTGGTAGGGAGGTAGCTTAAAACCAGGAGACGGATATAGGATATTTTTTATCCCGGAATTCCCACGGGATTGGGATTTAAGCGGGAAAAACATCCCACGCGAACGAAGAAGAAATGGAGAGTAGGGTAGGGGTAGGGTTGGGGTAGTGTAGGGGTAGGGGTAGGGGTAGGGTAGGGGTAGGGAGGGGGTTGGGTAAAGGTAGGGTAGTGGTAGGGTAGGGTTAGGGTAGGGTTAGGGTAGGGTAGGGTAGGGGTAGGGTAGGGGTAGGGGTAGGGTATGGTTGGGGTATGGTAGGGGTAGGGTAGGGTAGGGTAGGGTTAGGGTAGGTGTAGGGTAGGTGTAGGGTTAGGGTAGGGTAGGGTAGGGGTAGGGTAGGGTAGGGGTAGGATAGGGGTAGGGTATCGGTTGGGTAGGGGTAGGATACCACGCGAACGAAGTCGTGGCGGGTCAGCTAGTATAACGATACATTTGATATCAATGACATAACAACGAATATATTATACTGCGGGAGACTGGTGCGTAAACTTCTGTATTTCAGGACACGAGGTCTCCGCCATTTAGTTACATTTCAGTCGATATGTGATAAATACATGATCTTATTTGAAAGTGGCAAAGGGTAATCTAATAAGTCTATGTCAAAAATCGTGTCACAACAGCAAAGTATAATATAATTTGCGCCCTAAATATTGTATTCGAATATTTCACATGTGGTGGTGCTCTAAGAATCGAAGACAATCGATCATTGGCCCGTCATTGGGAGCAGACTGTGAGCGAAGTAAGGCAAACTAATAGGTTATTGATTGCTCAACGCTGTTATAGATGACGTGCTACATGCTCCGGCTGTCCTGCATCTATTACTCAATAGGTAAACACAACTGTGTGTACGTGGATAAACCCTTCTAATAATTGAGAATAAGTTCGGTGTTATTTTTAGAACTTTATATAAAGTTGAATGGTATCAAGGGTTTGAAATGACTAATAACTATCGTAGGTCGCGGCTTGACACAAATGTATTATCTTAACATAGTATAAAGCATAGTCGCTTCCCTGTGTCTGTCCCTATGTATGCTTAAATCTTTAAAACTACGCAACGGATTTTGATGCAGTTTCTTTCAATAGAAAGAGTGATTCAATAGGAAGGTTTTTAAGTATATAACATGCATAATATAGTAGAGGAACACTGATAATTTTTGAGGTTTCTAATGTGATGTCGCAAATAAACACATTTTTTTGCGCTTGCTTTGCAAACGCTGGCTGAACCCTACGAGATAGATCAAAATAATGTACTACAGTATTGTACACCTTAAAAAGGTCAACAAAAAGTCCCCGATGGCATCTGTCTATCTCTTATAGATAACCCACAACAACCATTTTTTATCCTTTACTTTTTACGAGAAATGCGAGCATATTTTACGAAGCGATTTTAAGCAATACAGCATCCAATTAAGTACCATAAATACATTGTGCATTTAATATAAATCAATATTGCCCTTTACAGAATGTAATTTAAATAAATAGTTTCGAAGATATTACAGATTTAAAATGCAAGGACATAGCGGTTGCGGCGCGGTGCCGGCGGAGGCACGGCGCGCGTGCCTATGTTGCTTAGATTTGAGCGTTGAATGTTTTTCCCATGGTAAATTATGTGTCGCACTTTCAAGAGTAATTACTAAAGAGAACAGTATGTCGAATGACAAAAAGGCTGTCAACGATGTATATAAAGACATTCTATAGTATATTTAATAAAAACATTGCACCCGTGCGAAGCCGGGGCGGGTCGCTAGTTATTATATAAAAAACAAATGTAGCGAGTTTAATTCCTTTTGCCAATATGATTTTGCAGACAGTACTATCAATGTATTGGCGCAGATGCCATCCAAGGGATGAAGTTGCAATATTTTATAAATATACTGAATTACATTACTGTTTAGCAAGAGGTTTAATAGGGTGGTAGAACTTTCCCATATAAGCTCTCCCAAAGGGCTTAGTACTAAAACGTTTGGTTCTGTTCTAACTACTAAATTACCAGTTTTGTTTGGCGAGGTATTTCAGGAGCTGTAGAATTATCGCAAAGGGGCGTGAGCGTTCAGAATCTAGATAATTTGTATTACAAACTTTATATTAAAAACAGATATGGGCTATCCGCAAAGCATAAATTTTAGTTTCAATCAAGTATACAGGAAATGGCAGGATGAACTGGACTTTTAGAGCATAGGGAATACACAAAAAAAAAATTAATATGGTACAGGCATCTTTCTTTCCTTGCTGGAGTCTGTGTTTCCTTATAGCTATAACCTGGGGAGAGTAAGTCGAGAGAGAACAGGTTACTACTAGGTAAGCGTGCTCCATCTTCGACCACATCTTGACTTACCATCAGGTGAGATGTTGGTCAAATGCGAACCTATAATTATCAACAAAAAAAGCCGAACTCACCGAGACGCTTAATCTCATGCTCGTTGCCATCGTCGCGCGTGATGCGGATGCTGATGGCGCCGTCCTCCACGAAGTACATGCCGTCCGCGGTGTCGCCCTGCCGGATGATCAGCTCGCCGTCGATCAGCGTGCGCGGCAGCAACGCGTCGGCCAGGTTGGCCCGCTCGTACGCCTAATGTACGGAAAATATACATTTTTAACACTAGTTTGTGACATATAACCTAGCTATAACCTGGGAGTCTTTAAGTCAAAAGTGAATAGATTACTTCTAGGCATGCGTGCTTCATCTTCGATCACATCATCGCTTGACATCAGGCAGGATTGTGGTCAAACGGTAAGCCTATCAACAATAAAAAAGAAAAAGCTCTGGGACCGTACTAGTAACTCCAATATCGAGATCCTATCTCAAGCGCACACTGGTTCGTGAAAAACACAGAAAAACCTGGAAATATCGACCGTGAAAGAGGAAGCTAGAAGAATGAGCAAGACATACGTAATAAATATCAAGTCTTGACTGGTTGATAACAACAAGAAACCAACGCTTGGGTGAGAGACACTCGTATGTCCTGTGATAACTGAACGCACTTGGATGAAATTCGGCACAGATAAAGATACCTAGTAGTCTAGGATAGAACTTAAGCTACTTTTATGCCAGCAAAAGCTAGTTTTTATGAAATTCAGCTAACATTCAAGTAATATCGTAGTCATGTAATAATGAAGTTTATTTTGCAATTAGGTTATAAACAACACTTTGTCACGTATTTTTTTTTTCGTAAATTTAAACAAGATGAGGCCGGTTAAAAGTAATTGTAACTACATACTAGGGAGCCTTTTATGACCACAAAAGGGCAGCTATATTTGCGAGTTAAACCTAGGCTGAACCAACGGGACTAACTGTAACAGAAAACATTACTCTTAAAACTAACTGTGGGCTTTACGATGAAACTTTATGGTGTAGTAAATATTTATTATAGATTTTTTAATAAACATACTGTTAGAAGATTTGGCCATTAATTGATTTCTTGTAGCTATTCTGCGGCTTCCGACGAAATTTTGGGAATATGCTACATTTTAGGCGTCCTATTAAAACAAGGTATGTCCCACGCTTGGCCGACATTTTTAATGAACGTGTGGGTTTGTTTCGCCGTTTAAACCTAATGATAAATTGCGAGTATGTTGGTAAATAAATAATATCTGGGAATCTTTCTCAAACAGTTCCCGTTGTGATGTGTGACGTATGACCTTCTTGAATACTTTTTAAACTCTTTTCATGTAGTTTTTTTGATTCTTTTAAACAAGTTATACCTAGAAACTAACTCCATTCTAAATGCAAGCAAAAATAAAGGATGCAAGTAGCGAGCCAAAGCGGCCTCGTAAATAAGGAGATACCTACGATAATATACGATTATTGAATCTTTAAGATTAGTTCAGATCTACTGAATAAAATGCTTGCTTAGGATTATTTTGGATGAAAAATTTTGAAATGCATCAAAGATTGTCATGGATATGTCTGTAGGATAAGCACTAAGAGTCGACGTCAGGAAAATTCCGATTATTAAAATCCCACATTTATCAATGCATTCCGCGGTCGCCACCCGAGTTTCAGTGTGACGTGAGATTCTAAGATAAAACGGTGACGTCATCGTCCGGAAGGTGAATAAATTCGATAGGTACATCGGCGTCCGGTAGCTGTTATCTCTGCTTGTCACACAATATTATCTACACACCAACGAGAACCACCTTTGACGGCAGTAGCATGCGCTTTATCTTTTACTGCCAGATTTACTTGGAAAAACAATTGGATCATTTTTTATACCGTTCAAACAAACTAAAGTTATTTATTAGCAAATTTGCATGTGTATTTTTATGCAAATGAGATTTACGAGTGTTTTCCTAGGGAACGGCTTCTACACTATTGTAAGCGAAATGTGTTGGGAGCAAATCGCGAATTGAGGAAAGTTCCAATCTGTAGAAATTTCCCGTAAATCTGGAATTATGTTATCAGCACGAAAAATCTAATTTGGGAACTGCCTCGGAAAGGTTCAGTACGCCGTATTCGCTGCCACCGCGCATTTAAAGATGCATGATTGTGACAGAGCCAACATTCAGTGGGTGTTCATATGTTATTTAGCAAATTAAGAGGTTCTTAAATTAGTTTGTAAATGTATAATTTTTCCAAAATAATGCTATTGAGAGTTTATTGCAGTTAGTTCCATACAAGTCTTTTATAATTTGACCAATGATTAAATAAAAATTCATAAATCCTATCCTACTTAATCCTTCCTACTTCCTACAAATATCCTATCCTACTTCCTACTAATCCTACTTCTTACTAATATTATAAATGCAAAAGTTTGTGAGGATGGATGGATGTTTGTTACTCTTTCACGCAAAAACTACTGAACGGATCTCAATGAAATTTGGTAAGTAGATAGTTGACATCCTGGAATAACACATAGGCTACTTTTTATCCCGGAATTACAACAGGATCGGGATTTAAGCGGGAAAACCTCCCACGCGGACGAAGTCGCGGGCAAAAGCTAGTTAGGAAATAAATATAATTCCGGATAGACAATTATTTTGATATTATCCATATAGAGTATGGATACATACGACATAATATAATGTCCAATTAATGAAAACACTGGCCATATGGTCAAACAAAATGAACAACTCTATGACATGAAAAAAAAAACAGCTTTTCAGTACATTTTGTCGACTCGTGCACACACAAATGTATGAAGCAATCGATATTTTTGTGTTTTCGGGGTTGGCCCTTTACAAAAGTGTTTTCATTTATCGCATATGTACCTATCCACGTTGTATAAGAATTAAAGCACGGACCGTTCTATCCTTTCTACCTAACCCCCATAGAAACAAGCATGCTCTTATTTGCCACATTACAGCAGAGAACCCGCTATGTGAAGAGGTGCCCTCCGTCACGTTTAAACCCTACACGGTACTATTGCGTCCACATGTCTATGTGTGTCGATATGCCGCTTCTCCCCTTTCCTTGGGGGTAGAGTCGGGCATTAGTGACAGCTTGTTAGCTAATTACCTGCGGGCGGTGGACTGACCCTTTTCCGTTGGTCCCAAGCTTACGAAGATTGTGTGTTGATTTTTCACACATTCCCTTCGAAATCCCGGCGATAAAGTTTTAATTAACTTCTTGCTCTTGTGATGTATTATTTTAACGATATGTTATAAATAATATTATGTTGTTATGTGACATGTTAGTAGCGTCAATAACCTTTCAATGTATAATATGTGATCGAGAGATCGCGGGTTGGAGCCTCAACCACATACACAATTGCGGTGAACCCACTCCAGAAAAAGCATATTTAGTTTAGTTGAAGGGATTAACAAGATTGCTAGTAACGTGAATTCTACCCATATTGTTAAAGTAAAACTCATTAAAAAAAAATTGGCCAAATGCGAGTCAGACTCCCCCATGAAGGGTTCCGTAGTAACTATAATAAATATATTTATTTTTAAAAAACAAAAACCTTACAAATTTCTTAAAACTAGCTTATTTACATTTTTTACAATAACGCCAAATAACTTTGTTTTTCATAGTGTTTGTATGAATTAGAAAGTTATATTTGCGGCTTTAGAAAATATGCAGTATCTCAAAAACTGCTGACCCGATCTCGTTCAAACCAATTTTGGTTGAAAGTTTACATTAAGATCTTACTTTAGAAACCTCAATGTAATTTTTAAAGACCTGTCTATAGATACCACACACGCATATGTTTCATGAAAAAAAAAACAGTTTCAGTTCCATGTATGGGAGCCCCCTTTTATTTTAAATATTTTTTAAGTTTTTTCTTAAAATCGGAAAGCGGTTTACAGAATACATCTACCTACCAAGTTTCACATGTATAGTCCTAATAGTTTCGGAATAAAACGGCTGTGACATACGGACGGACAGACAGACAAACAGACAGACGGACAGACATGACGAAATTATAAGGGTTCCGTTTTTTTCCATTCGGCTACGGAACCCTAACAACACAGTATGTTGTGATGCTATAATGTAGGGTACATTTTTATTACAGAGATCAATCTTCAGTATAGTAAAAAAACTGTCTAATGTCATTGAAGTTCATTCCTCGTCATATTCAACAGGGTCTGTCATGATGCTGTTGGACGTTTTCTAGGACCGTCGACGTGGTACAATCTTCAAAATACAAGCGACATTTGCACACGATTTCGCTAAAGTAAGAATTTGTGTCCGACACAGTCTCGGAAATGGTTACAGCATTCTATTTTAACCGCTGCTCATCCATTTGAAGTTAATCTTAGTGAAACGCACGAGAAGAAACGGGTAAACTATTCACGGCGGGGTATCATACGGCTAATTAAACAGATTATACACAATACTTTTCACTAGTTCCTATTTATAACGTGATGCCTGTTTTGTATTCCTGAGACAGGACAGACAGAAGGGAATAAGTTTTCTGACCCGTTCCATATATTTTCTATATAATGTCGGTGCCCTTTGTCCATAATAGAAAGAGAAATGCAAATTTTGAGCCGCTACTAAGATTGTTTTCTAGGGTTCCATAGTCGACTAGGAACTCTTATAGTTTCGCCATGTCCGTCTGTCCGCAGCTTAGCTCAGAAACTATGGGGATTAAAACGATGAAATTTGACATGGGTATACATAGTAATCACACCGACAAAGTGGAAAATAAAATCATGAATGCGCGTGACCCTACACACACTTGGCTGGTTTTTCATCCAAGACATACGTTCTACGTCGAACTTAACGCCTTAGGCATTCTCTAGCAGTCAACCGAAGCTCAATGAAGAGATAACATGGCAGAAGAAATGCATGCATGGTTGTGATGAGAGAAAATATTATTTAAGAAGATAGTTTAAAATATTGTCTAATCAAAGCTTGTTACCGAAAGATCCTCATGTTCAACGGTCGAAATTTACAATCGACGGACGCGCCATTATAGTCAGAAATCAAAGTCCTTTTATTAGTTCGTTACGTTCCTATAATGATTAAAGCAATAACTAGAACTTTTACGAGTATATGTATATGTGACGATAAGGAAACTAACTTTCTCGAGGGCAAATTTTTTGCAATGCATTTTTCCTTAATAATCAGAGAAATCATGTTAAAATGAAAACAATATGTATAACTAGAATATGTAATATGTATTATTTATTCTAGTCATTTGTGACCACTGAAATAAATGGAGGAAGCAGTGGGACACTACAGGTTATTATAATAATAATAATTTATCTACCAATATTCTACAGCTCTTGTAATTTAAATAACCAATAAAATGTGGTGTACAATAGGTACCCCTGCCTATCCTCTCATTCAATGATTACAGGCGTGATGTTTATATGGTGAGCCGAGAATAATTTTAGCCAGTACTTGAGTGTTAATGTGAATGTAAACACAAACAGTGGGAGCGTGTCAAAGACCTGTGACGCTCACAATGAGAAGTTAAGCAGGAATTGACAGATTATGCTGAGGCGCTGAGACTGGCATAACATGGGTATTATTCCGAAGTTTAGTGGTTTATAGACCAACTGTGCCTCTCGTTATAGTAGTTTCGAACTATAATAAATACTTTTGTGTTTAAGATTAGCCATGTGGGTAGAATTCACATTACTAGCAATCTTGTTAACCCCTCCAACTTAGCTAAATATGCTTGTGTCTGAAGTGGGTTCACGGCAATAGTGTAATAATTTCAATAATAATGGATGGTGTCCGAACCCGCGACCTCTCGATCACAAGTCCGACACCTTAGCTACGAGGCATGCCTTTTAAGTTCTGTCGTTTCCATATTTCCCGGCAATTTTGAATTTGGAACTGTTCTATATTCGAATGTGTTTAAATGTTGAATCTCAAAACAGTTGAAAGTATTAGGATTAATGCTATTGTTTAGTCGCAGCGTCGATTGGAATCTGTCAGGTTAGAATCTGTCAGGTTACGTACGAAAATTAATCTTTCTAAGGAAAATGTTCGTGCAATAATTTTCTACAACTTTAGAAGAGGCCTGACACGGCTTCAGTATTTTGAAAGAGCTAACATCTGTGTTCAGCGATGCAGCCCCATGTTTGCGGACTGTCGAACGCTGGTAATTTAGAATTCCAGCGTGGACATACTAGTGTTAGTGACAAATCTCGCGAAGGACGCTCAAAATTCGCCTTCACTGAAGATAACATCGTTGCTGTGAGACAGCTAATTCTCGAAGATCGTTAAGTGACGTATCGAGAGATAGAGGATCTATTAGGCATCTCAGGGACAACCATTCAGAAGATCTTGCATGAAACGCTTGCTGTGAGAAAGCTAGTTTGCCGTAGGATACTGCATCTGCTTTCCAACGATCACAAGCCGGCCCGCATCAGATAGTGTAAGAAAATTCTGCAAAGTTTCAACCGAGGAGAGTCAAATCACGTCTACATCATCAGTGGTGAGGAATCTTGGATCTATGCCTACGATCCTGATTCCAAACAACAATCTACAATCTGGGTCTTTCAAGACGAGCCAAAGCCGACCAAAGTTGTTCGTTCTCGAAGCACTTCAAAGAAGATGGTGGCCACATTCGTTGGAAAAACCGGCCATGTTGCGAATATTGAACTTGAAGATCGTAGAACGGTTAACGCAGAGTGGTATACCACAGTTTGTTTACCATAAGTCATCGCCGAACTTCGAAAATCTAACTCAAAGCGACGCAACATCCTGCACCACGATAACGCAAGCTCACGCAGCGCTCGTCAAACGATTGAGTATTTGAAGCAGGAAAAAGTAGAAATTCTTGACCATCCTCCATACAGTCCTGACCTAAGCCCTAACGATTTCTTTACATTTCCTAAAACTAAGAAGTCTTCGTGGTCAAAGGTTCCAGTCTGGTGAAGAAGCAGTTGACGCTTTCAAGTCAGCCATTTTGAACACCCCCGTTTTAGAGTGGAATAAATGTTATAATAACTGGTTTGAGCGAATGGAAAAGTGTATTAAGCTACGTGGTGAATACTTTGAAAAACAAAAAAAAAAGTACTATAAGGTTCTAGTTGTGTTTTTTTCTTCAAACGACAAAACTTAAAAGGCATGCCTCGTATTAGGCTATTGACAATTTATTCTTAACTGGCTGACCCGAAGAACTTCGTACCGCCGTATTTTTTTTAATACGTAACAAGGGTTGTATAAATAATACAAGAAGGTTGAAAGAAAGTGCAATGAAAAGAACAGGACTTCAAGATACATTTATTGAAAATTGTTTAAATAAAATTATTAACTTTATAACAAGTCATAAAACATATAAATATATGTAGAACTCTGTCAACAGATTACTCAAAACCTAGAGATTGTAGTTGCTTAGAGGATTATACACGCTATGCATAATTCTTTATGAAATCACCATGTTTCAGCTGCAACAAAAAATTAATTACGAGTATATTTTGTAGACCTGTGTAATGAAAAACGTATTACCTACAGTATGCTATCTTGGTGCAAGACAACCGCCAGTTTAAAAAGTTCTGTATACAAAAAAGGATTGATTTAATTTTTTACATATAAATTCAAATGTACGCCATTGTGTGAACATTAAAACTTAACTGGTCATATCGTGTCAATTAAGAGTAGATAGAGACTCCGCCCTCTGCGTTCACTGTTCACCTCGCGTAAGTAAAGATGGAATGCCTAAATTGCCTATAGGTATTTCTCTGGTCTAGTTGTGTCTGCACTCGGCCCGCATATGTGTGCGAAGAATTCGATCTGTGAGCGTGGAGCGTTGTGTCCTAGACACCGGTTGGCAACATATGCGACAACTTACGCACTATTAAAATCTTCAAACCCGACCTAGTTTCTGTACCAGCCTTTGAGCGGTACAACTCGCTTAGTATTCAGTTCACACAATACTAAGGGACTATTGTGCTAGTGAGCGTCCAAACCTAAGACCGTAGTGGACATTGGGCTACTCTTATCACAGCCTAATCTAAGCTTAAATCAGTATTAACTGATAAGTGTTATCACATTACGTAGGCACATATCACGGGACGCTAGCCACTATTACAATATCTGCTATCGCCTTATCATTCGATTGCTTCTTACACTTTTCAATTGGCATTGGCATCGTATTTATTATTATAATCCGGATAAAAAAACGTCAAACGTAATACCATTTTCGTGAAAAAGTTTCAGATTGTAAGTCAGTGTTGTTTGACGTTACGCCAGTGTTAATCATGAAAGACAGCACGCGTTTTCTTTAATTGTACACGAAACAATAATTACATAATAAAAGGCGTGTGTTAAGTACTTTATAACGACATCAGCGTATTGTTATGATAATATTATAACAATAAAAATGATTTACAATCGCTGTGGTGCTAACTCAAGTAATAAATGGTGTCGAGATGGGCACATAATGTTTGAAATAGCATGGCACACAATATGAAAATAGGTAATCACTATATATACATAAACCCGTGTAGAAAACGCGAAAAAACGTTTTAAAACTAGCGTAAAAAGTTGTTTACTCCGTGGGTTGACGCATAAATTGTATAATTTGCATCGAGTTATCCTCCCCTACAGCGCAAGGTTCATTGCGTTTAACTCTATTAAATATGCTTCGAAATAATTCTACGAGAATATTTTCAACCTATTTCTGAGCACGATGGGCGTCAAATACGAAAAAATCATAACGTTTTTGGAGCGGAAACAAATCGAGTTTCTTTGCATTTAATCGATGTGATATAATATAGCAAGTAGTAACAACTTGTTAGGTTACTATCTAAAAGCAATTAACGTGCCTGTCCATCTAAATGGGAAACAGACAGAGTTGAAATTGAAAAAGATTTCCCATGGAACACTGTACCGTTTTATTTTTCATGATCACTAATCCATTTTCTAAGCGATGGATTTGCGGCTTAATTCCCTTGCTAGTTAACGACTGTTTATTGCAGCTTGTTGGGGAAGACTGTGGGATATTGGTGCTATTTTCTTAAGAATAAAACTTACAGTGATGAAAGAATAAATTATGACTATGAGCATGTGATGTAGTTAAGTAAGTTGATAGAGATGCATGTAAAGTTAAGAGAAGCTGCGATCATCACTACTAAAATTATAAGCTACACTAGATGACGAGGTCAACTTTGTACCGCCATATCTTGCTACCGATTAGTACCAATAGAGCTTGCTGTTTTTATTAGAGCTGTGATGTTGGTGCATACCGCAACTGTTTAATAATTAATACATCGATAACCTTTTTTTAATCATTATTTTCTAGGAAAACAAGCGTATGTAATGTATTAATTAATATAGCTATAAACGAAGCCTTTATTACGTCGGACTATCTGCGTCGATGTCAATTAGAGGAATATCTGTCGAACTCATAAGATTAATTAATCGTCACGATTGGTGATTGGTGGAGGGTAGGTATAGTAATAAAGATTGCTCATATTTTGGCGATGGGAATGGCGCAATGTCAGATGTTTCGGACGTCCTTCCGTATTTCAGGGTCGCGACTCGCGTACTCAATTCACGTATCAGGTATAATATATTTATATGATCTACTATTTTGTTGTGTTTTTCTCACAGATTGTGTGCTACGTAGCTCCCAGGGCGCGAGTCCTTGTGGTTCGGTAATAAATATGAGATATAAGCTTCAGAAAAATTTAAACTCGAGCAGAAATCATCTGTTTAGGCTTTTCTCAATAACGTTTATTTTTTTTAGCGTGGTAAAATTGTCGTATAAGTCCTCCCACCCCGGGCAGGGTGGGAGGGACTGTCAGACTTTTACTCCACGGTCTTCTCTTCTCTTTTTATCCACGGTGTTCCTTCAATAACCCTTTACGTACCGGGGTCACGGTAATGGGATAAGTCCCACGACCCCGGCAGGCTTCGGCCCTCTGCAGGGGGGGGCCCTCGTCATGTTGCTGACGCTCTTTGAGGCGCGCGTGGAACACAACGCGCCGTCGACCCGGGCATGGTCCATGGTCGGACAGCGAGTTGCCCTTTACTCGCTGTCCGCATGCCCGCGCCTACGGTGGCCGGAGATCGTCGGCCGACGTCCGACACCGTGGGCGTGTACCACTGCGGCTGGGCTGGAGGGAGGACGCCATCCTCTCCCTCACGCGGCCCGCCTCCTCCTTCGGAAGCATGACTGCTTCGCAGAAGGAGGCGACCGCTTCCCACTCCCTCTCGCCCCGCATTCTCAATTACGTTAGGATCGGTTTCTAGTCTAACCGGATGCAGCTGAGTACTAGTGGTTTACATGATGCAACTGTCTGTATCTCGAAAACCCAGTATCTGGGTATCCCCCTTGGCAAGACCAGTGTCAGAATTTACAAAGGACAACCGGGACCAATGGCTTAACGTGCTTTCTGAAGGAGGAATCTAGATTTATGTTAATATGGTCACCCCATCCACGCATCGACATCAGTCAGCGTTGCTTAACCTTGAACATCGAGCCGTGCAGCTGTTATTATTTATTTACGACATCTTTAAAAAAAATTGGCCAAGTGCGAGTCGGACTCGCCCATGAAGGGTTCCGTAGTAACTATAATAAATACTTATAATCTATACTAATATTATAAAGCGGAAAAGTTTGTTAGTTTGTTTGTTTGTTTGTTTGCTTGAACGCGCTAATCTTCGAAAGTACTGGGTGGATTTGGATGAAATTTGGTATGGAAGTAGCTTGAAGCTTGAGGAAGGTTATAGGCTACTTTTTACCCGACTGCAAAAAAGGAGAGTTATGTTTTTACCGTGATAGAATCCACGGGAGCGAAGCCCCGCGAGAGTACTAGTATACTTAATATATTTTGTTGAAAAAAAAAAAAAAATAACAAAAACCTTAAAACTAGCTTATTTACAATTTTTACAACTACGCTAAATAACTTTGTTTTTCATAGTATTTGTATGAATTACAAAGTTCTATTTGCGGTTTTAGAAAATATGCTGTATCTCAAAAACTACTTGACCCGATTTCGTTCAAACCAATTTTGGTTGAAAGTTTACATTAAGTTCTACAGACATATATTTTTTTTTTTAGATTTTTCACTCCATTAATATAGAAGTTAGAGGGGGGGACACACATTTTACCACTTTGGAAGCTTATATCTTTTAAACGATTGACTTTATGAAAAAGTGGTTTTAGAAACCCTTATATCATTTTTAAAGACCTGTCTATAGATACCACACACGCATAGGTTTAATGAAAAAAAAAAAATATTTGCAGTTCTAGTTCCATGTATGGGGACCCCACCCCCCTTTATTTTAAATATTTTTTAATTTTTTTCTTAAAATCGGAAAGCAGTTCAGAGAATACATCTACTTACTAAGTTTCACATGTAAAGTCTTAATAGTTTCAGAATAAAATGGCTGTGACATATGGACGGACGGACAGACATATCGAAACTATAAGGGTTCCGTTTTTTGCCATTCGGCTACGGAACCCTAAAAACCAGGAATAAACCCTTAAATTCTTTGTAACTTTCAGAACATGTTGACTTGTAAATGGTTAAAAAAATCCCATAAAGGAAGGTGTAGACTAAGCAACATATTGATTGTCGAGTTGTGTTCGAGCGTGGTCAGGCAATATTTTCGGGACGCTGGGCAACCGATCCGTTCGTGTGTAAACGTGCTTAGGGGCGGTGACGCTCTCGTTTCAATATTTGTAATGTTTTAGCAGTCTGTTTACGTTATTTTGGAAGCTAATGTATTGGAGGATATTTTTTCATTACTGCCATCGCTTCGGCTAAGGATCATCTTGCCAAAGAGCATATTAATCGAGACCAATATTATAAAGAGAACAGTCTTCACTTTGTTTTGTTTAAAAATCTAAAGAACCTATTTGAAAAAAATCTTCACCAATTTAAATTTATATTAGTTACTTGTGTTATGTAAATTTTATATCCGCAAGTAACAAGCTACTTAAATTTCGCTGAAAAAAAAAAAAAACATATTTAAGCGAGCGAAGTCGTGGGCGAAGCTAGTCTATTTTGAGTGACAGTCGACATAAAAAGAACAAGAAATTGCCTTCAGTTAATATACATATGTAGCGCAAAGTTTTATTGAAGCCTATCATAGATTTGAAGCGTCAATGATGCTATTGACGCTTCAAATCTATGATAGGCTACAATAAAACTTCAACTCAAATCCTCCAAAACCTTGTGATTGAGAAGTCGCGGACTTAAACCCCATCCATTACAGTATTGTTGTGAACCCGAGACAAGGACGGCATTCTAGACAGGCACGAGTTCATGGTGGTCAGTATATTAAATCACAAGCATATTTAGCTTAGTTGGAGGGGGGGAGGGGGGGGGGGGGGTTAACAAGTTTGCTAGTAATGTGAATCTACTCACATTACTTACTAGTTCTCTTTTTATAAAAAAAAAAGATTTTATAATCTCCCTGCGTTGTCATTTAAAATACTCGGAAAAAGAGTAAAACACACCTCTGAAAATAAGCTTTCGCAGCCTCGCGAGACGGTCAGCAAATTAAGAACAAAACTTATCGAGTTTGTAAAGTTTTTGTCGAAGTCATGATTCAGGGAAATACTACTTTTATATTCATTGCACATTAGGAATTTCTAATAATAAAATAATCCTATATTGCGAGTGCAATTTTACAAACACTTGTAGTAAAGTTACTTTTTTTTAAATTAAAATGTGTTTAAGGCAAAACAGCACATCAATATTTTTTAATACACTTACTGAATGTATTTAAACCCATATGAAGAAAAGCGGGATAGATTTCAAAGTTATTTATCATCATCACGTGTTGTTAAAAGAATTACAATCAGTATTCAAATGTAACAGACATTTAGAAACAAATTTAGAAACACAAAAAACTGTCTAACAAAACCTTATACATTCGACTTCAATTTCATTGTTACTAATGACATCGTGGGCGCTTAAAATTGTCCAAATGGCAGTATTATGAAATATCTTCAAAAATCTTTCTACGATTGTTTTAATAAGTAAATGTTTTTTAGCAATGTGAGAAAGATTATCGAGCAGATTAATGCTTAATGTTAAGTGTAGTTTATAAGTTTGTGCTTTTCAAGGAGTTCTAGTTTGTGGATGTATGTCAGTGACTGCGAGAAACATGTCTTATCGCCAGACATACTCGTATACATAGTTTGGACAAAGCGGTAATCGTAATAATAACTTCCCACGCAACCTTTTTTGGTTTGAGAAAAACTAGTGTTTAAAATCCGATTGTTTATGATATGAATGGAGTTCTTTTTTTTTTAGAAACTGATTCTTCAAACAATGTTGAATGGATTCTCTTGAAATGTTTGTATAAATATTTTGTTAGTGTTTCTGCAGATCCGCTACTGACACATATTTCCTCCTATCGTACGGTCATATCGGCAGCTAATCGCACAAGACATATCTTTGATCTAGAAATCATTTGTATCCAATAACACTTGTTTTGCCCATGAGCAAGTTATTAGAAGGTAACTGCACCTACGTTATAGACATAATTATGAATTCAATAAAAGACATACAATGCCTGACAGCTTACGAGAACAGGATTATCTTAGATACCAACATGTATAAAAACCGCAAGATATTACTAGAACGGAAATGTGCGGAAGTGATCAAAATATTGACTTGGACAAAATTCTGCGAATCATAAAATCACATTGTAGTTGTAGCAGAATTTAGTCCAAAAATAATGACGTAATATTCAATTCAAGACAATGTTTTTCAAGTCGTATAAGACTTGCAGATTAATAAATCGAATGTAAACTGAAAATTCGTTCGCATTTCCACAAATTGCACTGAGCAGTAACAGGTTTAGGAGAGTATTTACAAATAATAGTTACTAATTTGCACCGAGAAATGTGCAAAATTCGTAATTATTAGTTCTCCTGATCGATTTCGGCACCGGCAGAGGGTAAGACGCAGGACCAACAGCTTAGTGTTTTTCGAGGCACGGGCTTATCACACCGCTAACTTCCAAACTCCGGGCTACCTACCGAGAAATTTTTAATGGAAAAATCCAATAGCACATTCTGCTCGACTTGGGAATCGAACTTGAGGCATATTGCTCAGCAGTCACGCTTGCGACCACTAAACCAATGAGGCAGTGAATTCGTAAATAAGTTCGCGAACTACAACACAGTTCTAATAAGCGATTACTTCGGAGTCCTAAGGTTCACGATATTAGTTAACGCTGATGACACCATAGCTGTTTGGTTCATCATCATCATCATTTAGGCGTGAAGGCCTTAGACCGAATCATGAATGACAGAGTGGTGGTCAAAGATGGAGCACCAAACACACAAAGGTCGTCTAAAACGCGTAGAGTCGAGAAACCGTTCCAGCAACCACCCGGGGGAAAGGTTGCACAGAACCTTGGAATATGGCAGAAATGGGGCATGAAGGAATAAATAAATAAACAAGTGCGAATTGGACTCTCGCAGCGAGGGTACCGTACAAACTTATATAAGTTCAGTAGAACCGTACCAAACCGCGATAAATAGTTGTTTTGATTGCTTCGACTTATATATTTAATTTTGTCACAGCTGAGACCGTACACCTGTGTATTTCATATATATTTCAGATTTATATCACAAAACGTTCGTGCGAAAAAGGATATTGACAGACAGACGGATAACATGGCGTGATTTCTATAAGGGGTTCCGTTCGATTTTCCGGTTAGATATACGGAACCAAACGAGATGAGGATGGATGGATGTTTGTTAGTCTTTCAGACAAAATATACTGAACGTATCTGAATGAAATTTGGTATATAGATAGTTGAAATCCTGAAATAGCCTACGCTTTAACCCAAAATTCCCACGAGATCAGGTTTTACGCGGAAAAACCCTCCTACGCAAACGAAGTCGCGAGCTATTATATATAGCTCAATTTTATATAGAAGCTCGATATTATATAGAAGTTAGTCAATTATAAAAAACTAGCACTTCACCCGCGACTTCGTTCGTGAGGATTTCGAAATAATTATATACCGATAGTACTCACTAATAATGCATCTTACTACCCAATGAAATTTTATTTAGAATTGGATCATTAATTCCGTAGATTACCTCCCTAAATACAAACAAATTTTACCTCTTGTATAATATTAATATAGAAGAAATAGAAGTTAATCTAGTGCACATACCTGCAAGGCCTTCAGCATGGGCACCTTCTCTAACAAATCCTCGTAGAGCTTGCGCTTCTTGAAGGCGCTCTTGAGCAGAATACGGCGGAAGGTGTGACGGTCCATGGCCCACAGCTGGCCGGCAGTCTGCGCGCGCACCGACGCCGCGCGGGGCATGTTGTACATGAGAGCCAGCTCGCCGAACGAGCCGGACCCTTCGTATGTGTGTACCACCTGCCAGGGTAAAGCTGCTGTGTGAACTGGACTTAGATATAACAGAAGAGTAAAGAATAGAAGGGTCTGGAAATGTGGTGTGTTGGAATGCTCGGAGTGTCATAGACCGAGTTCTGCATAAATGCATTCATACTGGAATTATTGCACATCAAACAGCGCCTATGAGTCAAGTACAATTTCACATTCTCAAGTTCTTCGGCTGCATTCTCGCAAGCCGTGTCCGAAGAACAACTGAAGGAACAGGGTGGGTATTTAGTCCGTAGTAGTCTAATTCTGTCTTCTGCTCCACCCGGTACAGAATGGGTAATTTGTTGGATGATTTTCCCATTCGACAAAAAAGAAAGAAAAATGTTCTTCGGACACGTCTCAAAGCTGAATAAAGACTCTATCGAACGCCTTGTTATGCAAAACAAAGTCGAAGGCACCAGGCCGCGCGGTAGAGCACCATTGCGATGGACCGAAAACTCTAACTACTGTGGGTCGTGCATTGCATGAGTGTTCCAAAATGCCCGCTAATAACCTTAAATGGCGTGAAATTGGGAAGATGATCACAGTTGTCCGGAAAACTGGAACTACATGACAATCACGACCGCTCCGGAGACTGAGACGAATAAGAGAAAGAAAATAATCCCGTCTCAAGTCAAATCTACTCTTACAATTGTTGCTTAGAATGTTGCATTGTCGTCACCATGTCGATACCTATTGTTGAACTAATTATATACATCAAAGTAAAAATTTTCTTGCTACAACTCAACAATTCGAAATATTAGTTAGTCGACGAGGTTTGCTATTAAAATTAAGCAATGGATAGTCTAGTCACATGCTATATAGACACTGTGCTTAGTCACATATGTTATCACACGACACGGGACTGGTGATAAATAACAGGTTAGTAGCCTCATACCACTTATTCAATATCAATGACTACAAGACTGCCCGCAAATTCTTTAAAGTAGTCAAAGCAAAGATTATGGCTGTCCCAAATCTAAAACGATTCTGCTACTAGCACATTTTTATTCAGGAATGCTGAATGATATATTTTGATTTAGAAAAAATCTTGGCATTTGTCTAATGTTTAAAAAGACACCGACAAAGACTTCTCTCTCTCTCTTTTGATCTTTGAAGTGGCTGCGAAGATGTTTTGGTTAATTTCTATTGATGTCAAATTAACATCGATAAAACTTTGTTACTAATCTCCTTAATAGAAATAACGGCAGAGCGATACCACTACTTGTTTTTCGGTTGGAGCACCGCAAATCTTATGTGCTTCCAGGTCTTTGTGGATTAGTATGAAATTAAACTGTATTACAAAGCTTTCTGGGAAAGCTTTTCCTTTACAAAGAACGGTGAGTTGGTAAACAGAGTACGTAATTCGGGCCAAATACCGCATAAGTATGTATAGTAATTAACTGGCCCGTGAAGTATGCTGGACTACTATTTTAAGGTTGACGACGACATTGAGAAATGTGGACAGCGAGGCCAATAACCTATGCTGTAATACTGGAGTATGCAACTAAAGGTGACCCTTTTTAACAATGGTATGTAAATCAATTAGGTATTTCCATTAAGGTAGTAAAGTAGTACTTTCAAGACTACCCTATTGATTCTAGCTTAAGCTTCAAACTGACACGAATGGACCAAAAATCTTCAGAGTTTATGAACCGAGATAAACGGCTCTAGCTAAACCTGCTACCATAAAAGTAACACAATTAGTCTATAACGTTCCTTCTGCCAGGACACAGGCGAGAGGCGGACTGTGAGAGAGAATGAGTGGGAATGGGTCATAATCCAACACGCGGGCCCAATGCGAGTTGGTGGATGTCGCGATCCGTTTCCGGTTTCCTCACGATGTTTTCCTTCGCCGTTTTAAAAGTTTTGATGCTGATGGATATAACACAAAGTAATGTGCATTGCCAAGATTTAATCCCACGACTGCAAGAACAGTTTTCTAGATTGGAGATCTCTACGTACCTTCTCAATGCCATCTTCGCCGGTGACGAGCACGTCGAACATGCCATTCTCGATGACGTAGAAATTGTCACCGTCGTCTCCCTGCCTGATCAGGTACTCCCCGGCTTCCGTGCGTTTCTCGAACATCGCGTCCAGCACCTACGCAAATTTTATGTGTCGACAGACTCACTCTGTTTATAATTTGTGTTACAAGTGGAAATTTTTGTCTAAGATTTAAGGTGTAACTAGCAGAGACTTCCTAGTACACAGATTAAAGATTCGAGCTAATCTTGAATACTTTTTTGCGCTGGGAGTCATTATGATTTTATCAACCGACGACAAAAAAAGGAGGAGGTTATCAATTCGACGCGTATATCTTTTTTTTTTTTTTTATGTATTATCAATTTATCACCGAGTACTCGAAGACGGCTGAACCGATTTGGAAAATTCTTTTTTTGTTCGAATGGGTATACTTCGAAATTGGTCCCATTGTCACCAAGTCAGAATCTAATGATGGGATCCTGGAGAAATCGAGGGAACTCTTCAAATATTATAGGCACACCTATGGCGTTATGGGTATTTCTTATAGTAACTTGTGCAGTTGCTCTCAAAAAGTACCATTTGGGGAAATGGAACTGATGATGAAGACCACAGATGGCCGCCGAAACTACTCAATAATAAGTATTGAGTGGATTGCGATTCGATTACTTGAATATGGATGTTAAGCACTTTATGCTCGTCACAATGCATATGGTGATGTAGAGCTGATGGTGAAGTACCAGGAGAACTCCTCAACAATTAACGGCCCAGTATTGGGAAAAGCAATATTTTGTAAAAGGTTATAAGTAGTTGACATTTAGGCTCTTGTAACTAGGTAAATTAAAAATCAACCAACTAAAAAGAGTGAAATAAAAACTTTTTAACCTAAAATTAAACCGACTCCCAAAAAACACTGCAAAGTGAAAAATAACTTTAATTTCGGTAGTCGGTGTCTCTAGTTTTGTTTTTTCGCATACACAACAATTTAAAAAAAAAATGTAATAATATTCCACGATTTTGACATGACTAGTATCTTATAGAAAGAACCCTTTACGACTTATAGGATTACCAAAGGTTTTGTGTATATGTAAATGCACAGCTAACCAAGTGAACAATAGATTCATTTATCTTAGTTTGAAAATGATTGACGACTGTGTCACGCCGGCGTGCCTTTACAGGTGGCGGAAAACCCTAAATCTAAACATCCCAGTCTGAAATAATCTCCTAGGTTACAGGAAAACTAGAGAATTTGCAGAGTAATGTCATTGTGTTCTAACTTAAATCAAGTTGCTTCGTACAAAATTTAAACAGTTCTAATTGAAATTAGTCCCTCGTGGACGAAGCCCTGAAGAGCTATTACAAATACAAGTTATAAGCGAGTTTGGTCTTTGGACTGACCTGCTGCATTTGCTGAGCGTCGAGCGAGCGGAACAGCAGAATGCTGCGCACTGCCTCGGCGAGCCGCTGGCGCTGCGCATCCGACTTCGGGAACACGGTCGTGGCTCCCTCGTCCGAATCATCTTCTTCGGGATCGTAAGTCTCGGCGAACACTGACTTGCGTCGAGTGTTGAAGCGCGCCACTGGCGGCTCTGTTGTACGCATTAGAAAAGTTGTAGTTAAGAAGTCACACGCTTGAATTGAGCCTTTATTTTACAATATTACCGTTGCTGTATACTACCTTTAGTTATTCGCAACTGCATTAATAAAAACTTAGATATTGATTACGTATTATAAAATAAATTCTGCTTTCATATGCGCTTAGGCGTTTTAACAGGCTATGTAATAGCGTAATTCACAGCATTAATGATTTTAAACTCAAACAAAACACTCAATTGTTATCTTAAACGTATCGAGTATCCATAAAGGGCCTATAATTATCACATTATATGTAATTACTGTCTCATAAATAATATTACATAATTTGGTGATGGTAAGCATCAGTGAAGTGCCTTAGGCACTTGTATTATTGTTACTCAGCATGTGAATATCTTTAAGTTTAATACGGACTTGTGCACTCCATTATGAAAACAAGTAATGTAGCCTACATTATTACATTTGCACATGTGCTGAAGGCCTAAAAACGTTCCATATGTGTGTGATTTGACGTGTATCGGTTGCAACTGTTCCCGAATGTTTTGTATCCAAGAGGTTTACTTTAGAAACATGTTTGTACTGGGGTATATGACGCAAATACATCCGTAAGACATGATTCGGTCGAGACATGAGTAGTTTGGTTGTATGTTGTTATTTAAAACACAAACATCGTTTACATGTTGCTTGCCGAATCACGGGCATCTTCCCAAATGGCCGCTATACGTATTTGACGCGACTTCTAAATTCTTGACACGTACGTACTTTGTTTTAATACTTGGTAAGCATGTAAAGGTTTACAATGTAAGTCTATCGACTTCCAGATGGTATTTTTGTTTATTATTGTCGATTTTATATGTAAGCTATTATTTAGCGAGTCGTTCTATAAGGTTGAAGGCTAAACGGCTGGCGATAATTATGCTCATCATTGTTACAAATTGACGGAAAACCTATTTGAACATAACAGAGCTAAGCAACAAACTGCTGTAAATATTATGACTTTTATTAATATTTCATGTTTTAATTTCTTGCACTTGTTTTGCGTGCACTTACGGAGCAATCGATTGTGGAGGGACACACAAAGGTAGCGGATACCTGTGGCTGTTTAAATAATTGTGTTTACCAGTATACCTATACAAGATATGAGTATGGTGCGTTCAGAGAAAGTGAAGTTAGTGGAAGTGTTTAGTATGTGCTGCAGGGCCAGCGATGTAACAAACTGCATTATTAATAACACGCCAAGACACTCACGGCAGAGGCCAGAACACGGAAGCAGTCACCTCGAGTGTACATCAAAACATAAAGGAATAAATTTTTCTTAAACAATCATGTCTCGGCGCTTTTAAACAATGGGACCGACAATAGAAAGATCTTTTGAGATTTAATTACCTACTTTCCATAAATGTTGAAGTATATTTTTGTCCTATTATTGTGCATGTTCATCATTCTAACACTATGTAATTGCCCAAACCTATGATTAAAAATGTTAATAACTTTGAACTGTAATTAAATTTTTTACATGCTTTTTTCAGAGCATGAAGGTAATGAATGTTCTACGACGACACTATCTATTCCTCAGATAACATTGTAGGTATACCATTAAATAATCCAGGATGTGAACCATTGTTGTACTGTAGATTGATCCATTTCATAATGATTGTGAAAAATATGTTTATCACAAAGATTTGGTTTCAGTTTTTGTATATATTCTGAGATTAACTGAGTGAAAATACATGGACTAATCTAGTAAGCCATGGTAAACACTTTTTAGAATATAATAGCTAATTATAGCCAGCATGACATCACATCATATTAATCAACAGGTGCTTAAAACTAATTCACAGCTCAAATAAGGTAATTGCTCCACTTTGTTACACCCATTAGAGTAGCTGCGTCAAATATTCTTACAAAAGGAGTCATCAGCTTGGTGTAAATCTTAATGCTATTGTTTGTATTATGTAGATAGTTGTTTCTTTTATGTAGAATCTCTTACACAAACAAAACTCAAGGTCTGGTTAACACTTGAACAATTTTGTTGTGATACTGTGCTACCTGTCATTACATAGGCTCAGCTAATTTTATGTAACATGCGTGTATACCGCCGACATCTGGTTCCGATAAACTCAGCGGCGGACTTGGAAAAATAATCCAATCTCATCATCACACAACTTCAAAGCATTAAAAACAAACACACAAATAGGATGAGCGTATAGTAAACACTGTAAATTTATGCCTCTCCAAACAATTTTCAAGTACAACCTGCATTTGTTGTGGAGTTCTCCGAAGCTTCAAATCTTCTTGTTCAGTACTTTGAGAACAGAATGGGTTTTATTTTTTTTACTGTTTGCTTATCATTTGCCGCTTTTATAAGTTGTTGATCTCTAGATCTGTGTTTATCATACTCTATTTAAGTAAATTATAGTAGGCCAAATAAGGAATGTAAATATTTATGTAATATTTTTAGATTATTTAGATAAACATTGAGATAATTGTGGAACTGGACATTATCATGTTTTTCCTTGAATTTATCACTTGGCAACAGTTAAAAATTATATTCTCCATAAATAAAATTATATACCATTGAAACCATAATGGCAGTATGCCAAAAATTGAATCATTACAGATGTTGGCTATAAGCGAGTATTTATAATTCTTTTTTTTTATTCAAATCTATATTCAAAATTGTAAAATTAGATTATAGCATAAGTTTTTGTCACAATTCTAAAGGGTTTCAGGATACAAATTTGCTAAAACTAAACTAAGTATATACTCGATAAAAGCTATCAATGAAAACATCAACATACTAAATGAAACTGATAAATATACAGTATGTACCTAGTGATATAATGAAAATGTGTAACTTTTTTATATATTAACTCAAAATTAGTTAATTTATAGAGTATTTTAAGTAAACTCAGTTATATGTATTTCAACACAACTGTTAATTAGGTCACTGTAATACCACAAATAGTAGGACAGTAAACTAATTAAAAATTATATATTGAATAAGAAAGTTTTGTTTGATTTTTCAGCTGCTGAATGAATAATTGCTGAGCTCCATATTATTATTTTATGGTTGCTTTGTATGTGCAATATTTATGTTATAGGGCTAGATATGAGTTAGGCTTATCAATCGGCATCTCAATTAAATCATATCAGAAATGTAATATAACCCAGTTTAAATGGTTTCCGATAATGTGGAACTCAAAATGAAATGTGGCCAGGGGACACACATGGGCACTATCACATGGGGCATTGGAATCTTAGCAACTACTGGCATAGCCCCTACTAAACCCACCTCAGTCAATGTGGTCGACTGGTAACATTGTTATTGTCTAATGTGTCAAGTAAATAAGAGGACTGGTACCTTCTTCGTCTGATATTATGGACTCATCGGGAGTGCCGGCGGCTGCGGTCGGGGCCCTCACTACGGTGGTCGTCCTGTTGTTTTGTAATCTTGTGAAGAACTCGACCGCGTAGTTGATTACGTCTCCCGGTTGCTCCAGCAGATAACTTATGGTGAACTCCAATAAGATCTCTCTAAGGTCATCCGGGACTTGAATGCGTCCGCCTTGAGGCCTGCTCATTTCTAAAGGCGTCGCCTCTCTTTCTCGATATTATCCCGTGAGGAGAACGTCTAAGCGACACGATAGATTAAAACTTCGATATCATAGCCATTGAATTAGCTAAAGCGACACACCAACGAGCAAATTTTACGATGGGAAGTAGCACTACATACAAACGTTAGTAATAAATAAAACCACACTATTATACTAAGATTCTGTTTAAATAAAGTCTTTGCTACGAGAAATTAAATCTAATGACACACTTTTTACTGAATATTCCTTGTCCTCCAGCCTGACAAATCAAAAATCTCCCTTCACTAAAAGCAAAAATGGCGAATTTGGATTGCCCTACTTCACTTCACTCACTCCCTTTGAAATAATTGCTACAAGCAAAAAAAAATCATAGACAAGTCAAATAAATGACAATCGATCGACAGACGACAGGCCGTTTTGTCAGCGACAAAATAAAAATAACAATTAACATTAAATCCTTAATTAAAAATATCCATTATATTGTACGGCTTTTGTTATAACAGTTTATTTAATATTTTTGCTAGATAAGATATCTTATATTTAAACCCAGGAGCTTAGAATACAGAAAGAACGCCAGGAGTATATTTGTTATACGACATGTGCGAAGGGACACTAGACGAGTTCGGTCTTTCATTATAAGTGATCCAATCCTGCCTGTCCCTAGCTGCCTTCCCCCTGCGACGCCACAAGCTTAGCGTGTAGTCGCATAGTTTTTTTAATAAGCCCTGGCTGGAGGTTTTAGCTTTATTATAATTAATTAAGGCAGCCACAGACAGGCGAGTCCGGTTAAGAACCTCAGAGGTTGACATGCTAGATGCCGCACAATATTATGTAAAATTAAAATATAAAAGATGTTGCCTTGCCGGCAGTGATTTTCAATAATTCCATAATCAACGACCTAAATCGTTGGACTGGACTTGGATCGCTGGAATTGACTTTATTCTGGTCACATGAATTTTTTTTAATACATTGCTGTAGGATTTAACAAAGCTAAGGTTTCGTCTATATTTTCTAATAAAAATATTTGCGATTGGCTATTAAAGGCAAAATATTAAGCTGTGCTTTTATTACCACAGAGTAGAGCATGCTGGACAAGTCGCGCCATCTATTATTTTCTCCAGTAGGTAAGATCAATTTGATAACATCGAGTTTGCAGTGGTTTAAAAACGTCAGTGACAAATAATCACAAACATTACTCTAGAGATGGGTTTTACTAGGTAAATTTGGGACTAGGTGCACCTATTCTTAGTATTTAAAAATACGTGATCCAGATACCTATTCCACCTAGTCCACCTAGTCCACCTAGTATCAATTATTACTTATCGAATGTGGTCATGGTGCACGTACTTAGTCCAAGTAATTTTTTTATTGGGGCTACTAATTTTGCAGGAAACTGCTAAACAACAAATGAACACGGTATTTTGATTAAATTTTACGATGTCGGTCTTTAAGCTTCACGGACTCACCTCGTTTCCACTTCTCCTGTACTTGATATTTCTATTGAACTTAGGGTGTTAGCACCAGCAATCAGTGATAAGACTAGGTTGGTACCTAATAAAGGGGCATGCAACTGTCAAAGTGGCGCTAGTAGAGTCTGGCAAACGAAAGTAGACACTCGAATTATTTGCAAAGTTTTTATATGGCAATGCTAAACTAATGTCAAACTCAATTTTCAAAACAAGATGGCGTGTTGATGGTGATTTGTTGCGGTCTTGTTAATAGCGTTTATTCAGCGAAAAATGAACAAAACTATTAAAAGTGGAGTACGGGAGATGTTGTTTCGCATGATGTCTAAATATCAAGAAAAACAACAGGAGAAAGACGCCGAATTCAAACAAAAACAAGATTGTTTACGTATGGTGTTCGATTTCATAGTTAGTATGACGCTACTAAGTTGATACTTTGTCGTAATTCACAATTTATATTTTATCGAGGAAAAATATTTATCTATTTTGATTCACATTCATTTTATAGAATGTTAAACATTATGGTTATTTAACATACAATTATTGTTGCATGGTTTTTAACATTTTTTGTTCTTTTATAGAAAATCTGGAGGATGTAGCAGGGGTTGATGAGATAGTGAAACCTATTGAAAATAGGAGTGGGTGATACAAATCGTATATAGATACAATACCTATATATTGGTACAATATTCAATACCTATATATCGGACGGCACTGAATCTATATATCAGGTATCCGCGTATCTAATGCATTGATGTTGGTATGATGAGTCATAAAACAAAAACACCACACAATATCGGTATCGCACTATGATATTCGGTTCAAACTGATATTGTGATACGCGTCTTCGATGCGCGCTGGAGTGTCAACACTACACAAAAAATACATTCACTGATTTCGTGTATACAGTTACAAATAAAATATAATGATGTAAAAATATAAGATGTTAAATATATCGAACAAAACCGAAACCTAAAAATCACAGTATCTTACATAGCAGTTTCGTTTCAGAGTTCCACACAGATTCAGCCAATATATAGATATTGAAATATATAGATGCGATATCCGATATTTAACACCGATACTTAGGTACGATTTGATACAGAGTAAAACCGATATTACCCATGCCTAATTGAAAAACTTACGGATTTAGAGCAGAAAGATAGGATAAGAATCCAGAATCAGTACTTGGATAAAATAGCTTCAATCACTGGTAAGTTTTTACTTGGAGTACATAACTTTTATAAAGATGTAATTGAATTCATGATTTGAAAACCTAATCATTTTGTTTTACCATTCTTTACAGAAGTGAGCGTTACTACATTAATAAGAATTAAAAAGGAAGGTGCGCGTAAAGGCCATATAAACCCACAGTGTCCGACATAGATAGTTTCGACATAGACGTAACAAAATTAACGAATTTTATAACGTTAGAAAACAAGTTTAAAACGAAACACACCAGAGCTAGTATATGAAGCTGATGAAATTCTGAAGCAGAATGGGCACGAGGTATTGCGAGTTCCCCCCTACCTCTGTGATCTAAATGCCATTGAGTTAGTATAGAGTTTGGCGAAACGTAAAGTGGCAAATAAAAATATTGCTCTGCCTGCAGTGGAGTTACAGAAATTTATAAAAGAGTCGTTTGAAAATATAACTCCCGAGGAGTGAAAGAAAATGACTGATCATGTCATCCATGTTGAAAATAAACATAAAGAAAGGGACAGAATTACAGAAAATAATTTAGAAAGTTTTATAATTAACGTAGGAAACAATGACTCCAGTGACTCTAATGAAGCTTTCCACATGGAAGTCTTACATTCAGATTTTGACTATAGTGAATAAATCAGAACTGTTTTAGAATACTGTTGTTTTTTTTAATCGAATTAAGACACAATATCTAAACTATTACCTACCTAAAATATCTCTTGTATTTTTATTCCGATGAAATAAAATACATAATTCTAAAGTATCAAATATAGTTATTCCAGGTATTTAGTAGTAGTTTTGGGGTTGCTATGCTGATATTTTTTAAATTTGCCGCGCTTTTTCAGTCTCTACTTTCGTTTGCCAGACTCTAGCACACTTACCAATAACAAAGCAGTTTCTCTATGGAACAGTAATGAATTCCTAAATTGGAGACAGTTATTGAGAATTTTCCGATTAAAGAACATGTATTATCTTCTTTAATCGGAAAATTGTAAAGAAATCAATTGAAATCAATGAAATGAAAATAAAAAATATGAAGCGTGTAAATGTTTAGCTCACCACAGATAACCATAGATGATACAGATAACTATATATTATTTCACAATCTAACTAACACTGACAGTGACAAAGGTTCTTACGGTGGTGGCGCCATCTGCGATTAGCTTTCACTTGCACGCCCCATTGGACTTTATACTCGAGACTAGTCAGTAATCATTCGATCCGAGAATACTCGATCCGAATGAGTACTACCTAGTCTCGACAAGACTAAGTATTACGAAGTATCTATTTACTTAGTCTTTTCGAGACTAGTTGGTACTCATTCGGATCGAATGATTAGAATGATTACTGACTAGTTTTGAGTATTGAAAGATAAAGATGGGAAGACTACGGAATAGCGTAGTTAAAAAAGGACAGAATATATATTCTTGCACAACACGCGTGCGCGTTGCGTTACTTTTATGTACTTTGAATTAGGATTTAAATTCAAGTGACTGACAAACGAACAATTTTGACAAACATGAATGAGCGGTAAAGCAGGTTTATAACGTGTTGAGTGAATGGAATGCAATTACGCGTTAGTGCTATGAAGCCTAAGAGCAGTTGGATTTCGCAATACTTCATGATAATAGGTGCCGCCTAGTATCGAAATTTACCTATTATTCGGATCTGTTTTAGTAAATACGACTCATCTCTATTACTCACATTACGGATACCTACCTCGCGGTCAGACTCATACAAGTAATGAGTCTAACCGCGAGTTTTGAACTTACCTACATCTTCAGTCTGTTGATCGTCATTTTGGTAGTCTAGTGGATTGATATTCCTTGTCGTGCAAGTAAGCACTAAACAGCTGATCAATGATAGACTTGCAAGCAACTTTATTTTCATAGTTTACACCGAATTTGTCGTCGTTCTTCGGTATTAAAATCTGCGACTGATTGCTATTTTATTATCGCTTTAATGGTAACTCCCAAGGCCGACGGTCATGGAATATAATAGGTCGACACTCGTAACTGTTGAATGGAGGGAAACTTGTTTTTATTTGATACCGGTTTACTGTGGCCTTATTGTAGCTATAACTGAGAAGCATAGTAATTAGTAGACTTATTATGTAATAAATGTATTCGGCTGTAAATGCTTTCATTTTGGAATGAGTACGATAGCAATCAACCACGTCATTATATTGTCGAACTGACAATTTTTTATGCATTTTTATTAACTTACCTAGTTAGTTAGTTCGTTAGTATGTCCGGAATTCCGGATCAGATCTTGCAACTGATTTTTGTACCTGAGAAACAACCCTTACCCTTTAAGCCGAAATTTTGCACACAGGCATGTTTGGTATGGATGACAATGTATGTGTAGCATACCAGCACACCCTTCACTTTGATAACCAATCGCTCATACAATGCACAAAGGAATATTATTCTAAGTGCTATAAATTAAATATAATATCAACAGTTATATGAGACGCGGGCGGAGGGCCGTGCTCTCACACAGTGACCACTGTTTAACTAATGTAAACACTACAATTATATATACACAATTCTATTTTAATAAAGAACATTCATTCCACATTCATTACTGCGACTTCACGCCTTGTCATTGCTCTCCCTAACTTATTCTCCAAAGTGCTGTCTAAAGTAAATCTCCGCTACCTTATAAATAATCTCTTAAAATAGTGCTCAAACATAGCACTAAAGTAGTGGTACGAAATAGCGCTAAAGTGGTGACCCCTAACCGAACACATCTGACGCGGAGAAACACACAAAGCGGTGAAAACCCGAAGCGAACATCTGAAGCGGAGAAAACCCGAGCCAGATACATCTGAAGCGGAGTAAAGCTCGAACCAGACATACCTGAGGTTAGTGAATCAATCAGCACTAAGATATTCGAAGAACTCGCACTACTCGCTGACAGAATGATGGAGCAGACCACATCAAACGAAGTCGCAGCCGTACATTCATTCGCAGCACCTACATCAGCACCGCAGTCGGTTACGCAGTACCTCGTCAACGAGATAAGAAAACTCTCGCTAGATATAGCCGATCTAAAGGCAAAACCGCCATACAATCACAACTATCGCCGCCGCCGCTACCCATCTCACCGCCGTAGCGCATCACGATCACAAAGCCGAGAAGCATCAACATCAAAACACTGCTATTATCACCGACGTTTCAAGGAACAAGCTAGTCACTGCACATCGCCCTGCTCTTTCAACAAACAAAACTCGGAAAACTAGACCGAACGTTGGCAGAGGCGGACACCGGCGTTCAAGAAAATTCACACCGCCTATACATCACCGACAAAAACTCTAAATTATCTTTCTTGGTCGACACGGGAGCAAACATATCCGTGCTACCGAGAAGAAAGGGTCAAGTCGCAACGCCGCTACCATTTCAACTTTACGCTGCGAACAACACAAAGATAGCTACGTATGGCGAAAATACATTAACTCTCAACTTCAACCTACGTCGCCCGTACAAATGGAAGTTCATAATAGCAGATGTTTCGAAACCAATACTCGGAGCCGATTTTCTCAAGTACCATCAACTTATCGTCGACTTGAAAAACCGCAGACTTATCGACGGCATCACGAGCTTAAAGGTCAATGTCCCGGTACGTGTATCAGATGTTCCTACCGTACGCAGTATTGACATGTCACAGTCATACCACGACATCCTAGCTCAATATCCGGAAATCACGCGATTAACATCAATGCAATTGAACTGCAACATCAATGTGCAACACTGCATTGAAACTCGCGGACCACCGGTACACTGCCGCGCCCGTCCTATTCAACCGCATCGCTTCGAGATAGTCAAGAAAGAATTCGAAAACATGATCGAACAAGGATTATGCAGACCTAGCAAGAGTCCATGGGCATCACCTCTTCATATCGTGCCTAAAAAGAATGGCGATATCAGAGTTTGTGGTGACTATCGCCGACTCAACTCTATCACCGTACCAGACAGATATCCCGTGCCACGCATTAAAGATTTTACGCATCATCTATCTGGTAAGACTATCTTCTCTACGATAGATCTCAACCGTGCTTACCAACAACTGAATGTCCGAGAAGAAGACATAGAAAAAACAGCAATCATCACACCGATGGGATTATTTGAATTCCCACGTATGTGCCCTGGTTTAAAGAACGCGGGACAAACATTTCAACGATATATCCATGAAGTACTACGAGGATTAGATTTTGTTTTCCCATTTATTGACGATCTACTTCTAGCATCGGAAAATGAAACCCAACACCGAGAACACCTGCATATCGTACTCAAGAGACTCGAACAAAATGGCATCACTATTAACCCTGCCAAATGCAACTTAGGCCAATCAGAAGTTCAGTTCCTTGGTTACACAGTAACAGCACAAGGTATCAAACCACCAAAACATAGTCGAAGCTATCACTGACTATCCCAAGCCGACTACCATCGAAGAACTGAGAAGATTTCTTGGTATGATCAATTTCTATCGCGATCATATACCAAACGCCGCATCTCAACAAGCACTATTGAACGCATACCTACACAACGTCAAGAAGAAAGATAAAACGCAAATCACGTGGACCGATGAAGCAACGCAAGCTTTCGAGCAGTGTAAAGCCAGCATAATAAAGGCAGCTTTACTCGCTCATCCATCTCACCACGCAACAATCGCTTTATTCTGCGACGCATCCGACACATCAGCTGGAGCCGTACTTCAACAGTACATACACGAAACATGGCAACCGCTCGGATATTTTTCGAAGAAATTCATTGACGCGCAAAAGAAATACTCTACATTCGATCGTGAACTACTTGCAATCTACATGGCAGTCAAACACTTCCGCAAGATATTTGAAGGACGAAATCTCATAATATTTACCGATCACAAACCGCTGACATACGTAATGGCAAAGACTCCTTCCAACTCAGAAACAAACAGGCGAACAAGGCAACTTTTGTTTATCAGCGAATTTACGACCGACATTCGACACGTAAGCGGTAAACAAAACGTCGTCGCCGACACACTTAGCCGCATAGAAACAATCTCATGCCCACCTACAATCAATCTATACTAATATTATAAAGCTGAAGAGTTTGTTTGTTTGTTTGTTTGTTTGTTTGTTTGCTTGAACGCGCTAATCTCAGGAACTACGGTTCTGATTTGAAAAATTCTTTCAGTGTTAGATAGCCCATTTATCGAGGAAGGCTATAGGCTATATATCATCACGCTAAGACCAATAGGAGCGGAGCACTAATGAAGAATGTTTCAAAATCAGGGGATTTTTTTTCCACGCGGACGAAGTCGCGGGCGGAAGCTAGTTATAACGATATAGCCAGAGCGCAAGAAAAGGATACTAACATCAAACAATTATTAACACAAGAAAACATTCGTCTCAAGAAAATAGTTATACCCAACAGCGACCTCGAGTTATTCTGCGAAACCTCTACTGCTTATGTACGACCGTACATACCAGAACATTATAGAAGACAAGTATTTAACAGCGTGCACAATATCAGTCACCCTGGTACACGCACGACTCGCAAACTTATCACACAAAAATATTTCTGGCCATCAATGAACGCAGACATCAGCTGTTGGACTCGAACGTGCATACCTTGTCAGAAAAGCAAGATTCAACGACACACATTCTCAAACATCGCATCTTTCCCGCCAACCGAACGTTTTCAACATTTACACGTTGACATCGTAGGACCTCTACCTACGACATCTCAAGGACATCGATACTTAGTTACAATGATCGACCGATTAACTAAGTGGCCCGAAGCAATTCCTACCGACGAAATATCAGCTGATCGCATAGCCCAAATTGTTTACCAACACTGGATCGCAAGATTGGGATGTCCGACTACACTAACAAGCGACCAAGGCCGCCAATTTGAAAGTCAACTTTTCCAAAACCTGATGAAACTATTGGGAATAAAGAAAACTCGCACAACAGCTTATCACCCACAGAGCAACGGCATAATCGAGAGATGGCATCGCACCCTCAAGACAGCATTACGTGCGAAACTCACAAACGCAAGTTCCTGGATAGACGAGCTCCCAACAATTTTAATGGGTCTACGAGCCTCTTTAAACACTGACACCGGAGTAAGCGCAGCCGAACTTACCTACGGTTACAATTTACGATTACCTGGCGAATTTTTCACAGAAAATACCTGCACATCTACTATGAATTATACTTACGTCGATAAACTACGTGACATAATTCAAGTAAACAAGCCGCAAGCCGTTACCAAACACCACAGCAACAAAAAAACCGTATTCATTCATCAAGACCTTTTGAAGTGCACCTACGTGTTTATCAGAACCGACGCAGTCAAGAAACCACTTCAAACTCCATACGAAGGACCCTACCGAGTGATAAGCCGAACAGAAAAAGTTTTCACAGTACAGTTACCCGATCGGCAAGCAAACATATCGATCGATAGATTAAAACCTGCATACGTTATCTCAGAAGAAACTTTACCATCTACCACACCAGTTACAGTCAGCGATACCAAGAAAACAGAAGTACCAAGAGCAAGCCTGACGTCACATTCCGCTGAAAACAAGCAGACACGTTCAGGACGTATCATCAAACTGCCGGTACGCTTCGCTTGAAGGGGAGTCCTGTAGCATACCAGCACACCCTTCACTTTGATAACCAATCGCTCATACAATGCACAAAGGAATATTATTCTAAGTGCTATAAATTAAATATAATATCAACAGTTATATGAGACGCGGGCGGAGGGCCGTGCTCTCACACAGTGACCACTGTTTAACTAATGTAAACACTACAATTATATATACGCAATTCTATTTTAATAAAGAACATTCATTCCACATTCATTACTGCGACATCACGCCTTGTCATTGCTCTCCCTAACTTATTCTCCAAAGTGCTGTCTAAAGTAAATCTCCGCTACCTTATAAATAATCTCTTAAAATAGTGCTCAAACATAGCACTAAAGTAGTGGTACGAAATAGCGATAAATATGATTAGCATAATGATGTCATTCTGAATCCAATATGGCTCATGTCCCAAGATGGCGGATTAATTATTTTTCATGCGCCCTTATCACGTAGGTATCAAATGAAAGGGTTTAAAACTCGAAACTATTTTAATTCACATAGGCCTACATGGGTGTCTCAAAAGACGGACGTCGTAGCCGCGGCACACCTAAAAAGCGATGGAGAGTGGAGAGATGATCTGGACTCATTCCTTACGGATTGACCGGATAAGACTGCAGACAGTCGTCTGGAAAGATTTGGGCAGGCCTTTGCCCAGCAGTGGGACAACATAGGCTACCTGAACAAAAAAGGCCTACATGGAAGATGAATTATACGAAAAAAAAACGACGGGTTGCACTCCGGGAGTGCCGGAATAAGTGAAAACTTGAATATTAACGTTGTGCATGTTTGGTATTTTGGAATGGTTAGGGAATAATTTTGCACGAATTGCTTTAATTATCAGTACAAAAGTACTATCATTTATGTGGTAGAATACAATATTTATTTATTGCGCTATCGTACACAAACATGACAATTTATATTACATTAAAAAGTTTATCTCTTAGACTCTCCGTCCGTCTTACGAATTTTCGATCAGGTCACGTGTCCTGACGCAAGTTTAAAATTTTTTACCCATTACAAAAAAAGTGCACAACGCCGCTAAAGAAGTTTTCAACTCTCCGTTCGTCTTACGAATTTTCGATCAGGTCACGTGTCCTGACGCGAGTTTAATATTTTTTAAGAAAGAAGTTTTCACTTCAATAATAATTAAAGCTAAGTAGATAGGTATATAGTATATACCTACTTAGCTTTAATTATAATAGGTATATACTATATACCTACCTACTTTTAAAATTATTTTTAACTTTCATTGTTTTAACCATACGAATGGATCTGGAAATTTGAATGTTATCTATTATCATTACGCTACTTAACTGACACCACTGGCATTTATAAGTTTCGTGTTAATTCAAATATCAGAATCCTTAGAGTTAGGGGGTAAATGAGTGATATAATTATGCCTCAGCAATAATAGATCAGGAAGCCATTTTACATTAACACGTTAAGCATGTGTTGAATGAAATGTCATACGGAAATAGTACCTATAATAGGTAAGATTTCGTCTGTTTCTGACTTGTTTTCAATCCTCAAATCGAACAATATTTGCTCATCAGTCATGTCAGCTTGATAGGTAAATCGAAGCACTAGACCCTCGAGGATATTAATCGTGAGGCGTTATTAGAATCAATAAAAAATCCATGCCGGATCGTATCAAAGGCGGCTACAAAAAAAAATGCGACTCAAAGAGTATGTAATACACTATGTTCCGACTTAGATGAAGACGAGCCATTGCAATAAAAACTCATGAAGGTTTGATGATGGAGCCGGAAGGGGCCATAGGAACTGATCCAGATAAGGCGGCACCATCATGTTTAAGCACATCTGCTACAAGGAATGGGGTGTTGGGTTCAGGAAGGGGAAAGCAAGTAATCTATACTTATAATAAATCTGTAGAGAGGTCAATTCTGTACATGAAATATATTTCCAAAATAACTATCAGGGGGTGATTAAGGATCGATACTCATGCCAAAAATGCAATCAGTTAAATTTTTGTCTGTCTGTCTGTCTGTATAACCGTTATAGAAACAAAAACTACTCGACGGATTTTAACGAAACTTGGTACAATTATTTTTCATACTCCTGAGCGGGTTATAGTATACTTTTCATCACGCTACAATCAATAGGAGCAGAGCAGTGAAGGGAAATGTTGGGAAAACGGGAGAAGTTACTCCATTTTTTAAGCTTCCGTCGCGTGTGCAACCTTAATGGTTAAAGCTACACAAATCATTTCATGACGGAAATGTTCTCCTTAAAATTATATAAAAAATATCCCACGACAGCATATGTCTAACTTTTATGGTTGACTCACAATAACACGTGTAACTCCCGATAGCTTAGCAGTTCGAAGCTTTCTGATTATAATATTTGTCTACTCTTACGTTTATTTATAACACTCTCAGTCACCCCTAATTGAAAAAGTTAACATTATTAACTATTCCATAAAAAAATTGGCCAAGTGCGAGTCAGACTCGCCCATGAAGGGTTCCGTAGTAACTATAATATAATATGCAAATTTATTTGACGAAAAAAAACCTTACAAATTTCTTAAAACTAGCTTATTTACATTTTTTACAACTGCGCCAAATAAATTTGTTTTGAAAAAAGAACCTTACAAATTTCTTAAAACTGGCTTTTTTACATTTTTTACAACTGCGCCGAATAAATTTGTTTTTCATAGTGTTTGTATGAATTACAAAGTTATATTTGCGGTTTTATAAAATATGCTGTATCTCAAAAACTGCTGAACTGATTTCGTTCAAACTAATTTTGGTTGAAAGTTTATATTAAGATCTACAGACATATATTTTTTTTAGATTTTTCACTCCATTATTATAGAAGTTAGAGGTTGTGTCCGCCGCACACACATTTTACCACTTTGGAAGCTTATGTCTTTTAAACGATTGACTTTATGGAAAAGTGGTTTTAGAAACCCCGATGTCGTTTTTAAAGAACTGTCTATAGATACCACACATGCATCGATTTCATGAAAAAAAAATATTTTCAGGTTTAGTTCCATGTATTTGAAATAAAGGGGGGCTCCCTTTATTTCAAATATTTTTTAATTTTTTTCTCAAAACCGGAAAGCGGTTCACAGAATACATCTACCTATCAAGTTTCACATGTATAGTCCTAATAGTTTCGGAATAAAATTGCTGTGACAGACGGACGGACGGACAGACAGACAGACAGACAGACGGACAGACATGTCGAAACTATAAAGATTCCGTTTTTTGCCATTCGGCTACGAAACCGTAAAAAGAATCATATAAATCGGTATAGAAACACCAAAGTTATGCATGAAATACTCTTAAAATAATAAGCCATCGCGCGTGAATCATGCTATAAGGATTATTTTTGAGAATCGGTCGCCGCGCTCGACGCGTCTCGCTGTCGAAGCGTTCGAAGTACCTAGTACTTAAGCCTCATGTGAACGTGATCTAAACAATATTATCAATACATTAACTTACGCTGACGGAGTCGCGGGCACAGCTATATTGTATCATTACGCTAAGGCCAATAGGAGCGAAGCGCCAATGAAGAATGCTTCAAAATCGGGGTTAAATTTAACGTTAGCCCAAAGTAACTATTCCACGCGGACGAAGTCGCGGGCAAAAGCTAGTTCTTTAATATAGTGAAACTGGAATCACAAGAGACCTCGGATGTTATATCAATTGTAGGAACTTTCATTCATCTAGTTTACCAAATAGACAGATATGAAATGGGTTTAGCCTTATTCACCTCTATGAATAAATTCGAAAATTTCGAGAAAAAATTGTAAAAGAACATGTTTTTAGGGTTCCGTAGCCGAATGGCAAAAAACGGAACCCTTATAGTTTCGATATGTCTGTCCGTCTGTCTGTCTGTCCGTCCGTCCGTATGTCACAGCCATTTTATTCCGAAACTATTAAGACTATACATGTGAAACTTAGTAGGTTCTGTGTTATATTCTGTGAACCGCTTTCCAATTTTCAGAAAAAAATTAAAAAATATTGAAAATAAAGGGGGCCCCGTACATGGAACTAGAACTGTTTTTTTTTTTTCATGGAACCTGTGCGTGTGTGGTATCTATAGACAGGTCTTTAACCTTTTCGCCGCCAACGTACACAAAACGCAATGCCTCGCCGAGCGCCAAGCTATAAATGTATAACTAAATATACAGTAAACAGTAGTGATTTGTACGCGTAAAGTTAAGATTTAAAGTTGATTTTACGAATATAAATAAAAACTAATTAAATATTTCCAGATTTGTTTTATTTCACAGTATCCTTAATAAGAAAAAAGCAGTATAAATTATGAGTATCAAAGAAACTAATACATAACTCAATTAGAACTATAAGGAATGGGGTACATCTCATTTGTTTCATGATCTCATTCTTTAACTTCATATCAAGTTATTGGCACTGAGGGCACGTTGAATTCGATTCTGATCAGGGATGGGGTCTATGGTCTTTCTTTCTTCTATTTTTGTTTATTCCTGTGTTTTTTTAATAACTTCAGTCAACGTTTTTTACCGTAGGTATCTAAGTGGCAGAATTTTTTAAACAGTTTGCTAGGTAATTCCCCTTTCCGCATAATAATATGACCAAGTAGATATAAGAACAGAATAGGTACATAAATCATAATATCTACAATATAACGTTACGTTCCATCCATTTAGATGATTTTTATACGAATTGCAATTAGGTTTCCTTTTTTTTCTTTGAAAATAATTTCTAAAAAAGTTAAAATTACAGTGCTTTCATACACTGTATTTACCATAATAGTGTATAGAGTACAAAAATAGTACCTAAATCTACTGTAATTAGTAATTACAGTACATCTAGAGATACTGGGCTCACCGAACATTTTACATACTTATTGAATTCCTACTCTTTGATGAATATACATTATTATTATCATCCAGTTAGACATACCTCAGAATTATCTTCTGGTTCAATGTTCTCCACAAAATACTCCGAGTCCGATTCCACACCTTGCAAAATTTTAAGAAGTTCGTCCGAATCAAGTTCTTCACTCATTTTTCTATTTGTTATCAAGTGAAAGAAAGGAAGATGCGTGCGCGCGAATCCGATTTTGTGCTGCACTATGCCAAAGTGACCTTGACAGCCGCACGCCTATGACGTCACTGACCAACTTCTATAGAAGTTCGTGGCACTCGGTGGCGCACAGGGGCATAGACGACCATGTGTTTTGTAGAGATGGGAAAATATCTATCGACAAGAATTGGTAACAACTTTATAATTACGTATCGGCATCTACCTGAAGGTCGAAATTCATCTACTATCCTTTGTAATGAAGTAGATAACTAAGTTCATATTTTATTGACCTCAAATTGTTTTCGATATTCGTAACTTTCTGTATTTATAAATATTTCAATGGTGAAATCAACCTATCACGGCACATCACTGGCCAACTTGATATGAAGTGATTGGCGTTCTGAGGAAAGTAACAAAATTCGGAGTTTCTGTTTTTGCCGATTTTAGGACAAACTAGGGCTTATTTTGTGTAGAAAAATAAAAAACAGGATAGTAGACAGTGCTATCTTAAATAATAAAATGAAACAAAGCTTTTAATCACAGTAAATTTATTTTAATAAGATAATTAAAATGAACAACTTCTATAGAAGTTGTGGCGCTGGTGGCACGAAAATCCCGAACTTCTATAGAAGTGCTTGGCGGTGAAAAGGTTAAAAATGATATAAGGGTTTCTAAAACCACTTTTTCATAAAGTCAATCGTTTAAAAGATATAAGCTTCCAAAGTGGTAAAATGTGTGTCCACCCCCTCTAACTTCTATAATAATGGAGTGAAATATAAAAAAAAAATACATGTCTGTAGATCTTAATGTAAACTTTCAACCAAAATTGGTTTGAACGAAATCGGGTCTGCAGTTTTTGAGATACAGCATATTTTCTAAAACCGCAAATATGCGTAGTTGTGAAAATGTAAATAAGCTATTTTATGAAATTTTTAAGGTTTTTTTTTATTCGTCAAATAAATATACATATTATATATATATATTATTATAGTTACTACGGAACCCTTCATGGGCGAGTCTGACTCGCACTTGGCCAATATTTAAATTTTTTTTATTAACCGACTTCAAAAAGAGGACGAAGTTCTCAGTTCGTCTTGAACTTTTTATATTTTTTATGTGTTACCTCATATCTCGAAGATGTCTGGAACGATTTGGAAAATTCTTTTTTAGTTTGAAAGGGTATATATACTTTCTATACCCTATCCAGATTACGAAAAAACAAAATGTAAACAAACAAACCAATGGTTCTCAAACTTTGTTTTCATTAACCGACTGTACATTAAAAAGGTATGCTGTGGTAATGAGTTAATTACTCGAAAATACTTGTGTTTTATCTATGTTGGCACTGTTATTATTTTCAAAATATTACATGGACAACGAAGAAAATATGGAAAAAAACAAGCATTTCATTTAAAATATATTTATTCAGAATCTAAATCTGTATCAGAGCTTTCACTATCACCCACATGAATTATGAAATGATCAACCACATCATCAATTATCCCATCAATTTTCAACATTTTCTGTTCCTCTTTTATGACATGGTCAATGCACTTTTTCCAATTTTCAGCTGTTATGCTTTTGATTGCATCAGCTAACAATATTTTTACTTCATTTAATTTAAATGACTTATTATGTCTAGCAACATAGCCTTTGACCTGGGCCCATATCAGCTCAATTGGATTTAGTTCACAGTGGTAAGGTGGAAGCCTAACCACTGTGATACCGTTTTCTTGAGCCATATCATCAATAATGTAACTTTGGTATTTGTCTTTTTCTTTTTTAATTTTTTCTATTAATTGTGCTTTAACTTCTGAATGGTCAAAGGGTATATTTTTCTCAAGTAGCCATTTTTGTAATTCATCTTTTTTGTTAGCCATGGTAGGTACTTTTTCCTTCCTACGGGAATGGTAAGGTGCATTGTCTATGACAACAACAGAGTTTGGTTCTAAAATAGGGAGTATTTTGGTAAACCATTTTTCATAATTGTATGAATCCATTTCTGAATGATAATCTCCTTCGGTCTTCTTAGCTTCAAATACACACATCAAAAGTGTCTAGAGATCAACATATATTTTTGCAATAACTTTTCTCCTGATTGATATTAATTAAAATTTTCTTTAAGGATTCATCAAATAAAGTGTTTTCGTTTGTCACAGTAACGATAAACCAAGTCACCTTTGCATTAATAAAGAAATTTGCCATTTTCCTAATAAAGGGATTTTTGACATTTGAACCACTAACATTAAAGTTCGAAAAAAAGACTGAAATAACAGTTTTCTTTAAAATTTTATTGGGTAACTTAAACAATTAATAATCCGTGTTTCTACCGCGAACACTAACAACACAAGAACATCGGTTTGGCATACTCAAAATGAGTTCATCCAAATCACGCTGTGGAATGGCCGCCCATGTTCGTTGCAACAACAAAAAAAGGTCTTCTTGCGACTGGATACCCTCCATATTCGGCAGAGCTCTTCTCTGTAGCATATCCCATGCATGCTCAATCGGGTTCAAGTCTGGCGACTGAGCAGGCCAGAGCAGGACATTGATGTTAGCTGCGGCGAGAGTCTGTCTTACAACTCTTGCGGTGTGCGGTCGTGCATTATCATGCATTAACTGAAATAAGGGACCGATTTGCACTTGTAGAGGAACGATGACGTCAGATACAATCGTCTCAGCATAAATTTGAGCGTTGAGGTTGCCTCTGATCCAAATCAACTCAGTTCTTCCGCCGATCCAAATACCCGCCCATACCATGATGGTTCCACCACTATAAGGATGGACTTCCTGGCAGGATTTTAATCGCTGTTGGCGTCCAGGGGTTCTCCAGTGTCGTATACGTCTTGTATCCGGTCTCATACCAAAACGAGACTCATCAGAAAAGCACACGAAACGCCATTGTTCTTCTGCCCAATTTCTGTGTTCAAGAGCCCATTGATATCGAATCCTACGATTGTGCATTGCTATAGGTGGTACCCGTAGCGGTCTTCGGGAATGAAGGTTCACTTCATGCAAGCGGTTTCTGACTGTTTGGTCGCTAATTAAGTTCCCTGAAGAGTGATGAAGCCTCACGGCTAACATCATGGCGGTTATTGTTGGAGCTCTTCGAGTTAAGATTTGAATGTATCGGTCTTGTCTCCGTGTGGTGCAGCGATACCGTCCTCCATGGCGCTCAGCCACGGTACCAGTGCTTCGGTAACGTGTCCAAAGTCGACTGATAACACTCTGACTTGTATTCAGAGCTAAAGCCACAGTACGTTGCCGGGAACCAGCTTCTATCATTCCCACGGCTCTGAGCATTTCTTCCCTGCTTAAATGACGTCGCCGCTCCATAATAACGATGGTTTTAATCAGTAGTAGGGAAACAGTAGCACTAATAATAGTCTTCAATGCGTTGTATGTTTTTATAGGGAAAATATTGACAGCTGATTTTCATCTTTTACTCGAATTAGATTAACAGTTCCTGTTTCAAATTATGAAATGCACCAAAAAGGATCCATATAAATTTATAAAATCATAAATTTATTACAAAGCTACATCTCAATCTCAAGAAATCCGCATAAAACTGCTTGATCCCTAGACACTTTTGATGTGTGTATTAAGTCACCTCCTTCCAAAAAGCCTGTATCTGATCCTGTAAACAAAATATAATAAAGTACAAATCCAATTCAGAAAGTTTTTATTTTTCAGTACTTGAACTGGCAAAAACAGCAAAACACAGAAACAGGAATTCTTACACATAATCATAATTTGTACAAAACATAGAATGGTGATTGTATTAAATGTGTTGACATAGAGGTCTGTTCATTTACAATAGAATCATTATAAATTATCATAATGCATGTATGTAAAAGAAGCAAAAGTAGTGTGTTCGGATCAAAGTATGTGACAATCTGTAGTTACTATAAATATGGGAATCAGATGTTATGTACATAATTATGCGAGTATTATTAATGGAGAACTTACCAATATGCAATATTATCAAGCATTTGCCTTTACCGCTTGGATTTTTTAATCCCATTGATAGGCCTTCACGGTGAGCTTCTTTTGCAGACATTATTGTTTGGTCTTGCCATACTTTGCTCATAGTGTGTCCTGTAACAAGGTCAGAATAGATATATATCAAAAAATTACACTATGCTTGTTGGATCTCCAAGAATTGGATGGTTAGAAAGTGAATAATAAAAATTGTAAATATTGTTCATTACTAAAATTATAGCTAACCTTCATTAAGCCAAGTTTCGTCCGTATAATATATCTTTCTCCCTTCAGCCCTCATTCGAACAATCTCATGCAAATATTTAATTCTCCAGCGGACAATATCATCCCGCTCCAATAATGCACTGTTTCTGCTGCGTTTCACATATTTCATTTGTAGTTTTTGGAAAACTTTATAGAAAGTGGTCCTCTTGAAGTCGGGCAATGTGTCATCCGTATTCACAGCTTCCAGAACTTTGTCAATGGTGGGTAATTCTTTGTTAAAAAAAAAAAGTGTGGATTTTGCGACGTATAGCTCCCAATTGCAAATCGTCCAAATTGTCAATGATTGATCGCCTTTTCGATCGTGGCGTAGGGGATTCCACACGGCCTTTTTCTTTCCTCTCACGAAGAATTTTGAAAACTGAGCTTCGAATTATCCCCATGATCTCTGCAGTTTTATTAGCTATGTCGTACTTGTAGGGATAAGAATCCTTAGGCCACGTCTCTTCTACATGCTTGTAGACATTAATAAGAGTCTCCTTGTCCACTGAGCGCATCACTGTCCTCTTGGACCGCTTTTTCTTCGGCGAAGAAAAAGTGCAGATATTGCTCGGCCCAGGTTCACTCATTTAAAAAAATATAACAACAAAACAAGTAACAAACAAGACAAACTTAATAACAATAACTTAACGAAAACACAACGAAATATCGATTTATAACACGGAGAATGCACGCTAGCGTCAATAAATTCAGCAAGAGTTAAAAAAACATGGAGGGTATAATCCAACCGAATTAAGAAATACTCGCTCCTATGTAAAATAGTCTTTAATATAGTACTCTTTAAATTATCAGTATATAAAATCGTTTCGAGTTTGGAAACATTGTCTTTTTAGTTTCTTTATCATGCTCGCTTACATTATTTTTTATTAAACGTTTTATTTTGTATTTATGTAAATTTTATATGTTAATATTTTTTTTTTTTTTTTTTTTTTATTTGTTTAAAGGGCTTTGTCGCTTAGCGACCACATCGCCCAGTGCGAGAAAAACAACATTTAGTTAATTATCACTAGCTTACGATCTACTTATAACTAGTTTGTAGGTACAAGAGTTTTGCTTTATCGGACAATGGAAAAGCAAGCATAGCGTTACAAATGCCAATGTTATTCGTTTCAAGCGGTCCAAAAATACTTACTCTAGTATTTTCGTTGCGGATACATTCCATCAAAATATGAAGGACATCATCAACCACTCCACATGAATCGCAATATGGTGACGGAACTTTTTTCATTAAATAATTAAACTTATTTGATGGAATATGTCCGGAACGAAGTCTTAAAGCGATAGTCATTAACTTTTTATTAAGATCACAATCGATCCACGGAACCCGAGATATCTCTGGCTGGATAGTTTGGTACCAAATGCCCTTTTCTTTTGATCTTTCATCAAAATACTCCTGCCAAAGTTCTAAACACTTTCTTTTTGCCATTCTAAAATGGTCCGAATACAGTGGGGTGATGTTCATAGGAACACCATCAACACACGCTTGCTTGGCGAGCTTATCTACCACATCATTTTCTTCATATTGTACGTGCGACGGAATCCATTGGAAACGTACTGTTTTGGAATCGGAATGAAGTTTTAAGATTAATTCATATATAGCGTAGGCTGTCGGAATACCTCGCATGTGAGAAGTGTTCCGAGCCAAGTGTTGCAGCGAGCTTTTGGAGTCTGTCAGAATCACAAATTTATCGCCATTGACCGACTGAATATAGGATAAAGCTTCCAATATCGCGATCAGTTCAATGTGCATGATAGAAATATCTGAATCGATCTTAACCTTCATATTACTCTGAAGAATCGGGTCCAAAAAGGCTGCGCCCCCCGAATGTTTATCTTTGGAACCATCAGTAAATATTTTATGATAATCTGCATATTGTTCTTGTATGTATGAAGTACATAATAGTTTTAACTGTGAAATACTGAAGTGGCGTTTAGCTTTAGAGATACTAGGAATTTTATCTATTATTATATGGGACAAATCTAAGCTACTTATCCACTTATCAAGAGAAAACATTCCAAGTTGAGCACTTGAGTGTATTAAAATAGAATTATACTGTGCAAGGATATCAATAAGTAACGGCAACTTTTTGTTCTGCCAATAATTGGAACCTGTAAATAATGAAAGTTTTTGAAGTGATTGTACAGTTTTGTTGTTTAGAAAGGATTTTGATTTTAAAATAAATTTACTGGCTAAGTATCTACGACGAATATGAAGTGGCGGAAGACATAGCTCGCTTTCCATAACATGTATCGGGGTGCTCCGTATAAATCCACCGATAACGCGTAAAGCCTGGTTTTGTACCCGATCTAGTTTTATCAATTTAGACTTGCAACTATTATCAAACAAGAAACTAGCATAATCAATTCTACTTCGAATTATCGAAATATATAGACGTCTCAGGTGTTTTTGATGGACTCCCCGTCCCGGACCTGATAAAACTTTAAGTAAATTAATGAATTTTATTACTTTTTGTGAGGTTTCATTTATATGCTTACCCCATCTTAATGAGCTATCCAGCCAGAGACCTAAGTATTTAACATTACTAACAACATCAATAGATATACCATCAAAATCAAAGTTAACAGATCTTCTAAAGCAACCTTTTTTAAAAACACAGATCTTGGTTTTATTTGGAGACATCGTTAAACCTAATTTATCAATTAACATTTTGGTATATCGTAAAGCAGACCGGAGCTCTTCAAACGCTAAATCTAGATTATTTTTGGTTGAATACAATACAAAATCATCAGCATATTGAGAAATATTAACCTGGGCAACGTTATGACATATCTGTAGGTGAAAGGTGAAGGGCCTTAAGTCACATTTTATAAAGTATTCAGTAGAGCTCATTAAAGATGTCCATACTCGAAATTTGACATTAAAATCGACAGAGTATAAAAAGTAATTATCGTATCATTGTCGAATAAAAAGTATGATTATGATGGGTACTTAAGCTATTATATTGAGATATTTTTTTAACAAATATAGTTCCTTAAGGCTGTATTATCGGACTTAAGGTTCTTTAACTTTGAAGCTTTACTAGATATCTTATAGTATGACGGTACTTACGTCTCTCCTGTATCAATAATGTATGGTCAATTTTATTATTTTATAAGTTAGGTACGATGCAATATCATAGAAAATTTAATTAAAAAGTTTTAATGACAAATAACATTATACATAATATGTTTTATTTAATAAAAATTAAAATCTTTGTATTTTAAAATCTTTAATAAAATAAATGAAATTAAACAAAACACTTAATGTTATTTTGGTCACATGCTGTACCCTCATGGGCTAATGTATTATAAAAATTATGAAAAATGGGTGGAATCCATTGCAGAGCTTTCTGTGAATCCTGAAATTTTTTAGTGCTTATAGGTTTGTGGCCTAATCGAATAGGCTGCATATAGGCACGGCAAAGTCTTTTAGGGATCTCCTTCTATTTCTTATTAAGGATATCTTTTCGAATTCTTTTGATTAAAAGATGTTTTGTAACTCATTGTGCCATACTCTTCTTTTTCAAATTTAATTTATTGTTTTTATTTTTTATTTATAATAGGCTCGCGTTTGACCACCATCTCACCTGATGGTAAGTGATGATGTGGTCGAAGATGAAGCATGCTTATTTAAAAGTAACCTATTCACTCTTGACTTAAAGACCCCTAGGTTATAGCTATCGAGAAACACAGACTCCGGCAGGGAATTCCACTCCTTAGCCGTACGCACAATGAAGGTATTCCCAAAACGTTTAGTGCGTATAGGTGGGATGTCCACCATGTAACGATGGCGCATCGCCGTTTGTCGCGTAGTCCGATGATGGAACGGGCTTGACGGAATTAATTTGTGTAATTCCATCGCACACTCCTCGAAATGTAACCAATAGAAAACCGATAGACTAGCAACTCATCGCCGATGTTCAAGGCTCTGGAGCTTTGATTCGACCAGTGTATCGTTGCCAATTAGTCTTTTGGCACGTTTCTCAATAGATTCAAGCCCATCTAGTTGGTACTTGGCAGATCTATCCCAAATATGAGAGCAGTACTCCATACACGACCGAACCTGGGCTTGATAGAGATTTAGCAGCTATTCGGGTGTGAAGTACCGTCTCACCTTTGCTAGGATTCCCAACTTTTTTGATGCTAGTTGAGCCGTAGCCTCGATAAACGGGCCAAAATTGAGGGTAGAAGTTAGTGTTACCCCTAGAAGCTCGATATGATCGGTTATCGGCACGGTTACACCTCGGAAAGTAGGAGCCAGTTTGAATTGACTCCTTTTTGCGGAGAAGAGACACGCCTGGGTCTTAGCTGCATTAAACTTGACCAAGTTGGCATCGCCCCATTCGGAGACAGCCTTCAAGGACAAGTTCAAGCGCCCAACCATGTCCTCACGGAGAGACTGGATCTGTGGCCCACCAGCACGCGCGTTGGACACATATCTCTCAGCAACTGTGCTGTCGTCTGCATACCCAAAGGTACCGGGCATAAGCAGATCATTAATGTGCAGCAAGAACAAAGTTGCTGAGAGAACCGACCCCTGAGGGACCCCGGCATTAATTGTCAATTGGCCAGATGAGCAGCCATCAATGACCACTCGAATGGACCGATCTCTCAGGAAGTCTTCAATCCAAACGCAAAGTTGGGTGGGTAAACCGAAAGAAGGTAGCTTAGCAATAAGGCTATCGTGTCAGACCCTGTCAAAGGCCTTAGAGATGTCAAGGGAGACAGCAAGTGCTTCCCCGTGCTTCTCGATGGCCTCACTCCAGATATGAATAGCATAAGCTAGAAGTTCCCCTGTAGACCGGTTTTTTCGGAAGCCGTATTGTCGGTCACTGAGGATGTCGTTGGCTTCTAGGTATGCCAGGAGCTTACTATTGAGTACACGCTCAACTGACTGAAATAGGTCTGTAGTTGGCCGGGTCAGCACGACTGCCCTTTTTAGGCACAGGCTGCACGTTAGCCAGCTTGCATGCTTTCGGCACCTTTCCAGTCTCAAGCGAAAGGCGAAACAGGCGCGTGAAAATTAGAGACAGTTCAGGCGCACAAGTTCTAAGAACAATTGCTGGTATCCCGTCGGGGCCACTAGCTTTGTTCGCGTCAAGATTACGCAACACTCTACGGACGTCCTTCTGATGGATGCGAATGTCCGACATACACGACCCGCATCCAATAAGAGCATCAGCAGGGTGAGCGCCACTACTATCCAGACGTGAAGACTCTGCAAAAAGAGCGGCAAACAAGTTTGATTTTTCCTCAGTGGAGTGGGCCAGAGACCCGTCAGGTTTAAGCAGTGGTGGTAGTGAGGGGCGACAGAAGTTCGATTCGACCGACTTTGCCAGGGACCAAAAAGCTTTACTGCCAGCAGGGTATGAAGCAAGTTTGTTCCAGATTCGGCTAACGTGGTCAAACCGAGCCCTCCGCAAAACCTTTTTACAGGACTTGGCAGCCCTGTTGAAAGCTCTTTTCTTCTGAATCACGTCATTTGCTTTGCAGTTTCGAGCATCGACCCATGCTAGGTACGCCGCGTGTTTAAGCGCTTCAGTGCGATCACATTCGGCGCCAAACCAAGCTTTCGATCGAGCTTTGCCGGACATTGTTAGGTCAGAGAACGGAATGTAGTACTTCATCCCCTGTCGCAAAACATCCGCCACGGCGTCTGCGCACGACGATGAATCATTTGAAGAGAAGCAAGTAGGCTGCTAAGGATAACATGCAAAGAAATATCGCATGCCATCCCAATCCACTGACTTATATCGCCATACCCGCCGTGTGCCATTAAGGCTGGGATCGGGCGGGAGGTAGACGGATACAGACTTCACTTGACAGTGGTCGGAACCCTGGGTATGAAAGATACGACACGTCTGACGGACTTCTGATCTGCGTCTCCGAAAGAAACAAAAGAGCAGGTTTTTCAGTCTCGAGATTGAATTCAGATCGGACTGCAACGAGATTTGCAGACCCTGGATATTGCTGAAGTGCACTTTGAGAGAGAGGGATTGCAGCCGCGAGTACGTCTTCGAGTCCGTCTAGTATTGCACGAAACACAAATCAAACTAAACTGAGGGAGAGCATGCGCGGGGGCGCGGCGGGAATCGTACGTACGATGCACCCGCGCAAATCTAACCCGCGAGCGTAATGGTAAAGAACAGTAAGTCCCACATACAATCATTTACCTTTTCTCGTCTAGGGACTTAATGTTATTTATAATTTTACATCTGCGAAATTAGCGGCTGTGAGACTTTATGGCTTTTACCATTTGATCAATTGGGGTATTCTGAATAAGTGTCATTTAAAATATAAAAATGTCAAAAAATGGACTTAAGGTCATTTAGCTTTCACCTACAGATATATGTAATGTAAGAATATTAAACAAAAGTGGAGCCAAGGGGTCTCCTTGGGCTAGTCCACGGCCAGTAAATCTAACAATCTCACAACCGTACGTCGCTATTTGCAAATGTCTATTTGATAAAAACGACCATAAATAGTTACAGATCTTGGACCCAACCCCAATTTGGTCCAAAATACGTAACAGGCAAGGAATATCAACATTGTTATAAGCACTTTCAATGTCTATAAAGCATGCCGCAGTAACCCAATTTTTCGAGAATCCTAGTTGAATTTCCGAAACTAAGCGCGAAAGATTATCGAGACAAGATCGTGCCTTGCGGAAACCTACCATGTCCTCAGGGAAAAGACACTGTTTTTCAAAGAACCATTCCATACGTTTGGCTAAAATAGCATGAAAAATTTTACAAATACATGATATCAGAGAGATAGGGCGTAAAGATGAAGATGAACTATGTTTTGGGATTGGAATTATTTTGATTTGGCGCCATTGTTGAGGAACAAAACCTACGCAAAGACATCGATTATATATATGAAGTAGCATTTGTTTACCGGAAGGCGGAAGGTATTTAATCATGGAGAAGGAAATTTGATCTGACCCCGGGGCTGTGTCGGTAGATTTAATGCAGTTGACTAATTCTGACATTAAAATTGGAGACTCTAACGTAGCATTATTGGAATTAAAAGTAGGCTGCGATGGACATACAAAATCTGGAGTGAGATCGTTTAGTAAGCGCTCAGCTTTTTCTTTATCTACACTGGTGTTAGAAATCTGCCGACCTTTTAACCACCTCATCTTGCGCCACATCTCGGATGCCGAAGAGGTCTCATCCACAGATGCACAAAACTGCTGAAAAGATTTACACCGAGCCCTGCGAATAAGCCTTTGGGCTGTACTTATTTTCTCTTTGAGGATCTCTAAATTCCTTGAAGAGGGGCAACCTCTCAGATTCGCAAGAGCTAAGCGCCGTTCCGCAACAGCCTTGGACAACTCTGGAGACCAATATGGTTTTGGCTTAAATGAGTTACAAATACTTTGAGGGATTTTAATAACGGGAATGTGCTTGTCAGCTGCCCTTTGTATTATATTATATAATTGGTCATATGAACACTGAGGGTTCTGGGAAATCAGGCAGTTCTGTAATTGATCATCGACAAATGTGGTATACGAAGCCCAATTACTTTTTTTAAAGTTCCTTTTCTTTTGGTAATTGCGGCTAATATTTTGTAAACAGTTTAATTTAATTATTAAATGATCACTTCCGAGTGATTCATTTGTTGGTTGCCACGTAAATAATAAGGACAAATCTGAAGAAACAAATGAGATATCCGGACTAGATTGCTGGAGAACACCATCAACCATTCTAATTCTGGTGAAGCTACCATCGTTTAAATGAATGAAATTATAATCCAACATGGAGTCAAATATTTCGGAGCCGCGACGATCTGTTCTTCCTGACCAGTTGGTGTGGTGACCGTTAAAATCTCCCAAGATAAGAGTTTTACTGTTTCCGATAGAAAAGATCGCGTCCCAATCGCTCTGAGTGGTGTGTACTGTCGATGGGCAATAAATGGAAATAATATTCTCAATATGCTGACAATTCAGAATTCTAAGATGTAACAATTCAATACCAGGGTTACGACTTCGTGTTGTACAAACAATAGACATAACAGAGCGATGAGTCATAATGGCGACGCCACCGTAACCATCTCCTCTATCTAACCTATACGTATTATATTCGCTAATTCTAAAAGAACTCTCGGGTTCCAACCAAGTCTCGCTCAACACGGCAATGTGTATTTTTTCCTGACTTAAGTATGATTCGATTGAATGAGACTTGGGCCGTATACTTTGGCAATTCCATTGTATAATATTTAAGTTCGTACAAACATTGTTATTAGCCATTACCGACAAACAAATCAATTAACGCATCAATAGATAAGCTACTTACAATTTTTAGGGTCACCCACTCGGAAATTATGGAAATTGATTGTTGGATTTTAATTTGAAGAGATTCTTTGCTTTTTATAATATTTGTAATTTGTCTAATCAGATGCCAAAAGTTTAGATTATGTAAAGACTTATCAGAGTGATTGTTTGTATTCACTGAAGGTATGTTTGATTTTTCTGAGGAGTCTGAATATTCAGGATTTTGACGCCATATATCCTCAGAAGGCGTAGGGGTCAATGGTCGGCGCTGCTTCTTTAAGATTCGTTTAGGCCTAGCTTGTATATTTGTCGTGGTTGTACCTTGGCAGTCCAGTTCATAAGCTGAGGCGACGCTTCCAGCCACTGGGAGTGGGGTGGGTGCGGTAATCACTGCAGGGGTCAGCTGGTCTTCTGGAATTGGATTAGCAATCACTCGTGGAGCTTGAACAGGGGAAGGAGGAACGTACATGGTGAGCGCCTTCCTATAGGTGCAGTTAAACTCTGACATGATATCCCTTAGCTTCTTTTCCTTCTTAAAACATGGGCATACTTTATCAAGCGCCATATGACGTCCTGAACAATTAACACAAGTGAATGATGTCGTTGTACAGTTAAAATGTTTTTGTGAGCACTTGGGACAAACAGGTTGCTTGGATGGGCATCTTATCTTCAAATGGCCGAATTTCCAACAGTTAGCACATTGAGTAACCGGGAAAACAAACCGCTCCACTGGAATCCTCAAATTGTAAATGTAGACGTAAGGCGGTAAGGAAGGGCCTTTAAATCCTAGCCGAATCGTTTCACTCGGGGTCCAGCCGTTACCCTCAGGTTCATCCAAGCATCGTTTATTTAACCTCTTAATAGATATAATTTCAGCACTGCATGATAAATTATTTTTGAGATCCTCATCAGAGATGTCCAGTTCCATGGATTTAATCAGTCCATACGATACGCCTACTTCTGATGTCTTTTGACAAGACCAACCCATGTCATTAAACACCGAACAGTTAATAAATTCTTCTGCGCCGATATTATTATCAAACGTTATTAACATTTTATTCTTATGTACGTATTTAATCTTGTAGATATTGCCGCCAGCAATGTTGTGTGTCTTGAATAATCGTGCTAAAGCGAACTGTTTCGGCAGGGGTTCTTTACAAGTCACATATACCTGTATCCTCTCTTCTTTTCTATTCTCATCTTGTTGTTCCCGATTACATATAAGTTTGCTTCGTCCTCTATTAACCACGCTCCATCCTTCTTCTGAAGAGTTTTCATCCCTTGGCCTTTTCTCTCTTATCAACTCCGTTTCACCCTGTTGTGTATGGTCCTCAAATTCCATGTTTGTACCGTCATCTAACTCATCATCGCTCAACAATGTATTGGTAATATTATTTACGTTCGATTCACACATGTGCACCAAAGAACGGCTGCAGGCTCGACCGGACAAAACCGGTTGGCCCGCGCGTAAACAAAGTATGCGAAAAGCGTTCAGTTAAATATGACCGTAATTAACAAAACGTCCGATCAAAAGGAACGCTCGTGCGGCACTGATGTTAATATTGTTATCAATTTCAATTGTGAAATTAAAAGCTTTTTATGTTATTCATAACTGTTAAGAATATAGGTGGGTATTTGTAATAAATAATTAAATTTTGCTATGATAATATTATTATAAAGTTTATCATTGCAAAAATGACATCCAAAGAATTCTTTTTACGATTTGTTTACATTTTATTTTTTCGTAAGTTGAATAGAGTATAGTTGGTCCCATTGTCATCACGTTAGGATCTGGTGATGGAATTATGGATAAATCGAGGGAACTTTTCAAATATTATAGGCACACCTATAGCGTTTTGGGTATTTCTTATAGTAACTTATGCAGTTGCTCTCGAAAAGCACCATTTGGTGAAGTGGAACTGATGATGAAGACCACGGATGGCCACCGAAACTACTCAATAATAAGTATTTCGTGGATTGCGATTCAATTACTTGAACATGGATGATAAGCACTTTATGCTCGTCACAATGCATATGGTGAAGTAGAGTTGATGGTGAAGTAACAGACGAAATCCTCAAAAATTGACGGCTCTGCATTGGGAAAAGTAATATTTCGTAAAAGGTGATAAGTAGTTGACATTTTGGCTTTTGTAACTAGATAAATTACAAACCGACCCACTAAAATGCGTGAAAAAAAAAACTTTTTAGCAAAAAATAAAACCGACTTCCATATCAAAACACTACAAAGCCAAAAATAACTTTAATTTCGGAAGGCGGTGTAAAAAAAAAGAAAATACAAAACCAATAACACCGACTACCGAAATTAAAGTTATTTTTGGCTTTGTACCTAGTGTTTTGATATGGAAGTCGGTTTTGTTTTTTGCTAAAAAGTTTTTTAATAAAGAGAACTAGTATGTGGGTAGAATATTCTTGTGTCTGGAATGGGTGGGGTTCCAAACCGTGCGACCTCTCGGTCACAAGTCCGACATTTTAGCCATTAGGCTATTGACGCTTTTTATGTTTTAACTAACATTAACCTGATAAATTATTGTTTTACTTAAACAGGCTGTTGAGTTACAAAGTCAAATTGTATTCCCAGAAACTGAAGTGTTAACTGAATGCAAAATTATAGGGCACCTCTTTCCAATTTTCAGTGGGTAACAGAGTTTACTCATTTATACAGGGCCACTTTAAAAAGTTCACTGTAAATACACAATATATTTTTTATACAACCAAGTAAAATAATCTGACTCATTTTACTGTAAGATATTATAAGCCATTTTACTTTGAAATGGAAATTATTACTTCTCTGGTGTTCTTTTCTGATTACTTTACCGAATTCAACTGTCTTGGATCCAAAAATGGTTGAATTCAGTTGAAGTGATGGCCGCCATGGTTCACGCACAACTGTCCCGCGCAGAGATTAAGTACGAGAATGAGAAATCATCCAATGACTGCCTCCCGATCCTCCTGTGCGAAGCAGGAGGGTGCATCAGACTTTTACTGTCTAAAACCCATCCGTGTTCCGTCATTTGCCCTTCGTATTACGAGGTCGCGGTTACTCTTTCGAACAATTCCGCAATAAACCAAAAAGATTATTGTATCATTTCTCCAGGACTTCTCAGCTGCATTTCTGGTGGTCGCCATTGGTAATTTTATCTCTCAGGAGTAGCAGAGGTAAGCAATAGACAGACGGGCTTGTCGCAAAATAAGCTATGTTACTTAGTCACAAATAAAACGTAGAAAACATTAATTTCTATAAATATTTTTTATTTTTTGGCAATATTATTCTTAAAACGAAGTCAACATTTGAAAATCTTATCCATTAGTGAGTCATTAGACTGATAATCCAATATATGCTTCTTTATAAAACAGTATTTAGTCAGAGAGTTTTTCAGGGGATGAGCAATTATGTTTTCTGGAGTCTCATAGCGATTGAATTCAGTAGTAAGCGGTTCTGCATCTTCGTCTGAAAATAAATCAACTTGAACGCTTCTCACAGTATTGAGCTTGATGCATTCATACTTTTCCAAGAACATGCAGAGATCTTGAGCCGATTTGTATGTTAAGTATTCACTTTTATCTGCCAAATATACGATTGAAGAGCCGGGCTTTTCGAATATTAGATTCATGACAACCCCACACCATTTGAAGAATATTTCAAGTCTTACTTTGCCAGTTAAAGTCAACCATGGGGTGGGTATTATGTATTTGTCACCTATTTTTATCGCCCAAGGGGTTATGTATTTAGTAAGTATGATTATGTTCTCATAGAAGCCAACTCGTTTCGCAATTTTCTTAGATTCAAGATGTAATAATTTTTCTATGAGCTCTTTTTCTTCAAAACCTGTAAGTTCCTGTGTGAGAAACATATAGTTTATTGTTCTTATAATATAATTGTTTTTAATGAGGTAACATCATTATTCATCATCTACTTAGACTTACAACTATGTTGGGATCAGTTTCCAGTCTAACTGGCAGCTGAATATTATGTTTTACATGGAGCGACCTACTAACATCCACAACCCAGTAGCTGGTTAAAACGATATACTTTGGCTAGACGAGTGTCGGATTTACTGGCTTCTCCGTAACGACTGTCACCAACGGCTTAACGAGCTTTCCGAGGTTATCACACCGTTAACTTTCAAACTCCGGGCTACTACTGAGAAATTCTTTACAGAAAAACCCAACAGCATTTTCGGTTCAGCAGTCGCGCTTGCGACCACTCGACTAAAGAGGCAGTAACATCATTACTCATTTAAGATAATTAAGATTACATACATTTAGCTCCTGGAATGTCGCTCCAGTTTCGCCTTTTTTGTCCAAATGTGATATAATCGGATCTCCCGCATCCAGATTTTGCTTAATTTCTTTAACGTCTAGTGATGTATAACTGTAACAAAAGGAATCATTTTTTCAACAAAATGTTGTGTTGCATTGATGTAAGGTTTAGCACAGAATGGGAACTGTTTGAAACGACGTGTTCAAAATATGTAGCATTATTTTTTCATATTAAGGAGGAGACGACTAAATCAGTGTTCTTAAATACAAGTTGAGAGCAGTAAATGATATTTTCTCAGAGTCTTAACATAGTATAAAGCAAAGTCGCTTCCCTGTCTCTGTCCCTATGTATGCTTAAATCTTTAAAAATACGCAACGGATTTTGATGGAGTTACTTTCAATAGAAAGAGTGATTCAATAGGAAGGTTTTTAAGTATATAACATGCATAATATAGTAGAGGAACACTGATAATTTTTGAGGTTTCTAATGTGATGTCGCAAATAAACACATTTTTTTGCGCTTGCTTTGCAAACGCTGGCTGAACTCTACGAGATAGATCAAAATAATGTACTACAGTATTGTACACCTTAAAAAGGTCAACAAAAAAGTCCTCGATGGCATCTGTCTATCTCTTATAGATAACCCACAACAACCATTTTTTATCCTTTACTTTTTACGAGAAATACGAGCATATTTTACGAAGCGATTTTAAGTAATACAGCATTAATCCTTATCCAATTAAGTACTATAAATACATTGTGCATTTAATATAAATCAATATTGCCCTTTACAGAATATAATTTAAATAAATAGTTTCGAAGATATTACAGATTTAAAATGCAAGGACATAGCGGTTGCGGCGCGGTGCCGGCGGAGGCACGGCGCGCGTGCCTATGTTGCTTAGATTTGAGCGTTGAATGTTTTTCCCATGGTAAATTATGTATCGCACTTTCAAGAGTAATTACTAAAGAGAACATGGACGTCGAATGACAAAAAGGCTGTCAACAATGTATATAAAGACATTCTATAGTATATTTAATATAAACATTGCACCCGTGCGAAGCCGGGGCGGGTCGCTAGTATAATATAATTCAACATCAGAAGCAGGTTGTATACTTGCTAGCTTGTAGATACATAAAAAGCAAATATTACTTACCTTGACAAATATTTTTCACTATGATTGACATCCAAATGTTTATACATTTCAGAAAGTCTGTGTCCAAAATCAGTTTTATTCTTCCATCTCAGCGTTCCAGTTACCAATTTGTATTTAGTGTCAATTACTAGAACATTGATCTCTTCCGGCATGATGGGTGCGCCAGCCGGGTCCGTGATTGCGGGTGCCGTAGCGCACGTTATATCCATTACATCGCAAGCATGCATCTCACAGTACATGCAGTTGATCTCCGCAGACGCTAATACATCATTCTCGGTCTGTTCCGTGTCCAATATTGAGCACAAACTATCCGCAAATTCACTGTTGAACCGATTCACCCACTTACGCTGATAAAACGCGGATATTCTATACGACGACTGACAAATGTCTTCCAAATCAAGTTTACGCATTTGATTATTGAATATCTTTTCTTTGGCTGCAATGGCGCCGCATTTTCGTAGCTGTTCCACTGCAGTCCGTAACGAGCTCTCGGGGTACTCCTTGAAAGTCTTGTATATTTTCTTGCCCATTTCAGTACTTATTTCAGAATCCAGAGTTTGCATTATTGTAAGCACTATAGCCTCCTTCAAAGTAGCGTTTTCAAGTGTCTTGAACATGTTGCACAATTTATTGGCAGTTGCTGTTGTTATAGCAAAATGTTCGTGGAACACTTCCAGGCTCACTGCGACACATGGAACCTTTTGAATATAAGATTTAGAGTTCATAACTTCAGATATCGTCCAAACCAATTCCATCATTGGCACTCGAGCCTTGTTTATAAACTTCGACATATTACTTGAGTACCGCAGCCTGAGTTTTTTCAATAGTCCTTCATATTTTTGCATTAGATTCCCTCTTCTTCTTAGTTCGTTTATGATACATTGTTTTTCATGCATCAAAGTTGAGTTAGTTTCGAGACTTGAGGCTCTACGGTGGCACACGCCTTTTGTCTTTTTTGGATCATTGATTGAAAGTAAATCTTTGGCAACAATGTTTCTGACTATGAGACTGCCAGGCTGCGAGCTAGGGCTCAGGATCGTAATAGCAGCTTTACACATAGTTATCATCATGTCTTCAGCTTTAGACCATCTTATTGAACAATCATTTCTCCTACGCTTGTCTTTTGACATTCTTTCAGCCACAATTTTCGGAGTAACCTTAGGTTTAGTCTCTGTCTTGAGTTTCTTACTTGTTTTCAATTTGGGCAGTTTAATTGGCACCTTCTTTGACATGATATGAGTTTTGACTGGCCTCACGTAGTACGTATGCCAATATCGTGGGATTTCCATGTAGAAGCAAGAGTCGAATCCACAGGGCCCATAGCCGTCGCCGTAACGCGCTCCGGTGTCGTACTTGAATACCTCGTCCTCTGTGCGCTGTGGCGGATTGAGTTGTTTCCTCTCTCGCTTAGCTAACTCTATAACAGTGTTGGTGCTGATCATATACACTTCATTCCAGTAATTGGTCACATCATCAAATGTTTCAAAGTAAAATGATTTTTCTATAACTTTCTCGTCCGTTGTCCTGGGCCATATACCTGATGTATCTAGAATTTTGGCTCGCCGATTTACAAAGAATAAGAAACTGGTGTAAGTGATAATGCCCGTGCTATTGCTGGACTGTCCTTGACGAACTAACTGTATGAGACCCAGCATTCCTAACACTTTGAGATTGAGCCTTATCGCGTTTTGTAACGTGTTCGATCTCATGAGTGTTTTATAAATATGTGGCGGTGCGTCTTTCAGTTTTATCTGAAGCTGACTCTCGTTTATTAGCTGGTTGACTTCTGTCATGCCCATACTGCCCATATTGTTGACAACAAATTCTATTGTAACCTCTTGGATGAAATCTACTATACTGACGAAGCCTGCCGACAGCGAATGTGATTCAGGTTTCACATGTTCGAAATAGGCAAACTTCATGAGGAACTCGTGAAGTTTTTGTATTTTCATGTATCTGGGGTACGAGAACTGTGAGAGAGATGGGGCTGTGTTTTCTAAGTTATCCCTTTTGATAGTTTCTCTCTTAGTAGTAACTGCTCTCATACAAAACTCCTTATATTTCGCTTTTACTAGTGGGTCTGTTGGTTTCACGTGAGGGGCGCAAATTAAGACAGAGTACTTTTGTAAGCCAGGCCATTTCACTTTGTAAATTTTAATATGGCCATCTGTGACCAGCTTTTGAATGAATGATTTTAGTGCTTTGGTGTCCATGGGTGGTTCATTGATTTCTTTAGAAGCTAAATTGCTGAGGGCAATGTATCCACACACACATTGTTTATCTTTGAGCACTTTGAACACACCATTTGCGAATGTTAATTGTCTTAATGTGGCGTTTTTCTTGAAGTTGCCGAGTGTTTTTCCACTTTCGAAACCTTCTAGAACTTTTACTTCTGTGATTTCGTTTTCTGTATCCATGTCAACATCAGCTTGTGCGCTTGTTTCCGGCTGTTTTTCTTCAGTTGAAGTTTCAAGTTTAATTCTTTTCTTTGGTACTTCATCTTCGGGGACTAAAGTGTTCTCAACTTCAAGTGTTTGCTCAGGTGTTTGGTACTGATTTAGGTATTCTAGGAACTTCTTCTTTTCTTCGGCATATTTGATGTCCATTTCTCCTGTTGCTGCTATGGCGATAAACCTAAAAGACGAAAATATAGTTACATTGATTTATATTTGCTGGTATTGTGATTGATTTATCATAAGTAGCTGTATCCACGACTTCGTTCGCGTGGGAGGTCCATGCATGTACAATAGCGTAATTGTTGCCCTATAAACACCTTTACCGTCCAGTGAAAGTCCCACTAAAGTCGTTACAGAGATTAGCCCAGACAAACAGACAGACACCCAACAAAAGTTTACATGTGTTTTAGTATTGTGTAAATAATAACAAGCACTTTAGAAAAAACAGTTATTTTAAAAATAAGGGCAGACAGAAACTGCAAAAGAATGCGATTTTATTTCCTAGAAGTCGCGCGGGACTTCGCTCACATGGATTTTACCACGATAAAAATACAATCCTATTTCCTCAAGCTACTTTCAGACCCAATTTTATCCAAATCCATCCAGTACTTTTGAAGATTAGTGCGTTAAAACAAACAAATAAACTTTTCACCTTTAAAATATTTGTATAGATTTATTTTAGAATCAAATTGCACTCAATAAAAGTTTCTCTTGTATATGATTATAATGTAAATGTTATCACACATACGCATATAAATGTACTATCGACCAATCTTCCGCATGCTGCTCACCTTTAAGGCTATAATCGTATAGCACGGCTCACAAGTCGATCGCCCAATGCATGTATTCTGATCAATAGGATGCACGAAGCGTATTTTAGTAGTGTTCGTAATAGTAAGTATCACTATAATGATGTATGGAAGTGCTCAGCAAATGCATATTGTCTCTAATTGGGCGAAACCAGGAAGCTACGCTTCCGCAGAAATATTTTCTTAAGTGAGCATGCGTATCTTTTGCCAATAGTACTTGCAGAAACACCCTGAACCAATATCTGTAGGCCATACAAATATTTGTTCGTGTTCCCATGCGAGAACAGAACCCGCGACACGCAGCACTGCAGTCAATCGCACAACTAACATGTCAACCTAGTCATCAATAAATTGTTCGATTCAATATTTTGCAAGCGATATAATAAGGTCGCACTAAGTGCGCCGCGAGCTTGGTGTATTACGTACAGCAACCGGGTGCACTCATTTCTATCATTTAGCGATAATTTAGCCCTTACGTTACTTTGTTAATAATAATACTCAGCAATAAACCCTTGAAGGTTATCAGTGTGTTTAACTCAGAAGAGTAGCGAATCCCACCAGGTGCCACTTAGGTTGCGCCCCTACATCAATGTTAAGGTGTTAAATACATAAATATTTCCTACCTGGCAGTCCTCTGTTTGCCTTTATCTTCAAGGTACTCCCTCACAATATTTCTCAGTTTAAAGATTCTGCAGATTCCTCTAGATGTATAGAACTCTATGCCCAACAGTTGTGCCAGCTGTACTTGAGTGAGACCATCAAGTCCTGCATCCAAGAACCGCTCGTAAGCCTGTCTCATGAGGCTCACACCAACCTTGTACCGGCACTCGAGCGAAGGTTCCTGTGTCTCCTCTTCAGAATCTGAAGATTCGTCAGCTCTGGATGAGAGAAAGATGAATTTTCTTTTAAGAGTCGTCTTTGTTTTCTTGTTTTTGTCTTCTGCTGGTACCAATCTTTCTTCCTGTAATGTTTATGTAATACTATTTTTACTAAAACTTTTTGGGTAGTAAAATTTTATGTTGTCTATAACATAGTGGAGCATTCACTCTCTGGTTACTGTTAGATTGTACTACTTTGGCCCAACCAATAGGAATAAATGACACTGTGACTATTGGTTAAAGTGTTTGGGTCTAAGTTATGCCCCAGGGCCAAAGTAGTACGATCTTATCGGTACTTTATCCCAGTCTACTCAATACAACATGTAAAAATATACTTACAAAATTAAAAATATTAACTGTCTTCTGCAATCTTTTGTTCTGTTTCTGTGTAATGAACCCCTTCTTGACTATTACTTCGGTTTTTTCACTATAGTCAGGTTGCTGTAGTAAGTAGTCTATGAGATTTCTTAAAATGCCTGATTTTGGCATAGACATTAGGCTAGGCGTGTAGAATCTCTTCAATCTAACCAGCAGTGCCTTTACCCCTCTCCCTGCAATGATTTCTGTCATATGGCAGGTTCTAATGAGGTCGAGGCTGCGTAAGTATTTCCTGTTGTAAAATAATGTTTTGGGATCCTTTATTACTTTGCTCAGATTTGTTAAGCCTATTGTTGATTGACCCTGAAATTGTTTATGTGAGTGTTATGGAAATATTTGGAGGGAAATTTTAAATTATTTAATAATATAAACATTTAAATATCTTTAAATAAACTAAAAAGTTAAGGAAAATATAATCTTTGTCTCTCAGTAATGTCACTGTGGTTTTAAAAATTACTGTAAGCTATAAGTTTATTAGAGGGAATACTTGGGAGACATAATCTCTTCTTCTTTCTTCATTAATACTGGTCACCCATTAGTCGAAATACACCCAGAATTCTTGTTTTGAATATTATTATAAATATGCACATTTTTTAAATTGTTTCTGCACTTCTTCATTATATATTGAAAGTGTGCCAAGTTTCATACTTCAATGTGTATAATTTTCATTAAAATAGGTATTAAGTTTTTGCTTCACATATTAATGTATTGATATAAATATTAACTGTACCCTTAAAAACAATAACACATTTGCTATTTATCTCACAAGTGTTCCTGGAAACACTTCTTTAGGGTCATAATAAAATTAAAAATTGTACCTAGATGTTTTTTTAATATTTTGCAAAATAATAAATTAATTTTTATACTAACATTTCCTCTAGACCTGCCAATCAGCTCCAACGAGCAATAATGCACAGTGGTCATCTGGGCCAAATAATTTGTAGGTATATGTGGGGCCAAGGCATGCCATCGTTCTTCTTTATTAGCTACAAGTGCTAATGTGTCCCCATATTCCGCCATTATAGTCTCATATGATTTTTCCTTTAGGTCAGCTAATGGTATTAGTTTCCTAGTGTCATAATATTTGCAGGAGCCATGTTCACCTTCAACAGGGCAGTATTCATATGGACCATCCAGGTAATCATCCTGAAAGAATTACTAAATAAGTGAACTGAATTTATCAATTAATAGATACAATTCACATTGTGTTCAATATGTTCAATTCATCATTATTAATAAAAAATATAAACATCATACCCAGTAATAATCATAAAAACAAATTAATATTAAATATAATAATAATTAAATGAACAATACAAATGTGTAAAAGTGTTGATTGTGAGACCATAAATGTTAGTGACATCAATACAATAATGGCATTCCTCGAGGAGATGGGTTGGATTAAATATCCTGTTTATAAAATACAATATGTGATGATACAGAATTGCAGAAGCCAGCCAAACTTTGTACATTACCATTCCAGCATAACCATCAAAAATCATGACAGTGTTATTCGCTGACTATACTTCTCTTTTATTTAAAATCAAACGTCAACAGCAGGTTACTGAAGAAGTAAACAGTGCCCTTGCAACTGTAGTTAGCTGGTTGATAATCTTCTTCTTAATGAGAAAAAAACCGAATGCCTAAGGCCGTGCGCGCACTGCCTTGCGGTGGCCGCAATTGCGGTAGTTCTACCGCACCGGTAGAATGACCGGCGCCACCGGTGGCTCTACCGCACGCGTTTATTCCACCGCAGTGCGCGCACTTCTATGACACTCCATATTTCACAGATTTTGCGTTTCCAAAACGCAACGCAGTGCGCGCACGGCCTTAAATTTACGTTACCTCATGTTAAACAAGTGAATACTAGCATATCAATAAAGGGCGAAATGTTGAAACCCGAAGATACCACAGTATTCTTGGAAATAACTTTGGATGCGAAGCTTCAGTGGGGCCCCCATATAGATAAATTGACAAAAAGCTAAGTTCTGCAGCATATACCGTTAGAAAAATATGTGGATTAACTGATATCGAAGCAGCACATTTAGTATACTTTAGTTACTTTCACAGTGTAATCTCATTACACTGTGAAAGGCATTTTACTTTGGGGAAATGCATTTTGATTTTGTATTACAAAAAAGGGCTATTCATGCAATTTATAAATTAAGTCCTCAGCACTCCATAATTTAATGACTTTATAATTAAGAAAAAAGAGATTAATATTATGACTGTGCCATTTCAGTATACTTATGAGAATCTCTTGTATGCACACAAAAATACTAATCTGTATAAAAAATACAGTGATATTCATAGTGTAAATACAAGGTATAAAGACACTTATGTCATTCCTAAAACAAGGTTTAAAAAAATAGGTGGTTCGTTTAGATGCCAATGTATACGTTTTTCTAATAAAATTCCTAGCCATATTCAAGAACTAAGTAATAATAAATTATTTATAAAACGTAAACTATGTCAGAAAGCTTTTTACACAGTTAAAGATTACATTGAGGACAAGAAGGCTTGGGAATGAGCTGCTCCAGTGATATACATGTGCCTTTTTACTTCTTTTTAAAATTTTGATTGATGATTTATTTTTGATTGATTAAAATATTTGCTTTCTCAAGTATTGTATATTACTATTTATTTTGTTTTTGTACTGCAGTTTGAGTACTTGTGTGGCCTACCCAAATGTCTTTACTTTGGTATTGTTTGTCAAATTGTTGAGCTCCTTAAGTTCTACATTGAGCTACACGATAACTGACAAATGCTTAATATAATGTAATATTCCTTTAGATCTTTTCCGATATTTCCCTAGACTTTGACCTCTGAGTTTCTTTCGGTGTTTCTTCTCAGAGTAGTCAGTTAGGAAATACCGGCCTCATCTAGCTAAACTAAACTTAACATGCAAAAAACATGATGTGTAAGTGTTATTTCTAACCAATTTACAAAATAAATTATATATTCATTTCATTTCACAAATAGTGCACCTTACTATAATAACAAAAAATTTAGAATTAGATCATTGGTTCCGGAGATTACTCCCTACATATATAAACTGTATCTCTTTATAATATTAGTAATAGACAAATGGTTTTAATTTAGACTGTTCATAAGCAGAAATGCAAGGTGTGCCAAAAATCCTAATTAGTGCTTTTATCCAGTCCTAAATTTGAAATGAGAGTAAATTTTGAACTTGGATCTGTGTGTGTATGACATTGTCGAACAAACAATTTTTAAACCAATAAAACAATAGATATTGATATCAGTTTTTGAAAGGATAGGTATGCTGTTTTAAGTATTATGCATATAGCCTATAGGATGTTGGTATTCTGGCAGAGTTCCTATTTTCCTTTAGCAAAATTCTTAGAAAGCACTGTAGAGTGAGAGTAAATAACTAGTTTTGTTGTAAATACAGAATGTGAAAGATTTCTTGAAATTTTTATTATATTATATCAATTTACACTTACGAGTTCCTTCAGGTGGCCAGTTGCTTCATCGATTATTTCGAATCTATCACGTATTTCTACATAGGGTAGTGGCTCAGGTAGTTTATAGACAGATATTCTGCCACAATTCACGACAAACCCCCAAAAACGGACTTTCATTTTCTCAGTTACCGTTGAAGATAAACGTTTTTGTAGTCGCCGCCATAAGAGGTCAACCCCTATGCCTTCTAGCCCTTCTAAAGCTACCTCATCTATGAGAATTTGTTTAAAATTAACACTAAAGTGTTTTAATACGTTGGTTTCCATTTTTGGGACTATATTATTGAAACAAGAACTTCAAATTTTCATAACTGGCTTTTGTGGAGAAGCCACCACAATTTTGCCAATAACACGTTCGTACAATGATAGACCATCAAACCACAGAACAAACATACTCCTAGCGGAGTGCATCAAACGCAGGTGGTTGTTCGGGAAAATAGAATTTGGATTAATCAAGAAAAGATAAACATTTCATTCACACGTGCACGGTCTCGGTATACGATATGACTGTCATCAACTGTCACTGTCAATGTAAAAGTTAATGATTGTCAAAGTCAAACTAATGTCACAAAGTGTCAAGTGCTTTTTTTTATTTATTCTTGACCATAGACGCAAGTCTTTCATGAAGGTATAGATAAATATGGAGGCCACACTTGGAACAACAGATTGAGTCAATACCTACGCATTGAGATAGGAAAAGTACCTATAGGTACCAATGGAGATGGCATATTCTACTTTAAGAAGAATAGTTATACAAATATCTCAAATACAAATCGCACCCTTAGTAATATAAGGGCACAACTCAAAAAAGTTGATTTTTGAGAAATCGCGTTTCAAGATACTGGATTCCTACATTACAGATATTTTTTGATACAACATGCTTATTATTTAAGTTAGCCAACCGGTAAGTTAGTTAACCGGTTAGTTAACTTGTTAGTTAACCGGTAGCGAATTTAATTTTGAGCCCTTAACATTTAAAAGCTCAGTTTGCAAAAATTTTGACTTGATTCCTTATATTACTGAGGGTGCGAAATATCAACACACACACGTCAAAAATCGTGTTGTCTCTTTTTAACCTACCAAAAGCTGCATATGACAATAGAGACCTCTAAATGTTTCTGAAGTACGTCAAAACTTTTATTCGACGTCAAAATCATGTCTATGCGTGACCGGTCGCCATATTGAGTGCCCAAAGTACTCTGTGGTTTTGTGGTAGTTGTGCTGTCAAACAGTTGCTTGCTGAAGATATTTTTGTTGTTTTATAGAAAAATACGTATAGGTAAAACAGTATTTCGGTGTTCTGAGTTTAGACAATAATAGGAAAATCATGCCCTCGTATTGTATAAAACAGTGTGGTGCGAGAAACAAAAAAAATCAGCCTAATTTGACTCTGCACAGGTTAGTTTTCAAGCTACAACTAGTTTTCACTAATCCAGTCGAATATTTAGAATTATTATGTGTAATGTATTGTTACTAGATGATTTTTTTGAATATTATTTCAACCTGAGTCATTTTGGTATGGCTTAAAAAGTTATTATTAGAAAATATATTATTATTAGAAAAGAAGAAGTGCAAATGTAAACAATACAACGAAATAAAGAATTATTTCGTTGTATTGTTTACATTTGCACTTACAACTGTAAGGCTAGTGATGTGAGATGTTCGCGCGGATAAGTATCGATGACATTGATACAATGCATGAAATTAATTGGAATCATATTTTAATCCACAGGTTTCCAGGAAACGACAGTTTAAAAAAGAAATGGATAGAAGCTATTGGTTCTGAAAATATAAACTCTAGACATAAAATGTGGCATATCAGCTCCAGGCACTTTGACGAATCTTACCCTCGATGTGATAAGGTTACATGACGGTGCAGTGCCCACATCGACAATGCTGGTATGTTTTTAAACAAAAATTGCATAGAACAGTAATTTCAACAAAAATATCTTGTTAAATACTTTCTGAATTGGCGGTAGTTCAAATTTCAATTTATTTATTTAAATAGGTTCACCAACAATTACTTGCACTAGTTTTATGGCTAACACAACATGTTTAAAAGCAGACTAAAGTGTAACAATCACTTAAAGGTAAACTCTGCATGCATTACTTATATTTATATCTATACTATAATTATAAATACATTAATCTATCATATATATGATAATTTAAGTACACACAAGATCTAATATTGGTTTAATATTCTAATCAATCCTTTAACACTGATATTAACAATAATAATGACTACTCTATGTCGATACATTTATAAATTTTGGCTTTTAGCTTGATCAAGGAATCACATTGCAGATCAATTTGGTCACCGCAATGAATGAAATATAATATAATATAATTTGACTATTTTTTTTCAGCATAAGCAAAGTTCCTCGCATCAATGTTCCTCACAACAACTTCCTTAAAGTATAATGGTAAGGAAACATTTTATAAATATTCCTTAGTTTTTTTTTTTAAGAAAGTCTTGTTTATTTTTAATAATTGAAAAACCTTTGAATTGTTTTAGATTGAATTATTGAATTGAATTGTTCAAAAATGAATAAATGTTTTTTTTTTTACATAAAACATGGTTATTATTTTACGTCCATTGGTGGACATTGGCTTCCCCCAAGCGTCGCCACACTAATCGGCTCTGTGCGTCTCTCATTGACCGGACTCCCACATCTTTGACCAGGTCGTCGCTCTACCTATTAGGAGGCCTTCCAACGCAACGTCTTCCAGTTTTAAGAGAAAGAGAGCCAGTATAAAAAAGGGACGATGAAACATAAAAGACCCACAACTTCAGGATCAGTAGTTTTGAGAACATTGCGGACATACAAACATATATATATACATACATATTGGTCGAATACAGAACCTCCTTTTTTGAAGTTGGTTAAAAAGTTAAACGAATTCATGAAGGTTAAATATCGATAACAGCTGCGCACATTGCTCGCAGTTACAACACTACGAATGCCAGCCATCTTATGTGCCAGATGGTATGCATGCTAATTTCGTAGTTAGGGCAAGTCCACAGGTTTCCAAGTCAGTGATACCTACGTATCTCTATATCACTCTCTGTGGTTTGACCTCTCTTTTTAGTGTGGACCATGGTATTGCTATCTCGTTATTAAAATCTCCTAATACATTTTTAAAAAGAGTCACCACACAAACCCAATCAGAAGTTAAATACTGTCAAATAATGTGCCGATAAATAAAAAGCTAAGCTAAGATTACTGAAATTAAAAATTCCAAAATTCTATACACGAATGCTTATTAAGGTTGGAGAATCAGTGAATTATTATCACATTTCCTTAGGATTTGGTAACGTGGCAACATTGGCTTCACATGTCAACTGGTCAACATAAATCTTGCCCAATATGGCGGTTATTTAATTTGCGGTTCACAGCTTCGTTAGTAAAGATGTGATAAACGAATTAAAACTTTTAACGAACTTATTCGTTTATTTTTTTATCAAAAGTCACTTACGTAAACTGCTTAATAGCTTAATTTGCTTATTTACTTTCTTACATTAAAAATAATGAAATTATATTGTTTGCGTTTTTAGTCGTCGTTCAAGTATTGGTTTTTAAACGAAATCAATGAATTTTAGGAGTATTTATTAATTTTATTTATTAACCTAGGAGTCTTTAAGTCAAGAGTGAATAGGTTACTTTTAGGTAAGCGTGCTCCATCTTCGACCACATCATCACTTACCATCAGGTGAGATGGTGGTCAAACGCGAACCTATTCTAAATAAAAAAAAATAAAATAAAAAAATTCCTTCGTACTTGGCAGGCTTAGGACTGTCTGAATGAATAATATTATATACCTAATTATGAAACTAAATTAAGTAGGTTAGTATTATTCTAAGATCTGTATTTATTAATAACTAGCTTCTACCCGCGACTTCGTCCGCGTAGAAGTTGAAAATATTCCACGGGATCCTGTCCCCGGGATAAATAGTATCCTATGTTTTATTTCAGGACATATTTATCTATCTGTGTGCCAAATTTCTTTCAAATCCGTTCACCCGTTATAGCGTGATTTAATAACAAACATCCATCCAAACTTTCACATTTATAATATTAGTATAGATATAGATTTACAATCCCATTTTTAAATATGAAAGATTTCGCCTATGACTTCGTCCGCGTGCATTTTTTACAGGCAGTGTTTTTTTTCGAATTAAATACAATACTAATCTAAGAGCTTTCAGCTCTTTAATGTCCCACGGCTGGACAGGAGACTCAAAGGTAATGTAGGCAAATTATTTCAATATATCCCGCTGGCTAGATAGATTTAATACAGTGTTTTTATACCGTAACTATACGGATAATAATATAAACGTAGGTAATATTTAATAACATAAAATTTAAGTAAGGGCCCTGTTTAATTTAAAGCTTCTCTGTATACAATATTTGAGGTTGTTTTATTTTCCGGTAACAAAATAATCTGCTTTTCAGATGATCCAACTTGTGATAGACCAACATATAATTGTCCATGGGAAAAACATTATTTTCGTAAGTCAATGCCAACTAAAGAGAAAGTTTGTCCTTGGGACTTGTTTATAGTCAGGGCAAAAGATGTTTTTATGGGAAACAGGAGTCGCTTAAACGGTATAGGCAGGTTCGTAGGAATCATTGGAATTCTCGGGATGTGCGCCAACTGGCCAACTCCTGGTCCGATGAGAATAGTCGCCACAGTTAAGTTATCTTTTAAATCTTTAATTAGTAGCCTTGTGCCATTACACAGGTTGGGCGGGCTTAAATTCCTTAAAAGCATAATAGGCGTTCCAGTTTTCAAGAGCAGTTCGTGAGGTGGCAGGCCAGATGGATTCAATGAATTTAAAAATTCTTGCGGATAATGGACTACATCCTCGACATTGCACACTGTATCAATGGACTGTAAATTTTGAATTGACCGGGGACTTTTGTAAAATTAGGTTATTGATTTCATTGACTGTATCGTTTCTTGGTGAGACGATAGCCCTTGAACAAAGTCAATGAATGTCTCTCTCTAATAAATATTCAAGGTCTGGATAAACTGCATCTATGAGTTGCTGCAAATTGTGAACTATTCGGCCTACAGTCTCATTTATAACGATTTCCGCAACGTTAGTGCCCAAGGTTTGAGAAGAAAAAGACCCTTCTCCAACTTTGAGTAGCTGTTGTGGAAAATCGTTATCTGTATTTCCGATTAGGTGGGCTCTCATATTAGTTCGTAAGTTTAAAGTTTGGACCATACTCCATATATGTGACGATTTAACACACGCCTTTATGATGTCCGCACGGGTCCCTTTTGTGACGACGGGAAGTGTCTGCCGAAAGTCACCAGCAAACACAAAGGTGACACCACCCATGATAGCAACTGAATTTCTCAAATCCTTAAGCGTTCGATCCACTGTTTCAACATGAGCTCTATGGCTCATTGTGCATTCATCCCACATTATCAGCGACGTATTCTGTAATAACTCTCCAAGGGGCCCATTTTTGCGAATTGAACATACCGACTGCTTCTCCAATGAAACTGAAACGTAAGTATGTTGAAAAAGTAATATAAAATATAATTATTTAAGACGGACCAGATTGCCATACATTGTTTTCAGTTTTATGCAACTGTTTAGGCAGCGCATGCAAATAATTCTATTTTAGGAGGTACAATTTTCCGACTTGCTTGACAAAGATTATAATAGCTCGGCTAATATGCATGATATAAACATAATTTATAGCCTATAGCACTCAGGGATAATGCAGCTACATGTAAGCGAAAGAATTTTCAAAATCGGTTCGGTAGTTTCAGAGATTACCCCCTACATACAAACTTACAAATTTTGCCTCTTTATGATATTAGTATAGACTTGTCAAATAATAAACTACATTTTTATTAAATTCAGGCGTACTTAAAAGTTCATTGATCTATTATCTAGTATATGTACATTTTAATTATTTACAAAATTTCCATTATTTACTCAAACCATCATTTATTCACGTTCAGGAACATAATTTTTTCTACTTTGCTTGTCAGCAACCGGGTCCTCCGTTCCGATATGGTATATCCCGCCTTTGAAAAGGCCCGTTCGCATGGTACTGAAGTGACAACAATATTGCAATTTGCAATTGAAAATTTTTGTTAGAATCGGATAAATTGATCGTCGCTCTTTCCACCATCGCATGGGACATTCAGTTCGAGGGATTACGGTTTCGGCCATATACATGTCCAATTCATCCTTACATTTTTCGTCGTTGGTTCGAGGTTGGTACGATGTGGCAACTTTACTATCGAAACGCCCCCACAGTGAAGAAGTATTTGTACTCGTACTCGTAGACGTACTTGTTGATGGCAAAGGCGTTGTCGCTGTAGGTAATTCAGAAGGTGCAGCACAAGTTTTCATTTTCTCGTAAATCATTTCCTTAGTCCATATAATTGCCACCGTCTCTTCAAAAGCATGCTGTTTGAACCTCGGATCAAGAAATGTGCAAATTGCTATCTCTTTGTTCCGCTCAATATCACCAAATCTACCTTTCAAACCGGTTCTCAATTTTTGCATTAGCGTTTTCACTGGCCTACAAACCTCTTGGGTTTCTTGTTCTTCACACATTGTGAATAACGCAGCCGTTAACACTATAGCCTTACTGGCAGTGAGATATTTCTCCACACTCATAATTTTGGTGACTTCATCAAAGGTTTTCAGTATCCTGCACGCTTGCTCAATGCACACCCATTCTTCCACGGGAATCAGTGGCAAATCTGTGTTTAAATTAGGTATAGTACCTCTTAGAGCTTCTTGCAGGTCAGAGAACCTCTGTAACATTAAAAATGTCGAGTTCCAACGTGTTGGAACCGAGAGCAGCAAACTTTTCGGCTGGGCGACGCCTTGAGCTGTGGCCTGATATCTTAGCAGCTTTTCTTTAGCTACAGCACTTCTTTTATAGTGCCCGACCGTTTTTTGAAGTTTACCTATTGTCTGAGAGATGCAGGGATCAGTGATTGCGGCTTGAACGATGAGGTTGAGTTTAAGGGCGTAACACCCGAAATGCGGCCACCCAAGTATTCGGGCAGCTGATGTCATATTATAAGCATTATCCGTGACAATAAAATTAACTTTATTAGTTACGCCCCAGGAACTGGCAACTTGATTAAGTTCAGCCACTATTCTTTCACCGGTGTGGTGGCCATCAAATCCTGCGCGTTGTATTAAGATACTAAGAAAATTAAAACTTTCCAAATCAATAAAATGTCCTGTGATTGCCATGTACATTTCCATTGTTTTGGAAGTCCAACAATCGACAGTTAGACACAGACTTTTGCACCACCGCCCCATTTCCTGGTATTTGGCCAGGCGACTCGTGTATTCCTCGGCTAACAGTGTTGTAGACAACGTTTTCCGATTTGGCAGTTGATAGCTTGGATTTAACGCCGTTACGAACTGTCTGAATCCACTATCTTCAACGATGCTGAAGGGCTGGAAATCCTCAGTTACGAGTTTCAACAAACACATGTCGATTTTTTTTTCTCGTCCGTTCGTAATTGTCTCGGCAGATACGTGGATATTTGCCTTTGCGTCTGCCTCGGGACTTGTCTAACCACAGCTACACTTCCACCAACAGCTCCACCTCCACTAACAGCTACACCACCTCCAACAACACTTACACCTCCACCAACACCTACATCTCCACTGATAATGGAATTACTGGGATTATTTCCATCAGCACTTACACCGGCTCCACATTCTCTAATGGAAGATGCTGCACCACTTACACCACCGTCACCATCATTGCCATGCACATTTATATTTAAATAGTTACCTGACTGCGTGGATCTGGCTAGAAAATCTTGATAGACACCAATATGTTTTAATCTTAAATGTTGTTTAAGATTTCTAAGATCTGTATTTATTAATAACTAGCTTCTACCCGCGACTTCGTCCGCGTAGAAGTCGAAAATATTCCACGGGATCCCGTCCCCGGGATAAATAGTATCCTATGTTTTATTCCAGGACATATTTATCTATCTGTGTGCCAAATTTCTTTCAAATCCGTTCACCCGTTATAGCGTGATTTAATAACAAACATCCATCCAAACTTTCGCATATTAGTATAGATATAGATTTACAATCCCATTTTTAAATTATGAAAGATTTCGCCTATGACTTCGTCCGCGTGCAATTTTTACAGGCGGTGTTTTTTTGTAGCAGCTTCTATGTTAAGAGATAGGTTTGAAGAACTACTGCGATTTTACCACGCATGCGATAACGCCAACCTTCAGCCAGGAGACAAATTTTGTAAGGTACGTCCTGTGTGGAATCTCCTCAATCAAAGATGGCTCAAATATTTTCCAGGCGACAGAAATTCTTTTTTTCCTGTGTGGGTAGACACAGGGTCAACACATCTTATTGGGCAGCTCCCAGTTTTTAATCATTTAAAATTATTTAAAATAGTATTTTTAATGTTTTAATTACATTTAATAGTCTATTACTACCCTATACTCACTTCACACTATTTCCAAGTCTCTTCTATTTCTAATAATTCTATTCTACTTACTTTTCTACTACCACACTATGGACTCAAAGCTGACAGCAAGTTTGGAAGATTTGGAGCAGCTCTTTAACTTGCGAATGACTGAATACGAAAACAAGCTCAAAAATGCTTCATCTCCTGCAAGTTCTCCTCCGGATATCACAACACTGTCAAGTGAGTTCACAGAATTCAAAGCATTTGTCTGGAAAGCCCTCTCCCAATTTAAGAGCCAAATTGAGCTACTGTCTCTTGGATTCGACAGACATGAAACCCTGATGCGGCGAAAGGTGCTTTTGTTCCATGGTGTGGCAGAGCATCCTGGCGAAAAGTTGCTCGATGTAGTTCATAAGATATTAACCGACCAAATGAGCTTGTCCGAGATTAAGAAAGACAATATCCATGTTTGCCATCGATTGGGATCTACGCAGGGCAAAGCTCGGCCTATATTGGTCAGATTATACAATATTGAGCACCGTCACTTGATATGGGAGAGTAAAAAGTCCTTAAAAGGTTCAGGAATAACTATTTCTGAATTCTTGACGCAAATTAGGCACCGTACTTTCATGGACGCACGCAAACATTTTGGAATTCAGAGTTGCTGGTCGGCGGAGGGCAGGATAGTGATCGTCACACCTGATACTAAGCGTCACAGGATTGAAACTCCGAGAGAACTTCGTGCGCTGGTTTTGCAATTCCCAAATACTTCCTGTGACTCTGGAAAGGCTGAAAAACCTGTGAAACATGTTACTACGAGGAATGTTAAGGCAAAGAAGGGCGCGCCGGCGACGCGGCGTCACTAACTTAGTTATTTTTCTGATCCGATAGTAAGTAGCTTCTTAATTTTGTTGGAGTGTATGACTTCAGTTATATGTCGGTAGTTAAAGCATTTTGCACTATTTGAATCACCTTCATAGTGATTAGATTATAATAAAATGTCAGTGTAATTTTTACATTTTCCTGTTTTGTATGTCAATGACAATATGTCATATCTAGCTTGAACTGTCATTGTCAATTTAAAGATGGGTTCGATATATCAAAACGTAACTTATATCGGATATGTGTTTATTATCATACCATATCGATATCTAAATATACATAACCGTTTTCACAAAAACTTCATCGAGTAATCGAGTTATGGTTTATCCAAAGCGCAACAACGAGAAACGAGCTACGAATAACGAACAAAACGCAAACTTCACATCAAGAGCGATATGACATCAAAGGTTTTTATATCGCTTTGTCTCTGTCTTACCATTCAATTTTTTACTGGCGTAAAAGTGATGAAGCGAATATTACGTAACTTCGGCTAGGAATTGGTTATTTGGTTAATAACAGTGCGTGCGTAATATCTATATCTTAACGCGCTAGCAATAAGGTCTAGTTTCTATTTATTTAGTTGCAACAAAGATTCCATAAGTTAGTAACTTTCTACTAAACTACTAAACTGGCTACTCGATATCAGGGAGAAATTCATTCTTTAAACTAAACCTACGACCAATAGATTTAAGGTTGAATTTATGTTGTTGGAATAAGAATTGTATCGAATGAATTTTGATTTGTATTTTTTTGGACAGTTTTGTTTTGAGTTGCACTTGACCTTGGTGACACGTGCCCTACTTAACGATAATTCTTTGCCTTTTTAGGGTTCCGTAGCCGAATGGAAAAAACGGAACCCTTATAGTTTCGACATGTCTGTCCGTCTGTCTGTCTGTCTGTCTGTTTGTCCGTCCGTCCGTATGTCACGGCCATTTTATTCCGAAACTATTAGGACTATACATGTAAAACTTGGTAGGTAGATATATTCTGTGAACTGCTTTCCGATTTTAAGAGAAAATTTAACAAATATTCAAAATAAAGGGAGCTCCCCATACATGGAACTAAAACTGAAAATAATTTCTTTCATGAAACTTATACGTGTGTGGTATCTATAGACAGATCTTTAAAAATGACATTAAGGTTTCTAAAATGACTTTTTCATAAAGTTAATCGTTTAAAAGATATACGCTTCCAAAGTGGTAAAATGTGTCCCCCCCTCTAACTTCTATAATAATGAAGTGAAAAATCTAAAAACCCATATGTTGTAGATATTAATATAAACTTTCAATCAAAATTGGTTTGAATGAGATCGAGTCAGCAGTTTTTGAGATACAGTTTATTTTATAAAACCGCAAATATAACTTTGTAACTAACCGGCAACTTGAACGGAACCGGGAACTTAAATGAGAAAGTACCTATATCAATGTATTAACGGTAAAAGTGTGAGTTTGCGTTTGTCGTTAGTTTGCGTTTCACAGTTACTTGTGCAAATCGTACTACTGATATCGATATCTGAAAACGGTTTTCGATATCGATATGAAAACTGAATATCGGTTACATATCCGTTTGCAACTAAATACGAAAACGCCCATGTCTATGTCAATTTGACGTTATTTCTGACTTAATTATTTTCGTTCCGTAATCGCATTGTATGCTTTTGTGAATATTTTAATAGTTTTGTTTAAATGTCCTACAAAATTATTCGTTAGTTTGTGTTCGATCTTTAGTATTTTATGTTTGTGGTATTGTTATGATTTGTTAATTTCTTCCAACATATCAGCGAGTTAGGGTAGTTAACTTGAAAGCAAAAACTAAAAAGTATTTAGTATTAACTTATTTTATTTTTATTGTATATATATTTATATATATATTTATTTTACTTTATATTTGTTTATGGATGATCTAATTGACTTGAATGATAGCTTTTTCTCTTGTTCTTCTTCGACTTGCAGTTTTATTAGCGCGGAAAGTGAGACACTACTTCACACTTTGCATGATAATATTTCCACTATTTTTTCTAAATTCCCCAAAAATTTTCATATAGCGCATATTAATGCTCAGAGTGTTCCTGGTCACTACTCCGATCTTCTGGCATCCTTTAGCAGTGCTCATCTAGATGCACTTCTTATTTCTGAAACTTTTCTTAAGCCTTCTCTTCTTTCTACGCACTATTCACTCCCTGGCTTTGTTCTGGTCAGAAATGACAGAACCGGCAAGGGTGGTGGTGGTGTTGCCATTTACATACGTGCTGATATACCACACAAAATTGTTAGCTCGTCTCCATCCCAGTACTCTGGGTCGGCTGAATTTTTATTCCTTGAGATTACTTTAAATCATACCAAAGTTCTACTCGCGGTATTCTACTCCCCTAATTTACATATTAATTACTTTGACTCCTTAGAATCATCTCTTAATGAACTTTGCCCTGCGTACGAGCACGTTATTTTAATGGGTGACTTTAATACATGCTTACTTAAAGACGACACTCGTTCTCGCAAACTTCTTACACTCTTATCCTCTTTTAATCTTGAAATTTTACCTCTATCTGCGACTCATAATTTTCCCAACTGCACGCCTTCTCTATTGGACCTAATGATTGTTTCTTCACCTAGCAAAGTTGCTGAGTTTGGGCAGCTTACTGCAACCTTTTCTTACCATGACCTCATCTTTCTTTCCTATTGTATCCGATCTCCCAAACGTAAACCTCGCTTCTGCTATTTACGTAATTACAATGGCCTAGATCTTGCTGAGTTAGCAAGTGATGCAGGAGATATCGACTGGACCTCTGTAGTCGAAAGCTCCAGTATTGACGAGAAAGTCAGCTGTTTCAATTCCGAGCTATTGGGTCTCTATGACAAACATGCACCGCGTCGGCGAATTAAAGTAAAACATAATCCTGCTCCTTGGATTTCTGCTGAAATCAAAGATGCTATTGCTCGTAAGGATAAAGCGAAGAGTAGGTATAGACGTAGATCCACGGAGCAGAATTTTGATCACTTTAAAGTTATGCGTAATCGCTGCAATCGTATGTGTCGAGATGCTAAAAGACGTTATTTCCACGAATCTCTTATTAATCGAAAGTCCTCTGATGTCTGGAAATTTCTAAAGTCAGTTGGCATCGGCAAATCACCCTCTAATACTTGTGAAGATGTTGACATATGTGCTCTTAATAGACACTTTTCTCTTCCTCCTGTTTCTCTTGAACCTAGTGTCAAAATTTCAACTTTGCAAGAGCTCACTGATTTGCCTTTACCAAATTGCCCAACTTTTAATTTGACTTCTGTTTCTGAAGACGATGTTAAAAAATCTCTACTTTCTATTTCCTCTTCGGCTGTTGGTCATGACAATGTGTGTTTGAGGATGATAATACCTATTCTACCTCAATTGCTCCCCATTCTAACTCACATTGCTAACTATTCCTTATTTTCTAGCTCATTTCCTAGTGCCTGGAAACAGGCACATATAATACCTGTTCCCAAAATAAACAATCCATCGTCCTTATCTCACTTCAGACCTATCTCCATTTTACCTTTCCTTTCTAAAGTTCTTGAACATATTGTTCATGGCCAAGTTTCTAGATACCTTACAGCACACAATCTAATTTCCCCTTTCCAATCTGGATTTCGTACTGGTCACAGCACAGTAACTGCACTTCTGAAAGTCACCGACGATATCCGCTGGGCTATGGACAATAAATCTCTCACCGTATTAGTCCTACTTGACTTCAGTTGCGCGTTCAACTCAGTAGATTTTGACATACTTCTTGGAGTCCTTCGTTCATTTAACTTCTCGCCTTCTGCACTATCCTGGTTTGACTCGTATCTTCGGGGTTGCTCTCAGTGTGTCCGCCTTGATGAAAAATTTTCTGATTGGTGTGATCTCACTGCTGGTGTGCCTCAGGGTGGCGTTCTTTCTCCTCTTCTTTTCTCTGTCTTTATTAATACAGTTACTCAGATCATCACCTCGAACTTCCATCTCTATGCAGACGATTTGCAGCTATACCGACACTTCTTGCTGGCTGACGCGGACTCGGCGATTAGTACCATGAATTGTGACTTGGAGAATATTAGTCAGTGGGCTAAATCATACGGATTACAGATTAATCCGTCCAAGTCCCAGGCTATGATCTTAGGTAGTCGATACTATCGCTCTGCACTTGACACTTCCTCTTTGAGGCCATTATCCCTTAACGGCTCGGTCATTGCGTACACGGATATTGCAAAGAATCTTGGTGTATTACTTGACAGCAATCTTTCTTGGCGAGCGCAAGTAAGTGAGGTTAGTCGTAAGGTGCACTTTTCCTTCCACTCTTTAAAATCCCTACAAAGCTTCTTGCCTTTCAAAACTAAAATCTCTTTAGCTCAAACTTTAATTCAGCCGATTATTGATTATGCTGATGCCTGCTATTTGGATGCCACTGAGGAGCTCTTATGTAAGCTTGAGCGCTTGCAAAACTTGTGTATTCGCTTTGTTTTTGGTCTGAGGAAATACGATCATGTCTCTCAGTTTCGCAAGGATCTCAAGTGGCTCCCTATCCGTCTTCGCAGGAACACTCGAATATTATTCCTTCTGTACAACATCCTATTCAATCCTGCATATCCTAGCTACCTGCGCGATCGTTTTTCATTCACTCGTCCTACTGATGCCCTTTGTAGATCCCACCTTAAACTCCATCTCAATTTCCCATCCCAAAAAACCTGTTTCTATTCCCACTCCTTCTCCTTTCATGCAGTACGACTGTGGAACTCACTTCCCGCTAAAATCCGCGAAGCTAAATTATGTAATGTATTTTAATTCTATGTATGTATATATTTATTAAATATATAATTTTAGTTTAATTTTATAGCTAAGTATGTTTTATATCGTAATTAGTATTTATACACACTGTGTCTATCATCTCCTCTTCAACTCTCCTGTCGCAGGTCTGCTGGAAGAAATTTCTTAGGAAATAAGCAGCACCTTTGTGCTCTTTTGTCTGTATTTATTTTTTTCCTTTGTAAGTGTCATGTGTGTACATAAATAAATAAATAAATAAATAAATAAATTTGAGTATAGACGAGTCGATGATCCCGTACTTTGGAAAACAACCTACTAAACAACATACATATCGTCGTTGCGCGTGCAAAAGTCGCTATGTGTTATTTAGTCATTTTCGTTACGACGATATTCATGGTAATCCTATTCATTTCGGCTACAAAGTATGGGCCATTTGTACTCGATTTTGGTTACTTAATTTACGGAGAACCATATCAAGGAGCTAGCACCGGAATCACTCATCCATCCTTTGGAGTCGGTGGATCTGTAGTTCTTGATCTGATATCGAAACTTCCACCTGGTAATTATAGCTTTTACATGGACAACTTTTTCACCTCAATACCTCTATTGACTGAAATAAAGTCCTTAGGACACGGTGCTACTGGAACCATCCGCGGTAATAGTACTCTATTACCGCGCACCGCTAAAAATGCGTTTAATGCGCCGCTAAAAGATCCTAAAGATATGAAAAAAATGAATAGAGGTTCATACAACCAAACCACAGATGTGTAATCAGATATAACCTTAGTAAGATACAACGATAATAATATAGTAACAGTCGCGTCAACAGAATGTGGAGTGCAGCCAATAGGCAAAGTAAAACGATGGTACGATAAACAAAAGAAAGAAGTTGACCAGCCACGCTGTTTCATAAATTATAATAAATACATGGAAGGTGTGGACCGCTTAGATCAAAATGTTGGCTGTTATAGAATCGGCATAAGGTTGAAGAGATGGTACTGGCAACTACTTATGTTTCCTGTCAACGTAAGCATAAATAATGCTTACCAGCTGTACAGGTTGTCGCCGGCTGCAAAGGAGAAAGATGCTCACGACCTACTGTCTTTCACTAGATATGTGGTTCAGTCATATTTTATGATAAAACCTGTGACGGATTACAGCACACTCAGCTCGATAACAAAAACAAAGTATTTTCTCAAATCTCCACTGGCTGTAATAAAACGTGTCCCTTGAAGCGTGCGATTAGATGGAAAGAAACACCACATAGTGAATAACGGAAAGCAGAGCCGATGCGGTTTGTGCCATAAAAATACTACGAAAAAATGTGGCAAATGTGCAGTTGCTTTGCATGCTAAATGCTCAGTAGTATTTCATACAACCACATAATTTTAAACAAATTTGAATTAACATATTTTTTAATAAACTTGTATAACTACTGCCTATCAAGCTTTTATTTGGTCTCCTTTATGTTTATCTCTACAAAGAAAATACATTAGGTAGCGGATGTTCCCATTGTTCCATTATTGGATAGGTATGATAATTCAAAAGGTCAATGACCGATATTTTTTTTATCGTATATAGGGTGGCCCGTTTACAGTGGTCCAAAGATTTTTTTCAGCTTGAGAACATCATAAGTGATCATTTAAAACATACTTTAGTTAAGCGAAAACTTATGGTTTCGAAATTGTTTTTTTGCATAGTTAGTTTCCAGTCTTCCGCACATATATTTTTTATTAGCCAGCCTTGTCCCGCTGCTGGGCAAAGGCCTCACTCAAACCCTTCCAGATATCCTGAGCCACCTCAAACCGGCCCTTGCGGTAGGCGTCCAGGTCGTCTCGCCACCTCTTCCTGGGTCGGCCTCGGCCCCATCATTAGTATCTATCATTAATTTCATATTGCTACAGGAACTAAAATTTTATACTGGTCATAGTCTATACTCCTTTCCATGCAAAATTATGTACATAAATATACGACCTAGGCCTTCTTGCGTGGTTGAAAATGACAAACAGCCAAATTTAATAAATCAGGAACTCCCCAACTTTCACACTGTAACAAACAGCTTCTTTCGTAATTTATTATACGCATCTTTCATCAATTTTTAAGAGCTAAGTTTAGAAGAGAACTGGGATGTGGATAATTATTAAATACAACGTAATATCCTAGGTAAAATTAAATTAAGGTTACACTACTTAGAAAAAGAGGGTCTGACCACAGTGAGCGAGATAGCGATACATAAGTTTTGCTTCAAGTAGGTATTCGAAGTGTGGTCTCCATTTTTATCTCTACCTTCATTAAGTCTCAGTCGGATGCATAGATGGAAATGTTAAGTGATGTAATTGCCACTAACAAAAAATAGAATAGAGTAGAATAGTATGGAACGAATTTTATCTATGACGGTATTTTTATGAACTAAAAAGATCGTTTGTGCTTCATAATAATTATGTGCAGTTAATCCGTGCAATGTACAATCGATCCAGTACCCAAATCAGATCTACAGTGGGTACTACTACAATGGCTTTAATGTGGCTATCGGCTTGTACCAAGGTTCGGCTCTCTGCCCTTCCTTCTTCCTGGCGCTAATGGATTTTTTTTTAACTTTTATTTAATAGTTATTTATCGTAATTTTTATACGACTTTTAATCATGGGGTAATGAAAAACACAATAAAAAGAAGATATAGCGGAAGTAATTGTGAATAAATTATCTGTCAGCCATGATATCTGCATTTTCTAATTCCAGGGTTGCTAGGGGGTTAAATAGTATAATATTGTATGATTTCTCATTATTTTGTATATTATTATTAAAAATAGATCAATTTTGAAAGTCTAAATATATCAGTTAACCGATTCGTTGCGGATGGCGCGTTTCAGTGCCATCATTTTCTTTTGCGTGAGGCGTTAGGCACGGGTGTGTGTCATTTTAAAATCGATGGTAACTCCTTCAATTAAGTTATGGAAGTTTTTACTCAGAACCAAACTATCTTCATTTTTCACGTATATTAAGCTCGTAGCCTTTGTTTCTGGATATTGTAAAATGTAAGATTTATTTTGAAACAGGGGTAACCAACCTTTTTGAAAATTTAAAGTCGAAAGTTCTAAAGATCCCAGCATCATTTTACATCGGTTTCCGGCAAATATAGATGGCGCTGGTCGGTAAGGAAATATAATATTTAATATATCGAGGGTATAGTGCTCAAACCCAATAAGTACGAAATTGTCACTTTCGAGATATTCAATATTTAAGTTTCAAGGACAAAAATAACTATGTTATTCAAATAATATCGTTATAATGAGTATTTGTGGTAAAAATGTGTACATTGAATTAGTGTAAAATTGTATTCTTAAGTTTCTGAGGTGGTCCATTTGGTCATAAAATACATATAAGTTACAAAGGGCACCGACTTATTGGGTTTTAGGTCTAGATAAATTAAACATATAATGTACTTTAATAAATGAATTATTTTAAGAATCCCAAAAATCCAATAAGATAAATAATTCTTCGTGTCTTTTAAAGGCTGAATAAAACATCGTTAGGTTTCTTTAATTTTTCATTACTTAAGAAAAAATATCCATAAAGTGAGAATTTACCTGATATAAGCGGCCTAATGCAATGTACTAATCTTCTTCCTCGATCACCTATCGTAGCAAACACAAACAATTAGCACTAACAGAACAATTTCGAAAACAATACTCGCGGAAAACGCGTGCGCGAAATTGCGAATGCGATGAGCATCGCAAACTGACAACAGTAGCGCTAGCAGTTGATAGGTCAAATTTGATTTATCGGGTTCATCTCCGAAAAAAGTTTGAAGAAAGATAGTTGACGAAGTGAGCGAATACCATATAACTAAACATTACTTATTACTTTTGAAATATAATCGAACAATAAAACCCGATAAACACATTAGTTTTGATTTAGCTTTTGGTTTTGTTTGTTTTCTTATCTACATTTATATAAAGCTAAAACCCAATATATACAAATAGTGGTTATTGTTTTTATGCCGTTGGATAATTTTAGCTAAAATCATTGAACACTCAATACAAATAAATAGTTTTATGTGGTTAAAGCGTGAAATAAAAATATTGTTTAACAAGGTAACACACTTTATAGGGTTCCACTTTTTAAGTTTTGACTAAATGCGGTCACTTTATTGGGTTATTACCTCAAGTAATTTTCTTTTTGCTGCGAATTCCACTAATTGGGTTAGACCACTGGAAAGAGCGTCAAAAATGCATTAAGATACACTAATAAAACGATTTTTGATTTTTTGGCACTTATTGGGTTTTAACACTATACCCTCGATATATATGTATAATATAATATAATATAAATATTTACATCCATGAATGTCCAATGTAGTAATGGCATCATTTTCAATAGGTCTGTCTATTATTATTTTTCTGTGCACGTTGAAGTATCCTTATTTGTGTTTTTGTTTTGTATACATTCCCGTTCCCAGTATTCTGCGTGTTCCCAGTGTTCTAAATACGTTTGCGAATTCTGTTCTATAATTTCGTCATCGTCGCACTGAATTTCAAGTTCTGTCTCGGGAATGTATTTTCTTTTTCGCCGTAAATCTTAAACAATGAATAGACAATAAATAACCATAATAGAATGACAGTATTTAGCTTAATGTTATTTTTTACTGACAATATTACCTAATTTTGAATTTTTTTGTGAATACCACAGAAATCAAAAATACAGAGAAGTGGTAAGTGGGCGTATCGGTGTCCGCGCGACATGGCCACAGGGCTCATGTCACAGGCAAGTGGCCGTCTCCGCGAACTAGTGCGCTTTCGACGGCGATCGTGATAACATATATGAATGCCGAGTTGTTCTGTGGTATCTTGTAAAAACCGAAGCCAAAATCAAATCTATGTGAATCATGGAATCACTTACCATATGTAAGTACAAGTATTTTACAATATTTGTCTTTAAAATCATGAAAAACAATAAATCGTAAAATATTTCTTGGTTTTACTATGTTATTTTTGTTTTCAAATATCAGAGCGACTGTACTCTTTTTGCTATAAATACATTGCTCCTTAACCACTACCTGAGTTCGTCACTAAGTAACTGGACAAGCAATGTAAACATAACATACGAAACTGTATTACGCGGATTCATCGCGTAGTGAGGCCGCCACTTCTTGCGACGAATTAGTGATGTGCATGTGCAGATCCACTAACGTAGGCTATCGACAGCAATGTCGATTGACGAATGAAATATTGCTATTATAGTTTAGGGGTTTTTCAACCGATGACATAAAAAAGAGGAGGTTATCAATTCGACGCGTATATTATTTTTATTTTTTTATGTATGATCACCGATTACTCGGAGACGGCTGAACCGATTTGAAAAATGCTTTTTTTGTTTGAAAGGGTATACTTTGAAATTGGTCCCATTGTCACCAAGTCAGGATCTGATGATGTCCCATCATCAGATCCTGACTTGGTGTAATTTTTTGGTAAAAAGTTTTTCATAACATACGGAAACCTCTAAGAAAATATGTTTAACTTTTATTTTACATGAGATGACAGAAATAAAAATACGTTGAAAGTCAAGTGTACAAAAAAGTAAAAAAAATAAACAATTTATTTTACGCCCGCAGCATGCGTAAGGAGTTCCGACGTCGCCGTCGCTACAATAGTTTATTTTTCAATCTGTCAACCGTTTTAGCCCGGTTGGAAGATCGATGTAAATAATGTTGTTTTACTTATTTTGATTTTTTTACAGAGTAGTAGAGAAATGCGTAACCAATATTCGTAAAGTAAGTTACTTTAATTTTAGCTTAATAATCGGTGGTGTTTTTCGGCTTAGAATTACCGTATGTTATGCCTTATCCTCATGCTGTTTCTTTATTTTTTATGGTTTTTGTATTTTGCTTCCATTGAAGCTTCGAATGCGTTATAATAATCGGCATGGTTCAGATAATATATTTGTGAATTGAGATTAAAATAAGTCAATATATTCATGCTATTTATTTGTTATGCATGGATGTGTGTTTGTTTTCATATATTTAACAATTTCTTTACTAACTAGGATTTTTCTTATAACAAAAACCTATTATAACCTACTAAACTATTACCTGCGGTTACCCCGCAGGTAATACTTGCGTAACACACTTACAGTAGGAATCGGTTTCATTATGCTAAATCAACAACACTCACTGCGGTATTTACGTTGTTGAGCAGACCAATATTTCGAACATATGAAGCAATGGATTAGCAATATACGTCATTCAGATCTTGATTTATAGTGTGTTACGTAATTATTGCGATGCTTATTATATGGTGACGTTTAGAAGTAGCTTAGGATGTATGTAAATGATAAATAAGTGCTTTTCGTACTTTTCAGCTTCCCAAAAGATGGTAACATAAAAAAGGAATGGATTGATGCCACAGGCATGCCACCTAACTGGTACCCTACAAAAAATAGCACCATATGCTCGGTTCACTTCAACGCAGAAATGTTCTAGTCTCTAAAGAAAAGTCGCAGGCTTTTTGAATGGAAAATTCCAAAATTAAGAGTACAACTGATATTTGCAGAAGTGTGTTAAATTTTATTTTAATACTGAAAGCTATTCTCATGATTTAGGGTATTCATAAAATCAGTCAATCAACTTTTCAGGATTTTATACAACCTATACGGCTGGTATGTTCCGATCAAGAGCGTAATGTAAGTTAACATCGACTTCTATTTGACCTATCACTATGATAATTAAATATTAAGATTTAAGTCGAAAGCGCCAGGGTAGCCCTTAATACTTAGTAGGTAGTACTTAATAATAATTATGTAATGTTATGTTCTTAATAATATGTTTATTGTTATTGTAATATTTTCTGGACATGCCATTTTTATTTGGTTCATTTTCAGGTGCCCAAAAAAAATTGTACAATAATAAATGGAAGAATCGATAACTTTCCGATTTAGTCAATCACTAGCGTATATGTAAAATAAATTGCTTTTGCACAGCACAACGATAGCGACCGATGTTTTTGTGTGGGTAAATTCTACGGTGCATGGTAAATACACGCTGTGTTTGACGGAATAAGGTTTATTATTGATTGTATAGTACGTTCTTATTTAAGAAATGCGGGTGTGCGCGCGAGTGCGTATCTATTGATTTTATTAAACTGCATGTGTAGTTGTTGCCCCGCCCAGCGCCTAACTGGAGACACACGGTTCCGATATAATTTCGTCTGTTGACCAAATCTACTTATTTATTTTATCTATGGTGAATACCTATTATCTATTTATTCAAACTTGGCAGTTTTTCATTTACATAGTTTAAACAGTTGAAATTTGTTATAAGGAAAACCAAAACAATATTTTTAGACTTAATTTAATACCTCATAATCAATCAAATCATTAGAAAATGCAAAAAAGTTTAGCACAACTGTAATAAAAAAGTCACTTACCCTCCATTTCCAGAAATACACTTATTTTGCCACTTTTAACCACTTATAACACTGTGCCTGGCCGTTCACGTTAGATTTCGAATGTAAACTAAAAGTATTCAAGCTTTGAACATGTAAAAAATGGTCAAAATACTGTTTTCTTTTCCGCATGGCTGAAGACAGATGCGTGTCATCTAATCGTATGGCGTTGGGCACTGAACAGTGTCACGTTATTTTTGTTCGACGCCACTGTTAGAAGTTAGCGAAATTAGACATCGCAACGAATCGGTTAACGCATTACGTAAATATTTTTGTTAATTACAACGTTTTTGGTCCATAATAACTGTGGCTTTGTGTTGATTTCGATAGTGGATAAAAATGCTAGAAGCCAAATTATAAATACTCAAGAAACGTCAAATGAGCTGAAAAAATCAATCAATGTCATTCACTCCGCGAAGGCGCGATTGCGCGAACTCGTTTTGACTCATCTATACTAATATTATAAAGAGGAAACCTTTGTATTTTTGTATGTTTGTATTGAATAGGCTCAAAAACTACTGGACCGATTTCAAAATTTCTTTTACCATTACTTAGAGGGATTCTTCCGAATCCGTATAGGCTATATTTTATCCCGGAAAATAGATAGGATTTTTCGTGGTAGTGAAAATTGTGGAGTAAGGCGTCGAAAAAACTGCCGTACGTTAACGATTCTCGCGATTGCACCCGTGCAAAGCCGGGGCGGGTCGCTAGTGCGTTTATATTCTTCTTACGCCGCTGTGAATACTCCTACTTTTTAGATGATTTATTAATTATTTATGAAAATGAATAAAAAAAAACTTAATTCAAACTACTTTTAGTTGGAGTTAAGTTATTTTTTATTCATTTTCGGTTTTATTTCTCAATGACATTAAATGTTTTTACTTTTCATAACCTAAAAAACGTTTTGTTATTTCTTTGTTATCTCGGTATTCCCATCATCAATATTGATATTGATGTTTTAATAGTAAATAGTGTTTATTACCAGTCAATTTAGTATTCATAATATTATTGTCTGTTAAGTTGAAAAAGTGGGCCGGACGAAGTATGGGCTGTTGCCGGAGTCCTTTAGGAAGCTATTTGCCGATGTCATTGTAGAGTGTTTCAAGTTGAAATGTTGTTGAGGAACTTGAAATGTTCTTTACTTTCTTCGTGGGGTTTTAGGATTGAACAGAACACTGTAAAGCAGAGACGAGTTTTGTAAGTTCCAGCGAAGACTTATTGGAAGCCACTTGGGTTTTGTACTTACGAAATTCGGATACTTACGTGATCATATTTGTGCAAGTCACCAAGTTCATAAAATTGTGCCTCTGTGAGATCAGGATAACTGACATCAGCGTAGTCTGGGATAGGATAGGGAGCAAAAGAGACTTTTTTTTTTAACGTGGTAAAATTATCAAATAAGTCCTCCCACCCCGGGCAGGGTGGGAGGGACTGTCAGACTTTTACTGACTAAAATCCACGGTGTTCCTTCAATAACCCTTTACGTACCGGGGTCACGGTAATGGGATGAGTTCCACGACCCCGGCAGGCTTTGGCCCTCTACAGAGGGGGCCTCGTCATGTTGCTGACGCTCTTTGAGGCGCGCGTGGAACACAACGCGCCGTCGACCCGGGCATGGTCCATGGTCGCTGTCCGCGAGTTGCCCTTTACTCGCTGTCCGCATGCCCGCGCCTACGGTGGCCGGAGATCGTCGGCCGACGTCCGACGCCGTGGGCGTCTACCACTGCGGCTGGGCTGGAGGGAGGACACCATCCTCTCCCTCACGCGGCCCGCCTCCTCCTTCGAAAGCATGACTGCTTCGCAGAAGGAGGCGACCGCTTCCCACTCTCTCGCCCCGCAGCATGGCCTCGACCAATGCCGGGCGCGAGAGGTCTCCGCCTATCGCCGCCGTGAGGACACGTCGGTGCTCTGCCCAGGCAGGGCAGTCTTGCACCGTGTGCTCTACGGTCTCCTCAGGGCGACCCTCGCAGTGGTGACACCCAGGCGTTTCCTCCTTTCCCATCAGACACAGGTACCTCCCGAAACTTCCGTGTCCGGTGAGGACCTGCGTCATGCGGTAGGTCAGGACGCCATGACGCTGATCTAGCCACTCCTCAAAGAGGGGTCTTACCGCTGCAATTGCGGCGTGCCCGGAGCAAAAGAGACTTAGCGCAATTTTAGTAGCAGTTGGCAGAAATTAACGCATTCGTCTTACTCTTAAGGAATTGGCAGAAGCAAATAATGCGGCTCATGTCTCATCTGTAATAGGGTACCTCAAATTTAGATTGATGATTTTTTTTCTGGGTGGTATAATCATCGAATGACTCCTCTTGCTGTGGGCGGAGCGGAAGGGAGTATCAGACGGGGGAGGACCCGTGCTCCACCTAGGATCTCCACCTGGGTGGAGCACGGGTACTATATGGGTCCCGTGCTCCACCTGATGATTAGTACAGTCGAGTAATTAAGAAAAATACACAATTAAAAATATAATCAGAAGAATTTATTTTAACGCTTTTTTTCCAAGAAATGGACCAAAAATTTCATTATTAAGTAATTGCATTTGCGAATTTAAAATAACTTGGTCTTTTCCGGTTTTCTTTGGGGTGATTAGTTGTTGGTATACAAAATAATATTTTGTCAGAGAGTATACATTTTCAAATTATATTGCCATACTTCTGCAATGCGATCATAGGACAATAGAGGTAAACTGCAAGATAGACCTAGAATGTGTGTGTAAGTTTTATTTTTGATGCCAATATTTTTGGAACTAAATTGAGACCTTTCCGGTACAGCGGTTCTACGGCCTTTTTATAAATTTTTGTTATAGACTCATTTTTAATAGTAGCTTCTTTTTTAGCCTTCTCTATAGCTAACAATACTTCGGTTTTGTCGTATACAGCCACAGTTACCTCCATTTTTGTACTGTGATCCATTTCCACTTTGCCGTCCTTCAATAAAATATATTAAAGTTGTAAAACTGTTGTGTAGTGTAGATTATTTTTGTAATTTACAGTAACCGTTTTTATTTATTCCGCTATCAGAACTAATGCCACTACAGAGTATCGTTATTTCGGTACTTAAAATCAAACAAACTACTGCCACTGAAAAGTTGCCCTACCTAGTCCGGAGTAACAATCAACCTACCGTTACTTAGAGGTATTTTGCAACCCCCATATTTTTTAAACTGAAACAAGCTATGATTAGGTCAAGAGTGAATAAGTTACTTTTAGGCAAGCGTGTTTCATCTTCGACCACATCATCGCTTACCATCAGGTGAGATGGTGGTCAAATGCGAGCCTATTAAAAATAAAAAAGAATTCAATACATTGTTATTCTACATAAAGAAGTAGAAAGTAAAAAAAATACATTTAAGTTTATGTATGTAACGTTTTACATGTACGTACTGAAAAGAATCATAAGATAAATGACGCATAGATTTCGATTAGGTGCAAAAGCAGGTGGAAAATTTAAACAGAACACGAAGAAATGTTATCCTCTAAAGCCCCTCTTTAGAGGATAACATTTTAATAATTAATAAAAACAGTGTTACCTTTAAAGTGATCGAACCAAGACATTTCACACCGTTCTTATTTATGGACTCACTGCACACCCAAAAATGGTTACTATTTTTATATGTCTTTTGCTTACAGTACTGAAGACCGCCATATATAAGTATAATTCCTCCTTTTCTTTAAATAAAACTGGGCTGTTGAGAGCCATAGTATTCTCAAAATCATGTTCCAGCTTCAACTTCTCACCAACGACAAAACAAAAGACTGAAGTAGGCGCGTTGAATTTATTTTTCTAAAATTTTATTCAGTTTGTAATTTTTTTGGAATATTTCTACTCGTCATACTCTTTTCTGTACATCATAAAAGCTATAAGGTAATTTAATAATATAAATTGAATATAAGGTACTAATTATATTATTGTACAATAAACATTAAACTTACTCCTATATAATTGTTTAGATATTTTGAAACATATAGGGAAAACAATTTACTGCATCACTGTACAACAACGTCATCAGGTGGAGCACGGGACCCATATAGTACCCGTGCTCCACCCAGGTGGAGATTCTAGGTGGAGCACGGGTCCCGCCCCTATCAGACTTCTACTGATTAAAACCCACACTGCTCTTTCGGTTGCCATTGCGTTCCGGAGCCGCGGTATCTCGTTAGAACATTCCCGCAACCCCGTATGTAGCCCTATCGGGCTTTGCCAATGCTGCTGACTGCTCTTTGAGGCGCGCGCGGAACACGGTGCGACACCAACTCGGGCCTGGACCTTACGGACGTTGAGCTATCCCTGCTCACCATCCGCAGGCCCGCGCCTACGGTGGCCGGAGATCGGCTCGCTATCCCCGACGCCCGGGGCGTCCCCGCGGTGGCTGGAGCGTGAGGAACAGAGTTGCCTCTCGTTGAGAGTTGTTCTTTGCTTGCATGACTGCTTCACCTTAGGTGCCAACTTAGAGCTACCAACCACAATTACCTTGGGTTTTAACGGATTCGCCTGCAAACCATGTGCCACACTTAATTCTACAGAAGCCAAATCCTGGTTTATAATACTAATTGCAACATGTAAATCTGTGTACCTAAATACACACATCAAAAGTGTCTAGGGATCAACATATATTTTTGCAATAACTTTTCTCCTGATTGATATTAATTAAAATTTTCTTTAAGGATTCATCAAATAAAGTGTTTTCGTTTGTCACAGTAACGATAAACCAAGTCACCTTTGCATTAATAAAGAAATTTGCCATTTTCCTAATAAAGGGATTTTTGACATTTGAACCATTAAAGTTCGAAAAAAGGACTGAAATAACAGTTTTCTTTAAAATTTTATTGGGTAACATAAACAATTAATAATCCGTGTTTCTACCGCGAACACTAACAACACAAGAACATCGGCTTGGCATACTCAAAATGAGTTCATCCAAATCACGCTGTGGAATGGCCGCCCATGTTCGTTGCAACAACAAAAAAAGGTCTTCTTGCGACTGGATACCCTCCATATTCGGCAGAGCTCTTCTCTGTAGCATATCCCATGCATGCTCAATCGGGTTCAAGTCTGGCGACTGAGCAGGCCAGAGCAGGACATTGATGTTAGCTGCGGCGAGAGTCTGTCTTACAACTCTTGCGGTTTGCGGTCGTGCATTATCATGCATTAACTGAAATAAGGGACCGATTTGCACTTGTAGAGGAACGATGACGTCAGATACAATCGTCTCAGCATAAATTTGAGCGTTGAGGTTGCCTCTGATCCAAATCAACTCAGTTCTTCCGCCGATCCAAATACCCGCCCATACCATGATGGTTCCACCACTATAAGGGTGGACTTCCTGGCAGGATTTTAATCGCTGTTGGCGACCAGGGGTTCTCCAGTGTCGTATACGTCTTGTATCCGGTCTCATACCAAAACGAGACTCATCAGAAAAGCACACGAAACGCCATTGTTCTTCTGCCCAATTTCTGTGTTCAAGAGCCCATTGATATCGAATCCTACGATTGTGCATTGCTATAGGTGGTACCCGTAGCGGTCTTCGGGAATGAAGGTTCACTTCATGCAAGCGGTTTCTGACTGTTTGGTCGCTAATTAAGTTCCCTGAAGAGTGATGAAGCCTCACGGCTAACATCATGGCGGTTATTGTTGGAGCTCTTCGAGTTAAGATTTGAATGTATCGGTCTTGTCTCCGTGTGGTGCAGCGATACCGTCCTCCATGGCGCTCAGCCACGGTACCAGTGCTTCGGTAACGTGTCCAAAGTCGACTGATAACACTCTGACTTGTATTCAGAGCTAAAGCCACAGTACGTTGCCGGGAACCAGCTTCTATCATTCCCACGGCTCTGAGCATTTCTTCCCTGCTTAAATGACGTCGCCGCTCCATAATAACGTTGGTTTTAATCAGTAGTAGGGAAACAGTAGTACTAATAATGTCTTCAATGCGTTGTATGTTTTTATAGGGAAAATATTGACAGCTGATTTTCATCTTTTACTCGAATTTGATTAACAGGTCCTGTTTCAAATTATGAAATGCACCAAAAAGGATCCATATAAATTTATAAAATCATAAATTTATTACAAAGCCACATCTCAATCTCAAGAAATCCGCATAAAAATGCTTGATCCCTAGACACTTTTGATGTGTGTAGTTCGCATAGGAGGCTTTTCCCGTGTTAATCCTGATCCCGTCAGACTTTCAGGATAAAAAGCTTATGTATTATTTCACGGTTTCACATAAACATATAAAATTTCATTCAAATCCGTTTTTGCGTGAAAGAGTAATAAACATCCATTCATCCACCCTGACAAACTTTATAACTGTTTATAATTATTTGCAACTTCACGACTTTTTGACGAAAAAATCTTTTTATGGTTTGAAAGAGTATATTTTAATATGTTCATATATTTATTTTTATCAAAAGGAGTTAGTTTATAAAAAAAAATAAGAATTAGGACACAATTTACTTTCTTAGATGATTTTTTTTGCTTTTTAGTTCCTGGGTGGTAGGTATTTTGAAGGCGGTTTCAGTTTCAGAATCAGAATTATTTTTTAATTAGGATACTTGTTTGTTTTATTATAAGTTGCCAGTATAAACAGGTTACAGAGGAGTTGACTCGCGCGAGCAAATGTGTATGTTGTCCATGAGAGAAACTTCATTCAAATTTGGACCCCCTTTTTGTCAACTTTCCAAATATCCTAAGTGCTCACTTACATCACTTGAGGAATGACGTCACTCGCTCTGGGTGGAGCGGAACGGAGTATCGGACTTCTTCTGACTAAAAACTTACGTTGTTCCTTCAATTGCTCTTAGGTTCCGGGGCCGCGGTATCTCGTTAGTACATTCCCGTAACCCCGGTATGCAACATTACTTAGCGGAACCTAGTTCCAAAGTTTCAAGTAAACCTATTGAACAAATGAAATGTTTCGTACAAACTCTGACCTTCTTTTTTACACCCTTACGGGGTGGAATTTCCAAAAGTACCTTCTTAGTGCTCATTTATGTCACTTGAGGAACATACGAAGTTTCAAGTGAATCCATCCAAGAAATAAAAAGTTTCATATAAACTTTGTCGCCATCACTCACTTTGGGAGGAATTTCCAAAAACCTCTCTTAGCGCTCGTGCTCCTCTACAAGGAACATACATGCCAAGTTTCAGTTTCTTGCGCCCAGTAGTTTCGGTTGTGCGTTGTCTGTCAGTTAGTCACTCAGTAACGGAAGCAATTTATATTTATTTAAATATTGATGTAGGTAAGTAAGGTCGAAAGAAGTATTGCAATACTTTTTTATCTATGTTACTAAGCTTATAGAGGACTCGGTGAAAACAATGAATTTGTCCATTTCTTTATCAGTGATATAATTAGACAGAATTCTTAGGCAATTACAACTGACATTGGGAACGGAAACGTCAGGATCCAACGGTCCGTACGAAGCCAATTAAATAGAAAAGAAAAATTAAATCGACTTTAAAAAAAAACACTGCAACGTTAAAAGTTACTTTAATTTCAGTAGTGTCTTTGGTTTTGAATTTTTGGTTTTGGCACCGACTTCCGAAATTAAAGTTATTTTTCACTATGCAAGGTTATTTTGGAAGTCGGTTTATTTCTCTCTTTTGAAACCGGCCAATTACGGTTTTTAATTTACCTAGTTACAAAAGCCTAAATGTCAACTGCATAAACTTTTACAAAATATTGCTTTTCCTGATGCAGGGTCGTTTATTGTTGTGGAGTTCTCCTGGTTCTTCACCATCAGCTTCACTTCACCACATTCATTGTGACGAGCTTATTGTTCTTAGTAACCATATTCAAGTAATCGAATAGGAAGGAGGAAATACATATTATTGAGTTGTTCCGGTGGCCATCATCAGTTCTACTTCACCAAATGGTCCTTTTCGAAAGCAACTGCACAAGTTACCTACTATAAAAAATACTCAAATCACTATATGCTGAACATGTGTGCCTATGATATTTTAAGAGTTCTCTCGATTTTCACAGGATCCCATCATCAGATCCAGACATCAAGTCAGTGAGACAATGGGACCACGTTGAAGGTATACCCTTGCAGACTAAAAAAGAATTTTCCAAATCGGTCCAGCCGTCTTCGAGTAATCGGTGATCATACATAAAATGGGCTCCCTCGTCCCATAGTAGAATTAAGTAGACCTCATCTATCGCTTACCATCAGGCGAGGTCGAGGTCAAGAGTGGGCTCATTCGTAATAACAATAAAAAAAATCGAATGAATAACCTCCTCCTTCTTTAGAAGTCGGTTAAAAAAGCAACGTTCCTTCGAGTACTTTTATTAGAAACAAACATAAAGATGTGTCAGCAATTATACATAATATTACCGTGGCAATGTTGCCATTTCATTTTATTTACCAGTTATATTCTTAGTAGATCACGAGACATTCACGTTGATCTCCAACTACCGACTATCCAGCAGTTCATGAAAGAGTTGAAGAATAAGGTAGTACAGAAAAAAGTCTATATTTCCGAGTTTCAATATTTTATTTACTAAAGAAAAGGAATACATTTTATCCTTTGCTAAAATATTTAGCATAATATTAATAATATTTTAATGAGAAAATGATCATAACATTTCAAACAATGAAGAGTAAAATATAAAACCTTGCTTCCTTCGAGCTTACTATTTCATATTTTGCAAATCAATGTTTTACAATCTATTTGTCTCTAGTTATAAAAAAATTGCACTCTATAAATACGGGCAGCGAATAAGGTGTAACAGTTCTATCACTGCAGTTGCGTTTGCATTATTATTTATAAAACCTCTACTTAAACCTATGCCTTAAAAGAAACTAAAATTAGACTCTGCCTTAAATCTAAGGCAAATCTTGTCGCGATTGTCCAGAGACAAATATATTAGATTAGACTTAAAACAGAGCCTGTATTTTTGATGTCGCTGGAGTAAAGAGCAAATTATAGGATAGTACAAAAAATTTATGAGTTTATGAGAATGAAAATGTAATTTATAATCATAGGTTTATCATAGAGTACCAAACTATCCTGAGGTATAGACATAGTGAATTGGAATAACAGGTAATGTAATAAGTGAATTTATCTGTAAATGATGACGTATACGTTATAACTACTAGTAAAATTGTACGAAGTAATGACTGTTGTAGTGAGGTTCAAAAATAAATTCATACACCTATTCCAATATTCATCTTCGAGTTTCTAAAGGGCGGTAACTATGCGATACTAAAGGCACACTATTAGAAACTCATTATCACTTAGCATGGAAGATAACTGTTAATTTTAATCTATACTCCGTCTCCGATCGTGCATAGTTGACAGCTCATAGATTAAATTTAAAGTAACGCTTATAAATCTGTTAATGAGATAATGGTCGGTTCATGGGAATTATCGGGTTCGTTAAACTACAGGTGCAAATAGGTAATATAGTTAGGCACTTCCCATTAGTTTCTTCATGATATACCGTCCCCGCTTCTCTTTATCACAAAATGCTCAATATGGATCTTGTTATGGAGCGAATTGTTTCATGTCAAAATATAGTAAACGGCTCTAAATGCTGTATATTAGCGATATTTTCAACTTTCCTTACTTCTAAACCTACCTAATATTTTTATTTTTTAACATTTTGTGATAAAGACATCTTTACGTTGAAAACACAAAATGCGTTGCTGCTATCAATTCTAATTTTAAAATTCTAACGAACA